>OX493387.1:564152-5364152 GCA_950371165.1 Lacanobia oleracea
GTACTTTCCACATACTGTCATAAGTTACAATTAATTATTGTACGACTACGATTATGATTGTTTAGTTCCCTGGTTGTAGGTAATGCTCCCAGCAGAAGTAGAGGGTATCAGAGGGAGCGAAGGCCCGGCGAGCATGCTCAGCGGAGTGTACGCGGGAGGTACATGCAAAGACGTTAAAAACTGGGTATATGGGTCAGCGCGGGCGGCAATCTGCAGAGGCGTCGGCGAGCGTCGTGCGCCCCGCTCCCGGCCGCGCGGCGCGCCCTGCCACCCGCACCCCGCACAGGCCCTCTTAAAACGTTGACATAGTGAAATGCAATTTTCCACTCACTTCGAGCCGAGACGAGCAGCCTGCGAGCCTACAATAGCCACCGCGACATGTCGCCGACCTACAACCCCAACCCCTGCGACCCCAAGGAATTGACAATAATATTTTGTGCGGTAGGTACTCTCGAATGGAACGTTTACAATTGATATAAAGCGATTGTTGAGAAATTCAACGAATTTTCCTCATAAGTCTGGCAGCTCTACGTTCGGCTACAATAAAAAAGCTGTAACCTAGTTTACGAGTTCGAATGGTTGCACCGATGCTGTGAAATCGATTCTGTATAATATTAGACGACGAAAAGGAAATAGAAGCAATTGTCCGGAATGCAACGGGAGTGACGCGGATTATGGAGAGCCCACCAGCGTCACGCCGTCATAGGTCGCGCCTATACACTATAGTGTATGCTGGAGAGTCAGTGGCGTGCGGAGCCGCGAGCCATGCCGGCGCTCGCCGCACCTTCTGCGAGAGCGC
The DNA here is from genome assembly GCA_950371165.1 of Lacanobia oleracea. NCBI lineage: Eukaryota > Metazoa > Arthropoda > Insecta > Lepidoptera > Noctuidae > Lacanobia > Lacanobia oleracea. The sequence goes on from OX493387.1 coordinate 564,952, forward strand.
CTACATTGTGACTGTCTTATTACATGGCGGTGTACGGTAGCCGGCCCGCGCCTTCACTGGAATCTTTTATACGGCTGCAATTTCACTCTCCGTACACATCAGACATTTAAACTGTTCTAGACTCACTGGCTGATTTACTGCAGCAATTTCACTTTATAATTCAAACGCTGTTTGTGTCAGCCTCACTTTTTATTTTTACTGAGACCGGCTACGAGTTGAAACGGCCTTTAAAATAAATAATAATCGTTGTCTATTTTCAGTAACACTTTAATAAAAGCCTTCTTCTCACAAGAAGAGTTCCCGTCGCCGGCGACTGTTTATTTTCGCTATCTGTCGTCCATTTCCAAGTCGTTTTGTGTCTGCAATTAGGCTGTATTAAGACGACATCGGGTGGAAGCGGGCGGGGCGCAGCAGGGGAGGGGGGTACATTTACATAGTGCCGCAGAGCGTCCAGTGCTGTGCACTTGCTTTATTTTCGCCGCTACTTTTCTACTCGTACAGAGAGTTATCTGCACCTATATAATGATTAATGAGTCTTTACCATTTCGATAAACAGCTCGTATCTTCTAATCACTTTGGTTTATAACCTAGCTATATCTACGTCATAAAGTAGCTTTTTTTTTACTAATGATGGGTTTGCTCTTGACTCTAGTTAATGTCAGAGATGACAGAGACAAAGTCTACGATGGAGCGAGCTTACCCAGAAGGAGCCTGTCCACTCTGTTAATAGTTCCTGTGTATACCTACCTATAGCGAATGTACCTACTTGTAGTTAATGTACCTACTTGTAGTTAATGTACCTTTTTTTTTTTTTTTTAGGGATGGGAAATCATCAAATGACTCCTCCCGCTCTGGGTGAAGCAAGAGGGAGTGTCAGACTCAAACTGACTAAAACCCATCCGTGTTCCTCCTGGTGCCCTTTGCGTTCCAAGGCTACGGTACCTCTTTCGAACAGATTCCGCAGCCCCGTAGTTAATGTACCTACTTGTAGTCAATGTACTTACTTGGATTTAATGTACCTATTTGTAGTTAATGTACCTACAATATCATCTTTTCAAAATATAATACTTGTAGGTGACATATACATTAACATTACTTCCGGGAAAACCAATGGCCATGCTAACAACTACTTGAATATTTGCGCGTTTTATGGAACACTACCCACTCATTACCATAACACGTACCAGTCTGGCTCATGTTTAGATCATTTCATTGTAAAATCAAAGAAACCAACCCAAACATTTGTTACTTACTCATCGCTTACCGACCATCAAACTGTTTTACTAACATTTCTTTACCTACAATAAACTGCATGCGTAGTGATACTAAAGTAAATATGAAATACCTTGAAAATGACATAAGCGCTATTAATTTTGACCCAGTTTTAATTCAAACGATGCACATATTCCTTTAGAATATTTCATACATTTGCTACAATGTGCAATTAAGAAAAACACGTTTGTTAAAATAATGCCAAGGAAATATTATAACACAAGTTGACCCGCGCAACTTCGTCTGCGTCACAATTTTCATTACTGCTCCGCTCCTATTGGTCTTAGCGTGATGATATATAGCCTTATAGCCTTCCTCGATAAATGGGCTATCTAACACTGAAATAATTTTTCAAATCGGACCAGTAGTTCCTGAGATTAGCGCGTTCAAGTAAACAAACAAACAAACTCTTCAGCTTTATATATTAGTATAGATTAAACCGTGGATCACACCCGGTCTCGTTCGATGTATGTGACTTAGGGACAAACTTCACCTGAAAATGAAACTGGTACCTGGGGATGAGTCACTTTCCGTTACACAACAATATTTTGAAAAAATAATTAAAAATCAGTATGATAAAAATGAACTACAAAAGGCAGAAAAAACAGCAAGCTTGTTTGGAAATTTATAAAAAAATAGTACTTTTAGATCTAAAAATTTCAAACCTCCCCTTGATTTATTATCAACCAATATTTTTTTTGCTAACGTTGGTAAAAACTTGGCAGAAAACTTTAAAGTCTAGATCTTTGCCTTATCAAATTTCACCTGTAACACTAACGACTTCTACACTAAATAATTTTGTTTTATTTGAAACCGACGCAGATGAGGTATTAAGAATGATAACCGAGCTTAAGGATGTTTGTGCTGTTGGCTGGGATAACATACCGAATCACATACTTATAAAATTTAAATATCTAATTGCACCTCCGTTAAAGTGATTCAATTAGTTTAAAGCCGTTTTTCATTTTAACGTATCTTTTCAGGTTCCTAGAACAGGAATGTGAAATTGTGGGTATGTTTTTTGACTATATGAACTAGTATCCAACTGAAGGAATACACGATATGAAGACATTTTCTCGATAGAAAAAAAAATACAAAGTTCGAAATATCTTTTTACTTTTTTTAGCTACAAGACGCAACTCTTTAGATTGGTCCTATGAAAATTACTTTAAAATAGATTAAATAACATTATCGAGGTTTCAACTGAACAGATTTTAATTTAATAATAATAATAATGTCTTCTTCTCAGAATGGATGTAGGAACGGGTCCCGCGGTACTAAGAAGCTGCTCCTCATCGACATAGCCATTAGCCAAAAGGTTCGAAGTTCCCGAAAAGATCTGTCGACATGCTGCATAGATTATAAGAAGGCCTATGACTCGGTGCCACATACATGGCTCATGAGGGTGCTGGAGCTGTACAAAGTTGATGCAGTTAAACACCTTTCTGATGTCGTGTATGGGGCAGTGGAGGACGTTTCTTCACTATCCAGGGTGTCGACAGACCCAGGCGAACAGCGAACCGATAAGTATCGAGCGTGGCATATTTCAGGGTGACAGTCTCGAGTCCACTGTGGTTTTGTCTGGCCCTCAACCCTCTCAGCACATTTTTGAAAAGTTCGGGCCAAGGCTACCGGTTGAGAAGAGGTGGTCAGGTCATATCGCACCTCCTTTACATGGATGACTTGAAACTCTTTGCTCCTAACAACTTGCAACTGATGAAGCTACTGAAGGTAACAGAAACCTTCAGTGGCGCCATCAGGATGGAATTTGGTTTAGACAAATGTGCGGTCATGCATGTAAAGCGAGGGGAGATTATGGAATCCGTGGGAACACAACTCTCGGATTCCATAGACCTTAGGTCCCTCTCCTCAACCGAAACTTACAAGTACTCGTATTTGGGTATGTCGGAAGCGTTAAGCATCAGTGCTACTGACATGAAACAATCGTTGAAGGAGCGCTTCTTTGGCCGCTTGAACAAAGTACTTAACAGTCTTTTATCAGGCGGAAACAAGGGGCGCGCCTTCATCGGTTGGGTCATGCCGGTTTTGATGTATTCTTTCGGCATACTCAAATGGACTCAGACGGAACTTGACGCCCTGGATAGGAGGGTACGTTCACTGCTTACCGCAAATCGGATGCATCACCCACGGTCATCGGTGATGAGGCTGTATATCCCGCGGAAGTGCGGGGGTCGTGGCTTCTTAAATGCTAAGACCCTGCACAACCGCGAGGTATGCAGCCTTAAGGAATACTTCCTAGAGGCCGATGTGGGTATGCATCGAGATGTGGTAGCGGTGGATTGATATTGTGGTCAAACGCGAGCCTAGCCTAGTAGTAAATAAAATGTAAAGAGGACATTATAGTTTTACGATCATATACAAAAAACACTGTAGAAAGCCAGCAATATTTTTATGTACTTAACATACACAGTCGATGTATCTCAGCGGCGGTGGTATCGGATGGCCCATCGCCCACGTTACCGCCGCGCGCCGTCTAACGCACAGATATCAAAGCTGCGGATGTCATTATTTTTCATCCGCAGCTGGTATCGAGCACCCCTCCTCCCTCCACCACCGCCCGCCGCCTCCCGGCTCCTCCGAGAGCTTTTCACACAATCTGATATTGAGATTTGCATTAAGATCGTTGACGTTTGTCGCATGATTCTACGTCTACTGCCACCAGACGCAGCCACGTGGCACAATATACGGCACGTGTATAAGATACCTCAGAAAAAGCCAGTTAAACTTCAAAACTTATTTATTATCCTCAAAACTTATAATAATCTCGAAACTTATAATAATCTCCAAAACTAATAATAATCTCCAAAACTAATAATAATCTCCAAAACTTATAATAATCTCCAAAACTTATAATAATCTCCAAAACTTATAATAATCTCCGAAACTTATAATAATCTCCAAAACTTATTTCTTAAAATAAATTATCCACCTCAATACAAAAAAAAACCACAACCGCTCGCTGCCAACTCCCATCAAAAAGTGCCCGATCCGTGCCCAGCCACCGCAACTGTCAACCGCAGTGTGGCCAGTGCCCAGTATTCAATCTCCCTGTTACATTTATATACGTATATCCGCCATCAGCATGGCCAGTACATAAATTTTAAAGCATAGATCGATTTGATTAGAAGATTGTTAACAGTGTAGTTTCAGTTATATTACTAAAACCTTACACTCGACCATCCTGACGATGTGTATGTCCTCATACGCGTATCTGGTGAAACCGTACACTAGGCAAAATCGGACCCATTCGAAATAATTACAGTAATAAGTAAATAATAAAATTTAAATTAAAATATTACTTAGTCTTGATTAACATTTCTGATTACAAATACAAATTTTTCTTAAAAATTGACTTTCAACAACCAAGTATCCGTACAACAAATTATCCTTATAACGACCTAATATATTATCCTTATCCAATTATCTTTATCCAATTACTCTTATAACGTATAATCCTTGAAACCAATTATCCTTGAAACTAATTTTCCTAGTAACCAATTGTCCTTGTAACCAATTGTCCTTGTAACCAATTGTCCTTGTAACCAATTATCCTTGTAACCAATTGTCCTTGTAACCAATTGTCCTTGTAACCAATTGTCCTTGTAACCAATTGTCCTTGTAACCAATTGTCCTTGTAACCAATTGTCCTAGTAACCAATTGTCTTAGTAACCAATTGTCTTAGTAACTAATTGTCTTAGTAACCAATTGTCCCAGTAACCAATTGTCCTAGTAACCAATTGTCCTTGTAACCAATTGTCCTTGTAACCAATTGTCCTTGTAATCAATTGTCCTTGTAACCAATTGTCTTTGTAACCAATTATCCTTGTAACCAATTGTCCTTGTAACCACTTGTCCTTGTAACCAATTGTCCTTCTAACCAATTGTCCTTCTAACCAATTGTCCTTGTAACCAATTGTCCTTGTAACCAATTGTCCTTGTAACCAATTGTCCTTCTAACCAATTGTCCTTCTAACCCATTGTCCTTGTAACCAATTATCCTTGTAACCAATTGTTCTTGTAACCAATTGTCCTTGTAACCAATTGTCCTTCCAACCAATTGTCCTTCCAACCAATTGTCCTTCTAACCAATTGTCCTTCTAACCAACTGTCCTTCTAACCAATTGTCCTTCTAACCAATTATCTATCCATTTATCTAACCAATATTAACCATAAATCTGTAAACCAATCCGTTTCTTAGGACGTTACGGTTTATCAGATCAACCATAAATTTTGCTTCTCTCAGGTCAAGGCGCAAAATCTTTCCGCGATTTCTTTTGCCTTACCTGAAAAAAAAAAGAAAACAGCATGTAAATAAACACCATAAAAATTTTAGATAATTTTATCCATTTAAAAAAACAGAACAGCTAGCGTGGCCCTGCTTAAATATGTGGTCATGTAATACTTAATCCAATTATTATTCTGACATGTTGTTTTAATTAGTTTTATTCTACTAGTGTCATTATCAACTTCCAAAGGGATCCACGGTCACATTCGATCAGCGGCAATGGTAGTCTTACACCTTTTCTTTATTGCCACAAACCCCGTAATTGGTGTATCTATACATCGATCGTTACCTATTATTTTTACGATTCTAAAAAACCTTCACACGAGGGCATGAGTTTTCTACTATTGCCGTTATTTTGAAACGCAATTTGTGGATTCTGCTTTTGACTTCGTCTCGAATCGATCAATGCATTTATTTTTTTTAATAAATTAATCGCTTAAAGGCAAGTTTTAACTGTAAAGATCGGCCAGTCAAAAACATGAAGTTAGTTGCACGTTCCAGAGCGTATATCTCTATGGAGAAGAACGTGCAATGACGAATAGCTTGCAAGGAGATGACCTCACACTTTGTTTCGGTTATCTCATTTAATGCTCAGTTGAATTCACTATTTATTGCCGTCCCAAACCTAACTTTAGTGGGTGACTTGTTGTTATTGTACCGTACTATTTGAGCCCCATTGAACCCTGCCTAATTTGCTATCCCAGTCTTTTTCATCTGCACTAAGGTTCTGTGGCGTCAACGAATCGAGGATAGAGTAACGTTCAACTTGACCGTTGACCCTGGGCAAACCACTGTATCGACGAGGTTTCCAAGCTATTCGAAAGAATAATTGCCGAAAGACTCGTCGGGCACCTGTCGCTAGTCGGTCCCGATCTTGCTGATTACCAGTACGGCTTCCGGCAGCAGCGTTCTTCAGTGGATGCGATCTTACGCGTCCGCTCGCTGTCGGGACAGGCAGTGTCCCAGGGTGGGGTGGTGTTGGCGGTAAGTTTAGATATCGTCAATGCTACGATACGCGTCGCTCGTGATATATATGTATTGATATGCTTTTAGTAACAGCTGTAATGCTATTAGGAAACACGAATAAAAACTATGATAATTACAAGATATTCCTAATCGTATTGTCAGTTTAAACGTTCACCTATAATGTGAATTTACTTAACTAACTGCGTATGGTGTACTGATGCAATTATTTTAAGACACTACAATGACAATAGACACAAATGCTCTCATAGAAGCTATTTTAAATAGGTATTGGATAGATTTATTAAGGGTTTTTTAATAGGTAAGGGTAATTAGGTATCAGGGAATTCACAAGGAAAAGTGGGGCACTTAGCTGCATTGGCCGAGGCTGCGGCACGATGCTAAATGCTGATCGCTGACTGGCGGTGGCTGCAATGGCTGGTGCACCTCCAGGGATTCCAGGTATGATGAAGTATGCAGCTACGGCGCAATGGCTACACCGGCAGCGCGTGGTGGTAGGTGGTAGTGGTCGAACTTGTATTTCGCAAAAATTGCAGGTTTTGTCGTAGGTCGCCAGATGTTGGGACTTCAGTGACTTGATTGAAACTCCCGTATCGAGGCATGGTTTATAATATTGGTAAAAAAAAAGACTTTACACTCAAAAATATGTGGAGCGCACAAGTTCGCGACTAGGTGAAAATTTTTGGCTTATATAAAAGTAATAAAGGTGTTTGTAAAAAAAAAAAACTATCCATACTGAGCGCCTGACCCTTTTGCATAGCAAAATGAACACTGACGTCTTCACAGGTGTAAACACTGATGATAGTACTATATTGTTTACCGATAATGACAGAACTGACTTAAAACTTGATAAATAACACCCTAACGACAATTATAAAATGGCTTGATGAAAAGACTAGAAAATAACCTTAGAAAAAACAAAACTCATTCATTTTAAACAGCGAGTAAATAAAATATAGTTTCATTACGTCACCCGCTTAGGGGTGAAGTGACTCTCGATCTTGACAAAAAGTCAACAAACCTCGAGAACTAAAGTTTTTGCACCTCGTCTCGAAACGGTTGTATTGTCTTTTGATCATAAATAGAAGTATTTTGTTGATTCATACAGAAAAGTTCAATAAGAGTGTAGAATGCAAGAGCGAGCGAAGCGACTTCAAAATGTTTTGCACTAACTCACGCGACAAACGTTGCGTTGCGTTCATTGCCTCAAAGGTTTAGGGGTGACACCCGACAGTAACAAAAACCAGTCAACGGACGGTCGGGTGTCACCACTAAGAGGGTGTGGGCCGCCCGGGTCGACCGCCTGCGGTGCCCCTATTTATTTCAAATTCAAATTCAAAGCATTTTATTTCAAATAAACCATTCACAGGCACTTTTGAAACGTCAAGGTCAGTCAGTCAAAAACATGGAAGCTATTTGCACGTTCCAAAGCGTAGATCTCTATGGAGAAGAACGTGCAAGAAACTCCACGGACACTCTTTTAAATCATGTTCTGTTTTACAAAATTCCAAGTTACATATACTTGTTGCTTCTGCATGTGAGGACAATGCAAAGGAAAAAAGAAAGGGCTTTTTATAAGAATTTTAAATATAAAGATTAAAATAAGCCAATGGCAGTTAAGAGATGACCAGTCTCAACCGACGGCACCTGTTCACGAACATGACGCGTGAATCGGCACCTTTCAGCTCAACCATTTCGAAGGGAACCGAATGATCAAACCCACGCGCCGCCATCAGCGAGACATTTGCGTGAGCATGACATGCTCTCAACCACCATGCTCGTTCATGTCCAACAAGTAAAACTATAACTACTCACATAAAATGTAAATGATTTCATGGTACTCACATTTACAAAATTTGAAAAATATGCTTCTACTTTACACAAAACTATGGTTGTCAATGACCAAATAATGAAAAATAAATTAATAAAGAGAACGATTAAGTTCTTACATCAAAAAGAATAAATAAGTAATTAATATAATAATATAATTTGTATGTATATAAGAATAAATAAACGAAATAATGTAAGAACCTCTAAAAGGAGCGAGCATCTCTTCCAAATATAAAAACATAAAAACCTAAAAAGTGGACCTAAGCAGCTGTGACTGTGGAGCAGGACCAGCATTTAGCCAAGCGTTTTTATCGAGGATATAATCTTCCAGTTTATAATATGCTTGTCTACATAGTGTGCGTTTTATGCATGCTTTAAATTTTCTCTCATTCAGTTCGAGAATATCAACTGGTATTTTATTATAAAATTTAATACAGTACCCCATAAAAGAAGTGTGTACTTTGGCCAATCTGAATCGGGGTTGATCTAATTTGTTCCTATTTCTAGTATTAAAATTATGCCTGTCACTAATCTTGCTAAAGAGATGAAGATTTTTCCGAACATATATAATATTTTCGTAAATGTATTGACAAGGTACCGTCATGATGTTGATATCCTTAAACAGTTCTCTTAGGGAATCACGCCGACGGAGATTGTAAATGGCTCTGATGGCTCTTTTCTGCAGGATAAATATAGACTCGATGTCTGCAGCACGTCCCCATAATAAGATACCGTAAGACATGATACTATGAAAGTAACTAAAATAGACCAGCCTCGCGGCATCTATATCGGTAATTTGACGGATTTTTCTGACAGCGTATGCTGCTGAACTTAGCCGTCCCGCAAGAGATGTTAAATGAGGACCCCATTCTAGCCTTGAGTCAAGCGTAATCCCCAGGAAAACCGTGTTTTCGACGAATTCAAGTTTCTCCTTGTTCAATACTATGTCGCAATCATTTCTTTTAACGTTCGGTAAGGCAAATCTGATGCATTTAGTTTTTTTCCCATTTAATACTAAATTATTAGCAGTAAACCAATTTTGGACCTGCTGTAGGGCGTTATTTACGTCGTCAAGATTTATGGAACGTCTATCTATCTTAAAAATTGAGGACGTATCGTCAGCAAATAATACCATATGAGGTTGATTTTTTAAAAGATGGAGTAGATCATTAATATATACTAGAAAGAGGAAAGGACCCAAAATAGAGCCTTGTGGTACCCCCATTTTGACTTTTAAACCCCGTGAATTGACACCATTTATTTGAACTTGCTGCTGTCTATCATTTAAGTAAGATTTTATTAGACTGAGTGCAAGTTTACCTAGTCCGTAATGTCCTAGCTTTAGGAGCAAGGTTTCGTGATTTACACAATCAAATGCCTTGGAGAGGTCACAAAAGATTCCTATGGCATCTTGTGCCTCTTCCCACGCTGAGTATATGTGTTTTAACAACGTGGCACCAGCGTCAGTCGTACAACGACCCCTGGTAAAACCATACTGTTGATCGTGTAAAATTTTATTGATGTTAAAATGATTGAGCATCTGATTGAGCATTACTTTTTCAAACACTTTGCTAAAAACCGGCAAAACAGATACAGGTCTATAATTATTGGTGTCTTTGCTGTCGCCGATTTAAATAGTGGTATAACCTTACTATATTTCATTATATCCGGAAAGACTCCTTGGTTCACACATAAATTAAATATTAAAGCCAAGTATGGTGCTATAGTTTCAATTATGGACGTGCACACTTTAATAGACATTCCCCATATGTCTTCGGTCAATTTGATTTTGATTTGCCGGAAAGCTTTTATGACTGTCACAGGGTTGATATGTTTGAACTGGAATTCAACCGTACAACCTGGAACGTTAGCTTTTAATAAATTATATGAGACCTCAGGTGAAGAATTTAAATATTCCGTAGTTTTAGTTGGTATATTGGTGAAAAAATTTACAAATTCTTGAGCTACTTGTAAATTAGAGCTTTTGGCACCATGTGTAGTCTCCAGTAAATAATCAGTGTTTCGTTTTTTATTTCTATTAGTTTCATTATTAATAACTTTCCAAACTCGAGGTCTCAACTCGAGTCAACTCTGGGTCGACGCTCGTACGCGCAAAGCAAATGACGTGAGTCAGAAGAAGAGAGCCTTCAACAGGGCTGCTAAGTCCTGCAAGAAGGTGTTGCGGAGGGCTCGGTTTGACCACATTAGCCGAATAGGGAACAAACTTGCTTCATACCCAGCAGGTAGTAAGGCTTTTTGGTCCCTGGCTAAGTCGGTCGAATCGAACTTCTGCCGCCCCTCACTACCACCACTGCTGAGACCCGACGGGACGCTGGCCCACTCCGCTGAGGAGAAAGCGAACTTGTTTGCTTCTTTGTTTGCGGAATCTTCACGTCTGGATCCTGGTGGCGCGACGCCCTCCGCCTCTCCTGGTGAATGCGAGTCGAGTATGTCGAACATTCGCATTCATCAGAAGGACGTCCGTAGGGTACTGCGTAACCTAGACGTGAACAAGGCTAGTGGTCCCGACGGGATACCGGCAATTGTTCTGAAAACTTGTGCGCCTGAGTTGTCTCCGATCCTGACACGCCTATTTCGCCTTTCGTTTGAGACTGGAAAAGTGCCGAAGGCTTGGAAGCAAGCTAACGTGCAGCCCGTGCCCAAGAAGGGTAGTCGAGCTGACCCGTCGAATTATAGACCCATCTCGGTAACGTCCATACTCTGTAAGACTATGGAACGCGTGCTGAATCATAAGCTCCTGGCGTACCTAGAAGCGAATGATATCCTTAGTGACCGGCAATACGGGTTTCGCCGAAATCGGTCAACTGGGGATCTTCTAGCGTATGCCATTCACATCTGGAGTGAGGCCATAGAGAAGCACGGGGAGGCACTGGCGGTCTCCCTTGACATCTCGAAGGCCTTCGACAGGGTCTGGCACGATGGCCTTATTGGTAAGCTTCCTTCCTTCGGTCTGCCCGCCGGTTTGTGTGATTGGATCGCAGATTTCCTGAGGGATCGGTCTATCCGAGTGGTCATAGATGGCTGCTCGTCTGGACTGCTGGATATTAATGCCGGGGTTCCTCAGGGGTCGGTGCTTTCGGCAACACTGTTCTTGCTGCATATTAATGATCTGCTTAAACCCGGTACCTTTGGGTATGCAGACGACAGCACTGTTGCTGAGAGATACGTGTCCGACGCACGAGCTGGTGGGTCGCAGATCCGGTCTCTCCGGGAGGCAATGGTTGAGCGCTTGAACGTGTCCCTACAGGCGGTCTCTGATTGGGGCGATGCCAATCTGGTCAAGTTCAATGCTGCTAAGACCCAAGCGTGTCTATTTTCCGCCAAAAGGAGCCAATTCCGCCCGGCTCCATCTTTCCGCGGTGAAACCGTGCCGATAACCGACCATCTTGAGCTTCTTGGGGTAACATTAACATCTACTCTCAATTTTGGCCCTTACATAGAGGCAAAAGCTCAAGTGGCTGCAAAGAAGTTGGGGATTCTGGCTAAGGTGAGACGGTACTTCACGCCGGAACAGCTGCTCAAACTCTATCAAGCGCAAGTTCGATCGTGTATGGAATACTGCTCTCATCTTTGGGATGGATCTGCCAGATACCAGCTTGATGCCCTTGAGTCAATTGAGAAACGAGCCAAGAGGATCATCGGCAATGAGAGGCTCGTCGCGTCGAGGCTCCAAAGTCTTGAACATCGACGACGAGTTGCTAGCCTGTCAGTTTTTTACCGGTTGCATTTTGGGGAATGTGCGACGGAATTGCATAATTTAATTCCGCCAAGCCCGTTCCATCATCGGACCACAAGACGAACGGCGATGCGCCACCGGTACATGGTGGACATCCCACCCATACGCACAAAACGTTTTGGGAACACATTCATAGTGCGTACAGCTAAGGAGTGGAATTCCCTGCCGGAGTCTGTGTTTCCTGATAGCTACAACCTGGGAGTCTTTAAATCAAGAGTGAATAGGTTATTTCTAGGCAAGCGTGCTCCATCTTCGACCACATCCTCGCTTACCATCAGGTGAGATAGTGGTCAAACGCGTGCCTATCAATAGTAAAAAAAAAAAAAAAAAACTGTCTTTATTTTATTTTCTGACGATTTGATCTTGTTGCTAATATATAGGGCTTTAGCTACCTTGCAAGTATTTCTGAACACTTTAGAATATTTGTTTACAAACTTATTAAAAAAATCAGTGTTTATGACAGGCTTAAGGCCATATAGCTCATATACTCTTTCCCTACTTATCCTAATGCCTTTAGTCGCCCAGTCACTAAATACATACTTAGGGAAAGTATCCTTAGACTTCTTTTCAAAAGTTGCATTGAATTCCTTAAGAACCACTGAGGGTTTGGGGGTCTGTACACGCACACTATGATATGCTTATCTAGCTCAACACAGGACAGTTCGATGCAATGTTCCACTGATAAGTTAACGATGTCATTACGTTGCTTAAATTTTAAGTTTTTTTTTTTAATAAGATGAGGGAACCACCACGTAACATAGATTTGCGGTTAAAACAACTGCCCACATTATAATTTTCATAACTAATTAGCATCTGGTAATCCTTCAACCAGTGCTTACTAAAACATACAATGTCAAACATTGTTTTTTCTAAAAACATTTCAATTTCTAATAATTTGGAAGAGACACCTTGAATATTTTGATGAAATAATTTCAAGGTATGCTGCTGACTCCCTTTTTGACAACTATTTACTAAAGAGCAAGAAGATACCTTGTTAATGGTAGGCATAACTATTCTGTCGCTGGTATCCTCTGTTGTCTTATGAACTAGTTTAAATGAGTATCCATAGAGATACATGGAAACTCCGTACAATTTTTATAAGTATTTGTAGCACTAGAGCTACCGTTACTAAGGCTCTCCACCTGATTCTTAGTAAAATTACTATACATTGTGGATTTAATTATACCAGACTGCGACATACTACTTATGTCTGAGTTAATAAAATAAGCTAATAGCCTTGCTATTGTGTGTCTAAAACTAATTGGCAAATACACTGTATCCCTAGTCGATTTTGAATTTTCCACAAAAATGTTTGTGTCAAAAAACATAAACTTGTCACTATAGTGACTTACTAAAAAGTGCATGTGTTTATTTAAACTATGAATGTAATTATTTTGTCTACTTGACAATTGTTCAAAATAAGGAAATGCACACAAAATTATTTTATTACAATTTAACTTTAACATCTCAGTTAGATTGTCCGTGATATCTGCTTTTTTTACATTTAAACTATTCCCTATAAACACTGTAATATTGGTATTAGAACTAAAATTATTGTTTCTTAATGACGCCATAATATGCTTGTATGATGAACTTGGCATACAGTAATTTTGTATAGGATAACTCAGGTTGTTTATCCAACCCCTGCCTGCAACGCCTGCGGTGCCCTGGGCCATCGCCCAACCTCGCCCTACCAACGCCGCTACTGGAGGCCGGGGCGGCTCGGGGCAGCTCGGGGCAGCTCCGAGCTGCCTTATACAAAGTGCTCTTTCACTTCGGTTACCTTCACAGCCAGTATTTACACAGCTGAATGACGTCGCACTTTATGTGACGCCAAACATCTCACTAATGGCAGACTGTGACCTCAAGAGTAATACAGTAAAATATGAGACTTGTCTCAACAACGCTCAAACTGATAACAGTTTCTTTCGCAGATTCCGATGGAGGGAAAAGAATTCCGTACCAAATGTACTGAGAGATTTCCTTTTACATATTTTAATTGCTGAAAATATGTTCACGGAAAACGGAATCATTACAAAGAATGTATCTACGGTTATGAACAAAAAGAAAACCAAATTGAATTTGGTGCACAAAGCGCGCGCACTTGACAGGCCGAAGACCGGCGGACAGAGCACAACAATAAATCGCCGCGAGGGGACAGCCCAATACTCCGGCGACAGCTCCACTACCCCGCGCCCGCGCCCCCTCGCCTCCGCGCCTCCGCTCCCCGCGCACCACACCCGTCAACGCCCGCTTTTCCGTAAGGACACAATTTTTGTTTGATCCCCAATTTGAATGTAGATGGAGGGCCGTCGCGTAATACTCATTTAAATGACGAGCGGGTCAAATTTTGATTGGTTTTTGAACAAGATATCGAAATAAGCCACAATCTGCGCCACGCATACCCAACGAGCTCTCGGCAAATTAGCTGTGAGTGGCATCAAGTACCAGCGCCCGGCGCGTCCGACAGCGTATTCATTTATGATGACATACTATTGTTTATTTCTTGGTATCGACTACACAATTGTGCATCACCATCGACGCTCTGTGTGGTGTGTGTGCGTGGCGGTCGCCCGAGGTCATCTGTCGCTCACTGTTGGTTTGGTAGCTTGTATGCGCAGCTCTCGCTTTCATTCCAAAAGGAATTGGCAGAGTGTCAAAATGCGACACTTCCTATCTACTAAACCGCACTACTTTCGAGGCGCTCCAAGTTCACATTGTTACATTATTTAATACTGAATTTGGCGAACACATATCTATACTAATATATTATAAAGCTGAAGAATTTGTTTGTTTGTTGGTTTGCTTGAACGCGCTAATCTCAGGAACTGCTGGTACGATTTGAAAAATTCTTTCAGTGTTATATAGCCCATTTATCGAGGAAGGTTATAGACTATATATCATCACGCTAAGACCAATAGGAGCGGAGCAGTAATGAAAATTGTGACGCATACGAAGTTGCGCGGGTCAACTAGTACTTAGATACATTAGTTCATATGTCCTGACAAAACCGCGTGACAAACGTCTCGTATGCGCTATGTCCGCCGCAGAAATACATTCGAAAATCTCAAGCCGAGGTAAAATTAAATCTCCGGCGGGTGGAACTTGTCATATACCTGCAATAAATCTGACACAAGTACGAGCGCATCCGAATGAAAAGCCATCTCCTGCGATGCGAGACGAGCACCGCGCGGCACCGCAAATAAAAACATCTGCATTTGTTTGTATTTACAAACAAAACAATAAGTAATTAGTTGAATGCCCGGTGTTATCGGCATCCGTTTGATAGTACACGTTTTATACTATGATTTCGTACCTATCCTACGTGTTATTTCAGACTATAATCTACCCAATGCCCAATACATCAAGATCTGTGCAGCCGTTCTAACGTGATTTATTATCCATCCAAACTTTCGCATTTATAATACTTACTAGATCATCATCATCATATCAGCCTGCAGACGTCCACTGCTGGACATAGGCCTCCCCTAAGCGTCGCCACAACGACCGGTCCTGCGCGTCTCGCATCCATCGGCTACTTACTATATAAATATAGTAAAGATATAGACAAATCGGAATAAATAAGATCATCCGGATTCAGATTAGCTAAAGTACACACTTTTTTTATTTTATAATAAAATACCAGTTGATATTCTCGAACTGAATGAGAGAAAATTTAAAACATGTATAAAATGCACACTATGTAGACAAGCATATTATAAAGTGGAAGATTATGTCCTGGATAAAAATGATTGAAAGATTCAAAGCATTTTTAACCAAAAAGGAGGAGGTTCTATGTTCGGCTGTATGTATTTTTTGTTTTTTATGTATGTTCACCGATTTCTCCGCCAATTCTGGACCGATTTTTAAAAATATTTTTTTATTCGAAAGCCTATACTCCTGAGGTGGTCCCATTGTCACCAAGTTAGAATCTGATGATGGGATCCCATGAAAATCGAGGGAAACCCTCAAATTTTATAGGCACATACAATGTTTTTCCAAACTTTCTAATGCAAATCAGATATTTGTGCCTGGTAATCATCATCTCATGTTACAGAGCCCGATAATGGAAGGTATAAGTCAGGATCTGATGATAGGATCCCATGAAAAATGTTTGTTCAGCTATATTTTCGCCAATTATTGTTAACCGAATCGGATGATTCTTTTTTTGTTTGTTTTCTCGGACTGGTCCCATTTAAATTTGATGAAGATTTGATGAAGAACTTCGGAGGTAGGCAACGGAACTCTTCAATAAATAATAGCAAATGGATCGGGATTACTGAAATCGCATGTCTGTTGATTGTTGACACCAGTTCATAACATAACATCACTCCGGC
Organism: Lacanobia oleracea; assembly: GCA_950371165.1. NCBI lineage: Eukaryota > Metazoa > Arthropoda > Insecta > Lepidoptera > Noctuidae > Lacanobia > Lacanobia oleracea. Next base: position 581,439 of record OX493387.1, read on the forward strand.
ACGCTGTGTTTGTGTCACCTTTTAGTGGCACCTGCGTACCACTAACAAGTGAAAAATAAAAAAAACTTTTTTACAAAAAAAAACCGACTTCCAAAAACAAAACACTTTTTTACTTTGTAGTATTTCGTTTTTGGAAGTCGGTTTTTATTTCAAATAATCCATTCACAGGCACTTTTGAAACTTCAAGGTCGGTTAGTCAAAAACATGGAAGCTATTTGCACGGTCCAAAGCGTAGATCTCTATAGAGAAGAACGTGCAAGAAACTCCATGGACACTCTTTTAAATCATGTTCTGTTTTACAAAATTCTAAGTTACAAATACTTGTTGCTTCTGCATGAAAAAAAAGCTTATTATAAGAATTTAAAATATAAAGATTAAAATAAGCCAATTGAAGTTAAGGGATGACCAGTCTCAACCGACGGCACCCGTTCACGAACATGACGCGTGTACCTTTCAGCTCAACCATTTCGAAGGGAACCGAATGATCCAACCTACAGGCCGCCGTCAACGAGACATTTGAGTGAACATGACATGCTCTCACCCACCATGCTCGTTCATGTCCAACAAGTAAAACTATAACTAATCACATAAAATGTAAATGGTTTCATGGTACTCACATTTGCAAAATTTGAAAAATATGCTTCTACTTTACACAAAACTGTGAATGATCAAATAATGAAAAATAAATTTATAAAAACAACGAATAAGTTCTTACATCAAAAATAATAAAGTGAATATAATAATTATGTAAGTACCTATAAAAAAGAGGGTGAGCATCTCTTCCAAATATAAAAACCTAACAAGTGGACCCAAGCAGCTGTGATTGTGGAGCAGGACCAGAATTTAGCCAAGCGTTTTTATCGAGGATATCTTCCAGTTTAAATACGCTTGTCTACATAGTATGCGTTTTATGCATGCTTTAATTTTTATCTCATTCAGTTCGAGAATATCAACTGGTATTTTATTATAAAATTAAACACAGTACCCCATAAAAGAAGTGTGTACTTTGGTGTACCCCTGTTTCGCAGACAGATATTTAATAGAATTTCGTTTCGCAGAAAATGTTTTATATAATATTTGGTCCTTGGACTTGAATGAAACCCATTTCAAAGAAACACAATTCAATGAATTTTATGATCACATTGTTTTATTTAACAAACTTATCAAAGAGCAGAATATTTTTTTAACGAATATTGTTTGTTCAGTATATTTTTCCATAGAATTTTATATTTCAGTGAAAATTCAATTATAATTAGATATTATTGTTCTATAATATGTCCATGATATACTTTTAAGATGGCAGAATTTTATTCTGAATAATTTTACCACGCATTTTGCCATTTCTATTAAATTAAAATTGAAATATGATCTTAAAAAATCAACATGTGTGCTAAAAAAATTAGTGACAGAAACGAAACGCTGTAAATCCGACTGTAGTCTTGTCTGCCCTACTCCTAGAGTGAAATTTAAGCCCGCGCAGGCGCAGAAGGGTGAGGCGGCCCGCGAGCTGAGGAGCAGATAACGCCCACCACCGCGGTTGAGGCTGGCTGGCAAAGCCGGCAAGGCGGCAAGCAAGCCGAAGCTGCGGTGGTGAGCGTTAAAACCATCTGCGACGATAAGTTCGCGTGGGATCGCTGGAGTCCCGCAGCGCCGGAGCCGTGACAGAAAACATGCCTGCTGCATGCTTGCTTGCATGTTGCATGCTCGTTTGCGTGCTGCATGCTTTCTGCTTGTTGCGTGCCGCATGCTTGCAGCATGCTTGCCATATACTTGTTGCAGTCATCTTGCATGCTGCATGTGAGATGCGGCTTGCTTGCTGTATGCTTGCTGCATTCATGTTGCATGCTCACCTGCATACTACATGCTTTCTTGCATTCTGCATTTGTATGCTCGCTTGCATGTTGCATGCTTGCTTGCATTCTGCATGCTCGTTTACATGCTGCATGATTGCTTGCTAGCATGATGCATGTTGAATGCCGCATGATTGCTGCATGCTTGTTTTATGCTTGCTGCATGCTTGCTGTATGCTTGCTGCATGCTTGCTGTATGCTTGTTGCATGCTTGCTGTATGCTTGTTTGCATATTTTGTTCTTTTATTCCCAGCGCTATTTGCCACCAATGCCGCTTCGTGAAATGAAAAGTTTTGCTTGACTAGAATTTACCCGCATTGTTTTTGTGAACGCGTTGTTGTCATTTTATAGGAGGGTATGAATTTAGTCAAAAGTTTAAAACATTCACTCGATAAAATGTTTTTCTTGGTAATAAGTTTTATTTTAACTACTCAATATGAGGATTAAGAAAATTTGATTTGATATTCTATGATATGATGAATATCGAAACAAAGTTTATTTGTAACAAAAATGTTAAATTTATTAATAGGAAGTTTTCTGTGTATTGATTATTCTATGAAATGATAATACGAGAAAAATTTAATGTAAAACGAAATTCTGTGAAACTGTCTTCTATAAAACGACGTACAACCGTGTACTTTAGCCAATCTGAATCGGGTTTGATCTAATTTGTTCCTATTTCTAGTATTAAAATTGTCGGGGTCTTGCCGGCGATGGCGTCCCTTTTGTCGGCCTGTAAAGTCGTGCAGGCTAACCTCCACCACAGCCAGACCGCGACGGCTCAACTCCGCAAGTGGCTGGAGGTTCAACACACGGCCATTGCCCTGATCCAAGAGCCGTGGATTAGGGGTGGCCACATACGAGGACTCTCCAATCTTGGTGGTAAGCTCCTTGTTACTGCGGACCATGATCACCCTAGATCGTGCATCTATGTCACAGGTAACCTTAAAACACAGCTATTAAACGACTTCTGTTGCAGAGATGTCTCTGCTGCTAGGCTGAACATACAGCGGGGAGCCACTAAGTTGGCTATCGTCTTCGCCTCGGTATATATGCCTGAGGCGGAGGAACCGCCCCCACACGACCTGGTCCGCCTCATCACGCACTGTGAAAACAGCAGGGATGAGATTGTCATTGGGACCGACGCAAACGCACACCATCCACTGTGGGGGATGGAGACGCAAAACGCAAGGGGTAAGACATTAGTTGATTATCTGTTCACTACTAACCTATCCCTACTAAACACGGGTTCGGAACCAACCTTCGTGACCAGACGCAGTCGTACTATCATAGACCTGACTCTGGCTACGGAGGGAGCAGCGGAACTAATCACTGGGTGGCAAGTCTCGAATGAGGCTTCCTGCTCAGACCACAGGTGGATCCGCTTCGACATCCAGGTCTGTATACCACCCAAACAACCTACGCGTAATCCTCGCAACACGGATATATCGGTGTACACACGCAACCTTACCTCAAGGCTTGTACCATCATGCGATTCGGAGTTGCTTGCGGACACGGCACAGATCGATGCGCAAGTAACACTACTCACCGAATCGCTGATAAACAGCTACCGAATCGCCTGCCCAGAAACGATTCCGCGCGACACACCGGGTAAACAACCTTGGTGGGGTGCAGACCTGGAGCGCAAACGCGGTAAGGTAAGAAAGGCTCTTAACAGAGCCATGAACACATGTAGTGATGAAGACTGGGACGCTTATTACGCGGCCAAATCGAGCTACAAGAGATGCATCAGATTCAGAAGAACTACAGGGTGGCGTAAATTCTGTGGTAACATTGAATCATGCCAACAAGCAAACAGGGTAAGGAAAATACTGGCGCAACAGAACAAACCTGAGATCGCCACACTCCGGAAACCCGATAACACGTTGACCACGACACCTGAAGAAGCGCAACGTCTCCTAGTAGAAACTCACTTCCCAGGCAGCGTATTCGCGCAGGTAAATGAATGGCTTGACGTTATCCAAACACCATCAGATGATGACTGGCTTTATGCAGAAAAGATGATTACGCTGGAAAAACTTCAGTGGGCCATCAAAAGCTTCCAACCTTTCAAGGCACCAGGTCCCGACGGCGTGTTTCCTGCCTTACTACAGTGGGGAGGTACCGCTGTTGCAACAAAACTGGTGCTCTTAATGCGAGCGTGCCTGGCCTTTAGATACGTTCCTAAAGGATGGAGGGAAGTGAAAGTCATATTCATTCCGAAGCCAGGTAAAAGTGACTACACAAACGCTAAATCCTATCGACCTATTAGTCTGACCTCGTTTTTACTAAAGACAATGGAAAGACTGTGTGAAAGGGAACTACGTGATGGCGTTTTAAAAACAATACCACTGCATGGTAACCAACACGCATACAGCTCGGGTAAGTCGACAGAGTCCGCTCTTCATCTGGTGGTGAACCAGATTGAGGAAGCGATTCACCAGAAAGGGTCCTGCCTGGGCACATTCATAGACATCGAAGGAGCCTTCGACAAGACAAACTTTTCCAGCATTAGTGCCGCTCTCTCCAAACACGGCGTGGAACAGGTACTAAATGACTGGATAACTAATATGTTAAGCAAACGAGTGGTTCGCCTTGAGGAAGAGCAGCAGTTGGCTCTGATAGCCAGAGGCTGCCCGCAGGGGGGTGTGCTCTCCCCTCTTCTGTGGAATCTGGTAATTGATGACCTGATCACCAAACTCAACGCACATCGTTACTACACAATAGGTTATGCTGACGACCTCGCAATCCTAGTGTCAGGGAAAGTGACTGGAACGATCTGCAACCTTACTCAACAAGCACTACGCATCGTGGAAAGATGGTGCGACGAATATGATCTGTCGGTAAACCCCACGAAAACTGAATTAGTCATGTTCACTCAAAAGCGAGCACTAGGCCACTACCGGCTACCTATGCTCTTCAATACAGAGCTCCAGCTGTCTAACGAGGTAAAGTATCTAGGCGTCATCCTAGACAGTAAGTTAAGCTGGAGTAATCACCTAGACTACAAACTAAACAGGGCCTGCATTACCTTCTGGCAATGCAGGAAAATGATAGGGAAGAAGTGGGGCCTATCTCCCAAAATAATACTATGGCTGTACAGCGCAGTAATTCGGCCCATGGTAACCTACGGGGCCGTGGTGTGGTGGCCACGCTCAAAGCTAGCTACAGCCGTAAACAAGTTACAACACATGCAAAGGCTGGCCTGCATGGCAACGACGGGCTGCATGAGGACTACTCCAACTGCGGCGCTGGAAGCCATGCTGGGGCTCCCTCCGCTACACTTGTTTATACAACAGGAAGCGACGATGGCAGCAGTACGCCTTAAAACATTAGGTCTATGGAGTAAGAGAGACACACGACACACCGCTCTGCTCGAGGAGCTCAACAATGAACTCCCCATAACAAAGGCAATCAATGACCGGGTGCCCAAGCAATTTATCTTCGATAAAAAATACAAAATCCAATTGCATGAGGATCATCGGTGCGAGGGGCTCTGCCCCGCCGAGCTGCGGATCTTCACCGATGGATCAAAAACAGGTACAGGTACTGGTGCGGGAATCTTCTCAGAGGATCTCAATATCCACATAGCCACACCATTGGGGGTCCACAACACAGTGTTCCAGGCTGAATGCATGGGCATTTCTCTGGCGGCATCAGCCATCCTAACCAGGGAAGTTAAGGACCACTCAATACGCATACTCTCGGACAGCATGGCTGTCCTGCAAGCTCTGAACAGCCACACAGTGAACTCTGGGTTGATTCTCGAGTGTCACCAACGTCTAAACCAGGTTGGTAGACACAACAAAGTAACCATTCAATGGATCAAGGGACACAGTGAATCTCGAGGCAACGACGCTGCGGATGAACTCGCCCGAAGGGGGTCGAGTTTGTCAGCAATGGGACCTGAGCCCATCGTGCCGCTGCCTTTCGGGTACTTACGCAATCTGGTAAGGAAACGCACCGGAGATAAACATCACAAGCTATGGGCTGACCATAGTGAGTGTAGGCAGGCCAAGGAGGCACTTCCCTCTATAAATGGCCGTTTCACAAAACAAGCCCTAAGACTGACTAAACAACAGTTGCGTTCAGTCACAGCCGTAACAACTGGCCATGGGTCTTTTAATAAACACCTCTATGCTATAGGAGTCACTGACAGCCCGCTATGCAGAGCCTGCATGGAGGAGAATGAGACAGCAGCACACCTGCTTCTAAGCTGCCCGGTGGTTGCGGATTACAGGGCAAAGTACTTCGGAAACCCAGGTACCCTCTGCGAGATAGTTAGTAACACCAAGGCGTTGCTGGCCTTCCTTGGGGAGCTGGGGTGGATCGAATGACGCATTTGTCCCACCTACACGCAAAATACGCGCTTAGTCGTGGAGTTGCGGAAACCAGCCCGATTTACATACATACATACATACATACAGTATTAAAATTATGTATGTCACTAATCTTGCTAAAAAGATGAAGATTTCTTTTTTTTATATATAATATTTTCGTAAATGTATTGACAAGATGCCGTCATGATGTTGATATCCTTAAACAGTTCCCTTAGAGAATCACGCCGACAGAGACTGTATATGGCTCTGATGGCTCTTTTCTGCAGGCTAAATATAGACTCGATGTCTGCAGTACGTCCCCATAATAAGATACCGTAAGACATGATACTATGAAAATAACTAAAATAAACCAGCCTCGCGGTATCTGTATCAGTAAATTGACGGATTTTTCTGACAGCGTATGCTGCTGAACTTAGCCGTCCCGCAAGAGATGTTAAATGAGGACCCCATTGTAGCCTTGAGTCAAGCGAAATCCCCAAGAAAACCATGTTTTCGACGAATTCAAGTTTCTCCTTGTTCAATACTATGTCGCAATCATTTCTTTTAACGTTCGGTAAAGCAAATCTGATGCATTTAGTTTTTTTCCCATTTAATACTAAATTATTAGCAGAAAAACCAATTTTGGACCTGCTGTGGGGCGTTATTTTCGTCGTCAAGATTTATGGAACGTCTATCTATCTTAAAAATTAAGGTCGTATCGTCAGCAAATAATACCATTTGAGGTTGATTTTTTAATAGATGGGGTAGATAATTAATTTATACTAGAAAGAGGAAAGGACCCAAAATAGAGCCTTGTGGTACCCCCTTTTTTACTTTTAAAATGCTTGGCTAAATGCCGGTCCTGCTCCACAGGCACAGCCGCATGGGTCCACCAGTTAGGTTTTTTATAATTGGAAGAAATCCTTACCCTTTTTTTGATCTCCTATATTATAGTTTATTTGTTATTTCTTTGCAATGTAACTATACACAATAAAACAGCTTTCTTTTTTTTCTTTTATTAGTTACTTGGTCATTGAAATCCATAGTTTTGTAAAATGTAGAAGCATTTTTTTAATTTTTGTAGATGTGAGCACTATGGAGCCATTTTCAGTAACTAGTTATAGATTTTGTTATTAAATTAGTTTGACATGAACGAGCGTGGCAGTTGAGAGCTTTTCATGCTCACACAAATGTTTCGCTGATGGTGGAACGTGTGTTGGAGCATTTGGTTTCCTTAAAAATGGTTTATTAAAAATGATTAGTCATCTCTTACCTGCCACTGGCTTATTTTAATCTGTACATTTTGAATTGTTCTGGGACTGGAAGCCAACCCCAATATAGTTGGGAAAAGGCTAGACAGATGATGATGATGATGAGTAGTATCGTAAATTAAAACGACCAACAAATCGAAAAGAAATCAGACTACAACTAAATATATCTGTTGGTTTCTTATTATAAGGGAACGAGCAAGATTAAAGCAAAAACCTCTTTAGTGTCGGACTTGGCTTTGTTGTCGTATTTATAAAATGAACCGATCGACGCGCGAGCCAGTCACGCTGCTTTGTTTCATTAGCATCAGCTGAGCTAATCACGTTTTCATCAAGTGTGAACAAGTACGTGCGGCGAAGCGGCGCGTGGCTGCGATTCAATTTGCACGTCCGCGCCCGCTCTGCATCGATCCCGCCCGCTCCGCTCTGTATCTCTCCGTTTCGCTCCGCACCGCTCCGTTTCACTCCACCGCGCGCGGCCGGCGGCAGCTCACTGATAGCATTAACAGTTTATTATATGTAATTATTTGATGGAAATGTGTATAAACCAAGTTATTTATTAGATTATTTAACTAAAAAAGCCGCGTCCGTTTTCTTAGGTGCCTCGTAAATTTTCTACAAGCTATCATAAATAATAATAATAATTTTAATAATAATTTTGCCATACCTATTACTGGAATCAAAAGTAGCTCACAATTTAGGACCCATTAGTTTAAGTGGTAAAATATAATCCGTGGTGCTTGGCAACTGGGCTTAACCCAGTTGTATTTGTCCCTTGGTGCCTATTGGCCTAGTTCTATTCTGTCTCCTGCTTGATACGGAGGGAAGTGGAAATTATATATATATATATTTTTTTTTTTTTCCTACTCCTCCGCTGTACTTTTCTGATTAATTTCGTTGCAGGATCCAAGACAGTTGAATCGTTTCTCCGGGACTCGTCGGGTTTCATTGGCTCGGCGTTTTTCTGGTGGTCGCCACTGTTGATTCTGGCTTTCAGGAGTTGCAGTGGTTGGGAATGTGTGGCGGGCTTGTCCCAAAAAAAAAAAAAAAAAAAAGCTATCATAAATATTCAATGTATACATACGCTGTACCTGTACGTATCTAAATTTAGATAACGTAAGTATTCGTTTTGTCGGTTAGAAGAGAAGCGTGATCGATATCCGCTATCGATTCTGTTCCGAAGATGTGATCGCTAAGAGCGAGTGTTGCGGAATGTATACCATGGCAACAAATCCTCTCTGAACGCTAATGTTTCAGCTTCGACAGAGCGTCGCTCCGATCTCCGAGCCTGTAGTGGCCGAGCGACACTACACTAGCGCCGCGCGCCGCCGGCTCACATCATGTGGCAGTGTGGCGGTGACTCATGGACACTTACAATTCGCTTCCATATACAACAAGTACCTAACAGAATAAACGCAATACCTCTTAAGGGGTCATTGTACTCATAAAACTTTCAGTATAAGACCAACACTGAAATCTCGAAAAAAATTTACTACTCCATACATTTATTTCCGCATAACTCGACAAAATGTACTGAACAGCTGATTCTTTTCGTGATATCGGGGTGGGTCCCACAGTACAAATTGTTCATAACGATGAGTTCAATGGCGCCTTACAAGTTATTGGATTTATTCTGTAACACGTTGTATGATGTAATCGATTGTTTGAAAATACCACTGCAGATGATTGTAACATCTCACAGCGTCGTCGATTATGTGTTACCGACTACCGTAGCACGCAGCTGACCCCCGAGCGGCGCGGCTCGAGCGCGCTAACAGCGGCGGCGCGGCGCGACGAGACGCGCAAGGGAGTACATTATCGTAAAATGCTCACAAAATGGCAACCACGCATTTTTGCACTAACCTTTCTGCATCAGCAAATTAACTTACATTGAGAAAAATGTTACACTCCATTCTAGCGAGGAGAACGAAGGGTTTGAGTGATATTACTCGACAGACGGGGTTATGAGTGTACCAAATAGATACCACCCAACTAACACCAAAGCGTTAAGGGGGTAAGCGAATAATAAGGCCGTTTTGAGAATTGTTTTTTCTCGCAAAGTACCATTAATAAAGATTTGATAGTTTGGTTTATGTTTTTTGACTATAATGATCTACCTAAATTGATGAAAAAAAAAATTACAAAGATCGATCTGTCTTTTTGCCATTTTCATTTTTATGACGTAATACATTAGATTGATGTTATGAAAACTGCTTTTAAACATATAAAATAATCTTATTTAGCTACATTCACAACAGGTTTTGAATTCATAATATTTTAATGTTATAAAATCCGAAATTTACTTTTGGCACTTACGTTATTTATTCCGAGCCGCCCTCATTCTATCGCCATCTCTTTTTTTGCCTTTTAAAAGTATTTGCATCACTGTCTATTCAGATAAATTCAGATGGTCCGTGGGCCTCTTCGAGGTAATACTCGTACCTATGTCACTTTTTTTTGCAAATCAGAGCTGTCAGATTTTCGTAATTATTTTTTTTAACAATATTTTACATAGACCAGCAGCTTAAAGTTGTTATTTGTTAAAATTAGTGATATAAAATTATTTCCACCGTGTGAGTATGTATTTTTGCGACCTTGGACTGTATAATATATTCGTATTCATTTTATATTCGTACCAACATTGAAATTATTTATAAAAATGTTATGAAATAAAAGACTAAAAGTGCCTAAAGCACAATATTTGGGAACATACCTGAACGCAACAAAGGATTATATCACAGGAAATTAATAGTGGCTTATAATACCGGCAAATCATGATTAAATCATCATTTTCACTTCTGTGTACAAAACGTCCACAAACATTATTTTCCTCTCGCGTAAAGTAATATAGCAATAGCATTTTGTTTTAGACTGGTGTGTCTGTTTTTATAGCTTTTATCTCAAGAAACAGGCTAAAATAAATTTATTTATTTCATGCTTTGATGTACGTCAAACATCAATAGGTACGTCAAATAATTAAACTTGCCAGCTTACGAAAAAAAAGTCAGTTTAGAAACTGGCTTCTTCTCGCGACTTCGTCTGCTTGAATTTCAGAACTAAGTCAAGAGAAAAATGAGAATAATTAAAAATGTAATAACCCATAATCATAAAGAGGGAAATGAGGTCAGAGGCCTCAACACGTACTTTAAAAGAAATGAAGAGTAAATGAATAGTCAGTCCCGAAAATTTTACTCCGTAATGATTCTGACCTCCTTGTAGTTTCTTGCTCATAATTCTAGCTCCAAACTTACTTATTCGTGATTCAGACATTGACGCCTTTATTTAGACGATTTGATATATATTACTTGATGTAAAATGTTGCTGCATACAGGGGTGCGATTGTGTAAGGCAATCGTATTCATTTGATATTTCAAAACGTACGGTATAATCTGTCAAACGGCTAATTCTAATTGTGTACGGAGTTCATTTATCGATAACGATTGGGTCGTTAATTTTAAACGATGAGTGAATGATGTACAAGTTTTTGACACATTATTCGAATTGCGTATGTTTTTTGAGCTCATTGCTAATGTCAAATGATTGCGGTGACTTGTGACTCATGACAATCGTGAATTATAGTGCTCGTAATTAATTGTTTTATTATTTTCTTTGAAAGAAAAGGGTAAGTAATCGAAACTATCGAAAGAAAAAGGTTGGTGGGTTGGTTGGAAGTGAGTCCAACCAAACGTCGTAGTGAATAATGTATAGGTAGTGTTTAGTGTTTAGTGTTAAATAGAAATAAAATAAAGTGAGTCACAAGAGTTCTTTTTCAGCACAATTTATTGTTAACCCGCGTGATTTTTTAGAATAAAATGGCGCACGCCTACACGATGGGCATGATCGAACGGGAGCGTCGCAAGAGACGCTCGCAGATGAGGAGGCAAGAGCTGCGGAGATCATCTATGCCCTGGGCAGGATGGCGAGTTCATCAAAAATATTTCAAAAATAATCATTCTGTCGAGCTACATGAACTTAGCTATATTGATGATTAAAATGGTTATAATTCTTTAGATAAATACGCGTTACGGTCGCGGATCGTACTTGGTCCACATACAGCTTCACACTGACCGGAAAATTGCAAAAAACATAAAAATATTTGAATTTCGCGGGCTACCCTGGAGCATCCACCTTAACTCTTCTGGGAAAGATATATTAGGTATACGGCAAAGTTTACTTACTTTTAGTATGCTTTAACACAACTTTTAAAAAACAGAGTATGGTATTCTGTGTTACTAGTGTACCTATATTTTCTACGAACAACAACATCACAGACTACAAAGATGACAGATTTAGTGTCAATCTTCGTCTTGTCACTTATCTTCTTGACAGGCACAGAATATAAAATGCTTGTAATTATAGCCCACTAACGCCACATAGTGTCGAGTAGCAAAAAACTTATGGCGCCACCTGGGGCCGAATAGCCGAAGCTCTCTTTCATTCTTTCTTTTGCGTTTGGTTACTTGAGTTGCAACATTTGCGTAGACAAATTTTCCATTATAATTCAATGTTTATAACAACCAAAGAGTTATTTTTAAGATATAATAACAAAAAATAGCGGCTTTTTTTAATGTTAAATATTAAAATAATCCTAAAAAATTAAAGATTTTCTGAATATTTTGAATAATTAAACGCAATCTTATGATACGTTTGTATACGATCCCATGGATTCGATTTCATTGGATGGACAGTTTTACACAATTCGAATTTTTTATTTACGATTAATGACTATCGTATTCATTATTCATCATGAACTAAAGTTAGACAATCGCACCTCAGAATTAAAATGTTAATTTTCAAAACCAATCAATGGATATTAGTCCGGTCAATTAGACCAAAAAATAGGAGTGAAGTTACAATAATTCGCATACAGCTCAAAATTGGTAGGATTGTTCAAAACACTATCATAAATGAAATGTAAAAAGGCCTCATCGATCCGATACTTGTAAAAAAATTAGTGTTAAAGGTCACAAAAACGTATGTTTCGCCATTTATTATTATTATTATTTTTCAAATAATAATAATCCGCAAGGCAGTTTTGTGGCGAACTGTTGGGCACTGGCGACCCCACGGACCAGAGGTGCGATTGTCTAACTTTAGTTCATGATGAATAATGAATACGATAGTCATTAATCGTAAATAAAAAATTCGAATTGTGTAAAACTGTCCATCCAATGAGTGAACGATCGTATTGGATCGTATACAAACGTATCATAAGATTGCGTTTAATTATGCAAAATATTCAGAAAATCTTTATTTTTTTAGGATTATTTTAATATTTAACATTAAAAAAAGCCGCTATTTTTTGTTATTATATCTTAAAAATAACTCTTTGGTTGTTATAAACATTCAATTATAATGGAAAATTTGTCTACGCAAATGTTGCAACTCAAGTAACCAAACGCAATGGAAAGAATGAAAGAGAGCTTCGACTATTCGGCCCCAGGTGGCGCCATAAGTTTTCTGCTACTCGACACTATGTGGCGTTAGTGGGCTATAATTACAAGCGTTTTATATTCTGTGCCTGTCAAGAAAACAAGTGACAAGACGAAGATTGACATTAAATCTGTCATCTTTGTAGTCTGTGATGTTGTTGTTCGTAGAAAATATACACTAGTAACACAGAATACCATACTCTGTTTTTTAAAAGTTGTGTTAAATCATAATAAAAGTAAGTAAACTTTGCCGTATACCTAATATATCTTTCCCAGAAGAGTTAAGGTGGATGCTCCAGGGTAGCCCGCGAAATTCAAATATTTTTATGTTTTTTGCAATTTTCCGGTCAGTGTGAAGCTGTATGTGGACCAAATACGATCCGCGACCGTAACGCGTATTTATCTAAAGAATTATAACCATTTTAATCATCAATATAGCTAAGTTCATGTAGCTCGACAGAATGATTATTTCTGAAATATTCTTGATGAACTCGCCATCCGGCATGTCCCAGGGCATAGATGATCTCCGCAGCTCTTGCCTCCTCATCTGCGAGCGTCTCATGCGACGCTCCCGTTCGATCATGCCCATCGTGTAGGCGTGCGCCATTTTATTCTAAAAAATCACGCGGATTAACAATAAATTGTGCTGAAAAAGAACTCTTGTGACTCACTTTATTTTATTTCTATTTAACACTAAACACTACCTATACATTATTCACTACGACGTTTGGTTGGACTCACTTCCAACCAACCCACCAACCTTTTTCTTTCGATAGTTTCGATTACTTACCCTTTTCTTTCAAAGAAAATAATAAAACAATTAATTACGAGCACTATAATTCACGATTGTCATGAGTCACAAGTCACCGCAATCATTTGACATTAGCAATGAGCTCAAAAAACATACGCAATTCGAATTATGTGTCAAAAACTTGTACATCATTCACTCATCGTTTAAAATTAACGACCCAATCGTTATCGATAAATGAACTCCGTACACAATTAGAATTAGCCGTTTGACAGATTATACCGTACGTTTTGAAATATCAAATGAATACGATTGCCTTACACAATCGCACCCCTGATCTCCAGGGAGAATTCTTGTTCCTCTTTTTCGGCTTGCCTTTATTAGATGGCCGGGGTGAAAACTGACGAGGAACAGAGCTCCCACCTCTTTCTTGCCTTAATCGGCCGGTCTGAGTGGAGATTCGCAAGAGCAAACGTGCTCGGGAGAAGGATGTATAATCCAGTATGGTGCTGGTAGGGATCTTGACCGTAATTTCGGGATTGTCCTGATAGCCGTGGTATACCTCTCCACTCCTCTAGCACCTCAGGATATGTTGCCTCCTTGGCGCTACGTTACTTTGTGCTAGCGACCCTTTTCGGGGGGCCCATTTATTGAGTGTGCAATTCACCCCCTGCCATTTTAAAGCCGTTTTAATTGTCAATGGTCAGGCAGGGGCCAATAGTTCTTCCATAGTAAACGATTATTAGTCCACTAAACCAACCAAACCCATAGCGTTTCATCTTTTGTTTCCATATTCTGCAACAGTCCTGCTCCAACCGGGGATTGTCCTTGGGTATACTTTCACAGTGCATACAGGGATAATCGTCGGTTGGTGTCCCATTCCATTTGAAATGTCTAAAGAGGCCTCTGCGAGTTGGCTTCGGCCCCTCGTACGCCTATCAAAGGACCGGGTCTCTAGGAAGAGGGACCCGAGAAAGTAAAAAAAAAAATCTGTGGCTCGGCTGTCAACTGGAACGTCATATTTTTTACTCAATCCGCAATTTTAAATACAATTTAATTAAATTATTTTCATCGAAATGGCAAAAATCATCAGTAAAACAAGAAAAAAAACAGTAACGATATAGTAAAACCAAACACGAAAAAAATTACCCCTATTTAAACCGACAACATGAAAATGATAAAATGCTGACAAGAAGCCGAGCTCGAGAACAAAACGCACCAACTCCATCTTCGGGTTCGTCGCTTAGTTCCGCCTTGCAGCCCGGACCAGCGCCAGCCGTGAGTCCTGAGATTCCAGTAGCTGCAGTTGCGTCGAACTCGAGCGACGAATACTTCTCTCCGCCGACGACACCACCACCTGCGCGTCGGCGCGGACGAGGCCGACCACCGGCCAGCTTGGGACCTCGAGGCCCACCGGTCTTAGACAGGGTCCCCGCTATCGGTGGAAGTGTGCAGCGTATAAAATGGACTCAAGCCATTAATGAGAATGTGATACGCTCATACTTTGGGATGGATCGGTTTGGTCGGATGCTCTCTCTGTTTCAGGTACTTGAGCCAGCTGTCAACGTTTCAGCCCAACGATTATCGGATCAGGTGCGGGTTATCCAGCGTAACCGTATGTTGGACGACGCCGTACTTGATAGACTGCGTCTGGAATCACGGAGCAGCCGCGTCTCACCTACTTCGCCACCGGCCGCGGTGCAAATACAACCCAGTGCAAGTGTTTCACCGCGACCCAACTACGTCGGTGAAGATGATGATGACGGGGCCACATTCGTGAGTACCCACCCAATGCAATGAGCGATTGAGGAGCGTTTTGGAGGATGCCTTCCGAGAGTATCGCTCCACCTGGGCTTAGACCTCGTCTACCTTGTTTGCCCATGCATAATAAAAATAGCGCGCTGGTGTGTGCTCTAGATTCGCAGCTAACAAGTTATTTTGATAGCAGCGAAGACCTTGCCGATACCCACTCGATCTTGTACTGTGCGGCTGCAGCAGCATGTCGTGTAGCTCATGTTAAATTTCCTAGTAGTGACAGAGTTACACGACCAGCTGCACCAGCTTGGCAGTGCAGGATCGAGCGTCGTATCGGTGAGGCTAGAGCACTCATCGGCAAACTAATCTGCTTCAGGGAGGGCAACACTCGCCGCAGAGTGATGCGCTTTGTGAAGCAGGCGTTCTCGGGGACTGATATTAGTCCTCGGGATTATCTGACCCGCGTCACAGAGCGTATCGACTTCCTGAAGCAGAAAGTCTATGCATGGGCAAACCGTATACGTCGGTACAAGCGGCGAGTGGAGCGATACAATCAGAATCGCACATTCGAAAGCAATGGGAGGTGGGTTTATAGGGCTTGGGAGCGACCAGACCAAGATGTGACTGATACGCGCCTACCGGATGATGATGCCATGTGTTCATTCTGGCGCAGCATCTGGTCGGTGCCTGTCAGTCCTACCGAGGGCGATTGGACTCGGGAGGTCGAGCGCGCGTGCGATCCGATACCAGAAATGGGGGCAATTAACATCAGCCCCCAAGACGTAGCTCGTGCAGTCCGTCCGTTGCCTAACTGGAAATCTCCGGGACCGGACGGGCTGCACAACTTTTCGATTAAATGGTTCAAAAGATCGCACGCTCGCTTGGCATCTCAATTCCAGTCTGCGTTAGAGTCAGGTTCGCTGCCCCAGTTCCTAACTACAGGAATAACCCACCTGCTCCATAAATCAGGTAGTACCGCGGAGCCTAAAAATTATAGACCGATCACGTGTTTACCGACGGTCTATAAAGTTCTTACATCCATTTTGAGAGGAAAGATTAACCATCATATTGATAGTAATTCAATAATGCTTTGTCTTCTTCTCAGAATGGATGTAGGAACGGGTCCCGCGGTACTAAGAAGCTGCTCCTCATCGACATAGCCATTAGCCAACAGGTTCGACGTTCCCGAAGAATCTGTCGATATGCTAAATAGATTATAAGAAGGCCTATGGCTCGGTGCCACATACATGGCTCATGAGAGTGCTGGAGCTGTACAAAGTTGATGCAGTTTTATTCACCTTCCTGATGTCGTGTATGGGGCAGTGGAGGACGGTTCTTCACTATCCAGGGTGTCGACAGACCCAGGCGAACAGTGAACCGATAAGGATCGAGCGTGGCATATTTCAGGGTGACAGTCTGAGTCCACTGTGGTTTTGTCTGGCCCTCAACCCTCTCAGTACATTTTTGGAGGGTTCGGGCCAAGGCTATCGGTTGAGAAGAGGTGGTCAGGTCATATCGCACCTCCTTTACATGGATGACTTGAAACTCTTTGCTCCTAACAACTTGCAACTGATGAAGCTACTGAAGGTAACAGAAACCTTCAGTGGCGCCATCAGGATGGAATTTGGTTTGGACAAATGTGCGGTCATGCATGTAAAGCGAGGGGAGATTATGGAATCCGAGGGAACACAACTCTCGGATTCCATAGACCTTAGGTCCCTCTCCTCAACCGAAACTTACAAGTATTTGGGTATGTCGAAAACGTTAGGCATCAGTGCTGCTGACATGAAACAATCGTTAAAGGAGCGCTTCTTTGGCCGCCTGAACAAAGTACTTAAAATTCTTTTATCAGGCGGAAACAAGGCGCGCCTTCAACGGTTGGGTCATGCCGGTTTTGATGTATGCATACTCAAATGGACTCAGACGGAACTTGACGCCCTGGATAGGAGGGTACGTTCACTGCTTACCGCAAATCGGATGCATCACCCACGGTCATCGGTGATGAGGCTGTATATCCCGCGGAAGTGCGGGGGTCGTGGCTTCTTAAATGCTAAGACCCTGCACAACCGCGAGGTATGCAGCCTTAGGGAATACTTCCTAGAGGCCGACGTGGGTATGCATCGAGATGTTTTAGCGGTGGACAAAGGCCTTACCGCGCTCTCCTTGGCTAACGAGAACTGGCGCAAACCTGTGGTATTAGATACTAACGACCGCAGGGAGGTATGGCAGAGCAAGGAGCTTCACGGACGCTTTTATCGTAGCCTGGCTTCGTTTTGGTGACCTCTTCGGGGAAACCGAAGGTTTTGTCTGTGCAATTATGGACGAAGTTATGATGACTAATAACTACCGGAAATACATTGTGAAGGACGGTACGGTTGACATATGTCGGGCATGTCACCGGCCCGGGGAATCCATCCGCCACATTATTTCCGGTTATTCTAGTCTGGCTAACGTAAACTATTTGCACAGGCACAACCTTGTAGCCAGGATTATCCACCAGCAACTTGCTCTTAAATACAATCTTGTGGAAAGCCCGCCACACATTCGCAACCACTGCAACTCCTGAAAGCCAGAATCAACCGTGTCGACCACCAGAAAAACACCGAGCCAATGAAACCCGACGAGTCCCGGAGAAACGATTGAACTGTCTCTGATCCTGCAACGAAATTAATCGAAAAGTACAGCGGAGGAGTAGGAAAAAAATATATATAAATTCCACTTCCCTCCGTATCAAACAGGAGACAGAATAGAACTAGGCCAATAGGCCAATAAGCCCAGTTGCCAAGAACCACGGATTATATCTTACCAATAAAACTAATGGGTCCTAAATGAGGGCTACATTATCGGGCTCACCAGTTGCCGCAATTGACGAGTGAGGAAAAAGATATTATTATGCGCGCGTGAGCAAAGTTAGAGCTAAGATAATAATAATGCCGTAAACGCGCGATTAAATACAACATAGATAGTGCCGCAGTGTTACGCAGACAAATTTTGTTCAGAAGAAAAGGACATAATACATATTATTTTCGACACAAAAAAAACTCAAAGCAGTGGTCAGTAGAACCATAACTTTATCTGCCATAGTTAGGCCATTTTAGTAAAATATTCACAAAAATAAAAACAAATCGCGATAGCTTTCATTGTGAGCTACTTTTGATTCCAGTAATAGGCATGAAAATTTGTTCTGGTTTTTATTTATTTATTTATTTGAAACACTTTCAGCACAAAAATGTACAGAGGCGGACTTAATGCCATAGGCATTCTCTACCAGTCAACCTTTGGGTAATGCAGAGAATAGTCGTAGGTGCAATAAAGAAAATTTGAAGCGATCGATAATTATTCAAATACAATACACAAATATAAACCATACATACAATATAATTATATAATAAATATACAAAACGTTTGGAACACATTCATAATGCGTACAGCTAAGGAGTGGAATTCCCTGCCGGAGTCTGTGTTTCCCGATAGCTACAACCTGGGAGTCTTTAAGTCAAGAGTGAATAGGTTACTTCTAGGCAAACGTGCTACATCTTCGACCACATCATCGCTTACCATCAGGTGAGATGGTGGTCAAGTGCGTGCCTATCAATAGTAAAAAAAAAAAAAAAACAATCCAACAAGATAAATATACAAACGAAATACTAAAACAATTAAGGCGAATAGGTTAATGGGAAACATTAGCGCTGTGATGATACAACTGCCAACCTCTTACGCTACTCTCCGCTACGTTACTCTGATCGCTTTGTACGCGCGTTTGAATCGATACAAATGCGACAATCCGCTTTTTAGTCCCTTCATCTATAGTGCCGTAAGCCCGCGTTCGCAAAACGTGCGTCGTCAGCGCGGTAAAAAAAAATACGCCGTGTCCATAGGCTCTTACATTATTACATACCATCAGCGATGAATATGATTTGGATGTTCTTCAATTGTATTAGAACTTTCGAATGAAGTTAATGCAATGATCAATGTCTTGAAAACTCCCGGAAACAAAATGGCGGCCTTTAGACTGCAATCTTTGGCCTTAGCTTGGTGGCAAAATAAAGTTGAACATCCGATTTGACCACCTTATATATCACGAATGGAGGAGCTCGTGGGTAAAAAATAACAGCCGCACGGGTCGATCTTCAAGGTAAAGCAACACTTGCCAAGGTTGTTCTGTGGTTGGGTGACCATCTTAACACACTGAGTTTCCTCCATGCCTCGGAAAGCACGTTAAGCCGTTGGTACCAGCTGTCATTTGTAGATCTATGGCAGTCAGAAGGCAATTAATTTTATTCTATCTTTAAAAAGGTTGTTAATAAAAGTATCGATATATGTTAATATAATTTGCTTGCGAGCAACCTTGAATCATTTGGCGGTATGAATTAGTTGACGGGATGTCGCTATATTAGATTTTTGAACTTTTGATGAGGGAGAACGAGGAGACTGTGCGGTGCGCTCGGGGAGAGAGGGATCTTCCTAAATGGCTAAATCACGCCTTTCGAAGTGTCAGAAATGATTACCCTATGCTCTTAAGAAACCTATACAGCGTTACTTTTTAATCGTTTTAATCCCTTGGACGGGTGGTTATACTCACAAAATACTATTCATTAAAAGTTTGCCTAGCATGGTATCTCTTAAAAAAAAAAAAAACAGGAAGTGATAACGTAATATTCGCAAAATGCATTGTGGAGGTTGCGTGTTTAAATCACGTCGGGGTCACCAATTGTGGAGGCTTATAATAATAATAAATTGTTTATTGGACCAAAAATGTTGTACAATCAAACACTTACGAACAACTATTATGCAGTAGGAACAAAAACATATTAGAGAGTAACAATTGTGTCAGTAGTAGGTATTTGTATTGAATTCTGGTACCCAAGGAAAGATTTAACTTGTGTTATGGGTACCAGGATTCTCACGCTAGTTTATTACATAAATAGTTACATCAGAAGGTCAAAAGTTGAACTAGTGATAATTTTAGAAAAAGCCCTTTTGTGTGTGTGAGTGTTGTGAATGAGGAGTTGTGTCTTAGTGAGGTTGTGTTGGTCGCGTATCAGAGAAATGAAAGCCTTTGGAGTTTTTCTGTTTCATCATAGCTCTGCATCTGTAACCAGCCATACACCGTTTCTTTACATTTTCGAAAAGTTGTGGAATAAATGGAGCAATGCTTGTTAGTTTCATTGTATAAGTGACTTCCAATACCATAATAATGTCTCCGAGCAAGTGCAGTCCTACAGCTTTGAGTGGGGCAGACCCTATAGCGTTGGCGCTTATTTCGAGAACTGGCATCATACTTCAGCGAAATATGCTTACGCATAACCACATGGAGCACAAAGAGCTGCCTAACAGAAAGAACACAACAATCTCTAAATAAATTGACTGTGGGATATCTAAAGGGTTTGAAGGACATGACTTTCAGGACAGCCCTCTGTGCCCGCTCAAGATGAATAAGGTGAGTCTTGGGTGCACCTCCCCACACCGTGATACAATATGTCAGCAGTGACTGGCATAGTGCGTAATAAACTGTTTTTAGGGTTTGGTCAGCTGAATTTCTTAATTTTTTGAAAATATAAATTAGTTTTCGAACCCGGGAAGTGATTCCATCAACATGCAATTTCCAATTTAATAGGCTATCAATTTGTATCCCAAGATATTTAATGGTAGCTGATCTCGCCAACGGAGGGCAGGAACACTGTGTGATGTGTGACTTTGGAAAACAAGAATGAGCTTTTAGAACAATTTCATTTGTGGAGGGCAATGCAACGGACTGCGAGGAAAAAGGTAAAAAATTAGTTTTTGAGACGTTAATGGTGAGAAGGTTATCATACAGCCAGCTCATCACTGACGCCAGGGCATTCTCGGCATGAGTCGTTACCTCGGTCCAGCTATCACCGTGCACAAGTAAAGCCGTGTCATCTGCATAAGCAAATATTGAGCAGTTCTTCAGGGAAAGTTTTCACAAGTTGTTGACGTAAACTAGAAAGAGGGTCGGTCCCAGGATGGAGCCCTGTGGCACACCGAAACTAATAGCTTTGCTGTCGCTAACCATCCCATCAATCCTGACACACTGCTCACGGTCATTGAGGTAAGCTTGAAAAATTTTTAGGGTATCACCCCGCACCCCAATTGCTTCGAGTTTCGAAAGGAGGTATGGAACAGACACAGTGTCAAAAGCCTTGGAAAGGTCCAGAAAGATACCCATGCACTTCTTCCTGGAATCAAGCTTAGCGATCGTACAGTCTATAAAGGAACTAACAGCGTCTTCAGTCGATTTGCATCTTCTGAAGCCATACTGGTTATTAGCTAAGAGATGGTGTGATTCCAGAAAGTTGGTTAATCTATTGTTGAGAATTTTCTCCAAAACTTTGGATAGGGCAGGTAAAACAGATATAGGTCTATAATTGGTAACACTGTGTCTGTCCCCACTCTTGAAGATTGGATGCACAACGGCTTTTTTAAAAGCTTTGGGGAAGCAGCCCGACCTGATAGCGCAGTTGCAAATATGAGTAATAGCAGGGACAAGAGCATGTGAGCAGGATTTCAAGAGGCGTGACGATATTCCATCCCAACCCATTGCGGCATCCGAACGCAGACCATTGATAATGCTGTCAACCTCTGCTTCGTCAGTCGGTAACAGAACGAAGGAGTTGACAGGTGTGTCGCATACGGATCCTCCGGTAGGTAACCTAGGAATAAACCTTTCAGCAAGATTTTTGCCTATATTTGCGAAAAAATCGTTAACATTATTGATTGCAATTTTTGTATCTGGGTTAGCATTAAGTAACTCGGTAGGAGAAGATTCAGTTCTATGTTTGTTTGTAATGTTCTTAATCACTTTCCATGTAGCTTTAGGATCATTTTTAGCTTTTTGAAATTCAGTTGTTTCATATGCAATTTTTAAATTCTTAAGTAATTTGTTGCAGAAATTCCGATACCTGGTAAAGGTAAGTTTAAGAGTTAGGTTGGCAGGGTTCATCCTTAGCTGGCGCATCATTTTGTCTTTATTGCGAATACAACGAAGTAAGCCGCTGGTTATCCAGGATTTAATGATTCTGTGCCTGGAGGGTACACGCACTGACTTTGAATGCCTTTTTATAATCGACCCAATACCAGATATCAGTAGATCTGCAGCAATATTCACGTCATTGACTTGAAGAATTGGACTTAAATCCATAGCTACGATTTCTGAAATTACAGAGGGGTAATCCACAATAGTACGGTTACATTTAGGTTTAGTTAGTACCACTGTTGGTTTTAAATCAAGAAGTGTTGGCTTGTGATCAGTTATATGCGTGTCAAGAACCAAAGTCGTCGCATTTAGAGTAGTCTTAACCATTACATGATCCAGGCAATTTAAATCACGGGTGGGATATACGTGAGACGGAAGCAGGCCGTGAGAAGCAGTTAGAGTTAAGTATTCGTTAGCTTGCTGGCTTAGAGTAGATGGAATGATATTGATGTTAATGTCACCCATTAAAACGATATTTTTATAAACGGACTCAGCTGTAAGCACCGCATTTAACCCATTAAGAAAGTTATCGATATTCCGCGTAGAGGGTGAACGATAAAGAGCAACAATACTTAGATCAACATCCCTTAAGTGGCAGATCAGGCAGCTAACTTCTGAAAACTGAGGTTCCGTGACAGAGTGAGGCAAATCAGCTCTTACGTAAACTATGACTCCGTCATTTTGGTTCCTAGGCGCGGTAGTATTATAAGCCGTGTACCCCTCAAGTGGCGGAATCGCTGTGTACCGACTAAGCCAGCATTCAGATAAGATAATTACATCGCACCAAATTTTAATGCCAACAAGAAATACTCTGAAACTTTCGAAATTACAAAGAACACTGCGAATATTTAGTTGTAAGATTCTAATAGATTTACTAGGGTTATCAAGAAATTCAGTGCACAATTCAGGTTTGCAAACATAAGCTTGGGTAGCACCAAAAGAATTTATCTCATCAGAAACTTTACCTATGCACCAGAGGGACGAATTGAGTAAAACAGCTGACAGGTTTATAATGTTATTTATTCGCCGACCGACCCGTATATATACAAATGTTAGACAGAGAAAACAACACACACACAACGCGACTTTTGTCTCGCTCCAACGCATCGTCCGCGATGTAGGCGGCAGGGCGCGCGTTGCACGCCGGCCGTCCGCGCCTCGCTGCGTTGCCGCGCGGGCAGGTTGCGATCGCGCTGTTCGAGACTCAAACTTAATGTCGGCGCGCGCCAGCGGTCAATAAGTTTAGATCGTATTGTAGTCTGTTAGTCGTTATGCACGTTCTGCTAGACACTCCCATAGCATGAAACCAGTAGTAGCGCCTCGAGTTGGTAACCTACGCGTGCTTTCGACGCGTTGTCGTCGGTGTGTACCTAACTACCTACACTCCGCCCGATCAACTAAGGTTATTGACTCTGCTAGTCAGCTAATGTTCACGTATTAAATAATTCCAAATTCAAGGTTTAGGACCGTCATAATTGCTTTGTGCCTAGGTTTCGGGACATACCACACAATAAAATTAAAAGATTTATGCTAAACGCTGTAAAAATGAAAAAATAAGCCCCAACAGTCCTGCTAGTTATGGCGTATTTAAAAATGTGGAATCAAAATTATTTACAATGATTATAAAGACAAAAAGTGCTCATTACACGATTTAAAAAAAGTTATGTTACTTACCTAAACCAACTCCGATTTATTTGACACTTTCGGACACTTTGCGATACGTGATAATTGTTCATAAAATATGGAATCGAAATGATTTAAGATTGAAAAAAGAGTTTTGTAACTGTACGGTGCAACCGCACATTATGCAATTCAGCAGTTTACGCCGCACACACATTTCGATTCAACTCATAATACAGTTCAGTTCGCGTTAGGCTATCAAGTCAGCCAGGCGTTCTCGTTACAGCCAACAAGGGCCGCGTCACTCACTTCATTTGCCACACCATCAGTCCATTAAGCTCATTTTACCTATAAGTACTTTTGGGACAATACAGTAGTGTTCTAGTACTTACCTTCTTTTATTCCATTCATCTCCCATCTAAAGGTAATGTAGGGTCTAGCAAGAGATCATACATATCTTTTTGGCCCTTCGAGCATTCTTTTGATTCTTCGACTGTGAACATCGAACGATAGTCCATTTCGCGCACGTGGACAGTGTAGCGGGAAGCTATCCAGTAACTCAAAGTGTGTGCTGTGTTGAGTGGCTATAAAACTTTGAGACTAACAAGTGTCTCAGGGATCGTCAAGGATCCAAACTATCAGGAGTTCAGTGCAGGAGTTCTAGACTTCGAGACTACCATGTGTCTCGGGGAGCATTTTGTCATCAAGAGCTGAGGCTAGCAGGTGTCTCAAGGGATAGCCAAGAATCCGTAAGCAGTTATCAAGAAACATTCAAGTAAGATCTTTCCATTTATTTCTTATTTCAAATAAATCTTCATCATGGAGGCCATACACGCACAATCATTATATATTTAGAGAGTAGATTCACCGCATTGGAATCTTCGCGCAAGAAAAACGAAAATTCCAAACCATCAACAAGCAAGCAAAATAATTCATCATCGTCAAATAACAAGAATAAATATTCAGCAAGTAAGACTTCGATACAGAATATCGAATTAACATGTCCGTTGTGTAAAAAGTCCCACGGAATATATTATTGCAATAAGTTTTTAAATATGACACCAAGTGCAAAGCGACAAGCTATAACACAATTGCATTTGTGCAAAAATTGTCTTTATGCGCATGGGGATAAAGAATGTACGTCAGAAAGACGCTGCCGCGAATGTCGTGGCAATCATAATACACTTTTACACCAAGCCTTTAACAATAAGTCCTCATGTAACCCAATTACGGGAAACGATGCAGCAGCAGTTCTTGCTACAAAAACGCAAGACCAAAAAGATATGTATGATCTCTTGCTAGACCCTACATTACCTTTAGATGTGAGATGAATGGAATAAAAGAAGGTAAGTACTAGAACACTACTGTATTGTCCCAAAAGTACTTATAGGTAAAATGAGCTTAATGGACTGATGGTGTGGCAAATGAAGTGAGTGACGCGGCCCTTGTTGGCTGTAACGAGAACGCCTGGCTGACTTGATAGCCTAACGCGAACTGAACTGTATTATGAGTTGAATCGAAATGTATGTGCGGCGTAAACTGCTGAATTGCATAATGTGCGGTTGCACCGTACATGCTCCCGAGCGGGAAGATGAATATGAGATGAACATGAAAGATGAGTAACAAGGTGATGCCAATTGGTCCTTATACTAGATGATTGACAAGGTGATTCCAATTGATCCTTATTCTATGTTTAGAGTCTCTACTTGAACTCCGTTTTACGAGACATTGTACACTTATCTAATTTATGCACTTTTGAAATTTCACTGTAATCTGATAAACACTATATTGAACCGTAGATGATGAGATAGAGGCCCCAGCCTCTGCCCGTGCCGGTGTCGCGTGTTGTGTGTTCTGTGGACTTGTTATTTCGGCCCTTGCTACAGCGAGAGATGCAGTTCGCCTGTTACGCAGCCGTCGTACCACGAAGACTGCTCCAATCACCAACACAACTCCAATCACCACATAAAATGCTGTGTAGTGATGGATATCGTGATAAGAAATTTGATGTGGCAAATTTTCACTTGCTTTGAGAATGCGGAGTTGCTTCTTGATTTCGTCAAGCTCCTCGTTGCTCGAGAGAAATGTATAGTTTTGTATCAGTAGAGTTGGGATGCCTACGTCTATGATATGATTGATTGGTTCTATCTCAGGCAGCTTGAAATGCGGTTTTTTGTCTAAAGTGCTAAAACCTTCATTGCATGAGTAAACCGTAAAACTTTCAACAATATGCCTGCTTTTATCAACTGCCCCAGCGACACATTATCGTTGCATAGTGCTCTTATTTGACACTGACTACAGCAGAAAAATGCATTTTTGATTATTTTGCTAAGATCTGTCCATTGATTCGAACAAGTCGTTTGCAAGATACCCTACTCCATTGATAAGGCCTCGCTTGCGGCGGCGCAGGTATCGTACGCGGCGCGTGCTGGAATGCTGGCTCAGCAACAGGTGGTTATAGTATGTGACTATCTTCCATTCATCTCTGATTAATTGCATGTTTACAATTTTGCCGAAATAAAGACCTTGATTGTCCTTTAACTGGGTAACATTGTATGAACAGTGAGCTGTAGTCAAAATGTTCATGAAAGACAAAAGTAACATTACTAGCGATGTGAAGCTGTAGTTTACTTTTTTGTTTTGATATGGCTTGCCATCTTTCACTTCCTTGGAGCGCGACTCTTGTTTGTTGACCCTATCATTCACAGGGAGAATAGACAGCTTGAGAATAGGCCTCTTGATAAGATGTCGATGGGACGGCTGACATTGTATTCTGGATTGGCTAGTTGAATGCCGGCCAGGTGTGCCCATGTTAGCTTGGCAAATGTACATCTTGGTAATTGATTAATCAGCGTGTCCATGATTACTACATCTGCTTTAAATGTAAAATCATCAAAATGCGAACAACATGTTATGTTCGTAACACCCTTGCTACTACTCTCCTTCTCTCCTATCCCGCTAATTACGGCCCTGCAATACTTTCTTGATAAAGCTAGCTGTTGTGCCGCTTTGGCTGAGATAATGAGGCTTGAGAGCCTTGATCTATTAGCGCACGCATTTTGTGGTATGATCCGTCACTTGTTTGAACTTTGATCATTGCAGTGGCTAATAATGTTTCAATCACGTTGTTGCCTTGTTGCAAAACGTGATTATTTTCTTATTCTTGATTTTGCGCTTTAGTAGCAAAAACTGCTGGTGGATAATTTCCCGTAATTAGGTTACATGAGGACTTATTGTTAAAGGCTTGGTGTAAAAGTGTATTATGATTGCCACGACATTCGCGGCAGCGTCTTTCTGACGTGACCTAATAATTTGTAACCTCTGTATTACCTATCACTTAGGGCTACACTTCACGATAGCGTAATTTTCGATACATAATCTTACACGTTTAATTAAATTGTCTTTTAATTTTAGTAATGTGTCTCTGTCACTTCTTAAAACATCACACGCGTCCACTATCGCACTTTTCATTTGTTCACGAGGTTGATGCTCATTTTTGTACACCAATCGCTTCACCTCACTCCACAAATAAAAATCCAGCGGTGTCAGGTCCGGGCTTCTTGCTGGCCAAGCAACTGGTCCCCACAGAATATTAGCTTCGCGATTGTTTAATAGCCACTGACAAAACGCGACTCTAGCCGTCCCGTCGTTCTTGGCGTGTAGTAACGCCTGGGATTTCGTTCAAAGTACTCCAGGATTTCTTCGTCTAGTTCAGGTGTGTACACTGGTTGGCGGTCGCGGCCCTGAGCGTCTGTAGGTGTACGGAATTGTCCGTGATCTAACAAACGCTGCGTAGCCGCCACAATTGTCTGACCAGACGGAACTTGAGGGTTGGGAATACCACGCAGACGCAAAGATTGCAAGTGGTTTGGTTCGCTGTAGAGACGACGAGCCGCTTGCGCATCAAAACCCGCGATCGCGTACAATTGCACCATGGCAACGACCTCCAGATTGGAGTACACGTAATTACGAGACGCCATTACATATGCGCGACAAGGATACTTGTAACAACAACACACCGATGACGTCTTAGGAGAACTGAATTGCTTACATGACGTGGTCATGCGCTGCACTGAGCGGGAGCGAGGGCCTCGCGGGGTGCGCGGAGCGCGCGCCTTTTTGCACTGCCAATCAAATGAGGTTTGGGGGCGGGGTTTAGTCTAGGATTGGCAAATTTTTGTGAGTCCACGTTGACTGCCCTTACGCGTCATTGTTGTTAGTACCGAATGGTGACTATTAATGGTTTGCATTGCTTTTTCACTTCGGCGAGAATTAATTCGAGTTTATAAAAAAAGTAAGCATTTTATTTTTTTATTTTATCTTTACAAATCGATAGTGTTTCATGGACCGGATCGATCCTTCACGGGATTAAAACGATCAAAAAGTAACGCTGTATTACTGTTGTAATATCGGGTTGGTAAACACTACAGGTGGTAGAAAGTCTATAGTACAGTGTTACAAAGATATTAAAGCTGCTCAAGAGCGTTTATTCGTCGTCAGCTACTACTTTAACCGGTATCACTGTTGTAATATCGGGTTGGTAAACACTGCAGGTGGTAGGAAAGCATCGGATAAGAAGGCTTTGCCACTAAAAACTTCTTGAGTACATTATATATCAACTGTATAACTTTTAGCGTACGTCGAGATTGAAAAAGCCTGTACCTTAATAAAATTAGATCTGTTCGTAGTGGAAGTGTTATCATCCATTATTTGTTCGTAGTGTTGTCATCCATTATTCAACACAGCAGAATAATATTATGGAATATTAAGTTACGCAAATTTGTGAAGTGAACAATGAATGCCCCTATGATTTCACGGTAAATGTATACAATGTTTCTCATTTCAATTTTAACGCGCCTAGGATAATTTAAGATTTAAAAGAAAAGTATGTTAATAAAATAGCCACCTCAAGCTAAACATTATTATTCATTCCTGCTTCCTGAGCAGTAGTATGTAATAATTTATAACTTTTGTCTGCAATAATAATCAATATAACACCTAAAGGGGTATAACAATACAACAATAAGTGTTAAAAGAAGTAGGCGTACACTTTTATAAAGACTTGGGTGTCACAGACAGGTTAAAGCTAACGTCTTAAGTATACTTTCTGCTACTAGCACCATTATAACTATCAAAGCTGTATTACATCGTCCATTAAAGAGTCAGTGCCAGGATTGGGGCTAAAACTTGTTTGTTAACTCTTCTATATTGTCTTTAGTTAGAACTGACATAGTTATAACTTTTTTATGTTAATTAAATAATAATAATAAAAAGCCTTATATTTCCTTCTTAAATACAAAATAGTAAATTAATTAAAAGTTAACATTTTTTGTTTAGCAGGAACCCCTTAAACAGGTGAAGGCCTCCTCCAAATCTTTCCAATTGGTTCTGTCTTGGGCTACTTTTAGCCATTTTGGGCCAGCAATAGTTTTTATATCATCCTCCCATCTTGATATTGGGCGACATTATGTTAATTAAATTCATAAAAATGCCTGTAACTGACACCAAAATGTTATTTGGGCATAGTCTTGTGCTTGCAATGTCATTTATCTGAAATGAAATAAAATTTATTGCTTTTGTTGTTACACGTTTCATCATTGAGGTCTCAATTGGAAATTATGAAGTATCGTATAAGCATTTCCATATTCATATTAAAGCAATATTCGAAGCTGGTGGATTTGAATGTGAATCGATATTCAATAAAGTGGCGCTCGTCCGTATATTTGGCTATAAAACATTGTAATATAACATTAAAGGCGTCGTATTTCTAGCGCGGGATAATTCCACGGTTATTGAATATTTGACGGAACACGATATTGAATGTAGACGTAGAGGAGGCGCCAATTGTCGGCGCGGTGCTGAGCAGAGGGGCAGCTCTGTGGAAGTACTTGTAGTACCTAACGAGTGACGAGTACGAGCGAGCGCAGCAGCGGTGACGTTACGCTAACACGACGTGGTCGACTGTTCACTGCCGGCCACCAAAGTATAGAAAACCGAAGAGGCCACAAACATCGAATACTCTATCGGTTTTCATTTCACGATTATCCCTGTGTAGGTACACTTGCAAACGCAGCCAAGGAAAACCCACGTCAATGATGGAATATTTCAGCTTACAAAGATCTCTGACCAGTATTAAAACAGATAAAGCTAATACTGTCATGTTCTTACCAGACTGTACTGGAATACCTTTTTTCCTCCAAGCACATTTGCTTTACGACTGTCAACTCAAGTCAGCCAATAAAGGATGAGAGATATCACAGCTCTGTTCCTCGTCAGTGTTAACTCCGTCCGGCCAGACATGATCATCCTCAGCTGTACGACATCATATGAACACTACAATGTAGGTTGAGGTGTTACTTCACGACATCGCTGAAGTCCGCAACCCTTCCACCGAAGACTACGCGCGACCCCCACGACCTCCACCTCGGACCCTACGACCCCTCACCTCGCCACCCTCCACTAAAACCATTCATAAATTATGTAATTATGTCGATAATGGAGAGAACAAAATGGCCTTAGAGACACAAAGTAATGACTCTTAACGACGGCCATGAATAAAATATGGGATGCCTCGCGCGCCCGCCGACGATAATCCAACAAAAAAACACTCTAATTTGGACGAAATTGCAACCGAGCCGGTCGAGCTCGGTCCTTACGAGGAACGTTTTTTCGATTTCTATCATTTGAGCCACGAACCACTAATATGATGTTCTGTGAGATAACAAGTAAAATAGATTCAATCGCTTCGACGTGAGCACGCAATGCTGCCGATATTACTCGAACATACGCTGAATCTGTAATCCGGCCGCGGGCCGGTACGCGGTGTGATCTCGTAAACTCGCGGCGTCTGCTACAAGGGTTCGCACTCTAATATCAAGCAGTTTTGCATGTTTTCAATATCAGATGTTTTTTTTTCTACGAGACGGCGACGTCTGGGGTGTATTCCCGTAGTGCGTTGCGTAGCAGCCTACGCAGCTGCTACGAGTACGCGCTACGACGAACTGCTACGAGCTACGATAGTGCGTAAAAATACGGACAAGCGTCACACCCTTATTAAGGTTCAATGTGAGCCTAAGCGTTTTATGATTATATAGAATACCCCGACCCGGCTTCGCACGAGTGTAGTTAAATGGATGAATGGATTTTCCAAAAATCTTTCTCTTGTTCTGGCAATTATGTTTAATAAAAAACTTCCAAACTCTTACCGAAACAAACACTCGATTTCACTTTAAATTAAACAAGACTAACAACTGATTATCTGCCACTTTCCACTCGCTGTAGCTGATTTTTGATAACGCCTTTAATTATTTTTTAATCTCTTTGAATAAATTTGTCGCTGCGTAAATAAATACCATAAATGCGTAAATACCATGTTCTTTTAAATGGACTCTGAGCTCTTTTAGAATTGAGTAAGTGAGTTTTGTGCACTGTTTGAAGTGATAATGGATTAGATATTGGTGGTGCATTGCATTGGCTGCGGCTCTAAAACCAAATTGCATAAATTACAATAAATTATTTTTAGGTTTCCGAACGTTCGTAAGAAACGGAACCCTTTTGGATTACATGGGTGTAATTATGTCTGTTCGTCTGCCACAGCCAGTTTTCTCCGGATCTACTGGACCTATTCTCTTGAAATTTGGTACACATATGGACTCTCGTGACCCAAACACGGCTCGGAAGCGTTACGTAAATAGCCAGAAAAACAGAGTCAAACTAGGAAATTTCAATGAAAAGGTTTTCAAATTTTTAATTTAATTTTTTTATCATATTTTTATTATAATTTTAAAATTAAAAAAAAAATAAGTTATTGAAGAAACAAGACCAAAACGACTATTGAGCTGAGCCTAAAATTGTGAAAAAATTACAGAGTACAGGAAAACCTATAAGAAGTCTATAATTTTAACCAACACCAAATAACCGGCCAAGTGCGAGTCGGACTCTCACACGAAGGGTTCCGTACCATTAACCGAAAAAAAAAAATAGTAACTTAAACTCGATGATTGAAGACAATTTTTTTAATGATTTAATTACAAATGTAAAGTTTTCAGATTTTTCCTACACTTGTAGTTTAACAATAATAACAATAATAAAGTAAAGCCTGATATAGTGGTGATACGAGTAGACCTACTAGAGCGTCGCGCAATCATTGTTGATATAGCAGTCCCTCATGACGAGAACCTCGTGAAGTCAGAGAAAGATAAACAAACGAAGTATCTTGACTTGGCTAGCGAGGTTGTCGACATGTGGGATGTGAACACAGCAGTCATTGTGCCGATAGTCGTGACGGCCAATGACATTATTGCCAACCAACATCTCAAGAGGCTGTCGTTGGGCAGCTGGATCAAGTGCTTGATCCAGAAAGCAGTTCTCCTGGACACTGCGCGTATAGTGAGGAGGTTTCTCTCTCGGGAGCCCTGACCACCCGGTAGCGTGGACCCTATTCCCGATGCCGGTGGGTTACTATTTTTTATATTTTTAAATGTTTTATTTTTTATAGAAATATTTAAAAATGTAAATTATATGAACAATAAATGGAATAATAATAATAATATGTTGTCCGGCTGTCGAGTTGGCTGACAGCAAAAATTTTCTTCCCGAATTTTTAATATTAACTTAAATAAATACCAAGCTTCAAAATGATTAAAATCCAAAATACATCCAGAAAAAATAATAAATAAATAATGGGATAAATAAATCCCACCGGCCTCTGACAGACCCCCCCCCGCTATCGGTGGAAGTGTGCAGCGTATGAAATGGACTCAAGCCATAAATGAGAATGTCATACGCTCATACTTTGGGACTACAGAGGGGGGAACTAACCTGACTGCGTACCGTGGTCGGATGCTCTCTCTGTTTCAGGTACTTGAGCCAGCTGTCAACGTTTCAGCCCAACGATTGTCGGATCAGGTGCGGGTCATCCAGCGTAACCGTATTTTGGATGACGCCGTACTTGATAGACTGCATCTGAAATCACAGAGCAGCCGCGTCTCACCTACTTCGACACCGGCCGCGTGACCTCGTTGAGACGATGATGACGTCGGGGCTATATCCCTGAGTACCTAATGCAAAGCAATTGAGGAGCGCTTTGGAGGATGCTTTCCGGGAGTATCGCTCCACACCGCCTGAGCTTAGACCCCGTCTACCTCGTTTGCCCGTGCATAATAAAAATAGGGCGCTGGTGTGTGCTCTAGATTCGCAACTAGCAAACTGTTTTGATACCAGCGAAGACCTCGCTGAACTCACTCGATCTTGTACTGTGCGGCTGTAGCGGCATGTCGTGTAGCTCATGTCAAATTTCCTAACAGTGACAGAGCTACACGACCAGCTGTACGAGCTTAGCAGTGCAGGATCGAGGTCTTATCAGTGAGTCTAGAGCACTCATTGGCAAACTTATCTGCTTCAGGGAGGGCAACACGCGCCGAAGAGTGATGCGCTTTGTGAGGCGGGCGTTCTCAGGGACTGACATCCGCCCTTGATTATCTCACCCGCGTCACAGAGCGAATCGACTTCCTGAAGCAGAAAATCTATGCATGGGCAAACCGTATACGTCGGTAAAAGCGGCGAGTGGAGCGATACACCCAGAATCGCACATTTCGTAGCAATGAGAGGTGGGTTTATAGGGCTTGGGAGTGACCAGACCAAAGTGTGACTGATACGCGCCTGCCGGATGATGACGCCATGTTTTCATTTAGGCGCAGCATCTGGTCAGTGCCTGTCAGTCACACCGAGGGTACTCGATACCAGAAATGGGGGCCATTAACATCAGCCCCCAAGATGTAGCTCGTGCAGTCCGTCCGTTGCCTAACTGGAAATCTCCGGGACCGGTCCGGCTGCACAACTTTTGGATTAAATGGTTCAAAAGATTGCACGCTCGCTTGGCATCTCAATTCCAGTCTGCATTAGAGGCAGGGTCGCTGTCCAGTTTCTAACTACAGGAATAACCCACCTGCTCCATAAATCAGGTAGTACCGCGGAGCCTAAAAATTATAGACCGATCACGTGTTTACCGACGGTCTATAAAGTTCTTACATCCATTTTGAGAGGAAAGATTAACCATCATATTGATAGTAATTCAATAATGTCTGCTTCTCAGAATGGATATAGGAACGGGTCCCGCGGTACTAAGGAGCTGCTCCTTATAGACATAGCCATTAGCCAACAGGTTCGACGATCCCGAAGAGATCTGTCAACATGCTGGATAGATTATAAGAAGGCCTATGACTCGGTGCCACATACATGGCTCATGAGGGTGCTGGAGCTGTACAAAGTTGATGCAGTTTTACGCACCTTCCTGATGTCGTGTATGGGGCAGTGGAGGACGGTCCTTCACTATCCAGAGTGTCGACAGACCCAGGCGAACAGCGAACCGATAAGGATCGAGCGTGGCATATTTCATTTTAGTCTGACTCCACTGTGGTTTTGTCTTCTCAGTACATTGTTGGAGGGTTCGGGTCAAGGCTACCGGTTGAGAAGAGGTGGTCAGTTCATATCGTACCTCCTTTACATGGATAACTTGAAACTCTTTGCTCCTAACAACTTGCAACTGATGAAGCTACTAAAGGTAACAGAAACCTTCAGTGGCGCCATCAGGATGGAATTTAGTTTGGACAAATGTGCGGTCATGCATGTAAAGCGAGGGGAGATTATGGAATTCGTGGGAACACAACTCTCAGAATCCATAGACCTTAGGTCCCTCTCCTCAACCGAAACTTACAAGTATTTGGGTATGTCGGAAGCGTTAGGCATCAATGCTGTTGATATGAAACAATCGTTGAGGGAGCGCTTCTTTGGCCGCCTGAACAAAGTACTTAACAGTCTTTTATCAGGCGGGACCAAGAAGCGCGCCTTCAACGGTTGGGTCATGCCGGTTTTGATGTATTCTTTCGGCATACTCAAATGGACTCAGACGGAACTTGACGCCCTGGATAGGAGGGTACGTTCACTGCTTACCGCAAATCGGATGCATCGCCCACGGTCATCGGTGATGAGGCTATATATCCCGCGGAAGTGCGGAGGTCGTGGCTTCTTAAATGCTAAGACCCTGCACAACCACGAGGTATGCAGCCTTAGGGTATACTTCCTAGAGGCCGACGTGGGTATGCATCGGATGTGGTAGCGGTGGATAAAGGCCTTACCGCGCTCTCCTTGGCTAACGAGAACTGGCGCAAACCTGTGGTATTAGATACTAACGACTGCAGGGAGGTATGGCAGAGCAAGGAGCTTCACGGACGCTTTTATCGGGTCCTACATGGACCCGATGTAGACTTCTTAGCGTCCGTAGCCTGGCTGCGTTTTGGTAACCTCTTCAGGGAAACCGAAGGTTTTGTCTGTGCAATTATGAACGAAGTCATGATGACTAATAACTACCGGAAATACATTGTGAAGAACGGTACGGTTGACATATGTCGGGCATGTCACCGGCCCGGGGAATCCATCCGCTACATTATTTCCGGTTATTCTAGTCTGGCTAACGTAGACTATTTGCACAGGCACAACCTTGTAGCCAGAATTATCCACCAGCAACTTGCTCTTAAATACAATCTTGTGGAATCGGAAGTACCGTACTATAGGTATGTGCCCGACCCAGTTCTCGAATGTGGTAGTTGCACATTGTATTGGGATCGGTCTATCATCACTGACAGGACTATTGTCGTCAATAAGCCTGAAATAGTGGTGATAGACCGACTAGAGCTTCGAGCAATGATTGTTGATATAGCGCATGACGAGAACCTCGTGAAGTCAGAGAAAGATAAACAAACGAAGTATCTAGTAGTGCTTTCTGGATCAAGGGCTTGATCCAGAAATCAGTACTCCTGGACACGGCGCGCATCGTTAGGAGGTTCCTCTCTCAGGAGCCCTGACCACCGGTAGCTTGGACCCTGTTCCCGATACCAGTGGGCTACTTATTGGGCTATTTTTATATTTTTTTAAATGTTTTTTTGTATTTTTATAGAAATATTTAAAAATGTAAATAATATGTATATATATGAATAAATGGAATTGGGGGTGCATGGGGTCTGTTACCATCTTAAGACCCAAGCCAACCTCACCTGCTAGCGGTGCACCCTGCTGTCCAACGGACGAGGCTCTGGCGAACCTGGTTTCCCTCTCGTAGGGTTGTGGGGGTCTGACGGCTGGTCGCCCCACGTAAAACCAACTTCAGCCAAATAAAATGGACAAGAAGTTGATAACGGGTACTCGGGCTAGGGCGTCGCCGCATAACGACGCGCAGGCACATCGCCCTAAACCTGCGATAAGTGGGCTAGGGCTACCGTGTCGAGTACGGGCACGGCTAAAGAGGATAGTACCCAAGAAGAAGTTCCGCTTTGCCACCTGGAACATTGGCTCCCTAACCGGACGTTGCCGAGAACTCGCGGACGTACTTGCGAAGCGTCGGGTCCAGTGCACCTTCCTTCAGGAGACGCGCTGGAAGGGAAATAAGTCACGTGACATCGGGCAGGGGTACCGGCTAGTGTACACCGGATCACCAACGGGCAGGGGCGGAGTGGCCGTGGTGCTGTCTAAGGACCTCCAGGATGGACTCCTTGAAGTAGACCGATGCAGCGACCGGTTGATGCGAGTTAGGGTGCTGATCGAAGGGTCGGTAACGAACCTAATCAGCGCCTATGCTCCTCAAAC
This sequence comes from Lacanobia oleracea, assembly GCA_950371165.1. NCBI lineage: Eukaryota > Metazoa > Arthropoda > Insecta > Lepidoptera > Noctuidae > Lacanobia > Lacanobia oleracea. The sequence continues at coordinate 618,067 of OX493387.1, forward strand.
TGGTTGCTGTGAGTCTGAAAAGGAGGCCTTCTGGGATGAGTTCGAGGACGTACTACGCGTTATTCCGAATTCCGAAGGTGTTTTGGTTGGGGGGGATCTCAACGGTCACGTAGGTCAGTTTGCTGGAGAGTACGGACGTATTCACGGTGGTTTTGGATATGGCCAGCTAAATGCAGAGGGAGTCAGTATACTCAGCACCTGCGCTTTGTCTGACCTAGCCATCGCGAACACGTTCCTTCAGAAGAAGCCCCAGCATCTTATTACGTACCGTAGTGGTGCCTACTCAACCCAAATAGATTACCTGCTGGTGAGACGGTGCCACATTGGCAAGGTTACCAACTGCAAAGTCATCCCAGGTGAAAGCCTAACGGCTCAACACCGCCTCCTTGTCCTGGACTTTGCGGTTGTACCGAAAAAGAAAGTGACCGAAAAACGCAAACCCCGCACAAAGTGGTGGTTGCTTGATGGTCCTAGGCAGTCGCACTTCATCGCGGAGGTCGAGCATCTCGAGATCAGTGCTCCGCATGAGTCCGCTCAAGAGATCTGGAGTAGGATCCATTCAGCAATCACCGATGCGGGTAAGCGCGTCCTTGGCATTTCTCGTGGTGGCCGCACCATAGAAAAGGAGACGTGGTGGTGGGATGACGGGGTGCAGGAGGCGACTCGGAAGAAGAAGGTTTTATTTAAACAGTGGCAAGGGTCCAACTCTCCGGATGACAGAGAGGCATATGGAGTGGCTAAGCGCGCTTGCAAAAAAGCTGTAGCCAGAGCCCGCAGCAAAAGTCTGGCGCCCTTGTACGACAAGCTGGAAACTGCGGAGGGGCAAAAGCTTATTTTTAAGCTGGCGCGTGCCCGGGAGAAAGCTGCACGGGACATTAGCAAATGTCTCTGTGTAAGGGACGCCCAGGGTAAGCTGCTCTACGATGCCCCCTCTGTTAAGGAGAGATGGTGTACATACTTCGCGGAGCTGTCTAACAAACAGCATCCCCATAACCTTCCTCCCGAACCGCCTCCTAACCTTGGACTTATTTCCCCTATTTCCCCCGACGAAACCCGCATTGCTCTTCGCCACATGAAGAACCGGAAAGCGGTCGGGCCTGACAATGTGCCAATTGAGGTGTGGAAGGCGATGGGCCCACATGGCGTGGACCTTCTGACGGATCAAGCTTCAAGGGCGTTCCCGAGGCCTATATTGACATTATCAGAGACATGTACCGCGATTCCGTGTCCTCTGTCCAGACCGCTGTTGGCGAATCGAATGGCTTCCCAATATCTGTTGGCGTTCACCAAGGCTCGGCTCTTAGCCCGTTCTTGTTTAACGTAGTGCTCGATGTAGTTACGGCAAACATCCAAGATAAGCCCCCATGGCTAATGATGTATGCCGATGACATCGCCCTCGTTAATCAGAACAAAGCCCATCTTGAGCGCAAAGTCAACATTTGGAAGGACACGCTTGAAAACGGTGGTCTGAGACTAAATGTGGCGAAGACTGAGTACATGTCCTGTGGCGGCACGGATTCAAATAGGTTCATCCGAATAGGTTCGGACCTGATCAGAAAGTCCGATACGTTCAGGTACCTTGGATCCGTGCTGCACGAGTCTGGCAACGTGGACGACGATGTCCAAGCACGTATAGGCGCGGCTTGGGCGAAGTGGCGCGAGGTAACGGGCGTTGTATGCGACCGCAAAATGCCTCCTAAGCTCAAGGGGCAGATATATAAATGCATCATACGGCCTGTCCTACTGTACGGCGGTGAATGTTGGCCAGCACTAAGCAGACACACCCAGGAGCTTCGCGTCACGGAGATGAAGATGCTGAGGTGGATGAGTGGCGTAACGCGATCCGATCGCATACGCAACTCTTTCATCAGAGGTAGTCTTGGTGTCCGTGACGTGGGGGAAAAACTGCAAGAGTGTCGTCTGCGATGGTATGGCCACATCATGCGCCGCCCTATGGAGTACGTTGGTCGGGGATGCATGAATATGGCTGTTCTTGGGGCTAGGTCCCGTGGTCGCCCTCGCAAGCGCTGGTTGGACGTCGTTAAGTCCGACATGAGAGCCAATGGCCTAACTGAGAAGGATGTTCAAGATCGGGCAAAGTGGAGGAAGCTAAGTAGGAAGGCGGTCCCTGGCAATAGCCGGGATTAACGCCAGGTAGAAGAAGAAGAAGAAGATGAATAAATGGAATAATAATAGGCTGGCAACTCCAGCTGTCATATCAAAGCTTTGTTTTTAGTTCTCCTTTTATTCGTAAAATTAATACTTTTAGTCTAGTCCTCACACATCGCAAAAGAAGCTTCGAAGATTTAGAAAATAAGCAATACAACCTAAACTTAATCCAAAAAGTAAACTGAAATCAGAATGCAGGAAGATGAAGAAAAATATTTGCAACCGGCACATGACATATGTTACAAAATTGACCACTACAATTGTAATGACAGAAAGGAATAAATTAACTGCGTACCGTGTTAGGATGCTGTCTTTGTTCCAGGACCTTGAACCAACCGTGAATGTCTCGGCCCAACGATTGTCGGATCAGGTGCGGGTTATCCAACGTAATCACAGGTTGAAAGATGCTGCACTTGATAGGTTGCGCTCAGAGGTACTGAGCAACTTTATCATCTCAACTCCGACACAGGCCATGATTCAGGCGCCAACTAGTGGCGCGATCACACCGCGGCCCAATAACGTCTGTGATGAGGTAGATGATAGGGTTGTCACGGTAAGTAGCCAGCGCAACGATAGACTGAGGAGCGCACTGGAGGATGCCCTTCGCGAGTATAGATCAATTCCGACCGAACTTAGGCCCCGTTTACCACGGTTACCCACTGCCACGCAATCTGGCGAGCAGAGACACACATTTTTTCCTCACTGTAGCTGAGAAGCTGTCGACTCGGGCTTTTGCGAACATCTCTGACGCACTGCAGTAACGCGGCAGCCGCATCAGCGTCCTGAAGGCGTTGTTTGGCGTTAGTTTAAGACGGTACTACTTGCCACATCTCAGAGTTCTAGTTTAACGGAAAGTACTAATTACTAATTTTCATTCCCTTCAGAGTATCGAAATATAATACATGTTCGGCTTGCCTATGTTTTTTTATTTGTTGACCGATGTCGTTGTCGTTTGTTGATTTTTCAAAAATCTTTTTGGACTAAAAAGCCTATACTCCTGAAGTCCTAAGGTCACATTCTCACCAAATCAGAATCTGATGACAGGATCTGAGGGATATCGCGGGTAACTCTCAAATTTTATAGGCACATACAATGTTTATCATACGTTTATTAAATATCAGAACGTGCCTACTAAGATGAGATATCGTATGGCAAGGTTGCCACAAAGTCGTGTTACAACTTGACGATTTTAGTACAAAAATGAGACCTAGGCTATTGTTTTAACGTATCGGCGACAGTTTGAATTACATAACGATTAGCAAATTTGATAGTATCAAAACTATCATGAATAACAACTTGATTTTAATGACATTCATCAAACCTTTAAGGGCACGCAGAATTCTGAACTATTACAATTTCTAAATTGACTTACAATGACGGCGGCGAGCGCTGAGCGCAAGCCGCCAGAAATAAGCTAATTCAGCCGCAAGCGGAGGACGCGCCGGAATTGATTACAATCTGGGAAAGATTAATCGTTATCAATCTTTTCTTGTCGGCGTCGAGTGAGCCGTGCCCCCTCCCCCACCGCACCGCACCGCACCCCGCTCTCGCCCCCGACATTGAGGTTTCAATGAACGGTTGTTCCGCTCGCATCAGCCGCTGACTGTCGGAACTTTATTGTGATGCTAAACCGAACAGCGGCATATTGCGAAGTACGCGCCGCGCGCCGTCTGACGAGATCCCGCACCCGCACCGGCACGTGAGAGCTCGTGCGTCGAGCTGTAGACAGTCCCTACTGGAACTGTACTACGAAAATAAATATCCCGGCTCGAGAACGATAAAAGTTGAGAACACTTTACAACTACAATTTAAGCTGAACAGCGATGGGAAGGTTCCGCTCCCCTCTCGCCGCTCGGCTCCCGAAACCCCGACGCGCTATTAAACTATACGTACACGTTCTAAAAGTTGTTATTAAAAAGTTCTTTGATATATTTCTCCCTTTTCCTGCCAAAACTGTAAGAAACCTACATCAAAGTGGAAGCGTGATCGTATTCAGTGCTAACGAAACTCTCCCCCCCCCCCCCCCCGAGCGCCCCGGAACCTACCGGCCGAGCCTTTCATGAAACATACGTTTCTTTACACCCTCCCCCTGCGCCTCACTCCCCGCACCGCGCTAACGTAAGCATCACGTGTATCTGTAAAGTATTACGCACATATCTTTATTACATTCCGTATGAAAATTGTCGTACAAACACAATAACACGTAGATACGTGTAACACGAATAACGTACGGCGCGCGGCTGAGCGGTGGATTGTCTCGCGGAACGGATTCATGGTGCAACTCACTGGAGCAGAAAAGAGGACAAGGGGAGCGACAAATGATATGGAACGATGACATCCAGGCGGTGGGCCGGCCGCGCCGAGCCGCGCGGGCCGGACCGAGCCGGACCGAGCCGGACCGGACCACTCGCCGTACGGGCCGTGGCCGGTCTCGCGTGTTTTGCTGTTATTTGATGCTTCTTCAAAGCAGAATATTATTAGGTTGTTACCCTCTCATGTCCAACGTTTAACCTCGCTCTATTCGATATATTCATTTGGCCAGCGGTTTATTTAACTATAACCACCCTTTCATAATAGTTCCTGGTTTTCTTTTAAAGAGCACTCCATTACTACGCTCATACATACGAATGAGTTGGAAATGACTGTAAAACAATCAATTTCCCGTTTAAATATTGTGTAACTAGTGTTTATTATTTTGTTCAGTGATTATACCGACAATCGCGCGAGTATCGCCAGCGCCACCCATCCATTGCATGATTAAACAAATTACTGCCACAACACACACGCGACTTCCGCGGGAGGGGGGGAGGCGCGCGGAGGGGGGCGGTGTGCTCTCATCTGTAGCAGTCTTCAGCAAAGTGTGGACGGACTTGAAGACGACAGGCGTCGCCGCTGACGCACTTACTTGAACGTTGCTAACTGACATAAACAATGTTATTGTCAACCATTCATCAAATATTCCCCAGTCGCACACCAAGCTAGGTCGCACGCGGTATATTATAGCACGGCGGCAAGTGAATATATAAATCGCGTGAGCTTCTCCGCTTGTTTGCTACGATTTGTTTGCCGCCGCTCCCGCCCGGCCCGCGCCCGTACCTCCCTGGGGCCCCAGCTGGCAGGTGCAGGTACAATCGACACACACGAGTAACACGCGATGGTAAGCCGATTACATTTGACGGCGCCGAAGCAAAGGTGAATAGGGAAATGTAGAAGAATAGAGAAAGAGGAAATCATTCGAGACGCGACATGGACGTGACAGCTGAGAACACTGGACTGAAATGAACATACCAGAAGACCAATTCGACTGATTTTAAGCAACGTTCGCAGTCGCAACCTGTCAAAGAATAGCCTCCATGTCCATACATTTTTGACAGATTGCGATTGAGATGCGAATGCGAACATTGCTTATAAATTAGTAGAATGAGCACTCTGGTTGTATTTGGCTGGACTGTAATAGTAGGTAATGAACGCGATCAGTCCTCCATCAGTACTATATACGACCGCGCCACACCCACAGAACAGTAATAATCTGAGAATAATAAGAATGGCTCTCAAATAAAAGCGAATCATTCATCTTCCGCTAGTCACGTGGATCAAAGTGGCGCGGTGGCGGCAAAAGTAAAAGGAAAATATTTTTATGGTCCCACTTCAACTTGGATTTTAGGAGCAGCTAAGGACCTCCTCACGAGCCCCTCCATGGTAACAAGTCACTGTGTGACCACAGTGGAACATCATGGAATGAAGAATGTTCACAACGTGCGAGGTTCTCCCGGCGAATGGCATCAACTATACATAATATGCCATTTTTCATCCATGATTACCTGACATTATTTAGAATAGCTGAGTTTAAGATAAGATAAGATAAGATAAGATCATTTATTTGTCCAAAACATGAGTATACACACACATGGCATGCAAGATGTTACAATTAATTTACATAATATATCAGTCATGTTTTGCCTTAACGGCGTACAAATGTAAGTAGTTAGGTTATACTTATTACATCTACATGAAATCATTACAAATTTGTCCACTATTATAAACATTAAACAGTTCAAAATACAACAGAACAGCGCCATTAACTTATCATAGTTAGCGAAATTAAAACTAATTCATGCAGTAATAATTCAATTCAATAAATTTAATTCAAAGTCGATCAAATGTCAAAGTAATAATTAATTAAATTAATAAGTAATCAAAGTAATAATTCAATTTAATTAATTTAATTCTAGTCAATTAAATGTCAAAGTAAATAAAAATACAGAAGTTAGATTAAATTATCATTCAAAAATTCGTCAGTGCTGTAGTAGGCTTTTTCTAAAAGAATGTTCTTTAACCTACTTCTTAATTTTTCCGTTGTGTATTGCCTCCAACATTTTGGCAACTTATTATATAGAATTGGAGCCATACAGAATATACTTTTTCGCAATAGGGCTGACTTGGATCTAGGAATGCAAAGTTTGCTGTTGTCGCGTCTATTCCGGATCACTCTATCTGATAATAGGGGGAACAGGTGTGGATTCGATTTGACAAACATAATGGTTTCCAAAATGTATATCGGATGGAAGAGTTAATATTTTATATCTTTTGAAAAATGGTTTGCAGCTATCAGTGACATGAAGTTTAAACATGGTTCTAAGACACCTTTTTTGGGTTTTAAAAATAACATTCCTATTTGTTGAATTGCCCCAAAATATTACTCCGTATCTTAAGTTAGAGGATATTAAGCCATGATAAGCAGTTAAGTCCTAGGTGGTCTGGAAGAGATCGCGGAATGCGATAAGACCGCCCATTGTATGTGTTTTAGTTTTAAGTTTCCTTTTGTATTACTTTTGGTGTATGTACAATAAAGCGTATAATAAATAAATAAATAAATAAAGATATACAACGATTCCTTATATTTATGCACAAATTCTACCACTCCGGTATTTCCCGCGAGAAATCAACTCACTCATGGAGAAAACGATACGAGTGCTAGCTACTATAAATAATGTAAGACGAATTAGTGTATATACCGTCAATTTCAATTACAATCTGAACCAAGTGTCGACAACTTAAAATTGCGCATTAGCAACTTGTGACGTTTATAATTCAATTAGAGCGGCACAGCGTCGCACTCGGTGTACATCTTGTATGAGCGGCGCTCTCCGCGGACTCGTGCGAGTCCATTACGAGTATTAGCGACGGCCGTGATCCGGCGGTAATCCGGCTAAAGGGCTGCCTGACATGTGACGCCCGCCCGCACACCTCACAAGGAGGTACACGCCACCGCCGCCGCCGGGAGATGGATCACTAAAGGGATTATCGGGCAGTTACAAAAATAAGAGCGTGGAATGGGCCGCGCGCCAACCGAACCAATCAATAGCGTTCCGAACCCGCGTGTGCCCGCGCTGTGGACGCCACACGTCCGCCACTCGATCGCCACTCGTAATGTCATATTCAAGCTAAACGCACCATTTGTTCACTAACTACATAATTTGCCACAGACAACATTTAATTAAGCTCTTTAAACTAACGTGAATTATTGTTCGTTTAGATATTTTGCTGCGACTCCAAATATAGATTTAGTTGATCGATATCCATTCTAGCCGATGAAGGCTCGATTGAGCTTGTTCATTATGCAAAATAATGAACAAGCTATCATTTTGGAGCATGCCGTCGCCGAGCGCGTTCATCGGCATGAGTTGAACAATAAATCTCGTCGGTAGTCTCGTCCATCGCAGGAAGGAAGCGTCGCCTGCTAATGACGAATATAGATTAGCTCTCGATCAACTGATTTGATCTATACGTAAGTATATCAAAAGGGTCGCCCTGCTGACTCGATTTGCTTTATAATTAAAACCAACTCGAGAGGGACTGAGATGACGGCGCACATTAGTGAAGAGGAGGTCCTCTCGACTAAATATAAAAAATGCGCAAATAAAGGTCACAGTGTGTGTGTGTGTGTGTGTGTGTCGGGAGCGTGACGCGGCGGAGCTGAGGCTTGCATGACACATGACGTGACCGATAATCGTAGTCCATGTCTATCGACTATTATCACTTAGCCGTATTTAAAATAGAAGCATTTTATTAAATCAGCCTTATTTGAAAATAAACAAACCGTTCAATGCGCTCTGAACGACTGTAGTCGTGGAGAGGAAATGATATCCGTGGCATTTTTACGGAAAAAAGGACATTTCCTGCCTTTTTTTATTTGTAATGGGTTTGCTCTTGACTCTAGTCTATGTCAGAGATGACAGAGACAAATAAGATACTGTGCGTTAAATCAAAAACATTGGACCCCGCACTGTAACCTTACCGCTTAAGATGATAAAATGGCTCCCTGTATCATAACGTACCTAGTATAGGTATGGCCGCTATTCTCTGTGAGCATCACTTTTTAGCGTGACGACGCTTACTGCAACAACTTTTAATATAACCAGCTACCTAAATACATATGTTTACTGGATTGTATTAAAATGTTTCATTAAATATTATACAATATTATAATGTAATGGCTACTATTTCAGAGCTACAGTAAAAGGTAACAGCTATTAGCGTCGGCTGTCAGGTGTGATTCCCTCTGGCAACACATTAGCGCGAGAGGGCGAGTGTCTCCCGGCGACTAATGAATTCCGTCACCTGTCCGGCACGAGCCGTGCCCCAGATATCCCGATTAATCCACATCTCGCTGCGATCAGCCTAATGAAAACTGAAACCACTATCTGAACATTAATTCGTATCGACAAAGATAGCAGAAGGCTGAGATTAATGAAATCATTGTTTACCATCCGGAGTAGTATCTATAGTCGTGATTATACGGTTAGCGAAGCCGCGGCGGCGTGGCAGCGGCGCGGCCCGTTACATGAAGTACTCGCCATCATCGACCGACGTAAACGTTACAAACGTAATTACGTTATTAATTTCCTGAGTGAGTGCCGCGGAGCGCGGGGTGGAGGCAGAGGGGGAGGGTCGCTCGGTATCATCACACGACAAAATATCGTTTATTTCGTTCATCCTCTATCGCGTCACGTATGTTTTATCTCGAGCTCATCTGAATAGCGTCCTAATCTGAATGTTTTATTCATAAGCTTACTTCCAGCATTTCTTTTGCAAGTAAAACAAGAATAGAGACGAGTAAGTTACTCGGAGCTACGAACGTTAACGTCGTACAGACAAGGGGACGCAAAGTATTCAGCGCAATAAACTGCCGCCCGCCGCCCGTCGCCTGCCGCCTGGCGCCTGCCACCTGGCGCCTGCCGCCTGGCGCCTGCCGCCTGCCACCCGCCGCCTGCCACCTGCCACCTGCCGCCTGCCGCCTGCCGTCTGCCGCCCGCCGCCTGCCGTCTGCCGCCCGCCGCCTGCCGCCTGCCGGCTACTACTGATACAACATCAAGATGCCAGTACTCATCCAGTATCTTATTTAGAGGATTAACACGAGAAATTTTCGAGTCCAAGTTCCTCCCGGACGATAACTTGTAAGATGGTTAAGAGAGCTTTATTATAGAGTTCTGTGAACGTCAGCTGCGATACTGTGGGTGGATTAAGGAGCGGTAGCCTACCAAACACGTGGAAAAAAAAAAAGTGTCAGATTATAGCTAACCCAATATCTTGCAGAAAAGACGGTGCTTTTGATATTTTTTTGGATTTTTGACACCGATTTCCGAAATTAAAGTTATTTTATTTTATGTTAAAGTTATTTTATACTTTGTAGTGTTTTGTTTTTGAAGTCGGTTTTATTTTTTGTCAAAAAGTTTTTTATTTTTCACTTTTTAGTGGTACCACTAAAAAGTGAAACCACATACACAGCGTACTTACCAGCGTGATGTTAAGTTATAAACTGGGGTAAACAATCAACAGACATGCGATTTCAGAAAACCCGATCCATTTGCTATCATTGATTGAAGAGTTCCGTTGCCTACCTCCGAAGTTCTTCATCAGATCTTCACCAAAGGACATTGCTCGTCGTACATACGAGTACATAGCTCGCCTAAGATCCAACAGGGAGGTGTATTTACTCTTTAGGTTTTAGATAATGTATATATTCGATTAAACCTAAATTAAAACAACGGACACTTTTGAGAATTCTGAAAAAATCAAAACACTTTCGGATTTTGAGGTTATAATTACGTCAATAAAAACATTCGGTATGTAGCAATAACTTAGCATTTATTACTGAATGTAAGTACGACAGATGCGCGCTTCTTTTTTGTTTATTTGTAATGGGTTTGCTCTTGACTCTAGTTTATGTCAGAGATGACAGAGACAAAGTCTACGATGGAGCGAACCTACCCAAAAGGAGCCTGTTCACTCTAACTTTGAAGAGATTAGGGTTGTAAGCTTTCGGAAACACAGACGCAGGCAGAGAGTTCCACTCCTTTGCTGTGCGCATTATAAAAGACCTTTGAAAACGCTTGGTGCGAATTGGTGGAATAGCCACAAGGTAGGGATGGTAAGATGCAGTGCGTCTGGATGTCCGATGGTAGAAGGGGGCCGGCGGGATGAGGTCGTGGAGTTTTAGGGCACACTCACCGAAGTACAATCTGTAGAAGACCGACAAGCAGGCAACCTTACGGCGATGAGCCAAGCTATGTAGCTTGGCATCCACCAGTTTTACGTCGCCGATGAGCCTCTTAGCTCTGCGTTCCACCGAGTCAAGCGTGGCAAGCTGATACTTAGCTGAGCCATCCCAAAGGTGGCTACAATATTCCATGCAGGATCGGACTTGTGCTTTGTATAGTGTTAAAAGCTGTCCAGGCCTAAAGTATCGCTACACCCTATTTAGGATGCCCAGCTTTTTGGCCGCTTTTTGGGCTTTGTACTCGATGGTGGCGCCGAAGTTGAGACTGGATGTCAACTCCATGCCTAGGAGCTCGAGCCGATCAGTCAAAGGAACAGATGCACCCCGAAAAGTAGGAGCTTGGTCAAAACGACTCCTTTTTGCGGAAAAAAGACACGCCTGTGTTTTGGTGGCGTTAAAAGTGACCAAATTGTCATCACCCCACTAGGAGACAACGCTTAAGGTCAAATTTGTCTGCTCTACCATGGCCTCTCTCAAGGAACAAACTTCAACCCCACTGGTTGTTGCGTTGGACAAGTATCTCTCTGAAACCGTACTGTCATCTGCGTACCCAACAAGACCAGGCTAAAGTAGGTCATTGATGTGCAGCAGGAAAAGAGTTGCAGAGAGAACAGACCCTTGAGGAACTCCGGCTGACGCCGGAGTTCCTCAAGGGTCTGTTCTCTCTGCTATATTGATATAGCCATGAGGTCAGAGGAGCAACCGTCAACGACCACTCGGATCGACCGTTCACTCAGGAAGTCTGATATCCAGCTACAAAAACCAGCTGGGATATCATAAGCAGGAAGCTTGCTGAGTAGACCTGCGTGCCAGACCCTGTCAAAAGCCTTCGAGATATCAAGCGACACGGCAAGTGCTTCGCCGTTTCTCTCAATGGCTTCGCCCCAGCAGTGCGTGACATACACAAGAAGATCGCCAGTTGACCGTCCCCGGCGAAAGCCATATTGACGGTAACTGAGGAGATTGTTGTCTTCAAGGTAGGTCAGCAGCTTACTGTTCAGAACCCTTTCCATAACCTTGCATAGGATGGAGGTAACGGCGATCGGACGGTAATGCGCAGGGTCAGCAAGGTCTCCCTTTTTGGGCACCGGTTGCACATTCGCAAGCTTCCATGATCTCGGCACCGTTCTTTTTACAAGAGAGAGGCGGTACAGGCGTGTCAACACAGGAGACAATAATTCAGGTGCACATTGCCTCAACACTCTTGCTGGAATGCCGTCAGGTCCACTGGCCTTATTCACGTCTAAACTACACAACACTCTACAGACATCATTATTATGAACTGCGATTTCCGGTATCGAAGAGTAACAACGAGGTAAAGTTGGCGGTTGCTTGGAGCCAGAGTCCAGACGCGAATTGCATGCAAAGAGAGTTGCAAATAAAAGCCCGCGAACCATAAGGTTTCAGCATTGGAGGCAAAGTGGGTCAACAGAAATTCGTTTCGACCGCTTTCGACAGGGACCAAAACTGCTTACTACCCGGAGGGTGCGATGCTAGTTTGGCCCCGATACGTCCGACATGGTCAAAACATGCCCTACGAAAAACCCGCTTGCAGAACTTCGCGGCAGAATTAAAGGCTTTTTTCCTCACGCGAACCCTACGCGCTTTAGCCTTTCGGTCGCGGGCCTTGATCCAGGCTTGGTAAGCAGTTTCTATACGTGCCTCAGCGTGGGAGCATTCTGCATTATACCAAGGCCGGGATTTGTGACCGAGCGGGATGTCGGAGAATGGAATAAAATACTCCATCCCCTGCCGAATCACGTCCGCAATCACATCAGCGCAGCACGAAGGGTCACCCGAGGAGAAACACACTTGCCGCCACGCAAAAAAGTGTCGCATCTCATCCCAATCTGCTGACTCGTATCGCCATACTCGTCTCGTGCCTCTAGGACTTTTATCAGGAGGAGAGCAGGCCAACACGGATTTCACCAGGCAGTGGTCAGACGTTCCCAGCGTGGCTGAGACTGATACTGATTGACTGCCCGGATCAGTTGTCAGCAGAAGGTCCAAGCAATTGGGTGTATGGGCGTCAGCATCCGGTACCCGTTTGCCACATTCACCAGCTGGGTTAGATCTAGCGTTACTGCAAACTTGCGCGCCTCTAACCCGGCATGGTCAGTTCTCTGGTACGGGAACAACAACTCTTTATGGTGGGCGTTAAAGTCCCCCAGAAAATTGAGCTTCGCTGTTGGGTACCGTTGCTGGGCTACGTCGGTCGACTCCACGAGGAAATTAAACAGCGCTGTTGTCTCCTGGTCACCGCTGTGCGATCGGTATACGCCGATGTAGATAAATTTTTCCACGCCAGTGCCCACAAGTAGCCAAATGGCAGAAAAACCCGATTTCTCAAAGCAACGGAGACGACGACAACAAATGTCATCGCGGACGTACACACAGACCCCAGCCTGCTTCTTGAACTTATGTTCCAAAGAGTAGCCCGGGTAGTTGAGGTACGCCAGTCCGACGGGGTTGTTATCTTCGTCTCCGTTAAGAAAAACAGGTGCGGCTTCTCGTTCTCAAGGTGGTGATGGACCAGATCGAGATTTGAGTGTAACCCTCTGATGTTGGTGAGGTGCAGTTTGAGTGGGAGGAAGTGTAGCCGTTGTTTAACCTGTTTCCTTTTTGCTTTCGTCATTTTTTTTGAGTCGTCGGGGAGAAAAGTCGAATTGTCGAGGCTCTGCTCAGTGAACCAAGTGGAACACTAAAGCTAAACTAACCTATGGGGAACTCATTTGGAGACTGCGGGGACGCCCGAACCCCCCCGGATATGGCCACCGGGTCCTCCCATCCAGTCGCCGGCTGGCACGGTGGAGCATACCGGGATTTTTCGCTAGTTGGCGGGGCAGCCTTTCACACGTGGCTGGCGTGCTACTTGGGCCCCCTACTAACTGCGGTTGGCCAACGGCTGGCAACGTGCTTCGGATCCCGCTACCCTCCAAAATGAGTTACCCAGAAAGCCCAGCCCAATGACCAAGACCGGTTCTGAGCAGAGCAACTGACAATCTCCTTCTCTCCCAAAGGCGCTTCTTGACATTGAACTCTAGGAATTGGGAGTCTTATGGACATGCAAGGGTTTTATTAAGGATTTACTTTTTCATTTTCGTGTGATTATAAAGTAGGTATAGCATATGTAGTAGGTACATACATATAAAAATAAAATATCGCTCGTTTACTCCTCCATAATCCGGACGTACATCCAGACTCTAGGCTGTAACTGAGAATTACGAAAATCTCGATAACATTATTCGACCCAAGAATCGAAGCACAGAATGCGCGCGCCAAGTGACATTACTACCAAATGTCAAATGTTGTCATCTGTCAATTCGTCAACTGTCAGTGTCAATATTATTGCTCGTTTCAAACAACGCTTTCAATCGAGTTTTTTTGATAACGGACTGTTTGTAACTAAAAATCATTATCGTATATCGTTTTGAGAATACTGACGCTTGTCTGTGTCAAACTCCTATTAAGAGTGCTGTTACAAAGACTTGCTGTATGAGCTATAATACCTTTGCCTATTAAAAACCTCAAATTGAACCAAAAAATAAAAGAACTATCACCGAGGATTATGACGGAAGCTAAGGACGAAAGCGAATACTTTTTAAATTTTTTTCGTAATTAAAAAGTGTCCGTTCTATTCAAATAAAAGTAATGTAACTATATTATTAAAAGAACTAGTAATTATAGTAAATATTTCATGCGTGTTGGTTCATAGGCCATTTTTTACAATGTCCTTTAAATGGGACCAGTCCGGGAAAATACTCTTCCTAACAAAAAAAAAAATCATCCAAATCGGTTAACAATTGGCGAAAATATCGCTAAAAAAACATTTTTCCTGGGATCCCATCATCAGATCCTGACTTATACCTTCCATCATCAGCTCAGCAACATGAGATGATGATTATCAGGCACAAATATCTGAATTGCGATAGGAATGTCATGAAAAACATTGTATGTGCTTATAAAATTTGAGGGTTTCTTTCGATTATCCTGAGATTCTGACTTGGTGATAATAGGACCACCTCAGAAGTATAGGCATTCGAATAAAAAAATATTTTTTAAAATCGGTCTGCAATTAACATTGAACGGTGAACCTCCTCCTTTTTGTAGAAGTCGGTTAAAAACAAAACGTCAGCTGGCTGCAGCTCGGTGGAATGGTCGTCAGCTAGCGACCTAAACACCTAGCATCTAACATCTGTCAGGGTTTTCCCTAGGCATCTTGCCAGCTGTTTTATTTTATTACTTACACGATCATATTAGCTTACAAATTTTTATCCGGGAAGAAATGACGTGTCTAAAGTTATTCGACTTTATGCTTCATGCTCCGACTGAAAGCTGATTCTATGCTTCATTTATCATTTTTCGCCGACTTCTTCAAAAAGGAAGAGGTTCTATGTTCGGCTGTATGTATTTTTTTTTGAGGTTGTCTTGTTGTCACCAAGTTAGAATCTGATGATGGGATCCCATTAAAATCTAGGGAAACCCTCATGTTCGGTGTTTTCACTGAACACCTTAGTTAGCAATACCGTCGTGACGCGTTGACCTAATTTTATTTCTTTATTAAACACAATTATTACTTTTAAGTTGACTTAGAGTCAGTGCACTTTGGTCTACCGCGTTAGCCGGGTGTATTCTAACATTCATCAACATTTCATTTAACATTTTAACATTAAGAACAGTTTGAGAGTGATTCAATAAATAGTGTTCAACATAAACATTTGTTTCTCCTCAAAAACACCGACACCTTGCTACGTACCCCGACATAATTTTGGTCCTTCGAGCGGATCACGCGTCGCGTAATTTCGGAAATTCGGAAATATCGGTGTGCGAGGTCTGAACTATCGTAACAAACAGTGTGTGTACGTCGTGCGGCTGTCGAAGCAAACATTGGAGCAGAGCAGTGCAGTAGCAGCAGAGGCTGAGTACTTACAACGGAGAATACAAGTAATAAATTTCCTTATTTATAGTCTGTAAGGGCTGCATTTTAACATCCTATAACAATGGCAGAACTCATCGAAACTCAATCAATGATCTATGATCATCATAAAACTTGGCATTAATTTAAAGAAGGATAGTGCTGATAGGAAAACAGTAGATTACTTTAAGCGGAAGCTTAACACTTTGGAGAGTTATTGGAATGATTACCAAATTAATCATGAACGAATTGAGGGGGAGGTAAGTCAAACTGATCCTTATTTTATCGGCCGAGAGTACGAGAAAACCAGGACGGTGTATGAGTCAACCAAGACGTTGATCAACCAACAGTATCAGCGGATCTTCAAAACTGGAATTCTTGAAACAAGTGAGCAAACAACAGCTCGAGACAGAACACCATCGGCGTCGACTAGGCGGGCCGAAGGGGAAATAGAAGAGGAGGAGGGACCGAGTTTCTCAAGGCAGCTGAGTGACCCACCAGCTCACAAGGCGAACAGGGAGCCAAACAGCAAGGTAGACCATTTGTTGAAAAAACAGTATGGCAATTTTAAAGCCTTTGTACGTACAACTGCAAACATAGATGTGGACTCTATCTCAGATAAGTGGGAATTCGAGGACGTATTGAGGTCACTACAGGCTAGATGGTCAGCTATCGACCTACTACATTGGGACATCGAGATCGAATTAGAGGGAGAGAACGAACAATACAGCAACATGTACGATAAGTATGAGAAAAAATTCAACAACCTGAAACGGGCTATTAACACAAAAATGTGGTCAGTAGCACACAGGGAAAAATCAACACCCCAACTGGAGATACCGAACTTCAACGGAAACTACAACCAATGGGTATCGTTTAGAGATCTATTTACGGAGGTTATACATAACAACCCCTCATTATCAAGCGGCCAAAAGATGCAGTATTTAAAGGGTAAGGTTCGTGGAGAAGCTGAGAAACTTATTCAACATCTACCGATAAGTACTGATAACTATTTGGTTTGCTGGAATATTCTCACCAACAGGTATGACAACAAAAAACTAATATTCTCGTCTCATATGAATATTTTGCTAGGCCTGCCAAACATACAACAGCAGTCCCTACAGCAAATTAAGCGAATGCATGATACCACGCTGGAATGTCTTAACGCCATTAAAAACTTGGGAGTTGACACCACATCGTGGGATCCAATGATCGTACATGTTCTTGGTCAAAAACTAGATACAGAAACATACACGGACTACATAGAGTCCCTGAAGAACTCGAAAGAGCTACCGGTTCTCGCAGAGTTCTTAGACTTTTTGGAAACAAAATTTACATCCCTGGAAACAGTTCGCCGTAAAGATAGTGTGCCCTCAAAGGCTTCATCTCATCAAAACAATCATTCAATTTCAACATCGAACACTAAGAAAAATAATTACAATAATTCGAACAACAAAAGCAACGGAAATAGAACAGTTGCGAAATCGATACACGCGTCAAACATAAAATGCCCTCTTTGCGAAAACCAACATGGCATTTATAATTGCAAAATATATTTAAAAATGAGTGACGACCAAAGGCTAAAAACTGCAACCAAATTAAAACTTTGTACGAACTGTTTATTTAGCCATTTCGGAAATCAATGCACATCCAACTTAACATGCCGAAAATGCAAAGATCAACATAACACCATTTTACATGACGCTTTTGCGAAATTAGCAAATGCATCAGCGCTGTCGTCAAGCGGCAACAACATTGAGAAACAAAACGCAAAGCGCAATGAACCCGTGACGGGCACCGCGAATGCTTCTCAAGAAGAAAAGGCGGAGATATTGCTAGCGACTGCTCTGATAAAGGTCAAAAGTGTGGATGGAACTTACCAAACCATGCGCGCTTTGATCGATCAAGGGTCCCAGATATCCTTAATAACTGAGAGAGCCGATCAAATGTTAGGCATCAAGAGACGACGATGCAAAGGAGTCATCTTTGGAGTAGGGCAAAAAGAAAGCAATTCCAAAGGGATGATAAGCATTGAATGTACTTCAATGTACAACAACTTTGAATTCGTATCTGATGTGCTTATCATGAACGAACTCATCAAAAGTCTGCCAAACCAAACATTCCCTAAACCAAATTGGACTTACATAAAAAACATTAATTTAGCTGACCCGGAATTCTACAAAAGTCGACCAGTTGATTTGCTTTTCGGGGCGGACATTTATGCTAACATTATGCTAGGCGGAATTATTAAAGGAGAACATGCACAACAGCCGATGGCTCAACAGACACAGCTGGGATGGTTACTGTGTGGTAACGTAAAGACGTACCACTGTAACGTGGTTTTAAACAACATTGAAGAGATTCAGAAATTTTGGGAAGTTGAGGAGATTTCAGAACCTTCAAACCTATCCGTAGAAGATCAGGAATGCATGGACTTCTACACAAAAACTACAAAAAGAAACAGTGAGGGTCGCTATGAAGTCAGGATACCACTGAAAGAAGAATTAAAACAGCATTTGGGGTCTTCCAAACCTATAGCTATTGCTCAGCTAAAGAATTTGGAACGCCACTTAGAAAAACAACCAACATTAGCCGAAAAATACAAGGACTTCATGAAAGAATATGCTGCGTTGAACCACATGAAACCGGAACAGAAAAACAATAACACAACACTCGAATGCTACTTGCCTCATCACGGCGTGCAGAGAGAAGAATCTTCAACAACAAAGCTTCGTGTGGTCTTCAACGCATCCGCCAAAACATCCACCAAATACAGCTTGAATGACGTCATGCTCAAAGGGCCCAATTTACAAAAAGATCTACAGGCGTTACTACTTCAATGGAGACAATATCCCATTGCCTTCACAGCGGATATCGAGAAGATGTACCGCCAAATCCTAGTTAACCCCATTGATCAACATCTGCAAAAAATAGTTTGGCGTGAGTCATCAACACAATCTATTCAAGTCTATCAACTGAATACGGTAACATATGGGACAAAAGCCGCACCGTTTTTAGCAATCATGACGTTAAAACAGTTGGCGGCGGATGAGCGATGCAAGTTTCCAAAAGCGGCTGCTGTCCTGGAAAACAGTTTTTATATGGATGATCTGTTACACGGCTGCTACAACATAGAACAGGGTAAAAAATCGATAGATGATCTTATTCAGCTCTTGAAATCAGGAGGATTTAATCTTCGAAAGTGGTCATCCAACAGCCAGGAATTATTGGGGAACATACCAAGAAGTCAAGAAGGATTCGTTTATAGCTTCAAAAATGATGACATGTTGAAAACCTTAGGTTTGTGCTGGAACCCAATAGGAGATCAATTTACATTCCGCTGCGAGTTTTCCCAAACAACATCGAAACCAACTAAAAGGAGCTTACTATCCGACATATCAAAGTTGTATGATCCACTTGGTTGGTTGACACCCCTATCCACGAAACTAAAATTATTATTTCAAAAGGTATGGAAACAAGACCTACAGTGGGATGATAAAGTGTCAGAGGAAATACATAATGCATGGATCAAATTAACTACGAAAATTGATAACATTAAACATTGTAAGATTCCTCGATGGATATTATCCAACGAGAATGACGTCATCGAATTGCACGGCTATTACGACTCGTCCATTGACGCCTATGCGTGTGTGGTCTACGCGCGAACCAAACACCAACGAGAAACAGTAATAGTTGCAGCAAAATCAAAACTTGTACCAAGTAAAAAGAGCGTCACATTGCCACGAATGGAGCTCTGCGGTGCTCACCTACTATCTAAGCTCATCAACAAAATCAAACAGAGTATCAGTTGTCCGTTAGAAATTTATGGATGGTGTGACTCTATGGTGGTCATAGGGTGGCTACAAGGTGATTCAGCTCGTTGGAAACCATTCGTTGCTAATAGAGTCAACGCTATAAAACAAATAATGCCGGAAAACTGCTGGCGATATGTGAAATCGGGAGACAACCCGGCTGACTGTGCCAGCCGAGGTTTAACAGCGCCCCAACTACTACAACATCCTTTATGGTGGAAGGGACCAGTATGGCTAGCCTCCTATGACGTAGAAAAAGAACAAAAACAGCCTATTTACCAAACAGACGAAGAGATGAAATGGATGAAGCTGGTAAACATTGTTCAAGACACTAACAATAATAGCATAATACATAATTTATTATTACAGCATAATTCGTTTGTAAAAATAACTCGTGTCTTGGCATGGGTACTGAGGGCATTGACGCCAAAGTCGGAACGTAAACATTTACCGAAGTACCTAACATTACTAGAACTGCGAAAAGCAAAATCAACTATTATAAAACGAGTGCAAAGTACAGCATTTACGTCAGATATAGAAATGCTAAACAAAAATGGAAAAGTTTCATCAAACAGCAAACTATTAAATTTAAACCCTTTCCTCGATAAAAGCGGCTTCCTCCGAGTGGGAGGACGTTTAAGGAACGCGACCATGAGCGACGAGATGAAACATCCGAAAATAATCCCTAACAAAAGTCGATTAGCGGAACTACTCATAGAAGAAGCTCATCAGTTAACATTCCATGGGGGTCCTCGACTGACTTTAACGGTTCTCAGACAACAATACTGGATAACAAGCGGATACAGTACGACCAAAAAACAGTTAAGAAATTGTGTAACTTGCCGGAAGTATGAAGCAAGGAAGCAATATCAATTGATGGGTGACCTTCCCGCAGCTAGAACCAACCCTGCTCCACCATTCTACCATACTGGGGTGGACTACACCGGTTTTGTGAACATTAAGGCAAACAAGGGGAGAGGGGTTAGAACACTGAAAGGCTACGTGGCGGTATTCATATGCATGGTCACGAAAGCCGTTCATTTGGAATTGGTGTCTGAACTTACCAGTTCAGCATTTTTAGCTGCACTTAAGAGAATGGCGGCCAGGAGAGGAACACCACATCACTTGTATAGTGACCAAGGAACTAATTTTATCGGAGCTAATAGGTTGCTGCAAGAGGAGTACACTCAATTAGAACACGTTTTCGGAGATAGTTGCCAGGCAGAAATCGCTGAAATGAACATACAATGGCATTTCAACGCGCCATCTTGGCCGAGCGCAGGCGGTCTGTGGGAAAGAGCCGTCCGCAGTCTGAAGTTCCACCTGAAAAGAGTGGTTGGTGAACAAAGACTAACGTTCGAAGAGTTCACAACTGTACTAACACAACTAGAAGCGTGTTTGAACTCGAGACCGTTATGTTCGCTCACGGAAAACATTGATGATCTGGATTATTTATCACCGGCACATTTTTTAACGGGAAGATCCGATTTAACAGTGATTGAGACGAAAGAGGATGCTAGAACCAGGTGGCATTTAACAACGAACATTTTTAAACAGATTTGGCAAAAATGGAGGAATGAATATTTGAGCCAGTTAACAGCGAGAGAAAAGTGGTGTAAACCTCAGGAAAACTTAAAAATAGGCAACATGGTGGTAGTGCATGAGGATAACATTCCAGCTGGTCGGTGGATTATGGGCCGAGTGATAGAACTACATCCCGGTAACGATGGTTACGTCAGGGTGGTGTCGTTGAAGACGAAAAATGGCATCATAAAACGACCAGTAGTTAAACTTTCTTTATTGCCTGTAGAAGTCAAAACAGATGGCAAACAAAACAGTTCAAATGAAACAGACAGACCATCTGAACAGGGCTCTGAGACCCAGAAGAACAGAAAAGGAACAAGAAAGGCGACACCTGGAACGTTATCGTGTGTCGCCATGGCATTAACCGTTTTTATGTCAATCTGCAGTATGGCAAATTGCAGCTATAACGTAACAACATTAAACGTAAGCCAATCTTTCTACTTTGACCCAATATCCAGAATTAGTCTCGTAAAAGACAGTTGGGTCCTAGTTGTATTCTATAACATGTCTCCGTATTGGGAAGGTATGAAGGCGTTTGAAAAAGTTACATCATATCTGGATAAAACATGCAAAACAACAGGTAGCGAACAGTGTAACATGATCGTCCCTCAACTGATCCATGAGCGTAATGAACTAAAATACTACAATGAACTCCTGATGACGCAACACGTAAGCGGACACTCCAGACGGCGGCGGAGACTTATTAATGCAGTTGGAAACATTGCAAATTCCCTATTCGGCGTATTAGACGAACAATTCGCGGAAAAATACAGCCGAGACATCAACATGATACAACAAAACGAAAAACATTTAGCTAGTTTATGGAAGAATCAGACGTCAATTGTCGAATCCGAGTACAATTTGTTGAAAAGAACAGAAGAAATCATGGCAAAACAACATAAACTAATCAACCAACACCTGATTACGCTAGATAAGATCTCAAACCAATTACAACAAGAGATAAACAACATATCCCTACTTCAAGAATTTACCATGACAGCCTTAACAGCTAGCAACTTACTCCATAACCTTAAAAGAACTCAAGATATTTTACTTGACATTTTAACCAATGCCCACCATGGACAGTTTAACATTCATCTGCTTACCCCTGAACAGCTCCAAAAAGAGCTAAACATTATCTCTGGACATTTATCCGAGGATCTAACATTGCCCATTGAACCGCACGAGATACGAAAACTGTATTCTCTGATAAGCATTAAAGCACGAATAACTGACCAATACTTTCTCTTCCAAATAACATTCCCTCTTATCAGTAGAGACCGATTCAAGTTGTACAGGATCTATCCTATACTACATCAGACGAACAACAGTATGTTAGAGCTCATCCCGTCTTCAGAATACGTCGATTACGCCGGAAGAACTCGCATCATGCAAACAGGAAGATGATATGTATATGTGCGATTGGAAAAAGCCGATATACCATCTCGGGAATGAAAACAACTTTTGTGATCTCGACCGAGACACAGATACTTGCAAGGTACGGAGGACCAAGTGTGAAAACCAATGGACATCGCTTGCAAATCCGTCACTATTCCTGTACCATTGCTGCAACAAACAGACCGTCAAAGTAATCTGCGGTGAACAGATAGATAAGATACAATTGAGCAAAGCTGGGGTCATTTATATGGAACCAGGTTGCCTGTTGAAGGGTCAGGACTTCACTCTGAACAGTCATAATCTAAACAAAAATAGATTAGATATGAGCCCGGACCTATTTATACCTGAGATGGATCAATTAAACTTGATTATCAACAGCACTATGCCTCTCCTTAATACGCAAGAACCAGACGTTACGGACTTTGGCGAAATGGAGTACGCCTTCAAAAAATTACACCAACGGATCGATGACATGAAAAACAGCCAAGTGGAGATCGATCAAACATTATCCCCTCATGACATCCATCAGTATGCCGTGAGCTACATCCTGGTCGGCGCGCTGGCGCTGGCGGCGGGAGCGCTGCTGTACAGGTGGCTGCGGAGGCGAGCGCGCCGCGTCCACATCACATCGGACATGGAGCTTCAACCCACCAGAAGTGGTAGTGATGTGAACGTCAACAGTGTTAGTGCTAGTGCGCGGCAAACATAAGTGAACGTAATTTTAGTGCGACACATAGTAAAGTAAACATTACAATGATGGATAGGGCGTGTCCTCGCGACCCTTAGGAACAATAACTTACTTTTAGTTCAAATATAATTTTTGTTCTATTAACATTTTAATCTTAAGTTGTCTTATTATCACCTTGTAAACATCATTATCATGATCATTCCATTATTTTACTAACATAAAATTGTTTTATCACAGCATCCCTATCTTTCGGGGCCCGGAGTATGTTCGGTGTTTTCACCGAACACCTTAGTTAGCAATACCGTCGTGACGCGTTGACCTAATTTTATTTCTTTATTAAACACAATTATTACTTTTAAGTTGACTTAGAGTCAGTGCACTTTGGTCTACCGCGTTAGCCGTAATTTTGTAAGCACATACAATGTTTTTGCATAAACTTTCTATCGCAATTCAGATATTTGTGCCTGGTAATCATCATCTCATGTTGCTGAGCTGATGATGGAAGGTATAAGTCAGGATCTGATGATAGGATCCCATGAAAAATGTTTGTAAAGCAATTTTTTCGCCAATTGTTAACCGATTTGGATGATTCTTATTTTGTTTGGAAGAGTATTTTCTCGGACTGGTCCCATTTAAATTTGGTGAAGATCTGATGAAGAACTTTGGAGGTAGGTAACGGAACTCTTCAATAAATGATAGCAATTGGTTTGGGTTTTCTGAAATCGCATGTCTGTTTGTTTGTTTACACCAGTTCATAACATAACATCACGCCGGCACGCTGTGTTTGATAAAAACAAAAACTTTTTTTACAAAAAAAAAATCGACTTCCAAAAACAAAAACAAAGTAAAAAATAACTTTAATTTCGGAAGTCAGCGTCTTTGGATGTTACGTTTTTGAACACCGACTTCCGATATTAAAGTTATTTTTACTTTGTAGTGTTTTTTTTTTCATAAAATCCACTTACAATTTATATATGACGGCGCGCAGCTAAATTAAAGGAGAATCCAACATTTAAGTTACGTTAACAATTAACAAACTGAACTAAAACTAATTGTGTAATTTTGTCGAATAGTATTAGTAGTAATTGTTAAATTCTAAATTAAATGGTTGAATATAAAAATATGAGCGGATAACCCCGAACAGGCTAGCAAGTGGGTAGTGCGCCTACGCCGTGACAGCTGGCAATCTGGCATTAGGTGCTAACCTCATCATCATCATCTGCCTAGCCTTCTCCCAACTATATTGGGGTCGGCTTTCAGTCAAACCGGCTTTATTGGCTAAATACCAGTATTTTACGCGGAGAGACTGCCTACCAGACCTCCACAACCCAGTAACTGAGTAACACGGTACTTCATGGCAAGACTGGAGTCAGATTAACTGGCTTCTGACTATCCGTAACGACTGCTTAAGATCTACAAATGACAGCCGGAACCAACGGCTTAACGTGCTTTCCGAGGCACGGGGGAAACTCGCTATGTTAAGATGGTCACCCATCCACAGACCAACCTTGGCAAACGTTGCTTGACCTTGAAGATCGACCCGTGCGGCTGTTATTATTTAGCCACGAGCTCCTCATTTTTTTATATTTTTTTTTGACAATAAGTAATGTCCTGAAAAGTTTCGCTCCTATCGTAGATAATCTATTCTATGGGTTCAACTTGGGACTAATTTAAGGAAAATTCCAAGGTCAAATTCCTATTTGTCGAGTTTTCTCCGGCTACCCTCATCAATCTGAAAAAAATGAAAAACTAGTCAAGAACGGAGGCAAGCAACTTCTCAACGGCTGCGGATGTGTGTGAGGATCTTCACATTAATCTGGTGAGCCATTTTCGTTTTGTTATTGCGATGGAATTAATTAACATTTTACTGTTTTTTATGAGTAAACAATTTTATGCTTTGAAGACTAACTTCCAAAGGGCTACGGTCTCATAATTGGCGATTATCGATGTTTCATAATTGAATTGTCATTTTATTGCTTTATGCTAAAGTGAGGCTGTTATTCTCATGTTGCCTATCACTTTAGTGTAGACGTAGATTAGGCGCTATAGATTTGATGTTGCTGGTTAAGCGATGCTTTAAATAATGCTGAGGAAGCGATATTGTTCTGCTATTGCAATAGGGTATTTTACTAAATAAATCTAATTAGTCCGTCTGATAGATTTTCAAAAAATATTGGGCACGTAATTTTTCTTTTTTCACGTAAACAAATAATAAAGTGGATACAGCAAGTTGAAGACACGCGTGACGTCATATGGCTTGGTAAAAATGTACCAAATTTACCAAGCCAGATGACGTCAAGCGTGTTATCAAATCGCTGTATCTCCTTAATTTTTTTATTTACGTGGAAAAAGAAAAAATACGTGTCCAATATTTTTTGAAAATCTATCAGACGGACTGATTAGTTTTTTTTAGTAAAATACTTCATTTAAGTAATAGACTAAAATGTTTAGTGCTTTTGTTGTTAAGTCATTAGAGCGAAATAACCACAATACCGTACCTACCTATTGCTTAATTCTGAATCCTGTGATAATGGCAAAAGCAATGTTTTGATTTATCATCACCATCCGTAGCCCGGCTTTGCCCACTGCTGGGCGTGGGCCCCTTTTCTTATGCCAATATTTTGTTTAGTTTTTTATTTAATAACTTTGATAAGGTGGCTACTACGTCAAGCTGCAAGCTCTATTTTCCAACACATCTTTGAGACTTGTACTCTCGTAGTTTTACTCAGTTTTCAGATATCGTATCACGGTAGATGAAGCCAGCAGGAGGCTAGCGGTTCGCATGCTGCTATAACTGCTGAGATGCTACAACTTTGGAGCAGTTCTGAGCGTGACGGATCGAAGGTCAGCAAGCAGTCTGCAGGCTGCAGTAGCCGAGCATCCTGTCAACACCTGTGAAGAAAAGAGGCAGTTTGAGTCTGACTAGAACCGGGTGAGTCTCTTCCATTTTATTTAGATTATAAGTCAAGCTTTAAAGTTATTCATATCAACTCAGTGATTGGATTCATAGTGCGGTAATTTTGACAAACTTAGTAAAAAGCGAGTACTTAATTTTCCACTACAATACAAATAAAAATACAAAAATATTTATTTGATCTCAAAACATTGTGAGCATACATGAATTGTGGCAGTCCCGGTGAGTTATAATAGTACTTGTGTTGGGACTGTCACGCTCTTCCCTTAGTTGGTGGCTGTACAATGTACTACGCTAAATTTAAAATTCAAGGAAATAAAACAAAACAAACTTAATTAACAATCTTACTTAAGAAGCTCTTGGTGTGTGTGTTTGTGTGTGCGTGCGTGTGTGTATGTGTGTGCGTGCGTGTGTATGTGTGTGTACGTCTGTGTCTGTGGTGTGTTTATTTTAGCTTATCCTGACCAATATGTTTTCCGTTTCTTCGTATGTTAAGGATGTTAGCCATTCATTTATTTTATTTTTATAGTCGTATAGTAGCAGCGGATAAATATTCAAGTTTGAGTTTAATTTATTATAGATGTAGTAGGTGGATTGTGTCATATATTGACGTCTAACTGTTCGAACCCCCGCGGAGTGAGCCACTATATCTCTCCGTCTTCTGGTCTGAGTAGCAGGGTCAAAAGATAAACGTTTATGCAGGGTGAGGGTATCAGTTAAAAGATACAGTTTTCTAATTGAAAGCAAGTTACAAGCTTTGTATAGGTCTGTAGTAGAGAACCGAAAGGGTTTAAAGTGCATCACTTTTATAAGCGATCGCTGAGCTCTCTCCAGATCAAGAAATTTTATTTTTGCAGCGCCACCCCATACTGGAATACAGTAAGTTATAACCGATTGCGCCAGAGCTAAATATATTTTATTAATAAGCTTTGTTGAACAAATTTGACGCAATGTTTTGAATATCCAAATGAACTTTCTGACTCTTTTCATGAGAAGCTCAATATGAGGGTATGGACAATAATTTCAACATTTTATTCATTGCGAACACGAATGAGTTATTGCATACAAGGTTCCCACAAGGTCAAGGTCGTCTCTAACCTAGAGTCCTATTACTGGAATCAAAAGTAGCTCACAATTTAGGACCCATTAGTTTAAGTGGTAAGATATAATCCGTGGTGCTTGGCAACTGGGCTTAACCCAGTTGTATTTGTCCCTTGGTGCCTATTGGCCTACATAGTTCTATTCTGTCTCCTGCTTGATACGGAGGGAAGTGGAAATTATATATAATTTTTTTCCTACTCCTCCGCTGTACTTTTCTGATTAATTTCGTTGCAGGAACCAAGATAGTTGAATCGTTTCTCCGGGACTCGTCGGGTTTCATTGGCTCGGCGTTTTTCTGGTGGTCGCCACTGTTGATTCTGGCTTTCAGGAGTTGCAGTGGTTGGGAATGTGTGGCTGGCTTGTCCCATAACCTAGAGTCAGGAGCTAACCCATCTCTACAAAGAAGAATATCCAAAGCCAAGTGCGAGTCGGATCCTCACACGAGGGGTTCCGTAACATGGATCGAGGGATATGGGAGTCCCCTTCAATTTTTTAAATTTAATTTAATTTTCACTATTTGTTGTAGCAGCAACTGTCTACCTATTACGGTTACTGAGATGCTACCCGCCCGTGGACGGACAGCGGAGGCTTAATAATAGGGTTCCGTTGTCACACTTTGGGTACAAAACCCTAAAAAAACCGGGCAAGTGCGAGTCAGACTCTCACACGAAGGGTTCCGTACCATAAACCTTAATTGTTATTATTTGTTGTTACAGCGGCAATAGAAATACACAATCTGTGAAAACTCAACTCTCTATCTATTACGGTTCTTGAGATAAAGCCCACTGACAGACAGACGGACGGACGGACAGTGGAGGCTTAATAATAGGGTTCCATTGGTTACCCTTCGGGTACGGAACCCTAAAAAGGAGATCATGGTTCGACTTAGACGTTTTCAGTTAAAAATAGGAACTGGGCTTAACTTGTCAACGTTTGTATTAACGTGTCGGTGACATTTTTCCATACATAAAAACAGTTAGTAGATTTTATAGTAAATGACCATGAAAAGCTTTCAAGCGGAACTGTGACGTTAATAAGGGTGTTACTACAGCAATCGATCGAAGGTATAGAGAGTTCTGAGCGTTGCAATTTTTAAATAGATTTTCTCATTTTCACAACCGGGTTTTCTAGATACGTGAGTTAATACGGGTGAAATTCAAAAATAAGATTAATTAATTCAAACTGTACAGCTTAGCGATGACCTTGATGTTCTTAGAATAACGTAGGGTATTTCGTAAACGCAGCTCCTTCACATGAACGTTGAACGCAAAAAGCTCCGATGTGCATACCTGACCGGTCCCGATTTTTTATAATCTCTTTGTAAGTAAGATGCCCGAGGCCAAGTACCAATTGACGTTGTGAAATTTTGAAGTAGATGATTAGTTACCATCAATAATTAAGTTTGTGTGAACAGTTTCTGAGTTTTGTGGGTCGGTGACTGTACCAGAATATCGAGTGGTAGCCCTTGATGGCATAGATGGGTCAGTCTGGACCAGGGTATCGTTGCGGTAGCTCTAGGTAGTGTAGTCAAGACAGTTGCCTCGGCATTCCCGTGGGGAAGTGCTAGTGTAGCAATTGTGTTTTGCTGAGCTATGAGATAGTTTTTGACTGTGAATAAGACACCTGTTGTTTTGTTTGTTTGATGACTTTCTTTTTCAGTGGTACTTGAACTTGATAATCACGAATCAAACTCAAACCCAAAGCATTTATTTCAATCGAACTAGTTTTTATCAAATTTCAAATTGTCATGGCTGACTGATTAGGCCGATTAGTCAGAAACATGAAGACAGAAGAATTACCTGTGTAATAAAAAGTTTGTAGATAATCCTTAATCTTTACTTTCGCGATAAAAAAATAGGTGAAAATAATACAGCTTTTAATGAACCGCTATAAAAAGGTTTCACAGTAGAGCTTTTAACTAGCTAAGTTGCGACGTCGTTGTTGTGGATGAGTAGTGATGTAGATATCAAAATCTACATTTATGAGACCTGAAAGATGGCATTACAGATCGATGTGCGGAATGTGATAAAGCTCTACTTTATAGTAAAATGGCAATTAAATGATGACGGCGCAGGCGAGGTTATTTTCTGTGCTAGTTTATAATTGTTCTATCACTTTTTGAGCTGTGTTTGATTGACAAGCCTGTGTGGCACTGACTAGCCTGTGTGGCGCTGGCTGGCTTGTGTGATACTGACTAGCCTGTGTGGCATTGACAAGCCTGTGTGGCCATGACTAGCCTGTGTGGCATTGACAAGCCTGTGTGGCCATGACTAGCCTGTGTGGCATTGACAAGCCTGTGTGGCCATGACTAGCCAGTATGGCATTGACAAGCGTGTGTGATATTGAATAGCCTGGCATTGACTAGCCTGTGTGACACTGACTAACCTGTGTGGCACTAGCCTGTGTGGCACCAGCCTGTGTGGCAATGACTAGCCTGTGTGACACCGACTAGCCTGTGTGGCACTAGCCTGTGTGGCACCAGCCTGTGTGGCAATGACTAGCCTGTGTGACACTGACTAGCTTGTGTGGCACTAGCCTGTGTGGCACCAGCCTGTGTGGCAATGACTAGCCTGTGTGACACTGACTAGCCTGTGTGGCACTAGCCTGTGTGGCACCAGCCTGTGTGGCAATGATTAGCCTGTGTGGCATTGACTAGCCTGTGTGACAATGACCGGCCTGTGTGGCACTGACCAGTCTGTGTGGCACCAGTCAAACTGTGTGTCATTGAGCAGCCCGGGTGGCACTTATTACTATGTATAATGACTATTATCAGGACCGCTCAGCTGCCTTCCCTGATATTCCGTTATATATATGTCGCATCATGGTTGACCGAAATGCGAAACACCGAGTCTTCTTCACAATCAGACATAGTTATGGGCGTGGACACTGTCGAAGGTATTTGAATGAAAGATAATTTAAATCTAAATAACTTTATTCACTGTTACAGTTCACTTAGGAAACAAACAACTCTTCATACGACAGCGAAATGAGTTGTGACCCTCACGCAGACAATTTGTACACAATTTTAATTTAGACACCTCTGTAAGCCTGTCTTGTACATTCATATTTTTAAATTAATGCGATGACCATGCCCACTACACAATAAACACAAATAGTCACACAAGTTCTCAACCGATGAGACAAAGGAAAAAAAAGTAGATTTATAAATTTGTTTATTTTTCCAATTGTTGGTTTGATTATTTTTATAAATTCCGTTTATCACTTTTATTTGGTTGTGATGTGACTCAGTAGTTTCTAAAATATCCGCACGACTACGTATAAACTTAAAAAAGTCATTTAGTGTTGGCAAGTCAGGTAAATTATTCCTATGTTCTTCCCACTTTACACTCGTACTGGTATCTAACTTCCCGTAATCATAAATTTTAATAAAGTGTCCCACTGATCAGTCGGTTGCCATAGAGTGTTGAGCGCTCTTAAATTTTTTGAAACAATGTCTACTAAGTTACTCAACTCTTTAAATGATTCCCTAGTTAGGGTTTCTATACTGCATTATGCTTTAAGATGATTGTTAATGAGTAAGTAACTCCCATGATACATTGTAATTTTCAGAAGTAAACTCCAACGATTTGATAACTTTCACTTTACCATTTTCCTTATACATATTTCGAAAACTAGATGTCCAATCGACTTGATTATTTTTGTGATATTGTCTTATTTAAAAACCTTTCATTTGACACTAGTATTGTAACAATCCTTACTTAATATTATAAATGCGAAAGTAACTCTGTCTGTCTGTCGCGCTTTCACGCCAAACCAACTGAACCGATATCAAAAGATCATATTAACTAGACACCCCATTTCCTCCCGGATAAGAAATTGTAAGCTGATACTTAATATGATCCTGTAAGTAATAAACAAAGTCAGCTGGCAAGATGCCGAGGGAAAACTCGTCAGCTGGTGAATTTAAATAGGCGATAGATGCTCCTATGTTACACGGTTCAGGGCATCAGCTGAACCAGCTGACATGTTGATAGTTTGCAAGAGAATTTTCAAGTAAGAGATTTTGTACTAAAAAATAATTACGCGACTTGACAATGTGATTTTTGTTTATGAAGGTATTGTTACAATATAAGTGTGAAATGAAAGGTTTTTACATAAAAAACAACATCAAAAAAAGGTTAAGTAAAAGTTAGCCACGATGGAAGTTTGTAAGTTTTTGTATTATTGTATAATATTATAGAGTAAAGTCTTAGAAATCTAAGTATGTATAAATTAAAAGGGCTTTTCATGGAAAAATAATAAATAAAGGCTCCAAAGGTCAGTCATAGCATCAAGTCGTATAACTTTTTCAAATCTCAAATCAAATCAACTTTATACACCTCATTTCGGTTTATAGTACGGGACCCTTCATGTGATAGTACGACTCGCACTTGACCGATTTTTTTTTTCACATCCCAGTCTGGGGAA
Organism: Lacanobia oleracea; assembly: GCA_950371165.1. Lineage (NCBI taxonomy): Eukaryota > Metazoa > Arthropoda > Insecta > Lepidoptera > Noctuidae > Lacanobia > Lacanobia oleracea. Next base: position 649,639 of record OX493387.1, read on the forward strand.
ACCCAAATAAATAGGGTTATCTTCTTCGTCCATACAACCATATTCGCCCCATCTCAATAGTCACCTCATTCCTAGCCACATCATCTTTCGCACACGTAATCCTGCCATCGTTTGTCTGCTCTCCTAGCTTGTATCCATCCACATTCATGCTCACAACTCTCCTAACGACATGTTCTTCGTCCCATCGTGTCCATCCGCGACTCTCTTAGCTTTCTCATCTCAGATGTTAAATTGCCTTCCATGCATGCATTTTGTAACCCAATATTCTGATCTATACAATACAGCCACTACCAACTATAACTTTATACATAGACGTTGCTTTGGAAAATTATGCCTTATGCAAAAAATCTTGAAAAGAAGGACACAAAAGCGTGCTAAGAAAGCTCGAAAATTTTTAACACCCCGTTTCAGATACATTAGATTTTCATTTGACAGGCATAGGCCAGAAGTTACGTAGCGACAGGCTAGAAAAACTTAGTAGTAGGTTCGCACTTATCTCACGAACACACGACCGCTTGGTAGGGACTGAACGATGGTAGGGCCACCCACCATGGTTTAGTCCCTATTTGAGCTAAGAGTAAGTTCGTTACTGCAGATCTATTGTGTTGTAATAAAGACAACTGAATGCGTGCGCTCACCTCGGACGGGGACGCTAACGCTCGAAGCACACTGAGCACAGCGCGCCCGCTGTTAATGGCCCCCAGACTACAGCACTAAACTTTATGTCCCCAGAGTGACGTCCACTACAAATAACGCGGAGAAGATAGTGCCCTCACTTACAGTGTAGCCACTAGCCAGATGTTGGCAAGCGCGTGCCACTCGAGTTCGCTCGACCACTACCCACAGGGCCGAGTGAGCACTGCGTCGACTATCTTGTTTCAATTACTGTAGATGTGAGCATGCACGTCCTAACACATATTCTACGCAATGTATCGTATTCTTTAAGTTAAGGCGTAATGGTTTTCATTGAGTAGGCCAGCGCGGCTACAAGTGGGTGTATCGTCACGTAGCTAATGTCAACAGATGACACTTCATCCCGCCGAACGATATTTTCATGGAAATTTTACCGAAGCTGCTTCGAGCTATATGATTTTGTATCTAGTTAGTTTATATTGCGAATCTACGTAGTCTCTGACGTCTAGGTACTTGTATAGAGAGAAGTCAAAACAAGAGTCTAAATAATGGAAACAATATTTTCTGTCACCTAAGTTTGGATTTGTCACCAATCTGCAATACCCTAATTACAATATCTATTGCCAAGAAATATAATCATCATCATCATCATCACATCAGCTGACAGATGTCCCCTGCTGGATACGTAATCCTGCCATCGTTTGATGGCAGGATTACGTGTGCGGAAGATGATGTGGCTAGGAATGAGGTGACTATTGAGATGGGGCGAATAGGGTTGTAAGGACGAAGAAGATAACCCTATTTATTTGGGTTTCCCCAGACTGGGATGTGAAAAAAAAATCGGTCAAGTGGGAGTCATACTATCACACGAAGGGTTCCGTACTATAAACCGAAAAATAAATATTTTCATAATTTATTTTTATAGCGGCAGGCTCAAATGTCATACATTTCCCATTTCCCCCCGGATGAAAACTTGTAAGATCGTATGATAACTTTATTATGGCGTTATGTGAACGTCAGCTGCGATTCGGTGGGTGGGTTAAGCAACGGCAGCCTCCCAACCACGTCGAAAATTCTTTTTTCCGTCTTTTCCTCCCATATGAAAACAGTGTCATATTATAGCCAACCCAATATCTTGCACAAATCAAAACGACAGCTGGCTGTATTTCGATGGAAAGGTCGTCAGCTGGTCACATGAACATGTAATATGTTTTTTCAAATTTTCAGTCATTTCCTCCCGATTGAAAATTATGTCAGATCCAATAATCCAATATCTTGCAGAAAACAAAACGTCAGCTAGCTGTAGCTCGGTGGAACGGTTGTAAGCTAGCGCCCTGAAGGGGCATCTATCGCCTACTTAAATTCACCAGCTGACTGAGTTTTCCCTCGGCATCATACCAGCTGTTTTATTTGATCATATTAACTAACAGCTGAAAAATTTTGATTCGGGAAGAAATTACGTGTCTAAAGTTATTCGACTTTATTCTTCATGCTCTGACTGAAAGATATTTATCTATCAGCTTACAATTTCTTGTCCGTAAGGAAATGGGGTGTCTAAAGTTGATTTGATTTGAGATTTGAAAAAGTTATACGACTTGATGCTATGACTGAAAGATTATCCTTTGGAGCCTTTATTTATTATTTTTCCATGAAAAGCCTAATATAAAAAAAAGAAAAGCTTGATATAATTTTACTTAACATTTTTCCTTATACTTAATTTGAAAACTAGATATCCTATCGACTTTATAATTTTTTTGATGAGGTTTTTTGTGTAAAAAACGCACATTTCACACTGATATTGTAACAATACCTCCATAAACAAAAATAACATTTTCGATTCACGTAATTATTTTTAGTACAAAATCTCTTACTTGAAAATTCTCTGCAAACTATCAAAATACGGTCGTTTTGGATTCTAATGAGAACTAATACACACTATTGTGAATAAATAAACATGTCAGCTGGCTCAGCTGATGCCCTGAACCGTGTAACATAGGAGCATCTATCGCCTATTTAAATTCACCAGCTGACGAGTTTTCCCTCGGCATCTTGCCAGCTGACTTTGTTTATTACTTACAGGATCATATTAACTATCAGCTTACAATTTCTTATCCGGGAGGAAATGGGGTGTCTAGTTAATATGATCTTGTGATATGATACGATTACGTAACTCGTATGATTACGTAACTCGAAAATGAAAGTTATTGTTTATGGAGGTACTAGCTTCTACTAGCCAGCGGCTTCGCCCGCGTGGTCCCTAGGGAACATATTCCCGGGATAAAAAGTACCCTTTGTCATTTCTCAGGCTCTAGACTATGTACCAAATTTCATTTAAATCGGTTTAGTTGTTTTGGCGTGAAAGCGCGATAGACAGACAGACAGAGTTACTTTCGCATTTATAATATTAAGTAAGGATTGTTACAAAACTAGTGTCAAATGAAAGGTTTTTAAATAAAACAATTTCACAAAAATAATCAAGTATGGTGTTGCGTTTTACAGAGAACGGTGCTGCCCATTCTCTGGTGAGTCTCTTAGTCGCCTCTCGCCAATAAATATATTAGTTATCATGTTAATCAAAACAGTCTTTAAGTGTGAATTATATATATGTATATTAATTTATTTGAGTTCCACAACGTAAATACAAGATGTTAACAAAAGGCGTAGAGCTGAGAGCCTTTGTAAACATATAATAATAATATAAGCCTTTATTCAGACAAAATTAAAGTTTACAAAATAATATTAAATTAGAGACTCTGTTGAGTCGTTGACACCGACAGCTTCGTCTGTTTGCCCAGCTTTGGCAAAGGCCTCCTCCAATTCTTTCCACTCGGTTCTGTTTAGCGCTTTCCTCGTCCATGTTTTTCCTGCTATTGCCTTTATTTCATCGTCCCACCTTCTAAACTGTCTGCCTCGTTTTCTTTTCCTATCTCTAGGATACCAGAACACTATGTTTTTGTTCCACTTCTCAATGCCTCTTATTGTATGGCCTGTCCATTTCCACTTAAGTTTTCGTATTCTGGTTATTACGTTTTCTATTTTTGTGCGTTTTCTGATAATCTGGTTGCGTATTTTTTCGGATTTCCGTATATTCAACATGCTTCTCTCCATTGCTGACTGGCATGTTTCTAGTTTTTTGTTTTGCGCTTTGGTGAGAGCCCAGGTTTGGCAACCATATGTGAGAACTGGTAGGACGCAGGTGTTGTAAAGTTTTGACTTAATGGATATCTTAATTTCTTTATTTTTCATGATTTCTTTTAGTTGCCAATAACGTTTCCATGCTTTCCCGATTCTTGTATCTATTTATTTTGTCATTATTTCGGTGTTAGAGATCTGTTGGCCCAGATAAGTGTATTCTGTCACATACTCGATTGGTTCGTCGTTTATGATGATGGGGTCTTCTACTGCATTTGTTAGTATTTTAGTTTTGGAGGTATTCATCGTTAGACCTACCACACGGCTTTCTTTTTCTAAACCTATGAGCATGTTTTGTAGATGTTCTTTTGTTTCCGCGAATAGTATAATGTCGTCAGCGAACCGTAAGTGGGATAGTTTTTCTCCATTTATATTTAAGCCGTACTGATCCCAATTTAGTTTTCTGAAAATGCCCTCTAAGACTGCTGTGAATAATTTCGGCGATAATGGATCACCTTGTCTTACCCCTCTGTTTATTTTTATTTCTTTCCCTTCTTTTTCTAATTTTATCCGAGCCGTACTGTCTGCGTATATGTTTTTTATAATTCTTATATACTTTTGTTCAACTCCTTGGTTCTTTAGACAAAATCAGATGTACTCATGTTCAATTGAGTCGAATGCCTTGTTGTAGTCGATGAAACAACAGTAGAAGAGTACTTTATATTCCTTGTTTTTCTCGAAAATTTGTCTCACAGCATGTATATGGTCCAGTGTTGAGTAGCCTGTCCTAAATCCAGCTTGCTCTCGAGGCTGATTTTCGTCCAAAGTTTTGGTTATCCGTCCTAAAATTACTTTGGAGAAGATTTTATAGATGTTAGACATTAGGCTGATGGGTCTATAATTATTTATCTCGGACTTATCACCTTTTTTGTGAATCAAGATAATTGTTGATGTAGTCCACTGCGTCGGTATTTTTTCTGTGGTGATTATATCGTTGAAAATATATTTTAGTATCGGTGCGACGCTTTTCCTACAACCTAGAAGCAGTTCGTTGGTAATGTCATCAGGACCTGGAGCTTTGTCTTTTTTCTGTGTAGTGATTGCCTTGAGTATTTCTCCCTCTAGTATAGGTGGTACATTGTTGTGGTTATTTAATTCGGTATTTATTATTTGGCTCTTGCTGGAGTACAGGTTTTTGTAGAAATTTGTGGCTATTGATAAAATGTCTGATCTTTTAGTTTTTGTCTTGCAGTGTTGGTCTTTCATGTTGGGTATCCATATGGTTTTGTCTGTTAGAACTTTATGCGCTTTTCTTATACCACCAGTCTTTTCTATATATTTTTCAAAAATGGTACGTCTAGAATGTTCTCTGTCTTTTTTTATTTGGGTTTTAATTTCTTTACTCAATTTTCCTATTTGTTCTTTTATGGTTTTCGATTTATTCACTGTGCTATTTAATTTTGATCTTTTCTCTAGAAGTTTATGGGTTTTTTCTGATATGTGGCTTTTATTTTTTGTTTTGCTTTCAGTATTCGTTTTAGGTCCTGCTGTTAATATATGGTGTATTGTGTTATATTTCTCTTGTATGTTTAAATGTTCAAGATACGATTGTGTCACGGAGCTGAGGTTCTTTTCTATGGTGGCTATTGCTGCGTTATTGTATGATATTGTGGTATTCGCTTTGAAAGGTCGACTAGTTTTTAGGGCAGATGATGTATTTAGGCATGCTCTAAGCATTCTATGATTGCTGTTGAAATTTAAATTTGCGATAGTGCCACAGTCATCAAATGATTTTGGTCTGTTCGTTAGTATATAATCAATTTCGTTCTTATATTGGCCACCTGGTGATATCCATGTCCATTTTCTGGATGCTCTCTTCTTAAATTGACTGTTTAGTATTATCAAATGATTTTCGAATGCCATTTCTATTAAGTTTTGCCCGTTCCTTGTTCTTTTGCCGCTACTGTAGGGACCCAAGACGATGTCTTCTCCATTTCTTGGCGATCCTATTTGGGCATTAAAATCGCCCATTACTATAAGGTTTTTATGCGTGTCATCTTTTATGGCAGCATTTAAAGAAGAGTAGAATGACTCAATTTCCAGATGCGTCGATTGTTCTGTTGGTGAGTATACTTGCACTATAGACCATATTTCATTGTCAGGGGGTATTTTTATGTTCAAAATAGCGATTCTTTCTGATATGCCAATTATTTCTAAAATTGAGGCTTTGAGTGTTCTTCTTATCAGGAACCCTACTCCATGTTGTCCTGGTGTTTCACCTTTGTGGTACAATATGAAGTGATCATGTTCCTCAATAGCTTCGCCATGTCTTCTGACTTCGCTTAAGCCGATAATGTCCCATTTTATGTCTCGTAGAGAGTATAAAAGTTCTTGTAGGCATTCTTCTGTCCTGAGCGAGAGTATGTTGTATGTAGCTATATGTATGTATTTTTCATTTTCTTGTTTTTTATATCCAAAAGCATTCTTGTTTAGAGGGTTAGTGATTGGAGGGTAATGATCGTCTTCCCCCGCGGTGATCAGCCGTCTTGGGGTGAGTGTGTATGTAGTTTCATTGGGTATATTGTTTTTGTTATTTGTTTCCTGTTTCCTGTTGTCGGTGTCTATTGGTCGTTTTTTGAGGTTGTGGTAAGAGAAGTCATTGATGCTGATCTGCCTCGTGCAACATAATCTAGAATATTTGTTTTATTCAACTTTCTTGGAGCGGACGTGGGTTGGTTGTTAGGTGATTTGCTTGGCGAGTCGGTGCAGTCCCTTTTCCTCTTGTCTCTTTTGTTTTCTTTCGGCTCCTTGGTAACGATTTTATCTCTCACAAAGTAACAAATTTTACCCTTTGCCTTTTATTCTTTTAACTGCGGTAGGAGCTCCTTTCTCTTCTCCAGGATTTCCTTACTAAGATCTTCCTTGATGTAAATTCCTGACTCCAATTTCTTTCTGTTCTTGAGTATTTCATTCCTTCTCCAGTTTGTTAAAAAGTTAACAAGGATAGGGCGTGGTTTATTTTCTTGCTTAGCACCAAGTCTGAACGCATTATTTATTTCTTGCGGGCTGATATTAATGTTCATGCTTTTTCCCAATAGTTTTATGATTGACTCGATCGAAGACTCGCCGTTTGTTTCTTCCTTCATACCAAAGAAAATTATGTTGTTTTTCTTTTTGTGATCCTCCGCTAACTTTATTTTTTCTTGTAATACTTTGACGTCAATCTTCAGGTTTTTATTTTCTTCCACAAGAGCAGTTAGTTTTTCGTCGATATTCTCCGATACCTTTTTGGTGACGGCTTCGGTTATCTCCCTTGTCTGTGCTGACATTTCTGCCTAAACATATAACTACATATAATCATCAAATTAATGTAAATATGCACCTTAAAATTTTAGCTTGATCACTTTTTCTAAAGCCTAAATATAAAATGTTTCCTCAAAAAATTAAGTAATGGGCAGAAATATTTATTTATTTACATACATACAAATATCCTTACAGGCTAGACCCAATGCGATATTGTAGCACACTTAAAACTTAAATAGTTCCCTGTTTTTTATAATAAATTGTATGAGTAGCTAATATAAAAATAATAATAATATGTAAATAAAAGCTTCGTATTCAGAATGGTACATCTGTCACCAAATATTCGAACATAGGGCACATGGAGCTTCAAATGGGATGACGGGAGCTACAGTGAGCGAGCGAAGAGAGCGAACTTAGCTCCCGTCATACCATTCATGTTAGGTTCCTTTAAGCCCTGCAGACAGAAAAAGACGGGGCTTCGTCGTATGATCATTTCCAATTAAGTTGATACAGACACAGGTATAATTTTCTGATTGATATAATTTTCCAGTAATTTTCCAATAATCATAAATATTTTTTAGGTAAACATTTTTACATTGTTTGGAGATTCAATTTTGGTGAAATTACTATTATTTTGGAACAAAATAATATACAACTATTCGAGGATTGATATTATTTAGTTACTCAATTTAAATGATAGATGATAGATCTTAGGAACAAAAATTATTTATGTGGTAATTGAAAATGCATTTATTAAGTAAATAGCTTCTGCCCGCGACTTCGTCTGCGTAGACTTTAGAGCTCGCGCGAAACTTTTTTGTCTCATATTCTCATTCTCGGAAATGCATATTCATGATTCTGTTATCTTGATAGTTTGTGAGTCTTTGCAGTTCCTACTTTTAGCCCCGGAATTACTTTGTCATGTTTGTTGTTTCCTGGTACTTGTGAATATTTAGCGCTAACGATTTCTGCCGAAAAAATACTTTGACATGTTTCTGGTCTCCCGGTACATGTGAATCTTTACCGCTCATAATTCCAGCCCGGAAAAATGTTCGTTTTTTTTTTGTTTTCCTGGTACTTATGAATCCTAACTGCTCATAATTCCAGCCCGGAAAAAAGTTCGATTTTTTTTTGTTTTCCTGGTACGTATGAATCCTAACTGCTCATAATTCCAGCCCGGAAAAAAGTTCGATTTTTTTTTGTTTTCCTGGTACTTATGAATCCTAACTGCTCATAATTCCAGCCCGGAAAAAAGTTCGATTTTTTTTTTGTTTTCCTGGTACTTATGAATCCTAACTGCTCACATTTCCAGCATCTAAAAGTACTTCGACATGTTTCTGTTCTCTTGGTACTTTTGAATGCCAACCGGACACAATTCTAGCGCCGGAAATATCTCGATATGTTTCTGGTCTCCTGGTACCTACTTATGAATTTTTAGCACTCACAAATCCAGCCCCAAAAAAACTTTGTTCCGTTTCTGCTCCCCTGATTCTATTGCGTTCACAATTGCTAGCCCGGAAAAATCTTTGAATTTTTTTTTCTCAAAAATACTTGGACATACTTTCTGGTCTCCTGGTACTTGTGTGTCTCTAGCGCTCATATTTCCAGCCTCGAAAATAATTCGACATTCTCATCGTTTTTTTTAATGGGTAATGGGCTTGCTCTTGACTATAATCACACCTGATGGAAAGCGATAGATGAGGTCTCTTGGTAGTTTTGAATCCAAAACGCTCATAATTCTTACACCGGAAAAACTTCGACATGTTTCTTGCCTCCTGGTACTTGTGAATCTAAAGTACTAAGGCAGCAGTGGGTCTTAGTTTCCACTTCCTTCTCATTCTCCACTAAGCCATGACTATTCATCATCTGCCTAGCCTTTTCCCAACTATATTGGGGTCGGCTTCCAGTCAAATCGGATTCAGCTGAATACCAGTGTTTTACGTGGAGCGGCTGCCTACCAGACCTCCACAACCCATTAACTGGGTAACATGGTACTTCTTGGCAAGACTGGAGTCAGATTTACTGGCTTCTGACAATCCGTAACAACTGCCAAAGATCTACAAATGACAGCCGGGACCAACGGCTTAACCTGCTTTCCGAAGCACGGAGGAAACTCGGCATGTTAAGATGGTCACCCATCCACAGACCAAACTTGGCAAGCGTTGCTATTATCTAGCCACGAGCTAGCTATTACCGGGATAAAAAGTAGCCTATGTTTAATTCCAGGATGTGAACCATATGTGTGCCAAATTTCATCCAAATCACTTCAGCCATTTTTGCCTGATCGAGGCACAAACATACAAACTTTCACATTTATAATATTAGTACACATGGCTGGTCGCCACAGCGCAATCTAATCTGGGGCGGTGCGGGCGTGGCGGGGGGGGGGGGATTCGACCACAATACCGTTCCGAGGGATGATTATTTTGCTCCCGACCTATTGACCCCTAGCCTCGACCGCCGCTCCACTAACTGTCGCTTCCCGACATTTCCTATTTAAAACTTTACAATAATATAACTTTTAAAGTTCATGAAGTCTATCAAGTTCTCGCGGCTTCACAACTTACATTAATGTTCTCACAACTTTTGCCTCGTTAAATGAAAATATGAAGCTTACAGCCGAGTTGTGTGCGACGATAACAAACAAATGATGGAAGCAATAACATGGTGAACACTTTCGAGCTCAAGTTATGAAACAGCCAAAACAAGAGACCCTGACCTACCACAACACTGATTGATGTCACCGCTGACATTCGCTGTACCGCTGTACCGCTGTACCACGGCGCCGTCCGCACGCCCAGGGAGCGAGCGCGAACGCGCAGCAGCAACCCAACTGAAATCCGTTTAGGTATTTCGAATTTTTATATGGCAAATCTTCAAATAAAATTAATATTCTGAGTTCGTTCTGTTTTAGATGACGTCAGAGCTAGCGTCCGCGGCACACGCTAGCCCACAGCGGGCGCGCTGCCAGGCGGCTCCACTGAATCATTACAATCACCCTTTCCTTAAGCTTCGCTTCGGCGGCAGATAAACAAAACCGCTCAAATTATAAGTTCAGTAAGTGTTCTCCGAATTCACCCGGAGCGCGGACCGCGGCATGGAGGAGAACTGAGTGTAACGGTCTGTTTGTGTGAGCACTACTGCGGCCCGCCGCCGCCGCCGCCTAGCCGGCATCACACTGCGGAGGCTTTAATATGTGAATAACTTGTACTTTCTTTTGAAACATTTCCCTTATTTTTTTGCTTTTTTGGGTTATGATTTAATAAAATTAATTATCTGTCCATTTGAACATCTATCCTATTTAGGGTTCTATAAGTACAAGATGAAAACTGAAACTCTAAGACCGAAATCTTAACTAAGGTCAGTCTGTCACTGAGTGTATCTTCGAAACTCAGTCTAACATAATATAGTGAAATGTATTGCTTCTGCAATCATTAAATTATGTGGAGTTAGTGCTCCATCGGGTTCCAACTGAAACATATAGCCTACTTTACAAGACGCTTCTCTATATTAGTTACTCGGGGACATGAGATGAGCTGCGAGTGTCGCGTGTCTGAAGCCGTCAGACGACGCACATTATACACACGTGTATCTACTGCGTATGTGTTAGTACAAACTTCCAACTAAATTGAAGTCCATCACACAGAACCTCGCGAGAATATAGCGAACTAGTTTAATAGCTGTCAGGAAGCGAAAATCAAACCGAACACCGCTCACCGCCACGCCGCGCGCCGCGAGCTCCGCCAACTAAACTAACTAACTTTGTTCTAGAATTACTAACTTGTATCAGTTGTTGTAGCTAAGTACTCGCTACATTCGCTAACAATTTCGCTAACAAAAAAAAACTTACTTACTTAACAATACATCCAATTACTGGATTCAATCTCTGGCTGCTTCCAGTTTTAGTCGTGGTAATTAAGTCTTAAAAATCATATGTTCATGCTTCTTCTTGTTGAGTTAACGTCACAGCTTGATAAAAAAGGAAAATAGAATAAAAGATAAGTAGGTATATCAACACAATGTTTTGATTGTTTAACACCGGGTTGCAGCCTGTTGTGATACTCCTGGTTCAACGTAGCAGGCAACGCGACCTGCCGACTGTACCTGTGAAGGTACAGTTACAGTCAGCGGGTCCCAGCGAGTCCAGGTGGACTAGTGCGACACAGTCATGTACTCGTATATTTAATTGCAGCAATCGTCACTATCACTACATTTTATAAAACAAAGTCATTCCATCGTGTCTGTACGCGATAATCTCAAAACCTGCTCAATGGATTTTCATCAATAGATAAAGTGATTCATTAGCAAGGTGTATAATTACTTATTATAATAATATTCGTTTTGTATAAATTGACTCAAAATATGAAGATGTTGAAGTTGTCGCAAACAATCATGCCGTGTGGGAGCTTACACAAGTATATAACATGCTCTGCTACCCTTGCGAACCTGGGGAGGTTTGCAAGTCTTAGCAAATTCCACTTTGCCATAAACTTTTTTCTGGTTGTACGTTGTTTTATAGAAGATAGTTTCATAGAATTTCATTTCACATAAAATTTTTCGCGTTTTATCATTTCATAGAATAATCAATCCGCAGAATACTTACTTTGAATAAATTAAAATCATAGATTTTTGTTACAAATAAACTTTGTTTCGATATTTATGATATCATAGAATTACAAATCAAATATTCTTTATCCGCATAATAGGTTTAAAAATATTTATTCTCAAAAAAGACACAAAGTCACTTACATGAGAACAATGGTTTCCTTATGCTAGGTATATTGAGTTCGTCAATAAAATAAATATTAAGTGTGTCACTCAATTCCCTTATGTGTAATTATTTGCTGAAAGGTAATTCGTTATTATTTATATGTGAAACATTTTCTGCGAAACGATATTCTATAAAATTTCTGTCTGCGAAACAAGGGTACATCCTTTTTTCTAGTAGTGTTTCAAATGGAAGGAAGCTCATTTACTTACTTAACACTCCTAGCTGGTCAGGTATCGACATGAGGACCGTGTGCTCAACCTGAACTTTTACACTGCTGGTGCTCGTGGTGTATGCGCGGGGGATGCGTGGAGTGCAGAGAGGCGTTGGAAGACAGCGAGTGCACTAACCCGCACAGATGCCGCTACACTAAGCAGACGCCGAAGCGTGCACTCCTCCGAGCAATCAATACCAAGCACGACACGACGTGACACACGCCACCTCCGTCTACTGTCTATAGTATAAGCGCCTCCCTATGTCGGAGAACGTGTCCTCACTGCGTCTGACGATGAAGGGTTGAAATTATTCTTAAACTAGCAGTCCCTGCAATCTGCAGAGGTGAGTACACGTCAGAACATCGAGACCTCTGCACCTCCCCGGACGGCAGGCGTCATCTGTATTCGCGCCTCGAGACAAATAGTCGTCAGTTACGGAGTGGAATCTCGCCAAAACGCTTTGAAATGTTAATTATGACGAGATCCGTATTCTTTATTACTTCATCTGTTCTCTGAACTTTGACGAACCTAGTTAAGAGGAAATGCTGGCGGCTAGAGTTTGTATGTAAAAAGTCATAATTCGAGGTTTGGCTCTCAAGTGTTTTCTTTTCCAATATCGGACCGATTTAAGAGATATTTCCCAAACTGAATAAGAAGGATATATACTGTCTCTATGGCTTCTTTTTTGATGATTTATTAACCGTATAAGCACTAGAACTCTCACAAAATACTCAAATTTTAGCCCTAGTGTAAAAATTTGGAAACTAATAATCAAAAAGGAGAAATTTGATTTCTGTTGTTATAACCTATTCACTCCTAATATCCTTACCATTAATTACATCCAGAATAAAGAACAACAGAACCGTTCTATCTTATACTAACAAATAAAGCTGAAGAGTTTCTTTGTTTGTTTACTTGAACGCGCTAATCTCAGGAACTACTGGTCCGATTTGAAACATTCCTTCAGTGTTAGATAACCCATTTATATATATATCATCACACTACGACCAATAGGAGCGGAGCAGTAATGAAAATTATGACGCAGACGAAGTTGCGCGAGTCAACTAGTATTGTTATAAGGGGCAACTACGGAACCCTACAATGCGCGTGGCCCGACATGCACTTGGCCGCTATTTTTCTATTCAATAGAGTTGATTCTATTCAAAAGAGAGCATCTGACTTTATGGAGGCACTAAACGTTTATCGTTTGCGCATAAAGCTGTGGTGTGGTCAATGCACACTTACTCGTAGGTTCATAAAGTAATCGTGACTATCTCGAGCTTATTTACAGAATTTGTCTTCAGTGCAGCAATAAATAAAATCCAGCGTAAAACTTTTAGGGTTAATAATATATGATGACACATCACAGGCGACGCTCGCCGGACGCATATGTGGGGAAGTTTCCAACGAAAATAATAATAATTTATTGTAATGGGCGCGTCAAGGGCGACTGACCGCAGCCGCCACGCCGCCGCACCGCAGCCGCCACGTCAGCGCCCCGCAGCCTCCGCAACCACACAGCTGCAGCAACATCAGTAACACGCCACACTCAATAGATAAGTAGGAGCAGAAGGACCACTACACTATTGTGCTGATACCACCATTTATTCCTAGTAACCGCTACGACGCCAACTGGTTGTAAACGCAAAAACACAGACTCGTAGCACCCGCTACAACACACACTCGTAGCACCTGCTACAACACAGATTCGTAGTACCCGCTATGCAGCCGCTACCACACACAATCGTAGCTTTCGCTACGACACAGTTTCTTACCGTCTGCTACGATAAAGACTCGTAGCATCCGCTACGACGAAGATTCGTAGCACCCGCTATAGCAGATAGCAGTCGTTTCCGTTTTAATAGCAGTTGTTCTTTTGCATCGTTTCTGCGCTTGACATTTTCGCAAACAGTGGGACACTTGGCTCAGGCCGCGAGCAAACAGACGCGACTGGGCCGCGGGCAGTCAAAGGGGAGGGCAGTGCGACTGTTATTATAAGAACGTAAGTGAGTGGCACCGCAGTGTGGACACGTGCCGCACGCCCCACACCCGCGGCCGCAGCCATCTGGGGTCACCTAAGGTCTTGCAAAGCCTCAGTCATACTCACATACAATAAAACTCCATTCTGAACAGCGTAGAGCAAGCGATATTTGCATTCAATCAACTCTTGCCCTTAATGTTAGTTTATTTCTAGACCGATTGCCGAATTGCTTTTGAAATAAAATTTTATTTCTCAGAGGCATTCCCCGACACCCTCATACCGAGCATAATTGGAAGTTGGATCCAATTAGATACCGTGTGCCACTCGAAGCGAAAATAGCTGAGCGGCACAGTGTCGTCGTTCTATCGAACACTTCCGGTAAGATTGCCCGATTGTTACATCCTTCTGTAAGATTGTAGTATATTTTTTCTACTGTGTATAATATAATACCAACACGTACTGGGCCCGCGTGGTGGATTATAGCCCACTCACGCTCGAAAGAGAGGAGGCCTGTGTCCCAGCAGTGGGAACAATATAGGTTGATTATGTATGTATAATATAATAAAGAGTACCTACCTTTATTGTACCAATGCTGGGCAAAGGTCACTTGCCCAGCTTTGGGACAATATAGCTTGATTAAACAAAAGATGATAATATATGCGACTTGTGGAGAAGAAGAGTAAGTGACGCTGTACCTATGTAAAACAGTCTTGTGCGTGAACAAATGCACATACGCGCGACGCAAAGCTCCTATCACAGGACTCGGCAACCCGACTGAAGCGACGATTCGGCTCGGCAGCTCCTTAAATTATCAGCCGGAACTCAGACATCGATCGCCTCCGATACGTGTCGGAGTACAGATGCGAGTCAGTACGTTCTCGAGCACAAGGTCGCGCCAAGCTCCCGACGGTGTCACCGGCGAACATGCGCAAGGGGGGGACACTTCGGTAGCGACGCACTGACACAGCCTACGAGTACGAGCCACAGTGGTGTACCTGGACACCATTCTGATACTGTGGCAGTTTGCTTTCAGCCTTGACTTGTGCATTGCTCAACACTAACAATGTTATCTCTATGTTCCGATTCTTTAACATAATTATTTAGGTAACTTGAAATTCCGGAGCAATGTGTTGTGTGCTACTTACTCTCTGGCAGTAGCTGCTTGCCGCGCGGCGTCGCCCGGATAATAAACGTACAAACATCCTGTTTGCGCGCACTCGCTGTACAATGTGACGTCACGCGCGAACATGTTTGTTGGCTCAATCAAATCGCGCTGCTTCCTATGTAATAAGTTATGGGGTCACGGCAAACAATAAATCAAACAGAATGGGAGCAGAGGTCGTATTCATGAACACGAAACAGGTCAAAAATCAGTATCAGAACATAGTGTGGCGCGTAGCGTGCGAGTAGCGTGAGACAGAGTCGTGCTCGTACCGCAGCGCTGCGGCTTGTGATCGTGCTGCTCGCAGAGATTACTTTATTCAGTTCCTTCAGAGTCGAGTGCATCTAAACAAAGTAATGCGAATGTTAATTAATCGCTCGAGTGCCGAGCGGATGGAGCGGGCGCTCAGCGCGGCACGGCACTGTGCGGTGCGGGGCGGTTCGGGGCGGTGCGGGGCAGTGCGGGGCGGTGCGAGGTGGTGCGGGACGATACGGGGCGGTGCGGTACGATGTGGCGCGACAATTTAAGCGCTGAGCGGCGTCGCAACTTGCAGATATGGAAAATTAATCTCCGACAACTGATACCGATATTCCGACTTCCAATCGGTAATTTGATTAACCCGTACTCCAGTCCAAAGCGCTGCCCCCGTGCCTACCGCGTCCTCTCAGCTATAGCTAAATTTAAATTTAACTATTGTGCTGTTTGTTTTCGCAAGCTTTAACATTCTATACCTGACCGACACTTAGATTGAACACATGTTTAATTTTGTGTATTTCCCGACACTGCTCTCCGGACTTTCCTCAGACACCCACATAAGTCCCGTCCGCTACTCCTCTGAATAAAGCTCGCATAACTCTGGCAGCTTTAGGTGATCTCACCTGGTACATACATAATAAGAGTCGGTCGCACTCACATCATTCACCGCCAGACCGCGAGAGCCATGTATTCCCATAATGATATTTCATATTTACATTTATATTATGCGATAAATAGGCTTTTTACATTCATGAGCGGCTGGTCGACACCGAGTGTGAGCTCGTTATATTGTTTACTAAGTTACAATATGTTGCGCTCCGGGAAACGAGCAGCGAGCAGCGAGCCGCGCGTCGACACCAACCACTGATCAGCGACGAGTATTTATACGAACAGAATTACGTGTCAAAATAGTGAATTGTTTGCTCATATTACATACTAACATTCAAAGTAGGATGTTGCAATTAACGCAGCCACTTACTGGGCGGCCCAAACCGTCTAAGGAGATATGCATCGAGTCGAAAAGAAGAAGATTGATGGTTAGCTACGGGATTCGTTGCGAGAGTGGGTGGCATGAGCTTGCTCACACATTTAACGCACTTGAGGTAAGATACTTCCATCAAAATAATCTAGTATGAGTACTTACTGTGACGTCACATTTTGTATCGTTTTACGATTGCCTATCATAGATCAAGTAACATAATTTATGACAATGTTAATCGATTGTTTTTCGAGTCTATGGTAGCTAACATTCTACCAATACTACGTGTTCGGTTACCAGAGACAAGAGATCCAGTGCGCTGTCCGCATGGCAGGTCCATAGCAGAGGTGCCAAGACGGGTGCGGTAGCAGTGAGACCGACTCTTGAGGCAGTAGGTCCCACATATCACAAGCTCGTCCGATGAGCCGTTGCAAGGTACTGACGTCTTTAATTTCTTCGATCGGGACCAGTATCCAGTATTGCCGTAGGACTCTTCGTACGGAGGTCAGCGCTTCATAGCATTGCCCGATGCCAAGGGAATTTGTTCTGTTGACTAGAGAACTTGTGTTGACTAGAGAACTAGAGAAAACTAGGTAACCTAGGAGTAGGTCCTATATTGTTGACTAGCTATGCTAGTTCATAGGGTTTAACGGTCTGTTTAAACGCGTTATTCACTTATTGAGAGAGAGATAGAATTTTAACGTTCACGTGGTTTGTACCAAGTGTTGAACGGTTGCTAAATGTGATTGTTTCTTGTGACTCTAAAGTTAAAGTTTACTAATATTATTTTCTACACTCTGCCTAACTGGGTTATTCCTTATTACGATTGAGCTACGAGTTGCTAGCGGCTCACCTCACGGATGTTCACAAGCGACCCTTTAGTACCTAGTAGTAGTTTTTAGACCCTAATTGTGTATACTTTTCTCATGCACATGTTCCCACTGTAGCGCCCCGGAACGGAGACAAGGATCACTGCAGGTGGAACACCGTGCTTTAATTAAGGGCTAGGGACTAGGTGGTAATTAACAGTGTTGAGGACTAGATTGTAATTCTTCTAAACTTGTTTTAACTGTAAATACCTGCTTCGTGTTTTATTCTTTAATAAACTGTTATTGTTTAAATTGTACCTACTTGTTTGATTGCATTGTATCCCTAAATTAATATACCCTCTAAATTTACTATAGCGCGGATAGGAGTGTGATCGAACCCACCGGGTTACATTACGTACTGCCGAGCAGCCGGCCGACAGCCTGCAGAGCCAATACACGTACAGTGTACGTATGGGGCCATCCGCTGCTATCTCGGAATTTATCAAAACCGCTTTAAAAATATAACTTAGCTGTTTTAGGTACGTAATAAATTAGATTTCATTATATACTTGTTGTGTGTGTTACTTGCACTTGTTGTTGTGTACTACTTGTGGTTATTCTGTTATAAATACAACTGATGTATCGATCAGAAGTAAATACAAATACACAAGTCGCTGTTCCTGACAGCTCAGTATGAAACACAACAAAGAAACGGCTCGTCGTCCTGTAGCTGACACCGCGACAGCCTGACGACCTGCCAACCTGACAGCCCGACAGCCCGACAGCCCGACACGAGCGCGAGCCTGCTGGAGGTGAGAGCTCCGCGAACGCCAACATTTATTCTTTGTTCCACGAGGACTTCATTGTTTTACAAACTTTGTATTAATAGAGGCGGGGACGCAGCCTCACAATTAGGTATTATGCTCACCGACTAAACTTTGGGGAGCGGACGAATCAATGTAGATTATCCCTATTGAAGCTTTAGCGAAGTTTTTCCTGTCCACGGAGATAAACAATAATGGAACGAAAGGGAACATTACAGAGTATTGTGTTGTGCGACTTGCGCCAGCAATTAGTGGCCCGCGCAAGGCGCTAACTACAATAGCAAGTTGTGTTGCGATAACAGTCGCTCGTACTTACTGGTGTTTAACTCATTAGCCGGTAGCTCGAGGTTTTTCTGATTTATTTACCAGTTCTCGCTTTGAAATTTAAAGACGAGATCATATTATTTTCTGAAGCAGGGACACAAGGGGAATCGTGCCGGAGCCGCATGCCACCGGAGCACGCTCAGCTCATAGGACTTGAATAGAAACGAGCGCGGGTTCCTACACGCAAGTAGCGAATCGAATAAAATTAGGTATCTTTGTGCTCTCTCATTTTCTTTGAAAAAATGTCGAAGCGTATCGACTTGTCTAAAGTATGAGAACCGCCGTGGTAGGTTCAGTCCCCTCAACCCTCGGCCCTCGACACAAAAAAAAACAAACACAAATATTAAAAATTCCTTTCAAGATAATTTGTTTCCAGTTAACAATGAATCATTTCAAAGGAATTTTTCAGCAAGCTCAGTTCTTTGGACTTTTAATAAAAAAAAAATACATACAGCCGAACATAGAACCTCCTCCTTTTTTGAAGAAATCGGTAATAAACAGCATTTCTTCAGTTCCTAGCACTCGTATATAGTGCGGTACGTATCGATAGAAACGGTCGGGTTACCTAATTCGCAGGTATCGCTCGCACTCGTGACTCGAGCAGTTTTATCAATTCAATGAAACTTAAAGTAACGTCAAACTCAACGTTCCTAGGCATTCGTGGAAGTGCTGAGACCTGGTTTACGTCAAGTCTACGTATGCTGTTACAGTAGGTAACCTGATAAACATCGCTGCTTCAAGAAAAAACATGAAACATCTGATTTTCAACTAAACTGTCGGCAAAGTGGGAGAGTAATCTTCTTAAAAATCTCTGTGCATATAGAGTGAGAACACAACGGAGACAGCTCAGAAGGTGCAGTGCAGTGAGCGCGAGGCGGCCCGCGCGTGCACACGATACGTGCACCGTGCAAGCGCCGTGCGGCGCGCGGGTATGGGCAGTGCACAAGTGTATCAGTCGAGACTGTGCCGAGCTGCCTTCTCCGCCGGGAGAGTGGTCGCGCGAGAGTCGTAGCGAGTTAGCCTTCTGCGAGCGCGCGGGGGCGGCGCCGCTCGGGCTAGCGGCGCCACTGTGTCAAGGCCCCGCTCAACTCACCAGAAATACTCCACTAGAGAGATGCACCAGTCTGAACACTCACTTAATGTAGTGCGCCTACTTCTCACAACTGTTCGACAATTATTTTGTTTGCATTATATATCTGGAGTTTTGCTTCATTCTCAACTTTCTGTCTCTCTCGACGCCCAGATTTTATTTCAGGAAAAAATAAAACAGTGGATGAAGACACTTTGACAGAAAAAGTTATTTTAAACCAGCTTCTGCCAGCGGCTTCGCCCGCATAATCCCTAGGGAACACACTCCCGGGATATATAGCTTATGTATTATTCCAGACTATAATCTACCTCTGTGCCAAATTTCATGAAGATCCTTTCAGGCGTTCGTACGTAAAGAATAACAAAAAAACATCCTCACAAACTTTCGCATTTATAGTATTATATAATACTAGTTGACCCGCGCAACTTTGTCTGCGTCACAATTTTCATTACTGCTCTTCTCCTATTGGTCTTAGCGTGATGATATATTCCTTATCCTCGATAAATGGGCTATCTAACACTGAAATAGTTATTTAAATCGGACCAGTAGTTCCTGAGATTAGCGCGTTCAAGCAAACAAACAAGCTCTTCAGCTTTATAATATATTAGTGTAGATTGTTGTTTAAGTTTGGTTAAACAGTGTTTTTCTTTGTATCAAATTCCTGTTACAGTTACATTTTGATTAATTACTCAATTTTGTTGATAAAAATAGTTTTTTTTTTTAAATTTCAAACAGGGTTTTTCTATTTAATGAAAACACACAACAAAGAAGGTTTCTTAATAAAGTTAAAGGTCATTGCACCTTAGTATGGAAATCATACCCATGGCGGACACAAACGAAATATAGCAGTGTGTAATTATGTAGGGCTCTGATTTACTATGGCATTAGTCGTATTAATGTGAGCCACGGGAATCTCGAAAAACAAGTGTTATAAACTGATATGCTGAATTTAAATAAAATGCTAGTCCATTAAAAACATTTTTATTCAATTTGATCCAAATCAATCATAAGACCAATTAAAAAGGCAGCAGAAGCGTCTGTTGCTTCCTGATGTCTGGCATAAGACAGATAATACACTATGCTAGCGATATGGGCGCAGCTCCCTACAGTGCGGTGGCCGTGTACACACGAGCAGTAGTACTCTTCTATACTTTGTCGTCCGTGTTGTGTTGGGTTTAACAAAATATATGTATAGTATTGTTTCGACCGGATATGACGTGACTGGATTCGCCCTCTCATCAATATTTTATTATCGATTAAATGTTGGTTTCGATACATTTCTATGACATAATCCCCGTTTGGTCGCATGTGCTCGTGACAATAAGACCTTGCGATTCTCAAATGGTATGAGCCCAACGTAAATAAGATTAAATCTTCAAAGGTCAGCTGTGGAAAATTCTCAAAGTCTGGACTGTTTGCATCTAGAAGCACGAATGCTACTCTTTGTCTGTTCAAGTTATTTGCTGATACGTATTCTGCCAACTCATTTTCTCTATTCATATTTTGATTTGTAATATCCACAAACTGCTCGGCGTATATATTATCTTCGTATGGCCGCCGAGAAGCGTTGATAATTGCCGCGGTTATTTTAAAATCAGTCGTCATATTCCGCATCGCAACATTAAAATATGTATGACGAAATATTTTAAAATCTTTCTTAAATCGTCCATTAATTGTTTCGATCACCCAACGGCACATTGTAATTAATCGAGATTTATTTGCGTCAAGTGTAGATTATTCTCCTCTTCCTCTAGTTGGCAGCATGTGGGGATTATATCCACGTTCTTCAATTGCAAGAATCGAATCTCGAAAAACGGTCCAATAAAAACACGTCGTTAGGTCTAAGATACCAATGCCAATCTGAATCTTCTCGCATCAGGCTGCGCATAATAGTTGCATCTGAAGTAGTCGCTGAATACGGTCCTACGACTTCTATTATATAGCCGTCTGTACAAACAATTAGAAAAGGCTTTACCAGATTGTGGAATTTGTGAAGGCTGAAGGTTTTTCTTTGGAAAAGGAAATTCACATTCTTCTGAAGGTAAATATATGTTCCATCGAACACAAGAATGGCTGCCGGTTCATTTTGGCTACCACCAAAAATATGAGATGGAATACGAAGATTTCGTGCCACTACTTCTTCTCTGGTTATATGATTTAAACCCAGGTAACGTGGAACAAAATCTTCAGTTAAACATTCTCTCACTATTTTTAACTTCCTCTCCAATGTTCAATGATATTTGAAATTTCGAAGCTAAGCGCTCATCATATTGACCAGTTCTTACTTTAGTTAAATAAATTCCTAAACTGGTAGCAGAACGATCAGGCCTGTTGCAAAGAGACGGTGTTTGTTCTAAAATAGTTTTAAACTGATTTTTAGTAAAAGCTGTCCAAAAATGGAAGTGGTTGTCATCAATTGTTTCAATATTTTCAAAATCTAATTCAGACTTTCTTTCTAATCCCCATTTATACAAGTTGATTATGTCAAGTATTACATTACTAAAGCTTTCATGTAATGTCGGAGCATTCACAAGCTCTTCCCAATCATTTTGAACTAAATGAGTGTGGCAAACACAAACAAGTTCCGGTATATACAAATTGTGATTGTGCAACAGATAGAACTTGGCTTATACACGTCTATATCCAGTAACAGTAATAAAACCCGGACCTTGTTGATCCCCAACTTCTATTTGTTGAACCGCCTCCGCCTCTCCATCTCCTTCTTGATTTGCTCCTTCTTGTATTGTCTGGGGTGGCACATTATCTAATTGCTGGTTTTGCAATACTCGATCATATCGCTTCCAGCAAGGGTGGCATATAGATCTTGTGCCGTCAAATGAAATCTGAAACAAGATTAAACATACTGTACATATATATAAACATCAAACATCGAGATTATTTTAGAGTAGATAGATATAGACTGTGTACTAAGAGAGTACTTACCTCGCGTGGTATGATTTCTTGTAATAACAATACTACGACATCCCGGTACCTTTCGAGAAATACTGCATTAAGACAGTGTTTTCTTCGACGTAACACAGATCGATTACACGATACACAACTGTTTTGTCTTTCCATATCAACAAAAATCCAATCCAAAAGCAAATAACCAGAGTCCATAAAACACGCTAATGAAATAAAATAAAATAAAAATAAACAACGATAGCTAACGAGGGGCAGCTCGGATAGCGGCGTGAGCGCAACGAAACTGGTTATACCTGTCTAATATGCGAAAAAGACAGCGTATACATGCCTCTGAATATTGGTTCATCCGTACACTATGCCGAATAGTATCGAAATTCTTTTTATGTCTTTATAATATGGAATAAAATCCTTTGAAATTATTTTTTTTAATCGGTCCTATACATTTTTCTCCTTTGATTTTTAATTAAATAACTGTATTCAGTGAAAGGTCATATTATTCTCCTTAGTTTGAAAGTATTTTGATTAATGTCCGCCAGTCTTCACAAAGCGGGTCAGATATGCCCAATGACCTTTAAAAAAATAGCTTATGCTAGTGAACGCAAACTTTTTTTGGTGTGTGTATATTAACTTAAAATAATAAGTTAATTGACTAAAATGAAAATTTAAATTAAAGGACACAACATGTTTTATTTACAGTCATAAAGAAGATCTTCTATCTCTACGTAAGAGATGCTTAGTCAATATTGCACAATTGTCTACTTACAGTTTTATATTTAATCTATTGTACAGAAATGGAACTAAAAAAACTTTTTTGCAAAAAAAATAAAACCGGTTTTATTTTTTTTGTAAAAAAGTTTTTTTATTTTTCACTTTTTAGTGACAAAACTCAGCGTGCCGGCGTGATGTTATGTTATGAACTGGTGTAAACAATCGACAGACATGCAATTTCACAAATCCCGAACCATTTGCTGTCATTTTTATTGAAGAGTTCCGTTGCCTACCTCCGAAGTTCTTCATCAGATCTTCACTAAATTTAAATGGAACCAGTCCGAGAAAATATTCTTCCAAACAAAAAAAGAATCATCCAAATCGGTTAACAATTGGCGAAAATATCACTGAACAAACATTTTTCATGGGATCCCATCATCTAATCCTGACTTATACCTTCCATCATCAGCTCAGCAACATGAGATGATGATTACCAGGCACAAATATCTGAATTGCGTTAGAAAGTTTATGAAAAACAGTGTTTGTTTATAAAGTTTGAGGGTTTCCCTCGATTTTTTCATAAGTGACAATGGGACCACCTCAGGAGTATAGCTTTTGAATAAAAAATGAATATTTTAAATCGGTCCGGAATTGGCGGAGAAATCGGTAAACATACATAAAAAATATATATACATACAACCGAACATATAACCTCCTCCTTTTTGAAGAAGTCGGTTAAAAATGAAGAAAATCTTTTTACAAAGACCATATTTGAAAACGCATTAGTCAACGCATAGAGTCGCAGTCGGAGCGGGAGCGAGTGGGTATATATAAGTAGGATAGGATATACTCGCCATCAAACGTAAAAGTTTGGCGAGTTTAGAATTAAGTGACACCTCTGTATTATTTTGCATTAAATAAAATGTTAAAAAAATATATATATATGTGGCCGAGGTTTTGGGAGCGGGAGTGAGAGGGTATATATAAGTAGGATAGGATATGTTGCAGAAGGTACTGTGGCGGTAATGTGGCGGTACTGTGGCTGTAGTGTGGAGTTACTACAACACTGCGACGCGCTTCAGCTTTATTAATTATTTGCTCGAAGCCATTGTCTCCGCGACACGATATTACAATACCGCAACGAAAACCGCTTGTAAATTGCTTAAAATTAATGACTTTCGGTTCTAAATTAATGAAACTTCATCCGATTAGAGTCGATACCTCCCGGGCTCCTCCGAAACTCCTAAGTACAGAAACGTGTTTAAATTTCCTAAACTCGACCCGGATCGACGATCGCCGATAGTATACGAGCTCGTAGTTACATCAAGCGGCTCTCGAGAGCCCCTTACCGGCACATAAACAGACTATTAGAGCGGGCGGCGGCGGTTCGAGACACACACACTCACATTAAGCCGTTAGAGGTTGCGATATAGCGAAGCGGGATGTATCTGGGGCAGGTTAAAACCGGGACAGATTTAAACCGGTCACGGCCTTGAAGCCCCGCCAAAACCGTGCGAGCGGCGCCGTCCGATCTAGCGGCGTGCCGACTACGTATTCACGTTGTTGGTCAGTACGAACCGCAAGCCGCCCCGCACCCGTCAGCGGACGCTTATGCGGTGCCACTTGAAGGAAAACGAGAGATCCTTATCTGCAACTTGTTTCCGGGATAGGGTTGTTGGGAGGCGTGTTCGCTGTTATACTCGTATTAACAGATAACATCGGAACTCTGATAGTCTGATGTCGCTGAATTAATTTGACTTCAGTTCCTACTTTTTTTATAGTTTACTTCGCTTGCATAATTATAATTATACGTTCTTATGATGCCCAGTGCCCTGCTACGTATGTTACAGTTTTAGGAACCCTTATATGATCACTCGGTTGTCTGTCCATCTGTCATTGCCAATTTTCTCTGAAACTAATGGACCGATACTGTTTGATAATTCGAGAAGTCTATGGTTTCAAAGTAACATGTACTAAAGTTAGATTTATTCGGTACCCTTTGCACGCGAGTTCGACTCGCACTTGGCCGGATTTTTTTATTTTCAAAAAACTACTTCGTTAATTCCAATGATCGAGCAATTGGGTGAGTTGGACCAACATATAGTGGATAGTATATCGTGGTCTGTGGACAGAACTCACAACACTCGGCCACTCGGCCACTCGGCCACTCGGCCACGCGGCCACTCGGCCACTCGGCCACTCGGCCACTCGGCCACTCGGCCACTCGGCCACTCGGCCACTCGGCCACGCGGCCACTCGGCCACTCGGCCACTCGGCCACTCGGCCACTCGGCCACTCGGCCACGCGGCCACGCGGCCACGCGGCCACTCGGCCTAGGAGGAAGAACAAGCAGTTTTGTTTTCTACTTAGGCTACAAAATTCTAGCCTCGATTTTTATTCGCTTTTTAAAGTTCGGCTGCAGAATACAAGTCAACTTCGGCGAAAAACCTCTCTGATCTAATAATAGGCAACTCGCACTTGCTCGTACATAACCATAATATAATATCTAGCAGCTAGTCCACATAACTAATGATACATACGGTGCAGCTGCGGGCACTCGTCGTGCAGCACTTCGCAAGCACTACTCCATCGCTAATTGATTCTTTAAATTAGCGACATGTCTCAACATTCGCTTGTTATGTGCGCCGCTGCGCTGGATCGTCACTTCCCTCTCGTTCTTCTTCTTTTTATTAACCGACTACTTCCATAAAAACTTTTTACAAAAAAATAAAGTCCGCCTCTGTACATTTTTGTGCTGAAAGTGTTTAAATAAATAAATAAATAATAAATTTCGGAAGTTTGTGAACATACATACAGCCGAACATAGAACCTCCTCCTTTTTAACCGACTTCTTCAAAAAGGAGGAGTTTCTATGTTCGGCTGAATGTATTTTTTGTGAACCGATTTAAAAAATATTTTTTTATTCGAAAGCTCGATGTTATGAAATTGAATTTATTATGTGTATTTCTGATTGTGTGTGTATTTGTTATTATTTGTTTAGGTGTTTTGTGTGCTGTGATCCATTATTGGTCGAAATAAACGTTATAATTACTACTTTTTTTATTCGGAAACCTGTACTCCTGAGGTAGTCTCATTGTCACCAAGTTAGAATCTGATGATGGGATCCCATGAAAATCGAGGGAAACCCTCAAATTTTATAAGCACATACAATGTTATTCATAAACTTTCTATCACAATTCAGATATTTGTCTGTTCCTAATAATCATCATCTCATGTTGTTGAGCTGATGATGGAAGGTATAAGTCAGGATCAGATGATGGCATCCCATGAAAAATATTTGTTCAGCGATATTTTCGCCAATTGTAAACCGATTTGGTTGATATTTTTTTGTTTAAAAGAGTATTTTCCCGGGCTAGTTCTATTCCAATTTGATGAAGATCTGATGAAGAACTTCGGAACGGAACTCTCCAATAAATGATAGCAAATGGATCGGGATTACTGAAATGGAATGTGTGTTGATTGTTTATACTAGTACTTAATATAAAATTACGCCGGTACGCATACAAAAAAATACAACCGACTTCCAAAAACAAAACACGACAAAGTATAAAATAACTTTAATTACGGAAATCGGTGTCAAAAAATGAAATAATCAAAAAAAAATGACGACATGAAATGAATGACATGACGTGGTTTGAAACATCCAGGAGCGAGCGCAGTCCGAGCTTGTGTTCCGAGGACGGCGCGGAATGGAACGGCGGCATTGTTTTGATACGTTAACGTTACTAACAGGGTGTTTAATCATTCGAATGCATTATTTGTTTTATTGTACTATCATCTTAATGTCATCAGGTAGTTTATGTCGGGTTTGTAAGACGACTAAAATGGCGTCTCATATACAATAAATATTTATATATTTGTTCTCCATCTGCTACAGCTGTTGAATCTCCTATGATTCAATAAATAATAGTTATTTGCCTATAGATTACAAGAACACCTATAAGAAGTATAGAATTCTCTAAACCACAAAGTAACATGTTACAAAAAATGTGCTTCGCTCGAAGCCCTTTTAATGCTTTTTTTTTTTGTTGCCGGGGTTGAAATTCGTCATGGATGTCCCTCGCCTGGGGCGGGCGAAGGGGTCTGTCAGACTCTTACTGACTAAAAACCACCCCGGTGTTCCTTCCACACTTGACCGAGGATTGTGAGAGCTAGTAGGTACGCCTTCCATAAAAGCCCTTTTAATGCTAGTCCAACTCGCACTTGGCCGGTTTTTCACTTTTATAGCTTCTATGTATATTTCCCCTTCCAGTGGCGTTCGTGTCGTGCCTACATCGTCCCAGCTTCTGATCAAGTGATCAGTCATGTTTGCGCTGCCTTACTCTGTCCACCCTTGTACGTACTGCTCGTCACGATATTATTCATTGTCCTTTATTTTTACCTCTTTCTTGTAACTGCTTATTGCATTTCATTAAATCGGTATTTCCGCTCTGCGCGACCCTTACATTTTCCTGCAAATGGGTAGCTACCAGTGAGTGTCATAGTGCAGGTAACTAGAGAGCGACGAGCGTATAGCACGGAGCGTGTTATCGTGCGCCAGTGTGAACTAATGGCGGCGGAGGTCAGACGCGACTACGCGAGGGGCGAGGGGCGAGGGGCTGTCTGCTAGCGCCGGCCATACTTGCATTCCGCACGATCTAGACAAATAGCTCGGCGCACCCCCGCCGCAACCGCGCGCACCTGCCGGCGACGCGATCGCACGCCACCGCATACATTACTCCTTCTGCTCGAAGATACCGATCAAAGCTTCTACCACTGGCAGCATTGGACAGGAACGACGTGGTCGTGTGGCTGGCGAGTGCGAATGCTTACATTCGAGTAGCGGTTATCACGTCCGCAGCCGTCGGAATGGTTACGTGACGGCACGAACGCACCACTACTGGCACGAACCCCATACCTTCTCGGTTTCTACAATAGTATAAGTATAGAGATTTTAACCCAGAAGCAAATGTTACGGGTGCATTTATTTTAAATCCGGTTCCCATTACCTACTGGCATTACGAACGGTCGCTAGTACAGAGGTGCGCCGATTAATTTGTTTAGTATCAGCCACGTCCGCCGTCCGTCGTCCGCTTTATAACCTAATAACCGCGACCCGGCGAGGCGAGGTATTGAAACGTGGAAAGATTGCTCTCAATTCGTTCTAGTTAACAGCCGAGCTTGTATCGCGCGTGATCTGATAAAATGGTACAATGCAATTAGGGCTGCTCCGGCATGCGACACCGCGCGCGATCCGGAGCGACTGAAGCGAGCCCGGCAGCCCGGTGCCGGTAGCGGCAGCGTGGTATCTTACACATATGTCCGTTTTATTTACACGGCGTCGACGCCAACTCCCTGGGGCGGTCAGGACGAAACAATTGCCAAGTTCATTATAAGCCGGCTACCATCTTGACACATAACTATGTACCAGCCCTATGTATGTACTATGAACACTTCTCTTTACGTTTTCGTATTAAGTTTGCTGAGTGACGGTTCTGGAACAGGTAACGTGTGGCGCTCTCTTGAGAATTACGTTGTATTTGATCTTGATCTCCCTGGGCTCTACGACGGAAAAAATATTCAAGTCACGAAAGTAAGGATAGAAAATACTTTATCCTACCAACGTAAGTAATCCTTTTTGTTTTGGGTCACACTAACGTCAACGTTATAAGTCGCTGTGTTGTTAGCAGCAAAACGTAGTGAGAAGGTTAAGAACCTTGGGGTTTGGATCGACAAATATCTATCCTGGGGACCGCAGCTCCGCAAAATTTTTGCATCAACCAGGTCCCTTAGACGTGTGCGGAACTTTCTTCCCACTGCCACTAAAACTGCGCTTGCACACGCACAGTCCCTTCTGCTTTCCGTCCTTGACTATGCTGATGTCAGTTATCTCGATCTTACTCAGGCACAACTCGATAAACTTGAGCGTGTTCAAAACCTTTACATAAGATTTATGGCCAGCGTAGATATGATCACATTTCTGAAATTTACACAAAGCTCAAGTGGCTTCCCATTCGTCTTCGCCGGGATTCTCTTATTTTATTTCTACTCTACAGTATTCTGTTCAATCCTACAACCCCCAACAAGAACGTTTCAAGTTCCTTCATGACACACATAATAGATATCTGAGGTCATCTGTAGACTTGAGATTAGCGATGCCAATGCATTCCACCAGCTATGTTTATGGTTATGGAATGCCTTGCCCGTGTCAATAAGACGTGCTCAAACTTGGTCCATTTTTAAAACAATGGTTAAAAACCTTTCTCTTTGATCGTTTTCACTTGGGTCCTATGCTTATTATTTATTTTTATTTGTTACATTATTATAGTTGTATACATTTATCTATAATGTATTGATTTATATAAATCGTAGGTACACCTAGGGCTACCTACAATACTGTCTTTCCCTTATCTTTACAATCCATCCAAAGGTTGTCTTAAAAAGATCGCTTTTAGCGATACGGCCGCCCATTATGTCACCCTATGTAATGTGTTCTTCTACTATCTTTTCTGTAACTTATATAGTGTACGTAATAAAGAGTATTCTATTCTAATAACCTAATAGGTCTATACATAGGTCCGTCAGTATCACTTCAAGTCAGTCGTCGTAGTCTGCTCGAGCGAGACTTAGATAATTATCATTAGCCACAGGCGGTAACCCTAAATGCAATCCCAGCTGGCGTTGATTTTATTACGCAATATCTGAAAATGAGCGCTACTCGGTCCGTACGACGGCGGCGGCGTACGGACGTACGTTACGAATTACGGTTATCGCGGACCTCTCATACCGTAATTAAATGCCAGCCACTCGGTCGTGCGTCTTTCACTATATGAAGCTGGATGGCTGTGTCCACTGTCCACTGTCCACTGTCCACTGTCCACTGTCCACTGTCCACTGTCCACTGTCCACTGTCCACTGTCCAATAATTACAATACGTCGTATTCTGTGTCGGCTTCGCTTTGCTTCGCATGGGAGCGCAGCGGCCGCTCTCGATGTACTCGTACACATTGTTAATACCCTACATGTTTGAAACAAGCGAGCGTGCATTTCGGCACTCCAGCATCTGCTACTTGGTTCTTCTCTTATCATGTGAATAGTAAGGTCTAACGACCCCACACACCCAAGTGTCAGAGTTTCTAAACCACCTCAAGGGCCTCTGACATGGTTTATTTGACGACCACCATTTGGCGACCAGGACCACAAGTTTATACGTTGCCTTCCGAAGCACGGAATCATGATGATTCAAGCCTGCAATGTCCTAAACAAGCTGGAAAACAACTTTACAAAGTATGCTTCCCGTGGGAATCGAACCCACGACCACCAGGTAACAAGGCTAACGCCTAAACCACTCGACATCAGAGGCAGTTGATTAATAACCTGCTCAGGCGCGGATCCAGCCCTCAAAAAGGTTTGGTCTCAGCCACCCGAAAATTACCCAAGTCTGCATTCCTAAAAAGAAGGTTTTTACAAAATATACGACACACTGACCAAGATTTTCTACAGTGTACCGATAGTTTCACCAGCGCAAAGCCGAGGGGCGAACACTAAAAAGATACTAAACCTCTAAAATTTTAGTTTGTTCGCTCTCGAAAATGACAAAATTAATTGTATCTGTTTGTTTGTACATTTGGACTTTCACATTTGGACTCTAAACCACTGATTTTCATTACATCTTCAAAAGCCCAGTGGAAATTAACATTAAATTAGCTATTCGCTAAAAAGCTGGATGTAGTTCTAATTTTTTGGTATTTTGTATGGACCAGCAATAGTGGGACCGCGCCTGAACCTGCTACTTGGTTAGTCAGCCCTAATCAATTACCTAAGTACCTACATAAAAGTATACCTAGCTCGTACAAAAAAAAAGTTAATAAAAAATTAATCTACCTGAGTTAGTAAATATAAATGAATAAGTAATATCAGAGCGGAATAATCAGCGATAATCTCTCACTTTCAGCTCCTAGTTGCTTATTTATGTATTTACTAGTTTATTCACGTAATTCGCCTTAGTGAAGACAACGTGAACCATCGGCAGATGGCTAGGTTGGCTGATTGAGGGAACTAAGGAGCTAAAGACCTAAAAGTCCAGATTTCTTTGGTAATCTAGCACCTAGCGAAGTCATTGAAGAATTTGCGAAAAGTAAATAACCCAAGGAGGCTTGTTATGCGTTTAGCAAAATAACCAAAATAAAATGTTATGTGCTTTTTAGGGTTCCGTACCCGAAAGATAACCAACGGAACCCTATCACTAAGCCTCCGCTATCCGTCCGTCCGGCGGGCTGTATCTCAGGAACCATAATAGTTAGGGGAACGGGAAAAAACGGGATATGCGCGCACGAAGTCGCACGCAAAGGTAACTCTTTCGAACAAATTCCGCAACCCTGGTAATTGTGCAACCCTCAAAATCAAAGTCAAATCCTTTATTTCAATGAGGCCGGCAGCACTTTTCAATATACATACAAAAATAATAAAGTAGTCCATTCGCAAAGGTAGATTCTTATGAGAAGAACGGACAATAAACTCTATAGTTACTCTTATTACCCGACTATGCCAGGAGGAGGGTTATGTTTTTCGAGTGTATGTATGAATGGATGTACGTCTGTAATTCTGTATATGTTTCTTTGGCCTGCTCTGTAGCCTATACGGCTTGATGGATTTTATCTTGGGTGTCGTTAGATTGGTCTTGATCGTGAGAGTGACACTGGGTATATAAAAATTAAGGAAATAAAAAAATTACTGTGACCCGACCGCTAAAAAACGACAAAAAAGTTCCAAACACAGGCGGATTTAATGTTTCCAGCGCCCTAGGCAAGCACCTCATCGGCGCCCCTAAGGTGGGTCACGAGAAGACGCGGATCCAGAATTTTACCTAGGGGGGAACATTTTTGTCTCTATGTGGAGAGGGGGGGAGTTATTGAGAAAAAAATGCGGCTTGACAATTATAGTGAGCATGATTTTTTTAGGGTCTTGTAGGTTTTTAGGATCTACTGGACCGATTTTGGATAAATTTGGTACATATAATTATGGACTTCTGTGACCCGAACACGGACGCGTTACGTAAATAAATATTTTTTGAGTATGGAGGTCACTTTTGGGGGTTAACTAGAACATTAAAAAAAAGGTTTTCAAACTGTATCGTCTGATTTATCTAATGAAAGGGCTCACTGTGAGGGGTTTAAATATATTTCTTTCATAATTTTAGATAAATAGTTTTTAAGTTATTCAAGAAATAAGACCAAAAATGACCATTATGAATTATCCTCCTTATCTCCGAAAATCTGCCTAGACTTTTCCCAACTATATAGGGGTCGGCTTCCAGTCAAACCAGATTTAACTGAATACCAGTATTTTACGTGGAGCGGCTGCCTACCAGACCTCCACAACCCATTAATTGGGTAACACGGTACTTCATAGCATGACTGGAGTCAGATCAACTGGATTCTGATTATCCTTATCTCCGAAAATACTGAGTCTAAAACTTTGAAAAAAAATGCAGATAATAATTCTATACCTAAAGATTACAGGATACTATAAGAAGTCTGTAGTGTCAACAAACGACGCGACGCGCGTACTGAGTGGGCGTCTTTTTCGTTAAGTTACCAAAAATTAAATCGCTATACTCGAAAAATGACAATAAAGTGTAGTGGTTGTAATGCGGTCATAGTACCTGATAGACCATATATGAAGTGTTCTAAAGAAAATTGTAACAAAATGTATGAATTGGATTGCCTTGGAATACCTTTGAAGGATTTTGGTGCGTTCTCACTGGAAGAAAAGAATCAATGGGTATGTCCTGAGTGTCTTTCCTCCAAACATAAGCCTAAACGAGATGCTGATACTCCGATCCGTAGGGTATCTGGAATGGAAGAATCTTTCACGACGATCAGTAATGTAAATACTCAGCGAGGCTGTCGTATCAAGATACCAGAAAAACAGTGCCTGGTCGTTGAGAGAGAAGACAAGTTGTTGGCAGAGATAAAAAATTTCCGATCAGAGATACTAGCACGCTTAGATACACAGGATAATGCTATTAGATTTGTTCAAGAAGTATGTTGCAGTACAGAATCCGAGTTACAAGAGTTACGAAAATGCATGACGGTACTCGAAAAAAAAGTTGAGAAGATAGATTTACTTGAAAACCAAATAAAAGTGAACATTTTAATACCTTATTGTTGTCATACGGGCTTCTTATTTAACGTCTTCCGATGCTAAACATTTTGTCAGTTTACTTACTTGGTCGTTAGATGGCGTTGCACTGATGACGCGTTTTACTGAGTTGCGGTGTTAAGATTTTCTGCTGGAGAACGACCCTCACACGATTTTCTAACACAGTCGAGTTCGTTAGGTGTTTAAGTTCGATCTCTATGGGGTCTTGAAAGTCTAAATTACTAAAATCGCTAAAATCTCTGAGTTGCCTTTAATAGGATTCGTTAATTGTTCGTTTGGCGTTTATCGTAGTCTTGAATTGGTTTGGTTCTTGCAAAGTTCTAGACGGTTCGAATTGCGGATCAGGTATGTAGGGTTCCGTACATAAAGTGTTGACGAGACCCTACTGCTAAGCCTACGTACGCGATTGATTCCGATAAAAGTGAAGCAACGAACGGTTCGATTTGCGAAACAAGGCTAATATTAATAGGGTACCGTACCAAAGGTGGTCACGGTGACAGGGGGACCCCATTACTAAACCTCCGCGATCGAATTCTGATTCGTGCGAAGAATCAGATGGTTTGACTTGCGGTACAGGGCGAATTATAGCGTTCCGTACCAAAGGTGTTAACGGGACCCTATTACTAAGCCTTCGCGTACGATTACCATTCGTGCGAACGTACTCGATATTTAGGGTTCCGTACAGAGGTTGCTAACGGAACGGTTATATCTTATAATACATGCGAATACATATAAAATAATAATGATGACCACGCTGGTCTTTGTAGTAGAACCTTTGGACTCTTTGCCGTGTCAGCGTTTCCGCCACACGGCGATTTTTCCACAATCAGTGTGGATTTGTACGTTGTCGCGGATACATTTTTTCTGTATAATTTCCTTTGATATAATTAAATTCTTTTCCAGTGTAAAATAAAGTGTTTTTTAAAAACCGTTCTAAGACCCACCCGTAACAGTGGTGTCAGAAGTGGGATATTCAGCAATCGTTGGCTGGTATCCCAAATAAAATCCGCGGATTGCGTCTCGTTTTAAAAAAACAAATGCTTACAAATTCTTACAAAACTCTCACGAACTCTATTAGTAACAGTGCAAAATCACGAACTCTACGAGCTCTGGAGAACTGCGACAGTAAGTCATACTACGTAAGCCTGCCATCCTCTAGCCTACCGCCGCCACGTGGTGCCACGTGTTCGCACCGTGTGACCTCACAACGTGGTCTGAGTTGTCGGTTCTTGCTGCCAACATCCTGTTCAACCAGCCAGCCTGCTCTACCTGGTGTCGTCACCGTCGGCACCGCTGCAATACACGTTGTCTGTGCGACACGTGTCCGTTGCCACTCACCTCGCCAGCGCCCTGCTGCTGCTAAAGTCCTGCCGCTGTTCTGGTTCCTGGTTATCTGCGAGTGCAACTTACCTGCTCTACCTGAAGTCTGCGATGTCCACACTCCTTCTCGCGGTGCTTCTGTGAGTCAAATTTTTAATCACTTGTTATTGCTAAAACCTTGTCCCAAATATCACCTACGTTATTATTCTTCTTTACAAATCCTTATTCTATTGCACATCCTTATATTATTATGTTTAATTCGTTAATCAATTTATTAACAAAATGACTAAAGGCGAAATCGCGCTTAGCGAACAATATCCTATTAAAATTCTCTGCGATTTTATTGACACATACAATGGAGATCGCGAAACATTGTCCGCATTCTTAACCAACTGCCAAAATTCACTAAACCTTGCGTCTGAGAGTCAGAAAAAACTGCTCCTAAAATATATTTTATCTAAATTAAGAGGTAAAGCTCAAACAGCTTGCTCAAACAAAGTTTTCGATGACTTTGAGTCCTTACAGTCGTTCCTTCGCCAAATTTTGGCGAAAGAAAACACTATAGCCACTTATTCTTCGAGTTGCAGTCTTGCAGGCAACAACAAAATGAGTCAGTTTCACAATTTTCTTTGCGCTTAGAAACCTGTCTCACCGACATGCAGACCGAAATTCATAATTCCGAAACTACAAAAAAAGATTTATCAGGTAGAATCGCAATGACGGAAGACCTAGCTCTCCATACCTTTATTTTCGGTCTACAACATAATCTTAGCAATATGGTGCGGTGTAGAAATCCTAAGACTCTGAATGACGCTATAAACATCGCGATCAGGAAAAGATCCAAAATTTCTCTCTGAAAATCTACACAAAAATTGCTAAAATCTGTAAGTTTTGTAACAAATCAGATCACCTAGAAAGTGACTGTCTAAGGAAAAATCGATCTCGGTCTCAACCATCGACTTCGTCTTACTCTCAATCTCAGACTTCTTCTAACTTTCGTTGCCAAAATTCTCAGCCGAATCAATCCGCGGACGTTGTTTGTAGGTATTGCAAAAAAACGGGCCATGATATTTCTCAATGTTATAAGCGTAAATATAACAATTCCAAGAAAAACAGTACTCCGATTCAACATAACGTCACGGTTTTACCCGATCACGTTGAACTGTGGAAAGAAACCGAAGAATCCGCTGACAATTTAAACTAAAGAGTCGGGTGTCGTTAGCGTGCCGCACTGCGCCCGACCATGTTCAAGGCACAATAAAATCTTGCATTACAAACCTACAACACCAATATAATTATGAACAATTTAAATCAATTAAACCAAGGTTGACCGATCGACCGGGTAGCCAGCCCCAAACTGAAAGTCAACCTCTAATTCATCTGGCTAATCGACAGGGTAAACAGTCCCAAACCGACTGCAATTCAAAATCTCGTGCTGCCATGTGACAGGGTAACCAGTCCCAAACCGACGGAAATTCAAAATTTCGTGCTGCCATGCGACAGGATAACCAGTCCCAAACCGACGGCAATTCAAAATTTCGTGCTGCCATGCGACAGGGTAACCAGTCCCAAACCGACGGCAATTCAAAATTTCGTGCTGCCATGCGACAGGATAACCAGTCCCAAACCGACGGCAATTCAAAATCTCGTGCTGCCATGCGACAGGGTAACCAGTCCCAAACCGACGGCAATTCAAAATCTCGTGATGCCATGCGACAGGGTAACCAGTCCCAAACCGACGGCAATTCAAAATCTCGTGATGCCATGCGACAGGGTAACCAGTCCCAAACCGACGGCAATTCAAAATCTCGTGATGCCATGCGACAGGGTAACCAGTCCCAAACCGACGGCAATTCAAAATCTCGTGATGCCATGCGACAGGGTAACCAGTCCCAAACCGACGGCAATTCAAAATCTCGTGATGCCATGCGACAGGGTAACCAGTCCCAAACCGACGGCTCACTCATCAGCTCACACTCGTTGAGCCCCAATGTCATACAAAACCAAGAGTCTACCACTCCAATTTATGAATTTCAATTTCGCAAAATCTGTCTACCCCATGTGTTTCTCAACACTAATTATTCGAATAAATCATTATGCTTCCTTATTGACACCGGAACTAGTGTTAGTATTGTCAAATTTCTAAATTTTAACTCTACGCCGTCCTTATCTAGTGACAAAATTAAACTCAAGGGCCTGAGTGAAGACGACTCTTACTATAAAACTTTAGGGTCATTCACCATCAACTTCGGACATATTTCTCCTCCAAATTCTAAAATCAGCTTTAGTCATACTTTCCATGCTGTCAGCGATAAAGTACGGCTTGACTACGACGGAATCTTAGGCAACGATTTCCTACAGAAACTCGAGTGCAATGTCAAATATTCTCAAAACTCATTGCTCGTTAGTGGTCACCTCATACCGTTAAATTTTAGAAGAATTGTCTACATCATTCCACCTCGCTCAGAAGCGATTGTTGAATGTTCCGTTTCAAATTCCTTAGAAGAGTTAAAGTCCATGAAAGAAGGTTTAGTCCTCGACCATTATGTATGCCGAAGGAGTCTACTTAGCAAATTGCGTCGTTTCAGTCAAACCTAACAATCGCATTAATATCTCTATACTAAATACCACTGAATCACAAGTCGTGTTTAAAGATTATTGTGTCCATTTGTTTCCCTTCGAGACTATCGTTGTCGTCCCAATTATCAAACCATGAAAACTTACAATTCATTAATAATATTGATAATAATGTGTCCTTAGATAGATCACAGCAAGTACTCGATCTAATCCGAACGGAACATCTGAATCTCGAGGAAACAAAGACTCTTTTAGAGTGTTGTTCCGATTACACAGACA
The DNA here is from genome assembly GCA_950371165.1 of Lacanobia oleracea. Classification (NCBI taxonomy): domain Eukaryota; kingdom Metazoa; phylum Arthropoda; class Insecta; order Lepidoptera; family Noctuidae; genus Lacanobia; species Lacanobia oleracea. The sequence goes on from OX493387.1 coordinate 687,087, forward strand.
TCTTTCATCTTCAGGGCGAGCCCTTAACTTGTACAAATGCTATTGAACATTCGATCGATACTGGCAATGCTGCCCCAATTCATGTAAAGTCTTATCGCTTCCCCGAGTGTCATAAAAGTGAAGTCGAGAGCCAAATAAAGAAAATGCTCGAACAAAATATTATTCGTCCTTCAAAATCAGCATGGAGCGCGCCTATTTTAGTGCCCAAAAAGGTAGACTCATCGGGTAAACAAAAGTGGAGAATAGTTATTGATTACAGGAAACTCAACGATGTGACTGTTACTGAAGTTTATCCTATTCCTTTAATTACAGACATTCTTGATCAACTAGGTCATTCGGAATATTTTACTACGCTCGACCTTGTAAGCAGTTTTCACCAATTAAATTTAAACCCCAAAGACGCGCCTAAAACAGGTTTCACAGTAGTAGGAAATGAAACTTCTGAGCATTATGAATTGACAAGAATGCCTTTCGGACTAAAAAATGCCCCTGCTACATTTCAAAAACTCATGAAAACTGTCCTATCTGGTCTTCAAGGTCTGCTATATTTTTATTTAGGCGATTGTATTATTTATTGTCAAAATCTCAAGTCTCACATTGAAAAGCTTAAATCAGTCTTTGACAGGTTCCGTCAATTTAACCTAAAATGACAACCCGCAAAATGCGAGTTCTTGCGACATGAAGTTGCATACTTAGGGCATATAATCACTGACCAGGGTGTCTATCCTAACCCAGACAAAGTGAAAGCCGTCACTCAATTTCCAACTCCTAAATGTCCTAGAGACATCAAATCTTTCTTGGGTTTAGTCGCTTACTATAGGCGATTCATTGAAAACTTCTCTAAGATATCAAAACCCTTAACTACCCTTTTAAAAAAGGTCGCCTCATTTTGGTGTTGTCAGGAGAACAAGATCACGCTTTTACTATTTTAAAACAAACACTAACCACAGCGCCTCTTTTACAATACCCCGATTTCAGCAAACCCTTCGTACTGACAACTGATGCAAAAACTACGCTGTAGGCGCAATACTATCTCAAGGCAAAATAGGCAAAGACAAACCTATCGCATATGCGTCACGGACACTAAACAAAGCCGAGGGCAATTACTCCACCACGGAAAAAGAACTTTTAGCCATTGTTTTTGGAGTTCAAACTTTCCGTCTCTATCTTTTCGGTTATCAATTTAAGATCGTCACCGATCATAAACCTTTAGTTTGGTTATTTAATGTTAAAGACCCTGGCTCTAAATTAATCCGTAGGCGTTAAAAATTAGAGGAATATAACTATGAGATAGTGCATAAACAGGGAAATTAAATTGCAACGCTGATGCTCTATCGCGTTTCCCATCGCAAGATCATAACGACTCAAATCGTCCCGTATGCGCCGTCGAGGACAGCAACTCTCCAAATACTTCAAAACCACCCTACGACTGTCCTTCGCCGTCTACATCGGATACTTATTAAAAGTACTTAAAATTCTCTAAGGAACCGAAGATTAGTTTTGATACAGTCATTCAAGAGTTCAAGGAATCTCTACTTAAAGACAAGTGCAAATTAATCGTCTATCCTACATCAATTGATTTAGACGATTCTGTGCAAAGAAATTATAGAATTATCTACAAATCAACCTAACATTCGCGATATAGAACGTGACCTCTACACCTTTTACAACACATCAAATGACAATCCTTTGTTCACTCACTTATTCGAGCGAGTCCATCACTACGACGAAATGTCGTATAAACACATCTTCAAACTACTAGTCGAATATAGAGATATGATCAAATTCTGGTACATGGAAGAGAAAGAAATTGCTATATCTGATTTTTCTGATCCGTTCACAAAACTTTCCTATACAAAAATATATAATATCATAGCTTACGTATTCCACAATATTGGCATTAAAGTTAACATCTATAAAAATTATATCCTATTATCTACACTATTCTAATTACGGAATTAGTCAGTAAGCTGCCTACCTCTTGTGAAATTAAATTGTTAAAAGGTTCTATACAAGTGTTTCATAAAATAAGTAGATAATAATAGATGGATATTTATTCTATCCGAGCCAGGCAAATGCCATATATTAGGTCTTTACCTATGAAATTGCCGTTCTGCAGTACTGGCCATTTCAAATCAAAATAATTTTTGTTTGGCTAAGAATTCTAATTTCAAATTAATTTTATTTTAAAAACATGTTTTTTTTTTTCCAAAAGTAGTCATTTGTTTATTGATTAGTGTTACATTTTCATCGCATAACAATCTTTTTCGTCATCATGGATACGTTAAAAATTCGAGTAATTATGGAATATGAATACCGTCGTGGCAGCGTGGGGTGTATGGGGTCCGTTGCCATCTTAAAGACCCAAGCCAACCTCACCTGCTAGCGGTGCACCCTGCTGTCCAACGGACGAGGCTCTGGCGAACCTGGTTTCCCTCTTGTAGGGTTGTGGGGGTCAGACGGCTGGTCGCCCCACGTAAAACCAACTTCAGTCATATATGTATGGAGAGAAACAAGTTAGGTAAGGGTACTCGGTCTAGGGCGTCGCCGCATAACGACGCGCAGGCACATCGCCCTAAACCTGCGATAAGTGGGCTAGGGCTACCGTGTCAAGTACGGGCACGGCTAAAGAGGATAGTACCCAAGAAGAAGTTCCGCTTTGCCACCTGGAACATTGGCTCCCTAACCGGACGTTGCCAAGAACACGCAGACGTACTTGCGAAGCGTCGGGTCCAGTGCGCCTTCCTTCAGGAAACGCGCTGGAAGAGAAATAAGTCACGTAACATCGGGCAGGGGTACCGGCTAGTGTACACCGGATCACCAACGGGTAGGAGTGGAGTGGCCGTGGTGCTGTCTAAGGACCTTTAGAATGGACTCCTTGAAGTAGACCGATGCAGCGACCGGTTGATGCGAGTTAGGGTGCTGTTCGAAGGGTCGGTAACGAACCTAATCAGCGCCTATGCTCCTCAGACTGGTTGCTGTGAGTCTGAAAAGGAGGCCTTCTGGGATGAGTTCGAGGACGTATTACGCGCTATCCCGAATTCCGAAGGTGTTTTGGTTGGGGGGGATCTCAACGGTCACGTAGGTCAGTTTGCTGGAGAGTATGGACGTGTTCACGGTGGTTTTGGTTATGGCCAGCTAAACGCAGAGGGAGTCAATATACTTAGCACCTGCGCTGTGTCTGACCTAGCCATCGCGAACACATTCTTTCAGAAGAAGCCCCAGCATCTTATTACGTACCGTAGTGGTGCCTACTCAACCCAAATAGATTACCTGCTGGTGCGACGGTGCCACATTGGCAAGGTTACCAACTGCAAAGTCATCCCAGACGAAAGCCTAACGGCTCAACACCGCCTCCTTGTCCTGGACTTTGCGGTTGTACCGAAGAAGAGAGTGACCGAGAAACGCAAACCCCGCACTAAGTGGTGGTTGCTTGATGGTCCTAGGCAGTCGGACTTCATCGCGGAGGTCGAGCATCTCAAGATCAGTGCTCCGCATGAGTCCGCTCAAGAGATCTGGAGTAGGATCCATTCAGCAATCACCGGTGCGGCGGGTAAGCGCGTCCTTAGCACTTCTCGTGGTGGCCGCACCATAGGAAAGGAGACGTGGTGGTGGGATGACGGGGTGCAGGAGGCGACTCGGAAGAAGAAGGTTTTATTTAAACAGTGGCAAGGGTCCAACTCTCCGGATGACAGGGAGGCATATGGAGCGGCTAAGCGCGCTTGCAAAAAAGCTGTAGCCAGAGCCCGCAGCAAAAGTCTGGCGCCCTTATACGACAAGCTGGAAACTGCGGAGGGGCAAAAGCTTATTTTTAAGCTGGCGCGTGGCCGGGAGAAAGCTACACGGGACATTAGCAAATGTCTTTGTGTAAGGGACGCCCAGGGTAAGTTGCTCTACGATGCCCCCTCTGTTAAGGAGAGATGGTGTACATACTTCGCGGAGCTGTCTAACAAACAGCATCCTCCGGAACCGCCTCCTAACCTTGGGCTTATTTCTCCTATTTCCCCCGACGAAACCCGCATTGATCTTTTCCACATGAAGAACCGGAAAGCGGTCGGGCCTGACAATGTGCCAATTGAAGTGTGGAAGAAGTGAAAAAGGCCCACATGGTGTGGACCTTCTGACGGATCTTTTTAACCGCATCCTGATCACCAAGGAAATGCCGAACCAGTGGCGATTTAGCCTGATTATCCCTGTTTACAAAGGCAAAGGTAGCGTACAGGATTGTGGTAGCTACCGCGGTATCAAGATCATGTGCCACACCATGAAGCTCTTCGAGCGCATCATTGACACACGGCTCCGTAGCGAGTGTACTGTCTCTGAGTGTCAATATGGCTTCCGGGCGGGTAACAGCACCATGGACGCAGTGTTCGCCTTACGGAATCTGGCTGAGACTTACAGAGAGAGAAGGAGAGCTTTGCATATGGCCTTTTTAGACCTGCAGAAGGCCTTCGACTGTATACCTCGGCAGTCCATCTGGTGGGCACTGCGCTTCAAGGGCGTTCCCGAGGCCTATATTGACATTATCAGAGACATGTACCGCGATTCCGTTTCCTCTGTCCAGACCGCTGTTGGCGAATCGAATGGCTTCCCAATATCTGTTGGCGTTCACCAAGGCTCGGCTCTTAGCCCGTTCTTGTTTAACGTAGTGCTCGATGTAGTTGCGGCAAACATCCAAGATCAGCCTCCATGGCTAATGATGTATGCCGATGACATCGCCCTCGTTAATCAGAACAAAGCCCATCTTGAGCGCAAAGTCAACATTTGGAAGGACACGCTTGAAAACGGTGGTCTGAGACTAAATGTGGCGAAGACTGAGTACATGTCCTGTGGCAGCACGGATACAAACACCATCCGAATAGGTTCGGACCTGATCAGAAAGTCCGATACGTTCAGGTACCTTGGATCCGTGCTGCACGAGTCTGGCATCGTGGACGACGATGTCCAAGCACGTATTGGCACGGCTTGGGCGAAGTGGCGCGAGGTAACGGGCGTTGTTTGCGACCGCAAAATGCCTCCGAAGCTCAAGGGGCAGATATATAAATGCATCATTCGGCCTGTCCTACTGTACGGGGGCGAGTGTTGGCCAGCACTAAGCAGACACACCCAGGAGCTTCGCGTCACGGAGATGAAGATGCTGAGGTGGATGAGTGGCGTAACGCGATCCGATCGCATACGCAACTCTTACATCCGAGGTAGTCTTGGTGTCCGTGACGTGGGGGAAAAACTGCAAGAGTGTCGTCTGCGATGGTATGGCCACATCATGCGCCGCCCTATGGAGTACGTTGGTCGGAGATGCATGAATATGGCTGTTCTTGGGGCTAGGCCCCGTGGTCGCCCTCGCAAGCGCTGGCTGGACGTCGTCAAGTCCGACATGAGAGCCAATGGCCTGACTGAGAAGGATGTTCAAGATCGGGCAAAGTGGAGGAAGCTAAGTAGGAAGGCGGACCCTGGCAATAGCCGGGATTAACGCCAGGTGGAAGAAGAAGAAGAATACCGTCGTGGCAGCAACGCGACACAAGCGGCACGCAACATCAACGACGTTTACGGAGCTAACACTACAAACCAACGCACCACCTGTTATTGGTTTGCTCGCTTCCGTTCTGGAAATTTTGACCTGAAAAATGAACCTCGCGGTCGTCCGAAGACTTTGGTCGACAATGACGAATTAAAGGCAATTGTGGAAGCTGATGATACACAATCTACGGCTGAATTAGCAGCAGCTTTCGACGTTAGCGTCAAAACAATATTGGCCCATTTGCGTCAAATCGGCAAGGTAAAAAAGCTTGACAAATGGGTGCCCCACGAACTCAATAATCGCCAGCGCGAAGTACGCGTCGAGACGTGCCTTGCACTGCTCAACAGACACACAAATGAAGGAATTTTGAACCGCATTGTTACCTGCGATGAAAAATGGATTCTGTTTGATAACCGCAAGCGCTCAGCAAGTTGGTTGGGTCCTGGTTCAGCACCTAAACAATGCCCTAAACGAAAACTTACCCCTAGAAAAGTGATGGTCACTGTTTGGTGGTCTAGCGCCGGTGTGATTCATCACAGCTTCTTACCAAACGGGGTGAGCATTACTGCAGATGTGTACTGTGAAGAACTGAACACAATGATGGAGAAGCTGGCACATCTCCAACCAGCATTGGTCAATCGCTCGTCTCCGCTGCTCCTGCACGACAACGCGCGACCTCATACTGCACAGCAGACGGTCTCCAAGTTGCAAGAACTAGGGTTGGAAGCTCTCCGTCATCCGCCCTACTCACCAGACCTTGCGCCTACAGACTACTTTTTCCAGAATTTGGATAACTTCTTGGCGGGAAAAAAATTCAATACCCGAAAGGCAGTACAAAATGCCTTTGAAGAATTTGTTGCCTCCCGTCCAGCTGATTTCTTTAAGAAGGGCATCAATAAACTGCCACTGCGTTGGCATTGATTGCATGGGTGATTACTTCGATAAATACAAATAAAAAATACATGAAAAAAATTCGTTTAAATTTTTTCATACAAAACGGCAATTTCATATTATTATTATATATCTTGTGAAAACGATGCAGTAGTTTTGATGAAACTTTATTTGGTACAGGTATATTGTCTCTAACCAAAACTTGCAAAGTTTTTTATAAAACTTTACAATTTGTGCCATCGTCAAATGTTTTCGTTAAGGTGAATGTCACGGGTTGCTCATTGCCATTTTCCCGCGAGATGGCGCTGAAGTCAACATTTTCAGTTTTATTTTGTTTCGAGTGTAATTGGAACAATATTAAGTCGCAGAAATAATGGTGCGACAATCGGATATTCCACTTTATCGAAATTAGTCAAAATACGGCATAAAAACCCTTCTGATTCGCCATACTTCACGAAAATAATATCTAACTCGCTTATAGTACCGTTTACACACACATAGACATGATTGAAAGTATGATTTGAAGTGTATATCTATTGCCGCTATAACAACAAATAATAAAAACTAAGGTTTATGGTACGGAACCCTTCGTGTGCGAGTCCGACTCGCACTTGGCCGGTTTTTTTTGTATTTTTAAATGTTTTTTTTTTTATATTTAAAAATGTACTAATAAGTAAAGAAAATGAATAAACGAAACAATATCTATACCAATATTAAAAAGAGGTAATGTTTGTGAGGTTGTAAGGGGTAATCTCTGGATCTACTGAACCGATTTTGAAAATTCTTTTACCAATAGAAAGCCACGATATTTGTGAGTCATTTTAATATATAAAATTCATCCGTTACTGAGCGACTAACAGACAACGCACTCCCGACACCACTGGTCGTTGAAAGCTAAAATTTGGCATATAGGTTCCTTGGGGAATGCAGAGGAGCACTAATTCATGATTTTCCAAAATTCCTGCGGGAATGATAAAAAACGGGATATGCGCGTTTTAAGTCGCGGGTAAAAGCTACTCCTTATCCTTACTTTCTTACTAACATTATAAATGCGAAAGTAACTGTCTGTCTGTCACTTTGTCATCTGTCTCTTTCACGCTGAAGCTACTGAGCTTTTTTAAAAGAATCCTTGTTGCGTAAGTGAATTCAGCAAGGCAGAGTATGAACAATCGACCGATCTCATGTGAGATGAAAGACGCGATTTGGATTTCCGAATACGTGATTGTTTGATTGTTCATACTCTTTGCATTTTACCTTGCCGAATCCACCTGTGGTGATCTATTAAAAGGCCGGTCGTAATGTGGAGTTCGTATACATGTATGGCGGACTTAGTCGTAGTAAAGACACAAAGTACTATAGAATTAGTATTTAATCGGATTAGATAGTATAAAACACATAATTACGGTTATATTAAACAATACAAACACATACACATACGCTCGTTATTGAGTTTACTATGGTTTGCCATAAAACAGTTCTTTGAGTGTCAATGAATTTTACTTTTGACAAATAAATAAAGTTTTTCACTTTGCAAACAGCGCACTATATTGAACCAAAAGGTCAACCTCATCATATCGAGATGATTTTCGATGAGACCTAGGTGTGGGACAGGGTCCTCTCTTATCGCTCTTTTTGTAGGTTTCGAGCAAACTCTTCGCCAATAATCTGCGAAACTGCTTTCTCTATTTATAAGCTTCCTCTTTAACGATAATTTCTGAAATAAAGCAAAATGGATGTCAGGTTGGTTTATGAAGATCCTATACAACTTTAGCATTTCCTTAACTTAAAAAGATAAAAAGGATCTTTTACCACTACTATTTATAAAACATCTTAAACGTAAAATTAAAAAAAAAAAAAAAAATTTTGATTGATTGATGATTTTCTTACTGGTTGGCAAGATGCTGGCTGTTTTGGAAATATTATTGGCACTGCGTGCGAATGTTATACTCGACGTTCATATTCTTCATGAAAGCAAGATTCTTCAAACTGTTCAGAACATAATATCCTTGTTTACTGTGTAGGCCTCGAATTAGGTATCGTCTTTTCTCAATTTTTTATACTTTTAAACTCATTATCTGCAGGAAACCTGTAAAAATAACAAATAATACATTATAATAATAGTAATACTTAATTAAAAGGTTATGGACAAATATAATGCAATATTGATTTTAGAAAAGTAGGATTTTTCGTTAATTCCTTCTTTTGGCATGCTATATTCTGTAATCTTTTATCACTGAGACCAAAGCTGAGTCCAATTACTAGGTTCAGCATGGCACAATCAGAACGAAAAATTCAGTTTGAATTTCCAAAATCTGACCACTTACATTGTTTTTATTTCATTGTACGTATTATAAACGAACAAGAATATGTATGTGATTATACTTTTACTCTATCGATAAAACATCTAAGAAGCCACATCCTCCAAACGAAAACCGCACTCAAACCACAATATTTTTCACAATGTGACAGTATTTTTGATAAAATTGATAGACTAATGTGTTAACCAGCTGGTTAACAAACAAAATGGCAATTCTTCGCTGGTGGCGCGCGGCATTTGAAGACGGTCGGGAATGCTATTTCTATCTCTTTTTGTCACATGAAATGTTTCCATTAAAAATGTTGAGTACAAGATAGGCTACTATTTAGAAGCTATTTAGGTATTCTAAGGCCCGTATTACAGAACTACAATCAAGACTCAAGCATTACTTAAAACTAGTCTCAGTTGGAGTTTTAATTTTAGAACTTGACTTGAGCAGAGAAACTAAAATCAATAATCACCTGAGCAATGTCACTTTAAAATGACATTTTTTGCGTATTACAGAACAGTGCTTGAGGCTTGACTGAGCTCTACTCAATGTGTCCTTATTTTAAAAGCACAATCAGCTCAGAATCACTGCTTGAGGCGAGATTTGATCTTTGTTTTCGCAAGTGTAGTCGAGACCCCGCTTGAGCATAGATTCTCATGAAAATTGTTGTCGATTTGGAGTAAATCGAGTACCTACCTAATCAAAACGGATATATTTGCAGAAGTAGATTATTATAATATTTTTTTAATAATGAGACAAATCGAACTTAAATGTACTTAAATTGTGAAAACTTTAAGTAGAAGTACAGGTTTTCACAAGATGTCGTAAAACATTTAATTTTACCTGAGACCTCTTTATTTTAATTTATATCTTTTTTTGAGTTTCATTAAGGTACTGGACGGTCTGATTGAGCGACAATTAGAGTCACACCTAAAGTTGAGCGACGCACAGTTTGGTTTTAGGTCAGGTCTCTCAACTGAAAGTGCTATTTTGTCGCTAAAACAGACGGTCAATTACTATACAGCTAGAAAAACTCCTGTCTATGCCTGCTTTTTAGACTTGTCAAAAGCTTTTGACCTAGTGTCTTACGACAAGCTGTGGGACAAGATACAGAATACCAGTGTCCCTAGGGAGATCGTTTCTGTACTGAGGTATTGGTATAGTACACAGAAAAATCAGGTGAGATGGGCTGGTACTTTTTCAGATGAGTACAAGCTGGAGTGCGGAGTGAGGCAAGGGGGACTCTCTTCCCCTCTTCTTTTTAACTTTTATATAAATGAGCTGATCGAGGAGCTCAGAAGCACCAGAATCGGATGTCATATAGATAGTGTCTGTATAAACAATATAAGCTATGCTGACGATATGGTGCTGCTGAGTCCCTCGATCTGTGCGTTGAGGGAGCTCATAAAGATTTGTGAGGCTTATGCTAACACTCATGGCCTAAAATACAACTCAACCAAATCTGAGCTTATGATATTTAAATCAGGTACCAAGCACTATGAAAATGTACCTGATATAGTCTTGAATGGTACTCCTTTAAAAAGGGTTAATAAATTTAAGTATTTAGGTCATTGGGTCACTGAGGATTTAAAGGACAGTACTGACATTGAGAGAGAGCGTAGGTCGTTGTCTGTTCGATGTAATATGCTGGCTCGCAGGTTTGCACGCTGTACAACACAAGTAAAGGTAACGCTTTTTAAGGCATACTGTCAATCCTTTTACACGTGCAGCCTGTGGGTTGGCTATTTGCAGAGGGCATACAGTGACCTGCGGGTGCAGTACAATAATGCGTTTAGGATGCTGATGGGACTGCCGCGGTATTGCAGTGCCTCCGGCATGTTTGCCGAGGCCAACGTCGACAGTTTTGCGACAATCATGCGTAAACGTTGCACCTCGACCCTGACTCGCGTGCGAGCTAGTTCCAACAGCATCTTGAGCGTATTGACGGACAGGTGGGATTGTCCGATGCTTGAGCGCTGGATACGACTGCACGCAGTAAAATAGCATGTTGTATGCGTTCTGGTGTCGGATTCTCCCAAAATCTGTATTATATTTTTTTTTGTCATACTCCACTTGTTTTGTTTACTAACATTAGTTTCTAAGTATTTTCGTGTTACTAACAATTTATATGGAGAAATCTGAAATAAATTATTATTATTATTATTATTATTATTATTAGAATGGGGTGCAGCACATTCTAATTTTTTTTTGCAGTATTTGGCAGCAAATGTATCGAGTCAGCCTTCTCGCAAACTTTGCTGAGGTAGTTAATACCAACAAAACAAAACCACAAGGAATCAATTTGCGAATAATTAAAACAGCCACTGAACTTCACTCGAAATAATCCCGCCAAAAACACTCCGTTTCACAGTTTTTCTGCATAATATGTACCTACTCTGAAGGGTTAAGGGTGGCTGTCAGTGTCAGTAACGTCGTGTCGTCCGCCTACTCCGGTTTTGATCGTGCGAAAAAAAAAAGAATTGCAATAGAAAACAAACTTTTGTTCAGGGTTACCATAATGATTGCTTACTCACGTAATCAGAGATCAAAATCTCTACTCAAGCGTAGTTTCGTTTGATTTGAGTTTGAGGATAGTTCTAAAATAAACTGAATGCTTGAGGCTAGATTCTTTGCTCAAGCAGTAATCGGTTGAACGCAGTTTAAGTAGTACTTGAGTAACGTTCTGTAATACGGGCCTTTATGTTTGATATGCTATTCGATTGCAGCGGGTTGCCATACGAACAGCACAGTGGCGCCTCTATTATTTTCTGCTCTTTTTTGCCAACCTGCAGTTTGCTCCTTGCCCTGTAATAATATATATATAAAAATAAAAGCATAAATCAGATTTACTATTTTAATTAATTATTACCTTAGGTGTGACATTTATTGAGTTGCTGATCCAGTTATTGTAAAGCTTGGTTTACACAAATTTATTGGTGATATTAATAGTCTATGGTCAGTCTGTTCTATCATGCTCTAAGGTGAATGCGCCAGGGTTAGCCCGCGAAATTCAAATTCTCTTACGTTTTTTGCAATTTGCGTCAGTTATATTAGGTTTTATGTTGATTAAAGTTTGATTCGCGGGCGTGAGAATGATGTATTTTCAGAATTATAACCATTTAAGTCAGCAATAATACTCTATTTCATGCAATTATGACATTTTTTTTTTATTCCGACTTATGAAGTTATTTGACTTATGGAGTTACCTTTAGTACATCATTTGTGCATAGATTCCGCAGCATACGCGATATAGGTATTTTTTTCACACCTTGGGTTACATTATCGAAGTTTTTATGCTGATCCCTAACTTTTTTTAAAAATTCTATAGCCTGTTACTCATGTTACAGAAGCTTTTAACGGCAAAATATTTTTTTAAATCAGTCCAGTAGTTTTTAAGAACCAAATAGTGAATATGGAATGCGTTCGGGGACGATGACGTTAATCTATGATTTTCCTTCACCCAAAAATTGCTGAACGCGCCTAACGAAGTTTCACTTCAAATAATTCGTTATTTGAAGTGAAACTTGACGTGTAATATAAAAGAAACAACAGACGTGTAATATAAAAGAAATAAAAGTTTAACCGATTGATTTTATTATTTTCCCTATCCTAGTCTGTCACGTATACATTGGGCCTGAATTCCCGACCGTAAATAAAACAGTGACAGTTTCATACTATTCTGAGCTAAAAACTACGTACTAGTCTAATATTAAGGTACTATAGTTTATAAAATATGACGTGTCATCATCATAACAGCCGAAAGACGTCCTACCGGACACAGACCTCCCCTAAATCCCGCAGGATTTGCCATAATCGTCACGTTTGGCAGTGGTTAGTTGGCAGCAGGTTGGCGATCGCAGTGGATTGTGTTGAGTTTTACACCCCGTGAAATCCCCGTGTGAATGGGGTGGGGTTCGGTGAATATGACGCCACCATTAATAGTCCTACCAACTTATCTGTGAAATGAAAGAGGACGGCACCGTCGATTCAGTGTTGCTAATTAATAAAAGGTGCCAAAAAATTAGTAAGTTTTTAAGAAGGAAATTTTACATTAGACATAATCGTTTAATAAGAATTACAGTTTTTACAAATTAAAAACAATGATACCTATACAAAAATATTAAAATAAATAAAAAGAATTTGATAATTTACAATTACGTAGGCATGCTTACAGCTTCATCTCTCAGGAATAAACAATGGCTTTATCTAAAAAGTAATCCAATGAAGTGGAAATTCAGCAGATAAATGTTCCACGGGGGGGTACAACTTTCATTTAATGCGAAGTAAGTACCTACCCTGCAAGAGGTACCTGGATGTCTAGCGTATATTTATGACCGTACCTAACCCCTAAGACCAGATTTGACTAATTATAATTAGCAGTGGTACCTAATGGTAGTGTAGTGTAATAAAAAAAAACCAATCGCTTTACAATAATTTATTTTAAACCAGGTTTACAGTAATTGTGATCTTTAGATGAACCTGCATACAACTTCATCCTGGTTGTGAGGCCATACTCCGCTTATTTCCGCACCACTATCATCATTATCACTAAATTCAAATTCAAATTCAAAGCATTTTATTTCAAATAAACCATTCACAGGCACTTTTGAAACGTCAAGGTCGGTCAGTCAAAAACATGGAAGCTATTTGCACGTTCCAAAGCGTAGATCTCTATGGAGAAGAACGTGCAAGAAACTCCACGGACACTCTTTTAAATCATGTTCTGTTTTACAACATTCCAAGTTACATATACTTGTTGCTTCTGCATGTGAGGACAATGCAAAGGAAAAAAAAAAAGGGCTTATTATAAGAATTTTAAATTTAAAGATTAAAATAAGCCAATGGCAGTTAAGAGATGACCAGTCTCAACCGACGGCGCCTGTTCACGAACATGACGCGTGAATCGGCACCTTTTAGCTCAACCATTTCGAAGGGAACCGAATGATCAAACCCACGCGCCGCCATCAGCGAGACATTTGAGTGAGCATGACATGCTCTCAACCACCATGCTCGTTCATGTCCAACAAGTAAAACTATAACTACTCACATAAAATGTAAATGGTTTCATGGTACTCACATTTACAAAATTTGAAAAATATGCTTCTACTTTACACAAAACTATGGTTGTCAATGACCAAATAATGAAAAATAAATTAATAAAGAGAACGATTAAGTTCTTACATCAAAAATAACAAATAAGTATTTAATATAATAATATAATTTGTATGTATATAAGAATAAATAAACGAAATAATGTAAGAACCTCTAAAAGGAGCGAGCATCTCTTCCAAATATAAAAACATAAAAACCTAAAAAGTGGACCTAAGCAGCTGTGACTGTGGAGCAGGACCAGCATTTAGCCAAGCGTTTTTATCGAGGATATAATCTTCCAGTTTATAATACGCTTGTCTACATAGTGTGCGTTTTATGCATGCTTTAAATTTTCTCTCATTCAGTTCGAGAATATCAACTGGTATTTTATTATAAAATTTAATACAGTACCCCATAAAAGAAGTGTGTACTTTGGCCAATCTGAATCGGGGTTGATCTAATTTGTTCCTATTTCTAGTATTAAAATTATGCCTGTCACTAATCTTGCTAAAGAGATGAAGATTTTTCCGAACATACATAATATTTTCGTAAATGTATTGACAAGGTACCGTCATGATGTTGATATCCTTAAACAGTTCTCTTAGGGAATCACGCCGACGGAGATTGTAAATGGCTCTGATGGCTCTTTTCTGCAGGATAAATATAGACTCGATGTCTGCAGCACGTCCCCATAATAAGATACCGTAAGACATGATACTATGAAAGTAACTAAAATAGACCAGCCTCGCGGTATCTATATCGGTAAATTGACGGATTTTTCTGACAGCGTATGCTGCTGAACTTAGCCGTCCCGCAAGAGATGTTAAATGAGGACCCCATTGTAGCCTTGAGTCAAGCGTAATCCCCAGGAAAACCGTGTTTTCGACGAATTCAAGTTTCTCCTTGTTCAATACTATGTCGCAATCATTTCTTTTAACGTTCGGTAAGGCAAATCTGATGCATTTAGTTTTTTTCCCATTTAATACTAAATTATTAGCAGTAAACCAATTTTGGACCTGCTGTAGGGCGTTATTTACGTCGTCAAGATTTATGGAACGTCTATCTATCTTAAAAATTAAGGACGTATCGTCAGCAAATAATACCATATGAGGTTGATTTTTTAAAAGATGGGGTAGATCATTAATATATACTAGAAAGAGGAAAGGACCCAAAATAGAGCCTTGTGGTACCCCCATTTTGACTTTTAAACCCCGTGAATTGACACCATTTATTTGAACTTGCTGCTGTCTATCATTTAAGTAAGATTTTATTAGACTGAGTGCAAGTTTACCTAGTCCGTAATGTCCTAGCTTTAGGAGCAAGGTTTCGTGATTTACACAATCAAATGCCTTGGAGAGGTCACAAAAGATTCCTATGGCATCTTGTGCCTCTTCCCACGCTGAGTATATGTGTTTTAACAACGTGGCACCAGCGTCAGTCGTACAACGACCCCTGGTAAAACCATACTGTTGATCGTGTAAAATTTTATTGATGTTAAAATGATTGAGCATCTGATTGAGCATTACTTTTTCAAACACCTTGCTAAAAACCGGCAAAACAGATACAGGTCTATAATTATTGGTGTCTTTGCTGTCGCCCGACTTAAATAGTGGTATAACCTTACTATATTTCATTATATCCGGAAAGACTCCTTGGTCCACACATAAATTAAATATTAAAGCCAAGTATGGTGCTATAGTTTCAATTATGGACGTGCACACTTTAATAGACATTCCCCATATGTCTTCGGTCAATTTGATTTTGATTTGCCGGAAAGCTTTTATGACTGTCACAGGGTTGATATGTTTGAACTGGAATTCAACCGTACAACCTGGAACGTTAGCTTTTAATAAATTATATGAGACCTCAGGTGAAGAATTTAAATATTCCGTAGTTTTAGTTGGTATATTGGTGAAAAAATTTACAAATTCTTGAGCTACTTCTAAATTAGAGCTTTTGGCACCATGTGTAGTCTCCAGTAAATAATCAGTGTTTCGTTTTTCATTTCTATTAGTTTCATTATTAATAACTTTCCAAACTGTCTTTATTTTATTTTCTGACGATTTGATCTTCTTGCTAATATATAGGGCTTTAGCTACCTTGCAAGTATTTCTGAACACTTTAGAATATTTGTTTACAAACTTATTAAAAGAATCAGTGTTTATGACAGGCTTAAGGCCATATAGCTCATATAGTCTTTCCCTACTTATCCTAATGCCTTTAGTCGCCCAGTCACTAAATACATACTTAGGGAAAGTATCCTTAGACTTCTTTTCAAAAGTTGCATTGAATTCCTTAAGAACCACTGAAAAGAAATTATCATAAAATTTATTAGCATCTTCAATGTTATGGCCTACAAAATTTAACTTATTTTGTAAGGTACCATTGAATTTAGCTAGTTTGCCAGTTGTAATTGGCCTATATTGTACATGAATTTTTTCCAAGGCTGCTTTAAACTGAAATGTAACCAATTGACCACTATGATCAGAGGGAAGGTAATTAACTATGGCTTTATCTAAATATTCACAATCGCAGAATACATTATCAATACAGGTTGAAGAAGTTGGTGTTACCCTAGTCGGTTCTGTAAACACATTAGACAAATTAAACGATTTAAAAAGGCTTATAAATCTGCTGCTATTTGAATTAATTTCTAAAATATTAATATTAAAATCCCCACAAATAATCGCGGGCTTGTTACCTGCTGCAAGTTTCGCAAGGATATCTTCCATTGTTGACTCAAATAAAGCAAAGTTTTGAGGGTTTGGGGGTCTGTACACGCACACTATGATATGCTTATCTAGCTCAACACAGGACAGTTCGATGCAATGTTCCACTGATAAGTTAACGATGTCATTACGTTGCTTAAATTTTAAGTTTTTTTTTAATAAGATGAGGGAACCACCACGTAACATAGATTTGCGGTTAAAACAACTGCCCACATTATAATTTTCATAACTAATTAGCATCTGGTAATCCTTCAACCAGTGCTCACTAAAACATACAATGTCAAACATTGTTTTTTCTAAAAACATTTCAATTTCTAATAATTTGGAAGAGACACCTTGAATGTTTTGATGAAATAATTTCAAGGCATGCTGCTGACTCCCTTTTTGACAACTATTTACTAAAGAGCAAGAAGATACCTTGTTAATGGTAGGCATAACTATTCTGTCGCTGGTATCCTCTGTTGTCTTATGAACTAGTTTAAATGAGTATCCATAGAGATACATGGACACTCCGTACAATTTTTATAAGTATTTGTAGCACTAGAGCTACCGTTACTAAGGCTCTCCACCTGATTCTTAGTAAAATTACTAAACATTGTGGATTTAATTATACAAGACTGCGACATACTACTTATGTCTGAGTTAATAAAATAAGCTAATAGCCTTGCTATTGTGTGTCTAAAACTAATTGGCAAATACACTGTATCCCTAGTCGATTTTAAATTTTCCACAAAAATGTTTGTGTCAAAAAACATAAACTTGTCACTATAGTGACTTACTAAAAAGTGCATGTGTTTATTTAAACTATGAATATAATTATTTTGTCTACTTGACAATTGTTCAAAATAAGGAAATGCACACAATATTATTTTATTACAATTTAACTTTAACATCTCAGTTAGATTGTCTGTGATATCTGCTTTTTTTACATTTAAACTATTCCCTATAAACACTGTAATATTGGTATTAGAACTAAAATTATTGTTTCTTAATGACGCCATAATATGCTTGTATGATGAACTTGGCATACAGTAATTTTGTATAGGATAACTCAGGTTGTTACTTAATAATTTACCTAAACCTCTTCCTATGCTGTCTGAGAACATAACTGAATGATAACCACTTTTCACAGATAAGAAACTATTAATCTTGGTGTAAGTGTAGTGGTAAGTGACGCTTTCAGTGTCACTTACCACTTCAATAATAAAAGGTTTATCTAAATACAAATCATGTTTTAAGTATTCTCCTTCTAACCAGCGAACGTGTTTACAATGCTGTGCCCAGTCATGAACTGTAATAGCGTCAAAAGCTTATCTAACTAGGCGAGAAATTGCAGCATTTTTTGCTCAATATTTAAATCGACAACTTTTCTTTTCATAGTGCTCCATATGAATTCAACGGGATTGAGATCACAGTGATAAGGTGGTAAATATAAGCATTTGTGAGTTCTTCACACTGACCGGCAAATTGCAAAAACATAAAAATATTTGAATTTCGCGGGCTACCCTGGAGCATCCACCTTAAATGAAATAATCGGAGACCCCGCCCGAGCTTCTTCTTAAAAAAAGGTTTTAACCTTTAGAATAATGTTTCGAGCATCACTTTTAATAGCTTTCGGCATATTTAACTTTATAATTCACAAATATCACATGACGGCCGTAGTTCCAATTTCCGCCTGTATACCCAGTTCGTCTACCAAGCATGGGGTTTTTGGAAATTTATTTGTAGGGGCATTCTAGGAAAGTCACAGGACCATCAATATAATTATAATTTATAAAAAATATATTATCTAATTATGAAGTATTGACTAAAATATTAAAATGCAATTCCATTAAGGTGGATGCTCCAGGGTAGCCCGCGAAATTCAAATATTTTTATGTTTTTTGCAATTTGCCGGTCAGTGTGAAGCTGTATGTGGACCAAATACGATCCGCGACCGTAACGCGTATTTATCTAAAGAATTATAACCATTTTAATCATCAATATAGCCCTCTAAGTTCATGTAGCTCGAAAGAATGATTATTTCTGAAATAATCATTCTGTCAAAAAACAAAAATATTTGAATTTCGCGGGCTACCCTGGAGCATTCACCTTAATTGTATCACGTCACTAGCGTGATTGTGCAATTTTTGTAGTGTGCTGTACGTGTTTGGTGTTTATCTCTTATCTATACCTTCATGATCTCGACCCCCCAGAAAGGAGCAGAAAAATTTGTTCGATGATTCGTCGCTTGCTATCTCCATAGGCTAAATACTCTAAAGCTCTAAGCCGTCGAGTGTCGACTAACGCGAATAAGTACGTTCAAAAACTCGTTCTTTGGTCTTCTGGCGGTGGCCACTATTCATAGCGTTTTAGTCCACGATACCATCATCAGCACGTAGATCTGAATTGCACGATTATTAACGACCGATGAAACATTTTTCTGTATTCTTGTGAATCTCGTGGCAATTTTGCAAATAGTGGGAATGTGGGTTTATAGAATAGTGGCCTTTGTCTATGGACAAACCAATGAAACAAAAATAAAGTTTTTGCATACCAACATCTAGAAACATAATGTTAACCTTAAAAGTATATGGAAATAATATTAAAATAAACTTAAAACAACAAGAAAACCATGTTAGGTACAATTCAATACGTATCGTACTGTTAATTATAAAACAATACCTGCATGTCAGTACTACGAATGCGATTATGCTAATAAAGTACATATTTTAACTTTGACGTTTATTTTCGCGGTAGACAAACGTTGATTCTTTCATTGAAACGTACAGAATTCTGTTGACGTCTACACTTTTTACTTTAATTCCATTAAGGAACGCTTAAATTAAGCTTAAACTAGTATCATGAAAGACAGGCAGCGTAGGTAAGTTGGCTGAATTATTCATTTTATTGTTTTTGTGAAGGGACAGTCGATCACTTCCGTTGAGACAGGAAAAGGAAGTGTGTTTTATGGCGGTCGAAGGCATGGCTATTACAACGAGCTTGACATCCTTATCCTGTTGAATTTCAATCAATAATATTGAGACGTAAAAGCGCGAACTGAAATATTCAGTTCGTTCACTACAATAGTAAATAGCGTCATAAATGTGATAGAGAATTAAGAAACATGAAGACAGAACATTTTCATTGACATTAAATAAAATTGTTGTTCCTAAAAGAGTTGGTCTCATTTTTATTTAGATGGTTGTAATATGTTGCACAACTTAATAATTTACAACAAATATGAGCAAAGAGAAGTCTTCTGTACAGTTCTGTTAATAATATTAATTAGCAGAAAGGGAGGTTAAGTACTACTTATTAATGAATTCCAAAATTTTCACTGACAAAGAGAGCCTATTAAAACAATTGAACCACATTAATGTATGGGTACTTTAACTTATTGTTTACTTTTTTGTTTTGCCTGTACTATTTAATCACCTCTCAAACTCATTTCAATAAAACATTCATCATGTATTTTTCGGGCATCGGTCAATCAGAAAAATAAATCAAAGTCAAAACATTTATTTCAATTAGGCCACTAAACTGCATTTTTGAGCATCATTTAAATTTAAAATAATATATAAAAATAATAAAGTGACTTTACTGTCCATTCGAAAAGGTAGATTCTTTTGGAGAAGAACGGACAAGAAACTCCATAGTTACTCTTTTCAAATAAATCTTCAAAAATATCTGGTATTCACAAACTTTTTTGTTTATATATGTGACAACCATGCACCTAAAGTATATTACATATAGGAACAAGGTATTACCAGCAGAGGTAAATTTATTCATTTTCTAAATAAGTACATGGTACTCACATATTTACAAATATCCGAACAGTGACAGTACATCTAGTAGTTTGATTTTGTCTACACACTATTGTCCTATGGAGAGGGACCAGCATGTTTCCAAGCATTCTTATCCTGTATGTAATCTTCTAATTGATTTTGTCTACACACTATTGTCCTATGGAGAGGGACCAGCATGTTTCCAAGCATTCTTATCCTGTATGTAATCTTCTAATTTGTAATAAGCTTGTTTACAAAGTGTGTTTTTAATATAAGTTGTAACTTTTCTTCGCCCTGCTAGAGATGTAATATGAGGTCACCATTGTAATTTCTCGCCTAATGTGATTCCCAGGAAACCTTTCAGCCCAAAGCCAAGTTCTGATCTGTTAGGTAAATAATCTAAGATTAGTAATACAAATTTTTGATAGCACTTTATATTCAGGCATAGGTATGGTACTTCCAGATGAACCACAATGACTTCAGACCTGTGTTCCGAGGATGTGGTGGTGCGCATCACAGCACCACAGATAATAACTGTAAGTATGGCTCCAGTGAGTTGGTGTTAAGCTTTATTAATCAACATTATCAGCTGGCAGGAAATATGATGAGAAATACATATTACCTTACCTAATCTTAAATTAAAAACTTAATAGTTACCTATGGTTTTGTTTACACTTTTAATATTTATTTGCTACATCAAATTAAATACCTCCTACTGGTGTAAATATCCAGCAATGTTACACTGTTCTAAATCACATAGCTTATGATTAGGATCACCTATTCTTTCTTGTTTTAATGTGCCTGTTTCATCAGTAGGTACATTCACAGAATAATAAAATCAAAACATAACAGAATTTGTAAAAAAAGAATGTATAATTTAACTGTAGGTAATTTTGAACTGGGACTTATGAAACTATCAGAGGCTATGAAACTGGCAATCTTCTGCCTAGCATTTTCCCAGCTATATTGGGGTCGGCTTCCAGTCAAACCAGATTCAGCTGAATACAAGTATTTTTTATTAAGCTATGAAACTGGCAATGATTGCCATTAAATATGAAACAAGTTTTGGCTGCGTGTTTCGTGTGGCTAATGTGTCGCTGGCGTGGTGCAGTCGCAGACGCTGGTGGCGGCGGGGGGCGCGGGGGGCGCGGGCGGCGGGGGGGCGGGCGCGCGCGTGGCGGCGTCGTCGGCGGCCGTGGAGCTGGGCCGGCGCCTGCTGCTGGCGGCGCGCGCCGGCGACACGCCGCTCGTGCTCGACCTCATGGCCAAGGGCGCGCCCTTCACCACTGACTGGGTACGTGTCCATATACCTACTTCACACCGACATCATACAATTCATCATCTCATCTGCCTAGCCTTTTCCCAACTATATTGGGGTCGGCTTCCAGTCAAACCGGATTTAGCTGAATACCAGTATATCATGGCAAGACTGGAGTCAGATTAACTGGCTTCTGACTATCCGTTACGACTGCCAAAGATCTACAAATGATAGCCAACAAAAGACCAACGGCTTAACGTGCTTTCCGAGGCACGGAGGAAACTCGGTATGGACACCCATCCACAGACCAACCTTGGCAAGCGTTGCTTAACCTTGTAAATCGACCCGTGCGTCTGTTATTATCTAGCCACGAGCTCCTCTTCACGACATCATACAATTCATCATCTGAAATTCGTATTTTCGAAAGCTTGTAGCGGCATCTATGCTGTAATGCCGCCTCATACGAACTAAAAAATTTCGAAAGTCCGTGTTTTTGGTTTTGTTTCTTTGTTTTAACACCGACTTCCGAAATTCAGGTTCTTTTATACTTTGTAATGTATTGTTGGCAAGTCGATTTTTTTTGTATTTTTTTTTATCAATGAAGATTTGCGCTATACATTATGCTATTCGAAGTGATCAGTTGGTGTGGTTAGCGCGGTCTGTAACGGTAGAGTGGTACAGCTGGGCACGTCGCCGCTACACCTGGCGGCCGGCAACGCGCACCTGGACACGTGCGCCGTGCTGCTGCGTGCTGGCGTGTCGCGCGACGCGCGCACCAAGGTGGAGCGCACGCCGCTGCACCTGGCGGCCAGCGCCGGCCACGCCGCCGTGGCGCGCCTGCTGCTGGACGCGGGCGCCGCCGTGGACGTGCGCGACATGCTGCGCATGACGCCGCTGCACTGGGCGGCGCAGAACGGGCACGCGGCCGCCGCCGCCGAGCTGCTGCGCGCCGGCGCCGACCCGCACGCGCTCAACAAGTTCCACAAGTCGCCGCACTCGCTGGCGCTGCAGCTGCGGCGCGACGACCTGGTGCGCCTCATGGACGATGCGCTGCGCGAGCGCGAGGCGGCACGCTCCGTGTCCGCTCTCGTCCATGGTACGACACCCTCACAAAAGCACGCGCTTGTCCACGTTACGACACACTCACAACCCACCCGACCCCCGCACGCGCTCGTCCACGATGCGACATCCTCACACAGCACGCGCATGTCCACGTTACGACACACACACCCCACCCGACCCGCCGCACGCGCTCGTCCACGGTGCGACACCTTCACATCCCGCCCGACACCCGCACGCGCTCGTCCACGTTACGACGCACTCACACCCCACCCGACCCGCCGCACGCGCTCGTCTACGATGCGACACCCTCACACCCCGCCCGACACCCGCACGCGCTCGTCCACGGTAAGACACCCTCACACCCCACCCGACACCCGCACGCGCTCG
Source organism: Lacanobia oleracea (assembly GCA_950371165.1). Taxonomy (NCBI): domain Eukaryota; kingdom Metazoa; phylum Arthropoda; class Insecta; order Lepidoptera; family Noctuidae; genus Lacanobia; species Lacanobia oleracea. The sequence goes on from OX493387.1 coordinate 710,096, forward strand.
TCCACGGTACGACACCCTTCACACAGCACGCGCTTGTCCACGTTACGACACACTCACACCCCACCCGACCCGACGCACGCGCTCGTCCACGATGCGACACCCTCACACCCCGCCCGACACCCGCACGCGCTCGTCCACGGTAAGACACCCTCACACCCCACCCGACACCCGCACGCGCTCGTCCACGGTACGACACCCTCACACCCCACCCGCACGCGCTCGTCCACGGTAAGACACCCTCGCACCCCACCCGACACCCGCACGCGCTCGTCCACGGTACGACACCCTCACACCCCACCCGACACCCGCACGCGCTCGTCCATGGTACGACACCCTCACACCCCACCCGACACCCGCACGCGCTCGTCCACGGTACGACACCCTCACACCCCACCCGCACGCGCTCGTCCACGGTAAGACACCCTCGCACCCCACCCGACACCCGCACGCGCTCGTCCACGGTACGACACCCTCACACCCCACCCGACACCCGCACGCGCTCGTCCACGGTACGACACCCTCACACCCCATCCGCCCCGTTCGGCTCTGTTGTTGCGGCTTTTCAATTTTAAAATGATGCTCGAATGTTTTTTTTATTATAGAACAAATGGCAGAAACCGCGGCGGAAGAACCTCATATACAAACATTTGAAGCCGTACAGAGTGAGTCAGCCTTACTTTTGTTTTTCATATAAGTATATAATAATGATTGTGGTTCCATTCTCTGATAAAAATACGGCTTAGGTACTTATCGTTTTTTTCTTCATAGGAATCCAAGATTTGAAGCCTACCAAACCAAAGCAAACTGAAAAGACTATCAAGCAAGAACTAAACCTTGAGGTATGATTATCATGTGGAATTCAGACAAAAACTAAATTAAGATTTCATGTGTGAACGGAGGCTAACCGTGTTCCAATTGCAATGTATGTGCAGCGCGAGTCTCCGGGTGCAGGGAATACTGCGGGCGCGGGGGGTGCGGGGGGCGCGGGGGGCTCGGCGGCGGCGGCGCTGCTGCGCTCGCACGGCATCACGCTGCTGCCGACGGACGACGGCAGCACCGTGCTCAACGCGCTGCAGAGCGGACGCACCGTCGTGCTCTCAGGTACGCACGCTAACGTACAAACACTCTCAGGTACGCACGCTAACGTACAAACACTCGGCGGCGCTGCTGCGCTCGCACGGCATCACGCTGCTGCCCACGGACGACGGCAGCACCGTGCTCAACGCGCTGCAGAGCGGACGCACCGTCGTGCTCTCAGGTACGCACGCTAACGTACAAACACTCTCAGGTACGCACGCTAACGTACAAACACTCGGCGGCGCTGCTGCGCTCGCACGGCATCACGCTGCTGCCCACGGACGACGGCAGCACCGTGCTCAACGCGCTGCAGAGCGGACGCACCGTCGTGCTCTCAGGTACGCACGCTAACGTACAAACACTCTCAGGTACGCACGCTAACGTACAAACACTCGGCGGCGCTGCTGCGCTCGCACGGCATCACGCTGCTGCCCACGGACGACGGCAGCACCGTGCTCAACGCGCTGCAGAGCGGACGCACCGTCGTGCTCTCAGGTACGCACGCTAACGTACAAACACTCTCAGGTACGCACGCTAACGTACAAACACTCGGCGGCGCTGCTGCGCTCGCACGGCATCACGCTGCTGCCCACGGACGACGGCAGCACCGTGCTCAACGCGCTGCAGAGCGGACGCACCGTCGTGCTCTCAGGTACGCACGCTAACGTACAAACACTCTCAGGTACGCACGCTAACGTACAAACACTCGGCGGCGCTGCTGCGCTCGCACGGCATCACGCTGCTGCCCACGGACGACGGCAGCACCGTGCTCAACGCGCTGCAGAGCGGACGCACCGTCGTGCTCTCAGGTACGCACGCTAACGTACAAACACTCTCAGGTACGCACGCTAACGTACAAACACTCGGCGGCGCTGCTGCGCTCGCACGGCATCACGCTGCTGCCCACGGACGACGGCAGCACCGTGCTCAACGCGCTGCAGAGCGGACGCACCGTCGTGCTCTCAGGTACGCACGCTAACGTACAAACACTCTCAGGTACGCACGCTAACGTACAAACACTCGGCGGCGCTGCTGCGCTCGCACGGCATCACGCTGCTGCCCACGGACGACGGCAGCACCGTGCTCAACGCGCTGCAGAGCGGACGCACCGTCGTGCTCTCAGGTACGCACGCTAACGTACAAACACTCTCAGGTACGCACGCTAACGTACAAACACTCGGCGGCGCTGCTGCGCTCGCACGGCATCACGCTGCTGCCCACGGACGACGGCAGCACCGTGCTCAACGCGCTGCAGAGCGGACGCACCGTCGTGCTCTCAGGTACGCACGCTAACGTACAAACACTCTCAGGTACGCACGCTAACGTACAAACACTCGGCGGCGCTGCTGCGCTCGCACGGCATCACGCTGCTGCCCACGGACGACGGCAGCACCGTGCTCAACGCGCTGCAGAGCGGACGCACCGTCGTGCTCTCAGGTACGCACGCTAACGTACAAACACTCTCAGGTACGCACGCTAACGTACAAACACTCGGCGGCGCTGCTGCGCTCGCACGGCATCACGCTGCTGCCCACGGACGACGGCAGCACCGTGCTCAACGCGCTGCAGAGCGGACGCACCGTCGTGCTCTCAGGTACGCACGCTAACGTACAAACACTCTCAGGTACGCACGCTAACGTACAAACACTCGGCGGCGCTGCTGCGCTCGCACGGCATCACGCTGCTGCCCACGGACGACGGCAGCACCGTGCTCAACGCGCTGCAGAGCGGACGCACCGTCGTGCTCTCAGGTACGCACGCTAACGTACAAACACTCTCAGGTACGCACGCTAACGTACAAACACTCGGCGGCGCTGCTGCGCTCGCACGGCATCACGCTGCTGCCCACGGACGACGGCAGCACCGTGCTCAACGCGCTGCAGAGCGGACGCACCGTCGTGCTCTCAGGTACGCACGCTAACGTACAAACACTCTCAGGTACGCACGCTAACGTACAAACACTCGGCGGCGCTGCTGCGCTCGCACGGCATCACGCTGCTGCCCACGGACGACGGCAGCACCGTGCTCAACGCGCTGCAGAGCGGACGCACCGTCGTGCTCTCAGGTACGCACGCTAACGTACAAACACTCTCAGGTACGCACGCTAACGTACAAACACTCGGCGGCGCTGCTGCGCTCGCACGGCATCACGCTGCTGCCGACGGACGACGGCAGCACCGTGCTCAACGCGCTGCAGAGCGGACGCACCGTCGTGCTCTCAGGTACGCACGCTAACGTACAAACACTCTCAGGTACGCACGCTAACGTACAAACACTCGGCGGCGCTGCTGCGCTCGCACGGCATCACGCTGCTGCCCACGGACGACGGCAGCACCGTGCTCAACGCGCTGCAGAGCGGACGCACCGTCGTGCTCTCAGGTACGCACGCTAACGTACAAACACTCTCAGGTACGCACGCTAACGTACAAACACTCGGCGGCGCTGCTGCGCTCGCACGGCATCACGCTGCTGCCCACGGACGACGGCAGCACCGTGCTCAACGCGCTGCAGAGCGGACGCACCGTCGTGCTCTCAGGTACGCACGCTAACGTACAAACACTCTCAGGTACGCACGCTAACGTACAAACACTCGGCGGCGCTGCTGCGCTCGCACGGCATCACGCTGCTGCCCACGGACGACGGCAGCACCGTGCTCAACGCGCTGCAGAGCGGACGCACCGTCGTGCTCTCAGGTACGCACGCTAACGTACAAACACTCTCAGGTACGCACGCTAACGTACAAACACTCGGCGGCGCTGCTGCGCTCGCACGGCATCACGTTGCTGCCGACGGACGACGGCAGCACCGTGCTCAACGCGCTGCAGAGCGGACGCACCGTCGTGCTCTCAGGTACGCACGCTAACGTACAAACACTCTCAGGTACGCACGCTAACGTACAAACACTCGGCGGCGCTGCTGCGCTCGCACGGCATCACGCTGCTGCCCACGGACGACGGCAGCACCGTGCTCAACGCGCTGCAGAGCGGACGCACCGTCGTGCTCTCAGGTACGCACGCTAACGTACAAACACTCTCAGGTACGCACGCTAACGTACAAACACTCGGCGGCGCTGCTGCGCTCGCACGGCATCACGCTGCTGCCCACGGACGACGGCAGCACCGTGCTCAACGCGCTGCAGAGCGGACGCACCGTCGTGCTCTCAGGTACGCACGCTAACGTACAAACACTCTCAGGTACGCACGCTAACGTACAAACACTCGGCGGCGCTGCTGCGCTCGCACGGCATCACGCTGCTGCCCACGGACGACGGCAGCACCGTGCTCAACGCGCTGCAGAGCGGACGCACCGTCGTGCTCTCAGGTACGCACGCTAACGTACAAACACTCTCAGGTACGCACGCTAACGTACAAACACTCGGCGGCGCTGCTGCGCTCGCACGGCATCACGCTGCTGCCCACGGACGACGGCAGCACCGTGCTCAACGCGCTGCAGAGCGGACGCACCGTCGTGCTCTCAGGTACGCACGCTAACGTACAAACACTCTCAGGTACGCACGCTAACGTACAAACACTCGGCGGCGCTGCTGCGCTCGCACGGCATCACGCTGCTGCCCACGGACGACGGCAGCACCGTGCTCAACGCGCTGCAGAGCGGACGCACCGTCGTGATCTCAGGTACGCACGCTAACGTACAAACACTCTCAGGTACGCACGCTAACGTACAAACACTCTCAGGTACGCACGCTAACGTACAAACACTCGGCGGCGCTGCTGCGCTCGCACGGCATCACGCTGCTGCCCACTCTGGTTTTGTCTTGTGAGTTTCAGTATCGATTTAAATTATGCCGTAAACACACGCTCCTAATTACTAGTCACTGAATATTTTGCAGATGCTGGCAAACTAATGCTGAAAGAAAGTGAGTCGGTGAGTAAGGTGGCGTCTGTCGCCAACCAGGGCAAGGGCGTGGTGCTGACGGCCACGCCCGTCAAGTCGCCGCCCAAGCCCGGCGTCAAGATATTCACCATCAACAACAAGCTGCTGGCCGTGCCCAAGGACAACAAGATACCCGTCAAGAAGATTATCAACCCGCAGGACATGCAGGTCTGTTCTACTAGTCTACTTAGCATTCCCAGTTTAGTCATCTCCTAGCCCGAATCTGAAGTTTTAATATTAATCTTATACTAATATATAAAGCTGAAGAGTTTGTTAGTTTGTTTGCTTGAACGCGCTAATCGCAGTAACTACTGGTCCGATTTGAAAAATTCTTTCAGTGTTAGATAGCCCATTTATTGAGGAAGGCTATAGGCTATATATCACTATCGCTAAGCCCAATAGGAGCGGTGCAGTAATGAAAATTGTGACGCAAACGAAGTTGCGTGGGTCAACTAGTAATTAATAATTTCAAATTTTCAGGTTAAATTCGTGCAACTACCTGCAGACGCAAAAATACTCTCTCCTTCGAAGATAGTTCCCATGAAGGCGAAGACCAGAATAGCGGGCCGCGCGGCCACGCCCAGCACGCCGGCGGCCGCCCAGCGGCCCGCCGTCAAGATCTTCATGAACAAGAGCAACTTCAACCGCCTCATCGCCACCGCCGCGCGGCCCCACCACGCCGAGGTGCGGACCTACTTTTGTATTCATAGGCCCGCGTTTGATCACTATCTCACCTAATGATAAGCGATGACGTGGTCGAAGATGGAGCTAGACTAAAAGACTAGAAAGCCGACAGGCCAGCAACTCGGCGTCGATGCTCAACACTTCGGAGCTTCGACTCGACGAGCCTATCATGGCCGATGATCCTCTTGGCTTGTTTCTCCATTGACTCAAGGGCAGCAAGCTGGTATCTGGCAGATCCGTCCCAATGATGAGAGCAGTACTCCACGATCGAACTTCCGCTCGATAGAGTTTGAGCAGCTGTTCCGGTGTGAAGTACCGTCTCACCTTTGCTAGGATCTCCAATTTTTTTGCAGCTACTTGAGCTTTTGTCTCTGTGAAAGCTCAAGTAGTAGTAAAATTGAGGGTAGATGTTAATGTAAGTTTGTCGGTTATCGGGTCTTAGCAGCATTGAACCTGACTAGATTGGCATCGCCCCATTCAAAACAGCCTGTAAGGACACGTTTAAGCGCTCAACCATAGACTGGATCTGCGACCCACCAGCTCGTGCGTCGGACACGTATCTCTCAGCAAGTGCTGTCGTCTGCATACCCAAAGGTACCGGGTTTAAGCAGATCATTAATATGCAGCAAGAACAGTGTTGCCGAAAGCACCGAACCCTGAGGAACCCCGGCATTAACAACCAGTAGTCCGGACGAGCAGCCATCTATGACCACTCGGATAGACCGATCCCTCAGGGAATCTGTGATCCAATCACACAATCCGGCGGGCAGACCGAAGGAAGGAAGCTTACTAATAGGCTATCGTGCCAGACCCTATCGAAGGCCTTCGAGGTGTCAAGGGAGTCTGCAAGTGCTTGCATACTTGGCATACTTCTCGATGGCCTCACTCCAGATGTGAATAGCATATGCTAGAAGATCCACAGTTGACCGATTTCGGTGGAACCCGTATTGTCGGTCACTAAGAATATCGTTAGCTTCTAAGTATGCCTGGATTTGCTGGGTCAGCTCCACTATCCTTTTTGGGTACGGGCTCCACGTTAGCTTGCTTCTAAGCCATCGGCACTCTTCCGGTCTCAAACGAAAGGCGAAATAAGCGTGTCAAGATCCTCCGATCTTGACACGCTTATTTCGCCTAGTTGTCTCCACAACTCAGGCGCACAAATGTTCAGAACAACTGCCGGTATCCCGTCGGGGCCACTAGCCTGTTCACGTCTAGGTTCCGCAGTACCCTGCGGACGTCCTTCTGATGAATGCGAATGTTCTACTTATTCAACACGCACCTATCAGTATCAGGAGGAGCAAGGGGCCTCGCGCCGCGAGGATCCAGACGTGAACATTCCGCAAACAAGTTTGCTTTCTCCTCAGCGGAGTACGGCCGGCGAACCGTCGACAGTTTCTCCAGACACTGTAACGTCAGGGAACGGAATGTAGTCATCCATTCCCCTTCGCAACTTATCCGTCACGGCGTCCACGCTCGACGAAGCATCAGTCGAAGAAAAGCAAGTAGGCTGCCAAGGATAAAATGCGAAGAAAGATCGCATGCCATCCCAATCTGCTGAGCTGACGGTTACCTCTCGGGCTAGGATCGGGCGGGGAGTAAACAGACACAGACTTCACCAGACAGGGGTCCTACCCAGAGGTGAAGACATCGACACAGAGTAGCGGTCTGGATCTATTGTCAGCAGAAGGTCCAAGCAATAGGGAATATGCATGCGATTTTTTTATTTGCATAATGAAATACTTATTAGCTCTAGTAAACAATCATGAAATTATTTTTTAAATACCTTCATCAGCGATGAAGTCATAAAGCTTCAAAGATTACAATTAGAAAGAGAAGTCCGATGTAAACTTTGACGTCATCGTCTATGACTCCTTCTTTTTTCGAGTAATTATGATTCTATTTTCACTGTTAGTATTATATTTATGTATATTTTTAGGTAAACTGTATAGATGATAAATGTTTTTCATGTATATTCCCTTCGGCACCCTGGTTGCCCCCTGGACCAGTTGGGTGAGATTTAACGCTCGCGCTAGCTTTCGCGTGTCTCGTCCCGCATGGTCTGTGCACTGGTATGGGAAGAGCCACTCCTGATGGTGGGCATTGAAGTCCCCCAGTAACACCAATTGGGCAGAAGGGTACCGCTGCCGAGCCGCATCCGCCGCCTCACTTAAGTGTAGTGTGAGCCCAGTTGTCTCCAAATCACCGCTGTGCGAACGGTGGACACAGACGTAGACAATTTTATCCAGGCCTGTGTCCACTAGAACCCATAGCGTTGAGAATCTGGAGTCCTCGAGGTTACGGAGACGGCGATAGTAGATGTCGTCCCGGGCGTACATATATACGCGTGGTTTGAAATGGTGCTCCAGGGTAAACCCTGGGTAGGACAGGTACGACATGTCTGAAGGACATCCGATCTGCGTGGACAGGTACGACATGTCTGAAGGACATCCGATCTGCGTCTCGGAAAGGAACAAGAGTGCTGGTTTCTCAGTCTCCAGGTGGTGATGGACTGCGGCGAGATTTGAGTGCAGACCTCTAATGTTGCTTAGGTGCACTTCAGTTACTGTCAGAGGGAGTGCTGCCGTTGTAAATGGTTTTTTTTTTGTTCCTTATAGCCATGTGTGAAATGAGGTTCCATGCTGCTAACCTTCAGGCACGCTCTGCCAGGACGGCATCATTGGGGGACTAGTCTGAAGACTGCGGATATGCCTGAGCCCCCGGGAATGTCATCGGTCCCTCTCGTCTGGTCGCCAACCAGCACGATAGTGCATTTCGGGATTTATCGACAGTTGGCGGGGCAGCCTATGTGTGGCACACTACTGGGGCGCCAACGTCGGCCAGCGGCGGGCCGTGCCTCGGAGCCCGCTGCCCTCCGCGACTAGTCTCTCGGTACGCCCGTGGCAGCGCAAGCCCGGTCGGTCTGCCTGTGCATTGGAACAACTATTTCGACCCAACTCTGAAACGGCTATACTGAGCATCGTAGCGGAACGCGGCTAGGCCGCTTAGCGGTACATCTTTGCCCAGTGGGTGGTTGCAAGCCACCGCTCGCTCAGCGGTATGATGCTAACCCGAACCATTCGTGGCAGGTGGCGACGGGCAGCTCGGCGGCCGAGGGCGAGGCGGCGGCCGCGGGCGCGGGGGAGGGAGCGGGAGAGGAAGCGGGCGCGGGAGCGGGCGCGGGCGCGGGAGCGGGCGCGGGCGCGGGCGAGGACAGCGCGGCCGGCCTGCGCGCGCAGCTGGCGGCGGCGCAGCGCTCGCTGGCGGCCCTGCGGCGCGAGCTCAAGAGCACGCGCGCGCGCCTGGCGCAGTACGAACACGTGCAGCTCTAGCGACGAACGCGTACAGCTCTAGCCCCAGCGCCGAGCGCGGGACGAACGCGTACAGCTCTAGCCCCAGCGCCGAGCGCGGGACGAACGCGTACAGCTCTAGCGCCGAGCGCGGGACGAACGCGTACAGCTCTAGCGCCAGCGCCGAGCGCGGGACGAACGCGTACAGCTCTAGCGCCAGCGCCGAGCGCGGGACGAACGCGTACAGCTCTAGCGCCAGCGCCGAGCGGACGAACGCACAACTCAACGCCGACCCCAGCGACAGGAACCTGTTTGCATTTTCCGATTAACCACACAAAGTCAAAACCGTAGTAGGCCGTCGCCAAATTTCGCAATAATAGATGTCTCAGTTCAATTTCACTTCATATTTTTCCTGAATTGTTGTTTAAAAACAAAGCACTATACAGAGTGGAAATCCGAGATATTAACATCATTTTGTCCATTGTTTTGCGCTCTAGAATCGATAGGCATCACTGACACTAAACAGCCCTTCCTGCCCCATAACGTATGACCACCCTGCATACGTAATGGAACACATAGTTAAACGCTTGGCATGTAAAGAATACCTGAATGATGTCGGCTTCCGATTGATCTGTTAAACATATCGTCGGTTAGCAACATTGGAGTTACAATTAAGTGACTATTATGTTACATTAACATATTTAATCTAGTGACTAAATAGGAATTTTCTAAGAATGTTGCTAATCTGTGAATGAATCTTTCCGAGTCGTAGACTGTCTCTCTATGATGTTATGATTAAGTGAGCGTACGTTACGCGCACATAACAAGTTGTGATACTTGTAAGACATTCAAAACATGTCATTCATAGAGCTGGTATAGACATTGTTTCTATTATTATTATAGTACGGTCTGTAGATAGTTTTGCCCTACAAAAGGTGGAGTAGAAAATGTTTTAATTTGTATTGTTGCTTTTAAGTTTAGGGTCGTCATGAAGAAACAACATCGAAGGTTGACAGCATTAGTCTCGCAGTACACTAAACAATGTAATTAGTCCGTCAGATAGACTTCCAAACTATATCCGACGCGCGTTTTTTAGTTTTGATGCGTTTTTTATCTTTGTCAATATTTGATTCACAAAAAAAAAATACGTATCTATTATTTTTCAGTACTCTGACGGACTAAATAGATTTGCAATTCATTGATGGTGGAAACTAGCCACGCCAAAATTTGTTATTTTTTACATAATGCTTCAACAGTTGACTTTATGACAAAAATGTCTATGAGAAGTATAAAGACTGAAATTTAAAAGAAATGTACTTGAGTTTATTCTGTACTTCTTATAGATTCAAAGTTACTAGAGGGAGTTCCGTTACTGATTCGAGTGACTGACAGCAACGCGCAGCCGAAACTACTGCTCGTAGAAAGCTGACATTTGGCATGTAGGTTCCTTGGAGAGTGTAGGGAAGCAATTAGAGAGGATTTCCAGAAATTCCTATGGGAACAGAAAAAAACGGGATATGCGCGTCCGGAATCGCGAGCAAAAGCTATTTTAAAAGTTTTTATATAACTTGCAATGTATGTATGTTTGTTCGGGTGGAATCTTGCTACTCAATTTTGAAGCAGATATATTCAACCGATTGAGCTGAAATTTTGTATACACGTTTAGTTTGGATGACAATACGCCATAAGCTATGTGACGAAATTCTAAATCTAATATGGCGGACCATCCAAGATGGCGGAATAGTTATTTTTAATTCATTTCTGCAATATGGGTATCAAATGAAAAGGCTTGTTGAAAGTAACTCGAAAAATAATGTGACGACATTCTAAATCCAATATGGCGGAACATCCAAGATGGCGGAATAGTTATTTTTATGCACGACTACAATATGGTTATCAAATGAAAGGGCTTGTTGAGAGTAACTTGAAAAATGATGTGACGTCATTCTAAATCCAATATAGCGGAATAGTTATTTTAATGCTTTCACAATATTGGATATGTATCAAATAAAAGGGCTTGTTGTGAATTACTCGACTTATAACTAAAATTTATATGAACATAAAAGCTTGTCGCGATTAATTAAATTCTTATAGGTACTCACGCAAACCTCGCGACAGGCTTTTATGATCATATAAATTGTGTATAATGAGTTGATAGTTAAAATTTTAAAGGATAATTGTATTTTCTTCTTTATAGAGCATATCAAAACGAAAGCTTTTTTTTTTTTTTTTAATGATGATTTTGCGAATCGTTGATATCGGTATTCTTCTAAGGATTTTGTAAACCTACCTGGAATCCTAAAACTGTTTAAAAACCTTTACTTTAATAGGCGATTCTTTTGTAAATATATCTTGTTGTACCGTATCTATAACACATACAGAATAAACATAAATACAATTTTCTTTTTAATTTCATTGTCTTTTACACATTTTTATCATGAAGTCAACTGTTGAAACATTATGTAAAAAAGAGCAAATTTTGGCCCCTTCAATTCAAAATGGCGGCTAACGCTGTGACCCCTCGAGGTCGAAAACTCTCATTTTTCATGTCTACCCTATACTTAAGCAATACAAATTAAAACATTTTCTACTCCTCCTTTTGCAGGGCAAAGCCTCTGTCCCCGCTGATTGGATTATTAGTCATTTTTCTATTTTTGTCCTCATTATCTATTTGTTCGCTATTTTTATAAGTTTTGTGTGTCATAGCCAATTCATTCAATTGGTCATTTCATGAACTGGTTGGCTATTTCACTCAATGGTTAGCCACCTCAAACCTAACTTAAACTCGGCCACATCATAAAGTGGGCAATTTTGCGATATGGCCACGTACAAACTCAATTATAAAACTAGTCTTCCCAACTTGTTTGAAGAAACGAAAAGAGTAGATGCAAAATGTAAAACATGATTTATAAAATTAATAAATTTATGTTAATGTAGGGGAATAGTAACCGCCTACTTATATTAATACACAGACGATTTTGTATGTAAATAGTAAAGAAGGATGATGATGAGATGCAAGGCGAAAGCCCTAGGTATCGTGTATAGTATGATTAAGGAAATTAAACATTTACTTTTGTAAACTAGTGATTTATTTACTCTCCTATTTTAGTGTCCAACACTGTACAGCTTGGCATAAAATATGACGCGGTTGTGGAGTAAATCATATAAGGATTATTTTTAATTGGAATTTTTCCGACGAGCGCTAAAGTTTTTGTGTCATTCACAAGCACCATTATTCATTTTAATTTTTGTTATTATTTTGTGCTTTTTCCCACTTAATAGTAGTGCACACATCATGTTTCCTAAACTGCCTTTTGCCAAGCTGTAAGCTGCAAGTTGTTCAATGACCTAACTCGGCACTCGCAATCTGAACCGAAGCGCGCATTGTTGTCACTGCTTTTAAATAATGAGATAAAGCCAGCAGTAGGATCGCGCTAGGTGTTATCGCAGAACTGCGACAGGATCGCGCTAGGTGTTATCGCAGAACTGCGACAGGATCGCGCTAGGTGTTGTCGCGGCGCTGCGTGCGCGCCTGCAGCACGTCGCGGAACTGCGACAGGATCGCGCTAGGTGTTGTCGCGGCGCTGCGTGCGCGCCTGCAGCACGTCGCGGAACTGCGACAGGATCGCGCTAGGTGTTGTCGCGGCGCTGCGTGCGCGCCTGCAGCACGTCGCGGAACTGCGACAGGATCGCGCTAGGTGTTGTCGCGGCGCTGCGTGCGCGCCTGCAGCACGTCGCGGAACTGCGACAGGATCGCGCTAGGTGTTGTCGCGGCGCTGCGTGCGCGCCTGCAGCACGTCGCGGAACTGCGACAGGATCGCGCTAGGTGTTGTCGCGGCGCTGCGTGCGCGCCTGCAGCACGTCGCGGAACTGCGACAGGATCGCGCTAGGTGTTGTCGCGGCGCTGCGTGCGCGCCTGCAGCACGTCGCGGAACTGCGACAGGATCGCGCTAGGTGTTGTCGCGGCGCTGCGTGCGCGCCTGCAGCACGTCGCGGAACTGCGACAGGATCGCGCTAGGTGTTGTCGCGGCGCTGCGTGCGCGCCTGCAGCACGTCGCGGAACTGCGACAGGATCGCGCTAGGTGTTGTCGCGGCGCTGCGTGCGCGCCTGCAGCACGTCGCGGAACTGCGACAGGATCGCGCTAGGTGTTGTCGCGGCGCTGCGTGCGCGCCTGCAGCACGTCGCGGAACTGCGACAGGATCGCGCTAGGTGTTGTCGCGGCGCTGCGTGCGCGCCTGCAGCACGTCGCGGAACTGCGACAGGATCGCGCTAGGTGTTGTCGCGGCGCTGCGTGCGCGCCTGCAGCACGTCGCGGAACTGCGACAGGATCGCGTTCTCCCGCTTGGCTCGCTCCTCCTTGCTGAAGGCGGCCAGCGCGCGCTTCTCGTCCGCCGAGTAGATCTGGTTCTCCTTGCGGATGCGCACGGCCTCCATGCGCCGGTGCCTGCGACACACGCACGGTCAGACTACTGCCACACGAGACACGACGCAGTAAGGGAGCGCTGCGTACCTGCTGCCGCTCATGACGTAGCCCACGGACTCGTAGGAGGCGATCTCGTCGGAGGTGAGGCCGATCTCTCCGCGGCGCGGGATGCGCTTGCCCTCGGCCACGAAGGCGGCCATGGCGGCGCCCTCGCCCGGCAGCAGCGCGCGCCCGAAGTCCTTGTGGCCCAGCGCGGGGCCCACGCGCGGCGTCGGCCCGAACGCCTCCACAGCCATCTCATCGTCGCCTTTTTTGGAAGAATTAGATTCCCTCGTCGCTTCCATTTCATATTCTTCTGTTCATAATTTAAGTAATAATATGCTTAAAATTATTAAGGTATATGGTAAGGTGTTTGTTACCCAAAAATATAATAATATATTATATATATATATTATAATATAATATTTGTTAAAAATATTAATAGTGCAACTATTAATATTTTTAACACTTAATTAAAAAATATTATCAACAGTGTATTTGTTTTATGAACACAACAACTGTACATACATTTAAATAAATAAAACATTTGGTACCACACCAATTATTTTATTTTTTTAAACTTTCATTCATTCATTCATTTCATTCGTTCAACTTTCATTACAATGACGTATCACTTACTTCCTTTCTCGACCCACACTTCCTCCTCGCTGCTGTCACTCGAGCCGCTGCTGGAACTCTTTGCTTTCTTCTTCTTTGCCTTCTTCCGTGCTTTCTTTACTTTTTTCAGTTTTTTCTTCAACTTCTTGAGTTTTTGTTTGGTATCTCTGTCTTTTGACTTTTTGCTCTTTTTCTTTTCTTTGCTACTGCTGGAGTTCTCAGGCTGTGACTGTTCCTCTTCAGAACTGAAAGTGAGAAAACCTAGATAAATAATATGTTTATAATATCTTCTGAGAATAATACTTGGATGAAAGTCAACGTAATGAGTCAAGTCATATGACATTTTGGTATATAGCTATTCTATTATATTAATGTTACATGTCAGCCCTAATATTGCATGCTAGTAGAGAACTGCATGAATGCAGAATTCCTGGCAACATGAATAAGTGTTTAACACTCACTCTGCCCTAAGAGGTGACTTGCCCCAAACAGAGGACACTCCAATTTGCCCAATTCTTTCCCTCTCTTCTCGTCTGGCATCAAAAAATTCTTCCTCTTGAGGTTTGTAGCGGGCTCGCGCTGGTGGACCACCTCCTCCTAAACCTGAAAATAAAATATAATATAAAACGTATCCTTTCTGTTATCAATAGTACAAGATTAAGGATTTAGAACCAGCACATCACTCAAGTGGCTTTGTTTGCAAACACTATATAGTAAAGTATGGCAAGCTCAAACCTGAATTCTTCCCCCTTTTAATTGTAATGTTGAACATTTATTTGACAAATATTGTGACCATTTCACCAGGGTACTATATTTACAACCAAATACGTATTTGTATGTGCTGGGGTCTGGGGGCATGAAAACTTAAATAAATCAAATAAATAAAATTTATTCAAGTAAAATTTGACATAGATTTAAGCAAAAATGTATTTACTATACATTTTTACTTAAATCTATGTCAAGTTCACTAGTATTATGTGCCTGAACTATAACATCCTGTGTTTACATAAAATAAAATAGTCATCTTTTGGGTATGTAAAAAAGGTGTGAATAGTGTAAAAAAATCATACTTCCTAAAACCTTAGTATACTTACTTTGCTTGCTAAATTAAAATGAATAGGACAGAACAATCTTTATTTCAATACAGCTAGCAACTTCCCTGTCATCTTCATAAGACATACTTTGAAGGATTTCTTTGAGTTTTCTTACAATTTCTAAAATTTGGGTATAGGTGTTTGCTTTAGCATTTGGTTGATTATGGAGTAGTGGTCCAAAGAAAACATAAACTGTATAAATTCAGGCAGTTAAAAGGTTAAACATGTAAAGTGTATCATTAACCTGAATCATTTGCTGTAATTGGGTTAAAAGGATCTAGTGTCATATTCCTTTGCAAAACACTGTTTTAAAAGTTTATGTTATACTTTTAAAAAAGTGGATATAATAAGATAGTAATGCTGGGGTGTTATTCTCAATAAATACTGACCACCACCCAAGCCCCCTCCAGTGTACTCATTGTAGGAGCTGCGTCCCCGGTCGCCTCGTTCCCGCATGTGCAGCCGCTCTCGCTCCATGCCAGCATCATTGTTTTTGAGGCGTGCGCGGTTGTCGCAGCTGCCTGCCCAGTCTTTACTCCGCTCCTGGCTGCGATTGCGGCCGCCACCGTGCTCTCTGCTGCGGTCTCTGCCAGTCCTGTCCCTGCTAGGTTCCTCACTGTAGGGCCGTCTACCTCTCTCCTTACTAAGCTCACGACTGCGGTCTCGTGCATGTCTTTCCTTGCTGCCATCTCGTGCACCTCTGTCCTTGCTGCGGTCTCGTGCACCTCTTTCCTTGCTGCGGTCTCGTGCACCTCTTTCCTTGCTGCGGTCTCGTGCACCTCTTTCCTTGCTGCGGTCTCGTGCACCTCTATCCTTGCTGCGGTCTCGTGCACCTCTTTCCTTGCTGCGGTCACGACCGCTTCTCTCCTTGCTTCGGTCCCGGCTACGGTCGCGACCGCCATGATCTCGGTCACGACTTCTAAGTGTGTCACGGCTGTGGCTCCTGTGACGGCCGCGATCACGATCACTACCCATCCTCGGGTCTTCGTCACAACTTTACAAGTACTACAGAACTGCGACACCGATTATGTATGATTTCATAAAATGATTCACGAAAAGAATTCATGTAAATTACTTTTAAAATCAAGGTAGTGCTTAATAAATTCGACCCAATTGAGATTTTAATACAGTAGTATCAACACCAAAGCATTTATCAAACCCATAAACCATCACAATTTTAGCGAATGTGTTTCATGTGTTTGACACTGACTTATATATAATTTATACGTCAGTGGTTTGACAATAATTGACAGACTACTAACCATAACTGTCATAATATGACAATTTATGACACTGACGTTTATTTGTTTTTTTTTAGTTCGTTCCTGACGGAACAGGCTATTTATTTTTTTATCCTACCGGTTTGCGAACGTCCTGAGACAAACTGGTCCTACGTACGCAACCTATGCGTATGGCTGTTGGCCAAAATAAACGCTCTAAGAATGTATGATAGGTTTCGTATGTTGCGTAGCATAAGTTGCATATAGTCAATTTATATAAAACTCTTCCGTTACTGACTGGTTGAGATACTAACTGACAACGCACAGCCTCCAATCCTGATTTTTTTAGATTTATTAGGAAAGATGTCAATAGTAATATAGTATACAGGAGTATAGCTGAGCGTCCTAAATAGGGTAAGGCGATACTTCCTTCCGATCCTGTATGGAGTATTGCAGCCACTTATGGGATGGCTCAGCAAAATACCAGCTTGCTGCATTGAACTCGGTGCAACGCAAAGCAAAAAGGCTTATAGGTGATAAGACGTTGGTGGCTCAGCTTCAAAGCCAGCTCACCGTAGTGTTGCTTGTCTGTCGGTCTTCTATAGACTGTAATTAGGAGAGTGTGCGCAGGAACTCTACGACCCGATCCCACCATCGCCCGTTTACTCCGAAATACCAGACGTACGGCGGGGTACCATCCGTACTTGGTCGATATCCCATCTAGTTGTACCCAGCGCTTCTCTTTCACTTTGATTATACGCACAGCTAAGGTGTGGAACTCTCTGCCAGAGTCTGTGTTCCCGTCCACATATAACCCGTCTGCCTTTAAAGTAAGAGTGAACAGGCATCTTCTGGGCACGCTCGCTCCATCATAGACCTCATCTATCGCTTTCTATCAGGCGTGATTTTGGTCAAGAGCAAGCCCATTACCAACAAGAAAATTTAAAAAAAGTATAAGTGCACTGCGTGGAGCTCGGAAAATTTCATTGTGGTATGTTTTAGAATAGAATAGAAAAATCTTTATTATGTACACCATATAAGTTACAGAAAAGATAGATGAAGAAATCATTACATATGGTGACACAATGTGGCTAAAAGCGTGTTTTAGATTGTACATTGTAGATAAAAAGTCAATACTTTCAAAGCAGTCAAAACGCGCTTCAGTTTCACCTTAAATCACATCTCTGTAGGTTAAATAGGTGTCGAGATCATCGAAGCATCGGACAATTTTCCCAAAAAGATAGGAAGTGTATTTTTAAGCATTTCTTGTTCTTCATCCTGGCTTGCGGGGCGGGCAGTCAAAGTCAAAACGTTTATTCCAATTAGGCCATTAAACGGCACTTTTGAACGTCATTCACATTTCAAATATATATGTCGTGGATTGATGGCGCCATGGTCAATACGCAGCGCCATCTAACGATTTATTTTGTAAACCTAATAATAATCGTCACCGGAAACGCAAGCGCGCCATATTGCTTGGACACGATCGTCGGTAGAGGGGATGCAGCGAGGACAGGAAAGGGACCGAGTGTTTGGTCAGTTGAGCTTGGACTGTCTTGGCGGACACTCAGTGCCAACGCACGTGTTTGTTTCCTACGTGAACTGTAAATGTGAATAAAGTTATTTTTAAGATTTATTATCTATCGTTCGAATACCCGCGACAGTTCACTCCCAAAACTGTCTGATTGTGAAGAAGACCCGGTGTTTCGCATCTCGGCCACCCATGATGCGACATCAGAAGTGCGATGCAACTCAAGTGGCCCACATGAAGATTCGTGACAATGTTAGTGAAATACGTGGGGGCTACGTTTTGAAATTCAAAATACGTAGTGACAGTGATAGTTAAAATTGCGGTTAGTTTTTGAAACGAGTGCCAAGTTCTAGACGCTAAAAACTCGAAGTATGCCGTGAAATCAAGTTCGACGCGCAATCATGGTGGTATCATTTGTAGAGGACACAGTGTTGTTCAGTGCAGTTTATTTGTACACTGAAAAGCTCTAAGACGACCCACTGACCAAACTTTGCACTCACATGCCTATATGATACCTTATCTAGGACCAATTTATGGAACTTTCCAAGGTCAATTTCCTATTCGTCGTGTTTTCTGCGGCTACCCTCGTCAACCTGAACAATGAAAAACCAGTCTGTAATGGAGGCAAGTAACTTCACAACAGCTGGCCAGGTCAAGGAAAAGTGTGTGGATATGTGTGTATTAGGATATTGACGTCAATCTGGTGAGATATTTTCATTTATTTATTTCTTATTATTTAATATTATTTTTATTTGTTATTTATTTATTTATTTCGCTTTATTGCTCCATGCTAAAGTGAGGTGTGACAACACCAAAACTATAATCAACACGAGAATAATAGTCTCGTGTTGATTATAGTTTTGGTGTTGTAGTAGTAATTCAGTCGTTATAGCTTTGGTGTTGTTGGTTATGGCGTTTCAAATAGTGCTGATGAAGCGATATTATTCTGCTATCGCTGGTAGAGAAATATACTGAAGAGCTTAGTTTAGAGAGATATGGTCACAATATCAACCTCATCACAATACCCTGCCTTACAATTTATTTTGGAAATTGTGATGATTGCAAAAGCAATGTAACTTATCACATCCAAAACTTAACTTTGCCCACTGCTGGGCATAGGGCTCTTTCTTGTGCCAATGTTCTAATTAGATTTAGATTGACTTTGAGACTGGGCTACTATACTGTCCAGAAACCTTTATTCCCCCCACAACTTTTATTGAACTTGTACTCTCGTAGTGTTTCTCAGTTTCAGATATCGTATCACGGTGGATGAGGCCAACAGGAGGCTAGCGGTTCGCATGCTGCTACAACTGCTGTACAGCTGCATCTTCCGAGCAGTTTTGAGCATGACAGTCCGAAGATGGTCAAGCAGTTGACAGGCTGCTGTAGCTGATTATCATGTCAACATCTATGGGGTGAAGAGCGTTCAAGGCAAACTGGAATATTGGGTGAGTCGCTGCCATTTTAATTTGATTGTGAGTTTCAAAGGTTAAAAGACGTTCAAATCAATTCAGTGGTTAGATTGATGGTAATTTTGAAATTCTAAGTACAAATCGAGTACTAAAAAATGTATTTCATTGGCGGTAATAGTTACAGCATTCTATTCAGTGCGAAGTTTAGGATAAGATATCACATGGCAAGGTTTCCACAAGGTCATGTTCCGACTTAGACGTTATTAGTAAAAAAAATGGATAAAATTTCCATTAGAGCCCGCTACTTTGGAAGTTCGTATTTTTTTTTGTAGATAGTACCTACTCACAAATAGAAAGCTTTTTACAAAGTTTCAAGATTCGGGGAGTCACAATTTACGAGATAAAATTCATTAAAGTTTCAATAAAAATTGGAAAATAGTGCGCCATTTGCAAATTTTTAGGTTAGATAAATTGTCGTGGTAGACGTCAAAGTTGACCATTTACGTTCCGTTGACGTTAGAAGTATTTTTTATAAACTTTATGTCCTGTTTTTTTCATAAATATAATTTTATTTTTATATGTTCACATACTTTTGGTGTGTAATAAATGTGCACAATAGTTGTTGTTGTATTATGCAATTACATTGACTTTTTTACACAAAAAATTACGATTTTTTTTTACACTATGTGGAACGGAACGTGAAGCGACGCCATGCTATCTCTCAGCTGTCAATAACAAAAAATTCATAAATAAAGTCCCCAATAAATCTCCACTGACTACTACTACTGCTAATAGGAGAACTTGGACGCAAGAGCGAGCGAAGCGAGCTCTGGACTCGGGGGCACCCCGACTCGGACAGGTTAGGTTAGAAGGGGATGGCGGGGTCGAGAGAGCGAGCGAAGCGAGCGAATAGACCCCGCCATCCAATTCGTGGTTATTTTTTTATAAACCACTCAGAAGTAGGAGCCCCGCGAAGCGGGGCTCCGTCGACTGGGCCTCCCGTGACTGCAATGTTGAGTGGATATAACACGTTTTGAGGTTAGGTTACTATAATTATTTTTTCTCAAGAACAGTGCGTCGCCTTTACATGGGAGTGGTGCTAGAGCACAGGGGGCACCTTCCCACTCCCTCCTCCTGCTAAACAATACTCAATTTTACCTATTTTTCTAACTCAAATTCTATTCTAACCTCAAAACTTTAACCATGGATATCTCCATAACCATGGGGCTCCGGGGGGTGGGGGTGGTGCAGGGGGCAAACCTACCTCTCCCCCTCCCCCTCCCAACCCCCCCCGTCCCTTAAATCAGCGGGCTCTAATGGAAATTTTAACCTCTTGCCTGCGGCCAAGTACCAACTGACGTTTTGAAGTTATGAAGTAGGTGATGAGTTAGCATCAATTTAGATTGTGAGAACAGGTTCTGACTTCTATGGATCGGTGACTGCACCAGAGTATTGTAGCAGTATCCCAGAATGATATAGACGGGGAGTCTTTATCAGGGTGTCGTTGCGGTAGCTCTTGGTGACATAGCTGTTGACTGTGAATAAGATAGAATGACCTTAAAAACTAAAGTGTACAGCTCTGTTATAATTTTTCGTATTTTTTCTGTAAATGTACTATATTTATCGTGATTTCAATGTTAAAATACTCATAATGGACTAATAGCAAAGTGTGAGTAAAACTGTGGAAATGATGACAACAAATTAAGTTCTGATAATTTGGTGCAAAAAAAAACAGACCGCAAAATTTTTTCAATGAGTCATTCACTAACGACTTGTTTTTTGAAAAAAATACTGCGTGATAGAAGCGGTGCCCAATTTCAACAACAGTTGTACTAAACAGAGTGGTCGAGGGACTACAAAGTGTAACTCGCAATCGTGTGGCCGTGAGTTCGCACCTCACTCCAAACAAGAAGTTTTTGGAATCTTAAAATTTCATTAAAACTTTTAAAAAAATTTCAACGTCGACTTCGAAACAATTAATTTAGTTACGAGACTACGATGGATACTGAGGTAGGTGATAATATCACTTATAGAAGACCACAACGTTCAAGTTCGCTATACGACTATGAATGAATGAATTAATTGATAGAAACATAGTCGTAGATGTCTTATGTATTACGGAGCACTTTATGATGGAAACTTATGAAAAACATCTGAAGCTGAACAATTACTGCCTAGCAGCCTGTTTCAGTCGAAATGAAAACAAAAGAGGTGGAGCTTGCATACTAGTGAGGTCCGATCACCAATGGAGAGAACTGCCGAAAATAGCAAAAATGTCTGCAAGTGGTGTCTTTGAATGTTGCGCCATTGAACTGACTATGCATAAAATTGTATGTGTTTGTATTTACAGAGTACCAAATTCTAAAAATTTCAATGAATGTATTAAGAAATTAGAACAGATATTACAAATGTTAATAAAAACAGACTGTAAAAATATTGTTTTAGCGGGAGACTTTAATATAGATGTACTTAAAAGAACTAATCAGTCAATAGAATTCGAAAATATGTTAGTAAGCTTTAACTTGAAACTGGCGCTTTATCAACCAACTCGTCTTAAGAGCAAAACATGCATTGACAATTTTGCGCATAACTTTAACAGGCGCTGTCAATCGTCGGTATTAGAATTAGCGTTATCGGATCACACAGCCCAACTACTGAAGTGTCCAATAAACACGATATGTACTTTTAGTCGGTGGAGAAGGAGAAGTCGTGATGATGCAAATGAACCAAATGTAGCGTTTAATTCGTTTTCAGATATCTTCTCATTACTATACAAACAGTGCTTCCCCGAAACTATGATTTCGATTAATGTCCATAATAAACAAAACTGGGTATCACGTGGAATTAAAAGATGCAGTGTAAAAAAACGGCAATTACTTTGGCAGTTCCGATTAAAACCTACTCAACAGAATAAAATGAAATTTAAAAACTATACAAAACTCTTAAAAAAGATTATTAATTTAACTCAAAGAGCTCAAAATACCCATAAAATAAAGACATCGTATAATAATCTAAAACTACATGGCAAATTATAAACCAGTCAAAGCTAAATGTTCCAAAGAATAATATTAATAAACTTATAATTAATAATAACAAAGTTATATCTGATCCAAAGAGCATTTGTAATGTATTTAATAATTATTTTACTGACAAAATTCAGCCCATTATTAATTCAGGAGACGAAGTCACTAGTCATATTATAAACAGGAAGGACTCTATATTTATGGCTCCATGTTTACCAAACGTTGTGTTAAAAATCATTCGAGCTCTTAACAACACAAACAGTGTCGGTTACGATGGCATCTGCACAAAAATAATCAAAGCAGTTGCTGAAGAAATTTGTTGCCCGCTAAGCTACATCATAAATTTGTGCATTAGCGAAGGTAATTTTCCAGATTGCTTAAAAAAATCTGTAATAAAGCCGCTATTCAAAAAACAAGATAGAGAGTTCATGGAAAACTACAGACCGATTTCGTTGATTCTCTAAAATAATTGAAAAGTACATTTATAGAGAACTTAATTTTTATTTAGAGAAAAATAATATTCTTTGCAACGAACAAAAAGGATTTACGAAAAACAAGACAATTAACATGGCGATTTATGACTTTTTGCATACTATTATGACAAATATGGATACAAATAAACCAGTATGTGCGATATTTTGTGACATGACCCAGGCATTCGACTACATGCAACACAATATTTTACTGAAAAAGCTTGAAGCTTACGGGGTAAGAGGAACCGTCCTTGAGCTCTTAAAATCGTATCTAACTGACAGAAAACAGATTACTGAAATAAGCAGACTAAATACTAGCACCAAAAGAGAAGAAGTATTTCTATCGGATGAACGCTACGTTGTCTACGGAGTTCCACAAGGAAGTATACTGGGACCACCGCTCTTTACTATCTATATAAATAGCTTTCTAATGGCAATCAAACATCCGGTGACATTATTCGCAGATGACAGTACAATAACAATACCTTGCAATGAAATAGATTTTTATAAAGAGGACATAACTAATACTTTGCAAAAAACTATAGAATGGGTATATAATAACCATTTAAAAATAAATTTAAATAAGACAGTTATGCATTTTAGCCAACGCTCATTGACTCTTCCTAATCTTGACATAAAGTATAATGACATTTCAATTGACACAGTTAATACAACTAAGTTTCTAGGACTGACAATCGATCGGAGTTTAAATTGGAAGGCGCACATTGATGTCCAGACTAAAAGAATAAGCAGTAGTGCGTACGCCCTGCATAAGCAGTCACGAACGGTTAACGTAGATGCCTTATTAACCGCTTACTACGGGCTAACTGAATCTGTTCTCAGATATGGGGTTATCTTTTGGGGTAACTCAACTAGTAAAGAAATTGTATTTAAAGCACAAAAGAGATGCCTCAGGGCCATGTTTAAGTTAAAAACTATCGATAGTTGTAAACCCTATTTCATACGCTATAGAATATTAACATTGACATCCCTTTATATTCTGGAAACAGTAATGTTTGTCAGAAACAATAAAAACCTATTTCCGCGAATGGCAGATAGATTCCCTAGAAACAGGCGAGATCAAAGTCAGCTCTGTCTGCATAAGAGTAGGACTGCACTTATGCGCAAAAGTGTTTTTTGCATGGCTCCCACTATTTATAATATGTTGCCGAAAAGTTGGAGGGAGCTTGATAATGTAAAACTAAAGAATCAACTGAAGATGTTTCTAAGCAACAGGGCTTACTATAGTATCAACGAATTTCTTGCAGAATAATTTATTTTGACATAATCTATATAAACTTTGTTTTGGACTTTTTATTGATATTTATATGTATTAATTTAAAATTGGTAAATTTGACATAGGTATTTAATTATTATTATTTTATTTTTTTTGTTCGATTGACATTTTATATAATTTTGACATAATTTTTGCATTGATTTTGACATTTATAATATTTGAAGAGTTTTTGACATAATTTAAATTTGATTAATATTTTGACATTAATTCATTTTTACCTTTATACATTTATATTTTTACATTACATTTATATTTATAATAATTCAAATATAATAATTTGTAATTAATTCTTTACTTTGCATAATATTTGCACGCCATAGTATGTGGCAAACATGTCTGAACTTTTTCTAGTCTAATGTTATCCAGCATGCACGTTTTTTAATCTTGTATGTGTACACATGTTTGGGCAAATAAATTTATCTTTATCTTTAATGCGTTGAAAAATGGGCTTCATCTTTAGAGCTTCTTATTCGTGAAATTGCGGGATGAAATAATGTGTTAAGAAGATCCCCAATCATCACGTTTCTCAATAGTTAGGTTAGATGTCATAGTTGATGATAGTGGTAGTGAAACCAAATCTGATTAAGAATGGCTTGTATACTCATACTCGAAACACTTGACCCCATCTTGCAAGTAACATGTATTGTAGCACATTTTGCGCTAGATATCTTCAGAATCGTTGGTGCGATATCTGACTGTGTTGGTGCACTGAGCGTTGATGTGTTGTAACACATGTTGCACTAGATAATTTGAGAATCGTACCAATGATTCTCAGGTCTGTGTTGGTGCACAGATTGTAACGAAGGTCTCCTGAATTCAGAATGCTAATTATGATAAAAATCGATTTGACCATAATAAGGCTCAGGTTTCTAAGTTGGCTATTAATGATTATGTTTTGATTGAAAATGAGGAAAGAAATCAGACAAAATTAGATCCAAAATTCAAAGGTCCGTTTAAAATTATTGAGGTACTAGACGGTGATAGATACCTACTAAAGGCGCTTGACTCCAAGCGAACTTACAAATACCCCCATGATCGTGTGAGGAAGATCCCCGATCACCAAGTTCCTCAAGAATTAGATGTCATAGTCGATGAGTGGTAGTGAGACCACATCTGATTAGCAGGCTTGTACACCCATACTCTAAACTTGAGACCGCACCTCATGAGAGACATGTGGCGATGGGTCTACAAAGAATCGTTGGTGCGATTCTGATTTGTGTTGGTGCACAAATTGCTATGAACATTTCACGAGACCGCACCTCATGAGTAACATGTGGCGATGTTGGTGCACAGTGTATTGTGAAAGTTTCATGAGTTGGTTGTGCATTGCTGATGAATTATGGTGGACAATTTTGTAAGCATTATTGTGTAACTTGTTGATCGGATCTTTTCCAATGTATGTTCTACGGAGGCTTCTTGTATGAAGCCTTGGTACAGCTGATTATTTCACTTAGATTAAGGTAGATGCTCCAGGGTAGCCCGCGAAATTCAAATATTTTTATGTTTTTGCAATTTGCCGGTCAGTCTGAAGCTGTATGTGGACCAAATGCGATCCGCGACCGTAACGCGTATTTATCTAAAGAATTATAACCATTTTAATCATCAATATAGCACCCTAAGTTCATGTAGTTCGAAAGAATGATTATTTCTGAAATATTCACAAATTGCAAAAAACATAAACATATTTGAATTTCGCGGGCTACCCTGGAGCATCCACCTTAAGGTGAATGCTCCAGGGTAGCCCGCGAAATTCAAATATTTTTATGTTTTTTGCAATTTGCCGGTCAGTGTGAAGCTGTATGTGGACCAAATGCGATCTGCGACCGTAACGCGTATTTATCTAAAGAATTATAACCATTTTAATCATCAATATAGCCCTCTAAGTTCATGTAGTTCGAAAGAATGATTATTTAGAAATAAAGTACCATAGAGAATCAATCTTTGGTTCACTGGCAGGATAGCCGAGCTAGATTACTCTCCCCGGGGACGGGTGCTAGTCAGGGATGGCCGTGTCGTGGATTGATGGCGCCATGGTCAATACGCAGCGCCATCTAACAATTTATTTTGTAAACCTAATAATAATCGTCACCGGAAACGCAAGCGCGCCATATTGCTTGGACACGATCGTCGGTAGAGGGGATGCAGCGAGGACAGGAAAGGGACCGAGTATTTGGTCAGTTGAGCTTGGACTGTCTTGGCGGACACTCAGTGCCAACGCACGTGTTTGTTTCCTACATGAATTGTAAATGTGAATAAAGTTATTTTTAAGATTTATTATCTATTGTTCGAATACCCGCGACAGTGTTCACTTCCAAAACTGTCTGATTGTGAAGAAGACCCGGTGTTTCGCATCTCGGCCACCCATGATGCGACATATATAAATTCTGAAGTGACTCTACTGTCCATTCGGAAAGGTAGATTCTTATGGAGAAGATTGGAAAAGAAACTCCAGTTACTCTTTTCAAATAAATCTTTTACAATAAATAATAAAAGTATACAATTTTTTTTTTATATGTGAGGACCATGCACCTAGGGTATGCAGAGGTAGACTTGTCAATTTTCTAAATAAGTAGGTACATGATACTCACACATTTATAAATATTGGAATCACTAATGAACAGTGTGTGAGTTAACAAAAAAATACAAGCACAAAAAGAAACAGAACATCTATAAAGTTAATACATAAAGCAACCAGTTTGATTTTGTCCACAACATTGACTGTTCCATGGAGCAGGACCAGCATGCTTCCTGGCATTCTTATCCTGAATGTAATCTTCTAATTTGTAATAAGCTTGTTTACAAAGTGTGCTTTTGATATAAGCTTTAAATTGTCTTTCATTTAGTTCTAATATATCACATGGTATTTTATTGCAACATCATTACTTACCATCAGGTGAGATAGTGGTCAAACGCGTGCCTATCTATAGAAAAAAAAAACCATGAAAGATGTATGTACTTTAGCTAATCTATAAAATGGTTGATCTAATTTATCTTTATTTCTAGTATTAAAATTATGTCTATCACTAATTTTATTAAAAAGATGGCGATTTTTCCGTACATACATGATATTTTCATATATGAATTGGCAAAGGACTGTCATAATATTAATCTTTTTAAAAAGTTCCCATAGAGAATCGCGGCGACGCAGATTATAAAGGGCTCTGACAGGCTGCAAGACAGGCGTTAGGTGGCCTAGGAGGCCAACCCAGCCTAGGCCCCGGCTCTTACTGAATTTTGTTACATACAACAAACTACATAATTAAGTTGATAAATTATCCAGGGTGCAATAAATAATTTTCAAAGTCGCGTTGCTCAGTTTAGCATTCTGCATTCTCAACTACTTGAACTTTTGTGCGTTTCGTCGAAAAAGTTTATTCTATTTAGTATAAAAATCAAACCTAATTAGATCGAGTACAAACATTTTCGAGGTCGCTTCGCTCCCTCTTGAATTTTACAATCTGTGAGTTTCTTAAACTTTTCTCAATGAGGCAAAGTTATTTCTATTTGAATAATAAAGGCAGAAAATCAAACCTATCCAATAAAGGGCACAACAACTTGGAGCTCGCTATTGCGTTGTTTTTTTGTTTTTGATATACTGCGACTGAAAAAGTCCTAAGTTTCAGTACCATAATCAAATCACGGAGAAAAACAATATATTTTCTGTATGAGTCTAAAAGCGAGCAGGGAATTATGAATAAATATAAAACTAATGAATTTTATTGGGTTTCCCTATATTATGGATTTACATACTGATGAATTGAAGGTAAATAATAACAGCCGCACGGGTCGATCTTCAAGGTTAAGCAACGCTTGCCAAGGTTGGTCTGTGGATGGGTGACCATCTTAACATACCTAGTTTCCTCCGTGCCTCGGAAAGCGCGTTAAGCCGTTGATTACGGCTGTCATTTGTAGATCTTTGGCAGTCGTTACGGATTTTCAAAAGCCAGTAAATCTGACCCAGTCTTGCCAAGAAATACCCAGTTAATGGGTTGCGGAGGTCTGGTAGGCAGCCGCTCCACGTAAAACACTGGTGTCTATTCAGCTGAATCCGGTTTGATTGGAAGCTGACCCCAATATATTTGGGAAAAGGCTAGGCAGATAATACTGATGAATTGAACTGGATCTACCCTACTCAAGAAAAATGTTAATTGGTGGCCTTGGCCTGTTCCGTCAGGAAAGAATGAATTAAAAAAAAAATCTATGGGCTGCAACCGGTGCGGGATTCAAGATCTATGGTATTCTAGTGCAGGCATAGAGGGATTGATGCGGGGGATTAGTCTATGGCGGGGGAGAGGGTGGAAGGAGGAAGGAAACAACGTATATGTACATACCTACCTAAACATATATTTATCTGGCTCGCTTGTTTGCGGTCGATTCAATTATTTTTCATAACAAGTAAATGCTTGATCCACTTGATTTTTTAAAATGAAGTTATCAACGCCTAGATATACGTTCTGTTTATTTTTTCAAGTAATTTTTATGCTTTGTGACCTATTATTTAACTGTGTAAGCTTATTTCCACGAAGTCGTGATGGGTTACTTGTACTTTTCATGTAAGAATTTCATGCAATTATTAAAAAAAACTAAACTGCCGCTTCCTTTAGTTACATTTATTTTCATAGATTTCAGGATTTGTTCCTCGTGTTATCCATAACAACGATGCTGATGACCTTTTTCTCCACCTACTTATTTCAAGTAAGCAAATTTTTTCCACCTCATACAAATTATTCTTTTGCGATTCTAGTCCTAGGGTTGCGCGTAGCCTCACTTATTACAGTGCATTAACCACGATTAAGACCAGAGTACCTACTGGATATTTTATGCAATCCAATTTATATACCTATATTTTTTTTATATAATTTAGGCAGGCCTGGTTGAGGTGTTGGTGCGAAAGTTCCGTGCAGCCGGGTCCGTGTGCGTGGCCTACATGCTGGCAAGTGTAGCGCTGCATGCTGCCTGGCTGCTGGAGAAGTGGACTGAGCCTGAGTCTGTGTCTACGCCATTGCTTATTTGCCTGTTTACTCTGCAAAGATGCTGTAAGTTATCCCAGTTAACTAGGTTCTGTTTGCAAGCAGCATTACTGTGTTCAGGTGGTGGAAAAAAATCTTGGTCCAGTCAAGCTCTTGAAACTAATTTTCTTATTTCTTTTGTTTCAGTATCTCCATGGTACTATTTCTTTTACAAGAGAGCAGCACTTCGAGTCAGTGACCCACGTTTCTATGAGGACATAGACTGGATCAACCAACAACTCCAGGCACACTAGATCACTATGATTTCTCGATGGAAGTCAGGGCATACAGAAGCAGACTGAAATATGAATAATATTAGGAACTTTAATCGTGGCACCATGGCCTATTAATAATATTAATAGATCTGTGAAATTGTATCAGTAATTTGAGTGTAAAATATTCATGAATAGGAGCTTGTTTATTTATCAGTTTATGACAATGTAAACAAATTAATGATATTTAAAAATATTTGAAAACAAACAATAACTGCTATTGAGTATTTTACTATTATGCTGTGGATAGGCCATGGTGATTTTAAAGTAGAGGTTTTTATGCAATGAATATCCTAACAGCTTACTCTCCTGGCACTAAATTCAGGTAAGTGATCAAACTGGTAAGATATTCATGACCTTTTCACCATGACCATTCATTCTAGTCAAGTGGTTGTAGCATTGTAAGGCAAATATGTATCACATAAAATCTAGTATTCTATTATTATAAGAAATACTTTAAATAAATTATACTCAAAATCTGTTTTTAGTTTTATTGCTAAAATGTACATAAGTAAAAGTCCCTAGAGTCTGAGAGAGACCTTATTTTAAACATTTAAGCATGTGACTGCACGGCCAACATCAAGGATTTTAATTTAGATAAAACAAAAAAAAATAATTCTAAATTTCAGAATTCATAAACAATTTTTTTTGTTCTAAATTTTGAATGGGTAAAGATAGCTTACACACTACTATCAAATCAAGTTTAGATGGGTCATCAGATCACACCGGTGATCCTC
Organism: Lacanobia oleracea; assembly: GCA_950371165.1. Classification (NCBI taxonomy): domain Eukaryota; kingdom Metazoa; phylum Arthropoda; class Insecta; order Lepidoptera; family Noctuidae; genus Lacanobia; species Lacanobia oleracea. Next base: position 740,187 of record OX493387.1, read on the forward strand.
ACAAATACTAGTGAGCTTACTCGGGAAATAACAGACTCTCTGAAGAATATCCAAACTGATTAGGACGGCTTCAAGGCCTACCTCAATGAAAACTTTACCGCAAATATTCCACTGAAGAACCAAAAAGATGGAGATAACGCCTGCAGATATCTCACTAACGACAATCAAGTGGCTGCCTGGATTAAAACACCCTCCCAGCTCAAAGTTACACCAACCACTCTCATTCACCAGACATTATGCAAAAAATCTTTGAAAAACGCAGACTTAGAAGAATATGGCAACAATCCCGTAATCCTCTTGATAAACTTAATTACAACAAGGCAGCAAAGGAGCTGAAGGCTATAGTCCAAGAGTCTACTAATGCAACATTGACAACTAAAATAGACCTAGAAAGGAGTGGGTTAAATCCTAAGGGTGGTATTAGGACAGCAGAGAAACTCCGGTAACAATAAAATAGTGGACTGTATTAATTTGAATGAAGCGAACAAGCGATCAAACAATAATTCGAAACTAAGGTTAAAATAAAGAAATGAGTGTGCGCTCAGTGAGGCGGACGATGACGCAGTGTCGTGGGCCGCCGCCGCCGGCCGGTGCGAGCTTGCAGGTTGACCCCCTCCGCGACCGCAGGCGTCCCGCGCGGTCGCCCGGCGCGTAGTGATGTTCTCAACATGCTCCCGGCGTTGAAGACTTGTCTTCAAGGTTTATACTGGAAGAGGACAGATGGTGTTAAAAGCTCGTCGGACTATTCCCTTCTTCGTCTTCACGTCTGCGACTCTGCTTATTCCGTCTCTCCCAGGTATGAGCCGGACGATTCGGCCGAGTGGCCACATCAGTGGTGGTGAGTGTTGCTCCTTGAGTACCACCATTGATCCCTCTTCGAGTATCCCATCGGAGTCCGTCCACTTGGTTCTCTGTTGGAGGTAAAAGATGTACTCGTTAGAGAATCTGTTCCAGAACTGTTGCTTGAGATGTTCTATACGCTGGAAACGTTTCAGACTGGAGATGTTCGGGTTTACGACTTGCGGATGCGGCAGGGATGTGAGAGATCTCCCAATTAGGAAATGGGCAGGAGTTAAGGGGTATAGGTCAGATGGATCAGTGGAAAGAGGAGTGAGAGGACGAGAGTTTAGTATTGCCTCAACCTGAATCAGACAAGTAGACATCTCTTCGTAGTGAGATGTGCAAAGCCTAATATACGCCTCAGGTGATGTTTTATGGACTTCACGGCAGACTCCCATAAGCCACCGAAGTGTGGGGTGTAGGCCGGAATAAAGGAGAAGTTGATACCTGTATTTGCCATTTCTGAAGAAAAGTCCTGTTTTAATATGTCAGCTATTTCGTTACAGGTGCCAATAAAGGTAGTGCCATTGTCAGAGTAAATGGTCTTCGGTTTACCACGACGAGCAATAAACCTGTTCAGTGCTGCAATAAAGGCATATTTTGTTAGGTCTGAGACAAGCTCCAAATGAACCGCCCTTGTGGCTAGACAAACAAATACACAAATGTATGATTTAGTTAATCTACATCCTCTACCTTTGCGGTGGGCTAGGAGGATGGGTCCGGCATAGAGACTGGCACAGATCTCTAAGAAAGGAAACTCTAACTGAACTCGTTCCTTAGGCAAGTTACCCATGATGGGTTGAACTTTTCTACCGTTGAATCTCTGACATTTCACGCACTTATGAACAGTTGATTTGGCAAGGTTCCTACCACCTAAAGGCCAATACTCGTGTCGAATTGTAGCTAATAGTAGCTGTGGACCAGCATGAAATAGGCGTAAGTGAAATGTATTAAATATAAGTTTAGTAAAGTTATGTTTGCTGCAGATAATAATTGGGTGCCTGACATTATAATCGTAGCAAAAATTATCTAATCTTCCTCCGACTCGTATAATACCTGCCTCAATAAAAGGTGACAATTTCTTTAAGCGATTTTTCTTTGGTAATGTTTTGCCTGATGAAAGCAGCTCGTATTCTTCAGGAAACATTTCCTTCTGAACTGTTTTCGTTATGAACTCAGCGCTGTGAGATAGCTCTGAATTAGTAAGTGCAAGACTATGACTATGTAACCTTCTACAACGATTAATGAATCTAAATACGTATGCTATGTATGTATGTATGTATGTAAATCGGGCTGTGGTTTCCGCAACTCCACGACTAAGCGCGTATTTTGCGTGCAGGTGGGACAAATGCGTCATTCGATCCACCCCAGCTCCCCAAGGAAGGCCAGCAACGCCTTGGTATTACTAACTATCTCGCAGAGGGTACCTGGGTTTCCGAAGTACTTTGCCCTGTAATCCGCAACTACCGGGCAGCTTAGAAGCAGGTGTGCTGCTGTCTCATTTTCCTGTTGTTTAGTCAGTCTTAGGGCTTGTTTTATGAAACGGCCATTTATAGAGGGAAGTGCCTCTTTGGCCTGCCTACACTCACTATGGTCAACCCATAGCTTGTGATGTTTATCTCCGGTGCGTTTCCTTACCAGTTTGCGTAAGTACCCGAAAGGCAGCGGCACGATGGGCTCAGGTCCCATTGCTGACAAACTCGACCCCCTTCGGGCGAGTTCATCCGCAGCGTCGTTGCCTCGAGATTCACTGTGTCCCTTGATCCATTGAATGGTTACTTTGTTGTGTCTACCAACCTGGTTGAGACGTTGGTGACACTCGAGAATCAACTCAGAGTTCACTGTGTGGCTGTTCAGAGCTTGCAGGACGGCCATGCTGTCCGAGAGTATGCGTATTGAGTGGTCCTTAACTTCCCTGGTTAGGATGGCTGATGCCGCCAGAGAAATGCCCATGCATTCAGCCTGGAACACTGTGTTGTGGACCCCCAATGGTGTGGCTATGTGGATATTGAGATCCTCTGAGAAGATTCCCGCACCAGTACCTGTACCTGTTTTTGATCCATCGGTGAAGATCCGCAGCTCGGCGGGGCAGAGCCCCTCGCACCGATGATCCTCATGCAATTGGATTTTGTATTTTTTATCGAAGATAAATTGCTTGGGTACCCGGTCATTGATTGCTTTTGTTATGGGGAGTTCATTGTTGAGCTCCTCGAGCAGAGCGGTGTGTCGTGTGTCTCTCTTACTCCAGAGACCTAATGTTTTAAGGCGTACTGCTGCCATCGTCGCTTCCTGTTGTATAAACAAGTGTAGCGGAGGGAGCCCCAGCATGGCTTCCAGCGCCGCAGTTGGAGTAGTCCTCATGCAGCCCGTCGTTGCCATGCAGGCCAGCCTTTGCATGTGTTGTAACTTGTTTACAGCTGTAGCTAGCTTTGAGCGTGGCCACCACACGGACCACACCACGGCCCCATAGGTTAGCATGGGCCGAATTACTGCGCTGTACAGCCATAGTATTATTTTGGGAGATAGGCCCCACTTCTTCCCTATCATTTTCCTGCATTGCCAGAAGGTAATGCAGGCCCTGTTTAGTTTTTAGTCTAGGTGATTACTCCAGCTTAACTTACTGTCTAGGATGACGCCTAGATACTTTACCTCGTTAAACAGCTGGAGCTCTGTGTTGAAAAGCATAGGTAGCCGGTAGTGGCCTAGTGCTCGCTTTTGAGTGAACATGACTAATTCAGTTTTCGTGGGGTTTACCGACAGATCATATTCGACGCACCATCTTTCCACGATGCGTAGTGCTTGTTGAGTGAGGTTGCAGATCGTTCCAGTCACTTTCCCTGACACTAGGATTGCGAGGTCGTCAGCATAACCTATTGTGTAGTAACGATGTGCGTTGAGTTTGGTGATCAGGTTATAAGGACGGGACTAAGGAGAATGAAACATCTCAGATGCCGAGTAAATACTCGATCGGATCGGTCTAAATATGTTCTTATCTTATTTAGCTCACTATTTAAATGGGATAAATGTTCATACATTACTATTAATTAGGATTATTACAATTATCACTGATAGACACTTATACGCACTGACACTTATGTGTGAATCGTAGATTTCCCGCACTTTCTATTGATCCGGAATGTCCTTGCTGATGTCGCCAGACCGATAGTTGCACCCCTCACATGCAACTTTTGGATCTCGGTAATTCCTGGTCCGATTAGTTGATCGCCGCAAAATATGTCTCGTTAACTGCTCCCTCATCCAAGACTGGTGGCACTTTTTGTACAGTCTATATAACATATAGGCACCTCCTAGTAGTACCAGCGTACATATGATCATTACCGCAACGCTTATTGTGGATAAATGGAACTTGAGCTCCTCTATGGTGGCTGAGTTGTGGCTCCCAAAGGCACTGTTCTGGTTAACAAAATCTTCTTCATTCTGCACTTTCGACTGACACATGATGACTTAATGGGTTTCCGACTCGATGACACTCGCTCAGAGAACGATTCTGATTAAATGCATTACTTTACTCTTTGTTAAATGCGCACATGATTGACAAATGTTCGCTCAAGTGGCAGGGTCGCCATATAAGGACGGGACTAAGGAGAATGAAACATCTCAGATGCCGAGTAAATACTCGATTGATTATATTTGGTGTGTCACTATGTTTTATAGAGTACTCACACAGGTAGAATATAATATACTTATCTACTACATCACAAGGTCATCAATTACCAGATTCCACAGAAGAGGGGAGAGCACACCCCCCTGCGGGCAGCCTTTGGCTATCAGAGCCAACTGCTGCTCTTCCTCAAGGCGAACCACTCGTTTGCTTAACATATTAGTTATCCAGTCAGTTAGTACCTGTTCCACGCCGTGTTTGGAGAGAGCAGCACTAATGCTGGAAAAGTTTGTCTTGTCGAAGGCTCCTTCGATGTCTATGAATGTGCCCAGGCAGGACCCTTTCTGGTGAATCGCTTCCTCAATCTGGTTCACCACCAGATGAAGAGCGGACTCTGTCGACTTACCCGAGCTGTATGCGTGTTGGTTACCATGCAGTGGTATTGTTTTTAAAACGCCATCACGTAGTTCCCTTTCACACAGTCTTTCCATTTTCTTTAGTAAAAACGAGGTCAGACTAATAGGTCGATAGGATTTAGCGTTTGTGTAGTCACTTTTACCTGGCTTCGGAATGAATATGACTTTCACTTCCCTCCATCCCTTAGGAACGTATCTAAAGGCCAGGCACGCTCGCATTAAGAGCACCAGTTTTGTTGCAACAGCGGTACCTCCCCACTGTAGTAAGGCAGGAAACACACCGTCGGGACCTGGTGCCTTGAAAGGTTGGAAGCTTTTGATGGCCCACTGAAGTTTTTCCAGCGTAATCATCTTTTCTGCATAAAGCCAGTCATCATCTGATGGTGTTTGGATAACGTCAAGCCATTCATTTACCTGCGCGAATACGCTGCCTGGGAAGTGAGTTTCTACTAGGAGACGTTGCGCTTCTTCAGGTGTCGTGGTCAACGTGTTATCGGGTTTCCGGAGTGTGGCGATCACAGGTGTGTTCTGTTGCGCCAGTATTTTCCTTACCCTGTTTGCTTGTTGGCATGATTCAATGTTACCACAGAATTTACGCCACCCTGTAGTTCTTTTGAATCTGATGCATCTCTTGTAGCTCGATTTGGCCGCGTAATAAGCGTCCCAGTCCTCATCCTACATGTGTTCATGGCTCTGTTAAGAGCCTTTCTTACCTTACCGCGTTTGCGCTCTAGGTCTAATATAAATACGTATGCTAATAGACGTTGTAAATGTAAGTAATTAGATGAATTATTAATTAAGGTCTGAAATAGATTATTATTTGTATTAGGAATAGTATTTGTTATAGGTAATGATTGATTATTATTAAGGATGTTTATAGTGTGTGATTTTAATAATTCTGGTAGTGTCGTTTTTACATCTGTGTTAGGCATTGAAGGCCAAAGAGCTGGATCTGTTAGTAAAAATGAAGGCCCTGACCACCACAAGGAAGATTGTCCTATGAGGTCAGCGCTCAGACCACTGGAGATCAGATCTGCGGGGTTATCCTTAGAGGGCACATATCGCCAGGTGTAATCACCAAAACCGTCCCGTATCTCCGAAACTCGATGCCTAACAAACGGCTTAAGTGTAGCAGGTGAAGTAGACAGCCAACCTAGGACGATCATTGAGTCACACCAGAATATGCAGTTGTCAGGTTTAAGGTTTAAAGACTCAAGTACCATTGCACACAACCTAGTCCCTAATAAGGCACCACAAAGTTCCAGCCTTGGGATTGTAGTCGATTTGATTGGTGCAACCTTACTTTTTGATGTGAGCAGATAGGAGTGAACGGTGCCGCTACTAGTCACAGACCGTACATATATGGCTGCCCCATACGCTTTCTCTGATGAATCGGTAAATGTATGCACTTCCACGGATGATGGGGTATCACATACCATCCTGCGTGGTATGCTGAGAAGATTGAGTTGAGGTAAAGTTTGCGTGAACTTTACCCATAATTTTTTAATGTCTTCGTTTACCTCATCATCCCATGGGCACTGTCTATCCACAATTTCTGCAGTATTATCTTAGCCTCGACAATACAGGGAGAGACAAGTCCCAAAGGATCAAATACTTGCGCTATTGTGGACAAAATAAGTCGTTTGGTGATTATAGTACTTGTATGTGAATGGAGAACGTTAATGAGTCAGTATGACAATGCCAATTAAGACCGAGGGTCTTAATTGGTTCGTCGCTACTTAAACTGACTGTTTCAGGTGTGTCTGTAGGTGTTTTTGTGGATGTGTCTTGATTGAGACGATGATGAATGTGCGGTTGTAGTGATTGCCTGTAGTATGTGTGCGTTGTTTGACTGCCACTTCCGGAGGTTGAGTTGCGCAGACTTAAGAGTACTGATGACATCTTTGCCCAAAGCGATAGTGCTCTCTATAGAGTCACTTCCTGATAGATAATCATCTATGTAAAAATCATGACGTGTAGACTGCTGTGTACGTGCGTGTGTTGCCTCCTTTGCCAATTGAGACAGACATCGTGTACTAATGAACGGAGCAGATGCTGTTCCGTAAGTAACGGTGTTCAGTAAGTTTTCAGAGGTAACGATGGGTCAGAGCGCCATAATATCTGTTGTAGAGATCGCTGCGATTCGTTGACATCAATCTGTCGAAAGAACTTTTCAATGTCTGACGATATGACGTACTTGTGTTGGCGAAATCTCAACAAGATGGATACCAAGTCATCCTGAACCCTAGGGCCTATGCCTTGAATGTCGTTTAACGACTTACCAGAAGTTGTTACGGCTGATGCGTCGAAGACAACTCGCAGCTTTGTCGTTGTACTGGACTCTCTGAAAACACCATGCTGTGGAAGATAATAGGAGTGAGATGAAGAAGGTTGAGTGACGTCGCTCATATGACCGAATCCTTCATACTCCTGCAAGAATTCTACGTAGTGCTGCTTCAGTATCGGGTCTCTTTCGAGTCTACGCTCTAACGACAGGAAGCGACGTTTGGCCATCTCAAAAGAATTTCCTAACGCTTCAGGTGATTCCTTTAAGGGAATGGTGAGCACGAAACGTCCATCAGCATTGCGTCTAGTAGTGGTCTTAAAGTTATGCTCGCAAGCTCGCTCTTCGGACGTGAAGTTGTACTTAGGCGAGATGGAATCAAGTTCCCAAAATCTTGAAAGATCCATGGGCTCTTGAGTGTGTGTGGCGTGCTTGTCATTCGTGAACATGCACACTGAGTGGGCTGAGTTAGGCTGAATTAAGGCGCCAGATATGAGCCATCCGAGCTTAGTTTCGAAGAGCGTCGGCATATGTCTACCTAACTGTATGCGATTACGACCAATCACACTCCAAAAAATGTCGGCTCCCACAAGTATGTCGATGGAGGATGGGACATTAAAAGATGGGTCGGCCAGACTTATTCCTGCTGGTAGTTGTACGTCAGCTAAGTCTATGTACGTATGAGGTATGTGAGTGGTTATATTGGGCAAGACGAAACAATCAATGTCAATGTTGTATGTCCCATCACACGACTGCAAATGTAGCGAACAAGATTGCGTAATGGTGGACACTTGACTGTTGATGCCTGCTACGTGTGAGCTTACACTATAAATAGGTAAATGTAGCTTACCACAAAGGTCCTTGGTAACAAAATTGGCCGTGCTTCCATTGTCAAGTAAGACTCTGGCGCTGTGCGGCGTCCAGGATTGGTCCGTGACTCTTACCAATGCTGTGGAAAGCAACACATGACGAGATGAATAATCACGGTTAGTGCCAGCTAGTTATATGCTCCTTACAAGAACTGGGATCATCCTCATGAGAATGTAACATTGTATTATGCCTAGATTTACAATATTTGCAGTGACCAAGTGGACAAGTAGTCTCTAAGTGACCTGGGCGTAAACAATTCAAACAAAGTTTAAATTCCTTTGCTTTAGATAAGCGTTCAGTGACTGCTAGTTTCTTGAATTGTTCACAGCTGAATAAGCCGACCGATAACATGGACATGGAGAGGGAACGTAGGGCTCTGTCAGTCAGGAGCAATATGTTGATCCGTAGGTTTGCAAAGTGTTCTAATGATGTAAAGGGTACTCTGTTTGGGGCATACTGCCAGTCTTATTATACTTGCAGCCTTTGGGTCGACTACACACAGAGGGCTTATGACGCCTTGCGAGTCCAATACAATAACGCATACAGGGCACTGTTGAGGCTGCCGCGACACTGCAGCGCGTCGGGGATGTTCGCTGAGGCACGTATAGATGACTTCTATGCTATTATTCGAAAGCGTATCGCATCCCTGATGGGGCGGGTGCGTGGCAGCGTCAACAGTCTCTTGATGACCATATCAAATAGGATGGAAGGCCTTATATGGAAGCATTGGATGAGGACGATTGTGTTGCCGTCAAACCGCGCCCAGAAGTAGTAATAATAATAATTAATAAATAATAGAAATAATTATTACATATTATTGTTTGTGACATGTTTTTGAATTTATTTATTGTCTGACAAAATTAAATGTACTAACACTAGTTTATAAGTTGTGTATGTTCTTACTAACAATATTGGATTGTACTGATCTGACAAATAAAGAAATTATTATTATTATTCCATTTATTTATTTATATATACATACAAATTACATTTTTAAATATTTCTATAAAAATACAAAAAACATTTAAAAATATAAAAAATAGTAACCCACCGGTATCGGGAACAGGGTCCAAGCTACCGGTGGTCAGGGCTTCTGAGAGAGGAACCTCCTAACGATGCGCGCCGTGTCCAGGAGTACTGCTTTCTGGATCAAGCCCTTGATCCAGCTGCCCAACGAGAGCCTCTTGAGATGTTGGTCGAGGCTCTTGGCAATAATGCCATTGGCCGTCACGATTATCGGCACAATAACTGCTGTGTTCACATCCCACATGTCGACAACCTCGCAAGCCAAGTCAAGATACTTCGTTTGTTTATCATTCTCTGACTTCACGAGGTTCTCGTCATGAGGGACTGCTATATCAACAATCATTGCGCGACGCTCTAGTCGGTCTATCACCACTATATCAGGCTTATTGGCAACAATAGTCCTGTCAGTGATGATAGACCGATCCCAATACAATGTGCAACTACCATTTTCGAGAACTGGGTCGGGCACATACCTATAGTACGGTACTTCCGATTCCACAAGATTGTATTTAAGAGCAAGTTGCTGGTGGATAATCCTGGCTACAAGGTTGTGCCTGTGCAAATAGTCTCCGTTAGCCAGACTAGAACAACCGGAAATAATGTGACGGATGGATTCCCCGGGCCGGTGACATGCCCGACATATGTCAACCGTACCGTCCTTCACAATGTATTTCCGGTAGTTATTAGTCATCATAACTTCGTCCATAATTGCACAGACAAAACCTTCGGTTTCCCCGAAGAGGTCACCAAAACGAAGCCAGGCTACGGACGCTAAGAAGTCTACATCGGGCCCATGTAGGACCCGATAATTATTATTATTATTATTATAAGTAATGATTTTGTTTACATAGGGGACATAAAGTATTAAATTTACCCTTACTTGTTGATACCGAAAAGCTTTTCGGTTTATTGTGTGACGACTCTGGCTTCGATTTTAAACTCCTTGCCTCCTCAAGCGTTTCTAAAAGATTGCAACGGCTAGAAATAAATTTAGTGAAAATGTCTAAGGAAGGAAATTCAGTTAGAGAGTTCCTATGTTCCTCCCACTGTCTGCTAGTAACTGGGTCTAACTTTGATGACATCAAATGTATCACCATGGGATACCAATGTTCTACGGCAAACCCTAGTGTCGCCAACGATCATAAATTTTTGTTGGTTTCATCGAAAACTTGTCGTAAACCCTGGCTACTCTCCCTCTGAAGAGGCTCCACATTCAATAAAGCCTGAATGTGATTGCTTACTAACAACTGTTCGTTGTCGTACCTCTCACATAACAATTGCCACGCATTGTTGTAGTTGTCACCTCTAAAATCCAAACTTTTAATAACCAGCGCTGCACTGCCAAGTGATGAACGCAAGTAGTGACATTTATTAATTTTGTCAATACTTGGCTATTCATGAATCAGTGATACATAAATCTCTTTGAATTCTAACCAATCCCTATAACCGCCGCTAAAGTGAGGTAGATGAATTTTTGGAAGTCTAACATTATTTTGTCTAGTAACCACCGGTAATAGTTCACTGGAGCTTACCTTAGACTCTAGTTGAGCGCGGTGTCGCGACAGAAGCGCGCGAGCAGATGCAAGTTGCTTGTAGTAGCTGCCCTCAAACTACTCACGTTCGGCGAATTGCTCGTCGGGCTTTGCTGACAGGCACTCCAATTGACCCTGAAATTGATCATAGGTGGCATATACGGTAACCATTTTCTCAACTCTCATCTCTAGTTCGACTAGCTGTTCCTCACTAAGTTGTTCGCAAGTCTTAGTGGTAGTTAAAAATGTTGTGAATTGAGTAAGCTGCGATTTAATTGAGGCGCGTTTCTTTGTAAGCTCTTTAACTGTCATTTCCTCAGCCATGGCTAAATAAGAAGGTATGCAGCTTTAAGCACTAAGGGAAAAAAGAAAAATAAGAAGAAGACAGAATTAAGAATCACTGAAATATTCAAAAGCTCTAAACGTTCCAAGAGGCGCGTGAGTAATAGCAATCAGCTGATTCAAGCGTTGCTATTCAAAACCGGTAGGCGGTTAGAAAAAATTTGAATTCAAAATGCGAAGAAAAAAAAAAGCGGGTAGTTTTTCTTACTAGATTTCTAATGGTTTTATAACTAGATTAATAAGCACTTATTACTAGTTACTATATTAATGCGTGAACACTACTGTAATGGATGGAGTGTATTTTATGTAAATAAAAATGCTAATGACAACACGGACAAAAATTAATGGTTCTACTAGAAAAGCAAGTTATTGACTATGTTTACGATGGGATATTATCTACTGAGATGAATACTACTGTATGATTCACTGGTCTAATGCACTATCTAATTCTCTAGTGGTATGATAATGTTAGTATGAAATATGTAAATATGTTAGTAAGAAAATGGAAAGATCTCACGAAATTCGTTGACTGCGAGTCCAAACTGAGTGTTTCCTTGCGTGATGCTTTCAAGTTGGATGGCGATGTTCTCGGGCTCTGCTCGGGCTGCTACGCTGCGATGACCCAGCTGCGATGACCACTGAAGAACTTGATGTTCGCTCCGATGAAGTACGCTTCTTCGCAAAGGCGCCGAAGATATTGACCGTAGACTCGAACCAGGCCCGCACGAAGGGTGAGAAGTCCTCTTGAAGTGCCGAGGTCGTAGTCCAGTTGTGCAACGGTCGATTTCAAATTTTGAAAAACCGCTTGTCACTCCTGGTAACTGGTCAGTTACTCGTCGAAGGACCATAGAAAGGAGTGGGTTAAATCCTAAGGGTGGTATTAGGACAGCAGAGAAACTCCGGTAACAATAAAATAGTGGACTGTATTAATTTGAATGAAGCGAACAAGCGATCAAACAATAATTCGAAACTAAGGTTAAAATAAAGGAATGAGTGTGCGCTCAGTGAGGCGGACGATGACGCAGTGTCGTGGGCCGCCGCCGCCGGCCGGTGCGAGCTTGCAGGTTGACCCCCTCCGCGACCGCAGGCGTCCCGCGCGGTCGCCCGGCGCGTAGTGATGTTCTCAACAGACCTAGGTACAGATAAGGTTGGGCTAACCTACGGGAGTTGGTGGGAAGTCGCTCTGGAAGGCCACTAAAAACTTAGATAAACCTTATCCACCAATCAGATCAGAGGGTTCTTGGGCCAGAACTGATTTGGAAAAGGCTGAGGTATTCGCAACACATCTGTTCTCCGTATTCAAACCCAACGAGAGTATTGCTGATGAGCATGAAATTGACACAATATTGGAACAAGACTTGCAGATGTGTTTGCCTGTCATACCCACAACACCTAAAGAAAAATCTTCCCAGAAAATGAATTTCTATCCTAGCTAGTTTGTTCAACGCAATCTTTCGAACATCTCACTTTCCTGACCTGTGGAAAATCTCCGAAGTTGTCATGATCCATAAATTAGGTAAACCTGAACATGACTGCTCTGACAGTGGGAGAGGATATTCCTCAACCGTCTTAAATCGTGCATGGATGCTAATGATGATGTTCCGTATCACCAGTTTGGCTTTCGGAAATGTCACTCAACAATGGAACAGGTTCACAAAGTTTACCAAACAGGAAGACAGGCTTTCGAACGTAAAAAGTACTGCTCAGCGGCATTCCTTGATGTTCAGCAAGCCTTTGATCGTATCTGACACAAAGGACTAGTACTGCTGGCTAAAGTGAAAGAAAAACTTCCACACTCAATGTTCCTGCTCATCCAGTCGTATTTATCTGACCGTTGCTTCCAAGTGAAACAGGGCGAAGCAAGATCGAGATTGACTGAAGCGAAAGCTGGTGTAGGTACCACAGGGATTTGTTCTTGGCCCAGTGTTGTACAATATCTTTACATCAGATCTACCCACATTGAATGGCATAACTATAGCAACATATGCCGACGACACAGCCTATCTATCAGTTGATGACAACTCAGAAATGGCCAGCAAAAGACTCCATAAACAACTAGACGAAACTCATAAATGGCTCTGTAAGTGGCGAATACGTGCCAGTGCATCCAAGTCTAACCATATCACCTCGCTCAGGCACGGAAACACAACACCTGTTAGACTTGGTCCTGACATCCTACCACACACATATTGTGTTAAGTATCTTAGCTTCCATTTAGATAGGCGCCTAACATGGAAGCATCACATTAAAAATAAGAAGGACGAGATAAACCACAAGTTCCGCAACCTGTAAGTATTGGCTCATGGGAAGAAACTCTGTGCTCTCTGTAGACAACAAACTCTTCATCTACAACTCGGTTCTCAAGCCCATATACATACATACGGGATCCAATTATGGGGAGTTGCCAGCAAAACCAACATACTCTGCCTGCAAAGAGTTCAAAATGGTATCCTAAGATCAATAGCTAACGCTCCTTGGTTTGCTAGGAATGACGAAATCCACGAGTATCTACAAATGCGATCAGTAAACTTTGAAATCGAGCGATTCAAAAGGCAACACAAGGCACGCCTAGCCTTGCATCCAAACCCACTAGTTGAGGAACTGTTAAACCCGACAGCGGTGGTAAAAAGGCTGAAGAGGAACCACCTTCTATAAGTGGGAGGCGCAGCACTGGCTGCTCCACCATAACGCCATTTGTCATAGAATGAATTCGCTTGTGGTCCGACGGATATGGAAAAAAAAAACCGAATAAGAACCGAATAATTTGTTTTCAATCTGCGTAAATAAGATCATGTCTCTCCGTATCGATTGCTTTTAAAGTGGTTGCCTATACGCGAGCGCAGAGAGCTAAGGGCTCTAACTACCTTGTTTTCATTTCTTGTTTCTCCCAACTCTCCCAGTTATCTAGCCCCTCACTTTAAATACATTTGCGCCAGCCACAACCTAAATCTACGCTCATCAAACAACCGTCTCCTTCAATGTCCCACTCACCGTACTGACTTTATTCACTCTTCTCTCTTCGTTAAGTCTATTTCTCTTTGGAATGCGCTCCCCCAAGAAATCAGGATGGCCACCAACCGATTATCCTTCAAAGTTAAAGTTCGTGAACACATTCGTAAGAGGTTGGCAGTTGTATCATCACAGCGCTAATGTTTCTCATTGTCTCTTCTTGCCACACCAACGCTGGAGTTCGTGCGCCTCTTCGTCGCATGGCCAACAATTTCAATACCGTTTTTGGAGATCTGGACTTTCCTTAATCCAATTAATTGGTGATTGAAATTACTTTCCAATTTTACAGCAGGTTTTTGTTTGTTTTTAATTGTGATTTGATTATACCTTTATAATTAATATACTTCCAATATGTTTTCTTTTTCAATTTATTTTTTGTTGTTGTAAGTATTAAAATTTAAATTTGCTCATTGCATGTTATAAATGTTAATTTTATATTTTATTGCGATTTTAATTCTTAATTTAAATTATCCATTTTATTTGTATTAAAAGAGTTGGAAAGAAATTGTGAATTTGAAGGTTTTAAATTTTTGACAATTTTTTTATCATTTTTTTGTTTGTATCTTGTTCAGTGTTTCTCGTGTGTTAGTGCCTTAAATATAATATTGTGTTTAAAATGTGGATAACGTCGTGGGTTATACATATGTTATTTTTGTTTTTAAACACTTGTTTTGTAAAATTTTTGTGTAACTGTTTGTTTTTCCCTAGATAAATAAATAAATATTGTAAGTATTTGAATCGCTTTAAATTTTCTTTATTATTTACCTACGAGTATCCTCTGCATTACCCAAAGGTTGACTGATAGAGAATGCCTATGGCATTAAGTCCGCCTCTGTACATTTTTGTGCTGAAAGAGTTTAAAATAAATAAATAAATAAGTAATAATATTATTCAGCTTTATTCAGTTTATGCCCATAGAAAACAACGATATACGCATCTCCATACAAAATCGTTTTCCGCGTCTCCATTCAGTTTTCCGCGTCTATTCAGCTATCGCGGCAAACGAGTATAAAAAAATGAGGACAAAATGTGTTATTATCATGCGAGTGCTACCTACCTATAGATAGAGGTCAGCGTTGTTCAGCCGTGTTCAGCGCTGTTCCGCCGCATTCAGCGCCAAGCGCAGCGAGTGCGTCATCCCAGCGGAAAAGTGTTGTTTCTTTAACCCTAGAAAGATAATCATATTTTGATGTACCTACCTAAAAGATCATCATGATCTGAAAGAGAATCATGTGTAAAATTTACGCATGAATTTTAATTAGCTCTAATGTCAAGTGTTATTCTTTATTTGAATAAACTAAACGTAATTATATATTTACGTACCTATGAAATTAAAAAAAAACACTTCTTATGTTTTCAAATTTATATATTTATATAAAAAATAACAAAATTTTGAACCTCTTCTATAATTAACAAAATATAGGAATATTTTTTTTTTTTATTATAAATCACATATTTTTTAACTCAAATCAGCCTGTTTTACTTAAACACTAAATAATTAAGAATTTTATATTATAATAGGAACATAAAGTTATAAACAAAATCAGTCAGATACAGTTTTGACACATATTAACCGAGCGGAGCTATTTTCCTATGGACGTACAAGATAAAAAATACGTACAATAATTAGTGTGTAATTGTGTGACACACAATTACACACTAATTATAATAAACACGTATTTTTAAAATGAAATTTGTGTGTCATGAAACTGCGGAGATATTCAGGTTTCCGCTGCGCTGACGTTTGGTCATTTGCGCACAGCAAAGGAGTGAAACTCTCTGCCTGCGTCTGTGTTTCCATAAGCTTACAACCCTAATCTCTTCAAAGTAAGAGTGAACAGGCTCCTTCTGGGTAGACTCGCTCCAATTTAGACTTTGTCTCTGTCATCTCTGACATAGACTAGAGTCAAGAGCAAACCCATAACAAATTAGTTTAGTGCAGAGTTGTATTTTTTTACACACGTTGCTTTGAATTTGTGTGTAATGTTTGCGAAAACAGAATTTGAAAAAAAAATGACTTTGTCAAAAAACTCGACCGTTAAAAACAGCTAAAAAGTTCGAAACAAGTCGCTTTTCAAGCAGTCTGATGCAGTTGGTGGCATTGGATCAGTGATTGAACTGCATCAGACTTCATCAGATTTTAGTGAGTTACTTTTTGGAATCGAATCCTCGAGCCCTTTATCTTGATACCCCACTCGATAGTTTCGAAAAAACAATTTTTTTTTGAAGGCATAATTTGGCGCCAAAAATCCGCCATTTTGTTTTTTTTTTCATTTTGATATAACCAGTGTCACTCTCACAGTAAATACGAATCTAACGACACCTCTCAAAAAAAACGAAAACACGAAAAACATAACCCTCCTTCTTTCGCAGTCGGGTAAAAAGCATACCGGTTAGAAGATATATTCGTAAAAGTAAAATAAGGTTATTAGGTCCTTTCTAGAGCCTAACTTATGACGTTTATTTGTACCTTGTAAGGGTCTGCAATGTCCTGCCAAGTTTCAATTATGTGCTCTTTGTAATTAATGAGCAATGGCATAATTTACTAGGACCGAACCACTACGATTTATGACATCCGATTGTAGGACTTTTTAAACGAAAAGCAAAATAAAACAATTATTCCAATATTACTAACTATTCACATGTTTTTCAGCTCATTGAACTGAATTATTAAAAAGATATAAATAAAAATACCAAAACCAACACAAAACCTGGATGATCCGACCAAATTTGAATGGCTATTTGGAGGCTCCCGTTTAGTATAAAGAGCTAACGTTCTTAAATTTCTAGTATAGTACGCTTATTGGATTGGTACAGATGGGCACACAATTCTTGAACAAGTTACTAATAAACTAATGACTTTCGTGATAAATAAAGTAGATTGCTTGATTTTTTTCTTAAACTTATGAAATTAAAACGAAAATCTGTATTAACAAATGCATTTATTTGTCAGACAACTACATAAAGTTGTTACACAAGGTAATTATTACGTCCGTGTTGCACGGTAAAAATTGAATTTATCGAAAAACTACCTAATACCTACCTACCTTATACCTAATTTAAAAAAAAAAAACACAAAATTGACACAAGTAGGCAGTAATTTTAAATGTGGAAAATTACAATTGTTTTACCGTTCACATAATACCGTCCTTGAGATAAACTGATGGACAGCGGAGGCTTAGTAATAGGGTTCCGTTGGTTGCCTTTCGGGTACGGAGCCCTAAAAAATCATAACTTATTTCTAAAAAAAAAAAACAATCGAAGACACGACTTTTGCCACTCCAAGTTGGGAAAGCTGGATGGTCTCGTAGAAGGTGTTTCCAGCAGCAAACACTAAGGTATCGTCTGCGTAACAAACGATTTTGACGCCAATGGGAAGGTCGACACGCAGAACCACATCGTATGCAAGATCCCATAAGAAAGGACCTAAAACTGACCTCTGCGGAACCCCACACGTAATCTCCCTCCGATGAACACTACCATCCCGGCCCTCATAGTGAATGTGCCGGTCTCGTAGACAAGCCCCGACGATGCACTGCAGGTAAGGGGGGACTCTGTGATGTACAAGTGCCGCCCTAATCGCATCCCAGGGCAAGGAGTTAAAAGCATTGACGATATCTAAACTTACCGCCAACATCACCCCACCCTGGGACACTGCCTGTTCCGACAGCGATCGCATCCACTGTAGAACGCGCTGCCGGAAGCCGTACTGGCAATCAGCAAGATCGGGACCGAATCGCGACAGGTGCCCGACGAGTCTTCCGGCAATTATTCTTTCGAATAGCTTGGAAACCTCGTCGAGCAGACAAATGGGACGGTATGCAGAAGGAGACTCCGAGTCTCTGCCTTTCTTCCTCAACAGAACCAATCCAGCCTCCTTTCAGTCGGAAGGGAAAACTCCCGTACGGAGGCAGCTGTTGAACAACCGTCTTAGGCGGTCTCCCAGAGAAGCCAGAGCCAAAACTCAGGCGCGGCCAGGGATACCATCTGGGCCTGGCGCAGTGTTTCGAGCCGCCATACGTCTAACTGCCCGGTCCAGTTCGCCTTCAGTCACCTCCAGCTCGTCAGACCAGTCCGAAGGTAAAAGTTGCAATGAGGGGCTTTCTCTAGATACTGGGAAGAGCGTGTTTATAACTCTCTCCAGTAGGCCTGGATCCATGGTTTGCGTGATGGGGGGAACCCAAAGGCGCAATTTGGCCATTACCAACTTGTAAGGTCTCCCCCATGGATCCCTGTCCAGCCCTTCAAGAAGCTCTCTGCAGGACCTTGACCTGGCATCGGCGATGGCGTGTTGAAGCTCCATAGTCGTCTCCCTGTACGCTCTATAGGTTTCGACTATTTCCTCATCCGTGGCTCTTGGCTGTCTTCTGCGTACAGGCGTCGGGACCTAAGACATAAAACGCAAAACTGGGCGCTGGGCGCACCTGACCCGGGGCATGGAAGCGTAAATCGTCGTCATTACATCCCGGAACCAAGCCGCTTCCACTTCTGGATCGGGCGAGGTCCCCTTGGAATGATCTTCCAGCCACGCCGTGACGTTTGCAGCTGCAATGAGCATGTCTCGATTGAGCCACTTGAGGGCCCACCGTCGCACCGGTGGGCTAGGAACTGGACGGCTCGGGCTATCTGAAGATCGCAGTGTCAAATCGAAAACGATGTGGCGATGGTCGGAAAGTGTGACCATCTCCTCCGCAACCCTCCATTCTGACACCATACAAGCAATAGAAGCAGTTGCCCATGAGAGATCCACAATTGACTCTCCCTGCCACCGAACGCACGTATATACAGACCCCTGATTTAAAAGTGGAAGGTCAAGCGACGCTGCCCAGTCATGAATCGCGTGTCCCCTCAGCGTATGTTCCACCAAGCTCTGGAGTGAGCATTGAAGTCACCCAGAACGAGCACCAGTCGGGGTGAACATTTGTAGCGAATGCAGTTTGAAACCCTGTCCAGCTTTTCCTCGAATTCAGCGAGAGAAATGTTTGGAGACACGTAACAGCCCACTACAGCCAGGGGTCCCCATTCCACTGCAACCCATCCATGTCCCCTGTCTAATAGGGAGTAGTGAGACCCATCACTTCCACTAGCCCAGTAAATGGCGACAGAGTCCACAGTGTCTCTGAACCAACAAGGATGATCTCTAAGACCATATGGCTCCGCTACTACTGCTAAGGCAACCGACCACTCCGCAATAGTCTGTAGAAAAAGATTCTGCGCACTGCGGCAGTGATTCAGGTTGCACTGGAGTACTTTTAAGGCTGAGAAGGCGATGTGTCCATTTCCTCTGAAGGGGCTAACCCAGTGGTACTGGCGTCGATCTTGGAGCTGTGGCTGGAACAAGCGAGGCCCGCTTCTTGCGTGGAGTACATTTTTTGCCCCCTAGCCGGTGGTCCGCTGGCAAACCCTGGTCTGCACAAAGCGGGCACCGCATGATCAGCGACGTGCACTCTCTTGCTTTGTGAGCTCCCCCGCAAGCATAGCACTGGTTGCTCCGGTCAACTGTACTAATGCACCGGCAGCGAACATGCCCAGGCTCCAGGCGATACGTCGCTCCATACGACGTTCCCCCAGAACCTGAACCCTGGCCATCGTCCACCCTAAGCGCATGCGCTTGTCAGACGCCAGCTTTTTTATTGCTGCCAATGGGCCACGGACCTAGACGAGCCCCAAAGTAGCATATGGACGACGAATTTCACCTACTTTCACTTCATCGGGACAGCAGGACCTCGGCGATAGCTGTTGCCACTTCTTGAGGCGTAACGGCATCATCAAGGTCCATAATCCATGCCTCCGCTCGCTTAGTTGGCCGAGAAATTTTTACATCAAACTCGGCGAGGACCTCCCGCATACGGCTTGCGAGATTGTCTGCTTTGGTGGAAGATTCGGTGCCAGCGACAGAAAGCACCATCCCACCATCAGCAGCCCTCCTCTGGCTGACAGTGTCAATGCCGAATTCAGCTAAACGAATTCGCTGTCACACTGCGGACATGACCTCGCCGAGTTTAGCAGATGACCCCTCTCTTATTGAGACCGTAACAGGTGCCGTAGCAGGAACCTTAGGCAGTTTTATTAGTGAGGTTTTCCCCTTAGCAGAAGTGGCAGGTGGGTCATCGGACTTTGTGCTGGCATTGGGAGTCTTATCTCTCTTTGCCTTCCTACCTACCACTGTCAACCAGGCCACCGTCCTAGCCTTTGCTTCATCTCGCAGGGCCTGAGAAGCTTGTGCAATGCCGCAGACACAATAGGCAAATCCACAATTGAAGCCACCGCTTTCCCTTACCTTTCCTTTTCTTTTTACCCGCAGTATTAGGTACTTGGCTCGGACCGGCAATTGTCTGCTCATTCGAAACCGGTGATGAAGCTTTTCTCACATCTGCAGCAAGTGTTGGACGCAAGGGCTTCTCTGGAGGCAATATTTTATCCATAGTGGCTAGTTTGGCGTCCACCATACCCCCTATTTCTAGGGCTATAGAACGTCGAAACTGGGCCTGAAACTCGTCTGATCGAGAAGAACCAGCCACTGCAACGGTCAAGCTGGGACCCATCGATGAGGTTGTCACAAGATCACCTTGACGACTTAAGAGGCTGACCTGCGCTGTCAGCTTCTCGACCTGCACTGACAAGTTGGTAAGCCGAGCTTTCAAATCGGCGTTTTCCGTCTCCAGCCTCTCAACATTGACCTCAACCGCTGAACGTCTGGCCAATTCAGCTACTGCAGCTTGGACTGTAACTGCTGCCAACTTGAGACTATGAGCAAAACTCCCCTTGAGGTTGCGCGATTCGACAACCTCTTCTATAGTTTTAAGACTACTTGCAATGCAGGTGCTAAGTTCCGACGTTGGCTGCGCTTGCATCGTCTTAGCTAACATCTCTGGTGTGGGCAGGTTTTGTTTTGCCGTTGCCCGAGTCTTTGCCTGTTTAGCTGGTGGGCTCGCAGGTTCAGAATCTGCGCTCTGTTCTCCACCGCTAGTAACAGGCTTGTCAAGTGCGAGCGGCTTGAAAAACTTATCTCTGTTAGGTATCGGCTCGCTGCTCGCTGGTGTCTGTACGCTTGCGCGTACGAGTTCTGGACGATCTCGTTGACGTTTCGGAGGCATAAGACATTTGCGAGCAAGACGACTCGCTATTGTCACCCGGTGCCCCGGATGTGCTGGGAATAGAACCTAACGACTCCTCATCACCAGTACGTGAGCCATCCTGACTCAATACGCCCTTGAAGGACGGGTAAAAATCCGATTGGGATTGTAAGTGTTCATTTTCCCCCCCAGAATACGTGGGACAGACCGAGCTCTGCTCGGTGAGGGATTCTCCTACTGCGGAGCAGCAGGTACCCTCCTGAGGTTGTTTATTTTTATGGAGCGCTTCCATTGTTGTGCTGATCACAGCTTTGCCTTTTTTTATGGGGTGGGGTCCCCAGATGATTGATTTTATAACGAGGTTATCTCCCCTCTCCTCTTCTTAAATTGCCAGCCATGCCCGGATTATCAGACTCATCACCATCACAACATGAGCCACTACAAAAGACATCGCACAGCACTAAACTAAAACCCCGACCCAGATTGGCGCCCCGAAGACTTCGAAACGCCAATCACAATCCACACACCGCCTGATAACCCTACTACGTGAGCTATCGCACGGCGTACGACAGAAACTCCCTCATTCACACTCCAAAAACATGTTGAGTGAGTTGCGCACGTTCAAGTCCAGACGGTGCGCCCTTCGCGGTAGTCCGATGTTATGGACTCCGCCAAGTGTGTCCCTCTTTATCTGGTCTCTCAATTGTACCTTTTCGTCATGAGTAACTATACCGGTTGAACTCAAAGATCACTGAGACACGACGGCAACGTGGGGACACTCGGTGGGGGTACATAGAAACCTACCTAATTATGAAAAATATCGATTAAAATAAAAAAAAGATATGCTTCGGTCTTGTGAATGCTAAACAACTATCTAACACTGAAATAACTTTTCAAATCGGACCAGTAGTTCTTGAAATTAGCGCGTTCAAGCAAACAAACAAACAAACTCTTCAGCTTTATATATTAGTTTACTAATACTTATATGGGCTTTTAGAGTAGACAATATAGGTATCTGTTATTTATATTTAACAAAACACAAACTGATTCTACATTTTAATATCAATGATATTATTACATTGATAATGAGGTTGTTTTTATTTTAATTTTAATTGGTCATTACCTAATCAATAACCTACCTACTTTTAAGAGTACAAAGTAAATTCAGTTGTTTTATTTTCTGCTAAACTATTGTGTACGTACCTGTACGCAAATATTAAACACAAAACGATACTATACTGGGTAATATGTGAACGGTAAGACAATTGTAATTTTCCAGATTTAAAATTACTGCTTACTGCCCATTTGTGTCAATTTTGTTTTTTTTTTAAATTACTTAGGTATTATTAGTTTTTCGATAAATTCAAATTTTACCATGCAACACGGACGTAATAATTACCTTGTGTAACAACTTTAAGTAGTATTCTGACAAATAAATGCATTTGTTACTACAGATGCAATTATTTTCGTTTAAAATCATAAGTTTAAGAAAAAATACAAGCAATCTACTGTATTTATCACGAAAGTCATTAGTTTATTAATAACTTGTTTCCATCTGTACCAATCCAATAAGGGTACTATACTAGAAACTTAAGAACTTTAGCTCTTTATACTAAACGGGCGCCTCCAAATAGCTATTCAAACTTGGTCGGATCATCCATGTTATGTGGTGGTTTTGGTATTTTTATTTATATCTCTTTATATTCAGTTTAATGACCTGAAATTTAACATGTGAATAGTTGCATTGATACACTAAACATCGGAATGTTTTATTTTGCTTTTTGTTTAAAAAGTCCTACAATCGGATGTCATAAAACGTAGTGGTTCGGTCCTAGTAAATTATGCCATTGCTCATTAATTACAAAGAGCAAATAATCGAAACTTGGCAGGACATTGTAGACCCTTACAAGGTACAAATAAACGTCATAAGTTAGTTTCTAGAATCACTATTTTAAGTACTAGGACCTAATAACCTTATCTTACTTTTACGAATATATCTTCTGAACGGTATGCTTTTCTTAATTCTGTTTTCGCAAACATTACACACAAATTCAAATCAACGTGTGTAAAAAAATACAACTCTGCACTAAACCGTTTTATATGTTTTCATCAAATAGCCAAACGTCAGCGCAGCGGAAAATTGAATATCTCCGCAGTTTCATGACACACAAATTTCATTTTAACATACACATTTACACACAAATACACACTAATTATTGTATGTATTTTTTTTCTTGTAGGTACATAGGAAAACAAAAAACTGTTTTTAGTGAAAAACTCCCTAATGATTGGATGCACAAATTCGTACATGCCAGAAACATTTACAGGACGTCATACACTAAATATCTACCAAACTGTAATAAAAAAACGTAATATTTCCGCTGGGATGACGCACACGAATGCGGCGCAGCATTACACGGATGGTTCTTGACTCCTTGTTTACTGACACTGGCATGGCCCCCATCAGGGATTTTAATAACATAAAAAAATTGTCGCTAATTAGTCGCCAAATATCAAAATTCTTCTGACTTTTTCTGATTGGTGCGACCTCACTGCTGGTGTTCCTCAGGGTGGCGTTCTCTCTCCTCTTCTTTTCACTATCTTTATTAATACTGTTACTAAGGTTATCTCCTCCAACTTCTATCTTTACGCAGACGATTTGCAGCTCTATCGACACTTCTTGCTGGCTGACGCGGATTCAGCGATTAATGCCATGAATCGTGACCTGGAGTGTATTAATCTATGGGCTAAGTCATATGGCTTACATATTAATCCGTCCAAGTCCCAGGCTATGATCATAGGCAGTTGCTATTATCGCAATGCGCTTGACGCTTCCACTTTGACGCCTTTATCCCTTAACGGATCGACCATTGCGTTCACGGACACAGCGAAGAATCTCGGTGTATTAATTGACAGCAATCTTTCCTGGCGAGCGCAAGTAAGTGAGGTTAGTCGTAAGGTGCACTTTTCCTTTCACTCTTTAAAAACTCTTCAAACTTTCTTGCATTTTAAAACTAAAATTTATTTGGCTCAAACGTTAATTCAGCCGATCGTTGATTACGCTGATGCTTGCTACCTGGATGCCACGGAGGAGCTCTTAAACAAGCTTGAGCGCTTGCAAAATTTGTGCATTCGTTTTGTTTTTGGTTTGAGTAAATACGACCACATCTCTCAGTTTCGCAAGGATCTCAAGTGGCTCCCTATCCGTCTTCGCAGGAACACTCGAATATTATGTCTCCTTTACAACATTCTCTTCAATCCTGCATATACCCTGGTTACCTGCGGGATCGGTTTTCGTTTACTCGCCCTGCCGATGCGCTGTGTAGATCCCACGTCAAACTCCATCTCAACTTCCCATCCCATAAAACTGATTCTTACTCCCACTCCTTCTCATTTCTTGCGGTACGATTGTGGAACTCACTCCCATTTAAAATACGAGAAAGTAAAAATATTTCTATTTTCAAAAAAGCCGTCAAAGAGCACTATCTCTCTTCTATACTGTAATACATTCAGTCAAAAAAGTATCGGGAATGGATGATTTGTTTATGGTTCCAAATTCAAATTTTTGATTTTTTGTAGTTGTTAGATTGGCACAACTGTTTTCCATTTTGGCGCGGAGTTTGAGTTGCATGTGTTATTTATATTAAATACAGTGCTGGTTTTAGTAATATCATATATAGTGTGTATTGCGAATTTCATAATGGACAAAAATATCGAACAAAGAGTTTGTCTTAAATTTTGCATCGCCAATGGAATTTCGTGTTCGGAGTCACTGAATATGTTACAGAAGGCTTACGGTGAATCGACTTTATCAAAAACTCGTGCTTATGAGTGGTTCAAAGCGTTCAAAAGCGGTCGAGATGTGATGGAAGATTTGCCTCGCTCTGGTAGGCCGTCAACGTCTGCAACTGAAGTTAATTTCGCAAAAGTGAAGGAAATAGTGACTGAAAACCCCATTCAACTCTGAGAGAGATAGCCGCCGAACTTTCTGTATCTCAAGAGTCGATCCGTACCATTTTAACTAATCATTTGGGTATGAAACATGTTGCTGCTCGGCTAGTCCCAAAAGATCTGAATTTTCTCCAAAAACTCAATCGCATCAAAGTCGCTGAGGACATGCTAGAACGAGTCAGTTCGGACCCAACATTCATGAAACGCATTGTTACTGGTGACGAGACGTGGGTTTACGAGTTTGACATGCAAACTAGTCAACAAGCTTCGGAGTGGCGCCTTCCAACTGAACCGTTTTCAATCGATAGAAGACATAAAGGAGAATTCGCGGCGAGAACTCAACTCAATTCCGGAAGCAGCGTTTAAAAAATGTTTTGATGAATGGATTATTCGTCGGCGCAAGTGTATCGTTTCTAAAGGAGCATACTTTGAAGGTGATAAAATAAATTTGGATGAATAACAGACATTTTGTGTATTATTGATCTTTTCCCGGTACTTTCTTGACAGAGTAGTATATCTTATAGGTATCTATGTATTATTTTATTAAAATTATGTATTTAGGTAAATGTATTTGTGTATATTAATTAGTATATTTACTGTATTTTGATTTATATTTATTAATAGTTGTATGTTTAAGTTAAGTTAGCTCAGTCTATTTTGAGTTTCCTTCTTTGTCTCTTTACACACTGTGTCTACGTATCTTATCCCACTCTCCTGTCGCAGGTCTGCTGGAAGAAATTTCTTATGAAATAAGCAGTACCTTTGTGCTCTTCTCACTGTATAAATTTTCGTTTTTTAAGTATGTTGTGTGTACATAAATAAATAAATATATAATACACAAATATTTTAATATTGAACTATAATTGTATTTAAGACGAAAAATGCACTCAGAAACTAATTTAATAACCCACAATAAACAATTGGTAGTAATAAACATAAAATTATTTAATCGTAATACTCGTAATATTACTGATAATAATCGTTTTTATACATTCTCACATATTTATTTATTTATTTATTTATTGATAAGGCACTTCAACGACTTACTCACTAAAACATACACAAACATAAATCACATACAGTATTAGTTAAAGTGAATTCGTCACTTACAGAAGTGCACAGCACTAACAGATAACGTAATGATCAATGGACATGTTTGATATCGTTAGTTGCATTTGTTACAAGTTGTAAGTTTAAGAAAATTGAAGTTAAAATTATTGATGCGTTTAAGTTACAATATTGTACAGAATACCAAAAAAAAAAACAACAAACATACGGAATTGGAAGCGTACACAATCTTATTACTAGGCGGATCGCGTCACACAGAGGTCTTGAGACTCCGAGCTGGTTAAAAGCCTCGTACGGAATATACGGAAAGAGTTAGAAAAGATGTCGATGCTATCGGTTCGTGTAGCGATTTTATTGTAGTTTCCCATAAGACGGTTCATGGGTGCTGTGCTACCAAGGTTAGTATTACTTGTAGTTGTTGTAAAGGTTATGGTCTCGCGACCAGGTCTAATTGTTTTGTACCGTGGTACAGCTATACTTAATTCCGCTAAAAGTTCGGGAACATTTAGTAAACCGTTTACGATTTTATATAGCAGGATTTGGTCCGATACGGCTCTCCGGTGTTCTAGAGAACATAAGTTGAAATGACTGAGCCTTTGACCATAAGAAGATTCTCTTGGACAGTCAGAACTTCTAAAACGAAGATATTTGGTGAAGCTTCTTTGGATACGTTCAATCCTGTTTACGTGAACACGGTAAATGGGGTTCCAAACTGGAGATGCATAGTCCAGTTGACTTCTCACGAGAGCATTGAAGAGTACCTTAAGGGTGGAGATGGATTGGAAATCTCGACTTATTCTTTTTATAAAGCCAGACATCTTTGCAGCTTTGGCAGTGATATTGTCTATGTGGTGGACAAATGTGAGTTTAGAGTCGAGTTGAACTCCCAGGTCACGAATCGTATACACTGTTTGTAGTGTTACCCCATTTATTGAGTAAGATGTAGGTAAAGGTTTTAGTTTTTTGGTGAATGTTATGTGGTAGCACTTTTTCACATTAAGGGACATACGTTTTTTTAAGCACCAGTCGTGAACTGCATCGAGGTCAGCCTGGAGTAAATGAACGTCATCGGGTGAGTTTACCTCTTTGTATATCTTTAAATCATCAGCGAAAATAGAGCAATTGCTGTGTTTTACTGAGAGAACTATGTCATTGACGAACATTAAATAGAGAATTGGGCCTAGGTGCGAACCTTGGGGGACGCCAGAAGTAGAAAAATAAACTTGAGACTCATAGCCCTTTACAACTATTCTTTGTTTTCTTTTCGTAAGATACGATTTAAACCAAAGAAGCAACTGACCAAATATGCCAAATCCTTCAAGCTTCTTTAAGAGGATTTTATGGTCCACCTTGTCGAATGCACTGCTGAAATCAGTGTATATTGAATCTACCTGGGCACGAGAGTCCATCAATTTACTCACTTCATTGACGTAGTGGACCAAGTTAGTAGTCGTTGATTTACGAACACAGAACCCATGTTGTTGGGGTACTAACTGGGGATTAATGTGTGACGTAAGTAAAGGACACAGCAACGATTCGAAAAGCTTAGCGAAAACTGAAAGGAGTGAAATAGGACGGTAGTTCTGCACGTCATTAGAATCTCCTATCTTAAGTATCGGGACGACATTTGCAATTTTCCATTCCGTCGGAAACTGGGATGTCTCAATTGAATGGTTGAAAATTAATTTAAGCGGTAAGGACAGGCTAGTAGCACACTTTTTTACAAATACTGGCGGCAACCCATCTGGCCCCGGCCCTTTGCAGATGTTAAGTTTTTTTAGTGCTCTCAGGACATCTCGTTCTGTAAATACTACTCTACCTAACGCATGTTGGTGATACTTGGAACTTGTTTGAACTTCAGCGGGTGAGCCGATTGAGGGAGTAAAGTTAGAGGAGAAATGCCTAGCAAAAAGGTTGCAGACCTCATCACCAGTAGACACTGTTTCCTTTCCGAGAAACATCTCAGATGGAATGTCGTAAGTTTTGGAATTTTTCGCTTTGACGAAGGACCAAAACAGTTTCGGATTATGTCTAATTCAGCATCATTCACCTTTCAGTGAAGCTGATATAGTTTTTGTAACAGCTGTTCATCATGGTTTTAGATCTCCCCTCCAATAGTCTATATTCAAAGTAGTCCCTTGGGTTTTTATATTTTTTATAACGTGTTCTAAGTTTTTCTTTTTCATTTAAGAGTCTAATGAGAGGTTTAGAGAACCAGGGGGGATACCTATCGCTAGGTTTTTTTGACTTAGGAACATACTCGTCAACTACATAATTAAGGTGTTTATATAGGTGTGTCACCATAGCATCGACATCGTTCAGTTCTGTGAGAATGTGGGTCCTGTCAATTTCGCTAATCTTAGCATTGATTGAAGTATAATCTCCCTTTCTAAAGTTATATCTAACAGGAATCTTACGCTTCAACAACGCTGGGGACGCGTTTCTTACCAATATTTCGAGAGGTGGATGGTAGACATCTACTGTTGATAGAGGGTTATTGCATACACTAACAATCCCTCCATAAAAATTACAAAATATTAAATCCAGGGTTTTGTCATAACAATTTTTGACTGAGTTTATTTGCTCCATATTACATAATGACATAAAGTCTATCAATGAGTAGCCCAATGTGTTAGAATAGTTGTGAGCTGTGTTACTGGAAGTGTGGGAATGAGTTTTGTCTATTTCCCAGTTAATGAAACTCAGATTAAAGTCTCCAGCTATCGGGGTTTCGTCGCCAGTGGTATCGATAATAGCAGAGACACTGTCAAGGAACGAGTCAAGTGTACAATGTTTAACTGGAGGGGAAGATAAACCGCGCAGATATTTAAGTTGTGGCATTTTTTCCCCTTGACCATTCTGAGCCTGACCCATAGGTTTTCAATCTCGGTTTCCCACTGTGACATCCGGGCCGAATCTATTGACTTCAAAACAGCAATCAACACACCCCCTCCTCTCTTGCCACTATTCACGGTTGCTACTCTATCTCTACGATAAACGTTATACCTGGAGTCAAATATTTCGCCATCACTTATACTGTCATCAAGCCAAGTCTCTGTGCCGACAATAACATCATAATTGCGCAATCGTGTAGATAATTCAATCATTTTCAATTTCGTTTTCATCCCCCTAAAGTTTTGGTAGTACACATTGAATTGTTGTTGATTTGTAAACGGTATTGTGGCAGGGTTTTTATAAAAAATTTCAGAG
This sequence comes from Lacanobia oleracea, assembly GCA_950371165.1. NCBI lineage: Eukaryota > Metazoa > Arthropoda > Insecta > Lepidoptera > Noctuidae > Lacanobia > Lacanobia oleracea. The sequence continues at coordinate 769,433 of OX493387.1, forward strand.
TAGTGCAACAGCGTCGAAGCTTCTTATGTGTTTTGCTTGCTCTCCATCAGCCTTTCTTACAAGAATTTTACCGTCACGAACCCAAACGTATTTGTATCCCTTCGCAGTAGCCGCCTTCCTGGTAGCTGCATGGATTTGCTTGTTAAGGGGAGATAAATGTTCAGCCACATATATAGGTCTGGCGCGACCGCCATATCCTAGGTGTTGCGAATTTAGTTTTTCAGTGGGGTGTGCCTTGTTGAAGTTCATGACTGAGGTAAGGATAACGTCTCGCGTTTGGGTGGTGCGAAGCTTAACAACAACCGCTCTAGGGTTACTATTTTCGGGGTCTAATTTACGCACTCGTACAGCCGACAGTATGTCCTCCTCTCTGATCACACTTGCTACCGCGTTCCCCATCTGTACAACCGTCTTCACCAAATTTTCCGCCTTGTTCTCTGGTACGCCGTTAATTTCAATATTTTGCTGTCGCGAATATTGCTCGATTAAATTAACTCGCACAGATAAATCCGAAACCAACTGCTTAAGGGCTTCGTTTTCCCTACTTAGACTTTTGTTATGGTCTGTACATATTTTCAGATCAGATTGTAGGCGGTCGTAATCATCACTCAAAAACTTGACTGATTCCTTGAGTTCCCGGAACAGACCTTTCATCTCGTTGAATTCTACCGCAATGCAATCTTTTATAGCTATTGAGATCTCTGTAGATATAATAGCGCGTATCTCCTGACGTATGGTGTCGACAAGTTCCGTTGATTTCGGTTGGTGATGTTCAATCTCCGGAGAGCTATTCAGACGTGGACGCTTGGGCCGCACACATACATTTGCGACCACTGGCGAGTTGGCCGAGGAATGTAGCATATCCGGTTCCGACTGCACATGACTTAGGTTTATAATATCTTTTTCTTTTGGTGGAGTGCGTTGAACACGAGGCATGATGCGTTAAAATAAGTAAACGAAATTTGTAAACAAGAAAAAAAAAAAAACAAAAAGTGCTCGGTGCGACTCGGATTCGAACTTACAACCGCAAGTCTGTTACCACCGTAGTTGATGCGACGCGCTACGCAGACAGTACGAGCTTAGACCAAACTAGCTATTGTAAAGCTTTGTACGGAGCGTTGAAACCAAACTCGTTAGGGAGTCCAAGGGTCAGTCTTTTGTTTAACTCGAAACGATCCAGTTTAAAATTTCAACAGTTTTGTTTTGCACTTTTGTTCACTTTACCACTTCAAAACATTAGCACTCGTTGATTTTATTAGCACAATCGATAGTACAGTATTCGCTGAGTGTTTTAGTATAACTTTATAGCAGGAATAGCAACATTTTACCGCTTTTACTTAATTATTTATCAGAGCTAACGAATACGCGTATGACTTGCAGAGTTGTATGGCATTTGCATTCGGGCATTCCGACGACTCCCGCGATAATATGTGTTATAGGAATGAAGATAAAGTTTAAAATTATATGACACTGAAACTGCTCGCCGCTTCGCTGCCATCTCGGTGTGACTTGACCCTTTATCTGTTCTGTGCACAGAAATGTTCTGTGGGTGCGCCCTACCCCAGCTTGGTCCATTTGAATCTCAAAAGCTAGGACACCTTTTAGTCGCTAAAATTAGTCGCAATCGGGTCTTAGTTTAGAAGATATAATGAGTTCAATTTTTAAAGTAAGTATAGTCCAAGAGCTAGATCGTGGAGTATTCTCTTCAAACAAATTGCCAAGAAAAAGTACTTATGTCTATTAATATTATGTGAATTATACTTCTAGTTTTATTAGTAACAAAAAATATAGCAATATTATATTAGCTGGGGACTTCAATATTGACATCATGAAAAAAATAGTGCGTGCCTGGATTTTACTTGTTTGTTATTAAATTACAATCTGAAATTAGCTATTAATGAACCTACTCGATTAAAAAGCCAGACTTGCATCGACAATTTTGCACATAATTTCAAAATCGATGTGGGACTGAAGTGATAGAATTTGTATTATCTGACCACACGGCGCAACTGTTAAAATGTCCTGTAAACAATACGTACAATAGTAAATACTGGAAAAAACACAGAGAAATTATTCAAAAGAAAATATATTGAAATTCAGATCTTGTTTAGAAAGATTGACATTTGCTGATGTTTATAATACAGATGACCCTAATTTTGCATATCACTCATTTATGGAGCAGTTTACTTTGTTATTTAAACTTAGTTTTCCTTATAAACTTATTAATTATTAACATAGGCAGAAAGGCTAAATGGATCTCACGTAGTATTAAATTTTGTAGTAAGAGAAAGAGGCACCTCTTATGGAAATATAGACTTAAACCATCTGAAACCAATAAATTTCACTTTATTACATACAGTAAATTATTTAAAACAAATATACGATTAACTCGAAGAGCCCTTCGGGTTAGTCGTTGTTCGGTGTTTTCACCGAACACCTTAGTTAGCAATACCGTCGTGAAGCGTTGACCTAATTTTATTTCTTTATTACAAAATTATTACTTATTACAAAATTATTACTTTTATTACAAAGTTATTACTTTTAAGTTGACTTAGAGTCAGTGCACTTTGGTCTACAGCGTTAGCCGGAAGTATTCTAACATTCATCAAAATTTCATTTAATATTTTAACATTAAGAACAGTTTGAGAGTGATTCAATAAATAGTGTTCAACATAAACATTAAACCGACACCTTGCTACGTACCCCGACATATTTTGGTCCTTCGAGCGGATCACGCGTCGCGTAATTTCAGAAATTCGAAATATAGGTGTGCGAGGTCTGAACTATCGTAACAAAAAGTGTGCGTACCTACGTCGTGCGGCTGTCGGAGCAAACATTGGAGCAGAGCAGTGCAGTAGCAGCAGAGGCCGAGTCCTAACAACGGAGAATACATGTAATAAATTTCCTTATTTATAGTCTGTAAGGGCTGCATTTTAACTTCTACGTGCACCGGTGGAATCAAAAGGTTCCATTTGCCATACAACGGTGGGGCATTGGTGAGCCAAGAGGTTAACATCCTATAACAATGGCAGAACTCATCGAAACGCAATCAATGATCTATGATAGCATCATAAAACTTGGCATTAATTTAAAGAAGGATAGTGCTGATAGGAAAACAGTAGATAAGCGGAAGCTTAACACTTTGGAGAGTTATTGGAATGTTTACCAAATTAGTCATGAACCAACAGTATCAGCGGATCTTCAAAACAGGAATTCTTGCAACAGGTGAGCAAACAACAGCTCGAGACAGAACACCATCGGCGTCGACTAGGCGTGCCGAAAGGGAAATAGAAGAGGAGGAGGGACCGAGTTTCTCTAGGCAGCTGAGTGACCCACCAGCTCACGAGGCGAACAGGGAGCCAAACAGCAAGCTAGACCATTTGTTGAAAAAATAGTATGCTCTATTTAAGGGACGGGCCCAGCATCTTTAACACAAGTTGTCTTGTCAACTTAGCAAGAGTGCTGCACAATTGTATACCTATTTTACCATGTATTTTATGTAAAATGTAAAACTTTAATGAAATAAATAATAATAATTATTATTATTAATTTTAAAGCCTTTGTGCGTACAACTGCAAACATAGATGTGGACTCTATCTCAGATAAGCGGGAATTCGAGGACGTATTGAGGTCACTACAGGCTAGATGGTCAGCTATCGACCTACTACATTGGGACATCGAGATCGAATTATAGGGAGAGAACGAACAATACAGCAACATGTACGATAAGTATGAGAGGCTATTAACACGAAAATGTGGTCAGTAGCACACAGGGAAAAATCAACACCCCAACTGGAGATACCGAACTTCAACGGAAACTACAACCAATCGTATCGTTTAGAGATCTATTTACGGAGGTTATACATAACAACCCCTCATTATCAAGCGGCCAAAAGATGCAGTATTTAAAGGGTTCGTGGAGAAGCTGAGAAACTTATTCAACATCTACCGATAAGTACTGATAACTATTTGGTGTGCTGGAATATTCTCACCAACAGGTATGACAACAAAAAACTTGTATTCTCGTCTCACATGAATATTTTGCTAGGCCTTTTTTTTTAAGGATGGGAAAACATCAAATGACTCCTTCCGCTCTGGGCGAGGCGGAAGGGAGTGTCAGACTCTTACTGACTAAAAACCATCCGTGCTCCTCCTAATGCCCTTTGCGTTCCAGGGCTGCGGCGTCCGCTAGGGCGGCAAGCACTGGCCCTAGCGGGCCCCGTCTCCCATGCTGACAGCTCCTTGAGGCGCGCGTGGAACACAGCGCGCTGCCGACCCGGGCCTGGTTCTGATCGGACGGCGAGCCACCAATGCTCTCCGTACGCAGGCCCGCGCCTACGGTCGCCGGAAATCACCCTGCGACTCCCGACGCGTGGGGCGTCTTCTTCTGTTGCAGGCCTGCCAAACATACAACAGCAGTCCCTACAGCAGATTAAGCGAATACATGACACCACGCTGGAATGTCTTAACGCCATTAAAAACTTGGGAGTCAAAAACTAGATACAGAAACATACACGGACTAATAGAGTCCCTGAAGAATTCGAAAGAGCTACCGGTTCTCGCAGAGTTCTTAGACTTTTTGGAAACAAAATTTACATCCCTGGAAGCAGTTCGCCGTAAAGATAGTGTGCCCTCGAAGGCTTCATCTCATCAAAACCATCATTAAATTTCAACATCGAACACTAAGAAAAATCGTTCGAACAACGAAAGCCAGAGAAATAGAACAGTTGCAAAATCGATCGCGTCAAACATAAAATGCCCTCTTTGCGAAAACCAACATGGCAATTATAATTGCAAAATATATTTAAAAATGAGTGACGACCAACAACAACACAAACTTTGTACAAATTGTTTATTTTGCCATTTCGGAAATCAATGCACATCCAACTTAACATGCCGAAAATACAAAGATCAACATAATACTATTTTACATGACGCACTTGCGAAATTAGCAAATGCATAAACGCTGTCGTCAAGCGGCAACAACATTGAGAAACAAAACGCAAAGCGCAATGAACCCGTGACGGGCACCGCGAATGCTTCTCAAGAAGAAAAGGCGGAGATATTGCTAGCGACTGCTCTGATAAAGGTCAAAAGTGTGGATGGAACTTACCAAACCATGCGCGCTTTGATCGATCAAGGGTCTCAGATATCCTTAATAACTGAGAGAGCCGCTCAAATGTTAGGTATACGGAGACGACGCCGACGATGCAAAGGAGTCATCTTTGGAGTAGGGCAAAAGAAAAACAATTCCAAAGGGATGATAAGCATTGAATGTACTTCAGTGTACAACAACTTTGAATTCGTATCTGATGTGCTTATCATGAACGAACTCATCAAAAGTCTGCCAAACCAAACATTCCCTAAACTAAATTGGACTTACATAAAAAACATTGATTTAGCTGACCCGGAATTCTACAAAAGTCGACCAGTTGATGCTTTTCTGGCGGACATTTATGCTAACATTATGCTAAAATATGCGGAATTATTAAAGGAGAACATGCCCAACAGCCGATGGCTCAACAGACACAGCTGGGATGGTTACTGTGCGGTAACGTTAAGACGTACCAATGTAACGTGGTTTTAAACAACATTGAAGTGATTCAGAAATTTTGGGAAATTGAGGAGATTTCAGAACCTTTAAACCTATCCGTAGAAGATCAGGAATGCATGGACTTCTACACAAAAACTACAAAAAGAAACAGTGACGGTCGCTATGAAGTCAGGATACCACTGAAAGAAGAATTAAAACAGCAATTGGGGTCTTCCAAACCTATGCCTATTGTTCAGCTAAAGAATTTGGAACGCCGCTTAGAAAAACAACCAACATTAGCCGAAAAATACAAGGATTTTATGAAAGAATATGCTGCGTTAAACCACATGAAACCGGAACAATAACACAACACTCGAATGCTACTTGCCTCACACGGCGTGCAGAGAGAAGAATCTTCAACAACAAAGCTTCGTGTGGTCTTCAATGCATCCGCCAAAACATCCACCAAATACAGCTTGAATGACGTCATGCTCAAAGGGCCCAATCTACAAGCAGATCTACAGGCGCTACTCCTTCAATGGAGACAATATCCTATTGCCTTCACAGCGGATATCGAGAAGATGTACCGCCAAATCTTAGTTAACCCCATTGATCAACATCTACAAAAAATAGTTTGGCGCGAGTCATCAACACAACCTATTCAAGTCTATGAATTGAATACGGTAGCGGCTGCTGTCCTGGAAAACAGTTTTTATATGGATGATCTGTTACACGGCTGCTACAACATAGAACAGGGTAAAAAAATCGATAGATGATCTTATTCAGCTCTTGAAATCAGGAGAATTTAATCTTTGAAAGTTGTCATCCAACAGCCAGGAATTATTGGGGAACATACCAACAAGTCGTTTATAGCTTTACAAATGATGACATGTTGAAACCTTAGGTTTGTGCTGGAACTCAAAAGGAGATCAATTTACATTCCGCTGCGACTTTTCCCAAACAACATCGAAACCAACTAAAAGGAGCTTACTATCCGACATATCAAAATTATATGATCCACTTGGTTGGCTGGCACCCCCCTATCCACGAAACTAAAATTATTATTTGAAAAGGTATGGAATGGAAACAAGACCTACAGTGGGATGATAAAGTGTCAGAGGACATACATAATGAATGGATCAAATTTACTACGGAAATTGATAACATTAAACATTGTTAGATTCCTCGATGGATATTATGCAACGAGAATGACGTCATTGAATTGCACGGCTATTGCGACTCTTCCATTGACGCCTATTCGTACGTGGTCTACGCGCGAACCAAACACCAACGAGAAACAGTAATACTCGTAGTTGCAGCAAAATCAAAACTTGTACCAAGTAAAAAGAGCGTAAAATTGCCACGAATGGAGCTCTGCGGTGCTCACCTACTATCTAAGCTCATCAACAAAATCAAACAGAGTATAAGTTGTCCGATGGAAATTTATGGATGGTGTGACTCTATGGTAGTCATAGGGTGGCTACAAGGTGATTCAGCTCGTTGGAAACCATTCGTTGCTAATGGAGTCAACGCTATAAAACAAATAATAATAAATAAAGAAAACTGCTGGCGATATGTGAAATCGGGAGACAACCCGGCTGACTGTGCCAGCCGAGGTTTAACAGCGCCTCAACTACTACAACATCCTTTATGGTGGAAGGGACCAGCATGGCTAGCCTCCTATTACGTAGAAAAAGAACAAAAACAGCCTATTTACCAAACAGACGAAGAGATGAAAAGGATGAAGCTGGTAAACATTGTTCAAGACACTAACAATAATAGCATAATAGATAATTTATTATTACAGCATAATTCGTTTGTAAAAATAACTCGTGTCTTGGCATGGGTACTGAGGGCACTGACGCCAAAGTCGGAATGTAAACATTTACCGAAGTACCTAACAATACTAGAACTGCGAAAAGCAAAATCAGCTATTATAAAACGAGTGAAAAGTACAGCATTTACGTCAGATATAGGAATGCTAAACAAAAATGGAAATGTTGTTGGTGTGAAATGGTGTTTTTGGTTATTTCGTTTATGAACACCGACTTCCGAAATTAAAGTTCTTTTTTACTTTGTTGTGTTTTGTTTTTGGAAGTCGGTTTTAATAGTTTGCTGTTTGAGGAAACATTTCAATCCCGATCCTTTTGCTATCATTTATTGAAGAGTTCCGTTGCCTACCTCCGAAGTTCTTCATCAGATCTTCACCAAATTTAAATGGGATCAGTACAAGAAAATACTCTTCTAAACAAAAAAGAATCATCCAAATCGGTTAACAATTTGCGAAAATATCGCTGAACAAACATTTTCCATGGGATCACATCATCAGATCCTGACTTATACCTTCCATCATCAGCTCAGCAACATGAGATGATGATTACCAAGCACAAATATTTGAATTGCGTTAGAAAGTTTATGTAAAACAGTGTATGTGCTTATAAAATTTGAGGGTTTCCCTCGGTTTTCTTGGAATCCCATCATCAGATTCTGACTTGGTGACAACGGGACCACCTCAGGAGTATAGGTTTTCGAATAAAACAAGAATTTTTTAAATCGGTCCAGCATAGGCGGAGAAATCGATGAACATACATTAAAAAAAAGACATACATACAGCCGAACATAGAACCTCCTCCTTTTTGAAGAAGTTGGTTAAAAATTGAACCCTTTCCTCGATGAAAGCGGTTTTCTCCGAGTGGGAGGACGTTTAATGAACGCGACCATGAGCGACGAGATGAAACATCCGAAAATAATCCTTAACAAAAGTCGATTAGCGGAGCTACTCATAGAAGAAGCTCATCAGTTAACATTCCATGGGGGTCCTCGACTGACTTTAGCGTTTCTCAGACAACAGGAATACTGGATAACAAGCGGATACAGTACGACCAAATAACAGTTTAGAAATTGTGTAACTTGCCGGAAGTATGAAGCAAGGAAGCAATATCAATCGATGGGTGACCTTCCCGCAGCTAGAACCAACTGCTCCACCATTCTACCATACTGGGGTGGACTACACCAGTTTTGTGAACATTAAGGCAAACAAGGGGAGAGGGGTGAGAAAGGCTACGTGGCGGTATTCATATGCATGGTCACGAAAGCCGTTCATTTGGAATTGGTGTCTGAACTCACCAGTTCAGCATTCTTAGCTGCACTTAAGAGAATGGTGGCCAGGAGAGGGACACCACATCACTTGTATAGTGACCAAGGAACTAATTTTATCGGAGCTAATAGGTTGCTGCAAGAGGAGTACACTCAATTAGAACACGTTTTCGGAGATAGTTGCCAGGCAGAAATCGCTTAAATGAACATACAATGGCATTTCAACGCTCCATCTTGGCCGAGCGCAGGCGGGCTGTGGGAAAGAGCCGTCCGCAGTCTGAAGTTCCACCTAAAAATAGTGGTTGGTGAACAAAGACTAACGTTCGAAGAGTTCACAACTGCCGATCCTGTCAATAACAACTGTAAAATTTCATATGCGGACTCGTTGAAACTACGTTTGCCAAAAGTAGCTCCAGCAATTATGCAGTCCCGACCACCGTTACCCTGTGTGGTCGCATACCCTACCGCGGATCGGTCAGCTGACTATAACACTTCGTCCGCGATAAAAAAAGCGCTCATGAAGGCAATTAAGCCCAGTGACGACGGTTTTCAAATTGTAGGCGTGAAAAAAACCGCGAAATCTGGTGTCGTACTACGCGTTGCTAATGAAATTCAACTTAGAAAGTTAGAATCTGTGGATGCTATCAAGGCCGCTGGTTTACGACTAGAAAAGCCAAACGGTAGACGCCCTAGAGTGTTAGTTAAGGATGTTCCATCATCAATGGATGATGGCGCTTTTCTAAACGCGCTTTACCGCCAAAATATTAAGGATGAGATGCAAATTAAAGAGGATGACTTTATAAAGTCTACCAAAATTATTCGTAGGCGCTCCTTAGATAACGGTCGGAAATGGATTGGCATTGAAATAGAACCCGCGGTACGTAAACACTTAGTGACTACCAAGGATAAGTTATTTATTGATTGGGCTACCTGCCGTTTTATTGATGATGTAGAAGTAGTTCGGTGCTTGCATTGCCAACAGTTCGGTCACGTTAAGAAACACTGCGCTAGTAAGGAACCGACCTGTGCCAATTGTTCGGAGGCACACGAAACAAATGATTGCCCGCATAAGGACGACTTAAATTTTAAACCGACTTGCGTGGCGTGCAAACGCTTTAAAAAACCATGTGATCATCGCTGCGGATCTCAAGAGTGTACTACCTACAAACTGAAACTCGAACAATTAATCCTAAACACTAACTACTAATAATGGATATTTTAACCATAGGACAATTAAATCTCCATAACGATAGGGTGGCGACATCTGAGCTGGATAAATTGATTGTGGATTATAATCTTGACATAGTGCTTATTCAGGAACAATACCAAAACGCGCGCTTACGTCAAAGGGTGGTTCAGCTGGACTGCAGGGCGCGGGCCGGAATTTATGTAGCGCGTTCTTCGGGCTTTACTGTAACATCTATAAGTAATCTCATGACGCCTCATTGCGCCGTGGCGGAAGTATCATCGCCTACCTTTAAGGTTTACGTTGTGAGCTGCTACTTTCAATACTCAGACCCAGTTACTCCACATATACATAATCTCCGTCACGTCTTGCGGTCGCTCGCGGGCTGCAAAGTTATAGTAGGTGCTGATGTAAATGCATCTTCTTCCCTGTGGTATGGCAAAGTTCGATCCACTGATTCCGAACGACGTTGTGCGGTTGAAGATTTTATTGCTGAGATGAATTTATCAATTCATAACACACCAGACGCACCACCTACTTTTTGTAGCCAAATGGGCGAATCTTGTATTGACGTCATACTTTCTAGTGCAGACGTACGCTTGGATAGGTGGCGTGTCCTTCCTGACGCGTCTTGTAGTGATCATCGCCTGATCGTGTACGAGTTTGTTCCTATTTTTACTCAAGGTTCGTCACACTTAATTGGAAATTTTAGATATAAAAGTAAGGGCGCGAATTGGGAATTCTTCGGCTCACTTTTTTCTGGTCATGTCAAAGACTTCACTCGCGACGGACTGTCAGCTGAGGAAAGTGCTGAGATAATGTCGGACGCCTTCACTTACTGTGCTGACATTGCTATTGGTCGCGCATCCATGACCAATATTCGTAGATGTGATTGGTGGAGTGACTACCTTGTTGAACAACGTAGAAGCTTTCGTAGAGCTCGTAGACAGCTTAACAATACCTTAATCTTGCTTTAAGTACTTTTAGAGTTGCCAAGTCACGCTACAGAGCATCTGTTGAAAAATCTAAGGGTAATTTATTGCGGAAAATTGTTGATAAACTTGATAAGGAGGGTCCGTGGTCTCCTTTGTACCACGAGTTCAAAGCTAATAGATCTGTCGACCTTGCGTACGTTCAAAACATTAAAGTAAACAATAAACATACAACCGGCATTGAAGAAACAACTGATGCTCTGCTTGATTCCCTTATACCTGACGATTCATCAGTAAATGATAATGAATACCACCAACAGATCAGAGCGTGGGCCACGGTGCCACCTGAATCACCGGAGTCAGATCTTCCATCCACTGACGAATTCATAAACGTTGTCAAGAAACTACCTCTCAACAAATCATCCGGTGAAGATAAAATATCTAATAGAATGATTATAGAAGCGTGTAAGACAGCCGGAGACGCGATCTTATCAGTATATAACCGATGCATTGCGGAAGGTATTTTTCCTCGAATATGGCGACAGGGCTTTATACGCATTATTCTGAAGAGTGGCGATAAGCCCCCGGATGACCCTAAGTCCTATCGGCCCATAACCCTACTTCCATCTTTGGGAAAACTCTTAGAGCGACTAATAGTTCCGCGCTTACTACCGAATGGACCTAAATTTCATAATAATCAATTTGGTTTCACTATTGGTAAATCCACCGTCGACGCGGTGCTCTCTGTTCGTAAAATTATTAACTTATCGGAACATAAATATGTGGTTGGAATCTTTCTCGACATTTCTGGCGCTTTTGATAACGCATGGTGGCCGATGCTACTACTTAAAATGAAAAACCGTGGTTGTTACAAAAACATCTATAATCTGATTTTTTCTTACTTTCTAAACGGTTCCGTGAAACTCAAACTAGGACATCATTCCATTACTAAGTCTCTAACCATGGGATGTCCTCAGGGCATCGGTCCATATGTTTGGAATATTGGCTATGATGATTTCCTCGCGCTTCCGCTCCCATGCGGCTGCTCATTAACCGGTTACCGCGGACGATGGCTTGCTTCTCATTCAGGCAAGTACTCGTGCTGGCCTTGAGAATTTGGCTGACACATGCCTACGATTAATATCTCAGTGGGGCGATCGAAACCGTCTGACCTTTGCACCGCATAAAACCTATCAACTTATTTTAAAAGGAAACCTTAAATCCTGGCCTAGTATTAAATTCAATAACGTACCCGTTAAAAGAAAAGAATCCGTGTGCTATCTCGGTATGCTATTAGAAAATAACTTTTCATTTATTGATCATATAAAAACAGTAGGTGAGAAAGCAAAAAAGAACTTCTACGCCTTGACGAGAATATCCAAAGCTACTTGGGGTCTATCTTTTCAAACCTTAAAAACTATTTATGGGGCTACCTACTTGGGTTGTATGTGCTACGGGGCACCTGTCTGGGCCGATAGGGCCACCATAGGTGCGGTACGACGTAAATTGCTTCAAAGCCAGCGTTTGGCTTTGATATTCTTATGCAAGGCGTATAGGACGGTTAGTACTGAAGCCTTACCAGTGCTGGCGGGTGTTCTCCCAGTCGATCTAGAAGTGCAGCGGCGTGCTGCAATGTACTACTACGCTAGAAAGATTACGGACCCAGAGTTCTTACCGCAACGCGGCCGTGCTAAGATCTCTAGATTACTAAATCCCCAGACTGATTTCTGGGAGGAACTTTTATCCGAGTGGCAATGTAGGTGGGAAAATTCCATCAAAGGCCGTCACCTCCACCAGTTTTTTCCATCTGTTCGTGAGCGGCTGGACAGGACATGGCTGGAGGTGGATCACTGTGTTGCCCAATTTCTCACAGGTCATGGCAATTTTAAGAGTAAATTATTTTCCTAAGCTTGTGGCCTCGCCTTTATGTCAATGTTCTACAGCTGACCATGAATACGAACAATCCGCACATCACATCTTATGGGAGTGTAGTCTTTGGCAAACTGAACGCAATATTATGTTAGATAGTATTAAGGTTACATCTGGGGTAGTTTACTATACGGACCTTGTTGAAACCAGAACAAATTTCCGTGCGTTCAAGCGATTTTGCCATACCTATTACTGGAATCAAAAGTAGCTCACAATTTAGGACCCATTAGTTTAAGTGGTAAGATATAATCCGTGGTGCTTGGCAACTGGGCTTAACCCAGTTGTATTTGTCCCTTGGTGCCTATTGGCCTAGTTCTATTCTGTCTCCTGCTTGATACGGAGGGAAGTGGAAGTTATATATATATTTTTTTCCTACTCCTCCGCTGTACTTTTCTGATTAATTTCGTTGCAGGATCCAAGACAGTTGAATCGCTTCTCCGGGACTCGTCGGGTTTCATTGGCTCGGCGTTTTTCTGGTGGTCGCCACTGTTGATTCTGGCTTTCAGGAGTTGCAGTGGTTGGGAATGTGTGGCGGGCTTGTCCCAATAAAAAAAAAAAAAAAAAAAAAAACTGTACTAACACAACTGGAAGCGTGTTTGAACTCGAGACCGTTATGTTCGCTCACAGAAAATATTGAGAATCTGGATTATTTATCACCGGCACATTTTTTAACGGGAAGATCCGATTTAACAGTGATTGAGACGAAAGAGGATGCCAGAACCAGATGGCATTTAACAACAAACATTTTTAAACAGATTTGGCAAAAATGGAGGAATGAATATTTGAGCCAATTAACAGCGAGAGAAAAGTAATCTAAACCTCAGGAAAACTTAAAAATAGGCAACATGGTGGTTGTGCATGAGGATAACATTCCAGCTGGTCGGTGGATTATGGGCCGAGTGATAGAACTGCATCCCGGTAACGATGGTTACGTCAGGGTGGTATCGTTGAAGACGAAAAATGGCATCATAAAACGACCAGTAGTCAAACTTTTTCTATTGTCTGTAGAAATCAAAACAGATGGCTAACAAAACAGTTCAAATGAGACAGACAGATCAGCTGAACAGGGCTCTGAGACCCAGAATAAAAGAAAAGGAACAAGGAAGGCGACACCAGCTGGAACGTTATCCTGTGTCGCCATGGCATTAACCTTTTTTATGTCAATCTGCAGTATGGCAAATTGCAGCTATAACGTAACAGCATTAAACGTAAGCCAATCTTTCTACTTTGACCCAATATCCAGAATTAGTCTCGTAAAAGACAGTTGGGTCCTAGTTGTATTCTATAACATGTCTCCGTATTGGGAAGGTATGAAGGCGTTTATAAAAGTTACATCATATCTGGACAAAACATGCAAAACAACAGGTAGCGAACAGTGTAACATGATCGTCCCTCAGCTGATCCATGAGCGTAATGAACTAAAATACTACAATGAACTCCTGATGACGCAACACGTAAGCGGACACTCCAGACGGCGGCGGGGGCTTATTAATGCAGTTGGAAACATTGCGATTTCCCTATTCGGCGTATTAGACGAACAATTCGCGGAAAAATACAGCCGAGACATCAACATGATACAACAAAACGAAAAACATTTAGCTAGTTTATGGAAGAATAAGACGTCAATTGTCGAATCCGAGTACAATTTCAAATTCAAAAAATTCAAAATTGTTTATTACTTCACAAAGATTATATAAACATAAGTTTGTGATTGGAGCCTTTTTTAAGCAAATAATGCCTGTATTAAAAGACTCCGCTCTTCCATAACAGAAATTGGCATAAGTATAGTTTGTGTGTGTGAGGGTGAGGGTGCGTGTGTATTTGTGTTGTGTGTGTGTTTGTATGTGTGTTTGTGTGCCTGTGTGAGAGTATAGGTCATGTCATAGGTTTCAAGAGGTCTTCCGTTTCCTCATAGGTTAGTTGTTTGATCCATTTCAGTATTTTTTTTTTTGCAATCATAATATTGGTTTTTATGTACATTCAGTCAAAAAAGTATCGGGAATGGATGATTTGTTTATGGTTCCAAATTCAAATTTTTGTTTTTTTTTTGTAGTTGTCAGATTGGCACAACTGTTTTCCATTTTGGCGCGGAGTTTGAGTTGCATCTGTTATTTATATTAAATACAGTGCTGGTTTTAGTAATATCATATATAGTGTGTATTGCGAATTTCATAATGGACAAAAATATCGAAAAAAGAGTTTGTCTTAAATTTTGCATCGCCAATGGAATTTCGTGTTCGGAGTCACTAAAAATGTTACAGAAGGCTTCCGGTGAATCGACTTTATCAAAAACTCGTGCTTATGAGTGGTTCAAAGCGTTCAAAAGCGGTCGAGATGTGATGGAAGATTTGCCTCGCTCTGGTAGGCCGTCAACGTCTGCAACTGAAGTTAACATCGCAAAAGTGAAGGAAATAGTGACTGAAAATCCCCATTCAACTCTGAGAGAGATAGCCGCCGAACTTTCTGTATCTCACGAGTCGATCCGTACCATTTTAACTAATCATTTGGGTATGAAACATGTTGCTGCTCGGCTAGTCCCAAAAGATCTGAATTTTCTCCAAAAACTCAATCGCATGAAAGTCGCTGAGGACATGCTAGAACGAGTCAGTTCGGACCCAACATTCATGAAACGCATTGTTACTGGTGACGAGACGTGGGTTTACGAGTTTGACATGCAAACTAGTCAACAAGCTTCGGAGTGGCGCCTTCCAACTGAACCGAAACCGAAAAAACCATGCCAAAGTCGATCAAAAGTCAAAGTCATGTTGACTGTTTTCTTTGACTATCGCGGTGTTGTGCACTCTGAATTCTTACCGGAAGGTCTAACGGTAAATAAAGAATATTATTTGAGCGTTATGCGGCGTTTAAGAGAGCAAATTCGACGAAAAAGGCCAGATTTGTGGAAAGAAAATTCTTGGATTTTGCACCACGACAATGCGCCTTCGCACAAGGCTATCATTGTGAACGAATTTTTAACCAAACACTCAACAAATACCATCCAGCAACCACCATATTCACCAGATATGGCTCCTGCTGACTTTTTTCTTTTTCCTAAACTCAAATTACCACTTCGTGGCACCCGTTTTCAATCGATAGAAGACATAAAGGAGAATTCGCGGCGAGAACTGAACTCAATTCCGGAAGCAGCGTTTAAAAAATGTTTTGATGAATGGATTATTCGTTGGCGCAAGTGTATCGTTTCTAAAGGAGCATACTTTGAAGGTGATAAAATAAATTTGGATGAATAACAGACATTTTGTGTATTATTGATCTTTTCCCGGTACTTTCTTGACAGAGTAGTATATATATTTCTTTATTTATCCTATTATACAACCGAGCAGCGCGTGCTTTGAATTGCATGGAGGCAATCAATGTTTTTGTTTGGGAGACTTCTGCAATAGCATGCTTTCTCCGTTTTGCTAGTTTTGATGCATCGTAAGGTAGGGTTTTGTGTTTTTTTGATATAATATGAATAAGGTATAATTTTATTACTGACAGTAATTCACTTAGGTTATAAAGACTAGCTGTGGTATATCTAGTTTTCTTAAAATACATAGTTTTTATTAAGGCACGTTGTGCACGCTCTACTTCTATGAACTTAGTATTTGCTGACCCTCCCCAGATAGGAATACAGTACACTAAGATAGACTGCGCCAAAGCGACATATATCTCATTAAGGAGATTTCTAGAGATGTTATTTCGACTAATTATATTTTTTGGCACAATATGTCTCAGTGCACTGAACAACCAACAGAGTTTCCTAATCCTGCCAGCAACCAGTTCAACATGAGAATACCAGGATAATCTCTGGTCTACCATTACTCCCAAATATTTGGTTTATGGTACTTTATTTAATTTTGGGCAATTACAATTTTTATTTTTAAAGTCCTTACAGTTATGTATTTTAATTTTAAAATCGTCCGTCGGTTCAGTTCGTGTACTGATGCTGAAACACACGAAATTAGTTTTGGATGTGTTCACAGTGAGAAGATTATTTTTTAACCATTTGGTTATCTTATTCATGCCTATCTAAGCTGTGTAACCAACATCTTGCCATAAGATACCAGAAAAAACAATAGCTGTATCATCGGCATATGAGAAAATTGTTGCGTTTTCGAGCTTTAAATTGCAGAGATCATTGATATAAAGCAAGAACAATGTTGGACCCAATACGCTTCCTTGTGGCACTCCGTAAGTTACATCCGCGTAGTCACTGGTATACGTTCCAATCTTAACACATTGTCTACTATTACAAAGATAGTTTTTTATAAGGGAAAGCGGAGTTCCTCTTATTCCATATTTTTCTAATTTAGTCACTAGGGTTGGAACAGAGACGGTATCAAATGCCTTTTTTAGATCTAGGAAGACTGTAACACATTTATTGCCACTATCCATAGTATCAGCTACTAGCGATGTTAAGGCGGTTACTGCATCCTCAGTCGAGACTCCTTGTCTAAACCCAAATTGTGTAGGCGACAGTAAGTCATATTTACTTAGGTAGTTAATAAGTCTATTATTTATTATTTTTTCCATAATTTTAGAGATTGCTGGCAGGACTGAAATTGGTCTATAATTGTTAACATCGTCTCTGTTCCCACCCTTGTGCACAGGTGTAATAACTGAACGTTTCAGTGCTTCCGGAAAGGCGCCTTTATTGAAGCACAGGTTAGTCAGATGAGTTAAGACTGGAACGGCTTCCACTTTTATATAATTATTTAAGAAACTTGGTAGTTACCTTATCCCAACCGGGAGCACTATCAGTTTTTAAACTCATTAGAATTCTATCCACTTCAGTACAGTCAGTATCTTGTAGTACAAAAGAATGCGATACGGAGAATTGATTTCCAAATAGATAGGTCTTGGGGGTCAGATTTAAATCGGGTTGAATTTGAAGTGCCAGTTGCTTTCCAATATTAACGAAAAAATTGTTGACATGATTAACTGAATCGATAGGGGATGGCATAATGTTTAGTAATTCTGTATTTTCTGACTTAGTTATGAGAATAGGTTACATTTTTTATATTTTTCCAGAGCAGTTTATTGTTTGTTACTGAGTTGGCTAATAATTCTTTTTGATATTTCATTTTCAATTTTTTTATAAGATTATTGCAATAGTTTCTGTATCTATTAAATGATTTTTGCATATTATTACGATTTTTAACACATTTTAATATACCCTGAGTAATCCACGGCTTGATTATTCGTTTTTTGTTTGGAATTGTTACAGTGGTAGTATTACTATTTATGGAGTTAGTTAGTTTGTGTATGAAAATATTAATAAGTTCAATCGGATCATCGCAAGAGAGTAGTTCCGCAATTTTATTATCCTGTATGTGTTTCAGCGCCCCTTCAAAATTTAGATTATTTTGAATTTTTAGTGCAACATGTTTAGTTTTTATTTTAGATAAAGAAAAAAATGTCGTATAGTGGTCAGTAATTGTAGTGTGCAGTACACCGACAAAAGCTGATTTCTTGTTGTTATTAATCCTAATCATAAAATGATCTAAGCAGTTCTTTTCTCCCGTGGGAAGTGTATGGCCGGTAGTATGCCGAAAGTTGATAGCATAGTAAGATAATTAACTCTATTTTTACGTTCATGGGATGGTCACCCGCTATAATAATACTTTTCAGTGTGCTGAGAGCATTAAGTTCTTTACTGAGTGATTCTATAAAACTGTCACAATTTGTATGCGATGGGGAACGGTAAATGCACAGAATAATATTATTAAGAATGTCTAATTGTAAGCAGGATGCCCGAACTAAATTTATTTCCTTTACTTTGGGAACAAGGGAGTTTTTTATGTAGACAACTACCCCATCATTTTGATTTAAGTGTCGTGTTGTAGTGTAGTTGTAGTCATCAATACCAAATAACAGGTTCGCGGTTGACGGTTCACTTTGAGACGAATTATTAGTCATTTTCCTTGCATAAGTTGATGAACAAAGTTTCGTATTATGCTTTATATTGAAAGCCTTTCCCATTCTAAAGTATTTCTGTTTTCAATAGGGTAGAACTTGTCTCCACAACTATTGGCATATTCTGGCTCTCATTATTCCTGCCTCGTACTCTATAAATATCCTTAACGTCATTTTACCGATTTTACAATCTAGACTATTAGAGAGGCACATAGCCATATCTATGAGGTCTTCTTTGGATTCGTTGCCTTTTTTTGGTACATTTTTATTACAAAATTTGTTTTACGACAGCCCATCTACATATCCTCGATTTTATCCTCTAGAATGGTGATATACTGCTTATTTTCCTTCTCCTGATTCTCTAGTAGATTAACTTTCTTTTTAAGCTCTTCAAATTGCCCAGTCATAAATGTAAGGGAGCTATCTATGTCATTGCTTGACTGTTGGATTTCCTTTAGAGTTATTTTAATATCGTGTAACTCTTTTTCCCGTTTTTCTGTATAAAGTAACATCATTTTCTTCATCTCCTCCTTAAATTCATTTAATTGAAGGTCTATTGATATTTCTTCCCTGTTTCGCTTAGCCCGTCTAAATACAAAATTAGGCGGTGTTTTATCGGTTCCCATCAGGTTCATATCTGTTTCCGAAGCGGATTTATTCATGGATGAGTCCATCACCACCAGGTTACCAGGTGTGTACCGAAGTAAGCCGGGCGAAAGCGTATTTCTTATAACAGTTAATGCGCCTGCGACGTGGGAGGAGTTGGAGGTGTCGCAAAATACTGGTGGGCGGAGACTCCGTTGGCCTAATAAGCTAATTAGCTCAAGGCCAGGTTGCTAAGGGCGTGGTTGCTGGTAGAGATGCCGCGCCCGGTTATAAGTAATGTAATTGGGTTCTTACGGTCCGTAGGGGCGATTCTTGCACAGGCAGCAGTCAGGTACCAGGCGAGCACAAGCGAAGGTGTTACTAGCTCCGACGTTACTAAGTTGCCGCTTTGTTAACTTCTCCGTATTTCTGCACTCCTATTTTTGTTGATGAATTAAATTATACAGAAATTGTTAAATTTTTTTGGTAAACAACACTAGCAGTTCCAATACGTCTACACCTTTCGGTGGTCCGGGGGGAAGAGGCTTGAGAGAGAGGAGGGAGGAATTGTTGTAATTTGTTGAAAAGAACAGAAGAAATCATGGCAAAACAACATAAACTAATCAACCAACACCTGATTACGCTAGATAAGATCTCAAACCAATTACAACAAGAGATAAACAACATATCCCTACTTCAAGAATTTACCATGACAGACTTAACAGCTAGTAACTTACTCCATAACCTTAAAAGAACTCAAGATATTTTACTTCACATTCTAACCTATGTGCACCATGAACAGTTTAACATTCATCTGCTTACCCCTGGACAGTTCCAAAAAGAGCTAAACATTATCTCTGGACATTTATCCGAGGATCTAACATTGCCCATTGAACCGAACGAGATACGAAAACTGTATTCTCTGATAAGCATTAAAGCACGAATAACTGACCAATACTTCCTCTTCCAAATACATTCCCTCTTATCAGTAGAGGCCGATTCAAGTTGTACAGGATCTATCCTATACCACATCAGACGAACAACAGTATGTTCGAGCTCATCCCGTCTTCAGAATACGTCGCTACAGATCTCAAAAGAGGCTTATACCTAACCATTACGCCGGAAGAACTCGCATTAGGCAAACAGGAAGTTGATATGTATATGTGCGATTGGAAAAAGCCGATATACCATCTCGACAATTAAAACAACTTTTGTGATCTCGACCGAGACACAGATACTTGCAAGGTACGGAGGACCAAGTGTGAAAACCAATGCACGTCGCTTGCAAACCCGTCACTATTCCTGTACCATTGCTGCAACAAACAGATTGTCAAAGTAATCTGCGGTGAACAGATAGATAAGATACAATTGAGCAAAGCTGGGGTCATTTATATGCAACCAGGTTGCCTGTTGACTCTTAACAGTCATAATCTAAACAAAAATAGATTAGATATGAGCCCGGACCTATTTATACCAGAGATGGATCAATTAAACTTATTTATCAACAGCACTATGCCATAACACGCAAGAAGCAGACGTTACGGACTTTGGCGAAATGGAGTACACTTTCAAAAAGCTTCACCAACGGATCGATGACATGAAAAACAGCCAAGTGGAGATCGATAAAACAATATCCTCTCATGACATCCATCAGTATGCCGTGAGCTACATCCTGGTCGGCGCGCGGGCGCTGGCGGTGGGAGCGCGGCTGTACAGGTGTACAGGTGTACAGGTGTACAGGTGTACAGGTGGCTGCGGAGGCGAGCGCGCCGCGTCCACATCACATCGGGCAAGGAGCTTCAACCCACCAGAAGTGTTAGTGATGTGAACGTCAACAGTGTTAGTACTAGTGCGCGGCAAACATACCTAAGTGAACGTAATTTTAGTGCGACACATAGTGAAGTAAACATTACAGTGGTGGATAGGGCGTGTCCTCGCGACCCTTAGGAACAATAAGCTCTCACTTTTAGTTCAAATATCATTTTTGTTCTACTAACATTTTAATCTTAAGTTGTCTTGTTTTCACCTTGTAAACATTATCATTATGATCACTCCATTATTTTACTAACATAAAATTGTTTTATCACAGCATCCCTATCTTTCGGGGCCCGGAGAATGTTATTTATTTATTATACGCTTTATTATACATACACCAAAAGTAATACAAAAGGAAACCACCGAACACCTTAGTTAGCAATACCGTCGTGACGCGTTGACCTAATTTTATTTCTTTATTAAACACAATTATTACTTTTAAGTTGACTTAGAGTCAGTGCACTTTGGTCTGCCGCGTTAGCCGGGTGTATTCTAACACTCATCAACATTTCATTTAATATTTTAAGTTTAACATTAAGAACAGTTTGAGAGTGATTCAATAAATAGTGTTCAACATAAACATTTGTTTCTCCTCAAAAACACCGACACCTTGCTATGTACCCCGACACTCGGGATTATTTACTTAAAATTAATGTTGATAATAATATAATTACAAATCCAGAATCAATAGCAAATCAATTCAATAATTATTTAGTTGACAGAATTGTCCCTTTACAAGAGTCGGGAAGAAACGCATCAGGCATTCTGAACAGACAACAATCAATGTTTATGGCCCCAAGTTTGCCGTGTGATATCTTAAACATTATAAAACAACTTAAAAATACTAACAGCGCGGGTTATGATGGTGTTTCTACCAAAATAATTAAATCTGTCGGTGATATCATATCCAGCACATCATGAATCTATGTATCAGTACGGGTACGTTTCCTGAAGTATGAAAACATCAATAGTAAAACCACTATTTAAAAAAGGAAACAGGGACCTAATTGAAAATTATAGACCAATAGATGATTCCAATTACGTCGAAATTAAAAAAAATATATACATATACTAACAATTATATACGTATTCGGAAACAAATAATATTCTTTGTAGCGAGCAAAAAGGTTTCAGACAAAATAAGACAATAAATATGGCGTTTTATGATTTTCTTCACACTATAATGTTACTGATGGATGAAAAGACTCCCATTTGAGCTGTGCTATGTGATATGACACAGGCATTGGACTACGTTGACTACTCTATTTTACTTAAAAAAACCTGACTCATATGGAATTAGAGGCAATGTTCTTAAATTAATTGAATCCTATATGTCTAACAGAAGGCAAATAACTGAAATAACAGCAATCCCAAGATTAATTCGTACCAAAAAAGAGACTACGTATTTATCTCAAGAACGTATAGTGAAATTCGGTGTACCCCAGGGAAGCGTTCTGGGACCTTATTATTTATCATATTAATGACTTTCCGAAATCTATTGAGCATCCAATGACTCTTTTTGCAGATGATAGCACAGTCACAATAGCATGTAAGAAAACTGACACCTATGATCTTGACATTAATAATGCTTTAGCCTCTATCATTCACTGGTTAAACAATAATAATCTAAAAATTAATTTAAATAAAACACAAATCTTGTGTTTTAGTCAAAGAATACCAGTAAGAAAAGAAACCTTGGACTAACCATAGACAAAAGACTCGATTGGAAAGATCACAATAATGAAATTTGTAAGAAAGTTAGTAGTTCCTCCTACGCATTGCACAAACTCGCCCCAATAGTAAATACGGATACATTTCTTACTGCCTATCACGGACTTGTTGCATCAATCCTTAGATTCGGCATTATTTTCTGGGGAAACTCTACACATAAAGATCAATATATCACATTCAAAATGCAAAAACGATGCATAAGAGCTATGTTTGGTCTTAAAATTACAGACAGTTGCAAACCATATTTTTTAAGCATCAGATTCTCTCACTTCCTTCCTTGTACATATTGGAAGCGTTACTATTTGTTAAAAAGAATCCCCAACTCTTTCCGAGGTCTTCAGATGGTTCCGAAAGAAGTCAACGTGATAATAGGAGACATCGTTCACATAGTGCTAAAACGGCTCTCATGCGTAAGAGTATATTCTGCATGGCCCCAATTCCACTCCTTAGCTGTACGCATTAAGAATGTGTTCCCAAAACGTTTTGTGCGTATGGGTGGGATGTCCACCATGTACCGGTGGCGCATCGCCGTTCGTCTTGTGGTCCGATGATGGAACGGGCTTGGCGGAATTAAATTATGCAATTCCGTCGCACATTCCCCAAAATGCAACCGGTAGAAAACCGACAAGCCAGCAATTCGTCGTCGATGTTCAAGACTTTGGAGCTTCGTAGCGACGAGCCTCTCATTGCCAATGATCTTCTTGGCTCGCTTCTCAATTGACTCAAGGGCATTAAGCTGGTATCTGGCAAATCCGTCCCAAAGATGAGAGCAGTATTCCATACACGATCGAACTTGCACTTGATAGAGTTTGAGCAGCTGTTCCGGCGTGAAGTACCGTCTCACCTTTGCTAGGATCCCCAACTTTCTTGCAGCCACTTGAGCTTTTGCCTCTATGAAAGGGCCAAAATTGAGAGTAGATGTTAATGTAACCCCAAGAAGCTCAAGTTGGTCGGTTATCGGCACT
The DNA here is from genome assembly GCA_950371165.1 of Lacanobia oleracea. NCBI lineage: Eukaryota > Metazoa > Arthropoda > Insecta > Lepidoptera > Noctuidae > Lacanobia > Lacanobia oleracea. The sequence continues at coordinate 793,121 of OX493387.1, forward strand.
GTTGCACCTTGGAAAGATGGAGCTGGCTGGAATTGGCTCCTTTTAGCGAAAAATAGACACGCTTGGGTCTTAGCAGTATTGAACTTGACCAGATTGGCATCACCCCATTCAGAGACAGCCTGTAAGGATACATTCAAGCGCTCAAACAATTAGTACCAATTGAGTACTAATTTACATAACATTTTTTTTTAAAGTTGCCCCACACTAGGAATTTCTCCTGTCCCGTGGGTTCGTTTATAAACATACAAACTCACACACACAAACAGCCAGATTTAGAACAACTATTTGTAGGCCATACAAATATTTGTTCCGTGCGGGAATCGAACCCGCGACACGGAGCGCAGCAGCCAATCGCTCAACCACTGCGCCAACCGTGACGACAAAAATATGGAAGCGATTGGCGTCTGTGGTCCTGCGGTAGTCCCGTGACTACTGCAGGACCAGGTACCAAGACGGTAAGATGTCCGTACATCTTACCGTCTTGGCAGCATATTCAGCGCCGCAGTATATAGAAGCGTTTCAGCGGAGGTAACATGCTATGCTAAGGAAGTGCGCAGGAGAATTGGCATGGCTAAGAGCCATGCTTGGAAAAATTAGGAAGATCGTAACATTTCCGTAAAAAATAAAACTAACTGGTACGGACTCTAGTCTTCTCGATCTTTTCGTATGGCGCCGAGACTTGGACACTGACAGCTGCAGACCGCAAACACATTGAAGCGTTTGAGATGTGGTGCTGGAGAAAGATGCTCCGTATTCCTTGGAAGGCGTTTCGGACTAACGTAGCCATATTGCGAGAACTGAAAATCTCCTCGCGGCTATCATCTCAGTGTCTACGCAGAGTCCTAGAATACTTAGGTCATATTGCAAGGAAAGAAGGTGACAACATCGAGAAGCTCATCGTAACCGGCAAGGTATAAGGAAAAAGACCTCGTGGACGCAGTCCAATACGTTGGTCTGACCAGATTCGCACCACCCTTGACACTACCGTTCACATCGCCAGTGGCAGAAACTGGTGGAGAAACATCATACGTGTGAAAGTGATACAGAAGGGGGGAGGTCACGACCCTCAGCACTGAGGAATACGACGCAAGGGGGAGGCAACATGCTATGACAGCTTTTCTCATTCTTGTCTCATTCTTCATAATGTGGTGTCACCCCATAAATGAACCCAAATAATCAGTAGCGCCTTTCGTTTTGGGTATGGCAGTTACAAGCCATTTTTCGGAAGGGAGGTGTTCCATTTGTGCGGCAGGTTTTTATTTTCAGGATTGTTCATACATCACACTTACAAACAAAATCTCGAAAATTTGTGCATCTCGTCTCATTTGATGACTGACGCAAGTAAGTTTAAGAAATAATCGAGAGTAGAACGCATGAGCGAATGAAGCGAGCTCGAAAATTCATGCACCCCGGAAGGTTATTTTTTTGTTACATACATAAAATCATTTTGCCGAGTTGATTCTATATCTATGATACATAACAACTCGAGAATAAAGAAATTGCAGAATGTGAGAGCGAGCGTAGCGAGCTCGAAATTTTTCACCGTACCGACTTACCCAACCGTAACACCGCGTGTCACCCATAAATGCGAAAATTTCAGGAACTAAAGTATTTACTGCACCTCATCTTGGAAGGGTTTACTATCTTTTGATCCTTCATACTTGAAGAGAAGTTTTTTGATGATTTATACAGAAATGCTCATGTAGTCTGAGAGTGCAGTATGCGAGAGCGAGCGAAGCGAGCTCAAAAATTGTTTCACCTCACTCCCCGCAGGTTTTGTCGCATCATACGTTTAGGGCTGATACCCGACAGTGACAAAAACCAGACAACGAACCGGTCGGGTGTCACCCCTAAACGGGTGTCACCCGGTGCCGGCCCCCCCGCCTCCTCCTCGCTACGCTACTGAGTCGGTTACTGGTTCAAAAGTTATAAGGGTTTATAAGTTATGGGCCACCTGGCCCATCTGGGGAGCGCTTATCCCAGCTTGGCCATTTGAATCTCAAAAGGTAGTGAACCTAGCGGAAATCTGTTTTTTCCCAAGTCGATCAATTTACAATTCTTTTCCAAGTCACAGATTTATTTGGGTCTTAGTTATGTTTAATTTTCAAGGTATAGTCTAAGAGCTAGATCAATGAGTACGAAAAAATTCAAAAAAAAAAATGTTTCTATTAATACGTGATATGTACCGCTACTTCAGTAGTTGTCCTATAATTTATCTCTCTCTGACATTCCTTATGTCAGAGAGAGATAAATTTTCGATTAAACTTTTCAATTTAGCTCCTGGAGTATATCTTAAAATTGAACTCATTATATCTTCTAAACTAAGACCCGATTAAATCAGCAGCTGGGCGAGAAATTGCGACTAATTATATCATTGTGAAGCCATGCCACAGTCAGTCACTGCGTTCATAAAACATCTAGAATAAGGGTGCCTTTCTAACAGAGCTCTGCGAGAATGTGAAGCTAAGGACCTATTCCTTATATACGAGTAGCATTAACCGATGCCATTATGATTCCGTTGTGAAAAAAAAGATAGTGCTACGCGTGTAAGGCCAAGTTCATATGACCGCGCGGTACAAGCTCACACTATTATAAATAGTGATAACGTCTTATAAATCAATGAACGCCGGCAGCATGCACGAAAAAGTGTCACGTTCCGCAAGCGAGAGCGCGATACAAGCGATAGAGAGGCACGACCGGCCTGAGCGTTCGGCTTGTTTGTTAAGAATTCAATGGATTTCTTATGACGTTGTCACGTAAAATTATCGTACGTAAACCGACTTTACAGAAAACCTATTTTTTTTTACTTTTATTTTTTCACAATTTTGCGTTTCAAGCGTTTTGCTCGATGGAGCAAACTTACACTGACACCTAGATTTTAATTCCTTTGCCTTGTTGTCATTAAAAGCACCACAGTATCTGTACAATAATTGCGGGCCTCTGTTTTAAAATTTTAAAGATACTACATTCTCGCTCTTTTTCTTTAAAGTTGTTTATTTGCAACCAAAGACCGGAAAAAAATGCGAAAATGAAACGAAGATTAAAAAATGTCGTTTAATAATAAAATCAATAAAGGCATTGCTAAAGTTACTTGCGTTACTATCTTGCAAATACCCAACAAGTCCACAATCAACTAGAGATTCCCCACAGTTCGGGGAATTTCTCACACGCTGGCAACGCTGGCTTGAGACGAGTGTCAAGCGCCCGCCACAACGACGCAGGCTGCCACAATCAACATCATACATTGCCATACGTTTGTGTTCGCGCGTGTGATGATGCGGCCCGCTGCACGCCCCGAGTCTCCGTAAAATCATACATGCACTACTCAGCTTCCTCATACAGCTGTGTTTGAAAGAGTCACACACACACGCACCGTTTCGCAGCTCAGTCATGCCTTCTCGCTCGCACATCCGTGGTGGACTTACCTTGATCATTGCAATGCAAATTAGCTAAAAACCCCAAAAAAAAAATCTTTAAAAAGTGAAAAAAAAAAAATTATTTTTTTTCGATATTATTATTGATTCTTTATACTTCCTTTAATATAGGTACGATTCTTTAGGCCAACCAAGCGTAACTATTCGTATCGGGGGACCGCAAATTTTTGTATTTGTTAAGTACCTCTATATTATTAGCGGTCCCCCGACGCGATGACGCTTGGCCCAAAGAATCGTAACTATATTAAAGTAAGAAGATCAATACATATTATTTTTTTCACTTTTTAAAGTTATTTAATCGGGGATTTTTAAATTTTAAATTTAATTTTTATTTCCTGCTTTTTAAACTTAATTTACCTAATAGATACTATTAGAAAACCTATGATCTCATCGTCTTCCTGTCCTTATCCCATGTTACTTGGAGTCGGTGCAAGACGTTTTTTGCTTCCATTTTGTCCTATCAACCACAAATATATCTATCTATATCTGTGCTATCAACCGTCACGCTATCACTAACTCCCTTTTCTTTCATTTTGCACGTCATACCATCCATCTTTTTTGGTATTCCTCTCCCTCTCCATCCATCCACATATGATCTACACTCACCTAAACGGCACTTCATCCACCAATGTATTAATTGCGACCATTTAAATGAAAACGAAAACGGAAGGTCTGCTGTAAGTGAGGAGTTGGGTATTCTGCAGACCAGGTAATGCCACAGCATCAAGTCAATATAACCATGTTTCTGCAATATCATTGAAGAAACAGAATTCCAAATTTTGCATGGATTAGACCCGTAAAAGCTGGTTAAATGCCTTCATCAACTAGAAAAGAGCTGATGATCTTCAAACGGCTCAACCGATTTTGATAAATCTAAGAACTACCGCTGAAAAGCCTGCTTTCAAATAAAAAAACCGCATCCAAATCGGTTCATCCGTTTAAGAGCTACGGTGCCACAGACAGACAGACACACATAGCTGTCAAACTTATAATATAACTTTTGGTCGGGGTTTAATGAAAACAAATGGAAAATGGATATTGAAAAAGGATAATGCTAGCAAATTCCTTCTAGCAGCGGTAACCGTAGTCTTGTCAAGAAGTAAAGGATATGTTGCAAGAATGGTCTGAAGACTGAAATAAAATCAGTGCGTGTCATGATAAATAAGATTCTCGTTTATTTTTACAGTATCAACCAACAATTTCGTAAACCAATGTTCACAAGCAGACTCATATAACGAGTTACTATGTTTTGACAACAGCCTCGCGCGCGCCTTAGACGCAAAATGTAAAGATCCAGAAGGTTCGCTAGATAACCAGACTTATACAGACAACAATATGAAACACCAACCTAGTTGTTGATAAAATCTGCAAAAGCAACAATGATGATTCAACTTATGTAATTTGAAGAACCAAATCATCGTCGAGTTTACTTTGTTAAATTCATAGATTCATGCCTATACCTATTTGGTATAAAATAGTTAATCGAGACGCTTTCGTTAGGTCTATCAGGTATTATAATTTGAAAAAATTGATACTCAAAATACATACCTACAATATGAAATCCTTACAATAAATCGATGATTGGGTTTATTTGTACATATATTTATACATATGTTTATAGAGAAAATCTGTAACATTTAATAAAACATTTCAAATTCAGCGTATCAGTTTGAAATTTTAACACATAGTACGTGGTTCACTAATTGACTAATGTTCCAGCGGAATCAACGGCAGGCTATCCACTCGGACACTTCCACTGCGCGCCGCGGGCGGCTCGCTGCTCCGCGCGGATCAGATGGCGGAGCGGCTCCGCGCGGATCAGAAGGCGGAGCGGCACAGCGGGCAGTTGGACTTGTTGCTGGTGGCGAACCACTTGCGCTGCGACACAAATAAACGAGCTAGTCCATCAACCATGTTTAAATCATGAAATCCTTGTAAGCCTCGGTATTTTCAGTCGGTTATACAGGGTGAATGTTTAAAGTGTGCGTGGATGGCCAAATCCGAAACTAGGCCGATTTTCATGAAAACTAAAACTATTATGACATCAACTATAACAATGATTTGTATTTTTTAAAGCTTTTATTTAACTTGCAAAGTTTGTATGTATGTATGTTTGTTCGAGTGGAATCTTGCTACTCAACTTTGAAGCAGATATCCTCAACAGATTGAACTGAAATTTTGTATATACCTTTAGTTTGGATGACAATAAACGATAAGCTTGTTGAGAGTAACTCGAAAAATAATGTGACGTCATTATAAATTCAATATGGCGGAATTTTTATTATGCACTTCTACAATATGGGTATCAAATAAAAGGGCTTGGTGAGAGTAACTGGAAATAAGTAAAAAAGAAATTAAAAAGAAAATAAACTTTAAAAAAAGCTTTTATTTAAATGCTCTAAAAAGAAGAAAATAAAATTTTCCTTTAAAATTTAAGATAAAAGCTTGTCGCGAGGTTTGCGTAAGTACCTACCTATAAGTATTTAATTAATCAAACCTCACGAAAAGCTTTCGTGATCAATTTTAAAGTAAAATTTATTTTCTTCTTTTTAGAGCTTTTAAATGAAACTTTTTTTTTTTTTTAATTATTTTAAATTGGCATTTCTAGCCAGTAATCGAAACGGCTGATTTAGAAAAATAAGTCATGTAGAGCAAAAGGAAAGCGCTCGTTTTTCACAGATCGGGCAGGCGACTTCGAGTAACCGGAGAACATAACATAAGAAAGAAGATTCCAACGAATGAGGGCTACTGTTTTTTTAATCACCAGATGGCGCCACTGTCGAATGAGGTCCATAATCGTAGCATTAAAGAAGTTATTACGAGCATGTGAACAAATTTGGCAGGAAAATAATTTATGATGCCGTTAATATGCGATTAATACAACATAGATATCGTCGCAGTGTTACGTGGACTCCTCATAAAGAAAAAAAGAAGGACATCATATTTCCGACATGAAATAATTTCAATGCTGTGGTCGGGAGAATCGTAACTTAATCTGCCATATTCAGGCTGTATTAGTAAAATATTCACTAAAAAACAAAACAAATAAGTAAATAAACTCTTGTCAAAAGACAACCAACAGTTTAATTTGACACATTAATATCGCAGATCTCACGCCACACTAGCGCCTCTAGCGGCGAATTAAAATGCGATAGCTCTCATTGAGATCCTCTACCATTTTTTTTTCGGTTAAAATAGTTTTATTGCTAAGAATGGAACCCAATCCTTTTGCACAATGCTGTTCGAATAAAAAATATATCGATGTATATTTCGCTCCATTGCGGCGTGCAGCAGGCTGAATAGTGATAAGTAGAAGTAGAAGTAGATACCAGGCAGATGGTGTGGAACTTGTTCTTGCACTGGTTGCAGAGCACGCGCGGCAAGCGCCCGGTGTTGGGGTGCAGGCGGCAGTAGCAGATGTAGCACTGCGGCGACGACTCCACGCGCGCGCTCACCGCTTGCGTCCACATCTTCAGCGCGTTCAGCAGCGTGCCGTTCTGCAGGCCATGCCACATGTTACACATAACATATACCTTACGTTACTTCTGACGTTTTATGAGTGCATCATGTATGCACTAATATATATATGTCGTGGATAACGATATTGTTTAATAAAAGTTGCTCAATTGATTAATGTAGTAGTGGGGTAAACGCCGTGACGTTATTTAGTAATGGCGGCACGTGAACAGAGTCGTTTTGGAAAGTGGTGATTGTCGAACGGGCACTTCGCATCGGGACGCGGACCAAGTCACTTCTCCAAAACGAAACTGTCGGTTTGCCTAGTTAGATTGATTTGTGTGTATTTAGTTTATTCGATTATTAAAATAAAAGTGTAGTTACATTTACACTTCGTGTTATTCAACGCCACCTACGAAATGGACCCTTTACCACCGAACCAAGATGGTGACGACCCTATCGCTCTACCGTCGCTGACCTCGACATATATATCGTGTTAACGCCGGGTGCGCGTGTGTATCTGGTAGGCGAGGTAGAGCGCGAGCCAGTGCGTGTTGGCGCCGGGCCCGCTGGCGTGCGGCGCGGCCAGGCGCGGCGCCGCCAGCGGGTGCGCGTGTGTACCTGGTAGGCGAGGTAGAGCGCGAGCCAGTGCGTGTTGGCGCCGGGCCCGCTGGCGTGCGGCGCGGCCAGGCGCGGCGCCGCCAGCGGGTGCGCGTGTGTACCTGGTAGGCGAGGTAGAGCGCGAGCCAGTGCGTGTTGGCGCCGGGCCCGCTGGCGTGCGGCGCGGCCAGGCGCGGCGCCGCCAGCGGGTGCGCGTGTGTACCTGGTAGGCGAGGTAGAGCGCGAGCCAGTGCGTGTTGGCGCCGGGCCCGCTGGCGTGCGGCGCGGCCAGGCGCGGCGCCGCCAGCGGGTGCGCGTGTGTACCTGGTAGGCGAGGTAGAGCGCGAGCCAGTGCGTGTTGGCGCCGGGCCCGCTGGCGTGCGGCGCGGCCAGGCGCGGCGCCGCCAGCGGGTGCGCGTGTGTACCTGGTAGGCGAGGTAGAGCGCGAGCCAGTGCGTGTTGGCGCCGGGCCCGCTGGCGTGCGGCGCGGCCAGGCGCGGCGCCGCCAGCGGGTGCGCGTGTGTACCTGGTAGGCGAGGTAGAGCGCGAGCCAGTGCGTGTTGGCGCCGGGCCCGCTGGCGTGCGGCGCGGCCAGGCGCGGCGCCGCCAGCGGGTGCGCGTGTGTACCTGGTAGGCGAGGTAGAGCGCGAGCCAGTGCGTGTTGGCGCCGGGTGCGCGTGTGTACCTGGTAGGCGAGGTAGAGCGCGAGCCAGTGCGTGTTGGCGCCGGGCCCGCTGGCGTGCGGCGCGGCCAGGCGCGGCGCCGCCAGCGGGTGCGCGTGTGTACCTGGTAGGCGAGGTAGAGCGCGAGCCAGTGCGTGTTGGCGCCGGGCCCGCTGGCGTGCGGCGCGGCCAGGCGCGGCGCCGCCAGCGGGTGCGCGTGTGTACCTGGTAGGCGAGGTAGAGCGCGAGCCAGTGCGTGTTGGCGCCGGGCCCGCTGGCGTGCGGCGCGGCCAGGCGCGGCGCCGCCAGCGGGTGCGCGTGTGTACCTGGTAGGCGAGGTAGAGCGCGAGCCAGTGCGTGTTGGCGCCGGGCCCGCTGGCGTGCGGCGCGGCCAGGCGCGGCGCCGCCAGCGGGTGCGCGTGTGTACCTGGTAGGCGAGGTAGAGCGCGAGCCAGTGCGTGTTGGCGCCGGGCCCGCTGGCGTGCGGCGCGGCCAGGCGCGGCGCCGCCAGCGGGTGCGCGTGTGTACCTGGTAGGCGAGGTAGAGCGCGAGCCAGTGCGTGTTGGCGCCGGGCCCGCTGGCGTGCGGCGCGGCCAGGCGCGGCGCCGCCAGCGGGTGCGCGTGTGTACCTGGTAGGCGAGGTAGAGCGCGAGCCAGTGCGTGTTGGCGCCGGGCCCGCTGGCGTGCGGCGCGGCCAGGCGCGGCGCCGCCAGCGGGTGCGCGTGTGTACCTGGTAGGCGAGGTAGAGCGCGAGCCAGTGCGTGTTGGCGCCGGGCCCGCTGGCGTGCGGCGCGGCCAGGCGCGGCGCCGCCAGCGGGTGCGCGTGTGTACCTGGTAGGCGAGGTAGAGCGCGAGCCAGTGCGTGTTGGCGCCGGGCCCGCTGGCGTGCGGCGCGGCCAGGCGCGGCGCCGCCAGCGGGTGCGCGTGTGTACCTGGTAGGCGAGGTAGAGCGCGAGCCAGTGCGTGTTGGCGCCGGGCCCGCTGGCGTGCGGCGCGGCCAGGCGCGGCGCCGCCAGCGGGTGCGCGTGTGTACCTGGTAGGCGAGGTAGAGCGCGAGCCAGTGCGTGTTGGCGCCGGGCCCGCTGGCGTGCGGCGCGGCCAGGCGCGGCGCCGCCAGCGGGTGCGCGTGTGTACCTGGTAGGCGAGGTAGAGCGCGAGCCAGTGCGTGTTGGCGCCGGGCCCGCTGGCGTGCGGCGCGGCCAGGCGCGGCGCCGCCAGCGGGTGCGCGTGTGTACCTGGTAGGCGAGGTAGAGCGCGAGCCAGTGCGTGTTGGCGCCGGGCCCGCTGGCGTGCGGCGCGGCCAGGCGCGGCGCCGCCAGCGGGTGCGCGTGTGTACCTGGTAGGCGAGGTAGAGCGCGAGCCAGTGCGTGTTGGCGCCGGGTGCGCGTGTGTACCTGGTAGGCGAGGTAGAGCGCGAGCCAGTGCGTGTTGGCGCCGGGCCCGCTGGCGTGCGGCGCGGCCAGGCGCGGCGCCGCCAGCGGGTGCGCGTGTGTACCTGGTAGGCGAGGTAGAGCGCGAGCCAGTGCGTGTTGGCGCCGGGCCCGCTGGCGTGCGGCGCGGCCAGGCGCGGCGCCGCCAGCGGGTGCGCGTGTGTACCTGGTAGGCGAGGTAGAGCGCGAGCCAGTGCGTGTTGGCGCCGGGCCCGCTGGCGTGCGGCGCGGCCAGGCGCGGCGCCGCCAGCGGGTGCGCGTGTGTACCTGGTAGGCGAGGTAGAGCGCGAGCCAGTGCGTGTTGGCGCCGGGCCCGCTGGCGTGCGGCGCGGCCAGGCGCGGCGCCGCCAGCGGGTGCGCGTGTGTACCTGGTAGGCGAGGTAGAGCGCGAGCCAGTGCGTGTTGGCGCCGGGCCCGCTGGCGTGCGGCGCGGCCAGGCGCGGCGCCGCCAGCGGGTGCGCGTGTGTACCTGGTAGGCGAGGTAGAGCGCGAGCCAGTGCGTGTTGGCGCCGGGCCCGCTGGCGTGCGGCGCGGCCAGGCGCGGCGCCGCCAGCGGGTGCGCGTGTGTACCTGGTAGGCGAGGTAGAGCGCGAGCCAGTGCGTGTTGGCGCCGGGCCCGCTGGCGTGCGGCGCGGCCAGGCGCGGCGCCGCCAGCGGGTGCGCGTGTGTACCTGGTAGGCGAGGTAGAGCGCGAGCCAGTGCGTGTTGGCGCCGGGCCCGCTGGCGTGCGGCGCGGCCAGGCGCGGCGCCGCCAGCGGGTGCGCGTGTGTACCTGGTAGGCGAGGTAGAGCGCGAGCCAGTGCGTGTTGGCGCCGGGCCCGCTGGCGTGCGGCGCGGCCAGGCGCGGCGCCGCCAGCGGGTGCGCGTGTGTACCTGGTAGGCGAGGTAGAGCGCGAGCCAGTGCGTGTTGGCGCCGGGCCCGCTGGCGTGCGGCGCGGCCAGGCGCGGCGCCGCCAGCGGGTGCGCGTGTGTACCTGGTAGGCGAGGTAGAGCGCGAGCCAGTGCGTGTTGGCGCCGGGCCCGCTGGCGTGCGGCGCGGCCAGGCGCGGCGCCGCCAGCGGGTGCGCGTGTGTACCTGGTAGGCGAGGTAGAGCGCGAGCCAGTGCGTGTTGGCGCCGGGCCCGCTGGCGTGCGGCGCGGCCAGGCGCGGCGCCGCCAGCGGGTGCGCGTGTGTACCTGGTAGGCGAGGTAGAGCGCGAGCCAGTGCGTGTTGGCGCCGGGCCCGCTGGCGTGCGGCGCGGCCAGGCGCGGCGCCGCCAGCGGGTGCGCGTGTGTACCTGGTAGGCGAGGTAGAGCGCGAGCCAGTGCGTGTTGGCGCCGGGCCCGCTGGCGTGCGGCGCGGCCAGGCGCGGCGCCGCCAGCGGGTGCGCGTGTGTACCTGGTAGGCGAGGTAGAGCGCGAGCCAGTGCGTGTTGGCGCCGGGCCCGCTGGCGTGCGGCGCGGCCAGGCGCGGCGCCGCCAGCGGGTGCGCGTGTGTACCTGGTAGGCGAGGTAGAGCGCGAGCCAGTGCGTGTTGGCGCCGGGCCCGCTGGCGTGCGGCGCGGCCAGGCGCGGCGCCGCCAGCGGGTGCGCGTGTGTACCTGGTAGGCGAGGTAGAGCGCGAGCCAGTGCGTGTTGGCGCCGGGCCCGCTGGCGTGCGGCGCGGCCAGGCGCGGCGCCGCCAGCGGGTGCGCGTGTGTACCTGGTAGGCGAGGTAGAGCGCGAGCCAGTGCGTGTTGGCGCCGGGCCCGCTGGCGTGCGGCGCGGCCAGGCGCGGCGCCGCCAGCGGGTGCGCGTGTGTACCTGGTAGGCGAGGTAGAGCGCGAGCCAGTGCGTGTTGGCGCCGGGCCCGCTGGCGTGCGGCGCGGCCAGGCGCGGCGCCGCCAGCGGGTGCGCGTGTGTACCTGGTAGGCGAGGTAGAGCGCGAGCCAGTGCGTGTTGGCGCCGGGCCCGCTGGCGTGCGGCGCGGCCAGGCGCGGCGCCGCCAGCGGGTGCGCGTGTGTACCTGGTAGGCGAGGTAGAGCGCGAGCCAGTGCGTGTTGGCGCCGGGCCCGCTGGCGTGCGGCGCGGCCAGGCGCGGCGCCGCCAGCGGGTGCGCGTGTGTACCTGGTAGGCGAGGTAGAGCGCGAGCCAGTGCGTGTTGGCGCCGGGCCCGCTGGCGTGCGGCGCGGCCAGGCGCGGCGCCGCCAGCGGGTGCGCGTGTGTACCTGGTAGGCGAGGTAGAGCGCGAGCCAGTGCGTGTTGGCGCCGGGCCCGCTGGCGTGCGGCGCGGCCAGGCGCGGCGCCGCCAGCGGGTGCGCGTGTGTACCTGGTAGGCGAGGTAGAGCGCGAGCCAGTGCGTGTTGGCGCCGGGCCCGCTGGCGTGCGGCGCGGCCAGGCGCGGCGCCGCCAGCGGGTGCGCGTGTGTACCTGGTAGGCGAGGTAGAGCGCGAGCCAGTGCGTGTTGGCGCCGGGCCCGCTGGCGTGCGGCGCGGCCAGGCGCGGCGCCGCCAGCGGGTGCGCGTGTGTACCTGGTAGGCGAGGTAGAGCGCGAGCCAGTGCGTGTTGGCGCCGGGCCCGCTGGCGTGCGGCGCGGCCAGGCGCGGCGCCGCCAGCGGGTGCGCACGCGCCAGCCACACGCGCAGCTCGATGAGGCGCTCCTCTACGTTGTACACGCACGTGACCTCGTTCGACGACCACGCGATGCGGATCTAAGGAGCATCACGCACCACATTAATGCATCATCATTAAATCTATCTACTAATATATAAAACTGAAGAGTTTGTTTGTTTACTTGAACGCGCTAATAACAGGAACTACTGGTCAGATTTGAAAAAATATTTCAGTATTAGATAGCCCATTTATCGAGGAAAGCTATAGGCTATAATATATCATTACGCTAAGACCAATAGGAGCGGAGCAGTAATGAAAATTGTGACGCAGACGAAGTTGCGCGGGTCAACTAGTACTAAATATACTAGAATACTACATTGACTAGATCCTAGAATATTACAATGAGCTGGTCCCTTGCGGCGCGCGGCGCCACGTAGGCCGCCACCACGCGCTCCAGCAGGCGCGCCGCCCGCGCCGGCGCCGCGCCCCACCAGCCGCGCGCGCCGCCCGTGCCGGCGCCCACCAGCGCGCGGTACAGTACCTCAGCGTCCTCGATCTCGTGCGCGCGCCGCTGCAGCAGCTCGAGCTGGTCCCTTGCGGCGCGCGGCGCCACGTAGGCCGCCACCACGCGCTCCAGCAGGCGCGCCGCCCGCGCCGGCGCCGCGCCCCACCAGCCGCGCGCGCCGCCCGTGCCGGCGCCCACCAGCGCGCGGTACAGTACCTCAGCGTCCTCGATCTCGTGCGCGCGCCGCTGCAGCAGCTCGAGCTGGTCCCTTGCGGCGCGCGGCGCCACGTAGGCCGCCACCACGCGCTCCAGCAGGCGCGCCGCCCGCGCCGGCGCCGCGCCCCACCAGCCGCGCGCGCCGCCCGTGCCGGCGCCCACCAGCGCGCGGTACAGTACCTCAGCGTCCTCGATCTCGTGCGCGCGCCGCTGCAGCAGCTCGAGCTGGTCCCTTGCGGCGCGCGGCGCCACGTAGGCCGCCACCACGCGCTCCAGCAGGCGCGCCGCCCGCGCCGGCGCCGCGCCCCACCAGCCGCGCGCGCCGCCCGTGCCGGCGCCCACCAGCGCGCGGTACAGTACCTCAGCGTCCTCGATCTCGTGCGCGCGCCGCTGCAGCAGCTCGAGCTGGTCCCTTGCGGCGCGCGGCGCCACGTAGGCCGCCACCACGCGCTCCAGCAGGCGCGCCGCCCGCGCCGGCGCCGCGCCCCACCAGCCGCGCGCGCCGCCCGTGCCGGCGCCCACCAGCGCGCGGTACAGTACCTCAGCGTCCTCGATCTCGTGCGCGCGCCGCTGCAGCAGCTCGAGCTGGTCCCTTGCGGCGCGCGGCGCCACGTAGGCCGCCACCACGCGCTCCAGCAGGCGCGCCGCCCGCGCCGGCGCCGCGCCCCACCAGCCGCGCGCGCCGCCCGTGCCGGCGCCCACCAGCGCGCGGTACAGTACCTCAGCGTCCTCGATCTCGTGCGCGCGCCGCTGCAGCAGCTCGAGCTGGTCCCTTGCGGCGCGCGGCGCCACGTAGGCCGCCACCACGCGCTCCAGCAGGCGCGCCGCCCGCGCCGGCGCCGCGCCCCACCAGCCGCGCGCGCCGCCCGTGCCGGCGCCCACCAGCGCGCGGTACAGTACCTCAGCGTCCTCGATCTCGTGCGCGCGCCGCTGCAGCAGCTCGAGCTGGTCCCTTGCGGCGCGCGGCGCCACGTAGGCCGCCACCACGCGCTCCAGCAGGCGCGCCGCCCGCGCCGGCGCCGCGCCCCACCAGCCGCGCGCGCCGCCCGTGCCGGCGCCCACCAGCGCGCGGTACAGTACCTCAGCGTCCTCGATCTCGTGCGCGCGCCGCTGCAGCAGCTCGAGCTGGTCCCTTGCGGCGCGCGGCGCCACGTAGGCCGCCACCACGCGCTCCAGCAGGCGCGCCGCCCGCGCCGGCGCCGCGCCCCACCAGCCGCGCGCGCCGCCCGTGCCGGCGCCCACCAGCGCGCGGTACAGTACCTCAGCGTCCTCGATCTCGTGCGCGCGCCGCTGCAGCAGCTCGAGCTGGTCCCTTGCGGCGCGCGGCGCCACGTAGGCCGCCACCACGCGCTCCAGCAGGCGCGCCGCCCGCGCCGGCGCCGCGCCCCACCAGCCGCGCGCGCCGCCCGTGCCGGCGCCCACCAGCGCGCGGTACAGTACCTCAGCGTCCTCGATCTCGTGCGCGCGCCGCTGCAGCAGCTCGAGCTGGTCCCTTGCGGCGCGCGGCGCCACGTAGGCCGCCACCACGCGCTCCAGCAGGCGCGCCGCCCGCGCCGGCGCCGCGCCCCACCAGCCGCGCGCGCCGCCCGTGCCGGCGCCCACCAGCGCGCGGTACAGTACCTCAGCGTCCTCGATCTCGTGCGCGCGCCGCTGCAGCAGCTCGAGCTGGTCCCTTGCGGCGCGCGGCGCCACGTAGGCCGCCACCACGCGCTCCAGCAGGCGCGCCGCCCGCGCCGGCGCCGCGCCCCACCAGCCGCGCGCGCCGCCCGTGCCGGCGCCCACCAGCGCGCGGTACAGTACCTCAGCGTCCTCGATCTCGTGCGCGCGCCGCTGCAGCAGCTCGAGCTGGTCCCTTGCGGCGCGCGGCGCCACGTAGGCCGCCACCACGCGCTCCAGCAGGCGCGCCGCCCGCGCCGGCGCCGCGCCCCACCAGCCGCGCGCGCCGCCCGTGCCGGCGCCCACCAGCGCGCGGTACAGCGCGCGGCACGCCAGCGCGCCCACGTCCGCGCCGCGCGCCGGCTCTGCAACACGACCTAATGTTGTACTACTGGATTTTTTGCCGGGATTTTAACCATAAAACTCGGTACTAGTACCTTTAGGTACTAAGAGTTACGTCATACGGAAGTCGTATGATAATTTTATAATTATATTTTATATTTTTTGAAGTTATTCAAAATATTTGACCAAAAATGACAATCCCCCGCCCCTTATCTCCAAAACTACTGAGCCTAAAATTTTGAAAATAAAAATGCAGATAATAATTCTAAGATAACCCATAAACATATTAAAAGTCTGTAATGTTAAAATAAAATGTAAAAAAAAAAATGGTTTGGAACCCATTGCACGCGAGTCCGGCTCGCACTTGGTCAGTTTTTTTTTACCAAATCCATATGAAAGTATATACGACAGCTAAAACAAAAACACTTATTTAATGATGAAAACTTGTTGCTCAAAAACCTATTTAAATGTAATAAGAAACCACAAATAATGATTATAATAATCCCCCCCCCCCCACGCGCCGCCTTAACGTGTGGACGTGTTCTTGTGCGCTCCGTATCGATAAATTCATTTTGGACAAAATTAACAAGTGTTTCCTAAAAAAAGAGTGTCTAACTTCTTACGAAAAGTAAAGTTAATCATATTGTGCAAACAAATACATTACAGACCCAGTAGTGAGTGAATACGAAACAGTGGACAATTATTTTTTTGTTACTTATTTAGTTAGCGCTCGGCGTGCAGTGACGGTACATCGCATTGTGACCTTTGAGCTATCGCTGAGTCGCTACGCCGACCGACCGGTTTACTGCATTAGCGAGTATATACGACGGTGAATCTTAGTTTAAATTTACTAAGGGAATTGACGCTAGTGCGCAGCGGTTGAAAGTCCCATCTGTGAACGTCGAGTATTTGGGTTCCTATCCAACCTGTTTGGCGTTTTAGTTTTATTCTGAGTGTTCTAAGCCCAGATCGAATTGAGAATCATATAATTCAAGTGAAAGCGGTCACTTCTAAGATAGACGAGACAAACAAGGATATAGAAAAATCAATGTTATCAGTCACTGAACAACTAACCTCACTTGAGCTTAAAATCAGCGGTTTAGAAGTCGAGAGGAATTCTATGTCTACCAAACTCTAGCTCTAGAGGAAAAACTAGATTCGCTCGACCGCACACTTGTTAAGACCAGCGTTGAGCTTCGTAACGTACCGAAAAGGCCTAAAGAATCGAAGAACCACAATCATTCACAATCGTTCATCTCAGTTACTAATTGTTTAACCTTACTAAATTCTAATAGTTTTATCACAATAATCTCTTATTACTTAATCACTTTCTTCGTATCACAGTCGTTCATCTTTAAGCTAACAAGTAAATGTTGTACCAGTTACTAATTGGAATTGAAAATTTGGAACCGTGTTGTATGTTGTCCTTACAGCCCGATTTACACTTCAATAAGTACAGTAGCGAGTTAAGAACTCAGACAGTTAAGTAATAAGTAGTACCTAACTCAACTTAATCGACAACTTACTAGGTAGGTAGGTACTTAACTCGCTTTTGTCGTTCAAACAACATTAACAACTTAACTCGCCGATGACACAAGTTAACTCGCTACTGTAGGTAGGTACTTATTGAAGTGTAAATCGGGCTGTAAGGACAACATACAACACGGTTCCAAATTTGAACAATCAATAGGTATGTAGATATGTAAGTAGGTAATATAATAACAGAATTACATCACAATATTTAAAATAGGTAGGTAGGTACTATTTCGATCCATCAAGGAGTTACCTAAACCCAACCCAAGTGTTTGCGACAACTCTTCGAGGCGCGCGTGGTCACCGCGCGCCGTCGACTACTCGGGCTCGGTCCTTATAGGACGGCGAATATCGAGCTACCCAATGCTCGGCGTTCGCAAGCTCGCGTCTACGGAGGCTGGAGATCGTCCTCGTCCTGCGATCCTCGCCAACGGCGTCTGTTGGCTCATGCGACAGGTGAGGACGCCGTGACGTCTCTCCAGCCACGCCTCAAAGAGGGGACTTACCGCCGCAATCGTGGCGTGTCCAGTCTTATTTATACCTATACCTACTGAATAATATATGCAACTAACATAAGAAGAAATTGAAATAGGTACTTACCTCTCCATCACTTCTAAGTTCTTCTGTAGATTCTAATAATAATTCCTCTTCGTCGTCACCTTCTAATATTCTGATTAATTCCTCAGTAGTAGTCATTTTATCGACAATGCAGAAATAGCCACGAACAACTTTAATGGAACTTTCCATTCGTTTCACCCGCTCGTGACGTAGGCAGCCGTCGTATTAATGCGACAGCGGCGCTAGACTAACTAGAGAAATATTATTGCAAGCATAGGGGTCTAGGGATGGGAACTAACGTCAAATATTGGCATTATACAAAGATCGTGAGGAATATTTTTCTTTTGAATAATAAGGAAAAGAATTAGTACACAAAGTAACAATTATGTTAAATTTAACTTTATTTCGTATGACACTTTATTTTATGCTGAATGATGCACTATACCTGATTATTTACTGTTTTCGTTTTAATGCGCATTGCATTGTATCCCATCCCTATGGTCATATATATGCGACGCGCGCGATAGACACCGAAGAAAACTCCAAGCTGCCAATTACTTATTTTTGTTTAAGTTTTTTCAATGCTTAGAGCTATGAAACATAATTTTAAGTAATTGTTATAAATAATAGGTCTATTTAATAATAGTTTTAGTTGTACCTCGTAGTTAACAGGACGAAAATGGAACGAAAAAATCATGCATGATCTCTGTCGCAGAAATGCGACACGAGCGGTAGGGACACGGAAACGTGTGTCGCATATATGCGACACAAGCGGTTAAAAGGTTAAATTTTACTTTCCCAACTAGAATATATAAAATCAAAACTTTTACAACTATTTGATAGTCGCCATGTTTTTAATTTGAAAACTAAAAAAATTAATACAATTTGATGCTTAATAATATAAATGATTTACTTGAAACTGTTGACCAATTTTCTGTATCGGAAACCTACTCATGCACTCCGGAACAAACATTTACAAATCTGAAACATGAAAATACATACTTCAAAATTCTCACTCAAAATATTCGATCTATAAATCGAAATTACCTGCATTTGGAAACACTATTACACCGACTTAATGTAGACTGCCAGCTCGTTGTTTTGACAGAATGTTGGCTACCGTGCAACACTAATTCTTTTATCCCTACTATGCAAAATTATAAATCCTATTCCACGACAAAACATATAAACCAGAGCGATGGTGTTGCGGTCTACATTAAGTCAAGCCTCATAACCACTTGCGAAGAACCCAATTTTAACGAATCTGCTTCGGGACTTATTGTTAAGGTAATTTCCGAAATAGCAATACTTTGTATATATCGTTCTCCTTCCAATGATAACATTCAAACATTCTTGACAGCACTTAATGGAATTTTACTTACACTCACAAAGTTTAAGTCAGTTATCATTACCGGTGACATCAACTTGGATATAAAGGCGACATCAGAAGATACCCGTGCTCAAGACTATCTTAATACATTAGCGTTCCATGGATTCCTACCTGCACATACCCTTCCTACCAGAGAAAAGAATTGCCTACATCATATCATGCTTCGCTGTAAGTCTAAAACCATAACTTTTATTTATGATTCTACGGTTACTGACCATTGTTCTTCTTTATTTGTAATAACAAACCTACAAAATCCCCCCAGAAAACCATTACTAAGGTAGATTACGTAAGCCTTGACACGGCAATGAAAAGTCTAGGTTTTTTTTAAATTTTTTGTATAGCTAACCCTAACTCAGTAGCCGAAAACCTTGTCAACATTTTAACCACGATTATAAATGAAATCAACACCCAACAATAACAAAAATCCCTTCAAGTAAAAAAATACTTAAACCCTGGATCACTGCGGGCCTACTGCGGTGCATACGTAATCGTGATTCTATGCATAGGAAGCTTAAACTCACACCTGAAAATGAAACCTTACCCATCACCTACAAACGATACAGAAATTTTTGTGCAATACTACTAAGAAAATATGATTCACAGGAACTAAACAAGGCGACAAATAATACTAAAAAACTATGGGATACTATAAAGAACATAACTAATATGACTAAAACTAAAAATACTTCCACTGATCTAATTTCAAACTCACTTTCACCTACTCAGTCTTGCTCTAATGTCAACCAATATTTCGTCAGCGTTGGAAAGAACCTTGCAGACAAAATTCCTAGAAATCGAACACAATTAGGTATGGCACCCCCAATTACCTGTGACAAGTCATTTGTGCTTGAACAAACAGACCCAGTAGAAGTCGCATCTACTATAAACTCACTGAGAGTCACTGCTGCTACAGGATGGGACGGAATATCTTCTTCTTTTATGAGAAGATACGCGCAGACCCATGCCCCTGTGCTTAGTTATTTGTATAACCTTTGCTTCCAGTCAGCCATCTTGCCTGACTCTTTTAAAACCGCAATAATTCATCCTATCTTTAAGGGCGGGGATGGGGCTGTACCTAGTAACTACCGACCCATAGCTGTTTTAAGTGCTTTGTCCAAGGTACTTGAGCGTTTACGAGACTCGTGTGCTATCTTGAACATTTTGGATTAATATCACCACAGCAGTTCGGTTTTCGTTCAAACAAATCTACTTGTGACGCAGTTAACGACTTGGTCAATCATATAGTTGGTAGTCTAAACCACAGGAAAAAGGTGCTAACAATTTTCCTCGATCTTAAAAAAGCCTTTGATACAGTTCCCATCCCCATCCTTCTAAATAAATTAGAAAATCTTGGAATTAGAGGGCTTCCACTTGAACTTTTCAAAAGTTACCTCACTGATCGTAAACAATACATTATTATAGGTGACCACAGGAGCGAGGAACTTCGGACTTCTATCGAGTATGGCGTCCCACAGGGCAGCACCTTGGGCCCATCACTTTTCCTAGTATTTATCAACGATCTCTGCAACCTCGATATTGCGAATTCAAAAATCGTATGTTTTGCAGATGACACAGCGATAACATTCACTGCGGTCTCGTGGTCGGACTTGGAAACAGTGACACAACATGGTTTTAATTGTGCCGTAAAATGGCTCGATTCACACTCCTTAACTCTCAATACGACAAAAACATGTTTTATTCCCTTCTCTGTGAGCACTGCTTCTCAACCGACATGTGCCTTCACCATAAAAACGCACTCTTGTTCTACGCAACACCATATGAACTGTCCATGTCCTACTCTTACACCAGTTGATCAGATGAAATATCTTGGAATTTTGTTAGGATAAAATCTCACCTTCAAATCACACATTAGCACGTTCTTTCAGGACGTGTCCGGAAATTGATTTATATTTTCAAAAATTTAAGACATGTAGCTAACCCTTCAATCATCCGTAATGTATATTTCGCACTATGCCAGTCAATCCTCACCTATTGTATCAACAGCTGGGGAGGCGCTGCTAAAACTATTTTGAAGCCCCTTGAGACTGCTCACAGAGCCATATCGAAGGTTTCTACCTTTCGGCCGATTCTTTTTCCAACCAATGAATTATACAAAGCGTGCAATGTACTTAATGTACGGCAACAGTTTATTCTTCACACTGTCTTGCTTCAACATCGTACGACTCCATATGTAGAAATGAATAAACGTCACAAAGACCTAATCTGTACCATACCACCCGCACACACCGCTTTTATAAAAAAATTCAACATCTATCTTGGACCATCTTTGTATAACAAAATCAACTCACATTTACCAGTCTACGGCTCGTCTCTTTTCAATTGTAAAAAGTCTGTCCGTTCATTCATATCAAACCTAAACTATGACGAAACCGAAAATTATCTAACGAGTAAAAACATTCGATAATTACTCCCACTGATGCACACATACGCACGACCACACTCACACAACACAAACACACCATCACGCACATACACAGACACGAAACATACCCGCAGTCCACACTCACATATAATTGCATGTTACAGTTGTTTTTATTTTATTTTTTATTATTAACTCATTGTGGTTTTTCTTTGTATAGCCATCTGTTAATTACCGTTTTTGCCAATCTGCACATGTAACACGTACCAAAACTTATATGTACCGATCGAAACTGTGTCTCCTAAACACAGGCTATTTTGTAGCCTAGCTAGGAGTACAGAGCTTCATCCACCTTATTGTAGATTACAATTTTGTGATATCTACCTGTTATTATTTAAGTAAAAAAATATGTAAATCTACAATCTGTTTATTTAAATAAATATTAGGAGTTATGAGTTAATAATGTATTTTAAGCTTTTAAAGTATTTTCTAGTTACTAAGAATCGATTTATCGCTCTTTTAAATTTATCGAGTCGAATGAAATTTAAAAAAAATATCGATTAGCATAATCGATATGGCATTAAAAAAACAAAATGGCTGAAAGTTGAACACGAATTTAGTTTAAATTAATATAAAATTAATTTATTTCAGGCCATGAAACCTATAGACAATTAATACAATAATTTTGATAAATAACAATAGCTCACATTAATTATTATGAAATTACATTTAAATTTTAGAAACATTATACCTATATTATTCAATTGATTAATGTCAATAGATTTAGATTAAAATTAAAATAGAGAGATTAAAATAATATGGCAATATCAGTCCGTACATGAACGTACAAAATGCCCTAATTACGTGTGACCCAATAGGTCGGTGTTTGTAAATAGCATTTAGATCTGGGGTTTTATTGATCTTCATGATATCTAGATTATAATTGTCATATTATTTTTAATCGTATTTATATGTGAGTAGGCGATATTTGTATAAAATAAAAACATAAACACAGTTGGCGCGAAACTTCCGACTTTGGAAATAAAAAAACTTTATTGCCGCTACATTGGAAGCAAGCTAACGTGCAACCCGTGCCCAAGAAGGGTAGTCGAGCTGACCCGTCGAATTATAGACCCATCTCGGTAACGTCCATACTCTTTAGACTATGGAACGCGTGCTGAATCATAAGCTCTTGGTGTACCTAGAAGCGAATGATATCCTTAGTGACTGACAATACGGGTTCCGCCGAAATCAGTCAACTGGGGATTTTCTAGCGTATGCCATTCACATTTGGAGTGAAGCCATAGAGAAGCACGGGGAGGCACAAGCGGTCTCCCTTGACATCTCGAAGGCTTTCGACAGGGTCTGGCACGATAGCCTTATTAGTAAGCTTCCTTCCTTCGGTCTGCCCGCCGGTTTGTGTGATTGCATCGCAGATTTCCTGAGGGATCGGTCTATCCGAGTGGTCATAGATGGCTGCTCGTCTGGATTGCTGGATATTAATGCCGGGGTTCCTCAGGGATCGGTGCTTTCGGCAACACTGTTCTTGCTGCATATTAATCATCATCATCATCTGCCTAGCCTTTTCCCAACTATATTGGGGTCGGCTTCCAGTCAAACCGGATTCAGCTGAATACCAGTGTTTTACGCGGAGTGGCTGCCTACTAGACCTCCACAACCCATTAACTGGGTAACACGGTACTTCTTGGCAAGACTGGAGTCAGATTAACTGGCTTCTGACAATCCGTAACGACTGCCAAAGATCTACAAAATGACAGCCGACCAACGGCTTAACGTGCTTTCCGAGGCACGGAGGAAACTCGGTATGTTAAGATGGTCACCCATCCACAGACCAACCTTGGCAAGCGTACCTTAAAGATCGACCCGTGCGGCTGTTATTATTTAGCCACGAGCTCCTCTTGCTGCATATTAATGATCTGCTTAAACCCGGTACCTTTGGGTATGCAGACGACAGTACTGTTGCTGAGAGATACGTGTCCGACTCACGAGCTGGTGGCTCGCAGATCCGGTCTCTCCGGGAGGCTATGGTTGAGTGCTTGAATGTGTCCTTACAGGCTGTCTCTGAATGGGGCGATGCCTATCTGGTCAAGTTCAATGCTGCTAAGACCCAAGCGTGTCTATTTTCCGCCAAAAGGAGCCAATTCCACCCAGCTCCATCTTTCCGAGGTGCAACCGTGCCGATAACCGACCAACTTGAACTTCTTGGGGTTACATTAACATCTACTCTCAATTTTGGCCCTTATATAGAGGCAAAAGCTCAAGTGGCTGCAAGGAAGTAGGGGATCCTAGCAAAGGTGAGACGGTACTTCACGCTGGAACAGCTGCTCAAACTCTATCAAGCGCAAGTTCGATCTTGTATGGAATACTGCTTTCATCTTTGGGACGGATCTGCCAGATACCAGCTTGATGCCCTTGAGTCAATTGAGAAACGAGCCAAGAGGATCATCGGCAATGAGAGGCTCGTCGCGACGAAGCTCCAAAGTCTTGAGCATCGACGACGAGTTGCTAGCTTGTCGGTTTTGTACCGGTTGCAGTTAGGGGAATGTGCGACGGAATTGCATAATTTAATTTTGCCAACCCCCCCCCCGTAATGACCCCGTAATGGAGGGGGTAGTGGTTTGCTAAATCAAATCCACAATTTTCATTGTTTTTAGCCTCAAACATAGCTGTCATCAAAATTGTAATGCAGATAATGTTGTGTCAAGGTCAACATTCGATCGTATTTTTAATTCACTTATGTATGAATTAGGATAAACCGAAGAACGCAAATAGAATTATTATGTCTTGATTTTGCATCTTTTTAGCGAGCGAGAAGTTTGTTTACTCATATATTTTCAGAATATTTAAGTTGACTACCTTTTTGAGAGGTGAAATAATTCATGTTTAAGACACATTTTTAAGCAGACTGAAGCGATTTGAACGACCTTAACTTGTAATCAGATATTTCTCCCAAAGGAGATGGGGAGGATCCGGTCCAAGTGGCGTCAGTGAATGAGACCTATATTTTCTGAAAGCTTATTGAAATAGTATTATTTTTTGTTTTGGAACCGAAAAAAATCCTCAATGAAAAAAAAAAGTTATCGATCATTTAAATCAAAATTTAAACAATGATTGGAGACATAATAGAAAGCGTTGGATAGTAAAACAGATCTCATTTTTATTTTTTTTCTATTGGTAGGCTCGCGCTTGATCACCATCTCACCTGATGATAAGCGATGACGAAATAATGTCGTCGAATGCAAGAGTTACAAGGAGCGTCTACAAATGAGACTCACATCATTTTAAAGCCCGTTAGAATTGTATAAGTTTTCATAGGAAAAACTCAAAAATCGGCTTATGGCGAAAAAAGTTATACGTCATTAAAGTGTTTGCGTAGTATGGAATTACATTTATTATTATTTGGTTTCGGATTCAATCTTGTCAACTTCCTTCAACTTCTTGTCAACTCACGAATTTTATACAGAAATTAATCGCGAAGCTCTTGCACAAGTTGCCATATGCATTATTATTGCGTGTGTTAATCAGTCAACGAACTAAAGGCTGTCGTGCACACATTATGTCTGTGGTTATTGTTTTTAGACTAGGTACGTCATCAAGAAGGAATACGCCACCCTACGCTTTTGCTTCTTCTTTTTTTAAGTTTTCGCACACCCTCATATTTTTAAACGATCTATCCAACGACATCTCACACTATGGGATAGAAAATATTTAAAAAAACATCCCCACTTTACGTGTAGGGAGGTTCCCTTAATATTTCTTTTTTTCAAGATTTTGTGTAACCACTTTGTCGGCGTGATTAATATGTAGGTATACCCATACCGAATTACAATTTCCTAGTGCTAAACGTCTGAGCTAAACCGCACACAAACAGGCAGACATACGGACATGGCAAAACTATACAATGGTTCATTGTTGACTACGGAACCCTAAAAACGAATGAAACCAACTGTGACTGTGGTGAACATGTATGTATACCCCTTTAAGGAATAATCTTTCACGACTATAAAGTCGTGAAGGTTCTGTGTGACAAGAACTTGGCGAACACTTTGCTTTCATCTCATAAGGATTATAGCAACCAACTGTGATCCTACAGCAACACATGTCTGTGTACCCCTTTAAGCATAATAGTCGTGAAGGTTCCGAGTGACGAGAACTTGGTGAACCATTCACTGGCATCTCATAAGGACTAATGTAACCAAGATGACATTTTTTTTTAGTCATACAACAGTACATTAATTTCTGCTTACCCCTTTAAGGATTGTAGTCGTCAAGGCTATAAGTATAGTAGTTATAATTTAATACTCGTAGAGTAATGAATATTGTTTGTATAATCTTTGTACAGTCAGACTTTATTGATTTGCTTAGAAGTACGAAGAAGAATTCTATATTTTAACCTTCTTTTTAGCTATTTCCATGAGCTTTGGTATTTGAAAAGCACCATACACAACAGTAGATTTGAGTATAGTAGAATCTCAATAACTTCTTGGACTAGAGCCCATACATTTCCTCCCCATCTCCTTTATCGTATAATATAGCTATGGAAACAAATTTTTCATAGTATATTCGAGTGGCGAAATTTGATGTTATTCCTGAATTTGATGACGTAATTTGCGAAATCCCGTCGACTCAGCTGGTGTGTCAAATGTCAAAATCTTGTCGTGCAGAGTGGTTAACTACTGAAGTTGAGCGGCTGTTTTCGTTTAACAAAATTCTAAATCCTGTTAACATTAGCGTTGATGTTCAACAGGTAGTTTAAACATGTAACCGGGTTGGTTGAAGTTGAAATGAAATACAGCCGAAGCAGAAGTAATTTTTCAACACTTGACTTTGTTAAAGCTCGTGCTCGATAAATAGTAGTCACCATTAATGGAGAAGTCCTTGATGCCGAGGAACAGGTCCTGGTAGCCGGGCGGCGCGCTGGTGGCACCCGTGCAGTCCTCGGCGTAGGCGAACACGGCCAGCGGCAGCAGGCGCAGCGTCGCCGTCACCAGCGGCTCCGCGTAGCCGCGCTCTCTGGGGACGGACTCTCTATGACAGCGGCTTCTCACAGCAGTGTATAGGTTATCGGCTGCTTGACCGGACTTTGAGGTAAGGACCAATATATCACGCCGTTATATACGTGCGTTCTTTTTTGGCGCATATTCACTAGTAGACTGCGCGCGCGCAATAAAACACGTTGAATTTAGTTGGCTATAGTACTACTGACTAACTAAATAATGTGCCTCGACAATAATCGATCACCGACAACAATCGTTCAGCTTCGGAAATGGGAACACTAGATGACTTATTAATAAAAAAAATTCAGCAGCCAACCCCACAACAAATCATAGTCATAGTTGCAAATAGGTATGTATTATTATTTATCTTTTATATCATATAGTATGTTTTAGTATGTTAATTATGTATTGTATGTTATATTTAATATGTATAGTTTTTATTTTAGCTTCTTACTGTTACACACTATGTCTACATCTCTTTTTACTCTACTCTCCTTTCGCAGGTATGCTGGAAGAGATTTCTTTTGAAATAAGCATCACCTTTGTACTTATTTTTCTGTTTCTTTCTTCTTATCCTATAAAATGTGTGTACATAAATTGTTAAATAAATAAATAAATAAACAAAATACCATAGGACATAATGCTGTGTAAATAAAACAGACTAAAAGCGTGGTATCTATATCTGTTCATACATTTCAATGTACTATAATATATAGGTATATTATTTAAAAACGGTTCTGAAAATGGTTAAAAGTAAATGTTTCCAAGTAGTGACAAAATAGTGCCAGCCCAGTGCCACGTTGTACGAGTCCTACATGGCCACGCACTCGCACGTACCTTCACCCAACCTGCATAGTCACCTGTATATCTGTATGTAGTGGTGCGCGAGGTCCCCGCGCGCCAGCTGGCACAGCTCGGCCAGCACGTCGGCCAGCAGCAGCCAGCCCAGCGCCACGTTGTACGAGTCCGACATGGCCACGAACTCGCACGTGCCTTCACCCAACCTGCACACACCACACTACATCACTGGCCGTTACTTATCTACTGACCTGAGGCTCTACACAACTGACATTCTGTCAGCTGTAGCGGGGCGAAGGCGATCGTCGAAACGACAATAATTGATGTAGTTGACTAACACTGTTAAAATATTACGATCCACGACGATGAATGATGTCGACGATGCGACGTATCCTCTATATTTTGGCATTTCGACAATCGCATCGCTAATAGAATAAAACTTTGGCTAGAGCCTCTGTTCAACATAAAACGTGCGCACGCAGATCGCTCAGGAAAGCTAGGTGCTTTGGCAAATACAGACCCGCGATGGAGAGGTCAAGTACAGCGGCCAGCACGAGCTCCTGCAGCCGCACGAAGGAGAGGTCAGGTACAGCGCGTACGGTACTCACACGACGGCCCCGAGCGCGCCCAGCACGAGCTCCTGCAGCCGCACGAAGGAGAGGTCAGGTACAGCGCGTACGGTACTCACACGACGGCCCCGAGCGCGCCCAGCACGAGCTCCTGCAGCCGCACGAAGGAGAGGTCAGGTACAGCGCGTACGGTACTCACACGACGGCCCCGAGCGCGCCCAGCACGAGCTCCTGCAGCCGCACGAAGGAGAGGTCAGGTACAGCGCGTACGGTACTCACACGACGGCCCCGAGCGCGCCCAGCACGAGCTCCTGCAGCCGCACGAAGGAGAGGTCAGGTACAGCGCGTACGGTACTCACACGACGGCCCCGAGCGCGCCCAGCACGAGCTCCTGCAGCCGCACGAAGGAGAGGTCAGGTACAGCGCGTACGGTACTCACACGACGGCCCCGAGCGCGCCCAGCACGAGCTCCTGCAGCCGCACGAAGGAGAGGTCAGGTACAGCGCGTACGGTACTCACACGACGGCCCCGAGCGCGCCCAGCACGAGCTCCTGCAGCCGCACGAAGGAGAGGTCAGGTACAGCGCGTACGGTACTCACACGACGGCCCCGAGCGCGCCCAGCACGAGCTCCTGCAGCCGCACGAAGGAGAGGTCAGGTACAGCGCGTACGGTACTCACACGACGGCCCCGAGCGCGCCCAGCACGAGCTCCTGCAGCCGCACGAAGGAGAGGTCAGGTACAGCGCGTACGGTACTCACACGACGGCCCCGAGCGCGCCCAGCACGAGCTCCTGCAGCCGCACGAAGGAGAGGTCAGGTACAGCGCGTACGGTACTCACACGACGGCCCCGAGCGCGCCCAGCACGAGCTCCTGCAGCCGCACGAAGGAGAGGTCAGGTACAGCGCGTACGGTACTCACACGACGGCCCCGAGCGCGCCCAGCACGAGCTCCTGCAGCCGCACGAAGGAGAGGTCAGGTACAGCGCGTACGGTACTCACACGACGGCCCCGAGCGCGCCCAGCACGAGCTCCTGCAGCCGCACGAAGGAGAGGTCAGGTACAGCGCGTACGGTACTCACACGACGGCCCCGAGCGCGCCCAGCACGAGCTCCTGCAGCCGCACGAAGGAGAGGTCAGGTACAGCGCGTACGGTACTCACACGACGGCCCCGAGCGCGCCCAGCACGAGCTCCTGCAGCCGCACGAAGGAGAGGTCAGGTACAGCGCGTACGGTACTCACACGACGGCCCCGAGCGCGCCCAGCACGAGCTCCTGCAGCCGCACGAAGGAGAGGTCAGGTACAGCGCGTACGGTACTCACACGACGGCCCCGAGCGCGCCCAGCACGAGCTCCTGCAGCCGCACGAAGGAGAGGTCAGGTACAGCGCGTACGGTACTCACACGACGGCCCCGAGCGCGCCCAGCACGAGCTCCTGCAGCCGCACGAAGGAGAGGTCAGGTACAGCGCGTACGGTACTCACACGACGGCCCCGAGCGCGCCCAGCACGAGCTCCTGCAGCCGCACGAAGGAGAGGTCAGGTACAGCGCGTACGGTACTCACACGACGGCCCCGAGCGCGCCCAGCACGAGCTCCTGCAGCCGCACGAAGGAGAGGTCAGGTACAGCGCGTACGGTACTCACACGACGGCCCCGAGCGCGCCCAGCACGAGCTCCTGCAGCCGCACGAAGGAGAGGTCAGGTACAGCGCGTACGGTACTCACACGACGGCCCCGAGCGCGCCCAGCACGAGCTCCTGCAGCCGCACGAAGGAGAGGTCAGGTACAGCGCGTACGGTACTCACACGACGGCCCCGAGCGCGCCCAGCACGAGCTCCTGCAGCCGCACGAAGGAGAGGTCAGGTACAGCGCGTACGGTACTCACACGACGGCCCCGAGCGCGCCCAGCACGAGCTCCTGCAGCCGCACGAAGGAGAGGTCAGGTACAGCGCGTACGGTACTCACACGACGGCCCCGAGCGCGCCCAGCACGAGCTCCTGCAGCCGCACGAAGGCGGCGTGCAGCACGTCCAGACAGAACTGCGGCCGCGCCCCCCCCTCCGCGCCCTCCCCGCCCTCCCCGCCCTCCGCGCTGTCCGAGCTCCACAGCTTCAGCTTCTCCGCTGCCAACAAGGTACACACAGTACGGTATCAATACATACAGATCCTAACCTTTACATTGTTGTGGATGCAAGGACGATGGGTCCATATTTGAATATCGAAGATTAAAAGAAAGACGCTTCTGTTGAAACTGGAGCCCTATGGGATTATAATTAGATCTTGATGGACAGACAGGTTTAAGTTTAGGTAAATGGTGTAAACGCACTAGGGTCAGAAATGACAATGGGCATACCTCAAGGCTTAAAATTAGGTACTTTCTTTTTTTAGTTTATATAAATGATTTGCGCCAATTAGTTCATGATCAATCAAAGATGGTGGACACTAGAAAATTTGCGGATGCCGAGCCCACCAAAGCGAATGGGTATTGTGGCTTGCAGCCACGCTCGGACATCCAGAACGATAGATGACACCGGTCATAGATGTATTAAATGTTGTACGGTGCAACCGCACATTATGCAATTCAGCAGTTTACGCCGCACATACATTTCGTTCGATTCAACTCATAATACAGTTCATTTCGCGTTAGGCTATCAAGTCAGCCAGGCGTTCTCGTTACAGCCAACAAGGGCCGCGTCACTCACTTCATTTGCCACACCATCAGTCCATTAAGCTCATTTTACCTATAAGTAATTTTGGGACAATACAGTAGTGTTCTAGTACTTACCTTCTTTTATTCCATTCATTCCCATCTAAAGGTAATGGAGGGTCTAGCAAGAGATCATACATATCTTTTTGGTACTTCGAGCCGGATCAAATCAAGAGCTCAAGCTAGCAGGTGGCTCAGGGATCGTCAAGGATCCGAAACTATCAGGAGTTCAGTGCAGGCCTAGTCTTCGGGACTACCAGATGTCTCGGGGAGCATTTTATCATCAAGAGCTGAGACTAACAAGTGTCTCAGGGATCGTAAAGGATCCAAAACTATCAGGAGTTCAGTGCAGGAGTTCTAGACTTCGGGACTACCAGGTGTCTCGGGGAGCATTTTATCATCAAGAACTGAGACTAACAAGTGTCTCAGGGATCGTCAAGGATTCGAAACTATCAGGAGTTCAGTGCAGGCGTTCTAGACTTCGGGACTACCAGGTGTCTCGGGGAGCGTTTTATCATCAAGAGCTGAGACTAACAAGTGTCTCAGGGATCGTCAAGGATCCGAAACTATCAGGAGTTCAGTGCAGGAGTTCAAGACTTCGGGACTACCAGGTGACTCGGGGAGCGTTTTATCATCAAGAGCTGAGACTAACAAGTGTCTCAGGGATCGTCAAGGATCCGAAACTATCAGGAGTTCAGTGCAGTAGTTCTAGACTTCGGGACTACCAGGTGTCTCGGGGAGCATTTTATCATCAAGAGCTGAGACTAACAGGTGTCTCAGGGATCGTCAAGGATCCGAAACTATCAGGAGTTCAGTGCAGGAGTTCTAGACTTCGGGACTACCAGGTGTTTCGGGGAGCGTTTTGTCATCAAGAGCTGAGGCTAGCAGGTGTCTCAAGGGATCGCCAAGGATCCGTAAGCAGTTATCAAGAAACATTCAAGTAAGATCTTTCCATGTATTTCTTACTTCAAATAAATCTTCGTCATGGAGGCCATACTACACGCACGATCATTATATATATTTAGAGAGTAGATTCACCGCATTGGAATCTTCGCGCAAGAAAAACGAAAATTCCAAACCATCAACAAGTAAGCAAAATAATTCATCATCGTCAAATATCAAGAATACATATTCAGCAAGTAAGACTTCGATACAGAATATCGAACTAACATGTCCGTTGTGTAAAGAGTCCCACGGAATATATTATTGCAATAAGTTTTTAAATATGACACCAAGTGCAAAGCGACAAGCAAAATAACACAATTGCATTTGTGCAAAAATTGTCTTTATGCGCATGGGGATAAAGAATGTACGTCAGAAAGACGCTGCCGCGAATGTCGTGGCAAACATAATACACTTTTACACCAAGCCTTTAACAATAAGTCATCATGTAACCCAATTACGGGAAATGATGTACCAGCAGTTCTTGCTACAAAAACGCAAAATCAAGAATAAGAAAATAATCACGTTTTGCAACAAGGCAACAACGTGATCGAAACATTATTAGCCACTGCAATGATCAAAGTTCAAGCAAGTGACGGATCATACGGCAAAATGCGTGCGCTAATAGATCAAGGCTCTCAAGCCTCCCTTATCTCAGCCAAAGCGGCACAACAGCTAGCTTTATCAAGAAAGTATTGCAGGGCCGTAATTAGCGGGATAGGAGAGAAGGAGAGTAGTAGCAAGGGTGATCACATTGAAAACAAAGAATGGGCTTATCAAGAGGCCTATTCTCAAGCTGTCTATTCTCCCTGTGAATGATAGGATCGACAAACAAGAGTCGCGTTCCAAAGAAGTGAAAGATGGCAAGCCATATCGAAACAAAAAGGTAAACTACAACTTCACATCGCTAGTAATGTTACTTTTGTCTTTCATGAGCATTTTGACTACAGCTCACTGTTCATACAATGTTACCCAATTAAAAGAAAAATAAAGGTTTTTTTTTTGACAAAATTGCAAACGCAATTAATCAGAGATGAATGGAAGATAGTTACATACTATGACATGAATTCATTTTGGCAAGGTACAGAAGCATGCAGTAAATACCTTAGCTACTTGGATCAGTTTGCAAAAAGTTTAACCCTTAAATGCATCTGGTTGCCAAAAATCTACGTACCGATTTTTCGCGATTATCTGTGGACTGATGAACAAGTATCGGAACTTTTTTGTTTTTGGACGAAAAAATACATTCAGCCAAAAAAGTATCGGGAATGGATGATTTGTTTATGGTTCCAAATTCAAATTTTTGTTTTTTTGTAGTTGTTAGATTGGCACAACTGTTTTCCATTTTGGCGCGGAGTTTGAGTTGCATCTGTTATTTATATTAAATACAGTGCTGGTTTTAGTAATATCATATATAGTGTGTATTCCGAATTTCATAATGGACTGAAATATCGAACAAAGAGTTTGTCTTAAATTTTGCATCGCCAATGGAATTTCGTGTTCGGAGTCACTGAAAATGTTACAGAAGGCTTACGGTGAATCGACTTTATCAAAAACTCGTGCTTATGAGTGGTTCAAAGCGTTCAAAAGCGGTCGAGATGTGATGGAAGATTTGCCTCGCTCTGGTAGGCCGTCAACGTCTGCAACTGAAGTTAACATCGCAAAAGTGAAGGAAATAGTGACTGGAAATCCCCATTCAACTCTGAGAGAGATAGCCGCCGAACTTTCTGTATCTCACGAGTCGATCCGTACCATTTTAACTAATCATTTGGGTATGAAACATGTTGCTGCTCGGCTAGTCCCAAAAGATCTGAATTTTCTCCAAAAACTCAATCGCATGAAAGTCGCTGAGGACATGCTAGAACGAGTCAGTTCGGACCCAACATTCATGAAACGCATTGTTACTGGTGACGAGACGTGGGTTTACGAGTTTGACATGCAAACTAGTCAACAAGCTTCGGAGTGGCGCCTTCCAACTGAACCGAAACCGAAAAAAGGAGAATTCGCGGCGAGAACTGAACTCAATTCCAGAAGCAGCGTTTAAAAAATGTTTTGATGAATGGATTATTCGTTGGCGCAAGTGTATCGTTTCTAAAGGAGCATACTTTGAAGGTGATAAAATAAATTTGGATGAATAACAGACATTTTGTGTATTATTGATCTTTTCCCGGTACTTTCTTGACAGAGTAGTATATTGTCAATGTCTGGTAATGACAGTGACAGCGATTATTGCGCTTTTTTTTAAAAAAGTTTCCGTTTGAATGTCAGTAGGCGAACAACTTGGCGTTTTCGAGTTTTGTGCAGTTTCTTTTTGTTGTTTTGGAGAAATATGTCGTAATTTTTGGAAACAAAAATTGAATGTCGATAATTATAAAGGTAAGTTTTGAATATAATTTATAATTTTCAATCAATTTTGGTTATATTTTGATTTTTTACGGAAAAACTGTATGTTGCCGTTTGGCAACGGCATGCGTTTGAGTATTGTCCGGGAATGGTTATTAGCATGTTTTTGCATGTTCGGTTATGGTGTTTTGTTTCATTTTTTCAGCATGAATCGAAGAAGATTGAGTGATAGATGTATAGAAGACTATCTGGCGGCCCTAGAAAATCGATATATATCGGAAGATGACGAAGATATAGGTGATGAAGACGATATTGCGTACTATCCTGATCTTGCTGATTTGCAGCGCGATTTGGAGGACGGGGAAGACGAGGCAACTGCTGGAGCTGGCCCGTCTGAAGACGAGGTGAGTGCTGGAGCTGGCCCATCTGAGCTTGAGGATCCTCCGTTGATAGAAAATGAAGGTAATCTCAACAGCCACACCGTGTCACCTCATCGGAGCAGTGTTCCTATTGGGAGGGAAGTTTGGCGAAACCAAAGCAGAGACCTAATTTGGAAGAAGAAGAATTAATAATGAAAATCATGTCCGATTCTACAACGATCTATTCATGGGTGCTCTATAAGAAGGCCAACAAGAACAGATCACACAAACTCATGTCTCTGGAAGATTTCAGGTCCGAGTTGGCAAATACCTTATGTCTCTACTTGAGTTCGGAGATTGTGAGAAGAGGCAGGCCTTCCACCCAGAGCATTGACAGAGAGATAGAGGCAAAAAACGCAGGGGACCTATGAAGCCAGTCCCAAGTAAGGACGTAAGGACAGATGGTGTTGGCCATCATGAAAGGCGATGTGATAGGAAGAACCGCTGCAAACTTCCAGGATGCAAAGGGTTTATCAGAATAGAATGCACGAAGTGCAAAGTGGCTTTATGCCAAACAAAAGACAGAAACTGTTTTGCAATGTTCCACTGCCTTCCCCAATAGTTACACGCATGATGTTGCCAATTGTCCACATACCTATTTTTATGTAATAAATTCATAATTATGTACAAAGTTTTTTTTTTAATATTTTTTCCTGTATCATTACTATGTAAATTGATGAAAAAAAAATACAAAAGTTGAAATTTAAAAAATTATGCCTTTAAGGGTTAAAGAAACGTAACATTGTGACGTCATACAAGTTCAATTGCAGCAAGAATTCTCAGAACTCGAATACTGTAACCACCTGTTGCTGAGTCAGTATTCCAGCACGCGCCACGTACGATAACTGCGCCGCCGCAAGCGAGGCCTTATAAATGGTGTAGGGTATCTTGCAAACGACTTGTTCGAATCAATGGACAGCTCTTAGGAAAATCAACAAAAATGCATTTTTCTGCTGTAGTCAGTGTCAAATAAGAGCACTATGCAACGATAATGTGTCGCCGGGGCTGTTGATAAAAGCAGGCACACTGCTTACGGATCCTTGTCGATCCCTTGAGACACCTGCTAGCCTCAGCTCTTGAAGACAAAACGCTCCCCGAAACACCTGGTAGTCCCGAAG
This sequence comes from Lacanobia oleracea, assembly GCA_950371165.1. Classification (NCBI taxonomy): domain Eukaryota; kingdom Metazoa; phylum Arthropoda; class Insecta; order Lepidoptera; family Noctuidae; genus Lacanobia; species Lacanobia oleracea. Next base: position 827,761 of record OX493387.1, read on the forward strand.
TCTAGGCCTGCACTGAACTCCTGATAGTTTCGAATCCTTGACGATTCCTGAGACACTTGTTAGTCCTCAGCTCTTGATGATAAAACGCTCCCCGAGACACCTGGTAGTCCCGAAGTCTAGAACTCCTGATGGTTTCGGATCCTTGACGATCCCTGAGACACTTGTTAGTCTCAGTTCTTGATGATAAAATGCTCCCCGAGACACCTGGTAGTCCCGAAGTCTAGAACTCCTGCACTGAACTCCTGATAGTTTTGGATCCTTGACGATCCCTGAGACACTTGTTAGTCTCAGCTCTTGATGATAAAACGCTCCCCGAGACACCTGGTAGTCCCGAAGTCTAGAACTCCTGCACTGAACTCCTGATAGTTTTGGATCCTTGACGATCCCTGAGACACTTGTTAGTCTCAGCTCTTGATGATAAAACGCTCCCCGAGACACCTGGTAGTCCCGAAGTCTAGAACGCCTGCACTGAACTCCTGATAGTTTCGAATCCTTGACGATCCCTGAGACACTTGTTAGTCTCAGCTCTTGATGATAAAATACTCCCCGAGACACCTGGTAGTCCCGAAGTCTAGAACCCCTGCACTGAACTCCTGATAGTTTCGAATCCTTGACGATCCCTGAGACACTTGTTAGTCTCAGCTCTTGATGATAAAACGCTCCCCGAGACACCTGGTGGTCCCGAAGTCTAGAACTCCTGCACTGAACTCCTGATAGTTTCGGATCCTTGACGATCCCTGAGACAATTGTTAGTCTCAGCTCTTGATGATAAAATGCTCCCCGAGACACTTGGTAGTCCCGAAGTCTAGAACTCCTGCACTGAACTCCTGATAGTTTTGGATCCTTGACGATCCCTGAGACACTTGTTAGTCTCAGCTCTTAATGATAAAATGCTCCCCGAGACACCTGGTAGTCCCGAAGTCTAGAACTCCTGCTGTACGGTCTCATCGCCGTACATTTTTCTGCTTACTCTGTAACCTACTTTAGCCTAATGATATGCGTCATAATTTCGCGTTATAAAATAATATGACTAATGAATTAAAATATAGTGAACTCATAACTGTGTAGCTATCAACAACTGAGAGAAATAATCGCCTTCTACTCTAGTACTGTAACTAATTCATTACTTAATAAACTTAACTACTGCATCTTAGTGGAAAGTGTTTCTCTATACTTTACTGAACTTTCAAACCTTCACGACAAATCAGTGTACGGAGTTAACTACTACAACCCGTACATTTATGGTCCTTCGAGCCTTAGTGTATATCAGTGCGGTTGTGTCTCTTGTTAAGGTAGCGAATCGGTTCAGCTGGTCTCCCGGAAGAGGGTCGCCCCAGTTGAATCGAGAAGGCGCAAATACCTAACAAGGGTAAGGCCACATTGAATACCGGAACGAACTTTTACTACCAGAAGAGCCTTCGACTACTGGAAGAGCCCTTAACTGCGGGAACTTACGGTAACTACCAGAAGAGCCTACGACTACTGGAAGAGCCTTCGGAAACTGGAAGAGTCTTTAACGATAACTGGAAGAGTCTTCAACTACAAATAACTACAAGGGAGCTATAGCCTATCAAGATGAATAAGCTACAGCTACAATCAACCTGTTTTGAAAACATCAAAGCAGTATGCAGCAACTATAACAAGGATAGCAAAACAAGAAAAACAAAGGAATACTTGAATAAACGGCTGTCCTCGTTAGAAGCTCAATGGATGGACTTCAATGCACGGCATACATTGCTGTTGCAAGAAATTGAAGATAAAAACATAAAATATTTCACGGAAGATGTCCACGGTAAGACAAAGAACATGTACGAAGAAACTAAAGCTAAAAATGTTGCAAACTACTGAAGAAAATATAAAATTCGACCTGACAGACTTGTCGCAGGGAGAACCTGATGAGAAGACTAAGACTTTGCTGACTAAACAGGAATGCAACTTCAAAGCCATGGATCGGGCTATGGCAAAAATTGAGTTTGAAGTCCTTACAGAAAAATGGGAACTTGAAGATCACTTGTCAATCTTGAAGTCGAAGTGGGAAGCTATTGACAATACTCATTGGGAACTGGAAGCCTTACTAAAAGGCTCGGAAAATACATACTATGATATGTTCAATAAAATGGAAGCCAAATACGACGGAGCAAGGAAACGACTGAAAAGCAAGATGTGGTCCACCGCTCATCACCAACACTCAGCTCCTAGAATCGAGATTCCAGAGTTTTCAGGACACCATAACAAATGGATTTCTTTCAAAGACCTGTTCCTGGAGACGATACACAACAACCCGACATTGAATAAGGCCCAAAAAATGCAGCATCTGAAAACTAGGCTGAAAGGTGAAGCAGAAAGACTCGTGCAACACTTGAGCATCAGCGCCGACAATTACACTTCGTGTTGGGAAATACTCAACCAACGTTACAACAACCGTCGACTACAATTCTCATCTTACATGAACACCATGCTGCAGTTGTCTGTAATACAGAAGCCAGACGCTTACAACTTGAAAAAGCTGCATGACGTAACGACTGAATGCCTAAACGGCTTAACAAATATTGGTTTTGATATAACCAGTTGGGATCCCATGATTGTTCATTTGATGTCACAAAAACTATACTGTGGGACCTACAACGAATACATAAAGAACTTGCACGATAACAGAGACGTGCCAACACTGCAAGAATTTCTGATGTTCTTGGAAAACCAGTTTATGGCATTTGAAACCATGAAGACTTCAAAGAAGGACATACAGAGCTCAGAGAAGTCAGCTGGTACTGAAAAAAATGCATCGCGGAAATCCTTCGAGCATAAGAAATGGCATCCCAAAACTTACCACACTTCATACGGGCAGTGCCCTCTTTGCAAAAACGATCATGTTTTGATGCGATGTCAGCAATTTATTGACTCGGATACTAAGCAACGAAACAGCACAGTTGCAAAATTGCGGCTATGCAAAAACAAGCCTGAAACGTCGAGTTCAAATCATCTATCAGCCAACGAGATGGAAGTCTTACTTACAACCGTCGAAGTTAAGGTCAAGTCGATAGATGGTACCTACTTAACTCTTCGTGCGCTCGTAGATCAGGGTTCACAAGTCAACCTGATAACTGAAAATGCAGCGCAACTTCTGAGGCTGCCAAGAAACAAACTAACTGCAAGAATATCTGGAGTTGGAACTGTATCAGGCGACTGTAAAGGACGTTTATACCTAACCTGCAAATCAATCCACTCCGAATATACCTTCAACACTGAAGCATTGATTATGAGAAAACTGATCAATAAACTACCGAATAACACATTTGAACGGCCAGAGTGGTCGCATTTGAAGAACTTAAAATTGGCTGACCCAGATTTTAACATTTCAAGGTCTGTCGACATATTGCTGGGAGCTGACGTATACGCCGAAATTATCCAAGATGGAATACTTAAAGGTGCCCCAAGGTCCCCCGTTGCGCAACAAACACAGCTGGGATGGATTTTGTGTGGAAAACTAGATACTTTTAACTGTAACGTCACCCTACTAGACTTGACTGAAATAACTAAATTTTGGGAGTGTGAAGACGTCACCACAACAAACACAGACCGATCTGAAGACGATCAGTGTGAAACTTACTACAAAGAAACTACTCGCCGTGGACCAGATGGAAAATACATTGTGAAGATGCCTTTACGTCCAGATTATGAAAATAAGATCGGAACATCAAAAACGATGGCAGTTTCACAATTGTTGCAATTAGAAAAAAGGTTTCAAAGAAATGGCCGACTTGAACTACTATACAAAGAGTTCCTTAGGGAATACCTGGAGTTGGGTCATATGAAACTAGCAAAACCCATGACATCTTCAACTGTTGAATGTTTCCTATCACATCACGGAATACTTCGTGAAGAATCTACTACCACGAAGCTCAGAGTTGTCTTCAATGCATCTCAGAAAACTAAAACAGGATACAGCCTGAACGACATACAAGGAAAGGGCCCCAACCTCCAAAAGGATATTCAAGAGCTTATCATAAAATGGAGAACGTACAAATACGCCTTTACTGCTGATGTCGAGAAAATGTACCGATGTATCTGGCTGTCTGAGGAACAACAACAATTACAAAAAATTATTTGGCGAACTACCCCGTCAGAGAAACTGCAAGAATACCAACTCTGCACTGTTACTTATGGCACTAAGTGCGCACCGTGGCTAGCCATGAGAACCATCAAACAACTTGCATACGATGATGGCCACAAATACCCCATGGCTGCCAAAGTACTACTGAACGAAGCATACGTCGATGATGTCATAAGTGGCCACAACTCACTGGAAGCGGCCCAGGAGCTCCAGAAATCGCTTATCGATATGTTAAAAGGAGCCGGGATGAACTTACGCAAGTGGTCCAGCAATCATACAGCATTGCTAAAAAACTTAAGTAATGATCAGATCTCACGCAAAAACACTTTTGATTTCAAGCAAGAAGAATCCATGAAAACACTCGGACTTGGTTGGAATCCTCAGATCGATACATTAACGTTTAACTGGAAATTTGATGAAAAATGCCGACCGGAAATAACCAAAAGGCGGCTTCTTTCAGAAATATCACAACTTTATGATCCACTGGGTTGGCTGTCACCCATAACTATTGCGGCAAAAATAATATTTCAAGAAGTATGGGTCAACAAACTTAACTGGGATGATCAGTTACCCTCTTATATAGCAGATAAGTGGCTGAAACTAAGAGCTGACATGCCCAACGTAAAAAACATAAAAATCAAGCGCTGGATCGGTTCGACAGAGCAGAAGATCGAACTATTTGGATTCTGCGACGCCAGTGAAAAGGCTTACTCGTGCGTGGTTTACAGCTGCGTCAGAGATGAACATAACAAGCCAACAATATCATTACTTGCGGCTAAAACAAGAGTAGCGCCGTTATCACAAACGATCACATTACCGAAACTTGAACTTTGCGGCGCGCTCTTACTAGCACAACTCATCGAAAAAATCAGAGTAGCACTGAATGAATTCGACATAACTACAAGCGCTTGGAGCGATTCCCAAGTGGTACTGGCGTGGATACAGGGGGATACATCTAAGAGGGAAAAATACGTCGCCAATCGAGTTGCAAAAATAAGACACATAATGCCTTTCACGCAATGGCGTTATGTGAAGCCGCAAGATAATCCTGCAGACTGTGCATCAAGAGGATTGTTACCAACGAAGCTTAAAACATTCAATCTGTGGTGGGAAGGTCCTACATTCCTGACCACCTTCAAAGAACAAAGTCGTGAAGAAAATATAACATGCACATTTACAACTAACATAGGCAACGTTTGCCAAGCAAAATCGAACTTTATGAACAATGAAACCAATAATTGTATTCATAACTTATTAACTAATTGCAGTTCATTGACCAAAGTAAACAGAATTGTAGCATGGATACAGCGATTTATCGGAAACGCACGTAACTACACGAAACGTGACACTGTTTACCTCACTTTATGCGAATTAAACAAAGCAAATGAACAAATAATAAAATATGTGCAACAAACGGAAATTACGCAAGAATATAAACAACTTATGAAGAAAGAAATGATTTCTACGAAAAGTAACATTTTCAAACTTAAACCATACTTAGATAGCAGCGGCATACTCCGAGTCGGGGGTCGACTGAACCACTCCAGTTTACCTTTTGAAATGAAGAATCCAATCATTCTACCTAAGGGTGGACGACTGACTGAATTGGTGATTCAACAAGCTCATCAGACGACTTTACATGGAGGAGCCAGACTAGCTTTAGCGTACCTCCGGCAACGGTATTGGATCGTTGGCGGCAATAGAGCGGTGAAAGCTGAACTACGGCGCTGTGTGCGCTGCCATCGCTACAACCCGTCGCAGTTGAATCAACTTATGGGAGAACTGCCACCACAACGAGTAACACCTTCGCGGCCGTTCACCCACACTGGGGTTGACTTCACAGGACACGTCGAAGTCAGACTCAACAAAGGGAGAGGGGTGCGAACTTCAAAGGGTTACATATGCATTTTTGTATGCATGGTGACAAAGGCTGTACACATAGAACTTGCATCGGACTTAAGCACTGAAACCTTCATAGCAGCCTTCCAGAGAATGTGCTCCAGGCGCGGAACACCAAGTCACGTCTACTCAGACTGCGGTACAAATTTCATCGGCGCATCAAGGTTGCTTCAGAAAGAGTTTGAAGACTTCAAGCAATACTTGTCGCCTGACTTCTTCAAGAACATCGCAGACATGGGGGTACAATGGCATTTTAATGCACCCGCTTGGCCAACTGCTGGCGGACTATGGGAAGCAGCGGTCAAGTCAATGAAGTATCACCTTCGTCGGGTGCTAGGAGACCAAAAACTGACGTATGAGGAATTTACTACCCTGCTTGCGAAGATAGAAGCATGCATGAACTCCAGGCCGCTTTGCCAGCTCACTGAAGATCCCGAAGAATTTTATAACTACCTCACACCAGGCCACTTCCTCACGGGGGGACCAACAATGTCTTTACCACGAGCTGACTACACTGAAAACAAAATGGATCTACGCCGACGATGGCAATTAACAGAACATATGCATCAACAATTTTGGAAGAATTGGTCAAGCGACTATCTTGCACAACTACAAACACGCAGCAAATGGAATAATCCCAAGAAAAATCTCAGCGAGGGAGACATCGTACTAGTCCGGGAAAACAATTTGCCACCAGGAAAATGGGCTATGGGACGGGTGCTAGAACTTCATCCTGGAGCGGACGGATATGTTAGAGTGACAACGCTGAAAACACAAACTGGCGTCATTAAACGACCCATAATAAAACTATCAGCTCTACCCATCAATACTTACATAAAAAATACTGAAGAATACAAGACAAATTTACAGGACGCCAAGACAAGCGAAAAAACTTCCACAAGAAAAAACTCTGGAAAAAAATGTCTTACAAACATTCTCATGTATCTATTCACATTGTTAATACTTGTGAATGGCTCATATTGTTCGCAACTAAGGTCAGGCACTCAAATTACCAACCTAGAACCCGAGAGACCGATTTACTATGACACCATCGGCAAGGTTGAACTAATACACGATGAATGGACTTTACTCACATACTACAACTTAACAAACTACTGGCAAGGCGTTCAACACATTGAAAAATACATTAACGGTGTAAGTGACCTTTGCCAAAAGATCCACCAAAGTTATTGTCAAGCTACAACGGATCAACTTTGTCACGAGATGGAACTACTCGACTTTTACAACACGATCCTGCTGGCTCCCCAAAAACATTTATCTACACGCAAGAAGCGCGGCTTGATCGACGGAGTAGGCATGGTAGCCAACAGCTTATTTGGCGTCTTAGACCAGAAATTTGCTGACAAATACCATAAAGACATTGAGGCCATACAACGTAACGAAAACTACTTGCGTGAACTCGCAAAAAACCAAACATCGATCATGCAACTACAAAATGACGTTTTGAAGAAAAATGATGAGAATATCAAGCTTCAATGCAAGATGATAGAACAATTCATGGAAGAAACGAAGAAAAACATGGCCAGCATTGAAACCGAAATACAAATAATAATGGCCACAAGTTATTCCAACTCCGCTTCACTTACAGCATCCCTACTACTACGAAATCTTAAGGAAATTCAAACTATGCTGCTGAACACTCTCACTAACGTTTACAGTGGGCGCATGGACGTGCACTTAATATCACCAGTCAGCCTTGTAAAGCAACTAGAAGACATATCTGGCAGATTGCCGAGAACTCTGTCATTGCCGACAGACAATATCAGAGAAGATATCAAGGAACTTTACAAGTTGCTATACGTGAAAGCACGAATAACAAGAAACTACTTCATGTTCGAAGTTCACATTCCCTTAATTTCAAATGAGGACTTCACTTACTATCGGGCTATCGCCATACCATTCAAGACGGAGTCAAATTACAAATTGATGCAATTATCATCGGAATACATTGCTGTGAATTTTGAGAAGAATTCTTACATCTCACTAAAAGATAAAGATTTCAAGCAATGCATCAAAAGACAAGAACATAATTTCATTTGTAACGCAAACATACCTGTGTTCAACTTACAAAACAAGAATGCACCTTGCGAAGCAAAACTACTGGGTCATCGTACTACTACGTCACCGTGTGAAGTAGACAGCGTGACGTGCGAGGAGGCATGGATCAAGTTGCAAGAATCAAACAGCTGGCTGATTATTTGCTGCGGAAGGTGCGAATTACGTACGGTTTGTGAAAACGACGTAATATCGCAAACGATTACATCGGCGGCTATAGTTACTTTGAGTCAAGGATGCGTGCTGCGGTCAAAAGAACTCACCATCACTTCGCACAATCAGTACAGCAGCCATCTCAACGTGAACTATGACATGCATGTTCCGAACCTGAACTCGCCGATAAAGAACATTGTCAACGTCACACTTCATAACGCGGCACACGAACTCTTCACTCTCAAGAAAAACGACTTTGATGAAATTGACAAGAAGTTGCGCTTCCAAGAAGAAAACGAACCAAAACTACCATCCACTATCACGGATCATGACGTACACCAATATGCAATTTGTTACCTTTTACTAACAATTGCTGTCATCTACTTTTTCTTTCCTGTGGATCGTAACTAACAAATACTACGCACTGTTCAGAAAGCGGCGTTCAAGGAAGACAAATAAAACGCCAACGCATGAGGACATCGAACTTCAACCAATGGGATCTCGAAAGCAGACTGCCAGAGAAGAAAACCAGCAGGCGCCTACAGACAGTCAGACACCTGCCACGTTCAACCTCAAGGACATCGAGACAACATTGCCTTTACTTTCGATTAATCATTTTACTTTTACTTTAAGACAAGATTTTGTACAGGCGTTTCTTTCTCTCTCTTCTCATCTTAGCTTCTTTAGGGGGTTGCCAATATGTACGGTCTCATCGCCGTACATTTTTCTGCTTACTCTGTAACCTACTTTAGCCTAATGATATGCGTCATAATTTCGCGTTATAAAATAATATGACTAATGAATTAAAATATAGTGAACTCATAACTGTGTAGCTATCAACAACTGAGAGAAATAATCGCCTTCTACTCTAGTACTGTAACTAATTCATTACTTAATAAACTTAACTACTGCATCTTAGTGGAAAGTGTTTCTCTATACTTTACTGAACTTTCAAACCTTCACGACAAATCAGTGTACGGAGTTAACTACTACAACCCGTACACCTGCACTGAACTCCTGATAGTTTTGGATCCTTGACGATCCCTGAGACACTTGTTAGTTTCAGCTCTTGATGATAAAATGCTCCCCGAAACACCTGGTAGTCCCGAAGTCTAGGCCTGCACTGAACTCCTGATAGTTTCGGATCCTTGACGATCCTGAGCCACCTGCTAGCCTCAGCTCTTGATTTGATCCGGCTCGAAGGACCAAAAAGATATGTATGATCTCTTGCCCTACATTACTTTCAGATGGGAGATGAATGGAATAAAAGAAGGTAAGTACTAGAACACTACTGTATTGTCCCAAAAGTACTTATAGGTAAAATGAGCTTAATGGACTGATGGTGTGGCAAATGAAGTGAGTGACGCGGCCCTTGTTGGCTGTAACGAGAACGCCTGGCTGACTTAACAAACAGCTCAACAAATAGCCTAACGCGAACTGAACTGTATTATGAGTTAAATCGAAATGTATCTGCGGCGTAAACTGCTGAATTGCATAATGTGCGGTTCTACCGTACAAATGTTGATATTTCAAACCAGGTATAATGTCTATCTATATTTTTAATCACTCGATATTTAATTACTCTTAATTTTAATATTAGACGTTCTAAGGTTAGGTATAACAATTTTCGATTTTCTGTTATAATCAAATTTTAGTTTTCGATGTTTTGAACATTGAAATTCTTACAGTAGGTATTTAAATTTTCGGTATTCAAATACGTACCCATGGACGACGCGAATTAATGGATTCTATTACGCTAAAATGGCGGTGTGGTGGTAGTGGTGTTGTGGCGAGTGGTTGGGGGAAAATCGCAAATTAGATGGCGTATGTGGTAAAGCAGAAAAGAGGTAACTTCTTTTTGGTTATTTACCGTTTTCTTTGTAAGTGGTAAGATTACGGGCATGCCATTTTAAAGTACGGCTAATACTCGTAAACGAGTCTGTCCGCAGCCTAGAGGTAAGCGGTGGGAGACTCACCGTCGTCCAGCACGAGCGGCCTAGCCAGCGTCAGCAGCAGGCGGTGGGCCAGGTGCGCGCGCGCGGCCGGCGCCGGCGCCGCCAGCGCGTCGGCGGCGCAGCGCGCCAGGCGCCGCGGCTCCAGCGCGCCGAGCTTGTGCGCGCCGCCCAGCGCCTCCCACTGCAGCAGCGGCGCGCACTCCAGCAGCGCGCCCAGCACGTGCGCCTGCGCGCTCGTCAGCGCGCGCCCGCCGCCCGCCTCCAGCTCGTGCACGAGCACGTGCAGCACGCTGTACGTGGTGTCGGGGTTGAACACGTCGCGCCACTCGTTGACGAGGTCGGCGACGTGCGCGGCGGGCCGGCGGCGCGCGCAGTCGGCCGGCACGCGCTCCACGAAGCGCCGCACGGCCGCCCACAGGCGCAGCGCCGCGCGCGCCAGCACGCACAGCTTGGTGGAGCGGGCGGCGCGCGCGCTGCGCCGCACGGAGCCCAGCAGCGAGCACAGCGTGATGGTGGTGAAGTCCCAGTGGTGCGCGGGCACGTCCCAGCCGCGTGACGTCACCATGGCGGTCAGGAAGTCCAGCACGGCCACGTCGCTCACCACCGCGCTCCACGGACTGTCCGTGATGTCCCTGTGGGCAGGCGGCGCCCTGTTACTGTCTACTTAATGCCGGTCAATGGGAGTACCTCCCTAGAACTGTCGTGCGAAGGCAAAAGTAGTTTAAAGAGCAAAGATTAACATGTTATTTTATTGTATTAATGTAGTTTTCTTATTTTTATGTTTCATTTTATGTGCCCGCAGCCTCGCTTGCGTTAACGTAACCTGCACCACCACCGCGCGCAAATGTTGGTGGCGCTTGCCACCACCATCGAAAAGATCAGAGTTAATTTGAAGAAGACCAGTATCTAAAGGCGAACCTTCGAATACTTGAAAAAAATGTTTGAGCAATTTAGCAAAATACTGGAAGGAGTATCAATTTAACCACGATCGCCTTTCTACAAAAGTAAGTCGCATGAATACTTTACGAAACAGGAGTATGAAAAAACAAGCAAGTCATACCAAGCTGTCAAAACACTGATCAGCCAGATGAATCAACAACTGCTGGAAGCACCATCTAGAAATGATGAACAGGAGTCTGCAGAAGAACAGCAGCCGGGAGAAGATGGTCAACCTTCAGAATTGGGTCAAGAAGCCCGTCGTGCTTAGATGGTAAATCAGGGTACAAACAGCAAACTTGACGAAATACTTCGCAAACAGGTAGCTAATTTTAAGGCTTTCCAAAGAACGGTCTCAAACATTAACTTAAAACTTATTTCCGACAAATGGGAATTTGAAGACGTCCTCAAAACATTGCAGTCTTGGTGGATAGCAATCGATACTCTGCATTGGGAAATCGATTCTGAATTAGGCGAACAAAATGGAGAGTATGATAAAACATTTTTGAGACATGAAAAACAATACAAGTTTGAAAAAGGCAATTAATACTAAAATGTGGTCTGTGGCTCATAGAGAAAAAACTAGTCCCACACTAGAAATACCCGTTTTCAGCGGAAACTATAACCAGTAATAATAATAATAATAATAATAATAATAAATTTATTCAAATAACAATGTTTACAAAAAAGTTTACATTTAGCCAACAGTGATAAGATTTCCATACAATTATGATGCCTGAAAATGAACTAAAACTAATATATTATTATTATTATAGGTGCAAGTTATGGTGGTTCGGAATTGCAATGTTATGTAGCAACCAGCCCGATCTAGGTTAATTTAAACCTGTGTTTCAGGCCACCACTTTACAATTTAACTACATTGGTGCAGTAATATTTAAAGGTTAACTACTTAAATAAAAATAAAGAATCTTTTAACAACTACGAGAAAAAGCTTAAAAAGTACCTTAATATCTAAAAACTAAGCTTATGTAATTATACAAAAGTAAAAAATTACGAGGGAAACAAATATCATCATGCCAAGATTTCTAGAAGTTGTTCTGTGTCTGTGTAATGTAGAGTCTCTAAATATTCACACAACATTTTACTACATTTTTTATACCTTACACTATAGAAACTTAGAACCTTGTTGAGCCTGTTATATAGAAAAGGTCCCAAGAACAGATAAAAACGATTAGCAAACGCATGTCTAGTTTGAGACTTAATGCAAACCAAGTCCTTTCTTCTTTTGTCAGAAGGCACAGGATCAAAAGGAAGTGCAGTGTGCTGGTGAAGTACTATGTTTAAAATAAATAATTGCCGCACTGTAAGCACCTTACATGCTGCGTAAAGCTGGTGCGTAGGAAATCTAAAAGGGCGAAATGTAGCAACCTTTAGAATTGCTCTTTGAGCACGCTCTAACGGGAGTAAAATTGTTTTTGCCGCACCACCCCAAGAAGTTATGCAATATGTAAGAATGGATTGACACAAAGCTAAATAGACCTGTTTAATTAATTTAAAGTCGGCTATGTTCCGTAAATTCTTAAAAACATATATTAATTTGCGCACTCTCGAACACAGTAAATCGATATGTTTACGGAAATTTAAATTTGAGTCAATGGTGACACCTAGATATTTTAAATGGTCAGCTATAGCTAAAGTGGGGCAAGAACATGCAGTGTCAGCATACGTGCAACAATTATGTGCGCGAATGTTTAGATTAGTAAGCGGTATGTTAGTATTTCTCATTGTAAATATAACATAATTGGTTTTATCTGTATTTAATGTTAGGAGATTATTACGGAGCCAATTAGTCACAATGTTAAAACCATTTTGGGCGCATTCATAGACCTCCACTCTTGACTTAGCTGAAAATAATAGAGCGGTGTCATCCGCATAAGATATTATCACACCATTTTGGAGTGAGAGGCTGCATAGATCATTAATATAGATTAAAAATAAAGTAGGGCCCAAAATGCTACCTTGTGGTATACCAAAACTACTATTTTTAAGTTCAGAGCTTGTGTGCTGACCAATCTTAACACACTGATGACGATCGCTGAGATAATCAGAAAATAGCAGAAGTTGTTCACCCCTTATCCCAAGTGTTTCAAGCTTGTGCAAAAGTAAAGTACAAGAAATTGTGTCGAAAGCCTTGGCAAGGTCTAGGAAGATCCCAATTGTGTGCATACCATTGTCTAGGTTGGTAGTAACATAGTTAGTCAATTCGTGAACTGCTTGGCTAGTTGATCTTTTGGCCCTAAAACCAAATTGACTGTTTGATAATAGTCTGTTATCTTCTAGATATTTTACCAATCTACTGTTTATAATTTTTTCTAAAATTTTTGAGAGGCCTGTTAACACTGAAATGGGTCTGTAGTTATTCACGTAGTTTTTATCTCCAGATTTGAATACAGGTGTGACCACAGCCTTTTTAAGCAATTTTGGGAATATTCCTTTTGATAAGCATAGACGAAAAATGTGGGTTAGAGGAGGGGCAAGTAAGTATTTAAATCGTTTAAGTATATTATTAGGTATGTCATCCCACCCAGTAGCACAAACATCCTTTAACCCGTTTATAATTCTGACTACTTCATTAACGTCGGTATCTAATAAAACAAAAGAATTTAGTGTAGAGGATGTCGTGGTCGAGTTTTGTTGGGAAATAATTCTTGAATTTAATGATTTTTCAGCCAAGTTTTTTCCAACGTTAACAAAAAAATGGTTTGCTTTATTGATTGCTTCGGATGGGCTTATCTCTGTTGATAGTATATCAAGCGGAGGTTCGGCATTTTTTGATCTAAATGTATGAGTTTTAACAAATTTCCATACAAGTTTACTATTTTTTCCCGCCTTCTGTAATTCATTTTTATCATACTGATTTTTTAGTTTTTTCAAAAGATTATTACAGAAATTCCGATACCTTTTATAAGTTACAGAGAGTACTTCGTCATCAGGAGCGAGTTTTAATTTTAGGTGCAGTTTGTCTCTATGCCTTATACAACGAACGAGACCGGGTGTGATCCAGGGCTTAATACAACTATACTTTCTAGGCATTGTTTTAGAGAACGTGTTTGTCCTTAATGCAGATTGTAGTGAGTCTATGAAATACTTTAAACAACTATTTGCATCGTCTGAATTATAAACAGGGTCAAAATTAATACTGCGTATGTCCTTTTCGAGATTTGTCATATTGACTTTAGTGTAGCTACGCATGCAGTTTTTTCTAGGTGAATTTATTTGTAATGATAATAAAACAGCTTGATGATCAGTAAGCGTAGAATTAGTAACCAATGTTTTGGATGGATTTTTTGATTTTAGAATGATATGATCCAAGCATGAGCCACTCTGATGCGTGGGGTGATAGTGAGCTGGTAGGAGTCCGTGAAATGAGCAAATATTGAGATAATTATGTACATGAGTATCTGTTTTCCCGGAAGCAATGTTAATGTTAATATCACCCAAAAGTATAATGTTTTTAAAAGATGTAATGTTTTTTAAGTTAGTGTCGAGTGAGTCCAAAAATCTGTCCATATTTTGAGAAGGAGGTCTATAAATAGCCACGACTACCGTGTCGGGAACAATTTTAATTATTAAACAATTACTGTCGAGGAAAACAGGTTCCTCCCTTACTGTTGTTAAATTATTTTTGACATAAACTACTAATCCATCGTTCTGGTTTATGTTCCTGTTAGTTCTGTAGGAATAGTAACCGTCAAGAGATGGTAAGTTGGCCACCTGTTTTGATAACCAACATTCTGTTAAGACAAGAATATCACAGTTTATGTCAATGTTCTGCAATAACACTTCAAAACCGTTAATGTTACGATTTATGCTGCGAATATTCTGCGTGAGCAGGGTTAAGGTTTTGTCACCAGAAGGAAGAAGGTGTTTACAGTCCTCAACATTACAGATTTTAGACTCCGACACAGAAAAACTATCTAGATCGCAAATTAGATGATTTGTCATGACAGTTACAAAAAAAAAGAGAAAAATAAATACAAGCTACCTGTTTATCTGCTAACTAAATAAAGTGTTAAGTGGCGCTCTTAGGCGCCTTCATAATCTATTGAGTTTATGTAATTCATTTCTGCATGTTTGCGGGCCGGGCAACCTACATCACCAGTTGGATGGTCACATTTTCTCTTGAAGCGCTTGCACGTCGCACATTGAGGGGGAGAAACTTTGCTGCTGCAGTCCTTGAAGGAGTGTCCACTCTCTCCACAGTGGTTGCAAGTAGGATTCGTTTCCCGGCAAAACTTTGCTGCGTGTCCGAACTGCTGGCAATTGAAGCACCTGGTGACTATTGTGAAATCTCTAACAGGGCATGATGTCCAATTGATGAAAATTCGGCTCTGATTAATTATAATTTTTCTTATGCTAGCGGGTAGTTCCAAGATGTAGTTGCAAGTGGGAAGATCTTTTTTACCCGATTTATGGCTTAATTTGATGCACTCAAGGAAGGACTCACGAGTCATATGCGGTAACTTGTCTGATAAGTTCTGCTCGTAAATACAGTCGAATACTTCCTTTTCAGTAAGGGCTACGGGGACACCAACGACAGCTATCCAGTGGACGTGCTTCAAAGATTTGTTTCAAGAAGCAATACATAACAATCCGTCGATTTCGAGCGCCCAAAAAATGCAGTTTTTAAAAGGAAAGGTCAAAGGGGATGCTGAACGGCTCATCCTACATTTACCAATCAGCGCAGATAAGTACTCCATATGCTGGGATATTCTGCATCATAGTGAGTGTGTCCCTCGCCAAACTACGTCATTACTATTGGATAACGAGTGGGAACAATGCTACCAAGAAGCATATAAGAAAATGCGTGATTTGCCGAAAACATGAATCAGGAAGATAGGTTCAACTGATGGGCGATCTTCCCGAAGAGCGATGAAACCCCGCTCCACCCTTCTACCACACAGGCGTCGATTGCACGGGGTTTGTGGAAATTAAATCTAACAAAGGACATGGAGTGAAAACAACTAATGCATACGTGGCGCTTTTTATTTGCATGGTCTCAAAAGCCGTGCACTTGGAGCTGGTTTCGGACTTAACAAGCGCTGCTTTTTTGGCTGCATTGAAGAGAATGGCAGCTAGACGAGGAGCTCCACGACATCTTTACAGCGACCAAGGATTTAATTTTGCTGGCGCCAGCAACATTTTGGAAAATGAATACCAAAAATTACAACAAATCTTCCACGATAGTTTCTTGGCAGAAGTGACCGAAATGAAAATCGAATTAAAATTCAAATTCAAAGCATTTTATTTCAAATAAACCATTCACAGGCACTTTTGAAACGTCAAGGTCGGTCAGTCAAAAACATGGAAGCTATTTGCACGTTCCAAAGCGTAGATCTCTATGGAGAAGAACGTGCAAGAAACTCCACGGACACTCTTTTAAATCATGTTCTGTTTTACAACATTCCAAGTTACATATACTTGTTGCTTCTGCATGTGAGGACAATGCAAAGGAAAAAAAAAGGGCTTATTATAAGAATTTTAAATATAAAGATTAAAATAAGCCAATGGCAGTTAAGAGATGACCAGTCTCAACCGACGGCGCCTGTTCACGAACATGACGCGTGAATCGGCACCTTTCAGCTCAACCATTTCGAAGGGAACCGAATGATCAAACCCACGCGCCGCCATCAGCGAGACATTTGAGTGAGCATGACATGCTCTCAACCACCATGCTCGTTCATGTCCAACAAGTAAAACTATAACTACTCACATAAAATGTAAAATGGTTTCATGGTACTCACATTTACAAAATTTGAAAAATATGCTTCTACTTTACACAAAACTATGGTTGTCAATGACCAAATAATGAAAAACAAATTAATAAAGAGAACGATTAAGTTCTTACATCAAAAATAATAAATAAGTAATTAATATAATAATATAATTTGTATGTATATAAGAATAAATAAACGAAATAATGTAAGAACCTCTAAAAGGAGCGAGCATCTCTCCCAAATATAAAAACATAGAAACCTAAAAAGTTGACCTAAGCAGCTGTGACTGTGGAGCAGGACCAGCATTTAGCCAAGCGTTTTTATCGAGGATATAATCTTCCAGTTTATAATACGCTTGTCTACATAGTGTGCGTTTTATGCATGCTTTAAATTTTCTCTCATTCAGTTCGAGAATATCAACTGGTATTTTATTATAAAATTTAATACAGTACCCCATAAAAGAAGTGTGTACTTTGGCCAATCTGAATCGGGGTTGATCTAATTTGTTCCTATTTCTAGTATTAAAATTATGCCTGTCACTAATCTTGCTAAAGAGATGAAGATTTTTCCGAACATACATAATATTTTCGTAAATGTATTGACAAGGTACCGTCATGATGTTGATATCCTTAAACAGTTCTCTTAGGGAATCACGCCGACGGAGATTGTAAATGGCTCTGATGGCTCTTTTCTGCAGGATAAATATAGACTCGATGTCTGCAGCACGTCCCCATAATAAGATACCGTAAGACATGATACTATGAAAGTAACTAAAATAGACCAGCCTCGCGGTATCTATATCGGTAAATTGACGGATTTTTCTGACAGCGTATGCTGCTGAACTTAGCCGTCCCGCAAGAGATGTTAAATGAGGACCCCATTGTAGCCTTGAGTCAAGCGTAATCCCCAGGAAAACCGTGTTTTCGACGAATTCAAGTTTCTCCTTGTTCAATACTATGTCGCAATCATTTCTTTTAACGTTCGGTAAGGCAAATCTGATGCATTTAGTTTTTTTCCCATTTAATACTAAATTATTAGCAGTAAACCAATTTTGGACCTGCTGTAGGGCGTTATTTACGTCGTCAAGATTTATGGAACGTCTATCTATCTTAAAAATTAAGGACGTATCGTCAGCAAATAATACCATATGAGGTTGATTTTTTAAAAGATGGGGTAGATCATTAATATATACTAGAAAGAGGAAAGGACCCAAAATAGAGCCTTGTGGTACCCCCATTTTGACTTTTAAACCCCGTGAATTGACACCATTTATTTGAACTTGCTGCTGTCTATCATTTAAGTAAGATTTTATTAGACTGAGTGCAAGTTTACCTAGTCCGTAATGTCCTAGCTTTAGGAGCAAGGTTTCGTGATTTACACAATCAAAGGCCTTGGAGAGGTCACAAAAGATTCCTATGGCATCTTGTGCCTCTTCCCACGCTGAGTATATGTGTTTTAACAACGTGGCACCAGCGTCAGTCGTACAACGACCCCTGGTAAAACCATACTGTTGATCGTGTAAAATTTTATTGATGTTAAAATGATTGAGCATCTGATTGAGCATTACTTTTTCAAACACTTTGCTAAAAACCGGCAAAACAGATACAGGTCTATAATTATTGGTGTCTTTGCTGTCGCCCGACTTAAATAGTGGTATAGCCTTACTATATTTCATTATATCCGGAAAGACTCCTTGGTCCACACATAAATTAAATATTAAAGCCAAGTATGGTGCTATAGTTTCAATTATGGACGTGCACACTTTAATAGACATTCCCCATATGTCTTCGGTCAATTTTCAAATTTTTGATTTGCCGGAAAGCTTTTATGACTGTCACAGGGTTGATATGTTTGAACTGGAATTCAACCGTACAACCTGGAACGTTAGCTTTTAATAAATTATATGAGACCTCAGGTGAAGAATTTAAATATTCCGTAGTTTTAGTTGGTATATTGGTGAAAAAATTTACAAATTCTTGAGCTACTTCTAAATTAGAGCTTTTGGCACCATGTGTAGTCTCCAGTAAATAATCAGTGTTTCGTTTTTTATTTCTATTAGTTTCATTATTAATAATAATAAAATGGCACTTTAACGCACCATCATGGCCAAGCGCCGGAGGCTTATGGGAGAGAGCTGTAAGGAGCTTTAAGTTCCACCTTAAGCGAGTAATTGGTGAACAGAGGCTCACATTTGAGGAGTTCTCGACTATGCTTGCTCAACTTGAGGCGTGCTTGAACACCAGACCTCTGTGCTCCATAACAGAAAACATAGAAGATCTCGATTTTTTAACACCGGCACACTTTTTAACAGGACGCACAGGCTTAACAGTTATTGAAACAGAAAGGGATGCCAGGACACGTTGGCATTTAATCCAGAAGCTATCCGAAGACATTTGGAGAAGGTGGAAGTCAGAATATCTAAGCCAACTAACAGCAGGGAGTAAATGGCTGAAAACACAAAAAAAAAAAAATAGGCGATTTGGTCGTCATTCAAGCTATGGGAAGAGTGGTGGATGTCCGCCCGGGCTGAGACGGACTTGTACGGATCCTTAAAAACCAAAAATGGAATCGTGAAGCGACCTGTCATGAAGCTTTCCCTATTATCTATTCATTCGCCGGCAACAAGTAAACAAGAACATAAAACAGAAGAAAAACAAACAGAAGAAGAGAACAAAATAAGAAAATGTACACCACCAGTTAAGACTAGGCCATGTCAACTTCCATTTCTTTGGCCCTAGCATTAACATTATTTATGTCAATCGCAATCAATACTGCGCATGGCATGATGTATAACATAACAAAATTAAGGAATAATCAGTCCTTATATTTTGATCCTGCGGCCAAAATGAATCTCATCCGAGACAAATGGACTTTAGTCGTCTATTACGATATGTCACCCTACTGGGAGGGCACGACAGCGCTAGAAAAACTATTAACTCATTTAGGTAACACGTGTACTAATATAAACAGCGGTGCGTGTAACATGATAGTGCCACAACTACAGCACGAGTTCCTCGAACGTTAATACTACACACGCTCCTGCTGACACAACAATTCATGGCACACTCCAGTCAGCGTCGTGGGCTTATCAATGGTTTAGGTTCACTGGCGAATTATCTCTTCGGAGTAATAGATGAGCGTTTCGCGGAACAATACACTGAGGACATAGAACTTATAAAGCAAAATCAAAATCATTTGGTTAAATTATGGAAAAATCAAACATCTATTGTAGAGTCGGAATACAACATTCTGAAAGGATTATCCATAAGCTACATAAAACTATAAATCAACATTTAGATACATTGGACAGATTAACAAATGGAGTACAACTAGCAATGACAATGATGAGTGAATGATGAGTGTCGTACAAGGACAGATAGTAACTGCATTGACTGCAAATACTTTACTCCCAAACATTAAGGGGGAATCAAGATACTTTACTAGACACTTTGACTGACATTCGCCATGGTCAGTTCAACATACATTTAATTTTATTAACGCCTAAACAACTACAACAAGAACTCGACGTCATTGCTGGCCAACTTACAGATGATCTAATACTACCTATCGATCAAACTGATGTGAGAAAACTATATCATCTATTGCAAATTAAAGTACGGACCACTGAAAATTATTTCAAATTCCAAATAACGTTCCCATTAATCAGCAGAGACAATACAAATTATACGGAGTGATACCGTTTTGCAAACAATTCGGTAAAAATATGACAAGCATTCTGCCAAAATCGCAATACATGGCAGTGAATCTAAAAAAGGACTCATACATACCATAACAACAATGAGCTATCAACATGTCTTACTCAGGAAGAGACTCACATGTGCTTGCTTAAGAAGCCTGTTGACCATCCAGGCAGTGACAACAACAATTACTGCAAACTCAATCATGAGACTGACCAATGTAAAATTGAACAAACTATATGGTCAAATATGTGGGTACCGATGAACGATCCTTCTGAGCATTTATATCACTGCTGTAATAACTATTCGATTAAAATCATTTGTGGAGAGCATATCACAGCTGAGCAACTCAACCAAGCAGGAGTAATATACCTTGGACCGGGTTGTGTGACGGCATTCACTTCATGTAACGTACAGTTCCTATCACGCAAGTTTCCCTCCGCAAAGTACGCCGCAATCGGCTGCGCAGGATGGCAATTTGACAACAAACATTCCACCGCGCATGCGCGGGTTAGCGCAAGCGCGCGGGTGTAATGGCATCTCACTCGCTCGTATACGTTCGATGTATAAGTGTGTCCCGCTTGCTCAATGCAATACGACTCATCATCATCATCATCTTCCTGCTCTTATCCCATGTTACTTGGGGTCGGCGCAACACGTTTTATTCTTCCATTCTGTTCTATCAGTCGTCACGCTATCACTAACTCCCTTTTCTTTCATATCGCTCCTCACACAATCCATCCATCTTTTCTTTGGCCTTCCTCTCCCTCTCCATCTATCCACATTTATGTTCATAACTCTTCTAGTTATATGCGTTTCATCCCTCCTCTTCACAAGACAAGCGATTCCCTTTTAACTTTTCCGTCACTGGCGCCACTTTTAAAGTGCCTCTAATGTAATCATTTCTCACTTTATCCACTCTCGTTACTCCACACATCCATCTCAACATTCTCATCTCCGCTACATGCAATCTATTTTCATCCGTCTTTTTCGCAGCCCAACATTCTGATCCATACATTACGACAGGTCTTATCACGGACTTATATATTTTCCCTTTTAATTTGAGGGGCATCCGAGGGTCACAAGTTGTTCCAGCTGTTGGATCAACTCAGGATGGATGAAATGGCCACAGGTCGGCCATTTCATCCATCATGAGTTGATCCGGTGCGTTACGTCTCGGTCTATATCGTCATCTCCCTGGACAAGCGACCCGAGATACCGAAAGTCGGAGCAAATCGGTATAGGCGTTCCGGTGAGAGCTATAGGTATCGGACTGGAGAGGACTTCGACTGTACATCGCTCGGATCAACTGTACATACTTCCCAGGCACACCTTTCTCCTTAAGGGCCCACCACAAAACCTCACGAGGCACCCGGTCATATGCCTTTTCGAGGTCAACAAATACCATATGCAGGTTTTTATGCACAGCTCTATATTTCTCGCATATCTGGCGGATAGCGAAAATGGCATCCGTTGTACCCTGACCAGGCATAAAACCGAACTGGTTCTGTGAGATTTCACTCTCTTCTCTGAACCGCCTTTCAATAACTTTTTCCCAGGCTTTCATACTATGTGACATAATCTTTATTCCTCTATAGTTGTTGCACTCCAGCACATCACCTTTGTTCTTGAAGATGGGCACCAACGAACTGTTGCACCATTCATCAGGTATGGCTTCTTCCAGCAACAACTTATTGAAGAATAAAGCTAACCACGTCCATCCATCTACTCTTAATAACTGCCACACTTCAATTGGAATTCCGTCTGGACCAATTGCCTTACCATTCTTCATTTCATTCACTGCTATTCTCACTTCATCCACACTGATCATTCTCACTAACCCCTCATTCACTTGTTTTTCTTTAAAACACCGCTCCAGATATTTTCCTCATTCAGCAGTCTTTCAAAATAGCCCTTCCATCTATCCTTAATTTTATCATCCTCCGATAGAAGCCTTCCAGCTTCATCCCTTACACATCTTATCTGACTAACGTCCTTCGCCTTCCTCTCTCTGGCTCTAGCAAGCCGGTATAGGTCTTTTTGGCCAGCTGGACTGTCCAGTATGTCGTACAATTGGTCCAGAGCTTTAGCTCTTGCTATTGCCACGGCTTTCTTAGCTTTTACTCACTCTTTTTTTCAGCTTTTAAACTAAAGCTTTCCAATCCCACATTCTGCCATTCCTTGAATATCTTCTTTTTTTCTTTCAACACTTTCTGTATTTCTGTCGACCACCACACCACCACTCTTCCTTTTGTCTCTCCCAAAATATCCTTCGCTGCTTGCCTTATACATCCAGCTATCTCATCTCAGCTCAATGCAATACAACTGTGGATGCGAAAAGTGTTCCACGTTGTTATTGTTTTTAATTATTTTGGTTATTTCTTACAGATTGTGTTCTTGTGGAGTATGTGTTTGTTTTGTTCCTTTTCAATATTTTTATTGTTACTGGCTACTTCACTCACTACTTACTAACTTCCGAGGGGCAAACAACGCTGACACGAACTGTACCGATGATGAACTACATCTATGGCAATGTCGAACTACCTGCCCAGCCTTACAGTTGTCATAACCTCAACTAATATTGAATGCGGAAGAAAGTTTGTTTGAATTTTGGTACAGAAACAGATGGGACCCTGAAGACGGCTAGAACTTTTAGCGAAAGTTAATTGTGAGCAGGGTTGCGGGCAGAGCAAAGGTAGTACGTGTATATAATACTAATACATACTATATACTAATATATTAAGCTAAAGAGTTTGTTTGTTTGCTTGAACGCGCTAATCTCTGGAACTGCTGGTCTGTTTTGAAATATTCTTTCAGTTTTAGATAGCCCATTAATCGAGGCAGGCTATACAGAGTTGATACGACAGAGGGGCATTAAATTAAACTACGTATACTATACGTGTTCAGTATTAATTCGATACGGTACAAAAACAAAAAGCGCCATAAATGAGAAAATATTTTTTCCTTACAAACTAAGTAGCTTGCAAATCCGAATAAAACGCAACCACCCTTTGTAAAAAAATGACACTGACCTTAGATACCGCTAGGTAACAAAGCGGCAACGTTGCGCGCGCGCCGGAGCGCGGTGTGCGGTATCTCGTGTGCTCGGCGGGGGCCGGGGCGGGGGGGCGGCCGGCGACTTAGGCCTCCGCTCGCACTGGCTTTTATGTTAGGTAACGTTTCGAAGTACGCGCACAAAAACAAACACACTAAATTTTTAAATTTTCGATGTGTCCTCCATTCACATTGATGCACAAATTATACCGACGGAGAATATTGTTATTTATTTTTCTAATTAGATCACTGTCCGTCGCTAAGCACTTAAATTTGTGAAATGCTAAAATAATCCTATTTTTTAACTCATCAATTGTATTTACCTCTGAGGCATACACTTCACCCTTAATGTAACCCCACAAAAAGAAATCCATGGGAGTGAGGTCCGGAGATACTAATACTAAATAATAATAATCCCAAGTTACGTGTCCTATCACCATAAAAAACAGTCAATCACAAAAAAAAAACACTAATACTAAATAATAATAATCCCAAATTACGTGTCCTCTCACAATAACAAAATAAAATCACAATTGTTTGCGAGCGAATTCCACAAACCGTACGTTCCGAAACGACAGCGTCGGTGCACTGAATAGAGGCCCCCACTTACCGATCGCAAAAAAACAAGGATGCAACAAACTGACCTATTTCTGTTTCTGTCAAATGCGCTACGTGTGTCGCTTTCGTAGTGAAAGTGCCAGTGTGTGTGTATTCATTGCTTCCTTGTTTGCATTGCCAATTTTTAGTGAATGTCCTTCGACATGCGTCAGAGCGGCAACAACGCATCGTAGATTTATCGTTGTAAGGTGCATGACCTATGCTTAGACGATAATCAGCTGTTAGAAAAGATACATCGTGTTCAAACGGTGCAAAAACTTTAAAAATCATTTGCGACTAAACTACTGCTCTTAATTAATTTATTTTTGGTACAGAGCTTGAAAATGGTACCTAGTATAGGCAGTTTAAAGGAAAGCCCCTCTGTCGTATCAACGTTGTATATTATCACGCTAAGTCCAATAGGAAAGAGCAGACGAATTTGCGCGGGTCAACTAGTATAATAATATAGGTACTTGTCGTAGAGCATGGTGTGGTTGTCCGTGTAGTAGGCGTTGACGACGACGTCGAGGTCGCAGGCGGCGCGCGCGCGCGTGACGTCACGCAGCAGCGCCGCGCCGCCGGGCAGCCCGTGCGCGAGGTGCCAGCTGCGCAGCATCACCAGGTACTGGACCTCGTAGGCCGCCTCCGGGTCCGGCTGCGAGCCCCACTTGGTGCTCGCCTGCGGTTCACGACAAACACTTTACGGTACTATCGACGAGTCACACATCAAAAGCGAGTCAGTAATGCGATGGCAGATCATTTATTCAGTCAATAGGGAAGATGCAGATTTCATATTTATCAATATCTTGTAACTAAAATGTAAAAAAAAGCATAAGAGACGGGTCAGTGCAACGTTTTTATTCCAGTTAATATTGATTTTTAACCGACTTCAAAAAAAGGAGATGTTTGTTACCTCATAACTCCGTCATTTATGAACCGATTTGAAAAATTTTTGATTCATCTGAAAGGGTATACCTCTCGATTGGTCCCATTGTCACCATGTCAAAATCTGATGATGGGATCCCACGAAAATCGAGGGCAACCTTCAAATTTTATAGGCACATACAATGTTTTTCATGAACTTTCTAACGCAATTCAGATATTTGTGCCTGGTAATCATCATTTCATGTCGCTGAGCTGATGATGAAAGGTATAAATTAGGATCTGATGATGAGATCCCATGAAAAATGTTTTGTTCAGCGATACTTTAGACAATTGTCAGCCGATTTGGATGATTCTTTTTTTGTTTGAAAGAGTATTTTCCTAGACTGGTTCCGTTTCAATTTGGTGAAGATCTGATGAAGAACTTTGGAGGTAGGCAACGGAACTCTTCGATAAATGATAGAAAAGGGATCGGGATTGCTGAAATCGCATGTTTTTTTTAGTGTTTAGACCAGTTCTTAACATAACATTGCGCCGGTACGCTGTTAATGGGTAATTTTTAGTGGTACCTAGGTACCACTAAAAATTGAAAAATAAAAAAAACTTTTTTACAAAAAATACAACCGACTTAAAACTTTAATTTCTGAAGTCGGTGTTTTTGGTTATTTTTTCGTTTTTTGACACCGACATCTGAAATTAAAGCTTTTGTCTTTCTTCCGAAGTTATTTTGTGCCTTGTAGTGTTTTGTTTTTGGAAGTCGGTTGTATTTTTTGTAAATAAGTTTTTTTTTAACAATAATTACAAATTGAAAGTAACGTAAAACGGAACGTGTTTTAATACACCAATCAGCGTCTGGTGACGTCACTTGTGTTAGTTTATAGTCCAAGATCCCAGGGCTCCGAGACTTTACTTATTTCACAGTATCAAAATATTTGAATAGGCATGACATAATTATTTTGGAGGTAGGTTTGTAGTTTTCTTTTTATAATTAGTAATTAATGTAATGTAGGTAGATGAATATTTTATATGATTGTAGGTCAGGTAGGTCAGGCGCCGGCCGCCGCCGGCGGTCCGCAATATACGAGCTAAGCGACTACACGCCTTTTATTTACTCCACCAAACAAACATCACAATTAAATTATATCCAAACGATACTTGTGAATAGGATCTCAATTCTCAGTGGAGATAGCGATCAGATTTTACCTATTACAACTGACTAATTAGTCTAATTTTTATTAAATTACTAATTATTTAAGAATTTATTAAAGAAAGATCATTTTGTAAATATCGTGAAAATGATCTAGTTGTTTTATAGCTAGCATCTGATGATGATACTTACAAACTGGCGGCCGCGTCAATTCAAACTAGCAGGTAAGCGAATGTTCAAAGTACCTACTGAAACTATTCTATTCCACACATTTTGTTATTGAGAAAATAAGTAAGTTCTGGAAGCATTGGGATCTTGTTCTATGGCTTTGAATTATGACAGTTCTTGACTAGTGATGTCATAGTTCATTTTGGCGCGAAAATTTATACTCTGTTTAAAAACGCAATTTTAGCAATAAATTAAAGCGTTTTCATTTTTTATTTATGTGGCGGTCTATCGAAATATCGCATGTTTCCCATATTAGAACCGTTTAAGCTCCAAACCTGTAACGTATGGAAGTATCCGTTCCCGGACACGACGTCGTCCAGCTCTAGTCCGTCGGGCGCGGCGGGCGCGGCGGGCGCGCACAGGTCGTGGCGGCGCCGCGCCAGCGCCCACAGGTAGCCGCGCGCGCGCGCCCGCGCCGCCAGCCGCGCGCGCACGGCGGCGCGCCGCTCGGGTCCGGCGGCGCTGCACACGGCTTGCACGACGCACTCCAGCTTCTGCTTCGTTTCTACTATTATGTCGTAGTGGGGCCACTGGAATTTATCAATGGGGATCATTACGAGTCATACAAATATGTACAACGGGAGAAGTGGCGAGGGGCGTGTCAGTGTCCGCGCGACGTGCTCCCGCTGAGCATTATATCACGCACTAGTGCGCTTTCTACCACGATCGTAACAAATTATAAGAATTCCGTGTTATTCAGTGGTTTCTTGTAAAACCGAAGCCCAAACCAAAACTATGTAAGTTATGGAACCACTTACCATATTTAAATATAAGTATTCTACTTTATTTATCTTTGTCTTGCTTTTACTGTTATTCTTGTGTTCAAATATCACAGAGACTGTACTAATTTGCAATAAATACATAGCTCCTTAACCACTACCTAAATTAGTCACTAAGTGTCTGAACAAGCAATGTAAAAATCACACCACGCTACTTTAGTATGCGCATTAATCGCGTATCACGACCGTTGCTTCTTGCAACGAGTTAGCGTTGTGATTGTGCAGATCAACTTACTTAAGTAATCGGCAAAAATGACGATTGACGAACAAAATATAGCTATAATAGTTTATTTTACAATTTGTTAACTGTATTTTTGGTTAGAAGATCGAACAAAAACGTTTTTTTACTTAATTTTGTCATTTTTTATTTGTTTCTTCATTTATTAATTTTATTTACTCATATTTATATATGAAGTTGTTGTTGTTGTTAATATAACTATTAATCTTTGCTCTCAAAACGGATGTAAGAACTTTATTGAACGTCGGTAAACACGAGATCGGTCTATTATTTTTAGGCTCCGCGGTACTACCTGATTTATGGAGCAGGTGGGTTATTCCTGTAGTTAGGGACTTGGCCTCACCAATACGACGCTCCTGCACTGCCAAGTTGGTACGGCTGGGTTTTGGTCGTGTAACTCTTTCATTGGTTATTTTGACATGA
The DNA here is from genome assembly GCA_950371165.1 of Lacanobia oleracea. Taxonomy (NCBI): domain Eukaryota; kingdom Metazoa; phylum Arthropoda; class Insecta; order Lepidoptera; family Noctuidae; genus Lacanobia; species Lacanobia oleracea. Next base: position 855,675 of record OX493387.1, read on the forward strand.
GCTACACGACATGCCGCTACAGCCGTGCAGTACATTATCGATTGTGCATCAGTGAGGTCTTCACTGTCATCAAAATAATTTGACAACAGTGAATCCAGAGCAGCCACCAGTGCCCTGTTCTTCTATACATGGGTAAATGAGGTAAGCGAGATCTAAGTTCAGGCGGCACGTAGCGACATTCCAGAAACGACGGGAATAAAAATCAGAAAAATTCCCCAGGGTTCGTGATCCCTACACGCAATAGTTTTGAACTACTTGATATGGAGCCTACGGATAAAACCAACAATACAGATAAAATATATGTACCAAAGCCAGAACCCATCTTTGTTACTGGCGTAATTAATGTAAATTCTCTTAAGGATGTACTAACCAAATTTGTAAAAAGCGATCTTTACCTCATGACCACACTTAGATCTGGACACGTTCTAAAAATTATTCCTAAAGACATACAAAACGATTCGAGAAAACTTCATTGTCAATAATATCTCACACTATACTTACCAGCATAAAAGCAACATTAACACTACCCTATAGAGGAATACCGTACAGAAAAAATACAAGCAACATCTATTAAACTTGTAGACAGCAAACTAGAAACTATTCTCTGCTGTGTATTGTCCTCCAAAACATACTATATCTGTCAACGACTTCGAAAAAAATTTTTCTACCCTGGGTAACAGATTCATATGTGCTGGCGACTAGAATTCTAAACATTTAAATTGGGGATCTAGGCTGACGAATACTAGAGGAAGACAACTTTGTAAAGCCACAGAAGAGATGAAGTTAGAATCTCATTCCAGCAGAGAACCTACCTAAATTGGCCTACCGACAGACAAATAATCCCGGACTGATTGGACTTTTTTATTGTTAAAAACATAGATTGTAACTACTTAAACATAGAACCACGAATAGATCTCACATCTGACCACACACCAGTTATACTGAATGTTACTACGACAGTTAATCTGGTAGCACCGCCCCAACAACATATACAACTTGAACACTACAGACTGGAAAATCTACAAAAATATAATCACGACAGAGACAGAACTAAAGACCAAAATTATTACAATAGAAGAACTTGAAAGACAACTGGAACAACTTAATATGACTATCCACAATGCTGCTAATTCTGCAACTCCAAAAAGGACAGATAAAGGACAACCTCTGAAACATAACTCATATCCAAAGGATATTAAAGAAAAAAATACTAGAGCGTCGTCGTTTGAGAAAAATTTGGCATACTACAGGATATCCAAGTGATAAAGCTGCATTCAATAGTTTTTTAAATGAACTCAAAGCCCGCACCCGAGAAAATGGTAATATTCAACACTATCTCTCAAATCTAGATCCAACGAGAGACACAAACTACTCGCTGTGGAAGGCTACCAAGAATCAAAAGCGCCCGAAAATCCACATATCACCTATCAATGATGAAAAAGGAGGATGGGCTAGATCAGATAAAGAAAAGGCAACAATTCTTGCGGAACATCTGAAAACAGTTTTTCAACCACTCCCTGAAAACAATTCTGAACATACTAGGGAAATCAAGGAATACCTTGAATCAGCGAATCAAATGTGTCTTCCACTAAAAAGTACCAGCCCAAAAGAAATTGTGAAAGAAATAAGGAACCTCAAGGAAGGTAAAGCACCCGGCTATGACCTTATTGATGCCACGTTACTTAAAAACCTGCCTCAAAAAGGTGTAATGAAACTAGTTAACATCTTTAATGCCAGTTTACGACTTGAACATTTCCCTGGGCAATGGAAAATTGCACATGTAGTTGAAGCTACTTCATACAGACCTATCAGCCTGTTACCAGTTATTGGCAAACTGTTTGAGAGGATATTGCTTAACAGGATGAAAGAATATCTAAATACAGTATTACCGAACCACCAATTTGGATTCCGGGAAAAACACGGGACAATCGAACAAGTACACCGTATAGTTAACACCATTAGCAGATGCCTTGAAAACAAATTATATTGCTCTGCAGTCTTATTGGATATAAGCCAAGCGTTTGATAAGGTATGGCATGACGGCCTCCCGTTCAAACTAAAGAAGCATCTCCCGCATTGTCTATTCCGAATACTTAAATCCTACTTAGATAAAAGATACTACCAAGTGAAGTACAGCGACGATCTCTCAGAAGTACACGGAATAAAATCAGGTGTCCCTCAGGGCAGTATCTTGGGCCCTATACTATACCTCATTTTTACAGCAGATATACCAACAACTGACTACACCACGACTGCGACATACGCTGATGATACGGCGTTACTCTCGGCTCAAAGCGACCCAGAAACGGCATCATCACAGTTGCAAAATCACCTGACAGAAGTTGAGATGTGGCTGAAGCGTTGGAGAATAAAAGCCAATGAGAGCAAATCGGTACATGTAACATTTACACTTAGGAGAGAAACATGTCCGCCGGTAACGCTAAACTGCAAAGTTATCCCTCAAGACAATAACGCAAAATACCTGGGCATGCACCTAGACAGGAAACTTACATGGCAAAAGCATATTTGGACAAAGCGCAAACAACTAGATGGAAAACCGCGGTCACTGAACTGGTTATTGGGACGCCAATCACAACTAAATTCTAACAGCAAGATGCTAGTGTACAAAACTACGATAAAACCAATCTGGACTTACGGAATACAACTGTGGGGAACGGCGAGCAACAGTAGTATAGATATCCTGGAGAGATTCCAGATCAAAGCTCTGAGAACAATGTTTGGCATCCCTCATTGTATAAGTAATAGATACATATACCTCGACCTCGGCCTAAAAACAGTTCGGCAAGAAATAGCTCAAAACAGCCTGAAATACCAGGAGAAACTGACCGTCCATGTAAACAAACTGGCACACGCTCTGAGTGGAGAAGGCGCTCTTCAGCATACCCGGCTAAAAAGAAGTGACATACCGAGCCTACATAAAAGATTTACCACTTGACATCGAGAGAGTCGTGTGAAATGAATTTTCATAGAAGTATGGCTTTCGAGGAAAACATAAACTGAGAAATCAAACAAAGAAGTGGCTTATTGTTGGAAAACAGATTGCCATGAAACAGAAACATAAAAAAAATGACGCTTTCATTCAAATACTTACAAAGGCGTACCCTTCGTGTAAAGAATTGATGACAACATAGGTATATAGCACGTTGCAGAACTCTGTCTGAACATAGTCGTGTTTCAGCAACACGTTGCACCAAGTTGTCTGTTCGGTCGTCTCGTCGTCTTCTTCGTCTACAGAGTGGGCGGTGTGCAGCAGCAGCGTGCGCAGGTATATCGCGCGGAACAGGTGCTTATAGACGTATAGCAGTAGGTCTGTTCTGCTGAGCTCGTCGCCGTCGGTGCGGTCGGCGTCCCGCAGCACGGCGGCGGCCGCGGCGCTGTGGCCCGCCAGCGCGCAGCTCAGCCGCCCCGACACGCACTCGTGGCGCAGCGCGCCCGCCTCCACCGCCAGCGCCTCCCCGGAGCCCGCCTCCACCGCCTCCCCGCCCGCGCCCCCGCACACCAGCTCGAGGAAGCCGAACATATCCGAGGCGTCGTCCGGCGCGGCGCCACCGTCGCAGCGGTCGAACAGGTGCGGACATACGGACGCGATGTTCTCGATTTTTGTTATGTCCAGATTTTCCATACTGGAACGGAAGTAAATAAATAATTATTTAAAAAAAAATACTGTTTACAAAAAAGTTTTACTAGAGGGAGTGGACGGCCGAAGAAAAAATGGATGGATTGTGTGAAGAGCGATATGAAAGAAATAGGAGTTAGTGATAGGGTGACGGCTGACAGGACAGAATGGATGAAAAAAACGGTGTACCCTTGTTTCGTAGACAGAAATATCATAGAATATCGTTTCGCAGAAAATGTTTCACATAATATTTTGTAGTAATTTTATATCAAATATTATTATTTCAAAGACTATTTACTTGAAAGAAACCTATTTCACAGAAACACAATTCAATTAATTTCATGATCACATTTTTTATTTAACAAATTTATCAAACAGTAGAATTATTTTTTAACGAATATTGTTTGTCTGGTGTTTTTTTCCACAGTATTAAATTTATTGTTTTATAATATGTCCATGGCATACTTTTAAGATGGCAGAACTTTTTACACATATTGCCATTTTTATAAAATAGCATTTAGCCAAAATAAAATATGATCTTAAAAAATCAACATTTGTGTGCTAAAAAAATTTGTGACAGAAATGAATCGCTGTAAAACCGACCCCGCGTAGTCTTGTCTGCCCTACCCCTAGAGTGTAATTTAAGCCCGCGTAGGCGCGGAGGGGCGAGGCGGCCCGCGAGCTGAGGAGCAGGCGTTATAACCATCTGCGACGACAAATTCGCGTGGGATCGCTGGAGCCCCGCAGCGCCGGAGCCGTGACAGAAACCATGCCTGCTGCATGTTGCATGCATACTGTGTTGCTTGCTTGCAATCTGCATGTTGCCTTCTCGTTTGCGTGCTGCATGCTTGCTTGCATGCTGCATGTTGCATGCCGCATGCTTGCTGCATGTTGCATGCCGCATGCTTGCTGCATGTTGCATGCCGCATGCTTGCTGCATGTTGCATGCCGCATGCTTGCTGCATGTTGCATGCCGCATGCTTGCTGCATGTTGCATGCCGCATGCTTGCTGCATGCTGCATGTTGCCTGCTCGTTTGCGTGCTGCATGCTTGCTTGCATGCTGCATGCTTGCTTGCATGCTGCATGCTTGCTTGCATGCTGCATGTTGCAAGCCGCAAGCTTGCTGCATGTTGCATGCCGCATGCTTGCTGCATGTTGCCTGCTCGTTTGCGTGCTGCATGCTTGCCGCATTCATTTAGCATGCTCGCCTGCATATTGCATGCTTGCTTGCATTCTGCATATTGCATGGTCGCTTGCATACTGCATGCTTGCTTGCATTATGCATGTTGCATGCTCGTTTATGTGGTGTATGCTTGCTTACATGCATGTCGTTTGCTTGCTGCATGCTGGCTGTTTGCTTGCTGCATTAATGGTTATGCTTGTTTGCATAGTTTTGTCTTTCATTCCCATCGCCATTTGCCACCATTGCCGCTTCTCGGGGTCCCGTCGAGCGGGCCCGATTACAAAGTTTTACTTGAGTACAATTTACCCGCATTTTTTTGTGACTGCGATGTTGTAATTTTATAGGAGGGAATGTATTTTGTCAAACGTTTAGAAACTGTCAGTTGATAAAATGTTTTTCTTGGTAACAAGTTTTATGTTGTTGTAGTTTTGTGTTGTTTTTGTTTAAGTAAGTACAAGCAGAATAATGATTGCCCCGTTAGCATCTAAGACTAGCCATCGATATGTAGATCATACATACAGTCCACTTAAATTACTTGTCAAGTCAGTTGAAAATAAATCTTCGCGACAAACACACGTCTATTTTTTCAAAAAACCTGTCAACCTAAATACAACCTTATTACCTTATTGTTTCATTATCATCATTTAATTCATTTTGACATTTGATTTTTTATTGTTGTAATGAGATATTATTGATTATTGTTTGTTGATTATTGATTGTTGATTATTGATTGTTGATTATTGATTTCTGATTATTGATTTTGATTACTGATTGTTGATTATTAATTATTGAATTGAATTGAAATGATCTACATAATTGGTGATTTAAGACTATTCAATGTTTATTTTGTTTATTAATTTTTTATGTTTTGGACTTCTCGGGTCCCTAGAGACCCGGTCCTTTGGTAGGCGTACGAGGGGCCGAAGCCAACTCGCAGAGTCCAATCAATCCCCGGTTGGAGCAAGACTACTGCAGAATATGGAAACAAAAGATGAAACGCTATGGGTATGGCTGGTTTAGTGGACTAATAATCGTTTACTATGGAAGAACTATTGGCCCCTGCCTGACCATTGACAATTAAAACGGCTTTAAATAAGCAGGGGGTGACTTGCACACTCAATAAATGGGCCCCCCGAAAAGGGTCGCTAGCACAAAGTAACGTAGCGCCAAGGGGGCAACATATCCTGAGGTGCTAGAGGAGTGGAGAGGTATACCACGGCTATCAGGACAATCCCGGAAGTACGGTCAAGATCCCTACCAGCACCTTATTGGATTATACGTCCTTCTCCCGAGCACGTTTGCTCTTGCGAATCTCCACTCAGACCGGCCGATTAAGGCAAGAAAGAGGTGGGAGCTCTGTTTCTCGTCAGTGTTCACTGCGGTCAGCCAATAAAGGCAAGCCGGAAATGAGGAACAAGAATTCTCCCTGGAGATCAGGTCCGTGGGGTCGCTAGTGCCCAACAGTTCGCCACAAAACTGCCTTGCGGTATTATTGCCTTTATTTATTTATTGTTTTAGCGTCAAATTATAACTTTTGCATGCCGAACGGTAAAATATGGCTGAACCTACCTTTTATCTTTTTATCACCATGTACTCTGTACTGTATATATTTGCAAATTAAATGACTTACTTACTTACTAAAGAATATTTGATATGTAATTCTATGATATCATAAATATCGAAACAAAGTTTATTTGTAACAAAAATCTATGGTTTTTTATTCAAAGTAAGTATTCTGCGTATTGATTATTCTATGAAATAATAATACGAGAAAATTTTTATGTGAAACGAAATTCTATGAAACTATCTTCTATAAAACAACGTACAACCGAAAAAAACATGTTGCGCCGACCCCAAGTAACATGACATAAGGGCAGGAAGGTGATGATTTAACTTTGCAGCCGCCGCGTCCTGCCACGACGAGCGCACCTCGCACCACGTGTGCAGTAATACTAACTTGTGGAAGAGCTGTTCGCGCAACAAGGCGGCGGCATCTTGCAGCAGGGCGGCGCGCTGGCGGGCCGGCAGCGCGGCCGCCGCGTCCTGCCACGACGAGCGCACCTCGCACCACGTGTGCAGTAATACTAACTTGTGGAAGAGCTGTTCGCGCAACAAGGCGGCGGCATCTTGCAGCAGGGCGGCGCGCTGGCGGGCCGGCAGCGCGGCCGCCGCGTCCTGCCACGACGAGCGCACCTCGCACCACGTGTGCAGTAATACTAACTTGTGGAAGAGCTGTTCGCGCAACAAGGCGGCGGCATCTTGCAGCAGGGCGGCGCGCTGGCGGGCCGGCAGCGCGGCCGCCGCGTCCTGCCACGACGAGCGCACCTCGCACCACGTGTCCAGCGACAGTCTGCTGTCTCCGCGCTGGAACAACGGAACGGACGCTTACTACTACAGGGTTTTTCAAAGGCCCAAGTATACCTAAAAACTATCCTCAGACCCTTAACAAGCAAAAGTCCTGAACACGACAAGGAAGTCTCCGAATATCTGGACGCACCATTGCAAATGAGTCTACCACGAAAAAGCGCTGGCACCATCGAACTATGGAAATAAATCCTGCTCCAGGGTAGCCCGCGAAATTCAAATATTTTTATGTTTTTTTTGCAATTTGCCGGTCAGTGTGAAGCTGTATGTGGACCAAATACGATCCGCGACCGTAACGCGTATTTATCTAAAGAATTATAACCATTTTAATCATCAATATAGCCCTCTAAGTTTATGTAGCTCGACAGAATGATTATTTCTGCAATATTCATCAGTTTGGCTTCCGAGAGCAACATGGAACTATCGAACCGACACACCGTATTACGGGTACGGTAGTCATGCACCAGAATGCTAACAGTTCTGCTCTGCTGGCTTTCTTGATATTAGCCAGGCGTTCGATAGAGTGTAGCATGAAGGACTTCTTTTCAAAATTAAGACATAGATTGAGATACCTCATCTGAAAGGCTTATTTTTTTTCGTAATAGAACGGCTGAAACCAATTACACTATTTAACATCTCATTTATTTAACCCAGTCATGCATTCTTCTCACAAAAAATCAAACATTCTGATAGTATCACCTTCCATGACCTGAGAGGGGCGGTTAATAGGCTGAAGGCCAAAAATACCGCCCCAGGACCCGACGGCTTACCTGGAAAAGCCTGGGTCCTGGCCTTGGAGGCTCTTGGGCCTCGACTAAGAGGGTTCTTAAGCGCATGCTTGGAGAGGAGCCAGTTCCCACTTCGTTGGAAGACGGGGAAACTGGTCCTCATTAAGAAGCCGGGGCGTCCCGCGGACTCTCCGTCCGCATACCGGCCCATCGTGCTGCTCGATGAGGTGGGCAAGCTCTTTGAAAGAGTAATTGCAAACCGCCTCGACGAGCACCTAGTGAGGGTGGGGCCGGATCTGGCGGAAAACCAGTTCGGTTTCCGCACAGGACGCTCGACGGTGGACGCCATCATGCGCGTGAGAGCCCTCTCGACAGGGGACGCAGTTTCCCGGGGTGGAGTCGTCTTGGCGGTGTCTCAAGACATCGCCAATGCCTTTAACACCCTGCCTTGGAGTTGCATTAGGGTGGCACTTCGGTATCACCGGGTGCCGACCTACCTCCGTCGCGTAGTCGAGGCTTACTTGACGGACAGAGCCGTCATCTACCCCGGTCACCTGTGAGTGGAACCGGCGAGAGATGTCGTGTGGTGTTCCACAGGGTTCCGTTCTGGTGCCGCTTCTGTGGAACATCGGCTACGACTGGGTGCTGCGCGCCGACCTCCCTAGTGGCGTCAGTGTTGTCTGCTATGCTGACGATACGCTAGTCCTGGCGCAGGGGCGGTCGCATCAGGCGGCGGCTGACGCTATGACACGCGGGGTTGCGATAGTCGTAGAGAGGATCCGGCAGTTGGGTCTCGAGGTGGCCCTTCACAAGTCCGAAGCCATGTGCTTCCATGGTTCCCGGTGGCCTGTTCACCATCGGGATCTCAAATAACGGTAGGAGAGGTTCACATCGGTGTCGGGTCGACGATGACGTACCTGGGTCTCGTCCTTGACAGCCGACTGCCGGAGGCTTTACGCGGGGGTCATGCGGTCCATGGCCCTTTATGGGGCGCCAGTGTGGGCGCCTACTTTGAGGAAGCGACCTGCCCGTTACCTCAACGCATCCCAGAGGGTCGTAGCCATCCGGCTGGCCCGGGGATACCGCACGGTCTCTGGCGAGGCAGCGAGCCTCTTTTCCGGACTACCGCCATGGGATCTGGAGGCGAGAGCCCTCGCGCTCATTTACGAGTGGCGTGGGGAGGCACTACGCCGGGGCGAGACTCCTCTGACGCGGCAAATCGCAGCGCGGCGGACGGAGCTCCGGCAAGATCTCATGGCGGTATGGAGACAGCGACTGTCGCAACCCAGTGCTGGGCACGCTACAATCCAGGTGATTAGTCCCCTCTTTGAGGAGTGGCTGGAAGGGCGTCACGGCGTCCTTATCTTCCGCCTGACGCAGGTACTCACCGGACACGGTTGTTTCGGGAGATACCTGTTTCGGATTCGGCGGGAGGACACGCCCGGGTGTCAACACTGCGATGATCACCCGGAGGACACGGTGGAGGTCTGCCCTGCCTGGGCGGAGAACCGCCGGATCCTCGTTGAGGCGATCGGCGACGGCGACCTCTCGCGGCCGGCCCTGGTTCAATCTATGGTCCGGAGCGAGGAGGCATGGGAAGCGATCACCTCCTTCTGCGAAGCAGTAATGCTAGCAAAGGAGGAGGCCGAACGTGTGAGAGAGAGGGAAACCTCACGACCCAGCCGCCGCAACAGAAGAAGACATTCCGGGCGTCGTGAGTCGCAAAGCGATTTCCGGCCACATAGGCGCGGGCCTGCGGACGGCGAGCTTTGGGTGGCTCGCCGTCTAATCAGAACCAGGCCCGGGTTGGCGGCGCGCTGTGTTCCACGCGCTCCTCAAGGAGCTGTCAGCATGGGAGACGGGCCGTGCTAGGGGCAGTGCCTGCCGGGGTGCGGAATCCGTTCGAAAGAGACGCCGCGTCCCTGAAACGCAAAGGGCACTGGGAGGGAACACGGATGGGTTTTAGTCAGTAAGAGTCTGACACTCCCTTCCGCTCCGCCCAGAGCGGAAGGAGTCATTTGATGATTTCCCATCCTTAAAAAAAAAAAACACCTTCCATTCGTTCGCAAACATATTAAGACTTGTTTTTGAGTCCAGGACAGCGTTAATAGCGGCTACTGTCCGAGGAATAGGTGACTTGGAGTGTGCAATAGTACGGCTACTTGGAACAGCCAGTAACCGGTGTTTTCTGCTACGACAGTGATTGTATGGGACAAATAGATTGCAGATTTCATTGTGCAGATCAAGATCATCGATAATCCGTCTAATCATTTTAAATTCGTGCGGCCGTCTTAGTTACTTCTCTTACTCTCTAGAAAAGAATGTTGAAACTTAAGCAACCCAACAGAAATTTAGTGGGATACATGAGGGGATAAAACTCGTACATGTGCTTGAAAAGATATCTGAGGAACGCTTTTGTACTTTCTCTAAAGCCAACGCATATTGCTTCTCAAAAGGATTCCATATATGCATGCACATTGTGTTAACACAGATTGCCAAGTTACAGAATTCATAAATAAATAAATAAAAAATATTACCGGCACGAGTACGTTGAGGCGGAACAGCTGCAGCACGAGCTGCGCGTACTGCGGCGTGGCGAGGTCCTGCAGCGCCGTGACCAGGCGCGCCGCCAGCGCGCTGCTCGCCTCCAGCGCGCCGCTGTCGGCCTGCCACAGCGCGCCGCTGTCGGCCTGCGACAGCGCGCCGCTGACCGTCTGCAGCACCGCCGACACGCACTCCTCGCTCACTAACAGCTCTGCAACACGGACGGTACTGCGTTACATGAGGGAGCAGCTCGTTAACTAACGCTTACCGAGGTGGCCCTGTGGATGTGACAAGTGAGCGTCTCCCAACTAACACTAAAGCGTTAAAAATACCTATATAAGACTCGTATATCAGTTCCATTTGAGTATAAAAGTGTTAACGCATACCTGTGCCACTGAGTTAGAGCATGCTCTAACTCACTTATAACCACGAAAGAGGCCCACAGTTTTACAGGTAAATGTTATAGAAAGCCTATAGTACGGTGTCACAAAGATATTAAAGCTGCACAAGAGCGCTTATTCATCGTTAGCTACTACTTTAATCTGTATTACCGTTGTAAAATAGAGTTGGTAAACGATACAGGTTGTATAAATCCTATAGTAAGGTGTCAAAAAGATCTTAAGGTGGATGCTCCAGGGTAGCCCGCGAAATTCAAACATTTTTATGTTTTTTGCAATTTGCCGGTCAGTGTGAAGCTGATTATTTCAGAAATAATCATTCTTTCGAGCTACATGAACTTAGAGGGCTATATTGATGATTAAAATGGTTATAATTCTTTAGATAAATACGCGTTACGGTCGCGGATCGTATTTGGTCCACATACAGCTTCACACTGACCGGCAAATTGCAAAAAACATAAAAATATTTGAATTTCGCGGGCTACCCAGGAGCATTCACCTTAAAGCTGCACAAGAGCGTTTATTCATCGTCAGCTACTACTTTAACCGGTATTACCGCGTTAGTGAGCACTACAGGTAGTAAAAAGCGCACGTCAAGATGAACAAGCCTATAACCTTACTAAAATTAAATCTGTTCGTAATAGAAGTGTTATGTCATTCATTATTCAACACAGCAGAATAATATTATGGAATATTATATTATTTAAGTATGTGAAGTGAAAAATGACTGCCCTTATGATTTCACGGTGAATGTATACCATGTTTCTCATCTCAATTTTAACGCGCCTAGGATTTATTAGTGGCATTCATGGAATGCGTCAAATAATGTAAGAAATTTTGTTTATTTTAGTCAAATGTTGAATAACTCAAAATAATATTAATTGTTAGGTTACCAAAACAATGGCGAACTTTACAAAAGTGAGGTTAGTGTTAATAACTACCCATATTTGCGTTGTTTGACACCAATACCTTTAAAACGTCTGTAAAAGAGTACTGCCTAACACAATAAGCTTTAGTTAAACCCTTTATTACAGGTTAAACCGAGATAGAGGAGTTGTTTGACACCTTTAGTTTCTCGTGTTACTTCACTCTCGATAAACTCTATTTTATAGCCTATGTCTGCGATAACAGTCAATGTAGCACCATAAGTGGTATAAAAGAGTTCATTGCAATAACTATACAACAACAAGTGTTAAGAGGTGTCGTCGAACACTTTTATAAAGACTTGGGTGTCACAAAAAGGTTAAAGCTATAACGTACTAAGTATACTTGCTGCTACTAGCGCCATTATAACTCTCATAGCTGTAGTGTCGTCGTCCATCAAAGCTTTAGTGCTGCGATTAGGGCTAAAACTTGTTTGTTAACTCCTCTATATCGTCTTTAGTAATAACTGATATAATTATAACCCTTTTATATTACTTGAAGTCATAAAAAAGCCTGTAACTGACACCAAAATGTTATTTGGGCTGACAGCGCCGCCCGCACGGCCAGCGCGCGCACGAGTGACAAGTGAGCGTCTGACAGTCACATACCTCCAGTGGGCTCGTCGCGCAGGCAGGCGATGAGCAGCGCGGCGGCGGCGCGGTCGGCGTGCAGCGCCGCCCGCACGCCCAGCGCGCGCACGAGTGACAAGTGAGCGTCTGACAGTCACATACCTCCAGTGGGCTCGTCGCGCAGGCAGGCGATGAGCAGCGCGGCGGCGGCGCGGTCGGCGTGCAGCGCCGCCCGCACGGCCAGCGCGCGCACGAGTGACAAGTGAGCGTCTGACAGTCACATACCTCCAGTCGGCTCGTCGCGCAGGCAGGCGATGAGCAGCGCGGCGGCGGCGCGGTCGGCGTGCAGCGCCGCCCGCACGGCCAGCGCGCGCACGAGTGACAAGTGAGCGTCTGACAGTCACATACCTCCAGTGGGCTCGTCGCGCAGGCAGGCGATGAGCAGCGCGGCGGCGGCGCGGTCGGCGTGCAGCGCCGCCCGCACGGCCAGCGCGCGCACGAGTGACAAGTGAGCGTCTGACAGTCACATACCTCCAGTGGGCTCGTCGCGCAGGCAGGCGATGAGCAGCGCGGCGGCGGCGCGGTCGGCGTGCAGCGCCGCCCGCACGGCCAGCGCGCGCACGAGTGACAAGTGAGCGTCTGACAGTCACATACCTCCAGTGGGCTCGTCGCGCAGGCAGGCGATGAGCAGCGCGGCGGCGGCGCGGTCGGCGTGCAGCGCCGCCCGCACGGCCAGCGCGCGCACGAGTGACAAGTGAGCGTCTGACAGTCACATACCTCCAGTGGGCTCGTCGCGCAGGCAGGCGATGAGCAGCGCGGCGGCGGCGCGGTCGGCGTGCAGCGCCGCCCGCACGGCCAGCGCGCGCACGAGTGACAAGTGAGCGTCTGACAGTCACATACCTCCAGTGGGCTCGTCGCGCAGGCAGGCGATGAGCAGCGCGGCGGCGGCGCGGTCGGCGTGCAGCGCCGCCCGCACGGCCAGCGCGCGCACGAGTGACAAGTGAGCGTCTGACAGTCACATACCTCCAGTGGGCTCGTCGCGCAGGCAGGCGATGAGCAGCGCGGCGGCGGCGCGGTCGGCGTGCAGCGCCGCCCGCACGGCCAGCGCGCGCACGAGTGACAAGTGAGCGTCTGACAGTCACATACCTCCAGTGGGCTCGTCGCGCAGGCAGGCGATGAGCAGCGCGGCGGCGGCGCGGTCGGCGTGCAGCGCCGCCCGCACGGCCAGCGCGCGCACGAGTGACAAGTGAGCGTCTGACAGTCACATACCTCCAGTGGGCTCGTCGCGCAGGCAGGCGATGAGCAGCGCGGCGGCGGCGCGGTCGGCGTGCAGCGCCGCCCGCACGGCCAGCGCGCGCAGCTGCGCCGCCACCACTGCGCCGCGCAGCCAGCGCCGCACGGAGCGCGCGCACGAGTGCGGGTGACGCACGCTCGCCGACACGCACCACTCCACCACCAGCGGCGGGAACTGACCCACAGACATTATTGTTTACTATAAAATACTAGACGCCTGTAACTTTCACAATTTAATATTTTAATATGGCTTGGTATCGTAGATATAGCTATTGCATGATGTGGCCGAGGTTAGTTTGAACTTAGACGCAACTGAAACCACCGGGCGCAATAACACAGGGGTAGCGAGGTCATGCCCCTGGGTGTCCATCATCGAACAAGAGCAGATGGTGGACAGTAATGAACTCCCGCGTGTTTGTGCCGTGCGCGAGGACACGTACACGGATGAAGGAATCTTTGAACCTCGTGATTGAGTGGGGCAGGTACACTACATTCAAAAAAAAAAAAAAAAAAAAAGGTACACTACATTGAAGTGTCGGTCAGTGTGTGGTCATCACTTTGGTCCGGATTTCCTTTCACACGGGTGATCGTGGAGTAACTCTCCACAATCAATCGGCCGGGGCATCCCATAAGCGGGTTGTCAAGTGAGAGTCGGTTTATGGGCGAGGAGCAGCCGGCACGGCGTGAGGTTGTGGTATGAGTGGCGGTATAGTCTCGTGTCGTTTACAGTCCCGCGATCCTCCGTTATGTGCAGGCTTTTATACTTTTTGTGACAATCCATCACTTTAACCAATATATTATAAATAATATATTGGTTAAAGTTATTTCGAAACGGTTCACATCTTGTCTGACACTTATAAAAATCATAAATTGTCCCTTTAATAGCCAGGCCTAAATACGAGTTTGTGTTGTCCACAACACAAACTCGTAAAAAAATTAAGTTGCTGTGCGCCGAAGTGGTTTCTGGAACTCGTCACCTCGCAATTTCTTAATCTACCCCATTAAGGGGAAGCTTACAGAGCAAACCCATCATAAATTAAAAAAAAACAGTAGCCGTGCGGACATTCTTGTCAAGATGCCTGAAACCGCACGGCCACTGATTTTTTACTCGGAGAACTCTGCCACCGACTGACGACGCGGTACGCTTGTGCTAAGTTATATAATGTGTTAGTAATGGGTTGATGGGCCGTTGTAAGGGGCAAATTTATACAGCACGCGTCCAGTATAAAGGATTTCTGGAAACTTGTCTCGCTCAATAACATAGGCAGTTCGCAGCCCTCTGCCTTAGGATTGTGTAAGACACGCTTGAGTGTAGGGAACGTGTACTGTTGTGACCGCAGCAGGTTCTCTCTAGGTCTATGCACATTAGGATCGACGGCACATGAACGATGTTCAGATGAACAGTTGAAAGACGGCCGTACATCACTGGGGTGGGTCTCTAGATTATTGTAAAAAAATCATTATCGCGCTTTGAAATTACCTATTTCCACACAAGTGTTGCGTGTTATTTTCCCTTTTGCACTCCTCTTGTCTTCTTAGCTTCATACATTATAATCTCGTTGTTCTTTAATTACTTATTGTTTTAGTTATTTATTACTAACTGTGAATTCCCAGTATTCACTTCACCTTGTATCCCCTCCTTGTCCCTAGCCTCAAGGACAAGGCAGTAGTTTAGTTAAAAAAAAAGTTTTGGAAATTTATTTCGTACTATCAGCGAGGGGTGACTAGTCTGGGCCGAGCCCTACGGGAATACGCGGTGGAGGGGCGTGTTTCTTCCTCCTAGGGGGGAGCGAACTTGACAATTCGGATAATTCAGGCTAATATTTTATTAGCCTATGGTGGGAACAGTCGCATTTTCAATAAGCTGATCCTATACCTAAAGTCGTAGAACTAGTGGCGTCCTCGACTTGATGGCTCCGTGGCGGGTGGAGAGCTTCGATGTTGAATTATTTTCAATCCAAACCCATGGATAATGAGTCAAAAAATCAAACTAATACTTAGGCTGCGTCCTCTGATGCGCCAAACACCAAAACAAACAACACAAATTTGTTAAGATTAATTACCTGCTGGAAGGAATCAAACATCGCGTCTTGTTCCTCTTCAGTCATGTACTTCCTGAGCAGGAACACGACGTCCACCAGCGCCCCGCAGCGCATGGCGTCGCCGGCCAGCCAGCCGCGCAGCACCGCGTCGTACAGCGCGAACACGCCGGCCGCGCCGAGCTGCGCCGCCAGCGCCGCCCACAGCGCGCGGCTGTCGAACTGCACCAGCAGCGAGAGCAGCGGCGGCACGACGCCGCGCGCCCGCCGCAGCCGCTGCGCGCTAAGCAGGTAGTGCGCGCACAGCTGGTGCGCCGCGTCGCGCAGGTTGTGCGCGTAGCGCTGCGCCAGCGCCGCGTCGCACGGCGGCGTGGGCGGCGTGGGCGGCGTGGGCGGCGCGCTCTCCTCGCTCTCCGCCGGAGCGTCGCCGTCGAACTTAATGCTATGCTGTTTCTTCACTTCCTGCGAAAACGTCGTCCTCAACGTTTGCAACAGCAGGGTGTGTCCCTCGATCAGTGTCTCTATTTCACTTTGATCCGTGCCAGATTTGTCAATTTGTGTGAGAAGTGTAGAGCCGACGTTTTGCCAGAAGTTTCTGATGAGCTGGTCGTACTTCTCGCTGTTTTCTTGTTTGGATTGTTTGAGCCAGTACTTGAGGAGCGCGGCCATGTTGGCGGCGGAGCAGCGCACGAGGCCGGCGCGCGCAGCGGCGTCGAGGCGCGGCGCCAGCACGCCGCCCAGCCACGCGCGCAGCACGCCGCTCACCACCTCCAACACGAACTCGTGCTGCTGTATGGACAGGTAGCGCAAACATTCCGCCAAACTCGTGATCCACGACTGTCTTTCACTTTTTGAATTCAATATGTTTTTCTTTTCTAGGCTGAAAAACATGTGATGAATATGTAACTTTTGGTTAAGACAAAACGTTGCAGCAGAAGTTCTATTGACTTAATCAGCTTACCCAGTCAACACAGCATTAAAGAAAGCTTCGTAGAATTGTTTTGTTAAGAGATCTTGAGGTAAGTACGCCAGCAGCGGCAGTAGCATGTTGGAGAGATGCCGCGCGTCGCCCCAGCCACCTTAACACATATTACTCAATAAATATTCAAACTATTATTTATAAATGTTTATACGTCTGTGTGTAAAGAATGTTCAAATCTTACCGTTTTCCAAAATATCCAATATCCTTTTGACGAGCAATTCTTTCTTATCTAAATAGGTGTGCCAGTCCTGAAAACAAACGTTTATTGTTCACTACGAATCCATGACAAAAAGCTGGAATCTTCAAATCTGACAGATGGTTTCAGCTTTGAAGACTAAGACTTCTTCTGTCTTATTTCTATATTCCTTTTACTAAACTTCAAATATTTACTGTTATTACTATAATGGTAACAAGAAAAGTACTAAAAGTGTTATGCAAAATGTAAAGTATTACGAGTAGGTACCTAAAAGACAAATATTTCAATTGGTAATTTACATTATGTTTGTAAAACGTTCTAAACTAAGAATAATAAAAAAACAAGGATTTTCAATAAACATTACAATTAATAACATTTTTTTTTTATTTGTAATGGGTTTGCTCTTGACTCTAGTCTAGGTCAGAGATGACAGAGAAGTCTACGATGGAGCGAGCTTACCCAGAAGGAGCCTGTTCACTCTAACTTTGAAGAGAGTAGGGTTCTAAGCGTTTGGAAACACAGACGCTGGCAGCGAATTCCACTCCTTTGCTGTGCGCATTATAAAAGACGTTTGGAAACGCTTAGTGCGAATTGATGGAATGGCAACAAGGAAGGGATGGTAAGATGCAAGGCGTCTGGATGTCCGATTGTAGAAGGGGGCCGTGGAGTTCATGGGCACACTCACCGAAGTACAATCTGTAGAAGAACGACAAGCAGGCAACCTTACGGCACCTATCAGTTTTACGCCACCGATGAGCCTCTTAGCTCTGCGTTCCACCGAGTCAAGCGCGGCAAACTGATACTTAGCTGAGCCATCCCAAAGGTGGCTACAATACTCCATGCAGGATCGGACTTGTGCTTTGTTTACAAAGCAATAGTCCGATCCTTTAACCCTTTAGGGTTAAAAGCTGTTTAGGCCTGAAGTATCACTTCAGCCTATTTAGGATGCCCAGCTTTTTGGCCGCAGTTTGGGCTTTGTACTCGATGGTAGCGCCGAAATTGAGAATGGACGTCAACTCCATGCCTAGGAGCTCGAGCCGATCAGTCACAGGAATAGATGCATCCCGAAAAGTAGGAATTTGGACAAAACGACTCTTTTTTAACCTTTTAAAAGGAGCAGGTTCTATGTTCGGCTGTATGTATTTTTTTTTTATGTATGTTCACCGATTTCTCCGCCAGTTATGAGCCGATTTTAATTTTTTATTCGATAGCCTATACTCCTGAGGTAGTCCCATTGTCACCAAGTTAGAATCTGATGATGGGATCCCATGAAAATCGTCGAGGGAAACCCTCAAATTTTATAAGCACATACTATGTATTTCATAAAGTTTCTAACGCTCTACAAAACAATAAATCCGACTTCCAAAAACAAAACACTACAAAGTAAAAAATAACTTTAATTTCGGGAGTCCGTGTTCAAAAACAAAATGACCAAAAACACCATCATCTTCCTGCCCTTATCCCATGTTACTTGGGGTCGGCGCAACACGTTTTATTCTTCCATTCTGTTCTATCAGTCGTCACTCTATCACTAACTCCCTTTTCTTTCATATCGCTCCTCACACAATCCATCCATCTTTTCTTTGGCCTTCCTCTCCCTCTCCATCCATCCACATTTATGTTCATAACTCTTCTAGTTATATGCGTTTTATCCCTCCTCTTCACATGACCATACCAAGACAAGCGATTCCCTTTCAACTTTTCCGTCACTGGCGCCACTTTTAAAGTTCCTCTAATGTACTCATTTCTCACTTTATCCACTCTCGTTACTCCACACATCCATCTCAACATTTTCATCTCCGCTACATGCAATCTATTTTCATCCGTCTTTTTCGCAGCCCAACATTCTGATCCATACATTACGACAGGTCTTATCACGGACTTATACATTCAGTCAAAAAAGTATCGGGAATGGATGATTTGTTTATGGTTCCAAATTTAAATTTTTGTTTTTTTGTAGTTGTTAGATTGGCACAACTGATTTCCATTTTGGCGCGGAGTTTGAGTTGCATCTGTTATTTATATTAAATACAGTGCTGGTTTTAGTAATATCATATATAGTGTGTATTGCGAATTTTATAATGGACAAAAATATCGAACAAAGAGTTTGTCTTAAATTTTGCATCGCCAATGGAATTTCGTGTTCGGAGTCACTGAAAATGTTACAGAAGGCTTACGGTGAATCGACTTTATCAAAAACTCGTGCTTATGAGTGGTTCAAAGCGTTCAAAAGCGGTCGAGATGTGATGGAAGATTTGCCTCGCTCTGGTAGGCCGTCAACGTCTGCAACTGAAGTTAACATCGCAAAAGTGAAGGAAATAGTGACTGAAAATCCCCATTCAACTCTGAGAGAGATAGCCGCCGAACTTTCTGTATCTCACGAGTCGATCCGTACCATTTTACCTAATCATTTGGGTATGAAACATGTTGCTGCTCGGCTAGTCCCAAAAGATCTGAATTTTCTCCAAAAACTCAATCGCATGAAAGTCGCTGAGGACATGCTAGAACGAGTCAGTTCGGACCCAACATTCATGAAACGCATTGTTACTGGTGACGAGACGTGGGTTTACGAGTTTGATATGCAAACTAGTCAACAAGCTTCGGAGTGGCGCCTTCCAACTGAACCGTTTTCAATCGATAGAAGACATAAAGGAGAATTCGCGGCGAGAACTCAACTCAATTCCGGAAGCAGCGTTTAAAAAATGTTTTGATGAATGGATTATTCGTTGGCGCAAGTGTATCGTTTCTAAAGGAGCATACTTTGAAGGTGATAAAATAAATTTGGATGAATAACAGACATTTTGTGTATTATTGATCTTTTCCCGGTACTTTCTTGACAGAGTGGTATTTTAATTTGAGGGGCATCCGAGGGTCACAAGTTGTTCCAGTGACCTGTGGCCATGTCATCCATCCTGAGTTGATCCGGTGCGTTGCGTCTCGGTCTATATCGCCATCTCCCTGGACAAACGACCCGAGATACCAAAAGTCGGAGCAAATCGGTATAGGCGTTCCGGTGAGAGCTATAGGTATCGGACTGGAGAGACCGCCGAAATCGCAGAACAGGTACTCTGTTTTGGTTCTGCTCAATTTCAGGCCAACACTCTCCAGTCTTTGCCACCACGTCTCCAATTTGCTCTGGACCTCTAGGCCGCTTTCTGCAACCAGCACAATGTCATCAGCAAACAGCATGCACCAGGGAGCCTCTTCCTGGATGTTCGACGTCAGAGCGTCCATTATCATCAGGAAGAGATAAGGGCCGAGGGCCGAGCCCTGGTGTAAACCGACTGCTACACTGAAGCTGTCAGTGGTGCCCACTGTAGACCGGACTTGAGTACTGCTTCGACTGTACATCGCTCGGATCAACTGCACATACTTCCCAGGCACACCTTTCTCCTTAAAGGCCCACCACAAAACCTCACGAGGCACCCATATGCCTTTTCGAGGTCAACAAATACCATATGCAGGTTTTTATGCACAGCTCTATATTTCTCGCATAGCGAGAAATATAGAGCTGTGTTCTCTCAACCGCCTTTCAATAACTTTTTCCCAGGCTTTCATACCGACTTCCGAAATTAAAGTTATTTTTTACTATGTAGTGTTTTGTTTCTTTTGCGGTAAAGAGACACGCCTGTGTTTTGGTGGCGTTAAAAGTGACCAGATTGTCATCACCCCACTGGGAGACAAAGCAGGTCAAATTTTCCGCTCTACCATGGCTTATCTCAAGGAACGAACTTCAACCCCACTGTTTGTTGCGCTCAACAAGTATCTCTTTGAAACCGTACTGTCATCTGCGTACCCAACAAGACCAGGCTGAAGTAGGTCATTGACGTGCAGCAGGAAAAGAGTTGCAGAGAGAACAGACCCCTGAGGAACTCAGGCACAAAAATAGCCATGAGGTCAGAGACTACTCGGATCGACCGTTCACTCAGGAAGTCTGATATCCAGCTACAAAAACCAGCTGGGAGGCCATAAGCAGGAAGCTTACTGAGTAGACCTGCGTGCCAGACCCTGTCAAAAGCCTTCGAGATATCGAGCGACACGGCAAGTGCTTCGCCGTATCTCTCAATGGCTTCGCCCCAGCAGTGCGTCACATACACAACAAGATCGCCAATTGACCGTACCCGGCGAAAGCCATATTGACGGTCACTGAGGAGATCATTGTCTTCAAGGTAGGTCAGCAGCTTACTGTTCTGAACCCTTTCCATAACCTTGCAGAGGATGGAGGTAATGGCGATCGGACGGTAATGTGCAGGGTTAGCACGGTCTCCCTTTTTGAGCACCGGTAGCACATTCGCAAGCTTCCATGATTTCGGAACCGTCCTTTTTTCAAGAGAGAGGCGGTACAGGCGTGTCAACACAGGAGACAGTTCAGGTGCACATTGCCTCAACACTCTCGCTGGAATGCCGTTAGGTCCGCTGGCCTTATTGCTTGCAAAGATTCAAAGCATTTTCTTTCAAATAAACCATTCACAGGCACTTTTGAAACGTCAAGGTCGGTCAGTCAAAACATGGAAGCTATTTGGACGTTCCAAAGCGTAGATCTCTATGGAGAAGAACGTGCAAGAAACTCCACGGACACTCTTTTAAATCATGTTCTGTTTTACAAAATTCTAAGTTACATATACTTGTTGCTTCTGCATGTGAGGACAATGCAAAGGAAAAAAAGAGCTTATTATATTAATTTAAAATATAAAGATTAAAATAAGCCAATTGCAGTTAAGAGATGACCAGTCTCAACCGACGGCGCCCGTTCACGAACATGACGCGTGTATAGGCACCTTTCAGCTCAACCATTTCGAAGGGAACCGAATGATCCAACCCACGCGCCGCCATCAGCGAGACATTTGAGTGAGCATGACATTCTCTCAACCACCATGCTCGTTCATGTCCAACAAGTAAAACTATAACTAAGGTGTCATTACATTGGGAGACAGTTGCGTCATTAAAGACGGAATGTTTACGATTCACGCACACAAATCTTTATCAAACTCAATTAAAACGAAGATTGATGTCATGAACATAGATATCCCACCGATAAATCACGTCATCAATCTTTCCATACCTCTCATCACTCCACTGAACGAGACAGATGATATCACCGAGCAACAGGAAGACATAAGGGCGATTGAAAAGTCACTGAAAGATATGAAATCCAATCAGGAACTGGCGGATCGAGTGACATTCCATGACATTATGTCGCCATCTACGCCTTGGCTGGGATCGCCGTGGTTTGCGCCATCTTGTACGCATCCAGCGCCCGCACCTCCCTCAGCAGAACGAGCAGAGGCTAGCGCGAGCTATGTAGCTTCCGCCGCCGCCACCGCTGCGGGTCGTCCTACCATCGCTACCACCAACAGAGGCTAGCGCGAGCTATGTAGCTCCCGCCGCCGCCACCGCTGCGGGTCGTCCTACCATCGCTACCACCAACAGAGGCTAGCGCGAGCTATGTAGCTCCCGCCGCCGCCACCGCTGCGGGTCGTCCTACCATCGCTACCACCAACAGAGGCTAGCGCGAGCTATGTAGCTCCCGCCGCCGCCACCGCTGCGGGTCGTCCTACCATCGCTACCACCAACAGAGGCTAGCGCGAGCTATGTAGCTCCCGCCGCCGCCACCGCTGCGGGTCGTCCTACCATCGCTACCACCAACAGAGGCTAGCGCGAGCTATGTAGCTCCCGCCGCCGCCACCGCTGCGGGTCGTCCTACCATCGCTACCACCAACAGAGGCTAGCGCGAGCTATGTAGCTCCCGCCGCCGCCACCGCTGCGGGTCGTCCTACCATCGCTACCACCAACAGAGGCTAGCGCGAGCTATGTAGCTCCCGCCGCCGCCACCGCTGCGGGTCGTCCTACCATCGCTACCACCAACAGAGGCTAGCGCGAGCTATGTAGCTCCCGCCGCCGCCACCGCTGCGGGTCGTCCTACCATCGCTACCACCAACAGAGGCTAGCGCGAGCTATGTAGCTCCCGCCGCCGCCACCGCTGCGGGTCGTCCTACCATCGCTACCACCAACAGAGGCTAGCGCGAGCTATGTAGCTCCCGCCGCCGCCACCGCTGCGGGTCGTCCTACCATCGCTACCACCAACAGAGGCTAGCGCGAGCTATGTAGCTCCCGCCGCCGCCACCGCTGCGGGTCGTCCTACCATCGCTACCACCAACAGAGGCTAGCGCGAGCTATGTAGCTCCCGCCGCCACCACCGCTGCGGGTCGTCCTACCATCGCTACCACCAACAGAGGTAGCGCGAGCTATGTAGCTCCCGCCGTCATCTTGTATATCATTATCCTTCATCTCATTCACTTCTTCTCGGGCCCCGGAGCATGTACAGTGTAAACACGTACAAATTAAACAGCATTGTGTCAGCACTTTACTTGCTACGCGCGGTCTATACTTTAGTACAGAAATAGAAAGAAAGAAAAAGCGTTTATTTGCGTCAAGCATGACGCATACCAAAAAAATAAAATAGAAATTAAATAAGACATAATTATAAGAATTGGGAAGATATGCGTCATATTCGCGCAAAACGGCCATCGCTCAGCATAAAGCTGGGACTCGTTTGCGAGACAGAGCCACAGCGCTGGTTTTCAGCGACAGCCAGCGTTAAGTATGACGTCGATCGGAGCGGCATAAAAGTAATTAAAACGTGATAAGTAAACAGAAAAAATAAATACATAAGGGTAAAATATAATAAATAAGAAATGAGGAGATGGCAAAAATGTGAATGTGGCTGATTAGTAAAGGTGCGCACAACTCTAAAAAGTAATAAAAAAATAAAAAAAGTAAAAGAATAGCTATGTTATCTGTGCGCACCAAAGACAACAAAAACTAAAATCCATGCAATGCGCACGCCCACAATATGGCTGACAGACGAAGGAATGCGTCTTGACATTACAATTATTATGCAATGAAGTTCTTGACCTGCGCAGTACACGTAATATTCGGTAATGTTTCTGTTATCACTTAGTAAAATGTGTTTAAAGTGAGAGATTTGTAATGCGTTGTTAGATTGTGTTGGATAGTGTTATTGTGATTCATTTTGGTGTGTATTATGTGTGTGGCGTAAATAACTATGTTCCTAGATGAAAAACACGCTCGAATAAGTACCCAAACCAAGCAAAAGGAGAAGATCGCTATTAAGGTGAATGCTCCAGGGTAGCCCGCGAAATTCAAATATTTTTATGTTTTTTGCAACAGAATGATTATTTCAGAAAAAATCATTCTGTCGAGCTACATGAACTTAGAGGGCTATATTGATGATTAAAATGGTTATAATTCTTTAGATAAATACGCGTTACGGTCGCGGATCGTATTTGGTCCACATACAGCTTCACACTGACCGGCAAATTGCAAAAAACATAAAATATTTGAATTTCGCGGGCTACCCTGGAGCATCCACCTTAAGTCAATAAATAAATGTATTAAAATTAGTCGATGTAGTTATTGTATATAGGTTTATGTCAGATCAAATTAAATAAAATTTCTTAAATTTTTACAGGCGTGAGGTAAATACCATCCAAAGAAAAGTGGAACCAAGCACAGAAAGGAACAAAGGAGAGAGAACCACTCAACAGCGCTACTATCAAAGCCGTAGTAAGCTAACTTTGACAGCAGCAAAGTAGTATTAATAGAGTCAAAAGCCTGGGAAAAATCCAGCAGGGCTAGAATTGTTCCTTCACCCCTGTCACGTGCCTCAAGGATATTCCCCACAACGTCAGCCAGAGCTGTCGCAGTACCCCTTCCCCTTCTAAAACCAGACTGAAGATCTGGGAGAATGGCATTATTTTCCAAGCATTCAATAACCTGCAAGTATATTACACGTTCCAGGATCTTTGATAGGCAGCGGAGAATACTAATTGGCCTTAGATCCTTTGTGTTGACCGGGTTGTTATTTTTAGGAATAGGGCGCACCACCGCGCATCGCCAGATTTCAGGGAATGTGAGGATAGACTGGTTTATAATGTCTGTGACAGCATGCAGTGTTTGAGGCAATGTTAGAGATATCATGTCAAGACTTATCCCGTCCACACCCTGTGCTAGACCCTAAACTCCTAATAATTTTTAATACTTACTCCTGATTGGTTGTTGAGAGGGAGAATTTGGCAGGGCTATGTTTACAAGAGTCAAAGTAAGAGAGTTGTGAAACATTTGGAATACTACTACCTGGGACATCCAGAAATGATGCAGTAATATTTTCTGGATTATCAAAATGACCGGATAGCAGTATTTCCTTATGGTCTGGAAGCACATCTGATTTTAAATTACGCCTGTAGTGTATGCATCATAGATTATATTATCTGTGGTAGTAGCATACATACGCTGTCTCGGGTGTCCCGGTGTGGGAGCAAACGTCACTGTCACGAGAGCGAAAGGCGCGAGTGGATATACGTGTTGCTGGATAAATACCTGGGCATTGTCGAGCCAGTGTAGAAGCAAGAACCCCTATAAGTGGCGACGAGGAAAAGGTAAACATTTTACGGAAAGGAACACCTAATATCAATACAATCATATAATTATTGAAACTACAAACATACTTACCTAGGCACCCGACATGCATGCATAATAAATTATTATTTTTGTGAAATTTACTGAACACAAGTATTATTAAGGTACTCGTCAGGAATTTCCTAGGCAGATCACCATGGTTTGTTACTATGACCTTATTAAATATGGTAAATTTAGTCACAAAAAGTTTTTAGCCTAAATGTAAACAAAGTGAAAAATCGAGTCATGTGGGTGGATAACAATAACAATCACATTGCCTGCCTTATATTTTGTTATCTACAAATTTATATAGGTACCTTCTTGTTCAAATAATAAAAAAAAAGATAATAGATCTAAACATTTTGATTCAACTTAAGTAATTTACTCATTACTACTGTAGGTCTATGAATTCATCAAATTCTAACAAATATGAGAGGTCTTACTGTTGTTATGATTATTGAGAAGGTGTTTTGACCAATCTCAATGAACTTTTGTGTTAAGAGTTTGTTAAATTATTAAATGTTGTAACGGGATCACTTCAATCTCTTTGAGCTATTTGTTTTAATTAAGGCTGGTGATAAAGCATTATCAAAGACTAGAAATAATCTTCTTTTGCAATACTCATTTATTAACATTACTAATTATGGTATCTATTTGTATTTATGTATAGGTACACATATAAAAACTTTATAATCATATTGGAGTGCCCCTAAGACGACCTACTGACCGATAGTTTAAATCTTTAATAAGCATAGCTTAATAACTAGTAGGGTTGTTTAACTTTCTTAATTTAGAACTGGTCGACATAACCTCCATTAAATTGGTAACTGTCTGGTACTTCAAATGAATACCTCCACTAAATTGGAAATAGCATTGTGGCGGTTCAAATGAACGCCTCCATTAAATTGGAATTGGCTGACATAAGCTCCATTAAATTGGAAACTGTCTGGTGGTTCAAATGAACACCTCCATTAAATTGGAACTGGTTGACAAAACCTCTATTAAGTTGGGAATTGTCTGGTGGTTCAAATGAACACCTCCATTAAATTGGAATTGGTTGACAAAACCTCCATTAAGTTGGAAATTGTCTGGTCGTTCAAATGAACGCCTCCATTAAATTGGAACTGGTTGAATAAACCTCCTTTAAGTTTGCGAATTTTCGAATAGGTAGTTGTTGTATTGACAATCTAAAAATTGGATATTCCAGGTCACTCCAAAAGGAAAAAACATGGCTCAGCAGTCGATGCTTGCTTTGGAAAAGCTCGATTTGGATGGGGATAGAACCTCTATAGGTAGCAAATGGGAGAAATGGAAAAGGTCATTGCTTATATATATTGATGCAGCCGGAATCGAGTCTCAGCAGAAAAAACGAGCAACGTTGTTGCACTTTGGAGGAGCTACCCTACAAGACATATTTTATAACTTACCTGGCGCAAATGTTGAAGCTACGACAGGAGTCGACGTTTTTGACGTATCAATAAAAAAACTTGATGAATATTTTCTACCAAAACAAAATCGCGTTTTTGAACGCCATATATTTAGACTGATAAAACAAGAAGGAAATGAGAAGTTCGAAAGTTTTTTGATACGATTACGTAAGCAAGCTGAAAAATGCAACTTTGATAAAAAAGAAGACCACTTGATCGACCAGATCACTGAGAAATGCACTTCACCTGAATTACGTAAAAATATTCTAACAGTGGGTGATAGCATAACTCTGGAAAAAATCGTGACAGAAGCCAATACTTTGGAAGTAGTCAATGACCAACTACAAATTTACGAAGATAAAAAACAAGACATTCAAGACAAGAGGGAAGAAAACCAAGAAGTTAACGCTATATACAACAAAAATAAAAAAGAAGGAATCCACAAAACTAGACAAGTATACAACAAAAACATAAGGCCATGTGGAAGGTGTGGAAGTAAAAATCACCAATCAGATTACAAAGAATGCCCTGCTTTAGGAAGAACTTGTTTTACCTGTAGTAAGCCAGGTCATTTCCGACAATTCTGCAGAACAGTGGGCACAAAAAGGGCAGAAAATAATGTGCAACTCAACAAACATAAGTGTATATTCAAAGTAGAGAAGGTGAACTTCTTGGGACACGAATTGTCATCAGACGGAATAAAACCGTTGCCAAAGTATATAGATAGCATCGCCAACTTTAGAGTCCCTGGAACTATAGAAGAACTACAGAGTTTTCTAGGACTGGTGAACTATGTTAATAAGTGGTTACCTAATTTGGCTACAAAAACCGAACCTCTGAAGGAATTGCTAAGGAAAAAACTGGGAAAGAAAACTGTTATTGAGCCGTTTTGGTCAAGCGAGCAAGACAAGGCGTTCACAGAGCTGAAAGAAGCATTGACTCAAATACAGTCTCTGGGATACTATGATGTTAACGACAAAACAAAAGTTATCGCAGACGCTAGTCCTGTAGGCCTCGGCGCTGTGTTAGTACAAATAGACAAAAAAGGTAAACGAATAATCGCATACGGGAATAGGACACTAACTGACTGCGAAAGGAAATACAGTCAAACGGAAAAAGAGGCTTTAGCGCTTGTCTGGTCCGTAGAACATTTCAATATTTTCCTTTTCGGAAAAGAGTTTGATCTCATTACGGATCACAAACCACTGGAAATATTGTTCGGACTAAAATCGAAGCCTTGTGCGCGCATAGAGCGATGGGTGCTCAGGCTACAATCATATAAATTCAATGTGATTTACAAACCAGGAAAGGTAAATATCGCGGATCCGTTGTCCCGTTTATGTGAAAATTTCAAATCACCATCTAATGAAGGAGACGAACACGTACATCAAATTGTGGAGCAAGCTAGACCATGTGCAATTTCAATGAATGCTATTATCGAAGCTTCAAACAGTGACAAGGAAATAAATGACGTTAAGAAAGGGGTTTATGAAAGAGAGTGGCGTGAATCTGTCAAAGGTTACAAAATATTTGAAAATGAGTTATGTTTCTTTGGAAAAATATTACTTCGAGGAAACCGGATTGTGATACCACAGATGTTACGGAAAAATGTACTAGATGCTGCTCACGAAGGCCACCCTGGAATTGTCGCTATGAAAGGACGGTTAAGGTCAAAAGTGTGGTGGCCGAGAATTGACAAAGATGCAGAAAATCTTGTCAAATCCTGCAAGAGCTGCACTCTAGTGGGGTTGCCAAATCCCCCGACGCCCATGAAGAGGCGTGAACTCCCTGTAGCTCCTTGGATTGATGTTGCGATGGATTTGCTGGGTCCACTACCTAATAACGATTACCTTTTTGTAATTATCGATTATTATAGTCGTTATAAAGAAGTCAAGATCACAAAATCTGTGACTAGTACTCAGATTATCAGACTACTCTAGGAAATTTTCAGTAGACTAGGTTACCCGGTCTCAATTACTGCTGATAACGGGAGACAATTTGTCAGCGACGAGTTTCGAGCATTTTGTAAGGAATGCAACATCATCCTTTACAACACAGTACCATATTGGCCCCAACAAAATGGAGAGGTCGAGAGACAAAACCGGGACATCATAAAGCGCCTCAAAATCAGTCATTTGGAGAAAAAGGACCTAAAAGAGAGCCTCATGGAATATCTATTAATGTACAATAGCACACCTCATTCAACCACAGGGAGGTCGCCATCAGAACTATTCTTTAAACGGCAGAACAGGGACAAAATTCCGTCATTTGATAGGCTGGAAAACACAGAAGTAGATCTGGAAGTGCGAGATCGCGATAAAATTCACAAGGAGAAGGGAAAAGAATACGGAGATAGAAGAAGAGGAGCGACTGAATCGACCTTGAGTGAGGGAGATAAAGTATATGTAAAAAATATGGACAAAGTGAATAAACTAAGTTCAAATTATAATCCGACACCTCATACGGTACAGAATACGAACGGAGGAGATATCACAGTAAGAAATGACCAAACAGGACAAGTACTAAGAAGAAATGTTGTTCACCTAAAAAGAGTTGAAGGGCAGTGGAAAGCAATTCAGGAAAAGGAGCAAGAAGAAATAGCTGAACAGGAAGACAAGGATATTGGATATGAATAAATAAGTGAATCTGCGATTTAACAAGTCAATTAACCTGATTACCAAATACTAATAATATGTCTCAGTAGTTATATATAGGTTAGCAAATGTCGATACCTTGTTTGTGTAAACGAGTTCAAACAGATCTTTATATAATAAAAATGATTGAGTTTCTATACTATTGAGTTTCCTTTTGTTGGTTATTCTCCAATTTATCCTCAAAGGAGGGATGTAGTGTATGCATCATAGATTATATTATCTGTGGTAGTAGCATACATACGCTGTCTCGGGTGTACCGGTGTGGGAGCAAACGTCACTGTCACGAGAGCGAAAGGCGCGAGTGGATATACGTGTTGCTGGATAAATACCTGGGCATTGTCGAGCCAGTGTAGAAGCAAGAACCCCTATAACGCCACAGCAGCTTTGGGTCCCTAACTTAGTCATTAATACTTTTAGTAAAATATGCTCTTTTTTCAGCACTGAGTGCCATGGCAGCTTGACGCTTGAGGTCCAGATAATATGCTCTCTCTCTCTTGATTTACGAGATGCCTCCCTAGCTTCATCCCTAAGTTTGAACATAAGACGAATATTGTCAGTTATCCATGGTATAGCGCGATTTTTAAACGTCTTTTTCTTAATAGGGGCATGAAGATCGAAGAGCTGAATAATAAACGTTTTGAATGTTTGAACCATTAGATTTACTACAACTAGTCTTGGCTTAAGCTTATGTTTCCTAAATATAGTCTCACAAGAGATGAAGGAGTGATGACCAAGGTCGCTATTGTGATGTACTACTACATTTCGGATAGTGGCGTCTGAGCAAATTAAGTCAATAAGTGAGTTGCTGTCACCCACAAAGTGTGTAGGTGTCTGGACTAACTGTTGAACATTCAGATAGCTAAAAATTCCATAAGCTGTTTCGTTTTTGAGCTGCCCACATCTAGCATGTTGACGTTAAGGTCACCTAGTAGTATTAAATTATCGAAAGGGGCTAGGCCACTGATACTGGCAGTTAGGCCCTCAAGAAAGAGCTCCAAGTCCAACCATGGTGGGCGGTATGCAGTACCAATGAGTATTTTTTTTTATTTACTGTAAGGCCCAACCAAAGTAGTTCAACATCAGGATGGTTGGGGTGAACCTTTATTCGTGCTGCTATGCCATTCTTTATATAAAAACCAACCCCTCCACCGCGCCCACCCCTTACAGATACCGGTCGGGGTATATGCTTAAGCCTATAACCTGGTACACTAGGTGCCCGATCCTCCTCCCCCCTGCAAAGCCATGTTTCATTGATAGCCATGATGTCCACAGCGTGATAGCTCATGGCCATCAAAAACTCATCATGATTAGTTGACCTGCATTCAGTAGATCAAACTTGACACATTTACTAGGAGTCATTTGTATTTGCCATCTATGTTATTTAAGTATGCGTGTCTATGTATGCTATGTATGTATAATATGTATATTATTATGAAGAAATGGAGGTTGGCACTACGTTCAGCAGTGGGATACAATGGGCCGAATTGATTTAAGAATAGGATGTCATTATAATTGTTAAGAATTACTGTAAATATTTTGGCGATTTCTTTAGTAAAAAGTATATTTATTTTGATTAGCGAAATAATATTATGTAGTGTAAATAGGGTAAGTACGAGTATGTATACTGAAACTATATTACGTAGTACAAATAGGTTTTTTTTATTTAGGAGTGGGCTTGCTCTTGACCACAATCACGCCTGATGGAAAGCGATAGATGAGGTCTATGATGGAGCGAGCGTGCCCAGAAGATGCCTGTTCACTCTTGATTTGAAGGCAGACGGGTCAAATGTGGACGGGAACACAGATGCTGGCAGAGAGTTCCACACTTTAGCTGTGCGTATAATAAATGTGGAAGAGAAGCGCTGGGTACCTACGATTAGTCGGGATATCGACCAAGTACGGATGGTACCCTGCAGTACGTCTGGTATTTCGGTGGTAAAAGGGCGATGGTGGGATCAGGTCGTGGAGTTCCTGCGCACACTCCCCAAGAAACAGTGGTAAGATATAATTCGTGGTGCTTGGCAACTGGGCTTAACCCAGTTGTATTTGTCCCTTGGTGCCTATTGGCCTAGTTCTATTCTGTCTCCTGCTTGATACGGAGGGAAGTGGAAATTATATACCTATATTTTTTTCCTTCTCCTCCGCTGTACTTTTCTGATTAATTTCGTTGCAGGAGACAGTTGAATCGTTTCTCCGGGACTCGTCGGGTTTCATTGGCTCGGCGTTTTTCTGGTGGTCACCACTATTGATTCTGGCTTTCAGGAGTTGCAGTGGTTGGGAATGCGTGGCGGGCTTGTCCCAATAAAAAAAAAGGCAGGCAACATTTCGCCGATGACCTAGGCTGTGAAGCTGAGCCACCAACATCTCGTCACCTATAAGCCTTTTTGTTCTGCGTTCAACCGAGTCCAATGCAGCAAGCTGGTATTTTGCTGAGCCATCCCATAAGTGGCTGCAATACTACATACAGGATCGGACTTGTGCTTTGTACAGATTCAGAAGCTGTCCAGATGTGAAGTATCGTCTTACCCTATTTAGGATGCTCAGCTTCTTGGCTGCAGTCTGTGCTTTTGACTCGATTGTTGCACCGAAGTTGAGATTGGACGTCAACTCCATGCCCAAAAGCTCCAGGCGGTCGGTAACAGGTACAGGCGTACCTCGGAATGTAGGAGATAGCTGAAATGGACTCCTTTTAGCAGTGAAGAGACATGCCTGTGTTTTCAGAGCATTGAATTTGACCAGATTGTCATCGCCCCACTGGGAAACGAGATTTAAGGTAGAATTCATTCGCTCCACCATGGCCTCTCTAAGAGTAGCTGTTTC
Source organism: Lacanobia oleracea (assembly GCA_950371165.1). NCBI lineage: Eukaryota > Metazoa > Arthropoda > Insecta > Lepidoptera > Noctuidae > Lacanobia > Lacanobia oleracea. The sequence continues at coordinate 887,912 of OX493387.1, forward strand.
CTCCCTGCCGGCTCCCGCACAGGAAAAGTATCTTTCTGAGACGAGTGGGGATGTGTATGTATAATGAAACAATGTTGTGTAGTATAAATAGGATAAGTATGTAAATATATAGATATACAGTTAAAACCTTTCTATACACACCTGAAGCTGAGCTATGGTTACACGACTAATGATAACAGCAGCGACGCATAAAAAAGTAAAGTTAAAATTAGCACCAAGTAATAATTAGGCTGTATCATTGACAGATCCAAACACGCGAATGATGTCTTCTTCGGAGCGAATTCTGTGGGTTGAGTCTTCTGGCTTCCTTCTGGCGAGAATGCGGCCGCGCTTGGTCCACACGAACCTCCAGCCGCAGAGGCCAGCAGCGTCCCGTGCCTTTCGAAACAACTGGCGGTTTGTCTTCGTGAGGCGCTCGTTGACATAAAACCGCCGGGCCGGGCCAGGCATGTCGAGGTCGGCCGTCGTCGCTCCACGCCGCACCCGCGCGCTCGCAAGCAGCTTGTCACGCAGATCAAGTCGCGCCAGCCGCACGACAATGGTGCGCGGGCGAGACTCTGGTGCTCCCGTCGAACTAGTCGCGTTGAGCTGCCTGCCGCCGACCCGCTCAGCACTGACTATGTCGCGCTCCTCGAGGGTGACCCCCAGCTTCGTGCTGATGACCTGCACGATGTGGCTCGGGTTATCAACCGCTACCTCCGGTATGTTTGAGATCCCAACGTCATTGGCCAAAAGATCGTGGTCCCTGTCGTTGAGCTTACGCCTTAAATCCTCGACGATCCCGTCGACCGCCACAGAGTCTGGACCGGACAGGGCTCGCTTTTTCAAAGCGTCCAACCGTGCCTCTAACCCATCAATGCGCTTGTTGCAGGCACCTATAGAGGCTTTGAGCCCCATCATCTCCAGCTCCATCTTCTTCCTGAAAGCCTACCTCAGCGCGCATCGCTCGCAATTCTTCCATAATCGGGTTTATATCAAGAGGCACAATCTGCGAAATGACATCGGCTGTAGTGGTGTTGCTCGACGGAGGGGTGGCATATCTAACTGGGCTAACAGAATTGGAGCTGATCGCGGGGTTCTTCGGTGTACACACTTGCTCCACGATTCCTGGCTTTTTCGCGGAGCTCTCCGATGCGCTTCTAACTGGGGTCTCAGCCTTGTTATCCCGGGCGAGACCGTTTGTGCATTCGGGACAGCGCCAGTTCACAAGTAGTGCTGTCTTTGACGGGATGCCAACACAGACCCTGTGATAGTGAGCCTGACATTTTCCACATTTAGCGCCAATATCATTCAATTCGCGTGCACTCATTCATTTTTCAATTAATTTCTGTTATCAGTCAATAAACCTTATTCTTACGTATTCTTGCGTACTATTCAAAACTATCATCATTGAAAGGTGTAAAGACCCTACACGCATAAAATGTAAATGGCTTCATGGTACTCACATTTACAAAATTTGAAAAATATGCTTCCTCTTTTTTTTTTGTTTTTTATTTGTAATGGGTTTGCTCTTGACTCTAGTCTATGTCAGAGATGACAGAGACAAAGTATACTTTACACAAAAATATGGTTGTCAATTACCAAATAATGAAAAATAAATTAATAAAAACAACGATTAAGTTCTTACATCAAAAAGAATATATAAATGATTATAATAACTATGTAAGTACCTATAAAAAAAGAGGGTGAGCATCTCTTCCAAATATAAAAATCTAACAAGTGGTGAAAGAGAATTGCAAATAAATTTGCTTTCTCTCTTGCAAAGTGAGCCAGCGAACCATCAGGTTTTAGCTTTGGAGGCAAAGTGGGTCGACAAAAATTCGTTTCAACCGCTTACGACAGGGACCAAAACTGCTTACTACCCGGAGTGTGCGATTAGAATGGCCCCGATACGTCCGACATGGTCAAAACGTGCCCTATGTAAAACCCGCTTGTAAAACTTAGCGGCAGAATTAAAGGCACTTTCTTCGCGCGAAAAAAAATACTAAATAAAATACTCCATCCCCTGCCGAATCACGTCCATAATCACGTCACACAGCACAAGGGGTCACCCGAGGAGAAGCAGACTTGCCGCCATGGATAAGACGCAAAATATGTATTTATGTTTATACTTCATAGCTATTGATAAATCTATTCATCTTTTAAAAATATATGAATAGCGGCGCGTGAGCCGCGGCGGCGGCGACAGTGCGACCAGCGGCGCGTTGATATGCACAGATTTACATAGATCTGTTCACTTCAAAACGTACGTAACTCCATATGGACAATTCATGCGTCGCCGGGACCTTAATAGCTCTTGTCGCTGCGATCAACTAGAGGTAAGAGCCGCTCGCCGGCAGTGTGAACAGCCAGCTATCGACTATGAATGTAAGTGTCTCTTTAATCACAAGAGATCTATACAACGTTGATACGACAGAGGGGCTTTCCTTTAAACTGCCTATACTAGGTACCATTTTCAAGCTCTGTACCAAAAATTAATTAAATAGGAGCAGTAGTTTAGTCGCAAATGATTTTTAAAGTTTTTGCACCGTTTGAACACGATGTATCTTTTCTAACAGCTGATTATCGTCTAAGCATAGGTCATGCACCTTACAACGATAAATCTACGATGCGTTGTTGCCGCTCTGACGCATGTCGAAGGACATTCACTAAAAATTGGCAATGCAAACAAGGAAGCAATCAATACACACACACTTGCACTTTCACTACGAAAGCGACAAACGTAGCGCGTTTGAAAGAAACAGAAATAGGTCAGTTTGTTGCATCCTTGTTTTTTGCGATCGGTAAGTGGGGCCTCTATTCAGTGCGCCGACGCTGTCTTTTCGGAACGTACGGTTTGTGGAATTCGCGCGCAAACAATTGTGATTTTATTTTGTTATTGTGATAGGACACTAAATAAGTTTAAGACAGTATTTCTTTCTTTTATTGTGAGAGGACACGTAACTTGGGATTATTATTATTTAGTATTAGTGTTTTTTTTTGTGATTGACTGTTTTTTATGGTGATAGGACACGTAACTTGAGATTATTATTATTTAGTATTAGTATCTCCGGACCTCACTCCCATGGATTTCTTTTTGTGGGGGTACATTAAGGGTGAAGTGTATGCCTCAGAGGTAAATACAATTGATTGAGTTAAAAAAATAGGATTATTTTAGCATTTCACAAGTTAAAGTGCTTAGCGACGGACAGTGATCTAATTAGAAAAATAAATAACAATATTCTCCGTCGGTATAATTTGTGCATCAATGTGAATGGAGGACACATCGAAAATTAAAAAAAATAGTGTGTTTGTTTTTGTGCGCGTACTTCGAAACGTTACCTAACATAAAAGCCAGTGCGAGCGGAGGCCTAAGTCGCCGGCCGCCCCCCCGCCGAGCACACGAGATACCGCACACACGTAATTTCATTTAATGCCCCTCTTTCGTATCAACTCTGTATATTTTGTCCCTTTCCTCAGCGAGCAAATGATCGTAGCTATTACTCGCTTCCTCGCCAGCGGTGAGACAAGTGCCTAAACTTGATGCATTTAATTCTACTGGTTAAGTAAAAGATTTAATATTAAAGGGTCACGTTGTGCATGAGCTGCAGCAGACACGTCCACAGCGGCGCGGCGGCGGTCGCGCTGGGGTCCTTGGCTCCGTCCAGCAGCACGCGCAGCTAGCTCAGAGAGAGTGGCGGCGTGTACCTGCACGTTGTGCATGAGCTGCAGCAGACACGTCCACAGCGGCGCGGCGGCGGTCGCGCTGGGGTCCTTGGCTCCGTCCAGCAGCACGCGCAGCTAGCTCAGAGAGAGTGGCGGCGTGTACCTGCACGTTGTGCATGAGCTGCAGCAGACACGTCCACAGCGGCGCGGCGGCGGTCGCGCTGGGGTCCTTGGCTCCGTCCAGCAGCACGCGCAGCTAGCTCAGAGAGAGTGGCGGCGTGTACCTGCACGTTGTGCATGAGCTGCAGCAGACACGTCCACAGCGGCGGGGCGGCGGTCGCGCTGGGGTCCTTGGCTCCGTCCAGCAGCACGCGCAGCTAGCTCAGAGAGAGTGGCGGCGTGTACCTGCACGTTGTGCATGAGCTGCAGCAGACACGTCCACAGCGGCGCGGCGGCGGTCGCGCTGGGGTCCTTGGCTCCGTCCAGCAGCACGCGCAGCTAGCTCAGAGAGAGTGGCGGCGTGTACCTGCACGTTGTGCATGAGCTGCAGCAGACACGTCCACAGCGGCGCGGCGGCGGTCGCGCTGGGGTCCTTGGCTCCGTCCAGCAGCACGCGCAGCTAGCTCAGAGAGAGTGGCGGCGTGTACCTGCACGTTGTGCATGAGCTGCAGCAGACACGTCCACAGCGGCGCGGCGGCGGTCGCGCTGGGGTCCTTGGCTCCGTCCAGCAGCACGCGCAGAGTCTTCGCGCCGTACTGCTCGCCCCACGTGTCGCGATAGCGCTCCAGCAGCCGCCCCGTCGCGCCGTACCACGCCGCCCTAACAACCAACAAATTATTTCCAATTCCTACTATAACGTCAACACATATTTCACATTTCACAAAATGAGTGCAGATGTCGTACGGTACCTAATCTGCGGCTGCGTCTGCGCCTGCGCCAGCTTCCAGTAGGCGGTGGCGGTGAGCAGCGGCTGCAGCTGCTGCCACAGCCAGGCGTCGTGCGCGGCCGGCAGGTGCACACAGAAGTACTGCAGCCCCTGCAGGCTGCTGGTCGTCACGCGGCTCATCACCAGCTGCCGCTCCTCCACGTTCTCTATCCTGAAACATGCGAGTCGTGTCAAGCATCGTCCAGATTTGTGCATCAGCATCTTCCTATCTTGAGGTCGGTTCCCAGTCTTACAGAAACTTGATACCAGAATTTATGATCGAACCAAACAGCCATCAGTAGTTTAGGTCCACCTAAAGATTTTGAAATCACCTTGAAACGTTTTTAATTCATAAAAATAAACGTTTTTAATAAAAAAAACAAATGTATTAGATTTACTTTGCCTAATGATAAAAGTAGCGACATAATATTGAATGGAGAAAAACTGGAGTTTACTGATCAGACAGTTTTCTTGGGAATCACAGTGGACGAGAAGTTGCAATGGGGACCTCATATTACATCTCTAGCGTGGCGGCTAAGCTCAGCTGCTTATGCTGTTAGGAAAATAAGACAGTTAACAGACGTAGAAACCGCACGTTTGGTCCATTTTAGCTACTTTCACAGCATTATGTCATACGGTATTTTGTTGTGGGGTCGGGCTGCTGACATTGAATCCATATTTATTTTACAAAAGAGAGCTGTCAGAGCCCTTTATAATCTGCGTCGCCGCGATTCTCTAAGGGAACTTTTTTAAAAGATTAATATTATGACAGTCCCTTGCCAATTCATATATGAAAATATAATGTATGTACAGAAAAATCGCCATCTTTTTAGTAAAAATAGTGATAGACTAATTTTAATACTAGAAATAAAGATAAATTAGATCAACCATTTTATAGATTAGCTAAAGTACACACATCTTTCATGGGGTACTGTGTTAAATGTTACAATAAAATACCTTGTGACATATTAGAACTAAATGAAAGACAATTAAAAGCGTATATCAAAAGCACACTTTGTAAACAAGCTTATTACAAATTACTCGTAGAAGATTACATTCAGTATAAGAATGCCTGGAAGCATGCTGGTGCTGCTCCATAGGGCAGTCAATGTTGTGGCCAAAATCAAACTGGTTGCTTTATGTATAAACTTTATAGATGTTCGGTTTCTTTTCGTGTTTGTATTATTCTGTTAACTCACACACTGTTAATTAGTAATTCCAATATTTGTAAAATTAAAAGCGTATATTTTTTTTCTAAATTGTACCTACTACTTATTTAGAAAATTGACAAGTCTACCTCTGCATACCCTAGGTGCATGGTCCTCACATATTACAAAATTTTTGTATACTTACCAAATATTGTAAAAGATTTATTTGATAAGAGTAACTATGGAGTTTCTTGTCCATAAGAATCTACCTTTCCGAATGGACAGTAGAGTCACTTCAGAATTTTTATATTTTTGAAATGTGAACGACGTTCAAAAGTGACGTTTAATGGCCTAATTGGAATAAACGTTTTGACTTTGACTTTGAAAAGGGCGTGAGTGTGTGTGTGCATGTATTTATTTGTAACATGAGCTGAATTAACACACCTCTTGCTGACGATCGCTTCAGTATTCCCATTGAGGTTATCAAGCAGATGCACCATCACCTCGGCTTTGCAGAATGAGATCACTTCAGGCAGCTTGCGGTCAGGAAACGTGCTCTGTTGAGAATGTGAGTTCAAATTAGATTGTTCTGAGCCAAACAACCAACATAGTGGACTACATGTGTAAATTCAGACTAAAGCAATTACGGTGAGCGAGAGATGCGCCTGCGCCTGCGCGGGCGCGTGTTCGTCGTACTGCGCCTGCAGCCACGCGGGCAGCAGCGCCTTCAGCTGCGGCGCTGTGCGACGCCCGCACACACGCACTATAGCACCGTGACACACCTGACACAAGCAAATGGTTATTTTTTATTTGCACAGGTATATTTCCAATCATGTGAGCTTAGGGTAGACTCTGCAAAATATTACCACAATGCTAATATGTATAACAGTTACATTAAATAATCATAATAATGGCTACCTACCATGCTAAATTATATGGATCAGCCAGTGGATATTGTCCCATGCACAACCTAACTAATTATGTACATATCCCCAGTTAAAAGTTCATTTGTATATTCTAGGTAAAGTTTAAAAAGAAGTATAATTAAGTGCTGCCACACCTGCGTCATCTCTCTGACTTTGCGGTCTGTGTCGGCTGTGAGGGTCTTGTAGAAGTGTGCCCAGCTGGGCAGAACCGCCACCACGTCATCCACATTGCCATTGTTTACAAGTTCACACAGTTCATGGAGAGCCTGAAACAATAATGAGTTCGTTAAAATTAAATTGTAATGTTTTAAAGCAAAAAGCATTTATTCATTATTTATTTAATAGTACATCAAAAATAAAATTTAATGAAAACTACAAACTAAAACATAATTATACTATGTTAACCTTGGCTCTAGTGATGGGATCCTTTTTGTTAAGCTTCTTGATGCACATCTGAAACTCTGGGTTGAGTCCTTGTTCCAAGTTAGCTGCTGCTAAAGTGGGGAACAGCGGCGGGAGAGGCTTCCCCCCCGCGAGGCTCACCAGCCCTCCATCAAGACTTATTGTACCACTCAGCAGTTCTGCACTCCGGCTGCTGCTTGAAGGCTACAAAAACACAATTACCACATTTATTTAATACAATTGCATTTTTTTTTTATTTGTTATGGGTATGCTCTTGACTCTAGTCTATGTCAGAGATGACTGAGACAAAGTCTACGATGGAGCGAACCTACCGAGAAGGAGCCTGTTCACTCTGACGTTGAAGAGATTAAGGCTGTAAGCTTTTGGAAACACAGACAGAGGCAGAGAGTTCCACTCCTTTGCTGTGCGCATTATAAAAGACGTTTGGTTTGGAAACGATTTGTGCAAATTGGTGGAATAACTACAAGGTAGGGATGGTAAGATGCAGTGCGTCTGGATGTCCGATGGTAGAAGGGGGCCGGTGGGATGAGGTCGTGGAGTTCTTGGGCACACTCACCGAACTAAATTTGTAGAAGATCGGCAAGCAGGCAACCTTCGGCGATGAGCCAAGCTATGTAGCTTAGCATCCACCAGTTTTATGTCACCGATGAGCCTCTTAGCTCTGCGTTCCACCGAGTCAAGTGCGGCAAGCTGATACTTAGCTGAGCCATCCCAAAGGTGGCTACAATACTCCATGCAGAATCGGACTTGTGCTTTGTAAAGGGTTAAAAGCTGTCCAGGCCTGAAGTATCGCTTCACCCTATTTAGTATGCCCAGCTTTTCGGCCGCAGTTTGGGCTTTGTACTCGATGGTGGCGCCGAAGTTGAGACTGGATGTCAACTTCATGCCTAAGAGCTCGAGCCGATCAGTCACAGGAACAGATGCACCTCGAAAAGTAGTAATTTAGTCAAAACGACTCCTTATTGCGGTAAAAACACACGCCTGTGTTTTGGTGGCGTTAAAAGTGACCAGATTGTCATCACCCCACTGGGAGACAACGCTTAAGGTCAAATTTGTCCGCTCTACCATAGCCTCTCTCAAGGAACGAACTTCAACCCCACTGGTTGTTGCAAGTATCTCTCTGAAACCGTACTGTCATCTGCGTAGTCAACAAGACCAGGCTGAAATAGGTCATTGATGCAGCAGGAAGATTTGCAGAGAGAACAGACCCCTGAAGAACTCCGGCATCAATAGCCATGAGGTCAGAGGAGTAGCCGTCAACGACTACTCGGATCGGCCGTTCACTCAGGAAGTCTGATATCCAGCTACAAAAACCAGCTGGGATGCCATAAGCAGGAAGCTTGCTGAGTAGACCTGCGTGCCAGACCCTGTCAAAAGCCTTCGAGATATCGAGCGACACGGCAAGTGCTTCGCCGTGTCCCTCAATGGCTTCGCCCCAGCAGTGCGTGATATACACAAGAAGATCGCCAGTTGACCGTCCCCGGCGAAAACCATATTGACGGTCACTGAAGAGATCATTGTCTTCAAGGTAGGTCAGCAGCTTACTGTTTAGAACCCTTTACATAACCTTGCATAGGATGGAGGTAATGCCGATCGGACGCTAAAGCGCAGGCTCAGCACGGTCTCTATTTTTGGGCACCGGTTGCACATTCGCAAGCTTCCATGATCTTGGCACCGTTCTTTTTACAAGAGAGGCGGTACAGGCGTGTCAACACAGGAGACAATTCAGGTGCACATTGCCTCAACACTCTTGCTGGAACGCCATCAGGTCCACTGGCCTTATTCACGTCTAGACTGCACAATACTCTACGGACCTCTTTATTGTGAACTGCGATCTCCGGCATCGAAGAGTCACAACGTGGTAAAGTTGGTGGTTGCTTAGAGCCAGCGTCCAGACGCGAATCGCCTGCAAAGAGAGTTGCAAATAAATTTGTTTTCTCTCTTGCAGAGTGAGCCAGCGAACCATCAGGTTTTACCATTGAAGGCAAAGTGGGTCGACAAAAATTCGTTTCAACCGCTTTCGTCAGGGACCAAAACTGCTTACTACCCGGAGGGTGCGATGCTAGTTTGGCGCCGATACGTCCGACATGGTCAAAACGTGCCCTACGAAAAACCCGCTTGCAGAACTTCGCGGCAGAATTAAAGGCTTTTTTCCTCGCGCGAACCCTACGCGCTTTAGCCTTTCGGTCGCGGGCTTTGAATAAGGCCAGTGGACCTGACGGCATTCCAGCAAGAGTGTTGAGACAATGTGCACCTGAATTGTCTCCTGCGTTGACACGCCTGTACCGCCTCTCTCTTGTAAAAAGAACGGTGCCGAGATCATGGAAGCTTGCGAATGTGCAACCGATGCCCAAAAAGGGAGACCGTGCTTACCCTGCGCATTACCGTCCGATTGCCATTACCTCCATCCTATGCAAGGTTATGGAAAGGGTTCTAAACAGTAAGCTGCTGACCTACCTTGAAGACAACGATCTCCTCAGTGACCGTCAATATGGCTTTCGCCGGAGACGGTCAACTGGCGATCTTGTGTATGTCACGCACTGCTGGGGCGAAGCCATTGAGAGACACGGCGAAGCACTTGCCGTGTCGCTTGATATCTCGAAGGCTTTTGACAGGGTCTGGCACGCAGGCTTCCTGCTTATGGCATCCCAGCTGGGTTTTGCTGCCGGCTATTGATGCCGGAGTTCCTCGAGGGTCTGTTCTCTCTGCAACTCTTTTCCTGTTGCACATCAATGACCTACTTCAGCCCGGTCTTGTTGGGTACGCAGATGACAGTACGGTTTCAGAGAGATACTTGTCCAGCGCAACAACCAGTGGGGTTGAAGTTTGTTCCTTGAGAGAGGCCATGGTAGAGCGGACAAATTTGACCTTAAGCGCTGTCTCCCAGTGGGGTGCTGACAATCTGGTCACTTTTAACGCCATCAAAACACAGGCGTGTCTTTTTACCGCAAAAAGGAGTCGTTTTGACCAAGCTCCTACTTTTCGGGGTGCATCTGTTCCTGTGACTGATCAGCTCGAACTCCTAGGCATGGAGTTGACTTCCAGTCTCAATTTCGGCGCCACTATCGAGTACAAAGCCCAAACTGCGGCCAAAAAGCTGGGCATCCTAAATAGGGTGAAGCGATACTTTAGGCCTGGACAGCTTTTAACCCTTTACAAAGCACAAGTCCGATCCTGCATGGAGTATTGTAGCCACCTTTGGGATGGCTCAGCTAAGTATCAGCTTGCCGCGCTTGACTCGGTGGAACGCAGAGCTAAGAGGCTCATCGGCGACGTAAAACTGGTGGATGCCAAGCTACACAGCTTGGCTCATCGCCGTAAGTTTGCCTGCTTGTCGGTATTCTACAAATTGTAGTTCGGTTGGTAGAACTCCACGACCTCATCCCACCGGCCCCCTTCTACCGTCGGACATCCAGACGCACTGCATCTTACCATCCCTACCTTGTGGCTATTCCACCAATTCGCACTAAGCGTTTTCAAACGTCTTTTACAATGCGCACAGCAAAGGAGTGGAACTCTCTGCCTGCGTCTGTGTTTCCAAAAGCTTACAACCCTAATCTCTTCAAAGTTAGAGTGAACAGGCTCCTTTTGGGTAGGCTAGCTCCATCGTAGACTTTGTCTCTGTCATCTCTGACATAGACTAGAGTCAAGAACAAACCCATTACAAATAAAAAAAAAAACACTTTTTATTAAAATTATTCGATCAAAACTCGGGTGGAATGGAATAGTGATTTTGGTATCATGATATAAGTCCTTATCCGTTTAAATGGTTTGGTAATTTAGGTTGGTAATGTGTACGTAAATTACAATTTAAATTATGCAAATCGGACCTTTCGTTTAAAAGTTACGACGGGTGTAAAAATACTTGATTGAGGCGGTTAGAAACTCTGACACTAGGGTGTGTGGTCGTTAGACCTTACTGCCCACACGATAAGAGGAAGGGGAGTCTATTAATAAGTAATTTACACGTTACCCTTTATAGAGGGAGGACTTATGGAGATGAAGTTCGTGGGGTACCTACTAAATCTAATGTAACTCGCGGGCGAAGTGCTAGTCTTAGATATAATGCCGTTGACAATTGCATTTATTTCACAATATTAAAATAAATAGTTTTGAAGTTATAAAAAAAAATTAGACGAAAAATGATAATACCCCTATCTCTAAAACTACTGAGCCTAAAATTTTGAAAAAACAGATGTAAATAAAATTTATGCTAATAATAGGTCTTTACCTATGAAATTGCCGTTTTGTATGAAAAAAAATAAACGATTTTTTTTCATGTATTTTTTATTTGTATTAATCGAAGTAATCACCCATGCAATCAATGCATCTTTGCCAACGCAGTGGCAGTTTATTGATGCCCTTCTTAAAGAAATCAGCTGGACGGGAGGCAACAAATTCTTCAAATACATTTTGTACTGCCTCTCGGGTATTGAATTTTTTTCCCGCCAAGAAGTTATCCAAATTATGGAAAAAGTAGTAGTCTGTAGGCGCAAGGTCTGGTGAGTAGGGCGGATGACGGAGAGCTTCCAACCCCAGTTCTTGCAACTTGGAGACCGTCTGCTGTGCAGTATGAGGTCGCGCGTTGTCGTGCAGGAGCAGCGGAGACGAGCGATTGACCATTGCTGGTTGGAGATGTGCCAGCTTCTCCATCATTGTGTTCAGTTCTTCACAGTACACATCTGCAGTAACGCTCACCCCGTTTGGTAAGAAGCTGTGATGAATCACACCGGCGCTAGACCACCAAACAGTGACCATCACTTTTCTAGGGGTTAGTTTTCGTTTAGGGCATTGTTTAGGTGCTGAACCAGGATCCAACCAACTTGCTGAGCACTTGCGGTTATCAAACAGAATCCATTTTTCATCGCAGGTAACAATGCGGTTCAAAATTCCTTCATTTGTGTGTCTGTTGAGCAGTGCAAGGCACGTCTCGACGCGTACATCGCGCTGGCGATCATTGAGTTCGTGGGGCAACCATTTGTCAAGCTTTTTTACCTTGCCAATTTGACGCAAATGGACCAATATTGTTTTGACGCTAACGTCGAAAGCTGCTGCTAAATCAGCCGTAGATTGTGTATCATCAGCTTCCACAATTGCCTTTAATTCGTCATTGTCGACAGTCTTCGGACGACCGCGAGGTTCATTTTTCAGGTCGAAATTTCAAGAACGGAAGCGAGCAAACCAATAACAGGTGGTGCGTTGGTTTGTAGTGTTAGCTCCGTAAACGTCGTTGATGTTGCGTGCCGCTTGTGCCACGTTGCTGCCACGACGGTATTCATATTCCATAACTACTCGAATTTTTAACGTATCCATGATGACGAAAAAGATTGAAATGCGATGAAAATGTAACACTAATCAATAAACAAATGACTACTTTTGGAAAAAAAACCATGTTTTTAAAATAAAATTAATTTGAAATTAGAATTCTTAGCCAAACAAAAATTATTTTGATTTGAAATGGCCAGTACTGCAGAACGGCAATTTCATAGGTAAAGACCTTATATTATTTAGAGGTAAAGTTGTGAGTTTGTAATGTTGTGAATTTGTGATGCTGTAAGTTTGAATTTAGAACTAATTTTGAAAATTCTTTAACCAATAGAAAGCCACGTTATTTGTGAGTGTCATAGACTATAATTAACTGGAAAATTTAAAAGACTTTTTGATTGTAGTCAGCAAAGACTACAATAGTAGTCAGATTTGCAAAGTAGTCACAAAAATTGGTTTTTTATATTAAAAAATAATTTAAATCATTAGGTCATGTTTGTTGGACGTATTATCAACAATTATGAATTCTTATCAAAATTAAGTAGAATTTATCGTCTCAAGTGTTGAAAAAAACAAAAGACTTTTCCCTTTTACTGCATATAATTTGGACGATTAGTTAAAGAGATTATACGATATATAGGTATGGAAGCACAACCATAACATAATCTATTGAGTGATGTTTCCATCTATTAGACAGTTTTTTTATTTACAACATGTCAATCTATCTATACTTCTATACTAATATTATAAAGAGATAAAGTTTGTGAGTTTGTAGGTGGTAACTTCGTGCTAGAACGTTATTTTGTTAGTTTTGTTGCTGGCGCAAAAAATATGCAATTGAAATATTATAATCATACATGAGTAAAAATCTGTATCATTTAATCAATTTAAGAAACCTAGAACCAATATTTTAGCGACTAAACTGAAAGTAATACGAGGCCTGAAACTGTCGGTCAGCCACAAACAGCTGTGCGGTGTCGCCGTAAGGTGCTCGCTCCAACTTGATAAGCTTATGGAAAGGCAACGTAAGTCCATTTGAATAAAACTTTTAATAGTGTTATTATGGAATCCAACAGTTGATTTGTCATGGAAGTCCTTTAAAAGTGCAATAGATCGACTCACGGAATAGCGGTCATTTTAGTTTTCATGTGTCCCTTGTTTTGTGTCTTTGAATGTGAATTATAAAACAAATTATGTATTGAATGAAGTTTCATATGAGCTAAATTCGGTACATGTTTTGTTTACTAGATTTCTCATAAAACAAGTTCGATTGTGACCCGAGTTTGCAATTTTAAGGTAAATTAGTAGGCAGGAATCTTAAATTGATAAGAATTTACTCCCATTTGTTCTTTATTTTTCAGGGCATGGAAGGTATAAAATGCTGACTATCTGGAAATTCTGCAAGACAAACATCCGAAACATGAGACATTTTGTTTTGTTTCAATTATTAAGTACATAAGTTCCTAGATTGTAATTAACAATTAAATTAAAGAATCATTTATTTCAATCCATTCAGATCATAATCAAGATTTTGAACTACAGTGATTATAATTATAAAAAAAAAAAACAAATAATATAAATAATAAATAAAATTTAAAATGTCAAAATTAACCTAACTTAAATTAAAATCACAAAATAAAATTAAAATCATAAATATAAAGCAGAAGTGTTTGTTTGTTTACTAGAATGCGCTAATCTCAGGAACTACTGGTCCGATTTGAAAAATTCTTTCAGTGTTAGATAGCCCATATATCGAGGAAGGCTATATATTATCGCGCTAAGATCAATAGGACCGGAGCAGTAATGAAAATTGTGACACAGACAAAGTTGCGCAAGTCAACTAGTCATAAAATAAAATGAGAATTTCAGTAATATACCTGCCTCTAGAGTCATTTTTTGTTCATCAGTACATTGTTGTAATGTACTGAAAATCAAACCTGTTCACAATAAAAGCTTTACCTAAGCTGGATCTCACTCTGACATGTGTATCTTTTAAACCCGTTAAATATTTATTATATTAATTAAGAAATTGCTTGGAAACTATCCCGAAACAGGAGCCACGAATTTACGAACTTAGGAGCAGATCCAAATTTTATGACAAAAGAGGAGCCAAATAAGAGGTTCACAAACTAATTCATATAAAAAAAAAATATGAACAAATGATATAATTCTCAAACTCCAACTTCTTTATTGCATAATTTATGCATTTAATTACTGCCAAAATATCAATATCTATCACCGAAAAGCTTTCAAAGTATTATCTTGTTTAGGAATATTAATAAAAAATAACGAATTTGTAAGAGCCTTAACATGGGAAATATGGGACATTAACCTTAATCTCTGGATCTAGTGAACTGATTTTTAAAATTCTTTTACCAATAGAAAGTCACGTTATTAGTGAGTGTCATAGGCTAAATATTAACCCGAAAAATAACGCCCAAAGAAGTTGGCACGGGTCAGCTAAAATTTATTTATGTGAAAATTACAGAAAAACATACAAGTCTAAAGTGTACAATTAGCATGTGACAAAAATTAAATTCCTTCGCAACCCTGCAATGAGGAGTTCGACTCGCACTTGGGCAGTTTTATAAAAATTACGTTTGTCTGTTATTATTTTATTATATATGGTGACATAAAAACAATGTTGAACTTGCCTCAACATTTCGTCATTATTAAACATATCGCTAAAAATCCCGAAAGGCAAGAAGTAGGTTACGTGTTCCACGTTGAGAATATAGACAATAAAGCGTATCAAATAGGAATAACTGGTGAAATACTCAAGGACAGGCATAATAACACACTGCAATTGCGAAGTAAACCTGATCTTGGTTATACTTACTCGCACATTATTTTTAGTCCTCTGACTCTGTTTTGATTTACCACCCATTATAATACAACTTTAAAACTGTTTTAGGAGACCAACATACATAGTTAAATTTTTATTTCGAGGTTTTTACTGCGATTTCATAAGTATTGCTTTGATAAAGCCATACAGCCACTCTGGCTGACACTGACACTCAAAGACACAGACTACATAGAGATAGACAGACTCAGAGTATAATAATAATATGGGAGCTGTGACACTGCTGACCATAGATATCTATGATCTAGGGATACTATATCTATGACTCTCCTCTATGGCTGACAGTTTCACCAAGTTTCACTTTCAGTACACTCCGGCCAACTTATCTGTGAAATGGCAAAAATTGGAACTACGGCCTTCATGTCGAAATGTCATTCGATTGTCAGTGTCTACTACATTCAAGTCATCTGGTCGTCTTGTCGTGATATTGCTGAATTTATAATGTTAAATATGCCGAAAGCTATTATTAAAAGTGATACTCAAAACAATATTCTAAAGGTGAAACCTTTTTTGAAGAAGTAACTCGTAGAGACAGGTTAGTGTTGTCAACTTTCTTGTTATAAATCATAGATATAGAATACCTATGTGCACGACGCCCTGAGGTCAACTCACACCTAGGCTCAAGTAGTGAGGACCGCAAGCTACCGAGCGTCGAATAGCATAACGCGATTCCTACGAGTTTATTGTAAAATAGTTGTTGTAAAATGTTCTTATTCAATGTGTGAAGATTATGTCTAATAAGAATTGTTAATTAGTAATTAGAATAATGTATTAGAGTATGTCTTATTAGAATAATCGTGTAGTATGCAAAAATAAATCACTTAGAACCCCAAATTACTATGTAAACAATGTTTTTAGGAAACTGTCTAATTAGAAATAAGTTTATAAAAGATAACAGTTATGTAAATAGGTAGGAAATGATGATTACCACCTGTTTTTTCCTCACCTTATCTCTGCGACGCCCGCAATAGCAATAAACAGGCTTGCGGCGGTGCCGTACGGTTTTATAGTGGTGAGGCGGGGGGAGAGGCCATTTAAATATGCGCGCCGCTTTATCCTCACGCCATAGCGTAATGGGACGTCGCAGAGGTAAGAACTATATGTCATTAGTTAGGTATTAGGTTTAGGTGTTAGATAATAAGAGACGCGCCAGCTCATGGCATGTATTTACACTGATTTTAATAAATAGTGATAGCGGGGGTGAGGAAGGGTCCGCTGGCCAGCCAAAACAGAATGATATAAAATAGGTACGGGCATAGTTCGCAGCGTACTCGAGTTCCAGCAGCCTAACAAGAAAAGGCGAACCTCTGCCCGATTGACTAGCCAGCTCCCGCATCAGATCCTCGCCGCCGCCGTCGCCTCCACTTGCTATCTTGTTTCCTTTACTATCTTGTTTCTTTTACGGAGTTCGGGCGATCCCGAATATTATTGGTCCTTCGCAAGCCGGATCGCTGTTCCAGACCAAAGAAGATGGTGCTGACACGAAGCAAAGATGGAGAGCAGACCAAGCGCCGGCAGGACGAGCTGAGCGTCGTCAAGCCTGCAGGAGAGAATTCAAGAGGGAACACAGCTACCACCAGCACGTCGAACGCCGCTACCGACACGTCGGGCACCAGAAGCGGAACCAGTGATTCGACGGGCACCGAGGCAACGACGTCATCAGGAACCGAGGGTATCAGCGCCGCGTCCCATCAGGATAAGAGCTCGCAGCGAACCCTCAAGCCTGCTGACGCCCGTTCCAGTCGCTCCGTAGCCTCACGCAAGAAACTCCTCGCGGAGCTAGAGGCGAAAGAGCGTCTGGCCGAGCTGAAGCTGAAACAAGCGAAGATTCAAGCAGAAACAGAAATGCAACAGTTACGTATTCAACGGTTGCAAGCAGAAGCAGATGCCTCTGAAGAAGAAGAAGAAATAGAAAATGACTTGGCCTCCGTACGCATCAGTACGTGGCTCCAAGAAACCAACGTGGACCAGACGCACTCAGCAAGCAAAGAAGTCAGGAAAAATAAAGAAGAAGACGTCGAATCTAAGAAGAAAAAAGAAGATACGCCTGTGACCAGCCAGCCACTGATAGACGTGTCCACCTTGGCCGCCGCACTCTCACAAGCGGTACGAAGCTCGAGGGAACCGCCTAAGTACATACAAGAGCTTCCACTTTACAATGGGGCTAGCGCCGAATGGCTTGGTTTCAAGGCTGCATTTGAGGAGACGTTCATGTACTTCACACGCAACGAGAATATAGCGCGGATACGTCGGAGTCTGCGTGGAACTGCAAAAGAAGCTGTCGGTTGCCTATTACTAAGTCAACCCGACCCAAGAGCGATCGTAGAAGCTCTAGAAAGAAGATTTGCGAGACCAGAAGCACTCATTCACGTCGAAATAGAGAAGCTGAAGTCACTGAGCAAGGTCACTGACAACCCCCGAGACCTGTGCATCTTCGCTGGGTGAATATATTCTTCAGTGCTTCGATGGTGCCGACTATGTTAGTCGGCACCATCGAAGCACTGAAGAAACCTCAATACCTACACAGTCCTGAGATGGCGCGAACAGTTATTGAGAAGCTCACTCCTATCCTGAAGAACAAGTGGTACGATTATGCAGCTACGAAGAGAGAAGATGCCCCAGAACTAAAGAAGATGTCCACATTTCTAAACGAAGAAGCGGACAAGTGCGGCGCCTACGCCCTACCCGAGTCAGTTGCTGATGAAAACTGGGGGAGGGACAGAAGACAGAAGAAGGTGGAGCGCACATTCGCTATGCCTATGGGGAAGAAGATGACATCAGACGACCTGTGCCCGCAATGCAAGCAAGAACACAAGCTCACCGACTGCAAACACTTCATCGCTCTCGACACGAATACAAGATGGGAGGTAGCCAAGAAGAGCAACATCTGCTACCGCTGTCTCCGAAGTCGCCATCGAAGATTCCTCTGCAGGGCGCCGCCGTGTGGAAGACATGGGTGCACAATGAAGCATCACAAGCTGCTGCATCACGAAAAGGAACCAAGCAGCTCCAGTGACGACTCCGAGAAGAGAGAGACAGCCGCGCCAGCAGTAGAAGTCACATCAGCAGCGCAACCAGGTGGCCATAGACGCGCGTTCTTGAAAATAGCGCCCGTAATACTGAAGGGGCCGCACTCCAGCATTGAAACCTACGCGCTGCTGGATGAAGGAAGCACAGTCACGCTGCTGGACGCCTCGATAGCAGACGTCATTGGGGCTGATGGACCCGGCAGCACCATGTGGATCCAAGGAGTCGGCAATGAGATGAAGCACGACAACAGCTAGGTCGTCGGTCTCAGCATCAGGGGAAAGTACGCAGACGAAGAGTACGAGATAGAAGCCGCGCGTACTGTCAACCGACTTAGCTTCACGCCAGAAACAGTGCAAGATCGCCACATTGAAGATTGCGAACATCTGATCGACATTAGAGATCAGATAACATATGAACGAGCCTCGCCTAAGTTGTTAATCGGACAAGACAACTGGCATCTCATCGTGTCAAGAAAGCTCCGCACCGGTCGTCGTAACCAACCAGTCGCCTCACTCACACAACTCGGCTGGGTTCTTCATGGCTGCCATAGCTCACTCACAGCTAAGGTAGCGTTCTGCGGCAGACTTCAACAAAAAGAAGAGGAACGATCATTAGAAGATTTGGTTAAGAATCACTTCAAGCTCGAGTCACTATGCATCGAACCAAGAAGACCCAGAGAAGATCCTGACCAGAAGGCCCTCCAGATCCTCGAAGAAACCAGCAGAAGACTACCATAAGGGCGATTTGAAACCGGCTTGCTGTGGAAAGAGAAGGAGCTCGCAATACCTAACAACTATCAAGAAGCTGAACGACGTCTTCATTCACTAGAGAAGAGATTAGACAAGGATGAAGACTTAAAAAAGAAGTATGAAGAGAGAAAAGATAACTTATTCCAGTCAGGCTATGCAGAGAAGGCGCCAACACCAGCACCAGCAGGGAAGACCTGGTACCTGCCCCACTTTCCCGTCATCAACCCAGTGAAGCCCCACAAGCCGCCTCGCCTGGTCCATGACGCATCAGCAAGAGCAGCCGGCATGTCCCTCAATGACATGCTACATTCGGGGCCAGACCTACTCCAGTCACTCCCAGGTGTCATCATGAGGTTCAGGCAGCACGCATACGCCGTCAGCGGAGACATCAAAGAAATGTTCATGCAAATAAAGATAAGAAAAGAAGACAGAGATGCCCTACGATTCCTGTGGAGGGGCAAACGGCGGGAGGGCGCGCCAGAGGAATACAGAATGACCTCAGTCATCTTTGGAGCCACCTCGTCACCATGTACCGCACTGTGTAAACCGAACAAGAATACAGTCACCGCTACACGAAAACATACTAAGAAAACCGAAGCAAAAGATCCCGACTGGCGAACTACGCGAGCTAAGAAAACTCAATCCACGCAAGAAAATAAGGAAATACCTAACTCTACACGTCGCTATATAGAAATACCTACTTCATACCTACTTCAAGCGGAACATATGTGGATGCGAGCCAGCCAGCGAGAGAGCTACAGCGCCGAGATCGACCGAATAAAGAAGAAAAGCGCGCCAAATAGTTACGATCGCTTAAGTCACCTCAGCGTGTACCTCGACGCGGCAGGCACAGTACGTTTACGAGGAAGAGTAACCGCAGCGCATGAGATAAGTGAAGATACGTCCAACCCACCTATATTAGACGGTAAACAAAAGTACACTAAGTTGTACATAGCTTATGTACATGAAAGACTACATCATGGCGGCGTGGAAATGGTCGTAAATGAGTTACGACAACGATTGTGGATATCCAAGATACGACCAGCTGTACGAGATGTGATAAAAAGTTGCCTACAATGCCGCATACGAAAGGTGAAGCCAGCTTGCCCATCAACAGGCGACCTACCACCAGCCCGTCTCGCCCACCATACTCGTCCCTTCACATTCACGGGACTTGATTATTTCGGCCCCATAGAAGTCACGGTCGCGCGCCACCGAGAGAAGAGGTATGGCGCTCTCTTCACATGTATGACGTCACGACTTCACGAGCGATACACATAGAAGTCGTACATTCGTTGAGCGCTGACTCGGCAATATCGGCGCTAAGAAGATTTATGGCGAGAAGAGGCTGCCCCAAAGAGTTGTGGAGCGACAACGCTACGTGCTTCAAGGCGGCAGACAAGGAGCTCGGCGAGGCAGCGCTGGAAGCTCTTCAGCATGAGACGACGTGCCATCACATCGTGTGGAAGTACATCCCCCCGTCGGCCCCATTCATGGGAGGCACATGGGAGCGCATGATGCGGTCGGTGAAAGAAGCCCTGAAGATCACCCTGAACGAGCGGTACCCGAGTGATGAGACGCTGGTGACCCTACTGACAGAGGTTGAGAACACAGTAAACTCTCGACCTCTCACCCACGTCTCAGTCGACCCATCAGAACCTGAGGCCCTGACACCGAACCACATACTCATCGGACCCAACTCCCACGTACCAGTGCCAGGTCACTTCGAGGGCAAGGACGTGACAGCCCGCCAGCAATGGAAGAGAGCACAAGTCCTTGCGGACGTCTTCTGGCGAAGATGGGTCAAGGAGTACCTGCCCCTACTGCAACACCGGCGGGAGCCCACCAGCACAGGAGTCCAGCCCAAGGTCGGAGACCTCGTCATCATCTGCGACAGCAACCTGCCGCGCAACATCTGGCCCCGCGGACGAGTAAGCCAGCTGTATCCAGGCGCCGACGGAGAAGTACGAGTAGTGGACGTCACCACCAGCAGCGGCCACGTTCTGCGCCGCCCCACCAGGAAGATCGTCGTGCTACCAACGGAGTCGCAGCGTGGCGACGGCGGGAGAATGTGCACGACGCCCTGAGGTCAACTCACACCTAGGCTCAAGTAGTGAGGACCGCAAGCTACCGAGCGTCGAATAGCATAACGCGATTCCTACGAGTTTATTGTAAAATAGTTGTTGTAAAATGTTCTTATTCAATGTATGAAGATTATGTCTAATAAGAATTGTTAATTAGTAATTAGAATAATGTATTAGAGTATGTCTTATTAGAATAATCGTGTAGTATGCAAAAATAAATCACTTAGAACCCCAAATTACTATGTAAACAATGTTTTTAGGAAACTGTCTAATTAGAAATAAGTTTATAAAAGATAACAGTTATGTAAATAGGTAGGTTATGTAATTAAATGATGATTACCACCTGTTTTTTCCTCACCTTATCTCTGCGACGCCCGCAATAGCAATAAACAGGCTTGCGGCGGTGCCGTACGGTTTTATAGTGGTGAGGCGGGGGGAGAGGCCATTTAAATATGCGCGCCGCTTTATCCTCACGCCATAGCGTAATGGGACGTCGCAGAGGTAAGAACTATATGTCATTAGTTAGGTATTAGGTTTAGGTGTTAGATAATAAGAGACGCGCCAGCTCATGGCATGTATTTACACTGATTTTAATAAATATGTGATAGCGGGGGTGAGGAAGGGTCCGCTGGCCAGCCAAAACAGAATGATATAAAATAGGTACGGGCATAGTTCGCAGCGTACCCCCCTAAACGACGCCGCTGAGCCGAGGTCCGTACCCCACAGGGGGTGCCCTCAGCGAGCGGAGTTCTAATAAATATAAATTTGTAGCCTCGGCTGGGGGCCTTAAATTCTAGAGGCCCACACAGGCAAGTCCGGTTTAGTAGTTGACAACCCTCTAGGGTTGATAACTGCGAGTGGCCATCGACAAAAAAAAAAAAAAAAAAGTTCGCAGCGTACTCGAGTTCCAGCAGCCTAAGAGCGAGGCCCCATTAGTGCGTTGCGCTGCGTTGCGTTGCGTCGCCGCTGCGGCGATGCGATGTGGTGTGCCAATGAAGCAGAGCTCTAATGTCCATGTTTCACGACGCGATGCAAACACGATTTGGTCGGACAGTCTGTCCATCCATCTGCCTAGAAATAAATCGAAATTTATGGAAATCGACGCAGCGTCACCGCTGCGACGACGCAACGCACTAATGGGGCCTCGCTCTAACAAGAAAAGGCGAACCTCTGCCCGATTGACTAGCCAGCTCCCGCATCAGATCCTCGCCGCCGCCGTCGCCTCCACTTGCTATCTTGTTTCCTTTACTATCTTGTTTCTTTTACGGAGTTCGGGCGATCCCGAATAACCTAGATAGCTTCTATTAAGTTGTATATAGTAACCTATCCTGTACTCAACATTTGTAATGGAAAAATTTCATGTGACAAAAAGAGATAGCAATAGCATTCTCGACCGTCTTGAATTGCCGCGCGCTACCAGCCGAGAATCGAATAGAAATGGTGTTTCGAAAGAAAATATTGTAAAAGTATCGTTTCACCGGTAATTAAATCCAATCATAACTTATTGTTAAAACACATTTTGAGCAGAAAATTCAATAAAATCAGATCTCCATTATATGAACATAAAGACACAACTGCTTCTACATTATTGTCAGTTTCCAATTAAGAAATATAAATAAAAACAAAAAAAATATTGAACTGTTTTGACATATCATGTACTTCATAAGGATGTGGCTTCTTGGATGTTTTATCGATAGAGTAAAAGTATAATCACAAACATATTCTAGTTCGTTTTTAATACGTACAATGAAATAAAAACAATGTAAGTGGTCAGATTTTGGAAATTCATCTGAATTTTTCGTACTGATTGCGCTATGCTGAACCTAGTAATTGGACGCAGCTTTGGTCTCAGTGATAAAAGATTACAGAATATTATATATAGCATGCCAAAAGAAGGAATTAACGAAAAATACTTTTCCCAAATCAATATTGTTAATATCATTATATTTGTCCATAACCTTTTACTTAAGTACTGCTATTATTATTTATTACTACTAAATTATTATAATGATGTATTCTTTGTTATTTTTACAGGTTTCCTGCAGATAATGAGTTTATAAAGTTATTGGATAAAAATTTGAGAAAAGACGATAATTGGAGACCTACACCTAGTAAACAAGGATATGTTCTGAACACTTTGAAGAGTCTTGCTTTCGTGAAGAATAAGAACGTAGCATAACAAACATAATAACATACTTTTTTTTAGTGTTCCGAACATTCGTAAGAAACGGAACCCTTAGAAAAATTAAATTGGTTTGGAACCTTTTGAACGCGAGTCCGACTCGCACTAGGCCAGATTTTTTTTCATACCACAAGCCTTACAAAATCATGTTATCTTACTCGACTGCCGACAAAAAAAGGGGTGTTGTTTACACTTCAGTTCCGTGAACTCTTTATGCCAAGTGGCTTACGATAGTATCTTATTACAATAGTTTGGTACACAATCTTAACGCAGACAAAGTTTTCGTGTATCTATAGCCTATTTTAGGGTTCCGTACCCGAAGGGTAACCAACGAAACCCAATTACTAAGCCTCCGCTGTCCGTCCATCCGTTCGTATGTCTGTCAGCGGGCTGTATCTCAAGAACCATAATAGATAGAGAGTTGAAATTTTCACAGATTTTGTATTTCTATTGCCGCTATAACAACAAATAATAAATATTAAGGTTCATGGTACGGAACCCTTCGTGTGCGAGTTCGACTAGCACTTGAACGGTTTTTATTTGAAATAAAAAAATCGCTTTCTAAAAAATGCTCGGAGCATATCGTGCTTGTTTTGCTTGGCATCCAATCAGCTCTATCCGTGCATCTATCCATTTTTCATTGACGATAGCGTGTTTGGGAAACCTAAAAATATTTTTAAAGTTATGTTTAGCGATTTAAATAAAATTACTAGACGACCTACAAACAAATGATTTTATCGATATCTATCCATCCAGTATCTGACCCGACTACATCACTATTTGAATAGCGAAGAGCTTTCGAGAACGAAACAGTAACTGAATCGACGTAAAATAAACTCTATGCTAATGGGATAAGGTGGATTTTAACTAGACTTGAACTTACGTTTTTGGCAAGATCAAATTTGCTAAGATTTTAATAGAAAACAAATAAAATCGTACTTAAAGATGGTATGAAACACCTCCATTTTTAAGATTTATTCTCCTATTATCATTTTTGCACTCCAAAATGGAACAATACGGAATGGTTCCGAAAATAGAAATTTACATCGAGAGTGAGCGAGACGGTCGGTTCGTCGTGATGTTAGAACACGACTGGGTTGAGGTACGCGTAACTCCGCGTGCCACGCCTACTTTGCACTTCTACTGTTTTTTCTGTTCTGTGCGTACATCTAATAAGTAACCTGCTAAGTGAGTGAGCTAACTAACCTGGCAGATTTTTTTTTATCTTGTTATGTAATGCAATCTGTCCATTTATAGACATTTAGCATCTTTTGAACAGAATTTACAGCATTGCTTTAGTCATGCTTGGTATGCGCCCAGCGGTGCATCCACTTCAATCTGGGCCCCAAGTCTGCTATTACAATAGTGTCAGAATGGTCGATCACTGATCTCATAATTGTTGATTTTGACAAGTTTGGCAATCTACTAACATAATAGTGTCATTATGACTTTCCAATGAACAATCACTGACACTCCACTGAACGAAATGGCATAAAATGGTAATCTCGTACATAATGACAGTCGTATGCGGTAATCTGCTAAAATTTTGACAGTTCCATCGATCAGTGACCTACGTAATTGTGTAGTCATTGCTTTTCCAGTCACTGCGCCATTCTACCGGCGTTTTATATCCAATATTTTTTGGACAAACTTCGCCCTTCATTGGTGCGGCTGCTGTAGCCAAGCGCCAGATGTCAGTGGTTTTCGAGAAACTCAATGAGAGCCGAAAGGAGAAACCGTAACTCCATAAAAACTTGGGCCTGGCGTTACAGAGCTGGATTTCGCCATAAATTAGAGCATTTAGGAAGGTTTCACGAGCCCAATTTTGACCCACTGACCAAATCAGATAATATTTGCCCATATTTTAGGTTATTATTTTTAAATACTAGTTAGTAGTTACTAGCTTTAGCTCGCGACTTTGTACGCGCATATCTCGTTTTTTTCTGTTCACGTATAGCCTAACAATATAAAAATATTTTTTCAAATCTGACTGATTCCAGAGATTAGCTCGTTCAAACGAAAAATGCATATTTGTGGCTATGTTTCCTACACTAAATATTATCAAACATTCGTCGTTATAGAGATCTAAGACTATATACTCTAGAATGCACTTGCAGCTATGCTGCAGTGCTTGCATCCTATAATGATGATTTTTTATAAAAGTGCTCAGGCTTTCAGTTTCTTTAAGCTGAAGTTTTCAGAAAACTATATTTTTAGACAAGGGCCATGTGCATCACTTCTGGCTTGCTTTTGCTTATATTGTATTTAATAGGGTGCTAACTTATATCAGGTACAGTAATAAGAAATAGTATTATATTAAAATAAAAATAAAACATAGCAGTAAGTAAATCGTTTTAATCATCTTCTTCATTAGGATTATCATAATATGTGTGTAAGTAGGTTCTTCTAAATGAGGAATGTCTTGACTGTTCCGCTCATTGACAGCTGATGAAGATGCCCCAGATGGTGAGGGGCCTGAATGGAAATACCGGGATGCTCTATTTGCTCGCACCCATCAAAAGAAGCACACTTGAAGCACCCACCTGAAAATAATTTATCCACATTACAGGAAGCCATTACACAGAGACATTGTGTATGTGTGTGCCCATTTTGAAAATGACTGAATTAATGAAATCCTGCAAATGAGAAATGTTGATGTTAAGAGCTTGACTAATATTAAATACTAATTGACCTGCGCAACTTCGTTTGCCTCACAATTTTCGTTACTGCTCCGCTCCTGTTGGTCTTAGCGTGATAATATAGCCAATAGCCTTCCTCGATAAATGGGCTATCTAACACTGATAGAATTTTTAAAATCGGACCAGTAGTTCCTGAGATTAGCGCGTTCAAGTAAACAAACTAACTCTTCAGCTTTATAATATTAGTACTAGTTGACCCGCAACTAAATCTGCGTCACAATTTTCATTACTGCTCCGCTCCTGTTGGTCTTAGTGTGATGATATACAGCCTACAGCCTACCTCAATAAATGGGCTATCTAACACTGAAAAAATTTTTCAAATCAGACCAGTAGTTCCTGAGATTAGCTTGTTCAAGTTAACAAACAAACAAACTCTTCAGCTTTATATATAAGTATAGATAGATAATGAAAATAACACTCTCTATGCCCTCGTTAACAAAACTAAACTAAATAATGTTTTTCATAACCCGTGAATAAAACTAGTAAACTAACCAAGCACGGCAGAATCCATTATATTACACTCTTGCACTGTACCAGTTCTGTACTGTAAAAGTTGATGAGGACAAACTTTTTTCAGAAGACAACATCCACATTGAATAACACTCATCGGTGTCCTAGTGTCTGTTCATTTCCATCTGGTCTACTTTCATCAAGAGCAAGCTTGGAAAATGAAGTCATTTTCATTTATCTGAAACAAACAATTTTCATTCGACTATTAGGTCTAGCACTAGCATTTAGAAATAAACATCTGAGTGGCTATTTTTGGTAAACATAAGTGGCCATATTACATTTCCATTGAAGGGACGCTGGCCTCCCCTCTGAGAGAGAGAATAGGTTGTAATTGACCATACAGATTTATTCTGGATTGGTGATGTTTTGAATTTGAATTTGTTGCACATTCTGGTTAATTTTTAAAAATAAAACCATTAAAAGAAAACTTAACAGAACATAATACACCATTTACTTTGTTTACATTAAATATTACGTACAAAAATGTTAAATGTTTACGATATAGAAATATCAGATACTAACCCACCCATTCCTGTACAATAGGAAGAATGATCCATTTCCAATATTCACCTTCCTATTGTATTGCAGCGTTCCGTTGCTATTCCGCAATTGATGCACAGTCTCATGATGTTATTGAGAAGTAAAAAGAGCAATAAACAAATCTATTAATTATTTGATTTTTTAATGACGCTCACGTTAAAATTCAATTAGCTCTTTGCAAAACACCGGTCGCTTCAAAACAAATAAAAACAGTCGTCGACGTCAGTAAAGTAAACAGTACCTAATGTCACTAATGTCACATTTGACTTTGACAGCAAAACGGATAAAATATAAATGAGTTTCATTACGTATTTGCTATTTACGACTTTGTTACTACTTCAGATTTCATAGAACACTAATAAATAATATGTAAAATTATATACAATAGCAATCTGGCATAAATTAATGTTCAAATTTAATAGCAGTTTTTCGAAAATTATTTCTCCAAACGGGTTTTATAATAATGGCAATAC
The DNA here is from genome assembly GCA_950371165.1 of Lacanobia oleracea. Taxonomy (NCBI): domain Eukaryota; kingdom Metazoa; phylum Arthropoda; class Insecta; order Lepidoptera; family Noctuidae; genus Lacanobia; species Lacanobia oleracea. The sequence continues at coordinate 915,374 of OX493387.1, forward strand.
GACACTGTCATTCCACTACAATTTCATTACGAGACCACTGACATGCTACTGAACGATCAGTGAAGGATCATTATGAATTTAGCAGATTACGAACTTTTAGCAAAATGACAATGGCATCGTGTTGGAATGACGAATTTATAAAAATTAGCAGACTAGGGGCCCTGGTCTATCGTATGTCAGCTGTCATAGTATCAGGTCTTGTGGGGTTTGTCTTTTAAGCCTCCTGAATGTCTTTGTTTTCATCAAGTTTGATGCCAGTTTATTGGAATGAGCAGTAATCCTTTTCTTGTAGGCTCTAACTGCTTGTGTAATTTGTTCTTTAATTTTTGGTATTCTTAAGTCCCGATGTAAGTTATCATTGGTCATATACCAAGGTGCATTAGTTATAATCCTTAGCATTTTTGATTGGAACCTTTGTAGTATGTCAATGTTTGAATAGGAAAGATGCAGATTTAATATTTATCAATATTTTGTGACTAAAATGTAAAAAAAGCATAAGAGAAGGGCCAGTGCTACGTTTTTATTCCAGTTAATATTGATTTTTAACAATAATTACTAATTTAAAGTAACGTGAAACGAAACGTGTTTTAATACACCAATTAGCGTCTGGTGACGTCACTCGTGTTAGTTTATAGTCCAAGATTCCAGGGCTCCCAGACGTTACTTATATTGCAGTATCAAAATAGTAGTAGTAGCCAGTGTAATTTCAACGTACGCATAATAAGTATCTGCTAGCTCCATCCAATGGGCATTTTTTTTTAGTGATGTATGTAGGTATGACATATTTCATAAGTCTATAGGAGGTAGCTTTGCAGTTTTCATTTTATAATTAGTAAATAAACTATGTCCAAAAGGTACTTGTAAATAGGATCTCAATTGTCACGAAAGATAGCGATCAATTCTCACACAATAACAATGACTAAATTAGTCTTTAAATTTTTACTCAATTACTAATTATAGAATATATATTTTGTAAAAATCGTGAAAATTATCTAGTCGCTTTATAGCTAGCATCTGATGATGATACTTACAAACTGGCGGTTGCGTCAACTCAAACTAGCAGGTAAGCGAATGTTCAAAGTACCTACATACTAACACTATTCTATTCCACACATTTTGTTACTGAGCAAATAAGTAAGTTCTGGAAGCACTGGGATCTTCCTCTATGAATTATGACAGTTCTTGACCAGTGACAGACATGAGTGACGTCATCGTCCGTTTTGGCGCGAAAATTTAAACCGTCTGTTTAAAAACGCAATTTTAGCAATAAATTAAAGCGTTTTCAATTTTTATTGATGTGGCGGTCTATTCTAGACGGAGTTCTTTAAAATGAAAGCAAAAATAGAAATATCGCATGTTCCCTATTGGATGCCGTGCCCCACAGCTGTATTCCATATGTCCAGATGGGCATGATGATACACTTATAAATTCTGAGCTCATTTTCCAGGGACATCTGGAATTTTTTTGATAGTAGCCTATAGTGTTTTCTGAGTTGTAGGCTTAATGCTTTTCGCTTCGTAAATATATGTTTTCGCCAGGTTAGTCGCCGGCCTAAGTACATTCCAAGGTATCTAGCTTCTTCCGCTTGGGGAATCACAACGTTATTTAATCGTACAGGTGCACGTGTATCTCTTCTTGTTGTGAACGTCACATGTACAGATTTAGTTGCATTTGCCTTTAAATTCTCCATTCTCTTAGCCAGTTCGAAATTTCATCTAAGCTGGTTTGTAGTATCTTAGACGCTTGGGCGGCATCTTCATGTACAGCTAGTGTAGCAGTGTCATCGGCAAACGTGCCTAACACTACTCCTTCTGACACGGGGAGATCAGCTGTGTAAAGAAGGTAAAGAGTGGGACCCATCACACTGCCTTGGGGGACTCCTGCCCGTATTTCGTGTAGTCCAGTTATTTCTTTGCTTTGTTTGACAAAGAAGAACCTCTTTTCTAAGTAGGATTTAATAAAAATGTACTTAGTAATTTATTGGAAATGTTTTTTTGATTTTATATAAAAGGCCCTCGTGCCAAACTCGATCGAAAGCCTGTGATATATCTAGGAAGGCAGCCGAGCAGTATTTTTTTTCTTCACATGTTTCATGAATTTTTTCAACCAGCCGATGTATTTGTTCTATGTTACCATGACTTTGTCTAAACCCGAATTGGTGATCAGGTAACAATGAGTTTTGGTTTATTAGTGGTGTGTCTTTTCATGAACAATGTCTCCAATCGTTTTGAAAGAATAGACAACAAGCTAATGGGCCGGTAAGACTTCACATCCCCAGGGCACTTTCCAGGCTTTGCTATCATAATTATTTGGGCTACTTTCCATTGAGAGGGTACATAGCCCTTCAAAAGCATTGCATTGTATAAAGCGGTGAGAAAAGTAATGCCATCTTCAGGAAGCTCCATCAATATTTTTGCTGTAATTAAATCATATCCAGCGGCCTTGTGTTCATTTAGTTCTTTGATAGCAGTTGTTACTTTCTTTTTTCGTAACTTTTTCCAGAGGCAAGTCGAGTTGGTATGTTTGCTGTAAATATGATGTTATTTCACTATGCATTGTTTGTGATCCTTGAGCATCGTTGGGTGTAAATACTTTACTTAGATGTTCGGCAAAGGTTTGTGTTTGTGCTTTTTCGAAGTCACTTTTGGCCCATTTGTTATCGCATTTGCGTATCGGTGCTTGGCTTGCACAGGTCTTTTAAGCTTTTTTGTTGTTCGCCAGAGAGAATAATTCGAACTTGCTGTTGCATCGAGATTTTTGGTATATTCCTCCATGTCTCAATTTTGATCTTCACTGAGTGCTAATTTAAGACGAGCTGTGACATAGTTAAGATGTTTCTTTTCATCTCGTCGTTTGCCAGCGTTTTCTTGCTTTGCGCTTCTTTTCCAGTAAATCTATGACTATTTGAGACCACAATATATCTGAAGGTTGAGGAGCTCGTGGCTAAAGAACAACAGCCGCACAGGTCGATCTTCAAGGTTAAGCAACGCTTGCCAAGGTTGGTCTGTGGATGGGATCTTAACATAACAAGTTTCCTCCGTGCCTCGTAAAGCACGTTAAGCCGTTGGTCTCGGCTGTCATTTGTAGATCTTTGGCAGTCGTTACGGATAGTTAGAAGCCAGTTAATCTGACTTCAGTCTTGCCATGAAGTACCGTGTTTCCCAGTTAATGGGTTGTGGAGGTCTGGTAGGCAGCCGCTCCACGTAAAATACTGGTATTCAGCTAAATCTGGCTTGACTGGAAGCCGACCTAAATGTAGTTGGGAAAAGGCTAGGCAGATGAATATATCTGAAGGTTTCGATGTCGATGGAGGTGTGGCGCCCCATACATATTTTTGTATGCAATGATTAAAATGCTCAACTGCCTGACCAATATCATCTTCAGTGGTGTGCACTGGGACTCTATTGTTTTTAGAAGACTCAACGGGTTTGACGCATTTGGTGCACATCTCAATTTGTACACCATGTTCAAATGGTGCACTTCGCAACTGGTGCACTTCTCAATTGGTGCACTTCGCAAAAGGAGCACTTTTTAAGATGAGTGGAGATTTGGAAAAAATTGACAGAAAAAGAAAGAATCTTTGGTTTTGCGTTGGTATTTTTTTTTAAATACAATCAACAAATACCTTTCTAGTAGGTACACACTTAAGCTTAAACAGTTTTCAATAAAAATATAAAAAGTCACACAAGAGTAATAAAAAAAATATGTAAGAAAGATTTACCTACTGCAAAATAATTTTAACAAAACAAAAATAATTTTAAATACTCTACATAATCCCTACTTATAACATTTTATTTTTTCAAAAATAAAAAAAGTCACTCGGAAATAATAAAAATATAATTATGTAAGGTTCATAATAAAGACATGATATAATATCATATTATATCAATAACCTTTATAATATTATAATTTAACTGTACTTCTCTTTATTATGAACTTTCCATTTATAATCAATTTTCCATTTTGGTGTGACATAAGTTTTGGGCTCTTTGGGATTTGAAGATATCTTTGTTTTCATAGGTGGATATTTATTTGACTTTCTTGATAGACAGCACAATCTTTGTAGTTTGCGGGATGATTTACATCGCACAGAATACATTTTACATTATCCGATCTTTCCTTTCTTTTGCAGCTGATAGAGGAGTGATCTCCAGCACAATTGATGCATTTGGGTTTCCTATGGCAGTATCTCTTAGTGTGCCCATACTGTTGCCAGTTAGCACATTGTGGTATCTCGCGTTTTGGCCGCGGTGGCTCGAAGGAACATCGGCATGCAATAGACTTTTAATAACTTCATCTATTGACTTGTTATTGCTTTTTGGCTGTAATTCCACAATAAAAATTGGTAAGGGTTTTTATTTCATTTGTATCTGTAGAGGGATGTTTTTCTGACCTTATCAACTTACATTGGTGGAGGCTTCGTTATTTATTTCGGCTGGTTATTTGGAGTAAGCACATCTTCCTCGAGGTTGGAAAAGCTATTTGACGTCTCAATTGGTTGGCTTAACCTGTGATCACCTGGGCGCAAAAGCCGTTGCGACGCCACAACAATTGGATAGTTATATTGTAAAAAAATTGGCGGCCGCCATGTTTTTCGGTCGATGGGGGGCCATAGGATATTAAACACTGCGTTTTTAAAAACAAAGAAGTTCAAACTGCATGATGTGGTATGGCATGTGGGATGCCATTAAGCGTCAATTTCAGTTGACTCCTAATGGCACACCCGTGTGCCGACGAGAAACCACAGGTTAACCAGTAGTTATTTAGTTTAGTTTGTTTTTCATTCCTGTGTATTTCTGGACTTTCTCTTTGTCTTTTCTTTGAATAAGAGACTTCTTTAAAACCATCTTCATTTTCTTCCGGTCTTGAGCTGCTTTCATCAGTAAGGTCTATGTTAGCTGTACTTTGCGGAGGTATAGAAGTAAGGCTTTCTGATCGTGGCTTGCTAGTAAAAAGAGCTTTGTGGAATACTGTACTCTTGATGTGGACCTGGTATCTCCCCAGGTTTATCCATTATGGGGAAGATTTTTCCCTGTGGCATGGCAACACTAACCCGTGACATACATGACACTGGCAGCAGCTGTCATTTGGCAATGACAACAACGGATATTTTGAAGTTGACTATCTCTATTTATATATATACATTCAGTCAAAAAAGTATCGGGAATGGATGATTTGTTTATGGTTCCAAATTCAAATTTTTGTTTTTTTGTAGTTGTTAGATTGGCACAACTGTTTTCCATTTTGGCGCGGAGTTTGAGTTGCATCTGTTATTTATATTAAATACAGTGCTGGTTTTAGTAATATCATATATAGTGTGTATTGCGAATTTCATAATGGACAAAAATATCGAACAAAGAGTTTGTCTTAAATTTTGCATCGCCAATGGAATTTCACTAAAAATGTTACAGAAGGCTTACGGTGAATCGACTTTATCAAAAACTCGTGCTTATGAGTGGTTCAAAGCGTTCAAAAGCGGTCGAGATGTGATGGAAGATTTGCCTCGCTCTGGTAGGCCGTCAACGTCTGCAACTGAAGTTAACATCGCAAAAGTGAAGGAAATAGTGACTGAAAATCCCCATTCAACTCTGAGAGAGATAGCCGCCGAACTTTCTGTATCTCACGAGTCGATCCGTACCATTTTAACTAATCATTTGGGTATGAAACATGTTGCTGCTCGGCTAGTCCCAAAAGATCTGAATTTTCTCCAAAAACTCAATCGCATGAAAGTCGCTGAGGACATGCTAGAACGAGTCAGTTCGGACCCAACATTCATGAAACGCATTGTTACTGGTGACGAGACGTGGGGTTTACGAGTTTGACATGCAAACTAGTCAACAAGCTTCGGAGTGGCGCCTTCCAACTGAACCGAAACCGAAAAAACCACGCTAAAGTCGATCAAAAGTCCAAGTCATGTTGACTGTTTTCTTTGACTATCGCGGTGTTGTGCACTCTGAATTCTTACCGGAAGGTCTAACGGTAAATAAAGAATATTATTTGAGCGTTATGCGGCGTTTAAGAGAGCAAATTCGACGAAAAAGGCCAGATTTGTGGAAAGAAAATTCTTGGATTTTGCACCACGACAATGCGCCTTCGCACAAGGCTATCATTGTGAACGAATTTTTAACCAAACACTCAACAAATACCATCCAGCAACCACCATATTCACCAGATATGGCTCCTGCTGACTTTTTTCTTTGTCCTAAACTCAAATTACCACTTCGTGGCACCCGTTTTCAATCGATAGAAGACATAAAGGAGAATTCGCGGCGAGAACTGAACTCAATTCCGGAAGCAGCGTTTAAAAAATGTTTTGATGAATGGATTATTCGTTGGCTCAAGTGTATCGTTTCTAAAGGAGCATACTTTGAAGGTGATAAAATAAATTTGGATGAATAACAGACATTTTGTGTATTATTGATCTTTTCCCGGTACTTTCTTGACAGAGTAGTATATATACAGAGTTGAAACGACAGAGGGGCATTAAATTAAACTACGTATACTATACGTGTACAGTATTAATTCGATACGGTACAAAAACAAAAAGCGCCATAAATGAGAAAATATTTTTTTCAAACAAACTAAATAGCTTGCAAATCCGACTAAAACGCAACCACCCTTTGTAAAAAAAAAGACACTGACCTTAGATACCGCTAGGTAACAAAGCGGCAACGTCGCGCGCGCGCCGGAGCGCGGTGTGCGGTATCTCGTGTGCTCGGTGGGGGCCGGGCCGGGGTGGCGGCCGGCAACTTAGGCCTCCGCTCGCACTGGCTTTTATGTTAGGTAACGGTTTGAAGTACGCGCACAAAAACAAACACACAAAATTTTTAAATTTTCGATGTGTCCTCCATTTACATTGATGCACAAATTATACCGACGGAGAATAATGTTATTTATTTTTCTAATTAGATCACTGTCCGTCGCTAAGCACTTTAATTTGTGAAATGCTAAAATAATCCTATTTTTTAACTCATCAATTGTATTTACCTCTGAGGCATACACTTCACCCTTAATGTACCCCCACAAAAAGAAATCCATGGGAGTGAGGTCCGGAGATACTAATACTAAATAATAATAATCCCAAGTTACGTGTCCTATCACCATAAAAAACAGTCAATCACAAAAAAAAACACAAATACTAAATAACAATAATCCCAAGTTACGTGTCCTCTCACAATAACAAAATAAAATCACAATTCTTTGCGCGCGAATTCCACAAACCCTACGTTCCGAAACGACAGCGTCGGCGTCACTGAGCAGGCCCAGAAAAGATACATCGTGTTCAAACCGTGCAAAAACTTTAAAAATCATAGAGCTGAAGAGCTATTATAGGTATATATTATATACAACGTTGATACGACAGAGGGGCTTTCCTTGAAACTGCCTATACTAGGTACCATTTTCAAGCTCTGTACCAAAAATAAATTAATTAGGAGCAGTAGTTTAGTCGCAAATGATTTTTAAAGTTTTTGCACGGTTTGAACACGATGTATCTTTTCTAACAGCTGAATATCGTCTAAGCATAGGTCATGCACCTACAACGATGAATCTACGATGCGTTGTTGCCGCTCTGACGCATGTCGAAGGACATTCACTAAAAATTGGCAATGCAAACAAGGAAGCAATCAATACACACACACTTGCACTTTCACTACGAAAGCGACTAACATAAAGCGAGCGAAAGAAATAGAGATAGGTCAGTTTATTGCATCCTTGTTTTTTGCGATCGGTAAGTCCCTCAGTGCGCCGACGCTTGTTTTTCGGAACGTACGGTTTGTGAAATTCGCGCGCAAACAATTGTAATTTTATTTTGTTATTGTGAGAGGACACGTAACTTGGGATTATTATTATTTAGTATTAGTGTTTTTTTTTGTGATTGACTGTTTTTTATGGTGATAGGACACGTAACTTGGGATTATTATTATTTAGTATTAGTATCTCCGGACCTCACTCCCATGGATTTCTTTTTGTGGGGTTACATTAAGGGTGAAGTGTATGCTTCAGAGGTAAATACAATTGATGAGTTAAAAAATAGGATTATTTTAGCATTTCACAAATTAAAGTGCTTAGCGACGGACAGTGATCTAATTAGAAAAATAAATAACAATATTCTCCATCGGTATAATTTGTGCATCAATGTGAATGGAGGACACATCAAAAATTTAAAAATTTAGTGTGTTTGTTTTTGTGCGCGTACTTCGAAACGTTACCTAACATAAAAGCCAGTGCGAGCGGAGGCCTAAGTCGCCGGCCGCCACCCCGGCCCGGCCCCCGCCGAGCACACGAGATACCGCACACCGGCACACCGCGCTCCAAGGCGCGCGCGACGTTGCCGCTTTGTTACCTAGCGGTATCTAAGGTCAGTGTCATTTTTTTACAAAGGGTGGTTGCGTTTTATTCGGATTTGCAAGCTATTTAGTTTGTTTGAAAAAAATATTTTCTCATTTATGGCGCTTTTTGTTTTTGTACCGTATCGAATTAATACTGAACACGTATAGTATACGTAGTTTAATTTAATGCCCCTCTGTCGTATCAACTCTGTATATCTTATACTAATATTAGGTCTTTACCTATGAAATTGCCGTTCTGCAGTACTGGCCATTTCAAATCAAAATATTTTTTGTTTGGCTAAGAATTCTAATTTCAAATTAATTTTATATATAAAAACATGGTTTGTTTTTTCCAAAAGTAGTCATTTGTTTATTGATAAGTGTTACATTTTCATCGCATTTCAATCTTTTTCGTCATCATGGATACGTTAAAAATTCGAGTAATTATGGAATATGAATACCGTAGTGGCAGCAACGCAGCACAAGCGGCACGCAACATCAACGACGTATACGGAGCTAACACTACAAACCAACGCACCACCTGTTATTGGTTTGCTCGCTTCCGTTCTGGAAATTTCGACCTGAAAAATGAACCTCGCGGTCGTCCGAAGACTTTGGTCGACAATGACGAATTAAAGGCGATTGTGGAAGCTGATGATACACAATCTACGGCTGAATTAGCAGCAGCTTTCGACGTTAGCGTCAAAACAATATTGGTCCATTTGCGTCAAATTGGCAAGGTAAAAAAGCTTGACAAATGGGTGCCCCACGAACTCAATGATCGCCAGCGCGAAGTACGCGTCGAGACGTGCCTTGCACTGCTCAACAGACACACAAATGAAGGAATTTTGAACCGTATTGTTACCTGCGATGAAAAATGGATTCTGTTTGATAACCAAAAGCGCTCAGCGAGTTGGTTGGATCCTGGTTCAGCACCTAAACAATGCCCTAAACGAAAACTTACCCCTAGAAAAGTGATCACAGCTTCTTACCAAACGGGGTGAGCATTACTGCAGATGTGTACTGTGAAGAACTGAACAAAATGATGGAGAAGCTGGCACATCTCCAACCAGCATTGGTCAATCGCTCGTCTCCGCTGCTCCTGCATGACAACGCGCGACCTCATACTGCACAGCAGACGCTCTCCAAGTTGCAAGAACTGGGGTTGGAAGCTCTCCGTCATCCGCCCTACTCACCAGACCTTGCGCCTACAGACTACTACTTTTTCCAGAATTTGGATAACTTCTTGGCGGGAAAAACATTCAATACCCGAGAGGCAGTACAAAATGCCTTTGAAGAATTTGTTGCCTCCCGTCCAGCTGATTTCTTTAAGAAGGGCATCAATAAACTGCCACTGCGTTGGCAAAGATGGATTAATTGCATGGGTGGTTATTTCGATTAATACAAATAAAAAATACATGAAAAAAATTCGTTTAAATTTTTTCATACAAAATGGCAATTTCATAGGTAAAGACCTAATATATAAAGCTGCTAATCTCAGGAACTACTGGTCCGATTTAAAAAATTCTTTCAGTGTTAGATAGCCCATTTATCGAGGAAGGCTATAGGCTATACATCATCACGCTAAGACCAATAGGAGCAGAGCAGTAATGAAAATTATGACGCAGACGAAGTTGCGCGGGACAACTAGTTATTAATATAATTGAGGGTAGAAGTATTTCACAATGATATTGGGAAAGTTTTGATTGTAATTTTTATGATATTTAAACGAATTTTAGCACTAGATAACCATAACACTTTAGCTACACTGTGTACGTTTTTTTAGCACTTAATTTACTGTTTTTATAATTATTTTATGGAAAACTTCGAGAGCACGAACTGCTTCTGATAGTAGTTTTGACATTCGAAGATCTTCGATTCTCAAATTTCTACTAACATTTATTTTATTATCTTATATTTCAGGTGTGCGTCAACTACTAATTTCAAAAGTATTTAAAGAAGGGCGGGCATGCAGCAGAAGAAACTGGTACAAAAATTCGGACACCAGGCATGGATAGAATACCTAAAAGTGGATTTGTGCATGTTGATGATTTTGACATCGAAGTTATACGGAGGCAAGTACATGAATTTAATTCTGCTAAAAAAAGAGGACCCTACTGTTAAAAAGCTTCTAGAGGTCTTAAAGACAGAAACAAATTACACAGGACAGTGAGAGAGTTTGCGAAAGCTGCTTCACAAGGTGGGATTTCGTTTTAAAAAATCACAATCCAATCGAAAGGTTCTTATGGAGCGTAATAAAATATCAGCTAAGAGAGCTAAGTATTTGCATGCAGTGGATAAAAATAATAAATCTCCCCAGCCCCGGCTCATAATTTATTTCGATTTCGAGACCTATATTCACTCTTCGCATACATCGGGTAAATGTTGGCAAGGAGAGGGTGAAGACGGAGTATTGGAGCCTGTATCGAAAGGGCAAAGATGTTAGTTCATGCGGGAGGAGATACTGGATCTGTTACAAATGCACTACTTATGTTTAAATCAAACACAAATAGTGGTGTTTATCATGACGAGATGAATAGTACCAACTTTAAAAAGTGGGTTATTGAAAAAGTTGTGCCTAATTTACGAGAGCCATCCATAATAGTGATGGATAATGCTCCTTATCACCGTATTTGTGTGAATAAAGTCCTAAATATACGAACCTTGACAAATGGACACAAATGCTTATATTTACCACCTTATCACTGTGGTCTCAATCCCATTGAACTCATATGGAGCACAATGAAAAGAAAAGTTGCCGATGTAAATATTGAGCACAAAAATGCTGAAATTCCCCACCTAGTTAGAGAAGCTTTCGACGCAATTTCAGTTCATGAGTGGGCACAGCATTGTAAACACGTTCGCAGGTTAGAAGGAGAATACTTAAAACATGATTTGTATTTAGATAAACCTTTTATTTTAGAAGTGGTAAGTGACACTGAAACCGAAAGCGATAATGATGATAGTGGTACGGAAATAAGCGGAGTATGACCTCACAACCAGGACGAAGTTGTGTATGCAGGTTCATCTAAAGATCACAATTACTGTAAACCTGGTTTTCAATAAATTATTACCACTAGGTAACTACCACTGCTAATTATAATAAATTAGTCAAATCTGGTGTTACGTACGTTACGTTACGCTACGTTAAATAGGTACGGTTATAACTAAATGCTCCCCCGTGGAACATTTTATCTGCTGAATTTCCACTTCATTGGATTATTTTTTAGATAAAGCCATTGTTTATTCCTGAGAGACTTAACTGTTAGCGTACCTACGTAAGTGTAAATTATTAAATTCTTTTTATTTATTTTATTATTTTTATCTAAGTATCATTGTTTTTAATTTGTAAAAACTGTAATTCTTATCAAACGATTGTCTTATGTGAATATTTCCTTCTTGAAAACACTGAATCGACGGTGCCGTCCTCTTCCCGTTTACAGATAAGTTTGTAGGACTGTAGATCAGACATTTTAAGGCCCGTATTACAGAACCTTACTCAAGTACTACTTAAACTGCTTTCAACCGATTACTGCTTGAGCGAAGAATCTCGACTTAAGGTGAATGCTCCAGGGTAGCCCGAGAAATTCAATTTTATAATTATGATTATTTCTGAAATATTCATTCTTTCGAACTACATGAACTTAGAGGGCTATATTGATAATTAAAATGGTTATAATTCTTTAGATAAATACGCGTTACGGTCGCGGATCGCATTTGGTCCACATACAGCTTCACACTGACCGGCAAATTGCAAAAAACATAAAAATATTTGAATTTCGCGGGCTACCCTGGAGCATCCACCTTAAGCGTTCAGTTTATTTTAGAACTGTCTTCGAACTCAAATCAAACGAAACTACGCTTGTGTAGAGATTTTAATATCTAATAACGTGAGGATTTCCTGGTCACGTTTTTGCTCTACCTGAATCCACCTGTTGTGTAGTACTACAAAATTTACAGACTTGCGAAAGTCTATGGTGTTTGAACTTAAAAAGGCGATACTAGATCCTTCTGAATCTGATGGGGAGGGCAAAGGGTTTCTAGACAGAAAGTCAGCATGCGCCATGTGACGTCCTTCTTTGTAAACAATGTCGAAGTCATTTGCTTGGAGGAACGCCCACCAACTATGAACACGAGGCGACAAGTCGGTCTTGGCTTTAGAGGCCTTCAAGGAATTACAGTCAGGGTAGACTGTGAAGTGTTGGCCGTAAAGGTAATGGCGGAAACTTTCGACAGCTCGTACCACCGCTAAGGTTTCCAGTTCGTACGAGTGGTACCTACCTAGATTCTACCTCAGTTGTACGCCGGCTGAAATATGCTACAATATGTGGTACATTTTGTTCTCTCTGAATCAATACGGCACCATAGCCATCGGAGCTCGCATCAGTATGGAGTTCTACCGGTTTATCAGGATCAAAGATCGTTAATACAGGTTCGGAAGACAGAATCTCAACGATTTGCCTATGTGCTTCCGAATGTTCCTGTGTCCAGGTTATATGACCTTTAAGTTTAGTTAAGGGATACAAAGGACTTGCGATGTTGGCGAAATTGGGTATGAAACGTCGGAAGTAAGATGCCAATCCTAAGAATTGTCTTACTTGCCGCGCCGTCTTAGGGAATGGGACTTCTAGAAGGGCTTTGTATCTTAGTATGTGTAAAATGTAAGTGTGTGCATAGACAGTGTTGTGACTTGTCTATTCCTTTGTTGGTCGCTGTCGATAATTTGTGACGTCATGAGTCATTTTATTAATGTTTTGTGGGTCTGATGGAATAAATGCTGTCGGCTTGCGACTAGCCTCATTTAGCGGTACTTAAAACGTGAGATGTACGAACAGCAAAGTACATAATTATCTTAACTAATATATAAAGCTGAAAATTTTACTCATTTGTTTGCTTGATCGCGCTAATCTCGAGGAATTACTGGTCCGATTTGAAAAATTCTCTCAGTGTTAGATAGCCCATTTATCGAAGAATGCTATACCTAGGCTATTTATCATTACGTTAAGATCAGTAGGTACTGAAAATTGTGAAACAGACGAAGTTGCGCGAGTCAGCTTGTAAAAGATGAAAATACTAGGTAGGTACGTGTTCTAAGAACAATACTGATGCCGTAAATATGTTTTATTACAAGTTTCTTTGTCCGAGTATCACGCAATTCCTGTTGGAAAGATAAAAAAAAATATACTTACTCAATGGCAAAAACATCTTCACAATAATTAACGCAGTATGTCCAGGTAACTCTCGGTATAACAGGGGATCCTAAGTTAACCAGAAGGATTCTCGAGCGTCCCTAGACATTTCTATTAGGTAATGCTTTGCCATGTCATCACACGCTGTGCCACTAACTGAGCGGCTATAAAGGTAACATTTAGAGGAAAATAGTGAAACAAAAACGATTTACTTATATAAAATGATTTATTTATTAAATGCACAGTTTGCATTTTTAAGTACCCTTAAAAAAACTAGTTTGTTATAGAATTGTCGAAAACAATCTTTGTTTACATTTCGTAACTTGTGTTCATATCTAATTCTAATATTAAAAAACTTTTCAATAATTAACTTAACCAGCAAATATTTGTGATTATTTATTGGGTCTTGATCATAAATATGATCATTTAGAGACAGGAAACAGTGGTCATTTAGAGCGGAAAATTTGTGCATGAAATTATATATGGTCCTGGTGACAATCAAGTCTAATTTTGTTTTATTAAGGTTTTTGGACCTTATATTTTCCCTAAACACTGTTTCACAAAACAAACATATTTCTATCACGTCTTTTGAAGGATAAATGAATCCTCCTTTGTCTTTGAAAAAAATTAAAGAATTTAGATCTGTGTGCTGCGAACGCAAAACTGTGATACATTCTTCACACTTAAGTTTCTTTTCTAAAACTCTCACGATGAATCCACCTATGTATTGAAGTATTATTTTAATAACTTCTTTATTGTGTGTATCCTCACACGGTAAAGAAATTAAAAAGTCGTGTTCCTCATCGACTCTAGAAACCGAGGATTCCATGCAGTCTTCACCAACAGAATCGTCAGTGTTTCTTTTAGTGGCTGTTCCGTCTCATGGTGCTTAAATCGCTTAATCCTAAAACAGTTATATTTTCAAGCGGTAAACAATTTGTATTTTCGCTTATTTGTACTTCGGCATGGCATAATAACCGTTTATACGCAGACATAAAACTTTTTGCAGACGGGTTATTATTGAAACCGCCTCGAGCTCTTATACAACTAAAAAAAGTTTCTAAATGATCTTGCGATAATTTGTACAGAGGTAAAAACTTCAGCACACCCGAATTTATGTAATCATTATACAACATTTTCAAAGCTTCAATATTGCAAATAAAGCCTAGAAAACCTAACTTTCTATTTGAAGATATAAGTTTTCTTTTACTATCCAGAGTTAAGTTTTTTATTAATTCTGTAAATCTGTCTAGTTCATTAAAAATGACATGAGAATGGTTTTTTAAAACCTGGACTTATTAAATTTCTCGAATTGAAAATATCGAAAGTGTTATTAACGATTCTAATAAAGTTTACAGTAGCTGCAGCTCCTTTAAATTCTGGAATATTTGTGCGATTGGCACAATATTCAATGCTCGTAGCTACAGAATTACTAAGGAGTTGAGCTGCAAGTTTAACTTTCATTTTATTTTTGAAATAGTGTAGCGCGGGGAAAAAATCATATCGAATAGGCTGTGGTTTCACTACTCTGTGGTTGCAACGCGTCGCAGCCAACGTGCGCGCGCAGCCCCCTCCTCCGCCGCCCGCATACCCCGCGCGCCAGCGCAGGCCGAGCCGAGGGGGTGCGAGCGGCGGAGAGAGCGCCCCGCAACCGTCATCTCGAACGGACGTATATTTTGATCCTCCGCGGCTCTGCCGCGACGCCATTATTTTTATAATTATGTACGAAGTTGTGAACATGTACGTGTAACATTGTAAACATCCAACTATAGATTAAAGTTTTTTGAAGCAATGACTTTAAACTGGCGCCCAAACTAGTGGCCGAATCGTTACGACCGTTACAAACTGAGATCCAGTGCGTACGTGACCGCGGGTAAAGTACCTGCCTACTCACCGCCTTACCGTTGTCATCACGGCCAACAACGTGAAGATGCCGACAACGAGGAAAGGAGAAGCACTCCGTCAACAACGCGGAGAAGATGAAGGTAACGTCACGATCACTGAAGAGGAGAGCGTAACCGAGCGTGGCCACGCGGACGATGCCGCGAGCGCCGACTCGAGGTCGACACTACAACCAGCTCCCCAGATCCCCTCAGATTTCTTATCCACGCTAATCGAGACGATAACGCGTGCGCAAGTGGAAGCCAATAGAAGCCTCATCAACACGCTGATGACGTCCAGCGGCGACTTCAGGGCCTCCACCCCAGTTGGGGCCTCTCCATCATCAAACGCGACCAGCGGAGGTACCGCTGTCGCAGCCGCGCCGTGCAGCGACGCCAACTTCACAAAGTGCACGGCGAGATTCGACGGGTCGTCCCAGGACACCGAGGTCCTGGAAGCGTTCCTGGACGCCGTCGAGATTTATAAGGAGTGTGCAGCGGTAAGCGACGAGCATGCCTTACGTGGGTTGCCGATGCTGCTGGAGGGCGAAGCCGCCGTGTGGTGGCGCGGCGTGAAAGCGTCGGTGCCTACGTCGCGGACGCGATCGCGCGGCTCCGCGCGACTTACGGCGTGGCGCAGCCCGCGCACCTAACCCTGCGGGAGATCTTCGCCAAGGAACAAGGTGAAGAACGTGCTGAAACATTCCTGTGTAAAGTGCGCGCATTAATTGCCAAGTTACCGTACTCGCTCGAAGAGACGGTGCAGGTTGACATTTGCTATGGATTATTACACCGCCGCGTTGTGAAGAGAGTGCCGCGAGATAGTGTCCGTAGGTTAGACGACTTATTATATAAGGCTAGGATCGCGGAGGATACCTACAAGGCATCGAAGGTAAATTTTAATAATAACAATAACAGTAATTCGACCTCGCAAACCAAAACCCCGGCGGTGACTACCACCGACCGCGTTCTCACTAATTCGAGTTCCCCTACCACGAGTGCGACTGCGCCGCGTTGCAACAACAGAAATAGACCCCGTTGTAGTTATTGTAAGCTTTTTGGGCATGTTAGCGACGAGTGTCGTAATCGCGAAAAGGCTACCTCTAATAAGAATAATAGCAATACTACATCCAAAGAGTTACGTTGTTATGGTTGTGGAAAGCAGGGCGTCGTGAGGTCGAAATGTGATGTTTGCGTGAAAACAGCGTCGAAACCCGACGACAAAACATCTTTCAACAAGGTTGATATAGATTTTTGTATGTATAATGTCGATGATGTAGAGAATAATAGTTACGCTAGTACGAGTGATACTGATTCGTGCGTTCATATTACGAATATGAGTACGCGCGACAATCACCCGATGGTAAATATTAGTGTCATGGGCCGTAATGGCGTGGCGATTGTAGATACCGGCGCCACGCATAGCATTGCGAGCCCCTTTTTGCACCGAGTTCTAGTACACTCAGGAGTTCAGTTTACCGAAACGAAACGTTTCGTGCGCCTGGCTGATGGCACGCAAGGGTGGCGAGACCTGTTGTCAGCCGAGGCAGATATTATTATTAAAGGTCGTAGGGTAACGTGCCAGTTCTTAGTATTGCCTGGTAGTAATATTAGAACACTTTTAGGTGTAGATTTCTTAGCGCGGGCCGGCATGGTGATAGACGTCGCCCGACGCACATGGTCGTTCTCGGACAGTCCGGGGCATTGTTATGATTTCGTTTACACGTTTACTCTCGACTCCGCCGAAGCAGGTTTATTGCACACATCTTCCAATGAGTTGTTGCTGCGGTCAGACGAAGGTTGCAAGTTAACCCCCGAGCAGCGGCGTACCCTCAACGCGTTCATTGAAGACCGCGCGCCGCAGTTTGCCCGCGACGGACCGGCGACGGAGTTTGCCGCACATCGTATAAAAGTGGATCCAGACAAGACAGCGGCTATTGAAAACATGTCCGCCCCTCAAAACGTAAAACACTTAAAGTGCTTCTTACAGACGTCGAGTTGGTACCGACGCTTTATTAATAATTACGCGGAAACCGCGAGACCCCTCACTAACCTCCTGAAGAAGTCGAGTGCTTGGCGATGGGACGCCGAGCAACAGGAGGCGTTTGAGCGCATCAAGTCTCTGCTTGTTTCCGCTCCCATTCTTCGTCAGGCGGACGAAACGAGACCCTTTGTCCTTTGCACGGACAGCAGCGCTTATTGCCTTGGAGCTGTTCTGATGCAGGGGGAGGGACATGACGAGAGGCCGATTGAATACGCAAGTCGACTCCTCACTAGCGCCGAGAGGAACTACTCCACGACTGAGCGAGAGGCTCTCGCCGTTGTGTGGGCACTCGGTAAGTTCCGCGGCTATGTAGAAACCGCGAAGGTCACCGTTAGGACAGACCACCAGCCTTTGAGGCGGCTGATGAGTCAAAGGTCACCTAGCGGTAGACTGGCCAGATGGGCCCTAACGTTGCAAGAGTTCGATCTCAGCATTGAATACACACCCGGTCGCTCAAACGCAGTCGCAGATACTTTGTCGCGACCAGTTTGTTCAGGCGTCCAGAAAGAGAATGCTGACCAAAGGAGGAGGCCGCCACCAGAGTACAAGGTAGGCGACCTAGTTTTATTGAAAACGTAGGGACCTAACGACGCAGGCCGCGGACAGACCGCGAAGTTCATCCCACGTCGTGACGGCCCATATAAGATAGGGAAAGTTATCAGCCCGACCACTTATGGTCTGGAAAACATACAGACCGGAACGAACGTAGGAAAATATCACGTTTCGCACCTCACGCCCTTCGCGGGTCAAGTAGAGCCTCCTGTTCGCGAAAAACGCAAACGTGGTAGACCGCGCAGGTATTTAGACTAGCCCAACTGCGAGGACACTAGGTTAGGCTAGAGGGGGAGGATGTAGCGCGGGGAAAAAATCATATCGAATAGGCTGTGGTTTTACTACTCTGTGGTTGCAACGCGTCGCAGCCAACGTGCGCGCGCAGCCCCCTCCTCCGCCGCCCGCATACCCCGCGCGCCAGCGCAGGCCGAGCCGAGGGGGTGCGAGCGGCGGAGAGAGCGCCCCGCAACCGTCATCTCGAACGGACGTATATTTTGATCCTCCGCGGCTCTGCCGCGACGCCATTATTTTTATAATTATGTACGAAGTTGTGAACATGTATGTGTAACATTGTAAACATCCAACTATAGATTAAAGTTTTTTGAAGCAATAACTTTAAAATAGTTAATATGTTTGTGCGATAACTTATTGGCTAAATTTAACTAAATTTTTTCTTGTAAACAGTTTAAATGATTAATATAATTAAACGATATTATTTCGTAATTTTGTCAATCAGCAAACGTATTTCTTATTAATTTTAATAAATGACAAGCATCTAAAATCGTGTAGATTTTATCATTTTTATAGGTAAAAAATGGTTTATATGGTTCATTGTCCAAAGAACAATGGCGAAATCTTAGCTGACATAAATTTGAGCGCCTAAAACTGACTTAATTACGAAAGAAATTACACAATTTGTTTGTACGATTTTTCAAATTATCACATTAACTAGTTAGGGCCGGATAAAAAAATATACTAAAAGAAAAGTAATTTGACTTTTTAAACGTTTAGTTTCGCCATTTTATATTGAATCTGTCAAGTGACAGTAAGTGCATGGTTATTGACGAGTGTTGATTAGTTGATAGATAGTGATTCTCATGTTGTAGATATCCGTTGTATACGAAAAGAGAGAGGTCTACGAAAGAGTATTTTATAACCATTGTGATAACCTACCTTTAAATTAAAACTCACACTTTCAGTTGACTGAACCACAGACCCATAAACAAAACAGTTGTCAATCACAATAATAGATGGTGTTAGTTGTATATATTTTGTTTTTAAACTGACACGTTTTACAATATTTTAACAAGGCATTTCATTCTGAAATAACTAGTTTAGGCAAATAGAAATGCGATACTGTCCTTTAAATTCCTAGAATTTGAATATTAAAGTTACCATAGACATAACCTACAAAAGTTCATGACTGAATATCTATTATTCTCGGCTTTCTCGGACAGAAATTCTTATACAACCTAATTCAGAAGGTGACGATGAGTTGAACAAGATATTTTTAATTTAAATACATAGGAATTTAATCTCAGCTAAAACAATGTATGGGTGACTGCCATTGTTCTTTGCTCCCAAAATTCTGACCATATTAATATTAGATGGGATTCTATCAAATGTCACAGACATGACTTTTGCCTCTGTGACTGCTAATGCATCGATGCATAATTTCAGAAGTGATGCTTTTTGGACAGCAGTAAAACCTCTCCCAAAAAAAAGGCAATAGTTAACAGCTACTGCCATGAAAACTAAAACTACTTCTACCTTGTCCTCACTTAAGTTATTACCTACATCTACGAATCTGTAATGTCTACGGCCATCCCATTCTGTGAACTGTCTTATTCCCATCTCGTCCATTGTTAGAGAAATAATTAAATCTGGCTTTTCGGTACTAAATTTTTTTATAGCGTTGATGGCTTCTTGAGTCAAGTTCACAATGTACGTTTTGATACCAACCTCTCAGGGTGCGTGGATGTGGTAAACAAAGAGAAAACTTTTTTCTTATAAAATTGTACGCTTGTGGACTGTAAAAATGTAAAGTTAAGGCTGAAACTGAAGTGTCAACACCCCTTTTTTTGTCGGCAGCCGAGTAAGATAGGCATGATTTTGTAAGGCTTGTGGTATGAAAAAAAATCTGGCCAAGAGCGAGTCGGACTCACGTTCAAAGGGTTCCGAACCAATTTAATTTTTGTAAGGGTTCCGTTTCTTACGAATGTTCGGAACACTAAAAAATGTAATAAGGTATTTAAATAAAATAAAAACTTTTGAAATTATGTTTTTTTTTGTATCTATTTACTTTTATACAATAAACTGGGAATACTTCGCTTACGCTATTTTGAAAGTAAAACTTTATTAACAATGTATGTATTACAAAGCAAACCCGAACTTATCCATTTTAAATGGGTAGCTTATTTCATAACGATTCCAACAACAAGTTTCATGTAAGTATGGCTCCCATACAAAACTCCAACACCAAGCGAGTCACATTTGGATTTAATTTCGAAAAAAGTTATCATAATTATCGATATCGACAATGTAAGTCAAAGTTCATGTGTAACAACCGTGATCGAGTGGCAACTGTTACTACCCAAACATAGAGTAATGAACCTTATCGCTAAGTAGAGTTTATAATTGCAACCATTGAAAATACCGCCATCTATGGTCGAATAGTGGAATTTACTCGTAAATTCAACCTAGAATGAATTCAGAAAACGAAACGCCGTGAGTACCTTTCGCCTTAAACGCCGTGAGTACCTTTCGCCTTAGAGTTTATAATTGCAACCATTGAAAATACCGCCATCTATGGTCGAATAGTGGAATTTACTCGTAAATTCAACCTAGAATGAATTCAGAAAACGAAACGCCGTGAGTACCTTTCGCCTTAAAGCAAAATAAATCCAAAGGTATATTTTCAAATGTAGGTTCTTTGACTTATTCTTGTTTTGACCAAAATTGAAACGACCAATCAATCGTATCCTTGATTTGTGGTGAATTATATGATTTTCGGTATAGTTGTGTGAGTGTGGCGACACAGGTTCCGATACAAATTTCGTCGCTTAGCATTTCCACCTGTTTTTTCTGTTCCGTGGTTCTCACACTGCCTTTTAGTAAAAGATAGCGATTCTCTTATTTTAGATTAGTTATTGAACAAGAGAATCAGCAGCAATGTCATCCAAACTAAACATTTACCTACACAAAATTTTAGCTTTATCAAAAACCGAGAAGTGTGGGTCAACAATAACTTAAGTGGGTGAGAGACGTACGAACTTGTAGTACGTGGTCATTAAGATCTTACTCGGCTCGACGTAGGTGACACGTGAAATCTTACTCATCACTCTGGTACCAGGCGGACCGCGATGTCATCAATGAAGGGAACTTTTTCTTCAAGAATAATATTTTAATATGTCCAGATAGTATAATTTGTATGAGAGAAGCAAAGAAAATAACTAAATTAGTTATTAGAGTGAATAGCTTTGAATATCAGAAATTTTTGCAACACAATAGCACTCGACGTGTCACAAAGTAAACTAATGGCTTGCGGCGCTGACAGACGTGCGAACTGAGGCAAGCTACGAGCAAAATTTCAAACCTGTTTGATCGAAAACAAACTTACTCGCCGAGTTTTTATGTACGCGTGCTTACGGTGACACGGGCGAAAAAGCTCGTCCAGCCACAACACAAGTACCTACGCGTATTTGCTCGCACGTCTGTCTCTCACTTTAATATTTGTTTAAATTGTTATTTTGTTAGATAATTATATAAAAGTGAAGCTAAACAAGTGTGTTAAAAATAGCCGTCGATATTGTACCGTGACAATATAAAAACATTCTCACAATCTTTTATCGATGTTATTGTAGAGAAATATCGGGGGCTGCCCTATTGGCTGCCATTACAAGCTCTCAGTAAAGTGTAGGTATGCACGTTTTTTTTGTAGGTATGCCAAGTCCATATGATTAAAATATTTTGAAGTGTTAGTTGACAGATGAAAACCATAGACACTCTCCTTCTTAGTTGGATCGCATTTATAAATATGATTGGTATAAACTAGTATTTAAGTGTTTATTCAATAAATAAACGAATTTAATTGATTACTGTATTTTTTTGGCAAATACCGATTTTGGGTACAAATATCCCGATTTTAGGTGGCAAGTTTATCGATCTAATAAATAAATTTCGCTCTATGACGTTCGAGACCACTGGTGTAGTCTGTGCACTGGTGCAATGAGTGAATGACAGCGCGTAGCGCGCGTAAATGGAAATGTATCATTGGTATCATTGAAGTGGTTTTTCGTATTTATTTTAATGTTGAAATAAGAGAGTAAGGGGTTTTGAATGTAGAAAAGGATCTGAAGTAAGCCTGGGTAAGAGTTTCACAAGTATTTCTATTGCTTTTTGCTGGTGCTGTGGTTTTTTGTTATGTTTTCTAGATTGCTTTACCTTAAGAACGCTTTTGTTCCTGCTTGTGACAACAACTCTAGGAAACGTGGTTTCTTTTGGAAATATACCTAGATCTTCTTTCCATATATTACTCCTACTTCTTCAACTGGGGATGATTCATTCTGGCTAGCAGTACAGAGAAATTGTTTTTCAAATGTTTGCATTGTTTTATTGAAGTTGATGAAGTGAATTTCATCTATGTGCTTACCTACAGTCTGAACTTTACATTGTGCTGTGATAAGAGGGATATTTTGAAGGAATAAAATAAATATTGTATTTGCATTGAATTCTCAATATATATATTTTTAATATTCATAAATTCAATATACATTATAATATCAAGTAAAATGAATTACTATAATTTATTTATATAGGCAATATTTTAACACATGTTAATCTATAGGTAAGTTTAACAATCTAGAGTTACTTATTTTAACAATTATTCAGCAAACTCGCTGGCACACAGTCTGCGTCCAATTACACAATCTTACGAAATACAACAAAGACAAATATGGCAATAGGAATTCACATTGGCTAACTGTTACCCTTAAAATTACATCATTTATATTTGTTAAAGGAAGAAAATACTTTACTGCAATATCATATTGCACAAGTAACTAAATTCAGTATAGTACATCATGCCATTCCATGTAAAAAATAAAATTCTCATATAAAAATTTATATTTCAAGCCTTAAAATTATTATTTGGCACAACTAAAACTAATCTAAAGCTAAATGATGGGATATTTATATTTTACAGTTTTCCACATCATATTATCAACATAAGTAATCTTTGGTTTATCTAGCCCACCGGTCACAATTTGGAAATTGCTTACAATAAAAAATAATAAAATATGAAATAGTTCAAAAAAGATCGCTTAATCCGATTATAATTATTTTAAAGAAAGATAGGTAAATACTCAGATAATATTACCTTTTTATTTTAAGTATATAATTTAATAATTTTGACCAAAATATGTTATTCACTGAATACTGTTTTATTAAACTGTTGGACTGAAATTGTTGGAGGACCTATGCTAGTGGCTGACAATATCCGAAGTGTTTGAATACTGTCTATGTCTGAGCCCTTATGATGCACACTACAAGAATAAACTAAGTATTATTATACTGCTTGTAATAATTTATGTAATTCGTTGCTTAGAAACCTTTAAAAATTAATTTTAGCTACTTACATTTATAAAATATAGAAATAATTATTAGGTATCTCTTAAACTGTATTTTTTGCTTAGGAACTTTCTGTTCTAATATTTATACTGTTGTGATAAATGAATAGGTAAGTTATATGAGATTTAACCGTGTTATTTAATAGAGGCTCAAGATTAAGATGATGCTCGTCATGTCGACACTGCACTTGGCGTTGCGATACATGACATCTCAGATTAAGTACGATACATCAACCATAACGCTTGTACATTATCAGCCGAATTTGATGAAGAAGAAAATTGCATTTATAAATAAATACTTTTCTTCATAAAAGATTTTATGTACATAAAAATAGTGGGTTCTGATAGCGAAATCTATTTCTTGCTATGGGAGTAAAGTTTTATTAGGTAGGTAGATATACAAGTATCCATACTATTATAATATTAAAATGTATTAATCCTATTGCTCTCAATAAACTGATGTTCATTATTGTCACTATATTCATTGTTTTATTTTGCAGTATGAACACTGCATAATTTATATTAAACCTATGTACCTACCGTTACTGAATAGGTAATAAAGCGATCATATTTACACATACATCTTTACTATATACAATTTATTATTTACAACTTAAAAGACGATAACCTTTCGACTAATTTTTAAGAGTTTTTTAAACACAGCAGAGATCCCATAGGAGTATTATGGAATGCTTAAAACTTAATTAAGATTGAATCTATCTAAACACTTAATACGTATTACAATACGAGAAGCTTAATGTTACTAAATTTTAAAATGTTTTGTAACAGAGAATAAAATTATCGACCATTATTTTGAACCATTAATTAATAGTGTTTCTTCAACTTCTTTGTCTATGTATGTTTTAAGGTGATGCTACAAAAATTGGTCATATGGTTACTTATCGCTCAAATTTAATTTCATTGGTGACATTGGCGTTAATGATGAATTTGGCTGATAGATTTTCAGTAGAGATATATCTGATTTATAAATATCGGTGGAGAGGGGTGCCTAAGTAGCTTGTAAGTCATTAATTACCTTTGATCCTTAATTCAAGCTCCAAAACAGATAAATTCGAACAACTCAATATTGAAAAAATAGCGTTCGACTGCAGACACCAGTGGCGTAGCTAGTGTCACAGGGGCCCTGTATCAAACATTTTTGGGGGCCCGTTTTCACAAAATAGGTCCTAGTAGCTCAGTGGCCTAAGTGCGATTTTATTAACGTTTTCGATCTCGTTAGCGTAAAAGTCAATTTGTTTTGAAACTGAATAAGCGCCGTCGGTTGAACATAGCGGAAATCCTTTTTTTTCCTAATAATTTGACATAAGCGGAGTGCGTTAAAAAACTCGCACTAGGCCCTCGGACGGAACTGTCTTGGCAGGCCACGAAGGAGACGGCAGAACTAAATGTACAGCTTTACGTCCACAGGTCGGGGCCTTGTAGTTCGGGGGCCCCAGATACGGCTGGTACGGCGTTAGCTACGCCCCTGGTAGATACCTATGCGTAATGTAACGTATCATTAAGAGAACTTCGAAGAGTAGGTGCTTATTATAATTATAATACATAATGTATAAATAACACTATATATTGTCATCACAATAGACGCACGGCTCTGATCAACGCACTCGTGCACGTTGATGCGAATTGCAGTAGCGCTCTTTAGATTTACAACAGGCTTGCTATGTTGCGTTACCTTATGATCGATAACGTGGAGTTATGTAGAACATTTTTTTTTTATCAAAAAATACTGTAAATAATTAAAAACTACTCTTTGTATCAGTAGTAGTGGTTATACAATTTCATCACTAAGCCTTGTGTAAATAATTATAATTAATGTATTGTAGTAGTTGCACTTAAACAGGACCGTAAAAAAATCTTAATAGATGAGTTCGTCATTCTACTGCTTAGGTAATTTTGGCCATAAAATTATAAAGAAAAATAAAATAATATTTATTATAGTGGAGTATTATGCTACAGGTACTGACCTTTGGTATTATTAAATAATAAAACTATACAATAGTTAAAACCGTTTACGTAAAATATGTATTACGATCAATAATATTTTTGGCATGTTGCATGGCACTTTTGTGGTAGGTATTTGGCATTACGTAATATATAGGGAATCCAAATAATTTTCTAGAGTATAAAAATATTATGATGTTGAGCAATGACCTTAATTAAGTTGTAACGAAAATACCGGGCAATGAATACTTTATTATACGAGTATTATTATGCGGTTTGAAAGTTTGTCCTTGTGTCCTCGCAGGCTAACAAGGTGACTTATATAAAACTTACATTCAATTAAAACTGCGCAAAGCATTTTCGGTTGTTTATAAATGTACCTAGGTTTATATTCATAGTTACCTATTAGTGGAAACAAACATTAGTTACTAAACGGCCGTAGACATTCAGGTACCATTTAGGCATACCAATAAAATTCAGAGAAACTAACATGATTCCGATCAGGTTTTGGTGCTCTTTTGAAATTTAACAAGTGCACTAGAATTTTTTAAAATTATTTAACGAAATGGATACCAAATGTTGTTCAACAACCGATGCGATGTTCAGGTTAATCCCTGTAGGGCTTGCATATGGCGAACCTATGGTTCATGTGCTGACTGTAGGAGCCCGAGTGAGAGAACTTCTTGAAGCACTTGCAGCACTGGAAGGGCTTCTCACCGGTGTGGAGCCGCTTGTGTTCCGTCAGGTGATGTTTGTGTTTGAATGCCTTCGGACATTCAACACATTTGTACGGCCGTTGACCTGTGAAGCAAAATTATATGAGTTTTATTGAAATGTAGTCGAAATCAAGTTGTTATTTTTTGCATATGGTCAAGATATTCGTACTAACCTGAATGTTCGTATTTGTGCCTCGCAAGAGAGCTTTGCTTAACGAAGGTCTTATCACACTGATCGCATACGAATTGTCCTTCGCCTTCTTTAAATTCCGCTCCCTGCTTGAGTTTGCTTTTTTTAAGTACTGTAGCTTCTTCTTCGATGTCGTTTGGTGCCTGCATTTCATCCCACGGAGGACGCTCGTATGATGGACTGGAACCTTGTCGGCTGACGTCTGAGGTCAAGTGCATGTTGAGAATAGGAGATCGTGCATTTACCATGTCGTTGTACTGAAGGAGTTTATCCATAGGTACTAAAGGGTTGACATGAAGTTTTTGGGATAGTAACCGTTTGTGCCCATTAATAGTTTCTCCAGGTGAAGGAGACAACCGAAAATCGGTGAAGGAAGATGATGAGCAATTGGAATGTGGATAAGTATTCAGATAGTTCGTGCGATGAGGAGTTGTACTTCGCGAGGATTTCTGGCTTAGGTTCACTGCTTCCTCTGAGTCAGAATGTGTCACCGAAATGCTGCATGGTGGCGATGGTGCAGGACTCGATGTAACTGATGGATTGGACTTTTTTGTAGATAAATCTAATGGCTGGTCAGAGGCGGTCATCGTTTGTGTCATACGTCGTTCTCTTGCTCTGTTATTTTGGAACCACACCTGTACTACTCTGTTATCGAGACCGATTTGTTGTGCTATTCTTTTAAACTCCTCACGATTCGGTCGTGGGTTTAGAGCGTAATGTTCTTTTAATACCAACTGCTGTTCCTCGCTTAGTGCTGTACGAACCCTGATTTTTCTATCATTGTCGTGAATTGATATCTTATCATCGCGATCGTCTCTATTAAAGTCTTCATCTTCACTTGCACTTATCCCGTTTTGAATGGAAGCATGAATTTCGGCCTCTAATCTATTAAGAGCTACCGTTTCGGCTACTTGAGCTGCCAAACCTTCGTGTTTCCTAAACATATTCCCGCAAAGTCCTTTTTCGTGGTCTAATAAGTCACTCTTGTTTGTGAAAGTTAGATCACATTTTAAGCATCTGTGTATGTCTTCTGGTTCCTCCTTTATTACGACGTGAGGGCCGGGCGGTGACTGTATGCTGGGACAAATGTTAGCTGACACAGGAGAGAGCTTTTCCATGTTTGCTCTAAAAAAATGTTTCGTAACGGATGCGCTCACTGATTCTAATATGGAATTAAAACCTGGATTTTCATCGCTGTGAATATTGTTATTCAAAGGGACGGAATCGAAGTTGCGGGAAGGAGACTTAAGGTCGCTATCTCGTTCCTCTCGCTCCTTTTTAATAGACACAGCTTCTTCATCCTCGATGTCCATCACGAGCTCAGCGCTGCCTTCAGATCGTTTATCATCATCTTCTGTGACTTCTTCGATTAAGTCTTCAGGATCTGCTGGTAACGGACTTGTGTGCTTTGGACTAGCAAGATTTTCAATTTTTCTCTGTTGATACTGCGTTGAAGCTAGCTGCTCTAAGAAAAATTGGCTGATGGATGCGGGTATGCTGTATGGAGCAATCCCGCCCGCTGGACTCATAGGCATACCTGGAGGAATGTTAAAGGGAAAACCAGGCTGCCCTAAGGGCGGGCGATGGTAATTGTTTTCTTGCGCCGATATGGATGCAAAGAAAGCAGCAGGCATAGGCAGGAAAGAATTTCCATTTGGTGAAATATTATTATTTAACTGGGAGGCCACCATAGCATTAGCTCTTTTTCGTGATGGACTTCTTTCTGGGTTTAGCGCAGGGTTATTGGGTTTAATCCGTCCCATCTTTAGATTCATAACGAGACACTTTTTAGAGGTCATGTGACTGGAGTAGGAGCCAGAGTGGGAAAACTTTTTTCCGCAGTTAGCGCACTCAAAGGGCTTTTCTCCGCTATGTATCCGCAAGTGTTCTTTTAGGTGATGCTTGAATTTAAAAGCTTTGTCGCAATCATTGCACTTAAACTTGCGAAGAAGTGCGCTTTCGTCATGGCTGATCATGTGCCGCTGCAGTCTGTATACGTTTGCGAAGCTTTTGTGGCAGATCTTGCAGGACTGTGGACAAAAAAAAAATTAAACTTTCTATAGAGTTGTTTCTATTACCTAATCTTAGTGCCTTGTTCATTTTGTTTTGAAGTAAAATTTTGAAAAACACAAGAGACATCAATCTCTTGTCACTTGATAATCGATTCATGAATAAGACTTTATGGACATTAAAATATTTTATGTTTCTTTATGTAATAATATACAAATGCGTAACAGTCTGCAAGGTTTCATTGTTATGTAATACAATGGGCACTGACATATTTGACTGTATCCACCTGTGTGTTGGGCGCGTGCAGGGTCTCGTGCCGCTCGAGCTGGTCGCGCGTGGGGTAGGCTCCGCGGCACTGGCTGCACGAGAATGGTCCGCCGGGACCCAGTGGAGAGCCACCCCGCTCCTCCTCTTCTTCAGACGGCTTGCCCTCTGACCCGCCGCCGGCCAGCGGTCGGACTGTGGGATCAACAACACTTGTTAGTTTGGAAACAATTTGTTAGTCCTATGTTCCAACCTCTACCTATGACTCGACAATTACAATGCACGCGAAAATTGTCAAATTTAAAACGATGCTACATTGGGTTGATGACAGCATCAATTTTTTATGCGCGTGTAGTAAAACAATAAATAATTCTGTTCAATAGCAGTGCATACAAATTAATTGGTAAAATGTTTTGACCATACATTCATACGAGTTGAACTAAATTATAATTATTTTTTAATTTTTTTTAATAGAAATGATCTCGGTGTAGTAGAAACAATTATACTGTAGGTTAGGTTACAACGTTATTAACGTTGATATTGTTTAGCTTGTCTTAGGTAAGTACTAAAAATATGCACGAAGGGGAATTCATGGTGGGCAGGCCCTCTTAGTATCACCTCGCGATATCGCAACTACACATATAGGTGATCTATTAGTAGCGACGACAACATGGTGATATAATTAAGTAAAACACCCTGTCGGGGTTAGTTTGAACGTGTGTCGTTAATAAATTTAAAATCCTAGTTATGTGAAATTATACAATCACTAGTTGACTCGCGCAACTTCGTTAGCGTCACAATTTTCATTACTGATCCGCTCTTATTGGTCTTAGCATGATGATATATAGCCTATAGCCTTTCTCGATAAATGGGCTATCTAACACTGAAAGAATTTTTCAAATCGGACCAGCAGTTCCTGAGATTAGCGCGTTCAAGTAAACAAACACACTCTTCAGCTTTATATATTAGTATATAGATTGTAAACCTCAATTGAAAATAAAACAATTATCTTCTATAATGCCTGTTCACGGTTGAACAGTGTTGTTGCCATTTAAAATGATTGCGGCACCTTTACGGCCGATGTTCATTCTATAAAAACAAATATGGCGGCTACAATTCAATTTGGAGTCGGTTATTTCGGTAATACGGCCGGTATTCCAGCGTAATATCGTTTTTAAAAGCGGTGTCGGCGAGCGCGTCGTAAATCAAATATAATAAAGAGCAAAACAACGGGGCGACGTATTAATTAGTGCGGCCGCGCGTCCTTTACATACGCTGTAATCCGCTATCGGGACACCGGTATTGAATTTTAGAAAATACGACCTCGCAACACACCTAGCTGAGTAAGTACCTGTATTTGACTAATAAAGTGGTTACAGAAAATGGCGTTCATGCGATTTCATACTTACTATATGCTCAGTATTATATTACATATATATCAGATAAATTATATTTATCAAAATTAGTATTTTTTTTTACTATATTACTTAATTTTTTTTTAAATTGTAACATCTGATTGAGTGCAGAACTTGATTGCTATTGACTTTAAATAGATTCGAATAGTTAGATTGTTTAAACTTAAATTGCAACTATTCGATAACAGATGGCGCTAGTAGTAGGCAGCTGCTATGGTTCTAGTATGAACTTTCTACATTTTGAGCATTTACGCATAAACATGATGATAAATCGATTACATACTGTAAATATACACTAAAAAGGTACTTTAGTTTAATTTATTAAATTATTAGGTCACTAAAAAGTAGAAAATAATAATAACACCGAACTCACTATTAAGTAAGTATCTACTAAGTACCTACGTGTGTTTATTTTTAATGCCAATAAATTTAGAAAACCAGTTCACTTTACACACTTGATTGCAGTTCGTAATAACTACCTAACGTGGGAATCACTAAAGATGTAAGTAATGATCTCTAAGAACTTTATCTCCATATTCATAACATTAATAACAATTAAGAATGACTTTTGTTCTTGGTTAAAATATGAAATTTTATTGTTAAAAACAATCGGATAATATCATCTCAGAAATTCGTTACAGATTTTGGTATCGCTACTAGCCGATAGATGGCGCTAAGTGGCGCGTTCATTGAGTAGGTATAGGTACTACGAGTTATATTATCCATTCATAGTGATACTTATTTTAATATGTTTTTGTGAATTGTGAATCATTGTAACCTTAACTTTTTCGGTACAATTGCTCTAAATAAAGCAATTCAGAATTTAAAATACATAGTCACAGCCAACTTAAGTATTCATTAATTAATTTTGTAGAACTAATAACGATTCGTTTTTGTATAGCGAGGAATCATAAACATTGTACCTACTTTATCAAAACTTGCTTAGCCTAAGTAGCCCTTTGGTAAAACAACTTAATGTGCTAATGAGTTCAGTAAACATAATGTATCATGCGTATCGTTCATTAGGTAGAACGGACGTACACCTACACACCACATTATCGGCGGTACAGTAATCTGTGCGCACGGGCAGAGTGCGTCCGTTAACCGCTGATAAAAAACCTTTATACACACACCAGTGCGCCGCGCTTCCTATTGCTGCTGCCATGCTGCTACAACAAATAACAATTATCGCACACACGCACACGCGCGTTCGTATTCCAAAAGATAAGAGTTTGATTGTTGATCGCAGCACACTAACGCGCGGAGTGGTGATTGGTCGCACCTGTGTCGGCGGGCGGCGAGGCGCGCGGCGGGGAGCGCCCAAGTGTTTGCTTTACTCGAAGAAAAAACTCCGCCTGTCCGACTGTAGACACCATGTTGTAACCTCTCGCTCGGAATTGTAATTGCACGTTGAGAGAATTATTATTGAACTGTTTAGACGCACGCTATTTGTTCGGTTATTGTATCGCATTGTAGTCGTGCCGTATGTTGTACGTCTTATTGGCATAGGTGCTCGCCTATTAACTGACGTCTTGAAAATATTTTTGACCGTTACTATATCATTCTTGCATGATAAACCAGTAGGTACGCACATTACTTATTTGCCAGTATTGGTACATTGAAGAGGTCTTTCAAGGGGTTTTCAAACCGCTGGTTTTCAGCATCTTGTTGACAAAAAATAATTCAATCATTGTTTGTTTAATTACCATAATAGAATCGCTACTTTTGATCTGTTTACCCTGTCGAATTATTGAAATATTGAGCTATTAGAAACAGATTATAAAAAGTGCTATCAAGTATTTCTCATCATTAATACACATTATCCTACAAAAAATGTATTATTAAATACAAGTTGATACTTTTCTAATAGTACGAGTATTTAATCATTTTCAAAATAATATATTATTCTATACCCAATGATATTGATGATTGAACTAATATTTTAGATATCAAAAATTGTTAAACTTATTCATGCCATTTGTTGTAAAAGTAGGTACATATTATATCGTAGGTGGTAAAGTGTTTACTTACCGGCTGAAAACCGAGGTTTTATATAATTACCGATCTCTTTGAAATCAATGTTATCGATGAGACGTATGCTCTTGATGATGATAGAAAGTTAAACTGCACA
Organism: Lacanobia oleracea; assembly: GCA_950371165.1. Taxonomy (NCBI): domain Eukaryota; kingdom Metazoa; phylum Arthropoda; class Insecta; order Lepidoptera; family Noctuidae; genus Lacanobia; species Lacanobia oleracea. The sequence continues at coordinate 947,684 of OX493387.1, forward strand.
CGATACAATACAGGTTTATTGTTGGTAAGTAATCGAAACGTAGGACCTAGGTACATATACCTATGTGTGTTCATAGGTTTTTTATGTTTGTATACCGATTACGCCGAGGTATCTGAGAGATTCTTTTTTTGTTTGATGTGGTATACTTGCCCTTTGGTCTCTTAAAAATTTGATTCATTTTGTTTCAGTAGTTTTTTTATTTTATGGTCATTTTTGTTTATTTCAATTTCTGCGTAGACGAAGACGTCGTCCAAGTATAAAGTATGAAAAATAAAATTAACTACATATTTACAAAAAAATAAAACCGACTTCCAAACAAAACACTTCAAAGTATAAAATAAACTTTATTTCGGAAGTCTTTGTTAAAAAATATAGAAACGAAACCAAAAACATTTTAGAAGTTAAGGTTATGTTATACTTCGTAATGTTTTGTTTGGAAGTCGGTTATATTTTTTGTAAAAAGTTTTTGGTATGTTTTTTTTTGAACAAATTGTTGAAAATCACTAAAATAATACCAGCAGACTCATCATTATTATCTACACACCCATTTCATGCTGAAATGCGAGTAGGTATGTGCAAAATCGATCTAACTGATGTTGACGGATTTATACACAATACTTCGCTGTCGTGATACTATGTAAACGCAGCATTTGTTGATATAATTTATTTTTATTAAATTGTGGTAAAATTTAATTTACTAGTCCCATAAATTAGCATCTTTTTAATGCCAAAAGCACCAAATGATGGCATTCAACTCACAAATTGCCATTTTGTAAGAATTTCCACATTTGATGATGATTTCATACTAGGTGACTCAAATATTCAAATTTAAACAATGTTGCAAATATACTCGTAAGTTAGGTATTCAGGTAGGAAGGACTATTGACGCATAATTATCAAGTATTGCTTGTTACTTTACATAATGTAAACAAAGTTATTATTGTAAATATGAATATAAGTAATCAAATATATTTTCCAACAATCGTTGGGAGAGTCATACGAAGTTCAATAATGGCATTAGAAGTAGGTAAAGTATTCTATACTGAGTCAGATTTAGACAGGAGAGGTGAAATGACAAAACAACAAAAATTTAACTCGGCTGAATCACGGCCATGAGTCATGAGAACACCGAGATATAACTGTGTCTCTGCAGTGTTTGATAAGTAATTAACGAATTGACAGACGAGTTGTTAGCACAGCTGTTAATTTGGTCTCCAACAAACAAATAATTAGCGGTGCAGCACTAATAACGACGTGTACCTTAGGCTACTTAAGGCAATCGATTCCTGGAATGGTTTATTTATACAGTACCTACGTTACAAATATTTCGTTGACTCGTCTTGAATTATGTAGGGAAATTAGTTAATTTTATTTAAGGAGTTTATGCCAAAAATACATATACAAGCACGAATATTTTGACGTATAGTAACGTAAGTGAATTTTATTTTGAATGTGAAAAACTGCAACCCCATACAATTTATATCACACTATTTATATAATTCAACAATATGAACATAGTATCTAATTCAAATAAATAATATGTGCGAAACCAGTACCTATTGCTTGAGTAGCTATGGTACAAGTTTACGTTACTTTACTATATGTCAAAAATACTCGTGCTAGGCCTTCTGGTATTGTTTAGGCACGGTGATTATTCCGTGTTGGACAAACGTAATATGAAATTTAAAAATATAGATAATACTCAGTGACTGTTTTCTAACGGTACCAATGGTAACTAAGTAATTTGTTGCTGATTACTTATCGATAGGCGTATCTAACACAAGATCTACTTATCGGATATGTTTCAACCGCGGATGCTTAGACGAGTAGTTCATTAAATTGAAAAAAAAAAACGAACTTCACACTGTAGCGTCTCTTCGGCAGAGAACAGCAATAAAACGAACTTTTACTAATTTATTTATCCGCGTTCCACAAACTCGCGTCTAAAATATTACGCATTATAGGTCGCCCGAATGCATCAAACGTCCTTATTATGTTATCCACTCCAGACAGGCGGCACTCAAAGAAGAATAAAATAAAAAGTAAGACAGAAAAAGCAAATGAATTAAAACAACATAATCATTTACGATTTAAGACGGTGAAAGCAAGCGGGGTTCCCCTCGACAAACGAAACTTTCTTTCAAGTCTGTGTGTACCTGTTCCCGATTTTCAAGTGGATGAATTATATCCCGAGGGAGAGTAGGGGAGATTACCGAACACGGAGGTTATTTCTAATGAAGACATGCTCGAGTTTTATTTTTAATGCCTCAGAGGTGATATCATTTTCACCTGGATTCGGAATAAAAAATTATGACTTATATGTTTAATCATTTTAACTTCATCATTAGGTATTATTTATGGGACCAATGTCTGTTTTTACTTTGTAAACTTTTGGGTCAGTTTCAGGTATAAAAACATAAGAAGTTTTGAAAAGTAGTTATGAGTATGGTGATGATAAAATAATAATAAAGAAAGTATTAAAATATATAACAAAGGCGAAATATACTTATAAAATGCAAATTAAAACAAAAAGAAAGGAAGCTTACTTAAGGCCGCGAGCCGCCTGGCCGAGGTGGTAGACGTAGGGACCTGCTTACTCCTCATGTCCGCAAGCCAACCGGCCGCCAAGCATTCGTACCAACCGCCAACTCCCATGAACGAGCTCTGCACTTTCATCGAGCGACACCTCTGTTCTCACACGTCACTGACCGCGACCACGGGCTATCTAATAACGCGGTAAGCACTTCGCGGCGGAGTCGAAATCGTATCTACGTCGTACTACACCGAGATTTCACAGCCTCCGCTGACGTCAGCGGTAAAAGTCCTAGTTTCGATATCAGGGGGGCACGTGTACTGCGGGCCGTCGGCGGCGCGCTACTCACATCGGCAGGCGCCCCACACGTTGGCCAGGCTCCACAGGCGGTACGAGTAGCTGTCACCATAGCACCCGAACATGCTCTCATCGGTTCTCGCGACCATGGCCCGCGCGCGCGGACTAACGTGCTTCTGGCGGCGCGGCGCGTGGTGGAATGAGCCGGTGGCCCGCCTCTCGCCCCGCCCTGCGCGCCCGCGCCCTCCGCACCTCGCGCCGCTCACCCCGCTCACCTCCCGCGACCTCCCCCCACCTATACTTAATTATTAGAGCCGACTGCCGACTGCGACTGCTGAGCTGTGTCTCACCACGGCTATAATAACGATACACCGAAGATATTATAACACCTTCACAATTTAATGACCCTTGTCTTTTTCAAGCCACACGCGGCTGCGGCTTTACCTTTTTGTTGTTTATTTACATGCTCTACGCTCCACCTTCTCGGTGGTATTCTACCTGTCTCTATCTAACGACGACCTTAATTTGCATTTATAACTTTGCGAGTACGAATGTTATGCTGTAAGTTAGACTATTCAAATTCTGATTAAAGGTTGGGATCAGCAGTAGTTAGTTCAAACATAACATTAATTACAAACATTTATCAAACATTATCAATAATTAATCAAAATATAAATAAAAAAGTACAAAATTACTTTTTACATTTTTAATTCATTTATCTAAACCCCTTCGGACTCTTCATAAAACTCAAATCGAAAACGAAGACTACTGCATTTTTATTTCAGCTTTCGATCACTAGATGGCGTTAGCAGTAGCACCGGGTGGCTTATGTTGCTCCAAACGAATAACTGCTCCACACCGAAATTGTTTTAATAATATTCACTTACGTCATTGAAAAGTTTTTCATTGTTCATAGTTGCTTATATTCGTTGAATAACGGCATCGCTGATTTTGCCATTTTGTTTTTAAGTAAGTAGTACTTATCTTTTATTACGTTGATTTACGAAAATGAGGTGAGTGAGTACCTAATAATTTAACGACCGACTACAAAGCGATAGTCTGATGTTCAATTTGTTGTTTTAACTAATAGACGAACTCTTAATGATTTGTTTTGAGAAACAACATGTGTTAAGTAAGTTTTCGACATGTTTTCGTTACTCTAATATTAGAGGCGATTCAATGAAGATACTCAATTAATGTTTACAATAGCTATATATTTTTTTATTTAAATTGTCTATTTTATTGATGTTATTTCTGTCTTATTGAGTTCTTTATTTTTTGAGCATTGAGAGTTTGAGTTCAATCATTTGTTTTGCCTAGAAGATTTTTTTTAAGTTTACGAATAATTACCTACGTGTTTGTTTATTTATAGTTTGTAGTTAATAAAGCTAAAATCAAGAACATAATGTCTCTTAAAAACGAAAATCCAACAATTCTGGCCTAAAACACATGTTTCAATAAACCTAGATTAAAAATTCTATTTTTAACCATCTTCAAAAAGGAGGAGGTTCTCAGTTCGTCGGTTTTTTTTTTATATAGGTTCCCCGTTTACTCGAAAACGTGTGGACCGATTTGGAAAATTCTTTTTTTGTTTGAAAGAGTAGACTTTCCTGGTGGTCCCATGATCATCAGGCCAGGATCTGATGATGGGGTCCTGGAGAAGTAGAGGGAACCATCTAGCTAATGTTATGTTATCTATGATTTCTCTAGCAGGTGTTGTGCATTTAATTGAAAATTACTAGATATATCTCCATTGTTTTTGTTAAATACTTTCTTGTATTTGTGTCCATCGTAAATCTATATTTTGAGTTAGCTTCTCTTCAAACTAGTCGTAGGTAATGTAAACTACATAATATCTTCTTCTTTCTCAGTAGCTATTAATGATAATTTGTAGCTTGCATAATTTATGAACTCATTGCGTTCCTGTCACAGCTATGAACGGAGACCATAGAGTGGCGGTAAACTAACATTACCATCATAAGTTTACCTCCGACAGGAAAAGAATATCTATTCTAAATTAAGGCTTTATTTCACTATGTGTAAAGTTTATTATTGCTTGAAAGATGTTAAATTACTACCCTCATTGTTTACCTTCGCAACAAAAACTCAAAATATAGTTTAAGGTTTGGTGCATAAGATATAAAATGGTGTAGCAGCAAAGTATTGTGTAACGTAGACAATAGTACCTTGTACTCCACGTGTGCGCCACGTGCGCGTGCGCCGCCACAATGCCGCACCTACAGCTTTGTGCGACGCTTTGTTTTATAGACGCTGTAAACTCGCTTTACACTGCATTCAAATGACTTGTTTGCTCTTTGTACGGCCGCGGACACGAACTCAGCGGCGCGGCGGGCGGCGCGGGCAGTTACATTATTTTTATTCTTTTCGTGTCGATTGATTCTTACTAAATTTTGTCCGACCAGTATTGAGCAACTATTATTCATCTCTGCATTTGAACGCGCCGCTGCAGCGCTGATCGCATCAAATGCAGAGATGTATAATGTAACTGTCCGCGCCGCCCGCCGCGCCGCTGAGTTCCTGTCCGCGGCTTAATGGTTGCATTATATTGTAACGAGATTGTGACTTGTATTATGCTGTTTACAATCTAAAACCGGTGGAACCAACGGTGGAACCAAAAGGTTCCATTTGCCATACAACGGTGGGGCATTGGTGAGCCAAACGTCTTTATTTTCAAGTCGTAGAGAATTCGATCGATATCATGGTATCAAAGGTTTAAACAATTTAATGGAGATTCATAAACTGCCTAGTCCTGAAATCTGATTAATTAATTCAGAGTAGTAGGTATAATTTACCGCCGTTACAAGCTCGCACCTTCTTGCTAGCAAGTGCTTCATGATTAATCATGATGGATGGCATACGCGTTACCTACGTTATAAGCTATGACACCTACTTATTAACTTTTCAGAAACTCAGACTTCTGCTAATGTTTTGTGGACGGAGATAAACAACTGCACATAATGAAGCTTAATCAAACAATCAACCCGCGTTGTTTGTCGCGTGAATTCATACGCGTGGAGACTGAGACTGACTGTGTGTACTTGTGAGAGGTTTAATAAAGTGTTCGCACAAAAGGTGAACAGTGGCTGCTTACAATGGAGCTGCGTCGATGCACGTGTGCTGTGCCATAGACACACGGCGGGAACGTGTGGGGCCTCTACGTGTGGTCGCATCTCTACTGTTACAGCAGATCGTACAGAAGACCAACATTATCTGGCTACGTGTTGTGAATACATAAGCCTAAGGGAAAAACGCAACAGCACTATCACAGCAGATACAGTTAGCCTTTCATGTGTGCATATTATTTTCCATGGAGGTCTACATGTGATCTTTTTACCCTTCGTAGTATGGTTTTGGATCTTCTGAACGCAACTGTCGCTCGTCCCAGGCAGGACAACCACTGCGTGTGCGCACTGATAATGTTGTGCTGCACTAATGGATGCGCTCGAGTGGATTGCTTTTATCAATTTGTTTGCTTTCAATATAAACAAGTTGGTGTAGACTTAGTGGATCTTCAATATATTAATACTTCTTGTGACAAGTCGTTACTCTACCTAGACTGATATGAACAGAAAAATTTATAATTTAGATAGAGTCAACGATGACATGGTTTGCTATGAACAAAAAAACAATTATTCATTCGATGTTTTCAAAACTTATGAACTGTTGATCGTTGCCAAGAATATTGTTTGTAATATATCAATAGTTATTATGTTTTGTCACGGCAGTAGGTGCGTCGTGGGAGAGTCGCCGCGTCTGCCACATCTGGTCGCCAGCGGGGTCGCTTGGCACAGGTAACTTTATCGTTTTACAGCTACAAGAGCACTGTCACAGCTCTTTATTGCCGCTGTCAAACAAATTACACTTGTTTATAGGTACGCCCATTTATGTTATAGGCGAATGAACTCTGAAGTTTTTGGTGAAATATTCTATTGTGCTCATGTTAAACGTATTGTGGATGCACGAGTCTCGTCTTGCAATACCCTCTTGTTTTGAAGAAAGTCACTAGTTTGTCAGCAGAGCATGACAGTTAAATGTCTAGTTAAATGAAATTCTCTCCGCGAATATTGTCAACCTCGGTGATTTTACAAAACAATCTTTAATTCGCGTTCAGTTAATAATGCATTCAGGGTGTTGATGGGGCTGCCTCGCTTCTGTAGCGCATCAGGGATGTTTGCGGAAATGCGTGTTGATTGCTTTTATGCAATAATGCGTAAAAGATGTGCGTCCTTCGTGTGCAGGGTGCGAGCCAGTTCCAACAGCATCCTGGATATGATTGCTGACAGGCTGGACTGCAGTACTGTTAATCATTGCTCCAGTATCTCAGCTGGGATGCTGAAGCGGTGATAATTATGTTGTGTGTGTTCGTGTAGTTGTTGTTGTATTGTGTCACTAACATAGTTGTAAGTTTTTTTTATTACTAGAACTATGAGTCATTGTTGCTCGTAATAAATAATTTGATTTGATTTAATTACAGCACACGTGGTGATCACAGCGTAGTTTTTTGCCTGTTCACCGAAATGTAGACATTAGACATGAAATGTTAAAAAGAATTATGCCGGTTAATACGAGAGTCAAAATATAGCTGGTGGTATGAATTAAGTTCGTTGCGTTTTCATGTTTGTGTGTCGCGGACTTATTGATAGCTGACAATAATCAACAAATTTATTCCAGCTATTTGGCTCCAACCGGCCGCGGCCACCATCACCTATGACATAAAATAGACCCGTTGCGGGTCCGCGCCTACTCTATGTCAAACATTTATCTATTGATGTGATTAAGTTTTACATAGCATTATCTGTGTTATTTAGGTATGCATGCTGGATAGATGCAATGTCTGTTGGTCTCACTTGTAATATTTTCGATAAGACAGTAGGTATATACGATGCATGTTATCGTCAGATGCTTGAATATTGGTTTTTGGTATTGCCCAGCTCGTACGTTGTGTTCTTTTTTTTTATTACGCTCGGTGCGAATTTTGTCCTATTTAGGTAGGTACTGGTTCCTAGTTTTGAAAATAGAATTATAAACTATAGTATAGGTACTAAGTAGCTTAAAATATAAATATCATCTTGATAATAAAATAAGAAATAAACATTTTTATTTCTATAAAATTGGAAAATATTGAAGTCATTTGAAGAAGATAGTAGAACAGTAACGATGTCGATATTGTTGCGTACAGCGGCAGCTGCGGGCCTGCTAGTGTTCTGGCTAAATTGCCAGTTTGGCCAGTGCGGTACCGGGGCGGCACGGGGCGGGATCGCGATCTGTGTCGATAATGAGCCGATAGCGCGCGATATGTTTCCGATGCCCGCATACGTGCTCACCTATTATTAGTTCCGCCATTGTACAACTTAACGGATTTTTGGATGCTGTGGGAGTTCTGTTTGTTACGTGGGAAATAGTTGTATAGTCTTTGTTGAAATCGATATCATTGAGCATTCTTACAGATCTGTTTGGTTATTGATAGATCAAAGATTATTTTAATTGCCCTCCGATTTTATGACTGTAGCTACCCTATATCTAAAAACGGTCAACATGTTTTTTCAGTCCGTTAGAGACTTCAGAAATACACATAGATCATTAGCTTCTGGCAGCGGCTTTGCGGTTTTGTACTGGTAGGTAGGTAGGTAATCATCAATAAGAAAATCAAAAATCTCTACAAGAATCGGAATTTCGAAGCGCACAACAGTAAACTTGAAATCTGGAAGGCGTCTAAATACGTCAGTCAAAGTTTATCTGTAATAGCATTATATCCCTTTAAAACTATCAGCGAACAGTTTTGAGTGGTGATAAACAAACCGGTACGGAATAAAAACACTGTAATCAGCTTACTGAGCGTCCCGAGGTTATCGACGCACCATTCTCTAATCTGGTGAGCGACGTGAGACAAAAATAATGACATATGGAAAGGATATCCACAGATACTAACGGACCATACAGATAGATAATAAATATCATTTTGTGTTTAGAAAAATAAAATACTTTTCTGAGCATTGATGATAGAATTGACATTATATAATTAACTAGCTTTTGTACGCGCATGTCCCATTTATTTTTCATGTTCCTGTTGTAATTACGGGAAATCCACATGCCAAATTTCAGCTTTCTACTACAATAGTGTTCGCTGTTTACTTTCCATAATTTCCTCTCTATCGTATCTTATGACATGGTGGTTGTATGCCACGTGTACGGCTACGTGTCCATTGCGGCTGAGTGCCCTGTCGCGGGACACATGGCGGCCAGCCGACCCCTGGCCACGCCAGTCACGTCTCGGACCTACCAACAAACGCTAATTGTTCCAACTATTGCCTGCTTTGTCCTAAACAATTACTACTTACACTTTTCTGTCTGCATCACCCTTCTACGTTTGTAATAAAGTTTGAAATGCCTTGAGTGGGCTGTTGAAAACTTGTCTCAGAAGACGTCGCCAGATGGTCTGACAGGATGCGTTGTGTTTTGTTAGAAGTGTCAAAGTAATAGCCTTTGTACTTGAGTTGATAATGAGAGGATGCAAAAGCCGTAAATCTGTTATTTGTAAAGTATGAAAAAGGTACCTTTAATGAGATAGAAAAGCTTTACTAGGACGAAACAAAGAAATACAGGAATAATAAGATTATGAAATTCAATTGCATTAGCTTTGTTGTGTTTTTTGCTACATAAACGGTAATTGTAGGTAGACTAAGAAGTCGGTTGTGTGCAAATTTCAAGAAATGGTTTGAATGTTTTAAGAGAAACTTATGTACGTAAAGAACTTACATTTTTAACATGGTACTTTATAATCATAGACTTCTAATATTTTCCTATAATCTATAGATAAAGACCTCCTTGTATCAAAATTCTAGACTCAGTACTTTCGGTTATACCGAAGGGGAGAATTGTCTAATTTCATTTATTTCCTATGATAAATTATGAATGGAATATTTTATTAAAAAAAAGTAAACTCTTACGATGAGCCCTTTGTTTTGATGTGTCACACCGTCACACGGTACAGTGGGATAAACTTTATTTTATAATTTCTTCCCCAGAAAGTGACCCCATTTTCAAAATGTATTTATTTTCTTGGTAACAGACGGTTATATGCCTTTGATTAGTATAGTATCATAAGGGTTGTTTTTCCATAATTTATAGAGGTAGGTACCCTAAAAAGGAGTGATTGCCGTAGTACTTAGTAGGAGATAAATTACGGGAACTAGATTTACCTCTGTTCAGAGTGTATTTCTATTACCGCTATATCAGCAAAGAGTACCTAAGAGTTAAAATTAAATTAAATTAGAAATGAAAGGAATACAAGAAATGTGTTTTTAAGGTTCCGTAGCAAAATGGTATAAGGGAATCCTTATGGTGTGACTAAGTCTGTCAGTTTGTAACAGCTGGATATCTGAATAATTACTAATGTTGTCAACTTGAAATAATTTTAGATGACGAATGCTTAATTATTTATATATAACAAATAAGAAATAACTAAAAATGTTTATTTTTTTTTTGCAACAGCGACTGCAATAGATTCTTGAAAATTCGAAGTGGGGCTACTAGGACATGTGGGGTATCATATGAAAGAGCGCTGTTTGCAAATTCTCACACATTTTTACTTTTTGTTTTGGCAGCATAGTTTTCGACTTTTGACGTAACATGTGAAAATTTTGACCATTCCATGACCCTTATCTTCGAAGTTTGCAGAGAGAGAATCTGAAATTGTTCTATATATAGAAGTTTATGTCAAGATTACAAAAAAAATAATGTGATGTCTCTAAATAGCATACTTTTTCAGAAATCAACAAAACTTACATTAGTGAAAACGCTGATAGTTATTGCGCACCCATTGATTCAAAATAAACTTTGAAGCTGTTTTAATAAGATGTCGATAAAATTCTCCTTCAGTAACATACAAATCTCCTTTAATAACTATTTTTACAATTCCATTTGACTTTGAATAATTTATGTGTCAGATTCAGCAGGCCATCTGACTGTGATTTTTTTGACCATGTCTCCTTTTTTTTCGGGTGACTTGAACACTTTAATAAGTTCGCGACGAACCATCACAATAGTTTTGAATAACTCGCGTACATAAGAACCTATGTAATGAAATCAAATATTTAAGAGCCTATGTAATAGAGCAAAATATTTAAGAGCTTACTTCATTTACTAAACATACAGAAAATCTAGGTATTTAATCTTTAGATAGTAGGCACTAGAAGCCTGGCCAAGCCCTATGCAAATATGTACACATCTTTATGGCCAGATGAGGCATAGAGCAACAATTTAGGAAAATGTAAAAACACAGATTTTTCCCCTTTCGGGTTCCTGACCTTATTGTACTTCCACCCTTAGAGGGGTGGCTTCGAATGTTGTGTATCTGGATAGAGGGATGATGCACCTACCTTATGACATATACCTAGCACAACAGCCCTTAAGGCACAGTTTTTCGGGAAGTTAATCCTAAATAGTAGACAAGTTCGTACCTACTTGTAGATAGATTCGATAGTCAAATGCAACAAGCCTCTCAGTGGGCAGGGTTGATGAGTTGAATTTCGGGGGCTTTACAGAGAGGTGCATCAACCCCTATCCAGACATAAAATAATCCTAGATGTAGCCAAAAATGTACTCAAATAGTTAATGGTTTTTGGGTCTCGTTACGGTAAAGTAACATAGTACGTTAGTAAACACATAGAAAATTGTGGTCACCGGCAGAACAAATATAGAATTTTTAACTAGATAGCAAAATAGACGTGAAATTTTCCCTTAAACCGCTAACTGCAGTGTTCCCAAATCTTATTTATTCCTGGTAAGCATACAGCCCTCACCCAAATCTACCCCGAAGACAGCAAGTAAATATCAAGAAAGACGAACGTTGTACGCGTGGTACGGAGAACCTCAGTATCCCGGTAGGCGGTACAGGACGTCAGCGCAGCTAGACGCAGTCGGGTGGTTACAGTTCACATCGAAGGATTAGAAGAAGGATAGACCTACCCTAACACATCCCCGTTGCAGTCGCTCACGCTCGTCCGGTAAATTCATATTTCAGATAATAAATAACGAATGAATAATCAACATTGAAGTATGATAGAAGGAAAAACGCAAAGAATACAGTAAAGAGTTAACACATATAATATAGGAAATGAAGGCCTACATAAATAGGTGAAGATGAGGAAAATGCATGTTCAGGCTTGTTGTGTTGTGTGATTTTTTTTATAATTGTCTTTATAAATAACTAGCTTGGGGTTCATGTCATTATTTCGTACCTTTAAGTACGTACAATTAATCATCAGGATGCTCTATCAAAATGGATTTACAATCCCGCAAAGGAAACATGTTCATATCAACATACGCGTCGTTTATAGATGTTGTCGTGTTCGACGATTTGTAGGCTGCCTATGCGTATTAGATTTATCTGTTTGTTTGAATCCTAAGCCAAAACGTGTAGCATAATGATCGGATATCACATATAAATTAAATATTTCTACATTAACAAGTGGCATGTTGATGTATCGAGAGGGCGGCGCGGGCGCGGCGGCGCCCGGTGGTCGCGCGCTTGGCTGCGGTTCAAACGTCGCGCGGTACTTAGCGCCTCCTCACCTTACCTTCACTTCTGATGTTTATTATCATTTTTCGAACTCTATTTTCGCTGAAAATATTGACAATGAGGGCTGTACCTACGTTGTTTAATAGAAGACAGTTTCACAGAATTTCGTTGTTTCCATGAATAAATTTAAATCATAGACTTTTGATACAAATAAACTATGTTTCGATATTTATCATATCATATAATATCAAATAAAATATTCTTAATCCTCATATTGAGTAGTTAACATAAAACTTGTTACCAAGAAAAACGTTTTATAGAGTGAAAGTTTTTGACAAAATGCATACCCTCATATAAAATTACAACATCGCGTTCTCAAAAACAATGCGGGTAAATTCTAGTCAAGCAAAAACCTTTCATTCGGACCCGGTCAACGGAACCCCACGAAGCGGCAATGGTAGCAAATGGCGATGGGAATAAAGGACCAAAATATGCAAACAAGCATACACCATGAATGCAGCAAGCATACAGCAAGCATGCAGGAAGCATACAGCAAGCATGCAGCAAGCATACAGCAAGCATGCAGCAATCATGCGGCATTCAACATGCAGCATGCAAGCAAGCAAACATGCAGCACGTAAACGAGCATGCAGAATGCATCCAAGCATGCAACATGCAGGCGAGCACGCAATATGCAAGCAAGCATAAAGTATGCAGGCGGGCATGCAACATGAATGCAGCAAGCATTTAGCAAGCATACAGCAAGCATGCAGCAAGGAAGCAGTAACCAAGCGGCATATAACATGCAGTATGCAGCAAGCATGTGGCATGCAACATGCAGCAAATAAAAAAATGTGATCATGAAATTCATTAAATTGTGTCTTTGAAACAATAATATTTGACATAAAATTACAAGGAAAACTAAACATTATATGGAAAATTTTCTGCGAAACGAAATTCTATTAAATTTCGGTCTGTGAAACAAGGGTACACCGACAATGAGTCTTTCAAAAAACCATTTCTCTAGGTAACTAAAATTCAAAGGCTTCTAAAAATTTTACGCTGTTTCTAGTAGGTATCTTTAACAATGCTATGAAACAAATTAAATGTAAATTAAAGGCGCTTTAATGAAGCAAACCCACTAGATCACAGACGTGAATTACGTGAAAAAAGTAGTTAGGTAGGTAAGTATTGCGTTTCTTAGTACTGCGCGCATGAATTACAAAAAAATGGCTGGCGAGTTAGTGCAGGAAAATTGGAAAATTAAGGAATTCAGAGTGAAAAATTCGTGTAGTTTTGAAAATTGGTAGAGTTGTTGAGGTGTCCAGATGAACATGCCAAAAGTCCCCGAGGGTGGGAGATGAGCCGGCGGTGGAGGAGGGGGACAAAGGTACCTTTTCCATTTTTTGTGTATCTCCAAAACCATTAAAAATATCTCCTTGTTCACTTCTACATTAATTATATACATTAAATTTTCTAGACATAATGTCTATCACATTTAACTGTAGGATCAATAATTTAGGAGGTAGAGGGTATCTAAAATTGACGAAATTACACATACACCTTCTCCATCAGCAGATCTTTGTTATTAGCTACAATAGTACCACCCCGTACAATTCATATGAGCCCCAGCACGATGAGTATTGGAGTAGTCAACTAAAAAGTCACTTCTCATCTTCATGATTTCCATCAGCTGGTCGTCGTTATCAGCTGCAATGAATAGTACCACCCCGTACAATTCATGAGGCCAAACTCGATGGGCATAGGAGTACCTAGTCAACTAGAGAGCCACTACTCACCTTTATGGTTTCCATCATCAGATTATTGTTATTAGCTGCAATGGATATAATACATCTGTACAATTCATTTAACCTCAAACACGATGGGTATAAGAGCAGTCAACTAAGTGAGCCACTACTCACCTTTATGGTTTCCATCATTAGATCGTTGTTTCAAAGTGCAATGGATATTACTCATTAAAATGATTTCAATGGACCCAAACACGATGGGTACAGGAGTACTTAGTCACCTAAGAGAGCCACTTACCCAGACCCTTGTTACCAACTCCAGTGAATGACACTGAACAGTACAATTCACAGGCATACTTGTAAGAGTGCATAAAATTACTTTTCTATGCTTTGCCTAAAGAAATACTCAAGCTCACATAATAATATCATGTGTTAGCCAACAAAATCGGAAAAAAACATATATTGTGTACTTACATTGCATAATTACCCTTAACGTCACAGTCCACTATATTAACTCTAGTTGGTGTAAGTGTTCTACAGTGATATGAAAGAGCGGAGCCTTCTGTCTGATACAGGCATTGTTAGCTTAACTGGAGGCTCCGAACACGTTCAAATGTGATGTAATTTCTATTTGTCACAATAAACTATTTTGTATTTGTATATTCTTGCTCTATTTCAAATGACGATAAAAATACGATAGGTCTCAATCCTGTCGGACTTTGGGTTAGAAAATAATGGCGACGAACACGTTTGATCACTTTCCAGGTTTCTGCTCTACATCATCAGACCCTTGTTATCAATTATGCATAATACACATCGGAATGATTCTAATGAGCTCAAACACGACCGGCAAACTTGTAAGAATGGATGAAAAAAAACTTTTCAAGATTTCATCTGCTGAAGACATATTCAAGGTCTATTTATGCGTTAGCCATCGAAATCGAAAAAAAAATTAGATATTCTTGCTCTACTTTAGATGAAAAAAAAATCTACGATAGGGCTCAACTCTGTCGGCTTCTGGGTCAGAAATTACCATTCATCTTTGTATGACTTATGAAAATAAATATTTTATCAATTTTGGATGCACTCTATCTCCTAAAGTATTGATCAAGAGATAAAGATAAATATATTTGCCCAAACATGTGTACACATACAAGATTAAAAAACGTGCATGCAGGATAACATTAGAGTCGAAAAAGTTCAGACATATTTGCCACATACTATGGCGTGCAAATATTATGCAAAGTAAAGAATTAATTACAAATTATTATATTTGAATTATTATAAATGTCAATGGTAAAAATTAATTAGTGTCAAAATATTAATAAAATTTAAATTATGTCAAAAACTATTCAAATATACGAATTAGTCAAATGTCAAAATCAATGCAAAAATTATGTCAAAATTAGATATATAAAATGTCAATCGAACAAAAAAGAAAAATAATAATTAAATACCTATGTCAAATTTACGAATTTTAAATTAATACATATAATTATCAATAAAAAGTCCAAAACAAAGATTATATGGATTATGTCAAAATAAATGATTCTGCAAGAAATTCGTTGATACTATAGTAAGCCCTGTTGCTTAGAAACATCTTTAGTTGATTCTTTAGTTTTACGTTATCAAGCTCCCTCCAACTTTTCGGCAACTTATTATAAATAGTGGGAGCCATGCAAAAAACACTTTTGCGCATAAGTGCAGTCCTACTCTTATGATCGTACAGTTAAATGTAAATAACATAATGTATAGAAAATTGAATGTAGATAATTAACGTAGTGAGCAAGATGATATTTTTAATGGTTTTGGAGATACAAGCAAAAAACTGAAAAAAGGTACCTTTCCCCCCCTCCCCCACCGCCAGCTCACCTCCCACCCTCGGGAGATCTAGACACCTGAAAAAAAAACTGTACCAATTTTAAAAAATTAATTCTTTAATTGAGCTAATTTTCCTGCACGAAGTCTTTGTTTCACATTAGCGTTACTTGTTCTGTAAGTAATCCCCTATTCGAGTATTAACAGCGCAATATTTTTGCCGACGCTAATTTAATGTAACATTATTCTCACATCAGAGCACACAATAGCTTTGCGAAAGTTTTATGCGTCTCTATTGTTCGGAGTGGTTTACAACTCGTAAAAAGCGACGTCCCCTGCTAACTATTGTTATTATTTGTTAATTAATTATAAAGTGCGGCTCCACGGTCCCCGCTGTGACGTGGCTGTTATCGCGGTACACCAACATTATAACATCGATATGGATTTACTGATAAATATTTTCAACCTATTATTTACGTACTTAAATTATTCAAAAAAGGGGAAACTCCCGAAAAATATTTAAATCTGGTTTTTCTCCCACATGAATACTATATTTAGATATTATAAGAATTTTAATCAGGAAGCTTGTTATTGTAAATTATTTTTAGTTAGTATGTAAGTACAATTAACTTTGAGGAAGGAAACCGGAATGTGTACCCACAATAGTGTTCTCTTGAGGAAATAAGTAAGAGGTGTGATGGAACATTGTTTCCTGTAAATGATGTAGATACAAGGGTGGACATCCGATTGATGTACCTACCTATGTATTTTTCTTTTAATATTAAAACAGTTTGAATAGTAAAGTAGGTACCTATATTGTTTTCCTGCCAGTATCGAAAATGTTACCTACGTAAATGTCATTATAATGGAAAGGTAATAGAATAAGTTAGATATGTATTCGAATTTTATTACGTTATTCAAACAGGAAATCCTAATGAGTAGATAGGTAGGTACCTATTTTATTAAATTAAAGAAAGTTATTGTCGAGTAAATAAAGAGTTAAAGGATCGGTGTTTTTAAAACTTTCACTTCTAGTAGGTACCAGGTGACTATTTTTACCAGTTGTCTTACTGTTGGTGTCTAGCTGTTTGTTCTTAGCTGTGGTATCTTTGATCAATGGTATGTACCTAAACGTTATATTTAATAAGGTAGGATACAGAAGTACCTATACGAATTATTTTTGCCTTGAATTTAACAGTTGCAAAAGGAACACTATCTCACCCTCAAACGGTTGTGTGATGTGCGACAATAAAGCCGGCTGTTGGCACGTGGATGGCCGCCGTTCGTAACGCTCCGGGTGCTCCGGGCCGACAGCGCGGAGGCTCTGCGCCGGTCGTGCAGACGCCTAACTGCCAGTTTTTCTCGAAAGCACCCATCGAGGTACGCAATTACAAGGAACGCGTTACATCTTCCGCGACGCCTTATTCTGGGATAAGCTTCAGCAATTGTTGCGCGATGGCAGTGAACGCAAAAAATCGTTGCGATTACTGCGCGATGGTTGTTGGAAATATTTGTGCTCTAGTGGGTACCCAGTACTTTTCGTTAAACCGAGGCAGCAGATATGTACTTAATTACATGTTATAAATCTATTATGTTTCATACATCACTAACATCATCATCATAACAGCCGAAAGACGTCCACTGCTGGACATAGGCCTCCCCGAAAGACGTCCACTGCTGGACATAGGCCTCCCCGAAAGACGTCCACTGCTAGACATAGGCCTCCCCGAAAGACGTCCACTGCTGGACATAGGCCTCCCCAAAAGGAGCCCGGTTTGCCATAATGGCCACGCTTGTTAGGCGGGTTGGCGATCGCAGTATCTATATGGTGTTGCGTTTCAATTACATACATAATCAATGTTCTATACCAAAATTAAAAGGTAATTGCCTAACGGCGACGTTTTCTGAGACTTATAAGTAGGATAGTGCTAAAGTCAACGATGAACTATCACTTAATTATTTTTAGGGCGTCTTGTACTCACAGGTAATTATAGGGCATGTACTAAAGGCTTCAATTATTACCTACTTCTAAAAATTACCCACAATCGAGAACTTTTTTAAGATGAGCTTAAAATTTTCCTGCTCTACCTAAAAGTCACACTTGCGGCAACCGGTTGCCGATCGCCCCTTGTATTGTGTCGTATGTCGTGGTGCGTCGTGCGGCGCGTTGGCGCGACTCGCTTCCGGTGCAATAAAAACAATGCGCCGATGCGAACCTTTATTGCGGCAGGTTTCCGGCAGCGCCCGCGCCGCTCCAGGCCGCTTGTCGCCCCGCAGTAATTATGATGCCACTTGCCAATTGCCGCCGCGATCTTTTATCTTGACACTCGGGATTATTTGAGAGAAGGGTGGAATATCGTGTTGTACCTAATAACAGTTCAGTATAGGCAATACTGTGCCTGAATAGAAGACAGAAGAACAGTTAGATACCTAATAGATTTTTGAGCCTTTTTCTCATTATGTTAAGTAGGTAACTGTTTATCCAGCATAGAGTGGTACTTACACAAGAAAGGTTCAACGTCAAACTTGCTTTACCTACCTAAGCATTAAGGATCTCACATTAAGTTATTTTTTTAAATCTGTCAGCGATTTTTCATAGAGATTTTCTTCGCTGTCTACCTACAATTTAACAGTTTACCATGCTAGGAATAAAATAGTAAAGCCAATCTATTTTAGTTTTATAATCCAGTTATCATTCGTCGAGCGATATCTGTTAAAATTAAAATTTATGAACGCGGTAACACATAAAAATAACGTTCTTTTCGTGTCATAAACGTTGTCACGTTTATTGTGATTTCTTTAGTTTAGTTTGTTTATAGGGTTGTGTGGAACGATCATGTAGTAATAGTGTTTATAGGTGAGTTAATTTCGGTGAGTGTATAAACACATAAGTTATACCTAAGGTAAATATAGGTCCATAACTTCGTGCTAGTACGGTATTTCGTTAGTAGTTGGTATTTTTGGTTATTTCGTTTTTTGACACCGACCCTCGAATTTAAAGTTATTTTACACTTTGTAGTGTTTTGTTTTTGTTAGTCGGTTGTAGTTTTTTGTAAAAAAGTTTTTTTATGATCTAACTAGTGTTTTTAGTTTTTTATTTACCACAAACACAGCGTACCGGCGTGATGTTATGTTCTGAACTGGTGTAAACAATCAACAGACATGCGATTTTAGAAATTTATTTGCTATCATGTAAGAGTTCCGTTGTCTACCTCCGAAGTTTTTCACCAAATTGAAACGGGACCAGTCCAGGAAAATACTTTTCCAAACAAAAAAAAAACCAATCATCCAAATCGGTTAACAAGTGGCGAAAATATCGCTGAACAAACATTTTTCATGGGATCCCATCATTAGATCCTGACTACTTATACCTTCCATCATCAGTTCAGCAACATGAGATGATGATTACCAGGCACAAATATCTGCATTGCGTTAGAAAGTTTATGTGGAAACCCCTCAAATTTTATAAGCACATACCATGTGTATGTGCTTATAAAATTTGAGGGGTTTCCATTGATTTTTATGGGATCCCATGATTAGATTTTGACTTGGTGATAATGGGAGCACCTCAGGAACTAGGCTTTCGAATAAAAAATAATTTTTAAAATCGGTCCACAATTGACGGAGAAATCGGTTAACATACATGAAAAAAAACTTACCTACCTACAGCCAAACATAGAACCGCCTTCTTTTTGAAGACGGTGGTTAAAAGAGTTTTGTTTCAAACACAGGATGTTTTGTTGAAGTTAAGCACTTTCTGAAATAGTATTCAGATTATTTGTGATTTTTAAATTTATTCAGGAAAAAGTTTTTTGAAAATAAACTTTAAAGCTCAATGTAAATTAATAGTTTGAATGTTGTCTATTATAACATGTCCTTATAGTGTGGGTAGCCCCCTAGGTGTCACCGCGACACCTACAAACCTTCTCCATTAAAAGTAATAAACCACAAGCTCGTTACCATAACATTATGAATAACATCATATTTGTTCATGTGGTTAACATATAAAAGGCTATAACACATCCAACTGTGCTTAATATGTTGGTATTGAGTAGGTAAGCTAATAATTTGTATGAATTGGTTTGAATAACCCTTTTAGGTACTCGACGACGTAACGAAATAATATTTTAATATAAAACGGGATGAGGTCGGTTTTCATCCGAGTAGGTAATCTAAGAAATAGGTAGGTAGGTACTGAAACTAATTCAGAGATCAAAGTCTCTTGAAGTCCAAAATCTTAGCCAGATTCGTCATATGAGAACTTAGGCATGCAAATTACTGTCTGAGAGAGATGGTCTTTTCTTTAAGAATATAACAGTAAGTAGGTACCGAATTAGTTTCATAGCTTTCATCTGAAACGTGATTCTATGAATAATAATAAAATTAATCTACCTAGTGAAATTCAGTGCAAGTTATTTCAACATAAGAAGTGTAGGTATGTAGGTCTTTTACAAATCGTGTCCCGACAAAAGAGTCGCACATTACCGGTGCCGGCCTTCTCGCATACAATCAAAAGGAACAAAGAGCAATCAATCAAGTTATCTCATCTTCCTAGAATACGGCGATGTGATCGACAACACGCGTTGCGTATCCGCGCGATCCTTCACCTCCGCCCCGTTATCGCGCAGATAATACTCACAAATAGGGTACCGATTGACGTCAGCGCCTTACACCGCGGCGAGGTAAGCATGCTATCGCGCGACCCGCGACCCGCGTATCGCGCTAGAGGCCTGTTCACCTAGCCGCGCGAACAGCCCCGGCCCCGTTTTGACAAGGCTCCATTAAATACGACGCAGTACGAGGCGTTAACCTTACAGTTTTGACGTTTGTTGTTGTTATAATCGTGTTTCAGTACTATCGCGGGCCGCGCGGGTCAGCCTGTGTGCAGGAAGTGGATCAGGCGTCATACCTATGTGTTTACGATGGATATGTTCTGTGCGCGTTCATGTCGGTGTGCTTCACTGATATACGTAGGTACCTCGATTAGAGATCGAACTTAATTTTCTAGTTATTAATAAATCATTATGGAGTGGATGCCTAATTAATGGCGTCTCTACATTACGTAAGACCTTAAAAAAGATCGGTTCGACATGATTTTCTAGATTCGTTTCTTAATTTAAAGCCTCATGTTATGAACCTACTCTACCTAGTTTTAAAGCAGTGGTTGTGAGAGGTATTATCTGGTTGTGAGTAGAGTCAGTATTTGTAAATGAATTTCTAGAGCTCCAGATAGGGTTTGATTTTTTACCTTATCTCTTACCGATCTACTTAATATTAGGTAGGTAGGTACCTCATATTCACCAGAGGGCCAATTCTACAAATTTTTAAACAACGTTCGCATTCGCATGTTAATCGAAAACTGTCAAAAAAGCCTTCAGTACTTTTCATAGATTTCAGGCAGATTGCGACTGACATGCGAATGCGAAAGTTGCCTATAAATTTGTAGAATGAAGTGGCTCTCTGCCGCGTCTTTTCCTAACTATATTGGAGCCGGCTAAAAGTCAAACCAGATTTAGCAGAAGCAGAACAGTAGCATTTTACGCGGAGCGACGGCCTGTCTGACCCCCACAACCATTATATCTATGCCCACAACCCAGTAACTGGGTAACGTGGAAGGTAGATACTTCACAGCAAGTCGGGTTCAGGGGGCTACTCTCTAAGCCCGAAGTCCGTAGTATCGGGCTTAGTTGCGGGCTTAGTCCGAATCACCTACGGACTAACGATTAGTCCCGAACCCGAGCTAAGAATGAATGACAACGCGATTTAACAGTAACTATCAAATCGTGTTGTCATTAATTGTTAGTGGATAGGTGATACGGAGTAGAATACGCCCGCAACTACGGACTTCGAGCTTAAAGAGTAGCCCCCCAGGTTACCTGGCTTCTGATTGTAATTAGTAACAACTGCTAGTAGATCTGCATATGACTGCCGAGAACAACGGCTTAATGTGATTTCAGCATTTCAATATTTTAAGACGGTCACTCATCCACAGACCACCGCGGCAAGCGTTGCTTAACCTTAAATATCGATTCGTCAATCCGTGTGACCTGATTGTGCCAAAACCTTACAAATTGAATTAAAACTTGTATAAGGCAACTATAGTTTTCTTTTTTCCGATCTTTTTATTGATACCTAAGTATGTAGATGGTTAAGCAATGGTTGAGCGCTTGAATGTGTCCTTACAGGCGGTCTCTGAATGGGGCGATCTTTGGGATGGATCTGCCAGATACCAGCTTGATGCCCTTGAGTCAATTGAGAAACGAGCCAAGAGGATCATCGGCAATGAGAGGCTCGTCGCGTCGAAGCTCCAAAGTCTTGAGCATCGACGACGAGTTGCTAGCCTGTCGGTTTTCTACCGGTTGCATTTCGGGGAATGTGCGACGGAATTGCATAATTTGATTCCGCCAAGCCCGTTCCATCATCGGACCACAAGACGAACGGGGATGCGCCACCGGTACATGGTGGACATCCCACCCATACGCACAAAACGTTTTGGGAACACATTCATAGTGCGTACAGCTAAGGAGTGGAACTCCCTGCCGGAGTCTGTGTTTCCTGACAGCTACACCTGGGAGTCTTTAAAACAAGAGTGAATAGGTTATTTCTAGGCAAGCGTGCTCCATCTTCGACCACATCCTCGCTTACCATCAGGTGAGATAGTGGTCAAACGCGTGCCTATCAATAGTAAAAAAAAAAAAGATATTCTAGTTTCGCCCGGTAGGTAGTTAAAAAATCGCAATTCGATTGGCTAACTTAAAAGTTTCAATAATAATTTACATAATAGATCGGTACATATATTGTAGTACCTACCTAATAGGTAGTAGGAATAATCAACATTTATTAGGTACATTCTGTTCATACGTATGAGCTCTGTGGCTTATCTGGGGGTTTTACCAATACTGCTGTTTATACAATAAAATCGTGTAATTATTCTAATTCCAAGTGATTAATTCATGGTATTATTATTTCGAATTGTCATACAATAATAAAGGTTCCACATATTACATAATTAATCCAAATGCTTCAATTAGCTATGTGAAAGATTGTATTACATTGGATGGAACCTAAGTAGGTACTTAGGTATTTTTGTGAAGGCACTCCTCAAGGACAGGTCTTTACTGAATTTCAAAACATATTGTTATTGTAATTTTTTCTCGTGGCTGAATAATAACAGCCGCACGGGTCGATCGTCAAGGTTAAGCAACGCTTGCCTAGGTTGGTCTGTGGATGGGTGACCATTTTAACATACCGAGTTTCCTCCGTGCCTCGGAAAGCACGTTATGCCGTTGGTCCCGGCTGTCATTTGTAGATCTTTGGCAGTCGTTACGGATAGTCAGAAGCCAGTAAATCTGACTCCAGTCTTGCCATGAAGTACCTACCGTGTTACCCAGTTAATGGGTTGTGAAGGTCTGGTAGGCAGCCGCTCCTCGTAAACTACTGGTTTTCAGCTAAATCTAGCTTGACTGGAAGCCGACCCCAATATAGCCGGGAAAAGGCTAGGCAGATGATTGTTATTGTAATTTTTTGGTATGAAATAATGTATATTTTGTTTAGAGCCGAGTTTTTATTAGAATTAACTAAACCTATCTTTTCACTTTTAAATTTTCAACAAACATCAGTGACTGGTACGTACGTACTGAGAAGTGTTTGGCTGTACTGTCACCCACGCAAGTTAAAGTGACCTGTTTTTCTCCATCGACTGTAAAGAAGAAGATAATCAAGTATCTACGCAGATTCGCATCTGCGCAGATACTTGATAGGTTCATGACCTGGATGCTCGTTGTTTGCTTCATTTCTTCAGTAATTAAGAACATATCACGCGATGGGAGATTTAATACGTAGGTAAGTAAGTAAACTAATTAATATTGATCAAATAACACTTTGGACATTAACCTGGATACCTACTGATTAGGTAAACATTAAGTAGAGAAAATTTTGAGAAATGTGATCACCTTACTGTTCTCAGCTGTCCAGTTTAAAATGTGTTACACAATCGTGTATCACATTTTAATTTGGATGATTTTTAATTAATGAATAACGTACACGATTCACAGTTCACGGATGAAAATAGATTGCATGTAGCGGAGATGAGAATGTTGAGATGTACCTATGTGTGGAGTAACGAGAGTGGATAAAGTGAGAAATGAGTACATTAGAGGCACTTTAAAAGTGGCGCCAGTGACGGGAAAGTTAAAAGGGAATCGCTTGTCTTGGTATGGTTATGTGAAGAGGAGGGATGAAACGCATATAACTAGAAGAGTTATGAACATAAATGTGGATGGATGGAGAGGGAGAGGAAGGCCAAAGAAAAGATGAATGGATTGTGTGAGGAGCGATATAAAAGAAAAGGGAGTTAGTGATAGAGTGACGACTGATAGAACAGAATGGAACAATAAAACGTGTTGCGCCGACCCCAAGTAACATGGGATAAGGGCAGGAAGATGATGATGTACACGATCCTCAGTATCATAGTATCTACAAATTTAATTAACTACTCACAATATCTTAGTATTCACAAAGGTAATTAACTACTCACAATATTTTAGTATTCACAATGGTAATTAACTACTCAACAGGTACCTACTTCGGTATCGCGAAAACAAACATGTTTGTTAATATTAAGTAGGTACACGTATTTCCCAGTCCGACCTGTGACGACAGCGATCTTGTTATCATCGCGACAAATGGTTTTCGTTACAGCCATCAGGATACCTACCTACTAAGTAAAAGGTTTTTATTTGAAAGATAAAAAGTTAAAATTGAATTGTTTTGCTAACAGATCTCGAATAGGAACAGATTATTTAATAGGTAATGTAAATTCGGAAAATGTAACGGGGTTAAATGTAGTTTGACAGTATCTATCCCCTCCGGACTGTAGGTAGGTACCTATGGTAGACTTTGAAATAGAGTAAAGTCTCTAAAGTATTAAAAAAAGCATTTAAAAGTTGTCTTTGTTAGCACATTTGGTAATAAATTCACATAGGTACCTATGATTGTGGTATCTTTCTTGTTTACATTCTTCATAAATACTTGTGAATTGTAAAGGTGCCAAGATAGTTTTGTTCTGTTTTTATTTGTTTTGTTTTTGGATATTTACGATTGGTATTAGGTACCTACTGATGTCCTTTGAACTAGTCAAATATGTTTTTAGAAGCTATCATGCTTAGTGGTAAGATATTCCTACTTAGAGTAACGTAGTAAATTATAAAATACTTTTTGGTAGTGGAAAGTTACATAAATCGTCATACTGAAATAAAATAACCAGAAGCCTTTTTCTAAGTAGGAACCTATGGGAAATCATCAAATGACTCTTCCCGCTCTGGGCAGAACAGGGTGCTTACTCTCGAATATAGTCGCTCTGCAACGCAAAAGAGGAACACGGATGGATTTTAGTCACACTCCCTTCTGGGTGCTTACTCTGGAATATAATTCCGATAGATCGAGATTGGAATTGTCAGTCAAACGTCAGGGATTGGCTAGACTCAGTGAGTCCAGCCAATCCTTGACCATTAAATCAACCAACTGACGTTTGGCGTTTGACGTTTGTCGATCTATCGGAATTATATTCCAGAGTAAGCACCCAGAAGGGAGTGTGACTAAAATCCATCCGTGTTCCTCTTTTGCGTTGCAGAGCGACTCTTTCGAACAAATTCCGCAACCCTGGCAGGACGACCACAACCCTACTATTATCTGTAGCTATGTCCATCAGACGGACTAAGTTTAGGTAGCTATGTCCATCAGACGGACTAAGTTTAGGTAGCTATGTCCATCAGACGGACTAAGTTTAGGTAGCTATGTCCATCAGACGGACTAAGTTTAGGTAGCTATGTCCATCAGACGGACTAAGTTTAGGTAGCTATGTCCATCAGACGGACTAAGTTTAGGTAGCTATGTCCATCAGACGGACTAAGTTTAGGTAGCTATGTCCATCAGACGGACTAAGTTTAGGTAGCTATGTCCATCAGACGGACTAAGTTTAGGTAGCTATGTCCATCAGACGGACTAAGTTTAGGTAGCTATGTCCATCAGACGGACTAAGTTTAGGTAGCTATGTCCATCAGACGGACTAAGTTTAGGTAGCTATGTCCATCAGACGGACTAAGTTTAGGTAGCTATGTCCATCAGACGGACTAAGTTTAGGTAGCTATGTCCATCAGACGGACTAAGTTTAGGTAGCTATGTCCATCAGACGGACTAAGTTTAGGTAGCTATGTCCATCAGACGGACTAAGTTTAGGTAGCTATGTCCATCAGACGGACTAAGTTTAGGTAGCTATGTCCATCAGACGGACTAAGTTTAGGTAGCTATGTCCATCAGACGGACTAAGTTTAGGTAGCTATGTCCATCAGACGGACTAAGTTTAGGTAGCTATGTCCATCAGACGGACTAAGTTTAGGTAGCTATGTCCATCAGACGGACTAAGTTTAGGTAGCTATGTCCATCAGACGGACTAAGTTTAGGTAGCTATGTCCATCAGACGGACTAAGTTTAGGTAGCTATGTCCATCAGACGGACTAAGTTTAGGTAGCTATGTCCATCAGACGGACTAAGTTTAGGTAGCTATGTCCATCAGACGGACTAAGTTTAGGTAGCTATGTCCATCAGACGGACTAAGTTTAGGTAGCTATGTCCATCAGAAGGACTAAGTTTAGGTAGCTATGTCCATCAGACGGACTAAGTAAGTAGTTTTTTCTTCAGTAATATACTTAAAATCCGTTGTCGACTTGGTACCTACCTACTTATATACACTGTGAGTTTAGTACACGCTATTTTAATGTACTGTAATTAATGGAGGATATTACGTCAGTTAATTCGTGTTCCAGTTAAATAAGTTATCAAACAATGCTCTTACTTCACCGCGAATAGTGGGCGTGTAAAGATTACTATTCACAAACCGGCTTTGTCATCAGGATTCCGTAGCTGTACCTAGTTTCCGAAAAATTATTGAATTTATATAGTTAATTTTTTAGGGTTCCGTACCCAAAGGATAACCAACGAAACCCTATTACTAAGCCTCCGCTGTCCGTCCGTCCGTCCGTCTGTCTGTCAGCGGGATATATATCTCAAGAACCGTAATAGGTAGACAGTTGAATTTGAACAGATTGTGTATATCTATTGCTGCTATAACAACAAATAATAAAAATTGAGGTTTGTGGTACGAAACCCTTCGTGTGCGAGTCCGACTCGCACTCGGCCGGCACTAACCGTTACATTCCACCATGACTCTTTTCAATAGGTAGGGGGATGAGTATGTCTGCTCTAGATATACATTCTCCAATCGACGTATAAAGGGTTTGTGAAATTTTGGGATCAGTCATCAATTACAGGAAGGTCCCACTGTTTAACAACATAATGCAAAAACACAGTTAAAATTAGATGAATAGCGGTAATAAGGCAATGTAAGGTTATGATACCTTCTTAGGCAGTAGTTTTTGTGGGTCACCTGGTATTAAGAGATCGCCGCCATGCTTGAAACACGTCTGCGACAATCACTCAATGAATGCGCAGCTTTACACAATAATTGTAATAATTGCTCGGCCGCTTTAGCCGCGCTGTGTAGGTGAAGCGCAAGCGCATAGATTACGCGCGATGGACGCGTTGTGCAATGCACCCGTTATTGATGTGCCGACTGACGGCTGCTCGGCGCGACCTATTGCGTCGCTGGCACTCATATGTACCTAGTGCGAGAACACGCATCCAGGAGCGTAACCACTAGAGCGTACTACACCTTCAATGAATAAGAATACGGTACTTACGGTACATTTCTATCATCAGTCAGTCATATCAGCTAGTCTATTCTGTAAATAACCATTTCGATATCGAGCTTCACCTGAGTGACAAACCTCACAAAGTGAGCTTTATTGCACATAACATAAAGGTTTGACGTAATTTGATACTCACCTCGGATTCTGCTGTCGAGATACAAAAATGTTGTTACAGAATAGGGCTACCTACTGCTGCTTAGGTACCTGTTCCCAATATTTCTGTTACCTACCGGGTGTAACAAATTAACTACTAGAATGTTTTGTCAATTCTGGGATGATTATTTGTTGATAAAATAAACATAAAGAGGTTATAGGTTCTTATATTGTAATTACAAAAGCCGCTAAGTCAATACGTTAATCTAGAAACCTCAGCCCTAGGTGATAGATATATAAGTTACTTGGAGAGGTTAACCGACCAGTAAGCGCTCCCTAGTCCGTCCCTGCAGATCGCAGTGACAACATCTCTATAAACACGTCGGTTTGACAGCTTTATTCAAACATTCAACTAGTATAAAAAGCGTTTTACGTGAACGCCCCTTATTTTTAGACGAATTTACTGAAACAGGTGCAGCAATGGGCGTCGCCAAGGTATCATAATGTTTGCGCTATAGTACCTACCCGCGGAAGCATGCCTATCAAATATTCGTAGTTTACAAAGTTACAAAGTAAATTAAATAACAGCTCGTTTAATGCGATTTAAAGTTGTCTAAATATTTGTCTTGTTTTTGATATCTTATCGCTCGGCTCAAAATACTTTATGAATGTGTGCCGTGTTAGCATCACGTGACTTGCTTCTTTTTATTAACTAAATGAAATTTCTCAAACTTTAAGTCGTCATTAACATTTCTTGTAGGTAGCAAATTGAGGATGGTAGATGTAGATAGGTAGGTAACTACTTATTTCTCGATTAAATTTGACTGATTTTTTTTTACTATTGATAGGCACGCGTTTGACCACTATCTCACCTGATTTCATACGATTGATACAGTTTTCTTTGTCCATGTATCGATTCCATGATACTATTATGTATTCAAGTATCAATCTTCCGTCTACAAGTAGGTAACGTAAATACATAGTATCATATTCGCAGATTGTGATTGAACTTCATTCATGTCATCCAATTATTATCGTCTGCTATCGTCACAGCGAGTCTTTATGTTTATCCGTTGAACCGAAACATTCTAGAACAGTTCTTGTGTAGGTATAAGTATCTACTTCGGTGTCACGAAAGGTGCTTACCTACTTACGTCAATCCAGCTCGGTCTTTATTCTAATTAGCGACTGATATAACTTATTTTCTAACAATTCTGTATCGCATGGCCTAACGATCGGTGAGCCAATCAGCAGTTGGATGGGATCTGTTTATCGGCGCAATAAGGTAAAATTCCCGTCACTAGAGATAGTGCGCGACGTCCGTCCGTTGCTGGCGCGTGTGTGTGTGCGCGAGCGTGTGGCGACGCGGCGCGGATGTGTGAGCGTTATCTGCCGCACTCATTCATACGACAACGCGTATCGCCGCTGCATATCGGTGCATTTGCGTACGCGCAGCTCTAGCAGTGCCATTCATAGATCAGTTCACCAATATTTTTGGATTTTTGAAAAATATCTTGTTGGTCTATCTTAGTGCGTCAATTTATTTTTGTTCCTCTGCATTCTAATAAGAACAATAGCTATTTCCGCAAATAATACCATAACCTTTTAGCTAATTGGTAGATAATTGTAGATATTAATCGATTATTATCTACCTCTCAATATTAGGCTTCTTGACGGTCAAAATGTTAAAGTACTCTGAAAGGTTACCTCAAACTTAGTTGGTAGGTAGTCGGTATTTTTTAATGACTATCTACGAGCTGGCTCCTACCTACTACTACTAGGCTAAATCAGAGTTAGGTAAATCTTCAATGGCACCTTGTCGATAAAACTACCATTAAAGATTTAACTCAGATTTAATATTAGAATTCTAGCGGATTCTGTAAGGTGAGTGATGTACAAACTCATGGCTACAGCGCCCCTGGCCCCTGACCGCGCGTATCGTGAACAGGCGCAGATAGCGCGACCTGCGAGCGCGCGTGTGCGTGTGTGTGCGAGATGCACGCGCCGCCCGTAACTCGCACATCACATGTGGTTATTTATAAATTAACAAAATATTATGTGTAATGCAAGCGGAAAATAACATCGTTTTTTTATTAATATCATTGTTTGTCTTATTGACTTAGTTGGTTATCGATATGGCATGCTTGCATTTTGTACTAATGAAGTAATGACGCAGTTAAATGTACTTTGTGGTAGCGAGAATAATATAGTTCACAGTTTAACATAATAATCAGTCTGTTAAGATCTTATTGGAACCTACCTATATTTTATGTTCATCATAAATTACTAGGCATATTATATCTATCAGATAGGAACGCGTTTTTTTGTTATGTTTGTTCTGTTGAATCTATTAATTCATCGTCATTTAATATTTTCTTATGTACCTAATGGTTACATAAGAAACCAATAACTGTAGTATTTTGTAGGAAGTATTCTTTTTCTCACAATCTTTGAGATTACTCTCTAACTATCTAGGTACTAATTCGTAAAAAGTTACCAATCCAGTACCAATATTCGTCCGATACGAATGTCTTCGTCGGTAGTGCGCGAAATTCCCCCGCCTGGCTCTCGACTCATAGGTTACATTTCAATACTGACAGCAGTCGAACGAGAAATACTACCGCCTCGTTACAATGACGTGCACTGATTAAACAAATAAGTAGCTCATGCGTTACACAATACGCACTCACTACATTCTGTACGCGTGTTCACTCTGTGCGTAGGTACACAGTCAGTGATATTTGGAGAAAATTATATAAAAGGGTAGTACAGTACCTACGGTTTAATCTTTTTAACCCTACGGTTGAATGGTCGTAAATGCCTCTATCGGACATAAAGTTTAAACAAATTAATGTTTCCTGCTGCTAAAGAAAATCTCGCAGTATCTTCGTGTCTTCTTGGAAAAAACTATAGGTACTTATTGCTTAAGTTGTTACAGAACGTTTCCTAGCTTCGTCTCATAAGATTACTCATAGACATGAAGAACATTGTAGACTGAAAAAAAAACATTTGCAACTGGTTAAAAATCCTAATCTTAACTGGTATTTTTAAATGTGGAAGTGAGTTAGTTAGTTACGCTGTCACGCCTATAAGTATCGCTAAACTGATTTTGATAAATTTTAGTACATAGAGAGTGGGGCCCTGGAGAAGGTTATAGGCTACTTTACGTGAGTAGACCCGTAGGCAAAAGCTAGTGGGTACCTAATAAAAAAAACTAAAAATAAAAGAGCAATTATTTTCTTTTACTGTAAACAAACAAATACCAAAAAACCGGTCAAGTGCGACAGGGACTCACATAAGAAGAGTTCCGTACCATAAGCCTTAATTTTTCTAATTTTTGTTGTAGTGGCAATAGAAATACACAATCTGTGAAAATGTCAACTGTCTAACTATTAAGATTCTTGAGATACAGCCCACTGACAGACAGACGGGCGGACCGACAGACGGTGGGATGGACGGACAGCGGAGGCTTAGTAATAGGGTTCCGCAACCCTAAAAATCTGAGAAAAACTTTTCCTTAAAATTTTCAAATATTCCGTAGCCGTACCACGTAAAAGTTCGCGTGGTGTGTATCGGGCCGGCTGTCAGCGAATTCTTCCAATCTGTGTAACGTCTGGTGATTCGCGTTCCACTTATTATCGTACCGTGGGCATTTGCATAAGAATAACAAGGAGGATTATTGATGTCGCCCCCCGCCTCCCGCGCGCGCCGCGCCCCGCGCTCGCCCTCGCCTTCTGCCTGATCGCAGGGAGCCGACACATGTGGATAAGAGGGAGAGGTTCTGAACAACGGGCTTCTTGACACCAATAAATATAATATTTTATAGTCGGCTATGAAAAATATTTTATTTATTGGTTTTTACC
Organism: Lacanobia oleracea; assembly: GCA_950371165.1. Taxonomy (NCBI): domain Eukaryota; kingdom Metazoa; phylum Arthropoda; class Insecta; order Lepidoptera; family Noctuidae; genus Lacanobia; species Lacanobia oleracea. Next base: position 979,342 of record OX493387.1, read on the forward strand.
TCTCTGGAGGTATCATTTTATAAGATGATAAAATAATATAAAACTTTGTCTCTGTCATCTCTGACATGAGTCAAGAGCAAACCCATTACAAATAAAAAAAATAAAAAAAGATGGGTACATTTGGTAACGAATAGGTATGCATTTAATTGCGAAATATACTTAGTACTGTATATCTGAGCATAAACTGCAACAGCAGTTGTCGTCTGCTGCTGCAGAGATGAGTTTCTAATCAGTTTCGGTTATACTTAAGAAAAAGAAATCACAACAATGTCCAGTTAGACCGTAGGTGTGTCTAATAGCATCGCTTTCTAGAATCGCTTTCGCTCATGTCTTGCGTCCCGCGCTAATGCTTAATTTTGTTCTCTTTTCATGTTTGCTCTGTATACATTTCGTCTAAAATGGAATGGAATAATTTGACGTGAGGCTTCATCGACGGTGAGGTTCAGTTTACGAGGAGGCTTCTACTGCAGACACACAGCCATAAATAACGCATTTATTTATAGGTGCTTATGCTCGCTATAAATACAGCCTGATCCTGAATAGTGATGCGGACAGTAAACATTATAGTAACATCTCCTCATATTAACAGCTCTCGCGAACTTGTATGACGTCACATCCAGTCGCTTTAATACTGTTTCAGTAATTTTTGCGCTCCTGTATATTGCGGTCGGCTGTTTACAAGCTTCATAAATTATAATATTATTGCACGTCAAAATATATGGTTGTGGCCAAAAACCAAACAAGATAACTGTAGATATTAATAATTGTGTTGATTTGGTGAAACGTTTGTACAGCAAAGTAGGGTACATACAACGTATGTATGTACTTAGGTATAGGCGCGCCATCATTAATTGACTACCTCTCAAGCATACCCAGAATAGGTGATCGTACATTCATTAAAACTAAGTTTAAAGTTTTACTAAAATAAATCAATTAAAAATTCAAAATTTTCCAAGCAAATTAAGCAATACCTAACCCGTTGCCTTGCCAAAAGCCTCAATACCTACATTAAATAATAATTTTACGTACCGTGGCGTGGGTCCAGCATGAACTTGCATCAAAGTTATTTAAGTGAAAAGTTTGTAACTACAGAGTATTAGTAAGTTAAGCCACCTCTCAGCGGCCGGTGCGATTCAATTAACAGCCTTCGTAGCACGTGACAGCTACGAGCTTGCTACGCGGCTGACTAGGCGGCTACGGTGCTACGAGTTACGACGGTGAGCCGCTACGCTGCTACGTGATCGGAAAATACACTGCTACGATTTACCTTTAAACGTTTGGAAAATTGGATTTTAGTTACTTTTGTTCGGGTTTATTAACTTGCCAATCGTTTTCGAAACCTGAAACCTAAACCTGAAATATAAATGAGTTTTTTTATGTTGTTTTACATTTTAAAAAAACGTCTTGCATGAGATTGAGCTTCATCAGCATATAGCTACCAAATGAATATGATTTTAACGGGGGGAACTAAAACTTTCGCTCATTATCACAACACTGAATTTCAGTTCAAACAAATCAAAACTAAATCATTGTTTTGGAATCGAACTGCTTTGGTAACTGCGAGGGGAGCTTGATCTCGATCTCGAACTAAAATTGACCGCTGAAATCAACTTGTCCAAATTAACCTTAAATAAAGTGAGGCGGTCGGACAAACGGTTTTGTTCCGTATATTTCCCACGATTAAAATTCCAAATTCCCTTTTTGCCGGCAATTTCCGCAGGAGGTGTGTTGGGTATGGAGGCCTGTCCCTAAATCACGGCGCTCGGGTGCAATTCAGAGCGGAGTTACTTAATTCAATCATGATAACTGCGGTCCCCGGCAGCGCAAGAAATAAATTGACCAATGACCGCTGTAGCGAGCCGCCGCCGCCGGTCAGGGCTGGCACAAACTCAATGCTAGCACTGTGGTACATTTTAAACGCTCACAGCTGAAACTTGAACTAGTTTAGGTTATCATCCCGTTAACATGCTGATTTATTGCGGGGTTGATAAAATTGTGGTGGAACTCAAAACGTAGAGCATACTAGGTTAGATTCCAATGCAGAATAACGGGCGATTCTAAATCAAAACATAATTATTATGTTACAAAAGTGGTTGAAGAAAAGACTTACGAGTATGATGTAACACTAATATTATTCTCATACGTAGAAATATGATTCCTCGGATGTAGTTCCCTTTAGATTGGAGTTAATCACGCGTATACATTTTAGGGTCCCGAACATCTGTAAGAAACAGAACCCTTAGGTATAGGATCACTCGGGTATCTGTCTGTCTGTGTGTTCGTCTGTCACAGCCAATTTTCTCCGAATAAGAATAGAGAGCATTATCTCCGAAACTAAGGAGCCTGAAATTTTGTAAAAACCTCAAAAGGGTTCCCAAAGAATAATAAGTTTTATAGACGTTATTTTAAAGTCATTGACTTCTAATAAGTTTTACATGAAATAAGTTTTTACCTTGGTAGCTAATTTTAAGTCATATGACCTGAAGACCTTGGTTTACATGGCGGCTGTGCTGCCTAACATTTTATATTCTGCTGTAACCTGGACCGTGTACCGCCGGCACATCCGCATGCTGGACCGATTCCACCTTCGATGCCTTAGGAGAATTCTGAAGATCCGATAGTCTGATCGCATGCGGAACACCGAAGTGCTACGCGTCACGTATCACGGATGACAGACCAGCGATTGGCGAAGCGCATCTTTTATTGTGAACTTGAGGAGGGCAAGCGCAAGCATGACGGACAGCTCTTCAGGTATAAAGATGTGCTAAAGCGTCACTTTACCAGGTGCAACCTGGAGCCGTCCCGGTGGGAGCAGCAAGCCGCTCAAAGACTTGAGTGGAAGACTTTGGTTAAAACCAAAGATCATAATTATGAATTACGGCGTCGTCTTGAGCTTGACCAGTTGAAAGCCCGACCACCTGCGGCAATTAACTATAATTTCATAGATGGTGTGCTGACGTGCCCACAATGTGCGCGGAACTTCACAAAGAAAGTTGGTTACATAAGCCACATGCGAGCTCACGAGCGACAACTACAGCGGAGATGAAACAATCGCCTTGGCTGAAATCGGATCACATCATCATCATCAAGTTTGGAACCCTTTACACGCGAGTCCGACTCGTACTTGGCCAGTTTTTTATTTAAATGATTTCAGTTCCTATCCAAGTTCCATTGTGCCCAATCTGGGGCAGACATTACATTGTTTGACGTACATAAGAAATAAATGATTACTACTCGACAACACAATGAGAGCTGAACTATCGAATGTTCATGTCTTCGAGTGATTTATGATACGTCTCGATATAATTCATTCCTGTGTATTGCCTCGATAGTGTTTACCTTACTTGACATTCAAATGTATTTTCCTGCGAGTCACTTATGTTCCTTCGTAGGCGAAGGAAGGAATGTTCAAAAGTTGTCTAATAACTGGCTCATGAGTGGGTAGTTTTATAACAATTGATGTTTCATAAGGTATAGTTATAGATCATATCCCCATAGTAAAAAATAAACTTTGTTAGGAAGTAGATGCAGAGGCAGCCCTATTGTAAAAGAAAGGGCTGTAGTACCTGTCGGGGCTATTGGGGGCGACCTTGCAGTGGCAGATAACAATTGAGAGTCGCTTGCCGCCGCAAATTCAATATCCAGAGGTGTCGTCGTATCTCCACGAGACCCTCCCCCACTGCACCCCTCGCACACCCCGTGCACCTTGTGTTTAGTGTCCACTAGCCCTCTCTGTCCACTGTTAAAGGGGATATAACCACTTAACGAGAAGTGAAGTCTGGCTCGAATTGAATTTCCGAACTCCCCGCCATGCACTAAAATATGTAGATAATTTTAGGTACATTTTAGTGTGTTTTTGGTGGGGATATATTAAATTGTATTTTTAGAATATAAAATCAGGAAAACGCGTTTGTTCGATATCTGCTCCTTTAGGTATGACGTCAAGAGTTCATTACAAACAGTTCAAGCGACACATTTAGGCAAATAGGTAATTATGAACGCGTGAAAGCCACCAAGTTACCCAGGCTCACAACGAGGTTCAGTACTAAATACTACTAAATGAAAAGTGACGTCTCCAGAAGTAACGAATAGGCAAACTTGTGGATCACGTATCGTGCCTTATCGGTTGATAGTGAGATACATTCGCTCCGAGATAGCGCCGATGGGTCCGACCGGCATATTAAACGGCGATTAACCCACCGGCCGCTTGCGCCTCTGATTTATGCGAACTATTAAAATCTCCGAAGGCACAGAATTAATTGCACTACTTCAGTGTTGGCTGCTTTATTAATTGGGAGCGAGTCGCCTGTTGTTTATGGTCGGTTCCCTTTCCTTGGCCGCCCGGGCGGTGGTCGGCGCCCTTATCGTGACCCGGGCCGCTCCAATTTGTCCACTCACGTTTCTGTTCAGTTTCAATGGCTATTAAGGACCCTACCTCTGCTGCCCAATACTCTAACAATGTACATGTGTATGCCCTAGTTCGGGATTATATCAAGTTTCTTTGTTTGAACCTAGATAGGTAGGAGTATGTAGGTATGTATTTGAGAATGGAAATCGGTACTTAAATAAGCCCTGGAGCTTGAGAGTGTTTCGCTGATAGTGGCGCATGTGTTTGATCATTCAGTTCCCATGCTTCATTTTTTTGACTGACCGACTCCTTGATAGTTCAAAAGTGACTTTAAATTGATTAATTGAAATAAATGCTCGGAGTTTGAAGTATATCGAATCATAATCGTACGATACGCCCGCGCCGGTTTAATATTTGAGTTTCAAGAATGGCAGGTACCAATTTTTGTCCTTTATTTTTTTTAAGGATGGGAAATCATCAAATGACTCCTCCCTCTCTGGGTGAAGCAGGAGGAAGTGTCAGACTCTTGTTGACTAAAACCCATCCGTGTTGCTCCTAGCGCCTAGCCTCCTTTGCGTTTCAGGGCAACGGTTCCTCTTTCGAACAAAGTCCGCAGCCCCAGCAGGCACTGGCCTCAGCGGATCCCGTCTTCTATGCTGGCAGCTTTTGAGGCGCGCGTGGAACCCAGCGCGCCGTCGACCCTGGCCTGGTTCTGATCAGACGGCAAGCCACCCAATGCCCAAAAATTGGTGCACGGGCCTGCGAACTCGCCGTTCGCAGGCCCGTGCACCTAATTTTTATCCTGAGTCTCATTTTAATAAACACAGGTTTTATAACCTTAAATAGACTTTATTGAAAAGTTTAAAAATATACTTGAATAAACGACTATTTCAAAACACTCCAACTTGCTCAAAACATGGCCAGATACTCCAAATGCAGATTTAATAATATTCAAATCACACGAGGGCAGTCGTGGGGGGTGAGTAATTTATAACTTGGACAAACGAAATTATGTGCGTAGGTAGCCGTCAAAACTCCGCTCGAAGTTTTCACATTTACATATAAATTCGGGCACGTTAAAATATCACCTTACGTGTCGCGGTGTTGCGAACAAATTAGAACAACAATTAGCGCGGTTGACAAAGTTGTCGCGCGTCGTGTCGCCCGCAAGCCGCGTGGACCGCGTGCCGCGTCGCCCGCGCGTCGCTTCGTCGGACGCACACTACATTGTGTCGCCAATTTATTGTCCTTGTTTATGTGATTTTTGTTGGAAAACAGTTGTAATTAAATTTGTTTTCGTTTGATTGTGGTTCAGTTTCCCAATTTAAAGGATAACAATATTTGATAAGCGGAGGTGATAGGTACTCGTATGTTATTTTGAAGCCAAATATGGTTTAAATATACCTAGACAAAAATAGAGATTATAAATAAGTACCTACCTACTTATCTGTATCTATGCGTTCTTTATTGCACGAGCGTTACTATAGGAAAAATTTCCTATAGCGAATTTCCGTTCGCATTCGAAAAGTGAAGTCGTGCGTCATTTGGGCAGCAATTAGCCGCGCGGCCTGACCGCGCGTCTATGAGATATGGCGCACACCTGCGCCGCGCCACCGCGCCGCTTCCGACACTGTGGCCACGCATTTATCTTATCCTTGCGACAGCACGCGCCCACCACTCATATGTCTAACCTGAGGGTACCCGAGTTAAATTGGTAGATCCTATAGAACCTGTATAGGTATTTACTTGTGAAATTTTTATTTGAGTTATGCTTACTGTCAATTGTTGTTACTGTCGGAACGTTCACTTCTGATTGTCAATTCTACAAATTTTTAAGCAACGTTCACATTCGCATCTCGGTAGCAATCTGTCAAACCTCATTTTTTCATATATTTTTTCACATAATGTGACTGAGATGCGACTAAAAAAGTAGAGCTGGCTGTCTGTGTGCAACATTTATGATCTCTGTTGAACGATGTATCTACGTACGTATCTACAGAAGGTACGCACACTGTAGCACAAGTCCGTCCCTTAGGTGACATAACGCAGCTCCTGAGGCGCGCCATCCTGATGGAAACTAAAAGAAATTTCACACAATCAGCCGTCATAAAACTGAATCCGCCTATTTAGATCATCTCAGCTGTTCATGTGTCCTCGAATTTTGACAAGACCAACTTATTTTGTTGCTTGAATCGTTCCGAAATAGTTCTTAAGACGTGGTGTTAAGGATTGTGGTGGGTGGGTTGGTGTTGTATCACGGGGGTAGGTAAGACAAGCTCGCGATAAGTTTTATTCGCGCGGGGAGGTGAGCCCCGGAGCCACCCGAGGGAGCTGATAGGTAGCCATGAGCCACTTACCACGATAGCCGTATGATGGCCGGACGATGGCCGCCATGCAGTTTACAAGGGAAAAGGATTGCGGATATCGCAAGTAATTCTGGAGAGTCGGGGAAAAGACGTTCGTTAGATGGTGAGATCTGCTCACCTTGATTAGAAACGGGTTAGACCGTTAGGGCTTCCGGAAGTAAAAAAAAAACAACATTGCGATGTGTTGTAGTTTCATATAGATTCTGTTTCAGTTTCGATTTTTCTGTTGGCTCTTGACAATGTTCAAAGGGAAACGGATTAAATTTTAAAAAAAAAACTAGGCAATTTGACTTTAATGACACTTTTTCTACGTAGTAAATCTAGGCAAACAGTATGTAAACTTATTACAACAATAATGAAAAAACACGTTATCTGCAATCGCGCGCGTTCCGATCTCGGCCGCACTCCGCGGTCTTCGGGTGATCGGGTCACAATCACAAACATGTTTGTACCGATGTTTGACGTAACTCCGACGAGCTCGGTAATTTACGTGATAGCTATGAGCAGTATGTTTTAATAAGTAGGTATAATTGTTTTTAAATTTCTTAAAAACCTAGAGAAAAGACGACGTTATAATGAAAACGTTTGTAAAAATCTGGAAGCTACGAACTTTTTAACATCTATGACAAATAGAGGTAGCATTAATTACATGTGACGTCACTCACAAGTCACGGCATAGAGAATTTGCGCCATCCAATACAAACGAAATTTTCGTGATAAGTATTACTCTGAAACGTGTAACTTCTTATTTTTTTCTGTTTTTCACAATTCGTACGTACTTTGTCAGTAGCATCTTTCAAATAGGTATTCATTCATGTAGATTTTTTATAGAAGTGAAATATCACATTTAATTAGACGAGAGTTTATAATATGGCGCTGTGTCTGCTCTAATCATGTTCTAGGTATCTTGAATCTCGATTTAAATCGATCTATCTGAAATACTGAAATCCATTTTTAACCGACTTCAAAGAAAGGAAGAGGTTCTCAATTCGATTGTATTGTTTTTTGTGTTTGTTACCTAATAACTTCGTCATTTATGGACTGATTTGAAAAATTCTTATTTTATCTGAAATGGTATACTCCCCGATTGGTGCCATTGTCACCAAGTCGGAATCTGATGATGGGATCCCATGAAAATCGAGGGCAACCCTCAAAATGTATAGGCATATACAATGTTTTTCATAAATTTTCTAACGCGATTCAGAAATTTGTGCCTGGTAATCATCTCATGTTGCTGAGCTGATGATGGAAGGTATAAATTAGGATGTGATGATGAGATCCCATGAAAAACGTTTGTTCAGCGATATTTTCGCCAATTGTCAGCCGATTTGGATGATTCTTTTGTTGTTTGGAAGAGTAAAAGAAAAAAAAGAAAGAAAAGACGTTTATGGCCTCAAAAGCGACGCACAAAACACAAAATCATTAGGGAATAAATAAAACTTAACTAAAAACTAAATAACCTATTGTCCGGGCACAAGTCTTTGTTCACACCACAGACAAACAGAACACAGTTCCACCATCATAAGTTCAACAGATTGTCTATGGTGCGACCGCAGCGTCCGGCGCTGCCCGTCACTGACCAGTTGACATTAACATACAAAAACAAAGTAAACAATTTACAATAGGTACAAAAATAAGATCGAAAACATAAATTAACAAGTAAGTTGTAAGCAAGTTAGTAAGTATTTTCCTGGACTAGTCCCATTTCAATTTGGTGAAGATTGGTGAAGATCTGACGAAGAACTTCGGATGTAGGCAACGGAACTCTTCAATAAATGATAGCAAATGGATCAGAATTGCTGAAATCGCAGGTTTTTTTAGTGTTAACACAGTTCTTAACATAACATCGCGCCGGTAGGCTGTTAATGGGTTCGGTAGGTACCACAAAAAGTGAAAAATAAAAATCTTTTTTACAAAAAATACAACAGACTTCAAAAAAAAAAAACACTACAAGGTATAAAATAACTTCGGAAGAAAGAAAAGAACTTTAATTTCGGAAGTCGTGTCAAAAAACGAAGAAATAACCAAAAACACTGAGTTCCGAAATTAAAGTTCTTTTCTTTCGTTTTATATTCAAAAGTTAAGTAGGAGATTTCTTGAAGAAAACCCTATGATAGAGTTTTCTTCTTCGTGTCACTGGCACGACAGTTATTTAGATTTGAGTGGCCCTAAACATTGCTAGTTCGGCGGCATCCCGGTAGCCTACTGCTATGATAGAGTGTAAGGAGACTAGCTCAGGTAGGTAACGCTTAGATCACAGAGCATGGCACATTGCTGCCGTGGGAGCGGCAATCAATCGATTTTCCTGTTAACCATATATACATAAAACCTCGAATTAACGTTAAGCAAATATAGTTAATCAAATAAAATTGCTTATTTGGAAGTTATATATAGTTAATCATTAATTAATCAGTTAATCAAAGTTTGTTTTTTTCCTGTATGCACTCATAATTATTTGCTTACGTCTGTGTACCGTCCACTTATACATAATTATATGTAATAGGTAACACTAGGTTGATTCGTGAACTAATTATATTTAACCTCGTTATTTTTAGTTTAAATATAATTTGTGAGTATGTATGTATTTCTGGTTGTTTGCTCCTGTGGTTTTAACCACATCCCCGGGAATCCCATGAGTCGACGCCATTATTTTTGTTTTAAATTTGAACTCTTGCTGTTACCCAGAACGACTAGGTAGTAGTCACCAGTACTTTTAGGGTAAAAAAGAGTCGTTCTTCCGTCTACCGGGAAATTTGATACCTATTTACATAATTAAGCTTCCATAACTCTCACGTACTTAACTGAGGTAGGCAGTTAAAATTGATCTGGATTGTAATATAGGTATCCCAAAAGCCCACAGAAAATATCTATATTTTCGTTGCCTTTTTATAAAAGCTAAAAGTTTATCTGTGCATGTCTCCAAATGTCCCAACACAGGTAAGATCGAAGTCTATGTATATATCTATGAAGTCACCTAGTATCATGGTGACTTTGGTAGGTAACAGAGTACGAAAGGTGTAACAAATTACCTCAAATTATTTAACGTAAAAAGCTCAGTTTTTGTATTAGGTAGGTACATATTTTTTTGGAATAATATTAGAAATCATCCATTGACAAACTGTGACAATGGACGACACAACAAATTACATTCTAGCATCGATAATGATTTAAAAAAATTCACAAACGTGTGGTTGACTTTCGCTACTTAAATATGTCCCGTGGTCAATGCCAAACATTCTCATTTGACAGTCACTATCGCCGATAGGTTAGATATGTCAGAGTGACACTTCTGAGTGATTACTTAATCAGCGCGTGTGCATGCTTCTCTCGAAAATTCGCTAATTCATTTGCGTACGCGCCGCCGCGCCGCCCGCGCCGAGGAACAATGTCCACGCTCTGACGTGAACAACATTAGTTGTGGACTTGGGCTTGTCTGACTCGTTCCTTGGTGAACTGGCTAAAGCCTAGACTGATAAAACGGAACCCTAATCGGATCACTCGTGTACAAATACGAAGTCCTTTATTTCAAATAAACCAGTAACGGGCATTTTTGAAAATGAATAGTCAAGGTCTGTCAATCAATAGATGAAGTTACTCGTAATTCTGCCGCGCTAGCGACAAGAGCAGCAAGATGCTCTGCAGCAAAACGCACTCACCGACCCAACCTCCAGCGCGGCAGTTGCACGTTCCAAAGAGAAGATCCTATGGAGAAGAACGTGCAAGAAACTTCTTGGAAACTCTTTTAAATCAGTGTTTACAAACACACACACACTTACGTTACGTGTGTCTGACACAGCCAATTTCTCCAAATTTCGTACCTATACGTATGCATAAACTTTCGTGACCCCAACAGGTAAACGTAACGTTAGTAAATAAATTTTGTATGAGGAAAAACTACACAAAAAGTTTACCGAACTGTAGGCGGGTGACATATCGAACGAAAGGGCTTATTGTTCTCTACCTATATTTTTTAGACAATACAAAGATTTAATTTTGAAGTAGATTAATATGACTATTCCCACACATATATTCGAAACTAAAACGAATCCTTGGATGTTTAAAGGATTCCAGAAAATATTTTACTACTAAAAAAAATATTAAAGACAGAGAACGTAAATAAGAAGTTTATGATTTTAAAATAACATAAAAAAGATAATTATTCGTTTAGAACCCTTTGTTCCGAATCTGTTTGGATTTCAAATATGTTTAGTACTTTTCGTAAGTTTCACAGTAGGTACGACCCTTGGTTTCTTAATTATGTAAGTGAATGCATACGAAGTTCTTTTACTAAAGTAAAACACAAAGCTTTGCACATGCATGTAGACAAAACAGTGCATTGACACCTTCAGCACTCGCATAAAATAATATCATTCTACAAAAACCTATTTTGTCTTTACGGCCAGTTAGATTTGAAGATTACTTCGTCGGGCGAAAAAAACTGGTGACAGCGAAATTTTCAAATCTCCCGCTAGCCCCCGGCGAACATAAAACGCGAGAGTCGAACGGTCGCCGCGAGCGCGAGGTGCGTCCTTACACAAAAACTCAATCTTATCGCAGCCCCGACATAATATTCCTTCGAATGGAGCTCTGCGGGACGTACCGTACGAGTAGGTACCTATCGCCGTCGTCGCACAATTCCGTCGCTATGAATACAAACAATATGTTCGGGTATCGGGCGCCGTGAATGACTTATAAAGGATTTGCGAGTTGATTGCATGCAGCTATCTTGATGGTTCGAAATTGACGAAAATATGGTGGAAAAGTAATAGGTTGTTCACGTGTGTGGTAGATGTGGTTGGTTCGCCTGGGCCCGGGGCGTCAGATCTCCAGCGATAGGCGGCCGCCGGGATCACTCCGGGTTGACGACCGCCGTCTATCTGTTGATGTGGTTGGTTCGCGTGGACTCGGGGCGTCAGATCTCCAGCGATAGGCGGCCGCCGGGATCACTCCGGGTTGACGACCGCCGTCTATCTGTTGATGTGGTTGGTTCGCCTGGGCCCGGGGCGTCAGATCTCCAGCAATAGGTGGCCGCCGGGATCACTCCGGTTTGACGACCGCCGTCTATCTGTTGATGTGGTTGGTTCGCCTGGGCCCGGGGCGTCAGATCTCCAGCGATAGGCGGCCGCCGGGATCACTCCGGGTTGACGACCGCCGTCTATCTGTTGATGTGGTTGGTTCGCCTGGGCCCGGGCGTCAGATCTCCAACGACAGGCGGCCGCCGGGATCACTCCGGGTTGACGACCGCCGTCTATCTGTTGATGTGGTTTGTTCGCCTGGGCCCGGGGCGTCAGATCTCCAGCGACAGGCGGCCGCCGGGATCACTCCGGGTTGACGACCGCCGTCTATCTGTTGATGTGGTTGGTTCGCCTGGGCCCGGGGCGTCGGATCTCCAGCGACAGGCGGCCGCCGGGATCACTCCGGGTTGACGACCGCCGTCTATCTGTTGATGTGGTTGGTTCTCCTGGGCCCGGGGCGTCAGATCTCCAGCGACAGGCGGCCGCCGGGATCATTCCGGGTTGACGACCGCCGTCTATCTGTTGATGTGGTTGGTTCGCCTGGGCCCGGGGCGTCAGATCTCCAGCGACAGGCGGCCGCCGGGATCACTCCGGGTTGACGACCGCCGTCTATCTGTTGATGTGGTTGGTTCGCCTGGGCCCGGGGCGTCAGATCTCCAGCGACAGGCGGCCGCCGAGATCACTCCGGGTTGACGACCGCCGTCTATCTGTTGATGTGGTTGGTTCGCGTGGGCCCGGGGCGTCAGATCTCCAGCGACAGGCGGCCGCCGGGATCACTCCGGGTTGACGACCGCCGTCTATCTGTTGATCGTTTGACATCCTCTCACAGCGACTGATAGATTTTACACTTAACTTTTATGGGACCATAATATTTAATGACAATGAGGAGCTAGTGGCTAGATAATAACAGCCGTACGGATCGATCTTCAAGGTTAAGCAACGCTTGCCAAGGTTGGTCTGTGGATGGTTGACCATCTTAACATAACGAGTTTCCTCCGTGCCTCGGAAAGCACGTTAAGCCGTTGGTCCCGGCTGTCAATTGTAGATCTCTGGCAGTCGTTACGGATAGTCAGAAGCCAGTAAATCTGACTCCAGTCTTGCTATGAAGTCCTACCGTGTTACCCAGTTAATGGGCTGTGGAGGTCTGGTAGGCAGCCGCTCCACGTAAAAAACTGGTATTCAGCTTAATCCGGTTTGACTGGAAGCCGACCCCAATATATTTGGGAAAAGGCCTATCCATATCACTTTGGGTCCTTAGCCTATTTGTGGTAGTAGGTGTGAGCGACGAATGTAGAAGATGAGAAACCATTGGTTAATGAAGTGTGCCTTTGTTCGAAAATATTCATTAAATTGCGGTGTTATCGATTTACCCTTTTTTTTATTGAATTATGAACTTTCCTAGTTCAGAAACAAAAAACAAAGTCGCCTACAATAACAAAAAATGTTAACTCTCTTGATTGCCAAATATGGAAATGAATGGGACTAATCGAGAAAACTCAAGAAAAACCTCGCGGTAATGAACGAAATAATAATAAATTGGACCTTAGTTGTCAAAAGGGATTCTCAACAGATTATAAAGAAGTTCGATAAGAGTATTCGCGATTCAATCGAGATCTCGGCTCCACTAATCTAATTACGCTCCACATCTCTTTGTGACGCTGGCGCTGGGCAGGCGCGGCGGCGCTGGCCGAGCGGCGTTTGTTTATTTCCTTTGCCTCGCGAGCTGATATTTTTTTTTGTTTATATTTTTCGCGGAGTTTGCGAGCGCTCAAAGGCGGAGCCGAGTTATGAAATTGTTCAAGCGTTAATTGTAGACGTCCAGTGGCGAATATTAAAGTGGTCGTGTGCGGCGAGGCCGGGAGAACTAACTAGTTAACCTCCACGGTGCCGCTACTTTAAACGTTGCTCAACAAAAAATAATGTTGAATTAGCGAGTTGCGGTGGAGGCGATACATATCGCGGCGTGTTGGATGTTCATTAACACTGTTGTTTTTGGGACTGATTCGTTTGCAGTTTATCCACACTCTGTAAATTTGCATGAAGCTGCTTTGAAATTTCATGAAACGTTTTCAGTGCTTTCACAACTACGGATTTGAAACTTCAACTGGAGGTGTTTCAGTCTACCAGCACTCGCAAATAGCAACAAACCCATCCCATTGACGATCCCAAAATGATGGTAGTAACCTCAATAATTCGCAGATTATTTTCGTTTAAAAAGCAGTTGATTCCGTCGGTCATTTGCTCGCCGTACAGTCGCGGTGGGCGGCGAGCGGCGACGAGTCGATTTTTTCCTAGTGATTGGTAATCGGCGAAGTCATTAGGAAAGCCACGCTTTGTTTTTTACGTCGAGGGTAATGGCGCGAAAAATGTCGTTAGTGAACAAAACACCAGCCGAAAAGAATTCAGGTGAAGAGGTCACTCGTGGAAACTGCGGCTCAAGTTTGTCTTTAAATGTGGTCAATAAAGTATCTAAGTACTTGTGCTAAATTGTATATTTTCAATACCAGCTGCTAGGGGTGTTCGATGTCATTAGCAGGGTCAATACGTAAATTGCATTTCTTGATCTGCAAATAATGATTTTGGGAACAAGGGTAATTTTATTCATAAATTGGGTATTATTCCCTCTAACCGAGCTGCCTGTAACAAAGTAAACTTTTAAAAGGTTCTGGAGTAATAAAACAGTGCTGTGCGTTACGCAGTCGCCGGCCGCGACTTGAGAACTGTGGAGCGGCCATTATTTCATTACTTTGCCCAATAAAACGAATTAAAACCTAATTAGACGCCGCGATTTTTGAACATTAAAAGAGGGGCGGAATTAATTAGTGGAGGGCAGAGGCAATGATTCCAGTTCGGCGAGTAATTGCCGCTCCACCGTTTCAAATATAAATCAGAGAATGGTGCAAGCGAGAAGCAGACGAGTAAGATTAGTTCAAAACTTAGTTTCTCAATATTCAAATCACCAGCTTGTTGATAATCATGTAGTCTTCAGTCTTCTGAACAAAAGATGAGACAATTTTTGAGTAAGTACCTAGATATATCTTATAGGTAGTATGTTAGTGGTCCTTAGCTCCTTCTCTATAGAAGGAGCTAACAACTAAAGGTAGCTCTATAGCTACCTTTAGTTGTTATAGTTTTGCGTGACTTATTGATTTGTTGAAGTGTTAACTGGACATGAGTACATTACACTTACTTAAGTGTGTGCTCTTTTTGTCTACGAAATACTCGTATTAATATCAATAGCTCCTGCTACCGCCTATGCCTGGTACCACACAAACACGTCCAGGAAAAATCTCAGTGTAGCAGTCTTAAGATTCACTTTGAAGGGTGGAACAGATTTCATTGAATCAACGATGAATTATTCTGTTTGTCCGACTTTTTAAACGTTTGCCCGAGACCGCAGTGTTTGACTGAGACGGGGGGTGGGTGGAATCAGCTCGTCTTGAAACATTGTTTAAAGACAGGTAGATATGAAGCACTAAGTAGGCGTTTGAGTTAGTTGTAAGGAAGTGGCTGGAGAGAAGCCAAAGATAAATTAATTAAACATTTTTTTGATAAGGCATTGCTTACTTACTCAACTGCAAAGCAGGGGTAAATAGGTATTTTAAATTCTACTTATTCATCAGCATCAACAAAAAAATAAAGTTATTTGTTATTGAATATCTATCAGAACCTAAAATAAGCTTTCACAAAATTTCATGAAATCCAGAGTTGTAAACGAAAACATTTACTCTACCATGAAGTTAAGGAAAGCATTTGAAAGTGTTTACCAAATATAAGTCAGTTACTGGCACGACTTGCTCCAAGTTCAATCAATTATTTGAGAGCGAAAGTAGTTGGGACTGTGTTGTTGTGAGCGGGTCGCCGGATCGCCGGACGCCATGGCTGCCGCTATAAATCCAATAATTTAATAACGATTAACTCAATTCGTTCATTTCACAAATTAAATCGAGTTTCGTTATAGGCTCTCTCTTTATAAACACCTTCATTTTCGTTATGACCTACTGATTACTTGGAAGTTTGGTTGTTTATTGAATTTTATTGTACACATGATTTATGATCTGATTTGAGGACTTGTGCGGAGTTTGAGGAAGTCATAGCACTCTAATCAGCCATTAGGTTCCTATTTGCTTTTGCTTAAGATAACCAAATGAATCTAAGTGATATTGGTCATTACTGTGATTTGTACCTACTACAACTACTGTCTTCCCATTTATAGGTGCCACAGAACACCAGTGGTCGTTTTTGTGCGTCAGAGTGCACTGTGAAACCAATTTATCAGATCATTACGCACCTTTTACCGCTGCCATTTGTACGAAAACAAATTAACTGTAGACGAAGGACAGAGGTATCCGCCGGCCATTTGTATAATGGCAGCGTTTCCGGAAGTTTGACAGGTCGGATAAAATGTCGCGCGATTTTTAGTAATTAAAGGGGTGCTATCGGCAGGGGTAGGTGCACGGGGGGGAGGGGTCCAGCGAGCGGCGAGGTGACGGAGGTAGCACACCAAATGATCACTTTAATGCTTTTATTGCCTCAACATTTTTGAGAGCCGACCTCATAATTACAGTTTGATAGAAGTAATTATTTTAAATTAAATGTAACGATAATGGTGAAACTTTCCACAAGTGTACCTAATATTCATGCATTGAGGTATCTTTATGTATTTTTAGGGTTCCGTGCCTCAAAAGGAAAAAACGGAATCTTTATAGGATCACTTTGTCTGTCCGTCTGTCTGCCAAGAATTTTTATCTCGGGAACGCGTGTAGGTATCGAGTTGAAATATAAATAAAACCATATACTCAAGTCTACGGTCCCTTGAAGCTGTAAAAAAAACATTTTTATAAGTTAACATAAAATAAAGATATGGCCGTTTATGCCGCAAAAAACGAATATTTCGACACTCTCAAGAGAATCAAAATTCATAGGGTATTTCCCGTTGACCTAGAACTATGAAATTTGGCAAGCATTATCGTCTTATACTACAGGTATGAGGAAAAGTCTAAAAACTATACATTTGTGATTAAATCATGAAAAATATAGCCTTTATTTAAAGTAGTTAATCAATCATCGAGCTTAATAAACCACTGATTGGATTCAAAATCTAGGTACTTTAAAAAATTAAGTGTTATCCCGAGTAACATTTAACGTTTATTTCATCAAAATCGACCCACAAAATCAAAATATATTGAATTTTAAGTTTAATGAAACTTCCTGATGCATTCTAAAAAGCCAGAGCGCAATCTATTGAGAAAAAATAAAATGCACGAAAGCATGAAAATAACACCTTAACAAGTTATTTGTTTAACTTTTAATACGTAGGTACCAAAATAATAGTGAAGATATTAATTAATTAATATCTTATCTTATCTTATCTTATCGTTATTAATCGTAACAAACTTTCTTTAACGTCTTCCGCTGCCAAATATTTTGTCTTGTCAGTTTACGAAATAGTCGATAGACGGCGCTGCACTGATGTCGCGTTTTTCTGAATCACAGTGTTAATATTTTCCATTAGAGAACGATCCTCACACGATTTGTAACAGCGCAGCTTTGTAGGTCTTGCTTGAAATGTATCTGCTATGGTCCAAAACCGTTAAATCTCTGATTTGTACTGATTCTTAGCTCGAAAAAATCTACGAGACTTGATTCCTGAACTATTTATAATACGTACCTACAAATTTGTACGGAACCCTCGGTGCACGAGTCCGACTCGCTCTTGACCGGTTTTTTATACTGCGTTTTCCTCTGATTGTTAATGAATGACCTTTCTGCAGTTAGTGTCAATCATTTTCCTGGTATCTGGTGTTAATAACATTGGCCTGCCGCCGGCTATCTCTGAACTCAGCGAGTCTTACTTAATTAATAAACCCTTGATTAGATAGCGTAGTATTATGCGTTAGGCGTTCATTCAGATTGCATTGACCTCTTTGAGATTAATCGTTCGGTATTTCAGGTTCAGGAAAAAATGCATTTGGTACCTATAAGGTACTTAGGTATTAGTTACATTTATTAAAACAAACTAATTGTATATTAGTTACTTCAGCTCATTAGTGACTGCCATAAATGCAAGAATTTATCTAATTAATAAAAACCTGTATCTGGATTCCAATGTTTTATAACTCTATCAACTTTCCTCATCATCACCAAACATTTCTTATTGTCACAGTTCCCAGAATGCATTGTTTCAGTTATTTTTCCGGCACCCTTCCTCGGTGGCGCACGTAACTCAGCACACAATCAAACTGCCGCCACTCTCCACAAATTAGTTTTGATATTTAAATTAGTCCCGCCGCTGCCGCTGGCGATCGCAGGAGACATCTTAAACCCTACGATTTTGATTGCGGTGCCATTCCGTTGTTATGGAATCGAAAAGCCCTCAGGTACCGTTTCTAAGACATGGTATTTAAAGATTTGAGATGGTCAAACATTTCGTATTTTGATCTATTTTTCTGTATTTAAACTTTATTTGTCAACCGTAGTGAAAGATGTCTGGTGGGTCGCAGATCCGGTCTCTCCGGGAGGCAATGGTTGAGCGCTTGAACGTGTCCTTACAGGCTGTTTCTGAATGGGGCGATGCAAATCTGGTCAAGTTCAATGCTTCTAAGACCCAAGCGTGTCTATTTTCCGCCAAAAGGAGCCAATTCCACCCAGCTCCATCTTTCCGAGGTTTAACCGTGCCGATAACCGACCAACTTGAGCTTCTTGGGGTTACATTAACATCTACTCTCAATTTTGGCCCTTATATAGAGGCAAAAGCTCAAGTGGCTGCAAGGAAGTAGGGGATCCTAGCAAAGGTGAGACGGTACTTCACGCTGGAACAGCTGCTCAAACTCTATCAAGCGCAAGTTCGATCTTGTATGGAATACTGCTCTCATGTTTGGGACGGATCTGCCAGTTACCAGCTTGATGCCTTTGAGTCAATTGAGAAACGAGCCAAGAGGATCATCGGCATTTTGGGGAATGTGGGACCCTGGGAGTCTTTAAGTCAAGAGTGAATAGGCTACTTCTAGGCAAGCATGCTCCATCTTCGACCACATCATCGCTTACCATCAGGTGAGATAATGGTCAAACGCGTGCCTATCTGTAGTAAAAAAAAAAAAAATGTAAAATGGCTCTTCAAAATCGTTATGGTTATAGGAAAAATCAACCCCTCAGTCGTTTGATCGCGTCGTACAGAGTAAAGTGCCCCACCGTCCAGCAGGTTCGGTTCAAAGATTGATTTCTCTTTCTCGTCGGACTAACTAAAACTTCTTCGAGCTGCCCCCCTCGCCTCACCTCTGCCTCCCCCTGCGGGGCCCGCGCTCAGGCCGTTTGATCGCGTTATTTCGCAAGATAAGTCCGTTAATTGCCTTTACAGACAGGTTGCTCATTCTATTCCAGATTATTGATCTTGCTGAGAAGTTTTTGTATGTCTTCAGAGGGGATTGTTAAACGGTTTTTGTTTTTAATTGAACAGTTCTGTGAAAGGACCCGATGGGCTTGAACTTGCTTGTTGGGCTTCGTGTTCTGATTAAATTAGCCGTGTCAATACCGATGTGATTGAAACAATCGACTCATTCCAACGGTATGGACGACGAACAATCTCAATAAAGTACGAGTAGTATCTCTTTCGCGAAGTGTAAGAAAGTAAAGTGATGTTCAAAAGGGAGACGTAGACAGCAGGATGTATCCATAGCGTTAGCAGGCAAGAGCGAGACAACAGGCGAGTTTACAAGCGTAAGAATAAGGAGCACCTCAGACAAAGGTCTTTGTGCAAAAAGTACAAAGTGCAGCCGACAGACAGCGACATACCGACGTAACTAGAAGGACTCAGTATGATACAATTATATCTACCTAGGTACTTAGTCAAGACGATTTACCTCCGTTTTCTGTAAACTGTAAAATAAGTACATATTTATGGTTGTTTACCAACCTTAAATTATGGATGCTATCGTCGGTGTAAAGCTAAATATAGCTTTTGTAATTGATTCCAAATTGTAAAACCGCAGGAAGTACCTACGACTGAAGTGAATTAGTAACGAGTGCACCGACTGTGGTCACTGCCGCCTTATATGATCACAAACAAAAAGTGTTCCTCTTCCCTGTAGCGAGCCTTTAATATTTAATTATTTGTAAAATAGTGGTACTTATATGAGTGGACTTGACATGGGACATGGACATGGGGCTCAAAAGACTACACTGTGGTAATCACTCAGACACACCAGTATGTTTGAGTTGGTACCCGTCATTCCTCTTGTTGAGGAGCCCCTGGCTAAATAATAACATCCGTACAAATTGATCTTCAAGGTTAAGCAACGCTTGCTAAGGTCGGACTGTGGATGGGGTCAAGTTAAGCCGTCGGCCGTTGGTTAAGGCGTTGGCGATCATTTATAGATTTTGCAGTCATTAGGTACGGTGACTAAGGGACTCACCAGAGAATGGGCAGCAGCGTTCTTTGTAAAGTGAACACCATACACTGCGATCACCAACTCGCCTGCCCAGCGTGGCGATTATGGCAACCCGGGGCCTTTTGGGGGAGGCCTATGTCCAGTAGTGGACGTCTTTCGGCTGATATGATGATGAGGTACGGATTGTCAGAAGCCAGAAAATCAGACACCAGTCCCGCCAGGAGGTACCATGGCAGACAGGCTGGCGCTCCATCAGCTGAATCCGGTTTCACTGGAAGTCGACCTTAATACAGTTGGGAAAAGGCTAGGCAGATGATATAGTCCGTCAATCCTCACGCTCATCAATCCTTTCTCAATTCTAATGTTGTATAAACTGGAATAAGCCGGTTATTGTTTAAGGTTTTATTGAATTTACAATTGAGATTATCTCCCCTAGTTCTCGACCGATTTCTTTTTAATCAAATTACGTTTTGGCTACCCTTTCCAAATTATCGGCTTTCATTAAAGAATTTTATTCGCGGGATATTAAATTGTTGCTTTGATAATTATCAAGATTTGTCTTGAAATAAGTCACAGTTTGTTATGTTATTTTGTTTCTTTAGAGTCGCAATAATCATTGCGCGCATCTGTACAAGAAAATAACTTAAAAAAAAAACTGACTTCAAAAAACAAAACTGGACCGAGAAAATCTCCAACCAAGATCTGTGAGAACGCTGCGGTGAGACTCCGATCGACCAGCAGATCAAACACGCAAGTGGAACTGGATCGGCCACACGCTCCAAAGGGATCCTGAACACATACCGAGGCAAGCCCTAGATTGGAATCCCCAAGGAAAGCGTAAACGTGGTCGCCCCAGGCAGACCTGGCGCCGGACGATCATTGCTGAAGCGAGGCAATTAGGAAAGACCTGGAGCGAAATGAAGCGCGAAGCTCAAGACTGTTTGGGATGGCGGCGCACTGTGGACGCCCTCTGCCCCATCTAGGGGACTTAAGTCAAGTAAGCCAAAAACAAAACACGACAAAGTATAAAATAACTTTAACTTCGGAAGTCGGTGATTTTGGTATTTTTTGGTATTGTTTATACTTTGTAGTGTTTTGTTTTTGGAAGTTAATTTAATTTTCTTATAAAAAGTTTTTATTGTTCACTTTTTGTGGTACCTGCGTACCACTAAAACTGAAACCACAAACACAGCGACTGGCGTAATGTTATGTTATGAACTGGTGTAAACAATCAACAGACATGCGATTTCAGAAATCCCGATCCATTTGCTATCATTGATTGAAGAGTTCCGTTCCCTACCTCCGAAGTTCTTCATCAGATCTTCACCAAATTAAAAAATCGGTTAAAAATTGGTGAAAATATCGCTGAACAAACATTAAAAAAAATACATAGGTACAGCCGAACATAGAACCTTTATACCTTTAAGAAGTCGGTTAAAAATAAGTTTAGTTCTTCAGTAGATGTCTATATCATTTGAGTAGGTACCCAGCCTTATTGTTCGATGATCTGAGATTAGTTTCGTCATGAATATCAAAGATTATTTAATTAAGATCTGTACTAATCCTCTCGCCGCGTCCGCCTCTAACTCGGCTCGTATTGTGTTCTAATTGAAAAACTTTTCTCGTTTTCAACTAATTATATCGAGACGAAGACGAAAATCTTTTGCAAATATTTATTGAGTACTGGATTGTCGCTCGCGATACAAAGATTACTGCCGACCAATCGAAGTTTAATCCTTCTGCGGTCTCCTTTGTGCGTATGAAGATAACTGAAGAGAGAGTGAGATAGCGTTACTGTAATAGTTATCAACTAGCTGCGAACGTTGTTGAGGTGAAGGCTGACTCTTGTTTTTAATTAATTAATTTTATTATTTTTCTCCGCCGCCGCGCGCCGCCGCGTTGGCTTTATTGGCGGAATTTCTCGAGTAATTAGTCGTTTTATTATTATATAATATCGGAAGGGTTGAGGTGCGACCAGATGCCACCATCATCACGACTCGCCGCCGCCGGTGCTGCCTGCACAGGGATGCCAATTTTTATTTATTTTTGGGGAGCTCAAGATTCAACCCTTGATTTCCTTGAGTTTGAAGATGGAATTTGTTTTCTTTAATTAATTTTTGATTTTTACGTTCCTTTTGGCGGGTTGTTAGTGCAGCAGAATTAATTTAAAGGAACCATCCTTTCATTAATTTTAATATAAGTATGAAACGATTTAAATATTTTAAAACGTAGTTAAATTATTATGATAAGTAGTGTAAGGTGGAGGAATGCGATAAGAAGTGTCATTACAGTTGATAAAATACCTACCCACTTACCTAATGTGTAAAGAACAAACACAACTCGCGCCAGCATTCTTACGAGCAATAACGTATCTTGAACAAACAAACCGTTTGCGGCGATATGCGACAGTGCGCCGACAGCCGAGGAGCCGAGAGCCGAGGTACTCTCACCACGTGTCAGATGATCAGTAAACAATGGCCACTTCGCCATTAAGGTAATTAGTACAGGCCTTAATCCAATTAGAAGTGTTCATAGCGAGTTCTTGCGCCGCCAGCTAATCACCGAGAGTGCTGGCTTCCCTGCTCACCCACCACCGACACCACTCTTACGTGACACGCTTGTTTATTCTACCTAGTTCCTAGTTTCGGGAAAAATCTGTTAGGTGGAAGGAAACTGTTTGTTCAAGGAAATGATAACATCGGTGTCGTGACGGGCGTGTTACGTGTTAGGTGGTAAACACAATAGGTTTTAATTAGGGAAATGTGTTGAATAGGTAGTGCGACTGAATTCCCCACGAAATTAAGAGGTAACACGGAACAATACAACTCATTATTGAACACGTGTACGATGAATGTCGCCTGTTGCCAGCAAGGGAGATTACATTACTTACCTCCCCGAGGTGACGTCATGACGTCAGCAGTCAATCCTGTGACCTACGATGTTGATGTGACGGACCCGGCATTGGCTGATGACTGACGTACCTAAGCATACACCCACTGCCTTCTTTAGGTATAGTGACTTGATGATTTAACTCGTAACTGTATAAGTGAGCTAACTGTAACCACGTTTTCTAAAATGTTTTTGTCAGTTTAAGCCTTATATTAATAACAGCAGGCAGTATCGGTCCAAAGGGCAATTGCTCTACACGAGCATGCGCTACAATGTACGCTCAAGTGGAATTGGTGATTGTCTATGCCGATCGTGTTAACCGCCTTATCGTAGGTAAATATCACACTCTTAAACATGGTGAAACTCGAAACCACACAAATAAAACAGATGGAGGAAAGTTTAGCAGGAAAGTAAGACGGTGTGGCTGCCTAACTAACTACTTACTCAGATATTGTTGCCTACATTATTTGTGAATATTATGTAGGCAACTAAACTACTGAAAAAAATTATATATACTTTAAATAAAAGTAAATTAATCAACAGTTACATCAGATTCGATACTATTCCTTTTTCGGAAAGTTTTATAAATACAGGACAATAGTTTGTTGATTTTCGGCGTTTTCTTTCCTTGAAACGTAGGAAACTAATTAAAGAACATGTTTCAAAATAATCCCAGCTGCGGCGCTACTGATTTGTATTTCCGATTTTACAGTAGGAAGAGTAGAATTTATATATTATTATCAGTTTATCACCATGTCGGTGGCTATAATTATTTAACTGAGAATTTTTTTTTATGTTTATCACAAATACCGAAACAAAATATGTGTTGATGTGAACTAAACAACGTGTAAAAGAATTACAGATGTGGTGCTGGCGATGTATGCTTAGAGTAGGTACCATGGACGGCCCGCTGTACCAACATATCTATTCTCAAACAACTGAAGATAGAAAAGAGTCAACGGCTATCCACAATCTGCCTACAACGAATACTGCGGTATTTTAGCCATGTTGCACACAGGGTTGCCGACAATTTGGAACGCCTAATAGTGACCGGCAATATCTATCGAGGAAAAAGGCCTAGGGGTCGAAGTCCCAGGCGATGGTCAGACCAAATAACGGAGGAGTTGAAAATACCTGTCAGCGACGCACTCCACCAAGCCACAGAACGGGATGAGGAGACAACTGGTTGACGGAATCAAACGGAGTCACGGTCCTCAGCAGTGAGGGAGCGACTGAAGAGAGAAAAGAATTAAATTAAATATTGACCCGAAATGAGGTTATTGAACTCATTATGAACAACTTTCACTACGGGACCAAATCGCGAAATAAATCAGCCGTTCAGTACATTTTTGAGTTAATCGATTTTTTTTTCGCGATTTCAGTGTTCGCATCTAAACATACCTAATAGTAAAAGTTGAAAAGAAACACCAGGTTTAAAATTACAAAAACAATATTTTCCACAAAGAAAATATTCTCAAAATCACAGATATGCAAATACAAACGACACTTCCTAAACCGAACTGTTCCTCTAAATTTTTAGATAGCAAAGTCTTACACTGAAGATATTAATAAACCCCTTTTCCCAGTAGGTAAAAAGCTGTATGTACCTGTATCACCTGTTGTGCAGGTGCGGTGGGCGTGTCGGCAGGTGGGCCGCGCCCCGCCCCCCGCACCTGCCCACCCGCCACCTGAGCCCACCGGCGACACCGCCCAGGTACATAGCGGCCTATGTCGCCAGGTAAATAACGAGCTTCACCTTTCTCTGTTTATTTACTTCATCCGTTAAGTGTTGCCGAGGTTGTGTAGGTGAGAGTGACGAACGTTTGCCAAATTGGAGTCGTTGTTGCTATTCTACCTATTTATCTAAAAATCCGGGTATATTTGTAAAATATTATGAGGAAAATGTGTCCACTTTCTTTTTGTACCGCTCGATTCTAACCCACATTCAAATTGAACTGGCTGTTCTACCATTAGTTTGTAACTTTTTTTTTAAAGGATGGGTAAGCATCAAATGACAGCGGGAGGAGTTATTTGATGCTTTCCCTCATCTGGTTAAAGCAGAAGGGAGTGTCAGACTCTTACTGACTAAAACCCATCCGTGTTCCTCCTAACGCCCTTTCGGTTCCAGGGCTGCGATGCCTCTTTCGAACAGATCCCGTAACTCCGGCAGGCACTGGCCCTACCGGACGCCGTCTTCTAGTTGTTTATTACTTGGTTAAAAAAAAAATCTTAACAATTTTAAAATATTTATTTTGTAAATTGGTTAAAAGTAACACTTATATTTTTACCGCCCGTATTTTTTGTGAACTTAATCTAGATGAGGCCAGCGTCTCCTAGTTGACTACTTTGACAGAAAACACCGAAACAATCAAACTCATGTGAATATCTTTTTTAGGTTCATAAAATTAATTTGCTGGTCGAATCATATGAGAACCATGAAGACTAATGACTGAGGTCGTGGTTAAGATAAGTAACATGAAGTTTAGGTTAGACTTGTCCAGACAATGCAAGCATTTTGTCAATAACGTGGAGCTCGACTCAAAATAAGGATGTCAGTGATCTGACGATACACCATAATATACCTCATTATAATCATCGTGGTGTTGATTAGAATAAGGTAAGTACAAATCGCTCTGTGTATGTACCTATATACTTATTTGTACGCAAATTAGTTCATCTCTATGTATAAGGTCACTCTAACTATGTCATTACGCACAACCGAACATTGCCTACCTTACTTCCTCGCATAGGTACCTACTTAGGAACAATGGAAAAGCATAACGGTCACAGAACCGACATGCAAACAAAATATCAGCTTAAACTAGGCAGGTACCTATACTTTTTAACCTAATACTAGTATATATTCTGAACTATGTTATTATAGACTTTGGACGTCATAAAGCTTCAACAAACTATTCTAAACGTATTTCATGTAGCCTTCCCACCGATCCAACCCGATCAATAAACTGAAGCACCTCTACAGCCTGGCCCAAGTGGCCTCCACTCGACACAACCCGCGGCCGCTACGGGTGTCACCTTCTTGTCGCATACATTTTTTGCGCACTTACCGTGCGGGCGGCGCGGCGGCGGCGCGGCGGCGGCGCGGCGGCGGCGCGGCGGCGGCGCGACACGGAAGAGGAGGTGCCGTCTTAGGCGCGCGAGCACGAAGGGTTGACCTCTGGGCTCGCGCGCCGCTGTGCGGTGTGTTACTGCTTGTGCGAGTTTTATGGATCAATATAAAATACTGAATAAAGGAAACAGGAATACAGGAGACGTACGATATCTGGTCCTTCGTCCTGAAGGCCTACCTCGTACTTAAAAAGCGTTCCATTTTACGTTATAATATCATCTCAGTGACCATTAATATCAAAATGTAGGGAAATTAGAGGTGTTTGTGACAGCTTGTGATTGCGAGCGCTCCTAAATAATACGAGGATCACCTCTCTGATCATAGTATTTTATTTCCTATCTTTTTTAGGGTTCCGTACCCGAAGGGTAACCAACGGAACCCCAGTACTTAGCCTCTGCTTTCCGTCCGTCCGTCTGTCTGTCAGCGGGCTGTACCTATTACAATAATCTTAATAGGTAGACAGTTGAAATTTTCACAGTGTGTATTTGTATTGCGCTATAACAACCAATAATAAAAATAAAAGTAAATTAAATGGGCTTAAACAAAAGACGCGGAGGTGTATATTTCGCTTTATGGTACGCTTTACGGAACATTTCGTGTAAGAGTCCGACTCGCACTTGGCCGGTTATTTACCTACCCATCAGACAATTAATCGTTCCGAACCTTTAGCACTTGACTATCAAATCTTCGGTAGGAACAACCAAAAATTATTAAAAAGCCGAGTCAGGAACAGTCCGCGGTGTGTATTGTCTCAGTTTTTCGCGACACGAGGACGTTCGGCCACGCCGCCGCGGTCCCGCGCTTAGCATAATTTGCACATATCTACACTTTTTGCCGCAATCCCGCGATCCCCTCCGATTGTATTGCTCGTGCATAAATACGGACATTTGAAGTTGAACTCCTTTAGAAGCGAAGGACGAAAATACGGGTGAAGAGAACGTTTTTAGAAAGAGCAAGTTCTGGGTTTTTGAAACGAAGTTTACAAATAGATACTAAAGTGAGAATTGATATAGCCTATGTTACCCGCAACGATTTTACGAATCTATTGATACCTCAATCATCAAAATCAGTTCAGTGGTTTAGCGTTTATTCCACAGAAATATAAAAAACAGGTTTATTCGTATGTTTTAATTTTTTTCGTATGTTCCACTCTAAGTGGAGCATAGGTACGAATATACATATATACATAGGCAGCTAAAATCATAACCCTTCCTTTGCCGTAGCTGGGTAAACATTTACTAAGAAGAAGAGCACGACGACATCACTTGCTGGCAAAGAGTACCAACGCGTAGTTTTCAACACCAGTGTGCATCATCAGTGTGTGTCATCTTCATTTTTTTTTCTGGAAATTATCGTATTAACTATCACTATGAGATTATCACCTAAAGGGTTAATACGCATCACCTGAGCACACACCAAATCCGCCACGTGCGAGCTATAAGCGTAGCACTGAACAAACTGTGTAACATGAGGACGTGACGTCTGTGCTCCGTGACGATGGGACGCAGCGCAAACACTATCGTGACGTGTGATGCCGGCGCGGTCCTAATGTGGCGCGCTGTTTGCTGAGTATGACGAGCGACAATGTTGCTCCTAGTTAACTTGGATAGATAAAGGAATAAACAGCAAAGGAGTGCAACTCGCTGCCTGCGTCTGTGTTTCCAAACGCTTACAACCCTAATCTCTTCAAAGTTAGAGTGAACAGGCTCCTTCTGGGTAGGCTCGCTCCATCGTAGACTTTGTTTCTGACATAGACTAGAGTCAAGAGCAAACCCAAAATATATATAAAAAAAAAAACTGAAAAAATATTGATAAATAAATCTTTACCTTTAGACACAGGTCCACCTAAAGTATAGGTATTAAAGGCAAAATATAAATTAGAGTAGTAAATTGTTAGACATGGTGCTACCTACATCTAAGTAGGTAAATGAAAAAGTAGGTACGAGTACCTATTTTGGTGTGAACGGAATTTCAATTGTAATTTAAGTGAAACTAAGGTATGAATTATGTTATGTGTACCTACAAAAACATCAAACAGCATTAGAGAGGAGGCAGACATTCCCTACTTATCTTGATTTAATTAATGAACAGAAATACAACAAAAAGTAAACATCGCTTGCTGTGTACGTTCCACCGCGCAGGGGAGGGCACCTCAGCGGAGCGGCGATGGAACGCAAACACGACTAGAGCTCATAAATAAGTGCGTCACGAGTAATGTTTGCCAACTAATCCCATGGTGCTAGCACATCGTGAGGTAGTACAGAAGGACCAGTCCTGGTTGCCATCAGTACAAGTTTAGGCCTATGAATTATAGATTAAAGAGTTGCTCTAAGTTTTTTAAATCTTTCAGAGAAGGTAGTATCGAGACCTGTGGAAACACAATACTCATTCCAGGATTAATTATGTTGTCTCAAGAGCAAGAAAGAAAATCGTTTCATTAAATACCAAAAATAAGGATTAGCATGCTTGTAGGGAAATAGAGTGACGAGTAATCGCTCTTGGCCACATGTATTTGAAAAATTATTTCAGTGTTAGATAGCCCATTTATCGAGGAAGGCTATAGGCTATATATCATCACGCTAAGAGCAATAGGAGCGGAGCAGTAATGAAAATTAGGACGCAGAAAAAGGTGCGCGGGTCAACTAGTTTGGTTATATTATTTTATTTGTTGGTGATTGCAACCGCAAGCATACCACAATGAAAATAGTTTACCTTCTGTTTTGTCTGCCACGCAAGACTCGGAATTGAAATTTAAATGATAACAGGTGCGCGAGAGTGTTCGTCGCAATCGTCACCTCTAGAGGCGTCACTTGACGGTTACCATACTCGTAAAAAGGTATATTGCCCGTTAATGGAGTCACTGCTTTGTGAAATATTACCTTAGAACGTTTTATTTATTGAAATATAGGTACTATAGTTTGTGTTGAATGCGTCTTAAACGGCTCTGATAGTCGTTTATATAAATAAAGAGATAAATACCTATAGAGTCTATTCTAGGTACAGGCGTGTCAAGTGTGTTTATGATATCGTTAAATAAAATTACCAAACACAGTTCGTTCTAATTGATAGTTTAATATGTATAAAACGAAAGTAACTGGCGTTGTTAACAAAAAAAAAAGATTTATGAGTGAGGTTTTGTTTGCCATAAAAATAAACGTCCATGTGTATCATGAAGGGAATGTACTAACAGCCAATATTTAGAGTTTAGAGCAACGTAAGGGTGAATGTACTTATAAACCGTAATGATAATGACAATATTCATTAAACTCGTATCAACATGAAAATTAACCGATAAATAACAGAATAATTAATAAATCATGGCACGATCATTGTTCCTCCTCGTATCGACGTAGGAATAACATTGTAATTGTGTATTATTTTAATGAAAGTTCGCAATGACTTGGTGAGGGTGGTGCGCCGCAGTACAGTCAGCCACCAGCGACACGGCGCCGCGGGAGTGACGTAACGAGCGGCTTATTGTACAAAAATGGCCGCAAGCGGGAACCTGGATTGAAGTGTATTGAGTAATTTTCACTGCGCACCGTCATGTACTCCCTCGGAGACATAGTGGCGGAGGTGCAGAAGGTTAACTGTGAGATGATTTTTGTTAGCAAGCTTTCTCTTATCAAAAATTAGTGGGTTCGGTAATTCAAGTGAAAAAGTAGTTAGAGAATGCAAATAAAAAAAGAAATAATCTTTATTGTGCACCAAAACCAATATATAAAGCCTTAAAAATAATAGAGTATAATATTGGACGGTCTTAAAGATACTAGTTGTTGAAGTAGGTGGTCTACATAATAAAAGGAATTCCGCTGATTTTAACCGTATGAAACCTTTTCCTACTACATATTGCCATCTCGCAGGTGTTTTGAAATCTATAAAAATAATAACAATAACCACTGCAACAATTGTTGAGTAAATAAATAAGGTAATAAGTTTTCAATTTCAATCTTAATTAATGTAACATATTTTACTGTGAACCGGGGTAGTAAGAAAACAGCGCGCACCTCAACATGAACAAACATAAATTGTGTGAGGTTCCGGCACAATCAACCTCCCGCCATTCGCTTTGTTAGCACGACTACGAACGATCCCGTGCGACGCGTAGACCGCGTAGCGATTCGTAGCGCCTCGTAGCGCTGCGTAGCGCCTCGTAGCGATTGGAGGTGCTATTGTAATTGAATGATGTTTGCGTATGTTTGTACGTAAATTGGTTTTACGATTCCATTTGTAAAGTAAAGACAGGTGTTTGTGTGTGTCGTTGAGAATTAATGCTAGGAAGTTGAAATTGAGGAAGTGTTATAAACACATAGCTTTTCTCTACCTAAACAAATAAGACATTGTCAATGATTGAAAAACAATTAAGTAGTGTTATTTACATTAAATCCATGATTAAAAATTCGTATGGGCCACCGTTCACTTAGCCAGAGCCAATCTTAAAGTATTTAACACCAATCAGCAATCTTCCTGAATCTTAACATAGGTATTACCTTCACCCGAGTTATAATAACTAAATCACAGCACCTCTCGGCACGCACACGTTCCCCTGCATACACCTAATAAATGTTCGTAGAGAGATTCTCCGTCAGGTATCCGATATGATTTTATTACGCGCGCCAAATATTTGCACCGCGCTCCCCTCGCCCAAGATGCTGTGATCAGATCAATTCCTCCGCGTATGCTTCAATCCAATTACTTTTTTATTTGTTTGATGATTTCAATACACCGGTGAAAATGTTGAATAAATTGGTTCAACAAGGCAAAGATGTTTGCTCAATGTACAAAATTTATCGAGCATGACTTGTAATTTTCTAAGAATAAAATGGCCGTTTGCTTTGTTGAATAAATTGAAACACGGGGCATAATTTCTCAAAGTCCAATTGTAACACCCATCATAGTTGTGTGGCGCCTCTGTGTTACCATAAAAAAAGCATATTAAAGTTAGGATTGAAAAAACTCTAGTAGAAAAAAAATTAGTCCATTAGATTGAAATATTATCTAGGTTTTTTTGGACCAATCTAAATTTTGGGATGCATGAAAGAGCCGTGTAGCGCATTTTGTTCCGTCAGACACTTACCTGATCCGAGCGCTCGGCGCATCCTGGACAGTCTCACCTAACATCTTTTAAGACTGAACAATCCTTCCCTTGCGGTGGTAGGGCTACCGCCCGCCTGGTTCGCGACCACCCTCTCGAATCGGAGTCAAGCAGCCTAAAAAGCCTCCAGGTTCCCTAAAAAACTCTTGAAATCAAATGAAGCGCAAAAGTAAAAGGAATAAGTTAAAGCAACGGCGGCACTTTCTCCCTCTTAAAGTGCAATTCACTAACATCCGTGGATTGCACTCAAATATCAATCCGATCTATCACCACCTTGAGACCGAGATGCCGCACTTATTATTTTTGATGGAGTCGAAGATAGCGACACCTTTAGACGTGTCGTACCTCAAGTACCCGGGATACTCGCTCGAGCATAAGTTTAAAAAGCAAGCCGGGGTCTGCGTGTACGTCCGTGATGACATCTGCTGTCAACGTCTCCGTTGCTAAAATTGCGGGTTTTTCTAATCTGTGGTTGCTGGTGGACACCGGCTCTCATAAAACAATTTATGTCGGTGTTTATAGGTCGCACAGTAAAGATCAGGAGACGACAAGACTCTTTGACCATCTTACAGGAGCAGCCGAATTGGCCCAACGCAAATATCCGACAGCGGAGATTGTTTTTCTGGGGGATTTTAATGCCCATCATCAGGAATGGCTTTTCCCATTTCAGAAAACTGACCATGCTGGAAGAGAGGCGCGCAAGTTTGCGATATCTTTAGATCTCCACCAACTGGTTAACCAAGCTACCCGCGTTCCGGATATGGAGGGCCACACACCCAACTGTTTGGACCGTCTGCGGACTACAGATCCGGACAGGCACTCTGTTTCGGTCTGGGCTCCGCTCGGTTTGTCCGACCACTGTCTGGTGAAGTCCGTATCTTCCTGTTCTCCTCCAGATTTAAGTCCTAGAGGCACGAGGCGAGTATGGAGGTACGGGTCAGCAGACTGGGATGAGACGCGACATTTCTTTGCATCTTACCCATGGCGGCAAGCTTGCTTCTCGTCGCGCAGCCCTTCCGACTGCCCCGTCGCAATTGTTGACGTGATACGTCAGGGAATGGAATATTTTATTCCATTCTCTGACGTCCCACGGCTGCGAGGCTAGGCCCTGGTATAACGCGTCTTGTGCGCAAGCTAACCTGCGTAAAGAGCAGGCATACCGGGCATGGGCTTTGACCCGCAGTGACGGGAGCGACGGGCAGTGTATGCACGACAAAAAGAACGTAGGTACAATTCTGCTGCTAAGGATTGCAAACGGGTGTTACGGAAGGCGCGTTTTGACCATGTTGGGCGGATTGGCACCAAATTGGCGTCCTACCCTTCGGGTAGCAAGAAGTTCTGGTCCCTGTCAAAATCGGTCGAGACGAACTTCTGCCATCCTTCGCTGCCTCCTTTGCAGAAGTCTGATGGAACGCTGGCTCATTCCGCGCAGGAAAAGGCAAACCTATTTGCCTCGATCTTTGCCGAAAATTCTCGCCTTGATACTGCCTCTAATACACCATCTCACATACCTCATTGTGGCTCCACAATGCCGAAGATCACAATTCACCTGAAAGAGGTTCGTAAGGTCCTTTGTGGTCTGGACGTGAATAAGGCCAGCGGTCCTGACGGAATACCCGCGAGAGTCCTCAAAAGCTGTGCTCCAGAGTTGTCTCCTATCCTGACGCACCTGTATCGTCTCTCCCTAAAAACCGGAGTGGTGCCGAAGTCCTGGAAGCTTGCTAATGTGCAGCCAGTGCCCAAAAAGGGTAACCGTGCCTACCCTGTCAATTACAGACCAATCGCCATAACCTCCACACTGTGTAAAGTGATGGAAAGGGTACTTAACAATAAGCTGCTAGCATACCTGGAAGACAGTGAGCTCCTCAGTGATCACCAGTACGGCTTCCGTCGTGGTCGGTCAACTGGGGATCTTCTTGTATATGTTACGCATTGTTGGGGCGAGGCCATTGAAAAACGCGGCGAAGCTCTTGCTGTGTCGCTCGATATTTCAAAGGCCTTTGATAGAGTCTGGCATGCTAGTCTGTTGGGTAAGCTCCCCGCGTTCGGCATCCCTGCTGATTTTTGCACCTAGATTTCCGACTTTCCGAGCGAGCGTTCGATCAAAGTGGTCATTGACTGCTGCTCATCGGATCATATGGCTATTGCCGGTGTTCCTCAGGGGTCTGTTCTTTCTGCGACTATTTCTGCTGCATATCAACGACGTGCTGCAACTTGGTGCTATCGGATACGCAGATGACAGCACAGTCTCAGAAAGATACTTTTCCTGTGCGGGAGCCGGCAGGGAGGTAACAGCTACTCTTAGAGAGGTCATGGTGGAGCATGGTGAATTCTACCTTAAATCTCGTTTCCCAGTGGGGCGACGACAATCTGGTCAAATTCAATGCTCTGAAAACACAGGCGTGTCTCTTCACTGCTAAATGGAGTCCATTTCAGCTATCTCCTACATTCCGAGGTACGCCTGTACCTGTTACCGACCGCCTGGAGCTTTTGGGCATGGAGTTGACGTCCAATCTCAACTTTGGCTCAACAATCGAGTCAAAAGCACAGACTGCAGCCAAGAAGCTGAGCATCCTAAATAGGGTAAGACGATACTTCACATCTGGACAGCTTCTGAGTCTGTACAAAGCACAAGTCCGATCCTGTATCTCCATACTCCTATTCCAATACTCCTATTGCAGCCACTTATGGGATGGCTCAGCAAAATACCAGCTTGCTGCATTGGACTCGGTTGAACGCAGAGCAAAAAGGCTTATAGGTGACGAGACGTTGGTGGCTCAGCTTCACAGCCTAGGTCATCGGCGAAATGTTGCCTGCCTGTCGGTCTTCTACAGACTGTTCTTTGGGGAGTGTGCGCAGGAACTCCACGACCTGATCCCACCATCGCCCTTTTACCACCGAATTACCAGACGTACTGCAGGGTACCATCCGTACTTGGTCGATATCCCGACTAGTCGTACCCAGCGCTTCTCTTCCACATTTATTATACGCACAGCTTAAGTGTGGAACTCTCTGCCAGCATCTGTATTCCCGTCCACATATAACCCGTCTGCCTTCAAAACAAGAGTGAACAGGCATCTTCTGGGCACGCTCGCTCCATCATAGACCTCATTTATCGCTTTCCATCTGGCGTGATTGTGGTCAAGAGCTAGCCCATTCCTAAATAATAAAAAAAATGGAAAACTGGTCCGAGTCGGACTCCGAATATTAACGTGTACCTACCTATATTCTGTAAGTAAAGAAATTCAGATTCAGATAACTTCAGATTTGAATATTTAACTTTGACACCCTTACAACTAGCCCTTTCAATTTATTGATATCACATGGCACAGTTGGATTTTTTTTTGGTTTTGATTTTGTACTTTTATCTACTATGGAGTCCCAAAAGTGACCCCATACTCAAAATGTATTTATTTACGTTAGGTATATGTATGTTGGTGTTCACTAATGTACCAACTTTTAACTGAATAGATTCAGTGGATTCGGAGAATATTAGCTATTATGCAATCGTCGCGTATATAACTGATTGTCTGTTAATCTCGGCGATTACCGACATAATCCAAGCGCAGATTGCAGTGACTGCCGCGCCGGCCCGCGCCGAGTGCTGTAGAGCTGTGTCAGTGTGGCAAAAAACTTTTTTACAAAAAAAATATAACCGAGTTCCAAATAAAACAAAGTATAAAATAACCTTAATATCGGAAATCGGCGTTTTTGGTTTTTTTTCTTTGTTTTTTAACACCGACTTCCGAAATTAAGTTTATTTCATACTTGGTAGTGTTTTGTTGGAAGTCGGTTATATTTTTGTTAAAAAAGATTCTTATTTTTCACTTTTGAGTGGTGATGACTTGGACGACGACGTCTTCGTCTACGCGGAAATTGAAATAAGCAAAAATGCTCATAAAATAAAAGTCCTAAGCCAAACTGAATTCAATGTATACGGGACCAAATGACAAGTATCAACTAAAAGGAATTACAGAAATCGGATCAGAAACCTCGGAGCCATCGGTGTACATACATCCTTTTTTGGAAGTCTGTAAAAAAATGACAGAGATACACGAGTGATCGTATATGGGTTCCGTATTTTCCTTACAGGCGTTCGGAAAATACGGCGTCGGGTGTCAGGGTCGGGCGGTTCCTGGCCACCGTAAGCGCGAGCCTGCGGACGGCGAGCGTTGGGTGGCGCGATTCGATCAGAACCAGGCCTGGGTCGACGGCGCGTTGTGTTCCACGCGCGCCTCAAAGAGATGTCAGCATAGAAGAAGGGGTCCGCTAGGGCCAGTGGCTGCCAGATGAATTTAGTCAGTAAGAGTCTGAAACTCCCTTCTACTTCGCCCAGAGCGGGAGGAGTCATTTGATGATTTCCCATCCCTAAAATAAAGGTGTCGCCCGCGATTTCGTCCACATATATGATGGCTACAAAGAATAAAGAATTTCATTAAAATTTTCTCTCTTATATGTTGCATTTCCTACCGTGTACAAAATTTCACATACCTGTTCCAAGTTTTGACTGTGCGTTGAAATGTCAGTCAGTCAGTTTCTCCTTTTATTATAAAGCTGAACCACTAGTCCGATTTCATGTACCAAGTACCTATTTGTGGTGTTTAATTTTCTCAAAACATCGCAACGCTTCCTCTTCCCAATTTCCGTAAAGATGAAACTCTTTCCTCTCATAACATACTCTATAACTACCATGTATTTGCAGACGTTCTCAAAACATAATTCCTTTTATGGTTATTAGTTGTACTTACTATTTCTATGATTTATCTAAACGTTTTAGCACGGGTAAGATGCTTGACATCCCTAATAACAAAGGTGATTGAATTATCTGTTTATGCATTGAAACTGCAAAGCAAGAGAATACAAGTTCATATAACTGATGTAGTGTGATAAATCAATTGGCGTGACCGACATCGGTTTAGTTGCGGTGCTTAAAGAGAAAATATCTGATTTAGAATTAGGTAATTTATTTTAGCAGTAGCTGGAACTGGACCACACGGTAGGTTGGACGTCGTATATCACCGCACACACCTCCAGATTGACGTCGCCGGAACGACCCGATGTGTATGTATGAGATGAACACGATACGGTTTACGAGCGAGAGTAGTGTCGCTCCGTTACGAGACAGTTACATGTGTTAATATTTTTATTATTTGTATTATTGCACGGATGCTATAACTTCCTTCAATTACCCCTCCAAGCTTCTTTATTTACTACTGACTGCTTGGAATGTCGAAATCAGGATAAGAAAGCAATATACAAGATTGTAGAAACGAGTTCCAACCCATTCCACCATTTGTCGTTTTGTATCAACCAAAACGTTTAGTGGCGAAAATGATACAAAATCTTTAATTGCCTATTTGTTCTTTTATATGTATTTTCTATGAAGCAAAAAGCTCAAGAAAGTTCAGTTCAAGAAAGATACTATCCAAACATGTTTGTGTCATGTAATCCGCGACTGTTTTCATATCCACATTTGCACATTCCTCGTCCTCCGCGAAGTTGTTAGCGGCTAAAAGTTGGTGTTGTGCTTGACGCGCTGTCGTCGCGTTTTTATGAGCGCTTTACAGCCCATTATACGCTTGGTGTGTAATAGAAACACTTGATTTGTTCCTCCCAAGACACCGACGTACCACACCGTGTTGGTAAACAAGTCATCGCCACTTTTTAATTTTCTTTCGGGCGTTAACGTGGGGGACGAAGTTTACAAAATAATCAAAGTTGTTGTTGATCCAATTTAAATTGTGTTCAGCCACTTCTAGTGCGTGTAGTTGTAAAACGTAATAACAGTTAGCTACACCGATTCTTGAACAAATGGGTAATCAGAAACTTCGTAGATAATTTCGGAGGGAAAAAACAAATGGGGTTTTAGCTGGTCATATCTGGCGAATGTACTACAAAAAATAAATATAGGCCTGTGTTAAGAACTAAAAAATAAGGCAATTAAAATAATCGACTCTATTATTCTGAGGTATTTACCTCCACGTGTAACGACTGAGGCCAGGTTGGACATATTTTTCCGAACATAAATTGGCACGATAGTCTTAGATGCTATTCTTCAGAACCCGGCAATTGATTATGAACGTAATATTAAGAGTGATACGTGCGATAGTTGCACGTTCCTGCTCCACAAGGTATACACGAGGCGACAATAAGGCAATAACACACTGATGAGGAGCGATAACGCCGCCGCGCCGCACGTGTGCTCTCGCCCTTGACCCGCGCACTCGGCTCATGTCGGGCACACACGCACAGTGCCAGCGCCTATCGGCGACGCCTAATGAAAGTGATGGAAATTAACAATATAAACGCGTGCTTGCAGTCTTGTAACAATGTAAAATGCACGTCAAGACAGTCTTGGGTAAATAGTTATCTATACCTGCCTATATCCGTCCGTAGGTACATTACGAGTATCGAGTATATAAATGATTATAATATAGTTATCAGAGAGTTAAACTCGCGGCTGGCAAAAAAAAAAATCAGTCTGAATATTGCTTAACTGTAGTTGCAACCCCCTTCCGACCCCGTGCTTGATGCGATAGCTGTACTATTAGTCGTGCAAGATTCATGATTTTGGATATTCTTCGTTCGTCCAAAGAAGTCACTTACATTTTCCAATTGATTTTTGATAATCTGTTACAAGATAATATAAGCTATGATTCTGTTTAAATGATGTTACTGTTTTAACACAAAACTAAGCCGCTGACTGTTCCTTTTTAGGGTTCCGTACCGAAAGGGTAACCAACGGAACCCTATAACTAAGCCAGCGGAGGCTTCGCTGTGCGTCCATGTGTTTGATAGCGGGCTGTATCTCAAAAACCGCAATAGGTAGAAAGTTGAAATTTTCACAAATTGTGTATTTCTATTGCCGCTATATCAAGAAATAATAGAAATAAAATTAAGGTGTATGGTACGGAACCCTTCATGTGCGAGTCCGACTCCCACTTGGCCGGTTCTTTAGTGTTCCGAAGTCAGTATGAAAAAAAAAAAACGGAACACTTGAAGGGTGACTCGTGTGTCTGTCTTTCATTTCCAATTTGCTCCTTATCAACTGGACCGATTCGGTTAAAAGGAATACATATGAACTTCTGTGAAACACATAGAAACAAACACACAACACACCATAAAGTAATAAAATAAGTTTTTCAAACTGTGCCTACTAAACCTACTGAACCTACTGTATAAGTAAAGATGTATACCGATTTTCCTGTGAAAATCTATAAGAAGTCTGATTTTAAAGCAACAAATAGTTACGATTTGTTTAAAACCCTGGATATTCGCGGTTAAAGCATATTTTCTATCGAACACAAATTATAAACAGGAAGTGAAAAGAGCGTGCAATGTTTTTTATTAAATGTGTTTCGCGCATAAGCATAATCAGCCTATAATGTTCCCACTGCTGGGACACAGGCCTCCTCTCGGTGAGAGGGAGTGGGCCGTAATCCAGCACGCGGGCCCAGTGCGGGTTGGTAGATGTCACATGTCATCGAATTTTTGGTTCTAGGACATGCCGGTTTCCTCAAGATGTTTTTCTTCACCGTTATGAGAGCAGTGGTGGTGAAATAATTTACACATAGTAAAGCGCCTGCCTGGGTTCGAACCTACAACCTACAACTCTGTGTTTCGCGCGTGTTTCCTTTATCCTTGATCCGCGCTATAATTAATATTGTACGGATTGTTTAATAACGTAAACATTTCTGAATAACAAGTGTTACTGGGATTATTTTGTCACAATTTCACTTCACTTTATATATAGGTAGAAGAATTTATGATTATGATTTATGATAGGTACCTCAATGTAGCTTCTGAGACCAGTTGAATATGGCATCAGAAGTCTTAGGTATAATTTTTAGGGTTCCGTTGGTTACCCTTCGGCCCTACTAAGTCTCCGCTTTCTGTGCGTCCGCCCATCCGTCCGACCATCTGTCCGTCCATCCACCCGACCACCTGTCCGTCCATCCGTCCGTCCATCTGTCCGTCCATCCGTCCGTCCGTCCATCTATCCGTCCGTCCGTCCGTCCGTCCATCTGTCTGTCTATCCGTCCGTCCATCCGTCCGTCCACCCGTCCGTCCATCCGTCCATCCGTCCATCCGTCCGTCCATCCGTCCGTCCATCCGTCCGTCCGTCCATCCGTCCGTCCGTCCGTCCGTCCGTCCGTCCGTCCATCCGTCCGTCCATCCGTCCGTCCATCCGTCCGTCCATCCGTCCGTCCATCCGTCTGTCCATCCATTCGGCCATCCATCCTTCCATCCGTCCATCTGTCTGTCAGCAAAAACAGTAATAGGAAGACAGTTGAAATTTCCACAGTGTGTATAGAAAATACACACCGTGTGTGCCGAATTAACAACAAACAAGACAAAGTGATTTATTTTAAAAATTGAAGACCCCCTTCAATTTTTAAAATAAATCACTTTGTCTTGTTTGTTGTTAATACACATACAATCCCAATCCCATACAAAAAACGTGTTTTTATCGGTTTATGGTCTATTAACCAATCAATATATATAAAATTCTTCCGTTCTGACTGATTGAGTGACTGACAGACAACGCACAGCCGAAACTACTGCTCGTAGAAGGCTGACATTTGGCTTGTAGGGAGGATCCTTGGGGAGTGTTAAGAAAGGATTTCTCGAAAATCCGACGGGAACGGGAAAAATGGGATATGCGGGTACGAAGTCGCGGGCAAAAGCTAGTAGTATGTAGGATTTACAGCACAGTACAAGTACAGCTGTAGATCCTGTGCGGAGTTCCTGCCTAGGGTCATGTGGGTAGAGAAGTAAAGGAAGTGGCTGCTAATGCGCGCTGGGCGTTAGATTAAAAACGATTGTGTGCCGAAACTGGGACGCTGCGGGACGATGTGGTACAAAGAGGGCGGTGGCCCGGGACTAGCGTCCCAAATTGTGGAGCAGTGAGTGTTCTGGGATATAGGAGAAACCCACTGGTTATCCAATAAAATATGTATATACTTTATTGTACACCAAATTAAAACATATGAAGGAAACTTTAAACTAAAACAAATACAATTGGTGGCCTTATCGCATTCCGCGATCTCTTCCAGGCTACCTGGAATGGATAGGGATAGCCTGGACAAGAAATGGGGTTGCACTTGGTGCAAATATAAAGTTTAAGTAAAAATTCTTATAGAAAAAAAGTAATACAAAATACTAAAATAGACACACAAATACATACATATTAAATATACACATTAAAAGAAAATAAGTGTCATTTTTAAAAAATCAACATCGAAGAAGTAATCACAGCGACAAGTAGTGTTCCCTAACAAGTCTCTTAAAAACAGGCAGCAATTGCGCGCGCTTAATGAACACTGGCAATGCATTCCACAAACGGGCAGCTTGGACTGAAAAAGACTTGTCCAAGAAAGTAGTGGAATGCATTGGCATTTTCAGTCTCAAGTTATCCGATGACCTAAGAAATTTCGTGTCGCAAAGAAACTGAAATCGTTCCTTTAGGTAAAGAGGAGTGGAAGGAGAAAAGAGCACATTATACAATAAGGATAGTATATGAGAATTCCGGCGAAGGCGTATTGGCAACCACTTGAGTTTAACTCGGAATTCGGAAACATGGTCGTATTTGCGCAAACCAAATATGAACCGGATGCAAAAATTTTGGAGGCGTTCAAGTTTATCAAGTTGCACTTCAGTAAGGTCAAGATAGCTGACAGCTGCATAATCAAGAATGGGTAGAAGAAGAGTTTGCGCAAGCGCAATCTTGGTGGCAGTTGGTAGAAAATTACGCAGTCTTCTCAAAGACGCAGCAGATGCGAATAGCTTGCGGCTTACTTCCTGTAGCTGGGCAGTCCACGAGAAGTTCTTGTCAATAAAAATCCCCAAATTCTTTACTTTCTCACTAAAACGAATAAGAGATTTGTCAAAAGAAACTTGGGGTAAAGTCGTCCAGTCAATCCTTGAGACCGTCCTTGAACTGCCCACCATTAAAACCTGGGTCTTTCTGGGGTTCACCGTAAGTCCGTGCCTCTTGCTCCAGTCGCATATACGGGCCATATCACGGTTTAGGGTCAAGATAGCCTCAGACAGACTTCCAAGAGGAGCTCGTGTGTAAATCTGAAGATCATCTGCATAAAGGTGGTAGGAAGAAGTTATTTCTTTGGAGATAGAGTTAATGAACACTGCGAAAAGTAAAGGAGACAAAACGCCACCCTGTGGTACACCAGCAGTAGTACTACACCAGGAAGACAAGGTCTCTCCGATGCAAATACGTTGCCGACGACTGAACAGGTAACTACGAAACCAGTCAATTGCCGACGGAGATATGTTAAGAAAGCTAAGAATGCCAAGCAGAACATCGTAATCCACAGTATTAAACGCATTACTGAAATCCAGTAGAGCCAAAACCGATAAATTACCCATTTCCATGGCTGACCTAATATTCTCCGTAATATTAAGAAGTGCTGTAGTTGTGCTATGACCAGGACGGAAGCCGGACTGGAAGGGGTTAAGAAGATTATTTCTGTAGAGGAAAGTGCTTATTTGGTTGTGGATTAATCTTTCAAGGACTTTGGACAGGAACGGCAAGACAGATATTGGACGGTATTCGGAAAAGGATGTGGGATTGGATGTTTTTGGTAAAGGAATTATTTGAGCATCTTTCCATGAGGTTGGAAAAACACCGCTCGATGCAGAAAAATTGAGGATGTGGCAGATGACGGGAAGGATTAAGTCCAGCACTGGGAGCAACATTTTCCGGCTGATACAGTCGCTTCCTACTGCATTTGAAGTTATCGACAATATGCTCTTCTTAACATCACATACGGAAAATTGACCAAAAACAAATGGAGAATAACTGGGGGTTGGAAGTGCTGAAAGAGGATTCAACGTATTTAACTTTATTGTCCTATCGAAATTGGAAGAAGCAGTAAAATGATTATTCAAAGCATCGATGTCAATATCTTTAGGGATAGATTTCTTGGTGGGTTTTACCGACTCCCAATGACCTAAGAAATTTCCAAACTTTGGATGTGTCCCCATTTTGGACAGAATCATGAATGTGATGGCGATTAGCATTCCTACACACCTTAATGCAGTGATTACGAATGGAGACATATATTTCCCTGTTAGCGTCATTAGGGCGACGATTAAATTTGGACTTAGCCGCAGCTTTCCTCGACATCATTCATATTTCATCCGTCAGCCATGGCGCCGGCAAATGTCTCATCTTAACTGCACAAATAGGAGCGTGACGATCGTAGAGCTCAATTAGCTTATCCGTAAAAGTACTCACTTGCTCATCGACTGAAGT
Source organism: Lacanobia oleracea (assembly GCA_950371165.1). Lineage (NCBI taxonomy): Eukaryota > Metazoa > Arthropoda > Insecta > Lepidoptera > Noctuidae > Lacanobia > Lacanobia oleracea. The sequence goes on from OX493387.1 coordinate 1,021,847, forward strand.
AGAAGCAAATAGGGAAGACCAGTCTATATTGCTGGCATCCTCACGAAGACCATCCACATTCATACCACCAAAATTGCGTTGCAAGAGAATTTTGGCTTTGGCCCTAGGTGGACGAATTTTGTAAGAAAGAAAAATTAAGTCATGATAGGAGAAAGCATCGGCTGAGCATTGACCACGCTTTGCAACGCGATCAGAAGAGGAAACAAAAATCAAGTCACGAAGTGAAGGATTGGAGTTAGGAAAATGGTGAGTGGCACTTAGTGGAAGAATGGTAAGATTACTAGAAGTTGAAATATTGGTCAGGGAAGAAGAGCGATGGTCACTCTTTAGAAGGCAGGTATTAAAATCACCCAAAATTATGCTGTGACTGTAAGAAGGGATCAGCATTTCTAAAAGCTTTTCAAAAGACGAAAAGAAATTTACACGTAATTAAGGACAGTAATAGACGCCAAGAAGTAACTTAGAGTGGTTGAGTTCAACCTCGACAAAAAGATGTTCACCAACATTTGATGGTGGTGGCTGCGCTGATACACTGACAACAGAGAAAGGAATAAATGCGCGGAGATATATAGCAACACCACCACCACCACCAGCAGTCCGATCTTTTCTTATAAGCACGAAGCCGGGAAGAGAATAACTGGTAGACGGGAGACAAGGTTTAAGCCATGACTCAGAAACAAGAATGGCATGTATGTTTTTACAGTCAAAGCTTGCCAGCATATCGTGGAAATGAACCGGAATACTTTGGTCGTTTATGTGTATAACGTTGAAATTCTTAGGAACATCAGAAAACTGAGCAGTAAGACTGTCTGCAAGAGAAGGAATACTCACGAAACTGTCACCGCTACCTGTTATAGAAAAAAAAACTGTCACTATCACCACCTTCATCAGACATAAATATATAACAATTTAAATATAAATATAATAATAAAAAAAAGCTTAAATTACAATTTACAAATTATAAAATAAAAACCTAAAAAAACGATCACAAATTGACCTGCTGGTTGCGTTAATACAACAAAAAAGTCCGGGTAACAAAGAAAATAGTAGAAAGAAAAAAAAAAGAAGAAATAATAATTTGAAACATTTAAGTAAATATAAAGATAATTAAAACTTGCTAATGCACCGTTACCTAAAACGAAACGCACAGAATGCCATGTATGCCAATGTGTCATTAGTTGAAGAAACTATCCTGTTACGTAGTGCTGCTGGCTGTGAATGAAGAAGAAAAGTAAACGAAGTATCAAACTAGAACCGTTTAATAAGACGATACACAAATAAAAGGTTTCACTCGATTAAATTTTTATCAGTAAAGGTTTCCTATCTTTCCATAGTATTGTTTTAAAACACACAAACGCAGAACGCAAGTGGATGCTACAACAGTGGGGAATACAATACTCCACCTTCGTACATTTTTAACTGACTTTCAAAAAAGGAGGAGGTTCTCAATTCGGTTGGCATTTTTCTGTTAACGTAACAATCTTACTACTAGACTTATTTAAATGCGAAAGTTTGGATTGGTGTTTGTCAGTCAATCACGCCGGAACGGCTGAACGGATTTGGATGACATTTGGCACAGAGATAGATAGGCTTATCCCAGGAGTATGCTCCCTTGGGCTGTTTTCGCAATTCTCGCGAGCAAACCCGCTGGCAGAAGCTAGTACCCACTAAAACGTCGGCTCAGCGATATGATAATGTTTACCTAATATAATTTGTTGATGTGGTTTTCCTCACAGGAAATCGATTCATTTAGTCCATTTAGGTATTATGTATATATTAAGACTAAACATACATTACTATCTTTCCTCATTTTTAGGGTTCCGTTCCGTACCCAAAGGGTAACTAACTAAGCCTCCGCTGTCCGTCCGTCTGTCCGTTTGTCTGTCAGCGGGCTGTATCTCAAGAATCGTAATAGGTAGACGGTTGAAATTTTCACAGATTGTGTATTTCTATTACTGCTATGACAAAAAAATAAATAAAAAATAAACGAATAACAAAAGTTCCTTTTTTGGGAGCTCTCCCATTCAACAAACGTGATTTTTTCGGTTTATAGTTGGTAAAGAACCCTTCCTGTGCGACGCGCTTGGCCGGTTTTTTAAATAAATTAGCTAAAATAAATATGGTTTCTGGTAAGTTTATGTTAACTGGCTGTGCTTGTGTTGGCAGTCTCACGGCACTAGTTAATAGTTGCCGTCCCTGCTCCGAGGGTTAAAGAGCGGTCGTACTCGTGCCGGCGCGAGTGGCACGAGACCGTAGCTCGGGAACAGTACAGATGTGATTGTTTGAAGTTAAGGGATGCAGGTGGGTGCTGCTGAGACTAAGTAAAAGACGTGTTGTAGTGGCTATCCGGTGTTTGTTACGGAATTGTTTCGCAAGAGTCACCGCGGCCGTGGAACGCAAAAGGCACTATGTAGCTGCGGATGGGTTTCAGTCAGTAAGAGTCGGACACTCCCTTCTGCTCCGCCCGGAGTGGAAGGAGTCATTTGATGAATCCCATTAATAAAAATAGACTTTCCGGTGTTTGGAAAAGTGAATAGTAAAGTAGGTAGACCTTTTCAAAATCCTCCTTCCTTCCTTTCTGTATTATTATTATGAGCCTGTTGAGTCCCACTGCAGGGCAAAGGCCTCCCTTCCTTCTTTCCACTTCTCTCTGTCGGTTGCCAAACTCGGCCTATCTCTAAGGTAGGAGTCTAATTCATCCCGCCATCTCCTCCTCCTCCTCCTTTGTCAGGTGAAAAATGTAATGAGTAGATCCAGTCATTTTTTTCCATTCGAATCTACTAGATTGATAGCTATGTGCGACTGTTTTATCCGCTGTCTTAGCGACTGCAGCGATAGAAGTTTTCTTCAAACATACTTACAATACTATAGGCTTTTCTAGAAGCGCTATGCCACTGACACAATGAGCACTAGAGTGTTCCATTGTGCTGACTTTAGGCGTAGTGTTATGATTGTCGACGCGTTTGTTATCTCCTAGCGCCTACTGATTAGCGACTTAAACTAACATGTTACCGAATGGAGTGCTATCTAACAGGAATATAAGTACCTATCGGAGAAATAACTGTGGCGATCCATTTATATACTTATGGAAAAGAGGATATCAGAGCATTTTATCCGTTCAATTGAAATTAGGTAAGCATTGTTTTACTAAAGGCCATTTCTGGAATAACTACTAGTATCATTTATCCGTTTTAAGCATATCTACACTAATATAATAAAGCTGAAGAGTTTTTCTGTTTGGTTGAACGCGCTAATCTCAGAAACCGCTGGTTCGAATTGAATTGACTTGTTTAATATATCGACCTCAGACCAAAATTACAAATAGTCAAAAGTTAGCGTCATCTTCAAGCGCACGCACAATACTTATGTCGCGAGGTATATCGTTAGGTACTAGATGTGCTACTGTCGAGTGTACTCCACGTCATTTGAATATGGGTCGTCAGTCGTGACTCGCGCACGCTCTCTGACGGCTCATTAGCTGCCTACCTAGCTGTGTCAGTGACGTCATAGTTCCGAACTAGTCTCGTCTTTGGTCTCTGGAAGGTAAGTTGTACAAGATGACGTGAAGTCGTGCATGCCTTGCGTCACCCATTGTATTGTAATTACTATTTATTTGTAGGTGACTCTTAGTGACGCCCGCGACCTGAAGGTAGCACTAATTATCCTGGTGTGACTGGATGTTTTCATGTGGTTATATTTTCTATTTCAGGATTTGAAATGGCAATAATGCGTTAATAAGTTTAATAACCCTGGTTTCACTACAAGGAACTTTGGTTCGCTTCTAATTGGAATCTATTATAACTTCGTTCAGGTCGTCCTTTCAACTTTCCGTCGATATAAATTGTCGAAAGTATCTTTGCCTGTCTGTTTGTAAAGTTTTCACGCCTAAACTTCTGATCGAATTCTTATGATTTTTTGTATAGTGATAGATTGGTTCTTGGGCTGGAGTTGGTCGAAGATTGGACGAAGATGGGAGAAGCTTGTCTCCTATAAAAAGTCATCAGTTAAATCTAGTTCACAAACACACATGGGAACATGTCCCCACGTGTACCAGCTCCTACGACTCTGTAAACATGTCAACGTGAAAACTTGGGCGAAGTGAACGACAGGTGAGCTGTCAAACCGAACAAATAAGATGGGATGACAGCTCACGTGACGTTCACTTCACCCAAGTGTCAGGATGAGACGTGGACGGAATAGGCCGGCAGGAGGGCGGCGGGTCGAGCCGGTGTGCACGAGCGTGTCGCTGCTGCAGGGCGCCGTGCTCGGCTGTCCGCTGGTACATATGGATGAGACAACTTTGATTGCTTCGCTGATTACACTCACTAGTTGTCTGACGAGCTGTTGGGAATATAGGTAGCTCGAGTTCTAAACTTGAACGACAGGGGCAGATCTAGTTTTAGAATCTTATTAATTAAGAAAACCTAGAACGTCGCAAGGGTGTGATTCCGTGAAAAAAATTGCAGGCGATGACGTGTCGTTAGCTTCAGAAGGTATTTCATAGAATCTAGTAACCGGTGGCTTTCTGCTGCCACTTGCTACGGAATTCCATTCGTAAAAAGTTGGCAGTTGTATCATCACAGCGCTAATGTATCCCATTCACCTATTCGTCATAATTGTGTTAGCATTTCGTTTGTATATTTATCTTGTTTAGGGATTTCTTTAAGGGTTCTTATGCGATTACAACTTATCAATAAGTATACGCAGAATAACAAGAATTACAAGACATTAGCTATCAACGTATAAGCTGTCCTTATATCGGTAGTTCGTGCCGACAGGAGGGATGAAGAAACTTTAACGAGTATCCATTCATTTAGATGTACACATATCTGTTAGTCCCGACGAGTAATTTTCTTGAGATGTAAGGCAAAGTTGTCACGTATGCAAATACACGCGAGTGGACTTGTGGACACTCGGACCTCGGGGGCTCGGACCAGTCGGCGGTACTTCGTCACTAATTGTGCTCAACTCGCAACTTGCTCACTCACCGTATCCTCGATAAGTCTTGGGCACACTGAGTGACGATCGCTGATGGCGTATAGAAACAAGCTGTTGTATAACTCAGTCTCTAAACTTGAAATGGTGAAATATGTTAAGCAAAAAGGTTAATTTGATCAGCGACTCATAGCAGTGAAAAGGAAAAACCGCAGAAATTCGAATTTTATGACTAAACTACAGAGGTAATAACCTACTGCTTATTTAGGAATGTCGGTTCATTTATAAGTTCAATTGAAAGTTCGATAAGCCGATAGGCCACGCCTCTTGGATTGTTTATTTATGATAACGTTGGCCACGTAAGAGTACAAATTCGTTACCATTTCAATAAGGAAAAACCCGTTAGTTTAAGTAGTCTTAAAGAGAAGTCATTCAGTGCTGCAACATTGGATACAAAACCAAATGAGCCTATTTGTTTTCTAACAAAAACAGTATCCAATTGAAGTATCTTATCTCTCTACTTTTCTAGACTCCTTCAGACGTTATCGTTATTAAATTATTTTATTGTATGAAAATGTTTATGTTGAGAAGTCACCTACATAATTCAACCGTGACAGCAGCCCTGTACAGCCCCGGCCTAACAGAACTTTCTTAGAGTCGCTAAGAGGTCGCCAATTAGTCAAATTGCCGAGCAGTTAGTTGCGCACTTGTTTGAACAGGATCCCGACAGTCTTTGATTCGGGACTTTGCTTCATTTGGTCTTTGCATAAATTACAATTAGGGGCAGTGTCCGTCCTACCTGCTACTCTTAATTGGTTATGTAAATGTTCCTGTCTTAAGCCTGTTAGTGTTGAGGCTTAAGATACAAAGAAGGTTGTGCTATTAATTTCCTACCTATCCGTTGGGGCGCGGACGAATACTTGAAGAGCTTGTAAGGCAACGATGGCCTCTGCCCATCGCCTGAAGTGGTGACTTTTCACAAAAGAAATAATGTTAATATCATTTTTAAGTCTAAATACCAAAGAATAAGCGGACAGTTTAGTCTAGAGTATACTTTATATTTATTATTTACCAAGAAACATTTGTAGGATGGAAGTGATTTAGAAATACGCATATGACACTTAACGCACGTTTAGCCAAACAAAGTCAGTGAGATTAAAACTATAATTAAAACATTACGAGTGGATTTAGTTAAAAAATAAGCAAAAGTATGTGGCGACGCGACGCGGTGGAAGTAAGAGGCGACACAACGCGATCGCGGCAAATAAATTAAGTAACGCGACGGTCCGCACCGCATCGCACTGGTCCACGCCGCACCGCACCGCACGGCTCCGCACCGCATCGTTGTCGTATCGTGCGGGCGGCACTGGCCGGAAGCCGGCTATGCAACAAAACAACGCGATCAGAGTACATTAGGATTTACAATGTAAATCTCGGAGCTGAATTAATTGATTATTGTGTACTTTTCGTTTTTCTCTTTGCTGAGGAAGGAATTCAATGCATTTGCTTTGAGCTTTCTAAACCTGCCGTTGTAAAGTTGGTAGGTACTAATCAACGTAGCTCAGAAAATAACACAATCATGGAGACTTACTCGCTGTAAAACATCAAAGTTACCTCAGTCTTTGGAATTCCGCATCTATTTTCATTCAAGGAGCCACAATAACACCTAACTACTTAACGTTATAGTTTTCGCGGTAAGCAGATGACACGACTGCCGTGTAACGTCTAACTACAAGTCTTAAACATAAAGTGTAAGCACTCGCTCCACAAAGACTACGGCGGCTAATCGTTAACCAGAACACTTTAATTTATCTATAACGGCCGAGCTGGTACAAAGTTGTCTCTAAATAAACACAAGGCATGGAATGGATGGCGACAGAAGGACCACGACACATACATAGAAAACATACAAAAGGATCATATCATGGGACATCTAAACTTGTTCTTCCATCATTTTGACTTGCGAATTTTGACAATGAATTGTTATTGATTTGCAGGTCCGAGTACGTATCCTTTCGAAGTTCGCTAAAACATCGTATTTTTTATATCTATTTTTTTTATAGGTTACTTCTAGGCAAGCGTGCTTCATCTTCGACCGCATCATCGCTTACCATCAGGTGAGATAGTGGTCAAACGCGTGCCTATCAATAGTAAAAAAAGCTTTTGCAACCTAGTCGAGCCAGTTCAACCTTACCAATATTAAAGTGACATACAGTTCTTACTCGCGTGATAAGAAGTTGGTTTTCTGCATTTCTCTATTCTGAAGAGAGCCAGTACATCGGGCGGTTAGTTGTACGAATATAACCGAGCGCGGAATAACAAAGACTGCACAATGCAGTTTTAATTTTCACATCGGGTTATTTCAGCTTCGGTGGATCTCTTGTTCGGAACACTACTGTGAACACGGACTTGGAACTTTCTTGCCTGCTTTTGCCATTTATCGGTTTCTAAGAAATAGTGTTGGGGGCGTAATGAGGAAAATAATGAGTTTTATTAGAAGACATACCCGAAATACCTAATTCGCTCTGGTGGTATGAATATGCTACAGGTATACTCTGAGTAAGGTAACAGGAACAAATGTAGACAAAATGATACCTACCTTAAAAAAATCGCGCCTTATTTTTCTCAAGCTGATGGCATTTCTGCTTTTTGGTCTTTCTCTGCTTTCGGACATACAGTAGGTACCTAGATTTTTTTTTTTTTTTTTACTAAACATAGGCACGCGTTTGACCACTATCACACCTGATGGTAAGTGATGATGTGGTCGAAGATAGAGCACGCTTGCCTAGAAATAACCTATTCACTCTTGACTTAAATACTCCCAGGTTGTAGCTATCAGGAAACACAGACTCCGGCAGGGAATTCCACTCCTTAGCTGTCCAGCACCTACCTACGAGCGACCTCGACAGTTCTGTCGTGTGTTTCATGAGTTTTTTCACTTGAAGAGCGAGGTCCACAGCAGTCGCGAGCACGGCACAGTGTCACTAGTGCCGTGTTCCGTGTTATTTATCTAGCACAGCACTAGTACGTGTAGCCTCCTGCGAGGCGCACACAATCACCAACTAATTCTATTTCTAAGTTTTGTTGCAGGACTGCTGGTGAATTCGGTAGCTAACACAAGTGTGATAAATTGCGTCCAGATTTGATGTTAGTTACTAGCGACCTTTGGGTTTTTACCTTATCGTGGAGAATGAGTCGAAATAAGCACTTATTTTAAGTGAAGTCACGTAACATATTGCTCAGCAAAACTACCTTTGCCAATTAACTTGTAAACAGCTCGTATAATTGCAGCAGCACTAAGAGTAAAACTATGTCCAAACCAATAAATCAGCTAAGTAACTCCCCAAGTAAACCTTAAGCCAACATTTAATGAGGGAATCTAAAACGGAGCCAAATGACTGCACTGTTGCAAAAAGAAGACTTCTGTGGCTGCAGAGCCATGCTTTAGTTTCACGTTTGATTTAGGCAAATTGACAGGAAACATGGAGGTTTGGCCGAGCGACCGAACTGCAATTAATATTAAAACCTTCTAAGACGCTGTAGTCCACCAGAACTCAGTATCTTGCGTTATCGTGGCCAATTCTTTTTAATAAATTTTGGTCTGACCAACAATTATGCCTGTCAGTTAGTGGGGGTCAAGGAAATAGGTTATTTTTAATAGATAGAGTTGCAATCTTCATCTCAAAGAAAAACCAAAATGCTATAGTAATATGGCAATCATATCTCCTCGCGCAGCGATATTTGTAGTTAGGTGACATTCCGTGTTGATACGGATTACGTAATGGGTATCAACAAGCGCTGGTGCCGGTGTGATATAATGATTGTCATTAGAACAGGTACAAACGATACTCTTTTTCTATCGATACCACTTTGCTGTTTGCGGAAATGCGTGTTGATTGCTTTTATGCATTAATGCGTAAAATATGTGCGTCCTTGGTGTGCAGGGTGCGAGCCAGTTCCAACAGCATCCTGGGTATGATTGCTGACAGGCTGGACTGCAGTACTGTTAATCATTGCTCCAGTATCTCAGCTGGGATGCTGAAGCGGTGATAGTTATGTTGTGTGTGTTCATATAGTTGTTGTTGTATTGTGTCACTAACATAGTTGTAAGTTTATTTATTGTACCTACTAACACTATGAGTCATTGTTGCTCTTAATAAATAATTTGATTGATTGATTGATTTAACATTTTAACTTGTAAAACTGTCTTGTTTCTGATCATTGTAGCTAAAATGTATATTTCTGGAAATAAACTATTATTATTATTAATAAGAACTCGCAGGCTAAACATTTAAATTCATTTATAAAATCTCCAAAAACTTTTCGCATTCTTACCGCACTCACAAAACAAGGCGTAATGAATTAATGTGGCGTTCAGCGTCCTATCTGTGAGCAGTGGCACGAGCGGAGCGGGGGGCGGAGCGGAGCGGGGGCGGACAGCCGCGCGTCACCGTCGTCGAATTTATGGCCCCACACTAATTTATAGTCGTCCAGCTACGAGCGATTAATGGAAACACTTATTCCAAGTTTAATGTCGTTTCATTAACATTTTATAAGTACTGTTTAAATATTAATAATGGATTTGGAAGCTTTATTTCCGACGATGGACTAAGGTGGCAGATTATTTGAAAGGAGATCGCCAGTTATTTTTCTGTTTCGTTCAAAACGAGATAGGCTTAGAAACATTCTTTAAACTGCTTTTCCACCAGATGATGGAAAAGAGAGAGAAGATGGAGATGTGCTTTGCAACGTTGCTATGGATGCGTTTCACATCCGCCAATCATATTCATTGGCCCACATAGCACAGCATTGGTGGAAACTGATTCAACAAAGCTACGTTCTTTTACCAACTTCAAAAAAAAGGAGGAGGTTCTCAATTTGGTTGTATGTTTTTTTATGTTTGTTATCTCACAACTCCGTAATTTATGAACCGAATTGAAAAAAATCTTCTTTTATCTGAAAGGGTATACTTCCCGATTGGTCCCATTGTCACCAAGTCAGTATCTGATGACGGGATCCCATGAAAATCGAGGGAAATCCTCAAATTTTATAGGCACGTGCAATGTTTTTCATAAACTCTCTAACGCAATTGAGATATTAGTGCCTGATAATCATCATCTCATGTCACTGAGCCGATGATGGAAGCTATAAATTAGGACCTGATGGTAGATTCAATGAAATATGTTTGTTCAGCGATATTTTCGCCAATTATCAGCCGATTTGGATGATCTTTTTTTTTGTATGGAGGAGTATTTTTCTGGACTGGTTTTATTTAAATTTGGTGAAGATCTAATGAAGAACTTCGGAGGTAGTAGGCAACGGAACTCTCCAATAAATGATAGCAATTGGATCGGGATTGCTGAAATCGCATGTATTATTATTGTTGACTCCAGTTCATAACATAACATCACGCCGGTACGCTGTTAATGAGTAAACATGTACCACTAAAAAGTGAAAAAATACAAAATAACTTCTAAAGAAAGAAAATAACTTTAATTTCGGAAGCCGGTGTCAAAAAACGAAAAAGTAACCAAATCGCCGACTTTTTGCAAACAAGTTTTTATATGGCAGGATGCGTGCTGTGTGGATGTGTGCTATGTGGATGTGTGCTGTGTGGATGTGTGCTGTGTGGATGTGTGCTATGTGGATGTGTGCTGTGTGGATGTGTGCTGTGTGGATGTGTGCTGTGTCGATGTGTGCTATGTGGATGTGTGCTGTGTGGATGTGTGCTATGTGGATGTGTGCTGTGTGGATGTGTGCTGTGTGGATGTGTGCTGTGTCGATGTGTGCTATGTGGATGTGTGCTGTGTGGATGTGTGGTATGTGGATGTGTGCTACGAGTATGTGTGCTGTGTGGATGTGTGCTATGTGGATGTGTGCTGTGTGGATGTGTGGTATGTGGATGTGTGCTACGAGTATGTGGATGTGTACTATGTAGATGTGTGCTGTGTGGATGTGTGCTGTGTGAATGTGTGCTGTGTGGATGCGTGCTGAATGGATTCGTGCTATGTGGATGTGTGCTATGTGGATGTATGCTATGTGGATGTGTGCTGTGTGGATGTGTGCTGTGTGGATGTGTGCTGTGTGAATGTGTGCTGTGTGGATGCGTGCTATGTGGATGTGTGCTATGTGGATGTGTGCTATGTGGATGTGTGCTGTGTGGATGTGTGCTATGTGGATGTGTGCTATGTGGATGTGTGCTATGTGGATGTGTGCTGTGTGGATGTGTGCTGTGTGTATGTGTGCTGTGTGGATGCGTGCTGTGTGGATGAGTGCTATGTGGATGTGTGCTATGTAGATGTGTGCTGTGTGGATGTGTGCTGTGTGGATGTGTGCTGTGTGAATGTGTGCTGTGTGGATGTGTGCTGTGTGGATGCGTGCTGTGTGGATGTGTGCTGTGTGGATGTGTGCTGTGTAGTAGGCGCGCGTTTGTAACCGAAGAAAAGTAGACATGCCATTGTGAAAGGAAATGTTATTCACAGCTACTTACCTTGCGGCGGCACATTTTCGTCGCACATCTTACTTGCTCCTCTACATACGAGTAGCTCAGCATCAGTACAAACGGTCACATAGTTTCGTAGCTTAGCTTTTATATTCTCGCAGCATAGCTGCATGGCACATATCTCGTTGAAACGCACTTTTATAGTCGATTAGAAGACAAGGAAATAACTTTTAGAACCTATCTGTTATCCTCATTTGCGTACCTACCTTATAAAATGTCGTATTTAGAACAATCGAATAGAAATAATGGAGCTACCTTCGAACAACAATATTTTTTACGAATAAATCAAACAGTAATTTGAATACCTATCCACCTCGATAATATCCTGTGATATCGATAAAAAGTGAATTATGTAGATTTACACGAGTTGGGGTGGGAAAGGGGGTGAAACACGGGTGTGGGGGCGAGGCTAGGTTCACACGCCGCTGCGTCCGTTAATATTCATGTCGGACGAACAAAAGTCCGTTTTGTTCATCCACGATGTTCATACCTGTAATGGTTGATCATTTGTTTGCATTTCAAATTGTATTTTAATTCAATTTTGGTTTGCATACTGATTAACGGTTTGAAGAGATCATGTCTTCGCTGCGTAGTAAGATTTTATTAATTGTAAGTGCACATTAATTTGAACTTAATTTTGTTTTTAACTTCCCAATTCTTTTAAACCTTTATTGTTATCGTAAATATTTTGAAAATAACCTTGCAAATACGATTTGCTCAAGTTTTGTTAACGACTGTCTAAACAACTTAGTCAATACAAGTTTTGTACTAAACCTTTCTAAAAGCGAAAAACCTCCACGATCTGAACGTAGACGAAGAAGTCAATATTTCATGCAAGTGGCGTCGAGACCTGTAGTTGACAAGGATTATGTAAATTAATTGGGGGCAAATATTAAATAAACACGATCCGCTTGATTTGTGACGAGAAAAAACTGAGGGTGAAAGGGGGAGAAGGGAGAGTGGGGAGGAAAGAGCTTTGTTTTTTACGAGCCCACGCACCTATCTCAGGAAGCTGTGTTATGCTAATAATATACAAATACTTACCTACAGCTACTTAAGACTTCTGCGAAACAAGGAAAATGATTCATCATTCTTTCCAAAAGGAAAATGAAATAGAATGAAAATCCAGATTTCAGTAATGAAGCTGTACTTAGAAATAATATTGTCAGAAGTGGTTTTTTTTCTGTAATTTGTCTGTCATAGAATTTGCCTATTTGGAGTTTAGGAGTCTGGTTTTCCAAGGGAAAATAACCCATACATGGCCCAAAGCAATTCCTTCTCTACATTATTTTTAATAAACTACCGCCACACAATATGCGTGGCCTAATAAGAATATTATTTATAGAGAACTAAGCAGCGTGTGATAGCCGCGGAATGGTCTCCGAGCAAGACGTTCGTATTACCATAGCGAGTATCTGCCGCACAACATATAGACCATTACACGGTAACATATTGTTGATTAGAAGAATTTGACTAAACCGCAATAGTCGTGTATCATGCGAGAATGGAGGCTAGTCGTAAGGTTTTATTAGTCGTACCTACAGACTGTGTGTACCCAGACGTAATATGTATGAAAAAATGAATGTTCGTATTTTTTGGGAAGATAGCCGGTAGCGACAGCAGAGGAAATTGCTTGATGCTGTCTCACAGATGTTTGTTTGTGTATCTATGTGCGCTTTGTGGCCTGTGGGTACAAATTCTTGCGAGAGTAAATGGTTTTGCTAGCTGAGATAACGTAGTCGCATTTTCTCACGAAGGTATGAAATGCAATTTATTACGAAAACTTAAAAACTTTAAAACGAAAAAAATATATTATATATTGTTTTCAGCGCATGCAGAATACACGCTGGAAGACATAATTTATGTTTTAGTTTCCTGATCGCCGTCTAACGGGTCCTGAACTCTACACCATCTACCTATCACATCTCTCCGGGAACAACCCGTAAAATTTTCTAAGACGTTGTTTTTTGCAGCCAGTACAGTCGCAGTCTCATCCCTGTATCGCATCGTACCTATTCAAAACGAGAGCTAAGAAAAAGCCTATTATATTTGCATAGAGACAGCCTCCACTGCGGCTCATGTTTATGTCTGTGTTGGCCACCACACAGTTCGTTTTATTGGTTCAAGTAGCCGCGGCGAGCTTCAAGTAATCTTCATAAATTGGTGGGTTACGGTGACCAGCCTGTCAATGAATATAATCAAAAGTCATAATTCTGTGTAGGTCTATTGTGACCGCAGATCAGAGTATTCGATTCCTTTTTGTATTTACTATTTTTAATAGTAATCACATTCATATTTCAGTATTACTGATAATTTCTCATCTCGTACTTATAGTGTGACAAGAAAATCCGAAAAGTAATAAAAAGTAAGTATTTTGTGTGATAGTGAAAGTATTGTAGCAAAACATCTTCACGTCTTACTAAGTTGAAAGCATGTAGGAACGTCTATACGTTCGCTCGATAGACAAGCTTAGAGCAATATTCCGAAGCGTTTCATTTCAAACTTAATAAATTAAATCGCGGGCTCGTGCCGTATATTCCAATACATTATTTAAGTAAATTGAACTTATGAAGCATACAGTCCCCTCTGAAGATTGTATGAAGGTAATTCAGTCGCACTCACTATTCCAATAAAAATAAACAGTCCTCGTCTCAATCAGACGCGCAATCAGGTGCTCTTATTCTCATACGTTGCCGTACAACACACACACACACACACACACACACACACACATACAGACACTCATACTGGCTCATACACACGACACCCTCACGTATGCATCGAGTTACTGCGCTCTTTGTGATGAAGCCAGGAAAATGGCGGGTGGTTCAACGGTTTCAACAAGCTCACTGAAAAGCTCTTCTAGCTGGAGGACAGGGTAAACGACGTAAAACAAAGTTTTTCAGTAATAAAAAAAAAATCGGAGCAAACAGATTGGCTCTTCAAAGACACATTTTGATGCGTAATTGTACAGCAAGAGCTTTGTTGTAGGGGTTTGCCTGTTGGACCCACCCTTGCTCGGTGTCCACAAGCAGGACGTACATATGTTAAGGTGTCATCGGACACTCCTAGCGCGCCAGCTCCCGCTCGTCGCCGTTTGCGTGGCCGCACAGAATGTGTGGAACGCGTCACGCGCGCCATTCTGTCAGCAATATTGTCTAAAGCAATTTGTATGTAAATCAATTGTTGTTAATACTATTTATGCCGATGGTTATTGAGCATTACTATTTACTTTCACCCTAAAAAGTTAAACGAATCTCATTCTTATTTACATAACGTAAAAGGCGATATTTCCATCAAATTATTCGGGTTACTTAAGACAGGTTGACGAAAAAACATGAAGCTGAGACGTGCTGTTAGGGAATTGTTAATAAGAGATTGTCTTACTGTGAGCTTTGTCGGGGATTATGGCGGTTATAAATTTTATTATATTATAAATAAGAAATTTATGTGTACTGTTTATCGGCGTTAAAAAGAGATGGGATATCGAGCCATGTGCAGTGAATGTAGGCCACTCCAGGGCGCCTCCTACTCTGTTCATTCGCTAATAAAACTGAGCTTAGTAGGGATGCCAATTATTCCCTAATTGAGTTAGATAGTTGGATGGAAAGTGACCTAACTTCAGCAGCGCTACTGACGATGTGGATTGATAATTACGTAAACAATACGATAGCTTTAAAGTAACTGAAAACTTTTCTACAAAAGAACAAACTTACTTAGTAAACAATAGACTGACTTATTTCTTAATTAACTGTTACTTGTAGTAAAATATAGCAATAATATAAATAGATTTCACAATCAACGAAACAATTCGTTTTATTCACCAAGTAGGTAGAATTTTCATGGAACCTCGCAGCAATAACTTGAGGCGCAATTTTCTTTTCGTTCCAATTGATATAAAGCCATTTGTTAGGAGATATGTACAGTGAGGACTTGTGTGCGTTAACAAGTGGGTTAAGTAAAACGGGCCGATGTAAGTAAATAAGCAACAAATCACCGCGTATCGGATTAACGCTATACGTTATTTATGGCGCTGACTACGCGATACGTGACCGCGATGCCAGAACAAATAGACGTGGTAGTAACTAAGGTTGTAAGAAGCTGTAGCAATGAGTAATCAATGGCGCTACAAGAAAAACCAACGGGATAAATCCACATCGCAACTAAAAGAACCGCGACGCCAACAATCCAACTAGCAGCGAACTACTACCTTGAAATCCTGAATCGTGCAAGCAGAGTTCACTGTGCGATTTGAACATATAGATCAGCCCGAATATCACTTACTGGGCAGTTGCACGTCAGGCACAACAATCGCCTGGTAGGAGGATCCTCTATTTTGTGGGACTACTCTGTGTACCGCATACCTCTATAAAAACATAGTCCCGTAAATCCTGAGTATTCATAGTTAAGTTGCTGAGATCGATCATTCTGCTTAGACTTTTCCAGCTACATTGGGGTATTTTGGAATGAGCAACTTCCTATCTGATGTCCAGCTTGGGTGATACGGTACCTAGTCATGTAATCTATCTCTGAATTTGCTGCGATCATGTTATCTAAAAATGTAGCTGTGTCACTTCCGAATGTGTAGGCTAACTAAAACTTTGCTACGATACGAGTTCTTAACAACTACTTCACCAATTTCTTGATGCGATATTGAACAAGTAATATGTTAAAAAAGGCTTAAAATGGAAATCCTGAAAGCACGGTCGGAGAAGGATTTCTGGAAATGTATATTTTCCTCCTAATTCGATTTGAACACAGCAAACTGAAACTGCCGCCTCCATATTTCTCACAAGTAATCGTACACAAAGACACAAGAGACAGTGCGTCCGCGCGGTATCGTCCTCCAGCCGATCTGATCGAGGCCCAATTAGCCGCCCAATGACACACACAGCGATACTGCCGCGGTACCCCGCGATACTCCCGCTTACCCCGCGATACGCCGCGATTACTCCGCAATGGACAAATAAAACTTTTATCCCTCCCTTTTCATTGACCTATAAAGGACAGGAATAAAAGTAGTGATAATAAATTCTGTGGTTTTAGGAACTAGTTTTACATATCGATCTGGTAATAAAAGATATTGTTCACGTGGATTGGCTGTTTTTCGTCCTGAGTGGTTTGGGCGACAGCATGGTCGAATATACTAAGTGGGTCGTTTTGGATATACGAGCGTCCGTTAACGTGAACCGACATTACCCAACATTTAAGAGGGAACTTAGGTTTGAGGGAAATGGTAAGCGCTGGTCTAAACAAAATCACGTTGTTCTCCAATCACTCTTTAAACCTTTGTTCCCTAAGCCCACATTTTTCTTATGATGAAACTTAAACTTACACTCGATACTTCAGACAATGTAATGTTCTTCCTATATATCCAAGTTAATCAAGCAGGAGCATGTTGAAGCAATACCAAGTCCTTTCTCAAGTGTCTTTCCAATAACACAGTCAATTAATTGATGTTAACCAATTTCTCCAATCTTCAGTGTACTACAGTTTGTAGTGTAGTGTGCTCGGCACTCGCGATGCCGCATGCCGCCGCGCGTATCTGTCGCTGATTACAATAAATCAGCGGCGACCGGCGACACTTCAGACACACTCGACTGTTGTTGCTACAATTAAATGTCTATTGCAATCGCAAGATGTGGCGGTGTCAAGTGTATGTGGTTTTATTGACACTGCTGGTGTATGGTCTTGAAATTGAGATGGGTCCCTCTTGAAGTTGTGTTTATAAGTATCTGTGGTATATACGTTTATTGTATTCATACAACTTACAATAGTTTTAATTTACAAATGTTTCCGACTAAAATGTTCGCCTGTTGGTTTAAAACTTTTTGATTTTGTTTTGTATCTTGATAGGCTGGACAATACAACCTAAAACAATATTAAATCCAATCACCGTCTAGACGTAAATTAGACGCGAACTTTTACGATTTTATTGTCCAAAACCATTTCGTTATTTGTGGTAGACATAAAAAATTCATTTCGAGGACGACTAGATAAAAGATCGTTGGCAAATAACGTTAAGGGAATAAAAAAGCGGAGTTTAGCCTCCGTAGTCCGACTCGATACAGAGCCATCGGGTGATCAACAGACAAAGGAGATCCTCTGTAGCGGTTTCATAAATCAAAACATGAGTAAACGTCAGTTTTGGACGATCGTAAACTGTACAACATTTACAGTTCTCTACAACCAAATAACACTCAATGCCACAGCCTAAAATATCCCACAGGAACTACTCGCTGAAACTCTAGTAGAACAAATCTCTGAGGAACAAGTTCATTATGCTGTGGTGTTTCGAAGACGATGGAATGGTATTATGAACGCGTAGGGATAAAAGTGTGGGCATTAAAAAGGGCGAAACAATTTGAATAAGAGTGCGGTCGCGATCCAATTTTGTGATTGCGAGCGCTGCTTCGGGTTACCTACTTATTGAATCTAAAATGGTTTAGAAAACGTAAGTATATATTAAGTAAACTTTTTGTTGTTTTATTTTCTTTCCTGCTTTACCAGCTTACACTATCATAGAGTCAAAAATTCTACCTAGGTAGTTAATTTTCATAACATGGTTGTTTGATAAAGAGAAACCTTGCATCTTTCAGATGGGTCAAAAACTGTCGGTAGAATTAGCTTCCAATAATAGAGCCTCTTCTCGATTGTTAATAGTTCGAGTACATTCGTCGTAGGTATGAAGGTGTCGGTATTTTATCGAGGCCCCGTGTACCCAGTACCTGGACATGGCTCGTACAGGACCTGGTAAGTCCTAACAACTTACTTATCAATAAGTTTTTCCAAACTTAAGAATCAATTTGTAATCGCTCACATTTAAAAAATATCTAACAGTTCGACACAAATTGAAATTAAGTTTTTTTATGCGAAAGGAACAGCAATAAGACATGTCAATCTGCGCCATTCGTATGCGGTGACTCCGAAGTCTCCATTGCGGCAGTAACATAAATCGAACGTAAAACAATACAATATTACGCCTCAATAGTGCTGTACTGCTGGCACAAACATCTGGAGCGGGATAGCACAGAGTTCGCGGGATCCTGTCGAAGTTGCGAGCTTGGAAGTCGCCACTTCCAAGCGCCATTTCCAAAATATTAATATGCTGTTCACAGTATATTAATATTTTGAAAATCTAAGTTCCGTGAAACATGATCCTTTTTATATGTGCCAAGCTTTGAGGCTGTCTTTGAAAAACAATAGGTGTACAAAGTCATTGCAAATCCGAAGTCGCCGTATTTTGTATAATTGAGAAAATATCAATTAATTGCTGAGAAACGACAATTAATTTCGCTGTAATTCAAATTATTTTATTAACATAAATCTATTATCATATTCCCGGATTGTCCTGTCTCTTCCCACTGTTACAGTGGTCGTGTAGCAGCTAGCAGCACAACACTATGGCACCAGTAAGTGCTGTTTACCCTACAATGGGCACTACAAGTCGCGCTGCTCAGTTTATGGCTCATCATAACCGCGAGATGGCATCGCGCTTATCTGCGTATTTATTGTTCTTTTAATAAACTACTCCATGTTGAGGAAAGCGGCTGTGTGGAGCCTATTGTGGTCATAGAATTGCAAATTATTTGTTTCTTGGATCGATCTACGGATTCTATCATATTAAGCAAAAGCCGCCACCGATGGTGGACATTTATATTACCTACCCACAACACTAGATAAATTAGCTGAATGTACGAGTAGTTTCTTTTAGTAGGTAAAACTAGGGACGATTTACTTCCCTTTAGTAGAACTAGGGAAAATTAATTAAGGTCTCATTCACACAACGACGATTTGTGTGTTTTTGAAAAATTGACGGACAGTTCGTAAAAAAAAATCGTATTTCTTTGTGATGGTTCCCGCCTTAACCGCCTGCGCCCGCTCTATTCAGTGCATTCGTATGACTTGTGAAGACGTATCGTGTTTTTTGAAGACTCGTCAATGACGGGACTCGTGTGAATACGGCCTTACTCGTGCCGTAGACATCCCTAGGTTTCCTTCTGCTCCGTGCAATGTAATGTATGGGGAATAGTTTGTGGTTTCCATACGTTTTACATGGTTGGTTTTAACAATTTTGCTAACTGCAGTTTAAGAATAGAAAACAATTTTATTTTTATGTCAAAACGAAACGAAACAGATAAGATAGAGTCATGAAGTTTTTTCTGCCTACAACCTCACATTCACATACCTATCTCAAATTCGAATGTATGCGCTTTCTTTATGATCGATTCAATCTGTTTCACTTTATAGCAGCAGATTGAATTCAACAAACAAATAAGCAAGTCTGAAGTTGTTTCTAAAATCAAGTAAAGACATAAAACGGTCCGTTTTAAATGAAAAAACGATTGTTTGGCAGTAAATGTGCAGGCCGGGTTATGTGCGGGCGGGCAGCGGGTTCGAGTCCCGCCGCCTCGCCGCGCGCCGCCCACCGCGACCGGCCGCATAAACAAACACTTTGCGCTTTTTACACTTTACAGCTACCCTCGTAAACGACGCGACACGACGCACCGAATCAGCGGTTTGCGATTAGTGCTGGGACGTGTCGATGGACAGTCGGTTTCGAATTTGTTGCGACCTTTAATTCTAGAACGACTTAGCTGTTTTTATAAAGTGAATATGTTTACCTACACGATGGCTCGGTTGGCAGAATACACTGGCAGTTTTGCTGGTTATGCTGGTTCTATTGTAACTCCATACTACGAGAAGACAGCTCATAATGACAGCCTCTTCAATATTCTTCTTTTTACTCTGCGATGTTGTCAAAAACACCTAATTATCTGAAAAGAAAACGGAATTTGAATTGACTTCTAAGTAAAGTTGACACAGAAGCAGAATATTGCGGCCGGATTATGTCGATGTTCTATTCTGCTTCGATGTCTTAAAGTTATATCGACACGTACGTACAGCGCATCTCTACCGTCTTGTGCCGAACATCGTCCGTCTCCTTTGCTCGCTGTACACTACACAATATTTGCATTTTATTCGCCCGGGGCGTCCTCGCGTCCTGCGACTCGGCCAGATCGCTTTATGTGCTTCAGGTAATAACCTCTTTGACGGACACTCTTCACCAGCCAACCGAACCACCCACACAACTTAAACTGGACTCTAAATCTTCTACACAAGGATGGTAAGGAGTGCACTAGTTAATTTGTCAATTGTACAAGGGGTTGAGAGATAAAAGTAAACGGATTATTGCTTGTGTATCGTGGAATGGATCCGTGCGGTCGTTTGTCCAGTCTCCAGCGTCTGAAACTTGAGAATGTCCGTGTACGTGGATATATTAGTATGAGTCTGCTAGACTGTCTAATAACAATTTGCATGCTTTTAAAAGGGGTAAGTATTTAGATAAGTCTGTTCATAGCTGCTTCACTGAACTAAATCACAAAACGTACCGAAAATCTTCGCCATTTCAATGCCCTGTTTCAACTCAGGGTAGTATAGCAAGTTTGTACCTATCTCATTTTCTACTTAAAGCTCCAAATGACTCATTCACCCAAATGAAGGCTAAGTTTGTAAGCGGCAATAAATCTAGGCATCTAAAGTTAAGCGTGTGCGCCGCGATAAGTGTTCGCTGCAGAGTAGCAGTATAGATCTATAGCAGTGTAGCCAGAGTAGCAGAGTAGCAGTGTAGCAGTGTGGCAGTGTGGCGGTGGAGGCGAGGCGTAAGTGCGGCGTAACGAGGCGCGGTTTATCACCGATGTATGCAAATCGACGCATTCACCTCCCGCTATTAGAAGACAGGGCTGCGTTGGAAGATGCTCAGTCTTTACTACAAATTCTCACCAAGATCTAAGTAGTATGTGACAATTCGGAGAGTATTATGATAACTTGACAGGCCAGGTGGCAGAACATGGAACTTAAGTGATCATGCAGCTAGCAGACCCTGGTTAAGTACGTGAGGTGGGCTCCTTTTCGTGGAATGAGTTGTAGATTTTACTTGAATTTATAACTTAATGTAACAAACGAAACGGTGGTCCAACAACAAGAAGAAGCGAATTTAAAACTTCTACAAAATGCAGCAGTTATGTGGGGCAAGATAGACCAAAAGCAAAACGATACCTACGCATAATTATGATATCGCATCCCATACTTATGATGAGAGCAACAATATATTGATGACGCAACATGTTTCTCAAAATATTCATATTTGCTTTCATTCACGTCAGACAAACCAAAGAAACCTAGAAATAATAATCACAAGCACCCAGAGACAGCTTTAATTACAAGTTGTTTAATTAAACGCCACAGTCCAAGAGGTTTTGTTGCTTTTCTACGATATAAAGCAAGGACCCACGTAAAGATTATCTCATCATCTGCCTAGCCTTTTCCCAACTATATTGGGGTCGGCTTCCAGTCAAGCCGGATTTAGCTGAATACCAGTATTTTACATGGAGCGGCTGCCTACCAGACCTCCACAACCCATTAACTGGGTAACACGGTACTTCATGGCAAGACTGGAGTCAGATTTACTGGCTTCTGATTATCCGTAACGACTGCCAAAGATCTGCAAATGGCAGCCGGGTACCAACCGCTTAACGTGCTATCCGAGGCACGAAGGAAACTCGCTACGTTAAGATGGTCACCCATCCACAGACCAACCTTGGCAAGCGTTGCTTAACCTTGAAGATCCACCCGTGCGGCTGTTATTATCTAGCCACGAGCTCCTCACGTAAAGATTATCTATCATATTTAATAGATATTGAAATGACGACTTTTCCTGTACCTAGCAGAAACAGACAATGTTTGTGTTGTTGTGGTCATAACTAGGAATAAAATGGAGTGTGAATAATGAACTATTAGGTATCATAGATTATATTAAACCATCGTTTTGTAAAATTGTAAAGCTTTTAAATATTACTTGTTTGAATCAATTTTCAAACATGTCTCACACATGTTATTTGTCAGTACCCAGTACTTATCTACATTTTTAGGGTTCCGTACAAATGAATAATGGAACGAACTATATTCGACAACAGACTTTAACCAGGCAGCTATAGTGTTAACAACAAAACTTGAAAACGTGATAAATGCTAACACTAAAGTAAGAAAAATTTCCAGACGTAACCGTCCACTCAAACCATGGATTACTATAGGAGTTGTAAAATCTATAAGAAAACGAAATAAAATGCATAAAACCTTAAAAACGAATGCTTATAACAAAGTAATTAGAGATAAATACACAGCTTACAGAAATACGTTAAAATTTTTTATAAAAGCACTGAAAAAAATCTACTAGACTGACAAACTACAAAAAAGTAAAAAATAATCTCAAAGAAACCTGGAATACGATTAAGGAATTATGCAATATGAAGAAGTCCAATGTATCAGCCAAAGAACTACTTAATTTAAAAACGAATGCTACTGAGTCTCTAGACGAAGTAAATAAGTTCTTTACTTCGGTGGGAGCAAATCTTGCTAATAAGACCCTACAAAAACTGGGCACAGATGAGGTAACTCTGTCTCAAAAAGACAAAACACAGAAGGATCCCATAAACTCCATGGGACTACGCTTTTCAGACCCAGCTGAAGTAATCGAAGTTATAAGTAGCCTTAAGACGCATAGCGCTCCAGGTCAAGACAAAATTACAGCATCTATCCTTAAAACTTTTCGTACTGTCGTTGCTGAGCCAATAGCTTACTTAACCAATTTGAGCTTTGAACACGGAGTTTTCCCTAAAATATTTAAACGTGCTATAGTTTGCCCTATTTTCAAATCAGGAGATAAGTTTTTAGCCACCAACTATAGGCCCATTTCTCTATTAAGTACCCTCTCTAAGATAATAGAAAAATTATGAACTAACGACTAATCAACTACCTGGAAAGCAATAAACTCCTAAGCGAAAATCAGCATGGATTTCGTGCCAATCGTTCCACAGATGATGCTGTTTTAGAGCTTACATCTAAAATTACGGCTCATCTTGATAAGAACAGCAAATGTATAGGTGTCTTTCTAGACTTACAGAAGGCGTTCGATACTGTATCTATTCCAATCATCCTAACACGATTAGAGAACTTTGGTATCAGGGGGAATGCTCTTTTGTGGTTAGAGGATTACCTTATAGAAAGGCAACAATGCGTTAGAGTTGAAGATTCCTTCAATAATTTTAGTGGGGGGTCATATGGCGTGCCACAGGGCAGTACGCTAGCCCCGACATTGTTTCTAACTTACATTAACGAACTCTGTAAATGTCAAATAAAGGGTTCTGATATTTAAATGTTTGCTGATGACAATGTCATACTGTTCCATAGTGACACTTGGGAGAGTGTGAAACAAATTGCTGAGGAAGGCATGTCTGTGGTCACCTCTTGGCTTGAAGATAGTTTATTAACGCTAAACACTGACAAAACAAAAGTTCTATGCTTCAGCAAAACCAAAGCATCTTCACCAAAAAACTTCCTAGTTCGCATACATTTCTACCCTTGTAACAGATCCAACAATACTCTTTTGCCACGCTGTAACTGCCCGACGTTAGTTAGATCCACAGAAATCAAATACTTAGGAGTACATATTGACGACAAACTATGTTGGAAGAAGCACATAACTGCAGTTAGCAACCGACTAAGGAAACTCATTTATATTTTTAAAGACTTGAGATTGATACCAAATTTAAAACTTTTGATTCACACCTACAAAGCCTTAGCAGAATGCGTAATAACCTATTGTATATGTTCCTGGGGTTCGGCAGCCAAGACACATCTTCTTGAACTTGAGAGGGCGCAGCGTGTTGTGCTCAAAGTACTTCTCTCGCTACCGTTTCAACATCCTACTGATTCTGTTTATGATAAGGCCGATGTTCTGTCTGTCAGAAAGTTGTTTGTGTATCAATGTTTACGTAAATATCATAAAAATACAGTACCCTATCTAATACCTTCTGGCAAAAGAAGAAACGAATGCCCAATCCCTAGAGTAAAAAGCAAATTTGCCCAACATCACTATAACAATGTACCACCTAGATTGTACAATAAACTTAATATAGCTCATAAAACCAAACAACTATCCAACTATCAGTTTAAAAATAAAATAAAATTATGGCTGAAACCATTAAATTACGACGAAACCGAAAATCTATTCTTAATTTTAAAATAAAGCAGTAAAACACAAAAACCACTCTCACATTGTCACATACACACACGAACACCCACAAACACGCACGCACACACACACACACACACACACACAATTTTTATTTCGCAGATTGTAAAGTTTTGGTTATAAACTTAATTAATAGATAAATTATTATAAGTTATGATTGTAACACTAGCTCGACATATTTATCTGGAAGGAACTGATTCCCAACATACAGCTCACGCTAGTTTGGGAAACAGGGCTTGCACATGAAATGTAAATACTTGTTGTTGCAATAAAGATTTTGTATTTGTATTTGTATTTGTACCTCAAAAGGAAAAAACGGAACTATTATAGGATCACTTTGTTGTACGTTCGTCTGTCTGTTAAGACCCTTTATCTCGGGAACGCGTGGAGGTACCGAGTTGAAATTAAAACCGTATACTCAGGTCTATAGTCCCTTGAAGCAGTGAATAAATCAAACTTCTAAGTTTACGTATAAAAAGGTTGTTTTGATACTTTCAAGGGAATCAAAATTTATAGGGTATTTCCAGTTGACCTAGAACTATGTAATACTGTCTTCGTCAGCATGTAATACTGTCTTATACTACAAGTATAGGGAAAGTCTGAAAACTTACATTTGTAATGAAATCATAAAAAAACAGTCTTTATTTAAAGTAATATGTACCTACTGTACGGAACCTTCGGTGAGCGAGTCCGATTCGCACTTTTTTATTTTCTGACCAGATACCTTATTTCATCAAAATTTCCCTTATAGAATTACTTACAAACCTATATTTATTTTAAAGAAGGTTTTAATACTGTTTTTAACTTTCTATTTCCCCAAACACATACACAAAGGTACCAAAACTTTGCTGCCAAGAAGTGTGATTCAATTAATTGAACCAGAGCTCCTGTCAAGAGGTGCGTGAAGGAGCACCTTCCAATTTTTATCATCTCCATTACAATGGAGTTTTGTGGCACCCCTGAGCGGAGCCACGTAAGAGGCGTCTGAAGAAAGCAATTATCACCTCCCGCCGGCCCGCGTTAGAGCTGCTATTACACTGTACTGCACCTTGTTAGCGTGTGTAAGTGACTGCAGAAGGCTCATTATCATCAAGCCCGCATGTTAAGGAACTTGGTCGGAAATAAGCTGAGGCTCCAGACAAGTGACATTCTATCAACAATAGCTTCGCAAATAAAAATACAAATACAGAATCCTTTATTTCAATTATCACAGTTATAGGCAGTTTTGAATAGTTAAGGTCTGTCAGTCCAATAGGGGAAGCCGCGCTAGCCACAAGAGCAGCAAGTTGCTCTGCAGCAAAACGTACTCACCGAACCTATCTCCAGCGGCAGTTGCACGTTCCATAGAGGAGATACGACGTAGAAGAACGTGCAAGAAACTCCATGGAAACTCTTTTAAATCAGTATTTACAAAAGCATGGT
This sequence comes from Lacanobia oleracea, assembly GCA_950371165.1. NCBI lineage: Eukaryota > Metazoa > Arthropoda > Insecta > Lepidoptera > Noctuidae > Lacanobia > Lacanobia oleracea. The sequence goes on from OX493387.1 coordinate 1,047,799, forward strand.
TAAAATCGTTATGAAATAATTAGCTACCGCTGAGAGAATAATCCTCTACCTAGAGCCGTGGGTATCTTTTCTTAGGTCAAGAGGTGCCTTCCGTCATCAGTTCGTCACGGTGTGTTTTCGTCGTATATTTTTGGTAAACAGCTCCGGTTACATCACGGCCTAATATGATAGAAATGTCGGCAGAATTCTTGTTTGTTTTATTGGAACACGTTTGACCTCTACCTCAACTCACACCTCAACGATGGAACTTGAACGAGTAGGGTTGTAACATTTTCGCCCGATTTCACTTCAATTTCCTAATTTGTATAAAGTTAATCTTCTGCACTACCTTATTTGTTGGGCATATCCACCTTGTTGGTTAACTGCCTCTTTGTTAGAAGTGGAATTTTACGTCTGTTTGTAAGGACTCCCTGCTGTTGACTTTAAATGTAATTGCTCCTTAATTCTCATGTGCTATTCTCTAAGGTGTGCCTACACCGTTGGCTTATCTAACTGTTTAGCAGTGTAAGTTCGAAGCATGCAATCTTACTACTTTCGAGAGTTTTTAGCAAATAAAGATATTAAAACAAACTTTAAACACGTGAAATAATAAATCCTCACTAAAATAAGGCGTCAAAAATTCGTCGGCATCGCTGTCCACTGGAAGTGAGCCCAAAAGACTGGCGGCATTGCCACGTTGTATGGCAATGCTTATCCTCTGTCCGAGGTAAAAGCCAGCCCTTGGGTAACTCAAAGTGTCAACTAAGCGATTAGAAAGATATTTAAAAAGACGTGTGGCACTCGGAGACTGCCGCGGTAAAGCTATTGCATAGCATTTTTTATCAACTTATGCAATTATAATTATATATTTATTTTATTTATGCAGTATTTTTTTTTTCTTTGTTTTTTTTTTCTTTGATATTAATTCAAGTTACACTTTGAGCTAAAAAAAAGTAAAAAGTAAAACTAAAAAGTATCACTGCTGTGCCGGTCAGAGTGGGGGGTGTTAGGTTTTTTTCGTTACGGAATTTCTGGATTCGGTCTCCACGCTCAAGACCCGCGATAGAAGCTATGCAATAGCTTAAAAAGACATGAGCACTCGGACCCTCGGTCCAAAAGTTTCAACCCCAAACGAAATTTTCGCCGTTTGAAGCACCAGCAGCCGCAGCGGCAGTACCAGCACGAGCTAGCAAAGAACCTCATGCATTTTCAGTAGATTTGGAAAAAGTTAGTTACCTTAGCCTTTCATCTGTACTTAGCTTTTCCCCAACAATATTAGCTGCGGCTTCCAGTTGAACCAGGCGTAGCTGACTGTCTATCTGAACTACTCCACAACCCACTTCCTAGGGAACACTAGACAAAGGCTACCCAGTTACCGAGCCGTGGCCTTCTAGAAAAAAATATAGTACCGTTACTTAACTATTTTCTCTTTAAACTAATTCGATCTAAATACTGCAGTCCGCTGTGGACAGAGGTGGTCGCTGACGCTAATGTCGGTCGGGCTGGAGTATGACAAATGAATGGCGGTCATAATTAGAGATTAGGCGCAAATCGAACGCGCGCCATGCGGTGTGATCGCACGGTGAAATATCGGCGCCCACGAATACAGAGTTACTGGATGTGAACCCGACCATTTCAAAGTTATTTTAGGTTATCGGTCTATGAAAATGAGAAAATCCCACTAATCAGGAACAATGTTTTTATTTCTATGTTCTTTTTTGGACCCGCCACACATTATCAACCACTGCAACTCCTGAGAGTAAGAATCAACAGTAGCGACCACCAGAGAAACGCTGAAACGATTCAACTGTCTTGGATCCGGCAACGTAATAACATAATTAGAAAAGTACCTACAGCGGAGGAGTAGGAAAAAAATATAAACCAAATAATTACTTAATAAAAAATAACATATATTTTTATGTTTATCATACCTCTATGGTTGAATTGACCAGCACACGAATTGAACGCCTGGATATACTCGTAGGTTACTGTAGGGCATACTTCTTATCCCGGTAGTACGCTCGGTTGGGGTGGCACTATACTTTTCAATTTGGCGGAATCGCGGGAAGAAGCTTGGAAAACTATTTAGAAAACTATATTTTTCTACGCAATTACAGCACAAATCATACCTATTCAAATAAAACCGATAAAAATAATGTGACTACTGTTTGGTTTATATAACAAATAATTTTGAGCTTTTCATTCCTTTATTACATGGCCTGAGCAATAATTTGAAAGACAAATACCAAGCAAATAACTGTTAATCTTTATTTGCTTATTTAAGCGATTGTTTCATACTATAGTGTTTTTTTTTTTAATTTGAGTATAACTCTACTAACTATCCTATTTGGAAAAGCAAAATAGTAGCAGATTTCTTCCATATACTCGTAACATCTCTAGCAGACGTGACAGCAGAAGGCGTTTGATAGTTTCTGCCTACCAGTATCGGAAAAAGGCGCGATTTTATGTAATGTTTATCTTACGTCTTTTATTTTTCCTAATCTCCTTCAAAAAATATATTTACTGTGCATGCAGTGTTCCGCTTGTCTCTTCCAGCTCATCTACAGCGCGTCACCATGACCGGCCTCGTTGATTACGCGCGTGACAAAGATCCGCCGACAACAATCCACGTCAATTTGTGAGCTGACAAGGTGCGGTCGCGAGCTGCACTGCCGCACAGAGGTGCTGTGGAGCTGACCGTGTGGCTGGAGTCCCCGTTCACCCTAGTTTTAGTAATACGACATTTAGACAGGAGCTTGCCTTTCGCTTTCGACAAAAAGAGAAGTGTGTGAAAGCGTTTGTCCATTTGCTTTTAGCTGTCTCAGCTCTCAGATTGCTGAACTTATTTCATTGAGTATTTTGGATAGTTGGAAAGCTGCTTAAATGGAGATATATCTTACTTGATGATTACCTTACGCTCATTGTTCGATATATGTCTCCCCAATGGCAGCCACATCGACCAGTCTTGTGCGTCTCGCATCCAGTGGCTTTCCACGGCCTTGATCAGATCATCGATCTACCTTGTAGGAGGCCTTCCAACGCAGCGTCTTCCTACGAACACCAGTATTAAGATTAACCAGCACAAGGAAACACGTCGAGTCAAGGTAAATAATATAAATTATAACTAGCCCACTTAGGCTATTTCAATGCCGCATTTTTTTGTTAACATAGAGATGGCTCGGGATCCCCAGTCACACATTTCATGAACAAGGAAGTCTCCTGCAGGCCCTGTTCGTCGCGTCAGGTCGGCGCGTCACTAGTTTTGCCTGGCGTGCAGCAGCGCCACTAGAGCTGTGAGTGCTCCTCGGGCACTCGCGCAGCTTCCACATTTTCAATGCGCTAAATTCGCTTGTTGATTGAGCGTGTATTAGGTCCGTGTTTAGAATTCGAAGGGTTTTTGTCGAACAATAATTTAACGCGACGTGACGGTTTTCTATTTCCGAGTTAAAGTTAGTAGAAATAACTTAATAGGGATAATACTCGTTCGTACTATCTGTATTTAGAAATAGGTCATCATCATCTGCCTAGCCTTTTCCCAACTATATTGGGGTCGGCTTCCAGTCAAACCGGATTCAGCTGAATACCAGTATTTTACGTGAAGCGGCTGCCTACCAGACCTCTACAACCCATTAAATTGGGTAACACGGTATTTCTTGTCAAGACTGGAGTCAGATTTACTGGCTTCTGACAATCCGTAACGACTGCCAAAGTTCCACAAATGACAACCGGGACCAACGGCTTAACGTACTTTCCGAGGCACGGAGGAAACTCGGTATGTTAAGATGGTCACCCATCCACAGACCAACCTTGGCAAGCGTTGCTTAACCTTGAAGATCGACCTGTGCGGCTGTTATTCTTTAGCCACGAGCTCCTCCTCCTAGAAATAGGTACTGGAAACTAATAACGAATTTTTCACTGTTTCGTCACATCACGGCACGCAAATTTAGGTGCTACTAATTGATTTTCTAAAGACCGAGATTTATACGAGCCGTTTAAAATACCCTCTTGAACTAAATCCAGCTTCGTATTTCAAAAAATATGTCAGTAATTACCTCAAACACGGAGGTGAACGGCGGAGAGTCCTCCGATGTTATCAGCGTATGATCTGTTCGCCCTCGCCGCTGTCACGTACGTTACACGTCTCTGCCCAACCCGTAATGAGCGGTAATGACTGGGCTGATTGCTGTAATAACTGAACAAACAATAATTACCGATAAGGCAAATGATTTCGAAAAAATCTTGGATTCGATATAGCCTAGATATACTTTTTTTGTTAGCTTTATCTTGTGGCCCACTGCTGGACAAAGAGCGAAGGAGAAAGGCTCCTTCCAAACTTCTCTGTCTTGGGCGATCTTTGCCAGACATGATGAGATCGGCACACCACCCTCGTGGCTTTGTATTAGCAAAAGTAAATGCAAATTCGGCGAAGACTGGTTGTAGCTATGAAAAAAGCTCTTATGGTGCCCAAGAAATTTTATCTGACTGTGTGTCACATCTCTTCCAGAACAATCAAATCAAAACATCTACAAATGTAATTACATTCCAACTCTCACATATTTAATCGCCGACCATTATCAAAAAACACGCCGCACTCGTAATGCTCGTCATAATCCCAGAGGTAACATCGCATAATGTCATTCATAAACAACAGAAAGGGCCTCCCAGACCCCGGCGATCACTCGGCAAGCCTGCACATCGCATGTAATCCCGGAGTTAAAACTTAAGTGTCATTAGGCTACGGTCCCCCCCCCCCGCGCATATTTTTATCATTCCTGTTTCCCCTTAACACTTAATGCGTAAAGTTTTAATTGAAATTTGATCTGGCGCACTCTTAACGAATTGTCCCTAATAATTATGTGCTCGTAATTAAAGTAATGTCTTTGAGTAGAAAGTTATTGGTCCGCCGTGCGCTATGAAGCGGGATTGGTCCGCCGTGCGCTATGAAGCGGGATTGGTACGCCGTGCGCTATGAAGCGGGATTGGGCGGATTTTGTATCCTTGCGGATAATATTATATGTTATTTTTATTATATCTGCAGATTAAATGCGCCATGCAATCTATTAAAGTAATTAAAATCTCTTATCGTGATGGTCATTAGGCCACCAGTAGGCATCATTTAATCAATATTAAAAACCGGATAACTGCTATCCTGTTTACAGATTTTGAAATTTAATTAGTCTTAATGAACATCCCGAAAAGCGGTTAGGTTACAGATTATCAAAATTAAGTTCCACTATACCTAAATTCAAAAATAATTCAATATGGGTACCTAAAACTTTTTGTTTAAACCACATGTAACATACTCGTATACCGCTCTCGCATTTGTGGAACATCACAAAGCCAGAACCATTAAATTGAACACGTTCATAGATAACTCTCATTAAAACAGTCGTGCGCCAATAATCCGGCCGTTACAATTCAAACGCGACGGTAATCCACGCAAAAATGACGGCGCGCGCGCACATGTCCCGCACCTCGCGCATTTACATAATTCAGTATTCTATTGTACGTGTCTAATGCTGTTACCTCACACATTAGCGTTTCCATCTCTGCGCAACGAAACGACGAAATTATACAGCATTTTGTGCAGCGCTTTATGGCTCATGTACACTATTGAGAGTATAAAGTTACCTGTAGGGTAGGGGGTGGCATAAAGCGCCATCTGTCGTCAAACGGGACAATGCAGAGATTTATCGCTGCAAAATGCGCTTATGGGGGTTTACGGGGATCCGGTTTTTTGCTCGCTATCAAGTTTCCATTAGCTAATTTAGTATCGATTCGCTCACGGTGGAGTTTAGCGGTGCGCGGACGATTCACAATTGATGGATCGTTTTTATTCGTTCCGAACTCGAATGCTCCAAGTTTACAAATTCAATTTTTATGGACAGAAGCGGAATATTTTGGTAATTCAATTTGGAATCTGGATGGAAACAGAGGTTTTTTATGTTATTGTTTTGCTGTACCTAATCTTAAATATTGCTGCGCTAGTTTATTTATTTTTATTCTGAGCACTATCTACTGAAATGATAATCAATTTAATTCAAATGAGCAATGTCTAAAAGCTCTCGTTTTAGTTTCATTCATCTCAATAATATCTTTCATTCGCTTCAGTGCATTATACCTACCATTTCACCATAAGCAAAGGTAATGTAATACATTTATATTAATCGAAAACGTCACTGGAAATTGCTTCTGTCATCAATGTGAGGCCTTCCTCGGAGGGGACCTCGGGCCCTTAAACATCTGCATTATCTTACCTCCGTCCCTCGCGAAATCAGTTACTGCACGGGCATTCACTAAAGTGCATTTGCCATTCCGCCCGTCAAACCTTACAATTATCTTTCTGCGTGTATTAAAAAAGCAACCTTGTTACTTTGGAGGAATATTCAAAGTCGAGCATCAGCTTCTAAACATGCGTACCTAAACGATGAGAACTTATACTTTCTACTGACCAATCTAAAACTAAATCTAACATCGGAGACACAAGTTTCATATTTGCAAATCAAATCATCCATGGTTACGGAATACGGGCCGTTTAAGCTAAGAGGGTAGTTCACATGTTGGCGGTGCGATTTATCAAATTTTATACGTTGGGGCACGACATGTGCGTCCGCGGACAATCGCTTAGGTGCAACTCAGAGGGTTCACAATTAAATATGGGCCGAGGTGGCTAATGGATTAGCAGATGAGCCGCCTTCTGGCGCGCAATCAGAACGTGCAGATGCGGCCCCATCGGATCCGTGGGTGACGCGTAATGTGCTTACCGGCAGATTGAAGCCGAGTGCGACATCTTTCCACAGACATATGCCGTGAAAATTTCCTGTTAAAAACTTATTTACATTCGCATCTGTTTGAATGTGGCGAGGATATAAAGAGGGTAGAAAACATTTTATAAACTACACTAAATGTTCATGAGAATAACACTCAAAACTCTTGGAACTGATGAAACTCTATCCATCTGCTGGGTGGCGGTATAAGTAACGTCGTCACGCGGTTTCCGTGGGAGTGCGGGAATAGAATATAAACTATGCTACTCGCTGATAATGTAGCTATCCATTGTAAATCAGTCCAGTAGTTTTTAAGTTTATGCGTTACATACAAAAATATAAATCTTTCCTCTTTATAATATTAGTACAGAAGTATAGATGACTAGCTTCTGCCAGTGGCTTCGCTCGCGTGGTCCCTAGGGAACATACTCCCGGGATAAAAAGTAGCCTATGTCTCTCTCCTGATTCTCAGTCTCTAGACTATCTGTATTTCAAATTTCATTTAAATCAGTTCACTAGTTTTGACGTGAAAGCGCGACAGACAGTCAGACAGACAGATAGACAGACAGAGATACTTTCGCATTTATAATATTAGTAAGGATTAGACGATAAGACTGACTATACTAGAAAGTAGCAAAATCGCGAGATGAGTGAGATGCAAGATGGAATCTCAACCAAACCGATGATAACCTACCTCAACACACAAGGCTAGTTCCCTGACAATAGGTGCTGACGTATGTTTACGACAGCTATATTCTATTGTGCAGGGTGTCAGCTTGGATACAGCGCACAATGGGTGACCTAGCCGTCGATCAAGTGCAATGATTGTACGCAATGTGTGCCGAGGTCGGCACAATAGACGCCGAAGGTGCTAACTCTCTGCTTGCACCGTTTGAGCTATATTTAGATGTAAACATTGCAGCTGTGTTTAGATAATAACAGCCGCACGGGTCGATCTTCAAGGTTAAGCAACGCTTGCCAAGGTTGGTCTTTGGTGGGTGACCATCTCAACATACCGAGTTTCCTCCGTGCCACGGAAAGCACGTTAAGCCGTTGGTCCCGGCTGTCATTTGTAGATCTTTGGCATTCGTTACGGATATTCAGAAGCCAGTTAATCTGACTCCAGTCTTGCCATGAAGTACCGTGTTACCTAGTTAATGGGTTGTGGAGGTCTGGTAGGCAGCCGCTCCGCGTAAAATACTGGTATTCAGCTAAATCCGGTTTGACTGGAAGCCGACCCCAATATAATTGGGAAATGGCAGATGAGATGAAGATTGCAGCTGTGTTTACAATGCTCTATGTACGTTGATTGGTGTGGTTTGATTTGGTATTGCAGTCGTTATGAGTTGCTGGTAAACTTGCATCCTCACTTTCTCAAAATACCTATTTTATTAGAAACATCATAGATTAACTATAAAAAGACAATAGTTGCATGAGGTAATTCATTTTATAAAATTAAAATTTGCCTGGTATTGCTGGAACTGTCAATATAGTGATTTACAGTTTCCTCTGCGAATTGGCTTCGGTCCTCGAACGCCTGCCAAAGGTCTGCCTGCTGGGACTCCAAAGTTCTGAATAGTGTCCAAGAAGTGTAAAGATAATATTTTTTTTTTCATAATTTTAAAATAAAAGACTTAAATATCACTTAGAATAAATTAACAGTAATAATTACTAAAATTAACAAATACACTAAACTAACAACAAACTAAAATATAGCATCAACAAATTCATCCTCAACGCTGTCAGTTGGTAATGTGCCCAAGAGACTGGCGGCATTGCCACGTTGAATGGCAATGCTGAATATAATTAAAATTTTAGTCATATTACTTCGATTTGCAAAAGGTTTTCCACCTTAAATATGTGAAAACGGACAACACCGCAACGTTGAAGAATTAAATGCAGTCTAGATACATTAAGAAATTACACCAATGAAAAGTTATTTTAATTTCATACACAATTTTATGCAGCGTTAAAATACACTGTTCATTTTAAATAAATTGACTATAATAATTATGTACATACTTAAAATTAAATGAACAAATAAGGAAAATGTTTTTGACTACAATGACCACAACTAAGTAACTGCACATAATGCGAATGATCTTTACGTCACAGATTAAAAAATAACGCAACTCCTTCTATTGGTCAGATGAACACATATAATGTAGGTAGTAACGGCCCTCCTAAATATAATAATAATTTATCGATGGTAACGTTTGGTGCGAGGCAGTTTGATGTAATTGCACGCGTGTGTCCCGTCACTCACGGCGTGTAGAGTCTGCAACACAATTACAATCTCACTCGAAAATATTAAATTGTTACTTTCTGCAATCAAATCTTATATAAAAAACGAATTTAAAGTATCAGAAATCATCACAATAAATCAAACAGGGTGCTGTAAAACTGTTTACAGCTAAATTCAAGCAGAATGACACTAACCTTGCGTGTAATACTTAGTTATTTATTCATCAGCCATCTTTTGATGGTTGCATTTAAATAAGATCTACTAGTGAAGATACTAAAATGTGTGCTTAGATTGCTCTGTGAGTCAGCCTCCATTCACGATATTAGCTGGCATCTTTGCTACTTTAAGAGCTATCCTTTAAAGCCAGCTTGGATGCTTGAAAGCCTTAGAATATCCTGTAGGTAATGAAAGTTGGTTTGTTTGTTGCTGATGACTAAATAATAAATAAAACTAGTATATAAAATATAATTCCAACAACTATTCACCTCACCATTGCTTGCTGACGGTACAGGCTCACCTATTCACGTGGGTGATGGATTGCGGCGTCGATTAGGGCCGCGCTGACCTGTTCTTTCATATCTCGCTAATGGCCGCCAGTCCGCTTGGCCGCCGGTACGTCAGGCCGCCGGTACGTCAGGCCACCGGTACGTCAGGCGTTTCTCGTACACCTACATACACCTCTACCGCTTGCGTAAAGATGTAAAAATTCTGGATGAGTTTCTTATTTCCCTAGGGTTTCTTTGAATTTTCAGAGATTCACGCATACGAACTCTGGTAACCCTTTCCCTCCTATTAAAGCATGTTCCACACAGATCCCAATCCGAGGTTGGATTGGACATTGGACACTGCACATGGGAGCTTGGTTTCCATCCGCGAATTTTGTATGAATTTGGATTGCGTATGTCGTTTACACGGATGTCAACAAGCAAGGTCACCTTGGATGGGACGCTGGATTATATCCATCTGGAACATGCTAAAATGATTTAACCCATCACGTCGCATCCGTTCTCGGATGGCTCAGTTGTCTTAGATACCCTGCTTAACTTCTGCATAGCGCCTTCCTGAAAAGCAAGACCTACAACCTGGAGAGATGAAAATAAGACATCGTATTATCCTCATCTCTCCTGGTGGTTGACTTCCTTACCGTATTGGAAACAAATCAAATCAAATAATTTATTCATCAAAAACATTGCTCATGATAAAAATTTATAGAATGGTTTAATATGTACAAAGACTACAATAAAATATATATAGAAACATATATATGGTATCATCTATTACTTGAAATCTAATAATCCTCAGTCCGAAAATGTTTCTGACCAAGCTTTGCGTAGCTCTTCCACCCATTCTACATCTTGAGCGGTACCTGTCGGCGTCGGCTGTCAAATATACAAGGGTCATTACTTAGAGCATCACCGGCGTAATTAATATAACGCCCAAATTGAGGCGACTGCCTTTTTGCTGAGTCGGTGACGTCACGCGGTCCGGCGGTACGGGGGTGCGGGGGTGAACAGGGTCTGGTGATCGGACGACGGTAGGTAATTGATATCGCACACGTTTTGATTTTGGTGAAGTACTCTTCGTACTCTGTAGTTTATACTATTCTGAATTTGTTATCATTATAACTTGGGTAGGCTACCAATAAAATGATAAGGTGAATGTACCGTGTAAGTAAGAATATGTCCCACACTTAGAAGTGATAAGAAAGAAATATCTTCCCGCAGACCTGCGACAGGAGAGTGGTATAAGGTATGTAGAAACAGAATTTTTGTGATGGTTTGCTCTTGACTCTAGCCAAGGTCAGAGATGACAGAGACAAAGTCTAGATAAAACTTAGATAAACCATAGATATTATTTTAGGAATAACGGACTGTTGAACCACTAACTCACTACGCTAGACATCCCCAGTCCATCACGAGCCTAGCTGGCAAGTCCCAACACGGTAGATTACATTCAGCAGACGAATGCAGTCCGTCATTGTCTAATCACGCGCCCGACGCTACCTGGGGCTATCGGCCGCAGTCAGCACGGGGCACTAAATCAGGACGTCACTGGCTCGTACTGTGGCACCGAGTCTACTGATACAGAAGCTTCACTACATCCAGTACTGGATGTTAAGCAACCTATACACAGTGCTAGACATTATATAAGATGATATGCGCAATCAAAACCAATAATGCATTAGAATTATGAAACATCCTGTTAATAACATTTACGTATCCAAACTATGACGCCGTTCCATTCCGCTCCGTCCTTAGAACACAAGACTGGGACTGCGGTCGCTGCTGGATATTTCGAACTACGTCATGCGTCATGATAATGAATATTTTTTTTTTTTAACAATTCAAATGTCATTAATATCCTTTTTTCATTATGGATGTGTAGTAGTCATTTCATAGATGTTGTAAAACGATTAAAATGGTACCGTGTATACAGTAGGCGCCAGATTAATGTGCATTACCTAACGGTCATCGACCGACATAATGTATTTATTGAGTTTCTTAATATCAAAAACAGTTATAAAGGCACCAATATGTCATGAATCGACTTCTATCGTAATCCTTTACGTTCTATAGTAATGATGAAAAACGGTTCATAATTTATTGTTCGGGTATCTACCAAGTGATATTACTGAAAGGTCAATGTACTTTTTTGCAATTTTATCTGATGTCTACCATAGGACACGATATATGTCACAGGATACTAGACAAGCAAAGCCTGGGCTTATGCAAGCCCCATCGTTGACCAAATGCCATTTTTGGACACTTTAGATACTGTACTAGGGACATAGGTACTTCCCCTTTATTTCCGACGTGATGGATTAAACCGGGAAGAAGCTATCCTTCTGTGCGTCCCTCCGTGTTTGTCAGTCATATACCTGTGGCGGACAGTAATTAATGCAGCCCTGCGCCACCAGAGGGCAGCAGGGCGGCGCGACGACGCGGCGCCGCTCAGGTGGACCCCATCGTTAGGCGGCTGACGCTAGGAGGAAGATACTCTTCCTTATGTTCATTTTGATTGAAATAATATGAATTGTTTGTTTCCTTACATTGTTACTTTGTAATGAGTTTAAAACAATTATGTAAAAGCATTGTAAGTAGGTTAGTACTCCTGTAAAAACCATTAGTCAACAGACGAAAATTCTATTGTATTTTTGTGTGTACAATAAAGAATGTAAATGATTTACTATAAATAACTTTATTTTTCTAAAAGAATTACTTTCACCTATATGAGTAAAAACTTATTTAATCACAATACGTATAATAACAGTATAATCCGGTATTCTATTGAATACCTAGGCATTGTATAGAATGCTTAAAACATTCAGGTAATGTATGAAATATTATTCATTTTATACTTTGCCTAGGTATTCTATAGAATACCGAATACGCAACGGCAATGTGTGTAAAAGACGATAGCTGGGAAAGGGAAGACGTGTGGGGCGGCAGTAACGCTACGTTCACACGACGACATAAATTTCTTAGCCGGGTCTGATTTTTACAGGATACGGTTTAGTCACAATACAATTTATGTGAACGAGTTCACACGTGCATTTGGTTTTAAGATCCCACAAATAATCGAAACGGGCAAAATTTAAGATCTGATTGTGCTTATCACCTAACCACTGATTGACCTAACACGATTTGACAGTTACTGACAAACAGTGTTGTCATTCATTCTTAGTTCGGGTCGTGTAAATGCAAAGGCGTCTGAAACACAGACACCCATCGTCTGTGCTGCAGTATGTTGCGGATGGCTTAAAGCAGTTATAGTCTGTCCAAACCCAGCTGCAACACAGCCGCCCCAAGTCCCGTCATCTCCATCATCATCTTCACCATCATCATCACCATCATCATCATCAACAGCATCATCAAAATCATCATCATCATCGTCATGAACTAACATCATCATCAACATTCAGTTCATCATCTTTTGGAAGATCTACTTATCACGGAAACCAGACACTCCGGTCACATAATTATATACGAGTATATATATAATTATGCTATTACTATAGGAAATACTCATTGTTCATACATCAATATTTTCATCTTTTCACCGATTTCTGTGCACAGATGACTGGCACCTCTTATGCAAATACCAGAATATGACCGCTGCGGCCCACTCTCCCCGTCGGGTTCGATTGCTCAGTAATTAATCTCACCTCCTTCCGCGTCGCCCCACTCTCCCCTCGCGCTGTGTTAACATCGTGTCCTATTATTGATAACTCTCAATCGCTGTCCAGAATGTCTGTCTTTGAAACGAAAAATGTTATAGCTTTATGGATGTTTAAACATGCAAGCCGCTATGTGCAGTAGCTATACTTAAACGTAAGTGATTATGTAAATAAGTTACTTGTTTAAATTTGTAAAAGTTGGGATTGAGCAAAGATTTTTTGTCGGGTAGATACAGGATAATGGTTTGGGTGGTCAATTTCTCCATTTAGGTACCTGTACTGTAGGTACCTACCTAGCTACATTTACTCGAAAAATTATATTTTTTAAAGCTGTTGCGATCGATAAATCGCTAAACATATAACATGTAAGTATTTATATTAGTTCAAAAGTCTGTGAAAACCAAACTTTAAAAACCTCTTTTTAATTTAAGAATCTCTCTCGCAAATCGCCTCTTACAAAAATATGATGTTACAGCAATAAGTTCATCTTGCAAGTCTACAATTTAGAGCTAGCGTTCGCGCGACGGAGAGTTGCATGTGATGTGAAATGGCTTAATATAAAGGAATGGAGTGTAAGTGCGAATCGCCGGCAGCCGCGCGCCGCACGCAATCAAACCGCAGTAAAATCGCAGCGCACTGATAACTGCTTTCGGACGTTGGCGTACAGGGGATAAATACAAAACGAGAAGTTTTTTTTAATTTAATTCGGAAAAATTAGAATGGAATAAAATAAATTGAAAAGAAAGAATCTTGTGTCCAATATTTAAATAGTAGCAATAAAATATTTAAAGTTTTAGAAGGCAACGAAGCAACACATTGTCCAGCAGTGGAAGTCTTTCGGCTGATATGATGATGATGAAGCAACACATTCTGCTAGAAGTCTTAAAACTTATTTATTAGAACCTGTAGAAGCCCAACACTAATGAGTGTTGCTGACGTATGTATTTTTCCCCGTAGCTGGAGTAGGTAGCTAGGTATATATAAATTAGCTGTCCTAGAGTTAATAATCAGATTTCAGATAAGACGGTCAACGTTTGTTATAAATCTTAATTTAGACAATAAGTAGGAGGAGTTTGATGATTAATGTGCTGTTCTTATTTCTTCAAATGCGATATCCAATTAAATGAAAACAAGTCATAGTCTTTTGGACTTATTAGTGCAAGAAAAACGGTCACCTGACGCTTTAGACGAATTGCCATGCTGTCAGCGATAGCGTGGTGAAGTTGAATGTTAAAACGTCAAAAATGTACGGTATTGTCAAACTCCGTCGAAATGTCACGTGTTCAATCGATATATTCAAAAATGTTTTGACTGACAGACAACGCACAGCCGAATCTTCTGGTTGCAGAAAGCTGAAATTCGGCATGTAGGTTCCTTGGAGTGTGTAGGGGAGCACTAAGAGAGGATTCCCCGAATTGCTACGGGAACGGGAAAAAACGGAATAGTCGCGAGTAAAAGCTAGTACCTCAATTTTTTTTATTTCCACAATCGCACTCGATTTTATTATAACGGTAGTTTGTCTAGAGCCTCTGTTGGCAACCCGGGGAGAGGCTTTTGAAAAGGTCATATTTGCCCATCCAAGATACTTGCTCCCAGTGTGTCTCTGGCATCGCGGAGCAGTTTTCATATCGAGCGCAATACTGAAGTCGGCGAGTGATTTATCGAGCGCCGCGCGCCGCGCGCCGTGCGGAGTGCGGACATTTGAGCTCGGCCGCAGATGACGACGCCGCGTATGACGCGCCTGAGAGGTGGGCCGACAGCTTCATGGCTTTATTATGCCCTGGTACTTTTCCAAAAGGTTTCATGGATTTTGACACACGCACTCTGTGTGAATGACGTAGGTATCCCATTCATAACGAGCCATAGATACACGTATTCTTAAAATATAAGCACCTGCTTATTGCTTCCGCTTCGTATCCCGATAGGCGTCGTCCTGCTCGTACGTTGGCTTTGCATAGGAAAAAAAATCTAGATCCCGCAGAGCCACCTATCGGGTCCAATTGTGAATATAAAGAATCCAAAAAGTACACATACAAAAATATCATCAAAATCCACCGTCCGTTAGTCCGTTAGGAGGAGTCCAGTGACATAGGTACACACTTACATACGAATGATACACTTATGTATGTATTTAAAGATGTATCGCCTGTGATCTAATGCTCGGATGGATGTGTTGCAAGTCAAGTGCATGTTTATGAGGCGTCAATCGACGCTTCACGCAAAAGTGGTTTCAGTCCAATTCCCAGTAAACTGTTTTATTACTTGCGGTGTTTATTTTCATAATGTTATAACTTTATTCATACGAACGGGTAAGTAGAAAACAGAGTTTTTAATGAAGTATTACTTACGTGTGTAAGGTCACGTCAACAGTATTCGAAGTTGACACAAATCGCGTGGGATGATGGCATTGAGTTGTTTTGCAGTTGTTATGGTTTTACCAAATGCATCGACTTCCTCGTCAGTTGTATCTACTCGTTCTCGACTTATCTAATTATGTTTCCTTGACGTCAGTACCCAGATGTACCTATACATATATGTATGTATATGTATGACACAATTTTTTGTCTTCGGACCCCAATTTTAAAATAAACTTTGATGAAAACGTTGATTCTCTATGCAGTGCGTAAACCTTGGACGTTCTTAATATAACAGACAATGCGATATATTTGTCTCTGGTACTTAATGCAAAAATTAAAGTAGGAAACAAACTTGGAAAATTGTTGAATTATTGGATTGTTGCCTGTCATATGTCAGTTTTTAACCGACTTAAAAAAAAGGTGGAGGTTCTCAATTTGGTTGTAATTTTCTTTGTTTTTTTTTTTGTTAGGTTGCTCGTAACCTTATGAACCGATTTGAAAAATGTGAAAAGATATAGCTTCCAATTTATTACATAGAAATTACATCTAAATCGGTTCTGTTCGGCTTTTGAATCAAAATAGCGGGAATTTGTTTAGTTGGATGACGTATTTTTGTCATCCAAGTAAACGAAATTGGGTATTTTGCTTCCCTGCGACTCTTCAGTGGTGTCGTAGGTGTGCTACCACTAAAATATGAAATATAAAAAACTAATTCACTAAAAAATTCAACCGACTTCCAAATTAAAAAAAACAGTATAAAGTATAAAATAACTTTATTTTTGGAAGTCGGTGTACAAAGAATCAACAAAAAACACCCAATTCCGAAATGAATAAATACTAAATAGGCATGTCATTAAACATCGTTCATTACAAATAAAGAAAATCGTATTGTTGTTAATCTTAAAGAACTATTTTGAAACCAGACAATGACTGTGAGCCTCTGGTGTGCTTACAGCCTTGGTTACCTAATAAAGTTTACCAAAAGAATTCTTTCACGCGTTATATCTGCATAGTCCATCACCTAGCCATTTATTCATAAGTGAGTGGCGTCGGGTGGACGCGAGCGAAAGCGCCGCTCATCGCAATGTGCCAGATGTGTGAGAGGACAATTCACTCCTCGGTACGCTCACACTTCTGTACTAGGTGGTCTAATCTAAAGAGGTGTGGAGCAGAAGGACCAATACAAAAAAAAGTTCTTGAGACTCAAGAATCAAGAACTCTCCAAAGCGCGGGATCGTCATACCACCAACTTCTAAGTAACTAAATGATACAACTAACCATACCTGGGAATCGAACCTAGGACGCAACACTGAAGGAAAGTACTGAATGATACCTACGCTGCTTTCAGTCTAGTCACGAAAACCTTATTGGCTTGGTAACCATTAGGTGCAAATAGCGCTTAAATGGTTAATGGTTGAAAGAAAGAAAGAAAGAAAAATGTTTATTTGGGACTCGCACAAGACACATAAAATAAAGTAAAACAAACTGTCATAAAAAAACATGTTTACACATAATTAATAGGTGCGAGGCCAAAAAGGTCCCTGTCTCAGCATAAATGCTGCGATATTTAAAAATAAATATCACAGCGCTGGTCTTATGACAGGGCCCGATGTGATGCCACGGATACACAAACGAAACACACCAGTAATATATAAAAACAAATAAAATAATGAGTATGAAAGTTTCATAAATACAATAAAATGTGGAATACGTACATACAATAAATAATCAAAAATTTAACCGAACCCCAAAGGCCCAGTGCTCCAGTATCATTTGTCAGTGACAAATGATACTGGAGCTGGTTGGATATATTGTAAAGAAAAAAATATCATCTTCATTAATTCTTCAAAAATATCACAATTCAAGGCCTACGCCGTAGCCGACGTAGCCCTCGTAGGCCGTAGCGCGTAGCGCCTTATTGGCTGAGCCTTTTTCGCCCTTTGCTTCGCTGTGGGTTTTCTGCATCTACTTATCTCATAGTACTGTTTAGGTTGCGTGTGGTGATGCAGTATGCAGATATGTGGGTTATCAGACTTTTCTGGAATCCAGACTAATACAATATAGAAGAAATTGTTTGTTTTAGCGGTAATCTCTGAAAGATCCGATTTCGAAAATTAATTTACTGAAAGTAAGAAAGCAACTGTCTGTAGCCCTGGCGGTAAGCGTAGCGTTCCAAAGGGCTATCCCTAAGGAACCACGCATTGTTTGGATATTACTGGCATTCAAAACTCTTAAAACAATGGTTTTCTTTTTTATTCTTAATTATTGCTAAAACGAGATTAGTTTTACAATATTCCAAAAGTATTCATTCATCAACAGCCGTAGGTACGAGTTACGACTCACTTATGAACCGCCTCGACTCCATAACGTTCGGCAGTGGATCAAATGAAGACCAGTCCTCGTCGGGCGCATACAAACGACGCTCATCTGTGAGGAGTCAGTCGGCCGCCGCCGCCGCCGGCAGGTTATGACCACATGTATGGGGGATTACTGTTTTAACATATTATTCTGTTCAATGCATGGAGGTCACCTATGTTTAACGAAGTTTTTTGATTCGGTTAAACAGTTAAAGTAACTTAAAACATTCTATATAGAATGCATTGGTTTTCATAATATGCTCCTCGTAAAATGCCACATATGCCCGCAATCCTCACAGAGACATTGATCATTCAACGTTGCTGTGTGACTCTGAAACCTGTATTTCATGTTTTGAAAGCAAATCCATCACCGTTGTTAGTTTAACTAAAGAGCTGTTCCTGCTCTCGGCTGGCACTTCATACAATTTCGCAAATTTGTATTTATGTAAGTAAATACATAAATAAATACATTTTATTGAAATTGATACGCAAACGCAAAAACCAAGGTCTAAATAGCACGATAAGAACTTGTTCAAAAACAGTTTGCAGAGAAAAAGAGAGTATTTCTGTAGAAGGAATAAACGCTTTTAATAAAACGCTTTTTATATGATTTTTCAGATTGTTGATAAATCATGTGACATGTTAATTTGTTGATTTACCGACAATCCGTACAATTGAGTTAAAGGTAGGTTAATACAAAAGTCCTCAGATTTGGTCACAAACGCACGCGCCACTGTTTAAAATATCAGAGCAGTCATTGACTCCGGCGTGCTCAGGTGATGGGGATCAACGGTTAGCTGCTCTAGTGTTCACTCACTGTTCATAGTTCACTTCGTTCATTGCGGCCATCGGAGTAGTTAATAATCAATTTATC
Organism: Lacanobia oleracea; assembly: GCA_950371165.1. Taxonomy (NCBI): domain Eukaryota; kingdom Metazoa; phylum Arthropoda; class Insecta; order Lepidoptera; family Noctuidae; genus Lacanobia; species Lacanobia oleracea. The sequence continues at coordinate 1,066,555 of OX493387.1, forward strand.
AAACGACTGTCTCCAATTTAATTCTCTAACTAACGCGCATCCTCGTGTGTCATCAAAATATAAACTTTTTAATCAGACTCTATGAATCTTATGAATCAGTAGACTATGAAAACAATTTGTTTTGGGAAGTCATTTTTTGTTGAGTTTTTGGCCAGAATATCTCCTGATGGAGAGCGATGGTGTATCGGCGATGGAGCATGCATACGTAGATAAAACTTATTCGCACTGGACTTAAATACCCCAGGTTGTAGCTATTAAGAACCACACAATTTTCGAGCGAAATAATTTTTCCATTTTAAGAGTATTAAGAAGCCATAGAAATGAAAAATATAGAGAATATGACTTCAACTTGGTGTCTTATACCCGTCAGACACTAAGCACGCAAGATATTTGAAAGATAATACCACTTGGCCCCAATCGGGCCTTACGGTCCTTGACAGGTTATACAAACAAGTTTTAGCTCTCACTCTACTTTTCAAAAAATGCATTCACAATCAACCTCACCACATTAAACCGAGCAACTATTAAAATCCCGCCAGTAATCGCAGCGCCGCTAATAAGAAAACTTTCGATCAGATAGCTCCGCTGCCGAGAGAGTGGCAGGACGCAGGTTCTGTCCCGATGCGTATCACCGGCCGGTGGTCGCCGTGATTTATGCCAACAGTTAATCCTACTATTTACTAGTTTTAGTGGAAGGTAAAGAGGCAGTTTTTCCGAGGACCCTTAGGCCCGAGTTGAGAGGCTCAAAGCATGAGCGAGTGGCGAGGAAACGGTGACAGTAGGTAGGCAATAATTAAATAACAGCTCACCTACTTTTGCGTTAAAATTATCAACGTATTTTTCATTTTGGGCAATACCCAACCTAGTATTTGACCTGCTTTTTACGTGTGTTTGACGTCATAGTAAACTACCTTTTATAGAGATTGTTGTTTGATAGCTTAGGTATCGGAAATACTATCCAACTAGTAACAATGAATTCACTAGGTTTTTCCTCGGTTTAGAGTGTTGCTGACGTCACAACTTATTATTATCAACCACAGTCAGAATCCGTATAATTTTCCTCTGTTCTCTTTGGTCGTAGTATAATTTGCGTGGATAGCTAGACTAGGAGACAGGAAGTTTGGGCGTTTATTAAAACTTTAAACTAAAAAACATTTCAATAGTCAGTAGAGTCTTATTTATTTATCAATGCAACCTAATGCAACAGTGTAGTGAATTGACTCAGTTAATTATAATAAATAAAATTATCTAAATACTAATAAATACTAGTAACAATACCTAATACTCTACTTAAAAGTAAAAATTAAATTAAATTTGGGATGGATTGATGGTTGTTACACGCCAGAACGACTAAATGGATCTTAATATTTGGCGCAGAGGTAGATGGTAGTGGTTGGTGATGATGGTAGTGGTGGTAATCTTTATCCCGGGAGTATGTTCCCTTGGGATCATTTTCAACATTCAACGCAGCCGAAGTCGCTGGTAGAAGCTAGTCTGAAATAAGGTAAAGTATTTCGCGATAAACGCTTTCAGCTTGTGTCTTGCGCCTCGTCCTTACTAAGAACAGTTATCAGTCAGTGCGTGTGATGTATGTCCCTCGAGGGACGGCGGACAGCGGACGGACAGCGCATGCGGAACGCACCGGCGGATAATTATCTAATACCTTTATAGGCTTGATATACTTCGAGAAAAACAATGGTAAAGTTTCCTTATCAGATAAGAATGATTAGGATATAGAGTGAGTATTACCGAGGTCATAATTAAAACAACACAGATTTGGGTCACAAATACTTATATTATTAATCGATACTCGTGTATTCTGCACTACTTCTAATCTTCTTTCTTTCGAGTCGATGGTTAACTCGCTGTTTAGGTCCAGTAGGTGGCTACGGCAAACGCCACCTGCCGAAGGCTTTACGCGGGGGTCGTGTGGTCCATTGCCCTTTACGGGGCGCCAGTGTGGGAGCCTACTTTGAGGAAGCGACCTGCTCGTTACCTCAACGCGTCCCAGAGGGTCATGGCCATCCGGCAGGCCCGTGGCTACCGCACGGTCTCTGGCGAGCCTCCTTGCCAGACTGCCGCCATGGGATCTAGAGGCGAGAGCCCTCGCGCTCATTTACGAATGGCGCGTGGAGGCGCTACGCCGGGGCGAGACTCCTTTGCCGCGGCAAAGTGCAGCACGGCGGACGGAGCTCCGGCAGAATCTCTTGGCAGTATGGAGACAATGACTGTCGCAACCCAGCAGTGGGCACGCCACCATTGTGACGATAAGTCCCCTCTTTGAGGAGTGGCTAGAGCGGCGCCACAGCGTCCTTAACCTTTCGCTTGTCGCATGTACTCACTGGATACGGTTGTTTCGGGAGGTATCTGCTTCGAATACGGCGGGAGGATACACCCGGTTGTCAACACTGCGAGGATCACCCGGTGGACATGGTGGAGCATACGGTGGACGTCTGTCTTACTTGGGCTGCCGTGTCCACATCAAGGCGATCGGCGGCGGCGATCTCTCGCGTCCGGCCATGGTTCGAAGCGAGAAGATATGGGAAGCGGTCACCTCCTTCTGCGAAGCAGTAATGCTACCAAAGGGAAACCTCACGCCTCAGCTGCCGCAACAGAAGAAGGCGCCCCGGGTGTCGGGAGCCGCAGGACGATTTTCGGCCACCGTAGGTGCGGGTCTGCGGACGGCGAGCATTAAGTGGCTCGCCGTCTGATCAGAACCAGGCCCGGGTCAGCGGCGCGTTGCGATCCCAGCGCGCCTCAAGGAGATGTCAGCACGGAGGACGGGGCCCGCTAGGCTTTGGACTTCGTTCGAAAGAGGCACCGTACCCTGGAAGGCAAAGGGCACTAGGAGGAACACGGGCGGGTTTTAGTCTGTAAGAGTATGATACTCCCTCCTGCTGTACTCAGAGCGGGAGGAGTCATTTGATGATTTCACATCCTAAAAAAAAAGAAAAAAAGGTGGGTACGTTAATTGCAGCATCGGTGATATTCCATAAATCCTCCAAAGTACAGGGCACTTGGGATAGTGTAACATGTGCCTCATGTTGTGTTTAGTGGCTATCAATCATTCTAATATATAAAATTCTTCCGTTACTAACTCATTGAGTGGCTGAGTGATCGACAGCCCAAATAACATTTTGGTGTCAGTTACAGGTATGCGTTAACACTTTTATACTCAAAAAGGAACTGATACGCGAGTCTTATATAGGTCTTTTTAACGCTTTAGTGTTAGTTGGGAGACAACGCACAGCCGAAACTACTGGTCGTAGAGAGCTATATTTTGGCATGTATGGGATTTCCCGAAATTCCTACGAGAACAGGAAAAACGGTATATGCGTGAACGAAGTCGCGGGCGAAGTGCTAGTTTCCAATAAAGTTCGACAGTAATTTGATTTGCTGATAACTCAATGTGCCGCCTATTCCCAACTATACTGGAGTCGGCTTCCAGTGTAATTGGCTGCAGCGGACTGCCTGTCTGACCTCCACAACCCAGTAACTGAGAATCAAGATACTTCTTGGCATGACAGGCGACAGATTTTCTGGCTTCTGACTATCCGTAACGAGAGTTCATTTGGAGGGTTGTACGTTGTTTTACAGAAGACAGTTTCACAGAATTTCGTTTCACATAAAATTTTTCTCGTAATATCATTTCATAGAATAATCAATACGCAGAATACTTACTATGAATAAATTTAAATCATAGATTTTTGTTACAAATAAACTTTGTTTCGATATTCATCATATTATATACAATCAAATCAAATATTCTTAATCCTCATACAGTAGTTTACATAAAACTTGTTACCAAAAAGAACATTTTATCGAGTGAAAGTTTTAACCTTTGAATAAATTCATACCCTCCTATAAAATTACAACATCGCGTTCACAAAAACAATGCGGGTAAATTCTAATCAAGTAAAATTTTACATTCGGGCCCGGTCGACGGAACTCCACCAAGCAAGCATGCAACATGCAGGTGAGCATGAAATATGCAGAATGCAAGCAAGCATGCAGTATGCATACGAGCATGCAACATGAATGCAGCAAGCATATAGCAAGCAAGCGGCATGCAACTGCAAGCATGCGGCATGCAGCATGCACCAAGTATGCTGCATGTTGCATTGCAAGCAAAAAGCTAGCAGCACGCATACGAGCAAGCAACATGCAGAATGCAGCAAGCATATAGCAAGCAAGCAAGCATGCAGCAGGCATGGTTTCTGTCACGGCTCCGGCGCTGTGGGGCTTCGGCGAAGCCAAGCGAACTTATCTTCGCAGATGGTTTTAACGCTCACCACCGCAGCTTCGGCTTCACCCGCGGTGGCGGGCGTTATAACATCTGCTCTTCAGTTCGCGGGCCACCTCGCCCCTCCGCGCCTACGCGGGCTTAAATTAAACTCTAGGGGTAGGGCAGACAAGACTACGTGGGGCCGGTTTTACAGCGATTCATTTCTGTCACTATTTTTTTTAGCACACATGTTGATTTTCTGAGATCATATTATTTAAATTTTAATTTAAGGTTAAAATGCTATTTTATAGAAATGGCAATATGCGTAGTAAAATTATTCCGAATAAAATTCTGCCATCTTAAAAGTATGCCATGGACATATTATAAAACAATAATATTAAATTTCATTGAAAAATATACCGGACAAACAATATTCGTTAAAAATAATTCTGCCGTTTGATAAGTTTGTTAAATAAAGAAATGTGATTATGAAAATTGAATTGTGTTTCTGTGAAATAGGTTTCATTCAAGTGAATAATAATATAGTTTCATAAAATTACAAGAACCAAATATTATATGAATCATTTTCTACGAAACGAAATTCTATTAAATTTCAGTCTGCGGAACAAAGGTGCACCCATTTGGAGAGTAAAAAAAATAGCTTAATCTCGCTTCAAACAGTATGAAAAAGCTAGAAGTACATACAACTTCACTACATATTTATAAAACAAAGTCCTCCGCCGCGTCTATCTGTCTGTCTATTCGCGATAAACTCAAAAACTACTACACCGATTTTCGAATGGATAGAGTGGTTCTCGATGAAGGTTTTTGTATACACTGGCTAAAAATTATAATGATATTTGTTGAAGGTGTCGGAACGGTATCAAAATTTCATTTTTACTTTTGGTCGCGATAACCAACATCCACGCGGGCGAAGCCGCGGGCATCAGCTAGTGTTTTTATAAATGTTTTTCCTGTGCTTGTTATGAGGTATACCATAAAGTATAATATAATAAATAAATAACGCTAGTCACCAAAAAAGCACTCCTTCTATTATAAAAATTCAATCTGTAGAACAATATAATTATACGCGATCTGCTGCGATGCCAGGCATCCCGGCGCGCCCCGGACGCGCGGACGCTCACAGCACAATTAGAGGCAGATCACTTTCCATCTAAGAAGGCGTTCTTGTTATTTTTCCTTGGCTTTGTGCTCCGCCGGGCTACGGAGCCAGAAGCTGAAGAAAACCACATTAGAGGAAACACAGAAGTCAATTATAATCGCGACATCAAGGAATGAAGAAAATTTTGATAATAATCCATTAATGAAATTGAGACTTTACGTTACGTATCAATTAAGGGCACTCTACTCTGGATATCAGTTCCGCTTACATTACATACTACTTTAGTTTTATTTTTTAATGATTACAAGTTACTACTAAAATACGAATGAAATTTTGCTGTGGGATATTTGTGAGCAAACATAAAAACGACTATTTAAGATAATTAATAGATCACTTATAGTTTGAACTCATTCTAATAAACTCCTAAACCACAAACATTTGAAGCTGAGTTTTGGTTTAACTCTAATTTACCCTAAAATCTGTCATTATTTGGCATACTTGAAACATTGTTTGAGTCATTCTTAACACAAAATATCCAATTCAGAAACTGGCCCTCTAAGTACACTTCTTTTGTTTCTCCACTTTTCTCCAAGTGGACCTTCCGTGCTTCTCTGGGTTGTGTCAGGGAGAGTGGGGGCGGCTCGTTAATTAGAAGGAGTATTTTATTAAGGGCAATTTGTCGGGAATACCTGGCTGATTGCCGAGGCTCGTGCACGCCGATTTGTTTGAATTTTTTACAAGTTCCTGAGGGGATCGCGCTCATTTGTTTGAAGAGCGCCTATTTGAGCGACGGGATCCGCTTATGTTTGTATTAAAAATGATTGTTGTTCATTTTATTAGAAGATATAGGATTTATTGAAGTATTTAATCATGGATTTTTAATATATGCATATATTTGGCTTTCCTTGTCTGACTATTGGCGAGTGCTGGGATCGGTTTATCATCACTGATAGGACTATTGTTGCCAATAAGCTAGATATAGTGGTGGTAGACCGAATTTTATAATTTATTATAAATTTTACCATCCTACATGATGAAAATCTCGTGAAAGCTGACAAAGATGAACAAATCAAGTATCTGGACTCACCGCACGAGGTCATCGACATGTGGAATGCGGATTCGTCTGTCATTGTGCCGATTGTCGAAACCACCAAAAAAAGACTTCAAGACTAAAGCAGCGACGCCGCCGCGCTTGCCGTGTCGTTGACCATCTGTCCAGACCTTCGTTGCGTGGTAGCAGCAAGGCGCAAGGGCTTGATGTAACGTACTGCCCTTTGGCTGTTTTTTATTATTCCTCAATACGGCTCGTTTTGTGATCGGTAGGTCGGGCCCTGCTTATTCAAAAAGCTATGTATTTGTAATTTATGTTGTTAAAATTAATAATTAAACCTGTTGATTGTGTTAACAGGTAAGTATTATATTTCCTGTACCTACAACACTGATAACACACTGCTACCTAAAATTGGCAGGAAATAAACATACAATTAGTTTACCTTTTAATTTACGCTAGTTTGAAATAGGAAGTTACAGCGTTTAGATTATTATGCAGTAATATGTTTCACCTTTTCCTGTAAATAACTAATTATACGTTTATCATTTAGTTTCGGCAGCCTATTGTTATCGGTGTCATACGTACCTATTGATAATATTTAATTGCGTTATTTGCTCAAAACGAGAATACCACAATGTACTTATTAGCGCGCTATTATATTAGTTATGTTTATCTGGATACTTAGTTATTTACCTCGAGGTACTTATGCACATGAAGCAAACTTTATAAATAAACTGTAAGCATATGATGTTCGGACTTAAGGTACCCATGATATAGTCATATAGATTTCAGTTATTAATAGAATATAGGTAATAAATAGGTTTCATAATTAAATAGTGCAGTTTTTCCCATTAGGTAAGGTTTTTATGTAAAATATATTGATTGAGCGTTGCAGTGACTGCTGCAACCTTTTTTACGGAAAAAGAGAGAAAAACCGGCCAAGTGCGAGTCGAACACGCACACGAAGAGCTCCGTACCATTAACCTAAATTTTTGTTATTTGTTGTTGTAGCGGCATGGCACTAGAAATACACAATCTATGAATACAGTCTACCTATTATGGTTCTTGAAATACAACCCGCTGACAAACAGACGTATGGACGGACGGACAGCGGAGGCCCTAAAAATGGATGGTTAGGTACCATCTTCTCCATATTTAAAAAAAATCAACCTCAAATGGTGTTTTTTTGCTGACGATACGTCCTTAATTTTTAAAATAGATAGGTGTGCCACAAGTCTTGACGATGTAAATAACGCCCTTCAGCAAGTCCAAAATTGGTTTACTGCTAATAATTTAGATTTGAATGGAAAAAACTAAGTGTATCAGATTTGCTTTACCGAATGTTAAAAATAATAATTGCGAACCAAGAGAAACTTGAATTCATCGAAGACACAGTTTTCTTGGGGATCACGCTTGACTCAATCTTGGGGATCGGCTGAGTACAGCAGCATATGCTGTCAGAAAAATCCGTCAATTTACTGATATAGATACCGCGAGGCTGATCTATTTTAGTTATTTTCATAGTATCATGTCTTATGGTATCTTATTATGGGGACGGGCTGCAGACATCGAGTTTATATTTATTCTGCAGAAAAGAGCTATCAGAGCCATTTACAATCTCCGCCGGCGCGATTCCCTGAGGGAACTGTTTAAGCATATTAACACCATGACGGTACCCTGTCAATACATTTATGAAAACATTATGTATGTTCAGAAAAATCTTCATCTTTTTGGAAAAATTAGTGATAGGCATGGTTTTAATACTAGAAATCGGAACATATTAGATCAACCCCGATTCAGATTAGCTAAAGTACACACTTCCTTTATGGGGTACTGTGTTAAATTTTATAATAAAATACCACTTGATATTCTCAAACTGAATGAGAGAAAATTTAAAACATGTATAAAACGCACACTATGTAGACAAGCATATTTATAAACTGGAATATTATGTTCTGGATAAAAATGCTTGTCCTGCTCCACAGGCACAGCCGCATGGGTCCACTAGTTAGGTTTTTTTTTTTAATTGGAAGAAATGCTTACCCTTTTTTTTCTCCTATATAATAATTTATTTATTATTTCTTTGCAATATTGTATTTGCAAAGTAAGTATAGGTACACAATAAAACAGCTTTCTTTTTTTTTCATTTTACTTGGTCATTGAAAACGTTAATTTTGTATAATGTAGGCATATTTTTTTTTTTTTGTAAATGTGAGCACTATGGAGCTAGTGGATTTTAATTTGACATGAACGAGCGTGGCAGTTAGGAGCTTGTCATGCTCACACAAATGTTTCGCTGATGGTGGCGCGTGTGTTGGATCATTTGGTTCCCTTAAAAATGGTTGCTAGACACACGCGTCATGTTCGTGAATGGGCGCCGTCTGAGACTGGTCATCTCTTACCTGCCATTGGCTTATTTTAATCTGTACATTTTGAATTGTTCATATTTTTTTTTTTGTTATTTGCATCGTCCTCACATATATAAGCAATCAAAGATAATGTTGATAAGATTTATGCAATACATCACATAGTTTAAAAGAGTGTCCGTGGAGTTTCTTGCACGTTCTTCTCCATAGAGATCTACGCTTTGGAACGTGCAAATAGCTTCCATATTTTTGACTGACCGACCTTGACGTTTCAAAAGTGCCTGTAAATGGTTTATTTGAAATAAAATGCTTTGAATTTGAATTTTGAATTTGATCTAATCTCTATGCTTGGTGGAAGGACAGATCGTCTTAGCGCATCATCGTAGTCTTTGGCACCCAGTTCCACTCACTCCTGAGTATAGATCTCCCTTCGTATCTTCCTTGCTTCCCTGTTCTGTGCAAGCTTCATGCGAGGCACTTTACTGACGTCTTCATAATTCCGTTATTAGAGAGATACGTAGCCTTACACAAGACGAATATAACCATCTCTTTTTCACAATGGATTAATAATGACATTGGCGCTTCGTATATGCCCTCAGATCTTGTTTCTTAATATTTTGGTTGGTTTTAAAAGACATTACTTTACCATGATGTAACCACTCGTAAGTTGTACAAAAAAGCCTGAAATATATCCTACAATAGTGGTTGGTATCTTTAAAATATGTCTTGATGAATACTATAGTATATTATACAGGCTGAATGAAGCCTGGCTTGGTTTGATTAATTGGCTGGTTGAAGTGTGCGTAGATGGCCAAATCCAAAACTGAGACTAATATCGAAAAAAGTGGAAGGAGTCTTGATTCTGATTTTGAAGAAAACTAAAACTGTATCATTGGACTTTTGAAAAACCGATTTTTCTAGCCAGTAATCGAAGCGGTTGATTTTGGAAAAAAACACACCTTGTTTTATTACATCATCGGAAAGGGTGGCTACTAAGGATTAAATTGCCGTACTAAAAATATAAACATATTTATACATTCCTACCATCCTTATATCTCCTTTCTCCAGTACCCTCCTCTATCCCTAATAATAGTAATCCCTACAACAAGGAGGTGAATCATGCGCGCGCGCCGTTCCCACGTCTGCGCGCCAATTGGCCGAATTGACCGGTATGCGACGCCGGCTCGCTTGACCCCCGACCCGTTAATTGTCTTCCACCTAACTGCAGACGACGCTCAATCATTTGTGGCTTTGTTTGGACCAGCAGCGGCCACGAGCCGGGAAGTTACGTGGATGAGACGATATTAATAACTTTTATTTAGGATTTTCTTAGTAGATTCGTTAATTCTTATGTTTTATTAAAACGCGCGTGGTATTCTTCAATCATATGTGGCTTTGGTTGGAGCAGGACAAGTCAGGAACCGGGATGATAAGAGGATGGACCGATGTATGAAGCCACTTTATCCGAATACTCAAGAAGGACGGTTTTTCGAGTGTTTGTAAAATGTTTGCGAGACAGATTGTAGCCTAAATGGCTCTATGGATTTTAAACAAAGATGTACCATTGAATTCGTCTTGATACCTACCTTGAGTAGTGATATAAAATGAATGTCTAAGATGGAACTAAAATGACTTTTTGGTTATTTTTTTTGCAGTTCTCTGGTTTTTTTTAATATTTTGATTCCATAACTTTCAACTTCTTCACGTAACAGTCATCGTACCTACTATCATTATTTTGTTGTTGTTTGTCAAACACTGGGAAAAGGTATTCCCCTGATTGATAGGAACCTGTTTTATTTGTCTTTGTTATTGTATTTACTTTTATTTACACTTCTAATTGTGCACGGTTTATTATAAATACACAACAAGTAGGTCCTGACCGACTGCTAAGTAGGCAAGTACTTCGTACTGGATACGTACAAGAATGACTAAATATAATGAGAGCATTGTTGTATTGCAACATTTTTCTGATGAGCCAGCTGTTGATCTTGATCTCGTCTGTTAGAAAGCATTGAATGAGTTTACGTTAGAGAATGCGAGCCCAGAATATGCCTATGCTCTCTTGCTTTGTAGGCTGACGGGTTTATAGGTGGAAGAAATACAAATGCTGGTGGAGAGTTTTACATTCTGGCCGTAAGTTTAATAAATGTGGAGGAGAAGTGCTTAGTGATATCAACCAATGCTGGATGGTATTCTGTTGTTTGTCTGGTAGTCCGTTGGTTAAACATAGGTATGGTAGGATCATAGGCTCAACACAAGTGAGATTGTATAGGCGTTATCGTGGTGGAAGCGATTGTAAACATATAAAAAATCTGTGGGATTGGTGTGAAAAAGTTACATGATCAAACCATTTATTTTGTCATTTCGACAATTTATTGCATTTGTTGGTCGAGTTGTTTTTTGTTTTAGGATTATTCATCATCATTATCTGCCTAGCCTTTTCCCAACTATATTGGGGTCGGCTTCCAGTCAAGCCGGATTTAGCTGAATACCAGTATTTTACGAGGAGCGGCAGTTTTAGGATTATTCCATAAGACAAAATAAATTATAGATTTGTGACGTAATCTAAACGACCTAGAAGAGCGTAGACTCAATGAGATCATAACCCTACTAGTCAAATAAACCCTAGGAAATATACGTGAGCGAAGTCGCATAATCCATGTTGAGTTACGGTGTACGTCCTTCTACGGCAGTAGGTTATTCCTCATAACGTAACCGTGTACGTTAACAAGCACGAACATACGTGACCTCCTGAGGGGATATGAGATCATATTATTATTTAATGCATAAGTAGTTATGGCTGCTTGTCTATCAAGTATTCTCATTTTCCCGTTGACTCATGGCTTTATGAGAAGATTGATGTAAATAGATATTTAGGTAGATGCATTTGACGTCATTCCGCTGCCGCTGTCTGTCCGTCTGTCACAGCCAATTTGCTCCGAATCTGCTTGACCGATTCAGTTGAAATTTGATATTTGGTACACATACAATTTCTCACGGACGTGTAATGTATCAAATGAAAGAGCTTATTTTGAGGGTTTCAGATGTTTATTTTTTATTATTACAAAATAATGTTGATGTTAAAGAAAATAACTGAATATCTTCATTTCCCCCTTATCTCCAAAAGAACTTATTTTGAAAAAACTACAGATCATATTACCTAATAGAATACATTAAAAACCTATATGAAGTTTATAGTTTAAAAACTGCACCTTAAAAATAAAATGAAAAACAAAACAGATTTGCTTTAAATTGGCAGTTTTTCATTCCACTATACTGTACTGTACCTACTAACTACAAACTACTCATCGCAGAAGTTGTGACACCCGATCAAAGGAACAGTCATCGCCCTTTGTTGATTGACCTGCTAATACCTATGTTTTAAAGTCTATTTATATTCAATCTATATTTATTGCAGTTCGTCCAAAGTGCGTTGTCCACGTCTTCGATAGCACTCGTCCGCGAGAACAGGAGTTTAACGTGACTCACATTATGTACACTGTTTCATTAGTACCTACATCTGTTTGTTTTGTGTTAGATACATTAATAGATGTGGTGTCTCTGAATTGAACATGTTTGATTTCGATTAAGAAGTTAACCCAATGAATAAATCCAGGAATTGTTATTTTGCTAATGCTACGGCCACACTACGGTAATATGGCAATATTTATGGCCATAATTGGTGTTTATTCAGTTGTTTTTGAGGCCAAAATTATTGCCATATTACGGTAGTGTGGCCGCAGCATAAGACGTAATATGACAGTAGTTAACATACTCGTATAAACGGAAATACGGATCCTGTAACCGGTTTGACTCTCGTGGCACGTTAAGGATAACGTTCAAATCTATTTGTTTATCCATAGGTATGGAAATGAGGATAGTTGACGAGGAAGTTAATCTATTAATACATTTCCGTAATATATAACGTTTAACAATATAAACACAATACCTGAAGGGATCATTGTACCCAGTAGGTACAATTATCCCTTCAGGTCATTTTTATTACCTAACTTTTACTATGGGACCAACACTGATTTCGCAAAAAAAATATCGACTGTCAACTATGGAGACAAAATGTACTGAACGGCTGGTTTTTTTCTTCTTTTCGGGGTTGGTAGTAAAACTTGCTTAAAATTATGAGTAAGAGATATTGAGTTTATTCTGTTACTCATTGTATATAGTAGGTAATTAGAGCGTCCATATATTACATCTCCATACGTTCTCCATGCCGTAGCACATGGCAAGGTGCGCGGTCGTTGTCTCAATTGAGTCCGGCTCAAGTGGGTGTCGTCTTAATGGCCGCGTGCGTACCCGTCTTTATTGCTTAGCATCTAATGCGGCCGTGTTTAGATCATTAACATGGCAGCTGTGTCGGTGTGCGAGAGTTTTGGACCATACGCACGGGGTGTGTTCGTGTGTGCGTGGTTTATGTGAACTGACGCGATGACGGCCGCCTGGAATGCAATGACCGATGACTTTTTTCAATTGGGAGGATAGCGTGAAGTTGTGTGTGGCCTGAATTATTTGATTAAAACGAGTCACTGTTTTGTTACAGTGGGTCCACCTGCTGAATTAAGCTTCTTTTTTTTAGACTTGGTTTCTTTATTATTTTAGAATTTTATAGTTGAGAACTTTTACACGTTCTATCTTGGATCTATCATTAAAGTACAGTTTAGTAAGTTGTTACTTTGTTATACTGGAAAAAGTGAGTTTCCAGTTCTATCAGTATCATTTTATTTAGGTATAACCCTGAATAAACAAAGCAAATCGACCTCATAATTAAAAAGTCCAAACAAGGCATTTGAAAGTACAGAAATGAAAATAATTCTGCTCACTCGTCATAATGATGACTTGCATCACTTTTCTTCGTCAAATGGATTATGACCACAAAGCCATGTAAAGTATAATAATGTTGGTACCTAGTAATACCGTTTCTAATTACGATCTACGTTATTCATACTAGACTTCATTCACCCGTGTAGACATCATACCGTGAGATTTTTGAAAAACCATGACGTAATGCTGCCACAAGAAAAACTAACGGAGCAAATGTACATCGCAACAAAACCGCAACGCCATCTATTTAACAAGCAGCGAACTATTACGAGAAAATCCTGCATCGCGGTATCAGAGTTTACAATGCGATTTGAACATATACAACAGTCCGAATATCAACTATCGGGCTGTTGCACCCCGGAGACAACAACCGTCCGGTCGGAGGATCCTTCGTTTTTTATTGTATGTTTACGGGACTTACTCTCTGTGCCGCATACCCTCTATAACCAGACTAATTCATGTATACAGGGAATCTCCGTTCAAAATTTTAACTTTCTAGGTTCAAGGGTTGAGCGTTGATGAGTCAGTCAGTGAGAGAGCGAGAGATACTGATTGCGTAGCTTGGCGGACCCAACATTTATACATACCTTCAGATAGGTGCTGGTGTAAACCGATCTGTGTGTTACAGATGTGAGGCACCTATCGCTAATGAGCGTGTGATGTGATTCACAGGCGGCGACGCATGTGCGGCCTCGATACCACGCCACAGAGCTACAGAACATCGGTGTTGTGTGCAGACGAGGCACTCCTTACACTGCCTACCTAATACCTATTATGATGCGGTAGAGAACTACTTTTAAGTTTTTAACCTCTGAAGGACTTTGCTAACTGGGTAATAAAAATAAACGATAATAATCCGCAAGACGCATACAAGTAACGTTTACACCGCGCGAGGCGGCTTGGCCCCAATAGGGCCTTACGGATTCTGACGGTTGGGGCGATTTGGCCCCAATCGGTCCTAACGGATCCTGACAGGGTAAACTACTCCATTTAGCAGGTCAGCAGGTGTCTAAGTTTAGCTTAGTTTAGAGATTTGAATGTAACTTTAAAAAAAAAAACTGGTTGATTGTGACTCGGACTCGAGTGAAAAAGTTTCCAACCGAAGTGTATCTTTAAACGTGTCTTTTTATAGGTTTACATGTGATATACGTTTAAAAAGTTATGAGAGGTCAATTTTCATCATTTTTCAAGTGAATAACTAAAAATCTACGAATTAAACACTATTAGTTACCTAGGTGCTTAGGTAATACATTAGACACAATGCAATGGGTGACAAAAGCAACTTAGTTGATAGAAAACGAAAAATAAATGTTATTATAGGTATCCAGAACACTTAATACACTCTACCTGAAAAAAATCATTTCGTCTGTAATCTTTGATACAGGTAAGATTGAGAGAAGTGCCTCCTCTGCAGCGGTGAGGCTCTGTCTGATCAGCGCTTCACACTCGTGAGAACGGCGCGCATGTGTCGTACACACTCTTATTGGCGCACATACTTTTTAATTACCTCTACATCATGTAGGTAAACAGATTGGTACAGAAAGGCCACTCTGTCAAGCTTTTAGAAGAATGACTGCGTCAAAGCGATCGCAAAGTAATCTACGAGGCTTTAGACAATCGACATTCTGCCAGCGGTAGCGTGGCGAAGGCGATTGTCACAAATAATTTAAAAAAAATGATGGGACTGATAAACGCTGTCGACATGTCCAAATTGCATTCGCTAATAGAATGGCACTTTGTATAGCGCCCAAGGTAAGGTTGGTAGCGCACATACGGTGGTCGAATCCTCCTTCAATTGTTTCGGCAGAAGATTGTACATAGTTTATGAACTACGAGTAGCTTTTGCTCACGACTTCGTCCGCACATATCCCGTTTTTCCCAGTTCCTGAAGGAAATTTGGGAAATCGATTCAAGGAACTTACATGCTAAATTGATTTCGGCTGTGCGTTAGAAACGGAATAATTTTATATATTAGTATAAAAGCCAGAACACCCACATGGAAATCGTAATTTACGAGATAATGGTAATCAACGATAATGTAGCTTTCTGTCAGAAATTATTGGATGGGATTCCAAGATTTAGATAACGCCACAGTTAAATAAATATAATTAATATTTAAATTATCCTGCTGCCAATATAATATTATACCGCTCAAATATAACAATATATATATTATATTAGCGCGACTTATCGTGAATTCGTAATGTTCAGTTGTTTTACTGCGTTTATTTTTGTACTGTGATAACTGGTAGTTAGCGGTTAAAATGTGTGTAGTGTTGCTTAAGTGTTGTCATGTATAGTGGCAGATGTATGTATGAGTTGTCTTATTAATACTTTTGGTCATTACGGGCGCTGCATATAGGTAGCTTCCAGCGGGCGAAAGTTAACCTAAGTGCCTAGGTATTAGGTTTTTCCTCTCTTATAATTCAAAATAGGAAATATGCACATTTATATAATTGTCAGTTGGAAGGCATCTAACCGATGCTACCTAAATATTTAAACTAAGGAAGAGCTAAGGGGAAAATTATAACAGCAGCATGGTGCGGTCTGCATGGTAAGCAATGCTTGTCCAGGTTGGTCCACGGATGAGTGACCATACATTACAAACCGAGACTTATCTGTGTCCCGGAAAGTACGTTAAGTCATTTGTTTCGGCTGTCAGTGTAGATCTTTGACAGTAGTTACGGATTTATAGCCTTGCGGGGTACCGCGCTAGCCAGATATTGATAGCCTTGCGGGGTACCGTGCTACCCAGATATTGATAGCCTTGCGGGGTACCGCGCTACCCAAATATTGATAGCCTTGCGGGGTACCGTGCTACCCAGATATTGATAGCCTTACGGGGTACCGTGCTACCCAGATATTGATAGCCTTGCAGGGTACCACGCTACCCAGATATTGATGGCCTTGCAGGGTACCGCGCTACCCAGATATTGATAGCCTTGCGGGGTACCGTGCTACCCAGATATTGATAGCCTTGCGGGGTACCGCGCTACCCAAATATTGATAGCCTTGCGGGGTACCATGCTACCCTGATATTGATGGCCTTCCTTGCAAGGCCATCAATCCGCGCTACCCAGATATTGATAGCCTTGCAAGGCCATCAATCCGCGCTACCCAGATATTGATAGCCTTGCAAGGCCATCAATCCGCGCTACCCAGATATTGATAGCCTTGCGGGGTACTGTGCTACCCAGATATTGGGTTGTCTTCATGTAAAATGACGACAGGGTGAACGCTGTGGTTGAGCGATTGACTGCTGCACTACATGTCGCGGGTTCGATGCCCGCAAGGAAAAAAAAAATGTATGGCCTACAGATAGTTTTTCCGGATCAAGCTGTTTGTGTACGTGAGTTTACATGTTTGTGAAGGCACCCACGATATGGAAGATATTCCTAGTGTGGGCAACGTCAAAAAAATACTAGTACTCAGCTACATCCAGTTGGCGCAAGCTGACCTTCACATAGTTACGAAAAGGCGACGTAAACCGATTTCATATTAATTAAGGAAAGGCTCAGACACTGTAGCAAACAAAATGAAGCTTATGAAACCACAACAATGTATTATTCTTTAAACATTCTGCTAATTCTGCGAATTTCTCAAAAAGGCTCGGACAACATTTTTACCTAGTTTTATAACCGCAATTATTGTTTTGATGAAGTGTCCTGACAGAAATGTTATGAAACACATACTGTTGACATTATCGCGGTTTGCTTGGAGATGAGTACCTACCTCTACCTACCTCTACTACCTCTACTACCTCTACCTACCTCTACTACCTCTACTACCTCTACCTACCTCTACTACCTCTACCTACCTCTACTACCTCTACTACCTCTACTACCTCTAATACCTCTACCTACCTCTACCTACTTAGCCTCGATTCACACACGGTGAGTAATGTAAAGCTAAACTTAGATTGATTGGCTGTTTATGTACCTTTACTTATAAACCGATTACTAATATCGTGAACACGGGAAATCAATCAATTTATATAAAATTCTTCCGTTACTGAGTGAGTGAGTGAGTGACTGACTGACAGACAACGCACAGCCGAAGTAACTATTGGTCGTAGAAAGTGTTTGCCAGGTTCCTTGGGGAGTGTAGGAGAGAATTTAGAGAGGATTTTCCGAATTTCCAGCGGGAATGGTTAAAACGGGATATGCGCGTACTAAGTTGCAGGCAAAAGCTAGTATTATGATAAAATGGAAATACAGACGTCACTATGAGTTGCAATATTTGCGAGTGGGGTAGTACCAGGCAAGCAAGTCTGGGCAGATTGTTATCAGGTACACCCAGGGTTGTTGATAGCCAGGTCTGTTTTTAATATCACGTGTGCTTAGTTCCTGTTCCACTTTTCCAAATGTGACTTTATCCGCCTTTGGCTCAAGAAATTTCGCTACAAAAATTCCTTATTCGCCCACATTTTATTCCTTTTTGACCCGAAATGGTTTTTCTTTTTAATATTTACTTAATTTTCAAAAACAGAAAAACCATTTAAAAATATTTTCTTTTCTAATTCATAGGACATACCTGGTACATTAGGTAAGTACATTAGCTCCATCTACGACCACATCATCGCTTACCATCATGTGAGATAGTGGTCAAACGCGTGCCTATATTAGGCACGCGTTTGACCAAAAAAAAGTAGTGTTGAGTTCAGTTTAAATTAGTTTTGTGGCCCAATTCGATTTCTCACTAACTGTTTTGCGGTTGAAGTGCCTACAAACACCAATTTTACAAAGCTTTTAAAACCGGGCCCCGTGTGACGACACTCTGGACAAAGCACACTTGTAGCTCCTGAGTCAGCGGCGCCTGCGCGCGCGCCGCTCACCGGCGCCCGCCGCGACGCCCGATGTGGTTACATCATTCGGTAACACAAGGTTTTGTCATTAAACGACTGTGCCTTGTTGCTAACTACGAGTACATTGGTGTGTTCGGGGACTGAGCCATACTTTTTTGTAGCTACTGCGTGTTGACGTCATAATTATTTCTTTAGTCATAATTATAGTTTAGGAGCCTAGAAAGATGACAAGGATTGTAGACTTGGTTATACAACCCTCTATTTCTATATACCATGTACCTAGTGTGTTGTTGTTTTTATGAAAAAATGAGTAAATTAAATTCTTGAAATTTTTTTTAATCGTTACCTCACACTAGGAATTTTTCTCAATTTACGAACATGCAAAGTCACATACACTAACATCCAGAACCGGAACAACTTCCTGAAGGCCATACAAATATTTATTTCGAGCGGGAATCAAACCCGCGACAGCACAGCAGCCAACCGCATCGTCACACGCTCTTGCTGAGATGCTTTACTTTATTGATTTAATAATAATAATAATAATCTTTCTAGCCTTAATCGGCCGGTCTGAGTGGAGATTCGCAAGAGCAAACGTGCTCGGGAGAAGGACGTATAATCCAGTAAGGTGCTGGTAGGGATCTTGACCGTACTTCCGGGATTGTCCTGATAGCCGTGGTATACCTCTCCACTTCTCTAGCACCTCAGGATATGTTGCCCCCTTGGCGCTACGTCACTTTGTGCTAGCGACCCTTTTCGGGGGGCCCATTTATTGAGTGTGCAAGTCACCCCCTGCTATTTTAAAGCCGTTTTAATTGTCAATGGTCAGGCATGGGCCAATAGTTCTTCCATAGTAGTAGTTATTAGTCCACTAAACCAGCCAAACCCATAGCGTTTCATCTTTTGTTTCCATATTTTGCAATAGTTTTGCTCCAACCGGGGATTGTCCTTGGGTATACTTTCACAGTGCATACAGGGATAATCGTCGGTTGGTGTCCCATTCCATTTGAAATGTCTAAAGAGGCCTCTGCGAGTTGGCATCGGCCCCTCGTACGCCTACCAAAGGACCGGGTCTCTAGGGACCCGAGAATGTCAAAAACATAAAATAATAATAATAATAATAAGTTTTATTGTCTCATAAAAATATGTTACAATATTTAGGTGAGACACTGGATCCCGCACTAGGATACCCTGTGTCGCAGGATCCAGTCTCTTTCGACAAATGGTAGGAATTATGCAAGAAAAGTAATTATATAAATGCAACGGTTGAACGCAATTCATTAAACTCAGGACTAAAAGGTAACTATCCCTAGGTACTGTGGCGTGGAGCTCTCTGCCTGCGTCTGTGTTTCTGAACGCTTACAACCCTAATCTCTTCAAAGTTAGAGTGAACAGGCTCCTTCTGGGTAAGCTCGCTCCATCGTAGACTTTGTTTCTGTCATCTCTGACCTATAAAATAAAAAAAAGATCAGTAATGAACTGGCTGAAAAATAAAAGCTCTCTTGCGTCTTCAGAGCACTGCGACTGCTATCTGTACCTACGGCATTACCAAAATAACCGACAAACAACGATAATAATGCGTTTAATTATTATCTAAATCGATATTAATTAGTAGGCACCACTCAAGTGATGTAACTCAATATGTTATATTACGTTATGTGTATGATGTATTTGTACAGTTAATAAATAATATGTAACTAATCTTGACGTATTTTCCAAAACATTAATTGTTTATCAATCTTTCGTTAGTTTTCCGCATTTAGCAGTTAAGAATAACTAGATTAATGAGTGCCTACTTACTTCGTGCTGGCTAACATTAATGGTATCTAATGTGTTATGACATCCTCGTGCGTACAAAGTAGTGCTGACTGAAGCCGTTAAATAATACCATGACACCTATTGTTTATGTGACTTTGACTTTTACAAGCCTTTCCTGAAATACTGGGTGAACAATTTTAGTTAATGTGGAATGCAGCATGTAATAATTTTATTGAAACCAAAAAAATAAATTAGTCACTGACACATCGTCACCCGCCCCTCGTAAGTATCTCACAAACTGGCGTATCTGCACTGACATTACCTACGTGTTTATAACTTTGTTTCGAATAAGTTCTCTCTTATCGTTGTATCTGTGTCGTTTACCGTTTATAAGATAATCACGTATGTTGTTTAGCGTAAGTGCAAAAGGAGGGAAGAAATATTCTCACTGTCTATCGTATGAACATACTGGTTAACTTTTACACAACTGCGTACCCATTCACAGCACACGGGCGTGATGTTGTGTTATGAACTAGTGTAAACAATATACAGACATGCGATTTCAGTAAATTGAAATGGGATTAGATCGGGAAAAGACTCTTTCCAATAAAAAATACTCATTTTAAAAGACTCATTCGTGTCCGACGCACGAGCTGGTGGGTCGCAGATCCGGTCTCTCCAGGAGGCTATGGTTGAGCGCTTGAATGTGTCCTTACAGGCTGTCTCTGAATGGGGTGATGCCAGTCTGGTCAAGTTCAATGCTGCTAAGACCCAAGCGTATCTATTTTCCGCCAAAAGGAGCCAATTCCACCCAGCTACATCTTTCTGAGGTGCAATCGTGCCGATAACCGACCAACTTGAGCTTCTTGGGGTTACATTAACATCTACTCTCAATTTTGGCCCTTTCATAGAGGCAAAAGCTCAAGTGGCTGCAAAAAAGTTGGGGATCCTAACAAAGGTAATATGGTACTTCACGAGGATCATAGGCAATGAGAGGCTCGTCGCGACGAAGCTCCAAAGTCTTGAGCATCGACGACCAGTTGCTAGCCTGTCGGTTTTTTACCGGTTGCATTTTGGGGAATGTGCGACGGAAATGCATAAGTTTATTCCGCCAAGCCCGTTCCATCATCGGACCACAAGACGAACGGCGATGCGCCACCGGTACATGGTGGACATCCCACCCACACGCACAAAACTTTTTGGAACACATTCATAATGCGTACAGCTAAGGAGTGGAATTCCCTGCCGGAGTCTGTGATCCTGATAGCTACCAACCTGGGAGTCTTTAAATCAAGAGTGAATAGGTTACTTCTGGGCAAGCGTGCTCCATCTTCGACAACATCATCGCTTACCATCAGGTGAGATGATGGTCAAGCGCGTGCCTACCAATAGTAAAAAAAATAATATTAAATCGAATGGAATCATCCAAATCAGTTGACAATTTGCGAAAATATCGCCGAACCTATCGTAGGACATCTGATACCTGTCATCATTAGGTCAGCAACATGAGTGATGATTACATACTAGAAAGTACCTATATGAATAACATTGTATGTGTCTATATTTGAGGTTTGCCCTTAATTTTCCTGAAATCCCATTATCTGATTGTGTCTTAGTGACAATGGGACCACCTCAGGATAGAATAAAGAAAAAAAAATTCAAAATCGGTCTACAATTGGCGGAGAAATCGGTGAACATACATAAAAAGTTCAGCCGAACATAGAACCTCCTTTTTGAAATCGGTTTGAAAGAAAAAAAAAACACTTATGTACAGGACAACGACATTAGGTACAGGAACAAGTTTTCTGTCAAATCGGACTACAATACTAGAAAGTAATCGCTGTACATACACAGCATTGCAGTGTCGCTGTGCATTCTGGCAGAATAAACGTATGGATGGCTTAGTTCTAAAAGTCACTAAGTCCATTTTTAGCGAAATTAAGATTACCAGTTCAAAAAATTCTCCTTTTTTTTCTCTATAGATTGACTTAATCAGTTTTTCAGTAAAATGACGATAAGTAGGTTTTTTCCAATTCTGAACATCTCTAAGTCCTTTGAAATAAATTCAGTAAGTAACTAAGTCCAAATTTGACTAAGAAATAAATAAATCCATTGATTTTTTAATTTGAAAGTCACTAAATCCATGCATTTTTAATCTATGTGTATCAATTATGCGTAAATAATATATTCCAAAAAGTGACCATTTCGTACCCTATTCCTGGACATAGCATGATGCCTATCGATAGAGATTTTGCGTTGATCGAAAGAAAACGCATTAAGACTGATAAAGTGTATACCCCTAATTATTACGTTGATATGATTGAAAACTCACGCAACACAAACAAATTTGAAGTTATATTTTTGGAAAAGAATCATAGGGATGAAGAAAATCCCGAAAATCGTGTATTAAAAATTACAAAAGCCTGTATGAAGCGCATGTCAAAACGTCAATTAATGGTATAGCAGCATGCCGAAAAGTACGGTTTCAAAGATTTCGACATGCTGAGTTTAGTAACTCCATGACTGGGCAAAACTTTAAGAAGATGTCATTATACCGTGTTGGCATGGGTGGTAAAATCACGGCAGATCCCGGTGACTGCTACCAGACGATGGTACCATTAAAACCAGCAAAACTTGAGGATATTAAGAAACTTCTTGAATATGTCCCAGTAGAAAAACGTCGATTTTACGATGATATACTGGCAACAACTACATCTCTGGACACGGTACTGGAAAATGAAGATAACGATGGGCAAGGAGAAATTTATGAATAATAATGTTAATAATTAGGTATTATTGTCTAGCATTCATTATAAACACCAATATTTTAAATTTTTGATTCTTTGTCAATTTGAAGTTAAGTATATATGTCACTAACTTCACAGAATTTCGTTAAGATATCTCTTACTCCACATGTTTTGCGATAAGTCCAAAAACTTATGTTACTTAAATTGTAAGTAATAATAGACATTTACATTTTTTTTAAGCTTTAATTTGAAGATTACCAAATAAAGCACCATTTCTTTTTAAAATATATTTTTTTTATTGACACATTCCTTTTAAAAAAATAAAATTGACATTCAAATGTCATTATCTCAAAACAAGAAAAATGGATTTAGTGACTTTTAGAACTAAGGCATCCGTATTTTCTTTCTTCTCTTTTTCTTTGCATATCTAATTTCTAACTACCAAACATACGAGTAACTAGTTATTTTAGTACATGGTTTAACCAACTAAAAATCTTAGCAAACCCTTTTGCCACCCCGAGACGAAGTTCGAACCAGTATGAATACGTCCAATCAAAGTTGGAGTGTGCCACTAATCAATTGGATCGGCTACAAGTACTCGTACACACGCGCTGAGGCAGCGTGGGTGAGCGGACCTGGATACTAGTTAGTGTGCAAATTGTTACTAGTTAGCGAAATTGTAGGTCTGCATTAAATAAACAGCATAAAGCATAATATTAATGTATTGTACAATCATTTGTCCTGACTGACCATCGACGCACAGCTAAAACTAGGTTAAGCTGGTTTATGTAGCATCCGCTAATAAAGGATTTCTGGACTACTTTAAACGAAAAGGAAACTTTAGGTATATGAAAGTGTTTGTTCTTTGAAGCCGACACCTACGCGGACGAACTCACAGGCTATATCATTCCCAGTACTGGTCACATGCAGGCCTCTTTTCCGAAAGAGAGTGAGAGACCACGCGACCACATTTCGGGTCTTCGATTTTCCCAACTCCCTCGAAACGTTGTTTTTGGCTCTCTGACATGTCGGTTTCCTCACGATTCTTATCTACGTTTTGAGAGTAGTGGTGATGAAATACATACCTTCATTAAGTTGAAAGTCCCATGTTTTACCCTTCATCCCATTCCCATTCTATACACACCAAATATTTACGCCAAAGGTTTTCAAACCAAAAATAAGAGTATCTATTCAAAGTTTTCCAAAGCCTATCTCTGTTGTTTCGTTATTTAAATACCTGCTTAGTATTATATTTATTAATTGCATAATCTTCCTCCTGAACAAGCCAGGGTCTGTGGTAAAAGTGACGAGCGATAGCGTCTTGCGGTCTGTTGAAATGTTAACAAAAATATTTGTTTTGTTAGCGTAGCCAGGGTACCCATGCTTATTTTTCTTGTAGATTTTAATTACATGTCATTATTTAATGACAGCTTTTTGCAGCTGATCATCAGAGCTTTTCTTTAAAACCTACCTACTACAGGGTAAAGTAGGTTCGAGTACGTATCATTGAAGAGTAGGCTAGAATCGTCACGCAGTGGATACGTGAAGACGGATGGCGTATCTCAGCAGGCTTCTTAAACGCTGTCGTGACGATTTGGCCCTTTGCTTCTGTTTTTCTGATGCTGATGATATGATGATGGTCGGAGAGGACAGAAAACCAGGTTAGCTAGAAATAAATGAAGGAGGCTTTCGCTCAGTAGGTACTGGGACAAAATAGGCTACCTAAAAAATTACTACATCTGATTTCAAATTTCAGAAATCACAACCTAATTTCTGTCTTCCTGTCTAGTTGACGTCACCTACTATTACCAATAAACCTAATTCTTTCTTTTTCCTTCTATGCCTATCCTATCCTTTCCCACAACTAACTGCTGATAGTCAAAAGTCTGATAGCAAATAGAAAAACCACGAAGACTTTGGCTCACAAAGTTATATTGCTTCAAAGTTTGTGGTTAACCTAAGGAAGATTTGCTCAAATAAATACTCACTAATTGTCCGTATCCACAGAATTTTGTATCAGCCATTTGTTCTAGATAGGGAAGTGCTAAAATTAACTGGAAATTATGTTTTTTCGAACTCTCCGATGATGTTCCTGATCGATTTCGTTCGATCCCAGACAATAAAATCGTTTATTCGTTGCCTCGTACCCCCACCGCACTTTCAGTAGATTTTTTGGTGGCCTTAATCCAACAAATAAAACCCAAAGATTTTTAATTTGAGGCATAAAACACCACACCAATTTTCGTTTGAGTCCTACATATACTTATTTGCATTAAATAAGGTTCGTGTTAAGAATATGTGTAAAGGCATAAACATAATGTACCCTCCACAGAGCTTATCTGAAGACTTTAGAAGCCGGGCATAAGCTGTCCAACCGTTAATACGCATTTCGTTACAAAGGTAATTGCTGTGACTACTCGGTAACATCAATTTGGCAACTATTTCCCCTCCCCCCGCGCTATCAACGAAGGTAGCCATACTTAGCTATTAGAAGACCCTCGGATCTTACGACGAGCATTTGGTTCCGCACAAAGGTGGTTGTTGTGACCGCTCGCCCGTAACTTCGGGGATTAATTAAATTCTCTTCGCACACACATGTAACTATTGGATCTTAACCTGCAATGTTTTGAATTACTTTGGTATTGAGATCTGAGGGCTAATTCATGCAACATTCGTATTTGCATGTGAAACGTCAATTTTCAGACATTTTTGACAAATTGTGACTGAGCTGCGAATGCGAATGTTGCTTGAAAATTAGAAGTTTCTAAGGAAGAGGCAATAATTCTCACTTTTATTCTTCCTTTCTTCCCTTTCTCCTCTTTTTCCTTTCCTATTCTTTATTTCTCTTTCTTTTTTTCTTTCTTTTATTGCCTCCTTAGAATCTTGAAAATACTAATGAGAGTAAGAAAGAATAATGTTTATTTGGGACTCGCACAAAACAGAAAATAACAAACAGTTGTTATTCCCTTTTTTTACTTAATTATGTTATGGGAAATACAATGCTTAATAAAGTTGCTTTAGATCGATAAAAAAACATAAATTAATACTTTTGGACATGGAAGAAAAAAATTTAAATTGTGAACTAAACAGAAGGTTAACAAAAACCTTGCTTAAAAATTATGAAAATTATTATCCTAAATGTTAGCTCCTGCTACGAAAAGACGACACATCTTAACATAGAAACTTAACAAGAGGACAATCTACACATCCCTTTATAGAATCCCAAAAGCGTACAGGCAACTTTAAATTGAATGTAAACGTACGAACAATGATCGGGCAGGCTAAACCGCTGTATCTATTTGCGTACGATTAGTTGATTGGAACAGGCCTTCCCTTCCAACTTGCCTTCGACCGATGCTTTGGAAATAGAAACCGTACTTACCTAAGTTTGCCGGCTCCTCCAAATGCACTGGATCGAGGAAACGACGCGTTTTGAGCGATAAGACGTGTGTATAGCTGGGCGGTTTTGCAGTGAAATAAGTGGAATAATGCGCGGTGTTGGGCAGTCGGTTTGTTTTTTATACTTGAGTTTATTTGAATGCATTCTTGAAGAAAGAAAAATATAAGCGTGGCCAAACATTAACATCAATAGGTAAGTTTTCTTGTAAGAGAGGCCAAGTCACTTAATTAACACTTAAATTGAAAACAATTATAGGGATATTTGTTGGGTACAATATACAATGGATAATGAGTGGGATTTGTGAATTAACTTCATTAATGGGGCATCCCCGACTTTCCTCAATAAACACAATACCTGATACGTGGTTACGTGTCAGGGATTCCCGACCATTGTGAAGTATTACCTGTTATAAATATAAGTTCAATAACAGCTTATACAATTAGATGATAATAATTTGATGAGGAAAACCCAAATAACTGTTCAAAACAAACATGATAGCTTACTCAACATTAATTAAGGTACACATAATAATTCAATATTCCTGTTGCAGTAAAAACAATAATGTAAGTATTTGAATTTTCTTTAGGTATTTCGGTGTACTAATTGAAAAGCGGACAAATTATTGGTCCAAAAACATTATAAACTGGATTTATTGAGGGTTTACCATTACCTAATTCAACTGAAGACATTTCAGGTAATCTCATGAAGCTATTCATGTTTTTTTCACCCAGCCAAATTTACATTCTATGTGATAGGTAATACGAATGTCGAATTTTCTATATAATACATATTTCATTGACTATACGACCAACTTTCGTAGTTTAGATCATGTCGTTATCTTAATGACAATCAATGTGAAATTTTTTGGGAAATTACAGGTACATGGTTTTCGCAGTCGTGACTGAGATGCGAATGTGAAAGTACATGCGACATTTCTATGGTGCTTGTCAATCACGTTTCACTTTGTCATTTTGACAATCATTACCACTGATACAATGTCACTTTGCTTATTTGTCAACAGCGTTCCAAACGCGGCGTGTCCGCGCCCAGTGCGTGAGCCGGTCAAAGGGCACACAGCGGATAGTTGCGGAGTCCGCAACCACTTGTGAAGGCGAACTTAGCGCCAAGTCCGATGTATTTGCGTCGCCGCTAATCCGGCCGTCGTAAACTGCGCGGATTTTATCAGCCCCTAGGATTTGTAGCGCTACGCCACTATTATTGGATGCCTGAGCTCAGCCGTGTTCGTATTGAGGTGAGAATTAATTCGAGCATCGGATCCGTGTTGTTGTTTTATAGGATTTGTTGTGTCTGGATGGGCTCTTGTGAAAGTGCTGTGTTGGTTTTGGTTTAGAGGTGGTATTTTCTCGTTTACCTTTGAAATGTCGGTTTAAGCATACCGATCTGTTACGGTCTACTACTAATACTGTTATGATAGCTACTATTTTTCTTAATCTAAATAAAAATCGGCCAAGTGCGAGTCGGACTCTCACACGAAGGGTTCCGTACCATAAACCTTAATATTTATTGTTTGTTGGTACCTATAGCGGCAACAGAAATACACAATCTGTGAAAATTTCAACTGTCTACCTATTACGGTTTTTGACGGACGGACGGATGGACGGAAAGCGGAGACTTAGTAATAGGGTTCTGTTGGTTACCCTTTGTACTTAATTATTATCATTATCTTTGTTACTTGATAATTAAATTCTGTGATATCTAATTGCCGTAACGATTAACATAAAACAACCGACATACCTGAAAACCTAGAAGAAAATGTCATTCAACGAAGTTTGTCATCAACAAGTCACGGCCGACGTGTGCCAAGGTGCCAACGTTTTCGGCTCCTATAATTCAATTCAACAAACATAAAACTTTTCTCAAAGCCAGCCGTACGATATTTGTGTTGGGATTTGTTGATTACTGTCAAGTGGGGAGGCGGGGGAGGCACGAGGTGGTGGGGTCAGTAGAGGAGGGGGTGGTCACTCGCGCACCTAAGACGAGTCGCGGAGTTTAAACACCTCGGCCGCCCTGACTTACAAATGTTACTGCAGACCTAGTATAACTTAGCGGTACAGGGGGTTCTGAATGTGGGTTCTTGTTTTTAGTTTATAAACTAAAAATAAAAGAGAGAGTGTTTTAGGTTCCTACTGTGAAATGAAAGAGAAGGTGATCTTGTAAGGTATTTTTTGAGTTATGCGTAAACGTCAAGTACCTAAGATGACAAACATAAAGCATAGAAGTATGCGCGCTTATTATGCCTTTTCCAGAACTGTATTTCAACATCCTCGGCGTAACCAGCAGTCCACTGCTGGATATACGCCTCTACTAGTGCACGCCATTCAACTCGATTTCGAAAACGGTACTTTGCTAGATTCTTTTGCTTTAGACATGAGATTGTTTGTTATTTTTGCTTTACAAGCCCAAAGACTCATTTTACATGCACGTTAAAAGAACCACATTGATGTATTCACACATTAACGAAAAACTCAAAACACAACAACCGAAGTCCACTCCAAATAAACACGAAACTCTGCCTGTACATAATTCAGCAATCCCCTTAAGGGAGGCACACACGGCGCTTGAAACTTTACGCAAATAACCGTACCCCCTCTCCGCTTTCCCGATGGTCCGAGCGAGAACAATTCCTTAATAGTCCATAAGTCGGTGCGGGGCAGCCGTGGCGCGAATTAGTGTCAAATTTACACCGGCCAGTGTTCGTAGTACCAGGAGCGAGGTGGACGAAGGGTTCCTAAAGACAGTTTTAATGAGTAGCGTCTTAAGGCTGGGAGTAATTACTGTTTGGTAGTTGCAGAAGAGGTCGTTGAATGAATGCTTGTGTTTATAGAGGTAGCAAGGTGTTGTAATTAATTTGGGGTGTTATCCTTGGTTTACAGATGCTTTAAGTCTTAGTCTCTTTTGGTTCTCATGTCTTGATCCCGTTTTTGCTAAACGCTCCCATTTCTTTTCTTGTCACCGATACATTTTCATAGCCAAGCGTTGTTTTGATTATGAATAGATACTTTATATATTTCCAAAATTTAACCATGTACGGCTAGGAAAGATAAAAAAATGAACCCATTTTGATTTATTTACAGATCTTTATTGAGACCCAAGTCACAAAAAAAGCACAGGTTTTGAAAATCTTTTTGCACGAAGGGCCCATTGTCGTGGGCCTTTTAACCCTCCGTCACCGACCTTGGGGGCTGTTTGTCAAAGCGCCGGAAGTGGTCTGCGGGACCTGGCGCGCACGTCACTTCCGGCCGCCCACTGCCGGTAGACATGCGACACGTATTGTTTGTTTCCGGCTGGTGTTGATTCTGAAAAAAATATGGATAAAGTCATTTAATTGGGATGAAGTAGTTGTGTTGATTATCTCCTGGATAACATTTAAATCAAAACAGAAGGTAACGAGTAAGTTTCTATAAAGGTACCAATAAATATATTTATTTATAATATATAATAACTACTCCAGTTACATATATTTTGTAACGATCTAATGACCCCTTTCAGTAATACCTAATGCCTATAGTTGCTTATTTATGTACAACTATGTGAAGTATTCACAATAACAATACATATCATTATAAATGCGTCTGAGTCATAAGGTATTTATATACATAAGGGAAACCTATGGTTCTGCTCTCGAACTTTTGAAGAACTCCCATAATTAAGTAAAACGTAACATACATTGCAGAAAATCTTAACTGAAAGCTGAGTTCGTTCATTATGTTTGTGTAATTAAAATAAACTTGAACTGAAGTCATGATTAACTAACACTGTCCAGTTCAACGTCCGCTCTCCTATGTTGATGTCACCTAAAACTGGTACGTCTTAGGCGATTTCCTGCGCATAACGCGAGGGTCATACTACCCCAGGCGAAGTAGCCCCCCAGGTCTGAAACAATGGAAAATATGCTTTATTCGAATGACGATAAGATTGGCGTTGAGTGTAAGATGTGGTGGAGGACTGTAGTAATGTTGTAATTAGAGCGAGCGGGCACAGAAGACAGGTCAAAGGGCCGGAAGCTGACCGCGCGGCTTGCGCACTTCCGCACTGTGTCACGAACGATGTCTTTCGGTCGGAAAGGCCTGCCTTGTCGTTTGAGGGTTAGCTCTTAAGGGGTGCGTGTATGTGCAAACTGCTTAATGTCGACTTTGTGGTACGGTCATATTTACATTAGTGTGAGAAGATGTCATTACCAAAAGGAAAATCAATATATTATATATTTTAATTCGACTTGTACAAATGCTATATACGAACAGTTAGTAGGCCTCCTTAAATACCAATTTTTAACGCACACTTGAACTGAAACAATCACTTTCAGAAACCCTCTTTCATTAATCAAAATCATCCTCTTCAATTTATCCAGAATCAAACCAAAAGGGCTCTTTTAGTCTTCAAGAGGTCACCTTTGACAACCCTCTCTGAAATAATTAGCGTGATCATCAGCAGGTAGAAGGTAGTCAGGTCATTACATCACGCGCGGCTGAGCAAAGCAGATCAAAGCAGCCCTTCAATTGGCGCGCTAATTGGCTTGACCAACAGCTTCGCGGCTTAAGATGGCGCTTCAAGATCAGTAAGTGTTTATTTTATTTTTTATTTTATTTACAATCGTGTTTGTACAGTCAGTAAACTGTTATATTACTTACATTGGCATGTTATACGACCGTCGATATTCGAATACGAACAATCATACGTTAACAGACGATTTGCCAGTAGTACAGCTCCCTGACTATATAATATCTGTGTAGGTATGTAATATGTACATGTAATTATAATATAAATGTCTATTAAATTCCAGGAAGATCATCTTAAGATGGAAAACCTTCAAAGATCTTGTTCCATTACATTTTCCGATAAGTTTCTATTTTTAGGCGCCACCGGCTATAATTAGACGGCTTCATATTTTGCGTGGGCGTCGCTAAATGAGTCAAAGGGATTACTCAAATAGATGAGCTGGAAATAAACTGTGTTTTTATGAAGTTTTTGCATGATTCTTCCAAGGATAAAAACGTTGGAAGCTGTGAGTAAAATTTTGTATTTTCTTAACTTAATGTGTCTTTAGGTGTACTTATGTGTTTTGGTGGGCTTTGGGTGTGGCTTTATATGGCTTTGGGTTGGGCCTTTTACCTCATCGAAATCATAAAGCGCCATATTAGGCCCCTAAAAAAATTATTACAACTTGAAAGCCAGACAAAAAGTTTTTTTTTTATAATTTTAGTCTGTCTGTCGCGCTCGCGCAGTACGCGGAGCTTGGAGAGTCCTCGCCGGGTTCAGCCGGGATGAAATAATTTTAATTGAGCGCAAGTCGTGCAGACGGCAACTAAGGCGGCTGCGACTGTCGGCCGCAACTTTCGTGGCCACACACAACTTTCAACGTTTAAAAAGTTTCTGATTTCTGGTGTACCACTTGTGTTTGTGCTTCTCGTAAATGTGATTTTATTGGTGTTAAATAAGTTTATCTTTACACTAAATGGCATGAGATTTAAATAACTAATTGGTTGAGTATTTATATGTTTATTACAAATTGAACTCCTAAAAAACAAATTAAAGATTAACGACTCATCCGTTTTACCCTTTCGCTATGGAATACAATACACATAGGTACAACTCAAAAGGTACAACTTCCTTTTAATTAAGTCCTTTTTTTAATTTGCACTGTGCAACGCTTTGGATGTATCCATCTGCCATGTTGTTCATGTATGTTTGTATATAAATAAAATAAAATATATTTTTTTACAAAAAATAGTCGGTGTTTTTGGTAATTTTTGGTTTTTTGACACCGACACCGACACCGTCTTTGTCGTGTCTCTCCGTTTGTGGACTTTTTAGTGGTACACTGGTACCACTAAAAAGTCCACAAACGCTGCGTACCGGCGTGATGTTATGTTATGAACGGGTGTAAACAATCAACAGACATGCGATTTCAGCAATTCCGATACCTTTGCTATCATTGATTGAAGAGTTCAGTTGCCTACCTCCGTGGTTCTTCATCAGATCTTCACCAAATCATAATGGAACCAGTCCGAGAAAATACTCTTCCAAACAAAAAAAGAATCATCCAAATCGGTTAACAATTAGCGAAAATATCGTTGAACAAACATTTTTCATGGGATCCCATCATCAGATCCTGACTTATACCTTCCATCATCAGCTCAGCAACATGAGATGATGATTACCAGGCACAAATATCTGAATTGTGTTTGAAATTTCATGAAAAACATTGTGTGCCTATAAAATTTGAGGGATTCCCTCGATTTTCATGGGGTTCCATCATCAGATACTGACTTCGTGACAATGGGACCACCTCAAGACTATAGGCTTTCAAATAAAGAAAGAATTTTCAAAATCGTCCACAATTGGCCGAGAAATCGGTG
This sequence comes from Lacanobia oleracea, assembly GCA_950371165.1. Classification (NCBI taxonomy): domain Eukaryota; kingdom Metazoa; phylum Arthropoda; class Insecta; order Lepidoptera; family Noctuidae; genus Lacanobia; species Lacanobia oleracea. The sequence goes on from OX493387.1 coordinate 1,099,242, forward strand.
AAAACACATAAAAAAAAAACTCGTATAGAAGTCATTCTAACCTGCCGTGGAATGCATGACCTCCACAATGACAAAACAACAAATTAACAGACTATGAGTCAGTAGGTACAATAGTCAATCTTTGCGGTTTCACAACGGAAGATAAAAATAAATAAATGATAAAGTAAACCTTGCATTGTATTCCCCTGAGTGATCAGTGGCCGACAGGGCGGAGGCTTGTCTAAGAATACATCGCGAACAATGGAGCCACCTCGCGGAAACTTTAGATTGAACAAGAGAATCAGTGCTATCAATAACAACGTACGTGTATCCGATATTGGTGTTTACTATGCATACATATAGAGCTGAAAGGAGTTCGTGGTGTATGAGTAGTATTTGAGTCATGTAAATGTAGTAGAAAATCTTTTTATCCCTATGTGTTTTGACTTTTGCTAACTACATAAATATTTGCATTTAACTACTGAAGGAATAATTTTGACCTAGTTTTAATTGGTGAAAATCTAGATACACTCAACTCCAAACAACGATATCAACATCTTTAGATATATTTTGTGGATACGAAAGCTGGTTCAACATCATTAGAAATAGAATTCTATGGTTATTTTCAATTTAAATCTGTCTGTTTTGTGCGAGTCCCAAATAAACATTTTTCTTTCTTTCTTTAATCATCATATCAGCCGAAAGACGTCCACTGCTGGACATAGGCCTCCCCCAAGTGTCGCCACAACGACCGGTCTTGCGCGTCTCGCATCCATCGGCTACCCGCGACCTTCACCAGGTCATCGGTTCATTTTGTGGGAGGCCATCGTATGGATGGACGAATTATTACGACGGACATAATCACAATCACAAAGAAGTACACATCTTTCTTACAAAGAAACGAGTATTATTAGTATTTAGCAACATTTTTCACGTATATTGACTAGAAAACTGCCCAACATACCTGCAACAAGATTCAATATATTCCAACCACAACAATCCAGCCTCCTCTCTATCGATAGCTGATTTATCTGCCGGACAACACACTGGCCGCCATATTGCGCGCCACAAAATATGCGATGTAAATATGATGACAGCGTAATATATGGCCCCAGTGTATGGCCCCGAGGAACTCCCATGCACGCGCCGCCTCGGTGGGATTACACCGCTTGTTGATTGGAAGATACTTTGTAAACAATACTTGAGATTGATGTATGGCTGCTATTTGTTTCGCCTACCTAATATTGGATATGTTTCCAGTAGGTGTATCTTGTAGTGTTTGGACTGAAGATATTATTACTAAGTTCATTAGTAATCAAATAATATATCTACTGATTTGTGTTTGGGGGATGATACTTGACTAACTTTTAACTTACTCATTAAAAATGTAATCCTCTAAATATTTAAGTTAACCATACAGTATTAACTGTATGGTTAACTGAAATATTACGATTATTTATTTAAACATTGAAATATTTTACAGCATTGCGTACATCTTTTGTTGAAGGTCCTTAATACATGATTAAATAATTATTCCATTATAATTATGACCAAAAATATTGACGTGTAAAAGACTTACTTGTAACCTATTTGCAAAATATCATTTGTCATTAATTAAAATGATAAGAAATCTTGGTTTCAATCTTGTTTTTCCGTCCGTCTTTTGTCTCACTAAACTTCTTTGTTTCTCAAAATTAACAATGTATATAGTTTCAAACGCTACCTCCACTGTCTCTCCGCTGGCATATTGGCACGGATCAATCAAGTCCTAGCTATGGAAGTCCTATTGTTGGAGCAAGCAAACCAAAGGAAGCTGCTCCACATCGCATGTAGTTTGCTTGTTCCACAGTGACTATTGTAGGTATTCCGCTTGAGATTAGTGTGTCAATTAAGACTGTCTTACCCTCGGACGTAGTTAAGGGAACGTAGAATGTATTCTAGAATTTAATCTGATTTAAAACCTAGAGTAAACGTACCACCAACTTTATCCATGCTTTAAAAAGTGTAAAGATCTGAAAGCTTAACAACTTCTTTGAGTATCTTGTTTTATTTCTGATCCCAATTCATTCGTCCATTTTTCTAACAGAAACACCATTAAAACATATCTATTAACCTGCGGTTGTTTCACTCAGTACTCGTGTTCATGAATTATGTATAGACTAGTGGTGTCGCCCAGCCGCGCCCGCCTGACATTTGAATAAGATCAACTTTTTGTGAAGAGATGTTATTTTAACTGCGGCTATTGTTTGAAATTCATGTCTTTATTTCATCCTTTATGGGATGAGTGATTCTGTAAGACGGTAGAATCGGTACATTTTTATGCGGTCTGCTTTTGTTTCATTTGAACAGTTTTTGATGGAACTGGAAATTACCAACTACAATGGCGTGCGTGGTCGAATATTCACACAACTTTCTAGATGTTATGATAATTCGTAATAAAATTTTGGTATCCCGAATACTGAGGTTTCCAAAATTTTGTAAAAACAAAGATAAGGCAAACAATATTTGAAATCATAGCAATTATTGCCATCTGATTCCGAAACTATACATAAAGTAAAATAGGTCAGAGCCAACTGACTGGGTTATGAACATTGTACCCTATTTATATAGCGTCCAATAGGGAAGAAGGTTTGACATTAAATCTCCTTTTTTCGCGATGCCATAAACATGATTGTTTTAAACATAGATTTTTTGTTAAATTTAACCAAAACATCTTCAAACCCCGTTTTTTGGCACCATATGCTAGATATAAACAAGTACGCCTTTCACCGGTCGTTCCGCGAAGGGCCCGCTGAGTCCCGAGGATGGCGGGACAAACAAACAGACACACGGTGACGGAAGGTCGCCCTCGTGTTTATGAAGAATGTTTGCGTAGCTTTTTTGGAAAACTCACATTTGTTGCCGACGTAAATATTGTGACAATTCTAGAGATGTCGATACATATTTCGGTGTATTTTTTGCTGTTGTGTTTATTTGGTCTGGAAGACTATGTAGGTCAATTTTATTTACTAGAAATACTTTGCTTTTGTTTTTGTAATTATTTAAACATGATGATGATGATTATGGTTCATTCATTGATATTATTACCCATATTCATTCGTTAGTCCGGCCCGTCCGCCCGTCCTAACCGTTTTAACCCACTGAAGAAGTCGATATCAAAACTTTTCAAATAAAACTCTATTTTAAAAGACAACCCAGTCTCAGTTCCATGACCCTCAAAGACAACACTTAAAACTAGGAAACAATATAATAACCAATAACCAAAACCTACCTAAATCGTAAAATGTTAACACTCATAAACGCAAGTCATTCTACAGTCCTGATTGCATAAGTCTTCACATTAGGAAGTGTTTACACTCGCACTCGGCGGCGGGGCACGGCTCACCTCCGCCGCACTAAACACTCCGGTTCGTACAAACAAACGCTCTGTCCGCCAGGTGGATGCACGCAGCCGGAACCGGCTGTTTACGCCACTTTTATGGCAGCTCTAACACCGAACACCTTCCACGGATGTGCAAGGGCAGGGTTAAAATAGCTTTTGAAGATTTGGTTGTTAAAAATTTGGACGTACAGAAACTATGTGAGATGACTTTTCAAGTTTTGATCGTAGTTTGGTAAATGAGAACTATCATCAGTAACGTTCTTGTAAATTTTGGAATGAAAATTATAACTACCTATGTTGAACTTGTAATTTATATTTTAACTGCAGCAAAATTGGCATTAACATCAAGCAGGAGATCAACGCATGGACACAATTCTTTCGCAACACTAACGAGTCTACAAGAAGTTTGCCCGACAATAAACCTCTCAAAAACTCGTAATGAACTCTAAGCTTATCGAGCAGACTCGGATAAGACAAGGTGTCTGCGAAATCCTTCGCGAGCGCACATAAATCTCCCTCCAGAGGAGTACAGAGGAGTGCGGAGGAGTAGGAACTTCACAAATTGCGCATTTACAATTCGCGTCATACGCGGCGTCGGGAGGCCTAAGCCTAGCGCGCGCCGGACTCAACATAACTGATATTTATGGTTGAAACGCACCTCTTTTGCTTTCAAATTATAAATACATGTTTTGGGTGAACTTGGAACTACCTCAAAGTGGGGTTAGCGTCGATTCTGCCGGATTTGAGGTTCAAGGATGTAGTGCGCGCCGGAAATTGGCTTAGACGGGGGTTTGGAGTTTGGCTAGCGAAAGCTTGTTTAAGGACTTGCTATTTTAACATAGTCCTTTGTTATTTATTGCTAAGGTATCCCCAAGAAGAAGACCCCAGGAGCCCAGGTAAACACTACAAAACAAACATTTGTAATAATCAAGAATTTGAAACCCCTCTTGAAACACTGCCAAAACATTAATCTTCGATTTCAACAGTAAACGTTCCACTGTAGTGCTATTGATGTTTCGATTTGTTAACAACATTAACGTTCACTCGGAGACGCCCCTCGCACGTGAATCTCAAAACCTTTTAAGAGTCAAGAAGAAAAATCACCAGCTTTATGACAGCATTCGAAGCAAATTTGCCTACGCAAAAATTAAATGTGCAGCCATTACTCTCAACCCTCTAATATCCCGGTGGCTGTAGCTCGGTGGAGGTGGATGGTGGATGGTAGTGGATGTCGAAAGGCGATCGCGTTCACTTAGCGCTTGCAATAAATCTCGCGGCGTGCAAACGTTCGCTAAATGAGAGGTGCCCGATGCATTACGGGACATCAAGGCACTCTTCACGAATCATTAGGGGCGCGCGTTTTGAAAAATGCTGCCGGTACTAAAATAGACATTATGTAAAGTGCCACAATTACCGAGGTGACTTGTGAAAAAGTTGTGTGCCGCGGAGAGGCTGAGATCTGTGCCAGGGATAGCGACGTGAGTCGCGGCTGTTGCGTTGTGTTAGGGAGTGTAAGTTCTGACTTGAAATTAACGTTTCGATCAAAATATCTTGAAGTCGTCATTAGTAATTTAAAAAAAGAACTAGGCTTAATATCGGTTACGAGTAGTCCATTTGGCAAACACGTATTATGTCTGCTTTGCCAAATTTACTAAACTAGAACATAAATTGTCACCAAATGTTAAATAATCAACAACTCTACCTACGGAGCGTTACTGATATCACTTTCTGTAACAATCCCTTACGTAGGGGTAAAAACGCGAGTGACATATAATTTTCAAACTTACACTTGCGCCCAAAAATTGTACCCAGCATCAATAAATTCAGTTTTATTGCTATGCGACCGGCAGCCCTATACAGGGTGAGTAAAAGGTGGCGGGAACACGTAAGACGTCATTTAGCGTTCGGAATTAACATAAATAATAACGTCGTCACCGCGCCCCTGCCCCGATATTGCGTCATTTGGCGTGCCCTTTATAGCCGCACAACACTTAACTCCAAATAAAAAAGTGTTTTATAAAACTTGGATTACGTGCCGCGGCGATGCTTGCTGTTTATTGTTTTGGAGTCATTTTCATATTTTTGAATTGCAAACACTCTTTGGTATAAACGTAAAGAAAAAGAACCGTTCTTTTCTACTGTGGGTGTTCTGAAAGACTAATGTGAATTAGTAGGTTAACACTTCATTAAGTACATACGTTGGAAACGAAAGTTTAGCATGATGTAAAATCGTTTGTTTTTGGTAGAGATATTAACTAAACCTTCAGTATGTGAAATGATTGTTAAGAGATAGAAATAATTAAAACGAAACACGTTCATTTGGAAAAATCAGCGAAGCCGCCTCACAGAAAATACTTCAAGAATCACACTCCAACATTCTCATTTAAAAGGAAGTCAGAATTTTTAATAACAACAAAAAGATATTTGTATCTTTTTGTTGTTATTAAAAATTCTGACTTCCTTTACATTTTTATTACTAGTGAAGACGTAAGAAAGCGGACATTTTTCGCGCGCCCGTTTTTTTGGCTTGCACTGTAAGCACCACGTATTTTGCATCACAATTGTCTGTTGGGAGCGAAACCTTTTTATTTCCGTTTTAATGTTTTAATTTTAGCAACAAATAATATTTAATAGTGGCGTAAGGAACGGTGCGACATTTGCATGGCCGCCGCCTCTTCATAAAAGTGTGCTGTTATAAAAATATAACGTGGGGCGAGGCGCTTAATGCTTTTATTATAGTTATTAAAGAATACGTTAAAATGAGTGTAATTTAAAAGGGATATAATCGTAAAGTATTGAGTGGACAAAACGTTTATGACGCTTGCAGGGAAAGCGTGTTCAAAGTTGACGAAGTTATTTCTGGTAAACCCCTGGCCACTTTGATTAAACTTTAATCAGCTAGTTGGCTAATAATTATGGTTGCTGTAGTACTAGGTATTCTGCGGTGGTGTTCTGTGTGTGTAGCTACAAAAATGGAAAAGTGTTATTTCCGTTTTGATAGATTACTTACTTCTTTGCTCCTTTACCCAACCACTTCAAATAAAACTCATACATATTTTAAATCGCTGCTTCCCCTTAGCATGTAGCGGTAGGTCTAGTCGCCGTGTCGTCGCCAGTGCACCATAAATATGCGGCAAGGTGTGCGGCCGCAAACCATGACTTATGGCGCCTAACCCCACGGTTTTTACCAGATTAATCTCTCCGAGGAAACTGTTCTACGTGGGGTTGGAGATTGAGTACTTTTATGGTGCGGATAATGTAAGGTGCTATTGTTGAAACTTTATTGTTCTGACAAATTGAGACAGAATTAATGTGTTGACGACAAAATGTTGGATTATTTAGATTTGGAATTCCTTTCTAATATTTCTAATATTTATTTATAAATTCTTCCGTTACTGAGTTAGTGAGTGACTGACAGACAACGCAAAGCCGAAACTGCTGCTCGTAGAAAGGTGAGATTTGGCAAGTTCGTTCTTTGGAGAGTGTAGAAGCACACTAAGAGAGGATTTTCAGTTATTCCTACGGCTCTGGGAACATCGGGATATGTGCGTACGAAATCCTGGAGACGGTTTTAGGTTACTTATTGTTTAAATAATCTATATACTTACTAGCTACTTATAAGCTATTTTATACAGAGGTGTGTATTATACACTAACTCTTTGCCTGGTAACATGACCTTGATAGAGTCCAACCTTCTTTAAGTAGCTACTTTAACAAATCACGTACTATATCCATATTGTATGTAGTAGCGGTAAGAAGTATCATAATGTGATCCACTTTTTGCACTTAATCATTTTGAATCTGCGCGAGCGAATAAATCTTGCAGTTTTGTGACTTTACGATATGGTGCAAGTGTAGAGCGCAAGCGTTGTCGACGGGAACCTTTATAAGACGAGGATACTTAATACATAGGTATTAGAATAATACTGCTCAAAAGGTAGGTAAGTTTTCGGGTAAGCCAGTAAGGTTACTATAAAAAAAACTGGCCAAGTGCGAGTCGGACTCGCGTACAATTTTTTTAACATGTTATTTTAACACTATAGAAAATTAGGGTTTTTGAAATTATTTAAGAAATTAGACTAAAGAGTAGTCTAATTTCTTGAATAATTTGAAAAACCCTAATTTTAAAATTAAGAAAAAAATATAAATACAGCCCTCACAGTAAGCCCTTTCATTTTATATGTAACTCGATATTGTTTTTTTTTTTAATTTTCTAGTTTGACCCCAAAAGTGACCCCCATACTAAAATTTTAATCATTTACGTAACACGTCCGTGTTTGAGTCACAGAAGTCTACATGTGTACCAAATTTTAACAGAATCGGTGGGTCCGGAGAAAACTGGTTGTGACAGACGGACAGACAAACACCCGAGCATTCCTATTATATAAGGGTTTCGTTTTTTGTTCGAAAAAATTGTTACCTTTAAAGAATTTATGGAAGTACCTATACATCTTGAGCCAGAATAGAGATATACAGATGGTATATAGAGAGATAGGATACAGATAAAAATAAAAATTACTAATATTAAGATTTTAATTTGTAACACTAAATAATAATTTAATTAGTTTAAGGCATACAAATTGTAGAAGGAAATAAAGCAATTTTTTATAGATAAAAGAATAATCCCGTTACGGACTGATTATGTAGTGAGTCAGGACTGTAGACTAAAGATATAAGAAAGAAGATTTTTATGCTCGCAATTTCAAAATACCAATCAACTATTTTCTTCCGATTTTCCAAATCGTTTCCGCCAACACCTTGCACCGAGCCCACCCGTGTTATATCTACGGATCGCTATAAATCAAAGAGTGTTGCTCCTTATAAACATATTTCGTGTGTCCTCTCTCCTTCAAATTCTCTTGTTTTATTTCGCACAATATTCCAGCAATTCTTCACGAGACGTCATCAATTTTACTAAAATATTTTGATAGCACTTGATGACAGGAGCTATATATATTGCGCGATATAAGAATACTGTTTTGACATGTTTGCAACCATTTATTTGTTGAATGAACAATATTTATTTCGTTCTATTTTTTTCTAGAATAGACTTGGGTATTTTGTCTCAATGCTTGTTTATGTAAAGCTACACAGACTTTTATACTTTTTATTTTGTGGCTAATCAAAGTGTGACTTCGCATTCATAACGTGTAGGTATAATACAAACGCCAACTTTACTACACTCAAACTTCAGAAATGTTTCTTTGACACAGAGCTTTTAAAAAACAAAAGAAAATGTGACACTGCGAACTCTCTAGATCTGTGGTCATTCAGAAAATCATAAAACAATACACACATAGACAAAACGTTGCTCATCTACAACCTGATCACATCCTGTACCTGAAGCACAAAATCACGAAACATTTGCCTTTTGTTTTCAATTTAAACATTCCACATTCAAATCTTGGCAATTTCTTAGCGGGTCCGGTCGGCAGGCGGAAGGTGGCGACAGGTTGGGCCCGGGTCGCGGGCCCCTGGGCCCCTGGGCCCCGGGTCAGAGGTCCGGTTAAGTGGGCCCCGTGAATTATGCGACGTAATTATACAGCGGCGACTTAACACGTGGGTGGTCAGTGTGTTCAGATTGGGAGACTTAAGGTGGAACTTTGGCGTATTTGCCAAAATATTTGCGTGACTTGTATTATAGAAAATATACCCTTAAATCATCTTGGTAAGAGTTCATTTTTTAGGTAAGGCAAATATTGGCGCAAATTGGCGAAGTGAGGTGCAGCATTAAATTGGACACGCACAGTTTTGAGTACTACGACTGGTTAAGACGTTTGAAATATTTAAGATTGGACTTGATGTTTGTATGGAGTATTCCTGTAAGGTCCTAGTGAGACTAGAAATAGTTAACTTGAAACGTTGTGCGCTTATACTCCAATTTGTTTGAGAAAAAAGTGTTGTGCTTTCGATTCCTGTTTGTGGAGAAAGATTGAACGAAAGTATTGAGTGGACCTTATACTACACCACACCATGTATCTGGTTAAAACATCGCAACACAATTTGAATGAATCCTTTGGCACATCTCCCCTAATCCGAACACTATCAACAACAACACAAGAAGGCAAAGTCACAACTTTTCGCCTTCGGACTGTGCCGTCTTAGATTAAATTAACATTAGGTACAACTATTCGAGGGCTCCATAGGGCGCCATTGTGCTCTGCAGAACCCGGCCGTCTTGCCCTGTGGTCTACGGAATCCTAATTAAAATTACAACATGTAAATAGTGGGAAACGTCTGAGCTATGTTTGATGTTTGTTTAAAAACCTTTGAATTGTTTTGTACTTATTGTTCTGCGAATAGTGTACCTACCTACTATGTGCAGTCTGTTTGTTTTCTTTGTCTTGAGAAGTTCGTCGCGTTGTGTGTGTTGTTACTTCAGGTTGTTTGAAAGTCATAGGAGGTACAGATATCTTGAAGTCACTGGGAAAACTGTTCTGTTTCTCAAGGGAGGTTGGCTGGTTGGAGTGACGGCCGCTATGGCTCACGCACAATGGCCAGGACTAGGTGCGGAAACCAAACCTTGATAGATAGATAGAAGTCAAAGAAGTTGCAACTTTGAATGTGCAAATGACAATAGAAAATTATTTTTGTTTGACCTTTTTCTGCCTACATTGATTCATGTTGGCTTCAACCAACGCGAATATTTCCAAGAGTAGATAATTTGATGTTGAATATTTTCCTATCATTAAACAATAGTTCTCCAATAAAAACATAACTTAAAATGACCTAAATACTTTGTAAAGCTTATCCTACATACGAAACACGTATGCTCAGCAAATAATACGAACCCTTAAGTTTAAACCTTAACGCATACATCTTCTTAATTTAATAATTTCCAACCATTTAGTTGTGAGCCGGCCATATTTGTCTTGGTCTAAAATCCGGCCTAAGATTAATCCGGAATGTAGTTAGTTGTCCCGCCCGTGTCCGTGTCCCTCCGCGGGCACAGCACGTGGTGGGGTGGGCCCACCGCGCCCTGCCAACACTTAGACACGGGTGCCGGACATAACACTATTAATTTTAGTGGTGGGCTCCAATTCATAATTTGAATTATTGATTATGGTACGGATATTAACGGCTTTAATGTTTGTAATTGACCTGCCAGGATTAGTTAATGTTCCCTTGCTTAGAAATGATCGATTATATTTTGTAAATAGGATCTTTTATAAAGGTTCTAGACAAAAGTACCATTTTCGATGGATAGATTGTCGAAATGTCAAAATAAAAGGGTACGATTACGTGACCATTTCACAGTATTTGTCAATTTCCCACGCTTCTTCTGACAGAATGTCATCTGTCCAGAGCTTAGGCCAGTTTTATTTTACCTCGGTCTGAGTTCTGCACTGCTGTAACAACAAGTTTGAGTCATTATCTGTTTTTCTTTTTACAAACAAGGTATTTGCTTTCGTTACCCATTAAGGGCATATGTTTACCGAGTGTATAGTTACCTAAACAACTCAACAAAATTACAGAAAAACAAAGCCAAGGAAAACGACCGCGTAGGCAGTTGTATCGAAACTAAAAACAACTGTGAGCATGAAAACAAAAGTGCCGTAAGCCGTCGGCGCGGATAGTTTTCAGCTATTTCATGCTGCACAGTTTGTGAGTTCCTTAAGTGATACGAAGCAACATCTAGAAGTCACTTAGCATAAGTGGCGAGTTACCTGAATACAAAGAGCTAGGAGCTACTGGAAGAGTCCCGGAAAGATTGAAGATATCTTTTATTAAACGGATGCCACAACCTATGGGTTCAGCCGGTCTATTCTGTAAACATCTCATCGTGTTCCAAACTTAGGTTAGGTGAAATGAGCATGAAATGAACTTTTACGAGGTATGCGGAACAGAGAGTAAAGTCCCGCAAACATCCCTTGAAAAGGTAGGGTCCTCCAACCAGGCGGTTGTTGTGCCTGGCGGGCAACTGCCCGATAGTTGATATTTTGGCTGATGTATATGATGAAATCGCACGATAAACTCTGATTGCGCGATATAGGATTTTAGTTCGCTGCTAGTTGGATAGATGGCGTCGCGGTTCTTTTTGTTGTGATGTAGATTCGATTTGTTGTGACGACAGCTCCGTTGTTTTTTTTGTGTTGATTGACAACTCACTTAATATTCACTCCGCCTAAATTTATATGATGAGACGTTTACAGAATCGCACTGCAGATTAAATATCAATTAGTTGTCAGTAAAATATAAATTATTTCGTCCTTTCCTGTAATTTTTGATATTGTGTTTTGGGGTGACTCAGTCAATTTATAAACTTTCAATGTCGAAGGGCCTTTCGTCTAACATAAATTATTGTCTATTTGATCGAGGGTCATCATCATTCGTACCAGCCGGTCAATTCTGTAAACATGTCCAAGTGAAGGTTTGGGTTAAGTAATCCCGAAGTGACCTGTCATTCCATCTTGATTACTTGGTCTTGGTCTTGCAGCTCACTTTGTGATCACTTTACCCGAGTCCTCACTTCTACGTGCTTACAGCGAAAAAAATGCATGTAGCGTGTTTAAATCATTGAGTATACTGCTAGGAAGAGTCTGTGTACTACCAAGCCACATCCATCCACTCTATCTCTACAGCCACAACAGAACAACAGTCGTTACATAAATAATAATCGTTGAGGGGACAACAAAACACCGTGTTTACCTCAAGACGTGGCGCCAATAAAAATGTATCGCTCCGGCATTATTCACGACACAGCGGGGCCTGTGTCACGACACTACGAGATAGTTGGAATTCATATTGGATCATAAAGGAGGACGTGCGTTGGACTAGATGAGGAGGTATACGCAACGTGGAATTTTATTAAAGAAGTGGTAATAGGAAAAGCTAGGAGTTTAATTTCAGTTCTCTTCAGAAAAATCCGGAGCAGATATTACTATGAGGTTTTCTTTTTATAATAACTAGAATCCCGAAATCTACCGTTGATGCAAAAGCTCGGTACCTACTAAAGGAAACCCACCTTAATACAGAGTAAGAACATTTTGTCATAGTAGCGTAATTTAGGAGCTGTATTTAATATAAATGACGAAATATGGTTGCGCTTAACCAATTACATCTACCGTATTGCCGTGGTGTAACTAAAATGCCGTTATCCTACGTCTGGTCGATCTTAACTTTTGATGCTATATTAATTAGTTAAAATATCTATCGCTTTATATTACTTATTCAAGGTATTGAAAAGTCGCAAGCACAGATCGATAGATGTTTTTTTCTCCTTAATATACTCAAAAGTTAAAAATCGACAAGATGTCGTAGAGCGGCATTTTAGTTATACCACGGCAGCGTAGTTTATTTTTAAAAGCATTTTTTTTTAAACTACGACGGTATAAACAAATTAGTGGGTTCAAACGGCACCTCAAAGGTGCTACTGTCTGTAATAAAGGCACCTGGTTATTTTCTATTTCGATAATCACTAACAAGAAAAAAGGGAAGGGGCGATCCTCTTTTTCAAATTCCAAATATCATAACCCTCAAAAACTTGACCCCACGAAAAACAAAACTCTCAGTTAACTTGTGGAGTAGTAAATATTGTTGTAAGAAAATCAAATGAGTTGTAGAGCCAATAATCTGCTTGAGCCGAGTGGAGCCCGCATTCCGCAGCTTCCAACTATGCTGAATATTTTTAATCAATACAAATTAGGTTGAGGTTCGGGGCCCGGGGCGCCCAGCGGATATACGCGACCGCACTGAGGTATTAGGTACGGTAGAGGTGGACAAAAATAGTGATAGAATGATATTGACATGGAAGTAAAATACCTTTTTTTCCTTTTTTATTTCTGTAATTTGGACCAAATATGGTATTGTCTTTCTTTTGTCTTACGTGCTCGGTTTGTTTTTTTATTGTCTTCATTACCCTTGTCCATACCGCATGCAAAGAAAGTAGTTCATTTAGATCAGAACTGCGAGATCAAGAAGAGAGCCAGCTAAGTCTCTCGACATAAATAGGTCTATACTAGCATTTTATTTTACTGAAAGATGACGTAAAGTTATGCTAGTAGTTAGTGAAGCCGAGCAGTACATGATGACAAAAATAATGACATTCCTTTTATTTTAAAATGACAGAAGTTAAGTAATTTTTCACTAAGTTTTATTTTATAAGGCATATAAAATAAAGCTTTATTAAAAATAAAATTCACACTAACTTGATAATAACTAATTTATAAGACCAAATATTTTGTTGAACTTTTAAAAAAAGCAAAGCTTAAAAAATTTCAGTCATAACATTCATCATAGATCGCAAGTAGGTACTATAGTATTATAGTATGAATAAACTGCAGCAACAAATACTTGTCGTCCAATTTTGGCCACAACACGAGCACCGTCGGCGCACTGTGCGTTAGTCGATGTGCATACGATACCGGAGTATCTTCGGATAAAGTTACTTAACAAGCTGAAGATATTGATTTATTGAGCTCAGCCCCACAGGTATAACTTCGCTTATTTAGATAACGGAGCGTACTGTACTTAGCTGTGGGTAGTATGATATTGTGCTAACATTACATTGTTTGTATTGGGTGTATCGTTATTTGATGCTAAAGATCGCTTGTTTCATGGAATGTGCTGTTTTAGCAACAGGCATAAGTATCTACTATTGATTTTACATTTGAAAAAGATTTGATACCTACGGAATAGTTGGAATTTCAAAGCATTCGATTTTGTTTCGATTGAACTCTTTAAATTGATTTTCAGTTTTACGAAGAGGATTATAAAACGAGTTTATTTATATGAAAATAAAAATTAAAGATAGAAGTTAGAGTACCCAGTTTATGTTTCTCCCCTAAAGTGGTTATTGTTACTTTGGCAAGCTCCTCAAGTGTCCACACACACCAGTAAGGTACTCACAATAAGACATGTAGCCATATAATATGGCAATGGCAACAAATGGCGGCGTGTGGCGAGCCAGTTAAATGGCAATCTTGTGTTAGGCGGGTTAGTGGCAAATAAAAAAGAGCTAACTTGGCCCGGGCCGCGTTTTAGCTCCCTGCTAAGTTTGTGCGGTGAGACTGCGGGGGACCTATGTAGGTATCTCTTAGGGTACACACCAGACTGTGCCCATAGATTATACAAATACAAATTAATATAGAAGGTGGAGTAAATACGATCGGCATGAAAGGAAGAGGGTAAAGTTATTGCGTTATTTAAACAATGATTGGGAATCCAATCGTTTGATAAATAATTAATTTCATTAACAAATAATAACGTTATTAAAAATATTTTCTATAGTATTTAAATTTTTTTATATTATTTCCTTCCTGGAAATGGTGTTTGAAATTTTGATTTTTTTAATAATTAGTAGGTACAGTCAACAAAACTATTCGGTTTACAGGCAAAAATATTATTTTTTCCACAGAACTGCTAATTTTGATGTCTAATATGTGCATTATATTTTTTAAGCTTTTGACATACTTATGAGTGTGTTGTACAATAATTGTCTACTCAGCACACTCACAACATTGTTTAAAATTAGTTGCAAGTAGCTACCTGCAATTAACAACTATGTACACAACTAGCTCAGGTGAAATATTTGGACGTTAAAACACATAGACACTCAAAATACCTTTTGCTCTTGTTCTTTACCCTGTTGTCTACATTTCTATTTCATTTCTCCATTCGCAGGCCTGCTGGAAATAAACATTTCCTTTGTTTTATTTATAATGCTATAAAATAGGTACTCTGTTTCTCTCTGTATGCGTTAATAACAGAACAAATAAATAAATATTTCTAGTGTAACTCCTAGCTTAGTTATTCAACAAAATTTCCATTATTACATATGTGCCTAACTGCGCAATAACTATATTTAATACACCTACTATCTATATACCTAGCACAAAACAATAGTAATTACACCCAACGAGTGAACTGTGTCAGTAGTATGGTATCGGACGGCGCGGGCGCGCGGACCGGACGCGCCGGACGTCCGGCTGATAACACGGACAGGTTACTGATGCTAAATGTGGAGTGTGTGGTAACTAACTACTGTTGCAGAGGTAGGTCCTGATTGGGATTGTTGTTGATGAGGTGATTAATAAAATTGGAACTATATTACAATGTCATGACGGGCGAATTTATTGATTGGTAATAATCCCTGCATTTAATTGTTTCTTGTGTTAGGTTAACAGGAAGCTGACTTCCTGCTCACCTGATGGTATCATAATCATGCTAAGCGGTGTATGGCTCATGTCATCAAAATCGTACGTGTCATGTATCCCCAAATTTCCGCTTAGCATGCATTATTTGGAAGATATGTCTTGCAAATCCATTTAAGCTAAGTTAAATCTGTACTAGTTTCTGCCAGCGGCTTTGCCCGCGTTATTTGTAGAGTAAAATTTCATAAAAATCCTCTCAGGCGTTCTGGCGTGAAAGAGTAACAAACATACATCTATCTATCCTCACAAAATAAATAAAAGTAAAATTAGTAGGATATCTGTCTTTCGTTTTTATTACGTTGTCAATCCTAAACCGCATCCAATTTTGATTCTTTTTGGTACTCGTATAAATACGAGTACAGACTGAGCCTTGAAGAAGAACATACTTTTATTTTTAACCTGGGAAGTACATCAACTTGGAATTATAGAGAACTGGCTTCCATGCGATCAAAGCCCGCATATGGACTAGGTAGATAATATTCGAGCCAGAGTTATTTTGGTCAGTGTTTAAGATACCCTGAATTCGTAACTTTCCTTAAATACCGCACGCAGTCGCCAGTTAGTGCAAGTTTATTGCAACTCTACATAGAGTAGTCTTCGGCTAAGTTTGGTTAAGTACAGGACCCTGCCCAGGGCAACTCTATATGTAACTGTACCTCTACATACAAGGAGAGTGAGGATTTTGGTATATCGCTTTAGTTTTAAGGACCTTTGAGTTGAGTGTTTCAGTTACATTTTGAACCCTGTAGATATTATAATAATAATAAAACATTTATTTCAGGTTACCCGTAGATAAAAACCTTTACCTGAGTACACATTATTATAATAACAATTGTGTTATTCAAAATAAAAGGGCTTTGTCGCACATACGATTATGCTGCCCTAACAATTTTGTTGGTAAATAAAACTTAAAACTATGTTAGTCTAAATACTTACTTTATCTTTGAAATCCATCCAAAGGTTGTCTTGAAAAGATCGCTTATAGCGTTAAGACCGCCCATTGTGTCACCCTATGTAATGTTTTCTTCATCTATCTTTTCTGTAACTTATATGGTGTATATAATAAAGAGTATTCTATTCTACTCAAATACAAGAAAACGAAGCAGAACGCGACTCTGCCGGACATAAATATTTATTTTTATAAACCGACAATACAATTAGTGGTTAAAATTTTACTCGTTTAACAAATATATACAATACTAGTTGACCCGCGCAACTTCGTTTTCGTTACAATTTTCATTACTGCTCCGCTCGTATTGGTCTTAGCGTGATAGTCTATAGTCTATAGCCTTTCTCAGTAAATAGGCTATCTAAAACTGAATTTTTTTTTTAAATCGGTCCATTAGTTCCTGACATTAGCGCGTTCAAGTACACAAACAAACAAACTCTTCACCTTTATATATTAGTATATAGATAATTTATTTGTGTGCTCAAACATGGGTAACTTCAATTCATACTTGACAAGATAATTTGTAAGCATGCAAGAGATGCGGACTGGCGGAGGCGTCGTTGTCGGCTCGGCTTGTAAATGCATCTTGTTGTGTTTTATAGCGCCTAGTAGTTGATTTTTTCTAAGTATAGGATTTTACAACATGGACTTACACAGTTTCGCCAATTACTGGTTAACAAGCAATTACTAAAATTTGTGATAACATAGGACACGTGGAATAACAAATTAGTAATAACATAAGACAACTTGTTCAAAGTAGGAACTTCACCTCAATGAAATGTAAAAGCCAACTCATATTTTTAACCATTGTTCCTCAGTCATAACATTTTTTCAGGCATGACTGTTTCAATTTTGTTGAACAGCGGGGGTAATAAATTCGTTAGAGCCGCACAACTCACTACTCACGGGGGTGAAAACTACCCGTCATTATGATGTGCTCGGGGGTAAGAAGTAACTTTTTATTGCTAGGGTAGTTATTGTACGAGAAATGTTGTACGAAAGGCAAATGAGGGTACGTCGGAGAATCGGTTTGAGCTTGGTGTTACAGTCAATTAATTTGAAACTGAATGTATTGATTGCTTTGAAAAATATCCCAGAAATTACAGATAAAGTTAAACGTAACGACTGCTAAAGATCTATTAATGGCAGCCGGGACCAGGCTTAACGTGCTCTCCGAGGCACGGAGGAAACTTGGTATGTTAAGATGGTCACCCATCCACAGACCAACCTTCAATATCAACTCGTGCGCAATATCATAAATAGTGAAAAAAAAAATTAACAAATGTCAGCAGGCTTATATGACTGATTCATAGAAAAGTACATAACGCTAAAATTACTTAAAATTGGCGCTTACTACGGATAGAAAACGACAGGACAGATTTCTCAAGCAACTTCAGACAATATAACGACTTCTCTACTGCCTCCCCAAATACACCTTAGCAGCAAAACTAAACAAGCTCGCTCAAATAGTTATAATGATACGCTAATGTCGCCGGGGGTCGGATGTGCCCCTCCCCCTCCCATCAGGATGGGGGGTACCCTGCGTGTGCCGGAAACGCACGGAACTGTGCCCAAGGAGGACTGCTCGGACCACCGCTAACGTCTTACCAGTAGACTGAGGAATGGATAGAAGGTACAGAGCTTAATACATTATTTTTTATCAGAGGGTCTCTTGTGAGGAGTTGTCTTCATTTCTAGTCAGGTTTTCACAGTGATGAGATCTTTGAAATGATGTCGCAAGAATATGAAGGTTAGTTTTAGATGCGATAGAAGTCTCCTTAGAATTAAGAGAGAAATTGCAGGTCGCGTTTGCTTAAGCCCATTACAAAAATTAATTCCATTACCTGCATTCTATCCGAAGGTTAGTTGTAAAAGATCGCTTATAGCAATAAGAACGTCCATTATTAAACCCTATTATTTTCACAGCTCCTATAAATGAATATTTTCTTGTGCACATTGTCAAGTATTTCTATCCTATACTACATTCACCATCATGATTATAATCAATGAAAATTTCGACTTTCAACGTCCTTGTCCGCAGCGTTCGTGACACTTCATTTCGTGTGGACCTCGTTCCGTATTCACATGTCTATCCGTATCTATTTGTAAGGAACTAGTTGCGAAGTTATTCGGGCTCACCTCACTCGCTATAAATATCACTTAACTCGGATACTCTCACCGTCCTAACCAGTCGATCGCAACTTGTTGTGCCACTGATAGCGAAGTTCAGAAGGTTAAAGCTGCTTTTCCACAAGCAATGTGCTATGCAACGTTGTTATGGATGCGTTTGATGTCCACTAATCGTTTTCATTAGTCCACATAGCACAGCAGTGGTAGAAACTGATTCAACTAAGCTACGTTTTTTACATGGAAAGATTCGTGCTATGGATGCGTGCTGTGGATGCGTGCTGTGGATGCGTGCTATGGATGGTCTTGAGTGGTGTAGCGATGTGCAGAGCAGTAAACCTACAATTCCTGCGCTGCTCATCTTCCTCGCACAGCAACGTTGTGGTGGCGCATTTTTGCAGCACATCTTACTCGGTCCGCTACAAAACTTAGCATCAGTGGAAACGGTCACATAGTTTAGCATAGCTCCATAGCACAGGTGAAAAGCACTCTAAAACTAAATCAAGTGTCGATATTCAGCTAAATAGAGTATTTTCTGGGATTTTTGTGAGCTCAAGAATTTAAGAGTTTTTTTAGAGTTATGTGGATCTTAGTACTGTTTCTCGCAGACCAGGGGCATGGTAAGCAGGTATCAGATCACTTATTCGGATCTTGAGAATTTTTAAAAGTCGATAAGGCCAGCTGCAATTAGTGCTAAACATATTTAAAACATAATTTGTTTCTGTGAACTTCAAACAATTATTGGCAGAAATTGAATAATGTTTCAAATTCTTTGGACGATAAATTTATTTTATTTTGTGCTCGTGGTCTAGTTTTCCAATCCATTTCCACACTGTCGTTTAGGGCCTAATGCAAAATGTTCTCTAACTAACACTGAATGAAGTGAACCTTCTCAATTCCCTGCTAGGTAGTAATGCCTCAGGAAACGGCCCAACTTAGACAATAACCGTTGAGATTAGACGGTGGGCCCGAGGTGGGCTGTAAACAATACACGCTCCAATTGAATATTAAGAACCGGTGAGGAGTCGCATTATGACTGTTTGTTACTGGGGACTGTAGCCGTGTAGGTGTTGTGAGCGCCATTATGACAAGTCGTTGAAATAAGTACACCAATCAATGTATATGTCACCGGCAAATGGCAAACGTCGTAGAATTGTAAAATATCGCGTGAATTTGTAAAATATTTTTTGTTAATAAGCCACGGACGTATAGGACTATTGAATTTGGGTGGGATGTATTGTATGCAAAACCTTTTTTTTTAATAAATATCGAGAAATCATAATCTAATAAAGATTTACTACAATCTTCCGGAGTCTGCAATTTTTCGGTGACATATACATGTGTTCAGAAGTGCGTACTTATATCTAAAACAAACAAATTGACTTGTATCAAAACGCGACTAAACATTTCCAAACAAATGGATTTTCAAGCCACCTGATGCAGTTGGTGGAATTTATTTTACGAGTAAGTCAATCACAGATATGATGCTAATCAGTCCCTAATTTTAACTATAATGTCAGTCCTTTAATATTATAAAACCTTTGGTTATGGTGTCCTTGTAGTAATTTTAGTAAAATGAATCTGTAGAACGTGAAGTTATTTAAAGCACAGAGATGCTTCGTGGAACGCATGAAAGCACAGTCTTACAGATTTCAGTAAATAAGTAGTTTCTATTGTACGGTGAAACCATACACTTATAATGCACTTATGCTTAATCGTGCATTTTTACCTCATTTCACTAATTGATATTAGTCCAGCATTCAAAACACGATTAGCGGTTATCGCGTGTGCTCCTTCGCTCGTTTGTATTGCTAAATTTTTTGGTCCAGATAATATATTTAATTTGACTTTATAAGCAGCAGTATCATTTAGCCAATTGGCTAGGGTTTTAGTAATTCAAAAGTATCAAAGAAATAGGGCCTTGGTTTCTATCTGTAAAAGATAAGCAGTCGATACTTATTTTGGAGACAAAAATTTAAATCTGAATACCTCACGCTCTTCACTGTCATCTAAAGAAAAATGTACAATTTTATCGCGTCTTTTATTTGTTTACGAGCGTCAATTTTTCACCACTAATCCTTTGCTTGGCCTAAAGATTAGCAAAACAGGGGTTGTATTTTTTAAGAAACAATACCGCAACAGTGCCGCGACATTCAGCCAACAATAAAAGAAAAAGCAATTAGGATGTTTTGTTTGTCACGCTGAAGAAAGAACATTTTTCATTTTTAATCTGTTGTGGTGTAATTGTTTTCTTGATGACGTCATTGTCGTTTATCGAGACTTGTTCACGGTTGACGGAGACTGAATGTGGGTGTTGTAAGTGTTGAGACAATGGAGCGCTTCTTGTACGGTTCGGTGGAGCTGAGGCGGTGTAGTAGGCGCGCGTTAATTTTTCTAGTCATCCTTTCCATCCAGCCTTTCCCAAAGAATTCACGATTTTCCATTTTGTTTGGAGAAGCCATTAAATAAGTATTTATTTCAAAAGACGGAAACTTACTTAGAGTCGCCAATTTTCCATATTTTTACTACCGTTAATTACTATCAATGTAAGGCCGAAACTCTTTCCTACTGTACCTACCTCTACTTTCATGATAATTTAAAATATCCTTCTTTTCTGAAAAAATTTACTTCGCATTAGTAATTAAGTAATTTCTTAAAAATATAATTAAACTTTCAGAGCTAGTTGCAAGAAATTATTACTTTTCTCAGTATTTACTTTGCTCAAAGGCATAAACGACAAAAATGTCTCAAAGGAAAATATAACACCGTCTGGAGCGGAGTCGCGTTCCTCAGCTAGTATTTTAATAAGTTAGGTGCACATCATATATTAAAATACCTCTTGAAAATAAAAGTAGAGACTGTCATGAATAATATTCCGATGATAAAACATATTAACATATAGAGTCTGAATACAAATCGGCTCATTTGCTCCACACTCAACGTAATGTACTCTTTTAAAATTCTGAATATTTAGTACTTACTTTTCGATGCCTTGAACCTAAGTTTTATGAGACTTTTATGTTTCTAAAAAATTAGATGAGAGACTGTTTGTATGATAAATGCTTGGAAGGGTAAATATGTTAGAGTTGTTGTGAGACAATAGTACGAACGGTCTACATGGATACAGAATGGTAATCTGAAAAATTATCGTGGATTTGGATTAAGATATATTTACATACCTACTGCATGACAATCATTTGATAATCAACTGATATTTTCAACTGAGTAGGTAGTGATCGCAAAATTCCAGAATATCAACAGATATCACCATGGTGGCGGCCACCGCTTCACTGGTCGCACCATCAACAAAATGTAGGTATCTTATATCTTGCGCTGGGCATGCCACAATCCAGGCAGTTAGTCCCCTCTTTGAGGAGTGGCTGGAGCGGCGCCACGGCGTCCTCGCTTTCCGCCTGACGCAGATACTCACCGGACACGGTTGTTTCGGGAGATATCTGTTTCGGATTCAGCGGGAGGATACGCCCGGGTGTCAACACTGCGAGGATCGCCCGGAGGACACGGTGGAGCATACGGTGGAGGTCTGCCCTGCTTGGGCGGAGAACCGCCGGGTCCTTGTTGAGGCGATCGGCGGCGGCGACCTCTCGCGACCGGCCCTAGTACAATCTATGGTCCAGAGCGAAGAGGCATGGGAAGCGGTCACCTCCTTCTGCGAAACAGTAATGCTAGCGAAGGAGGATGCCGAACGTGTGAGAGAGAGAGGGAAAACTCCCGACCCAGCCGCCGCAACAGAAGAAAACACCCCAGGCGTCGGGAGTCGCAAGACGATTTCTGGCCACCGTAGGCGCGGGCCTGCGGACGGCAAGCATTGGGTGGCTCGCCGTCCGATCAGAACCAGGCCCGGGTCAGCGGCGCGCTGTGTTCCACGCGCGCCTCAAGGAGCTGTCAGCATGGGAGACGGGGCCCGCTAGGGCCAGTGCCTGCCGGGGTGCGGAATCCGTTCGAAAGAGACTCCGCAGCCCTGGAACGCAAAGGGCACCGGGAGGAGCACGGATGGGTTTTAGTCAGTAAGAGTCTGACACTCCCTTCCGCCTCGCCCAGAGCGGAAGGAGTCATTTGATGATTTCCCATACATAAAAAAAAAGGTATCTTATATCTTATCTATACTTACTAATATATAAAACTGAAGAGTTTGTTTGTTTGTTTGTTTACTTGAACGCGCTAATCTCAGGAACTACTGGTTCGATTTGAAAATATATTTCAGTGTTAGATAGCTCATTTATCAAAGAAGGCTATAGGCTATATGTAATATCATCAAGCTAAGACTAATAGGAGCGGAGCAGTAATGAAAATTGTGACGCAGACGAAGTTGCGCGGGTCAACTAGTGCATGTATAAAGAGTACCTCACCTGGTATCAGCTTGGTGGCCCAAAATAGTTGCCGGCAACCGAATTACCCGCTGTTTGTTCTGGTGTTTCTCGCTTGGTACTGTTCCTCATTGGATATGTCAATACGTAATTGGGATTTGTATTTATTAAAGTAAACTATGCTAAGAACTAAGGTACCTAACAAATATGAAAGCCAATGTAAGCTGTAAGTTTACATTTTGTAAACAAAGTAGGTATCACCCACATTATATATATAATATTTTGTACAAACGTAAGTGTAGAACCATTAAATCCAGAGCGTCACATAACTCCGTTTCACCGCGTATATTCTAGCAGCACCATCGTGCACCATAGTGTGTGCACACTGCAGCCAGTGCAGTGCAGTGCAGTGGCAGGTAACAATTGAATAGCTAGCGCTGTGTGTTTACTACCACTTTATATCGTGAGCTGCTCCCACGAGTTTATTTTGGGAAGTCTTACTTTGTAGTTTTGTGCAAGATGGAAATATTTTTGGTCGAGGAATTTTAGTAACCGGATTAAATATAGTAAGAGTTTCGCCAGGTTGAGCAGATTCTACGAATGATATGTTGAAACTTAAGGTAAATTAGGTATAGGTAAAACAAAATATTTATCAAATTTAGGTTATTAGTTAGTTATTTCAAAGAGCTAGGTAGTTAAGGTAAAAACCGAAGTGTTTTGGCGAAACAATTCTGGTTCCCTCGTTAAATAAATGCTTCAAGACTCCAGCAACAAACGACGGGCTAACAACGATCTCACATATTGTGAGCACAAACGCGATGCTTAAGTCAACACATTATAGCTCTGCGTGACTGTGAATATACTGAGCGCACTCGTTGTTCCACTCACACCTTAAATCTCCACCAACGTATAAATAAACACGCGAATTACCGAAAGGTACGAGCATCACAAAGTAGAACACAAGTCTCAACGATAAATCCTTTTATAATCACTGCATTGTATTTTAGTAAATCGTACTAAAGTATTTTGTATTTCGGATCGTTTAAATTACCCCATAAATACACGTAAACGATTCGCAACAAAGAGATGTCGCTGGAGTGCCGCCGGATCCGAACAATAAATCTGCTGCAGCACAAACAAGAAATAACTTTCACGGCTGAAAATATCAAATGTAAAATGTAAATTTAACTACCTAATACGGGCTTAAGCCGTACGAAACTGCGCTTTAAAGCGCTGTTTATTTGATATTTGAGTGTTGTTTTTATGTTAGTGTCGTTGGTTCGGCAAATAAAAACGTCTGGTGTGGAGGATGCAGCGCCGGTTATGAATGGCCTATGAGCTCCAACGCGCCGCGCACAGACCAGACATGGGTTATTAGCGCAGAACCGACACAGTCTTTCAAGACGTCAAAGTAAACAATTTTGCTACGTCGAAATCTGTTAGTTCCATTTTCAGAGTTTCCATTTGGACCCCTGCATATTTGAACTGGAAAACGTTTTATATAAAATTTGATAACAGGTAACTTAACAATCGTTTTTATCAGCCTAATTCTATCTCGCTGAGGTGTTCCAGCTGTAAAACTTAACAAAAATAAACATGACTCACTTACACGGCTGACACACAATCCCCGTGTTTCAAGAGTGCACAGCGAACAGTTTATTCATTTTAATTGAATGCCACTGAAACTTAAAATACACATTGTCTTGACACTTTACTTAGCGCCTCAGTTAGCGTGAGGTATACGAGCATAAACAATATCGCACTTTTGGAGATCGGTAAGTGTTTGTACTAATTAGCTGGTGAAGTGTTGCTGCATCATCGAGATGTCACGTCTGAGTTCTTTGGTCTGTATGAAGCGTCTCTTAGGTGGCGTTGCATCGCAGGCAGTTTGCTTGATATAAGGCACGTCGCCGCCCGTTATTGCTCCAACCTACTTATTTATAATTGTCGTTCCATCCGCCATCTTAACCTGATCTTCCGACCTCTTCTTGCTTCCAACAAACCCAAGTTTTCCGGGGGAGTTGTATGAGATATGGCAGTTCTGACTACGGTGGGCCAGATATGGCCAAGGGTAAGCTTTCAAGAGTAGCCAGGGAGGTCGGTCCGGGCTATTTAGTTCTCTTTCACAGCGACTATTAGTGCGACCTTTATTGCGTTAGCCTGTACGGGTGACGCATCGTTATGAGCTTATGTTTATTTATGTGTTTCATGTTATTTGTATTGTTTGTCTTCATGCAGATTCGAGAGAGGAATAAAGAGAATGCATTAGTGTACGACTGAACTGACTAGATTTGCAACTTGTTTAGAGTACAATAATTAGTGTAAGCGTAGGTAGCTTTCTATCCTAATATATAAAATTCTTACGTTACCGACTGATTGAGTGACTGGCAGACAACGCACAGCCGAAACTACTGATCGTTGAAAGCTGACATTTGGCATGTAGATTCCTTGGGGAGTATAGGGGAGCACAAACAGAGGATTTCCCGATATTCCCACGGAAACGGAAAAAACGGATATGCGCGTACGAAGTCGCAGGCAAAAGCTAGTCATAAATAACATAACTGCAGTCGAACACCACAGTTCTGTTAAAAAAGAGGACGATTATTGAATGAAGGTTCTTTTAGTTATTTTTATATAACAGATGAGAGTAATTCATTGCTTAAGCCACTTTCCAGAACAGCATCAAAGCACAAACTAGTTTTAATAAAGGTTTTCCTTGCAAAGATATCGAAGAAGTGAAAACAGTCTCCGAGCTCCATGCAGCTGCCTCAAGAAGTTGTAGCAAATCGCTGTCAATTTAAAAGTAAATCTTTTGACGGTCTCTCCTTTCTCGCAAACTTGATTATAAAGCCAAGACACTTACGTAACGCTTCAAGTTACGAGCGTCCATAAATTCCAGTGCCACAGCGCACAGAATTAAATAGCACAGCTAAGTAGGCTTGGCAGTGGCACAACGCGTAGGCTGACATACACAGAGGCTGTGACGACTCCCGCTGAGATGGGTTTAAAAGTTTTTGATAAGTAGGTACAGGTTGCTGTTGTTCTTGGCCAACATTAAAGGAATGTCATCAGTTTTGACTTCAGTTGTATGATGTTTGACTTAGTTTCCAAACTAGAAATTGTCAGCTCTAATCTATAAAATAATAAATTTCTTTTAAAAACGATCATTCCATTTTCAGGTCTTTGAACAAGAAAATGAATACTGAGCCTCGGACAACCAGCGTACTGACTGCCTATTACAGTGTAATGATAAAGTGTCCTAATCAAATTTTAAAACAGAAAACACCTTTAAAACTAAAACACGCTATATCTACAAAAGCATACAACACTTGTAAGATTAACGCAATTGAAGTGTCGCTGAAAAAGCCTACCGAGGCCAACTGTGAGCCTGCACCGCGGAGTTCCCAGCAGGAGACCAGGTCGTAAGTGTGGCTGAAACAAAGGGGTCCAGCCATGAAAGAAATCGCTCAGAAAGTTTACTCCATACATATTACTTGCGAAAATTGGGCTGTAGAAAAAATTTACGAAAATATATCATGATAATTTAATAAGGAAAATTGCTTAAAAAATTGTAATTAAATTTCCAAAAAATATTGGGCAAGATTTCTTTCTCTTTTCACGTAAGCAAAAAATAACAGTCAATGTTTATTGACTTGAAAAAGCGATGATCTAACTGACAGACTAAATAGAATCATATTTTTTTCAGGAAACATCCCTATTGCAGAGATATTTCAGCAACAAAAAGGAACATTCTACTAGCGGTTACGTTTGTCGAAAAGTACGAAAATAGGAATGGGCTCCACCGAAATGTCAAGTGGTTCATTTACTACTATTGGTTGATGGTTTGACACTCGTTATCTAGGCCCTCTTCTGATGAAGGTTTTTGAAATGACGTACACATGAGGGGCAACTCTACTCATTTTTAAGCAACGTTCACTTTCGTATCATAGTTAAAATTTGTCAAAGACACTTCTAACTTCCCTACAATTTTGACAGACAGACAGTACGCAGTAGTATTGGGTAAATCATCAACGTCATTTTTACATTATAATTTGGGTACATTTTCCAAGAATAGGAACTGCCCTCCAAGTGACGCGAGTGGTTGCGTATATTTTCCTGTATATCCTCAATACGGCAGAATACGGAACACATCATTGCCTCAAATTCTGCTTCCCCTTCAATTTTTTTTTACAAATTAGAAAAGTTTACGGAACCTACCTTCTGTAAGTATCTTGTACAATATTTAGGTCCGTATTATAAATTTTAAATTGCTGTTATGAGAATAAAAGAAAAATACAGCTCGCCAGTTATTCTACGTGAGTTATAGTTCAATAACTCATTGAAATGCAGCAGAATGTAATCGTAAATCACTTCTATCTCGTGATGCTGTGCAATAGGTATGTGCCTACGTCTGATCAACTTATAAAAGTCCCATAATTTTCCTCTCAGGCACATTTTTCTCCTTCAAACCTAACAAAGTCTTAACGTAATTGGTTTTCCAACTTCAATACTTTTTATTTACTCAATAAACTTCACAAAGCTTATGTAGGTACTAAAGCAAAATATTCATCGTTTCGCCCGCTTTTGTTTCTAAGGGGGACCGATTAATTTTATTGGCCCGGCTAATTCTATCAAAGACTCCGCCGGTTTAATAGCGCACAACAAAATAAGACCCTTAAAAACTAATGTTCAGCCTTAAGTCCGCCGCAAATACCTCTTTGTGACTCCGGCGATACCCGCCATGCCGCCTTCCCAGACCTGGCTACACGGAATTTTCTTCAGGATTTACGAGACAGGAGAATTTGAACTTTGTCTATGAAATGTAGAGTTGAAATTCCAAGGGAAGCGTGCCACTACTTACGGCAAAGTAAGACGCGCGCAAGATTAAAAAGTTCGAGTCGGTCGCGCGATGTCATTGTAAGTGGAAAATGAGTTAAATAAGGCAATACATTTTAATTAGGAGGAAGGGATCCCTTTATTCCTTACGCGATAACTCGCCGCGTTCTCTATTAATTGAATTTCATGTTTAATTAAGTCGGAGGCGGCACAGATAAGCCGGCCTGATCTTGCCGTTTGTTCGGCGAGCTCATTTAACTCGCTTTTGGCGATCGCCTCAGTTTTTTGAGCGACCGATATTGCGACCGCCGAGCATATCTGCTGTTATTTAGTGCTGTCTGGATATAATAGGTAAAGGGTTGCTTGTTCTTAAGAATGATTGTGTTTAGAGAAAGTTCTATGAGATTGTAATCAAGCATTGTTTAAATTAGGAAGATAGAGGTTCTTGAAATACTGGAATTCACTGATAAGTATAAATCTTTGATGGCATTGATGGATGAGAAGTGAACGTTCATACATTTGTGAAGTGTACCATTGAGTCGCTCTTGTTCCTGAATGTTTCTCCTCCTAATTAAAACATGGAAAAAACTTCGACAGAATCTTTCCACACTATTAAGAACACCCGTACCACGGGATCTACAGACGCTTGCCGATGCTTAGAACGCCAATACTCTTGAGTCTCAATTGATTCCCTCAAATTACCTCCCCATCTTACCTCCTTCAAAAAACTGAAGGTTTGTATAAAATACCGGTGTTCAGTTAAATGTAGTGAGATAATCCTGCTGTAAGTGGCTCGGTCGGGACTCTTTGCTTAAATGATTAAAAACTTGGGGAGCATCGAGCACTGCCTTACTGCGCTCCAGTCCTAGGGTGCGCTGCTGGAAGGGATGGTTTTGTTTTTATTATTAGTAGGAAAACAATAAAATAGATGAATATAAACAGTTCCTCAGAAACAGTTTAATTGAAACATAACCATACCATTCTTTTCTGGATGATTCCACTGAAACTCTATTAGTAGGTATACCTACCCGTACAATCGAACTTTGACAAACGGTTGATTTATTTAAATGAGCTCTTTTTGGAATACAAGTACATAGGTATCGACAATATAAACCGAAAGTTAACATTTTAGAGGTAGAGCCTACGTAATCTAAATTAATTCAGGATATAGGTAGACTATAATATTATTTACACATTTTAATGTAATATGGGAAATGATATTGTGATTTGTGATGTTGTTTAAGTCTCTAGCTTTTGTTGAAGAGAGAAACACTCATTGTGTTATTATTTATTTATTTATATATGCTTTATTGTACACCAAAGAAGAAAATAACAAAGAATACCTTAAACTAAAACAAAATACAATCGGCGGCCTTATCGCGTTCCGCGATCTCTTCCAGGCCACCTGTAATGGAAAGAGACAGCCTGGACATGACATGGGGCTGCAATTGGTGTAAACATAGTAAACAATTTAAACAGAGAAATATACGTAGGTAATAAATATGAACTAAAACATTATAAAAATCATACAATATACAAAAATATATACACAAATACATACATACTTAATATATAGGAAGAGGATTATACTGTTTCTGGATCCAAGCATGGTGTTGGCGACACAATATCTGAAACTACACAGTCTCCACATATCAGATACTCATCCGATTAGTTTCCATCCACCATTACCATTTACGGTGTAATTTCCTTAAATAGGTACAACGATGGCCATATTGGAGCCATTAAGGTTGGCTGCGTGTTATCAGTCAGTACTCACTGCTGCGGGGACTCAGATCTTAAGGGGCTAATTGCCAGCCCCTTAGAGCACCTCGTTAATATAAATTATGTCGTGATTGTATCGTTTGGTACACAGGAATAGTCAGGAATAGGTATGTTTAGTGTTGGTAAAATGGTCAATCCAAAAAAAAGGTTTTTCTAAATATAATTTTGCTATATAAATGAGAGAGCACACAAAATAAAGGAATTCAGCTCGTGAGTCCTATTTTTATTTTCCAACAAATTCATAATTTATTGTATGTGAAACTTTTTCGAGAAACTTCCTAGGGAGTTATTTTTAGAACGTGAAGAGTGTGACCATATACTTTGACGTATGGGAAAAAATTCGTCTTGCTGAGAGTTGTCTTCATCCATGCAACATCTACACTAATATTATAAAGAGAAAAGATTTGTTTTTTTGTTTGTTTGAATTGAATAGGCTCCGAAACTACTGGACCGATTTGAAAATTTATTTCTTTCACCATTAGAATTCTACATTATCTCTGATGAACACGGGCTATAGAATGTTTCCAAAAAAGTTAGGGATCTGTATGAAAACTTCGATAATTAACCCATGGTGTGAAAAAAATACCAAAAAAGATCCTTATATCGCATACACTGCCGAAACTATTGACAATAGAGCAAAGTGATGTACTACAGTTTTATAGAACACATCAATATCTACAAAAAATCCACGAGGGTATATCTAATTATTGTGGTTAAGTCACAATGACCGCTTTTTGTTCAAATCATTCAATGTAAACCCGCCAGAAATGGAATAGTGGTGATTTTAGTATCATGATAATAATCCTTATCTATTTAAATTGTTTAATAATTAAGATTGGTTATATATAAATAAATGACACTTTAAATTATTCAAATCGGACCTTTCGTTTAAAAGTTATGATGGGTATAAAAATACTCTAAGTAAGAAAAATGTTGCATTTTGCGCGAACTGCCGTCGTCGAACGTTTAGTCTATTAACAAGAAATTGACACAGGGAGATGAAGTTCGTGGAGTACTAACTAAAACCGCGCGAACGAAGTCGCGGGCGAATTGCTAGTATCAGATAAGATACAGTTCCTTCCGAAAGAGATCTCTATAAGCGCCGCCGTCTGTATTCCCTAATCATAAGTACTTGTTCACGTTGACTCGCGGGCGCGGTGGCGGGCGCGGTCACGAAATATCAAACATATGTCGTAATATCCAAGTGTTCACGTACGAAACGCACGTGCGGTCTAAGTAGCGGGCAACCTAGCGCCTGGCGCGCGCGGTGCACTCGCGGCAATATCAAACGCGTGAAATTTTTGTGTGTGTTCACGTCGAACTAGCGGCGAAGTGCGCGATTCACTCGCGACGTCAGGCAATTTCAACCAGTTTGAACTTTTCGCTCGCGCAAACGCTTGGCGGCCGATGTGAACACCAGCTCGCCACTTCTAGCGCGCCCGCACCCGCCACCGCGCCCGCGCGTTCCTACGTGAACAAGTACTAAGCCTTCAAAGCAAGAGGCATCTTCAGGGCTTGCTCATCCATCATTATTCAATGAGCGAAGTCAAGAGTTCATCATGAAAAAAAAAGAACTGTTTACACAACATGTCTCTAAGGCATCAACATTTTAAATACTGACTGTATCATAAAACATTTCGACCAGTTTTTCACACACTTGTTGAAAGAAAAGGTGCACACTTCACTAAACGTCAGCCATCTTGTTGAACGAGTTTACGATGGATCGGCGCGGAAGCAATTAAGTGCATTGTAAAAATTTAATACGTTGTGAGTGTAAATCAAGCGGCTGTCTGTCTGAGGACCATTGATGACGGGAGACAGCGCACGAAAGTATACGACAGCGAGACGTCTTGGTGAGAACAGGGTTCCGTAGATTTAATTTATTCATGCATCAAGTTAAAGCCTTCGTTTCTGTTTTCAAGAAATGTATGTTTATCAATTAAATCGTCATGCAACGCGTCAGTGAAGTCCACATACCCCACAGACTTCTTTGACTGTTATTTTTTTTACTTAGCAGTCCATTGCAAGGTATCAAGCTCTATACCTAATTTCATTCACATTGCTATGTAACCAAAAGACTTGGGCAGTCTGTTACTTCAACAGTCAAAGGCCCGAGATGGCGGTGCGTAGAGGAATAACGTCGGTACGCGGCAGCTGAGGGTGATGGGATCTGCATGATTTCATGCTGGTCAATACCTGGCCAGCGTGACAAAATGCGCAAACACGCGTGTGGATTTAGTCGGTACGATTCTGACAGATCTCCTCCATGAGGATTACCATACGCAAAAACAGTACCTACAAAAGCTACTATGTTTTGCAAAGTTAAGTTTCTGCACTAGACGTCATAAGTTCATAACCCAACCGCGACGAATCTCAAAAGGAGAGTTAGTAAGATACTGTAGCTTTCTTGTTCTTCACTCTCAAACTTAAAGGTTCACGTCAGTTCACGGTACCCCAAGCAAAAGTGAAGCCCATAAAATGTCCTGAAGCATTAAAACTTGAGACTTTCCAATTTCGTGCGTTTGACCTGATTAACAACGACACAAATTATTAGTTTACTTAGTACACAAAGGATGTGAGCACAATAAATTCTAACTTCAATCTTCTGCTGTCATAATAAGGTTACTTTTTGAGTGTGTGAGTTGATTCTAAGAATGCACGCCACAGTTTTATAGTGCAATTAAATTGAACAAGTCTATTAAGTTTGGGATGCGTGCAGACTGCAGGGTGCAGGGTGCAGGGTGCAGGGTGCAGGGTGCACATCCTCCTTGTCACGTGAGGGCGAGTAACCTTGTGTTGATTGATTTAGTCAAGTTCTGTTGAATATTTTGCTTAATAAATTTTCCAGTGTTTCAATCAATACCCAGTTTATTGCTCTTTACATAAAAATATGTTTAGTTTTTTTTTTTTATACTTAAGTGTTGAAACTGACCCGAGTTAACCACACAGATGTTATATTCTGTCGAAAATTTGTAGGTTTATTGATAAATTCCATAGAAAATAGAATTTTTTCTTTTACCCAATTTGCCGGGGATTTAAACCAAAAAAAAAGCAATTGCTTTTTTTTTGGTTAAAATCCCCGGCTTTAATATGAAACTCATAAAATCAAATTAAATTTTTAATATCATTACATTTATTGTAAATTGTAAAAGGATGTTATTTTAAAATATTGTAGGTATTGATTGATTTCTATGGGTTTGTAATAGCCTGAAATAAACGATTTTTTTTATTTTTTTATTAATAGGCCTAGTCAAGAGATGCTATTTGTTGGTAAATCCAACAAATACGTATAATTATGTCGTTCAAAACTTTATTTGACTTTTTTTTCAAAACGAGATATAGAAACGATACACGGAACAGACACATTTATAATTTAAAATCACGTTTCCGATTCAACTCAGTGTAAAACTAAACTAAGGTAAGACCCTCGTATCCAGTCCAATTCTTAGATACGCTTTAGGCTAATTTCCCAAGAAAGGTCCCTTAAACTTAACCCTGGGCCCGCGGGCGGCGGTCGCGGCGACCCAGACGCGTGTTCGACGTAGCTGTAGTAGCGATCCGATCGCCAAGATTTATACGTTATACTTACGAAGAGCAATACGATCCGGCGACGATACACGGTTGTTCTACATGTTTCTGTAATCAGCGCACATGTAATCTAAATCGTCTCGCAGTGTTCCACCACTGCGAGACGATTTAGATTTGAATATTGGGTAGCTTAATGCGAAACTGTTTTGGATGACGGTTTTGAAACGTCGTCGATCGTCGCTGGATGCTGCTGGATTTTAGATGACTATTACACAATTATCGCCTACTTGTAATTCGACTGCAACAAAGCCCACAGAGCCCACAGCTGGACATAACTGGGCAGAGTGGCTGGTTATCAACAGGATAATAGTTACTATGATTGGTGAGCGAATGGGAAATTTTCATGAGGACATTTAATTCCTGGTTGAATCAAATTGTAGACTATTCGTTCAGTTCACAGATGTCACAGTAGTAAGCAAGTGGACATTTGAAACCTGATTAAGCTAATTAATGTGATTTACACCATGCGGTAATACGACTACTAATGTCTTAAACCACAATAAAGTAGAACAACGTCTCCATAGCTTTATTAGCCAGCATTGTCCAGCAAGAAAGTGTCCTCCGGGGAGCAATGGAGCGCCTCGGGCGAGGGTGACCACACTCCTTTATCAGTCATCCGATCCGATAGTGTGACCAGCCGTCCCAGTCTTGCTTCAAATTGTGTTATAAATCGTGCATGTATCGGACACTGTCTCTAATTAACCGTTAGCGCTAAGTTTTATTGCCGGCCGGCAGTTTCGGGTTATCGCGATTTAAGTTTAAATTGTCCGCCATATGTGTAGTTTGGTGTCGTAAGAATTATCGTTTTGGGATCTCTGCCTGTAATGGACTGCCGTTTGTAATAATTTACGTGTTTATGAATAATAACGTGTCATACGTAGTTTCAAGTTCTATAATAATATTATTTATTGCCGTGTAGGTACCTTCTTTTTGTTTACTTGGATTCATGAGTAATTTAGCGGATAAACCTGTGTTGGCAAATCTTTTGTTCTAATTAATTGCTATTGGTACTTATGCCTACTTACACAAAGGTATTATGATATATTTTGCAGCAAATAATTATTTATTTAATTTGTTGTAATTTTTCTAACGACACTATACGAGTACATAAGTAATTATTGTGGTTATAATCAGTGTTAATTATGAGTGTACATTCTATTTTATAGGTGTAGGTATATGATTCAATTTACGCGACAGAAAATAAACTTGTTCGAAGACTTCATCTCCGCGTCAAAGCAATTGCTGGTCATTATTCAAATATTTGTGCCTCCATTGAAGCAGAACAAAGTAAATTCATGCAAATCGACGTATTTGCAAAATGAAGTCCTTTAACACCAACAAAAAAAGCTTTTAATAATAACAAGAGAGTAGAAAGGCCTCCGTATTTCCCTGAAGGAGCGCTGAGGTATTTTCCCCTTAATTTAATCAAATCATGGACTGTGTAGTGTATTTTTCTGAGTCATTTATTTTTAATTTTGAGCGGCCATCTTGTTCTGCCGTGATCGTGATAACGTCGGCGCTTATTGAAATTGTTTTCTGTAAGTACGACGTTTTGGAAAAGGTTTTATACTTCCTTAGAGGAGAATGCTAGGGTGAAAATTTTCCAGCTGAATGTGTTCTGCTGGTTGTAAGTAGTGGAAATAATTTATTTAGGTGTAGCAATAAATAAATGCCAAGACTTTAATTTAATTTTGAAATCACAAGAACATTTGATACGTTGAGATATTTTGCCAAAAAGTTCCTGGTCCTTTTCTTATTTACTTAATACTTACATCAGGATGTAATGATTCAGAACCTTTATGTTATTCAGGAATTATCTTTGAATGTTAAAAGATAACGAATATCATAATCCATAGGTCGCATTAAGATAAAAAACTATAACTTCATCAATTCTAACTATACCTGACATCCAATATTCACCTGTTAGGATGCTGAGTCCCAAAGTCCCTCTCCGTTAATTTGATAATATTTGAACCCATAAAGCTTCATTAGATACACCTCACGAAGAGTTGACAGTAGTTGGAAATTGTTCGATAGTACGGGGTCGGTAGGTACACAACTTCGTGGGAGAAGACGGGCGCGGGCGTTCTCGGAAAATATTCTGTGGTACGGGGGAAATTCGTACAAGCTTACGATAACTTAGCGATAGTTGGGAATTGTTTGGATGTCATGGTATCTAGGTTATTAATATCACAATGAATTCGATGTGAGAGTGGAGAAAGTGTACAGTCTTTATTTATTTTATTTTGGCGTGTAGCGGTTATCACATCTGCCTAACACGCAAAAGGCCCCCGGTTCGATCCCGGGCGAAAATATAGCTTTTTAGTGTATCTTTTTACCAGTTTATAGATTTCCTAAGTGCCTAGGACCTATCTAGATCCTGCCTAGGTCCTGCCTATAGACAGAACCTTCATAGCTAATTTCAGCTTCTTACGACGTATTAAATATATTAGGATTACAGTTTTACCGGTTTCATAGAATCGATTTATGGTGTAAGAATAATCGATTTTTTAAATAGATATTTAGAATGAATGAGGAGACTGATTGAATGAGGAGCTCGCAGCTAAGTAATAACTGTCGCACGTGTCGATCGACCCGCATGTATGTTAAAATGGTCATCCATCCTCAGACCGACCACAGCATGTGTTGCTTAACCTTGAAGATCGACTCGTGTGTCTGGTAAATGGTAAATTCCAAGCCCAAGGCACGCAGGAAACTCGGTATGTTAAAATGGTCACCCATACATAGACCAACCTCGGCAAGCGTCGCTTAACCTTGAAGATCGACCCGTGCGATGACTTATCAACTAAAAAAAAATATAGATTGGAAAAATAATCGTCATCTTGATCTTCTCCGAATAACGAAACCAAGTTATTTCAACATGGGCTGAGGTCATAATTCTGCGGAAAATCTTAACACCGCCATTCAGAAAAAAACGCGTCATCAGTATAACGCCATCTATCGACAATGTAGTTGAGCTGTCAAATATAAGATCGAACTCAGAAGCTCACAATTTTTAAGATAAATTAGATAATCATATATGTTCACTTTTCTTTTACCACATGTTAAAAGTATAAACAATAACTCAGAAATATGTTTTTGTGTTCTTTTCACACATTTGTAACTACTATTTTTTTCAATAGATGGCATTGCAAGTATCTGGAGTCTCAAAGAAAACTACCTATTTTAGCACGCGGCGAAGTTTCTTCCTAAACTTAAAATTCAATATCATCTGATTTTGTGGGTCGATTTTGATGAAGTAAACGCTAAATTTTACTCGGGATAACACTTAATTTTTTTAAGTACTTAAATTTTTAATCCAATCAGTAGTTTATTACGCTCGGTGATTGATTACGTACTTTAAATACAGACCATATTTTTCATGATTTATTACAAATGTATGGTTTTTAGACTTTTTCCTATACCTGTAATATAAGACGGTATTACTTGCCAAATTTCATAGTTCTGGGTCAACAGGAAATACCCTATGAATTTTGATTCCCTTGAGGGTGTCGAAATATTAGATTTTTGCGGCATAAATAAGCGTATCTTTTTTGTATGTTAACTTATATCTATGATTTTATATGGTTTAAATTCCAACTCCATACCTCCTCGCGTTCCCGAGATAAAGGGTCTTGACAGACAGACGGCCAAACAACAAAGTGAT
Organism: Lacanobia oleracea; assembly: GCA_950371165.1. NCBI lineage: Eukaryota > Metazoa > Arthropoda > Insecta > Lepidoptera > Noctuidae > Lacanobia > Lacanobia oleracea. The sequence goes on from OX493387.1 coordinate 1,136,029, forward strand.
CCTATTAGGGTTTCGTTTTTTTCCTTTTGAGGTACGGAACCCTAAAAACAGGATACCTAAGGAAAGGGTTCTTAATAAATTTGCCATTTCAAGATTGACTATAACAGTTTTATAAGTAGGTGTGACGTAGCCACTTTGCAGTTGTTCAATTTTGATATTCAACTTTCACATCATTTACTATTGGTATCTAGTTTAATCGTAAAACATTCAAGTTTCCGTGGTGTAGCGGTTATCACATCTGCCTAACACGCAGAAGGCCCCCGGTTCGATCCCGGGCGGAAACATAGCTTTTGCTTTTTGATATGAGAAATTGTGATTTTTGTTTGCGATAGTAATTTATGTAGTTTGAAGATAGAGGCTGAGTAGCTACAGGGAAAATTTCATGAAATAACTTGGTACTGTTCTGTATAATAAGCATAATTTACATAAAATAACAACAATGAATGGTATTATACCTAATAGTGTGTAATTGTGTCGCGCTATCCCGGGCGCGAAGTTGGCGGGCTTCAGGTGGGGCGGGAGATGATATATCAAAGTTTGCAAGTTAACGGAGTGCGAGGTGCGAGCCTATGAGTTATGTCGACCGCACGCCCCGCGGACCGAGTCGTCGAATTATAGGCGACGGCGGATTTGACACGTGAGTGTTGCCAGATTGCCTTACTGTGTTCGCCTCATTGCAAGTGTTGGTAGGCCCTATACATATAGGCTTTAAAGTAAGATCTTCTCATAAACACAGACTACGCAACGCTGCGCTGGCACGAATGACGGTAGCCCGTCATTCGTGCGTTTGAAGCTGTTAGCTTACTATGCATGTATCAAATACGTTAAAAAAGGATGTTTCTTTTTCCACTGTTGTAACGGGCAGTGCTATGATGATAAATGCCTTGACCAGTAGCTTACCAGTCAATGACCACCGCCGGATCGGGAGCTCCTTTATTAATAGAGTTTTATTTTTAATACTTTTTCTTTTGACAGAAAATTCCGCGATGTCTCGAGCCCTAACAGCTTCGATCATTAGATAATATTACTATTGATCGATACCTAAAAGCTTGTGCGGCTTGAATAATATTGCTTAAACTTTTTTTTTACTATAGATAGGCGCGCGTTTGACCACTATCTCACCTGATGGTAAGTGATGATGTGGTCGAAGATGGAGCACGCTTGCCTAGAAATAACCTATTCACTCTTGACTTAAGGACTCCCAGGTTGTAGCTATCGGGAAACACAGACTCCGGCAGGGAATTCCACTCCTTAGCTGTACGCATTATGAATGTGTTACCAAAACGTTTTGTGCGTATGGGTGGGATATCCACAGTGTACCGGTGGCGCATCGCCGTTCGTCTTGTGGTCCGATGATGGAACGGGCTTGGCGGAATTAAATTATGCAATTCCGTCCACTTTTTAGTAAATTATCATGTAATAAGTAAATTAAGAAATACTAAACTTTCACCTTTTCCTAGAAAAAAGGGCCTAAACAAAGATTTCAAATGAGTTTTTCAGTCTTCTTCATTTCGGACATTTTTACATTCCCTGCGGCTGATAGATAGGATGGCACTTTTTCTGGCCTCAAGGCCGTTTACGCTAGTTCCCCGCGACCTCTCGTCACTTGCACGGCTGCGGTAACCATAACGCATATATATCGCGTCGACCTGTCCTCTGTAATTGAGTTACCGCGCTAAGAAACTGAAACGGCTCGCGGGAGAATACTACTTCAGATAACTAACATTTACACGTCGAGATGTAAGTTGTACTACGTTGAGTTATTGAAATGTTGTGTAGTTGTTAGTCTTAACGTAGTAGATGTGATAATTTGCTATTTTTTAAAATTAGATAAAAAAAGCCTGATTTATTTTAATGATTTAAACTAGAATAAAAAGTTCGTGATACGCCGTATAGTCTTCGCCGTATGGTGTCGGCCGGTTTCGTATGGTGCCGTAAAAGAAGAATACCATCCTATCACTTCCCATGGGTGTCGTAACAGGAGATTAAGGGACTCACCAGAGAATAGGCAGCAGCGTTCTCTGTAAAACGCAACACCATACACTGCAATCGCCAACCCGCCTGCCAAGAGTGGTGATTATGGCAAACACCCCCTTTGGGGGAGTCCTATGTCCAGCAGTGGACATCTTTCAGCTGTTATGATGATGATACGTAGAGCTTAACGTATAACAAGAGTGATACTGCTAGTCTTTTGCAATGTTTTAAATTCTACAAGGTTCATTCTTTTGTGAAAAACCAAAGAAAACTCATCACCTCGTTGTTTATCTTACAAAAAAATTTTTATGAATTGTTTTTCCGCCATAAATTCCTTCGTAGTGTGAGTGTACTCCCCTAATCCCCCGCCGTGCCACGGAACTGACTCCGACGGACAACGACACGCGATAGTTATCAATACGGATTATCTGCACACCCTGTGCACCGCACCTAGCGCAGGGCTGCCACACAGGGCCAGCAAGAGAATGACCTAGATTTATCATTGTAACGTGAGATCTAAGGGACTAATTTAAGTTTCACCTCATCGACCGGTGCTGTGTGTCTCGCATCCATCGGAACTCCGCGGCCTTCACCATGTCATCGGACCATCTTGTAGGAGAATAATTATTAAAAAACCGGTCAAGAGCAAGTCGGACTCTTTCACACGAAGGGTTCCGTGCCATAAACCGAAAAAAAAAACACGTTTCTTGTATGAAATAATATAAATTAAAATTAATAGGGGGTGTTTTAATTTTTAATTTAATTAAGTTACCTTTTACCTTTTATTGTTATAGCGGTAATAGACACCCTTTGTAAAAATTTAAACTTTCTACTGTTTACGGTTCTTGAGATATAGCCCATTGACTGACAGACATACGGACGGACAGCGAAAGCTTAGTAATAAGCTGGTAACCCTTTGAGTACGGAACCCTAAAAAAAAACACTAAGTATTTTTTAGTTTTTCTCTTCGAAAATTTTCTCAACCTAAGTTATCAAAAGTTTTTCATAGACAGAAAATTGAATAAATTGTAATCCAGAACGCAGGCATTTGAAGTGCAGTAGATCGTGTTAATGCATACGGGGATCATTTAGAGGATTATGGGGATTCATTTTAAAACATTATGACCACTTGCCTGTAAGTAGCAGCCCTGGCCAAACTACAGGGGGCGCAAAAAACTGCGCGGAACGTGACGCAGCATATTCATGGCCGATGTTTTCTGGCCAGCGTAGGTGACAGCAATAGGCGTAAAATAAAATTATATTTGTGGACATGAACACTTTCCGGAGGCTTAACTATGCATTTGTTTTGAAAGCTTTTAAAATAATTGTTGTTAGGTTTTACAAACCTAAGTGCCAATTCTACTAAGTTTTAATCAATATTCGCATTCGCTTTTCAGTCGCAATCTGTCAAAAATATATGAAAAGTGAGGCTTTTTTGACAGATTGCGACTTAAATGCAAATGCGAACGTTTCTTAAACATTAGTACCCTTTAGATTGGCTCTCAGTCGTTAGTAAAAAACTTAATTTAAAAACTCCTTAAGAAGGGAGCTATCGCAGAAGGCTTTAAAAGGCAGCACACAATATTGAAAGGAACAGGAAAGTAAGAAAAATAGTTTATTCCTCCCAAACAGACCCACATTTCATTGTTATAAATAAAAACAACGATCAAACCAAATGGAAGACGAAAATTAATAAATAATACTAATCGTAAAAACTACTTCCACTACTAAAACTACGTACTTTCTCTAAATTTGGTTTCGTGTTTTTGATGCCTACACATACGCATACGCTAACGTTCAATTCTATGTCAGAGTTGGGGTACTATGACTAAAAGTCGAACTTCAACATAGTTGGGGAAAAGACTTGGCAGATAATGTGCTGAATGAACGTTCTTACAGTGCAATTACCGTTATCATTTCAGCTGCAAGACGTCCACAAGTGTCACCTCACCGACCGGTTCTGTGTGTCTCGCCTCCAGCCGATGTCCGCGGTCTTCAGGCCTTCCAACGCTACTGCGGCTTCTGATATACCTGTGGGTGCTTTTTCCGAAACTTTCGACCACCTCCGGAACTCTCAGAATTGGATTGCTTTAATCCTCCAGTAAGCATTTTGTCATCCACTTTGATATTGGAATTATTAATCTACGACTAAACCCAATATTAGTGTCCTACGCCAATCACAAAATATTACTTACGAAAAATATCACTAAACTTCCATGACGAGACGTAAGAAAAACACTAATAATATGAAAGTTGTCCTTACGACGTGGAAGTTAATCGGTTCATTTACGACACTCCTGGCTGGCGAGTACCAGGGCGGCAGGGTAAGGTGGAGGTAACGGCTCCCGACTGCTGATTGATTTGTTTTTATGATTGCGTTTATGGCAGTTCGCAACAGTTCGCCGGCGGCAGAGGTGGGCTTATGACTGTTTTTGTGCTAAATGTTCCATTTACGGGTTCCAGTTATGGCTGATTAGATTAGTGTCGTATCTTGGAAGTAACTGTTATGTCACACTTCGTTATTGGTAAGTTACAGAATAAGTATTTGTCTCCAGGCTTTAGGTCTATCCCTTCAACTTTAGCTGAAACTGTCAAGACCAAGACTAACAATTTTTATGCCCTCATCATCTCTCCAACCTAAGGATTTCATAAGGCCATCAGTTGTCACCAGGTTCAACTCCGTCTTATCGGAGGACCCTACCTTTTCAATGGAGTTTTGCGTGACCTTACACCCTGTTCTATACTGAATGTAGCGGCATCTATACAGCCACAGGCAAATACAATTTACCTGTATTCGTCCTCTAGAGTTTACATCAAGACTACCAAATGGAATTTAAAACTACTTTTGCACACTTTCAGTTACTTTTCATCATTTTAGGAGACTTTTCTCCGAGAGTTAATTTCCTCGGAGTGAAGTGGACCCTGCCAATAATTCGGGAAGTCTATCATTTCGCCATCAACAGAACTATAAAATTTACGTATCAAAACATCTTCAGTGCACATGCCGAGGACCCAAAGTATCAATTTGTCGAAGTGAGCTATATCAATAAAGAACTTTTTATTTCCGCCATATTCTTCCCCTGACCCTCCGATATGATTACGTTAATGATCTTTATTTTATTAACTAATTAATCATTTATCTCTTTGGATGATGGCTTTCAATGTAATGGGATTGGTCGGATATTAGGCTGTTAAAATCTTAATTTTATTTCATTTAATGTTTGGCAATGCATTTAGGGTGGGGTGGGGACTTGGTATTGTTCATTTTGCAATAATTAACATCACCAAGTCTCCTTTTGTTTGTCACTATGTGTGTGTCAATTTTAGTACATAATTAGGCAAATTAGGAACCTATCTCTTCGAGGAAATTAGAGGTGAAGTTATGGACGCAAAGACTTTCATCAACGGAGCTTTTCACAGAATATCGAGCTGAATCACACATAAGTTTTGAACCACGCTTGCCTGACTATATAAATCACCATTCAACCAAACGCTGATACAATCATGTTTTGATAAATGAACTGAAGTACCTGTTAGTTCTGATTCGAGTATCGTGTTACCTAACGACGTGATAGCCAATAGTCCCACGTGCGGCGTGTGTGGCTCACCACAACCGACATTATCAGTACAAATAGCTCGTGATTGCTCACGTAAGCCACTTTCTCACGTCCGATCAATCGCGGCCTCTTCCTGCCCACTGCGCTGTCGCACTAATGACTAATTACGCTTGTACAATCCCTCCTTTACACTATACCACTTGTATTGCCGACTATACTTTACCTGCAAGCGAATCTCAACCTTATTTCTAACTAACAATGTTGGAATTGGATAGCAGAGTTGTATATTAAGACGTTTCCTATTCACGGCGGCTGGTGTACGCTCATTAGGTACTTAGTGCTATTGTGGAATCGAATAGCTAAGCACTTTGGATCTTATACCCTGTTGTACAGGGTGGAATTTTGTCTGAGGGTGTTTTCAGAGTTAGGTCTTGAGTAAAGTCTAGGTGGAGAGCTTCCTGAGGAAAGATATCGGCACGTAATGAGTTGAGTGGCATTCAAAACATCGTTATCTTTGTTCACCGCAGCTCTTTGTGACCGAATAACTTGTGCTCAGTGCTCAGAGGGAATACAAAAGTGAAATAGAAACATGATTATAATAAGAAAATTGTGTTGTTTGCAATATGCATTCTGTTTTGAAGTAGAGAGGAGAAAACTACGATTCTTATAGATGACAAGAAACTGTATTCAAAGAGATGAGTGTTCACAAAAATGCCTTTAACTTTATCGAAATGAAAGGTTATTTGGATGGCTTGTTTTAAGAAAATTACTACACCTAGGTTTACTGTGGTCTTTGGATCAAAATCTTTACAGTACTGAGATTCTGTACGCCCTTCACCGTTCAAGCTGCAGAGAAGTTATCATTTAGTATTGAGCTGTCAATCCATACAATCAAGATCGAATAACAGCTAATATCATGCTCACTTCACCTAGTTTTACACGTTGTCTTGAAAACGCCTTCAGCTTTTATAGACCAAAGTTGCGAAAATCTTTTTCCTCAGACAATTCTGCGTCACTGTTCCCAACAACTGCAACTCCTGGGGCCACAATCTTCAGAGTAGACCATCAAAAAATCGTCAAGTTACTTTACGAGTTATTTTAGTTAGTTACATTACTTACATAACGTTTACTTTCAAGATACGACAACAATCTAATCAGCCATAACTGGAACTTGTAAATGTAACATTTAGCAAAAAAACAGTCATAAGCCCACCTCTGCTGCCGGCGTACTGTGAAGCTTGATGAGTACCGGAGAAAAGATTCAAGCGTCTGGAATTCTGCAACTTCTTTACAGGAGACAGAACAGAGAGAGGTAGGCTCCAAGTAACATTACAACGGGGTAGATATGCTTAGCTGTATGGTGGTCTCCTTACCCAAGACCACATGAAACTTTCTAGTACCATAACTCGATTGTTTACACACACACACGATTGTTTGTATCACAGACACTAACAAGATCGGAATAACTCGGCCTAACGACGTTAGTCTAAGACCACGGCGTATGGCGATAGCCACTCGATACATCGCTCTAATCGATACCTAGCGCCGATGGGATCGAGTTAGCGAGTTTGAGGTCGAGTTAGCTTTGACGGATTGGTTACGGCCACGGGGCTTTTGTTATGGAGATAGAATCTACCTATGTACCTCTGTATGTATACCTAAGCCATGTTTAAAGCTTGTTAAATCAAAAAATCTTCTGAGTGATTCGATGTTACTGTGAAATAAAAACTATGTTTCCGCCCGGGATCGAACCGGGGGCCTTCTGCGTGTTAGGCAGATGTGATAACCGCTACACCACGGAAACTTATTTATCTTAGAAACAAACAAGGTACCATTAGTAAATAAAGTGAAAGTTGTTTGGATAAGTGTGAACAATTCGAAAGTGGCAACCTCGCACACATTCTGCTTTTAAGGTTGTTCAATGACCAGTTTCTGAGGTAAATTATTTATCGGTAGTTTAAATGCTCGTTAACGTTATACAGTCAAACAAAAATATAAGTTAACGGACAGATAAACTACTGATAAAGTACCTCAGAAATCGGACATAAGTCAATCGTTTAATGGCTGTCCTTTTAAAAGCCCTTTCATAGTCTAGGATTCAGTTTATCTAGGTTCTTCTTACTCCCAAGTACATTCCCGAAATGCAGTGAAAAACTAGAACCGAAACGTTTTTGGTAAATTATGCAGGACCTAGTTATCCCTATTTTGTTTTATCTAAAAATAGGTACCATAAAAAATAAACACTAAAAAGCTATGTTTCCGCCCGGGATCGAACCGGGGGCCTTCTGCGTGTTAGGCAGATGTGATAACCGCTACACCACGGAAACTATACATGAAGTGATAAAATACTACACGTGATGAAAAACCTAGTAGTTTTAAATTATAAAAAACCGAGATAAAAAAGATACCTAATCACTTTGTTTTATTGTATCGGATTGAGCTCGGTATCTTTCCAATATCACTATCGTCCTTCTAACAACCGTTCGTAGAAAGAGCACAACACCTCATTTAGCAATTCCTTTCTTCCCAGCCATAATCATCTCTAACAAGTGCCTCTGACGGTCATCCGCTATAAAAAACCGGCCAAGTGCGAGTCAGAGTCGCACATGGAGGGTTCCACATCGCAACCCTTAATTTTTTATTTGTTGCTACAGTAGCAATAGAAATACACAATCTGAAAATTTTCAACTGTCTACCAATTACGGTGCTTGAGATACAGCCCGCTCACAGGGGTTTATCTTGGTTGACCTTGGGAACCCTAAAAATTTCCATTTTTTAAATCTTCATTCTTCAATCAAACCAAGGTAGGTTTGATTGAGGAATAAAGATTACCGAGGTAAGATACCTAAGATAGGTAGTTAGCTAACACCAACACATCGAGCATCTGTAACAGTCCACATCACACGATGCAATCCACTTGTCCTCGATGGAGGCCTAACTAATATGCGTTAATTGTCGCTTGCTAATGAGGCAATGAGGCCGTAATCCTCGGTGCAAATAGGACGCGGTAATGCGGCGCTGAGCGGTGTTATCTCGCTTACCTTGCTGGTGCCGGGTATAGTTCATTGGTAACACGATTCCGAGTGATCTATAGCACACTATAAATAATATTACCGTGTCTATAGTGTGTATAGGAGTTGTTACGCATATAAAGATGTTTCAGGATTCCGGACTTTTAAAGCTTTTGGGTTCACTCATAGGCAAGTTTAGGCAGACTTATAGAGACGAAAAATTACCTTTGCCCCATAAATCGGACTTTTAAACCACTTGTATTTTATTTCTATCAAAAAATGAATTACATAGATTGACACATAGTGATGATGTCGTTATTTCTTCCCGGAAACAGAAGAACATAAAACAAGCGAAATTATATAATTAAAGTGCTCGTCAAACACTTGAGTGACAGTTACCATTCACTAACGCTACAACTATGCGTCACTAATAGCCATGTGATAGTAATAAATAGTCATTAGATCCTTCTTTGATGATCAAAAAATAAGATACAGCTGGAAAACAGGGGACGAGAACTAGGCATGTTACCACTTTTTTAACCGACTTCTTCAAAAAGGAGGAGGTTCTATATGTTCGTCTGTATTTTTTTATTTTTTATGTATGTTCACCGATTTCACCGCCAATTCTGGACCGATTTTAAAAAGTATTTTTTGTTCGAAAGCCTAACTACTAAAAAATAACTTTAATTTCGGAAGCCGGTGTTCAAAAACGAAATAACCAAAAACATCGACTTCCGAAATTAAAGTTATTTTTTACTTTGTAGTGTTTTGTTTTTGAAAGTCGGTTTTTTTTTTGTAAAAAAGTTTTTTAACTTAATCGACGCAATGCCTGAAAATTATGAAAGAAACAAACGATGTTTTTTTTAAATTATAATTTTAAACTTAATTTGTGTGTGTTAACACTGATAGTGTTTTATATTAATACAGGTACAATAAAATAAACAAAGTGATAAGTGATAACATTTTGAGCACGCTGTCTACGTTAGGTATTCTTTTTTCTTAAGATATTGTGTATGATAGGTACGATTTTTAAGAACTGTGTTTTTTGCTTGCCTTTTGCATAGTTTCCGTGGTGTAGCGGTTATCACATCTGCCTAACACGCAGAAGGCCCCCGGTTCGATCCCGGGCGGAAACATAGCTTTTTATCGTCTGTGTGTACAAATACGCGTTTTTTCAATTGGTGATAGGCAGAAACTACAATACGCTGCATGCGACTGGCTTTACAAACAATTTTTGCTAAGTATACGTTTTTACCTAATAATTTTGGTTATAATACAACATCTCACAGAATAAACGCAATACATCTTAAGGGGTCATTGTACAAATTTGATGGTGCCCTATCTACCTACTCATCAATGGGTACACTACACAACTTTTACGGTGTGGCCAACCCCGAAATCGCGAACAAAATCAGATGTGCATTTTGTCGAGTTGTGCGCACATAAGTGTACCTACCTATGGGCAAGACGATATTTTTCCTGATTTCAGTGTGTGTCCTATAGTGAAAGTTGTTCATAATAATAAGTCCTATGACCCCTAAATAAGCATTGCGTTTATTCTGTTACACGCTCGCTATAATTATATGTAGGTTCATCGGTTATGTGAACCTAACTTTATAATCTACTAGCTTCTGCCAGCGGCTTTGCCCGCGTGGTCCCTAGGGAGCAGACTCCCGGGGTAAATGTAGCCTATGTCTTTTCTCAGGCTCTAGACTATCTGTGTACCAAAATTCATTTAAATTGGTTCAGTACGTTTGGTCTGAAAGCGCGACAGACAGACGGACAGAGTTACTTTGACATTAGTTCAGTAGATCCAGAGATTACCCCTCTACAAAGTTACAAACTTTCTTCTTCTTCTCTTGCGTTACAATCTTGACAGAGTGGTCATCTGCCATGACCACTCTATCCAGGGGTAGTGGCTCGCTTCACAATCCTTCGCCATCCGTCGCACATCGCTGCCTTTCTGGAACATTCATTCATTACAAACTTTACCCCTCTATAATATTAGTATAGATATAGTAGGATAGTAGGTTTAGTAGGAAGAAGGATAACCGTACCTAACGGTCCATTAATCGACATTAAGTAAATATATATTTTTTTAATAATAATATATTTTTTTAATAAGTTCAATGGTAGCTTATATTGTACTTTAGTTATAAGAATAACCAAGCCCATAAGAAGAATTCCAAGATAAAAACGTGAATCCTAGAACGCGAAAGGATCTTATTAAGCTACCTCCAAGATTGACCTTCACGACTGCAGGTAAGTAGAGCGTAAGTTAGGTGGTCACAATGTTCAACGTTTATACCTATTCGACTTTCACTTTACAAGATTGGTACTCATGTGTACCTCGTTTACTCGCAAGATAATCAGGTTTCCGTGGTGTAGCGGTTATCACATCTGCCTAACACGCAGAAGGCCCCCGGTTCGATCCCGGGCGGAAACATAGGTTTTTTTTCGGCAATTTAAAACTATACTAGAAGATATCTTTGTTTTGTTTATTCTTGATAGACCTGCTCTCGACTTCCAAGCACCTGTGCTTGCGAGGGCGACAATGTTATTTCTGCCATTTCTTGCAACCACTCAGTCTCTACTATATTATACCTGGCTTCATTAAAGGGTTATAGGCATCAGAAATACGAGACACCGACGTTCTGGGGTTCACAAATTTGGCGACACAGCCAGCCAATAAAGCCGCTTGCACACTTGGCCACTGTAAAAAGTTTACAGCCAACCATAACTTGGTCCATCACGGTAATGAATTATGTGTAGCGTCGTTAATCTGGCTGAGATATCACTCCTCATCTGCCGGCAATTACACTTAATTGAATATTAAGGCCGAAAACGATTGCTTATAAAAGTGCCGAATTGCCGAGTGTAAAAGCGGCTTAAGAGGGGTCACCCGAAGTCTGTAAATATCTTAATTAAAGAAGTGATGAGTGTTTTAAGGTGTGGGGTAAGAGTATGGAGGCGCTTAGAAAAACCATTCAGAGCCTGGCGAAGGTAATTATTTTCAAAACTTAAAAATTGTATGGAATAAATGGTCTTAAGTTATTTACATATAAATTATGTATTAAAACAAACTATATATATACACTTAAAATAAAAAATCGCAACTAAAATTAGGCGTCAAAAAATTCGTCAGCGTCGCTGTCCACTGGAAGTGAGCCCAGACTGGCGGCATTGCCACGTTGTATGGCAATGCTTATCCACTGTCCGAGGTAAAAGAACGCGAAGTGTCAACTAAGCCTTTAGAAAGATCTTTAAATAAAGCAAGGAGTGAGGCACTCGAACCCCACGGTCCAAGAGTTTCAACCCCAAACGGCTCAAAAATATAATTACCAACAAGGAATTGAAAAATGTTGTCAAAATGTCTCGTGATCAATATCTTTAATTTTGGCGTCAATCAGATTCGCTGATAGAACAGCAGGGTGTGTAGAACCTCGGGACCGGTTAAGTATAATTAACAAAGCTATATGATGTCAAAAACCGAGCAAGTGCGAGTCGGACTCTCACACGAAGGCACATAAACACAAAGTTTCTTGTATGGGAGCTCCTTTAATTTTAAATTAAATTTATTTTTTACTATCTGTTGTAATATACACTCTGTGAAAATTTCTATTGTCTACCTATTACAGTTCTTTAGATACGGCCCACTGATAGACAGACCGACATACGGACGGACGGACGGACAACGGTGGCTTAGTAATAGGGTTCCATTGTTTACTTGCGGAACCCTAAAAATAGTATTTGTAATTTTTACGACGGGTGTACAGCATAAAATGAATAAATAAAACCTACAAAATTGACGAATTTTCAGACCTGTCTCTTGTAGGTTTTGTTAAATAGACCCTGAGAGACCTGTTAAAGATAAGTTGCACCAAATACTTTTTATAAAACCGGATTCCATAATAAAAACGAATAGGAAAACTCTGCAAGTATTTTGTCATATTAATAGTTGTTCGTTCACAGAACAGTTTTTTACCTCGGCGAGGTCGTAAATCCGTCACTATCTATCTACCAAATATTTTATTGCTAGCCGGAGATAAACGTGAACTAGCTTATCAACAGTCATAAAAGTTTTAACTATTTTCATTGACAACGGCGGCAACGGCGGCTAGCTACCATAAACAAGATAAGAGATAAGATTTGATTGGAGAACAGTAGAAAAGAATAACATAAACAAAACATAAGTTATGGATAACATATTCCATAATTTTCTGTAGAGTTGAAATGTCGCTCTAAATTTAAAACCATCCATTAGAATAACCAGCAGCACCACTGACAGCTTCAGTGTAACAGTCGGTTTACACCAGGGCTCGGCCCTCAGCCCTTATCTCTTCCTGATGATAATGGACGCTCTGACGTCGGACATCCAGGAAGAGGCTCCCTGGTGCATGCTGTTTGCTGATGACATTGTGCTGGTTGCAGAAAGCGGCCTAGAGGTCCGGAGCAAATTGGAGACGTGGTGGCAAAGACTGGAGAGTGTTGGCCTGAAATTGAGCAGAACCAAAACAGAGTACCTGTTCTGCGATTTCGGCGGTCTCTCCAGTCCGATACCTATAGCTCTCACCGGAACGCCTATACCGATTTGCTCCGACTTTCGGTATCTCGGGTCGCTTGTCCAGGGAGATGGCGATATAGACCGAGACGTAACGCACCGGATCAACTCAGGATGGATGAAATGGCGACAGGTCACTGGAACAACTTGTGACCCTCGGATGCCCCTCAAATTAAAAGGGAATATTTATAAGTCCGTGATAAGACCTCTCGTAATGTATGGATCAGAACCCAACTAGCACCAAAGCTTTAAAAAAACCTATATAAGACTCGTATATCAGTTCCATTTGAGTATAAAAGTGTTAACGCATACCTGTGCAACTGAGTTAGAGCATGCTCTAACTCACTTATAACCACGAAAGAGGCCCACAGTTTTACAGGTAAAAGTTATAGAAAGCCTATAGTACGGTGTCACAAAGATTTTAAAGCTGCACAAGAGCGCTTATTCATCGTCAGCTACTACTTTAATCTGTATTACCGTTGCAAAATAGAGTTGGTAAACGCTACAGGTGCTATAAATCCTATAGTAAGGTGTCAAAAATATCTTAAAGCTCCACAAGAGCGCTTATTCATCGTCAGCTACTACTTTAACCGGTATTACCGCGGTAGTGAGCACTACAGGTGGTAAAAAGCGCACGTCAAGATAGAAACGCCTGTAACCTTACTAAAATTAAATCTGTTCGTAATGGAAGTGTTATGTCATCCATTATTCAACACAGCAGAATAATATTATGGAATATTATGTTATTTAAGTATGTGAAGTGAAAAATGACTGCCCTTATGATTTCACAGTAAATGTATACCATGTTTCTCATCTCAATTTTAACGCGCCTAGGATTTATTAAAGATTTAAAAGAAAAATTATGATACCAAAATAGGTACCTCAAGCTAAACATTACTATTTATTCCTGCTTCTTGAGCAGTGGTATGTAAAATTAAGTGGCATTCATGGAATGCTTCTAATAATGTAAGATATTTTGTTTATTGTAGTCAAATGTTGAATAACTCGAAATAATATTAATTGTTAGGTTACCAAAACAATGGCGAACTTTACAAAAGTGAGGTTAGTGTTAATAACGACCCATACTTGCGTTGTTTGACACCAATACCTTTAGAACGTCTGTAAAAGAGGACTGTCTAACACAATAAGCTTTAGTTAACCCCTTTATTACAGGTTAAACCTAGATAGAGGAGTTGTTTGACACCTTTAGTTTCTCGTGTTACTAAACTCTCGATAAACTCTATTTTATAGCTTATGACTGCAATAATAGTCAAAATAGCACCTTAAGTGGTATAAAAGAGTTCATTGCAATAACTATACAACAATAAGTGTTAAGAGGTGTCGGCGAACACTTTTATAAAGACTTGGGTGTCACAAAAAGGTTAAAGCTATAACGTATTAAGTATACTTGCTGCTACTAGCGCCATTATAACTCTCAAAGCTGTATTACATCATCCATTAACTCTATAGTGCTGCGATTGGGGCTAAAACTTGTTTGTTAACTCCTCTATATCGTCTTTAGTAATAACTGAGATAATTATAACCCTGTTATATTACTTAAAGTCATAAAAAAACCTGTAACTGACACCAAAATGTTAGTTGGGAATGTTGGGCTGCGAAAAAGACGGATGAAAATAGATTGCATGTAGCGGAGATGAGAATGTTGAGATGGATGTGTGGAGTAACGAGAGTAGATAAAGTGAGAAATGAGTACATTAGAGGCACTTTAAAAGTGGCGCCAGTGACGGAAAAGTTAAAAGGGAATCGCTTGTCTTGGTATGGTCATGAGAAGAGGAGGGATAAAACGCATATAACTAGAAGAGTTATGAACATAAATGTGGATGGATGGAGAGGGAGAGGAAGGCCAAAGAAAAGATGGATGGATTGTGTGAGGAGCGATATGAAAGAAAAGGGAGTTAGTGATAGAGTGACAACTGATAGAACAGAATGGAAGAATAAAACGTGTTGCGCCGACCCCAAGTAACATGGGATAAGGGCAGGAAGATGATGATGATGACATTAGAATAACCAGCCTATAACGTTTCCATTGCTGAGACATAGCCTCCCTCTTTGGAGAAAGCTGGTCATAAGACAAGGGTAAGTGTGCACACTTTGTTACTTCTTATGATCTTTCGAAAAGAAACCAAAAAAAAAGAAAAACAATTGTTTATTCCTCCCAAATAGAAGGACGCATTTTTTTTTTCTTTCGATTCTTTTTATCTCGTACGTGTTCTTAATCTAAAACGTATTACCTAAGCTATGTTTACGTTTCTAATAAACAATAGACCAACATACGCAGTAGATAACCCTGTTATTTAGCTAATTATGTGTGCCAGTTAGAACAATTTTCTGTAGGTAATGTGTTTATTTCTAGTTCTCAAGTTAAGCTTTAAATATTTACGTTACTTACTATACGCAACGCTCACATAGACACGAGGCCACGGCGATATAAAGATGCGGACATTACCGTGCGGATCCCAGAGTGCGGATATAACCGTCACGACGACGCATCGAGTTTACGCCATACTAAAAATACTATGAAATAAATTGAAAAATTATTATACCAAGTTATAGCGTCGTTCTAGGTAAACGATCTGGTGAATGATTAGGTAAATAGTTGCACGGATTTATTGTTTGTAGTAACATTTCTTTGCATTATTTGCGTTGTTATTATGGCGTTGTTGGCCTTTCAAATATCAGGAAGGTATACAAAGTCGTTAGAAACGTGGCTTTATGGAGCCAAAATTAGTAAAGATTCTATGTTTTGGATTTCAGGATTGAGTGGGTCACGTACAATGACCGCTGGGCAAGAGTCTTCATGCAACGAGTTCCAGAAGATAGAAGGCGCCTTCGAGACCGGCCCAGAAAGAGGTGGCGAGATGCTTGAATGCATACTACGTGGATAGGTTCAAGATGGTACGGGAGAAGAGTATGTGGAAGGACTTATGGGAGGCCTTTGCCAAGTAGTGGTTCTGCATAAAAAAATATGATTCAAGTATTTTGATAAAATTCCCCAATTTTACATTTTTTTCTCCGAAAAAAAGTTAACTTGATACAATCCACGTTTTTTCCACCCGGTACCTTCCTACGGAAATATGATTCAAATGAATATATTAAAAAGTCAATAAAACGTACGTATCGTTGCGTAAAAGTGTGATCGTAAATAACTTTCGTCGTCGGAATCGTTCGCTGGCTTGTAATGTGCAGTGTGCGCTGCCCCTTAACTGCGCATTATTGAGACTATTAGCTATTCATGCTGTATTATTATTGCTAAAATGTTGTATTTTATTGCTGTAAATGTTATATTTATTGCCTGTTATGTGACGGTGCTTGAGGTGTAAAATGTATTATATTTGAAAACCAATTTTCGATAAGGCGCGAGCATTCTATTGGCGTATTTTCCTGTGTGTATTTATTTTGTACATTCGCATGGATGCCGACCCCGAGCCCCAGAGAAAAAATATATAGTAGTCCGAGGCCTGAGCCTGGGACTACTCCCACTACTACTACGTTCAGGATGGTGTTGAACCATCCTGAGCGTATTTGCGAATAGGTTTGACTGTCAGTACAGTATCCATTGTTATATAATTAATGTAATGACAAACAAACAAATGTCTCGGAGGTTGGCGCATTATTAATAGTTTTTATGTTATTTTATGATTTTATAACTTTAATTTTGTTTATATTGCTTAATTTTTTATAAAATGATTTTTTTGTTGTGGTTTAAATTTTGATTTATGTCAAATGTACAAAATATAATGAAAGTGGATATACACTTTCTTGTTCAAGATTTCGAAGGTTTTATTGAAATACGAAATCTTTAAATAGCCTTCTTAATTTACTTCAGAAAGCAAACAATGCACTTTTAAATTAAACAAAACTCTCAACTTTAAGAATACCTACAAAAAATCCGTTTATTCCTTAATCCCTAAAATCAGCATCTCTCAGCACGCAAATAGTTTGAAGAAGCTATCTGTACAAAACGTCTCCACCTAGCTTATCCGAGTGCGAATACTTTTAAATCACGTATCCGTTTATTTATTTACTCGCACGCGACAATTTACATATAAGAACCAATTCAATTCCGAGGCTCACGGCATTCGCAAAGATTAAGGCTGTATATCCACCTCCCGAACGACCTATCCCCCCTTGTCCCCCCTGTCACCCCCGCAGACCATCCCCACATAATCCGTATAAATCCACTTTATATTCATCCACCTTAAAGGCCTCAATAAAAGTATCTTGTGTACTTTTTTCGTTGGAGTTAAGTGTGTTGACGATTCATTTCAAATTGGAATTTCGGAATGGTAATAATAGAGTCCTCTCCTTAACGCTCTCGAAGAAGAGAAAACTGCTTACCTAAGAGTATCATTAAACTAATCAGACCAGTGTCTGAAAACACGATCGAGTTCATAAAAGTCAGCAAAGATAAAAAGAGGTGGTCTATGAATGCAGGCTGCTTATATGAATTGCCTCTTTAAGTCATTCATTTCAGTAAAATGATACTAAACCATTATTAATTATTAGAAATGTTGATCAATGAAAGCAAGTGATGACAAAAAACCACCTTAAAAGTTTCAGTTTTCTAAACTTCTCCATTGTTATAACGAAGGATTACCTTTAACGCAATTCATTTGTGTATAATAACGGCAAGAGAATCTTCTCTCAATAATACAGCGGTAAAGTAGTCAGCCGAAATGCTTATTGCAGTTGAAGACGATAGTTTATCGGAAGCGATACAATAAATCAAAGATTATGACGTATTTGTTAAGTGGTGCGCCGTTTGAGGTATCGCGCGGGTTACACTCAAACGCATGAAATTTGAGGTGCGAGGGGACGAATGTTACAATGAAGTTTGTTTGCCATTACTATCTTTGTAGTAAGTTTCAGTTGTTCAAATTTATTCAGATTCAGTTGTTTAGTTTATTAAAGCTCTTCTTGTGGAAATAACCCATTTGAATTTTGAAAAAAACTTTTTTACAAAAAAATAAAACCGAATTCCAAAAACAAATCACTACAAAGTATAAAATAACTTTAATTTAGGAAGTCGGTGTTTTTGGTATTTTTTGGTTTTTGGCTTTATATGAAAATTAAATTGTATGAGAAATTGATTTATATACTGTATCTAGTTTTAACAAGTATACAAAAAAAACTTTGTCACTGTTTTTCGATTTTAAATCAACGAAATAGGGCGAACCTATTTAGAAGACAAGATAAAGACTGTAGGGAGCCAGTCCGTCCAGCAACCCTTAATATATTTCCCCATATTGTGCATATACAGGGTGTGTACAAGCTATAAACAAAAAGTGCCGTCCGTCTGGCCAGGGTTATCGCTCGGCCGCCTATTAACTTATGAAAATAAGCTACAATAACACTTTGTTTATTTTGCGTTATTCCTTACCAGGGAAATTTGCGATGGACCAAGGAGTTAGGGCGAGTTTGTCAAAGTATGCTTGGTTTTTTCTCAATATTTTTGTGTCCCGAAGTGCGTAACGTGTGACTGTTAAGTTTAAAACTAAACAAAACAAAAAGAATAGTAAAATAATTATTCATTAAAAATAACCCTTAAGTCTTGAGAGAAACACTTTCCTTACCTAAGCTCTCATATTAGCAGACCATACAAATAAATCGTTCGCACAACTTCAATGATCACACGAATGCGGATAGGGGTCGCATTATCGTACAACTACAGATCCCTAGTAACGGTATGGCATGTCCCTTGTGAGTTGTTGGTCTGGTTGCAAATACGGTAGATTTTTTAGTTACGGCTGCCAAATTTTTAAGACCAAGATAGTTTATAAAAGTTCATTTTATAAACCATCTTGGTCAAAGTTCTGAATTCTTTAATAATTCAAAATTAAATTGCCAACTTTGAGCATCACATGCTAATAAAGTTTCGAAGGAATGGCCAGTTGTGTGTGTCCCACGTTGAGCAGCAACAACGTTTGTGTGTGTCCCGTGGTGGGCGCCAATAGCGTTTGTGTGTCCCACGTTGGGCGGCAGTAGCCGGTCAGTCGGACACCGACGTCTAATGGATGTTGTCATTGTAAACACGAGGGAAAAAATACCAATGTGATTACATAAGGTTGTCATAACTGTTTCAGGTTCGTAGGTAAACAACTGGACAGTCCTGCATTTTATTCTGTTTTTATTTCAAAGTGTCTTTCTGAACCCTTTTGTGCGGGTAATGTTTGGCTATTTGCGTATTTTTCTTTTTGGAGCTATTGATGTTTTTTTCGTGTAAGCCTCTTCATGTTTTGCCTTCTACTTATACGGTACATATTTTTCTAGGAATCAAATTCCAGTCGAATCCACGAAAACTTTTATAGGTAGATTTACGTTATTGTTCATCAGTATTCAGTTCACTTTGTGATTGGCAAAAATATGTGCTCGTCGAGTCTTATTGCTAACTTTGCATATCAAATCTCAGATCGTAAATGAGACTCTCCCTTTCCGTCCCTCCTGAACACGCATCTAACAACATCTCCAACCTGTTTCATTTGTAGCAAACACTAGACAGTCGACATGAATTACACTCAATCGGACATAACCTCCCCTCACAAATAAACATCTACACAGCGCAAAGGGAACACTCAAAAATGCCCCTGACAAAAGCGCCGTGAAATCTTAGCCCACCTCATAAAACACGTGAAACAATATCTTGAACGCACAGTGGAAATCCAACTTGACAAAACACTTCAAAAACCCTTACTGCTCGAAAAATAGAGTTGAAACTGTCAGTGTTCATGGATAAAGGTAAAGTGGCAAAGAATCGGCTTTTCCTGAACCATAAAAGTATATTGTGCGTTTGTAAACGCTCGGTTGTTTGTCACCATTTGCATATAGATGTTTGCGTACGAATCTAAAAGGATTTGAATAATCATAGATTGTAAGTGGGGATCAGCAGGTGGATATACTTGGAAGTCGTCCAAGATTCCATGAAGGGGAATTAAAAGAGCGGTGAGCTACGTGACAGGTTGCACTTTCGAACTTTTATAAATTGAATTGCTATTTAACTTCAAATATCTCGGATTGGGGAAGAAACCTGTGCTTTCGCTTATAAATATTTATTTAAAGTTTGCGGATGTTGGAAAGTTGTTCGGCATGTCGCCAAGCTTGCAGAGTAAACTTTGTATTAGGTAGAACAGCCGATTGCTAAAGCTCGTGCTTTAATTTGGGTTCTAGCAAATGTTGGCCTTGGCATTCATTTAATTTTTAAACAAAAAACATGTGTACTACTAGGTACTTTTGTATTAAAAATAGTACCTGTACTTGTTTGAGTGAACTTGGTTTCTTCTCTCAAAACATTAAATAATCTCATTTAATTTCAGTCAAGAAATTAACTGATTTCTATCTGTTATACACCTTTCTCATACCCGTGTAGTACTCTAGAGCTCCAGAGCGCCAGGGCTCCACGGTGTCGCAGCATTGTATCATTGGATCCGATGATATTCATTACGTTTATCCGCTGGAATGAATGGAACGAAATGAAAGAGGCGAGGTGCTGTGCACAGGGACGCACTTGACTGGAAACTTTCGCGAAATATCCGTTCCTTCGCGGAAAAATGACGTTTTTTGGTAAGACCTTTATTTGGACACTCAGTTTGCATTTGAGACGAGTGAATAATTTAAGTCCAGATACTCGGACTATTCTTAAAATTGAATTGAAAATTATCATATATCACAATACATATGAAATGAGTAGATGAATCAATTATGTTATGGACAAATATTTTCTGTACGAATACTTTCATTAATTCAATCAATCCAAGAATCGTAAATAAAACTGTACCAGCTCGTCAAAACAAATTGATCTTTTAAATTCGTCCCACTTCTCCCCAATTTTAATCAGCCAATACCATCCATATATCTGTGCAAGATTACCATACCAAAACAACAGGCTAATAAATAAGAGTATTTTCTTAATTCACTGTATCGCAGTCCGTCCCTCTATCCTCGACAGCAGTAAAGAGGTCCGTAGTAGGCCGTGCACGTCCCTCCGCAGTCGCCGAGCCGGTGCCTCCTCCAAATTATATAAATACCCCATAAATACTGCCACCATAACTGTGCAAGAGTAATCACGACGAGTGTCACCATCATACTCAGCTGTACTTTGAATATAGAACATGTATTTGTGCTAAAGATTCGGATTAGGATCGCCCTAATCAGTAAGTGACCTTGTTGAGAATTTGGATAGGAATTGTTTCTTTTTTTTGGTCTTTCAGGCTGAGCAGCAGTTTACATATTCTTAGTTTTCCATCTCAGTATTAAGTTTCATCATAACTGTTACACTATTCTTTATAAAATTTCCAGTCAATCACATAGACATATTAGTCAGATAATTAATGTTAATCATATGGCTAAACATTGGTTTTACACTTGGGCTGCCTGCATCTTCTTTAAATCAAAATCAAAGACACAAAGCACAGGTTGATTATCATCCTTTGATCATTCAAAAGCTATATCTGTATTTCCATCTCTCTTTCCTCCCTTATTACAAACAAAACCCTCGAGCTCCACTCAAATTCCAATTTTCATTTCAAAATCGTCGTCGTGTTAAATAAAATGATTGCGGGAGTCTGTGGCATTATCTCAATGGTTCGGAGCTACCTCAGATGTGAGAGTCTCTCTGAATAAAGTGGCAAATTAAGTAATTGTATGCAAGTGTCCCGAAGGGGAACATGATTGGCCCCAACAGATGCTTGGAGGAATTCTTATGGTGTTTTTTTGAACGAGTTTGTTTTTGCGTCGCGTGGTTAAGTGGAAAGTAAGATAACTGCTACCTAGTAAAATATACACATTTTTTTTTATTACAGTTATCACAAAAATATTCAGCACGTCTTCGATGTGGGGCCAAGAGACTGACTGAAGACTTCTCACATAATGTTTTTAGATTATTGCCCTTTATTTAATAAAGATTATTCTGAATAAATATTAAGAAATTCATTACTTGAAAACTGGAAACAAAATCGACGGTTGTTTTATTTATTTTATTTCATTTTATTAATTTTAGGAAACAAAAGGCCATAACGCAACTCTTGATATAAGCTCGTTCATCATCATCTCTTGATATAAGTTCTTCATAACGCAACTCTTAATATAAGCTCATTCATCATCATCTCTTGATATAAGTTCTTCATAACGCAACTCTTGATATAAGCTCGTTCATCATCATCTCTTGATATAAGTTCTTCATAACGCAACTCTTGATATAAGCTCATTCATCATCATCTCTTGATATAAGTTCTTCATAACGCAACTCTTGATATAAGCTCGTTCATCATCATCTCTTGATATAAGTTCTTCATAACGCAACTCTTGATATAAGCTCATTCATCATCATCTCTTGATATAAGTTCTTTATAACGCAACTCTTGATATAAGCTCGTTCATCATCATCTCTTGATATAAGTTCTTCATAACGCAACTCTTGATATAAGCTCATTCATCATCATCTCTTGCTATAAGTTCTTCATAACGCAACTCTTGATATAAGCTCATTCATCATCATCTCTTGATATAAGTTCTTCATAACGCAACTCTTGATATAAGCTCATTCATCATCATCTCTTGATATAAGTTCTTCATAACGCAACTCTTGATATAAGCTCGTTCATCATCATCTCTTGATATAAGTTCTTCATAAAGCAACTCTTGATATAAGCTCATTCATCATCATTAACAAAATTATTAAACTAAAACCGATATAGCATTTGAATCTTAATGAAGTGTAGGAAGAATCATGTCTAGATGGTTGGGCTTCAGTTGTCGGGAGCAGCGACAGTTTCCAGTCGGAAAGTCGTCGCTGTGCCTGACACGAGCCGTGTCCGGCGCGCGCTCAGAGCTTCGAGCTCGTAGAGCGGCCGGCACAAGTTTGTTACGTGTTACTGAAGTAAGGTTGATAAGTTGCGAAAATGTTTGGTGTAGGCTTAGGTACCTAATTGAGTGGACTGATTTTAATTTTAATTAATACTTTGTACGGATATTGGGCGTATAGTATGATGTGTTTGTAAGTTAGGATCGATTCCGCTAACTTCTGCACACTCTATTTTTAAATCTCGCGACCGAGTTCATCTTTCGACTTGCAAGAATTTAATAATGGTGATGACCGAGAAATTACAATTATTACACAAACTTTTAACATTCTTACACTTTAAAGCTATTTTTGGTTAAGGGTTTGTAGGGAAACGAAGTAAGCGTGAATGGCAGAATGCTAGGTAAGCAGAAATGCACGCGAGCGAGAAGTATGAACGGCGGGCCAGTTACTGCGCACTGATCCGAGTGGAAGGTTGTCTCAACCAGTTTTAGGGAATAAACGTGATTACTGACCTACAAAAAGTGACATTAATTCCGTAGTCCCAATAACCTACACCACCAGGCGAGGCAGTGCTCTAATAGGTATCCCATTGCGTTCTACCAGTCAGTAGCAAAGACCCCTAAAGGTTAAAAATCATTGGTATAGCAACAAACAAAGACTTTAAACGTTACGATCCACAATCTACGAAGTCTGCCATGTCTATCACAAACATAAGACTGTGTCAATGATTAGACATAGGTCGAGCGCCAGTGGTGTGTGAATCAGATGCGCGCGTCACCGTCACCGCCACTGCATGCACTTCACTTGCTCACTCACTGTTTCGAGGGTAGTCCGAAATATCAGCGGACATGTTTTGGATGGAGAGGTAAACAGTATGGTGTTGATGATAAAGACTGCGATCATTGGGAATACTTTCACTGTGTGTACAGCTAAGGAGCAATTCACGAAATACCCTGCCTTGGCCTATTTCCTGATACGTACAACCTTGGGTAGATATTTATGTCAAGAGTGAACACTTGTTTCAAGGCAAGCATGCGCCATCGTCGACCGTCGAAAATATCAGTCCTATGTAAAGAATTTCAATTAGAAAAAGGTTCTCAAATAACGTTTTCATATCGTTGTTGTAAGCTTGTTTGTAAATGCTGCTGCTTGTTCCTAAATCATCGTAACTTTTAGGCCTGTGCCTCGAGTTTTGCGGGCAGCGAGGCTGCGGCGCGGGTGCGGGGCGGGCAACGTATAGCGGCGTAATGTTGTGTTCGTGGTTGTGTCGTCGAGATATTTTTTTTATTCGCGAACAAAATGTCTGAACAACGGCGACAACATTTTTTTTTAATTCAAATTTATCCTTAACGCTCGATTTATTGTGGGCAAAAGAAGAAAATAAATGGTACAACATTGCAAAGCAGACGCGCGGGCGGTCACCGGTCGACTAGCGCGCACCGCTCGTTGCCCGCCCTCGCGCCGCTCTTTTCGAGAGTTGGTCCATTTAATTTTACACATTAGATCCTGCCACTCCCGCGCCGCCACCGCCGCCGCCCCGCTGCCCGCAAAGCTCGAGGCAGAGGCCTTACAAGATAATATTGATGATTTTTCATTACTCAACTTAACGAATATCAGGGTCAAAAAATTTGTTTATCTTAGCCTAAACCAAGTAATATTCTATCAGCGATAACTATACTCCAAAACTTCAAAATCTATGTGGTTGACATGCGGCACTGAAAAGTTACGTGATCTTGAACTTTTGACTGTTGAGAGTCCATCGCAAAATACGCTTGTCCTCTGAAGAAACTCTAATTAGTCCGAGTTAGATTATCAAAAAATGTTTGACTCGTTTTTTTTTACGTAAACCAAAATTGACGAAGATTTAAAAAAAAAAAATGCTCAATCTGTCACGCCGTGGTATAATTATTAGAGTATTTTGTCGTTACGAGCTCGCACTCCCGAGTTTGGTGGAAACTAGCCTATTGTTTTGAATTGTAGCGTTATATCTGTCACACATTATGTTGGCTGTCCCCACCCCCCTGTCCCCCACCGGCTACCGGTTGTGTCAATTAAAAGCGACACTCAGTGACTCGGAAACGACACGCGACTATGTCCGGCGCATGCATCCGCCTCCGCAGATCCATTGTGAAAGCTCCGCTGGTATAAATGTACTGTAATAATAGTATGGATAACAACAAAGCAGAGAGATGAAGAGTAAGTAGGTAGGTATTACTGAGGACAGTCGATATTTATTTATTTATTTACAACGGTTTAAAACCAATTACACCAACTAAAGTACAAAAACTACTAAACATAAGCAAATAAAATTAAAAAAAGGAAAACACAGATTTTACAAAATTACAATGGGTTTCTCTTTTATGAATCCCTGTCACAGTACTTCTGATATGGCAATAAAATTTTCGTGCATTCATCCGCAAACAGATCGTTTGTTGGAATAGAATCCAATCGAATTGGAGACTTAGCACGCGCAACGGTGTGACACGGACGCACAGCAAACAATCTGTGTTTTTTTACCCCTGCAGTAATTGTCCGGCGACAAAGAAGCGTATGAAGAAGAATATGAATGTCCTGAAGAGTTTTGAAAGCCGTTTTGTGATTATTGATGGGCTCGAGTTTACTATATTATTTATCAAGTTGACCGCTATACCAGATATTTATTGAACTGTATATAGGTCTTTTTCATTGGCATTGTGACTGAGTCAAATAAAATGGAGGAGGTATACTTCAAGAGGATGGCGATCCGCCCCCGGTACATGGTAGCACTGTACGAAACGTTTTGGGAATACTAACATGGTGCGTGGGTTTAGCTAGTGGTGGAATCTCCTGCCAGAGACAGTGTTCTTCTGACTGGGGGTCATTAAGCCAGCAGTGAAAAGGCTACTTTTAGGCAAGCATGCTCCATTTTAGACCTCGTAATCGCTTACTCTTGGGTGATATTGTGGTCAAACGCAAGCCTTTCAATAATTATAAATCAAAATCACTGCCTCTCTTTCTTTCGCAGCAATCTTCATGACAGCGCTACGTCCGAAGGTGTCGCTTCACGGCTGTCACATCAAACTACCCGCACCGCGCGACCCTCGCTCTCCGCTCCCCGCGCGGTGCACGTAGCCATCAATTAAACAGAACGGTCGCTGATTCGGAAACGACACGCGTCTCTCCGTCCGACACACGCGACTGCCAGCGGCTGATGCGAGGTTCTCTGTTACGTGTGTCGATAGGAATTATTGTGCTTATACAGATTCCTAATACGATTATCGAAGATTCCACGAATGGAAGAACTTTGGCTGTCGTTTTATAGGCATTGTTCAAAGACCGCCCTGAGGATCTAGATGGCGAGACATTCTATCTGCGATCATGATTTTCAAAATGCCAGTGACATTAAGATAGTGTTTGTCAATTCCATACATTTTACGCGTTTTGAAAAACAATTTCGCCACGATACTGCTGATGTAATGTCACTTGTTTAGCTAGAGCTATTGGTCTCAGCAGCAGGAGATTTCGTTTATTTTGGTAAAGTAAGATATTGAAATAACCTGAACATGTCACATTTTTTGCAACTAGATTCGCAATTTTATTTTCTACTTTAAGTCTATTTCAAACCTTGCAAGCACTACATAACACGTTATAACTCAAATCTTTCACGCACTTCGCATCAAAAAGCGCATAGAAAACCATCCTTTTAAGATAAAATACGCAAACATCAACCCTAACCCCTGAACATTAGACTCAACCAACATTTCCTAAGTAATCCTAAACGAAATGCACCGTCATTGTCACATAAGAGATGAAATCACACGTGACTTTGTCGTGGGGGCAGAAATAATTTTTACACTCACTGACTCCTTTTTGTCGTAAATGTCATCACAATCAGTCTAATCGATAGAAAGGATGAGTTATATTTTAAATGTGATTATGTGGAATCATTGGCATTGTCTGTTGCAGCAGAAGTCAGGGGGTTTCTTTTCGATTTTGAGAATTTTAAAGAATGCCTATGTGATTTCGAAAAGATAATAAAAAAAATAAAAAAATTAATAGGTTCCATTCTTTGCTAGTCAATCTTCAGACCAGGACTGATTTTATGGGAATACTTGTTTTTGCATATCCCGTTTTTTCCCCGTTTCCGTAGGAATGTCGAGAAATCGTGCTCCTCTACACTCCCCAAGGAACCTACTCGCCAAATTACAAGTTTCGTCGACCAATAGTTTCGGTTGTGCGTTGTCTGTCAGTCGCTCAACGAGTCAGTAATGGGAGAATTTTATATTAGGATTACTTTTAATCAGCGTCACTGAACATGCTCGCTGAAAAAAAAATCAATAAAACCTCTTTTCAGATGACACCGACTAAAATAAACAGCCATCCGACACCTGCTGAGACAGAAAGCCCACCATTTTCTTCCAGATAAAAAAGTAATGCCTAGACAAGATTTAGCAAAAAACGCAGCGGTAGTCGCCTGCGCAGCGGGGACCGGAAGGAAGCACATAAGTCACCGAGAGCGCGCACTTCCGGAGTGCGATGTGCGACACGTGACCACGACAATTAGACCCCGAGGGGTAGGCAGCACTGAGCGACGGCTAGTCGCTGGCAAGGTATGGGAATTGGTAGATATCGTTATGTATTTGTAGTTAAGCATTTGATAGTTATTTATTAGGAAATCATGTTTGTCTAGTTTTAAAATATTCTGGTTTGGTTTCAAATCTTTTTAGAAAGACTTCGACTATATGGATGGAATGAGATAAATTTGTTGCTGAGGATTTTGAAGCGCCACTTCTTCGTCCTCGCTAAAATACTAGGAAGTGGTTAAAGGCGGGCGTTTTGGGAGGCTGTCTGTAAGTAAACGTTATTTATTTATAAAATACTTTATTGTACACCAAAAAAGAATTCAACATAATTTGATGTTTTGATTTTGAGGGTAAAATCCACATTCGACTATCTGTCCAATGAAGACGGGGTGATATTTTTGGATTCAAACCAAAACCACGTGATAGTGGCGTTTGTAGTTACAACAGCATAACAACTAAACACCAGTTACACCGAAAGTAAGACAATTTTCACGGCACATCCACTATTCGTATTCTCGTCCACGTACCTGGAAATCGACTCATTGATCTCAAAGAACAAAAGAACCACACCGAAAGGTTCACATGCCAGCTCTGATTGCATAATTAAACTTGTTTGTCTCCCATCATCTCCTACATGATAATTGCACATCGTTTGACAGATGTATTGCCATTCACTTCATACAAGAGACAATGGTGCAGAGTGTAACGTCTCCGATGAGTGTTTGATGTCTCTAATGTACCATTAAACAGTTTTGTTTCTTTGTCTGGTGAGTACTGAGGAGCTCGGACAGACAGACGACAGACGGAGTAGCTGTGAATATAGTTGTTACTTTGTTGTTTCAAAGAATACATTAGCCTGTTTCTTGCAGTGGGTCAAGAAGTTGACTGAGGTATGCTTTCGAGAAGATTGTCAGCCTTTTCCTAGGCTGGGCAGATGATGATGAGTAATGCCTTTTCCCAACTAAATTGGGGTCGGCTTCCAGTCAAACCGGATTCAGCTGAATACCAGTGTTTTACGTGGAGTGGCTACCTATTAGACCTCCACAACCCATTAACTGGGTAACACGGTACATCTTGGCAAGACTGGAGTCAGATTTACTGGCTTCTGACAATCCGTAGCGACTGCCAAAGATCTACAAATGACAGCCGGGACCAACGGCTTAACGTGCTTTCCGAGGCACGGAGAAAAATCGTTGTGTTAAGATGGTCACCCATCCACAGACCAACCTTGGCAAGCGTTGCTTAACCTTCAAGATCGACCTGTGCGGCTGTTATTATTTAGCCACGAGCTCCTAATCGATTACTAACATGTAATTTTCCTCCTTTTCAATTCTTTTAAAAGTTGATTTGGTTCTTAATAGTCACCTAAATCATAAAAGGAAGTGAAAAATTTCACGTTCCTTGTCCCAGTAGTTTTGTCTGTTTGTTGACATGTTAGTCAGGCAGTTTCCTTTTTACATACATAATGTAGTTGAATAGCTTGTGATTTTTAACTATAGGCTGATCTTTGGTCACATATTATTGCGTAAATGAACTTGATTTTGGATTTTGTATTCACCTTATCGCTGTTTATTCGTGAGATATGAAACTAGCTACATTTTTACATTCTCAAGAACCCAACCAACACACATACCACCGTCGATACCTACATAATTCACAGCCGCGTCTAGAATTAAAACTGCCAGCTAATTACGACGGACATATTTCTTAGTCCTCGCCTCCCCGGCCTCCCCGGCCTCCTCGGCCGCCAGGAAGCGCGATGATTTATTCATGTTTCACCTCTGCCGGGCGCTAAGTGCTCGATTATTTGCTCTATCTATTATCATATATTATGTCCGTGACGTGCTATTAATATTTCAGTGGTGGCCAAAGGTTTGCTGATCGGAATAACTGGTCATTTGTGAGTTTACACCTGTTTATGTTAGTTGTTGGCGGTGATTGGATCGAAAGGGAAATTGTTTCAGCGCTAGTTATTGAATGGTTATTTTACGTGATCAATATATTATGTACAGTATTAAGAATGATCTCTCCACGTCAAAGATAGTTTGCATCAGTTTTCAAATAAAGTGAAGCTCTATCATCCTAACATATAAAATACTTTCGTTACTGAGTGGGTGACAGACAACACACAGCCGAAACTACTGGCCGTAGAATGCAGAAATTTGGCAAGTAGGTTCCTTAGGGAATGTAGGAGATAAGATTTCCCGGAATTCTTACGGGAACGGGAAAAAACGGGATATGCGCGTACGAAGTTGTGGGTTATTATAGAGTTAGACTTATTTGCTACATCGGTATATGCTGCGTCGATTCCCAAGTTTAAGAAATTTCAAATGATGTATGATGAATAGTTTCTCTTGGCTTGTAGCTGTATAATTCATCTTCGTTTATTTAGAAGATAGGTAAGTTTTAAAAGATTAAATAACACAACACGGGACAAACACACTCAGGATTTTTTTATTAATTTTAAGACCAGTGTTAAACATCCACTAGGCAAGGAACACCTGATATAGATATCTTCAACACCACAATGTCTGGCACTGCACCTAAGACATATTACATCCATTTCAACCCGACTGGAGGTTGATTCCGCGCTAAACATACAAACATCCTCTCATGCAAGCTTATCGGTGTCGTGATTATCGGTGGTTTCCGCGAGCGGCGCGCGCGCAGCCGTAAATCAAGCGAGTCCTCTCCGCGAATAGATCCTAGTTCTGTCCCTTTGTTTTTGAAGGATTCGTTCTGATGCGTGTGTCTGGGAGAGATGGATCGGTTTCGAAGTATCTACGAGTTTAGATTATGCTAGCCCATTTCTGATCTATCTTTTTATTTATAAAAAAAAGGGAGAATGACTGCATGGGACCTAGGAGAATAAGCTAATTGATTCACAAAACAGGGCTCTGGTTAGCATTAAAGAGCTGAATAGACATTATATGATTTATGTGAGGACGAATAGGAAGTAATAATAATAATAATAAATCCGCAAGGCAGTTTTGTGGCGAACTGTTGGGCACTAGCGACCCCACGGACCTGATCTCCAGGGAGAATTCTTGTTCCTCATCTCTGGCTCGCCTTTATTGGTTGGCCGGAGTGAACACTGACGAGGAACAGAGCTCCCACCTCTTTCTAGCCTTAATCGGCCGGTCTGAGTGGAGATTCGCAAGAGCAAACGTGCTCGGGAGAAGGACGTATAATCCAGTAAGGTGCTGGTAGCCCAACTAACATTTTGGTGTCAGTTACAGGCTTTTTTATGACTTTAAGTAATATAACAGGGTTATAATTATCTCAGTTATTACTAAAGATGATATAGAGGAGTTAACAAACAAGTTTTAGCCCCAATCGCAGCACTATAGCGTTAATGGATGATGTAATACAGCTTTGAGAGTTATAATGGCGCTAGTAGCAGCAAGTATACTTAATACGTTATAGCTTTAACCTTTTTGTGACACCCAAGTCTTTATAAAAGTGTTCGCCGACACCTCTTAACACTTATTGTTGTATAGTTATTGCAATGAACTCTTTTATACCACTTAAGGTGCTATATTGACTATTATTGCAGTCATAAGCTATAAAATAGAGTTTATCGAGAGTTTAGTAACACGAGAAACTAAAGGTGTCAAACAACTCCTCTATCTAGGTTTAACCTGTAATAAAGGGTTTAACTAAAGCTTATTGTGTTAGGCAGTCCTCTTTTACAGACGTTCTAAAGGTATTGGTGTCAAACAACGCAAGTATGGGTCGTTATTAACACAAACCTCACTTTTGTAAAGTTCGCCATTGTTTTGGTAACCTAACAATTAATATTATTTCGAGTTATTCAACATTTGACTACAATAAACAAAATTTCTTACATTATTTGAAGCATTCCATGAATGCCACTTAATTTTACATACCACTGCTCAAGAAGCAGGAATGAATAGTAATGTTTAGCTTGAGGTACCTATTTTGTTATCTTAATTTTTCTTTTAAATCTTTAATAAATGCTAGGCGCGTTAAAATTGAGATGAGAAACATGGTATACATTTACTGTGAAATCATAAGGGCAGTCATTTTTCACTTCACATACTTAAATAACAAAATATTCCAGAATATTATTCTTCTGTGTTGAATAATGGATGACATAACACTTCCATTACGAACAGATTTAATTTTAGTAAGGTTACAGGCTTTTTTATCTTGACGTGCGCTTTTTACCACCTGTAGTGCTCACTATCGCAGTAATACCGGTTAAAGTAGTAGCTGACGATGAATAAGCGCTCTTGTGGAGCTTTAAGATCTTTTTGACACCTTACTATAGGATTTATAGCACCTGTAGCGTTTACCAACTCTATTTTACAACGGTAATACAGATTAAAGTAGTAGCTGACGATGAATAAGCGCTCTTGTGCAGCTTTAATATCTTTGTGACACCGTACTATAGGCTTTCTATAACTTTTACCTGTAAAACTGTGGGCCTCTTTCGTGGTTATAAGTGAGTTAGAGCATGCTCTAACTCAGTTGCACAGGTATGCGTTAACACTTTTATACTCAAATGGAACTGATATATGAGTCTTATATAGGTTTTTTTAACGCTTTGGTGCTAGTTGGGAGGGATCTTGACCGTACTTCCGGGATTGTCCTGATAGCCGTGGTATACCTCTCCACTCCTCTAGCACCTCAGGATATGTTGCCCCCTTGGCGCTACGTCACTTTGTGCTAGCGACCCTTTTCGGGGGGCCCATTTATTGAGTGTGCAAGTCACCCCCTGCTATTTTTAAGCCGTTTTAATAGTCAATGGTCAGGCAGGGGCCAATAGTTCTTCCATAGTAGTAGTTATTAGTCCACTAAACCAGCCAAACCCATAGCGTTTCATCTTTTGTTTCCATATTTTGCAATAGTTTTGCTCCAACCGGGGATTGTCCTTGGGTATACTTTCACAGTGCATACAGGGATAATCGTCGGTTGGTGTCCCATTCCATTTGAAATGTCTAAAGAGGCCTCTGCGAGTTGGCATCGGCCCCTCGTACGCCTACCAAAGGACCGGTTCTCTAGGGACCCGAGAATGTCAAAAACATAAAAAAAAAAAATAATAATAATGGCTTAATAGCCACGAGCCTCGACCAACACCTTAGGAGGCTCTCGTTGGGCAGCTGGATCAAGGGCTTGATTCAGAAAGCGGTACTTCTGGACACGGCTCGCATTGTCAGGAGGTTCCTTTCTCTGGAGCCCTGACCACCGGTAGCTTGGACCCTGTTCCCGATATCGGTGGGCTACTATTTTTATATTTTTAAATGTTTTTTTTTATGTATATATTGTATAAAAATATTTAAAAATTTAGAAATAAGCGAAAATGATGAATAAAGGAAATAATAATAATAAAATTTTATTTCAGACCATCTCAGATCCATATTCACTGTTCATTACACATTATTCAAAGTTCAATTCTTCCGAATCTGCTTTTCTTGCGAAAGCAGCTTTGTTTCAGCACAAGAAAGAGGGTTACTTTTACCACACTTAGACTCCCATTCAGTCCGTTGTTCGTAGGTGACCTTGCTAAGACAGCCAGCCTAGCTTTACCCAAAAGAACAGACGTTTCCTGGGTCTCACAAGCTTTGCAGAGCGACCACGTTTTTTGCTGAGTTGTACACGTTGGGAATGACGTTGGAGGCTGCCGCTGCATAGTGTCGGTAGCGCCTATTTATTTATTTCTTAACAAAAAACGTGCCATGCTAATCATCGCAAATGCTGGTGAGAGTGGTATGTTAAAGATATGTTTGTAATGGCCCGTAATTATCCCTATTATCATTATTGAGCTAAACAAAAGAAACCACAAACGAGGTGCCAATCTCACTAATAAAGCAAAAACGATCAGTTCGTTCAGTCCGTCCGTCCTTGCGTCTATCTGTCTGCGGGCTGTATCTCAATAACCATAATAGGTAGAGAGTTAAATTTTCACAGATTGTGTATTTCTATTGCCTCCATAACAACAAATAATAAAAATTAAAGTTTACGGTACGGAACCCTTCGTGTGCGAGTCCGACTTGCACTTTGCCGGTTTTTTAGGGTTCCGTACCCAAAGGGTAACCAATGAAACCCTATTACTAGCCTCCGCTGTCCGTCCGTCCTCCGTCCGTCTGTCTGTCAGCGGGCTGTATCTCGAGAACCGTTATAGGAAGATAGTTGAAATTTTCTCAGATTGTGCATTTCTATTGCCGCTATAACAAAAAATAAAAACTGAACGGACCTGACGGAACCCTTCGTGTGCGAGTCCGACTTGCACTTGGCCGGTTTTTTTTAATGATTGCAACGGTAAGTTTTTAATTTGATCAGATTGAACAATTCATAAAAACCAGTGCCTACTATAGCGAACAGAGAACGTATTCGGTCACTGCATCGTCCGCATCTGAGTACAGTCGCCAACAGCGCTAGCTATCTGTTGACTGGATCAACTCGTTGGCGCGCGACTAATCATTTAATTGCGCGCTTGCTACGAATTAGCCGATGACGTGTGCAATGGGGACCGCTCGGTACAGAAGAAATGTTGGTATTTTAGCGCCTGCTCCTCGAGATTATTGGTTTGGTCATTGCAGTTAGTGTCTATTACCACGATTCAAATGGTCAAGAATTTTTAGGAAGAGGCGTCAATCAAGTGCTTTAGCTCATTGAGTTTTAGAAGTTCGTCATATAAATCTAACACACAACAAGATCAAGTCGGAAAGTGACCCAAAAACTAGCTATTTACCTACCTGAATAAGAATAAGAATAATTTCTCGATAATGGCAATAACATATTGTACTGGGATCGGTCCATCATCACTGACAGAACTATTGTTGCCAATAAGCCTGATATAGTGGTAGTGGGCCGAATTGTGAGGCGTGCAATGATTGTAGACATAACTGTCGACATAATGACGAGAACCTCGTGAAAGCCGAGAAAGATAAACAAATCAAGTATGACATGTGGGATGTGGACTCCACAGTCATTGTACCGATAGTCGTATCAGCCAATGGCTTAATAGCCACGAGCCTCGATCAACAACTCAGGAGGCTCTCGTTAGGCAGCTGGATCAAGAGCTTGATTCAGAAAGCGGTACTTCTAGACAAGGCTCGCATTATTAGGAGGTTCCTCTCTCTGGAGCCCTGACCTCCGGTAGCTTGGACCTTGTTCCCGGTACTGGTCGGCTACTATTTTTACATTGTTAAATGTTTTTTTATTTACTTTTATTGAAATATTTTGAAGTATAATTATATGTAAAGAATCTTTATTTGTAAACATAGGTAGTTACATAGTGTGCAAGATGTGATGTCTGATACAATGTCTATAATTATTACAGGAGCAAACTATAGTAAAGTAAACATACATCAGTAGGTACGCACGTTAAAAAATAAAGCGGTCGAAAAACCTCTGAACACATTTTTACAATTTTAGCTGCAATACCAGTTTATTCGAAATCTGTTTAACACAGATAAAGCTGCTGAAAGCTGAACTTAATGCATTGTTCAAAAATATCAATTAAGCCTTCGGTTTATCTACACATGATTCACACCCCACCTCATAATCGCTGCGGAAACGGATGGACCACCATACTGTATGCGAAATCAGCCGTTTGTCGAGCCTTCCACACTGTTGCACCTGTCAGTGTCCACTTATTGCACACCCACGGCCAAATAAACCTTATGTGTTTCGCGTTTGGGTTCAATTCCACTCTGTCGTAAGGGTTAGCTTTCAATCACCACTTCACGAACGTAAATCACAGCAAAACCGAACATAAACATATCGAATTAAGCTTGTATTTCGAATGTACACGAATTGCAGGTGACAAGAATTGCTATTCCATTTTCAAAACGGTTGGGAGATCATCCCGTTGCCCAGTGATGGCGCTGCAAACTGATTTCGACTTTATCACTTACATGTTTAAGTTGTTTATAAAATAAATTGCAGTAAATGCGATCAAGTTAGAAATTCAATGGGATTTCAGCTCTATTAATTTGTGGTTAAAGTGGATTTTGGAGTGTTTTGAGAATTACTAGAGGTGTACATCCGCGTGTAAAATCCTTTGGTGAGACCGCGGACAGGTTTCCGCTGTCCGTATTGTTTTCGCGTCGGAATATGAATTAATGCGGATTTTCAGGTAAAGCGTCCGCCAGATTGTAGCCGCCGCGGATGTGCGGATACGGATATTCCGCCATTGTTTCGCGCGTTATTGTCCGCGCTGTAAATTGTTCAGTGGAACATCGATTCATATATTTTGAGGTAATGTATTGTGCTGATATTGAGATTCCGATTTGAGTGTTTGTTTATGAGGTTAATAACCCAAAAACATTAATTATTATGTAACCATTTGGAAAAGTAATTAACCACTTATACGATTGTTTATAAAGCTTTGAATTTAAGATTCTCTGTGTTTACTATGGGTCGATTTCACCAATTAAACTGAACGCGATCAGCACATTTTAACTACGGTCAAGGGCTCTCTCTGTCATACTGCTATGACAAATTGTCACTGACAGCTTTTGATTTCTTGAACGAAGGCTTCGTTTTCGTTCGAATTAAATCCGTGTTGATTGCGTTCAGATTATTGGTGAAATAGGCTTTAAGGCCATTTCAATATCAGACTACACTACCTCCTCTTCATTTAAGTTCTAAGGTAACATTGTTGTTATCAACGCAAAACTACACAATTCAAGGCACGCACCTAACTTCGCCCATAAACCCCCGGCACCAAAACTTTCACTTGACTGCGTATGACGTCAGATAAAAAAACCTGCCTCGTCACCTCCAGAGCAGTTCCAGTCATTGTGCACCTGCCAGAGTGACGTCATTAATTATCACCCCCTCCACCCCCTCGTCACCCGCCGGGGTCACCCCCTGTCGCCCACTGCTCCTGTTGTCTGAAGTAACCGTGTTGTGTCAAGGTGATTCTATTGTTTCTGGATAGGCTGGTAGCACTGTTGTAACGAGAGATTATCGAAGATTTATAAGTGGAATTTTTTTAATAGAAATTTGACAAAGTTACTGTTAATCTGCAGTTATCTTAAAGGTGACGTTTTATGAAATCCGGTCAAGTGCGAGTCGGTATTTGTTGTTATAGCGGCATCAGAAATACACGCTGTGAAATTTTCAACTGTCTACCTATTACAGTTTATGAGTTATAACCCTCTGAGAGACAGACGGACAGACATCTTAGTAATAGGGTCTCGTTGGTTACGCTTTCGGTACGGAACCCTAAAAAATTTAATCAAACATTGTGCTCACAATGTCCTTCATCCAGGATACTGGTTCTAACGACCAACGCTACGATACAATAGAAATCCAAGTAAAGAAGGAACATAATTTGTTCTTTAATATCCAATAGACACAGTTGGAGAGTGGGGATTGTGCGACAGAATTGCATAATTTAATTCCGCCAAGATCGTTCTATCATCGGACCACAAGACGTACGGCGATGAACCACCTGCACCGGTAAATGGTGGGCATCGCACCCACACGCACAAAACGATTTGGGAACAAATTCATAGTGTGTACAGCTAAGGAATGGAATCCGCTGCCAGAGTCAACACACAAATACAACCTCGGAGTATTTAAGTCAAGAGTGAATAAATTACTTCTAGTCAACCATCAGGTGAGATAGTGGTCAAACGTATGCCTATCAATAATGATTAGAACCGCGGGCAAAGCTAGTCAGTTTAAAAAGTCCCGTCTATTTCTGAGATATTCTTAACCAAGCTACCAAAAGATCTTTCACTAAACGGTGACGACCTTTGTCCTCTTACTCATCTCTTGAACATTGCTTTAACTCACTTAACTCCACAGCCCTTAACCAGCGCTTAATCTCGAAACTAAACAACAATTAAGCCAGTTCGCCCGTGCGGCCGGCCGGTAAGGTGAGCAGTCGTTGATTAACGATCTGGCGGACGTGTTTATTGTGTCACCCGGCGCTCGCTACGTCACCGTGAGTCGTGACTTCACCCGAGCCAGCCTGAAGATATCATTAACTTTACACTACGGAGTCATTCTCGTAGCTTTGTGGGGATTTTGGAGTTAACCAGTCTATCGAAACAAATAATTTCCAATGCCATTTCATTGGATTTATATTTCTCGAGATTCAAGATGGTAATTTGATAAGTTTGAACATTCATATTACCTACGAGTCAGCGAAAAGCTTTTTTGTACCAATTGACTTCAGTGAAAATGTAAAAAAATAGCTGTAATTGGTAGGCTTTGCGTCTAATCGGTATCTCACCTGATGGTAGGCGTTGACGATACAGCTCGCTTGCTTAGAAATAACGAGTTCACTCTTGGCTTAGAGGCGCCTATATGCGCAAAACGATTACGAGAGTTTGATGAGACCAAGAAGGTACAGTCTAGACTGTGTAATCGTGATGTTTACCGTCTACACCTCAATACACCTAATTAATAACACCAAACCACACACGGCATTAGAAACTTCACTAAACCATTCTGAAGCGACTATCAATCGCGTCATACCTCAAACGCGCAGCACGCGGCGGAGATTGAAAACGAAGTTACTTTAATGAGGTAGCTCCGTGTTGCGGTGACGCGGCGGGGACGCGGAGTATATGCGACGGGTACGCAGCGGGTTCGCGGCGGGACGCGCCTCGTCGGCGCCACCTCCGAGGTAGGCAGACGTGCCGGTAATTAATGAGGATGAGGTAACTTAGGGAGGTTGTGGTAAAGTTTTGGCTTTGATGGCTGTGTGGATTTAAAAGAACGCCTATTTGTGTATTTTAGGTGATAGAGCTTCACAGAGATACCATTTTCTGTCTATCTTTTGAATTTTTCTTTTCCGCTGTTCTTTTCTGAATAATTTCGTTACGGGATTCAAGACAAATCAATCGTTTCTTTGCGAGTCGACGAGCTTCATTGACTCGGTGTTTAGGTGGTCAACACTGTTCGTTTTTTAGGTGTTCAGACCTGTTAGTTCTTTAGGTGGTCAACACTGTTGGTTCTTTAGGTGGTCAACACTGTTGGTTCTTTAGATGGTCAACGCTGTTGGTTCTTTAGGTGGTCAACGCTGTTGGTTCTTTACGGGGTCAACACTGTTGGTTCTTTACGGGGTCAACACTGTTGGTTCTTTAGGTGGTCAACACTGTTGGTTCTTTAGATGGTCAACGCTGTTGGTTCTTTACGGGGTCAACACTGTTGGTTCTTTACGGGGCGAACACTGTTGGTTCTTTAGGGGGTCAACACTGTTGGTTCTTTAGGTGGTCAAAACTGTTGGTTCTTTAGGTGGTCAAAACTGTTGGTTCTTTAGGCAGTCAACACTGTTGGTTCTTTAAGTGGTCAACACTGTTGGTTCTTTAGATGGTCTACACTGATGATTCTTTAGGTGGTCGACACTGTTAGTTCTTTAGATGGTCAACACTGTTGATTCTTTAGGTGGTCAACACTGTTGGTTCTTTACGGGGTCAACACTGTTGGTTCTTTACGGGGTCAACACTGTTGGTTCTTTAGATGGTTAACACTGTTGGTTCTTTACGGGGTCAACACTGTTGGTTCTTTAGGTGGTCAACACTGCTGGTTCTTTAGATGGTCAACACTGTTAATTCTGGCTCTCAGGAGTCGCTGTGGTTGAATTTAGAGTGGTGCTTTGTCTAAAAAAAAAGTCCATTGGAATGGCTTGAGTTTCCTGTACAGTAGTGCTATTCTGTAACAATATTTTCGTGTCTCGACAGTGGAATCCGAGGTGAGTATAAACATAAGACCTTTATGTTGTGTGTAATAAATTTATTTATTTTTAAATAAAACGGCCGAAGCCAATTACACTATTTAACATCTTATTTATTTAACTCTGTCATGCATTTTTCTCACAAAATATCAAACATTCTGTAAGTAATAGGTGACTTGGAGTGTGCAATAGTACGGCTACTTGGAACAGCCAGTAATCGGTGTTTTCTGCTACGACAGTAATTGTCTGGGACAAATAGATTGCAGATTTCATTGTGCAGATCAAAATCATCGATAATCCTTCTAATAATTTTAAATATTACAGTCATCTGATCCCGCGACCGTCTTAATTCTAGAGAGTTGAAACTTAAGCAACCTAACAGAAATTTTGTGGGATACATGAAGGGGTAAAACCCGTACATGTGCTTGTAAAGATATCTGAGGAATGCTTTTTGTACCTTCTCTGAAGCCAACACATATTGCTTCTCAAAAGGTTTCCACATGCATGCACTAGACTCAAGTTTGCTACGGACGAATGCCCCAAAAACAAGTTTCATAACGTGGGGTTGTGGAAGTCACGACAGTTCCTTAAAACAAAGCAAGGCACCTGAAGGACTCCATAGCAGTGGATGTGATGTGGTCGTGAAAAGTGAGCTTACGGTCGAATATGACTCCCAGGTCTTTCAGTTTGTATGGGAAGTTGACTGGGTGCCGCATTCGACCAAAAGACATCACGTAGCATTTTGTCTTATTAAATTCCATTTTATTTTCTTAACTCCACTTAAATACTGCATCAATGTCTGATTGCAGAGCTTGGCAATCGCGCTCAGATTTTATTTCATAAAATAGTTTTAAATCATCAGCATATAAGAGGGATCTGGCACTCGCAACCACATCAGGGAGGTCATTAACCATCAAAACGAAAAGGAGTGGGCCTGCTACCGAACCTTGACTCACACCTGAGTGAGTGTGGTATGAGAGTGACTCGTAAAAACGTATCTGACAAATTGTTGCCGGACCCACAAATAATCTGCAAGAAGCCGTAGAAGTCCCGAGG
Source organism: Lacanobia oleracea (assembly GCA_950371165.1). Taxonomy (NCBI): domain Eukaryota; kingdom Metazoa; phylum Arthropoda; class Insecta; order Lepidoptera; family Noctuidae; genus Lacanobia; species Lacanobia oleracea. Next base: position 1,176,232 of record OX493387.1, read on the forward strand.
CAACACCTATCACACTAAGCTTTGATAGCAAAGTTCACATTGTGAGCTATCTCACTCAGGTGAAGCTCGATATCGAAATGGTTACTTACAGAATAGACTAGCAGCACACACATTTCTGGTTGCACTTATATTGGTTGGTTCTTAAAAAGTATTATCTTCCACATAACCCCGGTATCCAAGACCTTCTTAAATAACTTGGGCACTTGGGCAGTAAACTGGCGTGAATTTGTGTGGGACAGTCCGTACCTAGAAGAAATAGGCCAACGCTTGGGCGACGCGGGGAATGTGAGGCGTCGCACCTACCGCTCATAAATCCAGGCCGGACCTTGAGAGAACAATTAAACGTTTCTACAACTATGTGAAGACGAGTTTTGTTGTGTTTGGCCACGAAACTGACTACAGCGATGGGGTTGATGTAGATACAAGAAGGTTGTAGTGTTCAGATCTCAAACAGTCTTCTTGCATTTGCTGTTTTTTTAACTGTGCATACAGCTAATTAGTGGAATTCTTTGTCAGAGTCTGTGTTTCCTGATGTCAATAATCTGGGGGTCTTTAAGTCAAGAGTGAAAAGGTTACTTCCAGGCACGCGTACAACATCGCTTTCCGTCAGGTGAGGTAGTAGTCAAATACGAGCCTATCAATGAATAATAAATAATTTTGAAAAATCCCTGAACAGTCAATCGTATAATAGTTCTTAAAGTATTAGGGGATATGGACTGGATAAAAAGGAGGCCTTTTTCTAGCTTCTCCCCTTCCCTCCCCCCCCTTCTTCCTTTCATTTACTACTAATTTTTGCCATCTGTCTTTTTGGTAGAAGTGAATGTCGATTTTGTCACTGTTTTTTGTTCAGTGCAAAAGAATGCTTTTTAAAATACCAACATATAAGTAGATGTATCTAAGTAGGTAGCTACAGCGTATACTGTCTTGCATAATCACTCGCCAATTTAGTGGCCCCACACACAGGCCTCCATCCGATATTAAGTTTCGTCATGGTATGCGCATAGCGCGCGAGGGTTCGACGCAATGTAACGAATAAAGACGCCTATGTTACTACTCACTACCTCTTGTATGCTGCTGCGTCCCTGGTACTTTTCCTTAAGAATTAAATGAGATTCATCCAGAAGTTTGCGCTATGAAAAAAAAATTACCTTGTTAAATATCTGGAGTTTTTTCTTTCAATGCGGAATGAGCAAGTTAATCATTGACAATAATATTTCAATGTCTAAGATTTCTGAAATTGTTTGCTACTGCTGGAAATATCAAAACACGAGTACCTAGGTACCTAAATATTTTTCACCCTTTCCCCAGCCAGCAAAGAATAATATCCGCAGTATCTTATAATAGGATATGACGTAGATAATGCGATTAGTGCGCGGTGAGTCGCACCGTTGTTTTCTATTATGGTGTGATTTTTCCCATCAATGCTGCTTCGTGTCAGATAATTGAATGCAGCGAAGGGCTGAACCCTTGCACAGAACCAGCGGCTGTATTCTGATGAATTATTTTCAGTCTCAGAACTTTTTTTTTATTTTTGTTTTAGATGGGTTTCCTCTTGACTGTAGTCTAGGTCAGAGGTGACAGAGACAGAGTCTACGATAGATCAAACTTACCCAGAAGAAGCCTGTTCACTCTGACTTTGAAGAGATTAGGTTTGGTAGCGTTCGGAAAAACAGACGCAGGCAGAGAGTTCCACTCATTATAAAAGACGTTTGGAAGCGCTTAGTGTTAATTAGTGGAACAGTAACAAAGTAGGGATGGTAACTTGTAGTGCGCTTGATATTGATAGGTTGGCATTTGACCACTATCTCACCTGATGAAAAGCGATGATCTGGTAGACTATGGAGCACGCTTGCCTAGAAGTACCTAACCTGTTCACTCTTGACTTGATAAAATGTTTACAAATTTGTCTTGGTTGTCAAAACAATGACAAAAACTGACTTAGCCAGAAATCCTCTCGTATCTACTATAGTCTCACTTTAGGCTTATCGTCTTCATGACTTGGTTGCAAATACTTTAAATGGAATATTGATGTTTAATCACAACATAATTATGGATTAGATTTGAGGCTGACTCAGATTTTCACCCTCACAAGATCTACTGCTGATCATCAAAACTAGCATGATAAAGACTCTTGATTGATAAATTAGTCTTAGCAAATTAGATACCAGATACCAGCTTGATGCCCTTGAGTCAATTGAGAAACGAGCATAATTTAATTCCGCCAAGCCCATTTCATCATCGAACCACAAGACAAACGGCTTTGCGCCACCGGTACATGGTGGACAATCCTCCTACACGCTCAAAACGTTTTGGGAACACATTCATAGTGCGTACAGATAAGGAGTGGAATTCCTTGCCAGAGTCTGTGTTTCCTGATAACTACATCCAGGGTCTTTAAGTCAAGAGTAAATAGGTTACTTAGGCAACCGTGCTCCATCTTAAAACACATCACCGCTTGCCATTAGGTGAGATAGTGATCAAACGCGTGCCTATCAATAGTAAAAAGAGAAAATAAAACTTACATGAAAGTAAAGCTGTGTCCAGAATAGCGTCGCCGCCTCACCGGCGGTGTGACCAGAGACAACCGCGCCTCCCTGTGGACTTCACTCAATCTACAGGATAGATAAAATGTGGCTGTTTAATGTTACTGAACTATCCAGAAAGAAGGTAAGTACCTTCTTTCTGGATAGTTCAGTTGTGATAGCAGAAAGAAATACGAAACATGAAAAAAGTGCTGTTTGCGGAAGGCATCTAGTGAAAGTGAAATAATTTTGCACCCGAAAATTACACAGTCATGATGGAAAATTATTTTTATCCTTTGTTTTTTTACTCTTTTATTATATCTTCCAGTTTTCTCTGACCGAACACTGTCACTCTGCTTTCCTTTTCTGCCCATTCCTGGGAAAAGGCTCTCTTCCTTCCTTTCTATCTTTCGCGATACCGCATTCCATTTTTCCATTTATGACGAAATCTGTCTAATGATGTGCAATGTCAATCACACCCTTATTTCTATGGGAAAACATGACATTCTCCCGACACAGACTAAACAGTTCCCTGTCTCAAATATCAATTCACGTGATACATGAAACATTAATTGACTATGCAGTAGGTGGGTTACAGACAATATAGCAGCCACCTGAATTAATAACCTCGTTCAAACATGGCAGCCAGCGCGCTGCGCCGAGCGTGTGCCCCCGCCTTGCGAACAATAACCAGCTTCTGGGAAACCGCGGTGCACCGAGATACAGGAGCGGCGCAAAGGATGGGTGCTGATATTATTTAATTACAGTTTCTGTTCACACGCAACTATGATGGAATGACTTCCGCTAATTAGATACAGTTTTAGATATACAAAAAAAAAGATATTTATTAACCCGGTATCTAAACTAGTATATGAAAATTTGAAGTGAATTGCCTTCAGTCTCATTGTGTAGCAATGACCAGTCAGATATTAATATTAGAAACAAATCTGTCTAAGAAAGTTTACGATAGGTAAGTAGTTAACTTTCAAAACACATATATGATTGTCATAAGAGTAGATATTGTAGAACTAGGGAACCTGGCGCTGGCGCCAATTAGTAATTATTATAAATAAAACGCAATTTGGGTTTTGAATTTGTACTTCTATGTCGTCTACCTTCGAAGAGAGCTAAAAAATGTCTGTCTTATAAAAATATTCATTATTATATTCGTAATTCAAATATTATGTACCTTCTTCAAAAACTATGTATATATTTCTGCCAGAACCTTCTAAAATTGCAACGACTATCTTGTCTGCCAGAGACCTGCAGATAAAGAGGTCACAATATGTATAACCATTAAAAAAAAAAATACTGGAACGCCCATGAAACAACTTTCTTGTACTTTTCGGATTGCTACAAGAGTATCCTTTCTATTTTATATCCATTTTGTCAGAGCTTTATTTGTTATTGGTAGGCGCCAAAGCCAAAGCGTTGCTTTTAAAGAAAATATTTTTTTTTGGAAAAGATGCAGCCTATTCTAGTAAAAAGACTATGTCAATGAACACCAAAACACTTCATTATCCATCTACACTCACGTGGCAAGTTCACAAATATAAGTGGAAGAGGTAAACAATAACTACAAACAAGCAGACAATTCATAAGTGTAGAGCACACGTGCCGTTACTTACCCACCCCATAACTGCGAGGTTATGGCTTGTCCCCCACATGTAATGAATAATTCTTCAGCACAACATGCTACTAACCATCGCTGGAAGTATTACATTTTATTGTTATTAGGTAGGTGAATATGTAACTGGATTTTGGAACGAAGACAAACAACAAAGACAAGAGGATTTTTTAAGGTGAGTAAACCCTATAGTTCTATAAACGACAGTGATTATACGGTTGAAAACTCAATGAGTAAATCCAATGGGATTATAATTAAAAAATATACAAATTGATGGTCAAATTTCATATTATAAGGACAACCCTAGCTAATGCGTTTTTAAAATTTGTAACCCTCGTTTACTTATAATTTTCATATTTCGTTACCTCCCTTCATTCAGAGTTAGAATCACACATGTACCTACCTTTGGATGAAACGGTAATCCTAAAAGCCTTATAGGTAAGTTCCTGAATACTTCTTAACTAGTTTCAAACAAGACATGAAAACAATAAATCCAAGCTTACTGAACAGCGAGACAAAGTGCAAAAGCTGTGTCTAACAATCAGAAAATTAATGCCCCAAAACAAAGAACCATCTCATCGACGGTATTCAATCAGACCTTTCAACACTACACACTACGAGTGAGTACACAAAATATGATCATACTGTGCATGTTTGCACAGGGTGGTGGTAAAAGTTATTAGTTTCACCTGGGGGTAAGACGCACTTTGTTTGCGCACCAAACAATAGATTGAGATTGCCATGAACCCTCCATCATGTGTGTATAGGTGGGGTAATTAAAACCTTCTGTATAATACGTAAGTATAGGTATATTTAATTTTGAATATCTGCAAATGGTAAAATGTAGAGCTTTAAAATGATTGATTTTGATTCAAAACACAAATACAATTTGTACATTTTACCAACCATCTGTACCTTAATAAGCAAATTAATGTTTATTTTCGTGATTTTTTATTAATATTTTTTCTGTATCATTTATGTTGTTATGGTGTGCAATAAAGAATTAAGATTTTTATATTAAATTATATTTCTGTTAAAATAACCTACTACTAAAAATTATAGCTGGTAGTTATTTGTCCCAGTGTCCTCCTTGAGAAAAATTTAATGAGTTATGAGTTTATAACAGTAGCACAAGACCAAAACAATGGAAACATTAAGTGACTACTGAGAAAAAACTAATAGAGGAGAATGTAAGAAGAAGACCTGCAGTGCCCAATCTCAGCACCATCTGCCTAGCCTTTTCCCAACTATATTGGGTTAGCTTCCAGTAAAGCCGGATTTAGCTGAATACCAGTATTTTACGAGGAGCGGCTGCCTGCCAGACCTCCACAAACCATTAACTGGGTAACAGGGTACATCATGGTAAGATTGTTGTCAGATTTACTGGCTTCTGATTATCCGTAACGACCTTTGCTGACTGTTATTATCTAGCCACGAGCTCCTGCATTGCCCAACCTAAATACCCTTGATTGTAATAAGGCAAGAAAATGACGATGAATTACTTCCAACTTTAAAATTGTCAATCTTTGCTTACAGTCAAGAGTGAATAGGTTACTTCTAGGCAAGCGTGCTCCATCTTCGACCACATCATCGCTTACCATCAGGTGAGATGGTGGTCAAGCGCGTGCCTATTAATAGTAAAAAAAAAAACAGGTGCTAACCTGATCCATCTTCAAATCCAGAGTCAGACAGACAAAATATTGCGCAATCAAAATCAAAAGTTCTACATCAGTCAAGTTCCAAAAAAGCCTAAAAGTTCTTTTAAGACCTTTAAGAGGTGCACGGACATTTTAATAATGCATTTCCTCGTAGCTATTACAAATTATGGAATTTGATATTAGATAGTCTTTTATTTTCTCCGTCCACGTATTATCGTAGGAAAGAATTTCCATATAGAATATTTAAATGCATACCTTACAAGAGAATTCTTTCCTTATTGTAATATTATCCTGCTGAGGAAGTGGGCACATAACTTCGCCATATAAATTATCTCTAACACAAACTGTTTTGTGGTTATTTTTCCCAGCGTTTAGAAATAATAGTCCAATATAGGTATCATAGTTTATAATGAGCTGTAAAATTAAAGGAAAATCTATTGTGGTATATTTTACCACATCTTACCTAGAAGTTACCTATCCACTTATGGCTTGAAAACTCCCACGTTATCGAGTAAAATAGTAATTTACGGAGTTCCCCTCCTTAACTATAACTAACTCAGGTCACGTACTCCTTGTACTGAATATTGTGTCTGGTATTTATTTTCAACTAACATCAATTCATACATATACAAATAAACAAGATGGGAGCGTCTGTTTGTAGTATCAAAATAACAGATAGGTATTTATTAAATTACACTTGTAAGTATTTAGGATATTTATTACCAAAGAAATTATGTTTTGTCTGTCGGTCTGATTGTTCCAGCTAATCTCCGAAATGGCTAGATCGATTTTGCTAGAACTTTCCCTTGTGAGATAGCAGATAGCTGCATTATAAGGAGTTACTTAGACTTCTTTTATTTAAAATAATGTTTCGTAGCTTTTGGGGAAATAAACGTCTTTTCTTTTCTTTCTTCTTCTTTTCTTCATTTGTACTGTTTTGACGCGGACAAAGTCGAAATAATAAATATAATTATAACTTATCTGGCTTATTAACTGTGAATATTTAGGTTGAATAAAACAGTTCTTCCTATCCATTGTTTCATACAGCTAGAGAATAACTAATAGCAGATACTTATACCCCAAATTACCGTAACACACACTAAACAATCGAGTGTCGATGGCAAGTTATGAGAGCGGGTTCCACAGGCCACGTAATTACTTAAGCGGAACCCTGCAATGTTTGCACGGGTCTCGAAGACCCGCCGATTAATAAATTTTGTCTGTTTGACTTGTACTGGGGTCAACGGATTATGTTTGTGGATTATGGTTTGTGAACGATAATTAAACGGTTTCAGTGTGTTGGGGTCTGTTGAACCCGGAGGTAAGCGGAGGTTGAGAGGGAATCAATTAAGTAATATGGGAAACAGTCGAGATAGGTGCAATTCAAAATATTAAGTAATGAAGATAATGAGGTTTATCTGTTTCTTAAAATGTATGCACTGGTAAAAAAAAAACACTTGACAAAAGCGGACTCATGAAAAGGCCTAAGCCATTATTAAAGATTTTCTAGCAGTCAACCGTATGGAGGTGCAGAAACAAAACATGGCAGGTGCAACTTAATGAAAAACCATAAAAAAACACTAAAAACTACTTATTCATGAGGGAAAATTCTACCGAGTCAAAATACCGTCCTGTTTCATCTATTTATTTATAACATAATTTCCCAGACATTAACCATTACGCGCACATTCGTTTTTAGGGTTCCGCACCCAAGGGGTAACCAACGAAACCCTATTACTAAGCCTCCGCTGTTCGTCCGTCCGTCCGTCTGTCCATCCGTCCATCCGTTCGTCTGTCTCTCAGCGGGCTGTATCTCAAGAGCCGTAATAGGTAGAGTTGAAATTTTCACAAATTTTGTATTTCTATTGCCGCTACAACAACAAATAGTAAGAATTAAGGGTTATGGTACGGAACCTTTCGTTGCGAGTCCGACTCGCACTTGGCCGAGCATGAGTTTTATTTTAGTATAAATTATGGATTAGATTATAGTTATTGTTTTTATACTTATATATGTATATATTGTATTGTTAGGAGAGAAGGATTGACAGCTTTAAATGGTCTATAAAAGAGGCGTGCGCGCCGTTTCTGCTCTCATTTGGCGGATGTCGTTCGTGGCGGAAACATCGTTCAAGGACCGTGAGACTTATATTTTTCTATATCGCGTACCTACTGGTAACCTTTAGACATTTACGTGCTAATTATTTAAAGTAACGATTCGTGGTAGTTTTCAGTTATTGTTATTTTGTTCCTTAATTAAAAATAAAGAGTTGTATGATTTTAGTTGTATGTAGCATTGTTTTTTTTTAAACTTCCCTGCTTCTGGTTGCTAAAATCAGAAGTGGGATAAAGAACGCTTAAATTGCCCACTAATTTACCTATGAAAATATTCAAGGAACAAATTATCAAAATACCTTTCTACCCACCAGTTTTCTTTTTTTTTTTTAAATTTTGTTTTTGTCTTTGTCACTGTTGTTATTTTACGTGTGTGTGATTAACTATCGAACTTTTGTGCTAAATATGCCTAAAAGTCATGAACGCCGTCGTTCACGAGATCGACATCGACGTGTTTCGCGAGACGAGTCCGTTGCAAGTGAAACCGCAAATAGGTCGCGTAATAGATCACGACAGAGCCGCCGTCGGGAACGTAGTGGCTCCAAGAACAGTTCGTATTACCGTCGTCGTGTTGCTCGTGACCACCGCCGTTCTAGATCTCGATCAAAATTAACACCCCCGCGTGCAAAGTGCCCGTCGGTAACGCCTCATGCTGATAGCTCGTTACAAGATACCCTCAGCAATATCATGACAAGGCTTAGTGCTATCGAGCATACCGGTACGATAACGATATCCACACCTAATAATTTGGAAAATTCACAAACTCGAGCAAATCTTCGGGACCCGGTTCGTGAGGTCACCCCGCGTTCTCGTAGTCCCGCAGACTTGAGCGATGTTCCGCAGCAAGTTCGCACAAATAACTCCGAGGGCTTTTCAACGACCATTCGTACAACCGATCCAATCGCTGGCGGATCCGAAGCTATGTCCACTGTAACTATGCTCGCAGAAGCCATAAGATCTTTACAGCCCGCTAGGTCACACAGCTACTATGTATCTAATTTCGATCCAAATATACACGACATTGACCTATGGTGTGACGAAGTGGACCGTGCAGTAATCGCTAACGGTTGGAGCGACTACGAATGCTTGTCGCGAGTAGCTTCTTGCCTTAAAGGCGACGCTAAAGTTTGGCTAAACGAATGGGTTACCAATGACCGAACCTGGTCAAACTTTAAGCTTGAATTCAAACCCCTTTGCCCTCGGAAACTAGACTATGCTAATATTTTATTCGAAACAATGAACACGACATCCGACAAATTTACAACGTATGCCGAATACGCCCGGCGTACTCTGCTGCGTTTAAGGATAGTTAAGGGTCTCACCGATGAATTGCGAACACTGATAGTCATACGTGGTATTGATAACCTGCAAATAAGGGCAGCCGCGGCAAACGCAAACTTGGCGACCGAGGACATAGTGTCGTTCCTTTCAATTTACACAAAACCGAATCGCACTAAATCTGATTCTCGTTGTAGCTCGACTAATAAACACACGTTCTCGAACTTAGCCTCCAACCGCGAACCGAAGTGCTACGTATGCAATCAGCGCGGACATTTAGGCCGAAATTGTACCAAAAGGCCTCGTAAGGATCCCGTTGACAGACCTACCGCGAAATCCGGGACACAGGGTTCAGTTAATGATACTGCTGCTGCTACCAAATTCGAATTGCAGTGCTCATTCTGTAAGAAAAAGGGACACACAGAAGAAAAGTGCTTTGCCAAGAACCGGTCAGAATCCAGAAATCAGCGTAACGTTAATTTGTGCACAAGTCACGCAAATAATAAAACGGACATTGTAACGGCTGTTGTCCAAGGCATCCCCATGGATGCACTCATAGATAGTGGAGCCCAAAACGTGTCGCTGATTTCTTCCGATGTTTTGAAGCACCTTTCTTGTCAAATTAAACCAACACACTGCATTCTCAAGGGGATAAGCGAGCGTGAAATCATAGCTTCGTCGTTCATAACAGCAACAATCGAGCTCAGTGACATTTCGATAGAAACCGATCTAGTTGTAGTGCCAAAGTCATGCATGAACACCTCCATTATAATTGGAACGGACGTCCTAAATCGCGATGGCGTTACGTATGTACGCACTAAAGACAGACAGTACATCACTCGAACTCGCGATACTCATGTTAACGTTAACGAAGTTCAATGTCTCGACCAAGCCTTAGTTAGCACCCCGCTACAGGGCACTCTGCGTGATACTTTGATGTCTGTGATTAATAAATTCTCTAACTTTCTTATTTCTGGAACCGCGACAAGTACAGTCACAACTGGTGAAATGGAAATCAAGCTAACTAGCACCTCTCCTATTGTATACCGGCCATACAAACTGTCATTTAACGAAAAACTCATAGTACGCGAAATAATCAAAGACTTGCTGGACAAAGGCATCATCAGAGAATCACGATCAGAGTACGCTAGCCCCATAATCCTGGTGAAGAAAAAGGACGGAACCGACCGAATGTGCGTCGATTACAGGGCACTTAACCGTATCACCGAAAAAGAAAGATATCCTTTGCCCCTGATAGACGACCATATTGATCGGTTAGGTCGTTACACCTACTTCACTAGTTTAGACATGGCTACTGGCTTCCACCAAATACGAATTAAAGAGGTCTCCGTTCATGTGACGGGATTCGTCACACCAGAAGGGCACTACGAATATCTAAAAATGCCATATGGTTTGACGAACTCCCCGATCGTTTACCAACGGATTATCAACCAAACCCTTCGCGAATTCATTGACGCCGGAAACGTTCTGGTATATATCGATGACGTCCTTTTGCTAAGTAACACCATAGAGGACGGTATTGTCCTGCTCCAAAGAGTCCTGCAAACGCTCACCAAATCAGGCTTCTCCATAAATCTGAAGAAATGTTCTTTCTTGACTACCGAAGTGGAGTATTTAGGTAGGATAATTAGCTTTGGTCAGGTACGACCGAGCCTATGTAAGATAGCGGCCTTAAAAAACTCACCGGTTCCCAAAAATGTCAAGCAGGTTCGACAATTATTAGGACTTGCAGGATATTTCCGCAAATATATTAAAAACTATGCGACTAAGACCGCGTGCATTGCTCATTTAACTCGAAAGGGGGTCGAGTTTCGTTGGGGTCAGGAACAGGAACAGGTCCGCCAAAATTTAATACAAATCTTGACTAGCGAGCCTGTTCTCACCATATTCAATCCTGAACTTCACACCGAGGTTCACACAGACGCAAGTTCTGCCGGTTACGGGGCGGTACTTCTACAGACGGACGCTGATGGTGGAAAGCATGTGGTGGCATACTTCAGTAAGGTTACCCAGGGAGCAGAGAGCAAATATCATAGCTATGAGTTGGAGACGTTAGCGGTCGTGAAGGCTTTGCAACATTTCCGCCACTACTTGGTAGGCTTACAATTCAAGGTTGTCACAGACTGCAATGCTCTCAAATCTACAGAACGCAAAAAAGATCTGCTCCCTCGTGTTGCTCGATGGTGGATCTACCTACAGGACTTCCACTTTTCTATCGAGTATAGAAAAGGAGTTATGTTACCGCATGCCGACTATCTCAGTCGAAACCCAGTCGTCTCCGTTAATCAAATAACGAGACCTCGCAACTGGGCACAAATAGCACAAAATGCAGACCATGAAACGAGAGACCTAATACAAAAACTCTCAGAGGGTCAGCTCGATCCCAGCCGTTATGTCTTGAAAAACGACCTTCTGTGTTATAAATACACGCCAGTTGGTGAGGAAGCGCGTCTCCTTTGTTTTATACCCAAGGGCCATCGACTCAGCCTCTTACGCGTCTTCCACGATGAGCATGAGCATATTGGTGTTGATAAAACTCTGCACCTCATCCTTAAACATTTTTGGTTCCCCGGTCTCCGCCAGTTTGTCTCCAAGTACGTTTCACATTGTCTTGTATGTATTTCTAAAAAGCGAGTGCCTAGGGCCCCGCTGCAGAATATTTCATCTTGGCCAAAACCCAGCACACCTTTTGATACCGTTCATGTCGATGCTCTGGGACCATTACCCGAGTCAGAAGGTTACAAATTTATCCTGGTACTAGTCGACGCCTTTACGAAGTTTTGTCTTTTGTACCCTATTTACCGTCAAGATACCAGTGAGTTAAAACGTGTAATGTCTCAGGCTGTCTCTCTATTTGGCGTCCCCAAACTGCTAGTTACCGACAGGGGTAGGATGTTTGAGGCCACAGATTTCGTCCAGTGGATATCCGAACTTGGCTCCGACCTGCATTATATCACTCCTGAAATGCACGGTTCGAATGGTCAAGTGGAGCGGTATATAAGAACTGTGCTCAACATGCTTCGTATCGAGGTAGGACACAAAAACGCCTCCTGGTCAACTACGCTTTGGAAACTACAACTAGTATTGAACATCAGTAAGCAGAAAACCACTCAAACCTCAGCCATTAACTTAATGATCGGCACCGACGCCTCTACTCCGGCTATACGATCGTTAGTGCGCGACCTAGCCACAACCACTCCAGATACCAACCGAGAGGCTCTGCGGGAGATCTGTCGAAGTCGCGTTAGTGAACTGCTAAAGAAAAATCAAGATCAACAAGACGCAGCAGCCAACCGGACTAGACGTCCACCACGTGAATACAAGTTGGACGACCTTGCTTTTGTTATAAAGTACTCTCAATCAACGGGCAAATTAGACCCTGGGATGCGAGGACCGTATAGGGTAACCAAAGTGCTACCAAACGGTAGACATGAACTCAAACTGCTTGGTGGAAGCTGTGGAAAAACTACTCAAGCAGCCTCCCAATACATGGTGCCATGGAAGGGAGAATGGTGCCCAGAAAGTTGTGCCATTTTCTTCGAAAGTGAGTACGATAACTATTTTTGGTTTCAGAAATAGACGGGGTGTGTTCCCAAAGGCGTGCGCCGCCCAGCAATGGGACGTGTTCCCCCTCAATGGCGTTAGTCGCCCAACAATGGGACGTGTTCTCCCTCGATGGCGTTAGTCGCCCAACAATAGGGTGCGTTCCCCTTCAACGGCGTTAGTCGCCCAATATACGGGTGTGTTCCCTGAAAGCGTGTGTCGCTCATCCATGGGATATGTTCCCCCGCAAAGGCGTTCGTCGCCCAACGTTGGCGTTTGTCACCCATATAGCGTTAGTCGCTGTGGTAAAGTATAAGGCAATGATTTAGGATGGTTGGGACGCTAACCATCTTAAATTATTTGTCGTCTCGTTCCCTTGATTTTCTTTTTATGTTACCAATATACACGTGTTGCTTACATGAATAAACATCGTAAACTTTTTCAGACAATGAAACTGATGAGGTTGACAGTGACCCAGACCGTTCCGGAGGCAGTGAACCAGTACCTGTGTCGTCAGGACTATCCATGCCGAGTCTCGATGCCGAAGTAGGAGCAGTGCAGGCGCACCAGAGTCACCAAACTGCAGGCGCACCCCAAGAAGTTCAAGTCGAGGACGACTTGGCATCAGGAGAGGCCGTGTTAGGAGAGAAGGATTGACAGCTTTAAATGGTCTATAAAAGAGGCGTGCGCGCCGTTTCTGCTCTCATTTGGCGGATGTCGTTCGTGGCGGAAACATCGTTCAAGGACCGTGAGACTTATATTTTTCTATATCGCGTACCTACTGGTAACCTTTAGACATTTACGTGCTAATTATTTAAAGTAACGATTCGTGGTAGTTTTCAGTTATTGTTATTTTGTTCCTTAATTAAAAATAAAGAGTTGTATGATTTTAGTTGTATGTAGCATTGTTTTTTTTTAAACTTCCCTGCTTCTGGTTGCTAAAAGTATTTTATGGGCCTCAGTTGCCTGAAATAAAAGATAAAATAAAATGAATAATTAAGCTGTTCCTTTTTCCTATTTTCTTCAACGATTACCTAAAGTTATTTTCTAGAATAAGTTATTGACGTTGTTTATCATTGTGCCTATTCTGAACCAGGCTCGTGGATCTTGTGACAGTTTCTCTAAATTATGATTGAATGGACTAGCCAGGCGAAGATACGAGGAACCCTGAAGTAAACAACACAAAAAATAGTTCGCGCTAGATATTTTCTTAGGTTTAAGGTATTTATATCCACTTTTGTTGGCCCCGTAGTAACAGTTAGTTTACGAAATAAACAAGTGCGATGGAACGCTTGTTAAGATACATAAAAAAGAAAATAATGAATATTGAACAATTATGCTAGAAATAAAATCAGAGTTAGGAAGATATTATAAGAATGTATATGATAGTGCTTGTGTGTACGTGTATTACTTATATTAATAAATACCTAAATCGTTTACCACCGTTGGAAACAAAATAAACTATTCCGCTAACTATGTACTATAACAATAACAAAAACCTGTTTCTGTGATACTTATACCCGGGCAGGGTGTCTCACTAAGCGTTGCAGACCGCCGAGCGCAACAGACATAGGTACCACCGAACATTAAACTTAATTGAAATAACCACGATTGTTTCCCGTATTTTGAAAATAATTGATTTCAAGACTAAGAAGTTAATTGAACATTTTATTTAAGAGTGATTTAAAGTGAAATATTGATAAAAAGTGCAACGGAGATGGATGAAAGGTAAGCGTTATTAAATACCTTTATATATACACCTATATGTATTTACCAAACGCTGTTGATACAAACAGCTGGTTGTATGAACAGGGTTTGGTAGGTATCTTAAGAAATAGGTAACTTTGCAAACTGGAACAAAAAACAAGTCTTGTAAAACATTTAAACCTATGAGGTAAATACACATAGGTATATATAAAGGTATTAAATGACGCTTACCTTTCATCATCTCCGTTGCACTTTTTATTAGAAGATCGTCACCTGCTAAATACAAGTTTGCTGTGCCATCTTAACGCTACGGTTGTACGTCAAAGTCGCAGGTCCAAGACCATTGGGTGAGTAAGGGCACACGCACGAGACTTATAGCATTTAGAAAATAAATATGAAATGTGTCTGTTTGTGTCTCCCACAGGCCTCACATGTGGGGCACATGAGCAACGCGGACACCACAGCAGGACATAACAGAAGAGACACAACAGGAGGAAAAATACCTATGGGATCCGAACCAATTGTATTTTTGTAACATGTTATTTAAACACTTTAGAGTTCTTGTAGGATTTCCTGTAATCTGTAGGTAAAGAACTATTATCTGCATTTTCAAGATTTTAGGCTGAGTCGTTTCGGAAATAAGGGAAGTGGATGGAGGGAATGGTCATTTTTGTCGAAATTCTTGAATAAATTAAAAACAGTTATTTTAAAATGATCAATTAATTTAATTTAAATTCTCACAGTAAGCCTTTTCATTTGATATGTCACACGATACAGTTCGAAAACCTTTTTTTATTTAAAAAACGAATAAAAAGTTTTTACCCCAAAAGTGACCCCTATACTCAAATTTTTTTATTTACGTATGCGTCCGTGTTTGGATCACAAAAGTCCAAATGTGTACTAAATTTCAATAGAATCAGTTTAGTATATCCGGAGAAAACTGGCTGTGACATACGGACAGAGAGAAAGACAGACAGACATCCGAGTTGTCCTATAAGGGTTCCGTTTCTTACGGGTGTTCGGAACCCTAAAAAACAGTAAGGAAACATCATACAACAATAAAAATAATAAACAGCACTGAGTAGTATAGTGTTATTAAACCAGATGAATGCGAAATAACCCCTTACCAATATACAAAAATAAAAGAACCAGTAACGACGAACAATACCAACCAAAAAAAAAAACACGTTCACTTTTAAATTTTGGTCCTATAACAACATTAGCATTTCAATTTCGGGTCATCTTTACCCCCATATTATTACAAGAGAGAGATTCGTCCATCAGCGCGCTAGGGTTGAACACCTGGCGGGCTTTTGTTCCGTAACGAGTATCGAGTTACACCGCGCTGATGCGATCGATAGCAGCCCTGGCGGACACATTAATATGTTATTACGCTTTTGTATGGGGTTAAATTGAAGTTAGAGTGCTACGTTGAGTGTGAACCTAGGTAGATAGGACCTTTTGTTATGAACTATTTGGATAGTAATTATATTACTATGCTTACTATGCTATTGGTATCATGGAGAATTAGAGGGCAAAAGTAAAGGAACCAGTAACGTGGTAGGCACAGAAGGAGACGATGACCAGAGCTGGTATCTTTTATCGTATTGTCCTGGATAGTCTAAATTAGAAAAAAATACTGGTCGAGTGCGCAAGTCAAAAATATTTATTTGCGCCAACAGAAATACACATTCTGCGAAAACTTCAACTGTCTACCTATTACAGTTCATGAGATATAGCCCACTGACAGACAGACGGACGGACGGAAGGATGAACGGATGGATGGACGGACGGACGGACACCAAAGTCTTAATAGGGTTCCGTTGGTTACCCTATGGATACGGAACCCTAAAAATGCAAGGAAGGCCTTTGACCGGCAGAGGGACACCACGAGCTATAATAAAGAAGTAGTGAATATGGAGACCGGATATTTTGTAGAAGACAGGCTTTAGAAGAAGGTTTTATGTATGACGTCTCCTTGTCTTAGCATTTGTTTAGATAAATCCATAAATCTATGTGACTGCGAATCCTTCAGTTTATATCTAAATTATGTATTTGTACCTGTACCAGATATTTGCATGTTAAGCTACTATACTAACATTGTAAGAAGTTCTGTGTCCGTATTTATCTGCAGATAAATCTTTGACTTTGATTTTGACTTTGAATAAAATAACTGTACCTGCAATGTAATTAATGACAAATAGTTCATAAGCCAAATAAAGTTTCTGACATCTGCAATATTGTGAGTAATGTAAGTACATTATTTGTCATAAGTACATCATTATTTTGTAGTAAAATTTTCCGAAGCAACTTCGCAAATCTATTTTACCAGAAAAAGAAATCCGTAAGTATTTAATGCCTGTGTCCTGTAGTACTATTCTGTAAAATCATTTTCGTGTCTCGGCAGCGGAATCCGAGGTGAGTATCAAATTCGTAAAAACACAAGACCTTTATGTTGTGTGTTCAGGTAAAGCTCGATATCGAAATGGCAATATACAGAATAGACTAGCTGTTTACGTGTGGCATAACACCACATTCAAACTTATATAATGACCTCCAACCATTTATAATTGTAGTATCATTAAAGACCCAGCGTCTGGGCCCACATCGGGTTCAATTGCCCGCTCTGCCCAGTCTGCCTGGTCAGTCCGATGCGGGCACAGATCGCAGATAAGGTGATGATGAGAGCTTTTAATTGCTTCGCAAATTATTGTTTTATGTTTTTTTATTTGTTGGGGTCGGAATGATTTTGACCGCAAAGGTAGAGGGCGAATTCATTGGTGGTTTCTTGATTGTAGAAATTTTTATAAAAATATTCAAGGTTACAGTTACAAAGTCAGTTTATCTGACTAGGTACGAGTACTATAGCCTCTCAGTATACTAATTTGAGACTGTAATGTTTAGCTGAAGATATACTAAGTTAGTTACTAATCAGTAAGTACCTGTAGCTATTGGAATATATCGATACTCGAAACTATTGCATACATTTCTTATACCACAGATTGTTACTTGAGTAGACGAATCTTTGAGTGGAGACCAAGGTGGACAAAAGAAACTTTGGAAATCACTTGATCAGCAGAAAAAAAGTTAAAGATCAAGCATCAAACCAATAATTAAGATTAAGCAGCACAGCTGGTTCTGCCGCTGCGGCTGCTGAGAAACTCAAACAGCGGAAATATAGTAGCCTTGTTGGCAATTATATTTTTGGACCCCAAAGAGTTTAAACTCTTGGACCGTGGAGTCCGAGTGCTCACGTGTTAAGTGTAAATAGTTTGTTATTTGGAAATTCATCATTTAAAGCTCATTTTATAGTTTTTATATTTTGACTTTAGCAGGTCAGCAGCCCAATTTTCAGTTCATACAATATCCACAAAACGCTATCAATTAGTCCACATAACTACATCTACAATACACCACACAGTCCACGATACAGATGATACAGATGATGACAGCCAATTGAGCCACATTTAAGGTGATCGCTCGCCAGGTGGCCGGTGACTCAAACAATTTAGTTAATAGGATCCACGTGAGCGCAGCAAAGGGCGTGGAGTTGACTTGTAATGTTTTACGTGTGTTGTGTAGTTTTCTGCTAATGATATTAGCTACTGTATTGTAATAGCAAACGGTCCTTTTTACCAAATACCACCCTTCTCAAAACCAAAATAACCCATTATGCCATAGTTTTTCCATTCTCTCTTCTCAGATACTGTTAATTAAAAGAGTTTCCACGAATGGTCATACCTTTAGAATACTAAGAATAGCCAAGATGTAAAGTTTGTTGTTTGTATCGATACTAAAGCAAAAGGATAAGATTTTGATTAGCACTTGGTCCTTTCAGCAAAGCAAAAGTGATTAGGTTCCATCTCTATATTAATCTGGGTAACTTGAAAGCTCCTCAAATATTCGAGCTTCAGGTAGGTAGACAGCACAATCAATCTACCTAGCTTTTTAAAAATGTATTAAGGCTGGTTTTCAGTCGAATTTCAGTTTTTTTTACCACTAATAGGCATCCGTTTGACCACTATCTCACCTTATGGTAAGCGATGATGCGGTCGAAGATGGGGCACTCTTGCCTAGAAGTAACCTATTCACTCCTGACTAAAAGACACCCAGGTTGCAGCTATCAGGAAACTCAGACTCCGGCAGAAAATTCCACTCTTTAGCTGCACGTACTATGAATGTGACCCCAAAATATTTCGTGCGTGTGGGTGGGATGTGTACCGGTGACGTATTGCTGTTCGTCTTATAGTCCGATGATGGAACGGGTTTGGCGGAATTAAATTATGCAATTCCGTTGCACACTCCCCAAAATGCAACCGGTAGAAAACCGCCAGGCTAGCAACTCGGGGTCGATGCTCAAGGAGCGACTGCATAGGTACCTTATCTCCACAACCCAGTATACAAAACGAGAGCGAGAAATTAATCTACAAGTTTTTCCAACAGTCTGCTCCACCGCACTCCCTGTGCTGCTGACCCACATGTAGACCAATTGAGCTGCCAGGTACGGGCGACGCGTAGGGTGCGCACGAGTAGCAGCAATCTAGAGGTTATTGTCTCAAGTGCCTTGAACCAATGTTGGCGATTGTTTCTGGTTTGGACGGGACTGTTCGCGCTGGTGTGAAGTTACAGTACTTTGGGTGGTATTCAAATATGTACCTACACAGATCCAAGTTGTTCTAAGAGTGTACACCACTCTTAGAAAGAAAGTTGGAAGAGTGGATCGTCGATTTGATTGAATAACTTCTATGGAGACGTCAATAATAATAAACATGAGGTTATTGGCTTTTTTGGGCAACTAGTAAAATAATTGTAGAATACTAACATTGACAGAATTTCTATACAAAATAAATCTGTCTAAGGTTAATTTTCCGGATATCATTGATTTACGTACTAAACGGTTATACAGGGTTATTTGCAAAACACCAACAATCTCTTAGGCAGTGAAAGACACCACCTCCTCCGTCGTCGAGGTCGACCGCGGCGAAGGCAGTGTGACGATCTCATCACGTTTGAAGGACAAACTTGGCCAGAGATCGCCCAAGACAGAGAGATTTGGAAGGAGAAAGGGGAGGCCTTTGCCCAGCAGTGGGACACAAGAGCAAGCTAGCAAAAATAAAAAAAAACAAAGACCAGCTTCCTGAAAGACTTTTTTATCTTAATGATGTTGAAGAGTAATAAATTCAGTACAGTCACATAACCATAGATGATTTAAGGTTATTTTTTTCTTTGCAATCATTCCGTAGTAGTCATCCTATTCTGTCAACGCCGACTGACCCAAATCTTCCAATTGGCCGAGGTGCTTCAGGTACACATTGGTGCCAGCACTACTTGTACTCAGACGAGTTGATGGCCGTCAGCTGACGGGACGAGGTCGACTCACCTTGTTAGACTCTATTATCTATGCTTTCGGGAGATTGACCAATTGTTTTTGTATTGCATGATTTGATTCCGGGTTGATAATGATGGATGATACAATTAATCTTTTGGTGACGTTAGCATATTGTGAAGGATTATAACAACGGTCAGTTACAGATAAAATTACAACATCTTAAGTTGGTGATAGACGTACGAGCAAGTACGCGTACTTATGGCTCGACGACCTTTTTCTCTGCGCGTTTTGTTTTTAAGTACGCGTACTTAGAGTGACAAACGAGCGAAAAGAAAACTTGCTCATACGTTTATCACTCATTTTAGGGACATACTCTACTATTCTTTTTTAAGCAACGTTCGTATTTGCGTCTCAGTCGCAATCTGTCAGAAACACCTGTATTCCCTATTTATTTACGACTGAGGTAGCTCTCTGTTCGTTAGTTTCAATGATCAGCCTAGAGTTTTCGTACTTGATATTCAAGATTATGCAATTTACCTATGCACACCACACTGCTATTACTAGTTCCAGCAGTCATTATTTATGTAAACAATAAGGCTCTATTCTCAAATACTTCCCTGTTAAGTATTGTCTCAAAGCATAAACAATTACCCGTACCCGTAGCCACCTTAGACCATTAGCACCACTTATCGCTGCTTTAAAATCCATTCTTCCACATGTTTTACATACGAGCATCAACCCTAACTAAACTAGTTATCCCTTAAAATCCCTTTGTAGCATAAAATGTAGTGAGAAATTAAATAAAAGCCTCACTTTGTAAAGGTGTCGCCCGCAGTCTAAGGGCGAGTCCAACTCAGCTAATAGAGCGCCCGCATACAGAACCCTCCGAGATAGTTTTAAGCGTTTTTAGTGCACATCAAAAGGTAACAATTGAACCCTTATATCGTGAGTTCGAGGTGTTTTATTTTATGTGGTGAAGTTGAGGTGTTGGGTTTCTGAGGGCATGTTGTTAATCATGTTTTGTACTGTATTATTTGTGTAAGTTACGGAAATGCTTCGAAAAATGTAATGGTTTCAGCAATCTAAATACTCTGAGTCATATTTTCTTTTTTTATTCAATCAGTTCGATCAGTAAGCAGCTGTTCAAAGGAGACCTGACAAGCTTCATACATTTTTTTTTCATATTGGAAATCCAGTTTAAAATTGACTTGCCTTGAATCATCATCACAACTTTATCAAGATAGTGATATACGCTTCTTAATCTCAGACGGTAAGACTGCCATTGTGACTTTGAAATTAAGATTATCATACAAAAACTCGGTGTCAAAAAACCAGAAAGAAACCAAAAGCACCGACTTCCGATATTAAAGTCATTTTATAATTTGTAGTGTTTTGTTTTGGAAGTCGGTTGTATTTTTTGCAAAAAAAAAAAAATATTTTTCAATTTTTAGTGGTACCTGCGTACCCACCCATTCACAGCGTACCGGCGTGATGTTACGTTATGACCTAGTATAAACAATAAACAGACATGCGATTTCAGGAAACCCATTCCATTTGCTATCATTTATTGAAGAGTTCCGTTGCTTACCTCCGAAGTTCTTCATCAGATCTTCACCAAATTGAAATAGGACCATTCCGGGAAAATACTCTTCCAAATGAAAAAGAATCTTTCAAATCGCTCGACAAACATTTTTCATGGGATCCCATCATCCGATCCTAACTTTCATAACCTTCCATAATCAGCTCAGCTACATGAGATAATGATTACCAGGCACAAATATCTAAATTGCGTTAGAAAGTTTATGTAAAACATTGTATGTGCTTATAAAATTTGAGGGTTTTCCTTGATTTTCATGAGATTTCATCATAAGATTCTGACTTGATGACAATGGGACCACCTCAGGAGTATAGGCTTTCGAATAAAAGTATAATTTAAAAAATCGGTACACAATTAGCGGAGAAATCGGTAAACACCCATAAAAATACATACAGCCGAACATATAACCTCCTCCTTTTTGAAGAAGTCTGTTAAAAAATAAAAAATCTATATACTCAAAACATATTTTGGCATTTTGTAAACAGAAACGTAAGCGATAAAGAAACCAAAACACAAAGCACAATGTTTTCCTTTTTCCGCAACTGTATTTACTTTATTTTCTCAACTCCTTTACCTCCATCAATACTGGAACCCTTAGAACCTCCTAACAACCTCTGACCTCCCAAAACTCATCATTCATTGTCAAAGACATAACGCTTACCATATCCCTTTATTAAAAAGGTATTCGGAGGTACGAAGGGGACCTTTTTGTCCTCAATTGGTGTAGGTAACGTTAATAGGTCTAAATTATTAATTTCCTTGCCCGCATGGCCGATGGCGGCCGCGATAGCCACCCCGAGACCTTTTGTTTTCTAATTGAATGTTATTTCTTTGGACTGCAGGAATTTTTGATATTTAACGTGTAAATGTGCAGTCCATTTTGGGTTCTTTTGAATTGTGGAAGGAACGGTTTTGTGGGGGGTTTGTAAATGCGAGTTGTAATATGTGATGTTATTTTCATTAATTGAGAATAAATGAGTGCATTTAGAGTCATGAAGATATCTGCTCATGTTTTGATGAGCCATGGTAGTGTGATTGTGTTATCTAGCAAAATCTGGTATATGGTTAACAGATCATTGTCGTCGTATCTTGTAGGTAAAAGAACTCATCATCATCCGGCTAGCCTTTTTCCCAACTACTTTAATGTCGGCTTCCAGTCAATCCAGTTTCTCTCAGCTCTTGGCTAAATAAGAACTGCCCCACGGATCGATCTTCAACATACCGAGTTTCCTTTGTGCCTCGGAAAGCATGTTAAGCCGTTGGTCTCGGCTGCCATTTGAAGATCTTTAGCAGTCGTTACGGATCGTCAGAACTTCAGAAGCCAGTAAATCTGACTCCAGTCTTGCCAAGAAGTACCGTGTTACTCTGTTAATGGTTTGTAGAGGTCTGGTAGGCAGCGGCTCCACGTAAAATACTGGTATTCAGCTAAATCCGGTTTGACTAGAAGCCGACCTCAATGTAGTTGGGACAAGGCTAGACAGATGATGATTTTGATCTATGCCTAGATTTCACAATAGGGAGTTGATATTACATTCCAAAAAAAAACGATTTGATGATGAACCTAGATTTCGCTAGCGTTGATTGGTGGGTACCTCCTCCCTAAGACAAAACGATAGATTCCACTTCACATCCCCCATAGATATCGTAAGAGGCGATTTGGCGAATGGGTAACATCAATCACGTTGTCGCAGCATCCCTGACGTTGAAGCAACAGATGCTATGGTGGTTTCTTAGACTGATGCAACGCAAAGTCGTACATCAGGAGGGTTGTGCTCCAGACAAGTCGTGATTTCATATGTTGTTGCAGCGGATGATGTAAATCAGTTTTAAAAGAGAAGTTGATAAGCATTCCACCAATTATTTAAAGAGATCAGATCCCCTAGACATGATAAAATTCTATTAGCGATGACGAGTGTCGATAAATCAAATTGTATGGGTTTGGCATGCGACTTGGTCGTTTTGATATTTCGACGGTCACTGACCACTGTCGCCGATACAATGGCACTTTATCTAGAATCTCAGGATAGCTTGAATATTTTGCTAGTAATAGATACCTAATATCAATATGAAAAATTGCTAAAATAATGAACCAAATACTAAACACAACAAAAATTAACGAAAAAAAAATCAGTGCCACTTACGATGCAATTTCCGTGGGATTAGCGAGTAGGGTGTCCAAGCCGCGAGCGACGCAGGGGACGGAACAATGGGCTCTCACGACACACGGCGCGTGCCGTGCGGGGCGCGGGCCGCGGCGCGGGCGACGCGGGTAATGCAATATTTGTTCGGTGACACACGGGTGACACGCGCGCGCTCCATTGTGCACCTATCGCCAGAGGTAACGCATTGATGTTCAGTTTTTAGAACCCCTTTAGCAGGGTTTTTATTATTGGTTCTTGCATGATTTGTAATAACTGTTTTTTTGGGACATTGTTAAGTTTTTACTAACAGAAGATGAGTAAATGGTCAAAAGTAATGGTAGCAAATGGATTAACACAATTTGGATAGCTCATTATAAACTTAATTATTTTAGAAGAATAAATATTATAAAACTTAAATATTTTCTTTTTTTTTTGTACAAAATGTTAACCTAAAAGTATTACGGAATTGTACGTACTGAACCATACCAAAATAATCGCCACAGCTCCAAACGTCTGTCCCACACGTTAATCCCTGCACATGGGGTGCAACGATAAAAAGATAATGCGGGTCGGAGTCGCGTGCGCATCAAAAACTGGCTTTAATGACGCACCTATACAGGCGGGCTTATCGCGCCTGCGCGCCACAGACTCCGTTGAATAGAGCAAAAATAACAAATGAGCTTAATTATAATACCTTGGCAAGGGGTGCGCGAGTAGGGAGCGGTGTGACAAAATAAACATGCTGGCAGGAGGTCCCGCCGTGTCCCGACGTGTTTTTATTGGCGATGCGTGCTGAGCAGTCAATGTCGCGAGAGTAATGATGAGAATGGATTTTGGAATCCCCTGCCATTTGACGGTAATGATGATTTCTTATCTGTTGAGGAAAAAAATGTTCTTGTTTTCAATCGCGTCGTGCTTGTTTTTTATACCGTTTCGAATAACGGTGACGTAAATATCAATGTTTCTGTTTTCGAAGATATGCTTAAGAGTCGTATATCAGAATGTTTATGATTGAGAAAACGTAAATTACCGTTCCTGAAGATTTATTTGTGTACATGTTATTAATATTTTTTATTGAAAAAAGTAGTGCTGAAACTTTCTGAGTTAAGGTACTTGTTAGTTGAGGACAAGACGTTAGTAGTCTCGGGAACTACTCAAAGACATGAGCTATCGAGGATATTGTTACCAGAGATGAAACATGACATTAATAATACTTGAAAGCCCAGGAAGTTTTTATCAAAATATATTTCAACAGTTGTTTCTTTCAATACAAGTATCCAATGGGAGTAACAGTTACTTTTATTGCCATTAAAATAGTTTATTGATTTGTATTTTTAAGTTTCATTCAACTTAGTCATTCACTCCCAACAATGACTTAAAAAATACATTCAGCCCATATGTTCAACAATAATTATTATTCGTACATTGGACAAAACAAGCTTTTCAGTAACACCCCCAATGCTCACAGATTTATACCGTAACCAGTTAGTATTGTTCGCCGCGTTATAAATCATGCGAATGTGTCGCACGGACTAAAAATCATTGGGAGAGTAATTTATTGTAGGTGAGGGGTGCGGGGCGCGGGAAGGTGAGGGCAACTTTTTGTGAACTATTGTCCGGGCTGGATTCCGGTTAAAATCCGTGGCTTTGTCACTCGATTGTTTCATCTGTGTGTGACGCTGAATGACGCTGTGTTAGTATTAGATATTGAAATGTCGATTATTATTGGTGTGGATGGGAAATGTTTTGATCAGTTGTGCATTTTGGTGTGTAACATTGGATTATAGTATTGTTTAATGTTTGTGTCACCACTTGTCACAAAAACTTTGTATCAAGCTGTCATGATGTGCTGATAAAAATCTTACTATATTGTTATAAATGCGAAAGTATTTAAGAATGTTTGTAAATCATTCGTGCCAGAACGGCTGAACGGATCTGGATGAAATTTCACACAGTTAGATTATAGTCTGGAATAGTAAACATTCACTTTGCATTTTATACTTGGAGTATGTTGCTTTAGGATTGCTCCTGACATACACATGGGCGAAGCCGCTGGCAGATGCTAATAACTAGACATAATTCTACCTCTTAAAGGTCATTACGTAAAAATTTAATAAAAAATCATGACTTCAACGAATTTTTGCTGTACACCAATCCCTGACCCAAATAAAATTTAACACCAAGCCTTTTGAATAAAAAACAACAAACAACGACAGCACATCCACACCTCCCAACACTTGGCACCGAACTCGCACTCTTGTGTTTCCCATCGTCCGTTTCTCCTGGCTCGCTGGCAGGTTGGGGCGACAATCTAATAAAGTGTCCCGCGCCCCGCTGAGACCGTCCGATTACGAGCTCCAAATCTTGTTACCCTACTCTGATTAATATTATGGCCGTACTCATGACACTTGACGCCCAGTTTTATAAAATTGAAAATGTAATCGAGTTACTTGGCGATATGTGTTTATATGTGGGTATTATCATTGTCGGTGTACATACTTGGTTTATACATAACATTGTTTCGTTTCATTAAGAGTACTTTTTGCCAGGAATTCAGTCGTTTGATTGCAATGTAGGAGAGAGCGGGGCTAACAGTTCCGTTTTTACTTCAACCTAGCAATTCGACAGCGATGTGGATTATTTTTTTGATGCCCAATGATTTTTTTTATACATATTTGTACATAATTTCGTGTTAATTAGTGTATATAGTTAGTTAAGTATTTATTAAAATAGCTGTAAATATCTTAGAGAACCTAACAATTAGATACATAAAAAATCTATCCTATAAGGTCCTGCTATTATAAAGGGTAACGTATAAATTACTTATTAATAGACTAAATGTAGGGTAGTTCGCTAAAACTATGACATTTTTCTTACAATATTTTTATATCCGTCGTAACTTTTAAGCAAAAGGTCCGCGTTTCATAATTTAAAGTTTATTTGTTTACGTAATAATGTAACCTGATAATGTAACCCAAGGTGGGTTACATTATCGAAGTTTTCATACGGATCCTAAACTTTTTTGAAAATACTATTTAGCCTATGTTCATTAGGGATAATGTAGGATTCTAATGATGAAATAATTTTGCAAATCGCTCCAGTAGCTTCGTAGCCCATTTAATACAAACAAACAAATCTTTCCTCTTTATAATATTAGTGTAGATGTAACGTTAATATAAAGACTAAAAACAATTAATTTTATTTTACAAGTCCTGAAGTCGAATAGTAACAACTTACCCCGGTTAGGGGCTAGTTGTTAAGAGCGTGGCTGGACATTGCTTACTCTGGTTACTATCGTTACTCTCCAGATATATACGATGGCCCTAAGATTTTCTATACTCCGAAAAAGTCAAAGCTTATATAGCCCTAGTTAACAG
The DNA here is from genome assembly GCA_950371165.1 of Lacanobia oleracea. Taxonomy (NCBI): domain Eukaryota; kingdom Metazoa; phylum Arthropoda; class Insecta; order Lepidoptera; family Noctuidae; genus Lacanobia; species Lacanobia oleracea. Next base: position 1,203,144 of record OX493387.1, read on the forward strand.
GATGGAACAAGGTTGAGAACGACTAGTCCCGACTAGGGGCGCGTTTTTGAGAAGGTGGAGCATACGATCACTTTGTGATGCATCTGATGTCATAGGCCCAAGAAGATGGCAGTCGTCAGTGCACTGCAACATTCTTTTTCATGACCAATATATTCGATATACGAGTATTTATCTATTTTTATCATGGAGATATTTTAATCGGAACATCTTACCCCGGGAACTTTTAGCCCCACTCTCACCTAGTTGTTCATCAAAACGCTTTTTCCTAATGCAATGAGTATGTGTATTGAATACTTTCAATTAAGTCCAAGGTCATGTTGTGCTAACGTGGTTATACAGGGTGGAATTTTGTAATGCCACCTGAAGGGATGAAATGGCTCTGACCAACTTGATAAATTAATGAAAGAAAAACCATGAAATTTAATAGCACAGGGTGTAATTTTTAAAGATTTTAGTCGGTTCGATACCCGGGTTTGGCAAGCGAATTTTCGAAAATCCTTGAATGCAGTTTTCATATTTTTCAGAAATACAGGAATGTTTTAATTCAGTTAAATTTTCTATGTACAGTATTAAGATTACTTTCCCTTCAGTTGGCATTACAAAATTCCACCGTGTATAGTCATGGTCTTTTTGAGACAGGAGCTTCGGGTAGTACTGGTCCATACCACCAAGTAGGGGAGCCTACTTGGTGCAGTAAACAGTTAGTGTGATTATGTAGTACAGTGAGTCTGTGTCTCGAGATGGTCAAGTAAGACGACTTTTTACCTGTATAACTCTTCACGCTCTTTCGAAAAAGCTTAAAAATAGCGTGCAGATGAAGCAGTTTTTCGTCGGCAGTTACTGAGAAATAACATCTGAAAAAAATAAGGACTAATCTACATGATATGGTTCGTAATTTGGTTTAGCCAGAATTTATGTATCAATATCACATAATAAGAAAAAATCACCTCTAAATCGTTGAGATAAAACTATTTTACTCCTTCATTTTTTACAAAATATAAAAAATAAATCTACTGCTTTTCAATACAAACGAAAATAATTTGTTTTGTTACTTTTAAAAAATATTATATTATTATAAAAAATAAAAACAAGAGTAGCGGAGTGGCGCGCAGAGATGTAGATAACTCCGTTTGTATGCACAAGGTCATTGGCAAATATACAAGCCTTAAACAATCTGCACACAAAAGTTCTTTGTAAATAAAAGACCAATAGGAAAGTTTTCAATCCAATAAAGGTAAATAAAAATTCATGCTGCTGCTGAACGTTGTCAATTGAGCTTTATCGGAGGATAAAGCTCAATTGACAACGTTTACGAGGTGTAAAGGCCCCGTACGACGACACCTCCCCGTGGCCTCGTACGGGGACATATTGACGACTGTAATGTCACATGTAGTTGTTTCAATTCTCCCCCGTATTATGGGATTTGCACTGGGTGATAATATTGTTATTGAGGTATTCACATGAGCGTCGACTTGTTAGTGTGCATGTTAGTAAAACCAATATTTAGATTCAATGTGTGAAATTGAACTAGCAATTGATCCTAACTTTCAGTATCCTTAATAATCTATATCTATACTAATCTTTACTAATATATAAAGCTGAAGAGTTTGTTTGTTTGTTTGCTTGATCGCGCTAATCTCAGAAACTACTGGTCCTATTTGAAAAATTCTGTCAGTGTTAGATAGTCCATTTATCGAGGAAGGCTATAGGCTATATATTATCACGCGAAGATCAATAGGAGCGGAGCAGACGAAATTGCGCGGGTCTACTAGTATTTATTTGTGCGAGAGTTTGTTCGTTACGATTTCATGCCATAATTGCTGAGCTGATCTGAATGTATTTTGGTATAGAGATACTGGCAACAGTTATAGGATACTTTTTGCGATAAAATGATAAAAGATAAATTTTCTGCTGTAAAATAATTAGTTACCTGACCAACATCCAACATTAGTCATCCGAATAGGTTACTTCTAGGCAAGCGTGCTCCATCTTCGATCACATCATCGCTTACCACCAGGTGAGATGGTGGCCAAGCGCGTGCCTATTATTAGTAAAAAAAAAACATCCCTAAAACGAATAATAAAAATAAATCACAGACTACATATAAAATAGTTTAATATGGCCCATGCGTCAGTGGCTGAAGCGACATCACTACGGGGAGGCGGTTTTTACGACAGCTTACACTGTAGCCGATCGCTGAAACTGTCGCGAATGTACACCGCGTTCAATTGACTAACTGTCTTCGCCTACACTATAGGCGAAGACAGTTAGTCAATTGAACGCAAATTTTGTAAAACCATCCAGTCTGTTACACTTTCAGACAGTCGCAGCGGTTAAAAAGCATCTAAGTTTGACTGATCGGACCTGACAGAAAAACCATGCTCTAAAAAGCATATGAAACAGGAAAATATTCCTAGTTGATGATTGGACGATAGCCGTGGTCACAAATGTCACCTTATCAAACTACCTTAACGCCTACCGTTTTTTTGCATCGCCGTAAGTCGCATTATCGGTTTATTTTGTATTACTTTGGTGTTTAAAAAAAATTTAATAAATAAATAAATGTGTAAATGGGTTTTTAACCGACTTCTTCAAAAAGGAAGAGGTTCTATGTTCGGTTGAATGTATTTTTTTATGTATGTTCACCGATTTCTCCGCCAATTCTGGACCGATTTCAAAAATTCTTTTTTTATTCGAAAGCCTATACTCCTGAGGTGGTCCCATTGTCACCAAGTTAGAATCTGATATTGGGATCCCATGAAAATCGAGGGAAACCCTCAAATTTTATAAGCACAACACGTTTTTCATAAACTTTCTAACGCAATTCAGATATTTGTGCCTGGTAATCATTATCTCATGTTGCTGAGCTGATGATGGAAGGTATAAGTCAGGATCTGATGATGGTATTTCATGAAGAATGTTTATTTAGCGATATTTTCGCCAATTGTTAACCGATTTGGATGATTCTTTTTTTGTTTGAAAAAATATTTTCTTGGACTAGTCTCATTTAAATTTGGTGAAGATCTGATGAAGAATTTTGGAGATAGGCAACGGAACTCTTCAATAAATGATAGCAATACGATCGGGATTTCTAAAATCGCATGTCTGTTGGTTGTTTACACTAGTTCATAACATAACATCACGCCGGCACGCTGTTTGTGGTTTCAAAACAAAACACTACAAAGGAAAAAATAAATTTAATTTCGGAAGTCGGTGTTCAAAAACGAAAAAAAACCGAAAACACTGACTTCCGAAATTAAAGTTATTTTTAATTTGTAGTGTTTTGTTGTTGTAAGTCGGTTTTTATTTTTTTGTTAAAAAGTTTTTTTATTTGGAGGCTTGTTAATGTTCAATGTTTTCACAGGCATATATAAGTTCATTAGGCAGTTTACTGTTATGGACGTAATTGTGTCTTCTCATAGACGTTAATCTATGCTCTTTTTATTTCGGTACCTATATAGTTCTTTTTATATCGTAGCTATAAGTACTGGTTAGCCCTGCTCTGTGGCTGAACGAATTATACGCGCAATGCTATTTACCTACTACGCCTAAACTACTCATTTGAATATTCATAGTGATGTGAACTGACATAATTTATCGATATTGTTTTGAAAGTCACACAATTGTATAAACACACTCTCATGTATTACATCGTCTACATCTCTTCTCCAATTCCCCTGTCGCAGGTCTGATGGAAGCTTTTGAAATAAGCTGCACCTTTGTGCTGTTCCATCCGAAGGTACTTATTTGATTTATTAAATGTTTTCAGGTTTACAATAAGGATGACTTTGTGTGATAGATCCGATAAAATATTTCATTTTAACCCTTAAAAACTATCGAATATCGATGCCTATTGTTGAAAAGTTTTCATAAAGACGGTACCTTAGCGACAGTTAAACTTAGTACCACTGCTAAAAGCCTTCCCTACTCCTTCAAGATATTCTTCATTCGCGCTGACTCTAATAATAGTCCAACGGCTAAGATATTGGCCTTCTCTCTATAAGACCTCTGCCTCGGGTTTTGCGGGCAGCAGGGCGGCAGCGGCGGTGGCGCGAGAGCGGCAGGATCTAATATGTAAAATCAAAGGGACCGGCCCTCGAAAAAAGCAGCGCGGCAGCCGCGCGAGGGCGGGCAACGAGTGGTGCACTCCAGTCAAACGGTGACCGCGCGCGCGTCTGCATTGCAGTTTTGTGCATTTATTTTCTTCTTTTGCCCACAATAAATCGAGCGTTAGGAATAAAATTAAGTAAAAAAATGTTGTCGCCGTTGTTCAGATATTTTGTTCGCGAATAAAAACAAATATCTCGACGACACAACATTACGATGCTATAGTGCCGCACGAACTGCCCGCTGGTTTCGAGAACGGGTCTACGTTGCCCGGCCCGCACCCGCGCCACCGCCACTGCCACCCCGCTGCCCGCAAAACTCGAGGCAGAGGCCTAATAAGTGGGATTGGGCTGTAATTCGCGTCACGGGCCCAGCGCGGATTAGTACGATAGAACCAAACACTCGTGGGAATCCTCGACTGTTTGCTTCTATCATCATATTTTGCTTATTGATCGTTATTACCCAGTGGTTAAACACTTAAGAGTTTAACCTTTAAAATAGTTTGCACCTAAACTATCGACACCGCACTATCCCCTCCCTCACCGGTAAAGGAGTGTGTCGGTGGCAGCGTGGCGTTTGCATAAAATCCTCGTTTGTCACGAGCCTAATGCGGTGCGTCCAAAGCAGGCCCGCTGCCCTGAGCTGTAATGATGGCTGGTCCAGACGTCGCTCGGGACTCTTCACTGCGTTTGTCTTTGAAAGGGTTCACCTTGTCGATGGTTCTCGTTTGTCACGGGCCCAATGCGGCGCGTCCGAAGCAGGCTCGCTCCCCGAGTCGTGATGTGACGAGCTCGCGAGCCTGAGCTGTAACGATGGCTGGTCCAGACGTCGGTCGGGACTCTTCACTGCGATTGTCTTTGAAAGAGTTCACCTTGTCGATGTTATGTTATTGCGACTGATTGATTTGTAACGCGGTTTTTTCAGTAAGTTCGGGATTTGTAACTAAAAAAGATGTAAGTATGTTAATGGTCTTTCGCAGCAGACATTTGCCGAGATACTCAAAGAAGTAGGTATGGTGGGGCAGCGTTAAAAAATTGTATTGTTGTGTTTGTTATTAAACCCGTAGAAATTGGTTTTGTCAGAAGGAAGTTTCTTGTTATGACGTAGGAAATTTCGGAAACTTAAAGTTAGGGTTACTACTAACAAGCTAATCAAACGATACTCGCTACTTAGTAGGGCTCGCTAATACGGTTCATTGTTTTTGAGTAATCTACAATACCTTACTACAAAATAAAAATTAATTTCACTACGCCCCGTCATTAACTAAACAAAAGTACTCAAAACTAAAACTAAATCAATTAATACAAATATCAAAGTTACTTCAAAGAGCTCGAAGCAACTCCATTCACTTCGACATCAAACAATTACCAAAATATTAAATTTTAATACATAATCGTTTTAGAAAGTTTAACCGTCGTAGAGAGTAAGTTTGGTTAGACCTGAGACGCAAATTCATCGCTGTCCATTAAATGGAAGAGGCGCGACTTTGAAGACCTCCACATAAACACTTCAATAAACGCACATTAAAAGATATGTCTCCAATTTAACTTGAATTTATGGTCACCGTAACTCCTTTACTATGCATTGGGACAACCCTACTCCGTTCAAATTCCATGCTAGTTATACATTGCTGCTTACGTTCAAGAACTTTCAACTTATCTACAGTTAAGAGCAGTGATGGGTATGGAATTTATAAACATTATCTTATAAGTTTCGACAGTTTTCATTGTGCGTTGACTCAGGTTTAGGTACTTAGTCCCCCACGAGTGTTCGGCCCATAAACTTAGAGAAATGTCCCGTTTATACTTCATAAAATTTATATGCACTTTTATTTCATCAATAAAGATCGATTTGACTATTTTGTTTGTTGCGATGTTGAGGGGTTAGGAAGGTACCGAGATGAAAATTTAATGTAAGGTGGCTAAACATGAGTCATGGTGAGATTTATTTTGTAAAACGTTTGGTTTTTAGGGTTCCGATCATATAAAGTTCCCTAATCTCTTCAAGGTTAGAGTGAACAGGCTCCTTCTGGGTAGGCTCGCTCCATCGTAGACTTTGTCTCTGTCATCTCTGACATAGACTAGAGTCAAGAGCAAACCCATTACAAATAAAAAAAAAATATATAGAATCACTCGGGTGTCTGTCTGTCGGTCTGTGTGTCTGTCTGTCTGTATGTTTCTGGATTTCACTGGACCGATTCTATTGAAATTAAGGGCTTACAGGTTTTAATTATATTATTTTTTAGAATTTAAAGATAAACAGTTTTTAAGTTATTCAAGAAATTAGACCAAAATGACCTTTATCTCTGAAACTGAGCCTAAAATTTAAAAAAAAATGCAAATAATATTCTGTAGTGTAAAAATCCCATGTTAAAAGAATGCAAATTTTGTTTCAGAACCCTTTGCACGCGAGTCCGACTCGCACTTGCCCAGTTTTTTCTAAGTTCAGTGGGGTATGTAACATTCCTGACTAATAGACAGGATCTACCTACTTGCAAAGTACGTACTATCGAGTTTCAGACTATGTATTCTACAAAAACAACCACTTTCGAGCCCAAATGTTCTACAATACCGACATTCTTACTCTAATCAAAGGTATACAGTATACGACATATCTGTGGTCAAGACAGCACCACTTATTACTCGTTCAATTAAGTCTGGTCTGCATGCTCGATTGTCATTGATTCGCAATCGAACACGTCAGTACAATTCCGGACCTCGTTCGCCGCACTTATAAACGCGGAAACGTAACACCGATTGATTTGTTATTCCTCGCTCGAATACCCGTCAAAGGTCGGTAACGAGGTAATGACAATGAATTCTAATAAAAAGACCCTGACAGCTTAAAAGCCTGTACCGATACAAGGTGTCTCAGAGTTGTGTGCTCAACTGCTCATATTTAAAGATGTTCTGTAGGGGAGCGAGGGGCTTGTTGTAACAGGGGTAAGTAGTAACAGGCCCTTTTCACTAGGATCTTAAACGCTATTAACGTATTTCTTTGACTCGATTTAACCTATAAACCGCGCCGCATCATGTTGCCATAGCCAATGTCCCGCCGACCGGCGCAGTGAGCGGAAGTGTGCACGTGCTTCATTTCTGCCAGGTAATATAAAATTGTACTGTCGTAAAATTTCGGTTTGCGTATTTAATATCGACTAATTTCAAATTTTCTATATCTTATTTCCATTCAAATTTATCTATCTCTGATAGTGTGTAACAGTTTTTATGATTGCTAAATTGTTTCTTCATCTTGATAAATGTTGAAAATCATACCATAGGGTTAGTTGTAACAAAATCCCGGGGCTTGTTGTAACGTGTTACAACATGCCCCAAGTTATGATGTAGATACCTACTTTTCTTATATATTCTTACATAAGTAGGTATAATACTTTGTTAGATAGCTATTAAGAAGAGATAATTACGAGCATACCTTAAATAATTTAATTACTTACTGTGATTTAAAAGTGCCATGATGATTATAAGTAGTGTTTAACTAAATAAAACTGTTAATTACTTAATTTTTAAGTGTTGATTAATAAAAAAATGTATTTGAGTTGATTTTTGATAAGAATTACGTGATACTTACTTTAGAAAGATGTCAATTTAAAAAAAAAAACAAAGAATAAATGATTAGAGGTATTATTGTCGTTTTTTTTTGTCGTTACTACTTGCCCCGGTAGATGTTACAACTTGCCCCAAGCACGAGGTAAGTTGTAACACCGCACTTCTTCTAGAAAATAATTGATTGTAAAATAATGACCAATAGTTATGGTATTATTTTTACTTGATTTGGTAGAGGAAGAGTTACAGTATTCATCCATCTTTATTTACTAGAAATTTAATCAATAGATTTCAAGATATATTAGTTTTAATGAAAACTGTTACAACAAGCCCCTCGCTCCCCTATCTCATATTTAAGGATGATGTTGTGTTTCTGTATTTGAGGAGTTCGTGGCTAGATAATAACAGCCGCACTGGTCGACCTTCAAAGTTAAGCAACGCTTGCCAAGGTTGGTCTGTGGATGGGTGACCATCTTAACATACCGAGTTTCCTTCGTGCATTGGAAAGCACGTTAAGCCGTTGGTCACGGCTGTCATTTGTAGATCTTTGGCAGTCGTTACGGATAGTCAGAAGCCAGTAAATCTGACTCCATCCAGTCTTGCCATGAAGTACCGTGCTACCCAGTTAATGGGTTGTGGAGGTTTGATAGGCAGCCGCTCCTCGTAAAATACTGGTATTCAGCCAAATTCGGCTTGACTGGAAGCCGACCCCAATATAGTTGGAAAAAGGCTAGGCAGATGAGGTTGTGTTTCTGTATTTGGGGGTCTACCTACTCTCTAAGCCCGAAGTTCGTAGTTTCGGCCTTAGTTACGGGCATTTTCTACTCCATGTCACCGACGGATTTACGATTAGTCCTGAACCCGAACCCGAACTGAGAATGAATGACAACACGATTTCACAGTCACTGTCAAATCGTATTGCCATTCATTCTTAGTTGACCTCATCTTTCGTAACTAATGTTGAAACCACGGACTTCGGGATTAGAGAGTAGCCCTCTAATAATTATATAGTGTAGAAACAATAGCTAATCGAAAACCAGCCAAGTGCGAGTTCGAACCTTACACGAAGGGTAACCGATAAAACACGTTTTATGTTTGCGAGCCCCCTTAAATTTTCAATTTAATAAATTTTTTATAAGTTGTTATAGCGGCAATTTATTTATTCACAAAATCCACAGCTTTTTAACAATTTCACTTAAAATAAATAAACCGATCTAACAGCCAATTACGGATTTAATCGAAATACAATTTCTATGAGCATTTCAAGTCTCTACTCTTCTGAAATACAGCCCCCTGACCGACAGACGGACGGACGGACAGAGGAGACTTAGTATTAGGGTTCCGTTGATTACCCTTTTGGTACGGAACTCTAAAAAGAAATGACTTTTACATTCAAAAAACGACTAAAAAATTTAAAATCCTAAATTTTCAATTTAATAATTTTTTTATAAGTTGTTATAGCGGCAATTTATTTATTCACAAAATCCACAGCTTTTTAACAATTTCACTTAAAATAAATAAACCGATCTAACAGCCAATTACGGATTTAATCGAAATACAATTTCTATGAGCATTACAAGTCTCTACTCTTCTGGAGATACAGCCCCCTGACAGACAGACGGACGGACGGACAGAGGAGACTTAGTATTAGGGTTCCATTGATTACCCTTTTGGTACGGAACCCTAAAAAGAAATGACTTTTACATTCAGAAAACGACTAAAAAATTTAAAATAAGTGACTCCCAAGCAATCTGATGTAATTGGTTGGGTGACGTTTATTTAAGTTCAATCACATATTTGATGCTCCCAACTGTATCAGACTACTTGAAAAGAGATTTGTTTTAAAATGTTATGAGCACGCATTTCTGAAACACCCCGTATTATAAAGACCAATCAAAGTTTATGGTCATGGGACTCATAACAAACCACCTTGGAGTCATTACCTCGTGCATAAAACGACAATATTCGTCACTCTGTTACGACGACCATTTAGGTTAGTTTATGTGTGTTTACTTTTGACGAGATTCATGTTAACTTTTTATGAGAGTATAATTTTTTTTTTATAAGGCCTTGAGGGAACAAACCCAAAATTCAGTAGTTTTTTGTACATACCCACATCAAAAAATGATTGTGATCACTAGCATTAGTAGCATTTTTAAAAATTAACTTTATCAAGAAAAAAATCTTTGTTGACTGTTTTCTTTACATAGAAAAACCTTGTTTAAAATAAAAAATAAAACTGTTTTTTATTATGTAGATATTAACAAAAAATAATTAATTAATCAAAATGTAATTGTAACAGGAATTTGATAGAAAGAAAAATACTGTTTAACCAAATTTAAACAACCATTTATTAATAAAAGGTTTATATTCAATATAATATAACTCATCCCCTGGCTCTAACAAATGCGGAGATCCTCCTGGGCATGCTGAGGATCAAGTTATCCAGCACTTCTTGGGGTAACCTGCCCCATTCTTGAATAGTTGCTTCCCTGAGCTCTGGCACTGTCTGGAGACGTGGCTGACGGTGCCAAATAAGTAGCTCACTTGAGAGCTTCCCACGCATACTCTATTGGGTTAAAGTTACACCTGTCTTAAACCCAATAGAGCACGCGTAGGATGCTCTTAAGTCTGAAGACTGGCCTGCTAGCTAGCCAGCCGGTAGGCCAGTATAACCTTATGATGTCGTATTCTTGGAGAGCAGCATTGACTCGTTGAGCTCGATTTGCGGGCGCATTATCATCGACCAGAACAAATTGGTTGCCGGGAATTCAGAGGCACTCACCAAGACCTCCGTGCTCGTAATCCATTTGATTAATTACTCAATATTTTAATAATAAAAAAAAAAAAATTAATTTCAAACAGGTTTTTTTATTTTTTTTTATTAAGTTAAATATAAAAAACAAAACAGCTTATGCTAGTGATCGCAAACTTTTTTTGATGTGTGTACCTTATTATTGTAAGACTTAAAAAAAATGTCGTAAATTTAGATACCTAATTAAATTGTACCTATTTGAGATAGTGCAAGTTCCATTAAAATACGCCGCACTGGTTGGTTGAGGTCCGATTGTCGTTTTTATATCCGAATAAGACATAACTTTACAAATTAAAAACACTATGTTTAACGAATAAAACTCAATTTTTTTAAGAAAATACTCTTTATGTCTTATAATTTTTTTCCAAAAAATAATGACTAGCCGTTTAGACGTGATTACTCATGTTAAAATCAACTACTCTAAGGTATCTTCGCCTAAGTTATTATATGCAAAATAATATACTTTAACTAACTTGTATCGCGTGATAGTATCATTATTTATTCAAAAATTAAATATCTGGTACCAGAAAAGGAATATTTTATGTGGTACACTGTCTTTAGCGGTAGTGCGCCCATGTGGTTACAGCTGAACGGAGCCCCATTTTCAGCATTGAATTAACCGGTCAGTTGTTGTCGACACACGATAAATACAAGGCATGCCTTTTAAGTTCTGTCGTTTCCATATTTCCCGGCAATTTTGAATTTGGTACTGTTCTATATTCGAATGTGTTTAAATTTTGAATCTCAAAGCAGTTGAAAGTATTAGGATTAATGCTATTGTTTAGACACAGCGTCGATTGGAATCTGTCAGGTTACGTACGAAAATGAATCTTTCTAAGGAAAATGTTCGTGCAATAATTTTCTACAACTTTAGAAGAGGCCTGACATGGGTTCAGTGTTTTGAAGAGCTAACATCTGTGTTCAGTGATGAAGCCCCATGTCTGCGGACTGTCGAACGCTGGTATTTAGAATTCCAGCGTGGACATACTAGTGTTAGTGACAAATCTTGCGAAGGATGCCCAAAATCCGCCTTCACTGATGATAACATCATTGCTGTGAGACAACTAATTCTTGAAGATCGTCATGTGACGTATCGAGAGATAGAGGCTCTATTAGGCATCTCAGGAACAACCATTTAGAAGATCTTGCATGAAGCGCTTGGTGTGAGAAAGCTAGTTTACCGTTGGATACCGCATCTGCTTTCTGACGATTACAAGGCGGCCCGCGTCAGATGGTGTAAGAAAACTCTGCAAAGGTTCAACCGAGGAGAGTCAAATCACGTCTACGACATCATCAGTGGTGACGAATCTTGGATCTATGCCTACGATCCTGATTCCAAACAACAATCTACAATCTGGGTCTTTCGAGACGAGCCAAAGCCGACTAAAGTTGTTCGTTCTCGAAGCACTTCAAAGAAGATGGTGGCCACGTTCGTTGGAAAAACCGGCCATGTTGCGCATAACGGTTAACGCAAAGTGGTATACCACAGTTTGTTTACCACAAGTCGAACTCGACTTCGAAAATCTAACTCAAAGCGACGCATCATCCTGCACCACGACAACATAAGCTCACACAGCGCTCGTCAAACGATTGAGTATTTGAAGCAAGAAGAAGTAGAAATTCTTGACCATCCTCCATACAGTCCTGACCTAAGCCGCTAAGCTAAGAAAAGTCTTCGTGGTCAAAGGTTCCAGTCCGGTGAAGAAGCAGTCGACGCTTTTAAGTCAGCCATTTTGAACACTTTTGAACTGGTTTGAGCGAATGGAAAAGTGTATTAAGCTACGTGGTGAATACTTTGAAAAACAATAAAAAGTACTTTAAGGTTCTAAGTAGTTGTGTTTTTTCTTCAAACGACAAAACTTAAAAGCCATGCCTCGTAGTAGAGATAGAGTTCCGGGAGCTGGAATTTTTTTATTAGAAATTTCCTCCTCTTTATGTATCTTTTTACGTAATGTCTGAAACATTAATCGTTTTTTTGTTAATAACGAAAAGCTAAGTGCCACCTTATTTCATCTTAATTTGTTAATAACAATTGCAATTTTTATGTGTTAATACATACTTTTGATACATCTTCATTCCGAATCGAATGAGCCATCGCTCAAATTCCTAGGAGCTTTATAAAAAAATCACAAGTTTTTGAACTTGTTGACTGTCCTCAAAAAGGTAGGCAAATCCAACAAAATTGAATTAAGCCCAAGACCCACTCAAAACACAAGGTGTCCGGTAACCATAGCAACAGATCTTAAGAAACTCACAAAAGCTGCTAACACACTTACTACCATTGACGCTGTAACATCGTTACCTTCCTGCTTGAAAGGGCTGCCAGACGCAAATTAACGATATCCATGATGTTCTCGTTTTGATTCGCTGTCGTGCTCACGGCTTTATGTTAATTTAATATTATATTTTGGAGGGTAGTCTCAATGGGGTGAACACGTTAGTAATGGCTGATTTTATGGAAAGTGAAAACGACTTCACGTGCTGTTTGGTTTATGTAAATGTATCTATGTTTTTATAATAATTTTGTTTTGTTATAAAAGAAGTACAACATACGAGTATTAAAAACTTACTCTACATCGAAAAGTGAATGAAAAATGTTTCTTCTTTATCTCGATTGGTGCTATTAGATTTTATTATGCTACTACCACCGGCATGTCGGTGTCGGTGGGATCGACATAAGTAACTTTGACTGCATATTTTGCGGCACAGAGGCAGCCAAAAAGAACGGAAGTAAGACATTATTTTTTGGTCTAAATGTATGCATTATGTATCAAAGATACATTATTTAGCTACAACCTCGGAGTCTTTAAGTCAACAGTGAATAGGTTAGGTACTTGCTACTAGGCAAGCGTGCTCCATCTTCGACCACATCATCGCTTGCCATCAGGTGAGATAGTGGTCAAAAGCGTGACTATCAATAGCTAAAAACTAAAAAGGCATCCAGTGTCATACAACGCAGCGCGCGGTACTGAGACATGACCCAGAAGATGTGAACACTCTAGTGGTAGTCTTACAACATAAACTGAGGCTCAAGACAAGTACTATTCTGTCAGCGGTAGCGTGACGAAAGTGATTTTTTAAACGACAAAAATGTATGACATTGACAAACTGTAGAAATGTCACATGATCAATCCCTTACACTTTGGAATTTCGGTAATTGCAGTAGCTAATAGAATGGCACTTTGTTTAGAGCCTCAGGTCCTTATAAATAAAGGCATCCCGCCTCTAATTGGAATACTTATATATATGTTTATCCCGACATAAAATAAATAATTATTTTTAATGGAAATTTTAAATCATTTTTTTTCTTTAAGAAAACAATGTTTTCTACCCACGATACAGGGGAAATTCCTTGTGTGGGGCAACCCCCACACTAGGATTTCTTTCTGTATCGTGGGTGCGTTCGCAAACATACAAATTCACATACACAAACAACCAGACCCGGAACAACTATATGTAAATCATACAAATATTTGTTTCGTGCGGGAATCGAACCCGCGACGCACTGCGCAGCAGTCAACCACTGCGCCAACCATGTCTTTATCTATACTAATTATAAAGCTGGAGAGTTTGTTTGTTTGCTTGAACGCGCTAATCTCAGGAACTACTGGTCTGTTTTGAAAAATTCTTTCAGTGTTAGATAGCCCATTTATCGAAGAAGGCTTAGGCTATAATATAGAATCATCATGCTAAGACCAATAGGAGCAAAGCAGTAATGAAACTTGTGGCGCAGACGAATTTGCGTGGGTCAACTAGTTAAATATAAAAACTGAATAACTAATACGAATACAAAAAATAAAGGTTGTGCAGATCAAAATCAGAAGCATTCACAAGCAGTGCGGCATCGGACTACACCCTCTGAAATCTAAAGTAATTTTAACAACAATCAAATCAGGTCCCTACAATAACTCTATCCTACCTACGTATAGGTTATGCAGATCAATATCAGCAGCATTCACAATCTCTGCTGCAGCGGACTGCACCCCTCGCGACCCTGCACCCTGCACCCTGCACGCTGCCCCCTCCCGCGCCCGTGTCCCCTCCTGCACACGTGAGTGGTGAGGAAGGGTAGCCGACTGGAGGACGATGGACGGTACTTATTCATTATTATGATTTAATTTTTGCTTTTAGGTTCTGTGATTTGATTAATAATCAGGTTGCTGTTGTTTTGTGATGGATGGAATTCTGCAATGACAGAAAATGTGAGTAGTTACATCTTGGGTTAATGTTATAAATTCTAAATTCGAGCATTTAGATAAATTACTAAAATAATTTTTAGAGTTGTCTACTCAGGGTTCCATACAAAAATGGTCAAAAGGAACCCTTATGGTGTGACTCAGTCTGTCCGTCTGTCACAGCTGGATATCTCAAGAACAACTAATACTAATAACTTGAAATTTGGAATAATACCTATTTTATGGACAAACGCCATCTAATATTGTTCCAAATTTCAACTATTTTGTAAATAAGAAAGAAATAATATTTTTTTTTGCAACAGCGACTGTTGCAAAAAAAAATATTATTAAGGGGCCTTAAAAATTCGAAGTGGGCATGTGGAGTTATCATAAAAAAGAGCGCTATTTGTACATTTTCAAACATTTTTTTAGGCCGCTTAGATAGTTTTTAGAGGTAAAATTTGAAAAATATGACCGCCCCCTTCCCTTTTTCTATCGGTCAAGAGTTGGCGCTGATCTAAACCGCACACACCGCCGCAGTGTTAAAATTCTCTTATAAATACAACCCTCGCCGATTAAAATTTAAAAACATTCCACGTTTTATATGTTGATACGGAACCCTCGGTGCACGAGTCTAACTTGTTCTTGACCAGTTTTTTTATAAACGTGATGCTACTCATATTATAAATATAAAATTAAGTCTATCTGTTTGCTAAATCTTCACGTCTTAATGGCTAACCGAATTTGGTTCATACTGTTTGTCCCGGGAGACGGGAGTATGTTCCCTCGAGACAAATCTAAGATTCCAGCTGGTGAAATCCCTGGCAGAAGCTATTTAGTTTCTAACATACTGATTAATATCGTTGCAGTAGCGCATTTATTTAGCTTTCAGTGAACGCCCACTACTTTTTTTATTTTTCCTTGATTTCAGGCAGCTGGGGCACATAAAACACGATACATAAATAAGCAGCATACAAACAATAACTCTAAACTAATCATTATTTATACAGAAAACTTAAAAACTACTTGCACACGAAGTGACAGCGTCGTGTAGCGCTGCAAGGTGTCGCGTAGCTTCTTTTATTTTATACATTTTAGTGGTACCTACCTGCGTACCCATTAACAGCGTACCGGCGTGATGTTATGTTAAGAACTGGTGTAAACAATAAAAAGACATGCGATTTCAGCAATCTCGATCCATTTGCTATCATTTATTGAAGAGTTCCGTTGCCTTTTTCCGAAGTTCTTCGTCAGATCTTTACCAAATAGAAATGGAACCAGTCCAGGAAAATATTCTTCCAAACCAAATCAGAATCATCCAAATCGGCTGACAATTGGCGAAAATATCGCTGAACAAACATTTTTCATGAACATGAGATGATGATAACCAGGCACAAATATCTGAATTGAGGTTTTCCCTTGACTTTCATGGAATTCCACCATCAGATTCTAACTTGGTGACAATGGTACCAATCGGGCAGTATACCCTTTCAGTTATAATTTTTTCATAAATGACGGAGTTATAAGGTAACAAATTTAAAAAAAAAATACAACTGACGATACGACTTATTTATTTTAGCTCTTGATCTGCAAACCTCGAAGTCCATAATTGTAATTAAACAACAAGACAATAACAGACTCTTTATCAAAGGGATTGAAGAGTCAAACCATTTATCATAACCGCATCAGTCAGCCAAACTTTACAAACGCGTCCCACGCGTCACTCAGTATCAAAACTATGACCGTTACTGATCAAATCCCGATTCAAGCCGAGGGACACGGCCCTCACGGCCCACACCTCATCGCACCGATCCTGGGGGACAGAACAAAGGCAAGGTGCACACGATCGGCCGCGTCAAATCTCCGCGACTATTGTGTCGCATCGAATGTCGCACGTCGCATTGTGTCCGTCACCCTCCCGCGCGTCAACGACATTAAATATTATTATTAAAAGATTTATCGCGTGGAAAATTGCACTTATTGTTAGTTACGATAGTAATATTTCATGTGATTATGAATTTATTTTTATGTTAATTATGTACGTGTGCATAGGTGGAGGGTTTGCTGAATTACTATTATCCAAACTTAACGACTAACGGTCTTCTTTCTATGTAGATAGTTCATTTTGCTTTTTTGTTTAGTGGAAAAAAATATAGTGTTGCGAACGGGGTGTAAAGAAATTAAATTATACCTCATCGAATGTAATGTTTATTACACCAAGTTTTTCTTTTAGCTCTGTATTGACGTGTGCGAAAAAAAGGTTTGCGTGTACAGTTTAATAACTTTAAGCTTTTTTATTGAACGCAAACTGTAACTCTTCATTTGAATAATTTATATGACAGTAAGTTTTAGCAAAAAAATGATGATACAAATAGAGATGAGCTTAACGTTTCATAAAATTATAAGTAAGTGGCGTGTTTCAAATAAGTCTCAATCGTAAATATTAGCAAAACTGCTTTCAAAAGGTAATCCTTTTAAAAATGTAAATACAACCAAAACAATTTTACCTAACGAAATCAAATTAGCAATATTCAAATCCATCCATCAGCGAAAACAAGAGTTTTTTAATCGGCCGCATTTGACAGCGGCTTAGCTCCCCCGTGACGCCGACAGTGGCTGGTGACGGGAATTCGCACGCGCGAGCGACTCGCAACAGTGTGGCCCCAGCTTTAGAATCAATCCGAGGTGGACCAGGGTTGAAAAGGCGTAAGTGGATTTCAGGTGGATAACATTTTAGTTTAGTGTATGTTTGGGACACAAAATGCTTTCATTGGTATGGAGATTTGTTTCTGAAATTAACGATAGGTTTTCAATTTGTTAACGAATTCAGCTGCAGTAAATAATATTGGCCATAGTTCACTATTACTAAGGGCTCCATCACTTGAATATGAATAATATGCTCCACTGTTCCGTATACAAGTTATGTTAAGTGTTATGTCCACATAACTCGACAAAATGTGATGAACTGGAGATATGTTCTTAGCGATTTCAATTTGAAAGACTTTTAAGTATTTCTGTAGAATTGCCAATGAATTTCAAGTTAGATTTTAACGGAGCCATGGCTAGCAAACAGTTTTAATTAACGTCCATGTAAAATAAAATCGCGTTCACAATCAATTGCATTTAAGCCGTTTTTCTCTCCCACATCCAATATATTGAGATTTAAATAAGTATAAATAGTGCGTGCTGGCAGAGGTAGCGGCGGTAACAATAGGTAAGGGTGCAGGGGACGCCACGACTCCGCAACTAATCGCCTTTCCATCCGACAGTCGCACAATCGCAGCTCTGCGCACGGCTTTATTAATAATACGCTGTTGCTTTTTCACATGGCTGGCGATTAAAAGAGTCAGTCAGTTTTAAATATGTTTGCGTTATGGAACGAAATGTTATTAAAAGTTTGGGAAGAATATTGCGAAGGTTTTTTGGACGAAAGAAAACTACGTATTTAGGTTTATTATTTTGGTTTTTGATGAGTTTATTGATTTAAGTCTTAAGGCGATGTCAGGTCTCCGGGGGACTCAACCGTGGTTTAGTTTACTTATGTAATGTGTCAGCTAACACCTCACCTCACTACAAGCCTTGCTGTGTAACTAAACCTCTCACGGTAAGCACTGATGATCACGACTGCTTACAATTTAATAAGAATAACAAGTGATATTCTGAGACAGGGAAAAATATAAATCATTTCAAGATCACAACGCTGAAATTTTGACTTTTAGACAAAAAAAAAACCGGCCATTTGCGAGTCGGACTCTCACACGAAGGGATCCGTACCATAAACCGAAAAATAACACGTCTCTCGTATGCGAGCCATTTTTAATTTTATTTGTTGTTATAGCAAAAATAGAAATACACACTCTGTGAAAATTTCAACTGTCTACTTATTAAGATTCTTGAGATAGGTAAAGTTCGCTTACAGTCAGACGAACGGAACGGACGGACAGCGGAGGCTTAGTAATAGGGTTCCGTGTTTACTCTTCGAGTACGGAACCCTAAAAACTACACTAACTAAAACATTTGACGTCAACAAAGATCTATCATATAAGAAGAGAAGTTATTCTACTTGCGATCACTATCAGAATGCAATAACATTAGGTGGCATTAAGATGTTATCAGCAAGTAATGTAGATTGTGTTCGCGCACAGTCGCGCGCATCTGTCAGTGGCATCAGTGGCTCATTGGGTACCTGTCATGTGTGGGACGAGCTGCTGACGTCATTGTCTACGATGTACGGCGAGGTACTTTAGAATAGTCAAGTTATTTTTTGCAATGTAATCATTTATTACCGAGGAGCTTGTGGCTAAGTAATAACAGCTGCAAGGATCGATCTTGTTCCACGCGCACCTCAAAGAGATGTCAACATAGTAGACGGGGACTCTCATATGAAGGGTTCCGTAGATACCATAAACCAAAAAAAACGTTTCTTGCACGGGAGCTCCATTTTTATTATTGTTTTTATTATTGCCGCTATTACAAGCAGTAATAGAAATTCATACTCTGTAAAAAAATATATTTAACTAACTATTGAGATATAACCCGCTGACAGACAGACAGACGGACTGACGGACGGACGAATGGATTTACGGACGGATGGACGGACGGACGGACGGAAGGACAGTGGAGAGGCTTAGTAATACGATTTTCCTAAACTATATGCCTGCGTCTGTGTTTCCAAACGCTTACAACCCTAATCTCTTCAAAGTTAGAGTGAACAGGCTCCTTCTGGGTAGGCTCGCTCCATCGTAGACTTTGTCTCTGTCATCTCTGACATAGACTAGAGTCAAGAGCAAACCCATCACAATTAATAAAAAAGCTTAACAGAAACAATATTCTCACCATTTATCGTATCAAAATCGCACTGTAGCCAACTAATATCAATGTGACCGGTCGATCCGACCCTGCCTACCCAGTACCTACCCACCGACCGCGGCCGTCGCACGGCGCACTATCAGGCCGTGAGGATCTTTTCATTAAGGTTATCTGGAGCTGATCTCAAAAACGCCACGTGGACAGCCTCCCGATCCCGATGTGTGCCAGACTTCAATGAGATTACGTATTGTGTGGGAGATCGGTTCAGTACTTACTTTGAAGCTCGTTAGCTAGGCATAAGGGATGGTGGAGTAGTATTTGTATGTAGAACATCTGTTCAATTTACTTTGGTCGTTGGAAAATTACGGATTGAAGAGAACGAGGAAAGCATGTTAGGTGTTAAGTTAGTGCTAAAGAATACTTTTCTCCTACATTCGAAGTTTCGGAATTAGAACATAATTGATCAGAATATTATAGAATCATCAAGATACCATTTAAAAAAAATGCTGAATATGAGTCTCCTTCAAAACTTACTAGAGTAAAAGTAGGTGAACATTCCAATTTCCCTAAGCGTTTCTAAATGTCTTTTATAACGCGCACAGCAAAGCAGAGAACTCTCTATCTCTTTAAAGTCAGAGTGAACCAGGCTCCTTCTGGGTAATCTTGCTCCAAAGTAGACTTTGTCTCTGTCGTCTCTGACATAGACTCGAGTCAAGAGCAAACCCCTCTAAAATAAAAATAAAACATTGATAAACCAAAAATACACAATTTTTCAAATATAGATATCATACTGAAGGAATAACCCATAGTTTGTGAATTAACTGACCAAAATCGTTTTAAAACCTCTCACTCAAAAAGACCAAGATGCTCCTCAACAATGCTCGTTAATTGCACCTCTCTCACGGCACGCGGGCACGCGGGCGCGCGGGCACGCGGGCACGCGGGCACGCGGGCACGCGGTAGGGTGAGCGCGCGACTTATCGGTAATTAATAATCGCACTCGCGGCAGAAACGTTTTTAATTTGCGCTACACGTGCGCGACGAATGGCGGCGCGTGCGTCGTGGAGGGGATGCCGTGTGGGAATGAAAATATGGTCTGTTGTGAGATGCCGTCCGCTTTATATGCAAAGCATAATTAGCAAACCGTTTATGTAAGTAGTCTAGACGCTTTTGTAAAGGATTTCGATGTTTTATTTTTTCTTGTAAATTTCAGCGAAAAAGTTACAAGAAAAAAATACTATGCCAAAAGCGAAAAACGTCCGTAAATCCCTAACGTTTACACAAAAGTGCTACATTCAAACATGGACAGCACGACGAGTCGTCGAACACTTTTATCAATGTTCGCTTTTCAATAAACCTCTAACAAACTGGCCAGTTGACTCGCAGCTTTTTTACGCCAATAGAGTCGCTTCCGGCGCCGAACGGAAGTGGCCCGGTTCGGCGCGACCGACAACAGGAGCGCTTACCTTAGTTTTTTATTTGTGCCTTCCTGATTTATGGTTGTTTTGAATTTGTTTGGGCCACTGTGTCCGCGCCAAAATGCTTTCGACACTTTCAGGAAATCTGGACATGCTTTTTTCCAATCCAACTCGCGAACAAGTTGAAAATTCTAACTTGCAGATACAAAAATGTGGGGAATTGTGTGCGCGGGCTTTCTATTACAACTTGCTCGCTTGACCATCAATATGTGAAACTTTTGAACGTCACTTCCGTTACGTAATTCATGACATTAGTTACGTAAGATTGCCGCTAGTTTTTCAAGAAGGAAAAGTGTTTTATTAGTGCCCACGGGAAAGTATGTTACACAAATTGAAAGGTAATCACTAAACAAAATCAACACATTTCGGTGCCCTACGTCACAAAACAGATCTGGGTTGTAAGTACACCAAATAAAATAAAGTTTCATCCAACAAAGAGACACATTTCCCACAACGTACGCGTCCGTTACCAAGCACCTAGAATACCTCACAATAGTCTGTCTAAAGAAAACTTTGAACAACACAAAACCTTTCTCGCAAAGAATAAACTGAAAGAGCGCAAAACACTTTCGAAAAAAGTCCAGCGAAATATTTTTCATTAGGGCCGAGGCAAACAATGACAATTGAATCTCGTGCACTATACCTTCCGCGGATTACTGCGACTTATTGCGACTCGACAACCGTCCCGCGCTCAAAAGAATAATATGTCTTTATAACGGATCCCGCGGCTTTCCCTGCCTTACTTCTTACACATTTTTCAGTGAAATGTGAGAGCTCCTTTAGTTTTTCCACGCCCATTCCATTCGAATTTCAACTCAATGTCCAAAAGTCCACATCTTCTTTTTCTCTGAATTGCTGCTTGGGAGAATATATTGCATTGTCTTGTGACGTAAATCATTCTGGAATAAGACGCGTCAAGATGAGCACACGAAATTGTACTTTGGAATTTAAGTGTAAAGGTCAATTTTCAGTGATGTTACGTAGCGTATGTGATGTTTTTGATTGTGATGGGCAGTCTCACGTGGTAAAAGGTCACTCTTCCCGTGACGGACGAATTAAATTTATAAAATGAAAGAAAGCGCCAGGAGAACAGTTGGATTATCTCGCTACATTTTATGAGCAAATATACATACGAATTGTATTTAGTAAATGTCGCAGAAGCAGTAATGCCTGATTTATTAATCTTTTGTAACTCTTGGTGCGAGATTTATGTTCTCGAAGAAGTTGAATGAATGGATGTCAATTTTTCCTTTAATATTTTTATTACTACGCACGATCATCAAAGAATATCTATACTTAATTGTTTTACGAAGCGTAGATGAAAGCTCACCTTCTAATTTTAGTTTCGTCTATATTTAAATTGTCCATTTTCATTGTTCAGGCATTATTATCTAGCTCAGAATACAAACGAAGCTACCGAAACAGCACCTACCCAAGAAAAAGTAATTTCATCGCAAAATATATTCGAGATCGTAATGAAAACGGCGACAATATAAGAGAATCAGAACTTATCTGCAGACCGGGGGATAAAGACGTAATTTTATTAGACAATACACCTTAACTCTATAAACATAATCTTTCATTTGCACAATTGTTTACGACTTCAGGCCTACTTATTGTTCTATCTTTCTCGCGCTTCAGTAGCTAGTGTATTTTGGTCTCTTTCTAAATGAAGGTGCGTTCCGTGTAGTGTTTATTTTGATCGCGGTTGACCCTCGCGTAATGATGATTGGTTCGCGCCACTAAATTGGAGGTGGCGTGGACACACGAATTCACTTAGTGGTCACAGTGCTGTGCGACTGTTTGGCGGTAATGTTGCACATTAATAAGCGTCACGTGCAGTCGTGCATGCTATTTTGTATCGAGAGGATGTTTGCTTTTTTGGTTTTCTTTGAAATAATTTTGATATTGCAAAAGAGCATCTGTTAAACATGTAAAATATTACTTTTGCAAATTTCAAATATCAGCGACTTCTTGAATGACCCGATTTGCTGAGATTTCTGAAGTCTAAAGCTTCTGATGTTCTTTTGCTGCTTCTGCTGCATTGTGTTATGTTTTCTTAAAGAGTAATCTATCCTGTTCTTTCTGAATTTTTTAACATTCTGATTTATTTAGAAGTCTACTTTAATTGCACCCTATAACCCCATCTTTTCAAATTCAACCACAATAATGATTGGTATTTCTTCATTAAGCTCCACCATTCACTAGCACCCCTATTCCCCCACATATGTTTTTGTAGGAACAAACAGAAGACCTGATGAATATTTATTATTATCCCCATACACATTTCCTAATAGCCCGTGTACATATACTGCGTTATTTATAAGCATTATGTATAGATTCGGATCGAGTTCGCGTCATTACCTTTTCTTAGATGTGTTCGTGAAAGAATATTTTGACATCCAATTGGTTCAGGATGGGATGGGAGGCTTTGTATCGTGATTTTTATGTTTTTGTTTTTAGTTTCAGAGGTTTACTACTGTGAACATGTTTGGTGTGTTATGTGGTGATTTTGACATAGATGTCTGTTTACAGTTTTGGTAGTATCTGCCTTTGAAATTGCGTCAGGATGTTGCATAAAAGCTGTTATATGACAGGACTTAAAACATAGTTTCTAGCACTAACCCTATTAAGACCCTATTAAGCAAGTATATGCCAACCTACAAAAAAACATTAATTGTTTTTTTTACAAACAGAAAAGAAGAGAAGTTAGATCATTTTACAAACTAACTAGTTGACCCGCACAACTTCGTCTGCGTCACAATTTTCATTACTGATCCTCTCCTATTCGTCTTAGCGTGATGATATAACCTTCCTCGATAAATGGGCTATCTAACACTGAAAGAATTTTACGAATCGGATTAGTGCGTTCAAGCAAACAAACAAACAAACTCTTCAGCTTTATATATTAGTATAGATGATGGTTCTTTAAAAAAATCCATTACAGCTTTCGTGTCGTGTTATTGTTCTATGAGCTCTTAATGCTCAAAAACTTCAAACTACTCTAAACCACAGCTGTGTGTGTTGACATGCTACTGCTTCTTTGCGTCAAACCATAGTCAGTGTTTACCTGAACCTTTTACTGTGTGCTAAAGTGAAAGCCGTCCTTAAATACGATAAACTATTCAACATAATAATGGCTTTCCAAATCAATGGACAGCATCAAACGTTAGCCACACTGAGAATATCCCCTGACCTAACTCTCTCACAATATTTAAACAATTAATTCTTCGATTCATTGTCAGTGGAGCGGTAGTGTGGCGAATGCGGCTCACACGCGGCCTCCCTGTTCCCTCAGATGACTATGAATGCCCTCACGTGACTATGCTTGAATGCCGTGGCTAATTGTGACTATCAAACGCCACGTGGCTTCGAGGGCAGAAGGAATCACCTCTCTCGACAGCCAATTGTTTTGGGTAAGAGAATTTCAACTGTGGATGAATATGGGTCGGGGAAGCGGAATTCCGGGCAGTAATGTTAAACCGAAAATTGGGGCTTCTTAGTGGAATAATAGTAACACAGATTTATATGATTTTTTGTGTTAGTCTTCACCCCGAATAGCAGAATAACTACTAAAACATTAAAAAAATTACAAAAAAAATGATGAAGAATAGTTATTTGTGCAACAAGAGAGCAAAGTCGTTTTTTGCTGCGAGTGCTGATTTTGAATCCTGAGCAAGCGAAGGATTTAACGATTGAATCACAAGCGTAGCGAGTGATTCTAAAGTTTAATCCTGAGTGTGGCGAGGGCTTCAAAGGCACGAGATGCAAAAAACTTTGCCCTCGTGTAACACACATAACTATTCTTCATCATTTTTATATAATAAACAGGAATAGATTGAAATAACTATTTATTGTGAATCAAAATAATTAACATTGCAGATTCAATAAAATGGAACATTTTAAAAGTTAAAAGTAAATTTACTACAATTCTGCAAATTAAAAGTAACAGATTTATTTGGCAACGTTATAGTTGCATTGAATTGAGTTTGATTATCTGGGGTTAAGGTTTCTGTTTCAGTGGCGGATTGAGAAGGAACAACGGTGAACCTTGGTGACTGATCGGCTTTCTGTATAAGTCAAGAATCCGAGGTCGAATTCAGACTTATTGTTTCCACCTATTTTATTTATTTCCATAGGCTGTCTTGAGTATTTATTATTATGGTATTGTATGAAAAATCGGTCGGTTTTTCTATTGGCTGGACGTAAATTTTAGTATTTTTCTACAATAGTTACATATTCTTCGCGTTCGACAAAAGACCTGTCGAGGTTTGTCTTCGTATTTTTCAATTTTACTAACAGTAATTTATGTGAATGCTTTTCGATATTATTAACTGTTAGCTGTAATAGCTCGTTATTGCGACACGCCCCACTAATTCCTATGATCAGTACAACCTGTAATGAAAATATTACATAATTAATATGCATAATTTAACATTTACAGCGTCTTTTACATATTGAAATAAATATTTTAACAGTATTGCTAAGCCAGACTAAGATTCATTGCGCCTCCAAAAAATAGTAGTAGGCAGTAAGTACCTTTATACATAACAGTCTACACACAAATTCTAATAACTAACAACATAGATTCACAGGTATCACTTACTTTAGCGGCAAGAAAATTGCAGTCCGGAGCTTCATTAAGACATTTTTCTATGTTAAGAGCCGTGAAAATTTTGAACTTTTTAGCGTTATGGCCAACTGACATTCTTTTTAGAAAAGATAGGAGTTTTGCGTATGTTTCAATATGCACGTTATGTTTTGTTTTAGTAGCTTTCAACATTGAGTAAATACTCCACATTGTAGCTGATTGCCTCGTCTGTGATAAATCTAAAAAATAAGATAGCAACACCGTCTCCAAAAAACTGCTTGCGCCCCTTGTAAGTCTCCATTCATTGAAGACATGGTATGCTTTTAGATATTTCTCGCGAGAATTCTCAGGTAGAACTTAATTCTGCATTAATAACATGTTGTTTTAACTCTTCCGGTGTTGAAATACTGTTCTCGTCGCTAGTTGCACTCATATTTTAATATTTTTTAACTTATTCAACTCTTTACGCCATCCACGAAATTTTATTTCCGCTCTTTTATTTAAATTAAGGCGTGTTCGGAAATAACACCCATGATATTTTATTATTCAAAATATATTACGTAACATTATTGGAACTAGAAATAAATATCTACAGGTTAAATATCAGTTTTATTTGCAGTAAGTACTTATTTCGTTTTAATACAACAATAAGTTAAAAAAAACAATAAATTACATTAAAAGACATAATTATCTTTTTGCAAAATTTCTTTAGTTAGTACGAAATTCCGAACGTGTTTGTCTTTGAGGTCGAATTCAAAATCGGAAATTCGAAAGGACTGGTCTTTGTGTTCGTGTCTTTTTTTGTTAGCTTATTTTGACTACTTTAAAAAACTACTGCGCATTTTAGTTGTTTGACCTTATTGATTTTTTTCCATTTTTAGTGAAACTAAAAGCTAAATTGAATATACTACTCTGTCAAGAAAGTACCGGGAAAAGATCAATAATACACAAAATGTCTGTTATTCATCCAAATTTATTTTATCACCTTCAAAGTATGCTCCTTTAGAAACGATACACTTGCGCCAACGAATAATCCATTCATCAAAACATTTTTTGAACGCTGCTTCCGGAATTGAGTTCGGTTCTCGCCGCGAATTCTCCTTTATGTCTTCTATCGATTGAAAACGGGTGCCACGAAGTGGTAATTTGAGTTTAGGAAAAAGAAAAAAGTCAGCAGGAGCCATATCTGGTGGTTGCTGGATGGTATTTGTTGAGTGTTTGGTTAAAAATTCGTTCACAATGATAGCCTTGTGCGAAGGCGCATTGTCGTGGTGCAAAATCCAAGAATTTTCTTTCCACAAATCTGGCCTTTTTCGTCGAATTTGCTCTCTTAAACGCCGCATAACGCTCAAATAATATTCTTTATTTACCGTTAGACCTTCCGGTAAGAATTCAGAGTGCACAACACCGCGATAGTCAAAGAAAACAGTCAACATGACTGTTGACCGAAACCGAAAAAACCACGCCAAAGTCGATCAAAAGTCTCTGATCGACTTTGGCGTGGTTTTTTCGGTTTCGGTTCAGTTGGAAGGCGCCACTCCGAAGCTTGTTGACTAGTTTGCATGTCAAACTCGTAAACCCACGTCTCGTCACCAGTAACAATGCGTTTCATGAATGTTGGGTCCGAACTGACTCGTTCTAGCATGTCCTCAGCGACTTTCATGCGATTGAGTTTTTGGAGAAAATTCAGATCTTTTGGGACTAGCCGAGCAGCAACATGTTTCATACCCAAATGATTAGTTAAAATGGTACGGATCGACTCGTGAGATACAGAAAGTTCGGCGGCTATCTCTCTCAGAGTTGAATGGGGATTTTCAGTCACTATTTCCTTCACTTTTGCGATGTTAACTTCAGTTGCAGACGTTGACGGCCTACCAGAGCGAGGCAAATCTTCCATCACATCTCGACCGCTTTTGAACGCTTTGAACCACTCATAAGCACGAGTTTTTGATAAAGTCGATTCACCGTAAGCCTTCTGTAACATTTTCAGTGACTCCGAACACGAAATTCCATTGGCGATGCAAAATTTAAGACAAACTCTTTGTTCGATATTTATGTCTATTATGAAATTCGCAATACACACTTTATATGATATTACTAAAACCAGCACTGTATTTAATATAAATAACAGATGCAACTCAAACTCCGCGCCAAAATGGAAAACAGTTGTGCCAATCTAACAACTACAAAAAAAAACAAAAATTTGAATTTGGAACCATAAACAAATCATCCATTCCCGATACTTTTTTGACTGAATGTAGGTACTCGTACAGTCTGTTGTCAACATTATCTGATCCACCCTAAAAACAAACGAATTTGGACCCTCTGCTTGTTACATTAAGGTTCATTCAATTTATATTAAATTAACAGACAAGTGCTCAAGGACTCGATGAACATATACAATAATAATACAGACACGCAAATTTGATCTTTAACACGTAACGTTTAGGTAAACCCACCCAACATTGTCGGAGCCACCGGCATTACGTATCATTTTGTTAAGCTATTTTAATCATTATCTCGTCGACTTTAAAGTTGAAAAGCTTTTAAGTTACTCTATATAATTACAACCCAATCTTTAATTTCGCGTATTCTCGACAAGTTCTTGTGGCTTAGCGGTTTGATGCTGGATTGGCGACGAACAACATGTGGGTTCGAAAACACATACCATATGCTAGGTACACGTATTAGTTTCTTTTTTAATTAGTTGCAATGACAATCAATTAAAAAAGGAACTATAATATTGCTTGCATTATTAAAGAACGACCAATATGATTTACGCCTAATAACTTATCTTGTAAACAGGTGGGTAAATTAAAAAAACTTAAGTTTAGAGAATTTAAATTTACCAAGAATGGTTGGATACGAAGTAAAGCATACATTTGCTTTGTGAGGTAGATAATAATTTCATATAAGTGACAAAAGTTACACTACGATCAATAGCAGTGACTGCGCACACACATTTGTAAATCGTTCCACATAACTCGTTAACAATTTGGTGTAAAAAAGCATCATGTCGCAACTTGATGACTATACCAAACATAAAATCATATTTTTACGTGAGCAGAATGTTGGAATTAGAGAGATTAGTCGTCGACTTAATATAGCAGTAAGTGTTTTTTATATACCTATTTTATTTTATTGATTGTGATTAACGCGTACCTTACAAGTTACATACACGGTTCCAAAAATGTTTTTTTTTTTGTTTTAGAGAAATACGGTCAGGCTATGGCTAAGACGTTATGAAGACAATGGAAATATTCAGCGGATTCGTCCAGGAGTAAAAGTCACGCTGCTGGGATAAGGAATTATAAACCGGCACTGAAAATTGCATTAACACCTGCTCATCGCGAAGAAAGGGTCCGTTCTGGCCAGGAATTTAAATTTTAATTGGGAAGAAAATGTTGTGATTTTCACTGATGAAAAATCATTTAAATCGGACAAAGATGGACGTAAAATCTTATGACGAAGGAAAGGAGAACGCTACAATGAGAAGTGCTTGCTACCTTGTAGAACCAGCGGTAGAATAACCCTGGGCTACTGGGGCTGGATGTCGTCTATGGGACCTGGTGAATTGGTGGAAGTTGGTGGTAGGTTTAATAGTAGTTTGTATTTGGAGATTCTGCGTGACGTCATGCTGCCGACTGTGCGAATTGCCTATCCAACATCACATATTTATAACTGCTCCATCCACCGTGCAGGCATTGTGCAGGATTGATTAGCTGCTCAAGAAGGTGTGACAGTTATTAATTGGCCATCTAAAAGTCCTGATTTGAACCCTATAGAAAATCGGGTCAAATGGTTTTAAATTGGGTCACAACGGAAGTGCGAAACAAACACAACTTAGCTGAGATCGTGACATCGACTTGGGAGCACATGAGAGGCAAAGATTTGTGTTGGAATATGGTTCGCGGTATGCGTAGCCGCTTACAGCAAGTTATAGCAGGGGACGGTGCGCCAATCCGCTACTAATTAATCTAGTGTCTAGGCATTTTTAAACATACCATGTAAGTAAATGCTCAATGGATTGACTGTTAAACCATTAAAATGTTGCTGATTATGTGGTGACGTTATTGTTATAAATAGATTTTTCTATTTAAATACTATTTTTAACGATTTTCTATTGGTTTTGTTTGAATAACACAGTCCACGCTATTGTTTACGTTTACCGTAATTCTACGCCATGACGGTGACTCATCGCCTCTGCCGGCACAAACAGCTGACCACTTTGGAGTGCTATCAATTGCGGGCGAAATCAGTTTTTGTATCGCGCGCATAGGTAAACAACTTTGCTCAGTTTTTTCGGAAGTGGGTACCTCTGTAACATCGGTGGGATTTTTACTTATTTGAAAATGTTTACTGTTGGTTTCCTTATTTTGGAGATTTATATCGCAATCAGGATTTTGTACAAAACCCATAGGGCCACGATCACACTCAAAACTGTTCATCAAACCAGCCCCTCGTTTTTTTGCAACTTTACTATTTGAATATTTATCGTTGCTTAATGGTAACTTATTTCGATCATCAATTTTCGATTCAACCTGAGCTACCTGTTCCTTTGTCACATAGCTATCCTTTATAAGCCTCACCTCATTTTGTAATACTAAGATATATTTCAATAATTTCATTGCATCTAGGTGATCAAAGCTAATCGGTGGCAGTTTAAAAAGATCTCTAGCCACAAAAATTGGTGTATTATCTGGTTCAACGCTTTTAAACAATTGAATAATATCTTCAATATCTCGCTGGGACTTACCCTCACTCCTCCTAGTTTTCTTTTGGGAAGACAGGGACACAGCTTCAAACAGCATTGTTTTTGCATCTTCGATTTCAACACTCGTAAAAGCCGTTACACAAACACGCACAAGACTTTCCTCGTCCATCACCTGGATCTTATTTTGGATGTATGCAAGTAGTTCACTGATTATTATGTTAGCAACGGTTGCACTTAACAATACTCGACATCGTTTAAATTTTATTTATTACACTCGTTTGCGCTAGACATGCGTCAGCGTTGCCGCCATGTTCCAAACTGAGCATAAGCACACCTTTTTTAATGTTTATAAATGGTTAGATTTGATTATGGCATACTAATATAAAATGTATATTAATTTGGAAATATATGAGCATTTACTTACTTTATCTTAACTAAGTGTTTTAATGAAATAATAAACATTTTAAACTTGCAATTATTTAGTTTTATTTCTATACAAACTGCCCTTTTAAAAAGGCTTGTGTTTAAACACCGCCCAAAAAAGTACCTATTTTACTACCAAAAAAGTTCTAAACGGTTACCAAAACAGATAAATGGTCACCAAATAATATTCGAGAAGTAGCGCTCGCCGGCCGCTGCCGCGGCACCGCTCGCTTCGCTCGTTCGGCTCGCGCGTGGTTGGTCACAATTCTAACCTAACCTAACCTATTTTATCCAGTTTGTAACCCCAAGCCTACATTTTATGGCAATCACAGTTGAGTTGGATAGAATTTGGTGACCGTTGATCCATTTTGGTGTCTAGGCTTAGAGTCTTAAAAATATTATTTTTGGTGACCGTCTAAATTATACCCTTTTAAAAAGACAAGACCCTACGTCGTTCATTAAAGAAATGTAAAATAAATGTTATGAAATAATTAAAAAAAAACAGCTGAGCAAAAAGCTATATTTAGGTCAAACTTGGTTCGAACGTAGATAACGATGAACATCGCACTACCTTAGTGACCGCAAGACCAACTCAACTCTTATAAGGCGCATTAAAATTTGATCTTAGTTGTAATTTCTAGACGCAATATTCTAAACAATTTGAACCATATAGTATACTTTCATAAAGTTTATTCTTGCACAGCACAAGTAGCCAACCTTCTCCTCGTGCAAATAGTTTTTTTTTGTATTTTAAATAATCACTCCATTGAGACATCATAATAAAAAACAACCTATAAAATAGCTCTATCAGGCGTGATTGTGGTCAAGAGCTAGCCCATTCCTAAATAAAAATAAAAAAAATTGTAAAGAGACGTTGTTTTTGCAATTTAGTAAGGCAAGGTAAAATATGTTTGCGCGTAGTCACTGCATACCCTTAGTAGCATTTGAATACCAGTTTTATAATGAAAACAAATATTTATTTTTCAACTACCCACGTATTACAAGTTATGCGAAAATATTACCATTTTAGAAAGTTTATATTTGAAGGTTATCCGTCTATAGTTCTTTACAATAATACAAAGAAATAGTTTTGGAATAAATTCTTAATTGAAAGCAAAACAACGTCTCCGTCGCAGGATTTGATCTCGCAACTTGTTTTTCTCAGTCTTATACACAGACCACGAGACCAGAATTACTTGAATGCAATTATTAAAACAAGCTATTACACTAATTATATTATAACAAGTAGTTATAACTTTAAACCTAATGCTAACGTTTTAAAGATCAAATTTGCGTGTCTGTATTATTATTGTATTTGTTCATCAAGTCCTCGAGCACTTGTCTGATAAGCTCGTATAAATTGAATAAACCTTAATGTTACTGTCAGAGGGTCCAAATTCGTTTGTTTTTAGGGTGGGTCAGATAATGTTGACAACAGACTGTACCTTGCAGAAAAGGCTTGCATGATGTATAAAGTTATCTATCATATTTATATAATAAACGATAGACTTTCAATATGCATTGACGGTGTTACAACACTGTTTACAAGTTGAGATCGAGCAAAAACAGCGTAATTATTTCTT
The DNA here is from genome assembly GCA_950371165.1 of Lacanobia oleracea. Taxonomy (NCBI): domain Eukaryota; kingdom Metazoa; phylum Arthropoda; class Insecta; order Lepidoptera; family Noctuidae; genus Lacanobia; species Lacanobia oleracea. The sequence continues at coordinate 1,235,399 of OX493387.1, forward strand.
CAATGGTAAAAATTTCATCAAAATATAACAGCAATGGATGTTTCCAGCCCAGGTCATGACGATATCGCTGTCGCCCCGTATCAAGGCAAACACACATAACCTCTATATTCGCTAGCAAAATATTTACCTGTCCATAAATACGTCCGTACACTCCGGACACGTTGATGCAATATCCACACATAAAAAAAATCCCCAGTGTCGACCACCTATTCAGTTATCCATATAACACTCTGCTTGCAAACGATTTTCAACCTTATTTTGTGACTTAAACAGTGCCTATTCTTTTGCGATATTTTTTCAAATGTCGAAAACGAAAATTCAGTGGAAAATAAACTTAATGCAGGATGAATAAAGTGGGATTTTGTTTAGATAGAAAATATGTTAGCAAGAGTATGTCCAGCAAAATGAACTGCGGAAGATGTATGAGGCTGCGGATTAAAAATATTTGTACGCGCCATTATACATGGTGTAATGAAAACCCTAAACGTGCCTCTTTATTAAGTGCTAGCTTTAACCCGTGGTTCCGTCCGCTTTATTCATATTTCAGTAGATTTGGTTGTTTTAGCTCTTTCTGAGAATTATTTATGGTAATCAGGAAAAGCGATTGAAAAATTTGTTACAAATAGAGAGGACTGTGAATTTGAATTTGAGGGGGCTAAATCAAATATTAAGTCATAATTTGACATTAAAACATTAACAGGCTTGCAAATGTCAAACAATTCATATAGCAACAAATACTACACAATTTAATCAATTGATTATTATAGCTCTTGCATCACAAATTATGGCAAACTTAAATTCTCAACAAACAGACATCACCAAACATGACATTATACAGGGGGTGGTCAGTTAATTGAAGGCGGGGTTTCAATAAAGATCTTTTGATGCCTGATGAAGGTCTGACGTCACCATCAAAAGATTTTAAATTTTGTAATTAGAACGTTGCTTCATGTGTTGTTGTATGACCGTTATTAGTGACGTAATCCAAGCTGATGTATGGAATATATGGAAAGGGGAGGTTTATCCCTGTTTGATATTAGATCTTTTCACCTACTTACATTACATTGTTTGTCACAGTTTTAGGATTGGTAATGGGTACAAATGTCCATCACGAGACAAAAGGTTACAATATAGTTATTTTGTGATACTAGTGCGGTAAGTTGGTTTTTGCAAACGAGTAGACGAACTTACGTACATTTCAAACTAAACAAAAGCGCTTCCCAGGAGGTTCGATCATTCACCTTTTTTTCTCTCATAATGTGACACTACTTGGTGGAATTATTTTATAGGTATTCAAAAACCGTCAAGGCGCTATACAATGGAATATGTGCACCGTATATTCCATTGTATATTGCGTAATTTTTAACTTTCGAACAATGTATATTACAGGCATTTTTTGAGCAAATGTGTTTAAAGTAACTATTAAGTTATCTAAGTTTATAATTATGTGCTAAGCTATTTGCAACTCCCTGTGAATATTACTGAAAATATCGATTCAAAGTTGCACAAATCTTACAGTATCAATTGCACCACTACTAAAAGCGCACAGTTCTTTGATTAGGTATAACTGTAGTAATACAAATAGGTGGTATTATCTTATATACTGCACAGTATCTTTGCACACAGGTTGCCGTTCACAAAGCTTCTGTGTCGTGCGCGAGCATTCATTAGCGCCGAGTAATGAGCCACACTCGCCCGCCACAGATCACCGAGGAAGATGGAACAGACGAACTAAATGGCAAATTCGAGCGCCTTCACATTTTCATTAAATCCTAATAAATAAAATTCTTCCGTTACTGACTGATTGAGTGACTGACAGACAACTCACAGCCGAACCTGGGGGGCTACTCTCTGAGCCCGAAGTCCGTAGTTTCGGGCTTCGTTGCGGGCGTATCTACTCCGTATCACCTACAGACTTACGATTAGTCCCGAACCCGAACTAAGGATGAATGACAACACGATTTGACAGTAACTATCAAATCGTGTTGTCAATTATTCTTAGTGATTAGGTAATACGGAGTAGCCCCCCAGGTCGTGGGAAGGTGAAAATTGGCATGTAGATGCCTTGGAGAGTGTAGGAGAGCACTAAGAGAGGAATTTCCGAAATTCAAATGGGAACGGGAAAATCGGGATATGCGCGTACGAAGTCGCGGGCAAAAACAAGTAGTTTCTAAGACATTACAAGGAACACTACTCAATGTGTGGGTAATGTAGGTACATACACGTACCACGTATGCGTGTAACTGACAACCATCTTGAGAAGGCCCATTTTTTAATCGTTTAGTCTTGCTACATCTAAACTATCCATTCACCGGCAGTCTGGTGATCTCTGTCATATTTAATTATTTACCAATGTCTGTATACTTTTTTTTCGTCGTCACACTTTCTTCTCTTTTTAGCGTTCCGTACGCAAAGAGTAACCAACGGAAACCAAGTACTAGGTACCTACCGGTATAGGTAGACAGTTGAAATTTTCATAGATTGTGAAGGTATTTCTTTTGCCGCAACAAATAATAAAAATTGAATTAAATTTAAAATTAAAGGGGGCTCTCATGCAAGACGCGTGTCTTTCGGTTTATGGTAAATAACCCTTCGTGTGCGAGTCCGAAACCGGCCTTGTGCAGGCCGGTTTTATCTTAAACTCTTTTTTCCATTCTATAGCTGCTTCTTCTTCAGAGCTTGGGCAGTTGCATCGACTATTGAACTTCTAGAAACCTATTGTCAGACCTTTTTCATTAATCGATGGGCATATAATACAAACATTCTTATTGTTTAGTGTAAGTGATGTCCTGTCTGTATCTAACTAATCTTTGCCTCAGCCCCGTACATCGGCACCTTTTAAGGCTTTAAAACGCAGTGCGAGCTAATCACGCGGCAGTAGGCGCTGTGGGCGCTGTGGGCGCCGAGATTATCTCACTCGCTCACATTATGCACTTCTGCAACGTTATTATACTTTTATTGTACTCTGTGGCCTTTCTGAATATAAGGAATTTTGGTCTTATTTTCTAATTCTGTAGTATCCGCTTTGGTGCATTACTGGTTGTATCGTTATCTTGCTTCTGAACTAGTTAAGGATTTTGTTAGTCAAGGTTATTTTTAGTAGGTAAGCAGTTTTCAAATTAGATGATATTGTATATTATACTTTATTATGGACCAAAATAGTTAGGTACACAACTATCCTAACATATAATTTTTTTTCGTTAGTGACTGATTGAGTTGGTTGACAGACAACGCACAGCCGAAATTACTTGTCGTAGAAAGTTGAAATTAGTCATGTAGGTTCCTTGGGGAGTGTAGAAGAGCACGAAGATAGGATTTCCCAATATTCCTACGGGAACGGGAAACACGCAGGCAAAAGTTAGTTTAAAATAAACCTAAAAAATAAATTAAGTAAAGGATGTTTAGTAACTGTTCCATTACTTTCACAATTAAATGATGTCAAACCTAGTTTCGTACCCTGACACATACCCTCGTACCCTGACACATACCCTCGTACCCTGACACATACCCTCGTACCATTGATATTTATGACACAATTTCGAATTCTGGTTCAGAGAATCTGTCGAATACTGAAATAAACAACCCAGATTCATATTTTGTATCAAAAATGAAACCAAATACGTTTGTGATTCACATTCCAAGATTTCTAGTTGATACAACATTTAAATCGATCAAAGTCTAATGAAAATAACATTAAGTGTATCAAATACCACATCCCAGCAATTTGTAATAGTCAATGAAAGGAATCTGATAGTTCTGACTCACACGAGAACACATCATGGCTATGAGAGATGAAACAAAGATGCTAAATGAATCAGTTAGAGGATTAATGAAACAGTTCATATTATTAATTATCCGGACATACAAAAAGTAATTGAATGGTTCGGAAGGTGTCACGTTATTCAGTTCAAGTACTCATGCAGTTGCATCACTCATAGGAGTTAGCAATCAAGCAATCAATATACATTTATAAAATTCTTCCGTTACTATTATAAGTAATTCAGTGACTGACTGACAACCAACGCACAGCCGACACTGCTGGTCGTAGAATGTAGACGTAGGATGTAGGTTCCTTGGGGAGCGTAGGGTAGTAGCGAAACGGGATAAAATGGGATATGCGCGTACTTTGTCGCAGTGGAAAACTAGTTTAGATATAAATTCTTTAGTGAATACTTTCACGAGCGTACAAGTAAGGAGTGGAATACCCTGCCGGAGTCTGTTTCTTGATAGCTCCAACCTGGGGATTTTTAAGTCAAGAGTGAAAAGATTATTTCTAGACACGTGTGTTCGTCGACCACATCATCGTTTTCCATCAGGTGAGCCTATCAGACGGACGGACGGACAGCGAAGGGTTAGTAATAGGGTTTCGTTGGTTACCGTTTGAGTACGGAACCCTGAAAACTGTCTTTTTTTACTACTATGAGTAAGGAGTCAGCCCACGCACATTCTTCAGCTGTTTTCATCTGAGTGGCTTACCGGAACCGTTAACGACCAGATTTCATAACTTCGTCTTCCTCTTTCAGTCATCATTATTGCAATTACGATTTACGACGTCAGCATGACGTCATTTCCCTGACCATCCCATACCGTTCCCTAGAATCTTCACCCACAGACATAGATTAGCATATTTTCTATTAAAACCTGATATATTTAACCTATATAATGTTTTGATGAATTTTAACGACTTCTCTAATAAAAAGCGCTCATAACTCACTGTAACTCGTTTAATTTGACAAAAATGTACGTTTGTGTATGGCTGAGACATCCTGTGTGTTGTGAGCAAATTAGCGATGATGGTCCATCGTAAATATTATTAGGTGTGTTAGTTATGTGTTTGTGGCAGCCTTACTCATGACCAAGGTGAGGTACGGTTCGTCTTTGATGCTAATTGAGTAATATATAACAATAATTATCGTAAATTATATTAGCAGGTGTATGGTGAAGGTAGGTATATTGCGTCAGACCTTAATAAACTTACAGATACAACGCTTAAACTGCACCAAGATAATTCGTCAGTGCACCGGTGCTGACAACGTTGTACATTAAAATGTAAGCCCTTTTACATTAGTTTTCGTTATTACAACAAAGGATCTCAAACTACAAGGTATGAAAAACTTACGTATCGTCCAAAGGTCTAACAATATTTAGACCAGGACCTTTTGTACAGCCTCCAAAAGTCTTCAAATATCTCTGCATACTTCCCAAAGGAAACGTACAAATTCTAGCCCCATTCCAAATAGCTGTGCCCTAAAATTTCCATTAGACGAAAACACTTTACGACGTTAAAAGATTCTGACAGTTCCTTTAATACTTTCACGAACGCAAAACTAGTAAATTCTGTTCCACCTACATTCGTGTGAAAATCTTCACAATTAGCGGACTTCTGATCAAAGCAGCGGATATGATATTTTACATGTGTCGCGACAGACAGACGGACTCGCCTTGGTTTATATAGATAGTGTGAGTATGTGGAGGAGATCCGACGGAAACATGTTATCATTGCAAACGTGTCTAACCTTGCGGGATTTCGATTTTTGTGAGCTTTTTGCAATCTAGAAAGATCGGTGATGTGACCTAACTAGGGTAACTGAATCGATGTAATCAATTTTTATTCCAAAATGGAATCCAATGATGGTGATACATACATTTATAGAGCAGCTATTGATTATGGGTATGAAAAAGGCGATGATTTGAGTTGCTTTTGTAATCTTTTCGTTTCGTTGCTGGTAACGTCTTTTTGATCAGAGTGCCAATTCTCCTAACTTTTAAGCAACGTTTGCATTTGGATCTCATTCGCAATCTGTCAAAAAAGCCCGAATTTCCAAACATTTTTGACAGATTGCGACTTGACATGCGAATGTGTACGAAACTTGAAAATGAGTAGGATTGGTTATGAGGCTCCAGACAAGTGGCATCTTGTCAACGGTAGCGAGGTGAACGCGAGTGTCAAAACGCCAATAATGTATTGGAATTCTCCTTGTTATAGTGTAGACAGAACGACCCCACACACCCTGGTCAGAGTTTCTAAACCGGCTCAAAGGCTTCTGAAATGGTTTATTTGTCAACCGCCATTTGGTGCCCAGGACCACCGGCTTATACGTGCCTTCCGAAGCATGGAATCATATTTTAATCAGACCATCAAGTGATTCAAGCCTTTAATATCCTAGCCAAACTGAAAAACTACTTTACAAAGTATGCTCTTCCCGTGAGAATCGAACCCACGACCACCGGGTCACTAAGCAAACGCCTAAACCACGGACCACGGAGGAGTTCAACAATCTCACTCGCTAATACTAGCCTACTGCTAATGAAATGGCACGTCATCTAGATAAAACAGCATACCTACCTCTAAACGTTCCCAATCAGTCCACCGCTACCTTGCGACATCCTTCCGAACCCAATCAGTTTTCAACCACCGCGGAGCAGGCTGTTAGCACGATGATGGGCGGCGGGGCAGACAGTTACGTCGCCCCCAGCAAGTTATTACTCTGGACATTACGGCCGGCAAAAACGGTCGACATATTGAGAGCTCGGAATGTAATAAAGAGGGTAATGTCGGGAGGGCAGGTTTTTATAACCACCTCGGAGGCAAGTTCGGTTATGAACGTTTGCAGAGGTATTTGTGGTTTGAAACCTGGTGGCGTGTGGTGCTCAATTCATGCTTATAAATCACGTACCACATACTGGAAAATAGAGAATAAACATCACGGAAGGCTTAGAACGAAGTTAAGTTAAAAATATGATTATTTATTGTTAGGCTCACGTTTCGGCCACATCACTATCACTACATATTATAAAAGAAAGTTCTCCGCCGCGTCTGTTTGTCTGCCTGACTGTTTGCGATAAACTGAAAACCTACTGCAGCGATTTTCATGCTGTTTGGTTCACCAATGGATAGAGTGGTTCTCGAGGAAGGTTTTAGTATATAATTTGTCAAGTTTTTATATACATTGGCTAAAATATAACGATATTTGTTGGAGGTGTCGGATAAAATAAGCAGTCTGGGAGCTTTCAACGAAAACGCTGCCTAAACCCTTTGAGAGATATAAACAAATGATAACCGACATCCACGACTGCGAAGCCGCGGGCATCAACTAATTCCCAAATCTTCTAATTTGATGAAAACCAGCCAAGTGCGAGTCGGACTTGCACACGAAGGGTTCCGTACCATAAACCCTAACTTTTATTATTTGTTGTTATTGCGGCAATAGAAATACACAATCTGTGAAAATTTCAACTCTCTACCTATTACGGTTCTTGAGATACAGCCCGCTGACAGACAGACGGACGGACGGACGGACGGACGGACAGACGGTCGGACAGCGGAGGCTTAGTAATAGGGTTCCGTTGGTTACCCTTTGGGTACGGAACCCTAAAAAACGATAATAATCGTTTCTATTCTCATCCACAAATAAAAGAAATGAAAAACTTAATACTAACAAAATAAAGCTATTTATTTGTGTGGACGACGATGGCGCGCGCTTGCCTAGAAGTAACTAATTCACTCTTGACTAAAATGGCACGTACAACACTCGTTATAATTTATTTCACGACATTAAAAGGCGAGATAGTCGTTAAAATAGAAATAAACTAGAACAAAGAAAAGTAATGACGTCACTAGTGCACAGTTCCTTATAACCAATCTATTGATCCGACCTGATTTAAATGTCATTTATCATCTGCCTAGCCTTTTCCCAACTACATTGGGGTCGGCTTCCAGTCAAACCAGATTCAGCTGAATACTACTGTTATACGTAGAGCTGCCTACCAGACTTACTAATACCAGACCTGTAGTCAATAGTTCAATACTAGGTACATCTTGGCAAGACTGAAGTCAGAAATACTGACTTCTGACAATCCGTAATGACTGCCAGAGATCTACAAATGGCAGCTGTGACCAACGGCTTAACATGCTTTCCGAGGCAAGGAGGAAACTCGGTATGTTAAGATGGTCACCTATCCACAGACCAACCTTGGCAAGCGTTACTTCACGGCTGTTATTATTTAGCCACAAGCTCCTCCTCCACCTGATTTAAATTTAAACCAACGGAACTAAGCCTCCACTCTCCATCCGTCCGTCTGTCTTTCAGCAGCGGGCTGAATCTTAAGAACAGTTGAAATTTTTGCAGAATGTCCCATGGATTTAAACCCTCTCACTCCTGGGCACTTTCTGATTGGTCGACCATTGATATCACTTCCGTCACCGCCTATAAACACCAAGAACCCGACCAGATACCAACGCCTTGAACAAATAAGGCAGCAATTCTGGGAGAGATGGCGCCGGGAGTACATGGCTGAGCTCCAATAGCGAGGCAAGTGGAAAAAAAACTGCCCGCCCCTGCAAGTAGGAGACCTAGTCGTCGTGAAGGAGGAAAACCTGATGCCACTGCAATGGAGAATGGGGAGAGTAACCAAACTATACCCAGGACGAGACGGTATACCCAGAGTGGCGGACATCTATGCAGCCAAGGGGACCATCAGACGAGCTGTAAACAAACTTTGTCTGCTGCCGATGCCTGCCAATCAACCCATGATAACCACTGCAAAACCAAACCAACCTCATGAAGAAGAAGAAGAGGAGGAGGATTTAGAAGATTCCTTCAACGCCGGGGAGGATGTTTGCGCCGCAAACCGGTCCGGGCGCGCGGGGGTGCCTCCACACCGAGGGGGGATCGTCGTCACCCACGCAAACCGGCGCGCGCGCATCGGCAATCGGCCACCAACAGCCAGTGTGAACGACCAAGTACCACGTCTCAATTACTTACCTGTAAACTTGTACCTAAAACTACGAAATATAAAACCTAATCAAAAAATCTGTGTTAAGACTTCGCCCGAACAATTTCTAATGCCCCTTTAACAACAAATCAAAATATAATTAATCATTAAAGACGGTCCCACACAAGAAACTTTTTTATAGTGTTATGTACGGAACTCACTCTTGGTCGGTTTTTATTGTGTTATCAAGGAACCTTCTAAGCAGTAGCTTCCGCTTTAACTTTTCAAGGAGCGTCAAGAAACCAAGTGCCCTTCATCTCGGTTCCCATCGATCTTAGCAGCTCAACCCGCGGCCATCAGTCAGTGTGGCCAGCAGAGACGATTACACTAATTGTGCCGTATAATAAATCCGTAATTGCAGTGTATAATAAAGCTATAATCGCTGGATTTTTCCGAGTTGAGTGCTCAGTGAGCGCTAATGTGACCTGTATTAACATTTGAGTATGGTGCCAGTGCAAGCGGGTATATAAAACGAAAAAAAAATACTGGACAAGTGCGAGTCGGACTCGACCACCGAGGGTTCCGTACAAATTTGGAAGTACAAATTACTTTAAAATAAAGACTACATTTTTTATGATTTATTTACAAATATGTGTAGTTTTCAAACTTTTCCTTACACTTATAATATAAGAACACTCAAGAGTTCACTTAACGTATTTTTTTGCAAATATGTATATTGTAGCTGTTTATTGTCCCAATAAATAAAATAAAAATAAAATAAAGAAGATATTACTTGCCAAACTTAGTTCTAGGTCAACGGGAAATACCTTATGAATTTTGATTCCCTTGAGGATGTCGAAATATACGTTTATTGCTGCATAAACAGCCGTATCTTTTTTTTAGGGTTCCGTACCCAAAGGGTAACCAACGGAACAGGCAGAAGCTAGTCGTTTATAAACCAAAACACAATCAGAAAGTATTTGAATTGACATCTGATAAATCGCTGACAGTGCAACCCTATGCCTTTGGTATAGAACTAAAGCAAATTGGTCAATTATTTCCAAGAGTTTTTGTAGGCCTATCAACACACAAACACTAACATCATCGCTTATCACTCGGTTCTGTGTCGGTCAGATGGGTTCGGTAATGACAACCATAATACTTAGGATTATATTTAGGTACAACGCAATAGGGAATATGTTTGCGATTATTTATTTCCAAAATAAAATAGATACTTATTAGTAGTAAACAATCATGAAATTATTTTAAAATATGTTCATCAGCGATGAAGTTATAAAGCTTCAAAGATTACAATTAGACGGAGAAATCCAATATGAACTTTGACGTCAAAGTCCATGATGTACAGCTGCCATAGAATACAGCGTTTTCGCGAGAGGGACAGATATATTTGTTTCAAATAATTATATCTCGTTTATTTTACTGAGTAATTTTGATTCTATTTTCTCCGTTAGTATTATATTTTTATAGATAAACTGTATAGATATTAAATATTTTTTTCATGATTATGGAGTGAATATTTTCAGCATTGATGGAATAAGGTACTGCCAAAACTTTAATACCTAAGAACATCTTTCCTAGAGGTGAACATCTCATCAGGTTTATCAACACCACATCGAAAAAGAGGGTTTTTCTTCATTTTATACTTGTTTTAATTTCGCTGTGACTCAATTCTTATTAAATGCTTCGTTTAACTAGAGTTACCGGTTTTTATAGGCAACTGTATATGTTAACTGAGATGGGGACTAGCTATAAAAACACTTAACAATTTTTTTATATGATAACTAAAATCATAACGTAACATACTCAATTAAATCTACATATAATCTCAATTTCCTACTTTCAGCTATAAATTGCATTGTTTTCGCAAATTGTTCCTTGTTGCTATTCCACCAACTCGCACTAAGCGTTTCCAAACGTCTTTTATAATGCGCACAAAGGAGTGGAACTCTCTGCCTGCGTTTGTGTTTCCAAAAGCTTACAACCCTAATTTAGAGTAGTAACCATAAGTTAGAGTGAACCTTTCCTTCTGGGTAGACTCGGTCCATCGTAGGCTTTGTCTCTGTCATCTCTGACCTAGACTAGAATCAAGAGCAAACTCAACACAAATAAAAAAAATAACACGACACTGTTAATCTTAAAATACTCATCTTTGCTCTGAATAAAATAATAATGGCGTAACATTTGAAATCCCTTATAATCTAAAATTTATGGGCGTTACAAATCAAAGGGCAGTCACCTCACAATCTAAAAACTGATTCGCGTCTGGCTAGGCTAGGAGCTGACCAGAACGACCATTTTGATGATGACGTCACCACAATCAAATAAACGAAAACATACCTACCTACATAAAAACCCATTAATCTCAGGTACAACATATTTCTAGGTCAGGGAGTGCACTCGGCGAGGCAAACATTTTAGCAGAGCAAACAGGGGAGAGCCGCAAACAGAGGTACCTACTGGACGTGCGGGTTTTAAACTGGACGTAATTTACTTAAAGTATTTGTTGATAGGAGTGTTTAATGGTGGCGATTTAAATGAAATACCGAATTTGTTGGAGAATAGGGTATTTTACCAAAAAAATCTAATTAGTCCGTCTGGCTTGGTAAAAATATACGAAATTTACCAAGTCAGATGACGTCACGCGTGTCTTCAAAAAAGAAAAAATATGTGTCGAATATTTTTTGAAAATCTATCAGAGGGACTAATTAGTTTTTTTTTTGTAAAATACCCTATTTAAGTGTCAAAATCAAAGTGTTTTTTGACCAGTCTATGACTTCTGCCACTCTGGGTGGAGTGAGAGGAAGTCTCTGATTCTTACTGACTAATACCCATCCGAGTTCCTCCAAAAGCCCTAAGCGTTCCCGGGCCTCGGTAACTCTTTCGACATGAGCCATTGAACAATTCCATAACCCTGGAAAATCGAAGCTTATGCCAACATTCTTGCATTCGTTTTACCTTATTTAATGATTCCCTCAGTTTTTAAGTCATTGATTCTCGAATGAAAATAAATGCTGCTCTATTAAGTTCTAAATTGCTTCTGAATGTACATGATCTTAGTTAGTAGGTAGAAGCTCGCATAATTATACCTAAGGTTTTTTCAAAAGCATGACTTGGATTGATATTTGAAATGGATTCTAATCTAATCCCTTAATGGAACTCATGGTCGAAACAAAAGGATATGTTTCATTACAAGGCCATGTTCCTAGCACAGATCTACGAGTATCTCATACGTAGAACAAACTATTTCAACACTTTCTGTAAGGACACACCCAACTAAAAGAAATGGCCATAAGATTCCCAGAATTTTAAAATATATATATACTTTTTTTTTCTGTTGATAGGTACGCGTTTGACCACTATCTCACCTGTTGGTACGCGATTATGTGGTCGAAGATGTAGCACGCCTGCCTAGAAGTAAGCTATTCACTCTTGACTTAAAGACTCCCAGGTTGTAGCTATCAGGAAACACACAATATATGGTCCAAAATGAGTTCTATACGAAACAAAATTAAAAATCTCGCCATCCACACGATGTAGGGCACCTATTCATTTTATTCTAGTTAGTTTGTCGGGAGTGTAGTGCAGATAAAATCACATTATATTTTCCGTATGTGCGTGTTCCAAATTGGACAGTATTCACTGTATAAAATGAGTTAGAGAGTTGGAGCCGCTGACGTGACTGGGCTGCTGGCATGCTGACGGGAGACAGCGGGGAGCGGAAACCGAGGAAGTTACCTAGATGATTAGACGCAGCATACTAAACCTGTAACATTCCCGCTGCTGGAACTAAGCCTTCTCCCTTTGCATGTGTAGTTGTCGCAATATGCTTTTGGATTTGGGTTTCAGAATATGACCATTTTCTCACGATGACATCTTTAAGGTGACACTGCACGAAAACGAAAAACTATTCCAAAGCTTTGGAATCATCTTTCTGTAATTCTTAACTTTACTACTGGGTTTTTAGCAAGACGTACCTAGTCAATTATCAAAATTTCAATCAAAATATAAAAAATACTTCCGTTACTGACTGATTGAGTGACTGGCAAACAACACACAGCCGAAAAGAAGCCGTAAAGAGTCGCGCGCGCGAAGAGTCGTAAAAAGCTGAAATTTGGCATGTAGGTTCCTTCGGGAGTGTAGACTCTCCTACACTCCCGAAGGAACCTACATGCCCGTGTTAATTTCGCGACTTTTAGTACTCTTACTAAAAGTCGCGAAATTAACACGGGAACGAGAAAAAAACGGGATATGCACGTACGAAGTCGCGGGCAAAAGATAGTGGAATATAAAATTAGGATAAACTAGTTTTTGTTCTTGTTTTCAAGTCGATAATTTTGGGCTCAGTTCCTACGTAGCTACATTAAATGCAGCATCGAAGGCATTAATTAAATCCCTAAACGTACAGGTATGAGCACTTGGAGATTATTAAAAAAATATAATTTCCACTCCTCGCTCCGCTCGTCAACGTGTCCGCTACCCGCAGCGGTTTTACGAGCCGCTAGTGATAGTACGGACGATGCACAAGAGTTATCGTTACTGCTTAGGTGACTTCGTATGGCCTCTGTCAACATTAACTTCTCCCAGCGTTTCTTTTACTTTGGCTGCCAAACGAACATTTTATTGGTCTGAGCATGTATTTTATGAGGTACGGCTTGATAAGTGCGCAAGGAAAATTGTTGGGAAGATGCACATGAGGCAATTTAAAATGATACATGATAGTTGGTATTAAGTACTGGACTTAGACCTTCAACAAGGAAACGTAACGGCTTATTGGCGACGTTAAACTGGTGGATGTCAAGCTACACATCTTGGCTCATCGCCGCAAGCTTGCCTGCTTGTCGGTCTTCTACAGATTAAACTTCGGTGAGTGTGCCCAAAAACTCCACGACCTCATCCCATCGGCCCCCTTCTACCATCGGACATCTAGACGCACTGCAAGTTGCTATCCCTACTTTGTTGCTATTCCACCGATTCGCACTAAGCGTTTCCAAACGTCTTTTATAATGCGCGCAGCAAAGGAGTAGAACTCTCTGCCTGCGTCTGTGTTTCCGAACGCTTACAACCCTCATCTGTTTAAAGTCAGAGTAAACATGCTCCTTCTGGGTAAGCTTGCTCCATCGTAGACTTTGTCTGTCTGTCATCTCTGACCTAGACCATAGTCAAGAGCAAACACATCACAAATAAAAAAAACGTGACATTGCGAAGTGACCTTCGATCAGCCAAAAGTATCAGTTCAAAGAGAGGTTCAAAATGTTGGGACTGACAAGCGCTACCGAAATCATGTGATCAATCCCTTACAATTTGATTCTTCGGTACCTAGTCGTCGATCATATCTATATAACGTGTTACTCTACTAGCGATATACCTCACTGATAGCATGTGACCTTGCCTTAGAGCCTCTACGAGGCATGCCTTTTAAGTATTGTCGTTTGAAGAAAAAAACACAACTAGAACCTTATAGTACTTTTTATTGTTTTTCAAAGTATTCACCACGTAGCTTAATACACTTTTCCATTCGCTCAAACCAGTTATTATAATATTTACTGCTGACTTGAAAGCGTCGACTGCTTTCAAGTCAGCTTCACCGGACTGGAACCTTTGACCACGAAGATTTTTCTTAGTTTTAGGAAATGTAAAGAAATTGTTAGGGCTTAGGTCAGGACTGTATGGAATTTCTTCTTTTTCCTGCTTCAAATACTCAATCGTTTGACGAGCGCTGTGTGAGCTTGCGTTGTCGTGGTGCAGGATGATGCGTCGCTTTGAGTTAGATTTTCGAAGTTCGGCGATGACTTGGGGTAAACAAACTGTGGTAAACCGCTTTGCGTTAACCGTTCTACAATCTTCAAGTGCAATAGTCGCAACATAGTAGAGAGGCTCTACTATGTTGCGACTACGACTACGACTCGATACGTCACATGACGATCTTCGAGAATTAGTTGTCTCACAGCAATGATGTTATGCGGATTTTGGGCGTCCTTCGCGAGATTTGTCACTAACACTAGTATGTTCGCGCTGGAATTCTAAATACCAGCGTTCGACAGTCCGCAGACATGGGGCTTCATCACTGAACACAAATGTTAGCTCTTCAAAACACTGAAGCCGTGTCAGGCCTATTCTAAAGTTGAAGAAAATTATTACACGAACATTTTCCTTAGAAAGATTCATTTTCGTACGTAACCTGACAGATTCCAATCGATGCTGTGACTAAACAATAGCATTAATCCTAATACTTTCAACTGCTTTCAGATTCAAATTTCGAATATAGAACAGTTCCAAATTCAAAATTGCCGGGAAATATGGAAACAACAGAACTTAAAAGGCATGCCTAGTATTAGGTAAATGGGGTCTCCTTTTTTAAGGACGGGATTATGGGCCCTATTATGACGTGTCAATGCCATCATGATAAAGCTGTGAAAAAGAGATACCTAGTGTTATGCGTCTCGTATAACTCCGTCTCCCTCCCACACTGATATAATGATGGTTGTAATATGTCATATTAGGAACCCTGGGCGGAGCAGAAGGCAGTGTCAGACTTGTGTTTACTAAACCCCATCCATGTTTCTCATAATGCCCTTTGCGTTCTAAGGCCATATTTAGTCTAATTTAGCAACAAATTAATGCTTCTATGCGAAAAGTTAGTATGCAATCAGTATTTTTTATTGTCTTTTGAAAACTGTCTCACTAGATGGAAAGTGACGATGTGGTCGACCACGGAGCTCGCTTGTCTAGAACTAACTTCACTCTTGACTTTAAGACCTTCTGTACCTATCAGGAAAGAGACTCTAATCTATTCTATAAGACTCTATTTTTGTACAAATTACCACAACATTTGAAGTATCCATTCTGCTTACCTACCTATCATCCACACCTAGAGTGTTTTATTAGGGTTCCGTACCCAAAGGATAACCAACCCTATTACTAAGCCTCCGCTGTCCGTCCGTCCGTATGTCTGTCAGTTGGCTCCCAAATACCATTTTGGTGTCAGTTACAGGCTTTTTTATGACTTTAAGTGATATAACAGGGTTATAATTATCTCAGTTATAACTAAAGGCGACATAGAGGAGTTAACGAACAATTTTAGACCCCATCGCAGCACTAAAGCTTTAATGGACGACGTAATACAGCTTTGAGAGTTATAATAACGCTAGTAGCAGCAAGTATACTTAATACGTTATAGCTTTAACCTTTCTGTGACACCCAAGTCTTTATAACAGTGTTCGCCGAGACCTTTTAACACTTATTGCTGTATAGTTATTGCAATGAACTTTTTTATACCACTTAAGGTGCTGTATTGGCTATTATTGCAGACATAGGCTATAAAATAAAGTTTATCGAGAGTTTAGTAACACGAGAAACTAAAGGTGTCAAACAACTCCTCTATCTAGGTTTAACCTGTAATAAAGGGTTTAACTAAAGCTTATTGTGTTAGGCAGTACTCTTTTGCAGAAGTTCTAAAGGTATTGGTGTCAATTAACGCAAGTATGGGTCGTTATTAACACTAACCTCACTTTTGTAAAGTTCGCCATTGTTTTGGTAACCTAACAATTAATATTATTTCGAGTTATTCAACATTCGACTACAATATACAAAATTTCTTACATTATTTGAAGCATTCCATGAATGCCACTTAATTTTAAATACCACTGCTCAGGTAGCAGGAATCAATAATAATGTTTAGCTTGAGGTACCTATTTTATTATCATAACTTTTCTTTTAAATCTTTAATAAATCCTAGGCGCGTTAAAATTGAGATGAGAAACATGGTATACATTTACCGTAAAATCATAAGAGCAGTCATTTTTCACTTCACATACTTAAATAACATAATATTCCATAATATTATTCTGCTGTGTTGAATAATGGATGACATATAACACTTCCATTACGAACAGATTTAATTTTAGTAAAGTTACAGGCTTTTTCGACGTGCGCTTTTCTACCACCTGTAGTGCTCACTAACGCGGTAATACAAGTTAAAGTAGTAGCTGACGATAAATAAACGCTCTTGTGCAGCTTTAAGATCTTTTTGACACCTTACTATAGGATTTATAGCACCTGTAGCGTTTACCAACTCTATTTTACAACGGTAATACAGATTAAAGTAGTAGCTGACGATGAATAAGCGCTCTTGTGCAGCTTTAATATCTTTGTGACACCATACTATAGGCTTTCTTTAACTTTTACCTGTAAAACTGTGGGCCTCTTTCGTGGTTATATGTGAGTTAGAGCATGCTCTAACTCAGTTGCACAGGTATGCGTTAACACTTTTATACTCAAATGGAACTGATATACGAGTCTTATATAGGTTTTTTTAACGCTTTAGTGTTAGTTGGGCTGTATCTCAAGAACCGTATTTATATAGGTCGATAGTTGAAATTTTCCCAGATTGTGTATTTCTATTGCCGCTATAACAACAAATAATAAAAATTAAGATACGGAACTCTTCGTGTGCGAGTCCGACTCGCGCTTGGCCGGTTTTTTAAACTAGGTACATCGCGAGTGCAGTCAGTCTAGTTTCAATTCAGCCAAGGTGCCTTTATAGCAGAGTCGTCGTCGGAGAGTTTATTGTGCACTACAATGTTAGCATTTAACTCAGACGTGAGGTTCGTTCTTAACTGGATCAGAATCAGTTCTTTGATTTGACGACTTGAAGTGAAAGCTGCAAGGATTCTTGCTGTTGTTGCTTAGCTCTTTATGTTTTCTTTTGTTTATTTTCGATATAAAGACACTTTTATTTAGAACTTCTGCTGCTGATTTTGTTCGAAATTCAGTATTGAGATCAAGGTCAAGATGGTGGGACGAGCTAACTGAATGACTGGCCCGCAGCTTAAAAGACATAGTTTTGTGAAAAACGGAGAAGGAGATCTTTGCCTAGCAGTGGAGTGAAGTAAGTAAGATATAGGTATAATACGAAATGGAAATTCTATTTTTTTTCTAGAGGCCCACACAGGCAAGTCCGGTTTAGTAGTTGACAACCCTCTAGGGTTGATAACTGCGAGTGGCCATCGACAAAAAAAAAAAAAAAAAATTCTATTTTGGTAGATAGATCAATGAAACTGTAATTGTACCTATGTACTTATTCTACACTAGCTTCTGCTAGCGGCTTCGAACGCGTGATCCCTTGGGAACATACTCCCGGGATAAAAAGTAACCTATGAATTCCAGACTATGATCTAACCTCTGTGCCAAAGACTCGTAATAAAGATCCTTTCAGACGTTTTGACGTGAAAGAGTATTTATAATCCTACCATATTCACAAACTTTCGCATTTATAATGTAAGTAGGAATTAGTAGAATTTGCATGCCTCGTCAGTAAACGGCGATTTATTTGTGTTCAAATTTAAGTCTCATATACTTACCTAAGTGATCTGTATAATGTTCTTGTGGTAAGTATCCTTTAGGTGCAATAACGAAATATAGATTAGTTATTGCTGCCTACACTACAGCCCCTACTGAATGTCAATATCCATTCACTTACCCACGAAACAAGTACAAGACATCTTTCGAAAGCTTCTCCCCCCTAACCTTAATACTCGAAGCTTCATTACCAAGACAAACAAAGCGTTGAAAATGAACTACACTATTAAACATGGCGTCTAATACCTAGCTACCTAGGTCTCCCCTCCCCCCGCGCGTCTCCCGGCGTCATATTACCTACCGCTCAATCTTCTTTCATAATTAAAGTGGCTTTTACCTCAGTACCCTGCCTCACCCCCTTTAGTCTTGGATACCCCACCACCTCCTTGCCTTGTTGTCATGATATAGAGGAGCAGAAGGTCCGCAAAGGATTCGCTAAACCAACTAGGTATTAGTGAAGGGGATCCTGTCAAAAGGATGTGTATTGAAATCATCGTAAAAGGATGGTCAAGGACATGTTTCACATTAACCCATTGTCAGAATTTAAAAGGCTTTATTAAGATGGATTGTATTACACATCACGTAGTCTGTGTGTCAGGCAGCCTTCAAGTGTTGTAGCTAGATCGGGTTTCTGGATTGTATACCTATTTGCATGCTATAACTTCTGTAAACCTTAAGCTAAAAGGTTTACAGTGGTTTGTTCCGGCTACAGTAGAGTTGTAAAAATATATACTAAGTATTATGGTATTCAGTTTCAAATCCTTCATTCAGAAATCGAAAGAATAAAAAAAAAGAATAAGAATAAGAAAAAAAAAATAAAAAAATCGGGGTTTAATATACCTACCCCTCCGATAATCATTGGTCCCAAAGGTTTCGTGATATTGGTCTCACGCATTGGCTTCGAAATTTCTTGACACTCAGTTGAATTAAATCATGATACCTACCTACTACTGATGACTTTGATCATCACCTACTGTTAAAGTAATTTTACAACTCCTTGGCCCTCAAAGTCACTGTGCTGTCACATTGGTTTTGGTGAATTAAAATCTTTGATTATATTTCCCTTCACCACGAAAAAGATTACTTAGTCTGCTTGTCCATTTGATATTTTTGTAGTTGTGTCCTAGAATGTGAGGCTTCTGCAAAAGCTACGTGGTGCCATTACCTAGGACCTGCGCATAGGTTTACTAGAGACGTAATGTGCCCCACCTTGAAGGGGGGCGAGGTAATTGGCAGTTTTTCTCAATGTCGCTCTCAAGGAGAGATGTGCTGGGAATGGCGCCCTGAGACGTGTTTAAAACCACTTGATTGGTTTTGTATACTGTTTTATATGTAGGTACTGTGTAGGTATAGGTAGGTAAATGGTAAAATACGTAGGTATAGGCGCGTATGTTTAGAACGTGTTGGTAATTATAGACTCGGTGGTGGCTGTTCCATTTAATTTTATTATTTAGGCCGTATAATTTGTTAAATCTTTAAGGGTGTGAGCCTGGAGATCTGTCATACAGGTCCCGAACCTAGTTCAGACTCCAGCTCTCACAAAGGTTATGCGTAAGGCAAAAAAAAAAAATGTATGTTATCAGTAAATTACCTAATGTACCTTTATGAGAGAAATAAACATATTATGTTATGTTATGTTATGTTATGTTATGTTATGTTATGTTATGTTATGTTATGTTATGTTATGTTATGTTATGTTATGTTAGGTACCTACATAAGTGTACATAATAACACAGTAGGTAGGTACTATCAACCTTAACGAGGAATTTATTATACCTATACGTTTTTACCCACAGAAGCTTTAGTTAAGAGTAGGTTTATTTCAGTTGAAAACAAGGCGTCAAAAATTACAAAAAGCTCATAGACCAGTTTAGATAACAAAGAGTCTAAATCTGAGGGCCAATTAAACAACGTTCGTATTCGCATATCAGTCGCAAATTACTGTCAAAAAAGCCTTCATTTCCCTACATTTTTGACAAGTTACAACTGAGATGCCTAACCAGAAAACTTTGATCTAGTTTAAAATGGGGTCGTATTAAAATAATACCTACGTAGGTACCAAAATTAGACCAATATACCTCTATTAGCTACGTTTGGATTTATCGTACTTATTAATTGAATATTTTTATCAAAAAACTTAATTTAAGCCTCGAGAATGACCTCCAAATTATTCAAGAACTTTTCTCTATACTCGTCGTTAATATGAAATACACAAAGTTCAACAGACTCAGTAACAAAAGCTGTAAACTATCGAGTGTAGTGGTACGTACCGCCCGCGACCTCGCCTGACCTTCCCAAGGACGCGCCGCGCCCACCTAACTACTAAATTTAGCACACCTCAAGGAAAACATCAATCGCACCAACACATGCGCACAATTTTTCATTTCCCACTGCAACAGAACCGCACAAAAAACGTCACACCGCACCGGTAACAGCCGCGGAACTGAGAACCGTATTCGTAATGCGAAATACACCTGTATTGACAGGTGTACCTGTACCGCACCTTGCGTCGACCAATCAGCGCGCAGGTTACCTGCGCAGCTCGATAAAAAGGGGCGTGGTTTGTGCAGAGGCGGTGGAATGGTACCTGTGCGCACCTGCGGCGTAACGAGGCAGGTGTGGGTGTCTCGGGTTGGTCGTGAGCCTTCCAATGGGCGCCAGTGGCGTGCTACCTGAGAGGTGCAGCCGCGGAGGTGACGCGGCAGGTATTGGTCGGGCGAAGTGGGTCGCGGAACTAGGTCACCGCTATGTGCGCTCGCTATGTAGCCCCCAGTGCCGTATGTTTCCTACTGTTTTAAACTTAAATTATAGTCTTTGTTTGGCTTCCGTTTACGGAGATTTAGGGGCGGAATAAGACACCTAAGCGTGTTTGCGAATGTGGCTTCTTGTGACTGCTTAAACTGAGGATTTCAGCTGATATGTTTATGGTAGCAGCTTTTTATTGCTATTTCTGGGTAAGCTAATCCGATAAAACAATAGAGAGTGCAGTGGAGCTTTTTGTGGATATTGGACTTAGGATTCTGATTCGAGCTACCTTATAGAAATACGTCCGATACGACTAGTTAAAACTTAATAACTGGCTGAAAGAGTGTCTAGTAAAGAAACAGACAGTAAAAAAGCTTTGTCTTAGTAGACCTCGTTAGGTATTAAGCGCTCCGCTCCTCACAGTAAATCACGAAAAATACAACACAAACATAATAATATACTCGTACTCTTATAGGTAAGTCTATATACTTACACCTTAAAGTCTACCTAAGGCGGTGCTGGGGGGCGAGGGGGCGACTGATTACACGCGGGGGGAGGGGTTCCTCCCAGGTCGACCAAGTTTGAAGACAAATTGTGAAGTGGGAGGAGGGGGGGGGGGTCGAGGTAGAAAAATTGTACCTCCCGCCAGCCACTGCCTTTAAATATAAATAATGGAGTTTTTTTTTAATGGAACTGCGACCTTTGGGCTGAGGCCTGGCGGAGTATGGATATGTTTTAAGGTACCAGTTGACATTCAATTCAGGTTTTCATGTACTGGTTTTGGTGGAGTTGTGGGTTGGCAGGCAGGTATCAGACAGAATGGATCGGAACTTGGATAGATCTTGACATTGAATCCTTTTTACTCTTATAGTTATAGGTAATTGCATAATCTATTAAAATATGATCTACATTAACAATATTCTATCTTCATGTTCGTTTCGTGTTGACTAGTTCAAACAAATTTTTGTCCGACCAGTCAGCAACCTTTTCATCACTGTTATGGCTACATCTTCAAAATTTTAAATTAACACTCAAATCAAATACCTAGTTAGAAACAATATTAAAATCAGCTTCCGATTTTCACTAATTTGATTAATCCGTGGACAATAGTGTGGGTTATACCTAAGTTTAACAATTTATATTAAGAATCTTATTGTACCGCCTAACCGCCTTAACATGAAACTGTTTTTTGTCCCTAATAAATAAAATAAAAATAAAAATCTTACCTACTAATTATTTAGCAACCTGTACATCCAACGGCGGATTCAGGGGGGGGGTCATGGGGGTCATGACCCCCCCCTGAGCTGGTTCCAGGACTTAGGTGGACCACTAATTGAACATAATGATTTTATTTATATATTTTGTCACCATACAGATTTTATGTATATTAAATTAATTTAATATTGAATGTATGTATACATTCAATATTAAATTATAACTTTGTTTGATGGCAAACGTTTGGGAACGAACGCATCGAAAATTTGAATTTTACCGCGCCACACCTGTGCGCGCTTGTCGACTACGTAACGTCTAGCTAGACCTAACCGCAATCGGAATCGGAACGACTAAACTTCAACATATCATAACATAGTTCTAAGTTAAAAAATTAAAATTTCTTTCTACCTATAATGTGTTTATAAAGACATGTCGCATAAAGACCAGGGTCTTAACTGCAAGTACTGTGCTTTGTTTGTCGTAGCTCCTGGAGGTGGTATACAGACAAAAACACCTTTATGTCGACTCGTAAAAGAACCATTATAAGCTTTCGATAATTTGCTAGGAGAAAATGGTGTTCTGCTAACACACCAGCGAAAAAAATACCACGAATTAACCGTCGAAGCAGGGAAGAACTTTTTATTGAGTTTTCATAAACCGGAAATTAACATAATGAACAAAGTAAATAGTCAAAGACTGAAACAAATAAATGAAAATAGAAAACGTTTGCGACCAATCGTAAAAACTACAATATTTTGTGGCCATCAAAATATAACGCTACGTGGCCATCGCGACGATGGTAAATTGCTGAACTATGACAGCGTAGTAGCCGATGAAGGGAATTTTAGAGCCCTTTTAAAATTCCGTATTGATTCTGGCGATATTGCATTGCAGCAACATTTAGAATCTTCAAAATCCAACGCCACGTACATGTTGTACAGATGTTTGCGCAGAAATCATCCAGGAAAACATTTTACAGAATGTGCGGGAAGCTAAATATTTTTCAATTTTGTTCGATGAAACAACAGATATACTCGTATCACATATCTCACAGCCGAGCCTATCATTCCGATATTTGCATGATGGTATTATTAAGGAACATTTTGTGACTTTTTGTGATACCTACGATGCTCTTAGACGTGAAGACAACAATTCAGGTGACATAGAGCCTTGATTGACAGGAATAGTATTGGCGAAAATCGTTGAAAATCTGTGTACCACATTTAACTTAGATTTATCTTGGTGTGTGGGTATTGGAACTGACAGCTGCTCGGTTATGGCATCAGATACAAAAGGTGCAGTGCAAGAATTGATGAAAATAGCCATTCAAACTAAACGTTGCCCGTGCAACAACCATGTGCTCAGTAACTCATTGGCAAGATCATCCAAAGTAGTTTCCTGTCGCAATACATCTGGCACAATGAGAAAAGTTGTGGCATTTGCCAATGCATCCGCTAAGAGGCATGAAATTTTTAAAATAGAACTCGGAGCTATCATGCAAGGCATTTGTGAGACACGTTGGGTAGAGAGGCATGATGGGCATCTTCGATTTCAAGGAGACAACTTAGTCAAAATTTGTAGCGCTCTGGAGAAGATTTCTGCTTGGCAAGACAATAAAACTGCCAATGATGCGCATTGCTTGCTTCAAACATTGCGCAGTTCTGACTTTATTATATCCTCCATCTGTTTAAGTGATGTATTAGGTGGGTACTTCCATAAATTATTTTATTCTTATTGTTTGGCAAATGAACCTATACGAGTATACTAAACCTACTTTAAAATTATGTTGTTGTTCTGTTAATATTTTATGCGACGAGTACATACCGTTTATATTAAGTTATAAATACTTAGTTTATGCACTACAGTCACAGTTACTTACTTTTTATTTTTCAGGTACTACTGTATCTTTAAGCAGAATACTGCAATCGAACTCAGCTGATTTAAAAAAAGCTACGGACGCTATTAATGATACTTTAAGTGTTTTACAAAATAAAAGAGAAAATGTGGACGTAATCTACCGACAGCTTTTTGAAGAGGCTAAAGAAGTAGCTGAGCAGCTAGATGTAGAAATTAAATGCCCCAGAATAGTATCAAAATAGATTCAATAATAAGTGATCTCCAGGACCGCCTGTCTCCTGATGTACTATTTGTTTCAGCTGAGCGTTTTCATGCCAAAATGCGAATGTAGTAATGAAGATATTGAAACTGTGAAACAACTAGCTACCGACTATACGAGTACATTATTACTAGATAACACTGCAGTTTCTGTCATTGTAAATGAATATCGGCTGTGGAAGGTGAAGTGGCAGGCGTGGCAGCGGAGCCAGGACATTCCGCAGTCGATTTCTGATCTTATTTTAAATTGTGACATCGATATGTATCCTGATATAAGAACATTTTTCTGTATTATGGCTACACTACCTGTCAGGGTAGCGACAGCAGAAAGGTCTTTGTCTACGTTGCGCAGAATTAAATCGTAGCTAAGATCTTCAATATAGTTGAAGATCGCCTAACCGGACTGGCACTTCTCCACGTTCATAAAAACGTACCCATTGACGTAAATGACGTAATAACGCGTTTCGGGAGAAGACGTAAAAGAAAATTGATTTTGTTATTTAAATATATGTATTTTGTCTGTTTCTATTATGTTTGTTGGCAAACCTTATCTTCTTCACTTTTGCGGAGTTTTGCGTCATACCCCTCGACATACCTCTAGCTGTTATGACAAATCATTCACCACGGTTATGGGATATAAATAGGCTGCCTCATTCCGTGCGTGATAGTGCTTCTCTGGATGTCTTCAAGAGAAGGATAGTGCTTCTCTGGATGTCTTCAAGAGAAGATCAATATGTACAAGTTATTATTTGTTAAGTTTTTCAATTGTACAATAAAGAATAAATATTTTTAAGTAAAGTACTTACGTACATTAATAAAATACCTACTTTTTACTTGTATCTATTGTTATCAAAATTAAATTATAAGTTCTTGACTTGACCACGACTATGTGACCCCCTCCTGGCGCCAAAGCTGGATCCGCCCTTGTGTACATCACTATCATGGCTTCATCTTACCTACCTATTCTAGTTTTCAGCCAAACTAACAGTATCTTTTAAAAATACCAACTAAAAACATTTAAAAGAAACATATTTCCAGCCTTCTGTGCAATAGGTGAAGTTGTACAACTTGCGCTGCGAGTCTTCGACTACCCGCAACTTTCGCAGCGCCACTCGTTATAAGTTCTCGCTTCCGACTGTACCGGCCTGTGATTTGTAATCCTACCTTAATGTATTTTGTTACTTTTTACTTTTCTGTAGCTTTCTTGAATTAAACAGTAGGTATCTATTTATTGCGACCTACTAAGATGTTGTATTAAAATAGCTTTTGTCCGAGATTTTGTACGCGTATATCCCGTTCTTTCCCATTCCCGTAAGAATTTCGGGAAATCCTCTCTTAGTGCTCCCCTACGGAGTGAAGGAAAACTTCATGCCAAATGTCAGCTTTCTACGTTTAGCTGTGCGTTGTCTGTCAATCACTCACTCAGTAACGGAAGAATTATATATAAGGATGATATTAGAAGACATACCACCAGAATACCAGCTGAAATATCTCGTCATCCACAATACTAAAACACACTATGCACTTGGATTAAAACACAGGTCAATTAATCAATGAATATCGATCGGGATCATCATTCTTCCACGCTGCAGTGATATAACATCACGATAAAATTTCTGTAAATTGGTAATTGGTTTCGGTAGTTTATTTTCATCGGACTTTGAGAATAGCTGAATCATTGCCAATCAACAATTAGGTACCTACCTACCTCTAAATTAAGCAAGACCATTTAGTTCAACACAGCAAACAAAACAATTCACAAAACGCCGTCGCAAACTGCGTCCTATACACGTATTTACATACAAGTGTGCGAAACCTTGTATTTTTCCATAACTTTCTCGTGTTCAGATTTCATATTCAGTTGGGGCATGGGAAAAAAGCGCGAGTTTTTAGAGCAAGTTGAAATGAATTCACGCAGGCGGTGCCGCGGGAAAAAAGTGGAGTTTGTGAGGTGACCGTGATCACCGCAGATGGCTTACGTGGACCACGGGATAGTTTGACTGACACGGTCTCGCGGCTACTCTTAAAGTTTCCTATTGGTAACAATTATGTACCTTTACTTACTGTTTTTATTTGCAAGTCTCACTATCGCATTGAGGTTTATAAGTATCGTAAGAGAATCCAATTGTGAATTGAATTGAATTGAATTGAATTGAATTGTGAATATATCTACTCGTAGGTACGCTGTTCCCTTAGGTGTCTGTTTGTTTTGTATGCAATAAAGTAATGAGTTCTTCTTGTAAATACGCTGAAAAGTTATGATATGTGAATAATCGCTACTAGCGTTTGGACGCAGCTCTTCCGTATCAAGATTTTAAGATTCCTTTAAGATTTTTAAGATTTCTTTTAAGGGAGACCCCGAAATGATACTTTACCCTGCGGTGACATACATTTACGCTATTCTATATTTTAGGTCTTAGCAACCGTGCTAAGACCTAAAATATGGAATAGAGTATATTTTTAGGTAAAAAAAAGCCTAAACGCTTTTATACTATTACAGAACATTAACTACTTACTCACCGCATACCCAGAAAACCCATACCTTCAAAAAAATAACTTCCTAAATATTGAACTACTTACCCATTTTTCCAACATCAAAACATCCTTTAGAATAAATTCAAACACTGAGCTCCGTACAATTAATTGCACAGTTCTATAGGTAGTATCCACGTACAAAAAGCGGTGGCATGCGATGCACCGAGCTTATTAAAACATGTCCGTGTCGCTATGTCTAATTTTCCGGTTTTGCCCGCGTAGATTGTTCGCTACCCGTGGGACGCCGCTGTACTATGTACGAGTAGGTAAATGTGGACGGATTTATGTGGACGATATAGTGTGCGGGCTTCATGTTTTATAGAGACGTTCTTGTTACTAATAAACTCGAATTTAATGTTGTGATGAATTTTTGTACTTGGGTTGTACTTGGTTTAGGCTCTTAGATACGATACGTTTAAGTAGGAAGGAGACTTTTCGAAAACGCTGATTGTATAGAACGGGAATAAGCAAGCTCTTTGAGTAGCATTTTTTCCTTTAGGGCAACATTCTTGTTAGTACCTACTTAACGTTAAGCATACAGCTTTGAAAGTGTTGTGAGAATACTTAAGATTTTCTCTTTAACGATCCGTGATATAAAAAAGGAATTCGTAGAGAATGTTAATACACGAACAATTTTCCATCAAAATCCTATTTCCATAATCCCAACCCACTATACCTAAATACCAACTAGAATACAGGCTCTTGACCCACTCTCCTTCGTCTAAATAAAGCCTAAAGTGGGCCGTGCTTTATGCTGGGCTAACGCGGCGTGACGTCATCAAAGCTGGGCTAATGACGTGTCCTGTGACGTAATAGGCCGTGACGTGTCTCGTGCCGCCAGATGGCGCTGCATTATTTAGTGGTTTTGGACGGTAGTATGATGTAGTTCGTGTTCTACCTAGATATTCTGTTTGGTGAATTGTTTATAAAGCTTGTTTAGGTTTGTGCCTTGTAGTTTTGGGTACCTACGTGGTACTTAGTATTGTTTTTAGTAGCTACAAAGGCGTCTATGAATTACTAGCCGCTCTGCCCGCGTGAATGTTGAAACTTAGCCCAAGGAAACATACTCCCGGAATGAAAAGTATTTTATGTGTTATTCAAGACTATAATCTACCTCTGTGTAAATTTCATCAAGATATTACCAGCCTTACTGACACGATTAAGTTACAGACATAAAAATATCCAAACTTTTGTATAAATAATGTTATAGCATAAATATGTATTTCATTTATTTGTGTAACTATTAAAAATTTGTTATTTTTTTATTTACACACTTGGTACAATACACCCGGCTACCTTGCAAGTAGTTTTTATAGGTCTCTCAAATACGTGGAAATATTTTTCACCATTCCAAAACCTTCCCAACCCGCTGCCACAGTTCACACGTCATCACTTAGCAAATTGTCTCATGCAAATATTACTCCACCCCCTCTACCCCCGCGCGTACCGTAACAAACAAACAACACTCCTACACTATCGCTATAACTCCTGGACTATAACTAGGTAACAATTTATATGCTAACACACTCGTAGCTCACACACGCAATCAAGTTAGAAGGATCGCGGTGTGTTGGGCTTTGTTCTAGACCTTCGCGTTTGTTTTTTAGTAAAAGGAAAAGAAAATAAGGAGTCCCAATTGGGCGCCAAAATATTAGTTGGCGCCCAATTGGGACTCATTTTCTTTAGTTGGCGCCCAACAGAGGCACCTTGTTTTCTTAAACACTTTTTGTTGTTTTCGTATCTGGGCCAGTTTAAATCACGTGTAATGGCAATGTGTTTATGGATGAAAACACTGTCATTTATCCAAATTAAGCGTAAGTCAATCTCGTTCACAAAACTTTGAAAAAAGGGATTGGAAATTGCTGGACTAGAAACCAAAAATTATAAAATTGATACTGATTGTGAATTAATGTACACTGTTAATTCCCAAAAATTCTGCACAAAAACCAAAAATAAAAACCTTCACGACCGTCACTACTGTCCTTACAAAGCTACGGGTACATAGTTATAGCTATTCGTAATCACAAACCCATAAAAGCTGCAACAAACAAGAACACAGGTGTCCCCCGAGCCCCTGAGCCCCCAAGGCAACCCCCAACAATCGTCCATCCGAAAAATACATTTATCGAACACAAACGCCAATTTTTGCCAAACGTAACAAAAGTTGTCGGCAACATTATGATCATTACCCGCCATCACGCTAGGTAAGGCGACAAATCCAACGTCTACACGAACTTCGCAAGCCATAAACGGATACTTGCTCGAAGTTTTCCAATCTCCCGCGGCCGACTCTGTCATATTATTTTCTAACTATTTTACTGCAGCCTGCAATCTTACACCGTAGAAAATAGAATAACTCAGTTAGACGACTATGTTGAAAGAGTTTCAGTTTTCTAGTGTCGTCGTAAACATTGTACGAATATTGAATAGTGGATTATTCTTTGGGGAATGTTTTATGTTTAGGTAGAGTTGAGTCTTGAGTGTCTTTCCAGTTTATTGTAAGTTTGTTTGATTTTAATTTGACTTGTTGGGCACGAATTGTGTAGACGAGTTTACCAAAAGGTGTTAAATTTTTGTGAAATGTTCAAATACTGTTTAGAGCTCTCTTTGAAAATAACGTTTGAACAAACAACATGGTATTGCTGCCAGTGTTTTGTGCATGTTTTGTATGACAGCAATGAGGAGAAATACTCGTACTTCGACGCCTAAGTGATACTTGTTTTTGTACGTAGTTAAGTTTAGTAGATATAAAAAGAATAGTAGTTTTTGACAGATTTACTGATACCGTTATTTTATTATTATTAATCGGTTTATTAGTTTATATTTGATAAAATCTCTTCTTGAAAACTAACCTACTTACTTATTTATTAGGTACGGGAATTACCTCAACTAGTTCCCAAGACACTCCAAATGTGTCCTCAATCTAAGTATAAACTTGTCTATCCTGTGGGTGGTCTCGTGACCTTTCTCGGTGGAAACTGATATGTTACGGGCACATTAAACACGTCATACACCTACCGATGTCAAAGAGCAGTATAGACACAATATATGTATGTATAGGTCTTATCTAGCGTGTGTAGTACTCGCGAACTATTTATACTCTGTTGCAATCTTTAGGCCTTGAAGATATATGAATTACATGCATAAGATATTCACGATTATCACTGCAATAGTTGAATTATCGATTAAAGAGTGTATTTCGTGTTTGAATGAAATGTTAACAGCCTGCAGATAATGAATGCAAAGCTTTGGTTTTTTTTCCTCCATCTCTCAACTTAAAAATGTTTTTATGTGTATAAGTTTCATGCAAATTGTCTCATTTCTACGTCTGTTGTCTGCATTTTCATATAGTTAAAAAAAAAAAAATTGGTCATCTCTTTCTCTTTTCTGTGTCAAGTTGTCTTTCTTTAGATATTCGCCGAAGCAAACCATGTGCCTCATTCACTAGGAACAATCTTTTCAAAATGTGTTTGCAAGATTCAACTCATCCTCATCTGTCTCCACAATGAGCACCCATCGACCATAACTTCGACACGTTTTAACAACCTAACACTAGAATAAAATAATAAGCATTGTGTACATAGGTACAGTGGGTACAGTGGGTACACACTAGAGTGGGTAGCACACAATATCGTGTCGGACAAGACGGCCGAGGTATGGGCCGCACGTGTGGCCGCACAAAAAACGCGCCTTAATAAAACGACGTGCCGCGGGGGTCGGCAATAGGGACGTGCACCTTGCTCGATAGTTGGTACTTTTGCTAGACTGTTTTTGTGAGGTTAGTATTAGTGTGTCCCCCACTATTGAAACTATTCATAAAAAATCAAAACATTAGTTTCAATATTGATTAGCAGATTCTTTATTAACATTTTCTATGAAGAATTGTTATTTAAAATCTGATTATCAGCATTTAAACCAGGCTTAAGGTTAAAAAGTTTTTTATAAATAGGGCTGTTAAAATATAGTCCCGATTTACCTCATTCTTGATAGTTGGAGGAAATCATGGATGGTACTGACAGCTAATCTCGTAGAGAAGTAACTCTGGGTAGGCACAATTACTGAGACGGCAATTGATACAATAAGGATGAAAATCTATAATGATTTAAACCTTATTCCTATTGGTGTCCCAAAGTGACTAAGACCAAAACAACAAAATTCTCACACATGTATCGAGTAAGCTCTAAAAATAGGAAGCTTGTTTATTCTTATGTTATTTGAGGAAATCTATCTCGAAATATTGCTGACGAAAGTTCATAGAAGTCAGGCAGGATTTGGTAAACCTTATCGAATCAAATATACAAGACATTAGGGTAATTTTATTAAAATGAATCATTTATAATCTCATAATGCTTGCGATTGGCCAAAACAGAAGACATATATTATTAAGATATTGTTGTTTTGTTTTTTTTTTTGTACGAACAAACATGTTTTACTTATGAATAGGTGAATTTCTGATTAGCTAGCTAGACGAATGTATATAGGGAATATGACGTTGCAGGGCTAGAAATGAGGGCATTTCTATCTTCAAAAGTAACAACAGCATTTCCATGTAGCAAAATCTTTTCTTTAATAATAATAATCAATTTTGATGTAGGTACAAGAATATAAAAGGGAGGGGAAGAGCTCATCATACATTGGTCATTGAAAAGTTCGTCCACATTGCTCTCAACAAGAAAAGAGCCTAGAACACTGGCAACATTGTCACTCTGAATGGCAATGCTGATTCGATTAAAGAGTCGATTAATCACTTGATTAGTTTCGATATGTAAGCATAAATACTTCAGATGTAACGTAGCTGTTCAAAACATGAACCACATATTGGAATATCCTAGCTGCATACAACCGTACTTTAGGGTATTGGACGACTGCCACCGACGCTGCAATTGACGAGGCCACCTACTGGACCCAAATCATCTAAAGAGTTATCCATGGACTGGAAAAGAACAAGTGGATATAACTTATTTATGCATCTTACCTAGATGTCGATTAATCGACAATAACCACAAACCGAAATCGACATTGTCCCCTCCTTACCACCCTTGGACGGGTTTAATTACACGGCGCGGGCGACAGGTTGTCGGATGACGTCATCTCGACATATGTGTGTGAGTGTGTAAGTAGGTGTTATTATTTCGAACAATGTTTGATGTGTGTACACTGTCGTGCAATGTAATGGCTGTAGTATGTAGGTGTGACTGTGTGAGAGGTATATTAGGTAGATTATTGTACTTACATACACTATAAGTTATTGGTCTATGTTTTTGTTGAGTTCGAAACATGTGTGGAATAGTCTAGGAATTAAGGAATTATTAATTGGTGACTATAGCTACATAATTATGGTGTGGACTTGGTTGTTATAATACAAGACAAAAAAGTTCTTATAATTATGCCAGCTGGTATTATTATTCTAGTTAAGTTCAAAAACACAGAGCTAGAAAATAGATAAATATGCATGTTTTTACTTGGAATGTCTTGCTTGCACTCTTTTGGGGAAACAAGATTGGTATAATCTACAAGAGAATGATATAAAAATAAAAAAGGTAGACGTTGGGTAACAAACGGAATCACTTCAACGAATGCAATGATTGAAAGGTTCAAAAGGTCTAACCGTAAACTCGTAAAAACCATAATAAAACCCCCATTTCTTAGAAACAGTATGATGACGAATAGACTAAACATTGTATGCACTCACTTCGCCCACAATTTTTTCTAAGTACCTTCAACTTTAACCGCCTAACATAATTTATTTGTACCATCGTAAAACCTGGTTTTAAAATCTCAATTCCTTGGCAATTAACTGTAGTATTTGACAACAAAGTAACGCTGTGTTTAAGCTGTTAATACGTCGTTAAACCGGAATGGTTCAAGATATGGCCTGATAAGAGGTTGCAGTAAGAGGGGCTACACTGTACGCGGATGCTGAGTTTATCACTATTAGGTAATTTAGAAACAGCGGTTTGGTTCGGTTTTTGAAATGATGAACCTTCATAATGATTAATTCGGTTAGACTCACTTACCATACAAAAACAGTTCATGTATTGTCTTAAAGTTAACGAATATAAAAGAGATAATACCTACCAAATTGCCTACTGAGTTAAATAAGATTGTAGCCTATGAAAGAAAGCTAAGCAAAATGGGAAACATGTGATCACCATCATCATATCAGCCGAAAGACGTCCATTGCTGGTCATAGTCGCCCCTAAGTGTCGCCACAGCAACCGGTTCTATGCGTCTCTCATCCATCGGCTACCCGCGACCCTCGCCAGGTCATCGGTCCACCTTGAGGGAGGCCTTCCAACATTCCATCTTCCGGTACGCAGTCGCCACTCCAGAACTTTTCTGCCCCATCAACCATCTGTTTTGCGAGCAATAGCTCACAAGGATTGCCAAACTGAAGTAGCCCACTGCTACTTCAGTTTGGCAATCCTTCAGGCTATGTCGGTAACTTTGGTTCTCTTGTGGATATGATCATTTCTGATTCTATTACGCAAGGAAACTCCAAGCTAAGCGTGTGGTGAACAAGCAGAACCAATCTGAATCAACGAACCAACGAACCAAATCTCGTTTTCGACAGACACTGTAGATTTATAAATAGGTACCATGTTGAAACTGATGATCTCTGACCGCCATAGACAAACGGATAGGGTGATATGAAACCATGACGTGTATAACGCTATTCCAAGTTTGTAAAATAAAACAAATGACTACGAGGAAGCCATACAAACACCAGTACATTCAATGAAAGGTATTTTCCGAGCCAATCAGCTGATTGATAGAAACCTTACGGTGACCACCTTGCCACGGCGTGGAAAACACTAGAATCGATTCTATAAATACTGGGAGTGAACAAAATAGCTAACGTAGTGGGTAGTCACTAGGAAATTAACCTTCTAAATCAGATTTTAGTTCAAAATAGGTTTGTTTGTATGATATATTTCGATGATCTAATATCATACAAATATGCGTGTTTAGAAATTTTAGTGTTTTATTTAGATGGAGAACAACTTAGGTGCTCCGGTGGTTTTTTTGCCAGTTGAATATACCTACTAGCAAACAAAATTGTAAAATACCTCGGTAGGTACTTTCAATTATGCTTGCTACCACTAGACGAAATAGAATGAAGAGATTCTACTTCAGATCTCGATCTTAAATAGAACCTCTTCATTCTATTTCGTCTTCTTTTTTAGAATCCCTAATGAGGAAAGAAAGAACTGGATGATACGTGGAAACTCTGACTAAAAATCACATAAGTAGGTACCTAGTTGATTTGTTTGAAACATGCATTAGTCTGCTTGATCTTCTTCAATTAAGTATAATTAGTGGAACCATTACAAAATACGTCATTATATGTCCATAATTATGTGTATTGTTTAAAACATTTCAAAGTTTAAACAAGATAATGTGAAATTGATAGCAGAGCACTTAGTACTTGTCAAAAACGAGTGTGTTTCAGTAGGTAATCTCAAATGGGGTCAGTCACCACTTTTATCAGTTATAATAAGTCTCCAAACAATATAATTATCTACGTCACTGGGCTCTTTATCATCGGCACGCCGTACAATTTTAGTTACGGTTTGACCTCAGATAGTGCGGGGTCAGGACATGATAAAACACCTTTATTGTTTATACTTGTTTTATAGGTATGTGATAGGGGATGTATTGAATGAAATAAGATATAATACATTTTGTAAAAATATTGAGTGGAATTTTGTTCAAAGAATGAAACTTGACCAATATTTTTGAAAAGTTACAACATCTTGACATAAAATTCCCCAAATCACGATGAATCATTAGGAAAAACAAGTGGTGAAACATAGGTACTAGTCATCTCGTTGATAACAGTAGCTGTTGATGAATAGGTAAACAATATAGCGACGCAGAGATTCACAACAGTTAGTTTAGCGAGCACAGATAACCTATTTTATCGGCCCACTTCCATTCTCGCCCTATTTCTCTTATAGGTTAAAATTTCAATCTGCATTGTTTACTTATATTATTGCTTATACATTTACCTACATAATAGTTTGCTTAGAAAAATACAACTTCAATGCGATTTGTTATGTACCAAAAGTAAGGGTTATGTCCAGCAGTGGTCGCCTTTCGAAATGGTAAACCTGTAGGTTAAAAATAAAACTCACTAGTTTTTTTTTTTTGATTATTTTAAATGGCTTGTGTTTAAACGCCTACCAGAAATGCACCTATTTTACATACCAATGAATCTATGTTGCTGTATAATGCTCCTACTTCTGTCTGCAAGGTTTAAAGCAACAACACATCATCATCTGCCTAGCCTTTTCCCAACTATATTGGGGTCGGCTTCCAGTCAAACCGGATTCAGCTGAGTACCAGTGTTTTACGCGGAGCGGCTGCCTACCAGACCTCCACAACCCATTAACTGGGTAACACGGTACATCTTGGCAAGACTGGAGTCAGATTTACTGGCTTCTGACAATCCGTAACGACTGCCAAAGATCTACAAATGACAGCCGGGACCAACGGCATAACGTGCTTTCCAAGGCACGGAGGAAACTCGTTATGTTAAGATGGTCACCCATCCACAGACCAACCTTGGCAAGCGTTGCTTAACCTTGAAGATCGATCTGTGCGGCTGTTATTCTTTAGCCACGAGCTCCTCTAAAGCAACAACATATGAATATAAAAAAATATTAAATACAATAATAAATATTGATATTGTATTCAGGTATTTAAAATTTGATTATAGGTACTAAAGCTATTTGTGTGAGTGTGGGCTTAGTATGAATATTTTTGACGTCTGGTAACGTAACGTGAAATTTTACTACAGTTAAAATATTCGTTTTGCGCATAATATTTGTTTGAATTGGATACTATATTCATATTTTAGGCCCTCTGTTATTAATGTTACCGTTTCAATAAAACAATATTTGGTGAGCAGTTAAATTGAACCCATTTTAAATTAGATAAGACCGGTGTCTCCTAGCTGACGACCCTGAGAAGAAATACCAAAACAAACTCAGATATGGTGAATTGGTGATGATTTAGATAGCAAAACAAGACTTATTTGCAAGGAAATGCTTATCAAAATTATGCTATCAGTGTAAACGATATCTATAACTAATTAAAAGCTATGATTGATGCTCAAATCACTGCTTTGACAAGACGCAATAACATTAGAAATAGTGATATCATTAAACATAACGTTCGCAGTACTTAGATACCTCTTTATGCTGAAATGTGACCTTGTATCAGTAACGTTTTAGTGTCGTCGGCAACACATTCCTTATGACGTCACAGTACGGCAGATTGTAGGAAAATCGTGACCCATTTTGCATCATTTTAGTAGTTAGTTTCATATAGGTAGGCAGAATTCCTGTGTTCTCTACAAAACTTACCTACTATAGTTACTACAAGATATTCATAACGGTGACGCTTGGGGGAGGTCTATGTCCAGCAGTGGACGTCTTTCGGCTGATATGATGATTCATAACGGTTTGAATCTATAGTAAATTACAGCTTAAGTAAATAAATGTTACTATGAGTTCTGAAAGTCACCAATCAGGAAAGCATGAAACAGATGTCTGTGATCTTAAGTAATATTATAAAGAGGAAAGATTTGATGTTTGTTTGTTTGTTACGATTTAACTCAAAAATTACTCGACCGATTTTAAAAATTATTTCACCATTAGAAAGCTATATTATCCCTGAGTAACATAGGCTATATTTATTTTTAGAAAATGTTAGGGATCTTTAAGAAAATTGCAATGGCGAAGTGCTACTGTGAGATATACATAGTTACAGATATACTACTCTGTCAAGAAAGTACCGGGAAAAGATCAATAATACACAAAATGTCTGTTTTTCATCCAAATTTATTTTATCACCTTCAAAGTATGCTCCTTTAGAAACGATACACTTGCGCCAACGAATAATCCGTTCATCAAAACATTTTTTAAACGCTGCTTCCGGAATTGAGTTCAGTTCTCGCCGCGAATTCTCCTTTATGTCCTCTATGGATTGAAAACGGGTGCCACGAAGTGGTAATTTGAGTTTAGGAAAAAGAAAAAAGTCAGCAGGAGCCATATCTGATGAATATGGTGGTTGCTGGATGGTATTTGTTGAGTGTTTGGATAAAAATTCGTTCACAATGATAGCCTTGTGCGACTTTCATGCGATTGAGTTTTTGGAGAAAATTCAGATCTTTTGCGACTAGCCGAGCAGCAACATGTTTCATACCCAAATGATTAGTTAAAATGGTACGGATCGACTCGTGAGATACAGAAAGTTCGGCGACTATCTCTCTCAGAGTTGAATGGGGATTTTTAGTCACTATTTCCTTCACTTTTGCGATGTTAACTTCAGTTGCAGACGTTGACGGCCTACCAGAGCGAGGCAAATCTTCCATCACATCTCGACCGCTTTTGAACGCTTTGAACCACTCATAAGCACGAGTTTTTGATAAAGTCGATTCACCGTAAGCCTTCTGTAACATTTTCAGTGACTCCGAACACGAAATTCCATTGGCGATGCAAAATTTAAGACAAACTCTTTGTTCGATATTTTTGTCCATTATGAAATTCGCAATACACACTAATTATGATATTACTAAAACCAGCACTGTATTTAATATAAATAACAGATGCAACTCAAACTCCGCGCCAAAATGGAAAACAGTTGTGCCAATCTAACAACTACAAAAAAACAAAAATTTGAATTTGGAACCATAAACAAATCATCCATTCCCGATACTTTTTTGACTGAATGTATATAGTTTAACAGTAATAGAAAAGATAAAGGAAACCGTAGAAGAAAATAGGTGGATACTTGAAGTAAACGCAAATGTAGAGTATCAGGCACCTCAACGAATTAAAGCTTTCGTATAATAGTGATTATAATGAGTAAAACTGCATACAGACCAGCGTCCATCATTCATCATCATCATAATAGCCGAAAGACGTCCACTGCTGGACATAGGCCTCCCCCAAAGAGGAGAGTTTGCCATAATCGCCACGTTTGGCAGGTGGGTTGGCGATCGCAGTGTATGTTGTTGCGTTTTACAAAGAACGCTGCTGTCCATTCTCTACGGAGTCCCTTAGTCGACACACGAGTGAAGTGATGGGATGGTATTATTCTTTTACGGCACCAAACGGCGGATTGTGTCCATCATTGCGTGGATGAAAATGAGAGAGTGAAAGAATAATAGAGAAATCGAATCGAACTTTAAGCCGCGGACAATAGTTTCTCAATGTATTGACACGGGTAATGGTACTTACCTACTGATAAGAGCGGTTCCAAGGAAGTGGGGTCAGGTGTTATCGAGGTGGGTACTTGCGTCTTCGAGCCAGTGACGCAATGCCGTTGTTGCTACTCTATCGTTTAATTAGCTAAAGATTTTAGGTTAGCAATAAAGGAGATTCAATGGGCTAGTTTCCTTCATCATTGAATTGTAAATCTAGTTAGTCCGTTAGTTAGAGTATTAAAAAATAATGAACACCTTTTTTCTGTTCTTGTAAATCAATGAATATTGTTAAAAATAAAATGCATCAAAACTCAGGAGAGGGGGATGGTTACGACACGTCGCTAGTAAAAATTGTGCTATCGTAGTGACGTCACGTGACGTCACGTGAGTTTTCAACGTACTGTATCTTCATTTTTTGTTTACATGAAAAAAAAATACGTGTCTTATATTTTTTGGAAATCTGTCTGACGGACTGATTCGTTTTTTCCAGTAAAATACCCTATTGGTACCTAGATATAGGTACTTTCTTTTTAGGGTTATGCACTCAAAGTGTAACCGTCCGTAGGTATGTCAGTCTGTCAGCGGGCTGTATCTCAAGAACAGTAATAGGTAGACAGTTATATATGTATAGGAGGAGCTCGTGGGTAGATAATAACAGTCGCACGGGTCGATCTTCAAGGTTAAGCAACGCTTGCTAAGGTTGGTCTGTGGATGGGTGACCATCTTAACATAGTGAGTTTCCTCCGTGCCTCGGAAAGCACGTTAAGCCGTTGGCCCCGGCTGGCATGTCATTGTAGATCTTTGGCAGTCGTTACGGATAGTCAGAAGCCAGTAAATCTGACTCCAGTCTTGCCATGATGTACCGTGTTACCCAGTTACTGGGTCGTGTAGGTCTGGTAGGCAGCCGCTCCGCGTAAAATACTGGTATTCAGCTAAATCTGGCTTGACTGGAAGCCGACTCCAATGTAATTGGGAAAAGGCTAGGCAGATGATGATGATGATAAGTAACACAACACACACACAGACAGACAGACAGTTAACATTTCACAGAGTATTCATTTCTGTTGCTGCTTTACCAACAAATAATAAAAATAAAATAAAATTAATCATTAAAGGAAGCTCCCATTCATGAAACGTGTTTTTTTTCGGTTTATGGTACGGAATCCTTCGTGTTTCTTTTTCTATTTATTAAACCAATTTCTTAATCATATCTACGTAATTTTAAGTGAATACTTGTAACAAGTTATGTTTAATATAAAAAAGCTCATTAAATTTTATATGTTATAAGAATAAATTAAACTATGTCACGAATTTATGGAAATATGTACCTTATACCAAACAAAGCAGTACGCCTGTTTTCCCCGAAGGGTGAGGCAGAGATGATTTTAAAGTACATCCACATTATCTCACTATGAAATCTCGAAGATATATGCAACTAGCTGATGGCCGGGCAAAAGTTATCATCTCCCGGAGGGCTTAATTTTTTCCGACACCTGTCAACAAATGTCATTATATAGCCAATGTATACGAAAACTACGACAAATTATATATTTAAACCTTCCTTGAGAACCCACTCTATCCATTGGTGAAAACCGCATGAAAATCAGTGCAAGAGTGTTTGAGTTTATTGCGAACGGACAGACAGACAGACGTAGTGGGGGACTTTGTTTTATTGTATGTAGTGGTAGTGAAATGTAACACAATAAAATGTAATACCTGACATGAGGTCACTTATCATTATGAACAACTTTTACTTTGGGAACAACCGCGAAATCGCGAAAAAAGAATCAGCTGTTCAGTACACTCGTATTTGGTCGAGTTATGCGCACTTAAATGTATGGGGCAGTCGATTTATTTTTCGCGAATTCCGTGATGTTGTAGAAGTTGTTCATAGATGACCCTTTTTATGGAATTGCGTTTATTCTGTCACTTTGTATATCGTTTGCTCGTAGCCTCCATAGTTAATTGGATACTTGCTTATCAACTTTCAAAAACTGCTCTACATTTTTAATTATCTAATTCGGCTGATCAAAATATTTCCTTTAGCAGACCAGCCCACTTCAGTTATATTATAATCTATGGCAGATGCCAGATAAATGTCCATTAACGGTCTTGGGTAAATGACCATTAATGCATACATTTATTGACTTTCTTAATATCAAAAACAGAAATAAAGATATAAAGCTCTTCTGAATCGACTTCTTTCGTGATCCTTTTACGTTCTCTAGTAATGAAATACGGTTTATTATAATATATTTTTCGGTTCTCTACGAAAGGATATTAAAGAAAAGTCGATGTACTTTATTGCAAGTTAGTCTGGCATCTACCATAGTGTTTAATAATTTGACTGATTTCACTACAATCAGTGTGACTGTGAACGGATCAATTGATTGATGAAGTTTTTTTTGCGGAGCAGTGTCAGTTTCATGAGTTAATTTAGATTGTCCGAAAGATAAATCCAAGTAATTATATTTCTACCAATTTTATAGTTATCAATTATGGGTCAGTCTATCAATATCTATATAACTCTTCCGTTACTGAGTGACTGGCAAACCACGCACAGCCGAAATTATTGTTTGTAGAAAGCTGAAATTTGGCGTGTAGATTTCATGGGAAGCGACGGGCAGCACTAACAGAGGATTTCCCGAAATTCTTACGGGAACGGTAAAAAAGGTATATGCGCGTATGAAGTCGCGGGCTAGTAAAGCTAGTAGCTTACATAACACATTAATAAAGACAGAAATTATAACGCAAATATCCTCTTAAATTGTTCCTGAATAATAAAAGTATTTAGTTTCTCGACCTATTGTCTTAATTATAAAAGATTTCCTATCCCTCTATTTTTTCTAAAGTATTCATAATTTTAAAGTTTGGAACATGTCTACCTTCCGTCGGCTCCCAAGAACCCAAAATGTTATTAAATACGACCATTTTTTCCTCAGTTCGGGTCAAAAGGACCGCCATTATTAACACAAACGCCCACACATGGCCCCACCTTGCTCAGGTAACTTTATACTTACCTTTACTACTACCCCTTATTACGACGAAATAAGATTCAAAACTGCGTGACAAAATTTATAGGGTCTAACCATCTAAATCAGAGGACTGTTGGAGATTGGACTGTTTGATGGGTTGTTAGAGTTTAAAATTGAATGGCGGAGTGGAGTAGGTGATTACAAAAAGTGTATAAAAAGCGACCTTTGTCCTCGCACATGTGCTTCTAAGAAGCGAATAATTAGTGATTGTGAGACAAGGTACGATGTGCCGGTTCACGGAAATCGAGACAGTATTTGTATTATACACATTTACCTTGTTTTTTGTGGGTTAGAATGGGTAGGTAGTGCTATGTTTCCGTTAGTTTTAGATAATTGTGCCAAGGTCCGGATAAGATCGTTCGGACTTAGGCCGGCCACATACGTACGGTTTCCTGATAAGGAATTCAGATTCGGACACCTATATGCTTGCCTTACTGTAAGTAAAAAAAAAACATTTTGTAGGTAAGGCCCTTACATACAAAATGTTTTTTTTTTTACTATTGATAGGCACACATGTGACCACTATCTCTCTTGATGGTAAGCGATGATACGGTCTGTGATGGTTCAAGCTTGCCTAGAAGTAACCTATTCAGCAGGGCACACACGTTTGTAAAAAACATACCTAGGTACCTAGGTATGTTTTTAGATTGCAAAAAAACCTTACGTTCTTCTCGAAAACATGCCGTGTGTTCGGATCAGAAGATAGGAAAATCGAACGTCTCACGGAATTCTGAATGTGAATTCCTAATCGGAACACCTTATCAGGAATTCGTATGTAGGTATGCGGCAAGTTTAATTCATAAAAAATAACATTATAAAATACCGATTACTGTTTTCTAAATTAAATTTCTCTATAGAAAATTTAAAAAACGAATCTGCTCAATATTTTTAATGAATAGCCGGTTGAATATGAAGCCAAGCCCAATATAGATATTATTATGTAATTATTATTTCAGGTGATTTAATTTATTAATCGAGCGCCTGGTTATATTTTGAACGAAATAATTATTGGAAGTAAAAAAATTGTACCTGCGTAGGTACCTAAATTATCTTCAGTTCTTTAAATAAATTACTAGCAACATTATAGCCTATCTTTTTTTAAATTTTTCGTTTGACTAGAACTGAACGAAATATCAAAAATAGGTATCTAATCTACCTACCAAATTATGAAAACGTATTGACCTAGGAAACCCAATATGTTAGAATTTTGATGTGAAATAAATTTCCATAAAGGGAAAACGTAGATACATTATAAGTAAATTCAAACTTTGAATCAAATTGAGATTTTCGGAAAAAAAATTAAATGACTGAAATATTTGTTAGTCTCGCACAAACTTGAAGTACGGACTACTAACGCCATCTAGCGTCTAGTAGAATTACTAAACGCAATGCGTGCGCCAACTCTCAAAACAACAGTCTTTCATTCAAACTTTGCTGAGGTTTTCTTTTTTCAGGAAGTTTTATTTTTTTGTTTTCACAATTAAATAATAAATTAAGAATTCTGATAACTAAGTGCTTTTGGACCACTAAATAAAAGTATGGATAAGTTTCTTTTTTTTAATGAGATTTTGTTTTTTTATAAAACTAGCAAAGATCAAATTAGTAAGTATTTATACACCATAGAGGGAAGTGTTATCAGCAGCTTTTGAACATCAGACAGATTATAATCATAATTATGGGTAAAGAATGTTCTTAATAAGTGAGATCTCAATTTAATGATAACTCTCAAATTAGCCATATGCAGTGTACCAACTATAAAATGATCACCTATTAATGCCATCAAATAATTCAAACCCATTGAACAATTAATGAACAACGTTAATATTATCGCATCCAAACGCTTTGAACCGTTAAATAAATGCTTCATCATAAACCGGCTAGTACAACACAATACACCTGTATCGTTGACTTGCTGCCAATAAACTTATTGAAGCCGTTCTTATTAGAAATTATTATCACTATGAAACATTTATTTGTTCTAAGAGGATTAGCAATTGTAAATTATTGCCTTTTTGTCAAAAACTTAATTGAAAAATCTTTTAACAAATTTAGACAACGTGGCTTGTGATAAGACCAAAAAATCGCAAATAAGCGTTATGCTTGCGATTTTTTGGTCTTAGCGATTCTTGTAAGACTAAAAATATCTTCAAGCTCCGTTAATTCCTTCTCCAAATAATAAGTATCGTTTTCCTTAACATAAGCTGTCAAACAAACACCTAATTGGTCACCTGTGCGTCATGTGTCACCAGAATACCATTCCCATCTCAGAGGAAATACTTAGCCACAATAGTAACACGCATTTATTTTCGTAGACAATGTAAGTGATTCTAAGAACGTTGACAATTGACGCTACCAAATTGATAATGAAATAGCAGAGTGCCGGTGGAACGTGGAGCCTAGCTAGTGCGGCTACCTCGGCGCGCTCGCGTGCCAAACGGCCGCGACGCTGAATGACACGGGTGACGTGTCTGGATTTATTCTGCCAACGAATATGAGCGGAATGGCGCCCCTACCTGTTAATTGAGACGCTTGCCAACTACAGTACCTATTGCTGTTGCGATTTTGTGATGTATAGGTTGGTGATTGTTGGTAGGTGTTCTGTAATCGAAAATTGTTTGGCTAACTGCGGTTATATTGGAAGTGGGTTGGAATGGTTGGCCTTTCCGATGGAAAAGATTCAGCAAGTTTTCCAGGATAGTAAGTATTTTGATGAATTTAGTTTCTAATAGGTTTACCTACGAAGGTTTTATTTATCTTCCAGGGAGTCTGTTTTTATTGATTCGGGCGTCAATTTACAGCTTACTTATGCATAAAAGAGAGTCGATAGTTATTTGTGAATTTAACTACAAAAAAAAAGATAATGAATTGAAATTGGCCATGAAAAAGAAACTAAGTATCTCGTGAAATAGATACGGATTTTTTGTTAAAATAAACATTTCCATATCGCTTACTATAAATCACAGCTAACCAGTTAGCCACACTAAATCATTCAATTACGGCGCCATTCAAAAAGGAAAACCTTGTACCACAGCATCGAAATATTCCCAGTACCACGAACTAGCTGCGAGTACCTATGCACACCTATGTATAGACCAATTCCCGAGACACGTGTTAATCTCACCGGCTGAGGTGTCCCCGGTTAATATTAGACGTGATCGGCCATTCGACTCCGTATTGGGTTCGACATCCGACTGACTCACTCATTCTAACGGATAGCAGGAGTAAACAGGATTCTAGTTTTTAGAAGTGACACGGTGTTTCATGTAGGAACGTGGACTTCCTATGCGAAACGAATCGTTTTGTTTTAAATCTAGGTTATTTCTTAGATTTAGCGCAACATACAGGTTTATTTGTAAAACACCAACAACTTCTTAGGCAGTCAAAGTACACATAACAACAAACAACTTTTACTTTTAGAAAACCCTGAAAACTCGAAAAATAAATCAGCTGTTTCATACGAAATGCAATATTTAGGCAATGAAAATATATGAAACAGCTGATATTTTTTCGACGTTTCGAGTGTAAGTACCTATCTGAAATCGATAGCCTCCTATGACAACTTTCATGAGTATAGTGTCCTTGATTGGGCAATATGGGGTCTTCCACACGACATTTATCAGTAGCAACTTGAAATCTGTATTTCAGAGAATAGGGGCGTGTTGTGTCATGTAGGTATTTAAATTTGACCACAAACTAACATAATTATGTATGGGCTGATGTATATGGGTTACGCATGCGTAGCAACGCAATAGACGCGACATAGGCCAAATTATGGCAACCACATATTCGTTGCA
Organism: Lacanobia oleracea; assembly: GCA_950371165.1. Taxonomy (NCBI): domain Eukaryota; kingdom Metazoa; phylum Arthropoda; class Insecta; order Lepidoptera; family Noctuidae; genus Lacanobia; species Lacanobia oleracea. The sequence goes on from OX493387.1 coordinate 1,280,146, forward strand.
AGACTGGTGATTAAGGCTCTTTTTCCTTTCTTTATATCATTACGGTCGTTTACGGCTAAAACTTATTATCAACACTCCATCTAAATCATTTACCCATATTTTCGTCGGGATCACATAAGATTATGGGCCACGAAGTAACCTGAGTCGTGTGGATGTCAGGATGCGCGCATCCGGCGCCGGATGACCGTCGGATGGCCGCGCATCAAGGAGCCTCTGTCTGTATGTCCGTCACACATCGCGGTATATAATTCGCTTTAGAGGTGAGCGACGGTTCACGCCTGTTTATCACGAGCTGGATGCGAGTGGTATCATATTGGAACATGTTTTATAGACTGATATCGAAGACGATATTCCACAGAACGCATACCTATGCATGATATATTTAGAGTTACATTATAAATAGTGTTTTCCAATCTTGATGCTGTGGAACTGGAAGTCTGTTTGTAAACTTTTAAAAGGATAGAGAGCTTTGGTAACAATTATTATTTTTAAATAAAATCTAGAAATTTCAAAGCAATGGCTTTGCGAGATCAAAACTTATGTTGAAGAATAAAAGAGAGAGATTTGATTGGCTGATTGTAATTCTGCATTAGTTGGTCCTGCAATTCTCAGCGTGTAGTGGACTGCTTTTTTAATACATAAGTAGGTAATCAGGTACCTATGACATCTCGTAAGCCCGATAGATATATAAAACATTGTCATAGTAGTTTATTATACCCATAAAATTATTTTCAAAAGTGCCCGAACAGAACGCAAACAGATTCCTGAAGAATATTTTTAATAGCGCGAGGATGTTGGATGATGGAGCGGCTGGTCTAACTAATGCGGATAGACGCCACAACTAATGTGCCCACATTTATCCCGCGGATAGACTGGAGAGTGGGAAGATGTGTTCGGATGCAAGTGTGGAGAGCGGAGAGCTTTGATTGATTGGAAATAATTATGTAGGTAGAGCACTCCACTTATTTTAGATATCTACTTATACTTAGCCGTAGAATTTTAAAAAGAAAAACATTAAATGTCGCCAAATTAGAAGCAATCAATTTGTTTCTGTAGACATGCGTCTTGATAGAAATTAGGTGAACTGAAAGAAAACCCAAGGGTTTCCGTTTTTGATATTATTTCAACAAATATAAATTGTAGAGCCATACAAGACATTCTTCAAATTTGAGTGATTAGTGGTGGATTCGACAAAACACTGGTATTTTCAAAAAGTTAGTGAATTGTTAACAAAGCTGGAGTACTGAAACTGACGAATCACAACAAGTCGAACGTTTTCCTACTATGTCAGGGTTTATCTACGAGTCTAATCGTGTGCATTTGAATACCAGTATTTACATGAAGCTACTATCTCGGGATCTCGTGGCTAAATAATAACAGCCGCACGGGTCGATCTTCAAAGTTAAGCAACGCTTGCCAAGGTTGGTCTGTGGATGGGTGACCATCTTAACATAACGAGTTTCCTCCGTGCCTCGGAAAGCACGTTAAGCCGTTGGTCCCGGCTGTCATTTGTAGATCTTTGGCAGTCGTTACGGGTTGTCAGAAGCCAGTAAATCTGACTCCAGTCTTGCCAAGAAGTACCGTGTTACCCAGTTAATGGGTTGTAGAGGTCTGGTAGGCAGCCGCTCCACGTAAAACACTGGTATTCAGCTGAATCCGGCTTGACTGGAGCCGACCCCAATATAGTTGGGAAAAGGCTAGGCAGATGATGATGATGACATGAAGCTACTATCTATTAAACCTCCGGAAACCGACGGATATGCAGACCAGAGAAATTTTGGTGGCAAACTCGCAACAAGATTAGTTCAATCATAGATTTAATCCTTACATATAAAATTCTTCCGTTACTGACTGATTGAGTGACAGACAGACAACGCACAGCCGAAACAACCTACTGGTCGTAGAGAGCTGAAATTTGGCATGTAGGTTCCTTAGGGATTTCTAGAAATTTCTATGGGAACAGGAAAAATTAGATATGCGCGTACAAAGTCACGGGCCAAAGCTAGTATCAACATATTTAGCATCAGACTGCAAAACAAGCCACTTTGCAATCAAAGTGGCTTGTTTGGGACTTTTTCTACCCGGTTTCTCATGAAGACTTTCAGTCCCCCTAATCAATAAAAGAGTAATCGTAGTTGAAAACCTGAAAACCATTGACCCAGGTAACACAAGCTAAAATACTTGTAACCGTAACACGTATGTAGGCTACCTACAAACTAACAATAATGAAGGAATTATTTATAAAATCGTGAACAAACTGAGTGGCACGGCACTGGCGAGTAGCCGCCAGAAATAGTGCGTCCCCTAAGGTACACATCGGTGTTCGTTATTTATTATACCTGGTGAACAATGCACTTTTTTATTTTCTTTTGTAACGGAATCTGCGGTATTTTTGCTGGTATAAAATAATTAATGATTCTGTCTGGCGTAATAAAGACTTTAGTAGCTTCCATCTGTTATTGTCTTCGAAGTCTCATGATCTTTTCTCAATAATTTGTTGAAATCGATCATAGTGGATGGGTAAGGAGCTTTTGTCTAGACAATAATACTCACAAGGATCAGCAACGCTTGCCAAGGTTGGTCTGTGGATGGGTGACCATCTTAACATACCGAGTTTCCTCCGTGCCTCGGAAAGCACGTTAAGCCGTTGGTCCCGGCTGTCATTTGTACATCTTTGACAGTCGTTACGGGTAGTCAGAAGACAGTAAATCTAATACCTAAGTACCTACCGTGTTACCCAGTTAATGGGTTGTGGAGGTCTGGTAGGCAGCCGCTCCATGTAAAATACTAGCATTTAGCTAAATCCGGCTTGACTGGAAGCCGACCCTAATATAGTTGGGAAAAGGCTAGGCAGATGGGTAAACATTTCATTTCATGCTTTGGAAAGCACGTTAAGTTACAATTCCTGGCTGTCTTCTTTAGTGAATCTTTGTCAGTTGAAACGCATACATTCAGAAGCTCAAAAACTGAGCTGATTTTTCAGCATCAGGTTAAACTGTTTGCCAACTAGACAATACTAACTGCTAATGATGATAACTTTACAGTTCACCATGAATTTTTACGTCGAACTGCGTAGGACGGACGGGTCTTCATTTTTGACCCAAATACTTCGTCCCACCTCTCACAACTTAATCAAACCTTGACGAAACACCCAGGAGACATCCCACTCTCTAACTAAACTAAAGATAGATTAGGACAATATTATTAATGCCCACGCATAACAAACAAGATGGCAATGATACGGTTAATTTGAAAAAATCTTATTCATTTGTAATAATTTGTCAATTGTCTCCATAACTCAAAGGGATCATAACTTTTAGATGGGTGAATTGATTGGGCTCAAAATGTAGGGTGACGGATTATATCATATTTTGTGGTGACGCGTTGATATAGGTATGTTCGCGCTCTTTGGCTGATTTGTGAGTCATCTGGCTGAATCAGAAGGGATCAGTATGTAGTCCTATTAATTTATTTACTACCTAGTGGTCACCCCCCAGTGGTCGAAATTTTACCAGATTTTTTAAATTAATTTAAAGAATATTTTAATAATGAATATTTTTTTTAGTATATTCTAACATAGTTGAAGGTTTACTAACAGTTTAAAAAAAAAAAAATATAATTCTATTCTATTTTAATAAGCATTAATTTTTAAAAATATCAGCTTTCTGCACTCTGTCTCCATTATAAACTATATACCTACCTATGCCAAATTCCATACCCTCCGTCTGCGTAATTGCCGTTAAAAGAGGTATAATTTTTTTTCTTCGTGTATTAGATAATATTACCTACCCTACAAAATAGATACCTATTGCGTAATGATTAGTAAGATTAAAAACACACAAAACAGGATGAACTTACTTTTATAGGTACCTAGATGTAGTAGGTATAGTCTCATCATCATGGAAAACCTCATAAAATTTTATATTTTGAGTCCTGACGTCACTAGTTTTGTGTTCACTGAGTATTGGATCATTTGGGCTCTTACTTTACCTACTTGTAAATCAAGGTACCTATGCTTATCAGCACGCTTATTATAAAAAACCGGCCAAGTGCGAGTCGGACTCTCACACAATTTCACGATCCCATACCATACACCGAAAAAAGCACGTTTCTTGGAACCCTTTAGTTTTAATTTTTTTTTCTTTTGTTGTTACAGCGGCAATAAAAAAATCCACTCTGTTAATTTCAACTGTCTATCTATTACGGTTCTTGAGATACAGCCTGCTGATAGACAGACGGACGGACGGAAGAATGGACGGGCAGCGGAGGCTTAATAGTAAGGCTCCGTCGGGCACCTTTTGGGTGCGGAATCCTAATAGGGCTCCATTGGTTACCCTTTGGTTACGTAACCCTAAAATCTCAATGTAGGAACAAAAGATTTGGCTCAGCATACACATTAAAAAAAATTCATGACAAAAGACTCAATCCCAGTGTTTGAAGTCCTACCTACACATACACAACAGAACACCTCAGAGCTCAGACACCGTCGTACGCACATTAATGTTGATCACTTTAATATGAAACACGTCCCGCACTGTTTACTATACCGACATGAAACAGCTCTCTCATTAGGCCGACACTGCACTTGGCAGAAAAGACACATTTCTTCTATAATTTATTACTGATCGTGTAAAGACGCACTTTCAGTAAGTCGCTGTAATTCTTTCCTACGTTTATAATGTTTTTTATTGAATATTTTCATAATTTTAATGCGCATAATGGCAGGTCTCGGAGATTGCCGCAGACTTTGAGTTACGTTTGAAGATTATGTGCAATTATGAGATGGATATATTTTATAAGTTATTTTATTTTGTACATGCTTTGATCGGACGAACACGTGGATGTTTATAAATATGAAATATGACGCAAAATTGTGGAAACCTATAGACTACTTGTGTTGGATGTTTAGTTTTCATTTTAAAAAGCTTGACAGCGTAAATAAATTCCCGGTCTTAAAGTTCTTTTTTTATTTGTGTTTCACTAACTTTTCCAGAGAACCAACCTTTTTTTTAAGGATTGGAAATCATCAAATGACTCCTCCCGTTCTGGGTAGAGCAGAAAAGAGTGTCAGACTCTTACTGACTAAAACTTATCCGTGATCCTGCTAACGCCCTTTGCATTCCAGAGCCGCGGTGACTCTTTGGAACCAATTTTGTAACCCTGGCAGCATAGTACCTACCAACCCACTGAACCAAAAAAATGCGTAGGTATCAATATAATTTTATGAATAAATGAGTCGATAGATATTATGCTTACAGCTTGCCTCAATCACTACTGCACTTCTTAAAACTCCGAACAAAATAAATATTATAAGATTCAATTTTTCATCCACTTTATATCACTTCAATTTCCCAGGACCATAAGCAATCATAATAAAGACGGACTGCATTGTGTAATATTTATTATTCTTTTGTATATTATCTCGGCTCCATTTTTTTCGCCCTATTAGCTAGATTGCGAGCTAGACACCTAGTTATGATTTACGATATTTAGACAATTTTTTCTGCACAGCATCGGAGAGGGTTAGCAGAGCAATATCTCTGAGTATTTGTGATAAATATATCAGCTAATAAACGCTAAGGAGATATAAATCTTTTTAGCGCGCGGTACAATGTACAGTGTAGGGGCATGCAGAAGGTTCAGTCAGTACAACAGTTAAAATAGTGATGTCAAAGAATCATGCAATTCACAGATATTAATCTAGAATACAGCTAAAGCATTCCTGTGAATTTCTCTTTTTCAGGGTGGATATTCTGGAAAAAGTTGGTTGTCTGTAAAGTCGGTTTACACATAATAATTTTATGTGGTAATGTCATAAGAACACAATTGAATTCTTAACCAACCAGCTGAACGCTTAGGCCGATCGTGCCTCTCTATCGCTTGTTCCACGCTATCGCTTGTATGCTTGGCTCAGGCGGAACGTGACACTTTTTCGTGCGTGCAGCTGGCGTTCATCGATTTAAAAGACGTTATCCCGTCAAAAACAAAATTTTTATTTGTCACATTTAGGGGAGGTATGTATTGTCTCTTTCTTAGAACCTGTTATATTTTAATTAACAGACTTCCTATATCATTCTTTGCGTTTAAACATATTTCGATGACCTGGTGAAGGTCGCGAGTAGCCGAAGGATGCAAGACGTGCAGGACCGGTCGTTGTGGCGACGCTTAGGGGAGCAGTGGACGTCGTTCGGCAGATATGATGATGATGATGATGATGACGAAACATATTTCTAAACAGATTCATTTAACCTACGTATGTATCTACACTGTGGCACAGCGAGAGGCGTGTAAAAATACATATATCGTGTGCCGCGGGCATACATTTATTATTGTAAAATATAGCTATGTTCTGAAGCGCTGGTTAATTCGCCATACTCGCTGGCCGACCGGATAACATCGTATATAATGTATTAGCGCGCAACATATTCATAGCAATATGGTTTTGCGAATTCTTTTTTATTGGGAAATGGTGAACAATGGCTAAAATTACGAAATTGTTCAAAGGAGTTACTGCTTCCTTCTAGTATGGTTTAGAAAATCTTATTTAATGAATTCGAATTTACAGAAAACAACTGTTTTATGATCCGAAACTTCAAAACCAATATGCTTATCTATTCACAGACATTAATCTAGCATACAGCTAAAGAGCATTCCTATGAATTTCTTTATTCCAGAGTAGACATTCTGGAAAAAAAACAAAATTGTTATTTGTCACATTTAGGGGATGGTCTGTATTGTCTCTTTCTTGATATGCTTAGGTATCCCATTCTCAACTACATAATATATTGGGGTTGGCTTCCAGATTAAGATCTGGTACCTACTTTACAATAGTATAAAGTAGTTAATCCACACAATCAAATTGTCGTGATATATTAAGTACATATTATGACGATAATACAGTCCCTGATCTCTAACTTGTCTGTCAAATTTTAATGCCATCATGAATCTAGCATAGATAGATGTCATGCCATTGCGTTAGGTGACATAATATTTCTATCACTTAAGTTGTCGATCAATGGCCATATCCTTCTCGTATCACTCTACCCAAATCTAGCAGTGATCTAACCATCAGATATTATTTTATTTACTCTATGCATAACATAAGCCCCATGCTTATTTACCCAGCATTCATCAAATCATACTGAACGGTCTATTTATCAATATTCACGAGTGAACATAACTTGCGAATTGCATTGTTTTCACAGTATCATAGGTATAATTCAATTGTTTGAAATATTTTGGCGCCAGGAAGTTATCTTTTAAAATAATCTTAACGTGATAAATAAAAACAAAAGAATCGATTTTGAGAAACCGGGAAATTCACGAATGCATAGTTTCTTCCTGAAAAATCTCGAACCAGTAAGAATGAAAATAAAATTTCTATTAGTAGGTAGTAGGTATGGTATTGCAGATATTTTAATACTTAATCGTATGCAAATACGACGTGGCGACTGGTGAGGGCAATTGTCAAAACGTAAAAATTGTGGGACTGACAAACGCTGTCGAATTTTCACGTGATCAATTTCTTATTTAAGCGTTTGACAATCGCATTCGTTGATAGAATAGAATGGCACTCTATTAGAGCCATTCTATCATCATTTGCCATGCAACCGCTTACAAAGACTCACTTGTCTAGGACTATAGACATAAAGATAATCGTAAAAAAGCGTCTCATAGGTAAGAGCTGCACCTGATACACAGTAAATTATAACAGAGAAACATCTTTACTAAAGCTAGATTTATGATACATAAATTATAGATAAACAGAAATAGAGTAAAAGCATGCGACATATTCAAATAAAACTTGCATTTTTCCTACAGAAAATCGCAAAAATATACTCCCGATCACATTAACTATAGCAACGCGGCAACGTCAGGTTTCCACCTAATCCCGTAGGTTATTTGCCGATACATTTATTTTTTTAGCAGTCGCCACAATGAGATCACACCTCTATACTGTTATGAGATCATAGTCGGTGGCTGTTGATAAAGGCGGCTCACACGGGCGCTGACGGCCTAATGCGCGCCGCTGACGGCCAGTGTGAACGCTCCCTGTTTACCTTGAGCATAGAGTAGTGTGAGATTAGATGCTGCAGCATGTTTTATTGGGGGTGAAAATAGTGAGGAAGATGGATTTACTTTTCATGATTGTAGGATCAAATCATTTTTATTCTTGTGTGAAATCTAAAGACGATCAGCAGATCTAAGAAAGCCATTTTAGTAGAATTTTATTAGGATCATAATATTAATCATACATAAATCTGTCAAAGTCTTTTTACCGTTGATATTTCTATTCGCATTGGGTTGTCGCTTATTATTTGGTTGAACGAAAAAACTATCATCGTATCTTTCTTCAAAACGAGGTTTGTTTTCAATAATAAAACTAGAGTGGGATTCCCAAGCAAATCCCATTGCGTAGCCAAGAAAAGAAAACTAGTAAATTCCTCCCAGTTGTTGAACAAAAAACTACAACAAACAACACTAATCTCTCTGTACCTCACACTAATCTACACCCACGTCGAAAAAAAGTTAGTGTTTACAAGATCGTCAAACTTATCGATACGTCTGTCGAGCGCACCGAGCGATTTTTGAGTGATCCTCTACTCGTTTGATTAATGCCCGCAAGCTTTGGCCGCGCGCCAGTACTCTGTTGCTTTGACCCATCCTACCCACTTTTAATAACTGACGTTACGAAAACAATCGAAAGTGAAATTATTTGATGTGTTTCTGGGACGTAGAATTGGGCAGTTTTATGATGAACTTCAGTGGATTGTAGCGCGCTTTGAACGTTGTTTTGGTAATTATGAACGAGACTAGCTTTTCTTTGGTCGGTGAGCCAAATATATAGGAAGGTAAATAACTGTGCCGTTTATCTTTTTTATGTTCGATGCACCTTGTGCGAGACACAAAGAAGGCGGACATATTTTTGCCACATCCGGTACAAGCTTCATAACTCTCTCAGTATAAACCTACACAAATATTAAAATTGAAAGCTAAATAAACATACAAAAAACATGATTTATGTTTTTTTATTAGACCGTGCAGTCTGCCGTCAAAACTATAAGTTATTTGGTGTCAGAAGGTTAATGTCGCGAGATTTATGAGAGGCGCAGGTATTTGTTTGTACGCCTACGTCGGATAGACGTTTAAACGTTAGGTTTGGTGGAAAAAGCGGCGACATTTCAGCGTTTGGCGCGACAATGACGAATGTCGCGCTCGACCGCGACACGGCGCCTGCGCTTGTTGCCCAGGGCTACCACCTAGCAGTGGCTAATGTAAAATTAAAATAAATACTAGACATATATTTTCATTTACTTAAAAATGTAGGCTACAAAATGAATCTCGTTTAAAAAAAATTTGAAGTCGTTCTTGTCTTCAATCAAACCTCAAAAATGACGTTCCTGCTTATTTTAATTCTCCTAATTTATGGAACGCCATTAAAGGAAAAAAAAAAAAAAAAAAAAATATTAAACAAGGTGGGGAAGGAACCTTTCTCTTCCGAGGCATTGGAGTTGAAACATTGTATTTTATTTTACAGTGTAGTACTTAGTGATACTTTAGTAAGTGCTACAAAACCAAAACGAAGACTTGAATATTTCTATTTCATGTTGATCTATTTATTCCGAAAACTAGAAGCGTTCATTCTATTCCTGGCAGCCCTACCGTCACGACACCTGTCGCGTCCGCCATCGAAATAGTCGTGTTTTCCCAAAATAAAGGTTGAACGCATTTTTGTGGACAAACGTATTTGGATTAGCTGAGCCGTGTGAGGAACATCGGAATCTTTATGTTCAGAAAATATTTTGGAGCAGCATCTCTTGCAACGGAAATAAACTTGCACTTAAGGTGAGTTGGAATGATAGGAATGAGAGGAGTGAGAGGAGTTGCCGTGGAAACGGGAAACGTTGGGATTACGAAGACAAGTAAGTAAATAAGGAATGCTTCGACTGACCTAGAGATTTTGTGCACTTGGGTCGATGTCCAAGTCAGCATAATTTCTTCTTAGTTACCGGGATCAAAGATATTTTGTTCTGTAAAAGTGTCGTTGCAAAGGGTTGCTTCCACAATTCAACATGTAAAGGAAAAATAATTAATGATACAGAACTTTCTTACATACAAATTAGAAAGTCGAGCCAGTAAAAAGAAGGCACTAAAAATCAGTGCTGTGTAGACCCTCAGAAAAGTACTGGTTTTTTAATAGTAGCAACACTATCGAAAACTACTACTAACTAAATTAGCATTACAAACAAAATCAAATGATCTAATAAGACTCACAGTGATTTTGTCTGTCAGTGCGTAGTTCAGACAATTAATCAGGAGGAGTCGCGATGACAACCGGCTAATGACGTTAACAGGCGCAGTCGGCTGAGAAAACATACTCGTAGCTAGGCATCATCTGTTTTTGTGAGTGCGTAATGTCGAGTGATGAGCTTGACAGGAGATCGGTTGGCGAAGGTCGTGTAGGGTTCAAATATGGAGGAGGACTGTTTACTTTAAGGGGATTGTGTCTCGCAATGACACAAGGTCTTACTCGTATCAAGCTTTTCAATGGTGATATTGGATGATGTCACGAATCCATAATATAAGTCAGACGTTTTAATCATCATCTGCCTAGCCTTTTTCCAACTATATTGGGGTCGGCTTCCAGTCAAACCGGATTTTACGCGGAGCGGCTGCCTACCAGACCTCCACAACCCAGTAACTGGGTAACACGGTAGGTACATCATGCAAGACTGGAGTCAGATTTACTAGATTCTGACTATCCGTAACGACTGCCAAAGATCTACAAATGATAGCCATGGCCAACGGCTTAACGTGCTTTCGCTTGAGGAAATCGGTATGTTAAGATGGTCACCCATCCACAGACCAACCTTGGTAAGCGTTGCTTAACCTTAGAGATCGACCTGTGTGGATGTTATTATCTAGCCATGAGCTCCTCATAAGTCAGACGTTTTAATAGCAGCTATAAAATATGCTGAATTCAACTGAATTCAGCAAGAAGTATCGCAGACTGAGTTTAGATTTTGCGCATTTATCTTAACTAATGGGTAAGTGACCGTGGTATTAATCGTGTAGTGAAAAATACACTTTGATTTTATTAAGCGTTATATAAGAATGCAATACCATACCAACGAAACCAAAATATATTCTCTGTATTGTATAGGCGCGTGCTTGAATGAGTTTCTCTTCACCAGAATGTATCATATCACTTGCCCACCTCGTTTAATACCAATGATTTACAATTCCTACCTCGAATTCCGTGAAATTCAGCCGAAACAAGTCATACATTTTCTCAGCACATTAATTATAAAATTAATAACAAAACACGATCTGAATGTGCCAAAACAAACGTGTTCCGAGAAATCGTATAAATATGTTACAAGAACCGTTCCAGGTGTTCCCAGCGTTCTACCATAAACGTGTCCACGCTTTACTTGTGTTCATTTAACGCTTACTAACTTACAAGCTAACGAATACATACGAAACAATCGAAACCCAACCTTAACATCAATAAAACTGAGTCTAAAATACCTGAGTTGCTTCGTTGACGTGGGAAGGGTAGAGGCGCCACATGTGGACCGCCTGCGAAATTGAAATAAAAATATAATTAAAAAGGCGCGATTCCCGTCGACCGCGGCGCGAGGTGAACGGACGTGATCGTGAGATGCGACTCTTGTCGATTGATACGGCTTCATGCTGCCTGTAGTGCGGCGACCTGTCAAGCGGTGAAGGATATGAGAAAAACAAGGGTGACTGAAAATCTGTTCATTAGGTATTTTTTTTCAGGATTTTTGTTGACGAAGTAATCTTTGTGTAAAATACTATTGTTAGTAAACAAACAACTAACATTTTAATAATTTAAATGTGAATAATCCTAATTCATCATCATCATCAGTCCTAGCCATATTCCCATAATCCTAACTGATAATAAATTATTATTATGCAAAAGTGAGTTTGATTGTCTGTTACACTTTCACGCCTGAATCGCTGAACTGATTTGGTACAGAGGACGTACCTACGACGGACGCGTACTTTTTTGTGAAAATCTGTTTGAAGAGAATTAAGCTACGGAAAAAAGCTAATTCTATGTAAGTGCATATAAGCAAAGATCTATTTTATTATTCTTTCGCTTTCAAAACTTTGATTTTTAAATGGGCGGAAATTCTGCCAATCGAGATGATTAGGTATAGGCACGTGTTAAATTTATTTAATACATAATAATGAAACTTATCAAGAAATAAAGCGATTAACCACACCGTCCAAAACTACAAACGCAAACGGTCACATCTCGATACACTCCGAACCCAACACATACGTAAATAGAACCAACACCGTGGGAGACACATTACACGACACAACACCTCTTAACTCACACCTTATAACTTAGTGTATAAGGTTGAAAGTACCGTGGCATGTGTAGAGATATGATTTCCCTATGTCACATTGAGGTGGTTTTGTTTTTAACGATACTGAGTGACTGACGTGAGAACTGAATGGTGGCACTTTCACAGGCCAGTGGCTTTTAATTCGGTAATTAAAGGGAGATCTGAAAATAAGCTGTTAAGTAGTTCCGAATGGATGCAAGGGAAGGGGAATTGATGAGAAGACCACTTGTGAGATGTGAGATACATTAGCTGATGTTCAGTTTAGCTGGAGGGAAATAGGTTAGTATAGTTTAAATCTATACATACAAATAAATAAAATAGAAGTGTCTGCTTTCAGGTAGTTTTGAAATAACCGATTTTTACTAAATGTTTGTGTAAACGTTACTAGTCATTTTTTAACATTTTTTTCTGTATGTCAATCTGATTGATCCAGCTAATCGATACGACTGAACCGATTTTGATGGTACTTTCATTGGTAGATAGCTGATATTATTCATTAATTTTGAGCTGCTTATTTTAGGAGAAAAAAATAAGGGTTCCTTGCGAAAAAATCTCATGAATATAACTTTCAAGCAGGCGAAGGCAGGAGTAGAAGCTACTATATAATAAATTAGAAAGAAAACATCGGTATTGAATAATATTTTTTTAATAAAATGTAGCTATTTTAGTAAAATGTAAGCACAATGAGGATTGGGGGAGATTGGGTGATATTCACGTCTTTGAATGTTAATCTAGAAGATAGGTACGCAAACCAATAGTAATTGGTTACTTATTTATTCACAGCGTATAGACCTTTTACAAAGATAGGCAAAGTCATTTAGCTTCCACAAAGCTCTGCTCGATATTTACTTTTTTATTCAAATAGGTACCCGTATTCAGGATTTTCGCGCACATAGAAGCACGTTTATCTCGGATTATTTTCTAACTCTATCCAAATTCTGATCACCAAAAAACCTTTCTACCAAAACAGAATTCAATTGCAATAAAACTTTACAGCGTATCGTATAGCCAAAAACAATTTCATTAGACGATCCCCGAACTTACCGCAGTATAAACCGCTTTATAAACTCCTTAGCCTTCGTAATATTGCTTAAAAATGTCTCCTAGCCCGCCATGAAAAGCGTGCGGGACCCTAAACGTATGCAAATTTTATTTTTAAAAAATGCAAGTGGCCAGCCACATGTCGCCCGGGCGGTCATCGCGGCGTCCGTCTGCTTTTTATTACTTTTATTTTTGTTGTCCAAACTTACCCACCTTCCTCTCCTCTGATTTGATTGCGTATTTATTCCAAGCTGTGTTTTGCTACTTCAAGTTGTACAAATTGAAGGTTTTGCAGAAAAATATAAATATATTCGAGTATACATCGTTGTTTTCTCTATACAATGTCCACGGTATATCGAGTTGTTTGTCTGAATTCTAGATAAATAATATGGACGTTTACAGGTCTTACTTTGCACTTAGTTCTGTAGTTAATTATTTAAATCTATTTTAGGCTGCAATTTGCTAATTTTAAAAAGCAACATAATGTCTAAAAAACTTAAGCAGCTGTCTGTTCAGCAGTAAACTGCTGAGTGATTGACAACGATAGTTTTGGAACTAAAATAATATCATCATTACATATTATAAAACAAAGTTCTCCACCGCGTCTGTCTGTTCGCGATAAACTCAAAAACTAATGCACCGATTTCCATGCTGTTCCATGGTTGTTGAAGAAGGTTTTAGTATGTAATTTGTCTAGAAAAAAATTAGGGATCCTTAAAAAAATTGCAGCGTGGACGGAGTCGCAGGTGAAGTGCAGCTAGTCTTCATATTTATAAGCTCGAATCTTCATACCTTTGCACCCACACATACACGTCTTAACTCCCCAATGTCCACCTCCACACAGCTTCCTCTATCGCGTCAGATGATTTTTACGATGGGTGTCCATGTGACGTCTTTATTAAGGCGATATCAAGGTGGGTTCCGTGAGATTAGGGGTCCTCGTAAACGGACACCCGCTGTATCGGACGACTCTTCGTTATTACAACGAGATGCCCCGATATTGTCAAGATCGAGGGACCTTTTGAAAGGACAAAGGTGTGTTTTTCTTTGGGCAGTTGTGTTTTTAGATTGGTTTGGGTTTGATATTCAGTGGTGTGGTCATTTGTTGGTAAAAAGCGTAAGTACCAGAGGCCTGGAGTCACACGCAATTCACAACGCACTGTATCATCTTCAGGTTTGTTTACGTGGCAAAAGAAAAGTACGTGTCCAATAGGTTTTGTTGTCAATATAATGTGTAGCTGAGAGAATAAATACTTGTTTCTGGATTTTTGTTCTCGTATTAGTTGATTGACTTGCTCAAACTTCAGAAAAGAGAACAATACAACTTCTCTTTATTCGAGGACCAATGAATAAAAAAAATTGAAAGTTATTATCAGCACTGAGACGCAGTGGTGATCCTGTTACGTCATATTAAATATGAATGTTAAACAATGCCTTTAAATTATAATTACCTTGAGTTAAGTGGACTTATGAGCTGAGAGATATTAGCTAAGTTATCAAGTCTACCTATATTTAACTCATCATCATAATCATCATCATTATATCAGCCGAAAGACGTCCACTGCTGGACTTAGGTCTCCCCCAAAAGAGGGTGGTGCCATAATCGCCACGGCTAAATTTAAACCACTTTCACCTAAAACGCTTTAATTCTACTTACTATTACATTCCTAATACATTACACGTCAAAGATTCTCCTAAAGCTCGTCTCGAAATAAGTGACGTCTTAAATGCGGGTGGGGTGGGGCGCGGGGTGCAGGGAGAGGTGTGCGGTGTGCCCAAACATAAAATATATAAAGTTTGACCGCCGGCGGACAGTGATACAACCACCTACGGTAAGAGGAGGCTTACATGGGGACTGAAAGATAAACGACTTTTGAAGATCTTGTCAAAAACACTTTCAACTCATTGCCAATGTAGGGAGTGTAAAGTACTCATCTTTCAGTACTATGAAGTATGAAAAAATAACTGCTGTTCCGTACCTCCGTAAATTTGGCACACGTTATGTTTATAAACTAAATTATGACAGATGTTTTTCTTCACGGAGTAATTTCCCTTAAAAAATTGATCGATTTTCGAATTTGTTGATGAGTATTCATATAACTAAATCCACAAAACAGCGAGCCGTTAGTCTTCTTCTAGTGAGGTTAGTTTCAGAGTAAACTTCTACTATCAGCACTATTTTGTTTCGTTAAAATATTAGGACCAGGCGACAATACCAATGGTCCATTCATTGAAGATCATCAATGAATGTTACTAGTATGTTTAATTCTAATTTAATAATCATATAATTTACGGCCGTTATTAATTGCATTAATGTTTGGCAATGTACCTGGCACTAAACATTAAATGTGCCAACTGAATGCCAGCTAATATTATTTTGATAGTTACCTGCTGAAAGATCTAGACCAGCTTAGCTCAGCTGAAATCAACGTAAAGTTACGAAATACTGAATGTATTTGAAAATGTTATTTTCAGCTAAATATGCCAAATAATAAAATTCTGCTGCATACGGTAAGGCTGCAAGGTGACCCAAACATAGTCGGGAAAAACTTAGTTTGATTGACACGTTACCTTCATTTTAAAGACAGTAAAAACAAAACCGTAACATGGTATTGTTTTTTTATCAGCCTTTACTGTTCCACAAGTGGGCAAAGTCTTACTAAACTTTAGATTTAAAAAATAAACTGACCAGTTATGTGAACAATTTTCAAATACTCATCCATGTAAGCCCACTCTACTCTCCAGCAATATTGTATCAAGTAGAAGTGTCCACGTAGAGTCGTGTTTGTATGAAAAATATTCCAATATTCCCCCGTCCACCCTGATCGAGCCGAAATAAGGTGATCGCGACCACATGCCCGGTTATGTGAAGGGCTTAAGGTCGGGTTTGTCAAATTATATGTGTTTTTCTTTCGTTATATTGTAAGATTGGACATTTGAAATTCGGATTTGGAATAGAATGGCGTTTGGAGAAATGAAGCGTATCTTTCTTTTGAAAACTGATTTGTGATATTATCAGAAGTAATATTTTAGCAGTGTATTGAACTCATGACCAATATACTTATTACGCATTTTGAGCATTACGTTCTTGAGGATGTAATTCGTTTTCTTAGAATGAATATTATGTTAATAATTTCCTAAATATTGTCAATTTTATCTTTTTTAGGTTTCTGTACCCAAATCCCCGTCCGTCCGTCCGCCTGTCTGTCTGTCTGTCAGCGGGCTGTATCTCAAGTTTTGTTGAAATTTTAGCATAGTGTGTATTTCTATTGCCGCTATAACGAAATGAAGTTACGTGTTTTTTTTTCGGTTTACGACACGAAACCCTTCGTGTGAGAGTCCGACATCACTATGTTATTTAGGATCTATTGGAGTACTCAAGTGATTTGTGCAAGATAAAGTTGATCGAAGAAAAATTGATCATTCCTCGTTTTATTTTTATCACTATCCATACGAATGCTGGATATTCCATATATCTATAGCAAAGCAATACCAACCAACTCCCAATTTCCAAAAAAAAATACGCTATCCAAGCATCACCCGGGGATAAGAGTGAGCATAATCGTAAGGAGATCTGTGATGCGATGTGACCGGAAATTAAGACACGGGGCCCACACGGAGCCAGGCGGGCCCCCGCGCGCCCCATCAGGCCCCCGCCCAGCGCCCTTCCGCTTCCGGTCGGACATCACCTTGTGCCGTGGGCGCCGGCCGGAGGTCGCTCAGATGAATAATCATTATCATAAATCTTGTGATAAAGTCGTGACCAAGCAGGTTGAGGGGAAGGAGACGTGTTTACTTTTTTGGATGTTTTTTTTTTGTTTGAAATTGAGTGATTTATGGATAGGTAACGTAAACAATGATTTGGCATTTCTTTTTAAGGTAAAAATCTGGTTTGATGTATTTTTTATCTCGTTGTCAGAGTGTCTTTAAGTTAAATCATCAAAATGCTCATTTGCAAAAGTGAGGATGGACCCACAAAATAGACGTTTGTCTCTTGAAGGTCAAAAATCTAATGAGTGTAATATTGAGAACTTGCATAGGTATCGATTGTCTCCTTTTGTTAAATCTTAGGCTTTAGGCAAGTGATATTCTATCGGAGGTATTGTTAACACTATTGATAGGCACGCGTTTGACCACTATCTTATCTAATGGTAAGCGATGATGTGGTCAGTGGAGCACGTTTGCCTAGAACATTTACGGTTTTCTAGCGATTGCATTTTGGGGTATGTGCGATGTAATTGCATAATTTAATTTCGCCAAGCCCGTTCCATCATCGGACCACAAGACGAACGGCGATGCGCCACCCGTAGGTACATGGTGGACATCCCACCCACACGCACAAAACGTTTTGGGAACACATTCATAATGCGTACAGCTAAGGAGTGGAATTCCCTGCCGGATTCTGTGTTAACTGATAGCTACAACCTGGGAGTCTTTAAGTCAAGATTGAATAGGTTACTTCTAGGCAGGCGTGCTACATCTTCGACCACATCATCGCTAACCATCAGGTGAGAGAGTGATCAAACGCGTGCCTATCAATAGTACAAAAAAAGTTTAGTAGCTATCAGAACTCACAGCACAGACTCTGGTAGGGAATTCCATTCCTTAGCTGTACGCAGAATGATTGTGTTCCCAAAAAAATTTGTGCGTGTGGATAGTAACGACATTCTCATAACTCCACATGAACAGTTTTTTTTCACCTTGCACATAAGATACTTCTACTATACTTAATTGCCTGTGAAACGCATAATGACGTATTGAAAGTCTTTTTATTGCCATACATACCACAGCAGCTGTCCCACGACAATAACCACAAAGAAACACAACGTCGTTTAACTTTTTTAATGTCGGCCATTTTGTTCCATCTGAATCATTGGCTATTAGTCTCTCACCGTATTCCCTTTTGATACTAATTATTGCCGATCTATCATTAAAAGAATGTGCCTTTAATCTTCTAAATATATCACTTGAATTGTCTTGTGGTTTTATTAATTTAAACTTTTGAGCTAATATTGTAAAGAGGTGGAATTATTTGGTTATTAATACGATTACGTAAATTTCCGATAAGAGTGACACATGGCTCCATCACTCGGAGATGTCTACAGATTCTGCGACAGCCGAAGTTTCCTGCGTCAGGTAGCACTGTGCAAATTGAGAATCCAGACTTACAGCATATGAGACTGTCTGCGGAGATTTGGATGGTACAGCTGTCAATGAAAGGGATGACGGTTCTGAAAATCGGTCAGTTTTTTCCATGATAAATATTGTCGAATAGTAAGTAGGTGATTGATATGTTTTCTGTACACCAAAAAATCTTTACAATCCTGAAAAATGCACGGTTCTTCTATCTATACTTAATATATAAAGCTGAGGAGTTTGCTTGTTTACTTGAACGCGCTAATCTTAGGAACTACTGGTCCGATTTGAAAAATTATTTCAGTGTTAGATAGCCCATTTATCGAGAAAGGCTATTGGCTATATATAATCACGCCAAGACTAATAGGAGCGGAGCAGTAATTAAAATTGTGACGCAGACGAAGTTGCGCGGGTCAACTACGAGTAGTATAGAATACTCGGGAGCGAAATTGCGAGACAAGCTAGTTTTAGTACATTCTACTCAGCTTCACTAAATAAAACAAAAACAAAGTCCAATGTAGTAATTTTATTAGTCAAAACTAAAATAATACTTAGGTACTTACCACTTATACTAAGCAACTTAGTACTTCAAGCTTCTTAACAAAAACTTATCTCTTACGAAAAATTTCACGTGAACTGTAATATACGTAAATTCTTGTACAGCGGTAATGTGGTCAGTTTGCGGTCGTCCATCAAACGCGGACATTAGTGGGCCTATGAAAAACTAACTTTTACTATTACTGGACCCCTACTTTTTGCCCCAGTCTCCCCAACAACGACCATTGCTTGATTTCGACAACCATTGCTGCTTGAGTATAAAGAAGGATATTTTTTTGTCTATTATGTGCCGTAATGTATGATAAATGAAGCAAAGTTTTCATATTTTTTTAGAGCAGTTTTAGGTGGGTAAAAGTTAGTGTATTAAGTTAGAGTGGTCAAGTATTTGAGTTATTCGGCTGTTTGCAATGAAAATGAGTTTTTTTTTGCAATTATAATCGTGTTATTGATTTGAAGTTTGTTCAAAAAGGTAACTACACAATTGAACAGTAGTATTTTATTTGTGTTGCGTAATTTCAATGAGTATAATATAAACAAATTTTTTAATTATTTTTCCGACGATCTTCCCCAATCGCAGATTGCTGCGTCTTTCATAAAACAAATATATAGGGTGACTGGTAATAAGTGACCGATACTTAAACCTGTGATTAGCGTAACATGAAATCGCGAAAAAAATCTGCTGTTCAGTACATGTATGTTCGCTTACTAACTGGTCAAAATGTACTCTACTGCCTATTTATTTTCGCGATTTCAGGTTTTGTCCTATAGTAAAAGTTATTTCTTATCATGAGTACAATCACGTGTTAAAGTATCGGACACTAATTACCAGTCACCCTGTATAGTTAAATAATATACTGATTTTCTCAAGTTTTATTAACGATACGAATAAACTACTCTACATCTGATCTAGAAAATAAGGAAATCGTCTTGTTTTCCAATTCCACACTTCCCAGAAGTACCTACAGACATTCATCAAAGTTCATCTCGACGCTCCAACACAAAACAAAGGTACCCAACCACACATAAATTCCCTCGATTAGACCTTTCCTTCCTCCTCCAATTGAAACCCAACCATGATTGATGATGATAGGGTCCAATATCCCTTGGTCACGAGTAAGTCTTTATGTCTGTCAGTCCAATTGTCCGGATGGCAACCGGACACCGCGATATGAAAGCGACAATAAAAGGTGGAAGACCTGACTCATTGATCTGTACACTTGTCGACACAGAGCTTTATATTTCATTTGCTTTTGCCCGCGACTTCGTTCGCGCATATCCCATTTTTCCTACTCCTCCGCTGTACTTTTCTGATTAATTTCGTTGCAGGATCCAAGACAGTTGAATCGTTTCTCCGGGACTCGTCGGGTTTCATTTGCTCGGCGTTTTTCTGGTGGTCGCCACTGTTGATTCTGGCTTTCAGGAGTTGCAGTGGTTGGAAATGTGTGGCGGGCTTGTCCCAAAAAAAAAACCCATTTTTTCCCGTTCCTGTGGGTATTTCGCGAAATCCTCTAAATGCTCCTTCTCAGAGTGTCAGAAAGCTACATGCCAAATTACAGTTTTCTACGACCAGTAGTTTCGGCTGTGCGTTGTCTGTCAGTCACTCTATAACTCAGTCAGTTAGTAACGATAAACTTTATATATTAGGATTTAGTATGCACGTATGACTTTAGCTATGATACTGTTTATATCTAGCAAAATCTGTGAAAAATTAATTAGTAGTAACTAATTAATTTACTTAATAAATTAGTACTATTTAATTAATTAGTAGCAACTTTCAACCCGCGTGCGGCATTTAGTAAAATGCCGCACGCGGGTTGAAAGTTGTCCCAAGGGATCATACTCACGGGATAAACAGTTCAATATCTTATGTGCTATTCTAGACTATAATCTACCTCTGTGCCAAATTTCATCAAGATCCGAAGTCGTTCTGACATAATTGAGTTACAAACATCCAACCATCCATCCAAACATCCAAAATTTCGCATTTATAATATTAGTATATAAGTATAGATATGATACCTTGTATGAATGCCTTGTTGCATTAAGCCCGCCTATGTACCACCATTGTACATGAAGTTTAAATAAATAAATAATACTATTCTAATCCAAGAAGGAAAATCTGTAAAAAAATAATAAGAGAGTTTACCAACTTTCCATTTTGTTAAAGCTCGAGTTTGAGGAGCTCGTGGCTAGATAATAACAGCCGCACGGGTTGATCTTAAAGGTTAAGCAACGCTTGCCAAGGTTGGTCTGTGGATGGGTGACCATCTTAACATAGCGAGTTTCCACCGTGCCTCGGAAAACACGTTAAGCTGTTGGTCCCGGCTGTCATTTGTAGATCTTTGGCAGTCGTTACGGATTGTCAGAAGCCAGTAAATCTGACTCCAGTCTTGCCAAGAAATAAAGTGTTACCCAGTTTATGGGTTGCGGAGGACTGGTAGGCAGCCACTCCACGTAAAACATTGGTATTCAGCTGAATCCGGTTTGACTGGAAGCCGACCCCAATATGGTTGGGAAAAGGCTAGGCAGATGATGACCAACTTTCCATTTTGTATTGGTAATACCCATAGCTAAACGGTAACGCGGTAGGTATATACGTGAGAAAGAATTAAACGAGGGAAAACCTATGATGTCACCGCTATTTCATCATACGATCCATTGCCATATTTTGACTTATTAAAAGTCAGTCAATATAATTGATACGGATTTAATTGTATGAGTAGGCAGGAGAATGGGTCTACAACCATGAGCTTACTAGCACTTGACAACTGACTCAAAACATACTATCCCTGGCTTCAAACTACAGATCTGCTATAATGAATAGAAAAAAAAACATTTATTTTGATACAGAAATGATAGTAGAGATTCATGGGTTACCATCTCCTTGCTGGGCATCAGACAGCCAATGCCACGCCAACTTTTCATTTGTGTATGTAGCCAGTCACAATTGATTTGCCTGACTGCATAAAATAAAAAAGTCCATCTCTCCCTCACCCATGCAGCTCCGATCAAGGTACGAAGTTCAAGGCGGGTCACGAGGCAAACGCACCTTTATTGTGCAGCAATTGGGCATATCCTGTGAGGTTACCGACCCTGCGCAGGAGAGCGCATGCAGAGGTATGTGTCGAGGTCGGCTTATGAAGCGATGGGTGCATCGGGCTTTAAAACGGTATGGGAATCAATTGAATGGGTTTTCTTGGAAGAATTATGATAACGTTAAAGTGGTAAAGTTGTTTTCAGGTTTAACTGAAATGGTAGTAATTATCTACACGATATAATTTTATAAAAATCTTACACTGACAAAGAGCTAAACTCACGTTGAGTGCTCATTTGCTACTTTTCTATAGCTAATCAATCAATTTACGAGTAATACTGATTAATACAATTTTCCCGTTACCGACTGTTTGCGTGGCTGACAGACAACGCACAGCTGAAACTACTGCTCGTAGAAAGCTGAAATTTGGCTTGATTTTCCTTGAGAAATTTAGGAGAGCACTAAGAGAGGAAATTCTTAATCCCGAAATTCTTACGGAAACGGGAAAAACGGAATATGCGCGTACGAAGTCGCGGGTAATGTAAGCAATAAATTGTTCGCTAGTTACCGTAAGTCCGTAGTAAGTATACAAGACTAATGAATGAGCAAAAATCAATTGTTGGGATACTACGACTTCCAGCGAAGATAAAGAACAGATACTAAGTACCTACACCACTTATGTGATGAATCGAAGTATGTCTAATCGTTCATCATTGTCATTCAGTAACAGTGGATATTGAAAGCAATATGTTTTTAAATTACAATACTCTAAAATCCGAGGAATCAACTGTGAAATACTTGATAACAACTCATTCATTCAATCTATCGTAGTCGAAACAAAGGTTTTTCCGAAATCAACATTGACTGACGTGTTCACACTATGATAGTGAGAACACGTCACGCCTTACTTAGAAGGTGGCCAATTTAGAGAATCGTCTGTATGTCCTTGAGAATTTCCATGTTGGACGAACATTATTGTTTTTTTAACAATATTTTCCTTTTCAGTGTCGTCCTATTCTTTTCCCAACTATGTTGAGTACAGATTTCATTATTTTTTTAGGGTTCCGTACCTAAATGGTATCCAACGGAACCCTATTACTAAGCCTCCGCTGTCCGTCCGTCCGTCCGTCCGTCCGTCTGTCTGTCAGCGGGCTGTATCTCAAGAACCGTAATAGATAGACTGTTGAAATTTTCACTGATTGTGTATATCTATTGCCGCTATAACATCAAATAATAAAAGCTAAGGTTTATGGTACGGAACCCTTCGTGTGCGAGTCCGGCATGCACTTGGCCGGTTTTTTGACTACTGATAGGCACACGTTTGACCACTATCTCACCTGGTATGATGGTAAGCGATGTTGCGTTCAGAGGTAGAGCAAGCTTTCCTATTCTAATCAGCTATAGCTGTAAAATATTAGATCTTCAGAACCCAGTAACTCGGTGTTAACTGCCCTTTGAGTAAGACTGGCTGTCAGATTTTTGGACTTTTGACTACCAGAAACGTAACGACTGTCACAGATGACATGCAAATAACTTCTCACACATTAAGCCATTGTTTAACGTGTCTTCCGTAGCACGGAGTGAGGCCAAAGGTTGGAAGATGGACCGGTGATCTGGAGAAGGCACGGGAATGCGAGACGGACTGGACCTATGTCCATCAGTGGATGTCTTTCGGTTCGAATGATGTTGATGGTGATATGAGAAGCCTTGTAATGTAATGGACGCTAACCCATCTACGGACTAACCTTGGTCAGCGAAGCCTAACCTTCGATTGACATTCAGCAGCTTTTATTTAGTCACAAAACCTTATATTTTCATTTTAGAGCAGACAATGAAAGTAAACAACACATCGTTATCTACATTCAATAAGGCAGGTCATGGTGCGAAGCGTTACCTCCAGCGTGCGCCCGCGCTTATTGCTGGCAATTGAAGCAATCAGCGCAATTGGCGCGCCTCCCCCGCGTGGCCCGCCACCGCCCCGCTCTCGCCGTAATATACTTTCACTTCTCACCGGTACAGGCGGGGAGAAAAGCGATACCATTGTTTAATACTTTAACTTTTATCACAGGTTCGCGTTTAACCATAGTCTTACTTAGTGAATAGCGATGATGTGGTGGACGATGGAGCACAGTTGCCTGTAAGTGACCTATACACTATTTGCCGTATGGTGCCGTAAAATAATAATACCATCCCATCACCTCCTGTGGGAATCGTAAGAGGCGACTAAGGGACTGACCAGAGAATGGGCAGCAGCGTTCTTTGTAAAACGCAATACTCACACTCACACTGCGATCGCCAACCCGCTTGGCAAGCGTGGCGATTATGGCAACCCTCCCCCCTCCCCTTTGGAGGAGGCGTTTTTCCAGCAGTGGACGTCTTTTGGCTGTTAGATGATGACGATGACCCATTCACTTTGTCTTAAAGAGCCCCTGGTTGTGGCTATCAGGAATAACAGACTCCGGCTGGAAAACCATGAAGCCGTTTTAAAGACACAGCTCAAACTCTATCTCTTTTCGATTAGTCCATCCCAAGGTTGTGTGTAAGAGATTGCCTTGTGCGATAAGACCGCCGATTGTAAACTTGTGTTATATAATGTTTATCCTGTTAAGATATGAGGTGTAAAATAAATTATATAATAAATAAATAAAGTCTATTAAAGCAGCTTTCCTGTGCTTGCCAAAATTTCAGGAAGTCAAAATATCCTATAAAAGACAAGAGACCGAAAATGAAGCTACACAGAAACATACGAGGAGGAGAAGTAATAAACAAAGAAATGAAGCGGACGGTCTTTGGGTAGACAAGGAAAGTGGTCTGAATTCGTAATCTGTTAATATTTTAACCTGTGGTCGATCGGTCACAACAGCCGTCGTGACGCGACAACAATTGGATAGTTTTATTGTAAAAATCGACGGCCGCTATGTTTTTTGGTCGATAGGATATTCAAACTGCGTTTAAAAAAAAATACCATTTAAACTGCGTGATTAGGTATGGGATGTGGGATGCCATTAAGCGTCAATTTCAGTTAACGCCCAATGGCACACACGGGTGCCGACGACAAAAAACCTAGTTCCATTAGTAATATTTAGACATATTGCGGTCAAGATAATTCATAAATAACTAGACACCTAATCCTCATCCAAATTCAAATAAAAATTCACACCAAACTTGTTTAAAAATTCGCGAAACCTAAACACCTAAATATCGGATGATTCAATTTCAATTTCAATTTATTCATAAAAACTTTTACAATAAAATGTGTAAATGTGTAGCCACAAAAAGATAATAAAGTAAAAATCTTATATAAAGGTAAATTAGTGCTTAACTTAAAACTAGTGTATGGCTAACAATAATTTGACGTATAAGATATTTAACTTGGAACTTATAATGTATATAGCGACCTGCCCGATCTAGGTTTATTTAAACCTGTGTTTCAGGCCCTCACTTCATCGCAATTTAAATTGGTCAGTTATATATGTAAACTAGATCAATACAATAAAAAATCTTAATCGACTATTAAAAATAAGCAAACTTTACAATTATTAATAAATACTATTCTAAACAATGAACAAAAATAAATAATACAAAGAAATATGAAACAATAAACATCATACTAAAATTTCTAGCAGTTTTTCTGTGTCAACGTAATTGAGTTTTGCTAAATATTCCGCAAGCGTTGTACTGCATTTCTTATAATTTAAACTATATATGTCAAGTGGCTTGTTGAGCTTGTTATATAGATAAGGTCCCAAAAACACAAAAAATCTATTTGCGAAAGCATGTTTGGTTTGAGGTTTAATACAAACCAAATCTTTCCTTCTCTTGCCTGAAGGTATGTGGGCTTACTTCCACACGTGTGCTAAATAAAAAAATGTTAAAACAGCAAATAATTCGGCGCCCGCGCAACTCTGTTTGTTGATCCAGCGTCGAATTATGTGAGCCGTAATTACACGTTCGACGTTTAAATGGCCGAGGGTTCCGTATGAATGTGGTGCTGAAAGAAAGATTGTTGCTAATAGAAAAATTATTTGAGTGCTTGATGGATGAGGAAAAACAGCTACTGAATTCTTGTTTAATTTTCTTTGTGAAATGAATTTCCTGTGGGAGATTTCTAGGTACGAGTTTTCGATTCTGCCACTCGGTTGAAAGGTGATTTTCCTTGAAAAGTACTTAAGATATAATAGGCTTGTCTACCTTGGCTAGTGTGATAAAGATAGAAAATAGTATAAAACCGAAACCGGAAAAGATACATTGTTATGTAGGTACAGTCAACAAATCTATTTGGTATGCAGGCTGGTAACTTGCAACTACTTTTAAATAATGTTGTGAGTGTGTTGAGTAGACAATTATTGTACACCATACTTGTACGTATGTCAAGCTTAAAAATTTGTAATGCACACATTAGAAATGAATATTAGCAGTGCAGTGGAAAAATTAATATGTTATGCCTGTATACCTAACAGCTTCGTTGACTGTACATCTTGCGATATAAATCTTGAACACCAATTAGAACACAGATTTAGGTACTTACATAAAAATCGTCCAATTTTCGACAATAATCAAGTTTTATGGGCCGCAGACATCGTACTGCGTAAAATAGTTAAATATTTTAACAAAAAACGCGACCTAATTTCATGACAGAACCCTAACTTCTGCAGCACCTTGTCAATAAATCAAGTGAACGTAGCAATAAAAATATTTGCGCCGTAATATAGCATACCTTAAATTTATTAGTAGTAAAGTCGATATTTTATGTAACGCACCTATGTAAACACATGCTTCCCTGGTAGGTTTTCTAATTTTTTTTGGGATGGGAAATCGTCAAATGATTCTTCCCGCTCTGGGTGAAGCAAAAGGGAGTGTCAGACTCTTACTAACTAAAACCCATCCGTGTTCCTCCTGGTGCTCTATGCGCCTCCAGGGCCGCGGTGACTCTTTCAAACGAATTCCTCACCCCCGGCAGGCACAGGCTCTAGCGGGAGTAGCGGGCCCCGTCTCCCATGCTGACAGCTCTTTGGGGCTCTTTGGGGCCTGTACCCCTATTCTGTAACAACAATTTCGTATCTCGACAGCGGAATCCGAGGTGTGTATCAAATTACGTCAATCGTAAGACCTTTATGTTGTGTGCAATAAAGCTCACTTTGTGAGGTTTGTCACTCAGGTGAAGCTCGACATCGAAATGGTTACTTACAGAATAGACTAGCTGGTTCTGATAAGATGGCGAGCTACTCAATGCTCGTCCGCAGGCCCGCGCCTACGGTTCCCTGGTAGGTCCGGCTTGTAGCGTCAAAAAAAATCAGGTCACGATATTTATTTCTGGCACCGTATGAATAAGTACTACCAACATTGAATCAACAGTAGTAGTAAAAGAAAACTTACAGATTTTTTTCTATTTTCCTTCTTTAAGTAATTTTTGTTGTGCTAAGATCATACTCAAAGAAAACCATACATTTACTGTAATAACAATTTCAACACAAAACCTCTTTGAAGATCTACTTCAGCACAATACACTCAAATCTAGACCTTATTCTTAAGCCAGTAGAACCAGAAATAGTAGTCTTCGATTAATTTAAGAATAACATTTAGCACAACAATAGGATGGGGGCTAAATCGTCGTATTAAACCGTTCGCTTTGTATCTGTGAAGGTATTCCACCACCTTTCAACTATGCCCGTCTAAACATCAGGGATGAAGTATTGTGGGCAGTTCGTTAGGACTTACAATATTATGCCCACAGTGGTATTGCCTCCTAGAGGTAGCTAAATGTACGTGCTGAGTAGTGTCAATCAATGTGCCTCCTGCCAAGCCTCTGTCCGCGGACCTTGTCAGGGATTCCTTACTTGAGAATCGAAATGCGCGTTTGTTATTTTTTAGCCTCAAGCCCTTTGTGTAAAGAGGACGGTGACTGATGTAGTTTCTTAAAAAAAAATAGGTTTCCTTCAAGTTAGATCTATTTACAGGGTCATGTCAATTGTTGCGTCAAACCATTATTTATTTTAATTTGGATGCTATGCGTACATCTTACACCTACTGGTCTTCCTGTCCGAGAAAGTGAACTCAGACTGGAACCCCAACCAAAGAAAAAAACAGTTTTTTAAACGGGATGGCCGCCTGTCTGAACTCCAGAACCCAGCTAATGGATACGTAAGACCTTGGTAGGACTTTTTATCAGACTTTCGGGCTTTTCCTGAACCTTGCACTGTCAAAATTATGACGTGCACGAGCAAAACTTAAATTTCCAGACATAACCTCGTAATACACTAATATATGTGACACGAAAAATAAACCACAAGAAAACAATTTTCCGCCAGATCTGCCCACTACTCTTTGCCCACCTCACCACAAAGAGTCCGGTTGTTTCGCCCACCGGCGCATTGTCCTGCTCTATTGTTATTCTGACAATCTGCGTCATATAGCGGCTGCGGCCGAGGGTAGGCAGACACCCTGCCGGCGCGGGGGCGCGGGGGCGCGGGGGCGCGTGGTACCTTCCGAGGTGTCGGGGTGAGTGGTGGAAACGTTGCCGAGGATTTTGGTGTTACAGGGAATATTATGTGGATTCAGATTGTCTGAAGGGATTTGTGCTTGCAGATGATATGGTTTGAGCATTTGTGAGTTGATTTTGCAATGATGCCTCTGTAAGAAAGATCCTTGATCTTGCGAAATGCGTGTCCACCACTCGATTATGTTTCTTACGTATTTGTAGACCGAAACTTTGTAAAAATGAGTAAGATTTGCCTTAGAAGTCCACTTTTATGCAGTGTTTTACTTATTCTTAAAGTTCTAAAACTGTGTTTAATAAGACACGGCCTTCGACAAACGTTTATTTGCACTGACCTCAGAAGCGTACGCGCACGACCCGCAGCTCGTACAACTGTAACTACCTATAGCTAGCTACTAACTAACCTAACAAACTTGGACCTAATATCCGGAACAATTACAATTAGTCAGGTAGGGCTGTTGGCAAGCGCAATTTTGCAGCAACTCTCAGCGCAATTTTGCCGTGGTATGCTAAAATGCCGATAACCGACATCTCGGTCGATTTGGATCTTTTGATGATATATCAATGAGAAAAGAATTATCTATCGCAAACACTTATTTGCGAATTTTCAACATCTTGAATACTTAGCTTTGGAAATTCAGAATTTTATGGCAACACCCTGTACAATTCTTTCCTTTCTTAAGTGTCGTGGATGTATCTTTCAAATGAATATTTAACAAATTATTCTAATTAGTTAAACAGCTGGCCGGACATCACACTCAGTTAACCAGTTTACCTACAATGTGACTACATTCCCAACACGTCATCAACAACTAAGTCCCACAATATTTTCCAAACTAATACACGCTCAAGCTCACATATTTCTTTTGTCAAAACATCCCAGCAGTGTCCAAGGCAAACATTTAACACTTCATACGTATAATCCATTCACAACCATTCAGATTCAGCCACAATTTATCCCGGAAAGATTTACCGGCTGTTACAAGACGGCCAGGTGTGGGACATTCCTAGGAACTGAGAAAACTGGGATGCTGGGTACTGAGCAAGTGAGTAATCTGTCTTCGTGGTAAGTCTTGTTTAAGGCGGCAGGTGACTGAGATATTCTGTTTGTGAGGAAGAGAGTACGTGGAGTAGGAATCGTGGATGAGGTGTGAACTGTTTGGGAGTTCTGAGAATTTTTTTGTTGAGAGATATCGTCAACTTGTATTTTGGACCAGGAATACTTGGAAGATGCGTTGTGCGTCAGATCAGCAGTGATGAAGATCTTCGTCTTCTTCTTCAGGCCTTGTCCCATTTCTAATTGGAGTCGGCTCTCCTAATCGTTCTTCTCCAGAGACAGCGTGTCTGGGTCGTTAGTGGGTCTATATTATCTGTGGCGAGGTCTTTCTTCATAACTAACATGCATGTTAGTAATTAAGATGATGCAGGTGAAGATCTAAGCCAGGTTAATACCTCCCATAAAAATTAAAAAATTACAGGATACCGTTTTCCTTCTGGTTTATAAAGTAAGTTGTGGAACCTTTCCAGAATACAACACAACACGTGTAAAAAAATGAAAATATGTTACAGTGATACAATATGTTTCCTTCAACTTAAGCAAAGAAAAATGAGCACAAATCGAAAACCATAACTCATTTTTTCTCACACATCTTTTCAGCGTACCTTATAATACACAATTTTCAATAACACCTCATTTCAACTCCATTGCTCCGTCAACGCAACAAAGTGTACAAAATAAACAATCATACGAGCAATGAACACGCGTCCTTTGATGTGGCTCGCTGAATGATGGCCGCTGCAGCGCTTTCCTACGTCAAAACTACACTATTTCATATAGACTTAAAAGCAGACATGAGTTTACGAGCGCTGTAAATTATAAAGCGCTTAAAGCGTTTAGCAGAAAAGTATCGTCGGTCAGGTGATGGCGGGGAGGCGGTTTATGAGATGTTGAAGATGATGGCGAGTTGAAAGACGTGGATTAAACAAGTGCTTAGTACAAGGTTTCATATTTATATTGGGAAGAATGAAAAATTAGGGATATGTGCCTAGAGTCATCTGTAAGATGAAAAGGCTGCGATTTATTCAACAAAGGTACAAAAGCGGTTTTAATATATAAGTTGCGGAATTGGCACGAAAGAGTCACCGCAGCCCTGGGGCGCAAAGAGCATTTGGAGGAACACGGGTGAGTTTGTAAGAGTCTGATGCTACCTTCCGCTCCGCCCGATATTTTCCAATTAGCTATTTTTATTAATTGTTTAAGTATTTCGTTTACACATTTTTCTTGTTAATTTGAGTACTTCTTATATATTTGTAGTGTATGTATGCTTTGTATATGTATATTATTGTTAAATTTTATAGTATTTAAATAATTTCAATCGCTTTTAAATTTTCATATTGCACCTACCACTATTCTCTGCATCACCCAAAGGTTGACTGGTAGAGAATGCCTATGGCATTAAGTCCGCCTATGTACATTCGTGCTGAAAGTGTTAAATAAATAAATAAGGATGGTGAAGAAATATATTTCCGCCATAATATATAAAAGCATTCAATTAGAAAGGCCAGTCTCCAAAAGCTAAAAACCGGGCAAGTGCGAGTCGGACTCGCACTCGAAGGGTTCCGTACCATTAACCTTCATTTTTATTATTTGTTGTTATAGCGGCAATAGAAATACACAATCTGTGAAAATTTCAACTGTTTACCTATTACATACAGCTTGCTGACAGACAGACGGACTTACGGCCAGCGGAGGTTTAGTATATTAGGGTCCCTTCGGATACGGAACCTTAATATACTAGAAATGATGGAGCTAATGATTAGCTACTAAGTCTACATTGGCTATGAGGTGAAACAATGCTAGAATTAAAAAGTTTAGCGTGCCAGAACCGAGGCATAGATAACATAATACCAGCACCGAGGCAAGGTCACTACATACTCAGCCCATTACTTTGTTATTACGACTACATTAAAAAAAAATCCTAGAGAAATACTCATTTACGGAATAGTCCGGCCATTCCGTAATAGGGTATTTTTAACTGACTTCTTCAAAAAGGAGGAGGTTTTATGTTCGGCTGCATGTATCTTTTTTTATGTATGTTCACCAATTTCTCCGCCAATTCTGGACCGATTTCTGGTCAGAATCTGATGATGGGATCCCATGAAAATCGAGGGAAACCCTCAAATTTTATAAGCACATACACTGTTTTTCATAAATTTTCTAACGCAATTCAGATATTTGTGCCTGGTAATCATCATCTCATGTTGTTGAACTGATGATGGAAGGTATAAGTCAGGATCTGATGATGGGATCCCATGAAAACTGTTTGTTCAGCGATATTTTCGCCAATTGTTAACCGATTTGGATGATTCTTCTTTTGTTTGAAAGAGTATTTTCTCGGACTGGTCCCATTTAAATTTGGTGAAGATCTGATGACGAACTTTGGAGGTAGGCAACGGAACTCTTCAATAAATGATAGCAAATGGATCGGGATTTTTGTAATCGCATGTCTGTTGATTGTTTACACCAGTTCATAACATAATATCACGCCAGCACGCAGAGCTTGTGGTTTTTTTGTTCAAAGAAACTTTTGAACAAAAAAATAAAACCAAATTTCGTAAGTCGGTGTTCAAAAACGAAATAACCAAAAACAAGTTATTATTATTTTTTACTTTGTAGTGTTTTGTTTTTGGAAGTCGGTTTTATTTTTTTGTTAAAAAGTTTTGTAGGTACTAAAAATCCTAATCAGTCCGTCCGATAGATTTTTCAAAAATATTGAAGATGTATTTTTTCTTTTTTCATGTAAACAAAAAATAAAGAGGATACAGCGAGTTGAAGTCACGCGTGACGTCATCTGGCTTGGTAAATTTGGTACATCTTTACCAAGCCAGATGACGTCTCGTGTTTACATGAAAAAAGAAAAAATACGTGTCTAATATTTTTTGAAAATCTATCGGACGGACTAATTAGATTTTTTTAGTAAAATACCCCATTGTATAATTATTAAAACTAAACTGAATAGTTTTTAGTCTTTTCGAGTTGTATAGGAAATCATACAACTCAAAAAAACACATGGAAGAAGTAAACGGACACCTTTGTCTTGAGAAGCTCGAGAAGCTGAACAAACATGGCTGACATCATTCATGGTACAAAACAAAGCAAACCCGAATTTATTCAAATATAGTTCGCACTAATGTTTTTACTATAGCGTCGGTAAATCAACTGCTTTGTCGACGTGACGCGACATTGCGACAAAGTTGCGCATGAGCACATACTGCGGAATGAGAACATGCAGAAAAACTACTACGTAAAGATGAAAATGAAATTTTACTAATTAATGTTTTAATAATATTATGATCGTAATAATTATGATTCTGCTAAAGTTGGCTTTTTTAGAACCGCTGGGCTGCACCTCGGAATAATCATATTGACACTACAACTTGTTACTCGTATTTATTGACAGTCGACCGTTTATTCCGTTGTCATGGCAACTGATGTCGTAACAACGGAATATACACGCGTCGAGGCGAGATCCAACAAACTAACTTGGAACTTGGGCCTAAGACTAACACTATTTGGAGCAACGATATTTTTGATGTTATCATTGATTTGGGGTATTTGGTATAATTTTCAGGTTTGAGCCACAGACGTCTAAAAGAAGGAACACCACATTCTATTGAAGTTTGTGCTGAAGACATTCTGCTCAGCAATTGAACCTTTTGCATCTCCCTCTGTCATCACCCGAATGGGCACGAACGTACACGAATGATTTATACACCAAGTCCAGGTTAATTGACATCCCGTGAAATAAATTTAGTACAGTGCGCGGTGTATTTAGCCGTTACGTCGGCCGGCGTTTAGAAAATAATTACTCTTGCCTACACAGCGCATGGAGAAACTGCGACTAATAGCTGAATGTGGGAATTGAGTGATTATACTCCTGCTGCAATGTTTGTGACAGATGCTGTCAGTGAGCTGGTTTAGATAGGTAATGATTTTCTTGTTGTCGCGTTAAAGATGATAAGTTTGGTGTTAAGATACTTTAAATGACAGCTCAAGTCAAAATATGTTGCTGTGATTTTTTAGAAGATCTTCCACGCAAAGCCAAATATTGTTATTCAATTTACGAACGAAAAGAGAAGAAAAAGAGACCTGATTTAGACAAACACAGAACTATCCATACTGCCAACCCATTCCCTAACTATATCGGGTGTGCTTCTAGTCAGATTATACGTGGAGCAACTCCAGAGCGCAGTAACTGGGTAAAATAGTACTGGGCAAAACGGGTGTCAGATTTCATTTCATCTGGAAGTCCATAGCGACTGCCAACGTTCTACAAAGGACAGCCGAGAGCAACGGCTCCTCTCGGAGAATCTCGGTATGTTATGAGAGTCAACCATCGAAAGACCGACCTCGGAAAGCGTATCTTAACCTTGAAGATCGCCACGTGTGGCTGTCATTCTTTAGCCACGACCTCAAGAATAACGGATGATCAATTCAGTATTGGCACAAAACACCAATAAATCACAAAAAAATCTCGCAATATTTTTTAAAACAACTCCACTCTGCAACAGATACAAAGTGTTACAACAAATGTTATTTCTGATGACAATCATGTAGCCGTCTCGCTGTCACGCGACAGCGAATGGCGGTATTTGTATCGTTCCGTGATCGATGCTGCGATTTGTTCCATCGCGCTTTTGTTTTGAACGAAGAATGTAAACGGCTTTTGTTTTGCGGTAATGGTGAGCGAAGTGGCGAATAGCTCCATTGAGGATCTTGCTTTGATGAGATGAAGAATGGAATGCTTTTGAATACTATTCTGTACTGTACTTACCTACAGGTACGTGTCTTGTGCATAGAGCCAAGGAGTGGAATTCCCTGCCGCAGTCGCTGATAGCAAAAAACCAGGACTTTAAGTCAAGATTGAATAGGTTACTTCTGGACAAGTGTGCTGTATAGTCGACCACATCATTGCTTTCCATGAGGTGTGATTGTGGTTAAACGCCTATCAGGGATAAAAATAAAACATACCATAACGAATTGCAATAGGAACCTAAAATGCAACAAAAGTCCCATTTTGGGTTACGTCTTTTTTTAAGCAATTTTCAGCTTAATAAGTACTTACTTATTAAGTTGTCTAGCGTCATCTCAAAATAGACCTCAGATTGAAATGTGAAAAACTTGAATTACTTTTAGCTATATTTCAGTTCCAAAAGCTTTTACTATGAATAACTTACTGTTACCGGAGGTAGATGAAACAGTTTGTACATAACTGTTTACTTCATTTTTCCAACACCAAGTTATCCTTGGAACTTTTCACAGAATGAATCTTATTACCTTGGAAACACAGACTACCTAGTTATCTGACAAGCCCGTGAAATTAACTTCAAACCTAGCAACTATACGGGTACCTCATAATATTCCAAGATTCTAAACCCCAGTTCCAGCCCAAAAACCAAATTAATCTAGCCGACGTCACCTTGCAGCGGACGTCAATCCAAAAATGACAAGTATGACCAATTTCCACGTACTTTATATATAGCGCGGCGTTTAATCAAGGTGTCCGGGGGGTTGCGGCGAGGCGGGCGGGGGAGAGAACCGCCGTAATTAAAGTACAGGTTGACAGATGACAAATTGTCTGTGGCCGGTGTTCCGGTAGATATTGTATTTTGATCTTGTACGAGATTCTGTGGAGTAGATTAGAGAGTCTTTACACTGACCCAATTTTTGCTTAGAATTTGATATGGCTTTTGATGTGAAGACAAAGGAAGAGTTTGTTATTTGTCAACTGGTGCAAGTTCAAAGGAAGCTTTCTTATGTTTTTTTTTTGTCATTATGGTGTTACTTTTACCGATTGCACGACAGCAAACATAGGGTTATGATATGTACTCATGGGAATGAAATAAAACCAGACATCGAGCACAGACTTCTGTTGTTACTAGATAATCATTGGAAAAAGGGACCAATACTACTAAGTGAGAGCGTAAAGCTATTACTGGCAGCTTTGACTAGCAGATTGAAACTGAAATCAGTGAATGACTCAAGAGCTAGGTAGATCGGTAGCTAGCTGCTGTCTCCATGCAATTAGCATCTATTTATGAACCTCATCAACTGCAATGGGCTCCTACTCAAAACGCCACAAATCACTCCAGTAAAATAGCTTGTAAGCAAAAACACGAAATTATTAAAATAATCAAAAAGAATCACACAATGATTTAATAGCACAGTGCAGGCGTTAGTCAGTAAATCAACTGCCCCCGGTCACCGTATACGCTATGACATCTAGGAAGTAGTTTGTCAAAGTGACAAATAGGTTGACACGGTCCACGTTCCATGCCGTATTTTTATAAACAAAATGTTATCAACATAGTAAATTCTTTTAGTGTATTTCTGCGTTTTTTTGTGGAGGTAAAATATGCTTATTACTGTTGTGATTAAGGGCTGCCGTATGCACTTATGGACGTGGAAATAGCTTGAAACGATTGATATACTGGGTAGTATGTTATACTATGGTGATTAAAGATAAAAAGGGGAACATTAATTTACTGTTTGTTAGAACGTTCTTTTCTTTATGGTTTCTGTTTCTAATTAGTTTTACCTGGACTAACGAAAGTTTCTAAAGATAGTTTTAGGATATACATTATTGTACACCAAACTTGTTTCCACTGATTTTATGGGTAAAATAGCGGTCTGAATGCCAGCCCACCTTTCATCTGGTGCCGCATGCCCGAAAAACAGAAGAACGGTCTTGCCGTCGCGAGAGTTATCATGTAGCGACCATCACCAAACTGAATGTAATTCTCTTTTCGTCAGAATCGCCCTTTAAAGAACTTGAAACTTATATGGCTGCAATCCTACCTAGCCTTACTATACTATTACTGACTACCACTGCTTTCCAATATGATTTAAGTGTGTTTCCTAACATCTCCTGACACAAACATCCTAAGATTGGCAAACAATTCCACGCGGCGGAATCCAAAGCATCCCAATGAATGTACACATTACACTTACTACAAAATATTTATAATGGGTCACCTTGTGAGAACAGACGGATACACTATAAAACAGATGT
This sequence comes from Lacanobia oleracea, assembly GCA_950371165.1. NCBI lineage: Eukaryota > Metazoa > Arthropoda > Insecta > Lepidoptera > Noctuidae > Lacanobia > Lacanobia oleracea. Next base: position 1,316,869 of record OX493387.1, read on the forward strand.
CATAATCGGTCCTTTGAAGTTTCAGAGTAGCCATCTACAACTTTACAAACACCACCAACCACAATCCTATCATCTCTGAAATAAGGTGGGATTTCCATCAGCAGCGTGTTAGCAGAAGGTGGTGAATCAAAAGTGCGTCGTATGATTTACAATATGATAAACCTACTTGGCTGAGTGATAGATGTCTCTTTGAGTTATGGCTGCCTTAAGTAGACGACAGGATTCAGAAGAAAAATAAAGGAAATTGGTGCTATTTCTGGAGATAGGTGTAATCAAAGAGGATACTCTACAAATGATATGTTTTTTTGCAAATGAAGCGTGTAGACTGTGTAGACGATCTGTCGTGGCAATGTTTTCGATATCATCATTTATTTATTTATTATTTATTATATACATACTCTATTGTACACCTCATAACAAGCACAGTTAAAACGCTTATAAAAACTGGTGTACATTGAGCGGTCTTATTGCACAGGGCAATCTCTTACAGACAACCTTTGGATGGACTGAACCAAAGAAGTTAGATTTAGGACGCTCAGTGTAAAACATCATAAATAATATTAAAAGAGCGACATACATAAAAATATAAAACAAATACATAATATACTAATAAAATAATATCAAATATATAACAAGGAGAGGAGACAAAAAGTTATAGTGAGAGGTAATGTTCCTTCATCATCATCTGCCTAGCCTTTCTCAATTATGTTGGGATCGGCTTCCAGACCTGATTCAGCTAAATACAAGTAATTTTTCGAGGAGCGGCTGCCTACCAGACCTCCACAACCCATTAACTGGGTAGCACGGTACTCCTTGGCAAGCCTGGTGTCAAATTTTCTGGCTTCTAACTATCTGTAACGACTGCCAAAGATCTAAAAATGACAGCCGGAACCCAACGGTTTATCTAGCTTTCCGAGACATGGAAGGAGTCTTGGTATGTTAACATGACCACTCATCTACATTCCAACCTCAGCAAACGTTGCTAAACCTTGAAGATCAACCCGTGCGGTACCTACCATAATGTAGCGTTTAAAAAGCAATTAGGTACCTTCAGTCCGCGGCTTCTCTCGCTTTAAAGTCGAAAAAAGAAAGGAAACATTGTTTCTAGATAATCGGATAACCTTTGTCTTTACCGGACTTGGTCTACCTACGTGCCAGGTTTTATGTAAATCGTTTCAGACATCAGAACGTGAAGAGGTGACAGACAGACATACTAATAATATTGGTATGGATGTAGTCAAATCAACAAGTTTTCTATGAGTTGCAAAGAGTGTTAAAAGTGAAATTAAATTAACAACAGAATGACGGATTCAAAATAACTTATCTCCGTCTGAATGCAAAATCTATCGTTTTGTTTACCTCAACGACTAAGATTAAACCTAGTGCCCACCAAATAATAATTTACACAGTAAATCTACAGGATAATAAAGGTAAATCGTTCACTTTGAACGAAATACGTTCTTTACGTAATCCCCCCAAATCCCCCATTCCCCACTGACCTACTCAAATAATCTACCAAATACATAACTAATCTATTTCGGAGTCGGCTACGAATCTATAGTACAATCAATTTTTATAGCTGGACTATTCAAAATATAATAAAGCAAAGGATTAGCAAACTAAGTCTCTCATGATGTTTATACGGGGAGCGTGCTCGATGGCCCAGGTTCGCTTCCCGGGTCGTAACTTTCTGTTAAAGTGGCAGTTTACTTTGCACGGATCTTGTAACCTACATTTTTATAGTCAGTTTAATATTTTGGGTTAATTTAGATTTGGTTTCGTAAATGTGTGTTTTAAAGGTTTAGGTTGTACGTACCTCTGAATCCGTTCTTCCTTGAAACACTATTGCGTTAGTGAGAGCGTGTTTCTTAGTTTGACAGCAATCCCAGTCGCTTTATTCTGTCTCAGTAGGTACGTATTTTCATAATCTTTTGCATTCTTTTCCATAACGTGTAGGCAGTAAGGTCTAACCTTAGTTTCAGAGTTTCTGAACCGCCTCAAGGGCCTCTGAGATGGATTGTCTTTTGGATTAGTCTAGACTAGTTAGGGTTCTGTACACGTAGGGTAACTAATGGAACCCTATTACTAAGCCTTAGTTGTTCGTCCGTCCGTGGTGCTCGTGGCTAGATAATAACAGCCGCATGGGTCGATCTTAAAGGTTAAGCAACGCTTGCCAAGGTTGGTCTGTGGATGGGTGACCATCTTAACATACCGAGTTTCCTCCGTGCCTCGGAAAGCACGTTAAGCCGTTGGTCCCGGCTGTCATTTGTAGATCTTTGGCAGTCGTTACGGATTGTCAGAAGCCAGTAAATCTGACTCCAGTCTTGCCATGAAGTACCGTGTTACCCAGTTACTGGGTTGTGGAGGTCTGGTAGGCAGCCGCTCCGCGTAAAATACTGGTATTCAGCTAAACCCGGTTTGACTGGAAGCCGACCCCAATATAGTTGGGAAAAGGCTAGGCAGATGATGATGAGTTGTTCGTCCGTCCGTCGGTCAGCGGGCTGTAGGTACCTCAAAAACCGTAAGATGAAATTTTGAAATTTTTGAGATGTGTGTATTTTTATTGCCGCTATAATAAAACATAATAACAATTAAAAATGAAAGAAGGGAAACAAAGCTATTCGGGATTCAGGCAGCTAACTTGCAACTACTTTTAAACAATGTTGTGAATGTGCTGAGCAGACAATTATTGTAAACCACACTCGTGAGTATGTCATAAGCTTGAAGGCAGTTCCAGTGGAAAAATAAATATTTTTGCCTGCATACCGAATAGCTTTGTTGACTATACGTAACCTTCGTGTACGAGTCCTACTCGCATTTGGCGGGATTTTATTTAACACACCACTCCTTGATTAAGACCAGCTACGAATGCCGCGACCAGTTTCAGTTTCACTTGTCGCGACCAAGTTTGACTTCCACACTAGTTTCGAACTAATTCACAGAAAAAACTACGCAAGATAAGACTTCAACTTTAAGAACAGAACAGAATAGAACAGTGTCAGATGGGCTGGGACGCATTCGGACGTATACAGGTTGGAGTGTGGCGTGAGACAGGGGGGATTAACGTCACCGCGTCTCTTCAACCTGTATATGAACCGGTTGATTGGGGAGCTCAGCAGCACTAAAGTCGGTTGCTCTATTTGAGTTTTTATAAACAACATCAGTTATGCGGATGATATGGTGCTGCTGAGCCCTTCAATTTCAGCTTTACGGAAACTATTGAGTTGTTGTGAATCTTACGCGGAGGCCCATGGGCTTAGATATAATCCCAAGAAGAGTGAATACATGGTCTTTAAAGCGGGTGCTAAAAGCTACTCGACTGAACCTCCTGTCACTCTTTGCGGGTCACTTTTGAACAGAGTAAGTCGGTTCAAGTACCTGGGTCACTGGGTCACTGATGATTTGTCTGACAATGCGGACATTCAGAGGGAACGTAGGGCGCTGTCTGTCCGGTACAACATGTTGGCTCGCAGGTTGGCGCGCTGTTCTGCGCAGGTGAAGGTAACCCTGTTCAAGGCGTACTGCCAGACCTTCTACACATGCAGCCTGTAGACCAACTTCACTCAGCGGGCGTACAGCGCGTTACGTGTCCAGTACAATAACGCGTTCAGGATTTTGTTGGGGCGGCCGCGTTTTTGTAGTGCATCAGTAATGTTTGCTGAGGCCAGAACTGATGATTTCTACAGCATTATTAGAAAACGAAGTGCGTCGCTTCTGCGCCGCAGCCGTGACAGCTCGAACGGGATCCTGAGTGTGTTATCCGAGCGGTGGGATTCGCCTTTCTTGCGGAGGTGGCTGCAACTGCATGCCAGCGCCTGCGCTTATTATATACTGTAGGTAATATGTTTTATAATGATATTTTGTAATGATAATTTTTCTTAGAAACTTTGATTCAAAGATGCAGCCTAACGATCGTTCTGATAAGAAGTGGTAGGGAGCTGCGGTACGTAATAGGGAAGGGTAGCCCATTAGAGTTTGGGCTTAGATTGTTGCTAGGTGTTTTTATATGATTACTGGATGTTTACTGGTCGAAAATGCTTAGTTTTTGACTTTTAGAGCAAAAAGTGAAAAAAATTGACTTTGCAAAAACCCGACCGCTAAAAACGACTAAAAAGTTCGAAACAAGTCGCTTTTCAAGCAGTCTGATGCAGTTGGTAGCATTGGATCAGTGATTGAACTACATCAGACTGCTGGAAAAGCCTAGACTACATACATACACTCGAAAAACATAACCCTCCTTCTTTCACAGTCGGGCAAAAAGGCCCAAAATTCTGCAGTTTATAGTTTTTTGAAGTTGCAAATTTGGACTCACACTATTCTAACTGGTCCATACAACAAACCAAAAAAACCGAACTACGTCCAACTTTGTGAATTTAATGTTAATTTCCACTGGGCTAGGTAGATATCTAGCTTGTTTGAAATCGATCTTCATTCTACCTCTAAATGTTTACCGATCGCAATGTTCACCTCAAACCTGCAGAAAAACTCAATTACCAACATAAAAAAGATTCACCTCGAAATATTTTCAGAATGACCGGTCAAATATGCGCTAAAATAAAATGAAAACAAAACATTTTTTCCCACACGCTGGTAGTAAATTTAAATATAATCTGCGATCTATTGCGCAGCGCTACAGTTGCAGGAGATTGTCACCTAGCATCGCTTTGAAATACATTACAGTCATTAAATGTGACGATTTAGAAGACGTTAAATAGTATATGGGATTTAGTGCTGAAATGCGGCGGATGTTTCAGGAAAAAACGTCGGCGTTGGTGATACTCGTGTAGGTACAGCTAGTTGATTGCACATCAGGAGTAATGCTTTGAGCTTGAGTTGGGCTAGCGTTGCACAGAGTTTTAACAGAATAAGAGGTCAACTCATACTGGTTTTGTTACCATTGATGTGTGGCCTACAGTAGGTAGACCTATATAAAAAATAGTTCGCTCGATTCTCACTTATTTTAAGGATGAGATATCAGCAAATGACTCCTTCAGCTCTGGGAGGTATGGAAAAGATTGTCAGACTCTTACTGACTAAACCTATCCGTGCACCTCCTGCAGGCCTGCGGGCCAGTGCCTTCTCTTTGCATTCCAAAGTCCCGGTTACTCTTTTGAACAAATTCCACAACCCTGGCAGATTGCTTGGTACTACAGTAGGTATATGTGTATGTATGTATGTGTGTGTATGTAGTAATGGAAAAGTGATGATGAACACATATGTGCTCATCATCACTTTTCCATTATTTAAAATATATTAAAATTTTAAACAATGTTTCGTTTCGTCACTTTTTCCTCCCTCGTAGAGCTAACAAATAGTTTTATTTGAGAAATTTCGTCTTTCCTGAACTTTTTACTTTTACTTCCAATATTTGTTTTTTAACTAAGTAGGTACATCTTAACTTATTACTACTATAAATAATAAAAGCAACATTTTCATGCTGAGTATCTCTTTTTCATTTACTTATTCAATTAATTTAACTGAAGCCAAATAATACTTTAACTAAAGTATAATTAGGTATCTAATTTATAGTTGAAAAAAAAGTTAAAAAACCTAAACAAAAAAAACGCAGTAATTTTAATTTGTCTCTTTAAAACATAAACGCAGCTGTTCTAAACAAAATGGCGTCCAAAATAAAGAAAAAAATGCCTATCAACGAAACAAATAGCCTTGTCGTGTTAACCTTCAAGCGGGCGCGTGGGTATTTGTAGCGACAGCGGTCGCGCGTAACCTAAAAGACCTATGTGAGATTTCAGGAATTTAGAATACTGGTAAAATAATAATTATTTATGTTCTATATTCAGACATTATCAATTTTTACCTAGGCAACAATTTTTTGGAATTAAAATTAACCACAACCCACTATGGTTCGATTACAAACCAGCTATGCACGCCAGACCCGCCAAACCAAAGTTTTGTTCTCTTGGGAGAATGATTTGTGTTCTCATTTTTATTTAGATGTTTTTATTTTTTATTAGTTCCATGCAATCGAGTAATTACTATCAAAGTGTTTATTTTATCAACTCAGGTATTTTACTTCGAAATAAGTCATCTCGTCAAGGTAAAAGAAAGAGCCAGGCGCGTGTAGTCGTTTCGACGCCTGCGCCGCGACCTAAACAAATGCATTCTATTCAACTACAAAGGCTCGGAGAAGAGTGGTATGCATTCAATTTCATGCATAGTGAATTAATGAAAAGCTACTGGTAAAGAGAAATACTTGTGGCGAGAAATCTCGATGTAATCAGCGAAAACTTATCGAGCGCGGTCGATTCGACGCCGCGCGACCGCTTGAAGGACTCTCAGCGCAATAACTCACGCGCAAACAATGCTAAATAGTTTAGTGGTTTAGGAGGAAAGAGTGAACACTGACCGACATAGCGCCATCACCTGCGCTAGATCAGATGAGAGGCGAGGACGACATGTCACTGTAACTATTTCAGTCAGACGTTTGTAAAATGTTAGTTTTAGAAAACTCTTAAAAAAATAAATGGTATTTTCTTTTTCTTCTCAATAGATTCTTTCAAAACGAAACAAATTAACGAAAGTCGCATTTATGTGGTTAAAACCGCACCATCGTCATCATTATCATCTGCCTAGCCTTTTCCCAACTATTTTGGGGTCGGCTTCCAGTCAAGCCGGATTCAGCTGAATACCAGTATTTTACATGGAGCGGCTGCCTACCAGACCTCCACAACCCATTAACTGGGTTACACGGTACTTCATATCAAGACTGGAGTTAGATTTATTGGCTTTTGAGTATCCGCAACGACTATTAAAGATCTACAAATGACAGCCGTGACCAACAACTTAACGTGCTTTCCGAGGCACGGAAGAAAGTCGTTATGTTAAGACGATCGCCCATCCACAGACCAACCTTGGCAAGCGTTGCTTAACCTTCAAGATCGACCCGTGAGGCTGTTATTATTTAGCCACAAGCTCCTCGCGGTAGTTAAAACCGCACCAATTGATAAAAATTGCTAGTTTTAAGATAAGCAAAGTATTTATTTACAATATAACAATATGTATCATACAAAATTTATAGGTATTAAATGATTAAAACGTACGAGACAATCTGAAAAATAATCTTATTCACGGTCGAATTCAAATCATAAAGTTTTACCTTTGTAACAAGTAACTCAAATTCCACCGAAGACAATCGACTCCACAGAAATAAACAATATAAATCGTTATCTATAATGTCTTGGCGAAACGCCTAACTGTAGGTGATTACCCTATTTTTTATACCCGTTACACTATAAAATATCATCGGCTGTGGAACACCTGAATTTTTCACGATCTTTGAACGACTGTCGCGTCTAAAAACCACCTGACAACTGTTTTGCAGAGTGGGCGTTTCAATTTAGTGTATAGCGTCTTTTATTTTAGGCTCCCCACACACAGACCACTCGTGAAAACCACCAGTGGTTTTTTTTTTCCTTCTTTGGCAACTGAGCCGGTGACGACTATTCTGCCAGTGTCATGTGAAGACGGCAACCCGGTGAGGTGAGCCGTCGAACTTTGCACTTTGTGGTAGATCTAAAATGTTAGTAGCTGTAAGGACAATACAATAACACCAGTGGTTAGCGACGACCACCTTTCGCGCTTCTAAACCACTTCTGACACATGTCAGAAAGCTGGCTGTCACTAACCATGTCGTAAGTGGCTTGTATATGTCGCCGGATAATATTTTAGAATCTGTAAGATTATAATAAATCCTTATTAGATTATGATTTGTCAATAAATTATGAAAAAATCGTTTTGTGTACAATGAATCCCACCCAAATTCAATAGTTTCCAATATGTCCAAGGTTTTTTAAGAAAAATTACTTTTTTCAATTTCACGAGATTTTTTACAATTCTACGATGTTTGCGATTTTCCGGTGACATATACAAAGAGCCTAAGATTAAAAGTCTAGGCATTTAGTCTAGTGTTGATGCTAGAATCTAAATAGTTCGCATTCCGGGAGAGCCGTAATGTGCGGCTAATACCTTCCAATTTATAGAGACTATTTAGAAAATAGCTCACATTTATAAAATTTTCTGGTTTCTATGCACTTAGGTAGCTGGTTTTTATTTCGGTAAAATTGCTTTTCCGTTTTTCATACGCAATTATTGTACCTACTTACTATTCAAGACTTGTTCAAGATACTAGTGGCAACTTTGTTCTGAGTTTTGCAAAATCTGTTAGTTTAAAACATTTTTGCACAAGGAATTAGGTAACTTAAAGAAAATAATGTGTTGCGGAAACATCAAAAACAATAATTTAGTTTTCACATAACTCACATTAATGACTCCATTACAATTCCATATATTTGTATAATCGCTTCGCTTGACAGAGACAACGCAATAATTAACGTTAAATAACAAAAATAATCCTTACCTGACTTATTATAATGTTTCGATTATTTATAATAGTAATAACTGTAGTGTTAACTGGCGCACGAGTTTCTTGTCCTAACATACTGCCATAGATTAAAAAGTTCAGAAGCGTCGTAAAATAAAAGTTCGATAGAAGCACACGAGCTGAGAAAATAAAAGACTTTTGCGGTTTCCCGCATTCTTTAAAACCACACAAATTTCACCAAAAAATCTTAAAGGCTTAGAAAGACTGGTATTATGGGATTGGTCTTATGTTATTTTGGTATCGCAATATCAAAAATATTTATTTGATAATCGAGACATATTTCAGTGACTTCTATTGTCTCTGAAATATGTCGCTTTGAATAAAGCCTGAGAATGTATCTACTTTTATAGAAAGTTGTCTCATTTTTAACTGCCTTCTAAAAAGGAGGAGGTTCTCAATTCGGTTGGCATTTTTTTTTGTGTCCACCTATTACTCCGAGGTTTTTGATCCGATTATTGTGATTCTTTTTTAGTTCGATGCAGCATTCTTGCCATTTGGTCACGTAAAAATTTAATTCAGTTTGGCTTAGTAGTTTTTATTGTATGAGCATTTTTACTTATTTAAATTTCTGCGCAGAAGTAGATGTTGTCACAAAAATAAATAGCCGACTTCCAAACTAAATACTACAAAGTATAAAATAACCTTAATTTCGGAAGTCGGTGTTAAAAAACAAAGATACAAAACCAAATCACCTACTTACGAAATTAAAGTTATTTTATACTTTGTAGTGTTTTTTATGAGAAAGTGTTATCCCTTGTTTGCAGCTTTCTTACGCGGCACCACTGTCTGGGATAGCCTTTAGCATCCAATTTTTGTTTCTCCTCTCTGTGCCTGACATCCTCCGAAATAAGTCTACTGCATCTACCTAGTCTATGGCGACAGTATGTAGGAGTAATGGCCGTCGTTCGAGCTGACAAAATAATCGTAAATAATAAATATAAAGTTAAGAATCGGAGCTGAAAAATTAGTGCGCTCACTTTGATATACGAGGCAATCCCACGAGAAAGTTCTTCATCGAATATCATCATCTTGGCCTTTTTGCTGGAAGGAGACTGATAGGCTTTTAGTATTAACAGATGCAGTTAATAAATTCAAATCGGTCAACTTTTTTGGCTTCTGTAAGCAACTCATAGACTCCTCCCAGCTTAGTTGAAGAAATTGAAAGGACATGACAAAAATTGTTGGTGTTCCAACCGATTTCTTTTCCATTTTTAACCGACTTCTCAATTTGGTTGTATTTTTTAGTATGAAGAAACAATGCAACAGTTTATTGTAATAAACTATTATATTATTCCGATATGTTTCAAATGGGATATCTTGTGATAAAAGTTAATGACAAACATACAAATTAAACTAAGGTAACAAAAACTAAGGACACAAAAACTAAGGTAACAAAAACTAAGGTAACAAAAACTAAGGTAACAAAAATATACATACCTGGTTATTAGTATTGCTAACTAGCGGACATCACGCGGTTTCACCCGCGTAGTTCCCATTCCCTTGGGAGTACGGGGATCAAATATAGCCTATGTTACTTGCAGATAATGTAGCTATCCATTGCTGAAAGAATTTTTCGAATCGGTTCAGTAGTATTTAAGTTTATTCGTAATATTTCCTCTTTATAATAATAGTATAGAAGTAAAGATAAATTATGTAGAATATTCCTTCAAATCGATATATTCAAGAAAAAGCATATACTACAGCAAAAAGGTGTGACTATTTATAATAAAAAACTGAAAATAATCGTTTATTATCATCATAAAAGAAATGTTAAATAATGTGAATAACATCTGCGAGTATAAAAAGATAACAATTAATTCGCGGCTGGAGGCGCCCGCTGAGTACAAGTGCCGGTATAAATCAACACAGAAATAGATGCGAAGTAGAGGTCGGTATACACTATAGTGTAGCACTGTAGCAGGTGCAGCGGTGTTGGTGTAGCGTTCGCTGAGTACAAGTTGAACGCTGAATTAGTGAAGAGAATGATCTGTAGGAAACTGGAGATAAAAGATTGCACCTTTTTAAGTACAATACACATATGTGTATCAATAGCAATACAATTGAATCCATCGAATTATTTAACAAGCATTTGACACTTATTTAACAAGCATCTCAAAGATGGTAAATGTTCTCCAAAGACTAACACTTTCATTTTTAGGACTTTACACAACTCTATTCAGCGGAGTTGGTAACGATCAGTTGGAAACAACCTACACCTGTGCTCTTTTAGATCAACCACTTCCACTACCCTGGCCATTGGTTGATTTATTAAACAACGTAAGAAAATACTGTTCCATGAAATTACTCAAAACGTATGTCAGAAGCTACACAAAGTGCCTCAACGCGACTGCGATTGTCGAAACGCCAAAATATAAGGAATCGATCACGACATATCCACAGCGTTTGTCAAACCATAAATATTTGACGTTTTCGACAGAATATTATTTACCTCCAATCAACGACAGGAGAATTAAAATCTCGTGTTACGACACAGTGCATTCAAACCCTTACATTGACCGTCATAGACAAACATTATGTGTCTCATCTAAAAATACTCGGGACAATGGCTTAAGGAAAGACCAGCTAATAATATTCCATATCACCGCAGGAACTAATTAGTCGAGACCATGTTCTAGTGGTCACAGGTAAGTAATTAGTACGAGGAAATGCATGTGCCTGTTGTTAATGAGGTCATCGAGGTAGATGCAGGTAGGTGAGGTGTGCAGGAAATAGTTGCGGTTTTTCTAGTTAATAATGTGTTGTTTGAGATAATGTTCTTTGTTGTTGCGTTAGTATGTTTTGCGGTTTGTTAATAAACTTTTGTATTCTATTAGGTATAGTCATTTAAGCGTAAACAGGATTAGGACTGTCTTAACTCTAGAAGTCCGGAAGAGATACTTTTTACATATGACTTACGACTATGACTGCTCCGCTCCTAATAGTTTTAGCGTGATGATATATATGCCTTCCTCGATAAATGGGCTATCTACTTAATACTGAAATAATTTTTCAAATCGGTTCTGGAGATTAGCGCGTTCAAGCAAGCAAACAAACAAACTCTTCAACTTTATACTCGTATCTATACTATCTATATAAAGCTGAAGAGTATGTTTGTTTGTTGGTTTATATAATATATGAACTTGAGCAAGCCGCGGGCAAAAACTAGTTTTTAATAAAACAAAAAAAAAAACAATAACACTTTTGCTCTAGTAACATATTAAACAAAAGATTTCGGCTTCTTCAATTTCAAAGAAAATCACCTATTTTCGTAGAACACGGTGGCAATGTTGATTATCCGTGTCTAATCGAAAAAGTATCGTGTTTGACGAAAAATAAACTAGACCGGTTTATAAACAAGAGAAACCAAATAAATTGGCTGTCGTCGACTCCAGACGCAAAAAATTGCGGCTGGCCTATTTGGTACACGTAATTTATTTAATTCAAAGAAATTAGAACAATTTCGTTAATGTCTGTGTAGAAAGTAACTAGTTTGAAATTATTTCTTAACATCGGGGACACAAATTCTGATGTAAAAGCAGATTAAGAGGTCGAGGTACGTCTAGGACAAGATGGTGGATTGAAATAGCTAAATCAAGCCAATTCAAGTTGTTGTAAACAGAGTTGATAGAAACATAGAAAGGAGGCCTTTGACTTTCAATCGCTTCTCAATCGGAAATAATCGGATTTCGTTCATGGCGGCCAATTTCAACGGAAACTAGTCATAGGAGCGGGACCTCAGCAAGTACCTCCTAACTGAAACGGTTTTGAGTTCACAATGAATTTTTTCCTCTGAGATGAGTCTGATTTTGAGCTTGATCCTGCCCGATGAGAAACGATCGATGAGGTCAACGTTAGAACGAGTGGGCCCAAAAGGTGCAAGGTAAGACAAGACAAGAAATCTACCTTACTGCCGTGGTATAACTAAAGTGCCGTTATCTTTTTCAAAGTTAAAAATCGACCAGGTGTTGGATAACGGCATTTTAGTTATACCTCGGCAGCATAGTACCTTTTTAGGGTTCCGTACCCAAAGGGTATCCAACGAAACCCTATTACTAAGCCTCCGTTGTCCGTTCGTCCGTCTGTCCGTCCATCCGTCAGTCCGTCCATCTGTCTGTCAGCGGGCATCTCAGGAACTGTAATAGGTAGACAGTTGAAATTTTCACAGATTGTGTATTTCTATTGCCGCTGTAATAACAAATAGTAAAAAAAAGGTTTATGGTACGGAGTCATTCGTGTGCGAGTCTGACTCGCACTTGGCCGGTTTTTTTAAAAAACCGTTTTGTGATAAAACACTGTACGACTTAATACTTTCGGTATTTTGTACCGGTACCTTTGACTTTTATGAATGGGTTGAAATAAGTAAGAGACTCTTCTAGACAAGTGAAATTCTGTCAGCGTTAGCGTGGCGAACGAGATTGTCAAAACGTCAATAATTTATGGTATTGACAAACGCTGCCGAAATGTCACTTAGTCCATCCTTTATATTAAGGAAAGGGGTGCAACCTTTTTTCTATTAGAGATGGCATAGCACCCCCCCCCCCGTAATTTTTTTAATATATGAATAGAGGACTCTTAAACAAACAAAAAATATGTGCAACATGGTGCCCTAAAGTGTCATGGTGCCGAGATATTTGAAGGTAAAGTCACCATGTGACAATCATGAATTATGTGCGTTAGATTAAATTCAAATAATATATTCTAACTTGATGGCATATAATGTTGAGCCTAAGGTACCTGTTTACTCTATTCAATTTAGTACCCATAATCTAATTACCAATCAAAAACAGAAGATACCAATCTACCTATCTGAAATTCACAAGAATTCGTCGGAAAACAGATCCCCAGTACCTCCTTACTTCTCACGTGTCCCCATTACCATATAAATTCGTGGCTCGGTGAATAAGAACTCAATAGGTTGGCTGTTAAGTGCGCCTTACGATCAGCCCCCACCGGCTGCAGCCCCCAGGGGCTTGATTGACACGTGTTCACCTTGTTGGGGTGCAATCAAATTGTCTGCGTTTTATAAGCAAATTAAATGAGGGCTTTTTCTCTCGTTTCTTTTTCATTTTGTCTCGTTGTATGATTTTTTTGTTAAGGAATTTATTTTGGAAAAGAATGGTGGTGAAATAGCTGGTTAGTTATTAAGTGCCTACTTATGTAATTCAATCGTTTTAATTTCCTTTGATAACAAAATATTAATATACGTGTATCATTTCATCATCATATCATCCAAAAGACGTCTACTGCTGGACATAGTGTCACCACAACAAGAATCATTTGCTCTCCTAAAATAGATCACCTATTCTAAATAATAATATAGTGTAGAGTAGATCCAGCAGATTAAAATAGGTTTACCAATCATTTATTGTACACCAAAATAATTACACAATCGTTTCACAAAAAAACGTTAGTTTTAAGGCTACAATGCCGGTCTTCTCACTTTCAGCTCCATCTACTAAATTAAAATGCGGTGTACGTACTTTGTAGGTATTGCACTATAACTTAACATTCACAATGTAAATTTTTTAAGATAATTTAATGTTGCAAATATAAGAAAAAAAGAAGAGCTTCATAGATTGTACTAAAACCCGTGAACAACAGTGGTAGCGATACGATTTAACTTAGAATTGAAGTCGATAACTTCGAACTCCCACCTCGAAGCCCCTGTGGCCTAATGGATAAGGCATCGGCCTCCTAAGCCGGGGATTGTGGGTTCGAGTCCCACCAGGGGTATCGACGAAATGTCATAAAACAACTGACGACGTTTAGTAGTATATTTTTGTCGATTTTAAAATTGTTTTTGACAAATGTTGTGTTATTATTTCGATTAATCGCTATGAGGACTCTGTGGGTTGTTATCTGAATAAAACTTGTGAACTATGTGAACATAAAAGGGATTTCTTTTTTATTAAAGATATCATATATGTATCTGATAGCGTTGGAAGCTCTCCCACATAGATGATTGATTAAATTCTGCGATTATCTGCAGAATTTGAAATGGAAATTATAGTCTAAATTAAATTTCCATTTTCAGCCACTATCCAACTGCTAAGTGCCTTCCATTATTAATTCTCAGTAGTACAAGAGATCTCAATCAATAAAGCATCACTTCAAAGGCGAGTAACCGCTCGCGTCGGGTGCGCACGCGACGTCGCATAGTTGCTCATGCGCATTGATGTCCACTGTGTCCTTATGCCAGTTCATATGAAACGCTTAAATTAATACTTGGTAAGATGGTGTCGTTATTTCTGCTTTTAAATATCAGAGTAATCTAAGTATGGTACTGGAATTCCAAACTTTGTTTTTATGTATTCTGATAAATTTTTATGAACGGTTTAAAAATAAATAGCCATTATGACAAATAAATTAATGATAACTTTAATTTTCCGAGGCACGCATTTACTTTTCATCCATACACCTTCGGCGAACGTTGCTGTACCTATAGTTGAATTAATGCTGCTATTATTATTTCAGCCAAATTATCCTCGTCTTATAATTTATAATTAATAATATTGTTCTGATTTTGACATTCTCGGGTCCCTAGAGAACCGGTCCTTTGGTAGGCGTACGAGGGGCCGATGCCAACTCGCAGAGGCCTCTTTAGACATTTCAAATGGAATGGGACACCAACCGACGATTATCCCTGTATGCACTGTGAAAGTATACCCAAGGAAATCCTCGGTTGGAGCAAAACTATTGCAAAATATGGAAATAAAAGATGAAACGCTATGGGTTTGGCTGGTTTAGTGGACTAATAACTACTACTATGGAAGCACTATTGGCCCCTGCCTGACCACTGACAATTAAAACGGCTTTAAAATGGCAGGGGGTGACTTGCACACTCAATAAATGGGCCCCCCGAAAAGGGTCGCTAGCACAAAGTAACGCAGCGCCAAGGGGGCAACATATCCTGAGGTGCTAGAGGAGTGGAGAGGTATACCACGGCTATCAGGACAATCCCGGAAGTACGGTCAAGATCCCTACCAGCACCTTACTGGATTATACATCCTTCTCCCGAGCACGTTTGCTCTTGCGAATCTCCACTCAGACCGGCCAAATGAAATGAAATGTCACAAAATACATTTGTCAAATCAAACAAACATTCGTTCAACTTGTGCGCGAGAATTTTCGATTTTTACGTGTTTTTCTGTGGAAAGTAAGCCAAGTATTGATAGCAATTCATAATTTACTTTATTTTCGTTAAATTTCAACTAATATTCAACGTCAAAAGTGTAAATTATCTGGTGAAAATTACGAAACAAAACTAGTTACCGGATTTCTTCCCGTACGTAAGTAATTTGATATTTCAGAATTATAGTGGCATATTGTAACGATATACAATTAAAAATGAGTTCGTGAATACATGGCTAGTAATCTAGAAACATTTCTTATTGGAATCTTATTGGAATATTCTTGATGTTTGTTTACAAAAATACAAATTACGTAAATCAAAATGTCTGCTCCGCGTACTATGAAGTTTGAGCTTGAATATTGCGGCAGTCGATTTTTATCTCGTAAAATAACATCATCACTAGATTACTTGTCTTTTTATGACCTTAATTCCAAAATTTTGTGTAAATTTATCCAACATTTGTGTCAGAAATCAACATAATAATACAACAAAATAGCTTTCAGCAAGTACTCTCGTATCTATCCAAAATGTTTATATTTCGGTTTGTTATAAGAATATTGTTTACATTCTAATACATAGTGACATAATTAAAGAACCCATAACAGTTTCAAGTGTGTGAATAGCTGCTTTGTGAGCGGAGAGATAAGGTTTTTTGTGCTGCGGGTCATATTACGCTTGCGATAAGCGGGCGCCCGCGATACGCAACGGAGTATGACGAAAACATGACATTTGAAATTTGCCAGCCGTGCTGGGAGCTCTGTTCCTCGTCAGTGTTCACCCCGGCCAGCCAATAAAGGCAAGCCGGAAATGAGGTCTTCGAAGTAACCAATAACCTTACGTAAGCTGACACCTCATAGGTAGGTTACCGAACAGGTAGAGCCTCCAATATCTTACCTGTGCAGCCCTTGCCTCTGATTGGTCGGTGTGCAAGACACCTGTCTCGATCCACCTCTCGACCAATCAGAGGCGACGCACCTGCCCGATCGATGTTAAGGCGGAGTTACACACCTGAGCTTTGTAGGCGGCGATAATTTAGCAACACCTTTTGGCGTTATAACACTTAGGTATAACTCATGACTGGAATTGTATTATTTATAAAACCCACATTACGAAGAGAAAAAAGTGTTTCTTTTTTAACCGACTTCCAATAAAGGAAGAGGTTCTCAATTCGGTTGTTTAATTCGAGGCCACGTGGATTTTCCATGAGGGAGGTGCTTGGCCAAAGGAAACAAATACTTTCTTTGTTTTTCAATGAAGAAACTTATAGTTTGTTTACTGAGGATGGTAACACAATTCAAGAGAGAAAAATACCCCTGGTTGGTAGAGACATTAGAAGTCTCTACCAAGCTAAAAATGTAACACCTAAATGTAACTTTATGATGAGAGAGTCTATTTTTTTTTACAGAGAGACTTAATTGAGTTAGGTTCTAGTATTCTTCAGACTATTGATCAAAATCCCTAAAGTTTCTTCTATCTAAATACCATCACCTCCGCCAATTTTGAAAGACACTAAATTGTAAAGTAATTGCGTACAAGCTAAACTCTGACGTGATGACGTCAGGCCAAACCCACGGAAAGTCCACAAGCGCCACTGGAAGCCCTAATTTAACGCATCGGTTGAGACACAGCTGATGTAGACACGAACACTTCCTCCGTCACCTAACACTTGTATATTTTCATATTTATTTTCTCATTAGAAGTCAGAAGGAGTTGGCAAGTATTGAGTGTTTTTCGGCAGAGATGTGGAGCCATTACACGCTGTTGCAGATGTAGCGCGGCGGACATCCGGTGTATAACGACGTGTAATGATGTGTGGACGTCTCACCTGGATGCTAAGCCCAGCTCATTAGGTGGAAGAGATGGGACAGGGAAAAGTGTCGGTGGAATTCTCGATGAAGCTCGAAAATTGGTGATATTATTATGAACAATAATTATTAAGGGTGATTTTATTGTCATGATTTAGAAAGAAGAAGAAAACACTAAACGCGTTCAGTTAAAAACACGGTTTTATTAAAAGGCTTGCCTCAATGAATTTGCTGCTATTTTGAAATTTTAAATAATGGGCACCTACATAATAGTTACGTGATCCCCTAGTGATTATAAAGTCACGTAAGAAATATTAATCTAACGTTTTTACCATAACTTTACATGCTGATAACATTGTAAGAACTAATAGGAAAACACGTTTGCCGTGCAGTGGGACAAAATTATTTAATTATTTTCAGCAAAATAAAATGACAAACAATTCACCGAATCATAAACCACCATAACACAAAACATTTGTTATCTACTAAAACTATCGACACTCACCCGCTCATCACTAGTCTGTTGGTAAGCGCCATTTGCCAAAACGACCAAACTAGAGAAGTAGAGACGCGCTTATTGAAAGGTGCGCGTGACAGGCGTGAATACCTTGGCGGACGATATATCGCGCATTTTTAGACTTGGCACCTTTGGACACGCTGTACGGTCAGCCGCGCGTCAGCGTGACTCTCGACCCGCGGCAAACAAGCGCCTTGCGAACTAAGTAATGACACTTTTGAAGTTAAAACGTTGACATCTATTTATTTATTTATTTTTGTGTACGTGTTTTACGGAATATACAAACAAGGCGTTACAATAAAAAAATCGGAATTAAGAAATTACATTACATACAGTAATGATGTAGGTAAGGAGTGGAATTTCCTGCCAGAGTCTGTTTCCTGATACGAGTAGCTACAACCTGGGAGCATTTCAAGTCAAGAGTGAATAGGTTATTTCTTGGTAAGCGTGCTCCATCTTCGACCACATCATCGGTTACCATCAGGTGAGATAGTGATCAAACGCGTGCTTATCAATAGTAAAAAAAAATCCACCAAATTTCATACTAAAAATGACCTTTATAAAAAAAAATAACATGTCCGCGCGGTTGACTGTCCCACAAATATAACAAACGCACGGTTCTTCTCATTAATTTTATCATAAATTTTTGTTAAATTGCTTATTTGAAACATTTTGAGGGATAATGGTCTATTATGGAGCTGGTTATTCAGGTATAATCAGGTTCAGACGTTTTTATTGAGAATTGTGTCTCGTTTTAAGTCTATTATTTTATTTTTTAGTGCGTGCCGAGGGATTAAATTAGAACAGTTTATTGTGAATAAAATAATATTGTTATGATGATGGTATCCGGTAAGTTTTATTACTGCCGATTATTTCTAATATCCCGGTTGTGTGAATGATCGACACACCTACTCTCACGCTTCTATTTTACAACTTTTATTTTTGCATTGCAATTTAAGCTTTAGAATTGTGAAATGAATCGGTTTTCTTAGAACAAAGTCATATTAACAAAAAGTCAAATCTACTAAAACTTAAATCGTAAAGGACGTCAAGGACATTGCTTTTCGGTTTAAAGAAACTTTATTCCCAATAAAGACATAATTATGTCACTTGAAAACAGTACTTAGTTACTTAAATAGATTACAAAAACTTTTGCTATGCAGGTCTTATCAAGTTCCAATAACCATAAAATAACCGTCTTTTTTTTTATTCAATGATAATAATATACGCTTGCTACCCACATCCTCCACGTTACGTACAGGGAGATCCCCAGATATAAATAGTCGCAGATGTAAGGGTATCCTAATTGCGCGCGTCACCCGCGGCGCCCCAACCTGCCTATCGGATTGCAATTTACCGGCAAAATTGGACTCGCCGATAAAAAATATCGCGCTCAGGGGAGAGGGGTACCTTGCGATGTAAGGCGATAACATCTACTGCGTTTAATGAAAAAAAAAACGGGATTTTATGACTTTGTGTTCGAACGGTTTAAAAATGTTTTTTTTTTCTAATTTATCATTGCAACAACATTTTACGACTCTGTGATACCGAAAATTTTTAAATTATTAAGTTTTTTTTTTACCATATTAACATTAAAACCAACGTGTGTAAAAAGAAATCACGAACTCAATAAAAATAAGGAAAAAAAATCACTTGCAAACATTAAATTTACACGTGCCCCAATTTTCCTCGCAAAATGTGTATTCGCCTTAACAAAAAAAGCAAACAGTATCAATTTCACCGTTAGCCTCAGAAATCAGTGTCAGTGTCTGTTGATTTATTTATCGCACAGTTATAATAATTACCTACTGGCACGGTTGGCAACTCGCCCTCGCACTAATTATTAAACTCACGACTTCGGAAGTCGGGAAATATCGCATAAACTCCCCTTTTTAGAGACATTTTTAATTAATTAGGTACTAGTTTTAATGTAGGAAGACATGGCTTTGAAACTTATATACCTTAGTTTCTAGTAATTTGTTAAGAAAATAGATCAAAGCCATGTTTCAGGCGCCACAGTCTGAAAAATCTGCTTCACAGGAAAACACCGCGGAAATACAAATAATTTTCCGTGTTGCAATTTTTTACCGGTGCACTGAATGTCATCGTTTGTCTAAAAGACAAGTAACTAGGTCATTGAAGACATTTTTATAGTCTTCCATAATTTATCAGACACCTATTTCAAAAAGAAAAAAAATCGTTTTTCTAAATCGACTGTTACAATTTGTGATGTTCATTCATTTTCTGTGCATCATTAAATAATAATACTGTAACCCATTAAAAGTATAGGTATAAGATCATATATTATCTCAAATATGAATAATGCCTTTCAAATAAACTCTTTCTATTTGTCTTTACATAATCCAAAAATAATAATAACATTATTTTTTTCTTTATTTTAGCAACATTCAATGACATTCGGGCAATTTAAATAATCCCGGTGGGCAATTCGTGGGTATAAACGTGGTTGAATTCCCCACATTTTACTGCATTTCTATCGAACTATTTAAATCGCGCGACAGATGTAAAAAGTTGGAGAAAATCGCAAATCAAGCTCACTCTTACCGCCACATCGTAAAGCCATGAAACAAATTGTTCAAAACCAACAACATTTTAACACCAATTAAAAGGAATTATTATAATCGCACGCTTTTATACGAAACTTTTATTCGAAGGTAATAACTGTCATTCGGTATAACAACGCAGTATGTCACCGCGGACTGCACACTATTTCAGGGAATGTAGTGTATAAACACCTTAGGTCGTTAGTGCCAGAAATTTTTGGCACCGTCTTAGTTATTTTTTCTTTGCAAAATAAGCAATATTTCTCAGGTAATCTGTCGGTACAGCAGCTGTTTAGTGGTTTTCTGTTTTTTCAATATTTATTTGGGTTTCCCTCTATTTCGCAACAATGTGAAAAATGCCGTTATTGTGGGAGCGATTAAAGTAATGGTTTAAGAAACTTATTGCTGACGGTAACATATGAGCTTGATAACCCACACTCTTATTACTTACACAAGCTTGTTATGTATTCAATCTTAATGACTTTATTTATAAAAAAAAAACAGGAAATAAAGTTGGGATCTAACGCTAGAGATTTGAGGAAAAATAATATTATTTTTTATTCAATAAATAGTTGACAGAACACCCTCCCAACTCGACTAATACCAACCCTAAAAAGTGTCGAGCAGGCGTAAAAACAAAAAAATCAGGCAGCATCCCAAACAACACTCCACGACCACAATTTCAAAATTCAAAATACGAACAAGCTTTAAAAAAAGAATATCACCCGAATCACACGGTTACCGGAAAAGTGTGCAGTTAAAACAAAAGCGGAAGGTAACAATGGCGTCCGCGTCGCCTCAATCTGTCACCCGATGTCACGCCGTGACAGACACGGAATGGAAATGTACAGAAGGCCCAGTGTGATTACTAGAGGTTTATTGGAATTAAATAGAGGAGATTTTTTTTATCGAAATGCGTATTTATGGGTTCGTGTTTACGAGTATGCATTAGGTCGATTTTGCAATATAACCTCTTCAAGATGCATTGAGCTGTATGAGTATAATTATGTATTAGTAGTATACCCATGCATTACCTGGCTTTGTGTTAAAAAGACCAGTTAAATTAAAAAGCAGCCTATCCATCACAGTTTTTACATAAAATGCTAGCTAATACTGTTTAAATCGTCACAACAAGCTGTTGCGTATCAAATAACTTCAATGATAGGTAACTATCTTATGTTCATGTGCTACTGCTAACCTGTTTAAGTTACTATACTTGTTTCTTTTTCTGGTGTGCGTCATACATGTCGTATTTAAGCACTTGTATTTTTATTTCTTCTGTGATTTTAACGCATCATAAGCACATACTTTGAAGGTTTTTTCCAGATTTATAGATACGAGACGCACATGGCGTTCGATACGGCGACGTTTGAGGGAAGCCAATGTCCAGAACAGATGTAATCTTTTGGCTGAAATAATAATAATATTTCCAGGTTTCTTTCATGCAAAGTGAAGCTTCTGTACACTATATTCTGTGTAGTTAGTGAGTGTCAACTGTCACGCTGTCACGTGTCAGCCGCCGCGACTGATTGCGGCGACACCTCGCGGCCGCCCGCGGACCCACCTGCCACCTGGCGACGGGCGCCGAATGAGGCCGCCGTGTGAGGGGGTTGGGTTTCTTCAGGAGACATTTTTGTATCGCTGGCAGATGAGAGGGAGAGGAAAATCTGTGAAGAAAAACACAATTAAAAGTCTTTTGCGTTGTTTGACTCGTTTGATCCATCGATCATCTGTTCTGCAAGCAGATAGCTAATAGCTGATGTGAATTTGTGAAATTCGGACTTCGACCACCAAAATTAAGGTTTTTAAGGTAGGTAACAAATTATTTTACATAAAGAAAACCTTAACGCAATTTGAGTAAGAACTGTCACGTAATAAAATCTTTCATCTTCCATCACGCTGTCACGCTGACGGAGTGGGCAGGCTTAGCAGAGCGCGCGCAATTAGCGGGCCAGACTTATTATAACAACCCTTTATTTGGTCGCTGTTCACATTGTGAGGATCACAACGATGACTTGAAGTAAAAATGAATAGTAAAATTTTATGTCACTGGGATCTATGAGTATCTCTCTTGGACTTAATTACTGGATAGGAACTACGCAATATCGGAAAATATGGAAAAATTAGCCTAAGGTACCATAATTGTACAACATAATAAACAGTATGTTTATTTATGAGGCCAAGAAGTTCCATTACAATGACTTGTCATAATAATTACCACTTTAGTTGATTTTGATTAGTACTATAATTATTCATTTTGCTGCACTATCCAGAACTTGACATCACGCAAATACTAGTGTCCGAAAAGACCCATACGACTGCCTTTTAACACCACTGGCGTTAAAATTAACGTGGCCACTTTATTAAAAACAAACCAATTTTAACATTTTAATCAAAAAGTTACCATTTTTACTCGTGACTGTTGTATATACAAAAATTCTTGCAAAAACATAAAAAAAATAATATCTTTTCTCTCTTAAAACCTGAGTATCCCAATGAGTACGTTAAATGAGCTAGTCTGTTCGTTACGCGATCGCGATGAGTTGCTGCGGCTTTGAAGAGTGCGGACATCACTCAGGTATTACACTCCAACCTTTCACCTCGGAAAATGTGATGTGCCATTCAATATAACTTTGTTCGCTTGTTGAATTTGGCATTATTAACCAGTGAAGATTGTTCATCTTTCTACAGCAAAGTATTCCCTTATACTTTTTAGGGTTCCGTACCCAAAGGGTATTCAACGGGACCCTATTACTAAGCCTCCACTGTCCGTCCGTCTGTCTGTCAGCGGTCTGTATCTCAAGAATAGTTAGAGAGTTGAAATTTTCACAGATGGTGTATTTTTATTGCCGCTATAACAACAAATTATAAAAATTAAGGTTTATAGTACGGGACCCTTCGCGTGAGGGTGCGATTCGCACTTAGCCGGTTTTATCTTGATAGGCTTGCCTTTACTGCTATCACACCAAATGGTTGGTATGGATTGACAGCCATGTTAACTACACCTAAGCTTGCTAGGCTTGCCTGGAAGTAACCTATTCACTCTTGACTTGACTTAAAGACTGCCAGGTTGTAGCTATCAGGAAACATAGACTCCGGCAGGGAATCCCACTCTATATCTGTACTCACAATGTACATAAATTTCCAAAACGTTTTGTGATTTTTAAAGGAGCTTTTTTCTTAACCAATCCTGGAAACTACAGCAGATACCTGTTACGACCAATATTTTAAGCCAAGTAAATTGTCAACTGGTTTAACATTGACCACCGCCAACCATCCCATGTTGGAGATACCGTATCCGTACCGTATTGCATTATGGTTCATGTTCGTTAATTATGAGCTTATAATAACTCGTTGCCACGTTTTATTAAGGACAACGAAGGTTCATTCAAACAGAGCACATTGGGAATGCAAATAAAGTTTCAAAAGGATTGATGTATTTACTTACCGAATTATAGATGGGTATAAATATTCTTGGTTGGGCAGATATCCTCCAAAGGGCAATTAAGAGAACTTGGAGTTTCCTTACGCAATTGGATCAGAAAAATAGTTTAGATAGCCAATGGGAACGAGAGGTTTTGGAGTTTTGACCACGTACTAGCAGACGCTGGCGCCTGGAGTGTATTTCCTCTCCAGGTCACCCCTGAATGTTAAAAGTACAGAAACAATACGGTCCGTGTCCAGCTATAGATGATGATGATGATGATTCACATACTGAGAAAAAGATTGTAAGCAATCATCAAATTCACAGAGTACTTAAAAACGTAGACAGTTTGTCAGAACATATGGTCAGTTAATTATAAAGTGAAATAATGTGTAAAATTACTTTCATTAGTTGAATCACTGTTGACGTGCGATCAAGATAAGTCGCATTACCAACGTCGTGTCACTTTGTGTGTGATTTACCTGACGAGTAGTGCCAAACATTCATGACTAACACACCTCATCAAATTTAACACCCTAATATTTAAAATTCTTCCGTTACTGACTGAGTGACTGACAAACAACGCACAGCCGAAACTACTGGTCGTAGAAAGATGTAATTTGGCATGTACTCGTAGGTTCTTTGGGGAGTGTAGGGGGAGCACTAAAAATGAGGATTTCCCGAAGTTCTCATGGGAACGGAAAATCGGGATATGGGCGTACAAAGTCGGGGGCAAAAGCTATTTAGGATATAAATTTGTATGCAAGAAATTAAATGAAATCATGTCTAAGGAGCAATCTAAAGTATGTCGAAAACTATGGTATTGCTATACTCGTATACTTCTGAAATGTCACGTGGTTTTCGAACAAAAACCATTAATGGATAGTCATTTGGGCAGTCTTTATTACAAATAGATTATATCTTTATCTTGCTTAGACTGCACGAGGCTCCAATGTCGAAGATTCAAAATTCAAGAGCAATCATTTGAATTTGGACTCTTCGACAATAATTATAACTGCCGCGTTATCGCTCAACTTAGACCAACAGCATAAATCTAGTTTTTTTATAAGAAAAAAAAAATCTGAACAGCTCACAATTTATAACAAACATTAGATTGCCAGAAAGCTGTCTACTGCAACCACATTGACAATTCAAGATCAAAATAACGAGCATTGGTTAACCACAAATCAAGCTGTGTAGTCAAAACAAAAAACATCACTTGCCGTCCACCCATAGATGAGCAATAAAAGGTAGATGAAACTGAAGTTATTAAACAATATGAAGCAGAACAATAAACTCGTTAGATAATTGGCACTCGCCTTTCAAGGTTGCCAACTAGAGCGGCGCACGGTAACGATGCAAAGACTAAACATTTAGACTGGACAGTGTATCTGTACTGAATATAGGTATTATGGAACATAGAAACCTACAAAAGGAGGTCTGATGAGCATTTTCAGGATTGTGAACAAAACGGGTGTAAACGAGACTCTATTGTTGTTAAGTTTGTCAATTTGCATATTTGTGTTCAAGCAAGGATGGTGAAAATCCTCTAATGGGAAACGTAAAAATGTTTGTAACTTGCGGGATTCCACAGTTCATAGTTGCCAACTCGTTTCAAATTACCTACACATAAGCCAATGATGCGGTTTTCTATCGACAGGTCAATCTCAGCAACATTGACCATTTGTCGCATAAATTTGATCATTTTCATTCCAGAAAGAAAGTGGGAGTGGGAGAAAAAGAATTTGGACCATCTTGACCTGAATAACGATTATACATATTAGGCACGATTTGCTATGGCAATTTGACAGACATAACATTTTGTTTTACCCCAAGGGCAGTCTGAACTGAAACCAATATACTGCACCTACTACCAAGCCAAAACTTGCTCTATGATCCAAGAGACGTAAAGATCAAAGAGCGTGCGCGCATCTCGCTCAAGCATCGTTAATGTACGAACGTGTCGTAGTAACTACCTACTCATAGGTCCGCTAATGGAGGAGCAACCAGCACTGAAACGGAGTACAGATGTACAGGCGTAACTACCCGTAATGTCGTTCGGTTATATGGAAGGAGGATTTTGGTTTACGAGGGTTTCTCAAAACTCGTGAAGCCAATTGATTATTAGGTTTACGTGATTGTTAAATGTCAGAGAGTTGCTGTATTTGAAATACGAGAGAGGAAGTCGCATACGGTAACACTGGAAGACAGCATAACAGTTTTGGGATAAGGAAAAAAGAAATGAAGACGTAATGAAAATTGTCAAGTGTCATGAGCTTGAGAACTGAAAGGAGAAAGTTTTAAAATCGGGTTGTATTCACAAAAAACCATCCAATTAGGTGTCTTAGGTGATGCCAGTTCAAAATTATTATTGTAAAAGGATAGAACCTAAGACATACATAAGTATGACTTATAAAGAATACATTTTTCAATTCATCATCATCATCATAACAGCTGGACATAGGCCTCCCCCAAAACGGGGTGGGGGTTGCCATAATTGCCACGCTTGGCATGCGAATTGGCAATCGCACTGTATGGTGTCGGGTTTTGCAGAGAACGCTGCTGCTCATTCTTTAGTGAGTCCCTTAGTCGCCTCTTACGACACCCACGGGAAGTGGTGGGATGGTATAATTATTTTACGGCACCGGCCGACACTATGCCGGAGAGTTTTTCTTTTGAAGAGAAATACGAGTTGAAACATAAAATGATCCGCATCCAGTTACACCCTCAGGAAATTGCAAATAGAGCCTAAAGCACGCAACAGATATCCATTTAAAACTATGAACTGAACTGTTAAAGCCCCCAAAACACGGTAATCAGTTCGAGGAGGTGTGTGGTCGTCAGGACCGGAAATACGTTGCCCCTGGGCGTCCACTTCCGGCGGATAAGTGAGCGGCTCTGACCCAATTTCCGGTTTTCACATCACATAGATGCCGCGCATGATAATTTTTGTATTATGGTTGAAATAAAGTGGGAACTGGGGTACCTTGAGAAAATACGCTTAGAACCTTAGTTTTTTTGTAAAAGAGGAAATATGTCTTTGAGGTGCTAACTTAAAGCTGACTATCCACTGGAGCGGAGAGGAGAGGAGTGGAGAAATATTAACCAATGGAATAGCATAAAATCTCCGCTCCAGTCACTGAAATTGTATGTAATTGCAATTCCATTGGTCCCAATTTGTATCATTCTTTGCTATTATTTCGTTAAATTTTGCTACATATTGTGTTGTGGGATTGTTAAAAGTAAACTTTTGTTTATATTTTTGTTGGGAATACTATGTCAAAAAGTACAGCCAACAAGCACATCAGGTTATGCAAAACTGTTAAATTTCTCCAAATGATATTAAACCTTAAACTTTTGGGGGTTAACTTCAAAATCGAATGAGAAAATTTTACAGTTTGTGGTAACTTGATTTGCTGTTGACTGTACCAATCCAACTATGAACATTTTTCCATTGATAGAAACTTCACGGTAAAATGCACGATTCCTGTTTGACAGCTTAGTCCATGTAAACGGAGACTCCAAGTTAAGCGGCCAAAAGGTCTTCTGTGGTTGACTTTGAGTTATCGGTAATCTCTCATACTGCGACTCAAAATTATTTATCTCCTTCTTTTTAGTACCTCACAAACCTGAAAATCATCATCATAACATCTGTAACACGTCCACTGCTGGACATAGGCCTACCCAAAGGGTGGGGGGGTTTGCCATAATCGCCACGCTTGGCAGGTTGATGGGCGATCGCAGTGTTTGTTGTTGCGTTTTACAGAGAACGGTGCTGCCCATTCTCTGGCCAGTCTCTTAGTTGCCTCTTACGACACGACGAATTGATGGGATGGCATTATTCGTGAAAGCGTAGCTTACAAAAAAGCAAGCAAATTAAAATTTAACATGGTTGACGTTGAGTTATCGGTAATCTTTCATACTGGGATTCAAAATGATCTCTCTACTTCATTTTTAGCACCTCACAAACCTGAGAATACGACAAAGATATCTCTCGTACCTCTCATAAACGTAATAGCATGATATACGACAGTTTCTAGGACGGGACAGAACGCTCTCCGTTAAACTCCGAAACCGTTTTATTGGTTGGCTCAGGGCGCTGTCACGGGTGCCAATAATTTTGTTAGAGATTCATACTAAATGTTTAATGTTTACGTGTGTCGTGGAAACTGGTGGTTCTCACCGTCACCTGTCATTGGGTTTTAAATAGGTCTGTACCTAGTAGTTAGATAAAAGCCGGAAGAATGCGTGAAACTTTGTTGACTATGTATCATTATCATTTCAGCCGACAGATGTCGCGACATCTGGGCTATCAAAAGTTGATATACTGAAGATGTTATCTTCAGCAGATCATCGTTATATAATTTTAGTTATATATATAATATAAACATATCCCATAAGCCTAGTTTATAATAAGGTTACGCAAAATATTGTGTAGCTTAGATATTGAACATTATGTTAATTTAATTAATTGACTGACCTATTGAATATGTACTTTCGTAGAGGAGATGGCCTGAAACACAGGTTTATATTAACCTAGATCAGGTAACGCACTACATTACCTCTAGAGTTCTATTTATGACTGGAATCTTAAAATTTGCTGTACCTACCATAGTTTATTTCCGAATTTTTATAATTCTATTATAGGCCTAGACTAATATATACCTACTACTGAACCATATGTACACTTTTTGTGAACTTATTATTTCAATAAATTTATTATTTATTATTTATTTATCATTCTCATATCAGCCGAAAGACGTTCACCACTAGACATAGGCCTTCCCCAAGTGATGCCATAACAACCGGTCCCATGCGTCTCGCATTCGTCGGCTACCAACGACCCTCACCAGGTCATCGGTCTACCTTGTGGGAGGTCTTCCAACACTGCGTCTTCCAGTACGCGGTCGCCACTCAGTCTTTTCAGCTCCATCGACGATCTGTTCTGCGAGCAAAGTGCGCAGCCCACTGCTGCTTCAGTTTGGTGAGACGCACAGGATCGGTCGTTGTGGCGACACTTGGGGCAGGCCTATGTCCAGTAGGTACCTAATGAACATCTTCGGCTAATATGATGATGATGATAATGAACCTATGGATAGGTTATAATTAACAACAATGGCTTGGTCACTGCATCTAATCGAAGCCCTAGATCAGGATCAAACACAACATTTTTTTCACAAAAAGTGTCATTTGCTAAATGTGTTCGTTTTTTCTATTGTTTTTAGAATTGCTAAGAAAGCAATGCATCTGCAGAGCATTTTATCGGATATCCCTAAACTACAAAATTATCTGCTGAAGGTTACCGACATAGCCCGAAAGATCACCAAACTGAAGTAGCAGTGGGCTGCGCACTTTGCTCGCAGAACAGATCGTCGATGAGGCTGAAAAGATTTGGAGTGGCGAACGCGTACCGTAGACGACGACGCAGCGTTTGAAGGCCTCCCATAAGGTGGACCGACGACTTGGTGAGAGTCGCGAGTAGTCGATGGACCATAAGTTGTGTATATACTCATTAAAGTAAAGTTCTCACTTAAACACAACCTAATGGTCCATCGGCTACCCTCATGCTAACCTTTTGGGATTTTTTGCTACGAGCTGGTTAACATGAGTAGGGAAATAATATAATTTTCACAATAAAGATCGTATCCATAGAAATGTGATCAGCCTAGTGATTCAAAGACAACATAAGAACTGTCATTAACACTTAAATATGACATAACTTTAATAGCCAAGTGCCCGGTTATGGAACAATCCTCCTTTGATTCTCTCAATAGTGTCATTGAAGCCGTTACAACTATCAGTTTATTATTATTATTAAGATCAAAGAGGAATGCCGCAGTACACGCGTACATAAATTAATGAGCGTTTGAAGTGACCGGATATTGTGACAACGACTTAACTACCTACATTGGCTCGTTAAATTTTATTCCTCACTTGGTGGCGTACGCAAGTGTTCATTAATGAAGAATTATCAATAAGCTTTCTACATACACCCATAATATTAGTGGGTACTAGGAGCATTGCGGAATTTATTTGAAAGAGTCACCGCGGCCCTGGAACGCGGCGGGCATTAGGAGGCAAACACGGAGGGGTTTTAGTCAGTAACCAATTACCAGGGTAGTGGAAAGCACGGAGCCCGCTAGGGCCAGTGCCTGCCGGGGTGCGGAATCCGTTCGAAAGAGGCACCGTACCCTGGAACGCAAAGGGCATTAGGAGGCAAACACGGAGGAGTTTTAGTCAGTAACCAATTACCAGGGTAGTGGAAAGCACGGAGCCCGCTAGGGCCAGTGCCTGCCGGGGTGCGGAATCCGTTCGAAAGAGGCACCGTACCCTGGAACGCAAAGGGCATTAGGAGGCAAACACGGAGGAGTTTTAGTCAGTAACCAATTACCAGGGTAGTGGAAAGCACGGAGCCCGCTAGGGCCAGTGCCTGCCGGGGTGCGGAATCCGTTCGAAAGAGGCACCGCGGCCCTGGAACGCGGCGGGCATTAGGAGGCAAACACGGAGGGGTTTTAGTCAGTAACCAATTACCAGGGTAGTGGAAAGCACGGAGCCCGCTAGGGCCAGTGCCTGCCGGGGTGCGGAATCCGTTCGAAAGAGTCACCGTACCCTGGAACGCAAAGGGCATTAGGAGGCAAACACGGAGGAGTTTTAGTCAGTAACCAATTACCAGGGTAGTGGAAAGCACGGAGCCCGCTAGGGCCAGTGCCTGCCGGGGTGCGGAATCCGTTCGATAGAGGCACCGTACCCTGGAACGCGGCGGGCATTAGGAGGCAAACACGGAGGGGTTTTAGTCAGTAACCAATTACCAGGGTAGTGGAAAGCACGGAGCCCGCTAGGGCCAGTGCCTGCCGGGGTGCGGAATCCGTTCGAAAGAGGCACCGTACCCTGGAACGCGGCGGGCATTAGGAGGCAAACACGGAGGGGTTTTAGTCAGTAACCAATTACCAGGGTAGTGGAAAGCACGGAGCCCGCTAGGGCCAGTGCCTGCCGGGGTGCGGAATCCGTTCGAAAGAGTCACCGTACCCTGGAACGCAAAGGGCATTAGGAGGCAAACACGGAGGGGTTTTAGTCAGTAACCAATTACCAGGGTAGTGGAAAGCACGGAGCCCGCTAGGGCCAGTGCCTGCCGGGGTGCGGAATCCGTTCGAAAGAGGCACCGCGGCCCTGGAACGCGGCGGGCATTAGGAGGCAAACACGGAGGGGTTTTAGTCAGTAACCAATTACCAGGGTAGTGGAAAGCACGGAGCCCGCTAGGGCCAGTGCCTGCCGGGGTGCGGAATCCGTTCGAAAGAGTCACCGTACCCTGGAACGCAAAGGGCATTAGGAGGCAAACACGGAGGAGTTTTAGTCAGTAACCAATTACCAGGGTAGTGGAAAGCACGGAGCCCGCTAGGGCCAGTGCCTGCCGGGGTGCGGAATCCGTTCGAAAGAGGCACCGTACCCTGGAACGCGGCGGGCATTAGGAGGCAAACACGGAGGGGTTTTAGTCAGTAACCAATTACCAGGGTAGTGGAAAGCACGGAGCCCGCTAGGGCCAGTGCCTGCCGGGGTGCGGAATCCGTTCGAAAGAGGCACCGTACCCTGGAACGCGGCGGGCATTAGGAGGCAAACACGGAGGGGTTTTAGTCAGTAACCAATTACCAGGGTAGTGGAAAGCACGGAGCCCGCTAGGGCCAGTGCCTGCCGGGGTGCGGAATCCGTTCGAAAGAGTCACCGTACCCTGGAACGCAAAGGGCATTAGGAGGCAAACACGGAGGGGTTTTAGTCAGTAACCAATTACCAGGGTAGTGGAAAGCACGGAGCCCGCTAGGGCCAGTGCCTGCCGGGGTGCGGAATCCGTTCGAAAGAGGCACCGTACCCTGGAACGCGGCGGGCATTAGGAGGCAAACACGGAGGGGTTTTAGTCAGTAACCAATTACCAGGGTAGTGGAAAGCATGGAGCCCGCTAGGGCCAGTGCCTGCCGGGGTGCGGAATCCGTTCGAAAGAGTCACCGTACCCTGGAACGCAAAGGGCATTAGGAGGCAAACACGGAGGGGTTTTAGTCAGTAACCAATTACCAGGGTAGTGGAAAGCACGGAGCCCGCTAGGGCCAGTGCCTGCCGGGGTGCGGAATCCGTTCGAAAGAGGCACCGCGGCCCTGGAACGCGGCGGGCATTAGGAGGCAAACACGGAGGGGTTTTAGTCAGTAACCAATTACCAGGGTAGTGGAAAGCATGGAGCCCGCTAGGGCCAGTGCCTGCCGGGGTGCGGAATCCGTTCGAAAGAGTCACCGTACCCTGGAACGCAAAGGGCATTAGGAGGCAAACACGGAGGGGTTTTAGTCAGTAACCAATTACCAGGGTAGTGGAAAGCACGGAGCCCGCTAGGGCCAGTGCCTGCCGGGGTGCGGAATCCGTTCGAAAGAGGCACCGTACCCTGGAACGCGGCGGGCATTAGGAGGCAAACACGGAGGGGTTTTAGTCAGTAACCAATTACCAGGGTAGTGGAAAGCACGGAGCCCGCTAGGGCCAGTGCCTGCCGGGGTGCGGAATCCGTTCGAAAGAGTCACCGTACCCTGGAACGCAAAGGGCATTAGGAGGCAAACACGGAGGGGTTTTAGTCAGTAACCAATTACCAGGGTAGTGGAAAGCACGGAGCCCGCTAGGGCCAGTGCCTGCCGGGGTGCGGAATCCGTTCGAAAGAGGCACCGTACCCTGGAACGCGGCGGGCATTAGGAGGCAAACACGGAGGGGTTTTAGTCAGTAACCAATTACCAGGGTAGTGGAAAGCATGGAGCCCGCTAGGGCCAGTGCCTGCCGGGGTGCGGAATCCGTTCGAAAGAGTCACCGTACCCTGGAACGCAAAGGGCATTAGGAGGCAAACACGGAGGGGTTTTAGTCAGTAACCAATTACCAGGGTAGTGGAAAGCACGGAGCCCGCTAGGGCCAGTGCCTGCCGGGGTGCGGAATCCGTTCGAAAGAGGCACCGCGGCCCTGGAACGCGGCGGGCATTAGGAGGCAAACACGGAGGGGTTTTAGTCAGTAACCAATTACCAGGGTAGTGGAAAGCACGGAGCCCGCTAGGGCCAGTGCCTGCCGGGGTGCGGAATCCGTTCGAAAGAGTCACCGTACCCTGGAACGCAAAGGGCATTAGGAGGCAAACACGGAGGGGTTTTAGTCAGTAACCAATTACCAGGGTAGTGGAAAGCACGGAGCCCGCTAGGGCCAGTGCCTGCCGGGGTGCGGAATCCGTTCGAAAGAGGCACCGCGGCCCTGGAACGCGGCGGGCATTAGGAGGCAAACACGGAGGGGTTTTAGTCAGTAACCAATTACCAGGGTAGTGGAAAGCACGGAGCCCGCTAGGGCCAGTGCCTGCCGGGGTGCGGAATCCGTTCGAAAGAGTCACCGTACCCTGGAACGCAAAGGGCATTAGGAGGCAAACACGGAGGAGTTTTAGTCAGTAACCAATTACCAGGGTAGTGGAAAGCACGGAGCCCGCTAGGGCCAGTGCCTGCCGGGGTGCGGAATCCGTTCGAAAGAGGCACCGTACCCTGGAACGCGGCGGGCATTAGGAGGCAAACACGGAGGGGTTTTAGTCAGTAACCAATTACCAGGGTAGTGGAAAGCACGGAGCCCGCTAGGGCCAGTGCCTGCCGGGGTGCGGAATCCGTTCGAAAGAGGCACCGTACCCTGGAACGCGGCGGGCATTAGGAGGCAAACACGGAGGGGTTTTAGTCAGTAACCAATTACCAGGGTAGTGGAAAGCACGGAGCCCGCTAGGGCCAGTGCCTGCCGGGGTGCGGAATCCGTTCGAAAGAGTCACCGTACCCTGGAACGCAAAGGGCATTAGGAGGCAAACACGGAGGGGTTTTAGTCAGTAACCAATTACCAGGGTAGTGGAAAGCACGGAGCCCGCTAGGGCCAGTGCCTGCCGGGGTGCGGAATCCGTTCGAAAGAGGCACCGTACCCTGGAACGCGGCGGGCATTAGGAGGCAAACACGGAGGGGTTTTAGTCAGTAACCAATTACCAGGGTAGTGGAAAGCATGGAGCCCGCTAGGGCCAGTGCCTGCCGGGGTGCGGAATCCGTTCGAAAGAGTCACCGTACCCTGGAACGCAAAGGGCATTAGGAGGCAAACACGGAGGGGTTTTAGTCAGTAACCAATTACCAGGGTAGTGGAAAGCACGGAGCCCGCTAGGGCCAGTGCCTGCCGGGGTGCGGAATCCGTTCGAAAGAGGCACCGTACCCTGGAACGCGGCGGGCATTAGGAGGCAAACACGGAGGAGTTTTAGTCAGTAACCAATTACCAGGGTAGTGGAAAGCACGGAGCCCGCTAGGGCCAGTGCCTGCCGGGGTGCGGAATCCGTTCGAAAGAGTCACCGCGGCCCTGGAACGCGGCGGGCATTAGGAGGCAAACACGGAGGGGTTTTAGTCAGTAACCAATTACCAGGGTAGTGGAAAGCACGGAGCCCGCTAGGGCCAGTGCCTGCCGGGGTGCGGAATCCGTTCGAAAGAGTCACCGCGGCCCTGGAACGCGGCGGGCATTAGGAGGCAAACACGGAGGGGTTTTAGTCAGTAACCAATTACCAGGGTAGTGGAAAGCACGGAGCCCGCTAGGGCCAGTGCCTGCCGGGGTGCGGAATCCGTTCGAAAGGGGCACCGTACCCTGGAACGCGGTGGGCATTAGGAGGCAAACACGGAGGGGTTTTAGTCAGTAACCAATTACCAGGGTAGTGGAAAGCACGGAGCCCGCTAGGGCCAGTGCCTGCCGGGGTGCGGAATCCGTTCGATAGAGGCACCGTACCCTGGAACGCGGCGGGCATTAGGAGGCAAACACGGAGGGGTTTTAGTCAGTAACCAATTACCAGGGTAGTGGAAAGCACGGAGCCCGCTAGGGCCAGTGCCTGCCGGGGTGCGGAATCCGTTCGAAAGAGTCACCGTACCCTGGAACGCAAAGGGCATTAGGAGGCAAACACGGAGGGGTTTTAGTCAGTAACCAATTACCAGGGTAGTGGAAAGCACGGAGCCCGCTAGGGCCAGTGCCTGCCGGGGTGCGGAATCCGTTCGAAAGAGGCACCGCGGCCCTGGAACGCGGCGGGCATTAGGAGGCAAACACGGAGGGGTTTTAGTCAGTAACCAATTACCAGGGTAGTGGAAAGCACGGAGCCCGCTAGGGCCAGTGCCTGCCGGGGTGCGGAATCCGTTCGAAAGAGGCACCGTACCCTGGAACGCGGCGGGCATTAGGAGGCAAACACGGAGGGGTTTTAGTCAGTAACCAATTACCAGGGTAGTGGAAAGCACGGAGCCCGCTAGGGCCAGTGCCTGCCGGGGTGCGGAATCCGTTCGAAAGAGTCACCGTACCCTGGAACGCAAAGGGCATTAGGAGGCAAACACGGAGGGGTTTTAGTCAGTAACCAATTACCAGGGTAGTGGAAAGCACGGAGCCCGCTAGGGCCAGTGCCTGCCGGGGTGCGGAATCCGTTCGAAAGAGGCACCGTACCCTGGAACGCGGCGGGCATTAGGAGGCAAACACGGAGGGGTTTTAGTCAGTAACCAATTACCAGGGTAGTGGAAAGCATGGAGCCCGCTAGGGCCAGTGCCTGCCGGGGTGCGGAATCCGTTCGAAAGAGTCACCGTACCCTGGAACGCAAAGGGCATTAGGAGGCAAACACGGAGGGGTTTTAGTCAGTAACCAATTACCAGGGTAGTGGAAAGCACGGAGCCCGCTAGGGCCAGTGCCTGCCGGGGTGCGGAATCCGTTCGAAAGAGGCACCGCGGCCCTGGAACGCGGCGGGCATTAGGAGGCAAACACGGAGGGGTTTTAGTCAGTAACCAATTACCAGGGTAGTGGAAAGCACGGAGCCCGCTAGGGCCAGTGCCTGCCGGGGTGCGGAATCCGTTCGAAAGAGTCACCGTACCCTGGAACGCAAAGGGCATTAGGAGGCAAACACGGAGGGGTTTTAGTCAGTAACCAATTACCAGGGTAGTGGAAAGCACGGAGCCCGCTAGGGCCAGTGCCTGCCGGGGTGCGGAATCCGTTCGAAAGAGGCACCGCGGCCCTGGAACGCGGCGGGCATTAGGAGGCAAACACGGAGGGGTTTTAGTCAGTAACCAATTACCAGGGTAGTGGAAAGCACGGAGCCCGCTAGGGCCAGTGCCTGCCGGGGTGCGGAATCCGTTCGAAAGAGTCACCGTACCCTGGAACGCAAAGGGCATTAGGAGGCAAACACGGAGGAGTTTTAGTCAGTAACCAATTACCAGGGTAGTGGAAAGCACGGAGCCCGCTAGGGCCAGTGCCTGCCGGGGTGCCGAATCCGTTCGAAAGAGTCACCGCGGCCCTGGAACGCGGCGGGCATTAGGAGGCAAACACGGAGGGGTTTTAGTCAGTAACCAATTACCAGGGTAGTGGAAAGCACGGAGCCCGCTAGGGCCAGTGCCTGCCGGGGTGCGGAATCCGTTCGAAAGAGGCACCGTACCCTGGAACGCGGCGGGCATTAGGAGGCAAACACGGAGGGGTTTTAGTCAGTACCCAATTACCAGGGTAGTGGAAAGCACGGAGCCCGCTAGGGCCAGTGCCTGCCGGGGTGCGGAATCCGTTCGAAAGAGTCACCGTACCCTGGAACGCAAAGGGCATTAGGAGGCAAACACGGAGGGGTTTTAGTCAGTAACCAATTACCAGGGTAGTGGAAAGCACGGAGCCCGCTAGGGCCAGTGCCTGCCGGGGTGCGGAATTCGTTCGAAAGAGGCACCGTACCCTGGAACGCGGCGGGCATTAGGAGGCAAACACGGAGGGGTTTTAGTCAGTAACCAATTACCAGGGTAGTGGAAAGCATGGAGCCCGCTAGGGCCAGTGCCTGCCGGGGTGCGGAATCCGTTCGAAAGAGTCACCGTACCCTGGAACGCAAAGGGCATTAGGAGGCAAACACGGAGGGGTTTTAGTCAGTAACCAATTACCAGGGTAGTGGAAAGCACGGAGCCCGCTAGGGCCAGTGCCTGCCGGGGTGCGGAATCCGTTCGAAAGAGGCACCGTACCCTGGAACGCGGCGGGCATTAGGAGGCAAACACGGAGGAGTTTTAGTCAGTAACCAATTACCAGGGTAGTGGAAAGCACGGAGCCCGCTAGGGCCAGTGCCTGCCGGGGTGCGGAATCCGTTCGAAAGAGTCACCGCGGCCCTGGAACGCGGCGGGCATTAGGAGGCAAACACGGAGGGGTTTTAGTCAGTAACCAATTACCAGGGTAGTGGAAAGCACGGAGCCCGCTAGGGCCAGTGCCTGCCGGGGTGCGGAATCCGTTCGAAAGAGTCACCGCGGCCCTGGAACGCGGCGGGCATTAGGAGGCAAACACGGAGGGGTTTTAGTCAGTAACCAATTACCAGGGTAGTGGAAAGCACGGAGCCCGCTAGGGCCAGTGCCTGCCGGGGTGCGGAATCCGTTCGAAAGGGGCACCGTACCCTGGAACGCGGTGGGCATTAGGAGGCAAACACGGAGGGGTTTTAGTCAGTAACCAATTACCAGGGTAGTGGAAAGCACGGAGCCCGCTAGGGCCAGTGCCTGCCGGGGTGCGGAATCCGTTCGATAGAGGCACCGTACCCTGGAACGCGGCGGGCATTAGGAGGCAAACACGGAGGGGTTTTAGTCAGTAACCAATTACCAGGGTAGTGGAAAGCACGGAGCCCGCTAGGGCCAGTGCCTGCCGGGGTGCGGAATCCGTTCGAAAGAGGCACCGTACCCTGGAACGCGGCGGGCATTAGGAGGCAAACACGGAGGGGTTTTAGTCAGTAACCAATTACCAGGGTAGTGGAAAGCATGGAGCCCGCTAGGGCCAGTTGCGGCCGGGGTGCGGAATCCGTTCGAAAGAGTCACCGTACCCTGGAACGCGGCGGGCATTAGGAGGCAAACACGGAGGGGTTTTAGTCAGTAACCAATTACCAGGGTAGTAGAAAGCACGGAGCCCGCTAGGGCCAGTGCCTGCCGGGGTGCGGAATCCGTTCGAAAGAGGCACCGTACCCTGGAACGCAAAGGGCTGTAGGAGGATCACGGATGGGTTTAGTCAGTAAGAGTCTGACACTCCCTTTAGCTCCGGCCAGAGTGGAAGGAGTAATTGATGATTTCCCAGACATAATAATAAAAAGGGTACAAAAAGCATCTGAACTGTCACTGATACAAAAATTAACTCAAAAAGTCCTTACATGTTTTGCTAGTTTTTACAAGTCCTCAAAATCCTTATCATCATTTGCCTAGCCTTTTTTTAACTATATTGTAGACGGCTTCCAGTCAAACCGGATTTAGCTGAATACCAGTATTTTACGCGGAGCGGCTGCCTACCAGACCTCCACAACCCAGTAACTGGGTAACACGGTACTTCATGGTAAGACTGGAGTCAGATTAACTGGCTTCTGACTATCCGTAAAGACTGCCAAAGATCCACAAAATAATGACAGCCGGGACCAACGGCTTAACGTGCTTTCCGAAGCACGGAGGAAACTCGGTATGTTAAGATGGTCACCCATCCACAGACCAAACTTGGCAAGCGTTGCTTAACCTTGAAGATCGACCCGTGCGGCTGTTATTATCTAGCCCTCAAAATCCTTATATGTGTATTAAAACGCCTTGCCAAGTGTTCGATTTTTTTGATAGGTAAGTCTCTTGCCAGCGCACTAAGAGATGATAATCTTTATATAAGGACATAACAGATTTTTTTTGTTAACCTGCACTTGTGTCCCAATGCTGGGCAAAGGCCTCCCCTTTCTCCTTCCAAATGTCTCGGTCTTGAGCGAGATCTGGCCAAGTTTTCTCTGTAAACATGATAAGACGATATGAATAATTATGAATATCGAAAATATGAATATAGTATCTATTTCAAATAAATATTATGTGCGAAAAGAGTATTGTAGCTATGATAAAATATTACGTTACGTTACTATACGTCAAAAATATTCGTGCTAAGCCCTCTGTACCCCTATTCTGTAACAACATTCTCTTGTCTCGACAGCGGAATCCGAGGTGAGTCAAACGTAAGACCTTTATGTCTGTAACATTTTTGTCGCTCAGGTGAAGCTCGATATCGAAATGGTTATTTACAGATTAGACTAGCAGTTCTCTTAACTTGTTCTAAGTTCCTGTTGACAAATCTTGAATCTGGGTTTTTTTTATTCAGTAACAGAAATAAAAGCAAATATGGTATCACAATGTAAATAATATACAACTAGAACGAAAGAAGAAGAGAAAAATTAGGTAAAACATCAATCTAAAACTACTCTAGTGAAAATCATGCTTTTAAACAACACCAAACAAGGACGGAAAGAAAGAATGATAAAGAAAGCTTCTTCCAACTTTACACCTCGGTATTCGCAAACTGCTTAACATAAGTGAAGTTATTATCAACAGAGCAGATTTACAATCGCGTTTACTAGCGGCACATAAATCGTAGAATATTGCCTACCCCTCTTCCGGCAGTTGCCGCAATGTTTCACTCACCTCACTGCCGGTTGTAAAGCTGCCCACCCAAGTAACGACAAGGATTGAAGGTACAGACAACGGTAGAGGTGGGAATCAAGTTTCACGTGATGCCTAGAAAAAAATTACGGAAATAAAAAAAAAACTTTT
Organism: Lacanobia oleracea; assembly: GCA_950371165.1. Classification (NCBI taxonomy): domain Eukaryota; kingdom Metazoa; phylum Arthropoda; class Insecta; order Lepidoptera; family Noctuidae; genus Lacanobia; species Lacanobia oleracea. The sequence continues at coordinate 1,356,299 of OX493387.1, forward strand.
TCCAAAAAAATAACCCAACTTTAATTTCGGAAGTCGGTGTTTTTGTTTGTTACGTTTTTGAACACCGACTTCCGAAATTAAAGTTATTTTTTACTTTGTAGTGTTTTGTTTTTGGAAGTCGGTTTTATTATTTTGTAAAAAAGTGAAACCACAAACAACGTGCCGGCGTGATGTTATGTTAAGAACTGGTGTTAACAATCAACAGACATGCGATTTCAGAAATCCCGAACTGCTATCATTTATTGAAGAGTTCCGTTGCCTACCGCCGAAGTTCTTCATCAGATCTTCACCAAATTTAAATGGAACCAGTTAGAGAAAATACTCTTCCAAACGAAAAAGAATCATCCAAATCGTTTAACAATTGGCGAAAATATCGCTGAACAAACATTTTTCATGGGATCCTATCATCAGATCCTGACTTATACCTTCCATCATCAGCTCAGCAACATCAGATGATGATTACCAGGCACAAATATCTGAATTGCGTTAGAAAGTTTATTTCAATCTGGTGAAGATCTGACCAAGAACTTTGGAGGTAGGTAGGCAACGGAACTCTTCAATAAATGACAGCAAATAGGTCGGGATTGCTGAAATCCAATGTTTTTATCACAACGTAAGTAAAATTTACGTATATTATGTTCAGATATTATAACGAAGACACTAGTTGGCAGTGTTTGTGTACCTTAAATATTTCTCAACAAGGCATCTGGTTAGAAATATCGATATGATTGTGTGTGAGGATATCATAAACCTGACAGATAGTGATGATGAGAATATTATGTTTGCTGAAAACGACACATTAATGTGTTTACTTGTGCTGCTGCCCGTACGGTGTGTATTTATGTTTGTCTGTTTATATGATTGAGATGTAGCTCAGGAAGAGGTATACGTAAACAAGGACTGGTATTTCAAACATCTTGAAGCTATCAATCTTTATCATTTTTATCGTTTTCAATGACCTTGATTTCAGTTACTTCCAGAAGTAAGTCATCATTTAGCTCAGTCACAGTATTTTCTAATTTAAGTATAGGTACTTAGTACCTAATTACCTATACTTACTTTTGGATGTATTTTTTAACTATTGTTACAATTAACAAGTGAAAGCAATTGATTGCCCTGCCCTCAAGTTTCTTTGAATCAAATGTATTACAACATTTATAACGATACGAAGGTATTAATCAAAGAAGAAACACTCGAGTCGGACTCGCAAACGAAAGGTTCCGTATCATAAACCTAAATTTTTATTATTTGTTGTTATAGCGGCAATAGAAATACACAATCTATGAAAATTTCAACTGCCTTTTACGGTTCTTGAGATACAGCCCGCTGACAGACAGACGGACGGACGGACGGACAGCGGAGGCTTAGTAATAGTATTCCGTTGGTTACCCTTCGGGTACGGAACCCTAAAAACCGAAAATCTATTTCTGAAAATTCTCTGTCTGTAATTATCTGTCTGTATCAAGGACATGAGTTTAGCTACATCAGTTTGTTTACGCAATTAGGTACCTAGGAATGTACCCAAAAATAATTATTCTATTTAGTACGTCCGTAAGATTTTGTAAAAAAATATTGGAAATGTATTTTTTGCTACTTCAAAACGATAGAAATTGATAAAAAAAACGCGCCAAAGTTCAAGAGGGAGCTAGATGGTATCACATTTTAGTAAAAACAGTACTAAAATTTGACGTCACGCAAGTTTTCAACGCACTGTATCGTCTGAATTTTTTGTTAACGTTAAAAAAGAAAAAAAAAAAATATGTACAATATCTTTTGATAATCTACTTGACGAACTAACTAGATTTTTTAAGGAAATTACGCAATTATTCAACTACTATTTACAGCGGTGTTGGCAGTATGCCTTCTACTTTTGTACAATGTTTTTTACTAGCGGATAAAGTTTTCTACTAAATAATACTACAGCTTTAAAATCAGCTGCACTACCTCAAGCACTCAATCAAAACCTCCACCAAACGTAAGACACAGTTATCCGCCCCGCCCCCCCCCCCCCACCACTAAACCAGAGCAAATAAAAAGCTAATTTAAATGCCATTAAAAGTGGATGCGACTCAAGATTTAAGAGCTGAGAGCTCTCATTATTTTGCTTTCCTCCAGAGGGCGCTCCTTCACGTAATGCGGGAATTTTAAGCAGCAACCTGATTTATACATCTTGTTTGGTATTGACTTGTATACAAGTCGGAGTGTAAGGGAAATGCTGTGTTTCTTCATGTGAGGTGGGTAGTTCAAAATAATTTGCAAAATAAAGAGGCATCATTAAGAGCCCGTCACAAAATTGCGTTTTCACTCACAAAACTGCTGACTCATCGCATTATGTAGAAATTAGGCAGTTGCAATTACGTTTATTTTATAGTTTATTATTAATTAATTTAATGAATATTCACTAAATTTTCATTTCATATGAACTATTTTTATTTTGGTATTAATTCTACTTAATAATATTAGGAGAAATATACAGTTCATTCTGAGCGTTTTTAGTAGTTTTTACGGATTTCAATGGGATTTTTAGCAGATACTATTGGGGTTGCAAGTTTCGTTCGCCCACCGTACATTGGCGATATCACCCTGCTGCATTCATCTATGCTCTCGACTCGTGCCGGCCACTATACGTTTATGTAACTATGGAGTAGGTGTTGTGACCTCCTTGGCTGCAGGTTACTGGCGAACAAGATAGTCGATAACAGTTTAGAAGGCTCTGACAGAAATACATACAAAGTATTCGAATTACAAATGTACTTTTTTTTTTTTTTAAATTAACTGACATCCGAACAAAATACTACAAAGTATAAGATAACCTTAATTTCGGAAGTCGGTGTCCTCATCTTTTTGGAAGTCAGTTAAAAATACTGTTCCCTGGTGTTACAGTAGGTATTATTATATTTGATTTGATTACAATAAAGTAATCAAGATCAAAATTGTCAACCAATTTCAGCTAAAATAAACCCCTATATGTAGCTTTGTTTATTTATTTACATAGGTGCACATCTTGTTATTGGTTGTACCCGTTCCCTATTGAAATCAGGCACGCAATATGACGAATGAGTTAAAAGGTAAAATTTAACAAACGGCCAAAATAAACTACAAGAAAGTTCTACTAATTACAGGCAAGAAAATTAGGGCACTACAATATTACGCTGTACTCCATAAAATACCTATTTACACACCAATAAAACCTGTCCTATTACTTGTACCCAAAGACGTACTCATGCCATTAAACGGTATCCAAAATTACAAATGATTTAAACCAATAACAGCTTTGGCAATAAACAGTTTAGTACCTATCATAAAACTGGAGATTCAATCATCACTAATTTAATACTTTATGATTACTGTGGCTAATAACTTACCTGTTTTATTCTGACTGGCCCCTAAACGTCGGGGCGTGATGGTAGGAGACAAGTGCGGGAGGACGGAGATCGGCCGCGGTGTAAAATGTATAAAATATTGACGTGCGTTACATTATGTTATTTTTGGACAGATGGACTTGGAAACGCAGAGGAGACACTTGGATTTAGATTTGAGTTCACATCACCCATACAAAATAATAACATGGCTTAAAATAATAACAGCCGCGCGGGGCAACTTCAAAGTCAAAAAACGCTTTCATAAGTCAGCCCGTAGATGGTTGAATATTTTCTACATACTTTTCTGATTAATTTCGTTGCGGGATCCAAGGCAGTTGAATCGCTCCTCCGGGACTCATCGAGCTTCGCTGGCTCGGTGTTTTTCTGGTGGTCACCACTGTTCGATTCTGGTTTTCAGGAGTTGCAGTGATTGAGAATGTGTGGCGGGCTCGTCCATTAAAAACAAATAGCAAGTTTAAGCCCCGGAAATCACGTTAGGCCGTTCATCTCTGCTGTAATTTGAACATCTTTGACCATCGTTATGGGTATTAAGAAGTCTTGGTAAGAGGAAACTCAGTTACTGGGGTGTGGAGGTTTGATGTGTATTCAACTGCATTCGGTTAGACTGGAACCCAACCCTAACATATTAGAGAAAAAGGTGAAGCAGCTTGTTTGGACACTGCTTCACTACGATGCCCATACGAAAATTTAGTAGAAGAATTCTTCTTATTCTGAAGTTCCTCTATCAAGTCTGCCATGATTTTCCCATGTGGTTGCTGAAGCTGAAGAATAAGTCTACTGCCTAAATTCCTCGAAAATATACCAAGCTACCAATTCCTACGACTGCCACTATAACTTAAGCCTTGCACTGCCTTAATTTATTTTCAATTTAGAAACTTTAATCCATCTAGCTCGCCCTCCCTTTGGATGGGAAATCATCAAATGACTCCTCTCGCTCTGGGTGAAGCAGAAGGGAGTGTCAAACTCTTACTGACTAAAACCCATCCGTGTTCCTCTTAATGCCCTTTACGTTCCAGGGCCGCGGTGACCCTTTCGAACAAATTCCGCTACCCCAGCAGGAAGCACGCCCTCCCTGAACACTTGATCACGTAGGCAGAAACCTCATCCTCTTGCACCACCAATCTATGCGTCCAACACCGACGTTACGAGCGGAAGTGTTGCATTTCAAAGGGGCATTCTTGTTACCTGTGCACTAAAAATAATTCGTGAAACAGCCGGATAGAGCCGAGAACGAGCGGGATGTGATTAGCCACGCCCCTGCCGTCGCCTTTGATCTTGCGCGTGCGCCAAATATTCTTTGTGCACAGAGGTTTGTACGCTCTGAGTACAAGGCGTATTTATGTGCTCTTTGCACGGCGGTGGCTCGAGGTGGTAGGTAAGTTTTGTGGTGCTTCCGTTTCTTGAATTATTTGTTTTGAGTGAAGATAAGCTGGATTACTTATCTGCAAAGTATTCTTGAGGAATTTACTATAAGGGAGTTTTTAGTTGGACGGAAAGCCGGAAAACGGAAGTGATTTTTACCGAAATGTAGGTGAAAGGTAATGGTGATCAACGGTGAGAACAATGCAAGTTCTGGGTCACAAAAACGTAACGCATGTCTAAGTAACCTGACAGAATAAAAAAGTTAATCTTACAGATATGTAGTAGAAATTTTTAAACTTATAACTAGAACCAAGGCTAAAGCATATAATTATCTGATGGTACTACAGGGTCATTTCTGGAGCGGTGACCGCGTGCCATAAGACAGCGTGGACCGATGACCTGGTGAGGGTTGCGGGTAGCCGATAGATGCGAGACACAGAGGACCAATTGTTGTGGCGACACTTGGGGGAAGCCTATGTCCAGCAGTGGACGTCTTTCGGCTGATATGATGATCATGATAACTACAGGGTCTCTTCCCCTGCAAAGTGAATAAGATCTCCCTAACTTTTATGATAGCAAAAATATTAGTCTTGTAAAATCATTCAAAATCGATTCATAATTAAGATGCACAAGCCATGTTAAACCTAATTCCAGGAATAGGTTGTCACGTCACCACGTCATCTCATCATCATCAAGAATGATGTTTACTCCAAATTTTACGACTTTTCCGAGAACGCATCGAGATAGGCAGCTGACAGTTCCGCGCTCCTGGAGTGGGCCGAATGAATTACAATTAGTTTTATTATATCGTTAACACATGTAATCTGGACTACCTATAAAGTTATTTGGCTGTGGACTGGTCGTTTATATTGTTAATATCTTAATTATTGGAGACCTATCATGAGAGGAGATGGTGGTATTTTCCTACTTTCTGTTTAATTATGCAGTTAGATTTGTAAGTAAAACCTATAAGCATTTACTAAAATGGAAATGACAGGCTCCTAAAAGCTCACCATTCTGGCATAAAATGTGGTTTTGCTTAATATTGACAAAAAACATCTAGACACTCTAGAACAAATTAAAAATCGGTCAATTGACCATCGGACACGAAGGGCTCCGTACCATCTGCCTAGCCTTTTCCTAACTATATTGGGGTCAGCTCCCAGTCAAGCCGGATTTAGCTGAAATACAAGTATTTTACAAGGAGCGGCTGCCTACCAGACCTCCACAACCCATTAACTGGGTAACACGGTACTTCATGGCAAGACTGGAGTCAGATTTACTGGCTTCTGACTATCCGTAACGACTGCCAAAGATCTACAAATGTTTTCGGGACCAACGGCTTAACGTGCTTTCCGAGGCACGGAGGAAACTCGGTATGTTAATGCATATATGGTCACCCATTCACAGACCAACCTTGGCAAGCGTTGCTTAACCATGAAGATCGACCCGTGCGGCTGTTATTATCTAGCCACACGAAGGGTTCCGTACCAAACACCGTAAAAATGTGTTTCTTGTATAGGTGCATCTTTTATTTGTTTTAATAGTACAATAGAAATACATCTTCTATCTTCTAATTTTTTTAAATTTTATAAATGTCACAGATTTTGTTATCGAACTCCTCCGAAAGGGCTTGACCGATTTTTGTGATATTTTTTGTGTATATTTAGTAGGTCTGAGCGTTGGCTGTTTGATTTGTATGGTAAAACAACGTTTGCTAGGTCAGCTACTACTCTATAAAGATTTCAACCTATTAAGGTGCGTACGAAAGCCCGCTGGCAAACCGACGGTAGTGGAGGCTCAGAGGTTGGTCGCTTACTCTTTAGGTATGGAACCCTAAAAAGGAAGGTGCATTCCCTATCAAAGGAAAGTTAACCATTATTGTTGTTCAAAATCTAATCCAGAAACCTGAAACACATATAACATAACCTTCCTGTGCACATGCACTGTAAACAAACCCGGTAAGAGGACCCAGTTAACCTATGAAATGTGTCCACTGTAACCAAGAACCTCGCAACTGCAAACGAGTTCCGGAAAGACAATCGTCGAGCTGTCACTACTGCTGACGGACGGACGCGCGAAAATTTATACTAATGCTAAAGAGACGTAGCCACCCAACTATAGCACCACACCGATAAAGACGACATACATTGCAGGCTAAGGACAGAACAAAGAATTGAATGATACAACAAAACTGGTAATGGATAACGAACACTAAAAATATTTTGGGGTTTAGTAAGTTTTGTGGTAGCGTGGAAGTGTGTCTTGCACACAAAATGACAGGTGGACATCTTGCTATTAGAGTTAAATCATGTTTCTGTAATAACAGTGCGAAGAAAAAATTGTTTTGTGTGAAAGTGCTCGTTTTGTTTTGGTACTGAGGTCGGGTTTGAGACGTTTGTTGTTATGCAGCGATGAGGAGACAATTGGGAGACTTCTTTCTATCTGTATTTTGGAAGGCGAATGAGTTACTGTGAGTGAATGATGCAGTTTTACATGCTGTTTTTACCCGATGGCGAAAGAAGGAGGGTTATGTTTTTCGAGTGTATGTATGTATGTGTTCTTTGGCACGCCCTAGAGCCTAAACGGCTTGATGGATTTTAGCTTGAGAGGTGTCGTTAGGTTCGTATTTACTGTGAGAGTGACACTGGGTATATCAAAATAAAAAAACAAAAACAAAATGGCGGGTTTTTGGCGCCAAATAATGCCAAACGAGTGTGGTATCAAGATCGTCGTAGAATCGTCTCCTCGAGCAAAAGGCTCGACGACTCCAAAAAAATAACTCACTAAAATGTAGGAAATAAAAAATTGACTTTTTCGTTTTTCAAGCAGTCTGATGCAGTTCAATCACTGATCTGATGCCACCAACTGCATCAGACTGCTTGAAAAGCGACTTGTTTTGAACTTTTTAGTCGTTTTTGGCGCTCGGGTTTTTTGACAAAGTTATTATTTTTTTCTTTTTCGTGAACCTGTAACCCGTAAACCCAGTTTGCCATAAATTTGAAAAAGTACACTTAAAAAAAAGCCGCCAAGAGCGGAAATTTTGTAGTTTACTTTTAGTTGTCCAATAAAAGTATACTTTAAATACAGTCAGGACACAAAAAAGTGTTTATAAAATTAATGTTTACTAACTCAGTTATATGATAGAACTAAATTGACATTATCTTGAAGTACACATTTTTACACCGTGACCGTGTCCGTCGTATATGAGTTATCAACAATTACTACTCCGAGACACTTATTATTTTTAAATGTACCTACCTAGCCCACTTCTATCTATCAGTGGATAGACAACATTTTTTTCTCCGAATATTTTTAATCAGGTCTTCAAATCAGATCACCTATGCAATAATTTCTTTATAATGTAACCCATTTTCTATGTTCGTGTTGAATTCAACGAAACATCTTCGCAGCCGGCAGTGAAGTCATCCAAACATTTGAAACTTGTTTATATTTTGTTTCCTATAACTTCAAACATGCAAACAAACATTGTACTTTATGATTCGTTGAAGATGTTGCCATAGTAAAATAATATTCTATCATTCTTTCTGTGAAGAAGGACGACGAACTACTTATGTAAGTAGGTACTTCTCATGTTCGTACTTTGTAAGGTCTTAAGCCCAATATCGTGAAACAATTTTGTAGGTTTGTAAAATATTGGTTCTCAGCTGAACCCGGGAAGCCTGGCAACACTCGGAAGTGGTGACGGGCGGGCGTTTTGTGGTACTATCTCTGTGTAGAACTTTGTCGTTCAAAAAGTGCTGGCACTCAGCCTTATTTGAAAATGTTCACTTTGACTGGAAGGCGACCCCGACATACATAATTGGAAATTGATTATTCCAATTATGTGTCGGGATCTATTAATGGACCTCTTTCTAAAAATGTCAACGACTACACTTAAAAAACCTCGTCCTAATTACTAAGCTAGGATTAAATAAAGACAAAATAATAGATACAAAGGAGTACCATGTGTGTAAGTAAGTAATTAAACCAACAAAGTAACAATCTGATCATCGTCTTTTATCAACTGAAGAAAACACACGACGCATTTACTTCTCCAAACTTTTGTCCACCGTCCACAAAGAAATCCTAATACAAACAAAGACAAAACGACAAAGATCTCACCTAAGTCGGCGAGTGTACCGAAATACGCGCTGAGTCACCGCTGTCGCCCAGCGTACCTGCGATGGCGGCCATCAGGAATAATCACAAAGGAACAAAGAAGTAACTCACACGTATCACCCTGTGACGCTGTGATTCATTCAACGAGCTTTAGATCTGATGGAGTTACTATAAATGGATCTAAACTTGCTTTTACAGACACAAGGGATACGGTTTTCAGGATTAACTTGAATAGAAAATTTAAAATGTCTCAATTTGAAAAATTCGGTGAACTGCGTCTGAACACGTGTGTAAAACAATTGTTTGATTGATTTATCTTATTAGGTACCCGACTACAGAAATTAAAGCAGACAATTCTTAAAAAAATGCTATAACCTGTATAAAGTTTCTGTAAAGGAAAATACTATTCAGTCCTCTTAGGACTTTCTAAACCTCCTCGTCTCATCATCATCATCATAATATCAGCCGGTAGACGTCCACTGCTGGACATAGGCCTCCACCAAGTGCCGCCACAAAGCCCGGTCTTGTGCGTCTCGCATCCATCGGCTACCTCCGCGACCTTCACAAGGTCATCAGTCCATCTTTTGGGAGGCCTTCCAACGCTGCGTCTACCGGTTTGTGGTCGCTATGCACTTTAGAACTCTTCGGCTCCATCGACCATCTGTTCTGCGAGCAATGTGCCCTGCCCACTTACACTTCAGTTTGGTAATCCTTCGGGCTATGTTGGTAAGCTTGGTTCCTAAACTCCTCGTGAAATCATAACTAGAACAAAAACGGAAGGCAGTTACAGATATTGGAAATCTTAAGCAATTAAATAACGAAATGAATTAAATAAATCTGAATCTGAAATTATTGTGTAGGTAGCTCATAATTTATGGATACACAGCAAGGTCGATAGCTTTTCCGGAGAGCAGTAATGTGGTACTTGTCTAGGAAACCGTAGCGGATGAGCGTTCTAAGAGAATGCTGGGAAAAGCGATGCTCATCCGCTCGCCGTAATGAGGACTTGTGTGATATAATATTTTGAAGTGTTTGCTTTATGCAATATGTGGATTTGTTTATAAGAGAAAACAGGACGTGTAAGTACAGTGTGTTCGCAGAAAGTAATTATTGTGTATGTGAGTTCTCATGAAGATGTTTTTTTTGCCCTATTGATAGGCACACGTTTGACCACTACCTCACCTGATGGTAAGCAATATGTGGCCGAAGATGAAGCTCGCTTGCCTAGAAGTAATTTATTCATTCTCGACTTAAAGACTCCCAGGTTGTAGTTAAACACACTCCGGCAGAGAATTCCACTCCTTAACTGTACGCACTATGAACGTGTTCCCAAAACGTTTCGTGCTTGTGGGTGGGATGTCCACCATGTACCTGTGGCGCACCGCCGCGCCGTACGTCTTGTGGTCCGATGCCACTCGAACTTTAATATGAGAGAGTAGTTTCTGCCTGCGGCTTCGCCTGTGTAAAATCTGTAATCATTCCAAGGGCTTTCCGGATACTGCCAGGATTACAAGTATGCTATATCCTAATATAGGATATATTCTATCTAGATCTAACTTTCACCCATATCCGTTCCGCTGTTAAGACGTGAAAATGGCAGAGTGGCAGTGGCAGAGTGGAATGGCATTTATTATATTACGGTAATATAGCATAATATGGATAAAATACACCTCTTTAGGTTCACATAAAGACCCTAGATAAGGGAAATTATGCTTTATCTGAGTGCGGAAGTAGGTATGATCCATAAGAAAATATAGATTGTAAAAATGGTTGTCAATTCTAAATAAGCAAGAACAGGGATATCTAAGACACACGTCCTTATTGCAGTAGCAAACTATATTTATTATTGTCCCTTCCCCTACCTACCAGGACTTTTTATTGGATGAACCATCAATATAATTATCATAATTTAATTCCGCCAAGCCCGTTCCATCATCGGACCACAAGACGAACGGCGATGCGCCACCGGTACATGGTGGACATCCCACCCATACGCACAAAACGTTTTGGGAACACATTCATAGTGCGTACAGCTAAGGAGTGGAATTCCCTGCCGGAGTCTGTGTTTCCTGATAGCTACAACCTGGGAGTCTTTAAATCAAGAGTGAATAGGTTATTTCTAGGCAAGCGTGCTCCATCTTCGACCACATCGTCGCTTACTATCAGGTGAGATAGTGGTCAAACGCGTGCCTATCAATAGTAAAAAAAAAAAAAAAAAAAAAAAAAATGACTTCTCCCACTCTGCGCGGAGCGAGCGGGAGTTTCAGACTCTTTACTCACTAAAACCGATCCGTATTCCTTTTTTTTAAATGCCTTTTCGTTCCAGGGCCGCGGGGGACTGTTGGACATTTTTAAGAATTTAAACATCAATTTCATGATTAAATTTAACAGCCTTCTGTGCCTGATGGAAAAGTTCTTCGGATCGCCTCGACTTCCATCGTGCAGTCATCAACACATTACATTGTAAACGTTGACCAATGGCCGCAGTGAATGACGATCCGTTTCCGGATCTCGTATTTTCATAACGACCAATATTTCTGGTTATGTCATTATTAAGGATGGACACGGTTGAGTAATTTCCTTTGGTTGACATAGAATAGTTAACAGAAATGCAGTCATTAGTACTTTAAAATTTAACACAAGTACTGTGATTGAAACTTCATTGCACCTTAGTATCAACAAAACCTGCAAAAGAAAACCAAGTCAATTTTATTCCAGTAGTACTGGTTCAAGCTTAATGTCTATCTAAACTTGCGAACTTTTAAGCAATCGATCTAATTCAATTGTTCATCCCATATACAGGGTTACATCATATTACACTGAAAGTACCTACACATGATTAAAAACAACTTTTATTTTGAGAACAACCCCAAAAACTTGAAAAAAATATCAGCTGTTTCATTCATTTTCATAGACCAAATATTGCATGTTGTATGAAACAGCTGATATTTTTTTCTTGCTCTCAAAATAAAAGTTGTTTATAATCATGTGTACTTTCACTGCCTGAGAGGTTGTTGGTATTTTACAAATAACTCTGTATTAACAGCCTTACATCAGTTTCTAATCCACAAGATATTAATGAAGTAATAGCTAGACCACCTCTAAAACCTTTCCTTGATCATTGTCAAAAACTTACAAACTACTCGTAAAACCAGTCCACAGTAACATCACCATTTAACTCCTCGTAAACACAACTTGAAAACAAAAGTAGCCACTCTCTTCCTCGTTACCCCCCATCAAGCAACACAGTTATAAAGGCGGACAGATGTCCACACAACGGCCTGTCTGTCTGTTTGTCCCGATCACTAAACTGCATAGATCGTAACGTATCGAATCAAAGGCGCACGCGCACCCGATCGCCGTCCAGCTTCGTTAATGGTCTGTAAAATGGACCACCCGCACTTTATTCCACTTTTATTGGAATGGGTTTATTGAATTGATACTTTGTTTGCTGGGAAAGTGTCTTTGTTGACTAGTTTGTTTTTATCTTAGTGTTTAGATTTAGCGGCGGCGTAGGTATTACCACCGATGATGTCAAGAATCGGTCTAAAGAATGACTTCGGTCCACCTTTTTGCATAGAGAAATACACAAAACCAAAGGTAATGTTCGTTTGATTTCGCACTGATAAAAGAAAACCAAAAATAAATGGTTAAATAAAATGACAGAATTGAATAGACATACTTAAATTAAAATATTTTAAACTCAATAGTTATTCCTGCATTTCTAGAGAGTGCCTCCAAGAATTGAGCATACAAATATTTTTATAGAATTAGAAGAAACAATACAAGAAAACAAAACACTGGTATTCAGCAAAATCCGGCTTGACTGGAAGCCGACCCCAATATAGTTGGGAAAAGGCTAGGCAGATGATGAATACAAGAAAACAAAATATCTCCTCATTCGTTAAAAGCACACTAGGTATTGCTAAATTATTTTCTGTGAAGTAATTTCCTCTCAGTTGCATAAGCATCGTATTCTGGCGAAACTACATACGTTTGACGATTCTGTAAGAGTAAACAAGATTAGGAAATACCAAATTATTTACACATTACGACAGGGGTAATCAACCTTGTTTCCAGAACTGCTTTCGTTTTCATTCCTTCAGTACATTGAGAATGTGAAAAAACGACAGGCATGCTGATGTATTTTAATGAAAATGTAGATTTTTTTTTGCTATGTTTTAGTTTGTTGTTGGTTTAGTTTATTTGCGGTTATGCGCGTGCGAAGTAGCGGCCAAAATCTAGTGTGTATACAATAAATGAATTTCTAATTATACTCTTGTTTATTATAATGTATATTTTATTTGTATATTTTTTCTTGTTTTTAGGGCTCCGAACAAAAAACAAAACCCTTATAGGAACACTCGGGTGTCTGTCTGTCCGTTTCTCACAGCCAGTTTTCTCCGGATCCACTGGACCGATTCTGTTGAAATTTGGTACACATATGGACTTCTGTGACGCTAACACGAAAGCGTTACGTAAATTATTAAATGTTTAGTATGGGATTAACTTTTTGGGGTCAAACTAGAAAATTAAAAATAAAGATTTTTGCACAATATCGTGTGACATATCAAATGAAAGGGCTTACTGTGAGAGTTTTAATTATGGTTTTGAAGTTATTCAAGAAATTAGACGAAAAATTACCATTATCTTTGCACGCGAGTCCGACTCGCACTTGGCTAGTTTTTTTTTACTAACTTTAGCCTGAACGGTTTTCTTCCATAAATCGGTAGGTAAATGATATCTATACTGGACAAGACTGATTTGACGATCCAGTTTTCGTTTCTTTGGCTTGCAACTTTCTGATTGTATAATGATTCCATCAATCCTCATTACTTCTGACAGCAGCCATTAAGGTGAAGCATGATTGGTTTAAAATAGGACAAGTACGATTAATCCTTTCACAATCCACACCTCAATACGTCACTCTGCAAGTGAGCAAGCCGAATGTTTACAATCCCTGCATTACCCGCTCCAATACGTCGGTATGTTTGTGCGATGCATCTCGTAAAACTGTATTGGGTAGGCTGCTATTGCCAGGTACCTTGTTCTGATAATAAATAGACGGCAATATTGCCGTAACTTCACTTTATGGCGCATTGCCGTTATTCTTGGCATTATCATCGTTTTGATGTAGAAGTGCTGGTAAATTTTGATGCTAAATGTGTAATAAAATAGTGATGTTTAGAGCATTATTGTTGCATGCGGCTTGAGGGAAATGAGCAAAGATTATTACGTGCGTCGTTGTGGTCGTTGTGGGTCACAAGTGGGGACATCTGTGTCTCGTCTTTGAAGTCAAGCAAATGAGAAGCAATGGCGATTATTGTACTGTAATTCACACACAATAATTCATTATCTTTTGAACTAATTGCATTTAAAGCAAAAAGAAATCCTACCACGAAGTGCTTAATTTTTATGATGAAGTGAGGTTTTACAAATTGAGTAGGTATGTTTTATACATTTTTAATCCTTTATCAAATTGAGAGACTTACGAAAATAAGTTTTTAGTCGATAATACTGTAATAGGTCCATCCAATATCATCGGTTTATTTGCATTTTGTGCCTTGAAATAGTAGTATGCTAGTAACAGTAAGAAGCAAAATAACCCTTTTCCTGTGTGGCGACAAATAACAAAATGACAAAAAAAGCTCTAAACAAAATGTATTCTACTTTGAGTTCATTTGTTGTTTTCTTTTTCAATAAGCAAAGCAAAGGAAACGGCAGTGGGAATATTTTCCAATAAGGCCGCAAGGAAATGTTGCAGCTAGAGTGTAAGAGTTGGTAAGATTCACAAATGACTGAAAAGGTAAGCGGTAGAGAGTAAAGTCCCGCGAACTTCCATAACTGTCTCCGTAGTCGAGTGGTTTAGGTGTCTGCCTTGTGACGATGGGAAAGCAGCAAACTCTGACACTACCGTGTGTGGGGATGTTAGACCTTACTGCCCAGACGAGAAGAAGAAGAAGACGGTAAACTTTGATACCGTGATGCAGGATTCGTATTATTTCGCTGCTTGTTGGATAGATATGTAGATTTGCTCTGTTAGTTTTTCTTGTGGCGGCATTGACATTGTTATTTCTGTGTCTGATTTTATAAGTGGTTCTAAGGGTTCCCAAAGTCTTCATGGAAAATCAGAAGTCAAATATGATCACTCGGTCTTTCGGTCTGACTGGCCGTGCGTCTTTGACAGACAGTTTTGATACAAACATGTACTTAGTTACCCAAACACGAATGCTTAACGCAAGTAAGTAAATAAATGTTGAATTGTGGGTCACTTTTGCTCAGTACTTATTTTGCATACTATTGTATAAATTCAAGTATTTAAAACTAAACAGACAGCTGTGTTGCTGACGAGTATGTTGCGCCACTTCTTCTTCTCGTGTAACACTAGGAAGTGGTTCCTGGCGGTTGTTTTTGCGGACTGTCTCTATGTAGAATTTGATGTTCAATAAGTGCTGGCACTCATCCTTATTTAAATAATTCCGTTACAATATCTTCTCAAGATAATCGCTTCTTTATTTAGCAATGTGGCCAAAGTTTTCGAAGCTTCTCTGTAAGGAGGTGTATCGAGGTGAGCCTCGTAGGTAGTTTAACGCAAAAATCACAATTCAATAATATTGAAATAGATAAGAAAACTAAACTTGTTTCCAGAATGTTGTTAGTCTATTAATAAAAAGCCCGATGTTTCAAAGTAGCTGCAGCGGAAGCGAGGACAGTCAGCTGTTTAGCATTATTAAAATATCTCCCACCGTGAAAACACGACTTCCTTAGCGAACGTAAATTAATTCTGCTCTTGTTTTTATTATTATGCGATCAACATGGAATCGAAGGTCGATAGGATTTGAATATTTTATGTACGCTTCTCATAATAACAAGCTTAACATACCTACGTTTCCATTATTTTATTTTTAAGACACCTAGTGATAAGACAGGAGAGAAGTTCAGAAGCGATTTATACTTTTAAGATTATTTTTATCGTAACTCATTCAAAGGCGGGCAAAAGATACTAGAAAATAATGACTAGATTATTTTATCATGCTCAGGTATAAAATTGTCACTCAAATTTAATAAAAAATAATTTTCCTCTCAAAAGCTGGTAATAAAATCTCATAAAGCCTCGCAAAATACTTACAACTCAATAAGAACATTGAACAACATTATTCTCAACGAAATATCTCTTGCTTCTTGGCCCACACAGCGCAGCATCGCTTTAGCAAATCTCAACAACATCATTCCCAAAGAGTGGCTGCAAACGGGCCGGTATGCTGCAGCGCTGCAGCGGTGTTGTGCAACAATCACTACAGCATTACCTGTGAATTACAGCCTGCGGTCCAACCGTACCGCTGTGCAGTGCTATGGTGACCATAAATCTGCTACAACTGGGACGTCTCACTGCCGGAATGTATCTAGTAAATGTCGAGGGTAGTTTACTGCTCTGTTTTCCTTTTCGTTGCAATCGTCGCTGGCGAGCTGGGGTCCCGGGTTCGTTTCTCAAGTCGATCTAAAACTGTCATTGGGTTTTCCTATAGGAACTTCTCCGTAGCAGCGGAAAAACTCCAATTTGGAAACTGGTAGTGTGAGACCTCCGTGTATCGGAAAGCACGTAAAGCCGTACATATTTGTACCCGATCTCCTGTGGCTTCAATCGGAATATGAGAGTAAAGGAACCGAGAGTGTACATGTTTTCGTGCACTAAAATATCTTCCAGGCTTATCTACGTTGAGAATGGCAACTGGGACCGAAATTCGGTCGGGAGGAATATTATTATTGGGCAATTAACGGGAGTCTTTGATGTTTAAAGCTTGCAGTTATCACTATAGTTGCGCATTCACGAGGAATGCAATAAAATATAATAGGTTTACACCAGACTAAAGTGTGTCATTATTCAAAATGGCAGCCAAATTACCTGCTCTCAACAACACTGATTGCCTCTGTGAGGTGACTACACGTGACGTCTAATTTAGATGTTCAACAACCAAACCACACACACTCCTTACAATTTACGAACACACGTCGCTTTTAATTAAGCCAAGCTTAGAACATTAACAAAATCAAACATCAAAAGGCTTTTAGCCGAATGTTTAGTAACGCACGAAACTTATCGAAATTAAAACGTATGACACATTAAAGCATGAATTATACGCGCCACGATAATTGACGTCATAAGTTTGAACGAGATAGTGTTATTGTCGGCGACGTACATAAGCTAACCTGTTAATTAACTTTCTACCTCGCGCCGTGGTTACCGTACAGTTTGGCACGGGCTCTGGCGGCCTGCCAAGTTCACTAGCTATTTGCTTATAATTCGGAATCAATATGCTAGCACACGTGTGCCAGATTATTTCACTCATAAACGTTGTAATAGTTGCTGTAATTCACGCGCAATTGCCCCCCATCCCAGGTCTAGACACGACACGAGGTAACGCACTTCGGCAAAATTCGGCGAATACGAACGTTTCCGAGTGCCGTAAAAAGTTTTCGTTGGAAACTGTAAACGGTGTTCGGGAACTAGAACGATACGACTGCAGTTGATGATGTTCCCAAAAACACTTAGCTCAAAGCTCTATATTTGAATCATCATCAAATTTATACCAGGAATATGAAAAATTCCAAAAGACTACTTCCGTATTTGCTATTTTTGGTCACCCTAGTCACTTTACAGTTATGGAAATAAATACTGAATTAACTATTATTTTATTTGGAAAGCGGGTGCAAACGCGGAGTCATTTTCAAAAGTTTCCTAAAATTCCTCCACCACTAACATTTCTAAAACAGCTCTCACTTCTGAAACGTTCAGCATACGAAACCCAATCCTATTCTATCCGAGTTTAAACCCGCAACGTATCGAAGACCAAAGTATCGTGTTTTTAACAACGCTTTGTTAATCGTGCCACGACAGGTGCCACCGCGTCCCCGTGCGACCGGAATAGATGCGCGGGCGCACCGCTCACCAGTCACTGCTACCGATCAGCATACAGACAATCAAACGGTTTTTTTGGTCTATTCTCGAGAAATTCGGCTTAGTTGTGTGTCTAGACTGGAGATAATGCGGGAATTTTATTTAAGCTGGGGTTTGTTTGTCAAGGAGATTGTTATAATTAATGTTGTATGCCTGCGAATTTGTACGCGCATATCCCGTTTTCCTCGTTTCCGTAGGAATTTTGAAAAAACTTCTCTTAGTGCTCTCCTCACGCCCCAAGGAACCTTTTCTTTAAGGATGGGAAATCATCAAACGACACAGGACAGAAGGGAGTGTCAGACTCTTACTGACTAAAACCCATACGTGTTCCTGCTAATGCCCTTTGCGTTCCAGGGCTGCGGTGGCTACGCCCCAAGGAACCTACATGCCAATTTTCAGCTATCTACGACCAGCAGTTTCTGCTGTGCTTTGTCTGTCAGTCATTCACTCAGTAATGGAGGAATTCAATATATTAGGATTTCAAGGTAATGTACGCTGGGTAATGAATACTCATAATCACAGTGATACTGATCTGTAGAAAGCCGTGCCAAAGTTACCTCCATCGGCAACTATTGTAAAATAGTTCAATATGTATGGGTTACACGCATTGGTTGACTTTTAACACATTATCGTGAAGAGAATATTGCTTCTTTTCAGAGCTAGGCAATGTAGAAACACTCTAAATAATAATTGATTATTATTACCATTGACTCTAGATATTTGCCTAATTCGTTTCATAATTAAGCAATATGATAGACCATAAAATTAATCAAACCTATTTACAGATATAGAAGAGTCACTTAATTTTGAAACTAAGAAAGAATACGAGCACTAAATTGTATACGTCCAGATTTATCCGCTGATAATATTTCAGCGCCAATAGCAATAAATTGACCGTCAGGTATAGGTATGGTCGCGATGATAGGCATGTGGCGTGTCAATTAATTTATTTATAATGTCTTGCAAATCAGCAGCGCATTAATCTTGTAACGATCTGGCATGATGTACTGAGCTCTGGTATTTCTCGAACCATTTGGTGAGACTGCGTTCTTCTAACTCTAGCCGGTCGGCTCTGCAGCCAACCTCTTATGTTTTGTGCACTCTACGAGCTACCATCTTATTTGATAATCTTTGTAATCTAAACTTGAACAAGATGCATTTTTTTTTGGACGTAATAAAGTTTTAAAAACCAATGAATGCCAGCTGCACGCACGAAAAAGTGTCAAAGTGTTCCGCCTGAGCCCAGCGTGCATGCGAGAGCGCGGAACAAGCTATAGAGAGGCACGATGGGCCTAAGCGTTCGGCTTGTTTGTTAACAATTCAATTGTTTTCTTATAACGTTATTCCATAAAGTTATCGTCCGTAAACCTTTATTTTTATGGTATGATTAATAAGCTCACGTTTGTCCACTATCTCACCTGATGGTGAGCGATGTGTGCTCGACGATGGAACACGCTTGCCTAGAAGCAACATGATCACTTTGACTACACCCCAGATGGTAGCTACCAGGAAACACAGACTTCGGCAAGGAATTTCACTCTATAAACAGTGCGCACAATTAAGAGGAAATGCTGGCGGCGAGACTTGTATGTGAAAAGTCATAATTCGTGGTTTGATTCTCGACTGTTTTCTCCTCCAATATTGGACCGATATAAGAGATATTTCACAAACTGAATAAGAAGGATGTATGCCGTGTCTCTATATTTCCTTTTATGTTTAATAGTTGCCAAATTTGTACACTAGGGCTCTGTTGACAGCGATTTGTCGGACAATTTTGAGCATTTTGTGAGAGGTCTAGTGCTTATACGGTTAATAAATCATCAAAAAGAAACATATGGGGACACAGTACATGTCCTTATTATTCAGATTGTGAAATATTCTATAGGCGGAGGTTTGGCTCTTTAAACAGTTGAGAGCCAAACCTCGAATTATGACTTTATACATACAAAGTCTCACCGCCAGCATTTCCTCCCCAAAATGATTTCTTCTTTCATTTTGGGAATACTTTCCAGGATGTTGTGTTTAAGGTAAAGGCGTGAGGGAGCACCTCCAGGTGGTGTTAGATTACTATCAGATATAATTTAAGGTACATCTGAATTTATTGCTTACAGACGCATTTCCGGCTTAAACATTTTTAACATTGCGTTATATGAGAAAAGTAAACTTAAATGATATTGACAGCTTGACAGTCCATTTTCTCCGCACTCGTGTATAAATACCTATATTTTCCATCATCAATCAATCAGGTTTAATATACTCGATTAAAGCTAAATTCCGACACTTCCTCCCACATTTAGCGCTTACAGAATCCAAACAATGATCTAAATTCTATCTTTACGAAACTAAACACACTAATAAATATTATGTTAGAAAAACTACGAGTAAACCAATAGTTAACATGAAACCGCGCTGTTTTACCCATAGATCACTACTAATATACCTCTGTCCCATATGTTTAATCCTATACTAGACCAAGGACCCATAAACAAAGTGAAGCTAACTAGGAAATGATTTAGATACGATTAACGAAAAATATACGACTCACACGCCATCACTCACTGCCAGAGACTAAAGAATCATTCAGATCACTCTAATTCCCGCACCCAATAAACTATGGAAAATAGTTAATAATAAACAATAAGAAAAACGCACAATAATCTATGAAAATTCTTTGAAATGTAAATATTTGTTTAGTGGTCACGATACGATGGCGATTCGACTTTTGTTATTTTTGTTTTATTCTACACTTGTCACTTTTACACAGCGATATATGATGAGGAACTTTAGAATTTTGACCGTAATTTCTGACCCGATCCCCGAGCGGAAAGACTTGAAAAGAAATCAGCATTACACCTTTGTGCATAAAGTTTGAATACCAGAAAAAAATAAAGATTTGCTTCCGACTTGCTAGTTCAGTAGTAGCGTCTAAGACTGAAGCTGTTATTGAACTAATAAGTATTTTGTGTTTCTTTTTATAATTTCATTTTAAAGATATTTTATTTTTTTATTTGTTCAGTGCGAGCCCCAAATAAGCATGATTTCTATCTTTCCTATGCAGAACGAGAAAGAAAGTCTTTCGTACAAAACTCACTGTAGCAATAATGAAAGATTTTTTTTCCATTGATTTATTGTAGCTCTATTTAACAAGATCTATGTGTTATTATAGTAAATGCCATTTTATTTTGAGATACTGTAATTATGACTCTAAATAAAATGACATTTAATAAAGTCGAATTAATCGTCAGCTCGTTTCCCAAAATGGTATCAGAAGCTAGAATTGAACATCCGTAGATGGGCTGTAAAACTTACTAAGGTTACTTTTTCTTGAGTCGGGTAATAAATATACATGACTAGCTTCTGCCAGCGGCTTCGCCCGCGTGGTCCCTAGCGAGCATACTCCTGGGATAAAAAGTAACCTTCCTTTCTCAGGCTCTAGACTATCTGTGTAGGTACCAAATTTCATTAAAATTGGTTGAGTAGTCGTGGGCTCGTGGCGTGAAAGCGCGACGGATAGACAGAGTTACTTTCGCATTAATAATATTATTAAGGATTGTTAATTAATTTCACATATTAAATAAACTGTAATTCTTTTTTTTCACAGCGATAGTATAAAAACTGCAGTCTAGGTAAGCAACAAAAAAGTCGCACAATATAAATACGTAGGTGTGATATAATTTGAGCGTCTGCCAAAAGATTAGGGATGTACTCGCGTGGGCGTTATGAATGGCCGCTAACTCGCTTAGGGCTTTAATAAAAGCATAAAAACAAGCAAAATAATCGGCGAGTGTTGATACTTCAATGTTTTCCATACATTCTTCAAGTCTTTATCATATTTATATAGTTTTCACCGACGGACGATGTAATAGTTTTCGAGCACTTTATCACCTGTCAGGAATGTGAATTATATTGAGCTGTTAAAAATGTATAGTTTCGGTGAAGCGTAGTTTTTACATAAATCAAATTATTATAATGTAAAAACAAAAGGTGAGCGCTACATATAATTCCTTTATTTTCAATATTTTCTTTCAGTGTGTTGGCATTTTCTATTACCTACGAACTGGAGTTTCCTGAAAGCATGACGGTTTAGAAAAAAATAAGTTTATTTCTATCTAAGAAATTTAGTTAAATTTTTTTATACGATTTTCTCTTTAAAACAGTGTAACATTTTTTATCTTTTTTATATGCAATACCTATTCGACTTTCTAAGTTGATTGCATCATTTTATAATTTTGTGCTGAAAGGATTTTCAAGACCAAACAAAATTTCCTTTCCATCTTGACCATCACTGACACGGACAAAGGACCTACTTACAAGACAAAGCAAAAATAATTCGCAAAAACTCGCCCAATTAACTTCAGCTCCTGAAAATGACCTGAAACAACAAAACATCGGTGTATTTAAACATCGCACATGTTCGTTCTGTCACTTTTAATTTAAAACACGCCCGAAATCATATTAATTGCTTTTCGAGCAATTTCGCGGACTGTCACGCGAGGTAACACGTTATTATAACGAGAGGGGCGGAACTTTTCGATGGACAACACTATTTTTATATTTGGCATTCATGGCGCGTTAACTTCCCACACTGATTTTTTATAGTGATGGAAACACAGCAATGTATAGTGAACCAAAGAAAGTTCTTGCCCAGCGTTGTGTTTATTTTTAAAATCAGGTATAGGTACTCGTGTCTGTGAGTTTTTTAAACGTAATTTAGTATTGAAACGTCTTGAACGGTATGTGCAATCTATTTCAGTAGGTGATCTCCTACCGAGGACCGGAAACGGCTCGGTAATGGAAATACGGTTCAAAATAGTATTATGATGTTTAGCTATAAATATTATTTTGTTTGAATGTTGGATTAAAAGAAAATATTCAGTTATTTTTTATCGATGATGTAGTTTCTCAGTGGATTATATTCGTGTTGCAGTTTTGTTGAGAATAGTGGGATTATAAACATTGAGAACTATGTAAACAATAACCAAATGTTGCAATACAAATATGATGGCAAATGGATGATGTGAGTTTTTGAAAATAACTATGCCGAAAAATGGTGTAGTTGTACAGAACTTTAGTTCTCTATTAGACGAGGAATAGTCGTGAACGGCAAATAAATTAATTGACTTTCATAACTGACTGTGACAACAAACATGCATACCACTGTTGGTATGCATGTTTGTCTGTACACACATGGCTACTTTCACATCTATACTTAATATATAAAGCTGAAGAGTTTGTTTGCTTGAGCGCGCTAAT
Source organism: Lacanobia oleracea (assembly GCA_950371165.1). Classification (NCBI taxonomy): domain Eukaryota; kingdom Metazoa; phylum Arthropoda; class Insecta; order Lepidoptera; family Noctuidae; genus Lacanobia; species Lacanobia oleracea. The sequence goes on from OX493387.1 coordinate 1,379,375, forward strand.
CTCAGGAACTGATCCGATTTGAAAAATTCTTTCAGTGTTAGATAGCCCATTTATCGAAGAAAGCTATATATCATCTAAGGCCAATAGGAGCGGAGCAGACGAAGGTGCCCGGGTCAACCAAGATTGGCTACTATAAATATTAGTGTGGATAAACTACATCATCATCTGCCTTGCCATTTCCCAACAACATTGGGTGTTGGCTTCCAGTCAAACCGAATTTAGCTGAACACCAGTATTTTACGTGGAGCGGCCGCCTACCAGACCTCAAAAACCCATTACCTGGCTAACGGTACATCTTGGCAAGACTGGAGTCTTTTCTTGCTTCTTACTATTCGTAACGACTGCCAAAGGTCTACAAAGTGACATCCGGGACAACGAATTAACGTGCTTTCCGAGGCACGAAAGAGTCTCGGTATGTTAAGATGTTCAACCTTCCCAACCTCGGCAAGCGTTGCTTAATCTCGCCCCTTGCAGCTGTTATTATTTTGAAATTTCAACTACATACTAGGTATTAATATTATGAGTTTATTTTTGACTAGTTTACCCGCGCAACTTCGTCTGCTCCGCTCCTAGCGTAATTATATATAGCCTATAGCCTTCCTCGACAAATGGGCTATCCAACACTGAAAGAATTTTTCAAATCGGACCAGGAGTTCCTGAAATTAGCGCGTTCAAGCAAACAAACAAACTGTTTACTGCTCAGCTATCAGCTATCAGCTTTATATATTAGTACTTATATAGATAGATAGGAAGCAATATAATGGAACTGCTCATCTGGTTATAAAAGTTCTCTCACAGATAGAAAAAGACGTCTCTACACTATAGCTGCGTACTTTTGATGCAGAAAAATCGTCAATTCTGCAAAATACAAACCGGAACCAAACTTGTGGAAAAAAAAATTGGTTGTAAACACTGTTAAGTCGGAAGATACTTTTACGCGATATCGTCATAAGAAAACAATTATTGAACGTGCGGAATGTGACCGTGACACTTTTTCGTGCGTGCAGCCGGTGTTCATTCATTTATAAGACGTTATAACGTCAAAAGCTAGCCATCAATAAAAAATCCCAACAAAAATGAACTATGATTCTACTCAAGCAACACGAACCGGAAAAACAAAGAACAATTATGAAGGCGCAGCAAAATCTCAAAAACAAGAGAACTACAATACTACATCTATCAATTTTATAGATATTCAAATTCAAACACTAAACCTGTAGCCAGCATTCAAGTAATCGTTACATTTTGAAGAATGTGATTCTTACCGTGATTTATTGCAAGTAAACGTTAAAGATGGGGTGTAAAACACGCGTACACCTTCGCAGCACCTGGTTAAAGAAATAAAAACGAAGTAAACAATTTTCTATTACGTTGTAAATGTAAAACAAAGTTTTGATTTGCCTGTGTAAATAAATATGAAATGTTTGAGCAGTTGTCGCGGAGAAAAACATTATAGGCGAGTCACAAGGCATCTAATTTAGAAAAGCGTATTTTGTAACAAGTAAGTGAAATGCACGTTAACAAGAAACAGGAGGGCTACTCTCTAAGCCCGAAGTCCGTAATTTCGGGCGTATTCCACACTGTATCACCTACAGACTTGCCATTAGACCCGAACCCGAACTAAGAATGAATGACAATAAGATTTGATAGTAATTGTCAAATCGTGTTGTCATTAATTCTTAGTGGACAGGTGATACGGAATAGAATACGCCCGCAACTAACCCCGAAACTACAGAGTTCAGGCTTAGAGAGTAGCCCCCCTGGTACGACCCTGTATGGCGATGTACCACTGATACATCCCACCCATACGCGCAAAACGCATTGGGAGAACTTTCGTTGTGCGCACATCTAAAGAGAAAATGTCCTTATAGCTACAACGTAGAATACTTAGAAGTAACCTATTGACATTGATTTAAAGACCATCCATCGTCGACCACACTATCGTTTTCTAGCAAGTGAGATTGTGTTCAAATACGAGTTTATTAAAAATAATAAAAAACATCCAGCTATGGTTTAACGAGAGTTTGAAGTGTGTAAGTATTTTATCTACTAAAGGGATATTAGCCTGCGCCAAAAATTCAGTAGTACAACTGCTACTTAATTTTATTTATCACTGGCTTTTGCCCGCGACTCGACGACGTTTTTCTCCGTTCCCGTAGGAATTTCGGAAAATCCTCACATAGTGCTCCTTTAGACTCTCTAAGGAAACGACCAGTAGTTTCGGCTGTGTGTTGTCTGTCACTCACTCAGTAACGGAAGAATTTAATAAATAAGGATTAAAAAGTTGATATTTAATTCATTGTCATGGTTAAAACGTAACTGAACTTCTCTCTACAACACTTCAACTCTAAACTAAACATAATATCACAAACAACAGCACAACAAACTCCATGGTACACTATTACCTAGATATACCTCGTCCACTCAGGTTGACAGACACAGATCTCGTTAAGATGTCGCCGCGTTACGACAACTGCTGGATTGGATCGGGTCCCGCAGTCCGCACTACTGTGCACATCGAGAAGCTGAGATGACAGACCGATTTTTGTCGAATATAGGTATTTCTGCGACTATCTAGTATTAGAAATCTTTGAGAAATTGTGGAGACGGTTTTGGCGGAGAGAGGAATTGGATTTGTAAGTTTTGGGAAAAGCTCGTCTCTGATATGTTCAGATGATTGCTGAGGGCCAACTCTTCTAATTTTAGGGTTCCGAACATCCGTAAGAAACGGAACCCTTATAGTATCATTTTGGTTTCTGTCTGTTTGTCTGTCCGTCTTTCACAGGCAGTTTTCTCCGGGCCTACTGGACCGATTGATAAAATTTGGAACAAATATTGATTTTTGTAACCCGAAAACGGACGCGTTACGTAAATTAATGACTTTGGAGTATGGGGTCCTTATTGGGGGTCAAACTAGAAAAAAAAAAAAAAAAAACTAAATGTATGGGTGACATATCAAATGAAAAGACTTATTGTGAGGGTTTTAATTATGTTTTTTTTTCATAATTTTAAAATAAATAACTAAGAAGTTAATCAAGAAATTAGACCAAAAATGACCATTCCGCTTCTCCGAAACTTCTGAGCCAAAAATTAAAAAAAAAATGCAGATAATAGTTCTTTACCCGCAGATTACAGGAAAACCTATAAAATTCTGCTGTGTTTATAGTATGCTACAAAAAATGAAATTGGTTCGGAACCCTTTGCACACGAGTCCGACTCGCATTTCCAGCCAGCCAGTTCTAAACAGACGTATGTTGCGAAATTGTCGGTTTTTGAAGGGATTGCAACTAAGATGTATAATTATGCGAACGTTGCTTACAAATTCGGTGATAGAATTTCCCTCAGGTCTAAAACTAAAATTATGATTTTGATTAACTAACACTATTTTAGTCCTGCCAAAAAGGGATCATATAGGTTATAGGTCATAATAGGTAGATCATATAGGTAAATACTATTGTCGCGTTTTACAAAGATGATTTAATCTTTGTAAAATGCTTAAGTTAATATCTTCCCAATATTACCCTATTTAGTTACGACCACGTAAGTAATCCACAATAAACATGACGAAATATTTCAAACAAACTTCTAAAGAACTTTGCACATAATCACTAATCTTTCAGAGCAAACCAAACCAAATATCGACATGAAACCTTTTACCTCTCAACCATCTTTCAACTAAATAAAACACTAAAGCGGCGATTAGTATACATTGCCGGTTTTGTAAACAGTGCGCTAGATGTATTGGGTGGCAGAACATCAAAGGATCGCGAAATGTTCTCTGTCGTCGCCGCGCCGGTCGGCAAAGCGGCATAAGTAAGATTTCCGCACCTTCATATTGACTGGCGCCACGCCCACGGTCAGACATAACAATATCGTCAACGCTTAAAATAAAGCACTTAGAACGCGATCTATCAAGTCGATTTTTCTTTGGGTTCCGTTTTGCGGTTGCGGTTTGTAAACTACTTAGTTGGTGTTTTAAGAAAATGACCACGAAATTGTAAAAAAAATCTTTAAGCATATCTGTAATCTAGAAGGAGGTATAACTATTTTCTATGTACAATTAATTACATTGTACCTATCTACATTTTGTTTTCAGTATATTGGTCCTACGACAATGTTTTGATAAAGTTAATATTGATACACTAATAAACATCTGTAGCGAAGGCTTCAATGACCAAAGATAGGTACGGAACCCACAATGATTTTATCATACACGAGTTACCCAAGGCGCCAAGGCATCTAGCTACTCGTCAGTGCTCGTCCAAAACCAACACGATCATGAAAAAAAAAAACAAACGCCGGTGGGCGAAGTGCTAGAAAATGTAATGATTGGCTCACCGTTACAAATAGACAACGTTTAGTTGCCACACGGGAGTCAGAACGTCAATATACTCGTGCTTAAAAAACGTTCAAATTGAAGTCGCGAAATCAAAGTCAAGAACTTTTCATTGTGATATTAGAGGTAATTTGACAGTTTGCGATTACGATGCGAATGTTCCTTGACAATACGATAAGCACGCTTCTGTTAAGTACTTGCTTGCTTTCTTGTTGTTGAAAGTGATTGCTAAATAGATTCTTTACTAGGGCAATGTTTTGCTTCACATAAACTTACATGAGGAGTTATTTAACGTTACAAGTTTGGTTACAGTTTTTCTGTGGAAAAGAACAGGCAACAAAAACTTCTTATCTTAGCTTATCATCATCATCATCAATCAATATAATTATGTAAAAATTCTTCCGTTACTGAGAGACTGACAGACAAAGCACAGCAGAAACTACTGGACGTAGAAAGACGAAATTTGGCAAGTAGGTTCCTTGGGGGTTGTAGGGGAGTAATAAGAGAGGCTTTCCCGAAATGTCTGCGGGAACGGGAAAAACAGGATATGAAAGAAAGAAAATTGTGTTTATTGGCATTAATTTTATTAGTCGCGGGACAAAGCTAATTTAGCTATAACAGCTCAAATTAATAACTCTTCTGCAAAATTTAAGAATTTTTCTTACCTTTTCTATATTGAGGAATGGCATATAGGTCTTGTCCACAAACATCTTTACGGCTTGAAATCAACTATGGTTGCTAGGTTGATGGATCGCCTTTATCTTTTATGTCCTGCTTTCTGGTACTGTGCGTCCCTCATTACTGATATTGTCGACCTAACTCGCAGTGAATGTCTCTTAGCTGACTGCAAATGGGCCAATAAGGCCCATGATGGAAACACATCTGCAGCTTCGTCGATAGACTTAGCAATATGGTTGCTGGTGAACTATTTCGGTTAGGTAGCTCAAACGATGACCTTCGTAGCAAAATCACCAAGACAATAACGACTAGAAGTCACGCCCAACCCAATTCCTGAATGAACATGACTCACAGACCATGTCGTAACCAGCATACACACGTACCTACCCTGCTCACGTCATTACAGGCGCGTCCAGTTAGCACGCCGGTAGAGCAAGGTAAACAGCACCCGCCACTCATGTGTCCGAGTTTTTATCGGCGCCGGATGTACGGGAGCGAGGAGCTGTCATAATGGACGCACGGTTATGTAATGAAGGTACAGTTGAATTATTATATGCTAGGTACTACCAGCTGCAGTCCGCGTGTTAGTCAAAGTCTTTGCCCGTACAGAGGCATTGCTTGCATGACTTGATAATTCGTTTGCTCAAAGTAGATTACAATCGCCGCTTTCCATTTTGTGAGATTATGTACAAAAGAAAGCTTATTCGAACTATATATATTATAAATGCTAAAGTTTGCAAGGATGGGTCGACGGATGTTCGTTACTCTTTCTCGTCAGAACGCCTGAAAGGATCTTCATCAAATTTGTACACAGAGGTAGATTGTAGTCTGGAATAGCATATAGGATACTTATTATCTCGGGAGTAAGTTCCCTAGGGATCAGGCGGGCGCAGGCGCTGGCAGAAGCTAGTATAATTGTAAATGCGAAAGTTTATGAGGATGGGATGTTTGTTACTCATTCAGGTCAGAACGCCTGATAGGATCTTCATGAAATTTGGCACAGAGGTAGATTATGGTCTGGAATAACACTTAATCTATCTATTAAAAAAAATAGTCTATATATATAGAATGAATGTTCCCTAGGGCTACTATCATGATGTTATTTTTTTTACGTTATACCTGTAAGAAAATGCTGAAGTATTATAAACGTCAACCATCGTCGTCACCTACTTTAACATACCTAAATTTTCAAATACAGGAAGTTGAAAATTTAGTTATTTTGAATAAGATGTACTAAGTGAGAATTCAGAATCGTTACAGTTTATTTTTACAGCCCAGAAGTTCGGTAACATAAGATTGTATAGGATGTGAATATGAATTAGAAAGATTTTATGATAGGTATCTAACCTGAGTACGGGATGTGCAAAATGTCGTTTGGATTAATGCTTTTCCTGTGAAAAAATAACTGAGTATGAATGAGAAAAAGTCAATGACGTGTGCAACATTTTATTTTTCCTGTAGTTCTAGATTCCATTTACCTCAGTTACTTGCATACCGTTGCCTGAAATTCGAATCCTAAAATAAATTTAAGCAGGAAAGACCACCCACTTGAACTAATCAAATTCGTTTAAAAGAAAGTATGTACATTTTGTTTCACCATTGATAGGCACGCGTTTGACCACTATCTCACCTGATGGTAAGCGATGATGTGGTCGACGATGTAGCACGCTTGCCCAGAAGTAACCTATTCACTCTTGACTTAAAGACTCCCAGGTTGTAGCTATCAGTAAACACAGACTCTGGCAGGGAAATCCACTCCTTAACTGTACGTACAATGAATGTGTTCCCAAAACGTTCTATGCGCGTGGGTAGTGTGCATACCATTGCATGAAATTCGTAACTAAAATAATTTTATGCAGGAAAGACCACCCACCTTCGCTAATCAAATGCGTTTAAAAGAAAGTATATACATATTTCTATAATCACGTATGCTCACATCAAACTCCAAAAGATACTAAAACTACACTTTATTAGTTACATACGAAAATTGCTAACTAAATAGCTCATTTAGTGACATAAAATGTAAATTTTTATATCTTTCGCCATGCATTGAAGCACCGTGCGACGTCGGTGATGACATTAAAATAATCCAGAATGGTAACGACAACGGTGAAATGTGAAAAGTGATGGGAATGACAATAATTTGTCAGAAATTATGACGCTTATGACGTCCCTCGTTAGTTTTTGTGCCAAAGAGGCAATTGACGAGATTTGATACGTTCTATGATGATAAAACACCGGATATCTTATTTTGAAGACTTTTCTTCGTGCACAATGTGTTGAAATGGTATTTTTAAATTGTTAAGTAATAGGTCAATGACAGTGTTATGTACAGAAATAAAAAATAAATTTCGTTGTTCTTGAAGGTGTTATTAGAGTTTTCCCGCCGTACTAGTATCTGATCACAAAAGCCCAGTCTCGTTACTGGTAACACGATGGTATCTCTAAATGCTAATTAAGTAGGTATATTACCTACACGTATTGACATAATGAAACCAAAACCTACCCAAACGTATTATATTCTTTATTGTACACCTCTAGGGCAAACATTAATATAATTTAAAACAAATGCACTCGTACCATAGGCGGGCTTATAACAGGGCAATCGTTTACAAAATAATATCGTGTAGGTACAGAAACATTTTCCAACAAAATTTAATTAAAAAACCTAATGACAACGTTGCGTCCGTTGTAGAACGGTCCGAACGTAATAACACGTTAATATTTACTCTGGAGATGATTCGCGGCTTTTAATTTACCTTCCAAATGCACCTTTCATACAACTGTTTACAGACGCCCACGCACGTTTCTACAACGTTTCCGGTGGACGTGAGTGAAGATACTGGTTGGGAAATATTAGGATAGAACATCTTTTATTTAGAGCAGTTATTTTCAATGGCTTTTTTTTTCAATTTTGAAGGGAAATCATGAAGTGACTTGTTTCGCGCTGGGCGGAGCGTGAGGGAGTGTCAGACTCTTGTTGAATAAAACTCACTCCTTCAACTCATCATTCAGAAGGCTATACGGGAACGAGATTTGGCAAAAGCTAGTTAGGATAAGGGCAGGAAGACGATGATATCAATAGCTGTAGTACTTCTAACTGTAGAAGTTTTAAAGGTGCTTAGGTACTTTACAGCCGTATGGTGCCGTAAAAGAATAATACCAAACCATCACTTTCCGTGGGTGTCGTAAGAAGCGACTGAGGGACTCACCAGAGAATGGGCAGCAGCATTCTCTGTAAAACGTAACACCATATACTGCGATCGACCTTTAGGGAGGTCTATGTCCCGTAGTGGACGTCTTTCGGCTATTATGATGATGACGATCAGGTACTTTAGGGTCATTATTGCACACAAATTTTAAAACTGAAACGCATTATTTAAGTTTCCTTCATTGTGAATTTCAGCACTGAAAACCGGTAATATTTAATAGTAATATGGTTTATTCATTTTAACGACTATTATTTCATAACTACTGTTTAAGCAAAAACAAAAGCTTGTATTACTTTTGTATACGAAACAAACGTTTTTTTTAAGGATGGAAATAACCTGGTACAAAGCTCAATAAAAATCAAAAGACATTTCACAGTTTTTTCTTTTCCCTAAAATATCACCTTGTTTTTTCAATTGTGACAGGTGAGTAACATAAAATTTGTTAATCGAATTAATGGCTATTGCAATAAAATCTCAAGGAAGAATTCGCGGAGTGATTTGCAACTGAAGCGGTGTGCCATTTTTACGAAAAACTATAAAAGTCAGCTTCAAATGACAGCGAGAGGCTACACGTGGAGCTAGAAATATTCTCTTGTGTATAGATTTTAAGTATTGGAATTCATGCAGTTTCAAACAGGAACGTGTCCTTCCTCAATGTCATAAATATTTTACATACTATAATTCCATAGAAATTTGACATAATTTTTTACAAACACTTGTTAGTGAGTAATTATCTATATATTATACTAATATATAAAACTGAAGAATTTGTTTGTTTGTTTGCTTGCTTAAACGCGCTAATCTCAGGAACTACTGGTCCGATTTGAAAAATTCTTTCAGTGTTAGATAGCACATTTATCGAGGAAGGCTATAGGCTATACCTATATATATCATAACGATAAGACCAATAGGAGCGGAGCAGACGAAGTTGCGCGGGTCAACTAGTTAGAAAATATTAGCTTTTGCTCGTGACTTCGTATGCGCATATCCCGTATTTTCCCGTTCCCGTAAGAATTTCGGGAATTTCTCTTTTAGTGCTCCCCTCACTCCACAAGGAAACTACAAGTACGTAGTTGCGAGCAAAAGCTAGTTTTATTATATATCAGGAAAACTAACCTTCAGGCGAAAATGTACGTGTCAAAGTGAACTCCGGAACTCGTAGAGCTTCATGGACTCGGAGTGTTTCTGGTGGTCGCCACTGTCGATTCTGGCTCACAAGAGTTACAATAGCTGTGGACAATGTGGCGGGTCTTTAAGCATCAGACAATGCATGTAAGTTTTTATTACTATACTAGTATGTAATGAAAATTGGCATAATAAGTCCATAGAAATAGATACCTACAGCTGCATTTTGACTCGTTAAAATGCTCACTGTTTAAAAAGTTTATAGAGTAGGTAGTTGCGTGATTATAAACCCAAAACAAATAGGTGTAAAACAACGTTTAATTAATTGTTTATCACCGTAATTAACCCGGTTCCTTTTACGTAACCAGGCCGACAGTTTCATTGTTTCAACTTTTTATCACACCTGTTCTTGTTACCTACAAACGTTTTAGTAACAACATAATCAACATTGTTTTTACTATAAAGTTCGAAACAGTGGTTTTGCATGTGTTCCGTATACATTATACGGAACACAGCCTTGAATTGTTTTAATCATATAAAAAAAAATCAAGGCTGTGCAAGAACTGTTAAAACATAGTTAAGTTTAAACCTAATTGATTGATTAAACAACGATTACAGGTTTTTTTATTTATTCGTTGATAGCCAATGTAATTTTTAATGCGTTAGTTTTCTTTACAAAATATTAGGGAAATGTTGAACCTTGACCTAAAGATGTGAATCCCTATTAAATAATATCATTACATTAACATGATGGCAGACTACTAAACTGCAGGCACATGCCAATTTCGTTCACACAAAAAATATAAAAAAACGAAAGAGGTTTTACGACTTAGAGGTGAAATAGTGCCAGAAACTCGTAATAACTAGATTAGTACGTTTTTAATTTTATTACTTATTAAATGCGGGAATTAGGAACACGATTTATAGTACGGGGTTAAGCAGGGATCAAGATGTGGTCAGAGAAATATTGTTGCCACACGAAAAAATAAGCTCTTGAAGAATTTCGAATCCTAGCTTATGCGTTAGGAAATGTAGTTAAATGACTGGTTTATAATCGTTTTTAAAAAATAATGGAAGACAGAAAGCTTTTAATAACGCAAAGAGATATTTAATTTATTTTGCAATTTTTTTAAAGATATGGCATTTTTTTAGGAAATCGACTGATATTTAGAAATGTCTCACAGCGCCACGTGTAAGCTTTTCATATATCTCAAACTAGCTTATGCCTCTGGGTCTGCGTGAATCTTTAAAATTTTCCCAAGGTGTTCCCCATCCAGATCTGTTCAGCCGTTTTGGCGTGACAAACATAAATCCAAACTTTTTCATCTAAATTTATATACTAGTATATAAAGCTGAAGAGTTTGTTTGTTTGTTTGCTTGAACGCGCTAATCTCAGGTCTCAATCTCTGGTCCGATTTGAAAAATTATTTCAGTGTTAGATTGCGCATATATCGAGGAAACTAAAGGCTATATATTATTACGCTAAGACCAATAGGAGCGGAGCAGTAATGAAAATTGTGACGCAGACGAAGTTACGCGGGACAACTATTATTTTATAATAGTAGTGAGGTAAGGTACCGAAGATTCTATAAAAGTCGAAGCTCCAAAGTCTTGAGCATCGACGCCGAGTTGCTAGCCTGTCGGTTTTCTATCGTACGCGTTTTGGGGAATGTGCGACAGAATTGCATAATTTTAAGTCCGCCAAGCCCGTTCCATCATCGGACCAGAAAACGAATGGCGGTGCGCCACCGGGACATGGTGGACATTTCACCCATACGCACAAAACGTTTGGGAACACATTCGTAGTGCGTACAGCTAAGGAGTGAAATTCCTTGCCAGAGTCTGTGTTTCCTGATAGCTACAACCTGGGAATATTGAAGTCAAGAGTGAATAGGTTATTTCTAGGCAAGCGTGCTCCATCTTCGACCACATCATCGCTGACTATCAAGTGAGATAGTGGTCAAACGCGTGTCTATCATTAGTAAAAATAATACAAAAGACAATAGCATAATCAAAACACAAGGCAAACAATTCGAAGTCGCAGATGTACCAACAAGTCAACTCCACCCAGAGACGGCGCAAGTTTTGGCTGCGCCACCCAAAAATTTTATTAAAACCAACCTCACCACGCCGTACCTTAGCGTTCGCCGTTAATAAAATACCCAGGGAGGGCAGAAAGCCAAACCGTTCGCGTTTTACGAGCAGAACCCCTGCGGTCAGAAATATGAAACCTATCAAAATAGAAAATACACAGATGTTTTATGAAATGACCGAACGTGTTTATGTACCGTCGACGGACGCGTGCTTTGGGGATTTTTGTTTAAGTTCAAGTCGAGAGGCTTGGGTTTCTTGGGTCGGTAAAGGCTGAGGTTACGTGCAAAACACTATTGGAAAAAGTACGCTAAAAAGAGGGGGCGTGACATATCTACTATTGGTTTCCATAGGTAGAACAAGAAAATAAGTCCGAATAGGTTACTCGTACTTCTAGACAAACGTGCTCCATCGACGACTTACGTAAGATTTTGATCAAATGCATAATGATAAAAATATAAAAATATTTTTTAAGTTTTTCATTTTTAGTGGTGCTACTTGGACGACGTCGTCGTCTACGCTGAAATTGAAATAAGCAAAAATGCTCATAACATCAAAACTACTGAACCAAACTGAATCAAATTTAAAATAGCCTTACTTTCGGAAGTCGGTGTTAAAAAAACAAAGAAGCAAAACCAAAAACACCGACTTCCGAATGTAAGGTTATTTTATACTTTGTAGTGTTTTGTTTGGAAGTCGGTTATATTTTTTTTTGTTAAAAGTTTTTTTGATCACATATTTTCTAATCAATTTTTCTAAAGAAAAATTAGTTTTTCACTGTTACCTGAGCATTTATACATTATCAGCAGTATGTATAAACGCGGCATGTTGTACCTATAAAACATACCGCATTTATACACACTACTGAGTATTGACACACATAGGTATTATAGAAATTCAACTGATGCCAACAGTGAAATAGTAAAAGTAGAAAATATTGGGAAACAATAAACCGAATTCAAGCATGGCGAGCCAAATATCTTAGAGGTTACCTCTCTCTTTCTCTCTCCTTACCTCTATTTCTTTTTGTTCTACCATTGGCACTGATCGCAGTATTTTTCCTTTACTTTCAATCCTGAAAGTCGACCATCACCTTTCCAAAAAATAGTTTTACATAGTTTAATGCCGTGATCAGGGGGGCTAAAATGGCCACTTTAGAATCAGAAAGCACATCACGCTACCCGTCAATGTCAAATTATCCCAATCAACGTTGAACCTAATGCGTTAGCGATAAAGATGCAAATTAAGTTTGACAGATTGTCGTGTGATTAATATTATGATTATTTTATCATCTGCCTAGCCTTTTCCCAACTATATTGGGGTCGGCTTCCAGTCAAACCGGATTTAGCTGAATACCAGTGTTTTACGTGGAGCGGCTGCCTACCAGACCTCCACAACCCATTAACTGGGTAACACGGTACTTCGTGGCAAGACTGGAGTCAGATTTACTGGCTTCTGACAATCCGTAACGACTGCCATAGATCTACAAATGACAGCCGGGACCAACGGCTTAGCGTGCTTTCCGAGGCACGGAGGAAACTCGGTATGTTAAGATGGTCACCCATCCAAAGACCTACCTTGGCAAGCGTTGCTTAACCGTTAAGATCGACCTGTGCGGCTATTATTATTTAGCCACGAGCTCCTCATTATTCCTCACTATGATTAGTTTATGATCCTCCTAAAGTGGCACTTTTAGCCCCCCAGAAAATCAATTCCACTTCAATACATAGGTATATCTATACCTAGAATAGGACATATCAATTTAAAGCACTTTAACTAGGTGCATTAGCGCATTGTACCGGCACAGACTGAACCCTAAACCCCCGGGGAGCGACCCCCGCAGGGACACCCGGGGTTCTAATGACCCCCACCTATTGTTCGTAGGTGGACGGTACCTAGTCTGATTGGACTTATGGGTTGTTTAGTTTTAAATTGCGTGGACAATTGATTAGGAATTGCCTTTCAAGAGATTCGGGGGGTGCCCATTTTAGATATGAAATTGAATGGAAAATATTGATTGAAAGTCGAGAGTCAGACCATATTAATTATGACGTTTTCTACGCAAGCAGCGCTGATAAACAGTAAGTACAATTCAAAAATTTTATTTTTAAATTTGTTGACTCGCGCAACTTCGTCTGCGTCACAATTTCCATTACTGCTCCGCTCCTATTGGTCTTTGCGTGATTATATATTGCCTTCCTCGATAAATGGGCTATCTAACACTGAAAGAATTTTTCAAATCGGACCAGTAGTTCCTGAGATTAGCGCGTTCAAGTAAACAAACAAACAAACAAACTCTTTAGCTTTATATACTACTCTGTCAAGAAAGTACCGGGAAAAGATCAATAATACACAAAATGTCTGTTATTCATCCAAATTTATTTTATCACCTTCAAAGTATGCTCCTTTAGAAACGATACACTTGCGCCAACGAATAATCCATTCATCAAAACATTTTTTAAACGCTGCTTCCGGAATTGAGTTCAGTTCTCGCCGCGAATTCTCCTTTATGTCTTCTATCGATTGAAAACGGGTGCCACGAAGTGGTAATTTGAGTTTAGGAAAAAGAAAAAAGTCAGCAGGAGCCATATCTGGTGAATATGGTGGTTGCTGGATGGTATTTGTTGAGTGTTTGGTTAAAAATTCGTTCACAATGATAGCCTTGTGCGAAGGCGCATTGTCGTGGTGCAAAATCCAAGAATTTTCTTTCCACAAATCTGGCCTTTTTCGTCGAATTTATTCTCTTAAACGCCGCATAACGCTCAAATAATATTCTTTATTTACCGTTAGACCTTTCGGTAAGAATTGAGAGTGCACAACACCGCGATAGTCAAAGAAAACAGTCAACATGACTTTGACTTTTGATCGACTTTAGCGTGGTTTTTTCGGTTTCGGTTCAGTTGGAAGGCGCCACTCCGAAGCTTGTTGACTAGTTTGCATGTCAAACTCGTAAACCCACGTCTCGTCACCAGTAACAATGCGTTTCATGAATGTTGGGTCCGAACTGACTCGTTCTACCATGTCCTCAGCGACTTTCATGCGATTGAGTTTTTGGAAAAAATTCAGATCTTTTGGGACTAGCCGAGCAGCAACATGTTTCATACCCAAATGATTAGTTAAAATGGTACGGATCGACTCGTGAGATACAGAAAGTTCGGCGGCTATCTCTCTCAGAGTTGAATGGGGATTTTCAGTCACTATTTCCTTCACTTTTGCGATGTTAACTTCAGTTGCAGACGTTGACGGCCTACCAGAGCGAGGCAAATCTTCCATCACATCTCGACCGCTTTTGAACGCTTTGAACCACTCATAAGCACGAGTTTTTGATAAAATCGATTCACCGTTAGCCTTCTGTAACATTTTCAGTGACTCCGAACACGAAATTCCATTGGCGATGCAAAATTTAAGACAAACTCTTTGTTCGATATTTTTGTCCATTACGAAATTCGCAATACACACTATATATGATATTACTAAAACCAGCACTGTATTTAATATAAATAACAAATGCAACTCAAACTCCGCGCCAAAATGGAAAACAGTTGTGCCAATCTAACAACTACAAAAAAACAAAAATTTTAATTTGGAACCATAAACAAATCATCCATTCCCGATACTTTTTTGACTGAATGTATTAGTATAGATAAGATATAAGATAGTAAAACAACAGAGCATTTCTTGGAGTTGTGACTTAATCAAGCGTCTTATCGTGCAAAGCATGGAAGGTACCAGAGGACGAAGAAGGTCATCTTTGCGATGGTCAAATTAATTCAAATGCTAAAATGGTCTCTACAATCTTAAAAAAGCGGCCAAGTGCGAGTCGGACTCGCACACGAAGGGTTCCGTACCATAAAACTAATTTTTTATTTTTTTATTATAGCGGCAATAGAAATACACAATCTGTGTAAATTTACCTACTATACAACTCGTTGACAGACAGACAGACGGACGGACAGCGGAGGCTTAGTAATGGGGTTCCGTTGGTAAAAATTAGAAACTAACGGTTATAAAATTCTGCTCCTAATTGGAAAATGGGGTGTTATCAGAATTCTCCTCATAACTCACCGTGTAAAGGTGCTATCAGAACTCATTAATGTCTCAAGATCAACAGTAGTCTCAGTTGTCGGTACAGATAGCCACGATTAGCTTAAAGCACATAATTTAAGAAACGAGGTCGACTCCCCAACAGCCAGTTAAGGCAAGAATTAAACTGGGCTTAAAGTGAATTATTGGACACCGCGACCGCGAGATCCAAGAGTTAGTCTTATCTTGTTCTTTTTCCTCATTTAATAGCTCGATTTAACCGCCGTTAATATTCGGTGCAACTTGCCAGATTGAAAATTTTCGATTTAGGTCGAATGTGACCATTTCCTATATTATTCGGTTTCCTCAATTTCGTGTATGTTACCGGTGGATAAGATTTTGTAATAATCTTTGATCTGAGACAATTTTAATTTGTACAGCTATTTCGTTCATTAAGGTTGAACGAAACGGTTGCCTTCTCAGTGGATATCTAAATTCAACTTTCTTTGATCCCTCAGACAACTCGTAAGAAACCAGTAATGATGAAGCTATGGGACTTCAAAACAATCTCTGGATTCAAGTTAAACTTCAATAAATTAGACAGCACAAAGACACTTTACAAAACTAGTTGAAAACTTTAGGTTATAGCAAAGTAGCAGCATTAATATACTCTATCACTTCGAAGTTTAAAACCTCCGCTATTAGTGCAAATCCACAGATCAAAAAGAACAGAAGACTAACTAGCCGCAATAATAATAATTCCCACCGAAAATTATTATGGTGTTTCATAGAAAAGCTTTTAGACTGTAACATCAAACTTTTCTACCTACGACATTATTTTACTACGTTGTCAAACTAAACATGTTTCGCATTTTTAAAAAGAGGATCGTAAAATATAAAAACACTCAGGTGACTCTGCTCTGACACAATAATTTATATCTTCGGCCTGTCTCTATGAGGACAAACTTATAAGCGAGATGAGAAAATCTACTGTAAGTCCTAAATCATCTATGGTAAGGTTGATTTTCAGGTGGATTAGTTAGAAATTTCAGCAAATAAAGAAGTGGTTATTAATTTCAAACACTCGCGATCTAGAAATGAGAGGAATAATCTTTGAAATTTAGTTAATGATCAATTTTAGCGCGAGCACACCGACGTGGCGTCCGAAAAATTACGTAGGAAATACTAAATAAACGTAACGACGTGGATTTATTAGTGATTTTAGTTTGTTTGTAAAGAACATACATACAAGCAAACAGTCTCGGAAACTATTTCCGTTGGTCTTGCAAAATACATATTATTTGAAAACCGGATTTATTTAGCTTGATGTCAAATCACATCAGTGGCCACCATACAAATGGCCTACTACGTAATACTACGTAGTTGGCATCACGGATACCAATACCAATTTGGTACGTAATATTGAGTAGTATAGATAGGCACCACTTTTTTTTTTAATTTGTGATGGGTTTGCTTTTGACTCCAGTCTAGGTCAGAGATGACAGAGACAAAGTCTACGATGGAGCGAGCATACCCAGAAAGTTATTTTATCCAGATTACCATATATAATCTATATCATGATAACCAGCTACGTAATATTGCGTAGTTGGCATTTAATGTGATAAAGAATTCCTTTTTACTAATGTTACAATAAATCAAGGTATTTTTGTGTGAAATATACGGGGATATTAGAGAAATAAATAAGTTTGTATCGGTGGGTTGTCATCGCGCGTTATTTTTCGAGATCAGCTGAGAGAGCAAGGTTATTGACACGATGAGAGACGCGTGTCATTAGTTGTATTGAAAACAGTCGTTTTCTTGAGCCAATGTTCGTGATAAACAAGGTGTAAGAAAGTGTTTACGAGGTGGTTGAGTTAATAATATGTGACATCAAATAGTTTTTTATTCTTTTATTTTAGTTCAAAAGTTTATTAAATCTTCATTGAGTTCAAAAACGGCAGGAATTAGAAGCGGTGTCTATGTTTCATTTTTGTAAACTCCGTAATGATTTTTACAAACAGTTTGCCCATGTAAACGATTACTGATGAAGTAATATCCTCACTGTAGGACGTATCTACTCTAAATGCCACGCCAAAAAGCTCATCTGCATATTGCGAATACTGATTGCAGATTAGAATAGAGATGAAAAAAACAATCATTACTATTTTGGTTGGTACTTACCTACTTTGTGTATTGAAGCAGAACTGAAAAGAGATAAAATAAGATTAGGTTTAATCAAACTTACTTGGTTACTTCCAACCAAACATAAACACATTTCCACTTCCATCATCGAATCCCTCCACCAACCGTTCTCTCCACAAATGTATAATAACACAAAACAAAACGTAAACAAAAGCAAATCGAACTCATAATTAAATCAAGTTTAAATCAATCACTTCCGCGGACTATAATAAATCAAGAGGCCGGAATCCCGCGCGATCCCCAAAAATCCGGGACACGGGACGTTGATTAAGATCCCGGAGAAGTAAAATATTCATTAATTGATTCCGCGCCCCTCGGAAGATACCCCTCATTACTTGAGGGTTGATTAAGCGAAGCAACCTGGATGTACGTGGGAGAATGTCTCTTGGAGCGTTTAGATGCCACGATACGGTTACGTTACGACACGATTCATTTTCCGTCTGGATCGTGTTCTTGGTGAATTGGCATTGATGATCAAGACAATACCTAATGTGATTTTGTTTACATACCTGCCCATCAAACTATCAACTAACTAAAATTTGTTGGGCTGAAAAAAACCAAAACGAGCAAAACAACCTCTATCATTACGCTTGCATACCATAAAGAATTAGGGTGCCGGTCCATTTGCGTGGAGCGAGGCAGCAGAGCCATGGAGATGTCAGTCAAAATGTCAGTAACTCACGTGTTGCGGAGATTTTATGCAATTCCATTGATTAATAATTCCCCGTTTCTAAGCTCCGCTGCCTCGCTCCGCGTCAATGGACAGGCAGCCTGATGGGCAGATACCATAAGGAGGTTGTATCGACACCCACTCACACCATTTTGTTTTAAACCTAGCTTTCTTAAAGCAACATCATTCTTAGCCTTATAAAAATCTCGATACAAATAACTTTTCTAGTTTTTTTTTTATATAAGCTGACATAATCGTACGCTGTAAAATAACCCGCCCTAGACAAACGCGGTGTACACGGTAGGGCGACGCTGACTGCGCGCACCGCTAATGGGTTGATGTCATTCACTACGTTTTGATGAACAACAACACTAAGGAGTTGCACGAACTAAATATTTTTAAGATGAAGACAGAAAAAGAAACGAAAAGTTGGAAATAGATGAGAATTAAGTTATGATATTTAATATTAAAATGTGACAGACTATTTTGAATGATTCGATTTGAAAAAATATAGAAATCCTTCATCAAATCAGCTTGCGTGTTATTCTAAAAACGAATGTAGCTGATACTTACTAAGAAGTAACAAAACTGAGCAATGTCGGTCCCAAAAAATATGATTTATCTCTATTTTCATAACTGTATGATTTATGATTGGTTTCCAATTATGAATCATTTCGTTTTGAAATATTAAGGGGAATGCGAGCGCGTGTAATGTTCTAAGAACGTCGGTAGGGTGCGCCCACCTGTCAAGCGGAGTAACGTGACAGGTCCACTCGTGCCAAGCATTTGTTTCAGCTGACAGTTTACTATGCTTCGTCACTGTAGCCCGGAAAAATAGCCAGCCCTAGTTTCTACCAGTATATGAAAAATATAAATAAACAATAGAAACATAACAATAACAATAAAACATGTATAAACAGTCTGTGTCATTCTTTATTATCATTAGGTAGGTAGTAGAGACATTCAATTGCCTAACATAACTATGAAATTTTGCTGACAAAATGACAAACGTGACGACAGCGACGATTAAAATAATATAATAATAATCTTTATTTAAAACAAAATGCTTCTTAAACAATGATTTTTGTTTGGAGCCTCCTTTTAGGCAAACAATGCCTGTGTTAGGAGACTCCGCTCTTCCATATCTAGATAAATGTTACATAATAATATATTACAGCATGTTGCTACTATATCAAATGAATCCCAATATGATAAAAAGTTTTGTATCGAACAGAGAATTAAACATTTCTTACTACTCAAAAGATATTACTCCGTATTAAATATACGGCCAATCATTAAACGACAAGTGTACTAATTGGAGCCACTATTTATCAGCTGAATAATTTTAAGAAAACAAAGCACCAAGTTTTTAAAATAGTATTAAAACTAGAGAGGAGTGCCAAAGGAAAATATGGATGGATTGTGTGAGGAGCGATATGAAAGAAAAGGGAGTTAGTAATAGCGTGACGACTGATAGAACAGAATGGAAGAAAAAACGAGCTGCGCCGACCCCAAGTAACATGGAAAAGAGCAGAAAGATGATGATTTAAACGTACTACTTAAAGTAATACAATATTTTCGGCCCCATCTTGTTTAACCACAAATCTTTTGTTATTGAATAAGAACGACTCCACGCCCTCCATGTCTTACCTACGGCATATTAATTAGAGGTAAACAAGTTCCTTTGTAAGATTTTCACTTCGTTCGACGACGTTATCCCGGAGATAATAACATCTAAATATACGCACTTGCTTGTTCACGAGTCGGTATGTGTATGTAGAGGTAAGTAGGTATGTAAAAGAAAAACATTGAATGTTTCAGATGTTTATTTTCTCAAGGGCTGAGAGGGGCTGGCTTTTGTTTTGTTAGAACTAGCTCTAATTAGATTTACTGAAATAAAATGGTCTTATATTTTGAGGTACGAATAACTAGGAGGTATTTAAGTAAATATGAATAGATAACATCTGGACAGGCGTGCTCCATCCTCGAACTACATCATCGCTTTCCATTCAGTGAGACTGTGCTCAAACGCGGCCCCATCAAACAAAAAAAATATGGCGTTTAGATGAGGCTTGTCCACTGAAGAAATATAATTAGTTCGTCAGTTAATCATCAAAAAATATTTGACCCGTTTTATTTCTTTTGTTACGTAAACCAAAATTGACGAAGATACGATGCTTTTAAAATTCTCAATACGTCACGCCGTGGTATAATTTTTAGTGCGTTCTGACGTCACGAGCCCCACTCCCGAGTTTTTATGCGTTTTATCTTTGTCCAATATTCATTGATTTACAAAAACAAAAAGCACGTTACTTTGCAATTTATTGATTGTGGGAACTAGCGTACGTAAGTACGTTTGTTTTAATTACTACTAGAAACCCTATGACTTTTTTTTATTTCAGCCGATTTATGGCATTTTATAATTTTTTTCAGAATGCACTTTCTGTTACTTCCAAGACTCTTCATAGAATCCCATATCTGATTTTACCAGGACCACAACTACAGCATAAACCGGTCCCCAAGATTAATCATAATCATAACAGGAGGTGCGACTTGCGACTAATTGGCGCGACTGCAAATTAATTGATTATCTGTGTCGTACCGCGCTGTCGCCCGACTAAGGCGACAGCGCTACTTATCTTCACTCTAATAGTGCGTTTACACGGCCAATTTTTTTGAGCAATTTTGCTGGGCAACACGTATGGATCAATCTGGAGCAATTTAGTGGAGCAATGTGCAACAAAACGGCAATTGTTTTAGCAATATTATTTCTAATTGCTCCACATATTCCACATTGCTCTCTCGGTGTCTTGTTTTTTTTTTCAGCTACGTGTATTGCCAGGTGTCTTGGAGTTTCTCTATACCGCTCAATGTTGACATTACAAAACATTTCGCCGAATTGATGCTTGCAGCTATTACCGTAAATCGCTTGATTTTTTATAACGTCACACTCATCCAGTATTGCCTACAATTTTCATGGCCCATGTAAACGCACCTTAAGAGGTAAAGGGCAGCGTAATTTTGGATGGCATCTGTCATCTATGTATATTTCATTCAAAAAGCATTAGTTGAAGCTGTGTGCGATTGGTACGGTAGTGGATACCATGAAGTAAATCATAAAGACTTGGTTTTCTTCGTGAGTGAAGTTCAGGTTTGAAAACCTGACTTTTTCCTGTAAGTAAAAGCTTTTAGGCTGGGTCTACATTATAATCATGTAGTCATCTAGGTTCTGTACTTTTTAATTGAAAGCTAAGTTTGACCAAAGATTTAGTCTACTCTCCAGTGTGGGTCCAAACACCAGCGTATTTCGATTCCTTCGGTCTAACTGTACATTTTTTTTTAATGATGGGAAATCATCAAATGACTCCTTCCGCTTCCGCGGAGCGAAAGGGAGTGTCAGACTCTTACTGACTAAAACCCATCCGTGTTCCTCCTTGCGTTCCGGTTAGTGCCCTTTGCGTTCCAGGGCGTGGCGTATCTTTCAAACGGATTCCGCACCTCGGCAGGCACTGCCCCTAGCGGGCCCCGTCTCCCATGCTGACAGCTCCTTGAGGCGCGCGTGGAACACAGCGTGCCCCCGACCCTGGCCTGGTCTAATTGGACGGCGAGCAACCCAATGCTCTAACAGTACCTACATATGCTAGTTCTCTATGATTAATAATCTTAATAAAGTACCTAGTTATTTTAAGGTGAATGCTCCAGGGTAGCCCGCGAAATTCAATTCTATGTTTTTTGCAATTTGCCGGTCAGTGTGAAGCTGTATGTGGACCAAATGCGATCCGCGACCGTAACGCGTATTTATCTAAAGAATTATAACCATTTTAATCATCAATATAGCCCTCTAAGTTCATGTAGTTCGAAAGAATGAATATTTCAGAAATAATTTGTAAATGAATTTCGCGGGCTACCCTGGAGCATTCACCTTAAGCGATAAACGGTACCGATATTCTGAAATATATCTTCGAAGAGCTGAATTTACATTGTTTCGTGATCATGCAAAAAAAAGCTGTCGCTAAATGTGTACCTAGGTACAGCCACAATATAGATCGAAACTCAGTTACTCGTGTGCTGCTAACTACCTGGCAGACATTCAAGACTGACTGGACCGAACACTTCTCGCTCAGGGTTAGCGTTATCTAGGTACGACTATTAGTGGTAATCTTTATTTATGATGCGAGCTGAAAAAAGTTTCTAACAGCGAAACACTAATGGAGCAAACTTTTGTGTTTCGATTTACGTAATTTATTAAGTACGCAAACATATGTCTGTTATGATTTTGAAACCGTTCGTATTATGTTTAGTATTATTTTGATAATTTTTACACAGTAATAATATCGAAGAAGCAAATTTAAGGATCTTGAACAAGACCATAAACCTAGTTGGATATCATTACATCCGATACGAAGAGTCTAAACCCTGTCTCCGTCTGCTATCATAGTGAAAGGTAGCTAATTTGGTAAGTAGTTTTAAAACCCAGGCAAATTGTCTTAGTAATTGTCCGTTGATTTCACAAAAAAATAAAAATCTTCACAAAAAAAGATTAGAAATCAAGAGACCCGTGGACTCCCTAATATATTTTTCATGGGATTTAAAAATTACCTTTATTATTAAATAATAAGGAACATGCATGAAAAACATGTTTATCATCTTAACAGTTTATTTAAAAATATACAAAAATATAATACTAACAGTGAAAATAGAATCAAAACTACTCGAAAAACGAAGGAGATATAATAATTTTAAACAAAAGTATTTATCCCTCTTGCGAAAACGCTATTTTATATATACTACTCTGTCAAGAAAGTACCGGGAAAAGATCAATAATACACAAAATGTCTGTTATTCATCCAAATTTATTTTACCACCTTCAAAGTATGCTCCTTTAGAAACGATACACTTGCGCCAACGAATAATCCATTCATCAAAACATTTTTTAAACGCTGCTTCCGGAATTGAGTCCAGTTCTCGCCGCGAATTCTCCTTTATGTCTTCTATCGATTGAAAACGGGTGCCACAAAGTGGTAATTTGAGTTTAAGAAAAAGAAAAAAGTCAGCAGGAGCCATATCTGGTGAATATGGTGGTTGCTGGATGGTATTTGTTGAGTGTTTGGTTAAAAATTCGTTCACAATGATAGCCTTGTGCGAAGGCGCATTGTCGTGGTGCAAAATCCAAGAATTTTCTTTCCACAAATCTGGCCTTTTTCGTCGAATTTGCTCTCTTAAACGCCGCATAACGCTAAAATAATATTCTTTATTTACCGTTAGACCTTCCGGTAAGAATTCAGAGTGCACAACACCGCGATAGTCAAAGAAAACAGTCAACATGACTTTGACTTTTGATCGACTTTGGCGTGGTTTTTTCGGTTTCGGTTCAGTTGGAAGGCGCCACTCCGAAGCTTGTTGACTAGTTTGCATGTCAAACTCGTAAACCCACGTCTCGTCACCAGTAACAATGCGTTTCATGAATGTTGGGTCCGAACTGACTCGTTCTAGCATGTCCTCTATTTTTGTCCATTATGAAAGTCGCAATACACACTATATATGATATTACTAAAACCAGCACTGTATTTAATATAAATAACAGATGCAACTCAAACTCCGCGCCAAAATGGAAAACAGTTGTGCCAATCTAACAACTACAAAAAAACAAAAATTTGAATTTGGAACCATAAACAAATCATCCATTCCCGATACTTTTTTGACTGAATGTATAGACGTCATAGAAGATGACGTCAAAGTTTACATCGGACTTCTCTTTCTAATAATAATCATTGTAGCTTTATATCTTCATCGCTGATGAAGGTTTAAAAAAAATAATTTCACGGTGGTTTACTAGAGCTAATAAGTATTTCATATTACAAATAAAAAAATCGCATGCATATAACCTAATTGGGTACATAAGCCTAAATAATCTTGACTTAAATAAACCAACTCAATCTTTAACCATTCTCCAAAACCCTACAAAGACCTAGATATAGCTAAAAATACTTCCCAAACTATCTCAGAATCGAAATAAACATCAAGAAAATGACAAGATTATTTTAACAGAATCACATTTGACACACATACATCAATATTAAAGAGATTCTTAATGTCGTACACACGCTCGGCTATAACCCCGCTATAAACGATCTCTTCTTGGAATCAAAGCGAGTTTACATCAACATACCTTTGGGAAAATGGCCAAACGCCGTTCATTCATCGCGAGAGAGCGTGGGTGGCGATCGCAGCGCCTCCAGTGGGGAGTAGCGGCAACTTTGTTATTTGAAGCGAAGTTGTTTTGCGATTTTTTTTCTGCTGTAGCTATTTTTCGTTGCTTTATTTAATTAAAAATAATTCTGTAGGTAACTCCATATTTTTTATTGCATCATATGACGGAATTGTTGAATTATAATGCTGTTCTGTTTCGCATTTGCAAAGAGCATAACACTGGGGACCTATTTTTGTAAAGCTATCAATGGTTACCAGAAGTTTAATGTTTTTAACTGTGTGTGATGTGATACTTACTGAATTTCCTTGGTAGGTAAAACTTTTGCATTCAGTTTTTCACACAAGTGGCCAACGTCATCTGTCAGTACCTTTACATTTACTTAACAAATCGAACTAATAATAATACCAAACTACACAATGTCCAGCCAACATATTTAAGCATTATCCATCAGAACAATCCACTCATAATATACCTTACAAAGGACCCAATGAGCCTATTATATTAAAAACACAATCAACATTTTTATTACTGGCACACGTTCGAAATTTATTAACCCATCCCTACCTTTATTGCCCTGTAAGCCCCAGTGCAAATAAAATAATATAAAACGAGAAAAAAAATGACCGTTACGCCGCGGGCGAGTTCTTAATTCAAAAAACATTTAAAATGGCCGCTGTAAGTCGCTGCATACGAATGCGTTTTATTGTGCGCGGGCTGGGATGGTTTTATTCGGAGGGGTATGAATTAAATTGTTAGATTGTAATGTGGGTTAGTAGAATTGTGGATTTCATGATATTTGCAATTTATCTTCTTTCCTTTTATTTAGTGCTTTTGAAATTACCATGCTAAATTATTAGCGATAGTAGCAATACTTGCATAAAAATATTCAAAATACTGAGCTGACTACGTAAAAGTCATTATACACGACCTCATTCTCTTTACATCACGTCCCCACACCCAAATACTTTTTAAAGGTTCACCTTTTAATGAAAAGATCGAACAATAGTGCTGCCCTAGTAGCCGCGGGGCGTAATAAGTGGCGAACGGGGGCGATCTCAAGTGGGAGCGATCCGAGCGATGCGAGCTGAGGTGAGCGATCGATTGTGAATTGCAATTTAAGAGGAGCACATCGTTTTGGCCAGATGTGTAGTTTCGTCGAGTGGTAATTGGATGTGTGCACTTTTGAGCACGGGCGGTGGATTAATTATTTTATCGTTGGTAGGTAAGTGCTTCTTGTGACAAAATTATTGTAAACTGCATTGGAAAGGACACTTGATTCTTATTTCGAAACTACAGGGGATTTTTTAGCTAGGAAATCCTGAAAAAAACTAACCTTTTCGTTTCCTTTTCAACTCAGAATATGAGAAATTGTTTATTGGATTTAAAAAATGAAAGTAGGTTGTCAATTGGATGGATAAATGTGATCGTTTACCAATCGCAGAAGAGTATAAAATTAAAACGAAGTTTAAAGACAAAGAAATAATATTTAACCCCGTGCGAGTAAACTAAATAGGTAAATTAGTTTCTTATTAGGTACCTACTTACACTTAACGTAGTTTCATCTAAATAAAAACGCCGACTCATCGCGCTTTCTCGCCTCATTGATGACGAATGCTGCTCAGCATCTCTTCTATTTTGACAAACAAACCAGTGAGGACCTATATTCCTTTTTGTTCTTCTGTTTTCTTCAATTGGATGTAGGTTTATTGAGGCTAGGAGCGATTGAGGGTATCAAATCACCTGTTGAAATGGCGTCGAGTCGATTAGAGCGGCCGATTTGAATAGTTTGGCGCAATGGTTTGGCGTATGATGACTATTTGGAAGGATTTATTACTGTCGTTGTATTATGTCGTATTGTCATATTGTTTGTCGTCATTGCTTGCGTGTAGTAAATATTGAAAATGGGGTCACTTTTTGGGGGCAAATGAGAAAATAAAAAAATGTTTTTCGTAAGTCCCTACTGATGAGCAGTCAATTTATTTCAATTTTCAAATATCTTTATTTGCCATAAAAAATAAAGAAAAATGCACTTACGCTAAGATTCATTAAAAACATAATAACAACTAACTGATGGGCAGTGTGATGTATCAAATGAAAAGTTGTGAAAAGTATTGTGAGAGTTTGGATTTTATTTTATTAATAATCCTAAAATAAATGTTGTTGAAGTTAATAAAGAAATTGGAATTTTGAAATAATAGGGAGTAGTTATTTGCCTAACGATTATAGAAAATCTATAAGAATAGAATAAAGGAAAATCTATAAGAATAAAAAGAAACGAATTTTAAAGAAGTCTATGGTTTTTTTTAAGCAAATGTTAAAAATCTTTGCACGTGAGTTCGTCTTGCACTGGGCCAGTTTAGACCGTTTGCGACTACAGTTCGCATTTGAAAGTTGCTTATTTAAATCACTACATTTGGCTCTCTGTTTGCATAACAGAATCCAATAACATCATTTATTTTTTGAACATTTTAACCGTCAAAAAAACAATAAAATATCCGACAAACAATAAATAATATTGCGGGGGTATTGTTATATTCAAACGCGCGTGCTCTCAAATCCCCTTAGCCAGCCAGGTGGGGATCTACGAGCAATACGGGCATACCGTGGGGCTCAGTGGGCATAGTGCGGGCTCCCTGGCCATCGGTGGGGCATCGTGGGGATTAGTGCTGTGCAGCTATGCCGCGGGGGACGGGGTGATTAGTCCATAATACAGATTATGGGGTAGTTCCGTGAGTGATGCTTGTGCAAATTTTTGGGATGAGAATTTGTGCGTGTGCATGGTTTTGGGAAAGTATGTTTGAGTAAACAATTTTGTAATAATATTCCAGACTAGCTTCTGCCAGCGGCTTCGCCCGCGAGGTCCTTAAGGAACAAAAATAAAATATATCTCGGGATAAAAAGTAACCTATGTCCTTTCTCAGGCTCTAGCTATACTATCTGTGTACCAAATTTAAATCGGTTCAGTAGTTTTGCCGTGAAAGCAAGACAAGACACACAGAGTAACTTTCGAATTTATAATATTAGTAAGGATTTAGTTAAACAAATTTTATAAGTAGGTACTTATATACATAAACTTTGCTGCTACGTACATAAGTGATCTCAGCCACCTTAGCTCATCAACAATATCTGGGCATAAGTACATACTTATGCCCAGATATTGTCACATAATTACATAACTATATAATAACAATATAATTACACACTGTGACATAATTTATGTCTGGGTTAGGTTAGACACATGCCTAACCTAACCCAGACATAAATTCTGTCAAATACTCCATTGAAGATTTTACTTTTGCGTAAAAATTTCCTTCTCTGCTGCTAAACAACTCTGAGAAATTTCCCGTTTTTCTATGATTAGATACACTGGCTGTCATATTTATAAAGCAAAAACAAAGCAATGTTATTTAGCATCAGAACCGAAAGGTGAAGTAAACTTTACATAAATGTGGATCACATTTATACATATAAAGTTTACTTCGCCTTTCCCAAAGAGCTCTACTAAAACGGCATATTTTCCAATACTATGAAATTTTAATGTTTTCTTACCTACTAAAACATGCAATAATACGTCTACCTTCCACATTCAAACACGGTCAACCAAAGCCAACATCCACTCAAAAATAAATCCTCGAAAAATGAAGTACACAAACAAGTTAAAGGTGGCCGTCCACTATCCCTTTTATCCGCACTATAATAAACTGTCGGACATTTGTCAGCGATACCTTCGGAGGCCTGACTTCTGAAAAACAAAATTTTACGCAACACATATCATAGTGGACTGGGGTGCGGTGGTGACGCACTGGGTGGATTAGACGCTGCGGTCGCTATTCTGATTATAACCAGGGATGTTATAGATATGATATTTCGGATCTAGATCCGGATATGGATATAGGAATAAAATTATAATGGTTTCGGATACGGTTACAAATATGTATGAATTTCGGATTATCCGTTAGTATCGGATATTTTTGGTTACGAATATTAGATTGAAGTAAAATATAAACACAAATAGTATTTAATAATTAGGTTTCACCTAGTCAATGTTATCATTTGGTATTATAAACAGTTATATAGGTAAGTAATGAAACATTTCGTTTTATTTAGACTCCGCCCTTATAGGAAACTATCCGAAACTTGTGAATCGGACACGGTTACGGATATATTTTTATTTCAGATATCTGATAGTTTCGGTTACGGTTATATATCGTAGCTCTAAACCTCTGACTGTGAAAACTTAGGTGGAGTAAGCTTGAACTGAAGTATCCTCCTTGTTTGAATGGATTCCTTACTTCATGTTCACTTCATTTAAGTTTTACGATAAGATTTTTACAGAATAACATTTTTGTTGGTGCATAATCTGGTGAATTA
Organism: Lacanobia oleracea; assembly: GCA_950371165.1. NCBI lineage: Eukaryota > Metazoa > Arthropoda > Insecta > Lepidoptera > Noctuidae > Lacanobia > Lacanobia oleracea. The sequence goes on from OX493387.1 coordinate 1,408,294, forward strand.
AAATTTCTATTAATACAATCTTTTAAAAGAGTAAACGTTATTTACACTAGATTGTTCCATATGAATGCCGAATAACGCCTTATTTATTAATAAATATGAGGTTCTGAAATTAAGATTTCAGTACTGGACCTTTACTTACTGACAAAAATAATTTGATATAGTGATCCAGCCAATCTTGGGACAAAAACGTTGGTTCATTGTAACTGAAAAGGCATTGTTCAAGTAAGATAATATTGTTTAATTCAATTTATTGAATTAATTTGTCCACACTCATAGAAGAAAAGTTTTTGGAATGAGTTTGAGCAGCACTAAAAGTTTTTTTTTGCTTAAAGGAACCAATGCTCAGCGAGTTTGAAACCCAGTGCGTATCCAAGTTAGGGCTCACATATAGGGGGCGCTCCGAGGACACGGTCAGTGCGCGCGCTCTAAAGAAGTGAATAAATCTGCCGGACGAACGACAAGGTGAATATAAATATAAAGAATCCGCGGACAAACTTCCGGACTTAACAGGGTTGCTACGTGGAAATAAATCTTATCTCAAATTATTTTTCATTGGATTTTTTATCAGATTTATTGTGTAAAAGTGTAACGAAACACTAGTTTTTCTGTTTATTTAATTTACATTCATTTGGTCGCTATTGAAGACGACATAGATAGTAATGGGTCATCAAGCCAGCTTTCCTATGCAAAAAAAAAAATTGAAGTAAAACCAAACTTTGAAACGAAGGCTTGTCAACTTGACGAATATTTCAGAAGTCAAAATCCATAGATATCTGATATATTATAATAGTCTGTTAAGGTCAAAATAAATGTTGTAATACACATTTACTTTAAGTTATCGACCTAAAACATTCAAACACATAAAAATCCTCAAAATATTAGCGCAAACAGTCAGCCCTGTTGTTTGCGACGCGGCAGAGCGGTCACCGTGAAAGGCTAGGTGATCATAAAGTCCCGCGCATGTTCTTACATAATAATATTCTTGAAATATTCCCCCGGGACCGACCGACCTAGCCGCGACAGGGAAAACTGTGGAAGAAATGCCTTCTAACTTATTTATCTACATACGTTTACTTGGGTGAGTTTTATAAAGGATAACTGGTCATTGAGTACGTTTCTTCAAATGGGATATTCAAGATTTTAACCCAAGTAAGTTGAGAGGCAAATTGGGTGGCTTTCCAATAATCCTTATAACAAATTTATAGGGTTAGAAAATAACGGTGGGTAGGTAGGTACTGAGATGAATCTAGACCTAAAACCAATTTCGTCTGAGTCTTTTAGTTTTTTTACCATGGAGCGATAAGGCGTATTCCTAATTCTCTTTTTCTGAGTTAAACTCTCCAAGTCCAGGCAATGAAAGCCTTTCAAGAAATAATAAATAAATAAAATGTATAATAGCCTGTACCTACCATTTCTGGGCAAATTTTTCTATTGATTTTCCCCATGTTCTAAATATCACCAATTTTCGAGTTTTATTTAACTAAGTATTTTTTTTTTACAAATAATGGCGTCTCCACTTCGTCGTAACAGCGTACAGGAGGGATGTGCAGGAAATGGTCAGCGGAGACAAACTACTCGCGGCGCGCGACACGCGTCATAACGCGCGGCCTGTCGCGGACCCGTCCAGTGTGCGCCGACGTTTACTTTAAAATATACCTTGTTATTATCGTTATGGGGTCGTAGATTATAAATTGGGAAGAGAAGAATTGGGGACGAAAAATAAGGAGAAAACAAAGACTAGGTAGTAATTTTCATGTTTATTTAGCACATTTTACTTTCAATTTTTACTCAGTCAGTAGTTTCAGAACTTCCAAACTGCCACACTTGCCAGATTCACATAGGTAATTAAAATTCATGTTGAAATTGCGATGCAGCAGTCAATAGTTTAATTTATCACTTATCATTTAAAGATTTTAGAGGTACCTACTGCTTTGAAATATGCCTGATATTTATTATTTTTCGTGCTATGAGCAGCACGAAAAATAATAAATATCACAAAACAGTTAAATTGAGAAATAAAAGTCCCAAATGCAAAAATTAAGCGATATAAATGCGTGAATACTTTATTACTAACGAATAGTTTTCTTCAGAAGTAAAAACACAGTCACATAACATCATACAAAACTGATTATAATGACCCTTTTATCTTCGCTCGATTTGTTTAATACTGCTCAGAAGTACCACTAAATCTTTTTAATAGCCGTTAAAAATTCAGACATTGGGCATTTCGATCAAAACATTGGGCATTAAAATATAAAAGCCGCCCCACACATCGGGTGACACCGCGCCGCGTCATTGCCGCCGCGTCTTGCCAATCGCGCGTTGTATTCCAAATTCAAATTACGCGAGCCGCTGACAACCGCCACTGGACCGTTAAATGCTTTGATTGGACACATTTTATCGCTCGAAGACGACCACACGCAAGTTTGGGTTTAAATATAAAAACGAGTGTTTCGAGTGATGTCATCGAATTTCATGTTTGTTGTGTAAATAATGAACATCTGGTAAGCTACGTAATATGGCTTAACGCAGATCGTGCTCCATTAACATACAAAAAGTCATGTCAATTAAAAGTACCTACTTATTTAATCCGTAATTGATTATTGTTAATTGATGGTACCTTGTCAACAACGTGTTATACCAGGTACTCTTCTACAGCTCATGTTAAGCGATTTGAGAAGAACTTATCTCATTTACTTATGTTGATCACAGACCAGAAACACCCACACCGCCAAAATAAGTCAATAAATCGTAGACGAAATAAAAACATTCTACATTTTCCAGACAAAATACAGCTAAAACAAACACCTATAGAAAATACCATTCGCCAAATCCCAAAACGCAATTTCCACCTTAATACCGCACAGTCCACACATCAGGTATCGCACAAAAAAGCACAAACCTCTCAAAATGAACATTCCTCCCGTACCTACTAATGAAACGTCTCCTTTTTTTCGCACTGCTCCGCTCCCGCAATCACACACTTATTCAAACATTTCCCTGTTTTAATATGTTTTTTTATAAGCAAGAGCGCATGTCGCATAATAACGTGGTCAAAGGATCGCTGTGCGAGGCGTTACGCGACGGTTAATGAAAACCTTTAGCTTTTGTTTGTGCGCGAATGTGTGTGTGTGGCTTTATGTGGTCGTGTTTGTGGTCAGTGGTGATTGATTGATATATCGTAACACGGTAGGAATAGATTTTGTGTTTTTTTTTTACTCAGGAGCTTTTTTTCGCAAACCGTTACAAGACAATGGCAGTTTTCAAACATCAAAGAGAAAATAAATTAATATAGGTTTTTGGAATTTCCGCTTTAAGTTGGCTATCACTAATATAACTTCAGAGCAATTCACAAAGATCATTCTCTGATAATAATTCTTTGTAATATTTCTGGATAATTAACTTCAGCCAATTTGCATACTCCCTTAAACTTCTTAATTACCTGTCTCATAATTATTTTACCAAACAGAACTTTACAGAAAACTCATTAGTACAAGCGACAATCTTCATTATTTACCTTGAGTTCTAATTAATTCCTTGTCATGGTTTTTGCTTCAGCTTTTGAGTAATATCTTTAGGACAGGTGAGAGAGAAAGCGCGCCATTCTTCACGTACGATAGACTAGGACGGGTATACGTCTCCGGTACCTGATTAACATCTTTTAGCAATTAGTAAAACACACAAAACTCCACCCCTGGCATGTTCTGATCCCCTGGTAGGTGATGCTTAAATATTCACTCGTAAATTACTTGAAAACTTACCGCGAAGGTGGCCGTGGAACTGAATTTAAATGCACTTCGACGTTGTACGAAGGAGATAAGGTACGCAATGTTTTGTTAATTAATGACGACTGTTCATTTAGAATTGGGATTTATATCCAACCTCCTCACAACTTTGTTATGCCTTTATAGTAGCTTAATGAAGAGGCTCTCCTAAACATCATTATCATCATCATATCAGCCGAAAGACGCCCGCCCACTGCCATGCTGGACATAGCCTCTCCCAAGTGTCGCCACAACCGGACCCGTGTGTCTCGCATCCATCGGCTCCCCGCGACCCTCACCGGGTCAAGGGTCCACCTTATAGGTACAAGTTGTACACAAGTTGGTAATGACAGAAGCTTTATTCCGGAAATAACAGAAACGAGCCGAATTTTACACCCCACAGCTCAACACAGGCGAGAAAACATCCCCAAAAGTGAAACATCGAAAAAATAAAACCATTATTAAAATATCCTCTTCCCGAAGTCGGTCAAACAAAAACCCCGAGTACCGACTGACACGCCGTATTTAATTACATACATTTTAAACAGCGACCTCCGTCCGTTTGTCCGACATATCGTCCGATCGCGCGGAAAATCAATTGATTATAAAAAGGTTTTTTCATGTAAAACATTTTGTGATGCCCGTTATTATTGACGGCTGTGGTTTACAGCGATTACGGTCCGTTTAATTTAAATTTTTGGAGCTCTAATTCAAAGAGGTATCTCGTTTTAAATGTATTACATATTGAACGTTCAATGGCATAAAATTACAAAAAGAATTAAAAACCACCACAGTGAAAAAATTAGGCTTTGATCGAACGTCCCCATGGTCTAATAGTATTTCAGGCATTTGTGGAATTACAAAATTTAATGATAGTGAGAAAAATCATTCACTTTAGCTTTGGAAACATCAGAATATACACACTTTGCAAACTGCAAAAGTTATAGCTACAACATAAACAATCAGAATCGAAATTAAATTCTGAGATTCGTGAAAATTACAACTGAAATCAATAGTAAAATATTTAAATAATAATATAATACAAAATTTAAAATTGACTGTAGTTATAAAACTACAGTAAATTTTGAATAGTTCTGGCGTTTTTTAGCAATCATCAAACATAGATGAGAGATGCCAGCTACATTTGCTACAACTACTTCAATGCTACAAAACCGCCAACCCACTGCAACAGCAAACAGATTGAATGTCCAAAAAACTTGAAGAGCATAAAGAATAGTTGGTGCTATTACAATAAACGGTATCGATCCGACGCTGAGAGTACACCTCGCCACTTGAGCCTGTGATAAACTGGGGGAAGTGCACCGAATATGAGATGTAGGGACGACGAAGCGGAGATGTGAAAGGATGTGGCATATTTTGCTCTGCATGTTTATGTCGAATTTATGAATGGATAAGAAAGATATGGAAGAAATCTATCAAGTTTTGTTAAATTAGTTTCCATACTAAATTATAAATAAATATAAAAGCCTTTTATTTCGTGCAAGTATCTTACAAAATGAAATTGAATCTATGTAGGTAGGTACTGTTTGTGACGAGCAAATTTAGGTACTATTTCCACTTGCAAGAACCCCTCCTCGGGTGAAGATCTCCTCCAAAGATCGCCAGTCTTCTCTAGATTGGGCTATTTTAGCCCAATTCGTAGTTGCTACTTTTTTTACATCTTCTTCTCATCTAGTATATGGTCTTCTCTTTCTTTCTATTTCCTAGTGGGCCCTTCCACATTGTGAGTTTCTTTGTCCATCTCTGGTCCTGGAGGCGCGCAGCATGTCCAGCCCATTTTAAAGTTAAGGCTTGAACTAATACATCACTTGCTTTGGTAGTTTTTCTGATTTTTGAGTGTCGGATTTTCTGCATTTTCCTTAAATTTAGCATACTACGCTCGATTCCTCTTTGGCATGTGACTATTTCGTTTTTTATATTGTTGCTGAACTTCCATGTTTGGCATCCGTATAATAGGCAAGGCAGAAGGCAAGAATTTAAGACTTTAGCTTTGAGATTATTAGGTAGGTTACTCTTGAATATTTCTCTTAAACTCAATATTTCCACAATAAAAAAAATAAAAAAATCAAGCAAAATACATAAGAAAAATATCTTTCAATCCGGTTGGTCTGCCCCGAAACCTTCCAGGAATTGTGTGAAAATGGAAATAGAACGAGTATGAAGCCAAAAATCATTACTTTACTCTAAATAATTCTAGGATCATTTTAATAATTCAGTTATTAGATACAAAAGACTAGTGCACAGCATGCAGAAGAATGGAGGTACCTACAGACAGCCCCGACACATAAATATATTCAGTGGATCAATTTTTAACAAATCTCGATATTCAATTGTCAAGTTGCTTCGGTCTGAGGTCGTCTTAACGTGATTACGAGAATGCAAGTCTCCAAAAGAAAAGTAGGATCCTATCTAAAGTAAAAGGATTTACGTAACACACCTTTCTTTTGACTTCTTTTGATTACTAGAAAAGTTCTTCCTTATTTAACTAAATTCTTCTTTTGGATTAAAAGCAGTAAGTGATGTTTTACTTGCAGTAGTAACTACCACATCCACACCAGACATTAAAGCTCCTACCGCCACATCGGTACTCGATAGCCGCGGGCGCAGCTCAACGATCGACAGATGCGCGTCTGTAGCGCGCTGTGTTTGTACGAGTGTACGAGTGAACGAGTGCACCTTCTATTTGTACAGTGAAATTAAAAGTTGAGCTCAATATGTTGTTCGTGAATATTTAGGGATGGATGGGGTTCAAATGCATGCCCTGATATGAAACAACTTCAGCAGCTTACAAGATAGCTGAAGAAAAATTGACAGCAAGAAAAATCGATAAAAATGTTTTAGGCACAGCTATCATTTCAAGAGAAAAACCGTTTCGTATAATGTTCAGTTTGTTTGAAATATAAAATCTCCTTTTATTCCACCCAACGAAGGAAAAATAGGGTAATTCGTGTATAAGCGAATTTTGGTATAGTTGTAGGTAGAGGTGCCATAAACAACATACTGAAAAGAAATACCGATGGATGGGAGGTGAAGCCAACGGGTCTCTTTTTTTAGTTTTTCGTAAATAACTCTTATAAGGTGTCTCATAACAAAAAATGTTTCAAACATAAGTAGGTAGGTAATCTACATAAAATTTTAACAAAATAAATCTGTACATTTTTTTGACAAGATCAATATTTAAATAAATATGGAGGGAAGAAGATGGACATGGACAATGACCTTTCTTTAAGAATAGTACGTACAATCGATATTATTTTTTCTTTTTGGCAGTTCTAGGTTTTTGTTTGGAGGACTATCTTACACATCAACGTATTGCTATCTATATGAAAGTGTTTGATCATAGCGAAAACTTTTGCCAAGGTGCATAAGTGTCTATTTCTAGGCACACTAAGTGTTGTAATTTTTTTTTGGTTGAAATATTCACCGTGAGGTAAATCCACAAGTAAAGTATTGGTAAATATGTTCAAAAAGCAAGTGCAAATAAAAGGAAAATTCGCGCACCTGTACCCACAATTAGTAGGTGTTTAGTACAGCGATAGACAGCAAGACAAACTAGATTACACCACCTCCATCAAAGTCCAGCTTGATTGATGAGCTTCCTGACCAAATGAGCCACCTCACACCAACCCTCAACTGAAAACCACCCTTATTTCCCGAGCATTAGGACCTAATGCAACTGCAAGCTGTAAAATTGTTTTGATTCCTACTTTCTGCTAATCCGTCAATTCAGCAGAACCTTCTTTTGCATTGCTCAGGCTAATTTGAACTTTGTGTTTTTGTTTTAAGGGTGATATGAAGTATATTGTTAAGTTGGTACAGGTTTCTACCTTCAGATGATCCGTCTTTGTAAAGTCGTTACGTTTTTGTTGGATCCAATATCTTTTGTAATAGGTGCGTTATTAGCATGGCGGTACTCCATACTGAGGGTGCATAGCTGATGATTGATGAGGTTTGTCCGTCAGAATTTAGGTTTACATGAGGGAGATTTGCAGTGTCCCGTATACTTGCAAGGTCTGAGATTGTACCTTGTGGACTAGAGATGGAATTGGGTAGATTCTTAGTAGTAGTTCTTAAATGAATCTAGTCGAAGAATAAAGGGATATGGTATAGAATTATGGTATCGGAGCCTCCTCATGTACCCTGGTTTTGTAACACTAGGTTAAGCAGACCTCTTGTTGTGATCGCTCAGGGCAGGGCTTTGATGAATTTGGATTTTTGTTGAAGAAGACGAATTCACCAGACCATGAGTTGTGTGCAACGCCGGAGGTTGTCTTGCATTTATTGACGGAATGTTTTAGATTTCAGTCTGAAAAAGAAGACTTGATAATAGAATTACAGCTAAATAGGTATGATGTGGGTATATTCCATCAAATATTGTCAACACCTAGTTCGGAGGCTACCTTCAAAATTTTTAAGTTTGCTCAGTTAAGATTTAGGTAGTTAAGGTATAGTTAAGTAAGCTATTGTATGAGGTCCGAGAGGACTGGCAGACAAATATGTGTAAAAGTCCCTAAATAAAAATAAAGAGAGAACTAGATTGGCAAAAACTATGGGACTCAGATTTTTTTTCGATTGTAATAAAAAATTAAGGCGACGCATTGCTTTGCGTGACGTCATATGTGTACCAAACAATGTACACCTGACGTCACAAGTCCCTACGCCTAAACATTCATGTTTTTTAATAAAGCAAAAAATTTCAATTTTTTTTGCTGAGAAGCACTCATAGAACTTTCTTTTGTCCAGAAAACATCTCTATTGTGACAAATTAATAAACAAAATATATATTGCGATTTTTTTGTTGATACATTATGAAAATTGAGCAGTACCTTAATGTAAGAAATAAAACGATACACAGCATTTAAAATATTTAATAGAACTCCATCCCCCAACAGGCCAGATAACTCCCTCGTCAGTAAAAGGGACAAGGTGCCAGCATGCCCGCAGGCTACAGGACCCCCTTTCTCACCGTCTGTACAAGTTTTGTGTGAAGAATGACACCTGAAGTTTCAGCTGAGAAATAGACGTTACGGAGGTAGTATAAGAGTGGAAAGTATTGTAGTTATTTTTTACTTATTTGCTGTAGTTTTGTAAGAAAATTTTCGGGTTTTACAGAATAGACTCTCTCTCTTTCTGTGTTCTTAGTACCTAGGTGGTAAAGATGGCTAGCTGGATCTATCTCATCGTCTGCCTAGATTTTTCCCAACTACATTGGGGTCGGCTTCCAGTCAAACCGGATTTAGCTGAATACCAGTATTTTACGCGGAGAGGCTGCCTACCAGACCTCCACAGCCCACTAACTGGGGAACACGGTACTTCATGGCAAGAATGGAGTCAGATTAACTGGCTTAGTTCTGACTAGCCGTAACGACTGCCAAAGATCTACAAATGACAGCCGGGACCTCGGGCTTAACGTGCTTTCCGAGGCACGGAGGAAACTCGGTATGTTAAGATGGTCACCCATTCACAGACCAACCTTGGCAAGCGTTGCTTAACCTTGAAGATCGACCCGTGCGGCTGTTATTATTAGCCGGTTCTTTCTAAACACCTACTAATAATTGTTTCTTACTTGTGCTATAAAAATTTACAAAAAGACTAAGCTACAAAAAGACACAGAGATCGATTATAAAGGAATTACAAATAGGCTAGATTGTATTCCAGGAGTATGTTTCCTTGGGACAATTTCCAACATTCACGCAGGTGCTGCCGCAGGTAGAAGCAAGTCACCAATATAATCGAGAATAGTACAAAACACTGCTATTTGTGTCACCAATCTCAATATCTGATTCTGACTTATGTAGTCAGAATCAGATATAAAGATTGGTGAAGAAGAAGAAAGTGAGAAGATGAAATTTTGAATGTGGGGAAAAAACTTGTAAAGGTCGCGGGTAGCCGATGGATGTGAGTCACACAGGACCGTGTTTGGCGACACGCGCAGGGAGGCCTATGTCCAGCAGTGGAAAACTCCGGGCTATATGAGCCCGGAGTTTGAGATGATGATGATTAAGAAGAATTTAAATACATTAAAAATATGTTTAATCAGATAATTCATGAAAACGTTAAAAATATGTTTCATCAGATAATTCATGAGGAGAACCAATTAATTTAACAGTCATTCAAGAAATTGAAACAAAGAGAACTGCCATCGACTTCTTAAGAGTCAATTAAGTTCACCTCAGTTGTAATTCGCTGCCGTGTCGTCTAGCCGCATATAAATTAGCTATTTATATTGTGATTACACCTATCGGCATTAAAATGTTAATAGAACGGCCACGCACCGTCTCCTGGGGTATTAGACAATTACAGAAGGAGACCAACTTATATTTGCAGTCACGAAACCTCTTTACACCCCACTCTCATGGGATTTAAACCTTTATGGCTTTCAAATAGAGAGTTCCAAATATTTTTGGGGGTTGTAGAATTAAGTTGGTCGAAAAGCAGTTGTAAAAACGATGCGTTTGGCGAAAACAGTTATTGGTATCGATAAAATCTCGATATACATACAGTATTGGCGATGATTTATAATATTTGTTGTGAAGGGGAGATGTGTTTTTCAATACTGAAGTATCGAATAATGTTGAGAGTAAAGTTTTATGGACTGGACCAATGTTGGGTTCCATATTTTTTTTGATGGAATAGTCAAGGGCAATCTGGGCTGACGTTATACTGGGAAGGTAGGTGTTTCACTCTCTTGAAATACAAAAATGAAAACGAAGAACGTACTGTATCGAAATGAAAGTGCCAAGTCTATTAAAATTAGGTTAGCCGTAGAGACGTGATTAATTAGCAAACATCATAATATTAGTAGGAATTGAGTGAATGCAATTCATAGTTATGATGATGATACTTGCTATCATAGTCTCTATGGAAAGGGAAGTAGCCATATTATCCCACTTTTAAATCACATTGAATGACTAACAAGAGAGGCACTTGCAAGACTTTTGCACAGCATAGATATTTTCTGCCACTTTAATATGCCGATGCCGTCATGATTTCTTTGTGAGTAAGAGACGGAGCTATACAGGTTAAGTAGCACTCATGCACTGTACCTTCTTGACAACGAATTCAATGATACCAATAACGTGATTGTTGGCGGATAAGGCCTGGTCATCTAAGCTGTTTAATAGTCCAGAAGTTAATTAAATATCTTATCATGATAATTGATAATTAACCCTGCACTCCTGCTACTGTAACCACCGCCCACCCAAAACTAAATCATGACCCAATAATACAAATCACGGTGCGCTCAGTGACAGACACGGCTTGTCCTAGTAATTAGTGCTCGCATTAATCAAGACACAAGTGTGCGCTAATTAGCCCTTCTGGGAAGAGTGGCGGATGCGGCCGATGTGTTGTCCTACCCACCTATATAGGATAGGTGGTAGGTAGGAGTGTAGGCACCGCGGTGTTACGTGTGACGCAGCTGGTGAGGAATTTAGGTGGTGTCATTGTAAAAGAATAAGTCACCTGGAGCCTCAGGTGGCGCTTACATATTGAAAGAAAAGAAAAAGAAAGAAATACGTTTAATGACGCACAAACCACAAATAAAAAAGTTTAGTTCAATCATTGATCTGATGCCACCAACTGCAAAAGACAGCTTGAAAAGCGACTTATTTCGAACTTTGTAGTCGTTTTTAGCAGTCGGGTTTTTGACATAGTATTTTTTTTATATCCTACATTTTAGTAAGTTACATTTTTGGAATTGTTTCCTCGAGCCCTTTATCTTGATACCCCATTTGATAGGTGTTCAAATTAAAAAAAAATTGTAGGCATAATATGGCGCCAAAAATCGGCCATTTTAATTTTAATGTACCCTGTGTCACTCTCACAATCAAGACAAATCTGACGACACCTCTCAAGCTAAAATCCATCCAACCGTTCAGGCGCAGACCGTGACAAACAATTTCACATACATACTCTCAAAAAACATAACCCTCCTTCTTTTGCAGTCGGGTAAGGAAATAACTCAACAACTAACTGAATTACAGTTTCATTCGCTAGAGGACTATAGGAAAGTATGCACGGCGTTAACTATGCCGTCTAGTGTCGTATATTCGAAATCTTAAGCGTCGCTTCCATGCTTGACCTGCGGTTCCTACACGCTCAGTTTAGAGGAACGTGCGCGAAGTAGACTGTGCCATCTAGCGTTGCCATTTTAAATTTTATTGGTGAAACCAGCTTTAGCCCGCGACATCGTACGCGCATATTCCGGGTTTTTCCGTAAGAATTCCGGAAAATCCACTCTTAGTGCTCCTCTACACTCTCCAAGAAACCTACATGCCAAATTTCAGCTTTTCTACGACCAGTAGTTTCGGCTGTGCGTTGTCTGTCAGTCAGTCACTCAGTAACGGAAGAATTTAATATATTAGGATATACTAGACAGTGACATTTATGTGCTGCCACCTATAGTTTCTGCACGTCCCCTATCAACTGCAAAGAGTCTGTACTGCTTACAGGATGTCTCTCGTGACGCCTATAGAAGATCACTAGACCAGGGACATTCTGTAGGCGGTAGCGTGACAAAGGTCAAAACGTCAAAAATGTATGGGATAGACAAACACTGCGAAAATATCACGTGATTAATCAATTAAAGTTTTTCATTTCGAAAATTACATTTGCTTTTCATCCGAATGATCTCTGTTGGTTTCTGCGCCCTTATTAATAATCATTATTTTATTACAACAGGTCCAGGTTGAGTAGGTACCAGCGGACGTCACGCCGTTTCATTCGCGTAGCTCCCGTTCTCGTGGGAGTACGAAAATAATGTAGCTATCCATTGTTGAAAGAATTATTCAAATCGGTGCAGTAGTTTTTAAGTTTATTCGTAACATAGAAAAATAGAAACATACAAATCTTTCCTCTTTATATTATTAGTATAGATTAATCACATCTATCATGTTGTCTTGATAATGTGTAATTTATGTAGTTAGTGCAAATATTGCAAAAAGTTCGGAACCCACGAAAACAAAGTTGCGAAGTGCACGTGACTTGTAATTACCCCTTCTGGGAGCGCGTAATGGATGTAGTTGATATGTTTGAGGGACTCAGCCGAGCCGCCCGCGCCGTGCGTGACGTCCCAAGAGAGTGTCGTCAGTTTGAGTACGGCTCTAGTTTAGTTCCGGTTACGGATTGTAAATAATCTGGTAAAATACTTCATGACAGGAGGGTTCAAGTATCACAAAGGTTTAGGGAAAATCAGTTCCTCTTTCTTTTTCTAGAGATGTCCTTAAAACTGTATCTCAAGAACCGTAGTAGATAGACAGTTGAAATTTTCACAGAATGTGTATTTCTATTGCCGCTATAAGTGCTAATAATAAAAATTAAATAAAAAGTTAAATAGAGCTCCCACACAAACTTTTTTTTTTCGGTTTATGGTGCGGAACCCTTCATGTGAGAGCCCGACTTGCATTTGGCCGGACTTAAAATGGAACAGAGTTTATAAATCTCTATTTTGTTTTCTCATTGGCTTTACCCCAGTGGTCTTCCCGTGACACAATTTCGGCAGTCGTTATTTTTTCGTTTTTTGACACCGACTTCCGAAATTAAAGTTATTTTATACTTTGTAGTGTTTTGTTTTTGGAAGTCGGTTTAATTTTTTTTGTAAAAAAGATTTTTTTGAAAATCGGGTCAGTACTTCCAGACATTCTGTCGTACAAACAAACAATGTTTTCTCTTTATATGCTCATTTAGAATTTAGATAACCTGAGCGCTACAACGATACTACTAAATCTTATAACGACGCCTATTCACAGTCCCACCATCTCCAAGAAACAATACGACATCATCAAACTACACACCATTACACACAATAGCTCCGCAGGCAGATGTAAGCCATGCATCACACCGCAACAGTTTGGCTGCGACAAATCGCATAGTCGCATAGTCGCCACGACATCTCCAAAAAGACACTTCAGGGAATGTCTAAGACTAATCGGTGCATGTATGAATTCCTTACGCTAATTGGGGTGACAAATCGTCTCTTGCCTGTTAATAGTGGGACGAATATACTCGAACAATACGCAGGAACGTGTTCTGAGAACTATGAACTACTCGCACCATTATACCATATAATGGTGCGAGTCTCGGTTGTAATAGAAAATGGTATTTGTGATGTTTTTGATGTTTTGTGTGATAAAAGTGATGTCTTCCTTTTCTGGTGGTCTGAAGTGTAGTAAAACGGTTACGCGTGTTCATGGAATATTTTATTACAATACTAACTTTTGCCTGCGACTTTGTACGCGCATATCCCGTTTGTCTCGTTTGCGAAGGAATTTCGGGAAATTCTTTGTGCTTCCCTACACTCCCCAAGGAACCTACATGCTAAATTTTAGCTTTCTACGACCGGTAGTTTCGGCTGTGCGTTGTCTGTCAGTCAGTAACTCACTCAGTAACGGTAGAGCTTTAAAAATATTAATGATTGATGATTTTTGTTTTGTTTCTTTGCTCAGTACTCGGCAACGGTAGCACCATTCGCTGACGCAGCCGTAAGGTCCTCACATGTACAGGTTTCATGCGGCGAAAGACTACTGTCAATGATTTCCCTATTGCTTTAATGGACCACATCTACGAAAAGTTGAGTGTGACCTGAATGGAAATTATCTAGAGAAGGAGGATTGGAATTCCCAGTCAAAGTCTGTGTTTACTGATAGCTACAACCTGGGAGTTTTTAAGTCAAGAGTGAATATGTTACTTCTAGGCTAGCGAGCTCCATCTTCATCATCAGGTGAAATAGTGGTCAAACGTGTGCCTATCAATAGTAAAAAAAAAAAAACAAAAATACTCGCCATAGTTTATTATTGACTCACGAATAATCCAAATCACTTACTATCCCACTTAGCCAGATGTGCGCAATTTGTTTTAAAATCAATAACTACCCTGTATGAGTCATCCGCGCACTTGTTTAATTTATTCCCTCACGGTGGAGTGTAATGCAATCAGCATAAATTCGGCCGGACCGCGCCGGAGCGCGCCGGAGCCGGCAGCAGCGACAGATGCCGAGTAATTGTTCCTGTGACAATTTTTTTGGTCCTACCCTCTAATGTGTGATCGAATCTGTTTAAAACGGTGAGTGGAAGTGTGGAGACGGATTCGTGAATTTTTGTACCAATTTCTTGTATTAATATTATTCTTGTGTTTATAGACAAACTAGCTGACCCATGCCCGCTTCGTTGGGCGGTATTTTACGTGTTAACATGCCTATGACACTCACAATTAACGTGGCTTTCTATTGGTAAATGAATTTTCAAAGATTCAGAGACCCCCTACAACCTCACAACCTCACAATCTCACAAACTGTACAATATCAGTATAGTAAGCATAAAATAATTTGTTAATGTTTTTGTGTGATCAATAAACCAAAGAGATTCACAAAAGAAGTTAATTTTTAGAAAATATGGACTAAACAGAGACAATCTATTATGACGGTATTTACTGCAAGCATTTACGTCGCGTAAAAATTTTTATACAAATTACAAAATTCGCGAAACGAATGTTCCCAGTTAGTATCTTCTTTCCTTATGTGATTGACAAGCTAAAACCATCTAATAGGAAGTCGCTGGTGATTAAGTTTATAATACTATTATCAATATTATTACTTATCTTGAACTGTCTTACTTCTCGGGAAAGATCTCCCACCATACCTTCTATTTCTCTCTCTGTTGTGCTTTTTCACAAGATTATGGCCAATGTTTTGGTTGGCTTTCTCG
This sequence comes from Lacanobia oleracea, assembly GCA_950371165.1. NCBI lineage: Eukaryota > Metazoa > Arthropoda > Insecta > Lepidoptera > Noctuidae > Lacanobia > Lacanobia oleracea. The sequence goes on from OX493387.1 coordinate 1,423,781, forward strand.
ACAATTGGCGTGAAGCAGTGTATATTTTTACACAATATAATATAAGTGAGACAGAAGACATTTAAAAACTAGGTAAACGTGTAACCCACATCAATGTCCGCGAAATAATCGTGCGTGTGTTGATATTGAAGTATACTAAATACAAAAATGTTTGTCAATCTATGGTAGCAAACTGAAGGCATAACACTATTATATGCGCGTATAACATAGAATATCAGTGTTTAGATTGGAAGCCCTCTCCACACTATGGCACCTTCATCCCCCACAACAAACGCTGGGGTGCAGTGTACTCAGGTGTCGAATCGCGACTGTGCGCCCGGCGACTGCGAGTACATACGTGCGCACTGGCCCTTCAGTTGCGCGTGCGACAGATTGTGGTGCGAACATACTACTGTTTGCAAAACAGAGACCTGAAAGTTAGGAGACAAGTGTAGTGACTTTCTACTAACGACAACGATCGTAAAAAAAATGATTTACATTTGACTTTAGTAACATCGCCCGGTAATTTGATAACCCTGCGAAAAAGATCTTGTTTTTAAGGCTGGGAAATCATCAAATGACTCCTCCCGCTCTGAATGGAGCAGAAGAGAGTATCAGACTCTTACTGACTAAAACCCATCCGTGTTCCTCCAAGTGCTCTTTGCGCTCCAGAAAAAGATCTACTATGCAATTTGCTGGATTTTCAATGGGGCGTTTTATAGATCTTGATCTTATTAGAGGTCTTGGAGTTTTAAAAAGAGAAATGCAGGCAAAAAAAATCAGAAATGGGAAACAAGTGACTCTTGGGAATAAATCTATCAAGAGACACCCGGTAACAGAAATAAAATTTATACAATATAAACTGAAAAAATAAAATCAGCTGTTCAGTACAGTTTGTCTAGCCCAGCGCACAGAAATGTATGGGGCAGTTAACTTTTTTCCGTGATTTTCGTGATATTTCCCGTAGTGAAACTTGTTAATAATGAGTAGGTACTATGAACCTGTTTTCAGGTGTTGTATTTATTATTTTCCACGTAGTATAGAGTGAAGACAGAATTTTAAAAAAATATAACCGACTTCCAAACAAAACACTACAAATATTCAAAGCAATAGAAAAATAACCTTAATTTTAGAAGTTGGTGTTTTTTGTTTCAAACACTGAATTTGTAGTGTTTTGTTTGAAATTCGGTTATATTTATGGCAAAAAAATATTTTTGTTTTTTGGTGGTGATACTTGGAAGACGCTTAAATAAACAAAAATACTCATAACATAAAAACTACTAAGCCAAACTGAATTAAATTTTGACGAGACCAAATGGCAAGTATGCCGCATCGAACTAAAAAATAATCAAACAAATCGGATCAGAAACCTCGGAGTAATCGGTATACAAACATAAAAAATACCTGAAATGAGAACCTCCTCTTTTTAGTAAGTCAGTTAAACATACATGTACAAACTGTCATTTCCCCGCACCACAATCATCCGTACATCGTGTACAGATACGTAGAGGGCGGTATTGCACAGGGGAGCGGCGCCCCTGCACCGAACTCTTTGATGTGGCCGCTGTGACCGTGAAAATGTGCCGTCGATTCATTTCGGAGATTAACGGATTCGTAATTACGTTTAAATTGAGGCTTTTGTGTATACTGACTCTTTTTGATGTACTGAGAATGCATTGGCATGATTAATTCGTATCTATTATTTTCATCGGGCAATCTAAAGTTGAATGTGAAAAGAATCATGTTGAAACCTGCTAAATCGCAATACATTCTTCTATTATGTACTCGTAGATATTGACACTCCTGAAGGCAACAAAATGGGCCATGACTGCTGATCCTGAACTAGACAAAAATAAAAATAATGGTTATCTAAACTTATTTTTTACGTATTTTTTGTTGAAATTAGGAATTCTGAACAGTGTCACTGAAATCCGGTATGTCATAAGAAATCTTCGTTTTGTTCTTGCTGTTATGATTGTACTGAGTTGGCAATAATTAGTTTTCTTACTTGATATTTCTAAAATAAAAAAATAAATTAGTTTTTGCGGGAAATGCCACGGGCCAATGCCAAGTTGGGTTATTAGGCAGTAGAATGCTACTTCCGTACTTCGCATGCATGATGAGACAACAATACAACTCGTTCTAAAACGAAACTTTATTGCTTCCAATTCGTAGGCGAGATGATGACAAATCCAACGCTAGTTCGTACACAATTGCTAGGTAAACAGCGATGTTAGCGATCGATATTGAAACAATAGGCCGCACGCCGACCGTAAATACCTGCGTTTTATCGCGCCCATGTCGATCGAGAGCGTTTACACAGGTCGAGTGGCTAGCCTAGCCAGGTGGATTCATTATTTTAATTACAAGTTTCTATTGCAATAATCTCAGGCTATGTAGAGCGATGATGTTTGTACGGTGGCTGGTAGCAGCTGGATGACAGTTGCTGGAGATCGAGCCAAATGGCGTGCACTAGGAGAGGCCTATGTCCAGCAGTGAACTGTTATAGGATGATGCAATAATTCCATGTTTGACATCAAAGTAGTCTTAGCACTAGGGTTGAATTAAATGTTTCACTTTTTGCACTGTAGACACAATAGTTAAACAATCAGCGGTGGTTCATGAAGCAGTTAAAGTCACGCTTGCAGAAGGTATGAATAAACGAAAAAGTTTCATTGGAAAAGTAAATGGTATAACCAGGTGATGCACTATTAAAATTACCATATTCTGCTGTTTTGCAGTATCTCAAACATAGTCTACAAGAACAAAATAAAACTGTTTGTTGATTGTGGTTAATGATTACAAAATTCAATTTTCCATCTTTCTGTGACCTACTACCTAGCCACATGATATTTGAACTTGCACGACTTACTGGCCAGTATTAAAACTATTCATATATGCCTCTCCACTCGACTCTCCCAAGTAAACGCGCACAAACCATTGCCAGAGTTACCTGCCGTCCAGTCGTGGACTTGGCAGCTGGCCAGCCCCTACCGACGATAGCGTGATAGCGTGCAATGAGGCGAGGATATTTAGCATTATGTCTGATGACTAGTTGACTTAGATATCATGCACTATAATAGTGCGATTGAACTGGTCTGCATTTAAGCAGAACGATTTTTTTTTCACCACCGTGTTACACACACATCATCATACAGTTTAGCACATCTTACAGCACTCATCTTTGACATTCGTCACGGAAAGTCAAAAGCCCGAAATCCCAGTCTTGCCATGCCAAGGAGTATACATAGTGTAACCTACTATGTACTAGGTACTGGGTTGTGTAGGTCAGATATATGCAGTCACACTACGCATAAGTCGCATCTTAGCCGCTTATTACTTCTTTTCAGGTTATTTTCCCAGCCTATTGCGTTAGTCCTGATGAGTGATTTATGAGATATTTTAAGCCCTTATCGCGTAATTCAATGGGTGGTACAAATTCTGTCTTTCCTTAATTTGTTTATTTGTTTTTTACTCTTTCAGGTTTAAATCTGCGAACCGATTTTGATGATTGTACGTTCAGACGTGACCTATGACCTAATTTTGCGTAAATCTATAATATCGCAAGCAAACGCGGACAAAAGCTATTGTATATATAATTGGAAATATAAATTCTTCTGTACTTAAATACAGTTTAAGGACTCTCAAATCCTTAAAAGTGTCACATTACAAAGCTGATATTGAACAAAGTCAGTAAACACACATTAGCTACGTCCTGTTAATAGAACATCTAGTAAATCCATTCATAACCCTAGTTTCTAAGATCAGCAATAAAACAGTATCCAAACTCGTAACTAACAAATTATAATGTACCGAAAGGACATTTTATTGCACCTACTAAGAAAATCGAGATCATAAACGTCGTTCATAATTGATACTTTACTCGTAAAATGAATTCCTGCATTTCGGAAAATCGAATCGTGAAGTCTATTGGCCGTATCGTTTTATGCCAGTGCGTCTGAAGAGAGCACAGATCATAAAACTTAATTGATTTACTGGCATTATTTATCTGTGGCGATAATATTGCTCGTTGGTTATTATGGGCGGTGTCCAAAGGGATTTGTCAGTTTATTGCATACCTTTTAGCTTGACTGACGGTTGTTAGTTATTTATGATTTGTAACCTATTTTGCAGGTATTATGAAATGGGTAGTTTAATTTTGTTTTGGCTGATTTATGGCGTACTCTGAATAAAATAACGATACTACGGATCCTACTTTGCAGAGGCTAGTTTTTCAGAACATTAAAATTGTATTTTTAAGGATCCGTAACTAAAAAAAAACAGAACCCTTGTTGAATCATTTTGTTATTCGTTCCTCTGTGTGTCAGCCAAACGCGTAGAGGTATCAACTGCAAATTGATGTGAAATAATACAGAAACTGTAAAATTCTTCGTAGTCAACGTAATAAAAAATACGGTCAGTTACGCGACATCTTTTTTTACTCAAAAATAAATCAAATCGTGTACCTACTTACTGTTGACCTACTAGACTCACGAAAAAATAATCCGAAAACAGTTAATTTTTCGTTATAATTTTATTTATTTATTCACAAAATCCACAACTCTTTAACAATTTAACTAACTTAAAATAAATAAACCGATCTAACAGAAATTAACGGATTTACCATTTATTAACTATTATATGCATCAGAAACAAACAGAATGACATCCTAGCACCATCTAAGCATATGAGAGTGTGTGGTGTGGTGTCAGTGGGTGTGTTGTGTAGGAGTGTGTGTGAAGAGTTGAAGAACCAACACTCCTTTTTACTCTTATTTTTGCGATTACAAACTTTTTAGTTTTAGTTTGGAAAACACATTTGCAGTTCGAAAAAGCGATGAATAGGAACACACTGTTCAGCTACAAAGTTAAGTTTGTCCTTCAACTCTACTTACTTTTCGTAAGAGTAATGCTCGATGCTTTCGCAGTTTATGAACTTAAGTAGGTAATGTAGACTCTTAAAAAAAATCGAAACTCGATTCCCAAAATGAATGACCATTCGAGTTTTTACGGAACCTAAGACGCGCGTCTGACTTGAACTTGCCTGGTTTTTTTAATTAGCATTTTGACGCCATCTGCCGAAAAACTTAACGCCTGAAAATAAACAAAAACTCTACTTCCACAATACAAAATGATATTAAACCAACAATATTTCTTTCATCATAGATTTTTAAACCAGTCGGGGATTTAATTCAAGCAAAGTAAATAAAGGTACAGTCAAAAAGAAAAATAAAATAGCGAATTGGACGTGCAAATAATAACATCTGTAGCATTCGGACTTTGAAAGAAGTTAGCCGGCGACCAGGTTCCACGTAAAAGTACCGGAATAAATACACCGACGGTATTTAGGAGTCGATAAATTGATAAAGAGTGAGTGATACCAGCGAGCGAATATTTTGAAAGTATAAACTTTTTTCTGGTGTTGGTCTGGTAGTCAAAAGTGGGTTTTAAGAGTTACAGAGGTTGGGCAGTCCCTGTCTTAAAGTACCTAAAAAAATTGGAAGTTGCTCTCCACAAAAATAGGTAACTCTACTAATTAGGAACACTTTTATTACAGGGCCTAAGCTAGTTTCGAGTAAACTTACCTATATTACTATAGATAAGTTTATTTTCTGGAATTGAAAATGTTGAAATAAAGCCGTATCAAAGCACGCTGTCACCCTACTTATCTCATAATTTAACACTGATATTTCATTATTCTTCATTTAACTATATCTTATCTGACATAAGTGACAGCTTTGACAAACAACGTTTTTACTTTCAGGAATGTGAAAACTGGTTCACACAGGTTTTCAATATCACGTTCTTAAAATTAATGGAACTCCATAGCTTTGGTTACTTACCGTTATATTGAAATCCAAACCTCATCAATCTTGGGACGTTTATTTAATTATCTTACCAGAAACATCTCTATATCAATGCCCAAAGTACAGTCAAGCCCGAAAGTGGCACGTGCCGTCGGCGCCAGGTGCTCGAACCGCACGCCTCTAAATTTAACGTCTTTATTTGTGTTTGCGACTGTACAGCGAATGTTTTTACGTTCAGTGCGAACCCACCCTAATTGGAAGGTGGCGATTTTAAAATAACACGATTATTTCCGTGCAAGAGTTATGTTTGTTAGTTGTTCGTGAGTTTTGGGAGATTATTCACTTGAGTTCTAATTGGTTGGCTGACTCATCTGCCTAGCTTTTTTAATTTAATGCGACGTCACATCCAGCGGACGATCAATACGCATCCTATTTGTTTATAACTTTATACAGATTTTTTTTTAAATTGAGGCTTCTGGGCTAAATCCAAAACTATGAGCAATATCGAAAAGCATTGAAAGGAGTCTCCAATTTTGATAAGAAGTAAAATTGCATCATTGGATTTTTTAAAAATCAGTGTTCTTACCCAAGAATCGAATCGGTTGATTTTGAAAAAAAAAAAACAGATCCTGTATTGTTACACCATGCAAAAGTGTAGTTAATTATCATCAAATTCTGGGAACTAATAATACACGGTAAACTAAAAGAAAGAGCTATTTTTTTATAAAAGACTTTTTAAATTTAGAGATAAAGACTTTCCAATAAAAAACTCCCAGGTTGTAGTTAACAACCTGGGATTTTTTAAGTCAAGAGTGAATAGGTTACTTCTAGGCAGGCGTGCTACATCTTCGACCACATCATCGCTTACCAACAGGTGAGAGAGTGCTCAAACGCTATCAAAAGTTAAAAAAAAAAAACAATTAAACTAATTTATTATTCATAATTAGATTTTTTTTTAACAAGTAACTAATAAAACGAACCAAATGTAGTTTTAGTTTTCATCAACATCGGGCCCGAGAATCTACAATTGCATCATTGGATTTTTGAAAAAATACTAATAACCATCTAAACCGTAACGGATATTTTTTCAAGCAGGCAGCTTTAGTCAGAAATTTTAAAACTTATTTGAAAAAAAAGAGAGCTTTCCTTTAGTTAGCCATGTGTAATTACCTCGCAGAATCTGATCATTATTAAAAAAAAAAAATTAATACTGATTTATTTCAGGCCATGAAATAAACCATCTACCCTATTGGAAAGTCTAATAATATGTACATGGTGTTTTTTTTTCAAAATCAACTTGTTCGACTCCTGGTTGGAAAAAAGATTTTCAAAATTCTAATGATGTAGTTTTAGTTTTCATCAAAAACTAGCTCGAGAGACCTTTCAGTGTTATTCGATATTCCTCATAGTTTCGGATTTGGCCATGAAGGCACACTTAAAAAATTCAACTTGTATACCTCATCTGTCAAATTATGATTCATACTTTAGACATTATGAAGGAACAGATGACGATAAATAAATACCGGTAAAAATCATTACCCTCCATTTTGCTTACCAGTAGTTGGGAAAAACGAGCTCGTGGCTAAATAGTAACAGCCGCACGGGTCGATCTTCAAGGTTAAGTAACGCTTGCCAAGGTTGGTCTGTGGATGGGTGACCATCTTAATATACCGAGTTTTCTCCGTGCCTCGGAAAGCTCGTTAAGCCGTTGGTCCTGGCTGTCATTTGTAGATCTTTGGCAGCCGTTACGGATAGTCAGAAATCAGTTAATCTGACTCCAGTCTAGCCATGAAGTACCGTGTTACCCAATTAATGGGTTCCGGAGGTCTGGTAAGCAGCCGCTCCGCGTTAAATACTGGTATTCAGCTAAATCCGATTGGACTGGAAGCCGACCCCAATATAGTTGGGAAAAGATTAGATGATGAGTAGTTGGGAAAAACAAGACCTAACAAACTATTTCCCAAGTCTTGACCCAGGTGTTTTACAAGCGTTGTTTAAAATCTCAGATCTAAAATTGGAAATAAGCGTATAATATTAAAAGGTTTGTTCCTACCATTGTTCGAAGCCGCAGCTGAAAGGTGCAATGTATAAATAGCCACATTTTTGTTCAGAGCTGTTCTCGGTATTTCGGTCATAATGCACCTGGATGCACTTAAAATGTAAATGCCTTTTGTTTTACCTTTAAAGCTTATAAAAAGAAACGAGCATTTCCTTCGTCAGAAATGTGAAGTTTTATTTAGACTTGAGTGTGTGTTGCTCGAGATTTAGTTGACTCACTCAACGTACAAATCTTTTGAATTCGTTAAAAAGGGTCTAAGCACGGGATTTGATTAATATTTTTTATCCAAACTAATTAGATACTTCGTTGTTCGCTGGGTGAAAGTTGATCATTATGAGGTAAGTATTTCTTAGTTCTGTGCAAGTTTTTGCGGTCAATACCTAGACATCTAAATCCACAGGGAGCTAGAGTGTTGTTTATCTTAAAATTAAGGTTGAATTTGCATTATCTGGGTACGCTTTCTATAAAAAAATACAAAAGAATGTGATCAAATGTGTGTCCAACAACATTTTCCACGAAATACAATGATTGACTTTGTTAATAAATCTATCCTGTTTCGTCATCAGTCGAGATCCTTTACACTTTATAGTAATGAAACAAATAATGAAACAATTCATAATTAATTTTTTTTTTTTTTTTACTAATAATAGGCACGCGCTTGACCACCATCTCACCTGATGGTAAGCGATGATGTGGTCGAAGATGGAGCACGCCTGCCTAGAAGCAACCTATTATACGAATTTATTTATTTTATTTTACGAATAAGTATTAGAGAAAGGTGTGTATAATGAACTTTATTTCAAGTGTATCTGGCGCCTACTCTAGCAATATCATTTCTAAATAAGCGTCTAGGTTTGCACCTACATTCATCGTAAACAAAAAAGTCGTAACACTATTTCGGCTGTTTTTTCTTTTCTTTTCACTCACTCATAGGTATCAGCCAAAAGACTTCCACTGCTGGACATAGGCTTCCCCCAAATTTTGGTGGGTGGGGTATGCCATAATCGCCACGCTTGGCAGGTCATCGTAGTGTATGGTGTTAAGTTTTACAAAGAACGCTGCTGCCCATTCTCTGGCGAGAATGTCCCACTGTCTTTTCTTTTATTAATAAGAATTTAGACATTCTGGCTACATATAATGATGACAATGTCTAACAAGCATGTGACGTAATAAATTGCTTAGATGTAAATCAATCGAAGCAATAGTAGTTACGTCACAGAAACAGTTTTAAAATCTTTGTAACCTAGCAAGTTTCTAGAGATAGGTAGAACGGGGTTTCATTCTACGGCTCGTAATACTTCCCTACATTTTACGATACCTCGGATCAGATAGCAGCTAATTCCCAGTAAGTAAATTACAAACCTTACGATGGCAACCCCAGTAATTACACGGACCGCCAGCGTCTTATCTGAGGAATACTTTTCCTTTTAACGCACCTAAGTTCACGGTTATCAGGTAAAACTTTAGCGAGCAAATTGAAAATTTTACGAGTTTTCTTGTGAGGTGGGAGTGACAGAGTTCCAACGTTGCCCCACACTGGGAAATTCTCCTGTCCAATTTCTTGTGGGAGTGTTTACAAACATACAAACTCACATTTTTAAAGAATGAAATAACTTAATTTAATAATAAGACGTTACTGATAAGCAGACTTTAATGTTCCAGCTGCTGGGACTCGGTCTCCTCATAAGCGTTTCATCACGTGTAGATATGGTTTTGTGATTTGGTTTTGGTTTCGTAATTAGTTTGAGATTCTGAATTTTGAGGGAGATGTCGAAAATTATTCCAAGGGAACACACTCCCGGGATAAAATGTAAATAACCAATGTACTATTTCAGACTATAGTCTATCTACACGCCAAATTTTGTCCAGATCCGTTCAGCCATTCCAGCGTGGTTGAGTAACAAACATATAAGTAGTATAGTACGATAAAATGATTGCAGTATTGGGGAGGCAAGACAATAATTTTTTAACCATAATAGGTACTTGATTGTGAGAAATTATGATAAGCTGGAAGTTACAGGCTTCGGTCTTTTACGGAATGGTTTAAATTTTTGTCCATCGAAAAAAAAACAGAAAACAAAAGCAAGTTAATTCTCTGCAAGTTTTCTTCCCTTCAACTTTTCTTCCGCACTCGCTAACAGTAGCGCCGCGCACCGCCGCCGCAAGCATCAAATTAATTGTGTTATCAAGTATTAATTTGTTCTATCTTGGAACACTTTAATCACCGCGAACCAGGAATTTTGATCTATTTTGTATAAATTATTTTGTTACGATTTTATTACGGTTCTTGACGGATTTTCAAGATAATATTCCTAATACTTATAGGCTTATGTTTAACTTACCACCAGATATAGTTACATTTAGGAGACAAAAATAGTAAATGATCACCAAAATTAAACACGCATTTTAATTTAAAATTATAGCCAAAATTTTAACGTCTCGCTATCCTATTTAAGTAAAATGACTCCAAATAAATCATTGTTAACCCAAAAGTAGTAAATGATCACCAAAATCATACCAGCATTTTAATGTAAAATTAAAATCAAAGTTTTTACATCTTGCTATCCTGTTTAAGCAAACTAATGTCAAACAAATCATTGTTAATCCAAAACTTTTAAGTAAATATAAAGCTTTATTTTAATTTATAAGCTTTCTTTCATTTTTATTGGCAGCTATTGTTTGGTGTTTGGAGTTATATAAATAACTTTTTCCAAAAAAATATTCGAGAAGTAGCGCTCGCAGGCCGCTGCCGCGACACCGCTCGCTTCGCTCGCTCGTTTTTGCCCGCGACTTCGAATGCACATATTCCGTTCCCGTAAGAATTTCGGGAAATCCTGTCTTAGTGCTCCCCTACTCTTCCCAAAGAACCTACACGTCAATTGTAATTTCAGGTTTTTACGACCAGTAGTTTCCGCTGTACGTGGTCTGTCAGTCACTCATCATAAGTAACGGAAGAATTTTATGATATTAGGATTGATTTTTGAACCGGAATTCCTATCTACTAGCTGGAAACCGAGTGGGCATCATTATCGTTTTAACCTCACAATTTTATTGTGACGGTACCTAAACGGGGAATGCCACTGTCCATGTTTTGTGTAAATGCAATCTATGTCGGATTTCCGTTGATAATTATAATTATTGTGCTTTTAATTACCTACACACCTTTATCATCACATATAATATCTATATAAAATAGGTATCTAATAATAACTGACTTGCGTGGAGGTTAAGTACATTAAATAAATTGATTGGCGGATGGTTGCATATCGCGTCATATCGTACGTATTTGATTGGCTGCGGTGGCACTTCTTAATACTCCATTACCAACCACTCTGATCAAAGGTCCTCCAGTTATTCCCCCAATGTTTATTTGATAACAACTATTAATTTAAGGCAATATATTTATGTTAACACCAGTATACAAATACGCGTAAATGTATTCAAAACACGGCAGGCGAATATAAACGGGGCACGCAAACGTGAGAAACTATTGCTGGAGAGTAAACAATATTATTTTAAAATAATGTCTCACAGCTGTACGAATTATAATAATGTGTGCGAAAGGTACGAAACGTACGTAAATGTACGTGATGAAAGGAATAGTTGGAAGTAAGTCAACGATTTCGCCGTTTACGGCTAATAATGTCGGGTGTTTTAAAATATTTTGAAACGAACAGGCACACAAATTGTCTGACCCAAAAATCAAATCTTAGTACTTTATGAATATACTTTAAATTCCTTCTGTTGATTTCCTTTGTACACCAATTTATTTCCACTAATCTGTTTTAAAACATGTCTTGATGCCTGATGACATAAGTCCTAAATCATATTACATCATCAAAATAGGTCGCCTACGCTCTTCAGCTGATCTAGCTGAAAAAAAAACTTAAATGAAAAGTACTAACTATATTGCAGTTCTGTGCAAAAATATTCATTCTATATTCAGACTGTTGAAGAATATCATGCTTTCACACCGTCATCGTCATTATATCAGCCGGAAGACGTCCACTGAACATTGACGTCCCCCAAGCCGTATCGTAACAATTTAGAATAAAGTTTCTAAAATCAAAACTTATTCAAAACTTATAAAAACATGCCATCTACAGCACAATCCAGTACAAATGACCTAATTCGTAAACAAATTAGCTCAATCACCAATATAAACAAGATCGGACACCCATCATTCACACCTCACACAAAGTATTGTAGGCGGGCGGCGAGGCCCGCGCGGCACGCCGGCGCGCTGCCACGTCACGGGCACGTCGCGGGCACGCAGCTGGAACGCAACGACCGCGCGCCGTACACGCGACGACAGCACGAGGTGCTAACGATTTATCGCCGCTAAATTGTTTTGAAAAGGTGAACGCTAAATTAACTGTACGGGGATCTGGATCAAGTTGAAATACGACTGTTTCTGTGTTACTATTGTGGTCATGCGCACTGGAATAGCGGTAAGTGGTAGTCAGAAGTAATTTTCTCGAATTGTTGCAAATCAAACAGTAAATTTTCGTGGTCCTCGGCCCGTTTCACTTACGTCTTCAGGTCAGTGGCTGATGACGGAGGAAAACAAATGAAAAGAATAATTTAGTAGCTATCATCAACTCACTAAGAACAGTTTAGTTTACTGCAGGAAAGTTGTTGAAAATTGTCCAGAAAATATTAATCAAAATGTTGAATGCAATACGATTTTCATTCACAAGTACTTAGATAATGATTTCGCAAGTTGCGCTCGAGCGAATGTTGGAAAATTATTTCCGCGGACCCATCAATCTAACTAAAACATCGATGTGCTTCCGCTTGTCTAGAAAAAACTTCCAAAATATCAGGCAAAGTTTTTCTTACATTTTTTTTACCTTTTTTGTAAACTACGGAATGATTAAGAAAACTAATCAATCCCGTACAGTTATCCACAAAATCACGCCCACGTGAATCAGGTGGCGAATCGCCATTAAAGATCGGATGGTAGTAATAATGAAATGTAGGTAATCATCGTTAGGCCAGCAGCGAAATAAATAGTCTATGAACGAAAATAAACAGTATAACGGTATCGGCGTGCGCGCAGCTGTAAATTACCTGTTGGTTCCACTGAAATGTTTGATGCGTTTGCGCTTGATCGACATGCGTACGCGGAGGGAAGAGTTTTGATACTATGAGATACGTTAATTTAATTGTATCGTTTTTGCCCGCGATTTAATACAACCTTTTTTTAGTGCTCCACTACACTCCCATAGAAATCTACATGTCAAATGTCAGCTCTCTACGACCAGTAGTTCGGCTGTGCGTTGTCTGTCGGTCACTCACTCAGTCAGTAATGGAACAATTTCATATTATTGATGACTATGTCTATCATTAACTTAATAGACACTAGGTTAACATTTTGAAGATCTTCCTTTTGGTTAATTACCGGTAAAACTCAAGGAAATATTTGCATTGTCTTCAGATTTTTTTTTTTTAGTTTTGGTAGGCACGCGTTTGACCACTCTCTCACCTGTTGGTTAGCGATGATGTGGTCGAAGATGTAGTACGCCTGCCTAGAAGTAACCTATTCACTCTTGACTTAAAGACTCGCAGGTTGTAGCTATCAGGGAATTCCACTCCTTGGCTGTACGCACTATGAATGTGTTCCCAAAAAGTTTTGTTCGTGTGGGTAGTATGTCCACCATGTACCGGTGGCGCATCGTCGTTTGTCTTGTGATCCGATGATGGAACGGGCTTGGCGGAATTAAATTACGCATTATTAGTCTTCTGATACATGGGTTAATATTTTTTTTTTCAAGCATTTTCTCTTTTAACTTCTTTCTGTGAGCAAAAAAGGAGTGTTATGTTACGTTTAGATATTCATCAGATTTCATCCCTGTTACATAGGGTTCAAACATATCTAGCAAAATTTATGAAGTGAGCGTATTATCGGTAGATACGTCTATGCCTAACCCTTCGTGAATAATAGGCGTGATGTTAAATAACATCACGCCTACGCGGGTACTAGGACCAAGGGTGTTCTGGGATCCTTTTGAAATCACTCAGCAACTTGCTACCATTCATTAGATTTATACAACTTTTTTGCTTACATTTAATTTCAATCATTTCCTGAATCCACAGGATCAAGATCAACCGTTCGTCGTAGTTCATGTAAACGCTCGGGCCATGTGTTTCACGTCGGCTGCGCGCGCGCCGCAATTCGGTCGCAATCACCATTACCTGCGCGCACGTGTATTTTTATATGCGCTATTTTAACGAAACCAACTGTTTAGTTCGATGGATACACTTTTATTACACATATTTTTTATGTGGGTCGATAATATAGAGAATTTATTTTTATATGTTTTTGGAATTTCTTAAGATTATGATTTGAATTTGGATATTTTTGGGTTTGTTTGGTTTGGTAAAGCAAACATTTGGTACGGGTTGGATTCAGATTTTGTAGTATGCTTCATATGTACCTACCTGAAAAATTACTCCAAACGAATAATGAATGTTAAGAAAAGACACAACTTTGCAGATAGGACCTTTACTTTTCCAGAATTTAAACACGTCTTCAGCTTAGAGGAGAATATGAAAACGATGACGTAGTAAAGAAAATATTATGTTACTCTCACTTTTCATATTATCTTCTTGATCATATGATCAAGGTGGACAGGACAGGACAGGTCCGGTGGTGGGGTGGTGGTAAGGTGTTGTTCGTCTTACACCTTGCTCATATGAACAAGGTGCACAACACGATCAACACACAATCAGACACAATCATTTTCTTTTACTCATTTCCCAAACAAACAAAATATTCAACACGGGACGTTTCCGCTGTAATCACACGTTATCTCCTCCCTCCAATGCACAAGGTACTCAAGTAAACAAAGTAAGCCATGCTAAGAAACCTTATCATCACACATTGTTCTTCACCTGGCGTATCTGCGTCATAAAGGGGTAACTCGGTTCAAATGCGAGCCACTTAAAATTTGCACTTATACCCCTTATTATTAACTGTTGAAGAAGTAGTGGTAGAGGTGGGGGCTTGTGCTTTTAAGTTATCGATAGATTTTACATCGTTTATTTAAAACATGCATTTGACTCATTTCCAGATAGCGTTAAGTTTTTGAAAGGCAGAAAGTTATGAAAACCGAGCCAACCAACCTGCACGAATACTGAGGTTTCATAGTTTTCAAAAACTGTTTGCTACCTGAAACAGTTTTTGGAAATATCTGCTTGAGTTGCTAACTGGTGCACCACAATATTTATCGTTTGAGTGGCCTCTTTCTAATCGACTCGTGATCGTTTAGTGGCAAAAAGCGTGACACGATGATGTTACACTGAAAGAAAATTTGCCACGGATAAAATCTGTAAGAAAAACCATCGAAGCAAATTTACATCGCAACAAGAAGAACCATCTATCCAACTAGCAGCGAACTACTACGTCGAAATCCTGCATCGCGCAAGCAGAGTTTATCGTGCGATTTGAACATATACATCAGCCCTATTATCAACTATCGTTCACTGTAGCCCGCCAGGCACAATAACCGCCTGATTGGAGGATCCTCCCTTTTCCATGGAGGTTTGCGGGACTTGACTCTCTGTTCCACAACCTCTAAAAGTCCAATAAAATTCAGGATATAGACTGCATTCTGACCCTAAAACTGTGAATTCCAAAATACATCATCGACACCACCACACCTCTAAAACACATTAGGGTTGTCGCGAAATGAAATTATACAAAGATTCACCTACACTTGCAATAACACACTGATTATTTCGTGCAAATCCTTAGTGCAGTCCTACCAAGCCACATTCACTCTTAACCCTACATGATAGAGTGGTGATGGGTGGTATAATGTGTGTTGGTATTGTGGAAGTTAAGACAACCTGCTTCACAAGTGTGCTAATCCCTTTTATCTTGAGGTGACGTGCGCGGTTTATTATTTCGCTTCAGATATTTTCTTAATACTCTTAAACGATGTTGTGTGAATAAGTTTCGGATATGTGGCTTTTGGTCTTGTTTAGCTAATTTAATGTTAACACAGATGAGTTTGTTTGGTTGGGAAAAACCTGAGACAAAACTGTACTTAATTGTTTTTTGGAGAGGTTATTAAAATAAATGGTTTCCGTCTGAAAATGATAGAGGGGAAAGCCAAATCAAATTTCTTTTAATGGCAATTATCTGACAACATGCGTTGAGGAGGAGGAGCTCGTGGCTAGATAATAACAGCCGCTCGGGTCGATCTTCAAGGTTAAGCAACGCTTGCCAAGGTTGGTCTGTGGATGGGTGACCATCTTAACATACCGAGTTTCCTCCGTGCCTTGGAAAGCACGCTAAGCTGTTGGTCCCGGCTGTCATTTATAGATCTTAGGCAGTCGTTACGGATAGACAACAGTAAAAATCTGACTCCAGTCTTGCCATGAAGTACCGTGTTACCCAGTTAATGGGTTGTGGAAGACTGGTAGGCAGCTGCTCCTCGTAAAATACTGATATTCAGCTAAATCCGGCTTGACTGGATGTCGACCCCAATATAGTTGGGTAAAGGCTAGGCTGATGATGATGATGATGATGATGATGATCTGACAACATGCGTTAGCTACTTAAAAAAGTAAAAACAGCCGGGTCCAACCGCTTAACGCACTTTCTGAGGCATTGAAGTATCTCGGTATGTTAAGATGGTCACTCATCCATAGACACACTTCGGCAAGCGTTCCTTAATCCTTTAAAATCGACAACTTAACTTCAAAAATATAAAGTTAGGATCATTAATGTAGACGAGTATTATTGATTTACCTTTTAACAATTTCCTCTAAGACGTGATCATATAATACAGGCTCCAATTATATTTGTTTTTTTTTTATTTGTGTTGTTCAGTTGTCCCATTCTCATTGCAAATACTCTGTCTTGGGCAACCTCTGGACACACAATTACATCCTCATCATCATCATCATAGCCGAAAGACGTCCACTGCTGGACATAGGCCTCTCCCAAATTTTGGGGTTGCCATAATCGCCACGCTTGTGCGGCGGGTTGGTGATCGCAGTGTTATGGTGTTGCGTTTCACAGAGAAAGCTGCTGCCCATTCACAGGTGAGTCCCTTGGTCACCTCTTACGACACCCACTCCCACGAAAAGTGATGGGATGGTGTTATTATTTTACAGCACCATACGAAACCGGTCGACAATTACGTCCTAAGACGCTCTAGATCAAAATCTAGCATAACTGAAACAAGTGATTCCAACAACACTAAACATTATTCCCTTGTCCTGGCACATTACTCACAACACCGATATTTCAGGCTATTAAGAAGATAATTAATATCTTAGCAACTACAATGTTTCATTGGCTGGATGTACTGTAGTAGTATTAGGAGGACAAATGTCAGGTAGCGGTCGTATATCACATCGGAATAGCGTTCAACTCATTTAAGTGCACAGGAAATGTAATAAAAGTATTAAGTGTTTGCTGGTCTGTGATTTATAAAGTATGTTACTATTAAATTTTATTTATTTATTCAAGCTATGAATGTGATTATCGAAATGCCAAGTTGTAAGGGTCACGTGCCATTTCAACAGCATTTGTCAATCTCATACATTTTTGATAATTGCCTTCAGATGGCCTAGCACGAATATTTTGACGTATAGTATAGTAAACGTAAGTGAATTTTGAATGTGAAAAACTACAACCCCATAGTATTTAGGTTTAATTTTATGGGAAATAAACAATTTATTTTTATCATTCAGAAATATGAATATAGCATCTGATTCAAATAAATATTATGTGCGAAACTAGTATTGTTGGTATATGTACAATTTTACGTTACGTTCGTGCTAGGCCCTCTGAACCTTTTTTTTAAGGATAAGATATCATCAAATGACTCCTTTTCTCTGGTCGGAATGGATAAGAGTGTCAGACTCTTGCTGACTAACCCATCTGTGTTCCTCCAAATGCCTTCCTTCGCGTCCCAGAGCCGCGGTGACTCCTTCGAACAAAGTCCGCAACCCTGGCAGGCCTTCAGCACGCTACCGCCGACAGAATGTCACCAGTAAGTATCGATCAGTCGTTTGTTGTACACAGTTTCTAAAAAGTGAGCCTGTCAACTACAGTGGAGTGAGAGAGCGAAATCTCCGTGAGTCACTGACATTCTGTGTAATTTCATTGGTTAATATTTCTCCGTTTATCCACTCCGCTACCTCGCTCCACTGAAGTGTTAGGGTGCCTGTCCAAAATCTCCGCACCACGTGAGTCACTGACATTTTGTGTAATTTCATTGGTTAATATTTCTCCGTTTATCCACTCCGCTACCTCGCTCCACTGAAGTGTTAGGGTGCCTGTCCAAAATCTCCGCAACAAGTGAGTCATTGAAAATTTGACTGACATGATTGGTTAATATTTCCCCGTTTCTCGGCTCTGCTGCCTCGCTCTGCTGTAATGGACAGGCGCCTTAAAACAACTCTTTGCTGTTAACAAACAACTGCTACTAAAACCGATTGACACCATAATTGCGTAACAATGCCATGGCGCTCACAGACTCCTTGCTCAAACCATCACCATACACGCTCTAACTATCACCTTCAATACACACAGCCTAATCCGTGCTAACTTGCTAACCTGTTGATTTAATTGTCGATTAGTCTCCATTAGAGCAGCTCAAAGAGGATCAGCACTAACAGTTACTAATAGTATGTCGCAGCACTACAACGCGACGGCTTAGGGCTGTCACTCGTTAGTTATCGCGAACCAATGGACGACAGGTGGTCATTATGACATATTTTGGGACTGTTTGGTCTATTGGGGACTTTTTGGTCGTAACGTTGTTATGGGCGATTGATCTTTGCTACGTTGTTGAGTTTCCTGGGAGTATCGTTATCATGATTGTGTGTTAGAGCTGAAAATCATTGTCAGTTGGTAGGATAATTGCTTATATTTTCAATGAACTGTTTCTGTCGATAAATGCATTATCTTTTGTTAATTCGGAAAGATAAGTCACTATTGTCAAGTGTTTCTAATTGTGGAGTCAAATGCGTAGTATGTCATGTACGGTGTTTACCCGTGTAAGAATCTATTAGTCGGATTTTCCAATGAGTTCGAGTTACTGAATGATATTAATGGTACCTTAACAAGCTTAAGAAGTCTCAGATGAAATATTTATCCAAGTTGTAGGAATTAATAAGAACAACAACACGCGAGTAGGTTACTTAAAGCATGATAAAAAAGAAAAACATTAAGATAAACTGAAGAAAAAAAAACAGCCGAACATAGAACATCCTCCTTTTTGAAGAAGTCGGTTAAAATCAGTACCTATTTAGTCTCCTTGTCTAAAATGCAACTTGATTGCAATGTGGCTTATTGTCAGTCTTCATATTGTAGAACTTGTTCACAATGACCATTAGCCCTTCATAAATAGGCTCTTTATAATGTAAACAAAAATGTAGTCTAGCAGTCTCATTGTATTACCAATTTATTTTCCCCGTTTATCAGAAACTTTTTTTTAGCATTTACAGTGAAACACAGAAAATTGCAATAAATGTTAAGCACCCTACCTCGAACTAATGAACGAACTAGCCAGGTGCGTAACACCGGGATGTGTGGACAACGTGCGCGTTATGACAGTGCACCACATTACCCGCCACTGTTCATAATGGCCGCGCGTTACCGGCACGCTGTTTACGTCGCACAGGTATGCTGTGATCGTGTTGTGAAGGAAACTAATTTGGAAAAGCTAAAGGGTAGGGGTAAGTATTCTGGTATAGATAGCTTCTGAGGGAAAATCCTTCGACTATTGTTTACTATCTAAATTAAAAGAGCATCGCTTCTACTTTTTGGCCTTTTTTTGTATGTACAGGTTTTACAACAATTATGTTAAACACGTATCAGGAAAAGTAGTTTTGTTTTTAAGAAAAACAAGTCAATCACAAGTTTGAGGAGTCTAAAATCAAGGTGACATAACAAACTAAAAATCTCTCAAAGGGTAATAATAACGAACCACTTTAACTATGGAAATAACAATTCGCAAAATCTGCTGGAATTTTTTATCGCTTTGGCTTGGTTGTGACGATATTTTGTTTGTTGTAAAATATTTTTTCACTATGAGTTGTGTTTTAGCAAAGGTTTATCTTGAAAAGCTCCTTCTAATACTGTATATCTCATAGCTATTGCTATGCTAAAAATCTTTCATTCCAGTGCATAAGGTAGCAAGTTTACTTCTTGAAAAGCTCTTTCTATTGGCATATCTTGTGAGATAGCTTCCAAATAACATGAGAGATTCTCATATTATTTTAAAGCCGTTTCTCCTTTGAATGGAATTGGAGATATGCAATCAAATCAAT
This sequence comes from Lacanobia oleracea, assembly GCA_950371165.1. Lineage (NCBI taxonomy): Eukaryota > Metazoa > Arthropoda > Insecta > Lepidoptera > Noctuidae > Lacanobia > Lacanobia oleracea. The sequence continues at coordinate 1,443,922 of OX493387.1, forward strand.
ATCCTTCCCTCCTAGACCTGTACAAAAGCTAATTCCCCTTATTACACACGATCAGGTGCCGCCAACACTCAGATGCTCGCAGACAGATACAATATCCGCACGTTTGTGTCGGCGCGCCACATTACCGGCAACTGTTCGTAATAGCCGAGCTATTTATGATGTAAAGGTGTGCTGCGTTTACCACTCATTTGCGGGCCGGGAGAGTGGGTTAGGAAAGTCGTAGGCAAGTGTGGGGTAAATGAAAAATGGTGTGGTACCGGTGGATTAAGATTGCGCAGGAGATTTATGTTTCAGGTTTATTCCCTTTGCACTGTTCAAGTGTTCATAGCAAATCTTTAATTAAATTTTTATAACAGATCGTTAATATTCTGTCACCAACCTGTTTACTTAAAAAGGTTCCTAGAGTACGCTTACGAGTGTTTAAGGAGTTCCAAATGTATGTATCTTGAAAAGTAAAGTAAATTGATGAGACTGCCGAGTGCCAAGTAATGATTAAATACCAAAATTGCAAGAATAGTGTCTTCTGTTTGAGTTATCTCTGTATAAAAAATGTTTTGCATTAATAATATCCTGCACGATTGCAGTATAACTAGCCTTTTTTGAAGATACTTTTTAAAAACAGTCAACATAGATAAAACCATATTGCCAATTCCAGTACTAGCACTAGTACACTCTCCAGTTACAAGGCAGCACCAATAAACGGCAGGTATTTACGACACGGCCTGCGTATGCCGCCATCATTGTTTTGTATTGCATTCAACTGTTTAACCTACAAATACAAATATTAGTTCCAGTATTATGGCGTTGTAATTCGATTTCTGTTATGCTGTTATTGGTATTTGGAATTTAACCTAATATTTTTGTCACAACTGTTCTACTTTAGCTGTTGATATTTGCATTGGTAAATATTGGATTTGCAATGATATTTATCTTGCTCGTTTTTTTTTGCAACAGTGTTTAAGATGCCGGTCATTTTAAAATGGAGTGGAGTACTTTAAACCTTCCAGGGTCCAAGGATCTTTCAGTGTTTCGTTATTGCTGTTCTTTAAGACACTGGTTCGATCTTCTTTTTATTTAATCACTTTCCGATTTCCGAATCTGTCTTCCTTGAGGTGGAAAAAGGGTTTACGAAGGTCACATCCATAAAGAAAACAGATAGGTAACTAATTGGTTTCTAAAATAAGAATTTAATTAAATAAACTCCTGAAATCTTGACAAGCTTTGGTATGTCAAGTAAGTTTTGACAAGTTCTAACTCCAAATCCTCAATTCCGGAACCGGCCTAGAGAAACAGCATTAGTTGTTAGTTGTGTTACTTATCATAATTTTACCATTCTATCTCGATGCATCAGTGAAACAGTACACCCCGCCACACTAGGCACATTCCCCGGCTCCGCCTGCTATGCACGCGACAAGCACAATGCTACTTCCCTGTCGCTGCTGGCTGCTGGCGCGCGGAACGCAGACTCCTGCGATGCACTTGTGAGTGTCGGTAAGATAAGGTGGAAGAGGATTGTTTGCGTAATGTTAGAAATCACACATTTTGATAAGTATATTACTACGATTAAGTTTCGTTGAAGGGGCTCTATATCAATGAGAAAAACAAACGGTTGAGACTATTACGATGAGCCTTTTCATTTGGCATGTAACTACAGTACAATTAACTTGGACAAATTTTTTTTTCTATGTAACCCCATCGGTCCAGGAGACTCAAAAAAAATTGGCTGTGGTAGAAGGACAAACGAGTAATCCTAAAAGATTCTTTTTTTTCCAAGTTCGGAACCCTAAAAATGTAACTGTCAGCAATATTATAATTTTCCTTCTGCTTAGTAACATATACTAATTTGAAGGGTGTTGGTGCCAGTGGCGCCGCTTGGGGGAGGCCTATGTCCAGCAGTGGACGTCTTTTGGATGATATGATGATGATGTTATGATGGGGCCAGTGTAATGGTAATATAAGACTTGATTTTCAGGTTGATGGTTGATGACCTAGTACCAATTTATTTTAACTTTAAAAAACCCAAAGACAACTTCTGTCATTTTCCTCCGTTTCCTCCAAAAAATTCGCTGTCTTTCATCTATTTTGGTTCACTCATTCCTCTACAAAATAATCCCAAAAACCCAAAGCCCTCGCCACACTAACACGCACAAAACACACGAGCTCATGACAACGAAAAGCGATTATATTTAGCTCTCAACACCTAGGAAGTTCATTAAGAAGACGCTATGTTGCTAATGCGCCCCGACTCTAATTGAGCAGTTTGTCGCGCGTGAATCGCACGCGCTTAGTCGCTCGTGTGGTAATGTATGCGCGGGCCCTTAAGTGTTGCTTGAAAGGATACAAGTTTAGCTGAGGTATGATTTGTAGGAAAAACCTGTGCTTTTTTGTATGTTTTTTCTGATGAGTCGCTGCCTGAAATAAACAAGAATATATAGAATATATAAGAATAAACTACAGAATAGTCGGTTAATTCACTTTTTTTAACATGTATTAAAGCTTTTTGTAATCTCTTTATAAAAAATTGTAGAATGCAAATAATGTGGTTCTGAAAACTTAAAATTTGAAAATATAAAACGCTGATCAGTCTTCAAATTAAACATACGAGTACCTATTCATGAAAAAATAAATACAGGGCTAAAAATAAATCAAAATCGACATGATTTTCCCGCATAAGAGCAGAAAAGAACCTTAACCAACTTAACCTTAACCGCATAAGAGCAGAAAAGAACCTTAACCAACTTAACCTTAACCGCATAAGAGCAGAAAAGAACCTTAACCAACTTAACCTTAACCGCATAAGAGCAGAAAAGAACCTTAACCAACTTAACCTTAACCGCATAAGAGCAGAAAAGAACCTTAACAATTTCTTTTATTCTTTATCCAAATAGCAGTATAAAACTGTACTAAACAAAAACCAGGCATAGTTGTTATAAACCTACCACCACCTCTTACTACACCAGTAAATCTTTGGGGCCATAAAATATGCATATAAATTATATAGATATTATAATATAAAATATGTAGTGCAGTCCTGAACAGAACATGATGTATAGGCGCAGGGCAAGCCGGCGTCATTTGCTAGTGTGATTTATGTGGTTCCGCACACCTAAGGTTTCGAGTTTGGTGCAGGATTTTAGAAATAATGGCCTGTTTCAGGATAAGGGTTAATAGGTAGGAATTGAATGTTTAAGTGGAAATAAACCGTATTACAAATGCGATCGGATTATTTGCCCCGATTTTTTAAAATATTTCATAAAACCTTTTTATTCATTTCTTTTCATGAAGATTTCTTTGTTTCAAAAGGGCAATTTTTTTGTATTTTTAAGGAACGTTCGCATTCGTATCGCAGTTGCAAAGTGTAGGAAAATTAGTAGTGTGTTTGTATTTTTGAAATAAGAGAATGACCCTTCTGATGGGCACCTAAAATTGGGTAGACTGGGTACCTATTATGACATCTTAAAAGCATCATGATTAAGCTGTGAAAAAGGGATGGTGTTATGCGTCTTGTATCATAAGGGGCCCTATTAAGTTGTCCTAATTAATGCCATCATTAGCACGTCATAATAGTGCCCCTTATGATTATGGTAAAACCAACCCTTCTAAAAATGGTTTTTGGTGTACATAAACTTAAGAAACTAAACAGACCACACAACTATAAACGCATACTTATTTGCTAACTTCTGCATTAAACAGAAGAAACGGTCGAGAAAAGTCGAGTTGTTTAAAATTATTTGAATAAAAGATAATTTTAAACAACTGTACGCAAAAAATAACAGAAAAAATCTGGAACAATGTGAAAGCTCACATAAAACTGAATATTGTTATAGAATATTTTTATTAAAATAAGAAAGTGTTAACGATATTTCAAAGACTAGTCTCGTCTCAAAAAAATTAATAAAATTCGCATTCACAATTCGTCTCGGTAATTACACGTTTATTTGAACTTTCATCTCCTGTGTAATTTAATTGGGGTAGGCACACCATTTAGGTATTCACGACACATTTATAATTCGTGTTGTTATTCTAAAAACGATGAAAAATCGAGTAGGCGGCGGTGACGTTTATTGAAATTTAAAAAAAAACTTAAAGAAAAAGAAAAGAACCTTTATTTAATAAACCGCAAAGAAAACTGTGTGAATATTTGTAAAAAAAAAATACCTTTCCTTCTTAAACGTTTCGTTTATTTCTTTATTAATTTCCAAAAAAACATAAACATAAGTTGTTTACAACTGAAAAGCCAACCAACCAACCAATACAACCAATAACACCAACCAATCAACCAACAAACCAAATCAATCAATCAACCAATTTCACTTTGCTATGGGTTTCACGACTTTTAGAGGTTTTCTAAATTTTAGCTCAAATAATGTCGATAGGTGTTAAACTATTCTCACATATTGTCCTCGTGATAACCCTTTCCAAAGTATTACACAAACAATAAAACTCTTTTCTATGTCTCTCGACATCTAATTAACAAACGTGGGAAACAACACATACTAACATTTTACAACTTCCTGAAAACACTATTATTGAAAAACCCTGTTATTTTGACCAACCGCCAAATGTATGGATTTTTTATTTTATTACTGCTCTCCTCTTTTTATATAAGTGGTGATATAAAGTATATAAAACAGTTTTATAGAGCAGAATAATAGTAAAGAAACAGTAAATAGGTACTTCGTTTTTTTTGTTTCGATAATTTTATGTTTCTATGTGTGTGTGTGTGGGTCTTGGGTTAAAAATAAAGTAATTCAACAAAATTAAAAATAAATGCAGAAGCGAGTTAGCTTTTTGTAACGCCTAAATCGCATCGCATCACACAGAGAATCTCTACAGAATTCCTATCCAAAAACTATATTTTTTGAAGGCATCTAAATTGTTCAAATCATTACAGAAAAATCAATCTTTCTACTATGTACTCGAAAAAAAGCTATTAACTGTTCAGATATAACTTTCATTTCTAAAAATAATCTTTATGCTGTATTTCAACCCTTCAAATGCTGCGCACTAATGCTAAAATATTTTTAGCCAACCTAATAAAATTAACATGGCGAGTTAAGCTGTGAAGCTCAGTAAAATCCTCTTATGAGAGAGCGATACAATGTGCACTTTACGCAGAAGTTAGTAAAAAACTAAAAGTAGGGGATTTAGCGGCGCCCCGCACGCCTAAGGTGGGTGTACACGTGAAACCACTCAGATCGCCATTAGCCGCATGCTGCGAGTGTGTACCGCGCTTAATGTTCGATTGTAAGCTTTATACGGCAGTTTAGTGTTTTTAAATGATATATTTTATGATTACATAAAGTAACTTAAATACTACTACTACTTCTCCTAGCCTTGGTCCCATCATTTGGGGTTGGCTCTCCTAGTCATTCTACGCCAAGACGTTCTGTCCTGGGTCGTCGCAGATGTGACATTTACGCCCTTCATGTCCTTATTTACAGCGGCTATCCATGTGAGTCGGGGTCTACCTCGCTTTTTTGGGGCTGGAAACATTTCGAGTACTTGTCGCGTCATGTGTTCTGGTGGGCGACACATTACATGGCCGTACCATCTGAGACGGCCTTCCATTAGCTTTACTCGGAAGCTGCTGTGGATGTAGCTGTTTCGAGTACGATCCAGCAACGTTACACCTCCCGACCAACGTAGCATCCTCAGCGGGATGTATTCTATCCTCTTGTTGTTTTTTGAGGGGCCAGCATTCGGCACCGTATGTTAAGACTTTGCCCTTATCACACAAAACCCCCAATAGTTCCCTCCACTTCATCCAACCTGTGTTAATGTGGTGGGTGACATCTACGTCGATGGTAGCGTCTGTAGAAATCACTGACCCGAGGTATTTGAAACTATCGGCTTTTTTTCAGAGGTGTGCCTTCAAGGTTGATAGTGTCACTGTTGCCTCTGCCGCTGAAGTTAAAATGTATATATTCGGTCTTTAGCTTACTAATCCGTAATCCGGCCTCCTCCAATGCGTCTCTCCATTGCTCTAGTGTTTGCTGTGTTTGTGTGTGTTTGTTTGAGTACTATATAGTCTGCGTATAGCAAGTCTCAGGGGGGTGGCCTTTGTAGTTTAGCAGTTAAAGCAGAGGACTCAACGAGGAACCCTGGTGCACCCTGAAATTAACTTCAAATTCATCACTAATACCGGCTGGGCTTCGCATACTTGTCATCAAGATCAGTCCCTCTATGTATCCTCTATTAGTGAGTTGAAGAAGTCTCCCGTTTTAATAAATGAACGAGAACTACTCTACTACTACTAAATATGGGAACGAGATTACTCGTTCCCATATTTTAAGAGTGTGAGATATTAGTTTAATGGCGCACACAGGCGAAAAATCAATAAAAGTCGGACAAAACCTAAACATTCATTATTATTCTACAAAATGGGTAAACAAGGGTTGTTACGTCATAAAAACACATATATATCATTTTTAGACATTTTTATTATTCATTATTTGGTTCATTTAATAGATTTAAAACGTCTGGGCACATAGAAATATTTTTTTTTGCGATAAGTTTCCTTGGTCCCGTTATAAAAGGATCGGAAGACACCATAAGTCTATTAAAAGTGTCTTCCATGGCTAATTTTCTTGAAAACTTTCATGAAAACCGCTCTCTGTACTTTCGAACATCCTTGTTTCGACTTTCTAGTGCATTTTCGCTCATAAACCCTATGGCTATTTCAGAATTTGTATTAATATTTTGTGAAGTGTTGTTGACATATAATACCATGGGTAATTCATCACATAAAAAGATGCTGTTTTTATAATATGTTTTGTTTTACGTAGACTGCGTCCAAAACAGATGTGGTCGACTAAAAAGACAAATTTGTTAAAGCGTCGCTTACGGTCGCATAAAACTATGATTGTATATTGATAAACAAAGTCCACACTTTCTAAAAACTTTAATAACAAGGCCGTATCTCTCGGGAAGTCATACTTTACCCTTTTGTGAAGTTTAAAAATATGCAAAACAGTACAATGTCACAGTAAATATTTTTTTTTAATATAAAATATCAAGCATTACTATCAAAAGTAGGTGTTAATAATTGGTTTATTACCTCCTGGAAGTGAATCCATCGAAAAAACAAAGACTTTCACGAAGCAAATTATAAAAATCGTAATAATTAAAAGCAACACTTTCACTTTTAGACACATCCGCTGTTGATCAAGTCGAACTTTGGACTGAGACCCAGGCGCGTAGATAAAAAAGGGTCCGCGCCGCGTGCGCAGGTAGCGTGTATCGTCTATCAGACTTGTCGGTAAAACATGTTTTTATTCATTTGGAGTACTTTTAAGTTTTTTGGTTTTGTCCGACTTTTATTGATTTTACGCCTGTGTGTGGCGCGATAATTTCCACACTGTCTGATATCTCCTTTGTTTTTGTAAAACGGGACTAGGTCCCTTCTTCTCCACGACTTTGGTATACCCTGGGCGTCCATCAAATTGAACATGTCTGTAAGAAAAGATATGCCTTCCATTCCCAATTTCTTCCATAACACAGCATTGTGGTTCGCCATTGCCTAAACAGCAGCTTGTACCTCCTCGAGTGTTATGCACAGTATCGGGCCTTCCGTGGCACGTTTTATTTAGGAGCCGTGTGTAGTATTCCTTCCATCTTTGTTGGATGTCTTTATCTGATGTGCGTAATTGGCCGTTTTCATTCTTAATTTACTTGATAGTTTTCATATCTTTTGGTTTTCCTGAGTCTTGCTATCTTAAATAGGTCTCTGTCGTTGGTGGCCTCTTCGAGTCTGGAGCAGGTGTCGTTGTCGCTGCTATCTTTTGCCTGTGCTACAGCGCGTTTTGCCTCTTTTTTGCATCTTCGTACGCAACTTTTATCACTGTTGTCATTCGTTTGCTGCCACAGCTTAAAGAGAAGTATTTTCGGCTCGGTCTTTCCACCAGCTTGTTTCTTTGTTGTTGCATAAAGGTCCTTTTGATACGTAAAAGAAAAAGAGTAAAGAAACATAAGTAACTTAAATCACTATAACCATTTATTACATCTACTAAACCTAACTACTTGCATATGGGTACTAAACAAAAACAAGACATACTTAGGCGACGAAGTATTCTTCCACATTGTTGTCATTGCAAAACGTTTCCTGTGGTCTTAATGCGAATTTTTAATGTTCTCGATTGCGTTAGCGTAAACGTCAATTGGTATTGAAACTGAATAAGCGCCGTCTGGTGACAATAATGGATAACCTTTTTACCCTAAGCCCTCTGAAAACTCAATGCTTATTCTTTGGGCAAAGAACGAGTCACCTCTCAGTCAATCAGTCGTCGAGATATATCTTCCAAAGTTGACATAAAAAAGAAACGAAATCTTATATTTTTGCAAACATGAATTCTTCAATCACTAAAGCGTACAGCAATATCAACCTTCGAAACCAAATAACGTGTTAAATTCTCCAAAAAATTCAAGGAAACGTCACTCATAAACATGTCGAGGGCCACGAAATAAGCGGGATATGTGAGAGTTCTCTCGACAAATAACTTTAATGAGTGTATGTAATGAAGCCAATTACTGCGCGGCATCAACTAAGCGTCGTTTTGTTTTGACAAAATGTTCAGACATGATTTTGTACAAATGCATGTAGAGGTGAAGATTGATGATAATACTTTCTTGCAACTGATTTTGTAGGAAATCATTATCTTGGTAATTTAAATAAATTTCGCACAGCTTATCAAAGTTAAAATGTAACTTGGTTGATTTTTTAAATAGAACTAGATTTAATGGCAGAAGTCCCTTAAACCTATTACTTAAGTATTTAATTGGATAGTTTCCAAGCCATAGGTAAGAACATAAATCATTAGAAAATAAATCTGCAATTATATAAATCAGAAATATAATTTCAAATTCTATGACAAACCCTTTAGGAAGGCATTATTTTAGCTGCAACCTTACATAAATTAATCTTTATCCAGGACATTGTACACGTATCCTTTGAACAGCTTCTCTCCGTAACTCAGGTACGTAAATACGCTGTTAGGGACGACGTGTGAGCGACGCGTGCTCATAACTCGCCGGTTTTATGGCCCCACACCTACGCAAACGCATAAAAAATTACTTGTGTTACTCTTTTATGAGTTTGTCATCGTACTGGGGCTTACAATGTTACCGAAAAGAGATGGAAAGTTATGTTGATTTTGGAAATAATAAATTTTTTAGTTATTTCTTTGAATTTTTAGGGTTCAGGACTCAAAGGGTAACCAACGGAACCCAATTACTAAGCCTCCACTGTCCGCCCGTCCATCTGTCTGTCGGCGGACTGTATCTCAAAACCATAATAGGTAGATAGTTGCCATTTTTACAGACTGTGTAGTTCCAATGCCGCTGTAACAATAAAGAATTAAAATAAAAAATGGAAGGGAGCTCCCATAAGAGAAACGTGTTGTTTTCCGTTGTGAGAGTCCGACACTTGGCCGGCTTTTTTTAAAGTCATGGAACTTGATTTCCATGTCATTTAAGAATAAAAGTAGAATATTAAATACTTTATTGTACAACAAAAATAGCTACACTTTTTTTTATTTATAATTGTACAAAAGCAAAAAAAAATATTGACATTTGTCAATCGTCAGTACGGAATGTATCCGAACAACCTGATGTAATTTCATAATTTACCTCAATAACCCTCAAAAGTACAAATTAAACAGCCAAATAACATTTTTGATAGCCAATCAACGTCGCACTAAATAGAAAGTGTAAACACTATTGTGGCATATTATTAAGTGGAGCCTCAATAACACTGCGATCAGCCTGATTGGACAACCAATCCCCTGTTAATTTCGATCCACCGTCAACGGTCGATACGTATTTCGAAATACGAATACGAATTTTCAAATTTCGGAATACGAATTTCAGATTTAGTGGACGCAGTGATGAGAGGGTTAATTTTCGGACATTTTAGTGCAGCTGCTAATTAGGGATTTAGTTTAGAATTAGCAGGATGTTTTTGTTTAGGATTTTGGTTTGTGTGCTGATCTGATTAGGGATTAAAGAAAATGAGTTTTGATAATGTGTAGTCAGTTATTGTTTTTATTATAGTTATTTGTTTTTGTAGCAGCCATGATATTTAATTTTCGGTTCAGAGAATAAAGAGAAGAAGTGTTAAGCGGTTTTAATGATATTTGGATGTTTATGTCCATCTCAATAAAAATCCCATAAATAGAGGATACAAATAAAGCGGTGTCGACAGCAAACCTAATTTCCGAACACCACAACAAACTAATGTGACCAAAATGTCACGGAATTAACAGGACACTACAAATTAGTGGAACACACCAATATACACAAGCGCGCTATTTAAATTCCGAATGCACACCGCAAATATCTGCGTATCCGCGAGAATATCCGCGATATCCGCCACGGCCGAGTGCCCCCGTACAAATAAACGGCTGATTTGATCAGCCGCTTTGCCAGAACGATATACGTTGTGAAGGACTATCGAAAAAAGGCGAATGAATCCGATGGATTGCGGATTAAACTGTAAAGGTTAATGAAATGTGTACACCCTTGTTTGTGCGGGGTACACTGTCCTCTATGTGTTTTGAGTGTTTTATTTTAAACGCAGGTCTTTGACCGCATTGTTTGAAAATTGAGATACTTATTCAAAAGACATCCTAGTTTTTATGAGTTATTTTTCAAATAAGTTGCTGATTGAAGAAATGTACAGAAGTGACTAGACGACGGAGAATACGAGTGAAAGTGACTTCGAAGGAAACGGCAAAAATAGTGATTCTATTATCTCTTTCCATAAAATCAAATTTCAATTGACTTGAGTAACAACTTAATTGTTCTTACTACTTAGTGTAACTTTTGAAGTTAAATCTAAAAGATTTTAGATTACTGTGTATGCCTCGTCTTGAACCGCATCTGGTGTAAATATTTCAGAATTGCTTGAACTCATTTTTTAATCAAATATTAGTCTATATAACATATAAACTAATGTTTGATCAATATAATGTGTTTTATAAGATAGTTTAAAAGTGGCGCCAGTGACGAAAAAGTTAAAAGGGAATCGCTTGTCTTGGTATTGTCATGTGAAGAAGAGGGATGAAACACGTTTAACCATAAGAGTCATCATCATCATCCGCCTAGCCTTTTTCCAACTATATTGGGGTCAGCTTCCAGTCAAACCGGATTTAGCTGAATACCAGTATTCTACACGAAGCGGCTGCCTAGCAGACCTCCACAACCCATTAACTGGGAAACACGGTACTTCATGGCAAGACTGGAGTCAGACTAACTTCTTAAGGCTTCTGACTATCCGTCACGACTGCCAAAGATCTACAAATGACAGCCGGGATAAACGGCTTATCCTGCTTTCCGAGGCATGGAGGAAACTCGGTACGTTAAGATGGTCACCCATCCACAGATCAACCTTGACAAGCGTTACTTATCCTTGAAGATCGACCCGTGCGGCTGTTATGATTTAGCCAAGAGCTTCTCACATAAGTAAAAGAGTAATGAATATAAATGTGGATGGATGGAGAGGGAGAGGAAGGCCAAAGAAAAGATGGATGGGTTGTGTGAGGAGCGATATGAAAGAAAGCGGACTTAGTGATAGTTTGAAGGCAGATAGGGCAGAGTGGAAGAAAAAAACGTGTTGCGCCGACCCCAAGTGACATACGATAAGGGCAGGAAGATGATCATGATGAGTCAATAAAACCGAGATTTAGTATTTTAGCACAGCTTACACATTTAGTTACACAGAGGTATCCCACCAAATTACAGTTTAAAAGAAAAACAAATACACGTCACCGCCGCGGGTCGTGCCGCTTAACAAGCATTTTTTTAAATTAACATTGGCCATTTATACACTCACAAGACCGCAGTATTTTTTTTAATCAATATTTTCTTTTTATTTAAATTTTTTTATAGACGACTACCTAACCAAACTTCTATTTTTTTTATTCGTTTCCGCACTAGAGATAGAAGAAAAATTACTGTGTACTCTTTCCCGCCCAAAGATATTCTGCTATTCGGATCTAACAAACTTTCCGAGTATGAGAAATAAAAAATCAATATACTTGCCACAAAACACATAAAATATTCCATCGTAACGATATAAATATCGAGAGCAATTAAGGCAAATCGGTGTCATTTTAAAATAACAATAATTTTCGATACAGTTAAATAATAAAAGCAACTACTTTATACTTTACATACTATGCGGAATGAATAGATTTGGCGAAATTACCCGTTTCTAATTTTAAATCGATATATTAGTTAAACTGTTATCCGCTAATTAGGTATACTATAGAAACTGTATATAAATACGGGCGCTAGCTTGTAGTTCATCATAGTTTCAAAGACTTACTACAGCTACAACAGCTTCGAACATGAAGTTCATAATCCTCTTGTGTCTGGTGGGCGCTGCTCTAGCTTTTGTGGAGCCGGATAATCGCGATGGCTTGCCTGGTAAGACTATAAATTGGGTTAAGGAATCTAATAATAAATTAAATATCAAAGTAGTATTTGTCAGCGGATTTGCCCGCCTGAAAGTTGGATATAATTCCACGGATAGCGGCAATAGAAATACACAATCTGTGAAAATTTCATCTGCCTACCTATTACGTTTCATAAGATACAGCCCGCTTACATCAGACGGACGGACGGACGAACGGACAGCGTAGGTTTAGTAATATCGGTATCCATTGGTTACCCTTCGGGTACGGAACCCTAAAAAGTATCCTTTATCCTAATCCAGATTGTTATTTATAATCTACATAATTATGTCTATTGCTTTAAATGTATATTTCTTCCCGAAATTCCTACGGAATGAGTAAAATGGCATGTGCGCTTACGAAGTCACGGGGAGAAACACAACATAACTTATTAAATCTGATAGCTGTGGAGAGGTGCTATAAAGCTAGGGCGAGTCGGACTCGCCTACCGAGGGTTCCGTACAAAGTAGCTACAAATTACTTTAAATGAAAACTATATTTTTTGTGATTATATTACAAATTTATCGTTTTCGGACTTTTCCTATATTTGTAGTATAGGACGGTATTACTTGCCAAATTTCGTAGTTCTAGTTCAACGGGAAATACCCTATACATTTTGATTCCCTTGAGACTGTCAAATTAAACGGCATAAAATCATAACTTTTTAACGTTAGCTAGAAGTTTGTTTTTTTCATAGCTGCAAGGAGCTATAGACTTGAACATATAGTTTTAATTTCAACTCGATAGATTTACGCTCTCCCGAGATAAACGGACTTGACAGATAGACGGACGGGCAACAAAGAGATCCTATAAGGGATCCGCTTCTCTTTTTGAGGTACGGAACCCTAAAAAGAGAGTTGCTTTGGAATTAGAGTAAGTCGTCTTGCCATATTCTTCGGCCTCGCCTCACCGTATCATTTACACGTTGATTTGTCTTTCGTTGCAGGTTGGGGTTGCCGTCGCAACTCGGATTGTACCGCACCTTGCAGGCTAAGTTGCAGCCCGCTGCACTACGCAGGGGAGCTGTGCCTTGCAGGAGAGTGTCTGTGTAAAATGCGGAGGATTTTCGATGAATAAAGTCTTGTTGTTTGAATACCACACGTTGTCACATGTGTCGAATCTTTAAAGCTTGCTTTTCTTTTGTGTTTTTTATTCATTTTCAAATAAAGATTTTACATGTTTTTATTATTTTTTCTTTTGATTGTAAGTAATACAAATCCTGACTAATGAGGCTGGCTGGTACTTAAATATTTCTATAGCGTCCGAGAGTCGCACCTAGGATTTGACAAGCAGTTATCGTGATTACCTACTAAGGGCGAGTTTTATTGATCCATGTGTCTGGTGGGCGCTGCTCTAGCTTTTGTGGAGCTGGAGTCACGCGATGACATCCCAGGTATGATTATAAGTTATATTCCACGTTATTAAATATGTGTCATCATCATCCTCTTGCCAAGTAAACAATACCAAACACCAACCACCGTGTGTGGAGTAGTGAGGACCTTACTACCCCACATACCTTTTTTTTTTTTTATAACGGGGGAAATCCTCATGGATGTCCTCCGCCCTGGGGATGGCGGAGATGTCTGTCAGACTCTTACTGACTAAAACCACACCGGTGCTCCATCTCTCACCAACCGGGGATCGCGAGAACTAATGCGACTTCCGTAATCCCCGGCTGATGCCGGCCCGCCTCTGCAGGCCACCTCGGGTCAGCGGGGGGAGTGAGGTTTTTGACTCCCCCGCGACGTCAAAGAGGAGACCTTGGGTCCGAATGAATGGGGGGTGACGGATATCCCCAAGTCCACCGCCTCTGGACCCAGTTAGGGGGGCCGGAAGAGGGCAGCGTATGCCCTCTTCCGACGCCCAGTGCGCCTACTGCGGGCCGGGAGAGAGGTCGAGATCTCCCTCTCCCTTTCCGCAGCCTCCTTCTGCGCGACAACTGTTTCGCAGAAGGAGACCACCGCGTCCCAGGACTCCTCGCCGTTGACCATAGCATGAACTACGGCCGGCAGCGAGAGATCACTGCCTACCACAGAGATGAGGGCACGGCGTGGCCCCTCCCAAGCGGCACACTCTGCCAGTGTATGCCACGCCGTGTCCTTCCGACAGTCGACGCAGTGGTGACACCGAGCGTCCGGCTCCCTGCCTATGCGACACAAGAACCTCCCGAAGCAGCTATGCCCCGAGAGGACCTGCGTCACACGAAATGTCAAGGAGCCGTGCCTTCTCCCGTACCCCACACACCTGACCTGACCGTACTAGGTATAACGACCCTTGCCTAAGTTCTAGTTTATCTGGGCCAAATTCAACTGAAGTGGCAGTGGGCACATTGCTCGTAGAACAGATGGTCGATAGGGCTGAAAAGTTCTGGAGTGGCGACCGCGTACCGGAAATCGGAGCGTTGAAAGGCCTCTCACAAGGTGGACCGAAGACTTCAAAAAGGTCGCGGGTAGCCTTAGGATGCAAGAGGCAGAGGACCAATTGTTGTGGCACCATTTTGAGGAAGCCTATGTCTGTCTATAATGATTTCTTTCATTAGTACAACAACTCAAGGACCGTGCTCGGTTCCTGACGGGTTACAGCTACATAATTAAGCTATATTCATTGCTTTTTTATTTTATGGGAAATCATCAAATGACTCCTTCCTCTCTGGGTGAAGTGGAAGGAAGTGTCAGACTCTTACTAACTCCAACTAAAACCAACCGTATTCTTTCAAAGGCCCTTTCCGTTACAGGGCCGCGGTACTCCTTCGAAAGATTCCGCAACCCTGGCAAACGAAAGAAAGAAAAAGAAAGCTATCATATCTTTAAAAAAACAAAACGCTTAATATTTTGTCTCAAGTTCACTTTAACTTGTTTTTCTTTTCGCAGATAATCTTTTGGTTTGCGTTCGCGACTCAGATTGTTCTGCGCTGTGCAAGTTAAGTTGCAACCCCTTGACATATTTTGAGCAATTATGCCTTGAAGGAGTGTGCTACTGTAGGGTGTTATTTTTATTTTGTTAAGTTATTCCGTTTTTTGTCAAATAAAGTTGTATATTGTTTTTCATTTTTTTTTCACTTTTTTGTTTTTTACGTTTTAAGCAACCAAGACGAATGATTGCTAACCTCTACATAAGCTTAATCTCTACGAGTTACGACAGTAGGGTTAAACAGAGATGTCACATATTCGGGACATGTTTGCGACGTGGACAGACCGTAGTCCGTCCTTTTTAAACGATTGTTTCCTGATAGCTACAACCTGGGAGTCTCTAAATCAGGAGTGAATAGGTTACTTCTAGATAAGCGTACTCCATCTTCAACCACATTATCACTTTTTACACACCACATCACCATCAGATGAGAAAGTGGTCAAACGCGTGCCTATCAATAGAATAAAGACTGAAGACTTTTAAAATGGAGGAAGTTCTTAATTCGTCGGAATCTTTTTTTAATACGAGTACATAGAATAGATGCTGCCTGCAGTACCGCCCGCAATAAAAAGCGGAAACTATCCCAAAGAAACATACTCCCGGATTAAAAAGTATCCCGTTCTAGAACATCACCTACGACTGCGTGCCAAGTTTAATCCAAATTCATTCATCCGTTAAGACGTAATCAACGAACTCACTTTAGCATTTATTTTATGACTTTTTGCCAGCGGCTTCGCCCACGTGATCCCTAGAGAAGATACTCCCAGGATATTCCAGACGATAATCTAGCTTCGAGCCAAATTTCATGAAGATCCTTTGAGACGTTCTGACGTGAAAGAGTAACAAACATCCATCCATCCATCTTCACAAACTTTCGCATTTATAATAATGATTAGGATATTACAAGCAGCGGTTTAGTCCGCTTGAAAGTCGAAAATCACCTATAGGGAACTCACTCCCAGATGAAAAGTGTCTACCGATGTTTCTTATAAATCCGTTCAGTCGCTTAATCGTTAGAGGCAAAGATATAATAAACAAGGAGATATGCCCGTTAGACGAAATTTTATCGAAACCCTGTGTCTCCAGTATGCCCCTTCCACCCGGCAACTACTACACATGCACTTCAGTAAAAGCTTTTTATATTTCTATGTTCAGAAGTAACAGACAAACAGATTTATAAATAAGTTATAATAGTTTAAGTGTGGAAATAACTGTATGTCAGATCCAGATAATTATAACATGATCGTGTCAGATATGCTTAGTGACGTATAACGTGATAGATTACAATCGTGGGCTACTGGGAGACGGGCAATATGAAAAATAACTTCTTAACCTCTACAAGGTTTATTTGGTACAGATTCAATTATAACCAACACTGTAGTAACTAATATTCTAAACTTAAAAGGAAACACGAGCAGTTCCTAGGCCAGTATGCGTCGTGGCCCATGTCTGAAGGAATACTGTCCATATTCGACACCATACCTACTCCTAGACTCTACTCAACGCCTGTAAACAAAAGCTTTTGTGTTTTCGTTTTAAATACAGACTCAAGAAAGTTCCGACATGTATTTATTAATATTATAATCCAATCAAGTTCATGCTAGGTATCGGCTGCTGATGACAATAAGGTTCGCTAGTTGGGCACCATACAGAAGCAGGCGCCTTTGTAGCACATCGCTAGTGTTGTATGGTGCATTTTGCGGCGGCAGATGTCGCGGCAGTCTGTGTCCACGCAGCACTGCTTCAGACCTTCTGCGGGGAAAACAACATATTATTAGACATCTCCAAGAGTTGTGAATATTTACACTCAACACCGATTTGATAGATGTTGTGAAGACAGGAAATCGTTTCATCAATAGGACTGTAAAAGAAGACGTTCACTGCTAGACATAGGCCCTCCAAGTTTCGCCACGACAAATGGTCCTGTGCATCTCACATTCATCGGCTACCCGCAACCATACCTGGTTATCGGTCCACCTTGTGGGAGGCTTTCTAATGCTGCATCTTCCGGTACACGGTCGCTACTCCAGAGGTTTTCAGCCCGATCGACCATGTGTTCTGCGAGCAATGTAGGGATGCCACTTCAGTTTGGCGATCCTTCGGGCTATGCCGGTCTATATATACCATGGTTCTCTTGCGGATATCATCATTCCTTATTCGGTGACGCAAGGAAAGCCTTCTGATGAGGCCCATTGTAAGCGACCACTACCACTATCACTGGTAATACGCACTGGTAGGGCTGGTCATAGACTTACGCCTTGAACACTATTGTATGTGAGACTAGAAGATTCTATGCAACTTCCCGAACGCTGGCCAGCAAAGTTGGATTCGATGGTTGACCTGTTCCTCGAAGTTAGCCCGTTTGTGCTAGTAGACGTACTCATGTACAACTTCGAGTGCCTCCTATCTTCATAAGATATAGTGGGCTTGGTGGAAAAAAAATACGCTCAATGCCTCTGGCGTAATGGTCAGACGTGATTTAAAAGACTGTTGGAAGTAGCACACACAGGACAGGACAGCACATAGATACAGGACACAGCATATCTTTGAAACGTGTGGTTGCCATTCTTATTGTTTACCATAAGTTAGAAAAACATTTGACCGAATTTTTTTTAACCTAAAACTTTTCAACTATTATCGTTTCAGTTTTTTTTACTTCATCGAAGTCAAGGTCAATTGTTACAGTGGCAGACTTGCTGCCACTGTATCAATTGACCTATCATCAATTCGATTTTTTTCGTCACTCCGGCGTTTCGTTTGGTTGAAAAACTTTTTACCGAAGTTACACTTAGCCGAAAGATCATATGTCCGAAGTATTATGTTCTCGAACATTCATTATGCCACTGTTTTAATTTAAGTGGTGTAATGGTGGTGTGGTAGTGGTGGTGGTGGTGATGGTTAACAAAAGTGATTTTAAGTGGTCCCAGTTAGAAGCATGCAAGCAGGCATGCAGCTTGCAAGCAGGCATGCAGCATGCAAGCAGGTATGCAGCGTGCAAGCAGGCATTGTTTCTGTCACGGCTCCGGCGCTGCGGGGTTTGGGCGGCCCCACGCGAGCTTATCGTCACAGATGGTTTTAACGCTCACCACTGCCTCACCTCTCCGCGCCTGCGCAGGCTTAAATTACACTCTAGGGGTAGGGCAGACAAGACTGCGTGAAGTCGGTTTTGCAGCGATTCGTTTCTGTCACTAAATTTTGTAGCACAACATATTGACTTTCAATGAACATTGAAAATGCTACCAAGTAACTGGCTACATATTTGTGATAAATATTCCGTAAAATGTTGTTTCGGTGTGGTGAAAATATGGCAAATAAATCATTTGGTAAATGAAAAAAGTTCAAAAGAGGCTTCGGCCAATAGAAAAAGTTATAATGTAAATCGGCGAAATGTAGTCCGGTAAAATAATACCTATGACACATGATACTTCGACGATCTAAAAATATGTAAAATAATGCATATAGTAAATAAGACGTCGGCCAATGCTTTTTGAAAAAATATAGGAAAAGTGATCGGTTCCCATTCTCGGTACTGAGGGAATGATGATGAATACGTGCATCTGAAACCATTCAATTCTACAATCGACCAACTTACTTGGAACCCCATGTTTCCCTACTGTGTGTACATAAGGCGCACCGTCATCGCCATCGTCTCCGTCTTTAGCCAAAGCTAACGCCACTAGAAACAAAAGAACAATAAACTTCATTGTGTGAGCTGCACTTAAAAAGAACTTCACTGATTTTGCTTGCGTGACAGTATTTATAAAGTTATAAATATGTGTAACAAATTTAAGTTTCTGGTCAATTCGTTCTGAATACCTTGAACCAATTATTTATTCGTGGCGATGCTGTAAATTGCATTATTAGTTATTAACGCCGTTCACCATGAATGCTCTTAAATACTGTAGCCTAGTTACTAGTTTAATAATCGGTATATGTGAAACTAATAGAATAGCATTTGAGTTTTAAAAGCTTAATCAATTATATACATTACGCCTACTTATGTGAAATTACTCTGTTTTCCCAAATGAATAGTCGCAATAAGAGAACGTCACCTACTACAATCCTTACTAACTAACTCCTTTTGCTTCGTTAGCGTTATAAATCTTTTATGGCGAAATCTGGTCTATTCATCAGGTCTAAAGAACATAACTAGCCTGCCTAGTTAAGGTTTTAACTACGAACTTGGCATTTTTTTCGGGTCACCTGAATTTGAGTTCCAACGTAAAGTATGAGTTTCAAACGGCACGCGATATAAATTACGTACAGGAACCTAGCACCGCTAACGAACGCACTGTTTGTTTCGTTCATCTCGTTTTTTTAACCGACTTCTTCAAAAAGGAGGGTACTATGTTCGGTTGTATGTATTTTTTTTATGTATGTTCACCGATTTCTCCGCTATTTGTTGACCGATTTGAAAAATATTTTTTTTATTCGAAAGCTTATAACTACTCCTGAGGTGGTTCCATTGTCACCAAGTCAGAATCTGATGATGGGCTCCCATGAAAATCGAGGGAACCCTTAAATTTTATAGGCACATACAATGTTTTTCATGAAATTTCTAAGCGATATTTTCGCCAGTTTTTAACCGATTTGGATGATTTATTTTTTGTTTGGAAGAGTATTTTCTCGGACTGTTCCCATTTTAATTTGGTGAAGATCTGATGAAGAACTTCGGAGGTAGGCAACGGAACTCTGATTTCTGAAATCGCATGTCTGTTGATTGTTTACACCAGTTCATAACATCACGCTGGTACGCTGTGCTTGAGACTTTTTTACAAAAAAATAAAACCGACTTCTAAAAAAACACTACTGACTAATTATAAAATAACTTTAATTTCGGAAATCGGTGTCATTATGACAAAAAAAAATACCAAAACACCGACTTCCGAAATTAAAGTTATTTTATACTTTGTAGTTATTTGTTTTTGGAAGTCGTATTTATTTTTGGGAATTTTTTCCTTCTATATTAAATTACTTCTTCGGTGGTCTGAGGTATTATTTGTCAAACAAAAGCGATTAGATCAAATAAACAAAATTCGAAGTCGTATACGTTATCGATGTTGCATGGTGTTTCAGAAGCTCACTTCATGTTTACTTCAGAAGATATGGCGGTTTTACTATAAATTGTTATTTCATCAAGGATTCGTTTATTCATAAACTATCCGAAAATTCTCAATTGACTGTCCAGAGAGGAGTAGATTTCTCGTTATTATTATTTGTAGTCGTGAGGTAGAACATTAATTATATCTTAACTCAAAAATAACCCGAAATGAATATGGTTTTCGAAGTAAAAATCGTTGCAAATCAGCTCTAGTTAACTCATTTCAAGGAATGTACTCAATTACCAGTTAGTTTGTATATGCGGCGTGCTTACTATGAAGAACATACCTCTTTTAATCGCTGTATTTCTCAAACAATGATTCTCGAGAAAAAAGTGAAAGCAGGAAAATAGGTTCACAAATTCTATGTTACCTTAGCCCATTTAATTGAGCTAATTCGACCGAGCTACAGCATCATCATTTCCTTTTTAGACGAAGTAGAAGTTATTAGAAATAAAATAAAATGAAATCATTAAACGACCTTGCGGATGAAGTCGTAAAGGCAATAAAATGTACTTATGTCTTAAAAAATTATGTCAATGGTTGCTTCGTTTTTTAGTAAATCAATCCATGCATTTATTTCAAATAAGCTATTTAATGCGTTTTTGAATTTTCGTTCCAAAGCGTATGATGATTTATTTTTATGGAGAAGAACGTGCAAGAAACTCCATGGACACCCTTTGAAATCAATATATATTTACAAAATAATCGTTACATATTGGAATACCATGTAGGCACCTAACGATTATTTTGTAAACAAGATAGAATTATCTCAGGTCCGATTTGAAAACTTTTTTCGTTGTTAGATAGCCCATTTATCGAGAAAGGCTCATACCATCACGCTAAGACTAATAGGAGCGGAGCAGTAATGAATAATGTGACGCAGACGAAGTTGCGCGGGTCAACTAGTAATTATAATAAAGACATTCAATGCAATTGTAAAGCCGTTAGGGCCGTGTATATTAATGTTTGAGATGGTCTTCAGAAGAAAGAACCAGACCAATTTGAGTGCACCTGTTCACTCAATGCAAGCATTTGTCAGCAGCAGCCGTGCAGCTCAACTCAGAACTACTCTGGAGCTCAACAACTCGATGAACAATACCAAAGACAGGACATTTGGTTAGGCCACAAAAGGTACTCGGACTTACATACAAATGCTAAAAGTAATTATTTGAATCGAAAAGAAGTTAATGCACATCGTCTTAACACTCACTAACTCACCAGAAGAAAAGAAAGAGAGAGCATGATTGAACTTTATGTTTTAGATTAAAAGTGACGAAATAAACGATACCAAGAAATATTTGCCATAGAATAAAACGCTAATTTTGATGTATGCAACCTTACCCTACGTTTTTTAATTGCTAAACTTAACACTTTAAGTTCTCTTAAAAAACGTATGACAGCGCCATTGTCGTTTTCCATTAATGAAAGGATTTTCGGAATTTGTTGTCGCGGTTTTGGATCAGATTTAAGTCGTTACCAATTCGGCATCAGCGAGATACCCATATCATATCTTATCTCTTCTCTATACTATCCTGCACTAACCAAACTCTCCTCAATACCTTCGTGAATACACTGAGTAACTCGTCCCGAGGGGTTGATCCTGTCGCTTTGAAACATGGCTTCGTCTCTGTCACTCAATTGCGTCTGTAGAACTCTCTCTCTCTCACTGTCTTTACTATACAGTTCCTCTCTGCATGTATGCATGAGGAAAATAAAAAAGCATTTCCTTTCGCAATTAACTAAATTCAATCTACGTATATTTGCACTAAATTAATATAGAATTGACATCGATTTGCCAAATCGACCTGTTTCCAATATTTTATCAACCATCGATTACTTAACGCATATTACAACATCAAATAAACTGTATATAAATACGGGCGCTAGCTTGTAGTTCATCATAGTTTCAAAGACTTACTACAACTACAACAGCTTCGAACATGAAGTTCATAATCCTCTTGTGTCTGGTGGGCGCTGCTCTAGCTTTCTGGGAGCCAGAAAATCGCGATGCCATCCCAGGTAAATTCCATCCCACTGTAAATTTTAATAATCTGTCTCGTTATGAAATATCGAATATCTTAAAATAAGGACTAGGTTATCAATTTGGATGTTTAAAGTTTGTTGTATGATCGGCATAAAATTCCGTCATAAATGTACGAATTTTCAAAATTATTTTTTGATCGAAAGAGGTTTATTCCGAAATTCTATTAGCATTCTTATTTTAATGTTTGTGGGAACACTGTTGCACTATAAAATTTGTATGTCGAAATTGGCCGCCACGGCCGAAATAGGACAGGACGACTATATTATTATTCCATTTATTGTACATATTTAAATATAATTTACATTTATAATACATATTTCTATAAAAAAAAAAAAAACATTTAAAATTATTATTATGCTATAATGCACGTAGCCATCTCACATTAACTATTTTTTTTGCAGTTGGAATAACTTGCGTCAGCGACACTGATTGTTCTTTAATTTGCCAGTTAACTTGTAACCTGGTAGAGCGGGGTATATGTGACGAAGGTGAATGCTACTGTCAGCTGAAGGATATTTACAAAAAGAATTGAAGATGTTATTTCCGATGTCATGATCTTTGCACGCTAGCTCTTCAGGACCTGTTTTTTGTATTCCTTGTTAATTAAAGTTTGTTTTCATGTTTATTTTATTTCTTGCATTTTCATATTATTACCTGTACACGTAATTTAAGACCATTCAATGCATCACCACCAATTCAAGCATCAAATTAAGCGTTAAAAGTGGTTCGAAGGTCTATTTCACCACAATAAGGACGATCACTCTTCTTCTTCTTCTACCTGGCGTTAATCCCGGCTATTGCCAGGGTCCGCCTTCCTACTTAGCTTCCTCCACTTTGCCCGATCTTGAACATCCTTCTCAGTTAGGCCATTGGCTCTCATGTCGGACTTAACGACGTCCAACCAGCGCTTGCGAGGGCGACCACGGGACCTAGCCCCAAGAACAGCCATATTCATGCATCCCCGACCAACGTACTCCATAGGGCGGCGCATGATGTGGCCATACCATCGCAGACGACACTCTTGCAGTTTTTCTCGCACGTCACGGATACCAAGACTACCTCTGATGAAAGAGTTGCGTATGCGATCGGATCGCGTTACGCCACTCATCCACCTCAGCATCTTCATCTCCGTGACGCGAAGCTCCTGGGTGTGTCTGCTTAGTGCTGGCCAACATTCACCGCCGTACAGTAGGACAGGCCGTATGATGCATTTATATATCTGCCCCTTGAGCTTCGGAGGCATTTTGCGGTCGCATACAACGCCCGTTACCTCGCGCCACTTCGCCCAAGCCGCGCCTATACGTGCTTGGACATCATCGTCCACGTTGCCAGACTCGTGCAGTACAGATCCAAGGTACCTGAACGTATCGGACTTTCTGATCAGGTCCGAACCTATTCGGATGAACCTATTTGAATCCGTGCCGCCACAGGACATGTACTCAGTCTTCGCCACATTTAGTCTCAGACCACCGTTTTCAAGCGTGTCCTTCCAAATGTTGACTTTGCGCTCAAGAACGGCTTTGTTCTGATTAACGAGGGCGATGTCATCGGCATACATCATTAGCCATGGGGGCTTATCTTGGATGTTTGCCGTAACTACATCGAGCACTACGTTAAACAAGAACGGGCTAAGAGCCGAGCCTTGGTGAACGCCAACAGATATTGGGAAGCCATTCGATTCGCCAACAGCGGTCTGGACAGAGGACACGGAATCGCGGTACATGTCTCTGATAATGTCAATATAGGCCTCGGGAACGCCCTTGAAGCGCAGTGCCCACCAGATGGACTGCCGAGGTATACAGTCGAAGGCCTTCTGCAGGTCTAAAAAGGCCATATGCAAAGCTCTCCTTCTCTCTCTGTAAGCCTCAGCCAGATTCCGTAAGGCGAATACTGCGTCCATGGTGCTGTTACCCGCCCGGAAGCCATATTGACACTCAGAGACAGTACACTCGCTACGGAGCCGTGTGTCAATGATGCGCTCGAAGAGCTTCATGGTGTGGCACATGATCTTGATACCGCGGTAGCTACTACAATCCTGTACGCTACCTTTGCCTTTGCATACAGGGATAATCAGGCTAAATCGCCACTGGTTCGGCATTTCCTTGGTGATCAGGATGCGGTTAAAAAGATCCGTCAGAAGGTCCACGCCATGTGGGCCCATCGCCTTCCACACTTCAATTGACACATTGTCAGGCCCGACCGCTTTCCGGTTCTTCATGTGGCGAAGAGCAATGCGGGTTTCGTCGGGGGAAATAGGGGAAATAAGTCCAAGGTTAGGAGGCGGTTCGGGAGGAAGGTTATGGGGATGCTGTTTGTTAGACAGCTCCGCGAAGTATGTACACCATCTCTCCTTAACAGAGGGGGCATCGTAGAGCAGCTTACCCTGGGCGTCCCTTACACAGAGACATTTGCTAATGTCCCGTGTAGCTTTCTCCCGGGCACGCGCCAGCTTAAAAATAAGCTTTTGCCCCTCCGCAGTTTCCAGCTTGTCGTACAAGGGCGCCAGACTTTTGCTGCGGGCTCTGGCTACAGCTTTTTTGCAAGCGCGCTTAGCCGCTCCATATGCCTCTCTGTCATCCGGAGAGTTGGACCCTTGCCACTGTTTAAATAAAACCTTCTTCTTCCGAGTCGCCTCCTGCACCCCGTCATCCCACCACCACGTCTCCTTTTCTATGGTGCGGCCACCACGAGAAGTGCCAAGGACGCGCTTACCCGCATCGTTGATTGCTGAATGGATCCTACTCCAGATCTCTTGAGCGGACTCACGCGGAGCACTGATCTCGAGATGCTCGACCTCCGCGATGAAGTCCGACTGCCTAGGACCATCAAGCAACCACCACTTTGTGCGGGGTTTGCGTTTTTCGGTCACTTTCTTTTTCGGTACAACCGCAAAGTCCAGGACAAGGAGGCGGTGTTGAGCCGTTAGGCTTTCACCTGGGATGACTTTGCAGTTGGTAACCTTGCCAATGTGGCACCGTCGCACCAGCAGGTAATCTATTTGGGTTGAGTAGGCACCACTACGGTACGTAATAAGATGCTGGGGCTTCTTCTGAAAGAACGTGTTCGCGATGGCTAGGTCAGACAAAGCGCAGGTGCTGAGTATACTGACTCCCTCTGCATTTAGCTGGCCATATCCAAAACCACCGTGAACACGTCCGTACTCTCCAGCAAACTGACCTACGTGACCGTTGAGATCCCCCCCAACCAAAACACCTTCGGAATTCGGAATAGCGCGTAGTACGTCCTCGAACTCATCCCAGAAGGCCTCCTTTTCAGACTCACAGCAACCAGTTTGAGGAGCATAGGCGCTGATTAGGTTCGTTACCGACCCTTCGATCAGCACCCTAACTCGCATCAACCGGTCGCTGCATCGGTCTACTTCAAGGAGTCCATCCTGAAGGTCCTTAGACAGCACCACGGCCACTCCGCCCCTGCCCGTTGGTGATCCGGTGTACACTAGCCGGTACCCCTGCCCGATGTCACGTGACTTATTTCCCTTCCAGCGCGTCTCCTGAAGGAAGGCGCACTGGACCCGACGCTTCGCAAGTACGTCCGCAAGTTCTCGGCAACGTCCGGTTAGGGAGCCAATGTTCCAGGTGGCAAAGCGGAACTTCTTCTTGGGTACTATCCTCTTTAGCCGTGCCCGTACTCGACACGGTAGCCCTAGCCCACTTATCGCAGGTTTAGGGCGATGTGCCTGCGCGTCGTTATGCGGCGACGCCCTAGCCCGAGTACCCGTTTTCAACTTCTTGTCCATTTTAATATTTGGCTGAAGTTGGTTTTACGTGGGGCGACCAGCCGTCTGACCCCCACAACCCTACGAGAGGGAAACCAGGTTCGCCAGAGCCTCGTCCGTTGGACAGCAGGGTGCACCGCTAGCAGGTGAGGTTGGCTTGGGTCTTAAGATGGTCACAGACCCCATGCACCGAAGGGCATTTGGGTGGAGTAGTGATCGTCCAATAAGGACGATCACTACTCCACCCAAATGCCCTTTCTTTGACATTGTTTGTCGACTTGCTGAGTTTTGACAAAGGCTTGCACTGACTGGACAGGTGCACTCAAATGTTCGTGGTTTTTTCCTTAAAACACCATTTCAAGACGCAACGTTTTAAGGCCTCCCGCCAGGTGAACCAATGACCTGGTGATGGTCGCGGGTAGCCGATGAATGCGAGACGCACAGGATCGGCCTATGTCCAGCAGAGGACATCTTTCGGCTGTTCTGATGATGAATAAAGATCAATATTAAGAATGTGAGATCATTACAGACGCTTGTATTAGGCTCGCTCGTGGAGACGGTCCCTTAGGCTTTCATTTCACGATAGTCTGGCCGTTCGTTTGAATTTTTATTTTGGTAAACCAAGCAATGAGCCATGACGCAAAACCGATAGTATTTTGACAAGATAACTGAACTTTGACAATAGGACGTTCTGCTAATGGGTCGATTTGTTAATAGGTCATTTTGAGAATAGGACGTTTTGATACGGAGACATAAATGTATGTGTTACAAATTCATGGTAATTAGTAGACTAGTAGTATTATGTTCTAGATTAATAATAATAACATCTCCGACTTGCCTTTATTGGCTGGCCGGAGTGAACACTGACGAGGAACAGAGCTCCCACCTCTTTCTAGCCTTAATCGGCCGGTCTGAGTGGAGATTCGCAAGAGCAAACGTGCTCGGGAGAAGGACGTATAATCCAGTAAGGTGCTGGTAGGGATCTTGACCGTACTTCCGGGATTGTCCTGATAGCCGTGGTATACCTCTCCACTTCTCTAGCACCTCAGGATATGTTGCCCCCTCGGCATTACGTCACTTTGTGCTAGCGACCCTTTTCGGGGGGCCCATTTATTGAGTGTGCAAGTCACCCCCTGCTATTTTAAAGCCGTTTTAATTGTCAATGGTCAGGCAGGGGCCAATAGTTCTTCCATAGTAGTAGTTATTAGTCCACTAAACCAGCCAAACCCATAGCGTTTAATCTTTTGTTTCCATATTTTGCAATAGTTTTGCTCCAACCGGGGATTGTCCTTGGGTATACTTTCACAGTGCATACAGGGATAATCGTCGGTTGGTGTCCCAATCCATTTGAAATGTCTAAAGAGGCCTCTGCGAGTTGGCATCGGCCCCTCGTACGCCTACCAAAGGACCGGGTCTCTAGGGACCCGAGAATGTCAAAAACATAATAATAATAATAATCTGTGGCTCGGCTGTCAACTGGAACGTCATATTTTTTAGTCAATCCGCAATTTTCAATACAATTTAATTAAATTACTTTCATCGAAATGGCAAAAATCATCAGGAAAACAAGGAAAAAAATACAGTAACAATAGTAAAACCAAACACGAAAAAAATTACCCCTTTTTGACCTTGTCGGTCAAAAAGGGGTAATTTTGTCATGAAAATGATAAAATGCTGACAAGAAGCCGAGCTCGAGAACAAAACGCACCAACTCCATCTTCGGGTTCGTCGCTCAGTTCCGCCTCGCAGCCGCCGGGACCAGCGCCAGCCGTGAGTCCTGAGATTCCGGTAGCTGCAGTTGCGTCGAGCTCGAGCGACGAATACTTCTCGCCGCCAACGACACCTCCAACTGCGCGTCGGCGCGGACGAGGCCGACCACCGGCCAGCTTAGAACCTCGAGGCCCACCGGTCTCTGACAGGGTCCCCGCTATCGGTGGAAGTATGCAGCGTATAAAATGGACTCAAGCCATTAATGAGAATGTGATACGCTCATACTTTGGGGCTACAGAGGGGGGAACTAACCTGACTGCGTACCGTGGTCGGATGCTCAATCTGTTTCAGGTACTTGAGCCAGCTGTCAACGTTTCAGCCCAACGATTATCGGATCAGGTGCGGGTTATCCAGCGTAACCGTATGTTGGATGACGCCGTACTTGATATACTGCGTCTGGAATCACGGAGCAGCCGCGTCTCACCTTCTTCGCCACCGGCCGCGGTGCAAATACAACCCAGTGCAAGTGTTTCACCGCGACCCAACTACGTCGGTGAAGATGATGACCGGGCCACATCCGTGAGTACCCAATGCAATGAGCGATTGAGGAGCGCTTTGGAGGATGCCTTCCGAGAGTATCGCTCCACACCGCCTGGGCTTAGACCTCGTCTACCTCGTTTGCCTATGCATAATAAAAATAGGGCGCTGGTGTGTGCTCTAGATTCGCAGCTAACAAGTTATTTTGATAGCAGCGAAGACCTTGCCGATACCCACTCGATCTTGTACTGTGCGGCTGCAGCAGCATGTCGTGTAGCTCATGTCAAATTTCCTAGTAGTGACAGAGTTACACGACCAGCTGTACCAGCTTGGCAGTGCAGGATCGAGCGTCGTATCGGTGAGGCTAGAGCACTCATCGGAAAACTAATCTGCTTCAGGGAGGGCAACACTCACCGCAGAGTGATGCGCTTTGTGAGGCGGGCGTTCTCGGGGACTGATATTAGTCCTCGGGATTATCTGACCCGCGTCACAGAGCGTATCGACTTCCTGAAGCAGAAAGTCTATGCATGGGCAAACCGTATACGTCGGTACAAGCGGCGAGTGGAGCGATACACTCAGAATCGCACATTCCAAAGCAATGAGAGGTGGGTTTATAGGGCTTGGGAGCGATCAGACCAAGGTGTGACTGATACGCGCCTACCGGATGATGATGCCATGTGTTCATTTTGGCGCAGCATCTGGTCGGTGCCTGTCAGTCATACCGAGGGCGATTGGACTCGGGAGGTCGAGCGCGCGTGCGATCCGATACCAGAAATGGGGGCAATTAACATCAGCCCCCAAGACGTAGCTCGTGCAGTCCGTCCGTTGCCTAACTGGAAATCTCCGGGACCGGACGGGCTGCACAACTTTTGGATTAAATGGTTCAAAAGATCGCACGCTCGCTTGGCATCTCAATTCCAGTCTGCGTTAGTCAGGGTCGCTGCCCCAGTTCCTAACTACAGGAATAACCCACCTGCTCCATAAATCAGGTAGTACCGCGGAGCCTAAAAATTATAGACCGATCACGTGTTTACCGACGGTCTATAAAGTTCTTACATCCATTTTGAGAGGAAAGATTAACCATCATATTGATAGTAATTCAATAATGTCTTCTTCTCAGAATGGATGTAGGAACGGGTCCCGCGGTACTAAGGAGCTGCTCCTCATTGACATAGCCATTAGCCAACAGGTTCGACGTTCCCGAAGAGATCTGTCGACATGCTGGATAGATTATAAGAAGGCCTATGATTCGGTGCCACATACATGGCTCATGAGGGTGCTGGAGCTGTACAAAGTTGATGCAGTTTTACGCACCTTCCTGATGTCGTGTATGGGGCAGTGGAGTACGGTTCTTCACTATCCAGGATGTCGACAGACCCAGGCGAACAGCGAACCGATAAGGATCGAGCGTGGCATATTTCAGGGTGACAGTCTGAGTCCACTGTGGTTTTGTCTGGCCCTCAACCCTCTCAGTACATTGTTGGAGGGTTCGGGCCAAGGCTACCAGTTGAGAAGAGGTGGTCAGGTCATATCGCACCTCCTTTACATGAATGACTTGAAACTCTTTGCTCCTAACAACTTGCTACTGATGAATCTACTGAATGTAACAGAAACCTTCAGTGGCGCCATCAGGATGGAATTTGGTTTGGATAAATGTGCGGTCATGCATGTAAAGCGAGGGGAGATTATGGAATCCGAGGGAACACAACTCTCGGATTTTTTTTTTTTTTCTTACTAAACGTAGGCACGCGTTTGACCACTTTATCACCTGATGGTAAGTGATGATGTGGTCGAAGATGGAGCACGATTGCCTAGAAATAACCTATTCACTCTTGACTTAAAGACTCCCAGGTTGTAGCTATCAGGAAACACAGACTCCGTCAGGGAATTCCACTCCTTAGCTGTACGCATTATGAATGTGTTACCAAAACGTTTTGTGCGTATGGGTGGGATATCCACCGTGTACCGGTGGCGCATCGCCGTTCGTCTTGTGGTCCGATGATGGAACGGGCTTGGCGGGATTAAATTATGCAATTCCGACGCACATTCCCCAAAATGCAACCGGTAGAAAACCGACAGGCTAGCAACTCGTCGTCGATGTTCCAGACTTTGGAGCTTCGTCGCGACAAGCCTCTCATTGCCGATGATCCTCTTGGCTCGTTTCTCAATTGACTCAAGGGCATCAAGTTGGTATCTGGCAGATCCATCCCAAAGATGAGAGCAGTCCTCCATACACGATCGAACTTGCGCTTGATAGAGTTTAAGCAGCTGTTCCGGCGTGAAGTATCGTCTCACCTTTGCCAGAATCCCCAACTTCTTTGCAGCCACTTGGGCTTTTGCCTCTATGTAAGGGCCAAAATTGAGAGTAGATGTTAATGTAACCCCAAGAAGCTCAAGTTGGTCGGTTATCGGCACGGTTAAACCTCGGAAAGATGGAGCTGGGTGGAATTGGCTCCTTTTGGCGGAAAATAGAAACGCTTGGGTCTTAGCAGCATTGAACTTGACCAGATTGGCATCGCCCCATTCAGAGACTGCCTGTAAGGACACGTTCAAGCGGTCAACCATTGCCTCCCGGAGAGACCGGATCTGCGACCCACCAGCTCGTGCGTCGGACACGTATCTCTCAGCAACAGTGCTGTCGTCTGCATACCCAAAGGTACCGGGCTTAAGCAGATCATTAATATGCAGCAAGAACAGTGTTGCCGATCGGATTCCATAGACCTTAGGTCCCTCTCCTCAACCGAAACTTACAAGCATTTGGGTATGTCGGAAGCGTTAGGCATCAGTGCTGCTGACATGAAACAATCGTTGAAGGAGCGCTTCTTTGGCCACCTGAACAAAGTACTTAACAGTCTTTTATCAGGCGGAAACAAGGTGCGCGCCTTCAACGGTTGGGTCATGCCGGTTTTGATGTATTCTTTCGGCATACTCAAATGGACTCAGACGGAACTTGACGCCCTGGATAGGAGGGTACGTTCACTGCTTACCGCAAATCGGATGCATCACCCACGGTCATCGGTGATGAGGCTGTATATCCCGCGGTCGTGGCTTCTTAAATGCTAAGACCCTGCACAACCACGAGGTATGCAGCCTTAGGGAATACTTCCTAGAGGCCGACGTGGGTATGCATCGAGATGTGGTAGCGGTGGACAAAGGCCTTACCGCGCTCTCCTTGGCTAACGAGAACTGGCGCAAACCTGTGGTATTAGATACTAACAACCGCAGGGAGGTATGGCAGAGTAAGGAGCTTCATGAACGCTTTTATCGGGTCCTACATGGGCCCGATGTAGACTTCTTAGCGTCCGTAGCCTGGCTTCGTTTTGGTGACCTCTTCGGGGAAACCGAAGGTTTTGTCTGTGCAATTATGGACGAAGTTATGATGACTAATAACTACCGGAAATACATTGTGAAGGTCGGTACGGTTGACATATGTCGGGCATGTTCCGGTTGTTCTAGTCTGGCTAACGGAGACTATTTGCACAGGCACAACCTTGTAGCCAGGATTATCCACCAGCAACTTGCTCTTAAATACAATCTTGTGGAATCGGAAGTACCGTACTATAGGTATGTGCCCGACCCAGTTCTCGAAAGTGGTAGTTGCACATTGTATTGGGATCGCTCTATCATCACTGACAGAACTATTGATGCCAATAAACCTGATATAGTGGTGATAGACCGACTAGAGCGTCGCGCAATGATTGCTGATATAGCAGTCCCTCATGACGAGAACCTCGTGAAGTCAGAGAAAGATAAACAAACGAAGTATCTTGACTTGGCTCGCGAGGTTGTCGACATGTGGGATGTGAACACAGCATTTAATGTGCCGATAATCGTGACGGCCAATGGCATTATTGCCAAGAGCCTCGACCAACATCTCAAGAGACTCTCGTTGGGCAGCTGGATCAAGGGCTTGATCCAGAAAGCAGTACTCCTGGACACGGCGCGCATCGTTAGGAGGTTCCTCTCTCAGAAGCCCTGACCACCGGTAGCTTGGACCCTGTTCCCGATACCGGTGGGTTACTATTTTTTATATTTTTAACAGTAAAATTTTAATAAATTCAGTTTTAATCCGTAGGGTCGGGTGGAGCCACAGGGACCCACCTGACTGTTGACGGTATTGTGTAGTGGATCCGAGGGGATCCACAAGCCAGCCGAGAGGTTAAATGTTTTTTGTATTTTTAGAGATATATTTAAAAATATACTTTGTATGTAAATAAGAATAAATAAACGAAATAATAATCTTTATTGTTCAGAAATATACACAAATTAAAACAGATACATCACTGGTCTCCACACTAGGATTCCCTGTGTCGTGGAGGCCAGTCTCTTTCATCGTGGTTCAAGTATATTAATGGATACTAAATAAAAACTTAAACAAACAATAATTATAATTATAAATATATGGCGTCTTGCAGCAAAACTGTACGAGAGCGTGAGTAGTGTGGTGTTGGCGCATGAATATATGTTTGTGCGCATGTCATGTCTCTAAACATGTGATAGTGATGTAATGTAATGATGTGTAGTGATGTGATGTAATGTGAGTGTGATGTGAATGTATGTGTGTGTGTGTGAGTGTGTGAGTGTCATAATAGATGGTAATGAGAGGTTTAATAACGACAGGTATTTAAAAGTTTCTCTGTTTCGCCATAATCCAGACTTTTTAGGAATGTTTTGATGCTAGTTTTACATTTCCATTTTGTCGTTGGTAATTGACTAATTTTGTCGTTAAATTTTTGATAGACGAATGGCCCCATATAGTGTAGACACCTTTTACCAAAGTCTAGTTTACACATAAGTCTATGCCAGGTAGGCTTCCTTCGGGGATGCTCTTTGGACTCCACTTTGACCAAAGCCTCCTTATGGAATCTTAGAGCTACGGCCATAATATACATCTGTCGCACGCGCATTACACCTGATTCCTCGTACAGAGTGTTAGTGGGATATTGTCTCGTTTTCTTATAAGCCACCTTGAGAACGGCCCGCTGCGCGTTCTGCCTTTATCAGGTGTGTCTTTAGTGCAACCCCCCCTGCCGCTATACAATAATTAAGAAGATATTCATACAGAGTGTGATAAATCATCTTTAGGATCATAATGTTTGCAATCTGACCCATTCTCTTAAACACATGCAGCAGTTTCCTAACACGTCCAGTCACATGCTCTATTTGCTTTGTCCAAATGAGGTTTTTGTCAATGTAAACTCCAAGATATTTTATGTATGCTACCTGTTCAAAGCAAGGACATAAACATGCAGAGTCTGGGTCACTATGGCAGGTATGCAATTTAATTGCTAAGTGACTTGGGCAAGATTTTTTTGCGCTGACTCTAAAATTAATTACCTTCGTTTTGGTCACATTTAGTGTCAGCAAATTGTAATTTAGCCATTGAGCAACCTGCATTACACCTGACTCTGCCGCCTCATAAACAGATTCCCACGCCCTACCATAGAATATTATAGCGGTGTCATCAGCGTAGGCAAAGA
The DNA here is from genome assembly GCA_950371165.1 of Lacanobia oleracea. Taxonomy (NCBI): domain Eukaryota; kingdom Metazoa; phylum Arthropoda; class Insecta; order Lepidoptera; family Noctuidae; genus Lacanobia; species Lacanobia oleracea. The sequence continues at coordinate 1,477,893 of OX493387.1, forward strand.
TTTTTGCTTTACAAAATGTCAAAGAGCAAAGACTGTTGACAATAAATAATGAAAAGGGTAGGCCCCAATACGCTTCCCTGTGGCACACCGTAGTTAAGATTGGCGTAAGAACTGTAGTTATTACCTAAGACTAATCTCTGTGTACGATTGCTAAGATACGACTGGAACCAGTCAAGAGCAGTACCACGCACGCCTATGCCTTCAAGTTTTCTTAAAAGGATGCTTCTGGAGACGGTATCAAAAGCTTTCGCGAGGTCAAGGAAGATACCAGCACATTTGTTACCTTCATCTAGTTTGGTGACAACAAAGTCAACCATATCTGTAACTGCATCTTCCGTTGACCTGCTCTTGCGAAAGCCATACTGATTGTCTGATGGAATGCCGTTCTTTTCAAGGTAGTTTAATAATCTAGCATTCATAATCTTTTCGAGGATTTTGGACAACGACGTGAGAAGAGAAATAGGACGATAGTTGGATACAACCTTATTATCACCTGTCTTGAATATTGGACAGACGTTTGCCATTTTGAGAGAGGAAGGTACTACTCCAGAGAGGAAATACTTAAATTGCACAAAAAAACAATAGGGGGGATGAGGTGAAGCTTGTTCAGTTTAAGAATTTTGTTTGGAATGCCATCCCAGCTGGGTGCTGAAGCATCTTTGAGATTTGAGATTATCTTATTGACTTCATAATAATCAGTAGGGTTTGCAAAAAAAAAGTTAACTGGAGATGAGTTGAAATATAAACTATTAGTTATCAGAGCCAGTTCTGATTCGCTATAATTAAAATTTGACAGTATTTTTTCAGCAAGCTGCTCACCAACAGACGTGAAAAAATAGTTTGCTCTATCTAGAGAGTCTTTAGGGTCGGAACAGGCGTGCAATAGTTCTAAGTTGTTACTGATATTTTTTTTTATATTACATATGTTTTTTATAGCTGTCCATGTCTTTTTACTATCACCTTTGGAATCTTCCAACGCCTTTCGGTCGAACTCATTTTTTAAATTTTGTATTAAATTATTGCAAAGATTCCTGTAGTTTTTATAACGCTGCTGTATTGTGAAATTATCTTTATTCTTTACTTTACGTGCTTCCATATGTAGAAGGTCTCTTTTTCTGATGCATTTTATTAAACCTTTGATTTATTTATTTATTAAACATTTGATTGAAACTGAAGGAAATTTTATTGCTTTGGATTGATTTTTAACCGACTTATTCAAAAAGAAGGAGGTTCTATGTTCGGCTGTATGTATTTTTTTATGTATGTTCACCGATTTCTCCGCCAATTCTGGACCAATATTAAACATTATTTTTTTTATTCGAAAGCCTTTACTCTTGAGGTAGTCCCATTGTCACCAAGTTAGAATCTGATGATGGGATCCCATGAAAATCGAGGGAAACCCTCAAATTTTATAAGCACATACAATGTTTTTCATAAACTTTCTAATGCAATTCAGATATTTGTGCCTGGTCATTATCATCTCATGTCGCTGAGCTGATGACGGAAGGTAATAAATCAGGATCTGATGATGGGATCCCATGAAAAATGTTTGTTCAGCGATATTTTCGCCAATTTGTAACCGATTTGGATGATTCTTTTTTGTTTGGAAGAGTATTTTCTTATTATTTTTATTTAAATTTGGTGAAGATCTGATGAAGAGCTTAGGAGTAGGCAAAGGAACTCTTCAATAAATGATAGCAAATGGATCGGGATTTCTGAAATCGCATCACTTTTGATTGTTTAAACCGGTTCATAACATAATAATATTATCACGCCGGCACGCTTCGTTTGTGGTTTCACTTTTAAGTGGTACCTGCTTACCACTCATCATCTGCCTAGCCTTTTCCCAACTATATTGGGGTCGGCTTCCAGTCAAGCCGGATTTAGCTGAATATCAGTATTACCTGTACTAAAAGTGAAAAATAAAGAAAACTTTTGAATTTATTTTCGGAAGTCTGTGTTCAAAAACAAAATAACCAAAAACACCGACTTCCGAAATTAAAGTTATTGTTTACTTTGTAGTATTTTGTTTTTGGAAATCGGTTTTATTTATTCTTTTTTAAATATTTAACTGACTTCTTCAAAAAGGAGGAGGTTCTATGTTCGGCTGTATGTATGTTTTTTTTTTTTGTATGTTCACCAATTTCTCCGCCAATAGTGAACCGATTTTAAAAAATATTATTCTATTTGAAAGCCTATACTCCTGAAGTGGTCCCACTATCACCAAGTCAGAATCTGATGATGGGATCTCATGAAAATCGAGGGAAACCCTAAAATTTTATAAAGCACGTACAATGTTTTTTTTTCATAAACTTTCTACCTCAATTCAGATATTTGTGCCTGGTAATCATCATCTCATGTTGCTGAGCTGATGATAGAAGGTATTAATCAGAATCTGATGATGTGATCCCATGAATAATGTTTTTTCAGAGATATTTACGCCAATTTTTAACCGATTTGGATGATATTTTTTTTGTTGGGAAGAGTATTTTCCCGGACTGGACCCATTTCAATTTGGTGAAGAACTAATGAAGAACTTCGGAGGTAGGCAACGGGACTCTACAATAAATTATAGCAATGGATCGGCATTTCTGGAATCGCATGTCTGTTGTTTTTTTACAACAGTTCATAACATAGCATCACGCCGGCACGCTGTTTGTGGTTTCACTTTTTAGTGGAAAGCACAGGTACCGGTAAAGAGTTAAATATAATAATATATTTTAATTTGTTTGTAATAAAAATAAATTTAACTTTGGAAGTCGGTGTCAAAAACGAAATAAGGAGAAAACACTTCCGAAATTAAAGTTATTTTATACTTTGTAATGGTTTTCTCATTTTAAATCCTCTTAAAAAAATCATCATCATTGTTTCAGCCAAACGCCGTCCACTGCTGAACCTAAGCCTCCCCTAAAATTAAATTAAATAATCATTTATTTAAATCTATTCAAATTATGATCAAGATTTTGAAACCACAGTAATTATAATTAGATAAAAATAATAATTTAATCAAATAATTTGAATAAAATTAAAAATGTCAAAATCAAACCTAACCTAACCCAAAGAGCGCCAACCATCCCAGACTTGAGCAGTCACTTCAGCATGCATGCTTCCTGTAATTTATAGGTAAAGATCTATTATGTCCATTTTTTTCATAATTTTAGGCTTAGTAGTTTTGGACATAAGGGGGGGGGGGGGATGGTAATTTTTCGCCTTATTTCTTTGAATAACTTCAAAACTATTACCACTCATCATCTGCCTAGCCTTTTCCCAACTATATTGGGGTCGACTTCCAGTCAAGCCGGATTTAGCTGAATATCAGTATTACCTGCGTACCACTAAAAGTGAAAAATAAAGAAAACTTTTGAATTTATTTTCGGAAGTCTGTGTTCAAAAACAAAATAACCAAAAACACCGACTTCCGAAATTAAAGTTATTGTTTACTTTGTAGTATTTTGTTTTTGGAAATCGGTTTTATTTTTTTGTAAAAAAATATTTAACTGACTTCTTCAAAAAGGAGGAGGTTCTATGTTCGGCTGTATGTATGTTTTTTTTTTTGTATGTTCACCAATTTCTCCGCCAATTGTCAACCGATTTTAAAAAATATTATTCTATTTGAAAGCCTATACTCCCGAAGTGGTCCCACTATCACCAAGTCAGAATCTGATGATGGGATCTCATGAAAATCGAGGGAAACCCTTAAATTTTATAAAGCACGTACAATGTTTTTTTTTTCATAAACTTTCTACCTCAATTCAGATATTTGTGCCTGGTAATCATCATCTCATGTTGCTGAGCTGATGATAGAAGGTATTAATCAGAATCTGATGATGTGATCCCATGAATAATGTTTTTTCAGAGATATTTACGCCGATTTTTAACCGATTTGGATGATCTTTTTTTTGTTGGGAAGAGTATTTTCCCGGACTGGACCCATTTCAATTTGGTGAAGAACTAATGAAGAACTTCGGAGGTAGGCAACGGGACTCTACAATAAATTATAGCAATGGATCGGCATTTCTGGAATCGCATGTCTGTTGTTTTTTTACAACAGTTCATAACATAGCATCACGCCGGCACGCTGTTTGTGGTTTCACTTTTTAGTGGAAAGCACAGGTACCGGTAAAGAGTTAAATATAATAATATATTTTAATTTGTTTGTAATAAAAATAAATTTAACTTTGGAAGTCGGTGTCAAAAACGAAATAAGGAGAAAACACTTCCGAAATTAAAGTTATTTTATACTTTGTAATGGTTTTCTCATTTTAAATCCTCTTAAAAAAATCATCATCATTGTTTCAGCCAAACGCCGTCCACTGCTGAACCTAAGCCTCCCCTAAAATTAAATTAAATAATCATTTATTTAAATCTATTCAAATTATGATCAAGATTTTGAAACCACAGTAATTATAATTAGATAAAAATAATAATTTAATCAAATAATTTGAATAAAATTAAAATTGTCAAAATCAAACCTAACCTAACCCAAAGAGCGCCAACCATCCCAGACTTGAGCAGTCACTTCAGCATGCATGCTTCCTGTAATTTATAGGTAAAGATCTATTATGTCCATTTTTTTCATAATTTTAGGCTTAGTAGTTTTGGACATAAGGGGGGGGGGGAATGGTAATTTTTCGCCTTATTTCTTTGAATAACTTCAAAACTATTAATTTTAAAATTATGAAAAAACTATAAATAAAACCCTCACAGTAAGCCTTTCCATTTAATTTGTCACTTGATATTTTTCAAAAAACTCTTTTTTTATTTTTGACCCCCATACAAAAAATCAATAGTTTAGGTAATAGACGTGTTACGTAAATTCTTGATTTTTCAAACGGACGCTTTTGGGTCATAAGAATCAATATTTCAACAGAATCGGCCCAGTGGATCCGGAGAAAACTGGCTGTGACAGACGGACATACAGACAGACAGACACACGAGTGATCCTACAAGGGTTCCGTTTTTTGTTCGGAACCCTAAAAACTTAAAAATCTACTGCACTCTAAGTGACGGCGTCGTGTTGCGCTGCAAGGTGTCGTGTATTCGGCCGCGGAAACGCCGATACAGCACACCTTTCGGCCAAAACTTGTCCTTGAGGAAGGTCATCAAATGATGAGTCGGAAAGTGCACCACGAACGACTTGAAATTCGTGTTATGGCGCGCATCCAACTTCTCCATCTTCAACGTCCAGTTGGTCTTCACCCGTATGTACTCAACGATGTCTTCTGTCTTCGTAGTGTGGTGTAAACGGGACGCGAACAGCTGCGTCATCGGTACTGCAGGACGTACCAGCATATTAGATCCTGCCGGCGCTGTCCCACTATTCTAAATTTCCGTAAACATATCGATTTACTGTGTACGAGGGTGCGCAAATTAAGAATTTACGAAACATAGCCGACTTTACATTAATTAAACAGGTCTATTTAGCTTTGTGTCAATCCATTCTTACATATTGCATAACTTCTTGGGGTGGTGCGGCAAAAACAATTTTACTCCCGTTAGAGCGTGCTCAAAGAGCAATTCTAAAGGTTGCTACATTTCGCCCTTTTAGATTTCCAACGCACCAGCATTACGCAGCATGTAAGGTGCTTACAGTACGGCAATTATTTATTTTAAACATAGTACTTCACCAGCACACTGCACTTTCTTTCGATCCTGTGCCTTCTGACAAAAGAAGAAAGGACTTGGTTTGCATTAAGTCTCAAACTAGACATGCGTTTGCTAATCGCTTTTATCTGTCCTTGGGACCTTTTCTATATAACAGGCTCAACAAGGTTCTAAGTTTCTATAGTGTAAGGTATAAAAAATGTAGTAAAATGTTGTGTGAATATTTAGAGACTCTAGATTACACAGACACAGAACAACTTCTAGAAATCTTGGCATGATGATATTTGTTTCCCTCGTAATTGTTTACTTTTGTATAATACATAAGCTTAGTTTTTAGATATTAAGGTACTTACTTATTAAGCTTTTTCTCGTAGTTGTTAAAAGATTGTTTATTTTTATTTAGTTAACCTTTGAATAGTACTGCACCAACGTATTTGAACTGTAAAGTGGTGGCCTGAAACACAGGTTTAAATTAACCTAGATCGGGCTGGTTGCTACATAACATTGCAATTCTTGCACTAACTTGCACCTATAATAATATTATTATTATATCAGTTTTAGTTTATTTTCAGGCACTATAATTGAATGGAAATTTTATCACTGTTGGCTAAATGTAAACTTTTTTGTAAACATTTTTATTTGAATAAAAATTTATTTAGTATTTATTTATTATTGTTGCAACAAGTAGGCTTCCTCTTCTTTTTTCCCACCTTGACGAAGCCGTGCTCATCGCATGTGTTCTTCGGTTGATTGCTGTTTGTGATCCATCACATTGCCTTTAGTTGCGTTAGAAACTGAGCGACTCTGCTTTCCCCCTTTTGGTTTTGCTACCTGTCGTGTTGTTTGCGACACTGCAGGTTTTATCCCAGCGAAAATTTCTGAATAGGCACTTTTAGAGGTCGATGTACCTATTACGTGCGCAGCTTCACCAGCAGGTACGTCCCAATCCGCGGAACACGATGCAACGCTTGCATTCTTGACAGCCGATGACGTAGATTCACTCACCGACTGAAAACTGCAGACTAAACCATTTTGTGCCCCGCGAAGTGTGTTTTCATTGAAGCAATCTGGTGACCCACTTGTCGGGTATAGCATTGCACACTAACGCTTCTTCGTCTCGTAATTCACTTATGATGACATTTGATGACTCCAACTTGGTCTTCATCTCAGCCAAGCTCATCTTCAGGGACGTGATGTCCTTCAACAGCCTGGTGTCGTTGACGTGGTCGAAAGTGACGGGAGGCAGCTTGTGCAGGTCCTTCGCCAAACGCAATGACCTAATACTTAGTGTATGTATACAGGGTTTCTTGTAATTCGACGTATATCCATCAGGTGCTGATAGGGGGGCCAAAACGAAACAAATTGAACCTCCCATATGTACCTATCCATATGTATCTAACTCAACAAAATTATTAAAATTATGAGTGATTTAAGAACAATATCTTACCAGTATTTTCATAATACTCTTCAAAAACTGTAGTCTCGTTCGTGTTTGAATCGGCGCGGGGAGAGAAAATCATCTGTATTTTTAGTTACGGATCCTCACTAAAACATCCGATTTTACTGGTGAAATTCTTCGTGATGGGGAGGGCCACAGATTAATTTAGGCAAGACATTCAGGCCAAGTGCGAGTCGGACTAAACCATTATTTGTTACTATAGCAGCAATAGAAATACACAATCAAAATTTCAACTGTCGTCGTATTACGATTTTTGAGATACAGCCCGCTGAGACAGATAGACGGACGGATGGACGGATAGACGAAGGGACGAACGGACAGCGGAGGCTTAGTAATAGGGTTCCATTGGTAACCCTTTGGGTATGGAACCCTAATAATGACCACCACATAAAACTAAAGTTTACTCATTTTAAGTACCTTAAAATAAACTAAATTAAAAATGAAATATCCGAAATTGCTAATGCTTATTCATTTTAATAAGTATTTTGAAATTCAAATTTTATCGTAAAATAATAAAAGATACCAACGGAAACAAGAATTAACAACAGTGACCGATAACGAATTAACCCCGCCCCATCACAAGAAATTCGCCTGTAAAATCGGATGGTTTTGTGAGAATCCTTAACTAAAACACAAATTATTTTCTCTCCCTCCCTCGCGTATCTCTAAATTAACCTTTATACATTTTTGGAAAGCTTCCAAACCGGCAAGTTTTTTTAGTGGAAGCCGACCCCAATATAGTTGGGAAAAGGCTAGGCAGATGATGATTTACAATTAAGTTCAAAGTGATTTTTTGAACGAGACAAAATTATTTGAAGAGTGTAACGCAAATATTGATAAGATATTATTCTTAAATCACTCATAATTTTAATAATTCTGTTGAATTAAGTACTTTTAATAATATTCATAGCTTAATTGAATACAATATCTAATTGTAATAGTGCCCATTCTATATGTAGTTTTCTTTTTATTTGCAGTTAAATGTCAAATTTTGGGTAAATATTGAAAAAACTTTAAAATACAAATGTCTCGAGAACGATTGAATTTCGGCCATACATATGGGGGGGTTCAATTTGTTGCATTTTGGCCCCCTTATCAGCATTTGACGGATATACATCGAACTAAAAGTAACCCTGTATTTGCACTAAAATACTATCGAAATGACATCGATTTGCCAAATTGACCTGTTTCCAATATTTTATCAACCATCGACTATTTTACGCATATTATAATATTAAATAAACTGTATATAAATACGGGCGCTAGCTTGTAGTTCATCATAGTTTCAAAGACTTACTACAGCTACAACAACTTCAAACATGAAATTCATAATTCTCTTGTGTCTGGTGGGCGCTGCTCTAGCTTTTGTGGAGCCAGAAAATCGCGATGACTTCCCAGGTAAATATAGCCGACTTCCATAAAAAACCACAGCAAAGTACGATTAAACTTTCATTTTTGGATTTGGCGTCAAAAACTAAGAAACTACACCAGAAACACTAAATTATTTTAATTCTTCAGACCAGTTATCATTAGCATCCTTAGTTTAATTTAGTTTATTTGTTTACTAAAAATGTATGTAATATGTATAGAATATAAATAATTGAAATAAATAATATATAATTTATATAAATTGTACACCTATGACTACCTACAGTACTGTTTTTCCATTATCTTGACAATTCATCCAAAGGTTGTCTTGAAAAGATCGCTTTTAGCGATAAGGCTGCCCATTGTGTCACCCTATGTAACGATTTGTTCATCTATCTTTTCTGTAACTTATATGGTGTACATAATAAAGAGTATTCTATTATATTCTATAATTTTGTTATATTACAATATTATATTATTTCATAGTCCCCAGGTACTCCTGATAGCTATGAAATCGGACAAGGGGACTATAATAATTCTGCAATGCACGCAGCCATCTCACGTTTACTATTTTTTTTTTGCAGTTGGAACGACTTGCGTCACCGACACTGATTGTACTTTAACTTGCCAGTTAACTTGTAACCTTGTAGAGCGGGGTATATGCGTAAGAGGTGAATGCTACTGTCAGCTGAAGGATATTCCCAAAAAATAATTGAAAATGTTGTTTCCGATGCCATGATGTTTGCACGCTAGCTCTTCAGGACTTGCTTTTCCTTATTTTTTCTATTCTTTGTTAATTAAAGTTTGTTTTCATGTTTTTCTTTATTTTATTTCTTGAGTTTTCATACTATTACCTGTACACGTAATATAAGACAATTTAATGCATCACTACCAATTAAAGCATCGACTTTAGCGTTGAAAGCGGTTCGAAGATCTGTTTTACCACAACAATAACGATCACTACTCTACCCAAATGCCCTTTCTTTGGCACTGTTTGTCGAGTCGCTGAGCTACTCGGCTGCTGACAAAGGCTTGCACTGACTGGACAGATCCACTCAAATCTATGTGGTTCTTTCTTTAAAATACCATTTGAGATACTACTTTGCATGGTCTTGTGTGACTTTGTACGTGCATTTGCTCGGGCATTTCGGGAAATCCTCGTAGTGCTCCCCTACACTCTCCAAGGAAAATTCATGCCAAATTTCAGTTTTCTACTGTACGTTGTCTGTCAGTTACTCAATCAGTCAGTAACTAAAGAATTTTTAAATATTAAGATTGTGAATGTCAGGACTACACAAATAGCTAGGCTTTCATTTCACGATAGTCTGACAGTTCGTTTAAATTTTAATTTTAAAGTCAACTAAGTAACGTGCCATGACGGAAAACTGATAGTATTTTTATTTACACAGAACGTCTACCATGAGGTTTATCAATCTATACTCGCCAGCGACTGTGGATAAAAAAATGTATGAAAACTATAAACAAACAAGTTTCTAATATTTAAGGTGTTAGCTATCAAACATGCAAGTTACAAGTAAAACTTTAGTTGACAACTAAAAAAATTAATTAAAAACTTGTTTTTTTAAAGGTTTCACACATTTTTTCAACTACAGTCGCTAGCGAGTATAGTTTGATAAACCTCATGGTAGACGTACATATAGTGAATACACTTCTCATCAGAAAAATCGAAACACTTCCGTTTTCCCACAAAGGAGCTGTCATTCCTAGAAGCAAATGATATCCTTAGTGACCGGCAATACGGGTTTCGCCGAAATCGGTCAACTGGGGATCTTCTAGCGTATGCCATTCACATCTGGAGTGAGGCCATAGAGAAGCACGGGGAGGCACTGGCGGTCTCCCTTGACATCTCGAAGGCCTTCGACAGGGTCTGGCACGATGGCCTTATTAGTAAACTTCCTTCCTTCGGTCTGCCCGCCGGTTTGTGTGATTGGATCGCAGATTTCCTGAGGGATCGGTCGATCCGAGTGGTCATAGATGGCTGCTCGTCTGGACTGCTGGATATTAATGCCGGGGTTCCTCAGGGGTCGGTGCTTTCGGCAACACTGTTCTTGCTGCATATTAATGATCTGCTTAAACCCGGTACCTTTGAGTATGCAGACGACAGCACTGTTGCTGAGAGATACGTGTCCGACGCACGAGCTGGTGGGTCGCAGATCCGGTCTCTCCGGGAGGCAATGTTTGAGCGCTTGAACGTGTCCCTACAGGCGGTCTCTGATTGGGGCGATGCCAATCTGGTCAAGTTCAATGCTGCTAAGACCCAAGCGTGTCTATTTTCCGCCAAAAGGAGCCAATTCCGCCCAGCTCCATCTTTCCGCGGTGAAACCGTGCCGATAACCGACCATCTTGAGCTTCTTGGGGTTACATTAACATCTACTCTCAATTTTGGCCCTTACATAGAGGCAAAAGCTCAAGTGGCTGCAAAGAAGTTGGGAATTCTGGCTAAGGTGAGACGGTACTTCACGCCGGAACAGCTGCTCAAACTCTATCAAGCGCAAGTTCGATCGTGTATGGAATACTGCTCTCATCTTTGGGATGGATCTGCCAGATACCAGCTTGATGCCCTTGAGTTAATTGAGAAACGAGCCAAGAGGATCATCGGCAATGAGAGGCTCGTCGCGTCGAAGCTCCAAAGTCTTGAACATCGACGACGAGTTGCTAGCCTGTCGGTTTTTTACCGGTTGCATTTTGGGGAATGTGCGACGGAATTGCATAATTTAATTCCGCCAAGCCCGTTCCATCATCGGACCACAAAACGAACGGCGATGCGCCACCGGTACATGGTGGACATCCCACCCATACGCACAAAACGTTTTGGGAACACATTCATAGTGCGTACAGCTAAAGAGTGGAATTCCCTGCCGGAGGCTGTGTTTCCTGATAGCTACAACCTGGGAGTCTTTAAATCAAGAGTGATTAGGTTATTTCTAGGCAATTGTGCTCCATCTTCGACCACATCCTCGCTTACCATCAGGTGAGATAGTGGTCAAACGCGTGCCTATAGATAGTAAAAAAAAAAAAACAAAAAAAAAAAAAAAAAAAATCACATGATTGTATAGCAGTTTGGTAATTACAGTGATAAGCGAAAATTCAAAATTAGAATTTCATTTGTTAATCCTATAAATTATGTGATTCACTGTTTTGTAACAAATGTGTGTTTATGTTGGAGTACATGTCAACTTTGAAAAATAAAAATTATCGCTTATCTTAAAACTTTTTGTTCTTTATTGGTTTACTGTGACTTTGAGACGTCCGAAAAAGTTTTTTTTCTAAAACATATGGATCCTTCGCCTGCAAAAGCCGCCCAAGTGGTGGCATTGCTAAATTCTGGACTCAGTCAGCGTGTTGTGGCTAAAAGATTACGTCTAAGCCTGTCGTCTGTTCCTAGAGTCTACAAACGCCATCGGGAGACTGGTCGCTGTTCAGGATCTGGCAGGAATCGGGTCATTTCTGAGCGAGATGATCGATTTATTTTAACAACTTATTTGCGAATTCCACGCCTTAATACTTTCCAACTGCAGCAGCAGCTCCATGTTGTAGGTGGGGTGGCTGTAAGTGACTCTACAATTAGAAGATGGTTGAAAGAACGTGGTCTGGTACCGCACAAGCCAGCAAATGGGCCGAAATTAACTGCAAACCATCAAAGAGCGCGCCTTAACTTTGCGCGTGAGCACCTGAATTGGTCATACCTAGAGTGGAACAAAGTCCTCTTTTCTGATCAGTGTAAAATTATGCTGTATGGTAACGACGGAAGGAACAAAGTCTACAGAAAAGATGGAAAACGCTTTGCACAATGCTGCATTGAAGAAAATGTCAGCTGTGGTGGCGGTTTGTGGATGGTTTGAGAAGTAATCAGCGCCCACGGTAAGACAGAGCTTGTCTTTGTGTCTGGGCCACGTCTGCCTGCACTTAACAGCCATCGGTACATCGAACAGTGTCTTGAGCCTCACGTGATTCCCTATGCACATTTTATTTGCAACGGTTTCATATTCATGCACGACAATGCTAGGGCTCACACCGTGAGCGTAGTACAAGATTATGTTATCGAAGCCGGTATCTTCATTATCCCAGAAGTCCAGACATGAATCCGATTGCATATCCATACGATGAATTAATGAGACGAATTCGTACAAGAGATCCTGCCCAAGAAACACTTAGCCAGCTTCAAAATGCAATCCAAGAGGAAAGGAATGGAATGCCACAATATTTGATCGTGACTCTCTTCCGATCGAGGAAGAACCGTATGGAAGCAGTAACAAGAGCTCGGGGAGGGAATACAAGTTATTAAATAAACGTTGCTTAGCTTTTGTTTACATTTACGTGTGTTGTTTTATCAATTTCCTTCATACTCCATACAGGGTAAAAATTAGTTGTTAAACTAAATAAGAAACCTATGAAAATTTAATTTGAATTTAGAACATTAACGTCCTAACGTTAATGTTCTAAATTTGAAAACCTCATATTATTCGCTATTAAATGACATTTGACACATATTCCTAAATATTTTTCTGATAATCCTCACAAAACATAAACTTGCAAGGTGTTTCGATTTTTCTGATGAGAAGTGTATTTTCTCTGCATGTCTTCCAGAGGAAAATAAAAGAGCCAGCCAAGTGCGAGTCGGACATACACACGCAGTGCTAATAAACTTCTTTTCTTTCTATTTACTGTCAAAAATCTATGAGAGCCGAAACCAACGGCTTAAGGTGAATGCTCCAAGGTAGCCCGCGAAATTCAAATATTTTTATGTTTTTTTCAATTAATTATTTCATGAAATAATCATTCTGTCGAGCTTCATGAACTTAGAGGGCTATATTGATGATTGAAATGGTTATAATTCTTTAGATAAATACGCGTTACGGTCGCGAATCGTATTTGGTCCACATACAGCTTCACACTGACCAGCAAATTGCAAAAAACATAAAAAAATATTTAAATTTCGCGGGCTACCCTGGCGCATTCACCTTAACATGTTTTCCAAAGCTCGGAGTAATTAGGGACTGACCATTTATGGACTGACTTCGAAAAATTTTGCTTAACCTGCCATGTGGCTGTGTTTATTCAGCCATGAGTAAAAAACTGATTTCATCAATGTGATGAATCGCAGGTATCAAACAAATACAACAAGAACCGCGAAGTCCTCGCCTAACCACATCTAATCGATTGTGGACGTCTATAAATTAACTAATTAGAGTGTGCTAATCTCATTCGTGACTAAGTTATGTTTAGCATACATTTATATATTGCACGCCTAATTATTTATATTAACGACTACTTTTCGCCGTGAATTTGCTCCCCTGGCCAATCTTGCAGAATCTGTATATTATGTATTTGGAGGTATGCGGTACAGGGAGTTTAAGTACCGCAAACCTCCGTTGAAAAAGAGGGATCCTCCGACCAGATAGTTATGTCCGGTGTGGGCAACTGCCCGATAGTTGATATTCGGGGTGATGTATATGTTCAAATCGCACGGAAAACTCTGCTTGCGCGATGCAGGATTTCGACGTTGTAGTTCGCTGCTAATTGGATAAATGGCGCCGCGGCATTGGCCGCTACATGTTTACCGATGTTGTTACTTTTTGTCAATGAAAAAACAGTAATCGAATCAGTATCTCCAGAGATTACTTTTTACGAACATAATTATATACTGAACAAACAATACATATTACCTTTTTTGTTATTGATAGATTACAAATCATCGCTTACCATCAGGCAAGATGGTGGTCAAGCGCGTGCCTATCAATAGTAAAAAAAAAAATATGGTTGACATTGTTGATTGCCGATCATTACAAAATGTAAGCAGCCATTTTGGAAAACAAAGGAATATCCTCAGAATTTCTTCAGGAGACATAATGTCAACAGCTACACGCATATATTTTAGGCTCATTGACTTATATAGGTACTCATGTTTTAAAATATGATGAAGTTTATTTTATTAGGTATTAAAAATTGGCGCCAGTTTGCAGGCTAAACTAATATTTCAAAGAGTGAAATTTTTGTTTGTTTGTTACGATTTAACTGAAAAAATACTCGACTGATTTTAAATTTTTTTTAACGATTAGAAAGCTATATTATCCCTTAATAACATAGGCTATATTTATTACTGGAAAAATTTAGGGGTTCTTAAAAAAATTGCAGCGCGGCGGATGTCGTGGGTGAAGTGCTAGCTGATAAAAATTTACCAAATGCTGCACTGGATACCGAAGCACTAGTGATGCGGACTTGTTCGAAAGAGTAACCGCGGCCCTGGAACACAAATGGCTTTTGAAAGAACATGGGTGGCCTTTAGTTAGTAAAGAGTTTGACGATTCCGCCTGCTCCACACAGAGCGGCAGAAAGAGCGGTGTTATAGATAACACGGAGAGCTGCAAACCATACTTTATAAAATATCAGATTTTAACTCTGCCGTCAATATACATACTTGACATTTGCGTTTTTGTTTTTAAAAATGTCGACAAGTTCACAAAAGTAGAAGATACGCACAACGTAAACACTGGCCATAAAAAGAGGCTATGCGCCCCACCCTCAAGAATTAAAATGCTAAGTGATAGCCCTTATTACATGGCAATAAAAATATATAATAAGTTGCCCAACGTATTTAAAACTGAAAAGTCAGTAACAATATTCCATAAAAGGCTAAAACTATACCTAATCCAAAAATGTTTCTACTCAGTAAAGGAATATTTAGAGTCTAACTTAAAATAACTATTTTCTCTCATGTGGCGATCTGTCCTATACAAACAATACGACCAAGTCTACCAAATCACAATAACATAATTATGACATTTAATTTAGTTAGAAATTGTATTGAATGAATTATTGCTGACATTTATTTTATTTTATTGTTATTTATTTTTTTTCACTTGAATTTTAATTTTGACATTGAATATTGCTGTTTTTATTGACTTAATTTATCGATATTTTCATTTTTATTCTTTCGTTTATTCATTCTTATTTACATACAAAGTATATTTTTAAATATATCTCTAAAAAAACATAAAAAAATACATTTAAAAATATAAAAGGTAGTAGTCCGCCGGTGTCGGGAGCAGGGTCCAAGCTACCGGTGGTTAGGGCTCCAGAGAAAGGAACCTCCTCACAATACGAGCCGTATCGAGGAGTACTGCCTTCTGTATCAGGCCCTTTACCCAACCGCGTAACGCCAGCTTCGACAGATGTTCGTCGAAGCTTTTGGCCATCAGGCCATTGGCCGTAATGACTATCGGCACAATGACAGCTGAGTCCACATTCCACATGTCGACAACCTCGTGCGCTAAGTCGAGATACTTGATTTGTTTCTCTTTTTCGGCCTTCACGAGGTTCTCGTCATGCGGGATGGTAACATCAATTATCATTGTGCGGCGCGCTAATCGGTCTATCACCACTATGTCAGGCTTATTGGCAACAATAGTCCTATCAGTGATGATAGACCGATCCCAGTACAACGTGACGTGGTCATTTTCGAGAACTGGGTCGGGCACATACCTATAATACGGTACCTCAGAATCCACAAGTTTGTATTTCAAAGCTAGTTGCTGATGGATAATCCTGGCCACTTGGTTGTGTCTGTGCAAGTACTCGCCGTTAGCCAGACGAGAACAACCAGAAATAATATGTCTGATGGACTCACCCGGACGGTGGCATGCCCGACACACGTCCACCGTCCCATCTTTCATAATATGCCTCCGGTAGTTATTCGTCAAGATAACTTCGTCCATAATCGCACAGACAAAACCTTCAGTTTCCCCGAAGAGATCACTGAATCGTAGCCAGGCCACGGACGCAGAAAAATCTACATCGGACCCATGAAGAGCCCGATAGAAGCGCCCGTGAAGCTCCTTGCTTTTCCATACTTCCTTGCGGTCATCTGTGGTAAGTATCACAGGTTTGCGCCAGTTCTCCTTAGCCATGGATAACGGGGTGAGACACTTGTCCACTGCGACAACATCTCGGTGCATACCCTCATCAGCTTTGAGAAAATATTCTCTGAGATTGCACATCTCGCGGTTGTGGAGAGTCTTGGCGTTTAAAAAGCCTCGACCTCCACACTTTCGCGGGATGTACAATCTCATCACCGACGATCGTGGGTGATGCATCCGGTTTGCGGTCAGCAGTGTACGGACCCTCCTATCCAGGGCATCAAGCTCAGTTTGAGTCCATTTGAGTATGCCGAAAGAGTACATTAATACCGGCATGACCCAACCGTTGAAGGCGCGCACCTTATTTCCGCCCGACAAAAAGCTATTCAAAACCTTTTTCAGGCGGCCAAAGAAGCGTTCCTTCAACGATTGCTTCATGTCAGTAACATTGATGCCCAACGCTTCCGATATACCCAAATACTTATAGGTTTCGGTCGAGCTGAGTGATCTAACCTGTATGGAATCCGAGAGTTGAATTCTCTCAGATTCCATAATCTCCCCTTTCTTTACATGCATGACTGCACATTTGTCCACACCAAATTCCATCCTGATGGCACTACTGAAGGTTTCAGTCAACTTCAGTAGCTCCATCAGTCGCGAATTGTTGGGGGCAAAGAGTTTCAGATCATCCATGTAAAGAAGGTGAGATATGGCCTGACCACCTCTTCTCAACCGATAGCCTAGACCTGAACCCTCCAGCAATGTGCTTAGAGGATTCAGAGCTAAGCAAAACCAAAGCGGACTCAAACTGTCGCCCTGAAATATTCCCCGTTTAATCCACACAGGCTCATCGTCCCCCTGAATTGGTCGACATCCTGGATAGCGAAGGACTGTTTTCCATTGCCTCGTACATGACTCAAGAAAGGTGCGTAGAGTTGCATCTATTTTGTACAACTCCAACACCCTCATGAGCCATGTATGTGGCACAGAGTCGTAGGCCTTCTTGTAGTCTATCCAACATGTCGACAGATCCTTGCGGGATCGACGAACCTGTTGGCTTATAGCCATGTCTATGAGGAGAAGCTCCTTAGTGCCGCGGGACCCCTTCCTACATCCATTCTGAAAGGTGGACATAATTGAATTAGTCTCAATGTGTTCATTGATCTTCACTCTCAGAATGGATGTAAGAAGTTTATAGACCGTCGACAAACAAGTAATTGGTCTATAGTTCTTGGGTTCCGCGGGACTACCGGTCTTATGGAGCAGGTGGGTAACGCCAGTTGTTAGAAACTGTGGTAGCGACCCAGACTCTAAGGATGACTGGAATTGAGTTGCCAGGAGCGCGTGTGAGCTGCTATACCATTTGAGCCAGAAGTTATGCAGTCCGTCCGGTCCTGGAGATTTCCAGTTCGGTAACGGACGGACTGCTTTGGCTACATCTAATGGGGAGATGTAAATTTTTTCCATTTGTGGCATAGCTTCACACACACGCTCGACATCGCGCATCCAGCCATCCTCGGTATGACAGACGGGCACCGACCAGATGCTTCGCCAGAATGTATTTGTGGCGATATCACTCGGGCGGCACACATCCGTCACACTTTGTTCAGGTCGCTCCCAAGCTCTATATACCCACCTTTCATCGCTCTGGAACATGCGATTCTGCGAGTATCGATCAACCCGCCGCTTATACCGCCGAATACGGTTCGCCCATGCATAAACTTTCTGCTTCAGGAAGTCAATGCGCTCCGTGACACGGGACGTGTAATCTCGAGGGCTGATACCAGTCCCCGAAAACGCCCGTCTCACAAAGCGCATCACGCGTGGTCGTGTGTTACCCTCCCTGAAGCAGTATAGTTTGCCGATGAGTGCCCTAGCCTCATCGATCCGCCGCTCGATCCTGCACTGCCAGGCTGGTACAGCAGGTTTTGGTCGAATAGCTTTATCACCAGTATTAAACTTAATATTTGCTAAACGACATGCCGCAACAGCCCCGCAATACAGGATTGAGTGCGTATCAAGGAGGCTCTCGCTGCTTTCAAAGATGTTCTGCAGCAACGAGTCCAGGGCACACACCAGCGCCCTATTTTTTTTGTGCATGGGTAACCGTGGTAAACGGGGCCTAAGTTCGGTCGGAATTGATCTATACTCGCGAAGCGCATCCTCCAGTGCGCTCCTCAGTCTATCGTTGCACTGGCTACTTACCGTGACAACCCTATCATCTACCTCATCACTGACGTTGTTGGGCCGCGGTGTGATTGCGCCACTAGCTGGCGCCTGAACCGCGGCCTGTGTCGGAGTTGAGATGATAAAGTTGCTCAGTACCTCTGAGCGCAGCCTATCAAGTGCAGCATCGTCCAACATGTGATTACGTTGGATAACCCGCACCTGATCCGACAATCGTTGGGCCGAGACGTTCACGGTTGGTTCCAGGTCCTGAAACAGAGACAGCATCCTGACACGGTACGCAGTAAGGTTAGTTCCCCCCTCTGTAGACCCATAGTATGCGCGCATAACGTTCTCGTTCATGGATTGACTCCATCTTATGCGCTGCACACAACCACCGGCAGCGGGGACCCGGCTCGGGGCCGGTTGGCCCCTAGGTCCCAAGCCCCTCGGTGGCCGGCCTCTCCCCTGCCGACGTACAGGTGTTGGCGACGTCGGCGGAGAGAAATACTCGTCGCTGGAGCTCGACGCAACTGCAACCGCCGGCGACACTGGTGATCCGCTGTCCGGCGGCGGCGAGGCGGAGCTCAGCGACGGGTCCGGGGATGGTGGGCGTGCGCGTCTCGAAGCTGCTCGTGTTATCATACTCATACTCGTAGTTTCATTTTCGTCGTTGTAGTCATTTTTTCATTGTGACATATGTCATCCGTCAGCATTTTATATTTTCTTCCATTATGTAAACTTTTATGTGCTTTATGATTTGCGAAAGTTCTTATTATTACTATTTGTTTGTTTTTGGGGGTTTCGGGCGAAAGAAATGTTCAAAAATTATTCTTTTATTATTATGACATTTAATATTGCTGGAAATTGTTAATTATTGTGAACGTTTTAATTCTGATATAGCTGTAATTTCTAAATTTGTTTCTATTGCTATAAAATAAATGAGGAATAATATTGCAATGCTTGTAAAAGGCTGCTAAGTCATAAGTATCTACTAACAAACTAACACCATTGTACACTTAGTTCGCAATAAACGTTTTGACTTTTGACTTTTGAAATAAATTGGTAGAATAATCCATCCAAAAAACTGGCCAAGTGCGAGGCGGACTTGCGTGCAAAGGGTTCCGAACGATTTTATTTTTACATGTTTTTTACTCTATAGACTTCTTATAGGTTTTCCAGTAGTCTATAGGTAAAGATAAGGAAGAGAATAATTTCTGGTTATATTTTGCATAACAGTTTAAAAGCTTTTAAATATTTATTATTGATATATAATGCAGACGCTTGAAGGAGGCCTATGTCCAGCAGTGGACGTCTTTCGGCTGATATGATGATGATAATAATATAGCGGCTTCACGTCAGCGCACGAATGTAAAGTATGGAAGCGTTAGATACCTGCTTTGCTTGCTCTCCCTGGACTTAACGCTATTAGAGGTGGGACAGGATTGCCCATTCTCCAGACTTACTCAGGATGTCTTCGAGAATAAAGACAGCATTTTCTTTCGCAACAACATATTTGTATACTCATTTCAATATTTCCACTAAAATATTATCGATATTACTTCGATTTGCCAAATTAACCTACTTCCAATATATAATATCAAACATCGAATTTTTAACGCTTATTGTGGTATCAAAGAAAATGGTTATAAATACTGGCACTAGCTTGTAGTTCAAACCATAGTTTCAAAGACTTACTACAACTAGAACAACTCCAAACTATGAAGTTCATAATCCTCTTCTTGTGTCTGGTGGGCGCTGCTCTAGCTTTTTGGGAGCCGGATAGTCGCGATGGCTTCCCAGGTAAGACTATAATTTATATTCCTCTTTATGAAATATTTTTAATGACACATGAAAGAAATTGTCTCAAATATATTTACAGTTGAGATTGTGGGTGACAATTTACGACTTGCAGTTTCACTGGACCTTTGAGTTCGTTTTCCTTCACTGTTTTAAGAGACTTCTCTCATGAGTAAATAATACGAAGCCAAGACCGTAGCTCGTAAGACAAGGCCGTAACCGCCACCGTTACTATATTCATATGTTTGTTTGTGTATCTAATTACTTTTTTGCAGGTGGTCGAAAATGCAAATCTGACTCAGATTGTCATATAATTTGCAAGTTTGGTTGCCCGCTGAAATACGCCGGGGAACATTGCATCGCAGACGAGTGCTACTGTCGACTGCGGCGCTATGTCGAAAATTGAAGATTTTTTATCCAATAATAAGAGTATGATGTCTGCTGTCTGCACACTGGCTCTTCAAGACTTGCTTTTTTATATTCTTTGTTAATAAAGTTTTCTTTCATCTTTTTCTTATTGTTTTTCTTGATGCTTACCTTTTTGCATATTATTTACCAGTAGGTAGGTAAAGTCACCAAAATCTAAGATGTCCGATTTGACATGATACAACATTGCTTTACTAGTACGTATGAAAGAGACATAAAAATAAACCTCTTTCGCACTTAATGGTAAAGCAATCTTCTATTCTCTACTCAGCTGTTAAATCGGACTTCTTAAATTTCTTAATCGATTCACCTTCTCAAGCAACACTATGTTATCTCTAAACTACAACAATAAAATTATCTGTAATTTTTTTTCATTAATTTTCGATTTTCTAAATCTTCAGTTTACTTAGGTACTTAGGATTGATATTTGAGTTGAAAAGTAATGCACCGAACAATTATTTCTGATATGTGTATATGTATATGTCACGGGATAGAATGCCGTAAGATGATTTTAAACTATCGTGTGAAGTTTTAAACTCATTTTTCTTAATAAGACAAGAATAAATTAAAACTATTGGATTTCTTTTATCGAAAATTATGGGTTCACAATATATCAAGAAATTATGCGACAGTATCATCGACTATTTAACGCTTATTATAATATCAAAGAAACTGAGTATAAATACTGGCGCTAGCTGGTAGTTCATCATAGTTTCAAAGACTTACTACAGCTACAACAGCTTCGAACATGAAGTTCATAATCCTCTTGTGTCTGGTGGGCGCTGCTCTAGCTTTTGTGGAGCAGGAATCACGCGATTGGCATGCTAGGTAAAACTATAAATAAGGTGACTTGTACTGAAACGTCGCCATTTTCTTCAACGATGTATGACTTAATTTAACAGAAATCGTATCCATTGCGTTTTATAATTCTTCAGAAAAAATATTCATAATAACCCTTCGGCCTTTATCTTAATTTATGTATTGAACAATATACTCCCTTCTAGACATATCTATTTAACAACTCTGATTTCTCTGTCTGATTATGGTACTCTACTGACAACGGTAGCTAGACCTACCGTTGTCAGTAGAGTAACATTTAGAATGAATATCAATATGATTTGACAGTTAATGTCAAATCGTGTTTTCATTCGTTCTTATTTCGGATTCGGGACTAATCGTAAGTAGCTGATATGGAGTAGACAACACCCGAAATTAAGTAACGTAAACATTTAGTGAATAATGTATCCATAGAGTTTCTTGCACGTTCTTCTCCAGAGATCTACGCTTAGGACGTGCTTAGCTTCATGTTTTTGACTGACCGACCATGACAATTCAAAAGTGCCTTTAAATGGCTCATTTGAAATAAAAGCTTTGACTTGATTTGTAACCACCACCGTATTATACTCGTAGTCAGGTGATATAACTTTATTTTTACTGTTAGATGGAGTTGCGACAATGATTCGGATTGTTCTGCACTTTGCAAGGTTAACTGCAACCCGCATAATATATATAGAGTGCTACTGTCGGGTGCGGCATCCTCTCCGGAATTGAAGACGTTGTATCCAATGCCATGATCTATGTAGATTAGTTCTTCAAAACCATAATCTACTTCTGTGTCAAATTTCATGAAGATCCTTTCAGGCGTTCTACAACGCCTTTATCTTAATGAACCTATGCGGGAGCAATATTCGAAGTTCTTATTTCTTTTAGAGTTTTAAATATTATCCAGTAAACAGTTAAGAGTTCGTTGTTCCCTGTCAAAATATAAGCTGCTAGATGATAAGGTGTTAGATTATACTCTGTTATCAAGTTATCAATCGAGAGGTCTTATTTAGAGTTGTAGTAAGTCTCGCCGTTTCATATAATATTTCAGCCTATAAGACACAGACCTTTTCCCATTGCGAAGAACCGAAAAACAGTTGCTCTAGAACTAATTCCACATGGGATATTACGCTATGTCACAGTGAGATAAGGCCACGGCAGTCCTTAGGTGGGGCCGTAACCATCACCGTGTCATATTCACGTTGCCTATTTTTTTGCAGTTGGTTGGAGTTGCGGCAGTGACTCGGATTGTTCTGCGCTTTGCAAGTCAAGTTGCAACCCGCTGAGACACACTGGGCACATGTGCCGTGCACGATACTGCTACTGTCAACTACGGTACCCTCTGCAGAACTGAAGACATTATATCCAATGTCATGATCTATACACATTAGACTTGCTTTATTTTTAGTTTTTTGTACTCTTAGTTAATCAAAGATTGTTTTATTTTCTTACTTCATATTTTTAACCTAAGTTTATTTAAATAATTCAGGACAATTTCAATCCATCACCAGCAACTCATGTATCAACTTTGTATCTTGTCCACCGAGAAAATCACTTTATAACAAACAAACACCCAAATAGGACTTGCCATATAAACTCAACTTATATAAAAAGACACACTCACAAAACACACATCACAGACACACACACACTCACTACACGCATACACACATACACTTTCACTCACCCCACACATACATTTACACACCTACACTAACCTCAAACACATTGATTTAAACAAACCTTACACATGGATACGTACACTCAGTCACTGTCACACATCTGTTAAAAACACTCACAATTCACATTCTCACACACAATTTTGAAATTATTTTTGGCTACGTATAATCTATAAGTTTAATTTTAATTTATTACTTTTTTTCTCGTTGTTTAAATTCTGCTTTTATTGTGTCGAATGTATCTTCTGGACTGAAAGAGACTAGACTCCACAACACAGGGAATCCTAGTGTGGGGTCTAGGGCTTAAAATGTTGTCTGTACTGTGTTTTGGCATAATAAATCAATTTTTATTTTTATTTATTTATTATAACATATGGAACTAGTGATCGCAGCAATGGAACATGTCGATGTGGTATGCTATATCATCATCTGCCTAGCTTTTTCCCAACTATATTTGGGGTCGGCTACCAGTCAAACGGATTCAGCTGAATAACAGTATTTTACCTGTAGTAGCTGCCTATTTGACCCCAACAATTCATTAACTTGGTACCGTGTTACCCAGTTAATGGGTTGTGGAGGTCTGGTGGGCAGCCGCTCTACGTAAAACACTGGTATTCAGCTGAATCCGGTTTTTTTTTTTTTTTAAACTTTGCCCCACACTAGGATTTTTACACATACACAAACAGCCAGACCCGGAACAACTATCTGTAGGCCATACAAATATTTTTTCCGTGCGGGAATCGAACCCACAACGAAGGTTTGACTGGAAGCCGACCCCAATATAGTTGGGAAAACGCTAGGCAGATGATGAATTCATTAACTTGGTAATACGGTACCTATTTCGGAGGAATCTTGATATGTTAAGATGGTCACCCATCCAAAAACCGACACTGGCCAGCGTTGCTTAACCTTGAAGATCGACCCGTGCGGCTATTATTAGTTTGCTACGAGCCATGTGGTATGCTATATCGATTTATTTTCCATTGAATGACAGCGGTGTGCACTTTGAGCGTGCGTACTATATAGCGTTCGCTGTTTATAGTTGGCAGAGGGTAATAAACTCGGGTCATCACTTCATCAGACAAAAGTTCCTAGTCGGATGACGACGAATAGTAACTGTGTAGGTATATTAATAAAATGAACTTGTTAATTAATACTTAGTTGTTTAATTTCCAAAATAATCTAATTTTTGTAAAAAAGAATGATAAATATTTTTCGGTATTTTAATGCCTGTAAAAAGAGTAATTAGTAGAATTATTAAAGACTAGGCAGTTGTCATATTTTCGTATTCCATGCATTTTGAAGTTCACTTCTAAGGCAGCTGTCAAAAAGTTAGAGTGAACAGGCTCCTTCTGGGTAGGCTCGCTCCATCGTAGACTTTGTCTCTGTCATCTCTGACATTGACTAGAGTAAAGAGCAAACCAATAACAAATAAAAATAAAAAAGTGAATAAAGCCTAGTAGACAAGGTATGTACAGTTAGCGACAAAGTTCGATGAGCAAGCGTAAAGTACCAAAACTAGTCAACACCTAAATCATCAATAGACTAGTATATAAATAGCCACAAAATGCGGTAAACAGGTCAAGGTTATGAAGGAAATTGCTATGGGTTCATAGTTTCATACATCATTCGCCTAAGAACCAAAACGTGAATTTACTTTCTGTGTTCTAAATAATGCATATATTCGAATGAAACTAAATTAAGATCATGTACACTTTTGAAAATTGTAAAAAATCCAAAATACTTTCGGATTTTGAGTTTATAATTTTGCCAATATAAAACATACTAATAGTCTAGTCAACAAGTGCCTTTTAGGTCAAAATTTTTGCGCCTTCTACGAAAATTATGATTGAGGTGTCATTCGATTCGGAATGGCATGTAGATAGTTTTTGAGAAAATGCTAAGCCCGCTCGCAAAAATTGCAATGATTATAAACAATTAAGTGAAAAAAAGGGGTTTGGTTTTTCGTTAATATCTCAAAAACTATTTGAGAATATTCAAATTTTAAAAAAGATTAAAAAAGAGGAAGAAATTTCCTAAAAAAAATTTTGACTCCCGAAATTGTCGGACTAATGTTTATAATTTTCCCAGAGGGATGAAAATACGCTCGGAAACGGGTACTCCGGCTTGCGCAAGCCAGGCCCTATCGGACCTTTAATGAATAAATATTATTTAAACTTATTAAATATCAAAATTAAAAATTGAAAAAAAATCAGGCGCCTGCAGGATAGATCAATGAACAATAATCCGTGATCAAAAATTTTTTATCGCTATTTTTCAATAAGTTATCCATTAATTAATTAACAATTTTTTGTAGCATGAACATTAACATTGCAAGTGCGATAATTGTTAAACTATTAATCTGAGTTTTTTTTCCTTTCGTAGAGCTATTTTTCAAAGGTCTTTGAATAGATTTCCGTTGGAAATATTCAAAAATTGTTAATTTTCGTTTTGTTATTAACAATTTACTGAAGGAAAAAATTATAAAGCTTAATTAAACATAATAAACTCAATTATTATGTTTAATTAAGCTTTATAACAAATTGTTTATTAAATTAATATACAAAATAAAAAATAATTTAATAAACAATTTGTTATAAAGCTTGTTGCTTGTTGTTGTGTTGCTTTTGTTGTTGTTGTTGTTGTTGTTGTTGTTGTTTTTTAATTTGTGGATATTAATTAATGGATAACTTATTGAAAAATAGCGATAAAAAATTTTTGATCACGGATTATTGTTCATTGATCTATCTTGCAGGCGCCTTTTTAATTTTTATATTTATTAAGTTTAAATAATATTTATTCATTAAAGGTCCGATGGGGGCGTGGCTTGCGCAAGCCGGAGTATCCGTTTTCGAGCGTATTTTCAACCCTCTGGGAAAATTATAAACATTAGTCCGACAATTTCGGGAGTCAAAATTTTTTTTAGGAAATTTCTTCCTCTTTTTGAATCTTTTTTCAAATTTGTACCTGTGTGATGCAACCTGTGTCGATACTTTTGCGCCATCCCATCTTCCTAGTTCATCGAGTTGTGCTGGCGCTGCCGCTGCGGCTGCGGAAAACCTCAAGCGGCGGAAATATAGTAACCTTATTGGTAATTATATTTTCGAGCCGTTTGGGGTTGAAACCCTCGGGCCGTGGGGCCCTTGTGCTCACAGCCTTTTCAAAGGAATTTTCGAAACGGCTGGTTGACACTTCCCGTGACCCAAGAGCTGGCTTTTACTTTGGGCAAAGATTAAGCATTGCCATTCAACGTGGCAATGCCGCCAGTCTCTTGGGCACATTACCAGCTGACAGCGTTGAGGATGAATTTTTTGATGCTATATTTTAGTTTGTTTTTAGTTTAGTGTATTTGTTAGTTTTAGTAACTTATTATATATAAAACCAATTTTAAATAAAGACAGAACAGATATATGAAGAAAACATTGGACCTGCAACCAATTTAAATATTCTCAAATAGTTTTTGAGATATTAACGAAAAACCAAACCCCCTTTTTTTCACTTAATTGTTTATAACTATTGCAATTTTTGCGAGCGGGCTTAACATTTTCTCAAAAACTATCTACATGCCATTCCGAATCGAATGACACCTCAATCATAATTTTCGAAGAAGGCGCAAAAATTTTGACCTAAAAGGCACTTGTTGACTAGACTATAAATGCAGAGCTGCCAGACCTTATTATCTCACCTACAAAATGTGTGATAGAAAGTAATGTTAGTATGTTCTTTTAACATACGAAAACATACATAGGATGCCTTTTTATTTTTAAGGATGGGAAATCATCAAATGACTCCTTCCGCTCTAGGCGGAGTGGAAGGGAGTGTCAGACCCTTACTGACTAAAACGCATCCGTGTTCCTTCTAATGCCCTTTGCATTCCAAGGCCGCGGCATCTGTTTAGAACGGATTCCGCACCCCGGCAGGCACTGGCCCTGGTGGGCCCCGTCTCCCAAGCTGACAGTTCCTTCGGGCGCGCGTGGAATCGGACGGCGAGCCCCCCAATGCTCGCCGTCCGCAGGCCCGCGCCTACGGTGATACATAGGATGCCATGTAGGCATCCTATGTACTGAAATACCTTTGATACATCACAAAAATGGCCATCGGCCTAAGCTAGCAGGTACACCTATTTTAAAAAGTACATCCACTATTCTATTCCACATATTTTATTAGTAAGAAAATAAGGGAGATTTGGCAGCTCTGTGATCTCAGTCTGTCAATTCATCGACAGTCAGTGTCGATGTTGATCGTTTCACACAACGCTTTCAATCGCTTTATTATTTTTGTAACTAAAAATCTTATTCATAAATCAAGCGCTGAAAGTGCTTAAAAATAATGGAGCCGGTGAATAAGACCGAAGTGAATTACTTTTTAAATATTTTTTTGTTATTATGAAGTTTCCGTTCTTTTGTAATCTTTGATTAATGATAATATTAAAAAAAAATAGGAATTTTGGTAAAAGTTTTATACGTGTTGATTCACAGGCCTTTTTTACAATGTCCTTTCGGTGGTCGGATATGGTAACAAAAACTTCTGTACACGATAAATTACAAAATTCGGTTAGATTTCATAAAATTGATTTTCCAGTTCTAGTATACTGTGTACCGACTTTTGCTGAAATAACAAATAGTTCAAGTTGTTTTGTTGCACTGCTTTCTAGTTGTCAACAAATCGTAGCCGCTCCAGACTACGTAAAAGTTCACTTTCGGTGAAAACTCGCTGTCGCTACATTTACACATTGTAGCACTAATTTATAAATCCTTTGATTCATTGGAGCATTATTCTTCAGTAAAGAATAGGTGAGATAGAAAATTCATCAATAAAAACTCAGCTAGACGTCTAGGTTTGTCTCACCGCCGGCGAGGAAGCGAGTAGCTATCGGCTATTTGCTCGTTGAGGAAAGGGACAAAAGATGTAGATCTTGTGTGAGTATAAGAAACACAATCATACATTCACAGTCGATAGCTGGCTATTCACGCTGCTGCTGGCGGGCGGCTCTTACCTCTAGTTGATCGCAGCGACAAGAGCTATCAAAGATTGTACTCGCTCAGCGACACTCGCTCGGCGATGCTCGTTTGGTAGCCAGAACTTACCAAACAGCAGTAATTTGTACCTATAGTGCGGGCCGGAGCGAGTATTGCGAGTAAAAGCCCGTCGCACAAAAGCACTCGCTGAAAGCCGAGCCTCAAAACTCTTCACTCGCTGATCGCCAACTTGTTTCGAGTTTCAAGCTTTACTCGCTACTCGCTGCTCACCGACGGTGAGACAAGTACCTAGGCACTGCGAAGTTCTCGCCAAACCATGTCTAATCGATTGTGGACGTCTATAAATTAACAAATTAGAGTGTGCTAATCTCATTCGAGACTAAGTTATGTTTAGCATACATTAACATATTGCACTCCTAATTATTATACAGATGACTAGGTTTTCCCCGTGGCTTGGTCTCGTGAATAATCACCCAAAAACCGTGCATTTTTCAGGATAATATTGAAGAAGAATGAAGTTTCTTGTACGTTCTTCTCCATAGAGATTTAAACTTTGGAAAGTGCAACTAGCTCGTGCCTTAATAACAACCACATGGGTTTGATTTTTCACGGTTAAGTAGTTAGAGCCGCGATCGCTCCGTGGATGGGTAACCAAATTAACTTACCAAGATTCTTCCGAGCCTCTGAAAACACATTAAGCTCTTGGTCCCTGCTTTCCTTTGTAGATCTTTGACAGTTAGTACGGGTAGTTAGATGTCTAGAAATCTGACACCAGCCAAGCCAACGAGTATCGTTTTACCCAGTTTTTTTTTAAATATACCCGGATCTGTACTGTGGTACCGGGGCTTGGATCTAACACTTTTACAACTTTCATAAGTAATGAGGCTACACCTCCATAGAGGTTACAGTACTCATCATCTGCCTTGCCTTTTCCCAACTATATAGTTCGGGGTCGGCTTCCAGTCAAGCCGGATTTAGCTGAATACCAGTATTTTACGAGGAGCGGCTGCCTACCAGCCCTCCACAACCCATTAACTGGGAAACACGGTACTTCATGGCAAGACTGAAGTCAGATTTACTGGCTTCTGACTATCCGTAATGACTGCCAAAGGTCTAACGTATGCCAGCCGGGACCAACGTCTTAACGTGCTTTCAGAGGCACGGAGGGAACTCGGTATGTTAAGATGGTCACCCATCCACAGACCAACCTTGGCAAGCGTTGCTTAACCTTAAAGATCGACCCATGCAGCTGTTATTATCTAGCCACGAGCTCGAGGTTACAGTAGTAACCTGCATTAAAATAAATCTCCGCTTTAAGTAGAGCATCTACTTACTTGTGGTCCTAAAGAGTCTTTGACGGCCTGCTACTTTTCTCCTCCTTCGTACTCCACGTCATATTTCCAGTCGTCATTATGGCCTCTCTGTCACTGCAGAGCGTCTCTAGAATTCTCTTCCTCACTTTCAATTATGCTTCCACAGCCCTTCCCTGGATGTCTTCAAAGATAATGTTTATTTGCTACACTTTTTGCCTAATTTACTGAACCAATTTGGTACAAAGATGGGTTGAGACCCTGCAGACGAAACGTAGCATAATTTTCAGCAAAATCTATGCATACTAACGCGAGAAAAACTACTAACATATTTTGCAGTAATATATTATCAAAATGACATAGATTTGCCAAATTGACCTGTTTTCAATACTTAATCAAAATCAAGAAATTTACGCTTATTAAAACATCAAAGAAACTGAGTATAAATACTAGCGCTAGCTGGTGGTTCATCATAGTTTCAAAGACTTACTACAACTACAACAACTCCAAACATGAAGTTCATAATCTTTTTGTGTCTGGTGGGCGCTGCTCTAGCTTTTTGGGAGCCAGATAATCGCGACGGCACGACGCGTAAGATTTCTTTAATGATTATGTCACTCCATCTTCTCCAAGGTCGGCCGTGGCGTCCTCTTGTCACAATCCTCACTGCTGGACCACGCTGGCGCTGACTTCGTGTCGGAGGGAGAGGGTGACTTCTAACCATGCATCGGCCCATTAATTTCAATATTGACTTCTAGGACATACCGGCCACATCAAAAAGTATAACTGGGAACTTCCATTAGGAATTTCTCTGTAACTACCCGGAGTTTGGAAGTTAGTGGTGTGACACCCCCGAGCCTCGGAAAGCCGTTGGTGATTCGCTAGATCTCTCACGAGTCGGGTCGGAGTTCAATGCCGTCAGGGAGGTATAATAGGGAGTGCATCTGTGTTTGCGCACACAATTACACTATAGTGCACTATAATATGTCCCATGCCGATAGCTAGTCTAGAGATTGGCCGCCATGGCCGAAATCCCACAGGACTAATATAAACTACACGTTCTCCTACTCATGTTATGTACTTTTTCTTGCAGCTGGCAATTCCTGCGTCGAGGACACCGATTGTGCAGCACTTTGCGGCTTAAGTTGCAACCCGATACATCATGTTGGAGAGATATGCCGTAACGGATACTGCTTCTGTCGGCTGGTGGTCAATCTCACTAATTGATGATGTTGTGGCCAACGCCATGATCTATGCACGCTAGCTCTTCACCCGGTCCATTCTGTAAACACATCACCGTGAAAACTTACGAGGAGTGAGCGTGAAGTGAATTGTCGTTCCATCTTGTTTGTATGCATTGACAGCTCACTTCATGTTCCCTCCAGCTAAGCTTACTCGGTGAGATGTTTACAGAATCGGACTTCAGGACTTGGTTATTCTTGTTTTATTCTATTCTTTGTTAATTAAAGTTTGTCTTCATCTTTTTCTTTATTTTATTTCTTAATTACCTGTTTTCATATCATTTTGAAGACAATATCAATCCTACTCGGCCAACTCCAGTATCAACTTTAACGTTGTGTATTTTAAATGATCATTCGTATAAGAAGTTTGCGAAGCAGTGGAATTTGAACTATGTGTCGACTTAACAACGTTTATAGTTAGTTCCATAATTTGACGATAATTTCTATCTAGCTTATACCAGCGGCTTTGCCCGCATGAATGTTTTATTCCAAGGGAAACTATTTCAAGGCAACATACTCCTAGGATAAGAAGGAGTCCATGTCATGTTCTACTCCAAAAAATATTTTTTTTGGTACAAGCCCGCCACAGGTTACCACGAATGCCAGGATCATCATCTGCCTGCCTGACTGCATCTGCCTGCTACTTAAACTACTTGTTGAATTATGTATTTGGTAGATCCAACTAGCTTTTGCCCATGTTATCTTACATTTTTTCAAAAAAAGGTAGTCCAGTTCCATCTTCCTTTTTAACAAAATTTTCAAAGCGATTAGGCGTGAAGTAAATAAATGAACAACAAAAACCTTTGATATTAATATTTTCTACGATTCAGTACATTAATGGATTCCCTTTTTATCTGTTCTTTATTAAGAAATTATGGTTTCAGCAAACAGAAGGATATGACAATGCGTATAAGACGTGAATGCAGGTACGTTGCTTAAAAGATTGTAGTATTGACAATGAAGTGTACAAGTGAAGTACTCTATATGTAGAGCAATTTCTATGAAAACCAATGCAACAATACGCAGAAGTACTTATATGTAACTACTTCTGCGCATCGTTGCATTTGTTTCTCGAATTGAGAATCTTACTTCAATAAAACTGTGGATGAAAGGATGTTTGTTACCACTGGCGTGCCGTAGGTGCAAGCCAGCAAGACTCTCTAGTCCCTATACATGGTGCCATTTTAGTCTCTCTAGGCTCTTATATCATTTACGTTATAAAATACTAACTCAGATGTTTTAGTAATTGTTATTATGTTATATTTCGATGTTATAATGATATAAGAAATAAACACGTAGCAATTTAATATCACTGTAGCACAGAATTCAATACAGAAACATCACGGTTCAGTGGGTCGGCGTGATAGTGATGAGTTATATTATAGTGTTTTCTTTTTAACCAATTATTACCTATGCGGGTCTATGCTGGTTTGCACCTAGTGTTCGCCACTGTTTGTTACACAACCATGCCACAACCTATAACTGGAATCAAAAGTAGCTTACAATTTAGGACCCATTAGTATTAGTGTCAATATAAATAATTCATGGTGTTTGGCAACTCGACTTAACCCAGTTGTAAATGTCCCTTGGCTTAGCTCTGTTCTGTCTCCTGCTTGATAAGGAGGAAATGGAAATTATAATACTTCCTACCTCTCTGCTGTACTTTATCTGATTAATTTCGTTACGGTATCCATGGCAGTTGAACTCATTCTCCGGGACTCGACAAGATTCATTGACTCAACGGTTTTCGTCGGATCACGTCACCCGTTTGGAGGGTATACGGAAAAGAGAGTTAAGTCCCGCATACCCCCATTGAAAAGAGAGGATCCTCCGACCAGCCTACTGCTCGATTGTTAATATTCGGACTGATATATGTATATGTTCAAATCGCACGGTAAACTTTGCTTGCGCGTAAAGAATTTTAGTTTGCTGCTAGTTGTATAGATGGCATTGCGGTTCTTTTTGTTGCGATATAGATTTGCTCCGTTGGTTTTTCTTGTATTAACATTGATGCCGCTACACTATTGTTTCTGCTTGGTTGGGAAGGAGTGGCGGGCTTCTTCAAAAATAAAAATAGTTTGGAGTGGAACATGACATGGACTCCTTCTAATCCTGGGAGTATGTTCCCTTGAAATAGTTTTGAATTTCACATCTTTTGGAAAAAGTAGATCAAATTATTAGAAACACACTTTCTTCAATCCTAAATGTGGCCTTGGACGACCGAGCATGGCAGCAAGCCACACTTCCCATTCGCATGGGTGGACTCGGCGTCCGCAAAATTACAAGTATTAGTTTACCGGCCTTCCTCTCCTCGGTCCACAGTACTGATACATTAACCAGGAATATTCTTTCATCCTCACTGGTTAATATTGAGGTACCGTATTTGACCGATGCGTTGAATGCTTGGAAAATGGCTTGTCCCAACACATATTTGCCCGACAACCTGACCTCTCAGAGACGATGGGATGAGCCGCTCTGCAGTATTATACGGAATTACTTAATTCATACATCATCGAATACTGCTGAGCGCGGGCGTCTGTTAGCTGTGGGAGAGTGGGAGTCGGGTTTGTGGCTTCAAGCACTCCCGTCATCCACCATAGGTACCACCATATGATGGAAGACGCATCGTTTCGGATCGCGGTCTGTCTCCGCTTAGGCGCACCTTGTGTTGCTCCGCATCGGTGTCACTGCGGTGTACCTGTCGACAGTCTCGGACACCATGGCCTTTCCTGCTGCAAGAGTGCAGACCGCATAGCACGACACGCTAGCATCAATGATATTATTCGTCGAGCTCTTGTCACCGCCGGCGTACCTGCAGTATTAGAACCTAGTGGCTTGGTACGTGACGATGAAAAGAGACCAGATGGTATGACGTTGGTGCCGTGGAAGGTGGGTAGGCCTCTGGTGTGGGACGCAACATGTGTCGACACCCTTGCGCCATCACATGTTCCAAGTACGGCCAGCTGTGCCGGCACTGCTGCTGCGGCTGCTGAGGCCCTCAAGCGGCGCAAATACTGTAACCTTATCGGTAATTACAGTTTTGAGCCGTTTGGGGTCGAAAAGCTAGGGCCATGGGGTCCGAGTGCGCGTCTCCTTTTTAAGGACATTTCTCGCCGACTGGTCGACACTTTGCGTGACCAGAGGGCTGGCTCGTTCTTTGCTCAAAGAGTTAGCTTTGCCATTCAACGTGGCAATGCTGCCAGTCTTCTGGGCACGTTTCCGGATGACAGCGATGCGGAGGAATTTTTCGACGCCTGATCGTATTTGGTTTTGTATATTCATTATGTATATAGTTATTTTTATTAGTTAACGATAAATAAAACAGTTTTCCTTGGAATAAAACATTCATGCAGATAAAGCCGCTGGTATAAGCTAGATAGAAATAATCGTCAAATCATGGAACTATAAACTCTGTAAAGTCGACACATTATTCAAATTCCATTGCTTCGCACACTTCTTATACGAATGGTCATTTAAAATACACAACGTTAAAGTTGATACTGGAGTTGGCCGAGTAGGATTGATATTGTCTCGAATTATGTATGCGTTTGGGTAAAAAGTTATGAAAACATGTAATTAAGAAATAAAATAAAGAAAAACATGAAAACAATCTTTAATTACCAAAGAATAGAAAATACAAGAATAACCAAGTCCTGAAGTCCGATTCTGTAAACATCTCACCGTGTAAGCTTAGCTGGAGGGAACATGAAGTGAGCTGTCAATTCATACAAACAAGATGGAACGACAATTCACTTCACGCTCACTCCTCGTAAGTTTTCACGGTGATGTGTTTACAGAATGGACCGGGTGAAAGAGCTATGCATAGATCATGGCGTTGGCCACAACATCATCAATTAGTGAGATTGACCACCAGCCGACAGAAGCAGTATCCGTTACGGCATATCTCTCCAACATGATGTTTCGGGTTGCAACTTAAGCTGCAAAGTGCTGCACAATCGGCGTCAGTTTTGCAAGAATGGCCAGCTGCAAAAAAAAGTAGACAACGTTAGTAAGATAACGTGTAGTTTATATTAGTCCTGTGTGATTTCGTCCATGACGGCCAATCTCTAGACTAGCTATCGGCATGGGACATGTTATAGTGCACAATTGTGTGCGCAAACACAGATGCACTACCTCTTCCTTCACTCTTAGTCTGATGGCATTGAACTCCGACCCGACCCGAAGCTTTTCGAAGCTAGGGGTTTGTTAAACCACCAACTTCCAAACTCCGATTAGTTACAGATAAATTCCTAATGGCCAGTTACTCTTTTAGATGTGGCTGGTATTATCTATAAGTCATTATTGAAATCAATGGGCCGACGCATGGTTAGGTGTCACCCTCTACCTCCGACACGAAGCTTGTGGTCAAACAGTGGGAACTGTGCCCAAAGGCTCGTTATGTTGACATATCATTAAAAAAATCTTACGGCGCAAGCCATCGCGATTTTCTGGTTCCCAAAAAGCTAGAGCAGCGCCCACCAGACACAAAAGGATTATGAACTTCATGTTGGGAGTTGTTGTGGTTGTAGTAAGTCTTTAGAACTATGAAGAACTACCAGCTCGCGCCTGTATTTATACTCAGTGTCTTTGATATTATAATAAACGTAAAATTCTTGTTGTTTGATTAAATATTGAAAACAGGTCAATTTGGCAAATCGATGTCATTACGATAGTGTATTACTGCACAATATATTTGCAGTTTCGCTCGCATTAGTATGTATAGATTTTTGCTGAAAGTAATGCTATTGTCGTCTCTAGGCTCCCGACCCATCTATCTCTGTACCAAATTGGTTCAGCATATTAAGCGAAAAAGTGTAGCAAATAATCTCACTTAGTTAGTTTTTTAAAAAGAATTGCTGCTTCAACTTTCCCCTTGAAGATATCCGAAGAAGAGCAGAGGAAGGATAAGAGTGAGAAAGAGCCGTGCCTTCTCCCGAGCCACAGGTCGAGCACTGGCCGGATGGCCTCGATAGCGACGAGGCCGGCGGAAGAGCGTGAAAGCCTTTTCCGCCATTCCGCCTCCAGAAGCTCGCGCAGCTGCGACTGACGCAGCTTAATGTGCCGCGTCCTCACGCCACCGGTGCAGTGATGCGAGGACTTTTGCCTCCAGGTCCCAGGGCGGAGATCCGGCCAGGACGCAAGACGCCTCGCAGGAGATCGTGCGATAACCCCTGATGACTCTGACGGCTCTCTGCGGTTTCTGCAGAACAGTGATGGTGCCGGCCGTCAGGTCAGCCGCCCAGATCGGGGCCCCATACAAGGCCATCGATCGCACGATCCCCACGTACAACCGCCTGCAGGCGGTGCTTGGGTCCTCCAGATTGGGAAGCAGCGTTGATAGAGCCCCAGCCGCGCTCAACAACTTGGGCGCCAGCCGCCAGAAATGGGGGCCGAAATCCCACCGGCTATCGAGCACCAATCCCAGGTACTTCATGGTGGACTCGACCGCAATACGGGCCCCCCCAACAACTATGTGCGATCCCGCTGGTGGCGCTCGCCCGGGGGCTCTCGGGGGGGGTTGAAAGGCTATGGCCTCCGACTTATTGAGGGCTACCTCCAGGCCAAGGTGCCGTATGCGGCTCACCACTTGTGAAACCACGGCCGTCGCCAGCAACGCTGCCTCCCTGTACGAGCTCCGCCGGGCAGTGACCAGCGTATCGTAAGCGTAACACGCCAGGTCCACTCCCGGCGGGAGCTCGCCTCTTAGTATCCAGTCGTAACCGATGTTCCACAGGGGTTGGCCCACACTGCGGGTGGCGAGGGCCTATCGCTCGGTGAGCTTTTCGGCGGCGTGCGCTCTGGCGGGCACCCCTCCTTGGGAGTTGGAGGCGTGGGATCTCGCCAGAGTGTACGAGTGGACGGCGCGGCGAAAAGCCCTCGGGGAGCGCCCCGTCGCGGAGGAGCGGGAGGCCGTGCGGCGGGAGGCGAGGGACGCCATCATCGTCCATTGGACGGACGACCTCGCCTCCGCCACCTTTGGCCGCCGAACCCTGGACGCGCTCGGTCCGGTCCTACGAGACTGGCTCGGGCGCTCCCATGGTTTCCTCTCATTCCGTCTGGTGCAGGTGTTGTCAGGCCACGGCTGTTTCGGCAAGCACCTGCACCGGATCGGGAGGGAGGAGACCCTCACGACTGCGGCGCGGCGGAGGACATGGCTCAGCACACCCTCGAGGTGTGCCCGGCTTGGTCTGAGCCGCGTCGCAGTCTAACAGCGGAGATCGGACAGGACCTCTCGCTTCCCGGCGTGGTGAACGCCATGCTGGAGAGTGAGGGATCCTGGGCAGCTGTAGCCTCTTTTTTGCGAGGATGTCATCTCGCAAAAGGAGGCGGCGGAGCGCGTGGGAGGACGACCCTCTCGCTGCACCGCTCCGCAGGCGAAGAAGAGGTCGGAGAAGACGCCGTCTTCTCCCTCCTCACGGTGGTGATGGGCGGGCGATAGGCGCGGGGGCGCCTCCGCCCGCAGTGCACTCCACACCACCTTCGCCGGTCATTCCCAGCCCTCCCCCTGAACGGGGAGGACTTCAGGGGCCCGCCGCTTTAGGCGGGTTGTCGTCGGAGGAGGACTGGACGCTAAGGCTGCGCCGATCTCCCAGTCCTCTTCCACTCGGACGATGCGGGAATGCCGCTGGGTCGTTTTAGTGGGTATACCGGGTCAGCCCGGGGAGTCCCACATACCCTTCCCGTTCCCCCGACGTGAGGGTATGCGTAATGCATTTTTTCCAAGCTTAAAAAAAAAAAAAAAAGGGGTTGGCCCAAGACCGAGCCCTGCAGAACGCCGCACGACATGGGATGCTGGTGTCTGCCATCACGTCCCAGATAGGTGATACACCGTACAGATACGGGTATATTTAATGAAGAGTAATCTTTAGAAGTAGATACATTCATAGAGGCTCAAGTGGCTGCCAAAAAGTTGGGGATCCTAGCAAAGGTGAGACCGTACTTCACGTCGGAACAGCTACTCAAACTTTATCCAGCGAAAGTTTGATCGTGTTGAATATGCGACGGAATTACATAGTTTAATTCCGCCAAGCCCGTTCCATCATCAGACCAAAAGACGTACGGCGATGCGCCACCAGTACATGTTTGACATCCCACCCACACGTATAAATCGTTTTGGACACACATTAATTGTGCGTGCTGCTAGCCTATTCTGTAAATATCCATTTCGATATCGAGCTTCACCTGAGTGACAAAACTCACAAAGTGAGCTTTATTGCACACAACATAAAGGTCTTAATTTGATACTCACCCCGGATTCCACTGTCGAGATACGAAAATGTTGTTACAGAATAGCACTACAGCTAAGGAGTGGAATTTCTTGCCAGAGTCTGTATTTCCTGATAGCTGATAGAAACAGCTACTCTTAGAGAGACCATGGTGGAGCGAATGAATTTGACGTTAAATCTCGTTTCCCAGAGCTAGCTCACCGGCGTAGTGTTGCTTGCCTGTCGGTCTTCTATAGACTGTACTTTGGAGAGTGTGCGCAAGAACTCCACGACCTGATCCCACCATCGCCCTTTTACTACCGAAATACCAGATGTACTGCGGGGTACCATCCGTACTCGGTCGATATCCCGTCCGTTGTACCCAGCGCTTCTCTTCCATATTTATTATGCGCACAGCTAAGGTGTGGAACTCTCTGCCGGTGTCTGTGTTCCCGTCCACATATAACCAGTCTGCCTTCAAAGCAAGAGTTAACAGGCATCTTCTGGGCACGCTCGCTCCATCATAGACCTCATCTATCGCTTTCCATCAGGC
This sequence comes from Lacanobia oleracea, assembly GCA_950371165.1. Classification (NCBI taxonomy): domain Eukaryota; kingdom Metazoa; phylum Arthropoda; class Insecta; order Lepidoptera; family Noctuidae; genus Lacanobia; species Lacanobia oleracea. Next base: position 1,516,382 of record OX493387.1, read on the forward strand.
GTGATTGTGGTCAAGAGCAAGCCCATTAACAAATAAAAAAATAAAAAGCTACAACCTGAAAGTCTTTAAATTAATAGTGAATAGATTACTTCACATCATCGCTTACCATCAGATCAAACGCGTACCATAGCAATGTCAAAAAAAAAACTCGGTAAAACGATACCCGTTGGTTTGACTGGTACTAACTGGCAAAGAACAGCTGGGACCAAGAGCTTAACGTGTTTTCAGAGGCTCGGAAGAATCTTGGTAAGTTAATTTGGTTACCCATCCACGGAGCAACCGCGGCTATAACTGCTTAACCATGAAATTCAACCCACGCGGCTGTTATTATTTAGTAACGAGCTAGTTGCACTTTCCAAAGCTTATGGAGAAGAAGGTGTACCCTTGTTTCGCAGACAGAAATTTAATAGAATTTCGTTTCGCAAAAAATGTTTCATATAATGTACGGTGCACGTACAACGTTTTGGTTGCTGACAAAGCGACCTCAATTTATATATAATAATATTCACGGAACATTACAGTTAGTTGACATATTGCAATTATCGCGATTGGCACGGATTGGCATCCAACTTATAACTATTTTGTAACTTTAAGAAATAAACTATTTCTTGTGGTCAACCGTGGTTTACCGTCAACTCACCAAACTCTAACTAACTCTGAGCCATACATAAAAAGTGGTCCTTCGAGCTTCGAGGATATTAAGTGTGTGAAGTGTCTCTATTAGTGATAGCGAATCGGTCTTGCTGGTCTCCCAGAAGCGGGTCGCCCCAGTAAGATTGAGAAGGCGCACATATCTCTAGTAGAGAAAGAATACGCTTAGTATCCACCAAAATAACTGCGAAAACTGCGCAAGTTTACTGAACTAGTGCCTGCGGCGAAACAACCCTGCGGTACTATCGAACAACTAAACTTAACAACAATCAACTTAACTTCAACAACAATCAACGATGGCTCAGAACATCAGCGAGATCATCAGTCGCCAAGAAACTATATTCAACAACTTGAAGCAAATCAGCATCAACTACAAGAAAGACGGTCCTAGCAGAAAAACTTTGGAATACCTGGAGGAGCGACTTTCTCGGCTGAACACGAACTGGGAGAAGTTTGTGTTCAATCATCAACAACTGGAAAAATCTGGAATAACTGACATCCAATACTTCGTTGACGACGTTTTCAACAACACTAAGAAGATGTATGAGGACGTTCTGCAAGATATCCTGAAACGTAAAGCTGAGTTACCTTCTGTATCGAAGAGTAAAGTCGAACTATCACCTTCTACGCCTAAACAAGGTAAAACAAAAACAACCTTTAACTTCGATGATATCAACTTTCATATACCTCCTCGCGAAACGGACAAGACCACCGAAAAACAGCAGGAGCTTTTACGACAGCAATTCTGCAACTTTCGAGCTTTTGAACGTACTATGGAGAAGATAAACTTCGACTCGTCATCTGAAAAATGGGAGCTTGAAGATAGTCTTAATATCTTGAAAGGCAAATGGGATACCATTGAGAAAACTAACTGGGAACTTGACTATATTTCACAAGATGAAGATTCAACTTACAAACAAAAATATGATGCTATAGAAAACGTTTATGATAACATCCGAAAGAAACTACAACATCATATTTGGAACAACGCTCACTATGAGAAGACAACACCAAAAATTGTGATACCGGACTTCAATGGAAACTACCATCAATGGTTAACTTTTAAAGATCTGTACTTGGAAAGTGTACACAATAACCCACTACTGTCAAAAGCGCAAAAAATGCAACACCTCAAAACTAAACTCAAGGGTGAAGCAGAGAAGATTGTACAGCACCTCGGTATAAGCGCGGAAAACTACACTTCCTGCTGGGAGATAATCACGCATCGATATGATAACAAGCGCCTGTTGTTCACGTCTTATATGAACACGCTTCTAAATCAACCTCTCATATCAGAAGCTAGCGCCGCAAGCATAAGGAAACTGCATGACGTCACTCTCGAGTGTCTGAACGGACTCAGTAATATTGGACTAGAAACAACCAACTGGGATCCGATAATTGTTCATCTGTTGGTGCAGAAACTGGACAAGGTGACTTACAACGAGTACATCAAGGATCTCAAGGAACCGAGAGAATTTCCCGACTTGGATGAATTCATCAAATTTTTGGAGAATAAATTCATGGCGTTGGAAGCCTTACAAGGAAATACTCATCAAAGGTCACACTCGTCGAATAAAAATCAGACAGATAGACAGCAAAACAACGCGTCATTCGCTCGAAGCAATAATTATAAATATAATAGCCAGAGGTCATCAAACTCTAACAGACCGTATAAATCGACCAAAGCCTTCTTCACAACAACGAAGAATTGCCCGATTTGCAAAACTGAACACGTTTTAATGAAATGTTGCAAATTCTTGGCTATGAACGCAAAGGAACGAAATGACACAGTTCGCAATTTACGTATTTGTTCGAATTGTTTGTACAGTCATGGAGAACAAAAATGCACTTCGAGAAAAACTTGTAAACTATGCAACAAGCCACACCATACGCTTTTACATGAGGATGGGAATGAGCAGAACAACCGTCCCGCAGCTATGAGTGCCAGCACGCCATCGACATCACATGCCGTGAATAACTTAACTAACGAGGCGAAGGAAATTTTGTTGACGACTGTACTTTTAAAAGTAAAGACCATTGATGGAGATTATATCAGCTTAAGAGGTTTGCTTGACCAAGGGTCGCAAGTGAGTCTCGTGACAGAACACGCCGCGCAACGACTCAGATTACCGCGACGCAAAGTCAGCGCTATTGTGTCAGGTGTCGGTTCACTGTCCGGCAATTGTAAGGGGTCAATTGACTTGGAATGCAAATCTATACATTCGGATTATGAATTTAAATTAGAAACCTTGGTGATGAAGAAATTAGTAAATAACTTGCCTACAGCATCCTTCTCCATACAAAACTGGGATTACATAGATAACTTGAAACTTGCAGACCCACGTTTTAATAAGTCGGGCCCAATTGACTTACTTCTGGGTGCCGAAATCTATTCAGAACTAATACTGAATGGGGTCATAAAAAGCGACAATTTCCCCGTAGCCCAACAAACAAGAGTTGGCTGGATACTCTGCGGGAATGTCAAGACATTTAACTGCTATGTAATACTCAATGACCTAGAAAATATGACACGATTCTGGGAAACTGAAGAAATCTCAGACACTACAACTTCAACTAATGAAGACCAGCATTGTGAGGAGTACTACAACTCGACTACTACGAGATTAGATGACGGGAAATATGTGGTGCAAATGCCCATGAAGTCAAACTACAATTCAAACTTAGGAGCCACGAAGTCTCAAGCACAAGCTCAGTTCCTACAACTTGAGAGGAAAATGTTGAAGAACAACGACCTAAATAGGGAATACAAACGCTTTATGGAGGAATACATTTCCCTGGGCCACATGAAGCCTGTAACTGCTGATACTCGTAGAAAAAACCAAGTATATCTACCACATCACGGAGTTTTAAGAGCTGAGTCGACTACAACGAAACTGAGAGTTGTGTTTAATGCATCTTATAAGGCAAATAATAACAACAGTCTCAATGACCTTATGTACTCTGGCCCAAACTTGCAAAAGGACATGTTCACGCTACTTATTAACTGGCGAGTGTACAGATACGTCTTTACGGCAGATATTGAAAAGATGTATCGACATATATGGCTGAACGAGCAACAACAGCACTTACAAACTATTGTTTGGAGATCATCTTCCAACGAACCATTGCTGGAATGGCAGCTATGCACTGTGACCTACGGTATGAAAAGCGCGCCTTATCTTGCAATGCGCACCTTACATCAACTTGCACAAGATGAAAAGGATAACTATCCTGAGAGCGTCAGCGCTCTACTAAATTATTTTTACATGGACGATTTAGTCCATGGGCAAAACAGCATTGAAGATTCGAAGAGAATGGTCGCAGAACTCATTCAACTATTGAGTAAAGGAGGTTTCAACTTAAGAAAGTGGACAAGTAACGAAGCGGCTATATTAGAGGACTTGCGAGACGACCAAAAGAGCACTAAGGCTAACATAGAATTCAGCCCTGAAACATCAAACACAAAAATGTTGGGGATGAGCTGGAACCAGAAACAGGATACATTTACTTATCAATGGAGACTACCGGAAAAGAAAACTCAAACGAAGCGTGTATTGCTGAGTGAAATAAGTAAATTATACGATCCTCTTGGTTTTCTATCGCCTGCAACAATAAAAGCGAAACTACTTTTTCAAAAGGTCTGGATCAGCAAAATCGACTGGGATGATTGTCTGCCCGTCGACGTAACAACTGAATGGGAAAAGTTGAGAAAGGATTTCCCTTCAATCAACAAAATCTCAATCCCACGATGGCTGCAATGTACAGACGATAATATTGAGATTCACGGGTTTTGCGACGCAAGCGAAAAGGCATATGCGTGCGTCATTTATAGTCGAGTGAAAAGCAAGAACGGAAATTTCACAACTACAATAATAACTGCAAAAACAAAGGTCGCGCCGCTTAGTAAGAAGATATCTCTACCTAGAATGGAACTCTGTGGAGCATTGTTACTTGCCAGACTAATAGAGAAAATTAAGAGTACACTCTCTACTAAACATCTCCAAATACAATGTTGGAGTGACTCTAAAGTGGTATTGGCATGGCTACAAGGAGACATAAACAGATGGGAAAAATATGTCGCCAACAGAGTCTCACAAATAAACAGCATAATTCCATCAAAACAATGGAACTACGTCAAGTCGGAAGAAAACTCGGCTGACTGTGCAACACGAGGTCTCTCTCCCTCTCAACTTCTAACATTTAAACTTTGGTGGGAGGGCCCAAGTTGGTTGAAAACTTGTAACTTTAAAAACAACCAACAAAATGACAATAATATGCTCTATTTACAAGACAATGAACTATGTGACACACTAACAGCAAACAATAAATGCTGCGTTGCAACTTATAAAAACAGTGAAGTAATTACCGAGCTGTTGAGTAAATATAGCAGTTTCAAACGTGTAATCCGAGTACTTGCGTGGATTCTTCGATTTAGAAATACTTCCGTCCGAAAAAATAACATAACCGGCGTTGATAACGTGATTGTGTCGTTATCTTCTGAAGAAATTACTGAAGCAACGGAAATGGTGATCAAAACTGTGCAGAGAATGTACTTTGGGGAAGAAATCGAATGTTTGAAGAAAAACAACTCAATATCAACTAAAAGCAATATTCTGAAGTTGACCCCATTTCTCGATAAGAATGGGATACTGCGAGTCAAGGGACGACTTATCAACTCCGTGCTGCCTCCTGAATCAAAACATCCAGTTATTCTCCCTGCTACTGGAAGATTAACAGAGTTGATCATCCAAGAAGCCCATCATGAAGTTCTCCATGGTGGGGCACGACTCACGCTAGCATACTTACGTCTCAAGTACTGGATTATTGGTGGGAACAGAACAGTGAAAAAGGAACTTAGGCAGTGCATACGATGTCACCGTTTTAAGTCTCAACGAAACATGCAAATTATGGCTGACTTGCCAAAAGAACGAGTTACACCATCGAGGCCATTTACAAATACCGGTGTGGACTTTACCGGACACGTTGATATAAAAATCAACAAGGGAAGAGGCGTGAAAACATGCAAGGCTTATATAGCCATCTTCATTTGTATGGTTACAAAAGCCGTACATCTTGAGTTGGTGTCTGACCTGACAACTCAAACTTTTCTTGCCGCTTTTAAACGAATGTGTGCGCGCAGAGGTACTCCGAAGCATATGTTTTCAGACAACGGAACTAATTTTGTCGGTGCCGCAAGAGTACTGCAAGAGGACTTTGAACGAAATAAAACTTTTCAATCGTCTGAGTTTTACGACGAGATGAATAGTTTAAAGATAAACTGGCATTTTAACGCCCCTCTCTGGCCATCAGCTGGTGGACTTTGGGAAGCCGCCGTTAAGTCCATGAAGTATCACTTGAAGCGAGTGCTAGGAGAACAAAAGTTAACTTACGAACAGTTCACAACATTATTAACTCAGATTGAAGCATGCTTGAATTCCCGTCCACTTTGCCCACTATCAGAAGACGTTGAAGACCTGGACTACTTGACACCTGGTCACTTTCTTGTTGGCGGTCCCTTATTGTCTATGTCGAAGAAAGAAGAAGACTTCAACCAGTACGACTTGAGAAATAGATGGAGGTTGGTTGAACAAACTAACTTACACATCTGGAAGCGCTGGTCAAACGAATACCTGCAGCAATTACAAGTACGCAGTAAATGGCAACAAACAAAGGAGAATCTAGCAGTTGGTGACTTAGTGTTAGTGAAAGAAGACAATTTGCCTCCGGGAAGGTGGGCTCTCGGAAGAGTCGTGGAACTTCATCCGGGGACTGACGGAAATGTTCGAGTCGTTACTCTTAAAACTAAAAAGGGACAACTAAAACGACCAATTGTGAAACTGTCGCCGTTACCGCTACGCAAGAACTTACAAACTACGGAAGTAACCGAAGACGTAATAAACAAACAACAACAGCAGTCCGAACCTGAAAAACAAAAAAGGCAAAGAGGTCGCACGATTAATAAAACTAGTTTACTCTCTCTAGTTCTAATGTGCATAATGACCATAATGGGAATCACACAAGCGACGCCTGTTGCTTCAAGCAACTATAAGGTGACACCAATACTTAACAATCAACCAATATACTTTGATGAAGCCGGGAAACTGCAACTTATACACGATGAATGGACGCTGTTGATTTATTACAACTTGACTTCATATTGGCAAGCCACGAGTAAGATTAAATTCTACCTCGATCAAGTGGATACACTTTGTCAACGAATAGTGCACCAGTACCCACCCTGCGAAACCGTCGTCGATCACCTACGTTATGAATTGAACCATCTCACTGAATACAATTCTATGTTACTAGCTCAACGCTCAAGGAAAAAACGAGGTTACTTCGATGGGGTTGGAAAATTAGCAGGAACACTATTCGGCGTCCTTGATGTGGATTTTGCACAAAAATATGAACAGGATATCCAATATTTACAAGCAAGTGATAACTATTTACTGCAATTAATGAAAAATCAAACACTGATTGTAGAAGCAGAAAATAGTATGATTAAACGAAGCTCGGAATTTATCGATAAACAATTCAAAACAGTACAGATCTACATGAATCAGACTAGCAGAGAAATCACAAAAATAGAAAACAGAGCACATATATTATACACTATAAATGACATCCATTCTGCCGCTGTAACTTCAACTTTAATTCTGAGCGATTTACATAGAATTCAAGAAATGCTGATGAATGCCCTAGCCAACATCTACAGAGGCCATTTAGACACACACCTTTTTTCGGCATCCCAACTGATTGAGCAACTGAATATCATATCAGGAAAGCTACCACAGGGACTTTCTTTGCCGATTAAGGATATGCAAAAGGATTTTCAAGTCATCTACGAACTGATTCACGTGAAAGCTAGAATTACACGTAACTATTTACTATTTGAATTACACATTCCGTTATTGAGCGACGAAGACTACAAAATATATCGTGTAATTCCGATTCCATTCATGAGACAAGGACACTTAAAACTTGTTAAACCTTTTTCGGACTTCATCGCTATCAACTTGATAAAAAACTCATATATATCCTTGGAAGAGCAAGATATGCACCATTGCACCTCATACGGAGAAGATGAATTCTCGTGCATCTCGCGACAACCCGTATACAGTCTACACGATAAAGATGCGCCCTGTGAGACCAAGGTGTTTAGCCAACAAACTTCACTATCGTGCGTCATTAATGACATAACTTGTAAGGAGAGTTGGATAAAATTGCATAAACCTAACGTTTGGTTATTTACGTTGTGCGACAAACAGCTGATGCGTGTAATATGCAGCGATCAGGTGACACCGGCGGTCATTGACGGAACAGGAGTCATTGCCTTGAAACCTAAGTGCTTACTACAGAAAAAAGATGCCACGATATTTACTTACAATCACTTAGGAAGTAGGGTAAACACGGGATTGGATATCGAAGTACCCATCATAAATACCACGATAAACAACATGTTTGATATCAGCTGGAGGAACGTACAGCTGAACATCACTGAATTGTCCAATGCAGGAGATTTGTCAAAACTTGATCGTCAAATCTCTTACCAAAAACAGCATGAAGTGCTACCTGCGGCTTCAAGTATTTCACCGCACGATGTGTATTTTTATTCCTCGACTTCTTTGTTGTTGGGAGGACTTGCTATAGTTGGCATCTACTTCATTATCAAGAAACGAAGAAATAGGAATCAGAATTCTACGGCAAGCACTAAACTGGAACAACAGAAAGGAGCAGACAAAGAAGTTAACATCGAGATGCGAGAGATCCGTAGCTCGACGAGACAGGAACCTGGAAAGGGATTTAGTTTTGATGAAATATCGTCAAATTAATATTTATACTTTTTTATTATGTACTCTTTTTACTTTACTTACTATACTTTTACTTTACTTACTATACTTTTACTTTACTTACTATATTTTTTAAACTTTGTTTCTTTTACATTTTTTATACTTATTTTTTGCTATGTACTGGTTGCCCATCTCGCCTTTCGTTACTGCCCATCTCCCATTCTTCCCTTGGGAGCATGTACGGTGCACGTACAACGTTTTGGTTGCTGACAAAGCGACCTCAATTTATATATAATAATATTCACGGAACATTACAGTTAGTTGACATATTGCAATTATCGCGATTGGCACGGATTGGCATCCAACTTATAACTATTTTGTAACTTTAAGAAATAAACTATTTCTTGTGGTCAACCGTGGTTTACCGTCAACTCACCAAACTCTAACTAACTCTGAGCCATACATATAATGTTTGGTCCTTCTAATTATACTACTCTGTCAAGAAAGTACCGGGAAAAGATCAATAATACACAAAATGTCTGTTATTCATCCAAATTTATTTTATCACCTTCAAAGTATGCTCCTTTAGAAACGATACACTTGCGCCAACGAATAATCCATTCATCAAAACATTTTTTAAACGCTGCTTCCGGAATTGAGTTCAGTTCTCGCCGCGAATTCTCCTTTATGTCTTCTATCGATTGAAAACGGGTGCCACGAAGTGGTAATTTGAGTTTAGGAAAAAGAAAAAAGTCAGCAGGAGCCATATCTGGTGAATATGGTGGTTGCTGGATGGTATTTGTTGAGTGTTTGGTTAAAAATTCGTTCACAATGATAGCCTTGTGCGAAGGCGCATTGTCGTGGTGCAAAATCCAAGAATTTTCTTTCCACAAATCTGGCCTTTTTCGTCGAATTTGCTCTCTTAAACGCCGCATAACGCTTAAATAATATTCTTTATTTACCGTTAGACCTTCCGGTAAGAATTCAGAGTGCACAACACCGCGATAGTCAAAGAAAACAGTCAACATGACTTTGACTTTTGATCGACTTTGGCGTGCTTTTTTCGGTTTCGGTTCAGTTGGAAGGCGCCAAAGCTTGTTGACTAGTTTGCATGTCAAACTCGTAAACCCACGTCTCGTCACCAGTAACAATGCGTTTCATGAATGTTGGGTCCGAACTGACTCGTTCTAGCATGTCCTCAGCGACTTTCATGCGATTGAGTTTTGGAGAAAATTCAGATCTTTTGGGACTAGCCGAGCAGCAACATGTTTCATACCCAAATGATTAGTTAAAATAGTACAGATCGACTCGTGAGATACAGAAAGTTCGGCGGCTATCTCTCTCAGAGTTGAATGGGGATTTTCAGTCACTATTTCCTTCACTTTTGCGATGTTAACTTCAGTTGCAGACGTTGACGGCCTACCAGAGCGAGGCAAATCTTCCATCACATCTCGACCGCTTTTGAACGCTTTGAACCACTCATAAGCACGAGTTTTTGATAAAGTCGATTCACCGTAAGCCTTCTGTAACATTTTCAGTGACTCCGAACACGAAATTCCATTGGCGATGCAAAATTTAAGACAAACTCTTTGTTCGATATTTTTGTCCATTATGAAATTCGCAATACACACTATATATGATATTACTAAAACCAGCACTGTATTTAATATAAATAACAGATGCAACTCAAACTCCGCGCCAAAATGGAAAACAGTTGTGCCAATCTAACAACTATAAAAAAACAAAAATTTGAATTTGGAACCATAAACAAATCATCCATTCCCGATACTTTTTTGACTGAATGTATGTCACATATTATAGTTTGTATACTTGAATGAAACCAATTTCACAGAAACACAATTCAATGAATTTCATGTTTCACATTTTTTTATTTAACAAACTTATCAAACAGCAGAATTATTTTTTAACGAATATTGTTTGTCCGGTATATTTTTCCATGGATTTTTATTTTTCAGTGTAAATGCAATTATAATTAAATATTATTGTTTTATAATATGTCCATGGCATACTTTTAAGATGGCAGAATTTTATTCGGAATAATTTTACTACGCATATTGCCATTTCTATAAAATAGCATTTTACAAAATTTAAATTGGAATGTGATCTTAAAAAATCAACAAAAACACAAAAATTAGTGACAGAAATGAATCGCTGTAAAACCGACCCCACGTAGTCTTTTCTATGCTACCCCTAGAGTGTAATTTAAGCCCGCAGCGCCGGAGCCGTGACAGAAACCATGACTGCTGCATGTTACGTTGCATTCTGCATGTTGCATGCTCGTTTGCGTGCTGCATGCTTGCTGCTTGTTGCATGCCGCATGCTTGCTGCATGCTGAATGTTGCATGCCACATGCTTGCTGCAGGCTGCATGTTATATGCCGCTTGCTTGCTGCTTCCTTGCTGCATGCTTGCTGTATGTTTGACTAGAATTTACCCGCATTATTTTTGTGAACGCGATGTTGTAATTTTATAGGATTTGCATTTTGTCAAAAGTTTAAAACTTTCACTCGATAAAATGTTTTTCTTGGTAACAAGTTTTATGTTAACTACTCAATATGAGGATTAAGAATATTTGATTTGATATTCTATGATATGATGAATATCGAAACATAGTTTATTTGAATCAAAAATCTTTGATTTAAATTTATTCATAGTAAGTATTCTGCGTATTGATTATTCTAGGAAATGATAATACGAGAAAAAAAAATCATGGGAAACGATATTCTGTAAAACTATCAACGTACAACCTACCAAGTGTTACAATCTGCCGAGCCTTTTCCCAACTAAAAACATTGGGGTCGGCTTCTACGAGTAGACTAACTGGATACATACCCACCCTTTTATCGACTCACTCACTCAGTTACTACTGAGTAATACTACTCTGTCAAGAAAGTACCGCGAAAAGATCAATAATACACAAAATGTTGATTATATCATCATCATATCATCCAAATTAATTTCATCATCTTCAAAGTAAGTATCGGTCGCTACAGTTCTTTCAGAAACGATACACTTACGCCAGCGAATGATCCAATCTTCAAAACATTTTTAAACACTTTTTCCAGAATCGAGTTCAGTTCTCGCCGCGAAATCTCCTTTATGTGTTCTACCGAATCAAAACGGGTGCCACGAAGTGGTAATTTGAATTTAGGAAATATATGAAGTCGGCTGGAGCCATATCTGGTGAAAGAGGTGGTTGCTCGATGGTATTTGTTGAGTTTTTTGACAAAAATTCGTTCACAATGATGGCCTTGTGCGAAGGCGCATTTTCCTTCTACAAATCTGGCCTTTTTCGTCTTATTGGCTCTCTTAAACGCCGACTGACGATCGATCGACATATATTTTTTTTTCTCATTAATGTTGCATCAAAGTTACAAATCGATCAGATGTCGGAAAACCGCATTTTAGTTATACCACACCATCGCTTTCCATCAGGTGAGTCAAGCGTGTGCCTATCAATAGTAAAAAAAAATAAAAAACCACGGTAGGTTTGTGGTGATTAAAATGTGATGGTCAGTTGTTTTCTGAAGAATTTTGTCAATTTATTGATTACGACGTATCCCTTCCCAAGTTAAAATAAAATAAAAGAAAACTTTATTTCATTAAATTTATTTATTTTTTAATCATAACATATTCAAGAAAAACTTTTAAAAATGTAAGTAACTAAGTATAAGCATAATAATAAGCATAATCAGACTATAATGTTCCCACGTGGACCACCCCCAATGGACACAAGCCTCCTAAGTAGCCAAAAAAAAAATAGTCGTTCTGCCGTCAAAACTTATGTTTTGCACAATTTTTCCGGAGCCTGGCAGTAGCACCTGCCCTCAAAGCAGAGAGCATGCGTGGTGTGCAGACATGTAAAACTGCAAAGCAATCGGCAATAACCCAAAGGACCGCACGACGTTGATCCACCTGGAGAAACGGAGAATCATAAATTTAGCACAAGATTTTTCAAGAAATTTACCTAAACACTCCTATCAAACCGTTTTTAGGCTGACAATGCAATGTATTTAATGTCGTTGTATTTATAATGTAACCCCTAGGGACGAGGCCTAGGTCCAGCAGTGGACGTAATACCTACAGCTGATATGTGTTTTGAAAAACGCCGTCTGATTCACGTAATTATTCGCATGTATTGCTAATTTTATAGATATTCGAATTGCGTGGAGGTAGCGAGTTGAAATAAAAACCACATACTCAGCTCTACGGTTCCTTGAAGCTGTGAAAAAATCGAAGCCCGTTGACTTAGAACTATGGAATTTGGCAATTAATACCGTCTTATACTACAAGTACAGGAAAATATCTGAAAACTATACATTTTGTAATTCAATCAAAAAAATATAATCTTAATTTAAAGTAATATCTACAGTACGGAACCCTCGGTAGGCGAGTCCGACTCGCACTTGGCCCGTTTTTTTATTGCGAAATTAAAACTTAACGCTAGCGAAAAACATACACGAGTCTCGAGATAGACTAGTGAGATTCTATTAGAGATAAACTATGTCTAAACTTTTAAAATATATGACTTCACGAGACCAATCTCTTTCTTCTTGACTTTTTGACACTCAATAACGTTGATCTCTTTGTGCATCATCACATCATCATATTAACCGAAAATCGTCCACTGCAGGACGCTAGGCCGTGCGGGTTGTAGGCTTCCATCGGTTAGCCGCGACCTTCTCCAGGTCATCGGTCCACCTTGTTGGAGGCCTTCCAACGTTGCGTCTTCCGGTACGCGGTCACCACTCTAGATTTTTCGGCCCCGGGTCAAGGGTAGACGAGCTGCCGGGCACTAGGGGCCATTAATTATTGGTTGTGCTTGTCGTTATTATTTGGGGAGGGGGGGGTTGCCATAATCGCCACGTTTGGTAGGTGGGTTGGCGATTGCAGTGAATAGTGTTGAGTTTTACAGAGAACGCTGCTGCCTATTATTTGTCAAGTCTCTTAGTCGCCTCTTACGGCACGCACGGGAAGATGATATTACTCTTTTACGGCACCATACGGCACCGGCCGACACTATACGGCAAAAACTTTTAAATGCTTACTATCGTCACTAGTAGCGACCCTGTACGCAACCTTCGTTTTCCATTTGTCGTCGTATAACGCCAAGACTGCACCCAGCAGGCAAAAAAAGATTATAATCTTCATTGTTGAAATGTTGTAGTTACAGATTTGCAGATTGTGAAACTATGGTTAAAAACAGAACTTTACAGTATTTATATACTGATTTTATTTTCAATAATGTAGCGTAAAATAGTTATAATTGGGAACAAATTAACCTGCTCCCATTATAAAATAGGGAGCAGGTTAATTTGGCAAATCGATGTCATTTGGATAGTAGGCGTAAGGCCTAGACTGCGCCGAAGCGGTCATGTATGATATGGGGACATTGTGAAACTCGTTTTTGCACACAAGCCGTTCAATTGTGTTTGTATTTCTTTATTTTTCTTTATCCGGTTCTGAACTAATTTCATTTTTTTAACATGTTGTTGTTGTTGTTGTGTGAACTACGGTTTTACTGTAATCTCTAGGTATAGAAATATGATTTGCATTTTATTTTTTAAATATTTTAGGCTCAGTTTCAGAGATAAGGGGGGAATAGTAATTTTTGGTCTAATGTCTTAAAACTATTTATTTTAAAATAATGAAGAAAATATAAATAAAACCCTCACAGTAAGCCCTTTCATTTCATATATCACACGATACCGTTTGATAAACTTTTTTTTAATGTTCTAGTTTGACCTCCAAAAGTGATACTAAATATTTATTTATTTACGTAACGAGATCGTCGCTAAGTCACAGAAATCCATATTCAGAGGTATACATACCAAATTTCAACATAATCGGTCTAGTAGATCTGGAGAAAACTGGCTGTGACAGACGAACAGACAGACACTCGAGTGATCCTTTAAGGAGTTTTTACGGATATTCGAAAGCCTAAAAATACAGACAGAAAAAAAAGTAAAAACAGACGGAATGGATTCTGTATGTTGGTATATTTGTTACCTCTTCACGTATTACCGGCTGCACAGTTTTGGACGAGACTTGACATGTCCCGGAATGGACATAGGAAACTTTTCATCCCGGGAATATATTTCCTGGGAATAATTTTTGAGTTTTACGCAGGGTGTGGCCGCTGACAGAATAATAATGTGCGCAGACGCAATCCCTAAATGAGAGATGTTTAAAGCTTGCGTGAATCCACTGAAGCACCTCCTGTCCTGTTCTGTTCTTTACTGTCAACTGTATCCATCTACTGAATCTGTCCCCTTAAGCGTTTTGCAATGTCATTTGAGTTTGCCCATGTAGGTTTAACACGATTAAACCTGCAATTCAATTAACTATGTAAAATGTTATCTCACGATCTTTTCTAACACCGTATGTAGGCTCGCTGACATGCAACTTGTGGTAAGTCGACAATAAATAACTAATTGCTCTATCACCACTTAATCGGTTCACTTAAAATCGATTGACCCGTAACTTTTATTTGTAACACATACTATATGCCATTATAAATACTCTAACTTAGTTTGCAAGCGTAAAGTACTACTCAAGTATTGCAGTAATCATGAAGTTCGTTGTTCTTTTGTTTCTAGTATCGTTTGCTTTGGCTAAAGATGGAGACGATGGCAACACTTCTTATGTACATACAGCAGGGAAGCATGTTATTCAACGTAAGTTTGTCTTTTTTTTTATTAAAGCCTTTCAGATCTACGTGGTAATCTTACGTCATTATTGCTTATGGGTTATAATGAAATTCAGGACAATATTATTGCCGAAAGTCAATAATGTGATTTTAAATTGGAACTCAACGCTTCGCTCGTGAGTTTAATTCTAAACTCTCTAGCTACCCTCAGGAGTTGACTTTCGAATCCTTTTTAGGTTCCGAGATTCAATATGACGCCCGTGACATAAGACACTGCTTTATTCCCTCGGTGCACAATCTACTATTTCCTTACAGTTGGTGAGCAGAACCAGTGCTCAGTGGACGGTGAC
Organism: Lacanobia oleracea; assembly: GCA_950371165.1. NCBI lineage: Eukaryota > Metazoa > Arthropoda > Insecta > Lepidoptera > Noctuidae > Lacanobia > Lacanobia oleracea. The sequence continues at coordinate 1,531,842 of OX493387.1, forward strand.
TGCCGCGACGCCTGTCTCCTCAGGATGAAGCAGGCGGATATGGCCATGTGCTATAGGGGCGCCTGCTTTTGTATGGTGCCCAACGAATAGTTTCAGCATTCTCTTCAACCTTAACTAGAAAATAGGTACTTACATAAGTTCGTTATTTTAAATGTGAGTTAAAGACATAAACTTTCTTCTTGTTTTGTAATTTGTACACAATTTTACCTACTTGCTGCGGTCGTAGGTTCTGAAATAAAATTTTATGAAACTACTTTGTTGTGAATTTTCTTTATGTTATTTTTAAATGACTCTCTATATACTACGTACCTAATTGTCTAATACACTTGACTAGAATTTCGTAAAATAAAATTATTATTATTTATCTATAGGTACTAAAGTAAGTATGTTTCCTAAAATAAGGCTGGAGAGTTTATTTGATTGTTTGGTTGAACGCGCTAATCTCAGGAACTACTGGTTCGAATTGAAAATTCTTTTAGAGTTGGATAGCCCAGTTATATACCATCACTATAGAGTGATGGTATATAACCGGTATACATTGACTGAAATGTATACCGGTATTATTGCTCCGCTCCTATTGGTCATAGGTCCAATAGGAGCGGAGCAATAATGAGTTAAAGTGACACAGACGAAGTTGCACGGTAAGCAAGTAAATTCATATTTTCAGTGAGATACAGAGATCTCACTTTATAGTTACAATTGACCACTTTTCTAAAACAGTTTAAGACTACTTATATGGTTTTAAAACCCATTTTTTTATTGATTGGTTTGAGTTTGAACACAACACAACACACCCCACACTACTTTACAGCTGAACATGAGTTTCAACACATTAATCTGGCTAGGAAGAATATAAATTCTGTTGCCATATTGTTCTCATCATCTGCCTAGCCTTTTCCCAACTATATTGGGGTCGGCTTCCAGTCAAACCGGATTTAGCTGAATACCAGTATTTTACGCGGAGCGGCTGCCTACCAGACCTCCACAACCCAGTAACTGGGTAACTCGGTACTTCATGGCAAGACTGGAGTCAGATTAACTGGCTTCTGATTATCCGTAACGACTGCCAAAATCTACAAATGACTTAGCGTGCTTTCCGAGGCACGGAGGACACTCGCTATTTTAAGAGGGTCACCCATCCACAGACCATCCTTGGCAAGCGTTGCTTAACCTTGAAGATCGACCTGTGCGGCTGTTATTATCTAGCCACGAGCTCCTCACGTCGCCATAATGTTCTATTAACATTAATACCTGAAGGGATATAATTAGGCGTGCAGAATGTAAATGTAAGCTAAACATAACTTAGCGCGAATGAGATTAGCACACTCTAATTAGTTAATTTATAGACGTCCACAATCGATTAGATTATTAGTCATGGTTTGTCGCGAACTTCGTATAGTATAACTAGGTAAGGACTTGTAATATGTGACCTGAGTGCCAATTGTACTAATTGAAAAATCTATATCTATATATATATATCTATAGGTATCTTATATCTATACTTATATGTAAAGCTGAAGAGTTTGTTTGTTTGTTTCGACTACTGGTCCGATTCAAAAAATTATTTCAGTGTTAGATAGCCCGTTTATCGAGGAAGGCTATAGGGTCACGCTAAGACCAATAGGAGCGGAGCAGTAATGAAAATTGTGACGCAGACGAAGTTGCGAATGTCAACTAGTTTAATATATAAAGCTGAAGAGTTTGTTTGTTTGTTTGCTTGAACGCGCTAATCTCATAAACTACTGGTTCGATTTGAAAAAATCATTCAGTGTTAGATAGCCCATTTATCGAGGAAGTCTATAGGCTAATATCATCACGCTTAGAACAATAGGAGCGGAGCAGTAATGAAAATTATAACCCAGACGAAGTTGCGCGGGTCAACTAGTATTTGAACAAAACGATTTATTTAGAAAACAATTGTATTGCATGACAGATTTGTAAAAACTCCCGTTAAGTTATACTGAACTATAAGCATTGTTTAAAAGTACAACTCTATGTGTACCTACCTATTTATATTTACGTACAGCACTGCAATTCTATAAACACGTCGAAGAGAAAACTTGGACGAAGTGAACGACAAGTGAGCTGTCAAACCGTACAAATAAGATGGAATAACAGTTCACCTGTCATTCATTATGTGCACACGGTGAGATGCCGACAGAATAGACTGGCAGGTTCCTTAGCTAGGGTGCGGAAACCGTTCGAAAGAGGCACCGTACCCTGGAACGCAAAGGGCATTAGAAGTAACACGGATGGGTTTTAGTCAGTAAGAGTCTGACACTCCCTTCCGCTCCGCCCAGAGCGGAAGGAGTCATTTAATGATTTCCCATCCTTAAAAAAAAAGGTTCCTTAGCTAAATGTGTTTCATCCCATTCAATTACTTATAATCAGGAGCAAGCATTGGTGTTGTATTTTTTTCGGTTGATTGTGTATCAAAATAAAAACGAAATAAACTTATATTTAGCTGAGTAAGACAAGGCAAACTACATGAATACATTAAACACTTCTGAATGAACCAAAGACAAAAACAAAAGCAACTCGACGATGACACACTTTGCTAACATATTTTCATAAGGCGCAAAACTTCTATAAATTGGTATCATTTTTTATTATTATTTGTAATGGGTTTGCTCTTGACTCTAGTCTATGTCAAAGATGACAGAGACCATATTTATTTTGTTAAATTATACCTATATACATTGTCCTTTATGTTAAAATGGTAGATACGAGTACATAGCTAGATACTTATAGAAACAATAAACTTACCTATTGTGATTTTGATGCAGTGGATGTGAGCGCTCGTTAAAAAGTTAGGCGACGGAGACGCGCCTGCCACAGACTACCACAATGGAGAGAGGTGAGAGGGATTATACAGGGGGTGACGATATTAAATATTGTAACACTATTAGAGTTTATGGTACTCTTACCGAAAGGACTGGCCCTCACAAGCAGAAAAAGAAATATGTGGAAAAAGGAGAGGTAGCATTTTGGAGAGAGGGACAATATAAGTTAGTTAGATTTAGAGGGACCTTTGGAGATGAAGGACTCCAGCGCCAAAGAAACCTCTCAGCAGGGTAGAGTGCCCTGGATGGAGAGCAGGGATACTTTTGCTCTGCGATGGGAGCATTTTCTCTATGCTGATTCTGGAAAATGTCTAGAACTATTGGGTAATGACAGAAGAAGAAAGAAGAGCCAAGCATGACGCTTCCAAAAAAAGAAACCGACCAAATGTGAGTCAGACTCGCACATGAAGGGTTTCGTACCATAAACCTTAATTTTTATTATTTGTTTTTATAGCGGCAATACAAATACACAATATATAAAATATATAATAATAAAAATTTCAACTGTCTACTTATTACGGTTTTTAAGATACAGCCCGCTGACAGACAGATGGACGAACGGTCGGACAGCAGAGGCTTAGTAATAGGGTTCTGTTGGTTACCCTTTTTGTACGGAACCCGGAAAATAAACAAAATGATGATAAGATGATATAGGTAATTGGAATTCTTTCAAGGATAAATAATGTACTACGATGGAGTACCAAGACATTTTTACATTAAACAATAATGATCAGAGTGCCAATTCTACTAATTTTAAAATTTATTTTGCATTTGCATGTCAGTTGCAATTTGTCAGAAATATTTGGAAATTAAGGATTTTTTGACAGCATGCGAATGAGATGCGAAGGCGAACGTTGTTTTAGAGTAAGTAGAATCTCTGATGAGCGTTAATTTGCGAAAAAACGTTAGAAGTTTGTCCACATCTACTTAAGTTCCTACAAAATATGTTTTTGTTTTTACACCAATAATAGCAAAAATAATCATAATTAATAATAATGAAATAGCCAATTAGCATGTATTTCTAAGACACAGGTCACTCTGTGACAGGGATCGCAATTAACCGCGCCACATAGGTACCCGTAAGTAAAATAAGTCGATTTATTTTTTAATCTATCCACATAATAAACTAGCGATGCGCCCCGGCTTCGCACGGGTGCAAATTATATACTAACCACTCTATCTATAAAAAAACCGGCATCAAAATCCATTGCGTAGTTTTAAAGATCTAAGCATACATATGGACAGACAGACAGCGGAATTGACTTTGCTTTTAGGGTTCCGTACCCAAAGGGTATCCAACGGAACCCTGTTACTAAGCCTCCGCTGTCCGTCCGTCCGTCCGTCTGTCTGTCAGCGGGCTGTATCTCAGGAACCGTAATAGGTAGATAGTTGAAATTTCCACCGATTGTGTATTTCTATTGCCGCTAAAACAATAAATAATAAAAAAATAAGGTTTATGGTACGGCACCCTTCGCGTGCGAGTCCGACTCGTACTTGGCCGGTTTTATAGTATGTAGTGATAGTAAATTCATAATAATATTAATTTATGTTTCATGTTTCAAACACCCTATCATCCCCCGCTATAGGTAACATCGCGAGTAAGCATGTTTTGTTTCTTAGTTAAATCTTTGTTCGCGAGTGGCGCCCCCTACCCGAGTGACATCAAACGCGGGCGTCGGAAGTGACGTCATTGTTAATGGCGGATCGGTTATTTTGAATGAGTGGGTAAGTTGAGGGCTTGACTTGAGGTATCTTGTTGGGTTAGATAATGAGTGGGTGATTTCGTTGTGTTCGTTAATTTTGGAGGCTTATTTTATTGGGAGTTTGAATTAAAGCCCTCATAGACGCATTAAAACATCTTTACAAATAATTTTTAGTTCCTTTACATAGCATAAGAGCATATAATTTTGCTTCTTTCTTTTCAACAAAATGTCTAAGCCAAGGCTGCCCGAACTCTGGCTTCCCCCATTCTTGAGTTTTATAAACATTGTAGTTAATAAATACAAAATTTCCCAATATTAACACTAGCCTGCATCCTATAAACTATCACCCAATACCATCAACACCAAACTAACGCAAAAAAGAATCTCAACCACACCTATAATAAAGTGATCGTAAAATAAAAACCCATGTAATAAATCTGAGGGCAACACATAAAATATCTCACACCTACCTCATTCGTCATCTCTTTATCAGCAAAAAAGGCAATATCCACCTTAGAAAAATGAGAAGAGCCCGCCCTACAGGCCTTCAAGACAACTATTTATCGGAGAGAAAAAATACCCATAAATCAGGGAGCATTTTTTTATCTGGCAATCTTAAAGGTGGGGTAAATAAACGATAGGTCAGGGGAAATGCTTGATTTGATGGCAATACTCGCACGTGTGCAAGGGAATTGGACAAAACTTTTTATTGTTGTGATACATTTCGATATTGTCTATGTACTCGTATTAGGGTAGTACCTAATAGTATCTGTTTCGATATTATGCTATGACAGACAGATGAATGGACGGACTGATAGCGGAGAATTAGTAATAGGCTTTGGGTACGGAACCCCAAAAAAACCGGCCAAATACGATTCTGACTCACACACGAAGGGTTCCGTACCATCAACCTTCATTTTTTTAATTTGTTGTTATAGCAGCAATAGAAATACACAATCTGTGAAAATTTCAACTCTCTACCTATTACGATTCTTGAGATACAGCCCGCTGACAGACATACGGACGGACGGACAGTGGAGGCTTTGTAATAGGGATCCGTTGGTTACCCTTCGGGTACGGAATCCAAAAAAGGAAACTAATGGAAAACTCTAGAGTAAGCTTATGTTGACTAGACTTTTATTTAAGTGTCAAAATATAAGCGATTGATCACGTGACGTTTTGACAGTATTTATCAATCCCATACATTTTGACGTTTTGACGATCATCATAGCCGCGCTACAGTAGACAGAATGTCACTTGTCCAGAGCTTTTGGAAAAGCACAAACACGATTTTTACGACGTATCAAAAAATTATAAATTTCGTTTTCATCTTTATCGCTAACGCATTAGGTTCAAGGATGATTAGGAACATTTGACAGTGACGGGTAGCGTGATGCTCTTTCTGTTTCTGCTAAAATAGCCTTTTTAGACTGGCCATGCAAACATTTGTTCCGTGCGGGAATCGAACCCGCGACACGCAACGCGGCAATCAATGGCTCGACCACTGCGCTTACCATGTCGTCAATGATCTTTTTGAATTTAATGACTTGACATATTAATTTATTTTCTTTCAAATTGTTATATTGCATGTAATAATTTTAAATTGATGTTCTTTAATTTTTATTATGTAACTAAAATTCTGCACAATGTATATTGTTTGAAATAAATTAAATGATGAATGATGATGATGATGAGGCGTTCAACACGCCTTATTCCAAAAAATATAACCCTCTTTTGCTTCACCGTAGTCGAGTAATAAAACTAAGGAATTAACATCTCAGTTCCAAAGCACATTCATTCCACATCCCCATCCCATATAAACATGACCTTCAAAAAATCTCGATCGATGTACCATCCCCTTCAAAAAACCGTTACGTTTTCCGTATCTCATAAACTAGCTATTTTATTTATTTATTCTCGATATCGGCCACGTGTATCGATATTATAAACGTTTTATGACAGCTTTTAATATAAATGGCTAAGGGTGGCACATGGTAGAAAAGTTTGTATGTTGTGCGAGGGGTAGAAAATGAATTGGTTTTTTGCACACAGATTGGATGGAAGGACAATACAAGGGTCCATGTTGTTTGGAGTCCAGTTAAAGTACCCATAATTTATACTCAGTATAAATCATTCATATCAATTTCGATATCATTGCTAAAGAAAATCAAATGACATGGTGTGCTCCACTCGAAAGTTCTCTTTTAAAACATAGCCCAGACAAAAATGGTGCAACAATCCTAATATAAAACTCTTTCTTTACTGACTGAGACTGAGTTAGTGACTGACAGACAACGCACAGCTGAAACTACTGGTCGTAGATAGCTGAAATTTGGCATTTAGCTTCCCTACACTCCGTAAAGGAGACTAAGAAAAGAATAACGGAAGGTTCCTTGTGGAATGTAGGGGAGCACTAAGAGAGTTTAAAAAAAAAGTTATATCGATCTATTAAAAATCTATAGAAATAAAATAAAAAATACTGTGTGTTAATCATCTAATTATATGTTCTTTTTTTAATAAAATAATTATATATCCTTACCACAACCTAGAAATCACCCTACTTTCAAGTTTCCACCCTCAATATAAGTTACAGCTTGTCAAACACAATTTATACGCACACGGTAGACTCCTGCCTACCCACGTACACACACCTATATGTTTCACCTCACAGCCTCAAGCGGCGTAGGTGGCGCCCCCTGTGGCAACTCATTCATAAACAAAAGCCACTTGATGGTCGCAATTAAAATCTTAACATGTAGTATTAATAAACACCTCGTTTTAGGGATGGGGCCAGTTGTCGATACTTTTTAAACTGAATAGGTAAAAAGGAGTTTTGGGTGAAGAAATAGTGCGTAGCAATTTTGTGTGTTTTAGATACTGATATATATCTGTTATAGTTGAAAAGAAAACAAACGAAACAGTCACTGACAAATTATATTAAAATTAATTGGCTTAAGCATTTAACTTAATCTTTATTGTACACAAATAACCTCAAACACGTTTTGTAATGGGTCAACAGAATAAATGGGAGTTAGATAGAACGAAGGTCACGGTAAACATTTATTTTGTTTTTAGCGACGAAAAATGCTCTTAATAAACATTAAATATATCAAGCAGCTATAACTGAACCAATAACGCCACTCAAAACATGTAAACTATCGACATTAACGTCCCCCCATCACTATACCCAAACACAAAGGTAGAACGTCTCAAAATTAAATTACCTAAACCCCGCTAACTCCAAACAATAATCTTAAACATTATCCCCCCACCCCCTCGCCTCCACAGTCCTACAGCTAAGCCTTTTATGACGATGTGTCTCGTACGTCTTGCTGACGACTGATAAGTCGGTGCTGAGTTTTATCGACAACTTGCGGTAAGCACTATTACTATTTTGCTGCAGAACATTTGGCAGGTGTATATAGTTTAGGTGGCCACTTTGGCCATTTTGTACAAAACTCGAAGAAGAACTTTTCCAAAGTAACACTTAAGAATTTCGGTAGGAGTGACTCGAGAAAAAAAGACTGTTACTGTGTTTGGTTTATAATTATTAGATATTGATAGGCTCGTGTTTGACCACAATCTCACCTGATGAAAAGCGATGATGTGGTCGACGATACTCAATACTTTATTGCATTCCATATGTATTACATAGATGGAATAAACAAGGTAAAAGATCAAGGATGGAGCAAACTTGCCTAGAAGTAACCTGTTCTCTCTTGTTTATTACTTCAGGAATCATCAACGTCATTAAGCAGTTATCTGGGTAGCTAGAGATTTCTGCTTAACTGGCATTTTTTTATTTATGATGGGATTGCTCTTGACTCTAGTCTAGATCAGAGATGACAGAGACAAAGTCTACGATGGAGCAAGCTTACCCAGAAGGAGACTGTTCACTCTGACTTTAAAGAGATGAGGGTTGCAAGCGTTCGAAAACACAGACGCAGGCAGAAAGTTCCACCACTTCTTTGCTGTGCGCATTATAAAAGACGTTTGTAAACGTAAGTACGAATTGGCGGGATAGCAACAAGTGAGGGATGGTAGCTGCAGTGCGTCTGGATTTCTGATATTTATAAAGAGCATACTTTAGCTGTTATACTTTGAGATCTATCAGATGATGTTTTGTTTACATACGCCTAGATTACTGGCATTACCATTAAACCTCATCATAGACCTAAACGATTCATTAACAAACTGCACGTTGATAACTTAAAACCTCTCCAATTTAACCTTACCCTTGTAAAGTATCACTAAATAAAGGTGACCCGATATGTCCTTAACCCGTCCGCAACAGTAGGTGTTATTGTTCAATTGGCCCCACAATCCCAAGGGTCTCAAAGACCCATCTTAATTATTAGCAAGGTGTTTAAGGGTTGAATTTACGATGTGTTAATACGACCCGATGTGCGTCGCCTGCAATTACGTTTAACCCTAAATTAAATTTACCTGGGGTCTGTTGGACCCACGGCGGGTACTTTGTTACAAATTGATGTAGTTTTGGGTGCACTGTGTAAATTGTAATGTTTAATAGCTTCATCATTAAATTAGTGGGCGTTCAGACGTTTTAAAACATAACTATTCATTCTCTTCTTCTGAATTCTATTTCGAATACAGATGTGAATAATCAAATAAAATTAACTCATGGATGTACGGATGCACTGTGTTCTGTAAGTTACATTAGGAAATATGCATGCGATTTTTTATTTACTAAATGAAATACTTATTAGCTCTAGTAAAAAACCATTAAATTATTTTTTAACTACCTTCATCAACGATGAAGTTATAAAGCTTCAAAGATTACAATTAGAAAGAAAAGTCCCATGTAAACTTTGACGTCATTGTTTATGACGCCTATACAGCTGCCATAGAAAACTGCGTTTTCGCGAGAGGGACAGATATATTTGTTTAAATAATTATATTTCCTTCGTTTTTCGAGTAATTTTGTTTCTATTTTCACTGTTAGTATTATAGATATATTTGTATATTTTTAGATAAACTGTATAGATGATTAATATAATTTTCATGCATATTCCCTATTAGGGCTAAATTGATACTACAAAATATTTAGATGCAATGGAAGACATACTCGTATTTGATTTTCTGACTAGATAGGCGAACGACTAGAATGCGGTGCTGTAACTGCAAATCAAATAACATAGCCAGCTACTACAATTTATTTAGAAGTATGAGCATAACAAAAAAGACGCAACGAGAGGAAATAAACAATTTCCATGAAGCTGAGGACACTGCAGCCGAGGAACAAGCCAGCCATACCACCAACAGCAACTGGGAAACAAAAGAAAATTATTACAACACAAGTAGTTGATGATTCTGGTGATGAGAGCAATAAAGAGAATGGTCTTGGACATACCCAATACGTCAGTGAAGCCGAAAATGATGTCCCTTCTGTATCTCATGCGAGGGTACGTTACCATGCCCCATTGAAGGTTGGTGCCAAGGAACCACTCTTGAAGGGCCTAAAAGATAGTAAGACAAAATCAGATAAGACAAGAACGCGTGGTTCATTAATTGACGAGTTTGTTCTTGTAGAGATAAAGTGGACAATAGCTGTAAGTCAAGTTATCAAACCATTCTTTTGAAGTGAAAAAACCAGCCAAAAATATTTTTGACCGATGTAGAACAAGAAAATTTCTTAAAACATACATTAGACTGTAGCACATAATTCACATCGTCACATAGAGGATAGCACCCGCAGCTGGTTTTCTTTCCAGTTTTGTCTTGTAACTTGTACAGTTCATCTGAAAGAGACACAATTTATTTTGTAGTAAGCAATTTTCAGCCTAATCATAAAATAATATGATATCGAAAGTTACCTTTATGCTTAGCCAAACAATGTAGACCTTTGATGTCACAAAACTGTTCATCACCTGTGAAAAGACATGGCAAGTATAATAATGACTCGATTGTTTGTCATCATTATTATAATCATATCAGCCGAAAAACGTCCACTGTTGGACATAAACCTCCCCCAAGTGTCGCCACATTTGCGGTGTTTGCCATAATCGCCACGCTTGGCAGGCATTTTCGCCAGAGAATGGGCAGCAGCATTCTCTATCAAATGCAAGAGCTACCACTGCGGTCACCAACCCAATTGTTTGTATTAAATCTCAATTCTCTGCCAGAGTCTGTGTTTCCTGATACCTACAATCTAGGTGTCTTTATGTGAACACAAAAGCAGTTTATTCTGTCACCATCTCCCTTAGAAAACATACTTAGGCGAAGTGAATATAAAGTCCACTAAACAAAATGGAATGACAGTTCACTTCATGCTTACTCCACCTAAATTTACCCGATGTAAACATTAACAGAATCGCACTGCAGGTTACTTGTAGGCAAGCGTACTCCATCGTCGACCAAATCATCGCTTTCCATCAGGCGAGATTGTGATCAAACGCTAGCCTGTCAATGAACAACAAAGTCGGGTTTCTACCGGTTGCATTTTGGGGAATGTGCGACGGAATTGCATAATTTAATTCCTTCAAGCCCGTTCCAACATCGGACCACAAGACGAACGGCGATGCGCCACCGGTACATGGTGGACATTCCATACGCACAAAACGTTTTGGGAACACATTCATAATGCGTACAGCTAAGGAGTGGAATTCCCATGCCGGAGTCTTTGTCCTGATAGCTACAACCTGGCAGTCTTTAAGTCAAGAGTGAATAGGTTACTTCTAGACAAGCGAGCTCCATCTTCGACCACATCATCGCTTACCATCAGGTAAGATAGTAGTCAAACGCGTACCTATCAATAGTAAAAAAAAGAAATTGCGACGGGCATAGAAGATAAGGCTAGAAATCATACCGATCCTTCTGTAGAAGTGTGGAATACACTTGCAGTACTTAAGACACAGTCGTATGCGGCACTCCATCCGGCACATAGTGTATGTGTATATCGAGTTGTGTTTCAGGTTGTTCTCGTGGGGAAACCGACAGCGGCGTTGATTCACGCTCAATCTGGAGAAAGTGAGATAAAATCGTCCATAATTTGGAGGTAAAAGTCTACGTTTTTACGGTCACATGAGAATTGCCATTACGCAAAATGTTTAAAGGAAAATTGAACTGACTATAATTATTGTAATGATACGAGTACATTACTGTGGCAGTAAAATGGCACAGGTTTAGTAGTAAGGTCCCGTCGACGACATTTGGAAGCGGAATCTAAATAAATTGATCGAAAAAATACGAGCGAAGGCTATAAAGAGAAAACTACTAATTACTTAGAAGCTTCTGCTGAAGTGTAGACAGTAAGAGCAGTGACGTATAATTTCATGTAGTACCCTTCCGCTGAATGCTGGAACTTAGTAGAAATGTCCGGGACTTCTTGGGGACCATGGATGTACACCTGAAACCGACCAAGAGAACAGTACTTGACAATAAATGAGAAGCACACACAGCATCAGGTCATTTGCACTACGTTTCGTTTTTGATTAACGATAAACTTACATCATAAGCAGTAGAAATGTTCATGACTTGGGCAAAAACTTCACCATCTAATGGATGGATGAACAAAGATTTCTTATCATCAGTTATAACATCCCATCGATTGGCGTCCCTGTACCTAGAAACAAAGAAATCATTTATTCAGGAACAACTAAACTGTACACAACATCATAGAAAAAAATCTACAAACAGAAGTATTTCTATTTAGGGCAAGTTATTAATATTTTTACTAATATTATTAACAGAATAGGCTTTAAAACTACTGAATAGATTAAAAAAAAAATATCATCTATCATGTGGGCAGTAAGGTCTAACGACCCCACATACCCTAATACTTAAAAACCCCTGTGGTAATTAAACTTACTCAGGAGAATTATAAACAGCAATCCTAGAATTCACAGCATAGCAGAGTCCCATCTCAGTGATAGTGGGTACTATAGACAGCACCACATTCGACACTCCAATAGTCAAAGTCGGCTTGAAGGGCGCGGATAAGTTCATCAGCAGCTGAATGTACTTGTCAGGAGTGATGTCAGGGTAGACCGGGATGTTCTCGAAGTTCTTGTACGACGCGTTGGAAAGATTTATGACGAAACTCTCCAGTCTGGTCTTGTTTGGTTCGTTGGAGTTCCTGGAAATGTAAGTTTGATAATTGGAGAAGAAGGCATGATGAAAACGAGGACTTATTTGAAAAGAGATGGTCATAATCATAATGTCAATTGAAAGACATTGCCACAAGGACCAGTCTTGAACTCGCATCCAGCGAATGTGGTCGTCAAATAAAAAGTGACAACAAAAAGAAGACTAATAAATAATGCAAAGAATATAATGTTAACATAAAAAAAAACCAAAGGGAAGATTGACGAACATTGTACAAACCTCAAAAATATCTCAAGCTTCTTCTTATCTATATAGTTGTTGGGACACACAGTGACACAAGGGAAGGTGGTATTCCAGGCGAACATATCTCGGTCCATGGAGACGACAGTAGGCGAGGACTGGTAGCGACTCCACGTCATCTGCGACAGGTACAGGGAGCCAAATCCTGACAGGAATATGATGGTGAACCAGAGGACGCTGTGGGAGAATAGCATAATTAAAGTAAAAGCATTGTATCTTTTATATATGAGGGTTATGGGAGTGATGTACGTCGATCGGAACTAGGGCTCTACCTACCTACTAAGACAGAATAACATTTTTATTAAATGTCACGGAGCATTCTTTCACGTCTGATCTGAGGCAATTAAACATTTTTTCAAATGATAAAGTTATTACCTAGATATTCTTAATCTATACTTATATATCTATACTTAGTAATATATAAAGCTGAAGAGTTTGCTTGTTTGTTTGCTTGAACGCGCTAATCTCAGGAACTACTGGTCCGATTTGAAACATTCCTTCAGTCTTATAGCCCATATATCATCACACTTAACCCAATAGGACCGGAGTAGTAATGAAAATTGTGACGCAGGCCAAGTTGTGCAGTCAGTAAGTTACAGTATAAGCAAATACTTGAGGAGGTGATGTGCAGGGCAGAGTAGAGTACATACGACATTTTACTTTTAGTATTCAAAAATTGCCAGTGCATTAACCAACCCTTGTTTTATAGATATCTTTAGCAGTTTCCTTGAGTAATCAAAACACGATTACTAAATCTTACATTTCCAGAAGATGCCTCCTTGACGACACCAAGTGGTTCAAACCGTGTATGGATGACGTCTCAAGAAAAAGTTTAAGGTAATCTTTTGCTTTGTCTACCAGGACATGCTGAAATCTCTTCTTATTCTTAGGTTTGAAGAAGAGCGTCTTCGGAGTACGTTGCAGGTCATCCTGGATTATCTGAGCCTGAAATGTTCGTTCAGAGAACATTTTTGCTTTAATCTGAAAAAAAGACCATTTGAAAAACAAATTAATAAATATTCTGAAAGTTATTTGGTAAATTAATTCAATAATTTTATTTGGTAGCGTCGTTAGAAACTGAAGTAAAATATTATTTGACAAGATATTACCTTCTTAATCGTTAAAAATTTAATAGTTCTTCACATATTCTGGTACGAAATTAATAAACCTCTTTAAATTATATGAAAAAATAATAATTTGACCTTGACTATCGATCGATTAAATAATTATCATTGAAAGCTGCACTCTCATTCCACACTTACCTTTACCAACGGTTCGAAGCCTACTCTTCAGCATAACATATTGACATAAAACTACTCGTAAAATGATAGTTCTCGTGCCACAGCTCCATTTATACGTAACATTATAAACGTATCGCTAATAAATCTGTTCGTGCGTTTAATTAGTTCGGGACACAGGTGTGCAGCTACCAGTAAGTCAATTTGGAACCGTCAGAGTTTCACTTAATACGGAGAATAGGAATAATAATTGAGAAATGTTACTGTGAGGTTTGCCTTAGAGCGTGAAGTTGCGTTTGATAATCTGCAAGAATATTTAGATAAATGTTTTTCAAACTTTAAATCTATACCTATATATTTATAATGATCAAATAAAATTAACTAAAGCTATAAACTAAATTGTGGCAACAAAAAACTCCTCAACGTCAGTCGGTAATGTGCCCATGAGAATGGCGGGATTGCCACGTTGTTGGCAATGCCGTGCCAAGTGATTTTTTTAGTTTTAAAGACATTGACAATGCTCGTCAGATTGATATACTTTACTTTTCCTATATAGCAGTTTAATATTTTGATTAGAAACAAAATTGAATCCTTGAAGTAATTTTTGCCGTGCCACATTCTACCAACTAAGAAGTTTTTTTTTAAGTACAAGTTTGCCATCCTTTTCCCAGCCACGGCAGCTAAAACTAGTGGCAACAGTGGCAAAGACTAGAAAGTCGCTTAATCAATGAATCTCGACAGGTCCCGGAGAAAAAAATCGCCTTTTAATCCCACAAAGAATTTAACCAGAAAAGAAAAGCTAAGGAGAGTTTTAACCGTTTTAAATTAAAAGACATACGCGATCGGAAAATGAAGGTATTCGTGCAATAAACTGTTCCATTAACCTTCTGCCTGCCCTGTGCCATTATAATAACCGTGAATATTACCGAGTTTCCACTCGGCGGGCTCCTGATAATAATCGCCGGTGATTTTATTACTGCCCTTTGTTTTAATCGCTGTTTCAACAGCTTGTACTTTTGACAGGTGACATCATTACTTTCGATAGCTCTATTTGATAGCTTTTGTAATGTTTCATTATAAAATTACGATATTTTTCTAACCTTTGGACTATAATTAGTAGCTGCATGTTTTGTGATCGTTGGACAAAAGTTTCCACACAATGAAAACGGACGGTGCCGCCAAAGTCGGCCCAGAAAGAAGTTGCGAGACGATCTAAACGCATACCGTGAGGGCTGGTACCTACGAGGTGGCGCAGGTAAATAATTCCTGGAAGAACTTGGTGGAGATATTTGTCCAGCAATGAGACAGTATGGCCTAACAAAAAACAAACCTACCCTTGGTCAGGAACTTGAACTAAAGTTCATATAGTTTACAACTTATCTATCTATCTAACTTCAAAATTCATACTCAACTTATTTTGGAGAAACTAAAATTTTAAACATCATAGGAGCATAACACAGTTTAGAGTATATCAACACAAAAAAATTTACTTTGTCAAAAAACCCGACCGCTAAAAACGGCTTAAAAGTTCGAAACAAGTCGCTTTTCAAACAGTCTGATGCAGTTGGTAGCATTGGATCAGTGAATGAACTGCATCAGACTGCTTGAAATGATAAAACTATTCCTAACACATGAGTTGACGTGAATTAACAATGCTTAGGGACTGACTCATGCTACCAGTTTAGAGATAAAACTGAATGATAGATAAATCTGAAAGCGAACGTTGATGGAACGTTCAGATGCACCTCAAGCTATTTATTTATGTTACTCTGTCTACTTTACAGCAGTCTTTTTATAAAAAAGAAGGTACATCAATATTCAGCTGTTCTGCACATTTCTTCACAAATCTTAATTAAATAATCGAGGACAAGTCTCTAAACAAACTCAAAAAAATTCAATTCCCTGCCAAAATATTTAAAAACCAATCAACACCAGGACAAATAAAAATATCAAGAGAAAAAAATGTCTGACGTCACAAGGTAAACAAGCTGAAACCTTACCTACGGAAAGGGAAGCCCTCCTAAAGTCTAATAATTTCCGAAGTGTCATGTCGCCCAGAAATAAATGAAGTGAAGAAAATAAATTTCATTTAAAAATCACGGCACACCATTATTTTCCCGAGCTTCCCCTAATTAATTTCTTGTCACCGTCTGGATGGGCCGTTGTGGGTCTGACAGCAGCTTAGAGCAGGAAAGAAGAATATAAGTACAGTGTGTGTGACAGGGTCAGGTATAGAAAGGTGAGAGCGCTTCATTACCATCTTTTAGTAGTTAGCGGAAGCAGATACGAAGTTCGCTCCGGTCGACTTCTGCTCGCCTAGTACTTCTTATTAATGACCGTGAATAATAAGTTGAGGAAAGTTCGTGTTTTTCTTATCGGAAAATATATTTAATGACAGTACGGACTATATAAATATGCTCTATTTTAGTAGGTCTAAAAAACTTAGCCTGACTTCTCCTTTTTATGTTAACCCTATAGTCCAAAAAGAGCTGACGAGACGACCTGGACGCGTACCATGAGGGCTGGTATGAGGTAGCAGCGCAGGAAAAAAATCCTGGAAGGACTGGGGTAAGCCTTTGATCAGAAGTGGGACAGTATGGGTTAACTGGAAAGAAAAATCCTAATACTGACACAATTCCGGTTGTATAAATGTTTCTTCGAGCCGAATCCACCATCTACCTCTTCTATAAATGCAGTTTTTAATTAATACGAATCATGTTATTCGGGAAAAATGTAGCCCTTTTCAAAACAGATTTCTACATTTTAACTGATCGATTCACCTAATTATGCACGACTCACATACCTACAGCTCGAGATCGCGAGGGTAGCAACAGTACAGCAAGTTAGATAATTAAACAAGCTTAATTTTCTTGTACGAGTTATATTCGCGATGTTCCGAGCACTGTTTACAGAAAGTAACGGGTAAATATTGCCAACGGGAACGCTGAGGTGGAAATCTTGCGAGGGTAATGCAGTATGGAGATGGATCGTTGAAGTAAATGCTTGGAGATCATAAAAATAGCTGCACCAAATTTAATTCATTTTGAATTTTACAATCGGGAAATTTGTAATAAGGAACACTGAGATAGATTTAAACAGTTACACTTTTTTACCCGTGGCAATCTAAAAGTATTTAGATTGCTACAGGTGAAAAAGCGCAACTTTACAATAATTCCTGGGATCTGTAAGTCAAGAGTGAATAGGTTACTTCTAGGCAAGCGTGCTCCATCTTCGACCACATTATCGCTTGCCATCAGGTGAGATGGTGGTCAAGCGCGTGCCTATTAATAGCAAAAAAAAATTAAATTAAGTATCAGTAGCCAATTATAATCAATATAGTACTATGTTTTCCTAATTATGACCATGAATGAAAAAATGAAATAATCCTTTGGGACATTTCAAACGTATAAGAAATCTACGTATGCAATTTAAGAAAATTGAAAAATCTACTGATATTATTTTCTCATAACTTCAAAACCCGAAGCGGACTCCATAAAATAATACCTTCGACACCGCTTAATTTGAATATCCAGCTGAGGAGTGTTTAATAAAACATCCAGTTTGATTTACATTCTAACAAATCCGTACCTTTTGCGCCGCGCGGTGTAAACAGCGCCTTACCGGGAAGTGTACACACGCCTTTACAATTACATTTCCTACTAAGGCATTTGAATTTTCAAATTAATTTGTTGGCTCATCTCGTTTTGGATATATTCCGGCGGTTTTAGAAGGAATAAGAAATTCGTGAGATTCTGGAAATGGTTAAGGTGTTTCTGTTCTGAGTTTATTAATAAATTAAGATTGATTCTTAAACAATCGAATTCTGTACAATAAAACATAAAACTACATAAAAAGACCCTTACATACAACACAAGAAGTAAAAACAAGTTTCAACTAATGACCACACACGTGCACGGACTAACTACGACAAGAAAACATTATTGGCTTAGGGAGGACAACTATTTAAAGATTTAACAGAATATTCAGTACAAAGTAAAAAATAACTATAATTTCGGAAGTCGGTGTTTTTGGTTATTTCGTTTTTGAACACCGACTTCCGTAATTAAAGTTATTTTTTACTTTGTAGTGTTTTGTTTTTGGAAGTCGGTTTTATTTTTTTGAACTTAGAGTTTACTTCACACTCACTTCACCTGAGTTTGCTCTTTGATATTTTTACAGAATAGATCAGCTAAAAACTTTACTTATTTGAGAGAATCTTACGTATGAAAATACCAACAGACTCTTCCAATATGGTAATTTAACAAAACGCTTCTGAAAAAAAACTTACAACAGCATCAAAACGATTGCAGCATTTATCAACGTTCAAACCTAAATCGCAAGCTACGAGTACCTTCTAAAACAATACACGGTGAGAAAACAAACGAATCAAACGCGATGAATCGTTGCGCCGACGGGATCAAAACGTTTCGGGCCAGCGTATTCGTACGACCAACCAATAAAGGTGGCCAAATGAGTGAGATGCAAAAACAAAACGGATGCCAGACAGATAGGACGCTCGACAATAATATGGTTTCAACGGGTCCACGTAGAGGTGTCATTGTTGGGAGGTGTTTGGTATCGATGTTTTTTCGTTCGATTATCGTATTTTTTAGGGTTTCGAACCTCTGTATTGGAAAACGGGACCCTTATACGAATCACTCAGGTTGTCTGTCTGTCCGTCACAAACGATTTTCATCGAATTTTCTGGACTGATTCAGTTGAAATTTGGTACCTACATATATCTAATCTTCTGTGACCCAAACACAGACGGGATCTCCGAAACTACCGAGCCGAATACATATTTTGAAACAAAGAAAAATACTTCACCTGTGTCAACAGGAAAATCTATTCGAAGGTTATGGTTTTAAAGAAACATTCTACAAAAAAAAATATTCGTTCAAAACCACGCGAGTGCGACTCGCACTTGGCCGGTTTTTAGAGAGCATGCTGTCACCGAACTCTCCATCCAAAACCACGAAGCTACAAGAAAAGAAACAAGTTAGCACCCTAAAGCATTTTTCTGGTGTTATTGGTTTCATGATCACCTTCAGAAGAGTGAATAGGTTACTTCTAGGCAAGCGTGCTCCATCTTCGATCGCTTTATCGCTTACCATCAGGTGAGATAGTGGTCAAACGCGTTGAGGAGCTCGTGGCTAGATAATAACAGCCGCACGGGTCGATCTTGAAGGTTAAGCAACGCTTGTCAAGGTTGGTCTGTGGATGGGTGACCATCTTAACATACCTAGTTTCCTCCGTGCCTTGGAAATCACGTTAAGCCGTTGGTCCCGGCTGTCATTTGTAGATCTTTGGCAGTCGTTACGGATTTTCAGAAGCCAGTAAATCTGACTCCAGGCTTGCCATGAAGTACCGTGTTACCCTTTGGTTGGGTTTTGGAGGTCTAGTAGGCAGCCGCTCCACGTAAAACACTGGTATTCAGCTGAATCCGGTTTGACTGGAAGCCAACCCCAATATAGTTGGGAAAAGGCTAAGCAGATGATGATCATGTGAGATAGTGGTCAAACGTGTGCCTATCAATGTAAATAATCATCTACGTTAAAGATCTATCGACGTTACTCTACCTCACCTCTCAATCCGCAAGGTGTACCCGGACTTATATTCGTTCCTGCTCGGCCCATTGGCACCGAGTCGTGATGGACGGCGCCATGTCACACGCCATTTGCAATCGTTCGCATTATACATTGTATGCTTCCTGGCTCCACCTCGATGTTAATTATGCTTTAAACTAATATCTCAACTATCGACAGGTTTATTCTTAGTTGATTTGTTGAGTCACCTTGTCAGCTGATATATAACCGATCCTTTACACTGTAGGCAACGGACGTCTGTAAATGAGCAAATCTGTAGTAAAAATGCATTAGAGTAAAGATACAAAAGCACAGCTTATGGTGCTCTCTCTATCTTTTAAGAAATTCTATAGAATTAGGTCAATCTTGATTTTGCCCGCGACTTTGTACGCAGATCCCGTTTTCCTCGCCTATACAAATTTCGTGAAGTCCTCTCTTGTGCTCCACTAAACTGCCCAAGGAACCTACATGCCAAATTTCAGCTTTCTACGATCAGTAGTTTCGGCTGTGCGTTATCTGTCAGTTTATTTGCAGATAACAAGGATTCATAAGGTTAATAGTCTTAAACATAATTGTTAGTTCTTAATTAACAACAACGATAGTGTATAGGTGACGTCACCACCGGGCTGTCTTGTCTACAGGCTATTATAGTGCTTAGAATACCTACTGCTGGGGCTGCCGCGGAGTCTGTTTAGCAGCGAGGCCGCTTTCTTACGCCATCCAGCATTGAGGCAATCGGTATGTGCCTCAGCGAATAAAGATGCCGCGCTACAGAACCGAGGCAGACGCAACAGCACTCTAAATGCGTGATATTGGATCCGCAGAGAAATGTAGGCCTTTTGTTCCCCGATTTCAGCGACAGGCAATATGCTTTAAACAGCGTTATTTTGACCACCACTGTAAATCTGAAGAACCGGCGGGACAGCATATTGCTCCTATGCTGGCCCGCCGGTTATTATATATTCTGCTACAATGCTCTGCACTCCCTTTGCGTTACACAAGGAAATAATTAGAGATTCAGGGACAGAACACATCCAACAAATCTCCATACAAACAAAATTAAAAGTGCGCGCAAGGCAGCCGGTAAGCGATAGCACAATAAAACTGCTGTCCCCTCGTAGGTAGGCTCCTAATAAAAATTCCAGCAAATCAATAGGTTCACGTTTAACGCTTTTTGTATTGTATTTTATTTTGTTATACGCCTCCGTTTCGTGTTAAAGGGACAATACTGGGATATAGTGGATTTGTACTGCGATCCAAGTATTTTGATACTTGATATCTGTGCCCGGAAAACATATTGGATTGTTTTATTGCGAATAAAATTATCCTTTCTAAATAACTGTTTAGATAGTTTAAGTTATAGTACCTAAAGGAACTGCCGTTCTATTCTTTCACCATTCCATATTATTTATATGGATCGTGCATGCTCATCATCATATCAGCTGAAAGACATCCACTGCTGGACATGGCCTCTCCCATGTGTCGCCACAACAACTGGTCCTCTGCGTCTTGCCTCGATCGGCTACCCGCACCAGGTCATCGGTCCACCTAACACAGAACACAGGCACGCATGCTACTACTGATTAATTGTTTTGTTTATTTTTGAGAAGTATTTTGTGAAAAATCTCAACAACATGTTTTCGATTTAGTTTTAAATACTCTTAAAACGTATAACTAACCTTCACGAATAACTCAACGGTCAAACCCACATAAAGGTAAACAAACAAGTTGTGAAATCGGAGATAACATGTACTAAAATGGTTTCGTAAGATTTTTCTTCGACGTCTCTCAGTTTGTTGACAATACTTTTTCTGGTATTTTACGCAATTACCGTTAGTAGTTAAAAACAAAGTGCTTGGTTAACTGTCTACATCATATCAGTAGTAAGTCGTTAGCATAAGTAGTCAATTGACATGAATAATAACGACTTGTTGACCAATATTCAATAAGTAGAAATGAAATGACTCATACGTTTTTGGGATGAAGAACTCGCTTATTTTATTTAAAGCAATTTATGTGGTTTATTTACAAGTACGTAGGTATTTCATAACTTGAAATAGTAATGTCATCGGGTTATTGTAAAACGCCGTAAGATTACAATATACCGCGTAAAATTATACATTCATCTTAAAAGCTTTTATTTCTTTCAAATTTTTCCAATATATTTGTGAGGTTAGATTATAATATACTGCACGAAATAATAAATTTATTCTTCTCAATAATACACGAATACATTAGAAAAAAAAATGTAATACAACAACAACAACACACAAGGTAAAATTATAAATCAATTTTTCTAATTAACACACGGATAAAATTATGTGTTTTTTTTTTTTTCAATAATACACCGATGTTATTATATTGGCAAAAATTGAATTTGGACAGGATTTATTGTATTCAAAATGATCGGTTCACAATACATCGAGAAATCATAATCTAATAAGGATTGATTACAATCTTACGAAACGACCTATCCTATTTTAATAAAAAGTATCAAAACCATTATTCCCATCACCCAAAGCAACAGTAAATAGAATACACGTAGGATTCCCTGTTCCGTCTTTGCGATTTGCATGTTCCTTGCATGTGTGCGTGAGTGTTCACGTATGGACGAGTGTGTGTGCGTGCCGATTGACATAAAGAAGCTAAATGCCGTGGGGTGTGAACAGTTACAACCGTTTAACGTATGTATTGGCACGGATAGCTATTGGCAAAAATTCCAATAAAAGTGCCGCGTCCCTGGGAGGAATTCCGCTGAAGAATAATGTTTAATTTGCGCTAGGAGGACTGGCTGATTTATTTAAGTAGCTTTCTGTTTGACATCACGTGTTTTATGTATATTGGTCGTTTTGTAGTTTCCTTAATTTGTATTTTTTGGCGAGATTGGAATCCGAGTGGATCTTTAATGACCAAGGAAGTATTTTTGCTTGTTGTAAGGAAGCAATTCGTCTTTAAGGATATGTATAGTTTTACCTCTGGTTTCTAGGAAAAAAATCGACTCGTCACAAATTATTCAAACTGAAGTGGTAGTGGGCAAGGCACGTTGCTTGCAGAATAGATGGTCGATGGGGCTGAAAAGTTCTGGAGTGGCGACCGCGTACCGGAAGACGCAACGTTGAAAGACCACAAGGTGGCCGGCCGGTGATCTGATGAGGTCCGCGGGTGGCCGATGGATGCGAGACGCACAGGACCGGTTGTTGTGGCGACAAGCTCGGGGAGGCCGCCGTCCAGCAGTGGACATTTTCCGGCTGATATGATGACAAATTCGAATTATTCGAAGTCAAAGTATTAAATATGCCGTTGAAAGCTGATTCAACCAATCACGGCTAGATAACGCGTGTTTGATAATTTGTCACAGTAATTTTATAATTAAGTATTTTCATTAGAAAAAATGGCCCTAAAAATGGGATTTTCACAAAAACTTGAATACGAAAGGTACCTATTTCGAAACTGAATGGAATTCTGTGCGTTTACCCCGTTTATAGTGTTTATCTTCAATTAAACACGAATATGTTAACTATCTAACGTTAAAGTTAACAATAACGATTATGTTATTGTCATCATCAATTGATTAGTCAAAACAATTCTCGTCGTTAACTATTTATTTCTTATCTGACCAATAGAGGACATCCGGACTGCATTTATGAATGAGTCATATAAGGGCGATTACACATGGAATACTTATTCCTAATGAAATAAAAGTGTGTCTTGGATATCTATCGTCATTTCAAATGCTTTTAACGCTAGTTTAGTTTTTAAAACGACTATTTATATCCGAAAAAAATGTACATAGAAATGTACAAAGTTTATTTTAACGTTCAGTCGATTTAAAAAAAAAAAAACGTATCTAAAGTAGGCTCTAGCTACTAGGTATTTTTATGTTAAGCACTTTATTCTTGTAGACAAAACGGTTTTTACCCTGCACAAAACTTAAAATAACAAAAAGATTTTTCCATAAATACTAAAAGTTTGGGAAATTTTAAATATTAAACAGCAAAAGTCATTCACCAACATGAACACACCTTTACTTAAACCAAACAAAATAAAGCAATCAATTATCTTTGAACCAAATACTTGCCCATAGTCCATTCTATTCATAGACACGGAACGTACCACACGTATACGAAAAATACTCGTTACTTTATAAAAATACCAGTTATTTTAACACGAATATTTTCGACCATGAAGAGCGTATACCTGCTTGTCCTTGTGAGTCTGTGCCAGGGTCTTCCATTGGAGACCAGTCCAGTCCAGCTATCGGCTCCTCATACCGTGCAAGTGACAGTGCAAGACCCTTTAGCTATTAAAATATCCTGGAACAAGATAGACAGTGGCGATGCTAAGAATCCTGTTATCGGCTACCGGGTGAGTGAAGTCAATTTGAAATTATCTTCTGGGTAATCGCCAAAGCGAAACATTTTAGTTTTTTGTTTGTTTGCGCTACTTTTTACTATTTCTAGTAGCTATACAATAGGGCCAACAAACTCATTAAGATTTAGTAGTAAATCATTAGGAATAATTAGTAAGTAGTATTTAAAACAATTGCCTCGGAAGACACGTCAAGCCGTTGGTCAAGGCTGTCACTTAAAGATCTTTGAGTCATTATGGACGTCGTTAAGGAATGGTGTGACCCAGTTACTAAGTTTTAACAATACTTGCCCATGAAATAAAGTTTTTCTTACAATCTCCCAACCCCTATTTCACGCATCCTTAGAGAATTAATTTTAAAAAATCCTTTCATATCGGATGTTCACATCATATACGGAATACTTCTTGCAAGTTTCACGATCCTACGACCAGCGATTTAGGTATGCTGTGCGTTTACCCATCAGTCAGGACAAAGCGTTTGATATAAATATACCTCTACAATATAGATAAATAACGTCGAAGAAAATAATAACAGAGTATTTCTAAAGTTGTACAATGTATCGTTCCAGGTAAAGGTATGGAAAGTGGGGAACATTGAAACTATAACCCACGACATTGTCGATGGGAAGTTGACACAAACGGTGGAAGAATCAGTAGAGGTATGTATCCATTTATACTTCTATAATAATACCTAGTATTAATAATACATATTAAATACATGTAGAATAGTTCGAAAATACATGCAATTGGAAGATGAAAACACTCTCTCATCTTAAATAACTAAAATTACACCCTGCATTTACTTGGCCTTGGCCCGTAATTGTGGTCGAAACCAGCTAAGACCTGAGAAAAAGAAAAAAATCTAAAATAATAATAATTATAATGTTTATTTAGAAAAGAACCAGTAGTAGTTTAGTAGTAGAGGGACAAAAAATCTTTTCTATTACAAAAAGAAAAGATGTTTTGTCCCTCTGTTTGTGCCGAATATGCTCCGAAACTACTGGTAGGATTTCAACTACTTTTTCACCAATAGAAACCTAAATTATCATCAAGTAACGTAGTAACTTATTCAAACAAAAATGGAGATCCCTACGAAAATTGCAATACTTAACCCGCGCGAACGAAGTCGCGGGCGAAGTGCTTTATATTTCATAGTACTTCATATTGAAGTACCTGCATAAACTGTCTTTTGTTTCAAATGGTATGGGAAATCCCTCAAACGTTGCGGTCGGTGCCGCTCTTGACATAGTTTCCATGTTTTGGTCAATGGATATTTAAATAAATGAAGTATGATTAACGTAAACTCCGGATACTTACATAGTGTTGAAAAGGTCACATATGACAAGCGTAGACGAGAAAAAATATGAAACAAAACTCTACACAAATAATAACAAAATAAAATTACTGGTTCGTTTTTAAAGAAGTACGAAATTAAGAATCAACTTTATTGGAGGTTCGAGGAGATAGAGCTGGATGGCAAACAGTCACTGCCCAGGTTACTTATTATGACATTTTAAACCATCATGATAACGGTGTGGGAGAGAGCTGGAGTTATACGAGACGCATAACACTATCCCTTTTTAACAGTTTAATCGTCTTACAACGGCAGCCCACTTCATCTGTTGACTACTGCACAACCATTAAAAAAATTAAAATAACAATCGTTATCCTGATGCATGACGTAATTTTAAATATCCAGGAGTTGTTTTCTAAGACGGTGCGGAATGGAATAGCGACATTGTTTTGATACTTAAACATTATGAAAACGGTGTTCCATAATGTAAATGCATGATTTATTTTTATAGTGCTATTTTCTTTACAAATTATTTAAAAATAATAATCGTGCCTAGTGGTAGTTTATGTCGGGTATATTAAGTGGGCCGCCTTTATAAGTAAGACGACTAAAATAGTACTATGTTTAATGCAGAGTATTTACAACCAAGCGAACGAAGGCGCGGGCACAGCTAGTAATAAAATAATAGACGTCATGAACACAAAAGTTTCCATTCATAATATAGGCACTGTACCAGTTGCCGAGTGTTTTACATTTTACCTGACAGGTTTGCAGCGTCCTTTCATCTTCCAAGTACTTACTTTACTGAAAAATCTCCTTTTTAGGGTCCCGTACCCGAAGGGTCGGTACCCTATTACTTAGCCTCCGCTGTCCGTCCGTTTGACCATCTGTTTGCCAGCAGGCTGAATCTTATGAAACCTAGTAAACAGTTTAAGAGTTTGATAGAATGTTTTCTATTGCCGCTATAACAACACATAACAAAAACAAAACCTCCTGGCGCAATCGGGTAAAAATAATTAAATTAAAATTGATACCGGCTCGCTACACAAGAAGCGGTTTAAAATGTCACAGAGTGGCTAGATAATAACAGCCGCACGGGTCGATCTTGAAGGTTAAGCAACACTTGCCAAGGTTGGTCTGAGGATTGGTGACCATCTTAACATACCGAATTTCCTCCGTGCCTCGGAAAGCACGTTAAGCCGTTGGTCCCGGCTGTCATTTGTAGATTTTTGGCAGTCGTTACGGACAGTCAGAAGCCAGCAAATCTGACCCCAGTCTTGCCATGAAGTACCGTGTTACCCAGTGTTTGGGTTGTAGAAGTCTGGTAGGCAGCCAATCCGCGTAAAATACTGGTATTCAGCCAAATCCGGCTTGACTGGAAGCCGACCCCAATATAGTTGGGAAAAGGGTAGGCAGATGATGATATCAGCGGGCAACATAGGCTATATTTTATCCCCATTTTCCCACGGGAACGGAACTACGCGGGTGAAACCGCGCGACATGCGCTAGTCATTAACATTTTTTTTTTTTAATTTCAGCCAATTGATATATTCTACGCCCCCAGTGGAGTGCCCGACGTAATCGTGACGTCAGCAAAGGAAACTGCCATCAAATACCGCAACGTAAAGCTGGGTGTCACGTACGAGATCAGAGTACAAGCGTACACGAACAATGGAGAAGGTCCCTCGTCTGGTCCAGTCAGGGTCACTCTGGATAAGGCCTCATGAAGCGGATTGGTTAATAGTACACAAGACAGTAAAACGGGTTATATTTGAGAGTTTAATATTTTAATAAAATGATAGTGATTAAATTGATTTTTATTAAGTTTTTTTTTCTTTTATTTGTGATGGGTTTGCTATTGACTCTAGTCTAGACTAGACTCAAAAGCAAACTCATCTCCAATCACAGGTTACAGAGACAAAGTCGATGATGGAACGAGCTTACTCAGAAAAAGCCTGTTTACTCTAACGTTGGGTTGCATGTATTCGGAAACACAGACGCAGGTAGAGAGTTCCACTCCATTGCTGTGTGCATTATAAAACACGTTTGGAAACGCTTATTGTGAATTGGTGGAATGGTAGGGATGGTACCTTGCAGTGCTTCCAGATGGTAGAAGGGTGTGGGTTGGATGAGATCGTGGAGTTCTTGGGTACACTCACCAAAGTACAGTCTGTAGAAGACCGACAACTCCGTTTTCTGAAACTTTCGTGTCTTTACGCGTTAACACACTTCATTTACAAATTATTATTTTAATTGATAAACAATGAAACAATCTTACTGCCTCAGAAACAGATGATACTTGTATCGGTGACTCACCTAATTATACATGCAAAAACATAATAATAACAGGAAAATCATGAGGAAAATAACCTGTTCAAAAACAAGAATTATGTACACATAAACATATTACTTATGCTCAGTTTGTAAACGAACACGGCACTGACAACACGCAAACTTAAATCGAAAAAAAAACTCACAGTAAATTTATTTAAAAAAAAACAAAGCCATGGAGGCTGTATTCTTCGTCCTGTTCATAGCTGCCTGTCATGGAATACCAGTAGATATACCGAAAGCTCCACAGCTGCTTCTGCCAATCCCTGAGATAAAAAGAATGGAGTCTAAAGATGATCATAATAATATAACCTCCCATGAGGTAGTCACTTGGTCTAAAGTGGAAAGTAGTGATCCAAACAATCCTATACTTGGATATAAGGTGAGTTGAATGATTACCAAAGCGCTTATTACACTATTCAATTTGTAGGGAATCTAATTAAGAAATCGAAAGATGTAATTGAAGTTAGATCAGTTAGATTCCGATTTAGTGCTATTGTAAGGTCCCAATAGAATTAATTCCTAATTATATTTCCCACAAATTGAATAGTGTGAGAAGCTCTTAATTAATTTTACAATAATACTAATGTCACCATAAAATAAAAGTTTTTAATTTTTTCACATTATAATTTGGCAAAAAATCAAGTCATGATTAGGATCATGACCTTGTTCTTAGAATAAAAAAGTTTGTAAATAGGTACAATAAGTTTTACGTACAAAAAATCGATCATCTTAATTTTTTGTGCGTCTCAAGAGATGATTCCTTTAAGGAAAATATAAAGTGTTATTGTGCGGCAATAAACAGTAGGTAGATACAAAGTCAAGTACATTCATGTTGTTGGACGATAAAGAAATATTCTCGCTACTATAGTATAAAAATATGGTGACAGAATTTGTTCGAAACAGTCACTGCGGTTGGAACACAAAGGGCACTGGGAGGAACACGGATGGGTTTTAGTCAGTAAGAGTCTGACTGACACTCCCTTCCGCTCCGCCCACAGTGGCAAGAGTCATTATGTGATTTCCATCCTTTAAAAAGAAATAGTATAATGATATGGTGTCTCTATAATTTCAGTTAAAAGTATGGGAAGTACAAAAAATCAAAACAACGAAATACAAGAAACAAGGTGATGAAGTGGTTCGGGTCTTGGAAGAATCCTATCCGGTAAGTTGAAATTTAAATATTTTGAGAAAGCCTGTATGATGAGTGCAACAGCAAAAATACCTATGTACCGGGTAAAAAAGAATGAGGGTGCATAACCAGTATTGTGGTTGTAGTTCTACATGGAAAACTAGCCTACATTCAGGGTTCAGCGGAGTACCGCGATAGGCTCAATATAAATAAAACTCCTCAATATGAAACTCTTCAATATAAAAATCCTTAATATAAATAAAACTCTTCCGTTACTCGGTGACTGACTGACTGACAGACAAAAAGCTAAAAAGCTTAAAAACTAAGACAAAAAATTAAACTAATACGGCATAGTCATGTCAGGAACGGACATCACACCCAGCTACTACGTTTGCATGGTCACCCCATGACCAAAAACAGTATGGTATTGTTAATGCAAATACGTAAACTCATTATGAGGCAGCACACAAATGCAGCTAAACTCCCGGTTCTTGTTATTTCACTCATTAAGTGACTGACAGACAACGCACAGCCGGAACTGCTGGTCGTAAGAAGCTGAAATTTGGCATGTAGGTTTCTTGGGGAGTATAGGGGAGCACTAAGAGAGAATTTACCAAATTTTTACGTACGAAGTCGCGGGCTAGTGCCAAAATATAAGGAACTAGCTTTCGCTCGCGACTTCACACGCACATAGGTATCCCGTTTTTTCCGTTCATGTAGGAATTATGGGAAATCTCTTAGTACTCCTCTACACTCCCCAAGGAACCAACATTCCAAATTTCAGTTTTCTACATGTCAAATTTTAGCTCTCTAAGAACAGCAGTTTCGGCTGTGCTTTGTCTGTCATTCACTTAATCAGTCAGTAACGGAAGAATTTTATATATTAGGATTGATCATTATTTTGACAGTCACCTACGTCACCGATCCTTGGACAGAATGGGACTCGCCTAGATCCTTTAGTTCTTACTTAGTTTAACATGAAACGCACAATCTATTTGGCAATCAATTTAAAAACACCATCC
Source organism: Lacanobia oleracea (assembly GCA_950371165.1). Lineage (NCBI taxonomy): Eukaryota > Metazoa > Arthropoda > Insecta > Lepidoptera > Noctuidae > Lacanobia > Lacanobia oleracea. The sequence continues at coordinate 1,561,722 of OX493387.1, forward strand.
CACCAGAAACAGTGTTTCACATAACACGTTACAGACATAACTTATAGCTTCCTAGTTGTTTCAAAAATCTTCAAAGTTTTTAATATTATAACTTCTTTCTACTTCCAGAAAATCGACATCAACGTAATTCCGGACGGAGTACCGACGGAGATAGTAACACCAGCCAATGAGACGACAGCCATATTCCGTGATGTATACGTGAACGTACCCTATCAGTTCGCGTTGCAAGCATTCACGGCTGAAGGAGATGGACCCCTGTCTGCCCCTGTCAGAATCACGCTACATCCCAGAAACGAAGTTTCCACAAATAAAGAGGACTTGCTTGGGAAGAAAGAAACTAGATACAAAAAATAAGGTTGTTTGAATACATATTTTTTCTCACATTTTGTATCTATTTTTTCTTACTGCTGGGTAAAGGTCTCCTCCAAATATTACCCGGTATTATTTCTGAATGGAAATAAAAAGGAAGCTTGCTTAGAGTTTCCTTGCGTGATCGAATCAGTTAAGATGATATCCGCAAGAGAACTAAGGTTAACAACATAGCTCGAAGGATCGCCAAACTGAAGTGGTAATGGGCAGGGCACGTTACTTGCAGAACAGATGGTCGATGGGGCTGAAAGTCCTCCCATAAGGTGGACCGATAACCTGGTGACTGATGCGAAACGTACAGGACCGGTTGTTGTGGTGACACTTGGGGGAGACCTATGTCCAGCAGTGAATGCTTTTCAGGTGATATGATGATGAAGCTTTGGAGTTATTATACCTCTTTTGCCACTTTCATATCTTGATTCTGTATTAGCAAATACATTAAATCTGCTTAGCTTCATACTGCAGGATTACACGCATCCTGTCTGATAACACAAATCTCTTTTCTTTGTTGTGAATCATAAAATTACATTTTCTAACAATGTGTTCCGAACCGCTATGGGAAAATAAAATCGCACAAATTAAAGCGTAAGTTAGGGGTCGATTTTCTGATAGTTTGTGTGTTAAATAGGTCCACAAACACACACTATTATGGATGGAAAATGGGAGATCATCAAATAACTCATCCCAATCTGGGCGGAGCAAAAGGAAGTATCAGACTCTTACTGAATAAAACCCATCCGTGTTCCTCCTAACGCCCATTGCGTTCCAGGATCGCGGTGACTCTTTCGGACAAATCCCGCACTCACTATTTTGTATAATTGTAAGTCAGTTTCTTCCAAATAAACAGACGCAAATAAGTGAATGTGACAAAAACGCTGTCCGTCTATAGCCGTTCGGTCCGGTCCGGATTAGCGGGTCGTGTGCCGGACACATGTCAGCCGGCATTAGCCGAACTACTGTGTCTCTACCAGCCAATGATAACGGTCTGATGGCCAGATAAACTAGTTTTGATGAAGGTAATATTATGTCCAAGTGTGTAGTTTTTATCTTGTGAGATGCTTCAAATAACAAGTATTTTAAACTAATTTTATGATGGAAGTCAACGTAAGCAGTTGCAGGGTCTTATGAGTCTTTAGGGTTTGATGGCTTATTCTTGTGGCTTAGCCCACACCAACCGTGCATTTTCGAGGAAGAAAATTAAAAAGAAATTACGTTTAACATGTCGCTTGTTTTACAGTTTTTATTATCGTGTAAATACTGACACGATAAAGAGAGATTATCTTTTTAGGGTTCCGAACAAAAAACGGAACCTTATAGGATCACTCGGGTGTCTGTCTGTCTGTCTGACCGTCTGTCACAGCCAGTTTTTTCCGGACCCACTGGACCGATTCTGTTGAAATTTGGTTCACATATGGACTTATGTGACCCAAATACAGAAAAGTTACATAAATTATAAAATATTTAGAATGGGAGTCACTTTTGGGGGTCAACTAGAAAATTTAAAAAATAAGTCTTTTGAACAATATCGTGTTACATGTCAAATGAAAGGACTTACTATGAAGGTTTTATTTATATTTCGTTTATTTATTCTTATTTACATACAAAGTATATTTTTAAATATATCTCTAAAAAACCATAAAAAAATACATTTAAAAATATAAAAGTAGTAGTCCGCCGGTGTCGGGAGCAGGGTCCAAGCTACCGGTGGTTAGGGCTCCAGAGAAAGGAACCTCCTCACAATACGAGCCGTATCGAGGAGTACTGCCTTCTGTATCAGGCCCTTTACCCAACCGCGTAACGCCAGCTTCGACAGATGTTCGTCGAAGCTTTTGGCCATCAGGCCATTGGCCGTAATGACTATCGGCACAATGATAGCTGAGTCCACATTCCACATGTCGACAACCTCGTGTGCTAAGTCGAGATACTTGATTTGTTTCTCTTTCTCGGCCTTCACGAGGTTCTCGTCATGCGGGATGGTAACATCAATTATCATTGTGCGGCGCGCTAATCGGTCTATCACCACTATGTCAGGCTTATTGGCAACAATAGTCCTATCAGTGATGATAGACCGATCCCAGTACAACGTGACATGGTCATTTTCGAGAACTGGGTCGGGCACATACTTGTAATACGGTACCTCAGAATCCACAAGTTTATATTTCAAAGCAAGTTGCTGATGGATAATCCTGGCCACTTGGTTGTGCCTGTGCAAGTACTCGCCGTTAGCCAGCCGAGAATAACCAGAGATAATATGTCTGATGGACTCACCCGGACGGTGGCATGCCCGACACACGTCCACCGTCCCATCCTTCATAATATGCCTCCGGTAGTTATTCGTCAAGATAACTTCATCCATAATCGCACAGACAAAACCTTCAGTTTCCGCGAAGAGATCACTGAAACGTAGCCAGGCCACGGACGCTGAAAAATCTACATCAGACCCATGAAGAGCCCGATAGAAGCGCCCGTGAAGCTCCTTGCCTTTCCATACCTCCTTGCGGTCATCCGTGGTAAGTATCACAGGTTTGCTCCAGTTCTCCTTAGCCATGGACAACGGGGTGAGACCCTTGTCCACTGCGACCACATCTCGGTGCATACCCACATCAGCTGTGAGGAAATATTCTCTGAGACTGCACATCTCGCGGTTGTGGAGAGTCTTGGCGTTTAAAAAGCCTCGACCTCCACACTTCCGCGGAATGTACAGTCTCATCACCGACGATCGTGGGTGATGCATCCGGTTTGCGGTCAGCAGTGTACGTACTCTCCTATCCAGGGCGTCAAGCTCAGTTTGAGTCCATTTGAGTATGCCGAAAGAGTACATTAATACCGGCATGACCCAACCGTTGAAGGCGCGCACCTTATTTCCGCCCGACAAAAGGCTATTCAAAACCTTTTTCAGGCGGCCAAAGAAGCGTTCCTTCAACGATTGCTTCATGTCAGTAACATTAATGCCCAACGCTTCCGATATACCCAAATACTTATAGGTTTCGGTCGAGCTGAGTGATCTAACCTGTATGGAATCCGAGAGTTGAATTCTCTCAGATTCCATAATCTCCCCTTTCTTTACATGCATGACTGCACATTTGTCCACACCAAATTCCATCCTGATGGCACTACTGAAGGTTTCAGTCAAGTTCAGTAGCTCCATCAGTCGCGAATTGTTGGGGGCAAAGAGTTTCAGATCATCCATGTAAAGAAGGTGAGATATGGCCTGACCACCTCTTCTCAACCGATAGCCTAGACCTGAACCCTCCAGCAATGTGCTTAGAGGATTCAGAGCTAAGCAAAACCAAAGTGGACTCAAACTGTCGCCCTGAAATATTCCCCGTTTAATCCACACAGGCTCATCGTCCCCCTGAATTGGTCGACATCCTGGATAGCGAAGGACTGTTTTCCATTGCCTCATACATGACTCAAGAAAGGTGCGTAGAGTTGCATCTATTTTGTACAACTCCAACACCCTCATGAGCCATGTATGTGGCACAGAGTCGTAGGCCTTCTTGTAGTCTATCCAACATGTCGACAGATCCTTGTGGGATCGACGGACCTGTTGGCTTATAGCCATGTCTATGAGGAGAAGCTCCTTAGTGCCGCGGGACCCCTTCCTACATCCATTCTGAGAGGTGGACATAATTGAATTAGTCTCAATGTGTTCATTGATCTTCACTCTCAGAATGGATGTAAGAAGTTTATAGACCGTCGACAAACAAGTAATTGGTCAATAGTTCTTGGGTTCCGCGGGACTACCGGTCTTATGGAGCAGGTGGGTAACGCCAGTTGTTAGAAACTGTGGTAGCGACCCAGACTCTAAGGATGACTGGAATTGAGATGCCAGGAGCGCGTGTGAGCTGCTATACCATTTGAGCCAGAAGTTATGCAGTCCGTCCGGTCCTGGAGATTTCCAGTTCGGTAACGGACGGACTGCTTTATTTATATTTTTATTATAATTTTAAAATAAATGGTTTTGAAGTTATTCAAGAAATTAGACGAAAAACGACCTCCCCCCCTTATCTCCAAAACCACTGAGTCTAAAATTTTGGAAAAATGGAGATAACAGATCTTTACCTATAGATAACAGGAAAAACTATAAAAATTGTATAGTTTTGAAATAACATGTTAAAAAACAAATTCGTTCAGAACCCTTTGCACGCGAGTCCGACTTGCACTTGGCCAGTTTTTTTTTACTATTGCGTTTGACCACCTGATGGTAAGCGATGATGTAATCGAAGATGAATAAACTTTTGCACATTCCGCCTTTTTACACAGATTTTCATTTTTTCATAGTTTGAAATGATATTAACAAAACCCAAACAAACTGGGTCTGTAGATATGTATTGTTTAATTGTTATTGTGTACTGCCATAAAACTTCGTTGTTTATAATCTCTTCTTGTTGTTACGACCTTTCAGTATTTAACATTTAATCTATATCTATACTAATCTATACTCATATATAAAGCTGAAGAGTTTGTTTGTTTACTTGAACGCGCTAATCTCAAGAACTACTGGTCTGATTTGAAAAACTTTTTTAGTGTTAGATAGCCAATTTATCGAGGAAGGCTATAGGCTAATATCACCACGCTAAGACCAATACGAGCGGAGCAGTAATGAAAATTGTGACGCAGACGAAGTTGCGCGGGTCAACTAGTGATAGGTACATAAAATTAAGTACCAAACACAAAACAGCTACAATCCAAACCCACAAGCAGACGCCTGGGACTATCTGATTATCGCCTGGTGACGGTAAAAAGTACCGAATGTTCTGCATAAAGGGCTGCTCAGTGTTCACCTCAGCGAAATGCAATTAGATTCGTCTCGGGAGACCGACGAGGTTCCTATTCGGACACGTTTGCAATACTCTCCACTATTGTAAAGGTTCGAACATTTATTTTGAATTGAAAGTGAATCGAAATTGGCAAGTCTTTAAGTGTAATACGTTATTAAATATCGAATACTAGAATCGTGACCCATGATTTATCATAGGCTTGCCTTAAAAAAAAAAACGATTATTCGTACATTTGTACTCATTTTGTTTCTACTCGATAAAGAACTACTATATTACTATACTTACTACTAGTATAGTAGTAGTATTACTATATTACTAGTTGTCCCGCGCAACTTCGTCTGCGTCTCAATTATCATTACTGCTCCGCTCCTATTGGCCTTAGCGTGATGTTATATAGCCTATAGCCTTCCTCGATAAATGGGCTATCCAACACTGAAAGAATTTTTCAAATCGGACGAGGAGTTCCTGAGATTAACGCGTTCAAGCAAACAAACAAACAAACAAACTTCAGCTTTATATATTAGTACTAGCCGATCCGCGCATTTTCACCTGCGTCACAATTTTTTCTTTATTGCTCCGCTCCTATTGGCCTTAGCGTGATGTTATATAGCCTTCCTCGATAAATGGGCTATCTAACACTGAAATAATTTTTCAAATCCGACCAGTAGTTCCTGAGATTAGCGCGTTCAAGTAAACAAACAAACAAACAAACTCTTCAGCTTTATATATTAGTGTAGATAGATAAGATTATTTTATTTGTGATTTTTTTTTAAATAAAAAAAAAACACGTCAGAGTGCCAATCTTACTAACTTTAATATTATGATTTTTAATATTATATTCAAATTCGTATTTTTTTCGCAATTCGTCAAAAATGTATCCATATTGAGGCTTTTTTTGACAGATTGCGACTGATACGCGAATGCGAACTTTGCTTAAATGTTAGTAGAATTCACCTTTAGAAGTACAACAAAAGAACTGCGTCTCATGGCAGAGCTGTTGGAATTATTATTTTTATTAATATTTAAATAAATAATCACTACATATTATTGAACAATGTCCTCCGCCGCATCTGTCTGTCTGTTTGCGATAAACTCAAAAACTTCTGCACCGATTTTCATGCTGTGTTCACCAATGGATAGATGTAGAGTAGTTCTTCAGGAAGGTTTTAGTATATCATTTGTCAAGAAAAAAAAATCCTGAAAAAAATTTGCAGCACGGACGAAGTCGCGAGCGAAGTGTTGGTAATAAATAAATAAATGGATTTTACGCTATTTACGTAACAATGAACAGGACAACGTAGTATTAATACAGGCTACAGGTGAATCAGCTACCCAATCCTAAGTCATTCCAAAATATACTTACAGGATTCTGTAGCAATAAAATGCCCTACAATATAATCTTCAATTACCGAATCTTCGTACCCCACAAACGAGTCTGTCAGAATAGTCCTCCGCGGGCCGCGCCTCATTTGCATTTAAATTGCGACGACTCACGACTCACGTGGCTCCTCTTACTTTTAAATGTTCTGTTCCGCAACGTGGGACCGATGTTTCAGTTGGTATCAACTGATGTAAGTATCTACAGGTATGAAGGGGTTTTGATTTGTCTGTATTTAAATTGTTGTCGTTTGTATTAAGTTTACTAGTGAGTATCTAAACAAAAAAACCGGCCAAGTGCAAGTCGGACTCGCACACGAAGGATTCCGTACCATAAACCTTAATTTTTATTATTTGTTGTTATAGCGGCAATAGAAATACAAAATCTGTGAAAATTTCAACTGTCTACCTATTACGGTTCTTGAGATTCAGCCTGCTGACAGACAGACGGACAGACGGACAGCGGAGGCTTAGTAATAGGGTTCCGTTAGTTACCCATTGGGTACGAAATCCTAAAAATTGACTACGAATGTACTCAAATTTGCGTTAAAGAGAAAAGGGATTTCGTCGAAAAATTTGTTAATGTTTCACATTAGGATTATTTTCCAAAATGCAGGGAATTATTCGTTTCAATTTAATAATGCTTAATTTTGAGCTTCTACTCAAAGTGACATTCAATTAACGTTAATTCCATATATGGTTTCGATCACATGGATAAGATGATAGAACATCTACTTTATTGTACACCAAAATAGTTATAAGTAATTATTTTTAACATATACTTATTTATTATGAGCTCATACCATTTTATTACGCTTATGAATTCTAGATGCTTAGAATTATGCAACATGAATCCAAAGATTAAACAATGTCTACGAGTATGTCACAATAATATTGCACCTTGCAAATTTCCGTTTCACTCCGTTTTAAAAAAAGTCCTCAAACTAAACTTGTTATAACAGGACATCCATCACATCCCAACAATAATTTGTCCCAACAAAAGCCGTCGTTGAAATACATCCCATACTTGGCGAACACAGTAATTCAATTTGCCAAATTAGATTTTCCGTCAGTTACCTGCGTCCTGCTTCCTGCGTCCTGCGTCTTCGCCCTTCGTTTCGCGACATGAAAGTTATTATGGACAGCCAATGTTGGAGCCAACATTGTTCGGCCAACGTTTAACACATTGCGACAAGGCTTTGTATGTAAAGACATGTCGACACGACACGAATAAAAACCAAATCGTGTGATTGGCGGTTATTAATCAACCAATCACAACAGTTTGTCACATTTTTTGCTATAATTAACTTTTTTAAACTGGGACCAAGACATTATAATACCATGATATTGATGCTAGTCGAAGATATGTTCGTATTATTTCTGTTTAGCTGGTTTTCCAATGACTTCTGAATTATAATGGGCTTTCAAACAGGCTGAAAGTATTTCCCTAAACAAGTATTTGGGTTTAAGCCCACCGTATTCTTAAAATCCATATCATTATTAACAAACAAATTGTATACCAAAATCATTTTTTCAGAAACTTCTGTTATACTTTGATAACGCCAAAACAACACACTTGGAGGTTGGACGCAAACATTGGCCCAACTTTCTTAGAGGGACAAAATTAGATTGGTACAAGTGGGGTCAAGCGAGACGACGGGGACAATGACGGAAGAATATAATAATACGAAATGATATCTAAGAAATAGTAGATGATATCCGAAGAAGATATCAAAGAAAATATTAAGGTACACGTGAGATGCTCTTAGTAGAATTATTTCTTACGGTAACAGTGGACATATCGCTGTTTCTTTTCTAAAAGTGTCTGTTTTGAGCTATCTCGGTTTATTTAAGGACGAATGTGTAAAGACAGTAATAATTGTAGTATAAGCAAATTATCTAGAGAAAAAGAATCTAAAAAATCTATAAGTACACTGTCAATAACTTTCTCAAACTACAATTTTACAAAAAAGAAACAAAGTTTTTAAAATAAAACAAAGAAAATAAATACTTTCATGATAACTAAATAAAAAGTAACTAACGTCTACAAGTCTACAATGGCAAACACGTCTGAACAACTTATTTAGACATCACGATCTTTGAAAGGATTCATACAGATTGGATAAATGGTAGAGTGGACAATTTCTAGTGAATTTCTTAAAGTTTGCCTGGTGAAAGAAAGTTAAGATTTTTTAATACCTTATTATGTATGGACAGAATTAATCCACATTTGCCTAAAATTGGGAGGAATGGAAGGAAGAAAGGGAGCCCTTGGCCCTGTAGTGGGAGAGAACGGACAGAATATAAATACAATCTGACGGCTACCTTAGTAGTCTGGATGAAAATACCTAAACCTTTAAGACCACTCTTGCTCTTTTATAAAGTTTAAATAATAAATACATAATATAAAAATTACCGCCATTGGACGTTCGGCACATGTGAAACATTTATGTTAATGAATTTATATTAGAACTATTTTCGCACATTTTAGTTTCAAAACTCACCGTCCGTAAACGGGGCGTATTTGGGGCATCACGACATGACTTCACGCCACGGCATACGAGTTAGTTTTACTCCCAAGGCGCGCTAATACAGTTGTCCCATCAATAAATTTATTACACAGCAATGCAAAACCAATGAGTTCCTAAAAAATAACACAATCAAAACAATTCACTCAAAAATACGAAATAAAAATTCGAAATCGTAGTCGTGTCGTCTTCTCTAAAAAACACTCTCTTGAAGCATTTCTAAATCAAAACACGGCCCGTTACCCCGGAGAGTGACTTGCGGAAAATTGGAAAATGAAACAAGGTGAAAAATATTATTAAGTGGAGCACTCACCGACCGCGAGCACGGCACTCCGGGGAGGCGGTGTGCTCTCGTCTTCAATACTCTAACCTGCCGAGTTAAATTACACGGGTTTATTTACTCGCTCGACTGGGAAATGGAATGAAAGTATTGTGTGGCTTGGAATTGGCTGTTTTGATAGATGGACTTATTGTTTGGGAAAATTTGAGGTGTTATCTATGTTTTATCAGACGGGTAATTTCTTAAAAGTTTATGCCTTATTCTGTTCGCTTATTATATTTTCCTGGGTTGTCCAGCTCACCAAGTAACTAGTAGTAGTTTAAAGGGAGTATCAGACTCTTACTGACTAAAACGCATTCGTGTTCCTCCTAATGCTCTCCTAATTGCGTTCCAGGGCCGCGGTGTTTCTTTCGAACCAATTCCGCAATCCTTCATTCTGGCCTACTTACCTAGTGCTCCCCTACACTCCCCAAAGAACCTACATGCCAAATTTCAGCTTTCTACGATAAATAGTTTCGGCTGTGCGTTGTCTGTCAGTCAATTCAATGAGTTAGTAACGGAAGTAAATTACAAGAACCGGGAGTTTTGGCTGTCAAAATTTGTGTGCTACCTTATAATAAGTTTATGTATTTACATTAATAATACTATGTTTTTTTGTCAATGGGGTGACAATGCAAATGGAGTAGCTGTGTGTGATGTCCGTTCCTGTACTTTAATTTTTCAACTTAGTTTTTAACTGACATTAATTTGGCGGAATAACCAGTTTTTCTTTCTTTAATTAGTGTTCCCAATGTTCGACAATCGAGCTTCTTAACAAACTTAGTTCCTACCATCTCCATTAACAAAATTCATTCGTCAAATTCGCAACGATTGCTGCTCTCCCTAAACCTACCACATCAACCCTAATGGCGTCCCATAAAAGAGCACAGAGGTAAGTAGTGGCCACTATTCATTGATAGTCAATTGGGCCCACAAATCGTCCGGTTAACCGACTCGACCGCTCTTATAAAGGTAGGGTGCTACGGTCCACGGTCTACCTAAGGAAGGGACAACCGTTTTTCTTCCAGCTAATGGCACACACGTTCACTTTGTTCGCCTTTTACTTTTTGACCGGCTTTGGGGAGGAAATGAAGTGCGATTTAAAGAGCTACGTAAGTTAGTATGATCAACGTATATAGAAATATATGTGCCGACCGTTCAGGGTTTCAGTTGTAGGTTTACCTTCTTGCCAAAAAGGCGAGAGCTAAAGGACATTGCTCGTCGTACATACATAGCTCGCCTAAGATCCAACAGGGAGGTGTATTTACTCTTTGGGTTTTAGATAATGTATATATTCGATTAAACCTAAATTAGAACAACGGACACTTTTGAGAACTCTGAAAAAATCAAAACACTTAAGGATTTTGAGGTTATAATTTCGTCAATGAAAACATTCGGTACGTAGCAATAACTTAGCAGTTATTACTGAATGTAAGTACGACAGATGCGCGCTTCTTGATATTGAACTCTAAGAGTCGGGAGTCTTAAGGACATGCAAGTAGGTATTGCATATGTAGTACATACGCGCCAAGTGACATTACTACCAAATGTCAAATGTTGTCATCTGTCAATTCGTCAACTGTCAGTGTCGATATTATTGCTCGTTTCAAACAGCGCTTTCAATCGAATTTTTTGATAAGGCTTATTATGGTTCCGCGACATCATAGCGGACTGTTTGTAACTAAAAATCATTATCGTATATCAAGTGTTGAGAATACTGACGCATGTCTGTGTCAAACTCCTATTAAGAGTGCTGTTACAAATACTTGGCTGTATGAGCTATAATACCTTTGCCTATTAAAAACCTCAAATTGAACCAGAAAATAATAGAACTATCACCGAGGATCATGACGGAAGCTAAGGACGAAAGTGAATACTTTTTAAAATGTTTTCGAAATTAAAAAGTGTCCGTTCTATTAAAATATAAGTAATGTATATTATTAAAAGAACTAGTAATTATAGTAAATTTTTCATGCGTGTTGGTTAATGGGCCATTTTTTACAATGTCCTTTTAAAGTAAATCTCAACTGTAACCCTAAAAAACTGTGTTAGAATAAATAAAAACTAAAATAAATAACTAAATTAATTTTGCCACCACTTGTCTCAACTCCAGTCAATCAATCAATCAATCAATCAATCAATCCATTTATTTCCAAGAAATACCGTGTTGTTACCCATTTAAACCCTAAGTATGACAGTGTAATGAATCTCTATTTTCTCTAGTATTTCCATTTTATTGTAGGAATGTAGTTGGTCAGCTCACGCAGTTCACAGTCGATCGCTCGCCCACCTCACTTCACCTCTTTATGGCCGCGTGGCCCGCACTCTGATAGCGCCAATTACTGACCAGCTGCACAAAAGAATTGAGTGGATACGACTGCGATCTGAAGAAATGGTTGCTCAAATAAAATTAAAAGTGGAGTTAAAAAATTTCTAATGACAAGGTGAAAAGCCGCAGGAGAGGTTGTGATGTTTATAAGAACCTCTTTAGAGGATGAGACACATAATATCCCATTTTAATATTAAAAGGAGAACAACATTCATTCAAATGGAAATAAAAATAGAATTGTCTATTTTTTCATTCACCTGTCGGTTGTTACAGCCGACAGATACATTTTGATAATATTATGTAAAGTGAATTTACCATAATTTATTATTAACTTGTATCCGTGGATAAGCCTTTTATTTATAAGGACCTGTAACCACACTAAGCTTATGTGAGGATATAACTTACAAGCGTAGTAAATAGTTTCCTGCGGCAACATTATGAAGCCAATCATCATCATCATTCCAGCCGAATTACGTCCACTGCTGTTCTAACACAAGCCTTCCCCAAGACTCGCCACATCGACTGCTTCTGTGCATCTCACCTTCTATCAAATTCCCTTGGTCATCCAGAACACCGGAAGCTGAAGCGTTGAAAGCCCCTGGTAATGCCAAGGGCTTTTATTAAAGAAAACACAACAATTTCAAACTTATTATCACCTTTCCCAATGAATCCACATTAATCTATCTGTTAAAAGCGATATATAGCGGTCGGTCAGTCCCTTAAACTTTGTTACCTCGCCGGGAAATTGCTGCCACACACTATACGATACCTAATACTCTACCTACCCTAGTATCCACTGTTAATAGACGTGTAAGTAATCGTTGTCTACGAATGGGAAACTATTGTTTGTTCGTTTATAGAGAAGTTCCTTTTATACTCCTTTCTTTTTGGTGAAAAAAAGTTCGCATTGGCTTGGCTTTCATTGGCCGGTTTGCTTATTCCTGAAAAGTACCGATTCTAATAATGTTTAATTGAAACAAATCTGCTTATTATAAATACTTATTGCTCAACGCAGTTTGGTTTCAATTACTTATTAGTTTGACAGGGACGCAAAAAAAAATTCTGCTTCTTCAACTTCATAATTATACCTATTTATAATACGCAAGTTTTTAAAGATGACACGAAAATACCTTGGAGTAACTATATCCTCTGCTACTGATATATAACAATGTAAACGGAACGCCCATTTTGGTCTCATGCTTTGAACATCAATTTTGCTTGCACGCCTCAAGGTTTTAAGAAAATTTTACAAATGTATTTTAACCTAGGTACTTAATAAAACTATATTAAGTAGTTTTTAGTTAATTAAAAGCTTGTCTTAAAACGATTTTTACACTATATTTATTTGTAATGTTAAAGGTAATCTTGCCAGCGTGTTCCCCACACTGATTCACTCGGTAATCCAAATGTTAGCTTAACAGAAAAACAAGAGAGGTTCAATCAACGTCGCCCTGATTGATGGTGTTAATTTACTAAAGACTTATTAACTCATCTGTATGCGGCGTCCTCTGGAGGTATCACACGTCGTTTCCTTGTGTTCGTTAACTTTTCTAAGGCTATTTTAAAGACTACAGTCTCTTATTTTTAATTCAGGATCTGACAGGAGCCACACGTTGGAGTGCCCAAGTAGCCATACACCTGTACTTTAGGGGATTTAATGACTGCCACCGACGCTGTAATCAACGTATCCACCTACTGGACCCAAATAATATAGTACATGGAGTTAGCCATCGACTCGAAAAGATAAGTGCTGTACTCGACTCGGTGGAACGCAGAGCTAAGAGGCTCATCGGCGACATGAAACTGGTGGATGCATGGCTCATCACCCCAAGGTTGCTTGACGGTCTTCTTCAGATTGTGCTTCGGTGAGTATGCCCAAGAACTCCACAACCTTCTCCTACCGGCCCCCTTCTGGGTAGGCTCGCTCCATCGTAGACTTTGTGTCTGTCATCTCTGACCTAGACTAGAGCCAAGAGCAAGCCCATCTCAAATACAAAAGGAAGAATTCAGGATTTTTAATTCCTAGTTTTGATGCTCTTACAGTCAGGAATATTCATTTTGTCCGTTTTTAGAATTACCACCTATTCGAAAAAAAAAAGTATTCTGTTGTTAAAGCCGTCAAGCTGCGTGTTTAGTTTTCTAAGTATACTTAATTAGATAAAGTCAAAAAATGCTCTGGCAATCAATTCTTCTCCAAATTTAACAGCTTTACCTTCCAGCATTGATTTTCTTGTGTGTGTCGTCATCATCTACTGCTTGACTTCACCCACCTTCCTGCGCCTGATCAAATAATTTTACACAACATTTGCATATAGAAAACGTTACCATCTCATTTTCACGAAAACCTCAACTGACTATGTGCTCCTAGTATTGTTCCAACGTTTAGTAACCCGATGCCGGAGCAGGGGGCAACCGGATAGCACCTTTTACCGTTAGCAAACAGTTCAGGTGTTTGACTTGTTTCCGAGATAAGGTTACTGTTTGCGTTTATGGGATCCTGGTGTTTGCGACTTGTTTAGCTGTGTTTGGACTTATGGGAGATACTGAGGGGAAGATGTTTTTTGTCAGATATTTTTATAAGGGGAAACATGTATATAATCCGTGTTTTTCCTTATAACAGCCTGCAGAATGTGCACGCTCCGTGTTACTACATGCAACTCTGGTTGACGTGTCGAATAAATCCTTTAATGGTATAAAACTGCGTCGCTGTCTACCTGTTTTTTGGCTTACTTCTTCTGAACAACAAATCGGATATTAACACAGTTTTCATTTGAATAAAAAAAGCAATAAACGAGTAGGGTTTGTGTGTATCGAAATATTGCACCCGCTTGTAAAATATATTGTAATATCAAAAAAACAGACAGTATTATAAGAAGTTTTCTTATTATCATTCTAATATATAAAACTTCCGTTACTCGGTGGCTGAGTGACTGACAGACAACACACAACCGGAACTACTGCTCGTAGAAAGCTAAGAAGCTTAAAAACTAAGAAGAAAAATTAAACTAATACGGCATAGCCATGTCAGGAACTGACATCGCACCCAGCTACTACGTTCGCATGGTCACCCCATGACCAAAAACAGTATGGTATTGTTAATGCAAATACATAAACTCATTATGAGGCAGCACACAAATGCAGCTAAACTCTCGGTTCTTGTTATTTCCTTTCGTTACTGACTCATTGAGTGACTGACAGACAACGCACAGCCGAAACTGCTGGTCGTAGAAAGCTGAAATTTGGTATGTAGGTTTCTTGAATCCATATTTATTTTACAAAAGAGAGCTGTCAGAGCCCTTTATAATCTGCGTCGTCGCGATTCTCTTAGGGATCTTTTTAAAAAGATTAATATTATGACAGTCCCTTGCCAATTCATATATGAAAATATTATGTATGTACGGAAAAATCGACATATTTTTAGCAAACTTAGTGATAGACGTAATATTAATACTAGAAATAAAGATAAATTAGATCAACCATTTTATAGATTAGCTAAAGTACACACATCTTCATGGGGTACTGTGTTAAATGTTATAATAAAATACCTTGTAACATGAAGATATATGGAATATGAGTGAAAGAATATGAGTGAATGAATGAAGATAGTGGTCAAACGCGTGCCTATCAATAGTAAAAAAAAAAAAAAAAAACATATTAGAACTAAATGAAAGAAAATTTAAAACCTACCTACATTAAAAGCACACTTTGTAAACAAGCATATTACAAATTAGAAGATTACATTCAGGATAAGAATGCTTGGAAACATGCTGGTCCTGCTCCATAGGACAATCAATGGTGGAGACAAGATCAAACTGGTTGGTTTATGTACCTATTTACTTTTGTACCTACTGTTTCATTTTTGGGTTTTTATTTTTCTGTTCACTCACACTCTGCTAATTAATGGTTCCAATATTTGTAAATATGTGAGTACCATGTACTTATGTAGAAATGTGAGTATCATGTACTTATTTAGAAAATTAATAAGTCTACCTCTGCATACTCTAGATTCGTAGTCTAGATTTGTATACCACAGCACATGTAAAACATTGATTTGAAAAGAGTAACGAACGTATGGAGTTTCTTGTCCGTTCTTCTCCATAAGAATCTACCCTTCTGAATGGACAGTAGAGTCACTATGTTATTTTAAATGTAATGATGACGTTCAAAAGTGCCGTTTAATGGCCTAATTGAAATAAACGTTTTTGAATTTGACTTTCACTTGGAGTGTAGGGGAGCACTAAGAGAGAATTTTCCGAATTTCTTACGGGAACGGGAAAAAACGAGACTTGCGCGTATGTACGAAGGCGCGAGCAACAGCTAGTTTGCCTATATAGCACATCACTGGAACAAAGGCCTTTGCAAACGTTACAATTAGATAGATAACTCTCATTAAGTTGAGACCAACGACCAACTACCCTGCGAAGAAAATTACTCCATCAAGCATGATGGCAACGCAAGCCAGCTACAAAATCATCATCCGTTTGTTCCCTTTACATGAGGATTAGAACATTTTCTTCTGAGCTTATTACTTAACTTCATAAATCGTAAAAAAATCAAACCACCCTGGAGTGCTTTCCTATTACCTGTAATAATCCGCCATTACGTCCGCGTACGTGCCTCTGCGGCTACACCTCGACTTGGCGGGAAATTGATGGCAATCGAACAAATTGCCGCCAAAATGCGCCGCCATCTTAACACTTCGGTTGTTAAGAACGTTATGTTTGAAATTATTGATGGTGTTTTATTGAAAGCTTTACTTTCAAGCTATTGACTGTATGAAAAAAAGAGTATGGAGATTTTTTCAAATAGAATTTAGTAAATTATGCTGCCACAATAAGTACTTTCGAAATTAAAAGGTTTATCGGAGAAATGGAATATTTGACTCACTTGTTGGCGACAAAGAGGTTACTCAGCTTTCGTTTTGCACCAAACAAACGTGCTATGTTTTTAGGATTGTCCAAAATTAATCTTCATCTATGCTTCTATATACTAATAATAATATTTTATTATGAAGAGGTAAAATTTGTGAGGTTGTAGGGGTTTGGGGGATTGGGGGTGTGTGGGAGATCTTTGGATCTACTGAACTAATTTTGAAATTCTTTCACCAATAGAAAGTCACGTTATTTGTGAGTGTCATAGGCTATATACTCGAATAACCCGAAAAATACAGCTCAACCAAGTGGGCATGGCTCAACTAGTACAGAATAAATTAAATTTCGACCAAGACATTCTCCATTTCAGAGAAATATTTACTTACTTAATTTCAAGTCTCCTTCAGCCTCCCAAAGTAAACAAATGTGTAAAACGAAATTGAGTCTTAACTTTAATTTTCCCTCCAATAATTGCTACACAATACAAAATAATATTACTGAAGTATTCTCTGCAAGTGACTGTTAATTTACCAAGTTATCTCATATACTCGTGTCATTCGAAAACGAATCTTAAGTTTTTGTAGTAAGGGTGTTGTTGGTGGCACAGGTGTGTGGTCCCCGGGTTCTGGTGGAAATATCTTGAAGGTTTGTGACGTTTAATCTTGCGTGCGACGCGGCCGCCGCGCGTATCACTCGCCGGTCGTCAAGTAGGGGTGGGAAAATATCGATGTTATTCAATTAGTCAAAATTAACTTAGTCCTAACTTGATTTTATTTTTGTTGGAAATAAATTAATTCGTATTTAATGAACTTTACCAACCAACACCCAAAAGAAAGTACATGCTTTATACTTGAACTACCGGAAACACTGACTACACGCGAGCCATACATATCATTGTCTTTCATGACCATATCGTAGCACATTCTGCCAATGTTGTATCTTATTTATTTAAGATCCGCATAAGGAATCCATTTTTACATTTTTTTTTTTAATCTGGTCCTCAACATAAAACAATTCACTTTCAAACTTTTCCTACCAAACAAAAAAATTGCGAATTTGTTATGTCGATATGTAGCTATCGACATCACAAATCCCATCACTATCGCCAAGCGTCTGCAGAAATTCAATTAACATTACCTCCAGTCGCGTGCACCTTTATTTCCGTTCGGAGTCACTTAGCTTCCCACCCGCCCCACCCCCCACTACTTCCACCCCTGTAAGACGCTAGTAATGAGGTCCAGTGATCGTTTAGTTTGGAGGTAATGGCTGACGTGAGCGACTGATACCGTTTCTTCGTCAGAAATGGGACACAGAGCTTGGAATCGAAGCGAGTAGAGAAGACATTACTCATATACTAGTCTTTTTTAGGGCTCCGTGTTCCGTACCTCAAAGGAAAATACTGTACCCTTTAAAGACCACCAAAAACGGATATTTCGACGCTCTCAAGGGAACAAAAATGTATAGGGTATTTCCCTCTGAGCTAACTTAACTAACTATCAAATTTGGAAAAATAAATACCGTCTTATTGTACGCAGGTACCACTAAAAAGTGAAACCACAAACAGCGTGCCGGCGTGATGTTATGTTATGAACTGATGTAAACAATCAACAGACATGCGGTTTCAGAAAATAATCCCGATCCATTTGCTATCATTTATTGAAGAGTTCCGTTGCCTACCACTGAAGTTCTTCATCAGATTTTCACAAAATTTAAATATGACCAGTCCGCAAAAATACTCTTACAAACAAAATAAGAATCATCCAAATCGGTTAACAATTGGCGAAAATATCACTGAACAAACATTTTTCATGGGATCACATCATCAGATCCTGACTTATTCAGATTAACAGGTATAAATATCTGAATTGCGTTAGAAAGTTCATCAAAACAGTGTATGTGCTTATAAAATTTGAGGGTTTCCCTCGATTTTCATGGGATCCCATCATCAGATTCTAAGTTTTTGACAATGGGACCACCTCAGAAGTATAGGATTTTGAATAAAAAAAAAAATATTAAAATCGGTCCAGAATTGGCGGAGAAATCGGTGAACATACATAAAAAAAAATACATACAGCTGAACAAAGAACCTCCTCCTTTTTGAAGAAGTCGGTTTAAAATCTAAGACTACATGTGCGGCTGTCCTGCAGAGAAACCTATGCTCCGACAGAAATTTCTGCTCTTTAAAATTATTTAAAAAACGTTTTGTTTGTAAGATATTTTGAATCACTGAAACTCATGGTTTGCATAAAAAGTTTTAAGTTTTGACAATTATGTCTCTAGCGGTAGTCCCCGAGGCGTCTCAGTGATGTTCTGTGGGAATGGCCTATAGATATGGAACGGGTCTACTTATAAGTATTTATAAGTGCTTTCGGCTGATAAGTGTGCATGGCTACTGTTATGTGACTGTTCATGGCTGTTGTTGGTGATAAGGCTGTTATCTATTAACTGGGGATAAAGCCAAGTATTTATATTAACAGCGTAATTTTTTGGGTTGTTCTTGTGATTGCAACGAAACTGTTATTTCTCGAAATGTTACTCAGGTTTTCTGAAACATACAGTTTGAAAAAGCTGTTGTAATTATCCTTAAAAATTGATTTAGAGACTTTGCCAACCTCTAGATATACCTTACATTCCGCAGGAACTATCCTCAATTATAGAATTAACGCTTTAAATTATCGTGTCAAAGCAGGACACGATAACTTAAAGCGTTTTAAGATAATATAGAAAAAATAAACCAGCTGAATCAATATTTCCCTCTTTGATAACATGACCTGCGTTAAACAGGAAAAGTCGTAATATTTTTATAAACAACTAGCACTTCGCCCGCGACTTTGCCCGCGCAGCAATTTTCTCAACAATTCCTTATTTTTTTAGACAAACTATTATATACTTAAACCTTCCTCGAGAAGCACTCCATTGGAGAAAATAGCATGAAAATTGGTGCAGTTGTTTTTTAGTTTATCGCGAACAAACAGACAGACGCGGCGGAAGACTATGTTTTATAATATGTAGTGATAGTGACATATTCTTCATTCACTTTTTCCAAATAAGCAGAACCTTAAACAAAAACACCTTAATAACAAAACAACACAATACAATGGTAAACAACAGTTACTCGGAAGCTGAGTGACATGGACGGATGGGCTGCAGATTATCAGTGCAGATAACAGACTCGTTCAGGGTATCTGATCGGAACGGGACACCTACTCCGAGTGATGGGAGGTAGGGAGGTTATTGGGGTCGGAAGGTAGATTTTAGAGTTCGATATTGGTTTTATATATAGGCACACGTTTGACCACTATCTCACATGTACCTTTTTTTATTTTTGTTTTCGGGGAAAACCTTCAAAAGGCGCCTGGACTTTTGGGGTAAAGACCAGGGAGTGTGGGATTTTTACCTCACTAAAACCACCCTGGTGATCACCATCAGCACATAGAAGGAGCCCCGTTACCTCTTAAAAGACCACTCCGGAACCCCCTCTGTGCAACGCCTGTTAGGGCACATCCCTGGGGAGACTGTATAGGGGTCTCCCCTTAGCCTCGCTATGCACGGCAGCACGTGATCACTGTGCCACCGCCTTTCCTAGGATCACTGAGTTGGCGGACAGAGACCCCACTCTGAGCGCCAGCGACCCTAGAAACCCACCTGCCTTAAATAACGCAGGCGGGGTTTCGGCTTTTAGGCGTCGAAGCGGTTGCCTCCCTGACGCCTCCTTCTCCGAACAGGATCAGCCCTCTCACGATCCTGATCGGCGGCCTCCTTCTGGACCATCACATCTCACAAATACCTCATCTCACATGTACTCTGTGTGTGTAATCGAATCAGCTTGTTTCTTTAAAGTATTTTAGTCAAACATATTTTGTTGTTTAAGTCTCCTGATATATCATGTATCCTAGCTAATGACAGTGGCTTCGCCAGCGTGATCCCTAGGGAACACAATCCCGGGATGAAAAGTAGCCTATGTTATTCCAGGCTATTTTTTATTTTATTTTATTTAAAAAAAAAAACCTTGCCCCAAACTAGGAATTTTTCCTGTATTGTATTGGTGCGTTTACAAACATATAAAGTCACATACACAAACAGCCAGAGCCGGAACAACTATCTGTAGGCCATAACAATATTTGTTCCGTGCGGGAATCGAACCCACGACACGCGGCGCCGTAGCCGATCGCTCAACCACTGCGCCAACCGTGCCGACAACGACTATAATCTACTTCTGTGCCTATTTTCATGGAGATTCTTCCAGGCGTTCTGACGTGAAAGAGTAACAAACATCCATCCTCACAAACTTTCGCATTAATAATGTTTTAAGTCGAATGTATTGAGTAATTAATATTTCAATTAATAAAGATTATTATTATTTTTTCATAATTCTGTGCCAGAATAGATAACATTGCTTTTTTTAAAGCAACATATTTTATAAACTAAGTTTTCACAAACAGTTTGATTTTAAATCTCTAGGCCTACAACTACACCCGGGGTTGCGGAATTTGTTCGAAAAAGCCAGCGCGGCCTTGGAACGCAAAGGACACTAGAAGGAACACGGATTGATTTTAGTCAGTAAGATTCTGACACTCCCTTCTGCTTCACCCAGAGCGGATTAATTGACAAATGTTATTATACCGTAGACGAATATCTGAACGACCAATTATTACAATGATGCATTTTTTTTTACCATTAGACAATAAGTACTGTGACTTTGTATTATTTTTGATATCATTGACATTTCTTTTTTTTTTCCTGATTCAATTCAAAACTTTATTATTTACGCATGCATAATCTAATGACACCTAATGGGTCACTTAAAAATTTGTATGTCATAATTATGACAAAACATAGCGCAACCTCTATTTATGTAAACACCTATGTAAACACCTATGTTTAACAAATAAATGGATTGATTGATTGATTGATGATTTCCCATCCTTACTACATCATACTATGCTTATGAGACAATGGGGTATTTTACTAAAAACATCTAATTAGTCCGTCTGATAGATATTCAAAAAATATTGGACTCGTATTTTTTCTTTTTTCACGTATACAAATAATAAAGAGGATACAACGAGTTGGAGACATGCGTGACGTCATATCCCTTAGTAAAAATGTACCAAATTTACCAAGCCAGTGATGACGTCACGCGTGTCTTCAACTCGCTGTATCTCCTTCATTTTTTGTTTACGTGAAAAAAGAAAAAATACGTGTCGAATATTTTTTGAAAATCTATCAGACGGACTAATTAGACTTTTATAGTAAAATACCCTATTAAAGCTACCAGCCATAACAATACTACACATAGATATTACAAAGAAACAGTAACTTCCGTAACACATGAATTTAAACGAATCTGTTGTCAGGTAAACAAAACCATCGAATAAATAACATTACTCAAGAGTATGAGTGCATCCAATACGTTTCGCTCGCAGCTAGTGATGTAATGTAAATAGCACAATAATTCATCGATATTCGCGAGACGCCAGACTGCATAACTCACTGTATGGCCGTATTGAGACGTCGATAGATTTTTATCGATGAAATATTTTTTATGTGTTTACGTTTCGGTCATGTTTTAACTACATTTTTCTACGTATTTTCACGCGCAAGGCAATATTCAAGTGATGTCGTTCTCGGTAACTACAGTTGTACTCCTAGATGATAATGTTTAGTATTGAACCCAGATTTCGTTTTAATTCGAAGAATGTGCGAAATAAACACGTAAAAAGAAAATTAACAAACTCCTGTGATTAAGGTATTAGCAACCTGCTCATTCACCAAAAATCGTCGGTACCTAAATATACATGATTTCGAAACAACGATTTTAGGGACTGGGGTGTAGTGGTTAAAGGTTACATTTTCTCCCATAAATCAACAAAATATCGATATGATTGGCCCACCTCTACCGCCATACGGGTAACAACTGTTATAGACCGGTGGACCGGGCGCGCGCGGGATGTCTCTAAACACACAATTTCACTCTTATTTCGCAAACTAATGTCGCGATGTGCAACTCATTTTTACTCTAACTGACTTACAGTATAGATATATGAGTAACGGGTAAGGAAATGAAGTAAGGTAATTGATTAAGAGGGCCAGCAGTTCAAAGTTCAAATTTATTAAGCAACGTCACAATCTGTCTAAAATGTATGGAAATTGATGCTTTTGAGGAATGCGAGTGTTGCTTCTGGAAATCTTCTTTTAATAGAATCCTAACATATAAAATTATTTTGTAACTGAGTGACTGACAGACAATACACAGCTGAAATTACTGGTCATAGAAAGCCGAAATTTGGCAGTTAGGTTCCTTGGGGAGTGTCGGGGAGCACTAAGAAGGGATTTCTCTAAAATCCTACGGGAACAGGAAAAAGAGATATGCTCGTACGAAGCCGCGAAAAAAGCTAGCCAATTTCTAAATGAACCACTCACCACACATTAGTTTAAAATTAACGCTGTGTTTTTCTTCTTAATTCTCAACGGATATAAACTAGGCACGCGGGCAGGCCGTGTGCAGAGGCTCTAGACAAATGACATTCTGTCAGCGGTAGCGTGGCGAAGGCCGAGGTGTCAAAACGTTAAAAATGTATGGGATTGACAAACGCTGTCAAAGGGATTGATCACGTGACATTTCACGTGATCAATCCCTTATATTTTGACATTTCGACAGTCGCATATGATGATAGAATGGCACATTGTCTAGATCTAGAACCTCTGGAATATGTTTACTTGGGATCATTTTCGACTTCGCACAGGCAAAGCTGCTGCCATAGACTAAGTAATTTTATCTTTTCCGTCTTTTTTTAAGGATGGGAAATCATCAAATGAATAGAATATAATAGAATAGAATAGAAAACCAACCCATCCGTGTTCCTCCTAATGCCCGCCGCGGTCCAGGGCCGCGGTGATTCTTACGAACAAAATCCGCAACCAATTTTTACCGTCTACAGTAAAACTTTAATTGGTGGGTGGGAAGACCCTCTGCTGAAGTGGATCCTATTTTTTACTCGCGATGATAAATCAGTATAATGAAACACCTTAATCTCTCCAGAATCTCGTTGCAGAAAGACGAGATATTGCAGTATTAATTACTTGTAAGGGGTAGTTCAGACTAACCATTAGCGGCTATTCGTGCGGCGTTTTCTTTGAGTAGGTTTGTAAAAAAAAGTTATTTTGGGCTTTTTTTCTTCTTTTGGTCCATTAACCTCTTTCATTTTCTTATTTTTGATACATTTCTTTTTACATTTAGCCTTTTTAAATAGTTTGTGGATCGGGAGCTGCGCTAAATTTGTGCAAGCTTAAGCTCACATAGTAGAGATATTGTTTTTACTTGTGTGCGTAAAAAAAAATTGGTGTGTTGCTATATATAATGAACTGCAAACTATGTACATTAAACTGTGTAAGGATAACATTGATAAGGACAAGGTAAATAAACTAAATTAAGACAAAAGTATCAACAAAAAATATCAATCATGCACCACATGCTACTCACAAAGCAAACACAAAAACGCAACGACAACGCACCCTCTCGTCTATGCGCCCCCTACCTCCGCCGCCTCAGTTTTGGTCGCGGCAGCAGATTTCTGAGCGCAGTCAGACTTCTCTAATTAATTGGCTTGCATTCGTTTGCATGAATTAGCCAGGTACGAACCCCTTTAGATATTTTTACCACCCTTTTTGGACCCCACTCAAAGGGCTGTAGTTGTTGATAGAGGAATTTTTGATGAACAAAATGGCTGCCGGAAATCAAAGAGGTTTAGTAAATGAGTAATTTTAAAATTTAAGTTCAGATTAATTTGTGAGCTTATTAAATAGCTTTATGGTTTTTAAAATTAGGTTCAAACGAAAGCTGTCATTTGCCATTCAAAGTATAATAAATATTTATTATTGATAGAGTTGCGTTGTCGCTGTTTCACTAGATGGTAAGCGATGATGTGGTCGACGCTTGCCTAGAAGTAACCTATTCACAGTTCACATAGACTTAAAGTAGCCCAGTTATTGTTAGTTAAACTACTCTGAACAATGCTTAAGTTTCATGTAATAATTTAATATAAATTCTATAAATGTCAAGTCCATGCTTCTACAAAACCTACATCTTAATTTCAAAACAAACACAGCACAGTTCCCACGAACCCCAGTCTTATTCAATAAACTTCTCTTCAGAAAACTTTTAAATCCTAACCAAATAGGTAGGAAACTTTCACATTTTCACATGAAATTCAGACAGGGCACACACTGGTAGCACACAATATAAAAGAGATAGAAGGACCACTAACACAGCAATATTTTCAGATAGGTATTAACTTCGTTAAAAACAACGAATCAGGACTGTTTTAGTAAGGTCAAAAGCCCGTAGGTATACTTTTATTGATTTTTTAGTTATATTATGGCGTCATTCTCATAGCTTTCTATTGTTTTGAGGGTGAATCTTCAATTCTGCACGTCTTACAGTGCTGCTGTTTGCAGGCACGAGAGAGACATTATGCAAGTTAGCACTAACTAACTCTCTGTGACTAGGCTACTGTCATCAAAATGAAGCTAATTCATAAATCATTAATTTCATAACAACATAAGTTTTTTTTTTTACTATTGATAGGCACGCGCTTGACCACCATCTCACCTGATGGTAAGCGATGATGTTGGCGAAGATGGAGCACGCTTGCCTAGAAGTAACCTATTCACTCTGGACTTAAAGACTCCCAGGTTGTAGCTATCGGGAAACACCGGCAGGGAATTCCACTCCTTAGCTGTACGCATTAAAATACGCCGTTCGTCTTGTGGTCCGATGATGGAACGGGCTTGGCGGAATTAAATTATGCAATTCCGTCGCACATTCCCCAAAATGCAACCGGTAGAAAACCGACAAGCTAGCAACTCGTCGATGCTCAAGACTTTGGAGCTTCGTCGCGACGAACCTCTCATTGTCAATGATCCTCTTGGCTCGTTTCTCAATTGACTCAAGGGCATCAAACTGGTATCTAGCAGATCCGTCCCAAAGATGAGAGCAGTATTCCATACACGATCGAACTTGCGCTTGATAGAGTTTGAGCAGCTGTTCCGGCGTGAAGTACCGTCTCACCTTTGCTAGGATCCCCAACTTCCTTGCGGCTGCAACTTGAGCTTTTGCCTCTATGAAAGGGCCAAAATTGAGAGTAGATGTTAATGTAACCCCAAGAAGTTCAAGTTGGTCGGTAAATAAAAAGTGACATAAAAGCATAAAAGACAAAACATTACTTTCGAAAACTAAATTAACAATAACAATACAAACAACTGTTACTCAACTAAAAAACCATAACTTAAGTAACATTCGGTCGGCTGTTTGTAGTCTTCTCGCATTGTTTCTACTCGTAGTTTATCTTCTGTATCCTTATTTTGTGCTGCCACGAAGCCGCCGCAAGTCGCCGCCGGATCGTACCGGATCAGGTGGACCGGATTATTCCGGTTCGGTGCGGTTCAAAGCGGATCAAACACGATTTTAGACTTACGGGTAAGGTTCCCAGCTTATGTGAAGGTGGATAATGGGCGTCTGTTAAAATGTGATCCAGATTGGGACTGATTATGTTTATGTTGTCTTGATTAGGGTGATATTAATTCCGCCGTAATGCGATCCTGGTTGAGAGAAATAAAATAAAAGTTATTGTCGTTTTAGAATTATCTTGTATGATTGTTCCAGTTTTAGTACTACCGAATTAAAAGCATCATGTCCCATATAATAATGTAATGAATGCTAGCGTGATTGTTATATTTATGTCCTAAATATAGTGATGCCTAGTAACTTTTTAATTGAAGAGTTTTATTCTGTTTAAAAAACCGGGCTATAGATAGAGTATATTTCCTTTTCTGTAAGTATAAAGCTATATAACGAGGATCATTTGTCAGCGGTGGGCGGCTGTCAAAAGTTGCCAAACTTCCTCGTCGCCGGCCAAGTTTCGATTAACACCTGTACCTACTGGGTAGGAAATTGTGTCTCGTGCAATTTTTTATTGATATTTTTCCTGATGCTGGTGTTTAGCTGGATCAACATAATTTTAGTGGGATATTATGAAAGAAATTTTATTCAAAGAATTAAAGAGAGAAAAGTTAGGAAAACACTAATGTACAAAGTTTTCATTAGGTGATGAACAAGTAGTACCTACGTAAATATTTTATTAAAGACCATTAATATTTGACTGAAAGCAAAAGAGAAAACCTAGTGTCCTACGCAGCATGATTCTGAACCATGTTTGCAGTGGTCAGTATTTTATCTTTAGTCCTAGCCATATTCTAACGTCATTTAGGGTCGGCTCTCTGTATCTTTTTGTGTTTTTTTTGTGGTCGTCAGTATTTGACATTATAAATTAATTATGAGCTATTATTAATAATTTATAGATCAGCAATTGGCGTGTATAAAACCTATTTTTGCCATTTCCACGAGTATCGATCAATGTTTTTAATGATTTTACCAATCAATGGACACCCACGAATTTAAATGAAAGCTCTAACAATTGGGAAATGGTTGTAATATTATAATATAGTCATCATCTGTCTAGCCTTTTCCCAACAATATTGGGGTCGGCTTCCAGTCAAACCGGATTTAGCTGAATACCAGTATACCAGAGTATTACGCGGAACGGCTGCCTACCAGACCTCCACAACCCAGTAACTGGGTAACACGGTACTTCATGGCAAGACTGGAGTCAGATTTATTGGCTTCTGACTATCCGGAACGACTGCCAAAGATCTACAAATGACAGCCGGGACCAACGGCTTAACGTGCTTTCCGAGGCACGGAGGAAACTCGGTATGTTAATATGGTCACCCATCCACAGACCAACCTTGGCAAGCGTTGCTTAACTTTGAAGATCGACCCATGCGGCTGTTATTATCTAGCCACGAGCTCCTCAAACAACATTGCCTACTAAGTTATTTTTATGAAATCTAGTCCTATTAAATTATAGTAATGAGTCATAATATTAAAATCTGGCCCTATCATAATATTAAAATTGAGACCTTGTCCACAGAATTTACATACATACATATATAGCATAGTACGTATGTAGTTTCATCTATCGAACTCGGGCGGCTGTCATAAGTTGCCAAACTTGGCGCAAGTCGCCGGCCAAGTTTCGATTAATACCTGAGCCCGGTGTGAGAGTGTTTCCCAATATTTGCCTCGGCTATCAAATACATATTAATGGCGTGTGGGGACTGGGAGTTAATCTATGTAATATTTGTTAATTTACTAAGGTATTTAGAAATTACCTATAAAATTGCTATATATAATAGTTTTTTCTTTCCAGCCACTTTCAAATGTGATGTGTGAAATGCAAAAAACTTTACATTCAAAGCGTGTTATTTTTGTTTCAGTCAAGTATTTATTTGTTTTTATTTTTTTTCTGTAAGTAATGATGATGATGATGATGTGATCCGATCGATTTCGGCCAAGGCGATTGTTTCAACTCCGCTGCAGTTATCGTTCGTGAGCTCGCATGTGGCTTATGTAACCAACCTTCTTTGTGAAGATCCGCGCACATTGTGGGCACACCATCTATGAAATTATAGTTAACGGCCGCAGGTGGTCGGGTTCTCAACTGGCCACGCTTGGCATCAAGCTCAAGACGCAGCCGTACTTCCAAATCATGAACTTTGGTTTCTGTAATAATGACTACTTTTATAATAAATTCTATCTACGATTCGAGGAACATAAGCCTTTTTTTTTAAGGATGGGAAATCATCAAATGACTCCTCCCGCTCTGGGTGAAGCAAGAGGGAGTGTCAGACTCTTACTGACTAAAACCCATCCGTGTTTCTCCTGGTGCCCTTTGCGTTCCAAGGCTACGGCACCTCTTTCGAACAGATTCCGCAGCCCCAGGAACATAAGCCTGAGAATAGGTTCTATTCTATTTGAAAATGCGTAGTCAATAGCTAAATCAAGCCATGATACATTCAAAGAATTTCTAAGGATACTATCGATTCTATATTGTACGTATTTCTTTTGCTTGTAAAATTCAACGTTAAACTTTTTTCTTTTATTACCAAAACCGCAAAAGAAAATACCACAAGTTAGAGCATAAATTAAACATGAAAGCAAATGTTTTGAAGTGTCTCTTCCTCAAATATGCGAAGGTAATGATGTTACCAAAGTTCCCGGGGCCGGGACCCGGGACTTTACAAATTGAAATTATTTTTTCATTAAAATTCCCAACTTGAAAGTTATCAGGTGGAAGTTTCTTGAGTGGCCAATTCACGGCGCACTTTCAGTTAAATGATTCTTTCCAACTTTAAATAGATGTCTAGGTGGATATTAGGTAAGTTTGCGAAAGATCTCTTAAAGTTAATGACTAGTATTTAAGTTCACGTGAGGTTTGCACCTAATGGGAAGAAAAGTTAATTAGTTTTTGCTTTAAAATAACAACCTAAAGAATTTAAAAGTAAATGTAATCTTAGTTTGTTCACATTGTCAAGCATTATAGCGTTGAAATTATATATTATTAGGTGAGATATTTATGCAAATTTAAACTTTTTTGATGCATTAAAATACCAGTCAATCAGGCATCAAATAAATTTGTTTAAACTAAATACGGAAACTAAGTATGTAGGAAACTTACAATCCTCTAATAAATCATCGAATCAAACGACAAGCGTATCGCATCGCGACACGGGATCACGGGGCAGTCCCGCGGCCCGGGATCACCTTAATCCCGCAGGTGAACCGGGATTACGGGATCAAGGCGTAGCCCGCCCCTATCTATCTTGATGATGTATTATAGAGTTAAGTTCTATCGACAGATGTCATTGTTAGTTTGTGTTGTTTGTTTTAAGTGGAGTTATTAGTTTAATGGCTCCGTTATCATTGGTCAATAATTGAAGAACTTCAATGAGGTACCTACGTAAGACAAAAAGCATAATTATCTCGACTAAAATATCCTTAAGACCTTGGGGTCTAAAGTAATTTAAGCAGTTCTATTTTTTTTTTATCTGTTTGAAAGCAGTACATACCTACTTTACCTTGTATTTCAAAACTCATAATGAACCATTCAAAATTAACAAAAACACCAACTTGAAACAAATAAATAAAACAACGTTAATTATTAAACAACGTTTACAAAGAAAATTAGGGTTTACTTCTCCATTCTTGTATCGTTCAAGAATTTTAAAGTGGCGTCTCGTCGCGCCGGGACAAATAAGCGGGAGACACCGGGATCCTGGGACACGGGACAAATAAAATTAATTACTTATTCGCAGCACTACCTGGCTAACGAGGGGAGTCTTGTTGCAGCTTTGTTGCTTATTACTTGGTCCGATGACTTGACGGTGGTTTTGATGGAAAATATGTGGCTGAGTTTTAGTAAAAGTTGGTTTTATACTGTAGTCTGAAGGTATTAAGTGTTCACCCGAAAATTTAATAGTAAATCCTTCATCTGCATCACTTATTTCAGAAGTAGTTTGAAAAGGACTTATGACATTGTACATTCACACGTTTAGTTCCATGTTTTCGAATTCTTTGTAGTTAAATTTTTTATACATGATTTATAAACCTTTAAACCTCGAGGCTGTTCGTTCTTCGACCAAAATTCAATATTGGGACTGTTTAAAGTTTGCCAGTGTCTAAATTGACCAACATTTCTCAGTCTAATTGCAAAACAACATCAGTAAAATTTATTGGTCATTAGCGTCTACTTCAACCTGTTACTGTTAGCTATACATTTTAATGATCAATGATTCTGCAGTAATCTTGGCACCAATCCGAGCAATCCGACCCATCTTAAAGTAATGCTATAAATTAATTAAAAGCAAATCGAAAGTTCCAATTGATCGAAAGAGTTCGTGAGAGGAAATAAATGACATTGTTGTACTACTACTGTACAGCAATATTGCTAATGATAGAGGTCCTGAGCTCAACTCCCGGTTAAAGCAAAATTTTATTTAATCATGGCTTGTATACATGCCAATGACCTTGTGCATATAAACGGAGCTAACTATCCCTCTACACACTACTCCGCTACCCGCATTTTTATTTGTTTTACAACAAAAATAATACATGTTTTTAAAAAGTAGCCAAACCGAATCATCTTCGTTTGTTTTACAAAGCAATACATTTTTTTTTTTGTACTCTTTAATGGTTTCATCTCAATGATTTGGAGGTGAATTGGTGGTTTTCTTATTATGTGATACTGATAGATACATTCTGGCTAAACAAAATTACGTATCATATCTCGTAGATTACTTTTTTTTTTCAGATGTAATTTCTCTGTTAGCGCCGACGAAAAGTTGCTTCATCTGCACGCCTTTTTTAAGCATTTCTCGAGTTAGCAGCCTTAAACTCTATTAACAGTAGTGGTGTATAATATGTGGACTTAATGAACAAGACATTCTCTATCATTCAACATTTGGGTTGGCTTTTGGTTTTTCCGTTTGAAACTTCTCAGCACCAGCCCGGAATGTGTGAACTATATGGACATCATTGTCTAATCATTTGGGAAATAGAGGTATGAATGTCATGCTTATGAAAAGGTCCAACCAATCAATGGTCTTCTACCGTTTGTATTTTCGTGTTTTTAAATAGTATCTGTTAATGTGTTGTCTACTATGTATTTATTTTTATTTTACTTCTGTAAGTATTTATTTTCAGGCTTATTCTAAAAAAAAAGCTACATAACCATGTCGAAATCAGTTTAAGTACTGATAAGAAGATCTTAAATTTAATTTCTCTTTTGAGAAAGAAGCCTTTTTGTGTGAAAACATAATTAAAACAAAAGAAAAACACCTATCAATCAATATTCCCCTACCCTCGGAGTTTACTTTAGACCTTCGGGTCCCACTGACCAATATCCGTGCACATTTGTACCCGTCGCGAGTTGGCCCGGGTATTACTCCGCCGGATAATCCCGGACCACTATTAACCGGTTAGAACCCCAGGGATGTAATGGGGTTTTAGAAGAAAGTGACTGGCCTTGTGCGTGAAGTGTTGTGTTAGGGTTTATTAAGACTAAGATTTGAGGTTTTTTCTTCACAGAGCGGTATTTAACATTACAATGGGTATTTATTTTTGTGGTTTTGCCGGTTTTCAGTTTAAAAAATACGCGATATCATGTCACATTGCGCAAAACTCCCTCTCAGTGCAGCGTTCAGGGCCCCAAGTCTGCTATTTTTTATAAATTCGTCATTCCAACACGATCCCATTGTCATTTTGCTAAAAGTTCGTTATCTGCTAATTCATAATGGTCGATCACTGGTCGGTCAATGGTCTCGTAATAGAAATAAATTTCCGTATTGCCCTTATTATAAAACCCGTTACTAGACATGGTTATCGAAAATACTACTAAATTTGAACATTAAGTTATAGTAACTACGGTTTCATTTATATTTATATTTTTACATATTATTTATTTATTTGTATTCTATGTACGAGATTACCATTCTATGCCATTTTTTTTGTAATGGAGTGTCAGTGGTTGACCATTGGAAAGTCATAATGACGCTTTTATATTAGTAGCTTGCAACCAAACTTGTCAAAATCAACAATTATGCAATCAAATATAGACCATTCTAATGTAATAGTAATAATCCAGACTATTGTAATAGCAGACTTGAGGCCCAGATTTTCTGCATACGAATTCCTTTCTATCTCAAGAACTATTGTTTCCTAAAGAAACTACCACCCTTCTTCCGAACTAGTCCATGCTCTGTGATTTAAAATAAAATTATGTTATCAAAGAACAACTCAGCGCGATAAATCAATTAAATATCATATGCATACAAAATTAGTAGGAGTACATTTTAATAAAAACAATTAGCTTTTGCCCGCGGTTACAAACCAACATTTTTCAAAATTGACTCGGCGATTTAGGCGCAAAAGCTTCATAATCATAAACACACAAACTTACCTTCGCTTTAAAGTAATATTAACGATGTTTTTTCAATACAGCCCTTATTCCCTTCGTTCAACCGTAACCATTCACATATTTTCCTTATAAACATACGTATAATAAGAATAAACAACGTAAGCATGCCTTAATGCACTCACGATATTAATTTCACCCGAATCCGTCCCTTTGTGACAAAGAAAAATTGTAACGAATTGAGTGGGAGCCTTGAACAACCTGCGTGGACAACCTTTTGCTATGGGTCGAGTATTTTGTGTTCTGTAGGAAAGGAATAAGGTTGAGATTGGTTTGTTTCTAGTTTGTGTTATATTGAGGCTCAAGCTGTGAGCAAATCGCGATTAATAAGTAGGCATTTAATAAACATCCACCTGTGTACATATTTATTAATTAATCTTCTTTCTACAAAAGACAAAAAAAATAATTGTGTATTTTGCTTTATTTCGTGAATCATGGAACAGTTTAACTAAGGGCAATAATATAAAATAACTTTTTATTTAAATACACATACAATACACATAAAGTTCTATGGATACCACTCTGGGATTCCCTGAGGATCATGCAATATCAAAAAATTATGTCTACGACAACATACCAAACTCATTCCGATGTAGGGTAGCTAAAATCTACGACGCATCCTACGATAATTTCCACTTGCTTCTCTCTATTAGATTGACAAACAAAATCGCCTCAGCTTATCGCTCGTCCCCCACAAGGTAGTAGCAAGGTAAGTCAGTCAAGATGGCTGTCATTAATAGCGCGGGAGAGTAATGGCGCCCTGTAAACGTACAATAATGCGCTTGTTAGCTGCGAGTGGAGTGATTCATTCGTTCTGTGCGCTTTGTGGCGCTTTCCCAATGTGAGCAGTTATTGTTGTCTGATGGGAATTTGATGGAACGTGTTGCAAACCGTCTTAATGAAAATTATGATAGTTTTTAATCGGTGGGTTGCCATTTAATTGCATTTTTTTATTTTAGACCAAAATAATATTTCTTGTACTTTATTCGAATTTGAGTTGCAATATCTTTGAAGCGATACAACACAACAAAATGTGTCAAAAACTTACTTATCGTAAATTAGAGGTGATCTTGAGATTTTGTGACGGCTATGCGAATGCGTATGCTTCTTAAAAAACTTTTTCACAAAACAATAAAACCGACTTCCAAAAACAAAACACTACAAAGTATAAAATAACTTTAATTTCGGAAGTCAGTGTTTTTGGTATTTTTTTTTGGTTTTTGGACATCGACTTTGTATGTGGTTTCACTTTTTAGTGGTACGCAGGTACCACTAAAAAGCGGCGTGATGTTATGTTATGAACTGGTGTTAAAACACAACAGACATGCGATTTCAGCAGTCCCGATACATTTGCTATCATTGATTGAAGAGTTCCGTTGCCTACCTCTAAAGTTCTTCACCAAATCTTCACCAAATTAAAATGGGACCAGTCCGGCAAATACTCTTCCAAACAAAAAAATTATCATCCAAATCGGTTAAAAATTGGCGAAAATATCGCTGAACAAACATTTTTCATGGGATCCCATCATCAGGTCCTGATTTATACCTTCCATCATCAGCACAGCAACATGAGATGATGATTATCAGGCACAAATATCATGAAAACCATTGCATACAATGGTTTTCATGATATTTAAAGTTTAAAGTTTGAGAGTTTCCCTCAATTTTCATGGGATCCCATTATCAGATTCTGGCTTGGTGACAATGGGACCACCTCAGGAGTATCTAGTACCTTTCGAATAAAAAAGAATTTTTAAAATCGGTCCACAATTGGCGGAGAAATCGGTAAACATAGATAAAAAAAATACATACAGCCGAACATAGAACCTCCTCCTTCTTGAAGAAGTCGGTTAAAAATAAGAGAATTGTGCCTCCGTTTAGCAGTAGGTAGTATTGTTTAACAGATAGATTTGTAAACTGGCCATACAGTGATTTCTTTAATATATGGAGACCTTTTTGTTACAAATATTATAATTTATTTAATGATTTTATGTATATCTTGGCACCCGGATGCACCATATCCTGGAGTAGGAATAAGGATAATTTTTAAGCTATTGCATAGCTTCTATCGCGGGCCTTGAGCGTGGAGACCGAATCCAGAAATTCCGTAACGAAAAAAACCTAACACCCCTCACTCCGACCGGCACAGCGGTGATACTTTTTAGTTTTACTTTTTACTTTTTTTTAGCTCAAAGTGTAACTTGAATTAATATGAAAGAAAAAAAAATACTGCATAAATAAAATAAATATATAATTATAATTGCATAAGTTGATAAAAAATGCTATGCAATAGCTTTACCGCGGCAGTCTCCGAGTGCCACACGTCTTTTTAACTAGACGAAACGTTTATCATCATCATATCAGCCGAAAGACGTCCACTGCTGGGCATAGCCTCCCCCAAGTGTCGCCACAACGATCGGTCCTGTACGTCTCGCATCCATCGGCTACTCGCGACCCGAGCCAGGTCATCGGTCCACCTTGTGGGAGGCCTTCCAACGTTGCGTCTTCTGGTATTCAGTCACTACTCCAGAACTTTTCGGCCCCATCGACTATCTTTTCTGCGAGTAATGTGCCCTGCCCACTGCCACTTCAGTTTGGCTATCCTTCGGGCTATGTTGGGCTTGGTTCTCTTGCGGGCATCATCATTTCTGATTCGATCACGTAAGGAAACTCCAAGTATTGCCCTCTCCATTGCACTTTGAGTGACTTTTCTGTTAAGGTCCATTGTAAGCGACCATATTTCCGTTCCATAAGACATCAACGTTCGACAAAACGCTCAAGTATGATAAATCTGAACTTTCAGGCAGGCAAAGACACTGGCAGAACTTAGTCTTCTTGAACAAATTAAATTATTATTCTAGGTTAGGACGCGAAAATGTAAAATTTAACACATTAGCCATAAAACACGGTTAATGTGTGCCATGCAAACGTGGTGGTAACAATAATATCCGGGCAGAGTGTGGAACGGCACATAAATACGTGGAGCCTTCCTGTCCACTGTTTTAGCTAAATTTTATGTTCTACTTGTTTAGGAGAGGGAGGATTTATGGTGATACATAATAGGAAGAGGATTTAGAGACTGTACTAGGAGCTCATAAAAGCAATAAAGTCTTACTAAAGAAATAAAAGAGTATGCAAAGGTAAGTGAATTTATTGAGCGTTCTTCTTGCTCGTTCTTCGCTATAGGAACATATTGAGGTATAATTATAATAAAGAAACATAGAGCTAGATAAACCTGGTCACACATGCCTTTCGCAAGAGTTTTATCTGCTAGACCGAACAATTCTTAATTCCAAAAAGGGTGTTATTAGTTTAAGCAAACAAGAAGAAGCAAAGCAAAATGCCTTGAGTTTTAAGCTGAGTTAGATCAGCGACTAAATAAAAAAAGAAAAAAAAAATTGACTAGTTCCGCCATTGATGCCAGTCAGCACTGAACAACAAATGCATTTTTCCATGAGGCCGTTAGAAGGCTTAATTCACGAAGCGCAGGCTTGACAACATGAACCCCCAAGTCCTAACGCAGGTGGAGAACGTAGATCGGTAAGTAAAAATATTACTATATGTATATCTATATACGTATATTTAGCTATAATTCCTGTCTATCCTGATGGGAAGCTGTCTAGCATTTATAGGATACTTCCCCCTTTATAAATTATAGCATATGTGTAGCAACATCACCATAAAGTTTCACCAAAATCCGTTCTGCAGTTTTCGCGTCCATCCACTCTCACATCCTTTCGCGTTTATAAAATAAAATAAAATAAAAATAAAATAATCTTTAATTCGGATAAGCAACATCCATATGGGTTAGTAAACAAAAAGATAACTTATTCCTATGTTAGTAAACTTATATCTACTTAGAGACAAGGATGTTGTTCGAGATACATCTTCGAACAACATCCCCTAACAAAGGAGAGTCGTATCTCCCCGCTATAGTCTTCAGGATGGAGTTGGAGCTGACCCGCACTCTACAAAGCAAAGAGGCAGATTTCTGTCTGACGATGGCGTGGAAACCATCGACGTGTGCTTGTGCAAACATATCTGATGCACTGCAGAAACGGGGCAGCCCCATCAACATCCTGAACCCGTTATTATACTGGACCCGTAGGGCGCTGATAGCCCGCTGAGTATAGTTGGTCCACAGGCTGCACGTGTAAAACACTTGGCAATAAGCTTTAAAAAGCGTTATTTTGACTTCATCGCTACAGCGTGCAAACCTGCGAGCCAACATGTTACATCGAACTGCCAGCGCCCTACGTTCCCTCTCAATATCCACTTGGTCACTAAGGTCGTCAGTTACATAATGCCCCAAGTATTTGAACTGGTACACTCGCAATATGTCATTCCCATTCAGTTTAATCGGAGGCACATACTCAGGACATTTAGCACCTCCAGCCTTAAAGACCAAGAACTCGCTTTTCTTGACATTATAAACTAGGCCATGCTCACGAGCATAGCCCTCACAACAACTCAGCAGCTCTCTAAGCGCCCTAACCGCAGGGCTCAGCAGCACCATATCGTCAGCGTAGCTGATGTTGTTTACACTGACGTCATCAATGCGACACCCGATTTTCTTGCTGCTGAGCTCAACGATCAGGTCGTTTATATACAGATTAAACAGTTTTGGTGACGTTATCCCTCCTTGTCTAACCCCGCACTCTAGCCCATACGATACAGATAGTCCATCTGCCCATCTCACACTGTTCGTCTGGTTGTAATACCAATACTGGAAGATACGCAACAGCTCCGCTGGCGCTTTCCTCTCCCGCAGCTTTTTCCACATAACCTCGTAAGATACAAGGTCAAAGGCACGGGAGAGGTCTAAAAAGCAAGCATACACTGGTGTACGACGTTTCGTGTAGTATTGCACCGTATGTTTAAGGCTGAGAATCGCACTTTCAGTGCCAAGATCATTACGAAACCCAAATTGTGCGTCGTGTAAATTCAATAAACCACCCAACCGTGCGTCCAGCAGACTGTCGAGCATCTTCGCGACAATAGTAGCCAGGGAGATGGGTCGATAGTTACACTTATCAGCAACATCACCCGTTTTATTTTTAACAATAGGCACGACAATTGTTCGCATGAGATCAGAGGGAAGGTACGAGTGACACATACAAAGCGAGTAAAACATAGCAAGTACTCTAGCTATATGAGGACCGGCATGTTGCAAGTGCTCAATGCTTAAACCATCGTGACCCGGGGACTTCCCTCTTGTCATTTTCTTAATGGTGCTTGACACCTGCTGGGCCGAAAAACGAACCAGATCAGAATCACGACAGCATCCGTCATCGACCACTCGCAACGATGACCCCAGTGGTGACTCCACTTTAAAGTGGTCCATAAACATGCTGGCTATGCTGTCCGGCCGATCAGCACCACCGACACTCACAGGAAGGCCAGGCTTAATATCAAACTTTTTGGTAGCCTTCCAGAACTTCTGAAAATTATTGGCTTTACGGAGGGATGCTACAATATCAAGCTTAATTTGTTCTTGATGATTCTGGCACCACACTAGTTTGCTTTTAAACACCTTTCGCGTCCGGCGCATGTCATTGTAAATATCGCCTGAAGTTGGTTTATTGTGCCATACCCACAGCTGATACTTAAGCCTCGCCTCCGCGTGGGCGCCTCGCACGTGCTTGTTCCATCCAACAACACGGCCAACATGTCTATGAGTCCGAGTTTCCACTTGGCTCTGTATCGCGGCTTCTGACAAAGCAGTAACAATACTGTTATACATTTTGTCCAGAATCACCCTATGCTCAGCATTATTACAGTGACTATCGCTGCACAAACCAAATAAAGTATAAGTAGTAAGTAAAATGATTTAAAAGTAAACCTACTTAACTCCATTTCGAGTTGCCACTACTGAAAGCCTGCCGATGTGATCACTAAGTCCTGCTCACACATCAACAATGAGGCGCAATGAGGGTAACACTCAGTCTGTACCTTTGTTTCATTTCCTGATACCAACCTATTTTTTCACATTCTAAGTCGATAGCTTTGGGAATGTGGAAAGGGCTTCTTTATTTTATTTAATTTTTATCATTTTCACAAAGCACGTATTTTAGTTTATCATCATCAAAAACCATTTAAATTGTCAAAAATAATATTTATTTTTGTATGTTTTTTGGGAGTTGCTAATCGTAGCTTGTACGTAAGCACAAAACCTCTAAACTTTAAAATTAAAAGTGCCAAGTGTGTGATTTACGTCGTACGTATATTTGTTTTGTTTAAAATTAACAAATCTAAGAATTGATTAATGCGTCCATAATGAAAAATGCTTAATTCCTTGTTCTGAACATCCGATCAAAGTTTATGTATATCGTCCGGAACACAGTGTAGGTTTTTTGAGCACCAAAAATTGTTACACATTTTAATCACAATCTTTTATAGCGGTCTTATTACAAAAGCAAATCCTTACTAATTACTTTGTTTTGAAAGTGGATCCTCAAAATTCAGTACCTACCTAACATTTTAACCACCTCTAATATTCCCTGAAGCCGTCTCCACCCTCTACCCCGATCACGTTATTAGGTATGAGCGTTCCAAAGCCGAACTGCGGATTTCAATAAAGCGCAACCTTTTGTTAGACGTGTGCTACCAATATTTGAGCCAATATTTGAGCCCGGCTCCAGCTGCGATATTAAAAGATTCATTTCACAATGAGTTCGGAATCATCTTTGTGATGGCCAGGGTAGGTTGGGTAGGTCAGGTTGAACGAGGACTGATATGGGTATTTGACGAGGTTTTATTTAAAGAACGGGTTTAAACTTAGCTGTTTGATTTCATTATACATGATAGACGACTGCCTTTTGGCTATGGTTTAATGAATCAGTTACTAGAGTTAGTAATTCATTTAATAGTTCTGGCTGACATTTTGGCTTATTATTACATAATAGGCTTACGTAATAAAAAAATATGCTATTGTTATAAATACGCAGTAGACATACAGCGATCTGCGCGTTTAATACAATAACGCGTTCCGGGTGCTGATGGGGCTGCAGCGCCACTGCAGCGCGTCCGCGATGTTCGCGGCGGCTGACACAGACAGCTTTGCGGCCATCATGCGCAAACGGTGCGCTTCTATGACAAACTTGCAACAGTCTCAACACCATCCTGCGAGCGCTGGCGGACCGGTGGGACTCTCCGATGCTGGCTCGCTGGATACGGCTGCACGCAATCATATAGTGATTTGCCACCATTATCGGTGAGTCCACCTGGATCTGCCACTCAGTCAATATTATTACTAACATTAGTTTGTAATTTTACTAAGAAATATGGATGCTATGATATCTGAAACAAATGATATATTATTGTTATAAATATTTGAGAGACTATCAGCCTTCTCCACCTGCGATGAATCTGAAGCCATTAAATTGACCTAGTAAAAAAAGAAAGTCAAAAGAGAAGGTGTATGGAAACCTGCAATTTGAGGACCTTATGAACGCAGCAAATGCAGTCGTTACCGTGGCCATCTACTGGACCAAAATCAAATTTAATATATAAAAGTTAACCATAGACTCAAAAAGAAGAAGAAGAAAGCCCAAGCGACATGGGTTTCATCGTGCGAGCTAATGAGCGGAATTCCGGAGCCTGTTTCCTGATAAGTACAACATTTGGATCTTTAAGTCAAGAGTTAATATGTAACGTCCATGCAAGGGTACTGCATTGTCGAACACTTTATCGCCTTAGCCTCATCTGGTGAGATTGTGCTCAAATGTGAGCCTATCTATAATAAAATATTAAAAATAAAAAACGCCTATTCAATAACTTAAAGTGAAATGTAAACAACACAAATCTGTCGAAAAACCAAG
Organism: Lacanobia oleracea; assembly: GCA_950371165.1. NCBI lineage: Eukaryota > Metazoa > Arthropoda > Insecta > Lepidoptera > Noctuidae > Lacanobia > Lacanobia oleracea. Next base: position 1,601,991 of record OX493387.1, read on the forward strand.
CAGATCCCACCACCTGACCCTCAGAAACTTCTCTCAATTACAATGAATACTTTATTCATACCGCACAACTTGCTCGGTTTCCATGATTTTTATACTCACCGGGAACTTTGTCCGCCATTATCTATGCATTGTCTCGAGACCTTATACTTATTTAATTTAACGGTAGGGGGCGCAGCATCTGTGTGGTAACTTTCTGGAGATTGTTTGGAGTTCAAATTTAAATGTTAAAGTATGAAGATCTTCGTACCTGGTAGATTGGTTTGTCTGAAGACAGTTATTTTTATTACGAGGAATAATAAATTATAATACAAAAAGTTTTATTTCAAAGAACAAAAATGTAAGGGACTCCTGTTATTTCCGTTTTAAGAGTTGTATTTTGCATTAATCGAGTTTTTGTTTGATATATGCCTGAAATTTCAAGTACAAGTGCAACATCTGCTTAATCGTCTGCATTCATAACAACACTCACAACTTTATTCGGGTCGGCTTCCAGTCAAACCGAATTCAGCTGAATACCAGTATTTTACCAGAATTAAACTGGGTATCACGGTAGTTCTTGCATAATCGTCTGTATAAATTTTGTAAGTAAACCATCGCAATTATGCATACATTATATAATTGGAAAATTAATAACCATAAAATGAATAAACAAAGATGCAGGAACTTCCATTAAAGTTATGAGCCCTACACAGTCCCACGTAAGTTTGCTATGAACATTTTACTTTGCGCTTCTTACCTATGCATGTGTTTTGCTGCTAATCGTGATAATAAATAATAAAAAATATACTATTATGTTTGACATCTCAATCATTTTTAGAACAGCAATCATCCTGAATAAGTCAAATCACTCTAAAATAAAAATTGACCTGTTCTCCTTGTGAATGGGTAATGTCAATGAAATATTCAGCGGTTGACGTGCAGGTGGCTCCATTGCGGCCGGTTTCTTTATGCATGAGAGCTTCTTGTGATTCGGAACGCACGTTCTCGATATGTAGCCCAAGAGTAGCCAAGTAGTTGGGTCTGGAGATGGGACAGATTGAACGGGAATTGTGCCTACAAGGTGTGTCACTGTTGAAGACAAAGAAAGAGTATTACGAATGCAAACCTCATGGTAACTTGGTGCTAGTTGTAAAAGGGCATCCTTAAACATTTAGCCATGGTATTACAGACATATTTCAGCTACCTGCACATAACAGAAGGAAGCAAAAAACAGAGGTTTCATGATGGCTACAAACTGGATTACTAGTCTGACAAAATTTGAGTACTACTAATTATAGCCTTCCTTAAAGCTTCTTTTATTACAACACAGCAGAAACCTATGTAAGAGTAAAAAGTCTTTTATTGACCAATCATTTTGATTCCAAAAGCTTATTTTAATGTCTTGAAAATGCATTAGAACCTGTCAATATAGTCTATCTTTCAAGAGAAACCTAATTGGGTTCCTTTCGTATTCCTCACAGAGGCAACTCGAGTATCTTATCTACTCCCCCGTCTGCACTACCTATCAGTTTGGGCAGCGTACCTCAGAACATTTACATTTATATTGGCCGGAGACGTCCAGCGCCCTCTCAAGAACTCCTCACGGCGGAGAAAGGAATCAATTCCATTACAATACTTTTTGGTTATCCTCTCTATGGCTGGCATTTTGTTACCTTTGTTAGGTATGTGAGATGTAATTTAAAGTAAACTCTAATAAGATAAGTACTAATGGATACAATTAGCTTCTGCCTGCAACTTCGTCTGGAATTGCTAGCTGAAATTTTATACCATGGCTTTCAGCGATAACATAGTATTCTATCAATGAAAGAATTTGTCTAATGCGTAATATAAGCAACAATTACATACATTATCTATATATATACAGCAGATTAAATAACGATTTGAGTTTCATGAAATATGTATATAGTATGCAGTACTGAACCAGCCATATTAGCTGTAGAAGCGATGACCGTTGGGGTAGACGAGTTCATGAGTCGAGATCGCGAATCGGCAACCGTAAGGTAGGACGCCCTCAGGCTAGGTGGAGCGACGATCTTCGGTAGCAGCTGGATGAGTGCTGCCGAAGCTCGAGCCAAATAGCGTGCACTTGGAGAGGCCTATGTCCAGCAGTGGACTGTTATAGGCAGATGCTGATAGATAGATAGATAGATAGATAAAACATTTATTGGAACAAGGTAAAAAACAACACAAAAGCACAATTGCAACACTAGAAAATACAAATAATTACCTAAATGAAAACACATAAAAAAGAAGAGGCAGAATTTATGGTGACATGATGATGATGCAGTACTGTGTGCGTGGATCCTCTTTACTCATGACCACCACAGCATCAGCATAACCCGTTTCTTAACTTTTTATCAAGAAAGTGATCCTTTCAAAAAAATCATATTCTCAAGTTATGCTAAAACCAAAGCTTACATAACAAGTCCATTAACCTCCAAATCAAACCGTCCTCGTCACAATCCACGCTACCTTTCCAATTAATCTCCACCATGATTAGTATTCAAACAGCATTTACATCCAGACCAATCTTCTCAGCATCTTTCAAACTTAGGACTTGCACACCGCGCACCATCTGCAAGTATACCTTCGATTGCCGACAAGTGCCATGAATTATTCAACGAGAAAAGTTTTGTTCAAGGAGTTTACAATACAGCTAAGGAATTAGGGGATGAAGGAAACAATGAACACATTATTGTGGTTAGTTTACGGTGTGACTTCAATAGAAGGCTTATAGGTGATGAGACGTTGGTGGCTCAGCTTCACAACCTAGCTCACCGGCGTAGTGTTGCTTGCCTGTCGGTCTTATATAGACTGTACTTTGGAGAGTGTGCGCAAGAACTCCACGACCTGATCCCAGCATCGCCCTTTTACTACGAAATACCAGACGTACTGCGGGGTACAATCCGTATTTGGTCGATATCCCGTCTAGTTGTACCCAGCGCATCTCTTCCACATTTAAGGTTTGGAACTGTCTGCCGGCCTGCCTTCAAAACAAGAGTGAACGGGCAACTTCTGGGCACGCTTGCTCCATCATAGACCTCATCTATCGATTTACATCAGGCGTGATTGCGGTCAAGAGCAAGCCCATTACCAAATAAAAATAATAAAAAAAGAATGTTTTTTAAATATCTCTTGCTAGATGACGTTAATATTAAACTTACTTAACTAGAAGGACGCAAATATGCATTATCATGAGATTTTTAGGATAAACATGTTTGTCGTTCTGAGCTCTTGGGCTCAAATTGACACGAAAAAAATGGATTTTCTTATATTGTTAAATGTTTTATTTGTTGACTGTACCATGGTCATAAAAGTCAAGTACCTTTTGTTTTTTTGTCACAAAAAACATGTTATTGCTTATTTGCCGGTTAAAAGTTTCGTATAGGTTGTTGTAATTTCAGCAGACTTATAAAAAATAAAGAATTAAACACCCACATTTCACACTCACACAGCATTGCTATGACGTATCAGCTAGGCGTTTCTCATCTTATTTTATTCGCACGAAATTCCTTCATCATCTCTCTTTCCCAACACGTCAGGGTAGTCTAAACAAACTAAAAAAGCCCCCATTGATCATAAATTTAATCACACGTAACGATAGCTCGTCCATAGGTAGGGGATTATTAGGGCTTCTGAATGAGATGGGAATGAACGATCGAGGTGAATGACATTGATTGATTCACCTTCATTCATAGATGATTGTATCGACACACCTCACCAATCTAACTACCACTTAATTTTGGAATTTTGAACCTTGAAACGAAAGCCATAAGGGTGGTTGGCCTAGTATAATAAGTTGGTAAATAGAAGAATAGCTCCTTGAATTTGACAGTGAAACGGATTGATATCTGGGAGGATTTATCATAAGCTAAGTTTCGTAAAGTATACACCTTTGTTAGATGTTTGCATAGATATATTGCTAAGGATTTTATAGAGAGGTTGGTATTCATAAGTAATTTACATGTTCTTCTCATCGAGTCGATGGTGAACTTCTTAATTTTTTTGGGCCCGTAGGTGACTACGTTGATTGCAGCGTCGGTGGCAGTCATTAAATCCCCTAAAGTACAGGTGTACGGGTACTTGGGGCACTCCAACGTGTGGCTCATGTTCTGGAGAGGAGCACCGCACTTACATTGAGTATCCATGAATCCCCATTTCGCCTGATTATGTTTGCAGCGGCTTACTTGGGTACGAAACCGGTTCAGTGCCTTCCATATAGGCCACTACAGATCACGTCCAGGTGGCAGAAATTCTTGGGGTTGCAAGTATTCGGGTGATGGGGGATAATGTTTATCCCGCAGCTTAGTTCTCGCATAAGGTGGACGGTCTTGGATGGCCTCTGTGTGACAAAGAAAACTCTCCCGGCTCTTCATATGTTAATTGACTTAGATAGATGGGTCATTGGTCTTGTCCGTTATGGTTTACCCAGTATGCTCTGCATTTAGTATTCTTATTAGTCAATCGTTGTTAGCCCACAGCTGGACAAAGCTTGCTATATCTGCTACCTTCTCCAGGCAAACTGTCAGGACTGACTGGAGAACTTAAAACTTTAACCGCTAACGTGCCAATTTGGAATCAGCACGTCAGTGATTTTGAAGCCCACCACGTGATGACCCTGGGCCTTCTGTTTTTCATCTTGCGGCAATTGAATAATTTACCCTAAAAAGTAGGACTTAGATTTCTGAAGGTGCAAAACTACAAACTAAATAGAACCATTTACATGCACTTTTGACTGACAAGGACTCGGTCAGTCAGAGATTTTAAACTGAAATATTATATTTTTTTAAGTGTAAAATAAACTTTAACCAAGTAGATTTACTGTAAGTCGCAAAAAATACATGCCATAACGAAACCCTCATATTAGTAGCGCAAAAAGTAATCTCTCAATTTTGCCACAACTCCGTTATCGCTAATAATAACCGCCAATACATAAAAATACACAACAAATTCCATCCAATCCCCCTTATTTGTACCTAAACAGGGTCCAGTAGGATTAAGTGGTAATCCCTTAAATTGGACACAGTTTCACCTGTCCGCTGCGCCCGGCTTTGTCCGTGTAATGAACTAAAACAAAAAACGTTAAAAGTTAATCTCTTATGTGTATAGACTTTGGAAGGTCGTTTGTTTGTGTTCGGGTGCGGAACCTTCATTATTTATCTATTTTTACGGTGTATAAGAGTAAGCTTCTTGTGGTTTGTTGAGTAACAATTTGAAAAGTTAATAAGTGAACGTTTTAATAAGTTACAACTTAGAAGGAATGCATATTTTTTATTTGTGTTGGGTTTGCTCTTGACTCTAGTCTAGGTCAGAGATGACAGACAAAGTCTACGATGGAGCGAGCTTACCCAGAAGGAGCCTGTTCACTCTAACTTTGAAGAGATTAGGGTTGTAAGCGTTTGGAAACACAGACGCAGGCAGCGAGTTCCACTCCTTTGCTGTGCGAATTATAAAAGACGTTTGGAAATGCTTAGTGAGAATGGAGGAAGAGATGGTAGGTTGCTGTGCGTCTGGTTGTCCGACGGTAGAAGGGGACAAGTGGGATGAGGTCGTAGAGTTCTCGAAGACATTCACATCTCGAGAAGAAATACGTGCTTTTTGTCGTTTTTTTTCTAACTGTATTATACTCGTATATCTTCAGGGTTCCCTAACGCAAGGATAAACTATGGAATCCTATTACTAATCTTTCACAGTGTCCGTCCGTCTGTTAGCGACTGTTTCTCGTGAATAGGTAGACAGTTGTAAAATTAATCAAAATCTGTTGAGTATACAACAGAGAGTCGCAGAGTAAATTGTGAGCATGTACGTTAAATGAACGCACGTAGATAGCAGTTAAAGAGTAAAAATCCAACTAAAAATAAATCCCAGATAAAATGAAACTATCGAACACTGACCACCGATCGGCCACACTACTAATAATTCACTAATTGTCGACGTGCCGTGCGTGTGTGTGTGTGTGTTGCCACAATTCGGACTTTATTCCCACACAAATCCCTCCATACATTTTTATTGGCTCGTCCACCTTCAGCCCTCCGATACGTGCGCTGAGTTTTTATTTAAGGGTTGGTGGAGATTGGCGGTTGGAACGCGGCGTTTTTGGTATCCTTAACTCTAGAATACGTTTTATCTCAGTACTGCTTTATAGTCTACCTTTCTGAGCTAAACTATCAAAGTGCCAACAAAAATAAATATTTGAAATACCTTTACGTCATGAAAACCGCTTGTGAGGGCCGCTATTAGCAAAGGAAGAATTCTTTCTCGTAATTAAATTATGTCTCATGGAATATGAGGAATCCTTATTTTCATGTCCTGGTGCAAATTTTGACTCTAGGCTGACTGGGCTACTAAAAATACCTAACTGAATCTTAACTTATACATATTTGTATGTGTTCATTTTTAACGCTTTCGTGCCTAAATCAATTACAGTATAGAGATAGAAGGAATTTTAGAAACGGTTATGTGGATATAAAAAGTAGTCCTTTTTATGTCCATATTGACGCGAGCGAAGCCGCGGGCAATAACCAGTCAATTACAATTCGACTACTTTAAAGGGTCAGCTACTACGAAGTTTCTTTTGAATTTCATTGTAATTCCTCACTTCAAAACCTGACTCCTACACACTTGCTACGCCGTAGCCCATAAGTTAATTCCCGATTTTCCACACAGCTACGAACCGCGTCCTACCCGCTACGCGTGTGCTACGCCGTAGCACGCCACGTGAACTGTGTGATTTGTTTCCGATTTCGCGCGAGCAGGTAAACACCCGTGCTACACACTATTATTTGTTATTTTGTAGTTTATTTCCTCTTGCAAGAGGAAAATTCTTGAAAGTTGATGTTTGTTTGTGTTTTATTGGAATAAATGTAGCTTGTAATAGAACTAACATTCGTGTATTGTAACTGCTTTTGATTTTGCGTTGTGTTATTTTAACAAAATTATTAAAATTGTTAGGACAAAAAAAGGTTAAGGTGTGAATGTCTTAATCTACTGTTGATGACAAATTCAAATTTTACGTATAAAATTCAATAAAAAAGTTTTAGTAATTATGTCTATATTGCTGGTGGTAATCTTTAGAAGTTGTGATCCAATATTAAAAGGTTTTTCTTTGAAACAAAACTACAATTTTACCTAGTTTCATAGCCCATTTTTAACCCCAAAAAAAGAGGTCAGGCAAGGTGCTGTGAAATGGGCCACGGAAAAAAGTTGGACCTAATTAATAACTTAAAAAAAAAAATCAGTTCACAAAAACCATTTCAAATTCACAAAACTCCTTACAAATTTCCAACTCTATAAAATCTGACAATCAAACTAGTTATCTCGTCTCCTCAGAGGATAATATTTTAATTAAACCTCTCTCAAGTTATTACTGTTTGCCTCAAACTTGCCCACCTCACCGGATTAATATGTATGATTGCCCTTTTACATTCAGGGGTGTAGAGGGGTGTAGAGGGGTGGTGGGTTGAATTATTGATAGGATTGCGTACTATTTTTTTCTAATGTGTACGGAGGATTTAATAATTTTCGTGTTGCTCAGATACTCAGTTTGGATGTCAGGTAAAATATTGGAAATCAGCTGCAAAATGAATCCAATATACGTAGTTGTGCGAAGGCTTGGCCGTGCAATCTAAACATATACATCAGCCCGAATATAAACTATCGAGCAGTTGCCGGCAGCGGACACAACGACCGTCCGGGCGGAGAATCCTCCCTTTTCTATGGAGGTTTGCGCGACTGTACTCTCTGTACCGCATACCTCCATATGTTAAAAACACTAAATTATAGATATTACAATATCCATAATATAGTCTTTTGCTTATGAATTGTTTTACTATTGGAACTTAGGTACTTTTCCAATTAATGGTTATCTTCTAAAATCTAAATTAAGTAACTGAAATTAACCCCTACCGTAACTATGAGTTCATTTCAGTTAATACATAATAAAAAAACCACCAGGAAAACCTGGATGTTTTCTCAATTTGAGCAGAAAGCAACCAGAAAACACATATTTTTCTTTCACTTCTAACCCAGAACATTAATACTAAACCAATATTCTATAAAACTTCACGTAACTGTGAAACTTTAGTTCAAAACTAACTCCACTAATAATAACACGATCCCATCTTTGATTGATATTTTAGTCCGAGTCCATAACAAAACACCTAAGTTGGACGCAAACCCGAATCGAAATCTATTCAAAACTCAAACTGATAACTTAAAGTTTTACGTTTTCGTTTCATCGGCGGAAAGTTTTGGGCGCGCTTGCCAACTCGTGTTGGTTCTGTCAGTTTACTTAGTACCTAAATAGTTTTTGGCTAAGTAATTGCTGGTATTATAACCAAGGTTGGTTGGATATCAAAAAGTTTAAGGGTGTTCGTTGATTCCTCGAACTGAAAATTGGGTTGAGTGAGTTAAGAGAATTAATGAATCTTTTAGTCTAGAATTTGGACTACAGTTGCGTACTAATACTTGCTAAAAACGACATCAAAAATCATATAATACCTTACTAGTACCTTACTAGCAGTAGTATATTTTTATGATAGGAAATCATCAAATAACTCCTTCCCTTCTGGGCAGAGCAGAAGCGAGTTTCAGACTGACTGACGAAAACCCATCCGTGTTCCTCCTAATTCCCTTTGCGTTCCAGGGCCGCGGTGACTCTTTCGAACAAATTCCGCAACCCACATATAGCACCTACTACTCTTACACACGGTGCTTACATCTCTTTTGTTGACTCTCCTATCGCAGGCACGCTTGAAAAGATTTGTGTAGGAATATGCATCACCTTTGTACCTACTTTTCGTTCCTTCTTCTTGTCTGTTTGTTAATGTTTGAACATTAACTATTATAAATAAAACTTTACAGTTCAATTCTAAACAAAAGTTACCACAAATCACAAAATCACTGCAAAAACGACATCAAATAATGACAGCCACTACGAAAAGCAAAACCTGTCATCACCGCACAGCCAATACACATAGTGCCAAATAAAAATGGCCACACATTATTTTTTGTCCGGCTGTCGGCACGTGAGGTGAATCCAATCGTTTTTTTCTTATTTCCCCCGATTGATTGGACTGTGCTGTTATTTTTTTCCGTTTATCCCCTCGCAAACAATGGCATCGGGCAGGTGAGCTAAACGTTTAAGGGAAACGAAAGATTTTCTGGGATTTAACGATTGTCGCTGCACATTTGTCAAACTTGTTTTATCGTTGTGGTAATAGGATGGTGAAGATATTGCTTTTTTGCGTGTTGCAGAGAAAATACGGTATCAATATCAAAATACGGTATCGATCAGAGTATTAGATTGATAGATGGAATATACTTTATTTGAAACTAAAAATTGTTTCACAACTCTTTTTAAACGAATTTAATTTTATTCGTTGGCGGTACATTATCTAGTATCTAGGTATATTGGCGGTCCAGACAGTTATCTATAATAGCTTTTAATATTTTGGTAGTTATCATCATTTTTGTAGCAATGTAGCCCTACAAAATAACTATTTTTACCCTAAGAATTAAAATCATCAAACAATTTTGCTTAGTTTTGGAAAACGAAGCACTTTCTTTTACAGCATTCCACTAATTTAAATGCTCACTTAATTTACTTGCAGTGTAATTATAATAAACAAAACGCCACTAACTCAGGTGTTCGTGCGCGGACTACGTGTGCGTTTTATTTGCACTGCAGTGTAGTTGCTTAGCGTAAACGCATAACCTCCCTCAGGAGCGCACGTCCCGTCGGCCTCTTTATAGCGGGGACCGAGTGAATTTTGATTATAGTCAACTGCATTAAGAAAATATATCTTAGTTAAATACTGCAATATGATTAATATTTAATTATGCTATTCAATTCATAGACAATAATTATTTATACCAACAACTGTATTTTGAAATCGTCGTACGCATTTTCTTAAGAATTTCTGCTGCTACGTACTTTACCAATTTAAAGTTCAAAAGAAACAGTTTTAAATTACTGGTTTATTTTAACACTTGTTTTTGCTTGTTTGGCTTCAGTCTCGTCACTATAGAATTTCGCAAACATAAGTAGCCTATAACTGTCGCCAGGGTTTCAACTGTCTTTGTAACAAAATTCACCAAAATTGGTTGAGCGAGTTAAGACTGAAAGCGTAACAACAACTCAACTCACCTTCGCATTCATAATATTATTCATAATATTAGCTAGAATTTACCGGACTGGCAAAATTTTGGTGTGCTTTATTATAATAGGTTGTATTACGCTTCGGGGAATAAAAGCTTCTTTTTATTTAATGCAGACACAAAAACATACAAACAAGCACACAGCTTATGTACAAAGTGGAGCTTTATTTTTCAACTGTACTTAAAGTTTACCACATCATTTTTTTGTTTCTCCCGACCTGCCAAACACTTTCCACCTATCTCCAAATGCCTCAAACTTTTCCACGAAATCACTTACCCATCAGGAAAGAAATACCCTAATTGCAGCCACTGTACCATGAAATGATCCGCGAACTTTTCAATACCAGCCGGTAAAAGGGTTGCTCGTAAATTCGGTGCAGGTGGCATTCTGTTCTATCAGATCGAGTTATTGAATCCTTAATCCTCTTTTATTACTTTTCATGTCGTAATAAAAAGCGCAGACGAGGGTAATTTTGCTAAATTGAGGAGGTCTGTGTTAGAGGTAATAATGGAAAGTGTTCGCCGGCTTTTGAATTTTGTCAGGTTAATTTGGTGGATTAAGGAGTTTGCTGGATTTGGGGTTGTCAGTTTTGTCTCCTGAAAAGTATTTTTTTTTACTCAACATCCCCATTGAATAGAAGAAAAAAGCGCATTCTCTTAAAATAACCCTGTATTCGCTCATGTTACCCGTCTGAAGTAGGGGCAAGATAAGTTTAGATATAAACTGTAGTGTTTACGTGATTTGTGTCCTAAAAATTGTCTTTTATTTTATTGTAAGCAACGCCGAATACTGCTATTATGTTTATTTATATTTTCTCCACTAGTGTTCATAGTTTCATACTTGTCTGGTATCTGCAATAACTTTTTAATACACTGGATGAATATGGGATACTGGGTGTCTTGACTCATTGGCAATTTTCCAGTGGAACAATTTGCTTTAATTATTATTAATTCATTTTAAATACATATATTTTTAAATATTTCATAAAAAAACCACTTTAAAATATAAAAAATAGCAGCCCACCGGTATCGGGAACAGGGCTACCGGTGGTCTGAGCTCCTTAGAGAGGAACTATCATCATCATCCTATCAGCCGAAAGACGTCCACTGCTGCACATAGGCTTCCCCCAAATTGATTTTGTTTTTTGTTTTTTCCTGAGATGAACTATTTTATAAAGAAACTAGAGTTCTTTCCCTTATTGCCAGTGAAATCGAGTCACCCTAAAAATAGGTGTAATGTTGTTCTCTATAAATAAATAAATATAGATCTAAATCGCGGTAGCAAAAAGTAGTCTCCATTCTGTGCGATGATTCTATTGATGTATGGAGACCCGCATCTCTTCTACTCCGGTAGAAGATCAAAATTGGTTGGTAACAATGTTAAGCCAACATGATTCCGTTGTGAAATAGGAATAACCATTTATCAATTTCAAAAACTTGCTCCTTGGATTGCTCCATATACTCCCACACTGGATTCTCGATGGTTTTAAGACGTCATAGAAGAGCTCCCTTATTTGAGAAGGTAGGGAGGAAAAGTGTACGGTTTAGCATTTCACTATATTCAGCGCATACAGTATAACGATTTGCATTAACCAAAACAATTTCAGAAATGTATTTTTCGATACTTTTTTTGTCCCCTGAAAACCAAATTCATTAATGATCTTCCTCTTTCAGAAAGATACAGCGCTAAATACATTCGCTACCTACATCTTCCCACTAATTACTGTGGTGTACATTTCTTGAGTTTTTCCACTCTTTTCTGTACATTAAACAGCATCCCGTCAGCGCAGACAGGTTTTTAATTAACAAGCCCCAAACACTTGCGACTTTCACAAAAATAAATAAAACCTTAACGAGTTTACTCACTGCCGGTGTTTGGATTACAAGATTTTAATTTTTTTTTAGTCTACAAAGAAATTCTTAGCGCCTTATATTTTGTTTAAGTCTTCATCCTTTCTTTTTAGGTATCTATGGTTAATTTTGGTGTAGGTCTACTATATAATAATAATAATAATAAAACATTTATTGCAGAATCTCTTCCATAATTTGTTAGTAACAATGTAAACTTATGAACTAGTGTTAGTAATATTTGCATTATGAGCCTGCATGAGGCACGCCGATCCCGGGGTGTGTGTGTGTGTATAAGTATTGCTTAAATACACTTAAAATCACAATCACTACATCACCATCACTACATATTATACTCGTAAAACAAAGTCCTCCGCTGCGTCTGTCCATCTGTCTGTTCGCGATAAACTCAAAAACTTCTGCACCGATTTTCATGCTGATTTCAACAATGTACAGAGTAGTTCTTGAGGAAGTTTCAAGTATATAATTTGTCATTTTTTTTGTATACATTGGCTAATATTATTTGTCCTTTAAAACTCCTAACTATAAATATTGCGACAAAAATAAATTTTAGCTTAATTTCTATACTAAGCGATAAAATACTTTAGTAAATAAAAGATAACTTTGTGTAAATTCTTCCAGACCCTGCAAGCTGGCCAAAGTATTGTCAATATTCTGTAGCACTAAAGAAATTTAAAAAATCTTTTGTTTAGTCTATCTTATTGAAAGGATAGAAATTTTCAAATCTGTGTACCTACCCTTCAAAATAGTCTTTTATCTCAGTGTACATGTTTTATTAGAAATTGCCTCATTTCTTATAGTAATTCACCTGTAGTAAGAATGAGGTAGACTCCTATTCAACAATTCACACAGATCTCCCTAACCAATTTATACAATCTCCTCCCACCGCTAAAACTAGCTCTATCACCTCTCATCTTCAACAAACTTACTTCAAACAAGATAATACTATAATCGGGCACACTAACGTCACTAACTTCATATCTATCGAACTTTGCTCCAGCGCTCACCTGTGACTAACTTCAGGAGATTTATAATCGCGGCTCTGCATCGCGTCTTAGAACTCTCCGTTTTCACTAACACTAGTCGACACCTAAATGAAAGCTGCACTCGGTGTTGGGTTTTGAACTTTCTGCTTTTAGTAGAGAGTTGAAAGTTCAGCAGCGTGTTTACTAGGCGTACTTTTAGGTTTTCAAATGTAAGTGAAAACGAGGGTAAGTAAGTTTAGGAGATTTATTGTTGCAAGTGCGGTGCATCTTAGTAACTTTGTGTGCCAGTTCAGTGGGCTGGGATCGTGTGTACCTGGCTGAGATAGTGCGGCTGAGTTTGCATTTAAAAGTTATGAAAGACTTGGGATGTTAGGTTTAAGGTAAAATTTTCAGTGATTTTTCTTTTCTTTAAAAAAAAATATGCTTAAGCTTTCAAGGCAAATGATAATTCGTTAACAGTTTTATTTATTTCCTTGTAGATGAATAAAATGGAACAGAACACGAATTGCTATTCACGTGAATGTGAAAAGTGAAAAAAAAAATGGTGCAAATTAAACATTGCCCAAAATATAGTATGTTCACCTGATTGTTCAACAAAGCCCTTTTAGCATATACCTGCAAGTTTCATTGTAATAAAAATTTATATTAAAAAGTAGCGGCATCAACGCCGCCACAAGAAAAAACCATCGTAGCAACATCAACATCGCAACAAAAAGAACCGCAACGCCATCCAGCATCGCAGCAGAGAGTATAAATAATATTATGGTATCAGAGTTTACCGTGCAATTTGAACATATACTACAGTCCGAATATCAACTATCAAGCAGTTGCCCACCGGACACAACAACCGTCTGGTCTGAGGATCCACCTTTTTCAATGGAGGTTTGCGGGAGTTTACTCTCTGTTCCGCATACCTCTTTAAAATACACAAATAAGTAAATAAATACTGAACAATACGAAAATACTTGTGCACAACACTTCAAACGTTTCGCGAACGATCGCTCACGGAGCGGGCCGCGCCGACACCACCATTTGTCTTGGACCACCTTTAAAAGCTATTCACGACCATTTTTCTTTTTTAAAAACCTTCAGACACTTCCTTTTCGTTTTTCAATCGCCCCCGCCCCCGCCCCCGCCCCGGGCGGAGTTATCGCGATAAATGCTTTTGTTTGCCAGACTTTGGGGATGGCTAGAGAGTTGCTGATACCACGAGGTCAAATTTTCCCAACATAACCTACTTGACTATTAGCGAATAACATTCAGTGAGTTAGATATTGTTGGTTACAGACTGTACCAGAATGTCTCAGATTTCCGGATTCTCAGGAGTAGGCTCACCCCGTTTTATTATTGTGTTCTGTGTTGGCAAAGTGTGTAGGCAAAATAATCTTTCTAAGTCTTCGGGGAATACAGCCAATTTATATTTTATAGATCTCAGGAAAAGCTTTCATCTGCAGTAACATTTATTTATTAAATTGACGATTTTATAGGTACCTTCGTAAACTTCGTATTGTGCGATACATTCTAACTATCATCTCTATGTAGATCTTCGGTATCGGGCCGAAGCGTTGAGCCGCCTGGACAGGTGAATAGATGTCTCGACCCGTTCGCTGGCAATCAGTCACAATTAGCATTCTTTAGCATCCCGCCGAGGTGCGAGCGGGGAGCGGAGACAGGCATGGTTATTGATGGAGTTTTAAAATTAAGTGTACTGTATGCAACTGTAGAAATGACAGCTTGGAATCATAGAATTGGCTAGGTCTTGTATCAATATTTTTGTAATAAACCTATACAATAACACAGGTACCTTATCTACAACAAATTGTTTTAAACATGGATCTTGGCAGAAGAAAAGATATTGTATCGATTTAGAGAATGGCAAAAGTATAATTATGATGATGATCCTGGTAACACATCTACCATCCATAAATGATGACTGGACCTCATCGTCAGTAAATTATCAACTCGTTTCGGGGAGAATCCTAGAAAGGCGCCGGGGCTTTTAGGGAACTTATGAGGAAGAGCGAGATTATGCCCCGTTTGTGCATGCCCTATTCGAGCACATATCTCTGGAGTGACTGTAAACACTCCCGTACTAGGGTCACTCGGAGGGCGGATAGAGTGCCCATTCTGAGCGTTTCCATTCTCCAACTTTACCATAACGAAGAATTCATAAAAACAATCATCTTCTAAAGCTTTTGACATTGCCAATAAAGCCTATCATTCCTCGCTCTCCTTCCCCGCTTCCGCTACCTCCCATCCCCTGCCACCTCTCGACAATCACAGGCTAGTCTACAGTTACCATACTCCTCGCTCCCCTGGCAGCCTGGTACAGCAGTCCCACAATTAATCACGAGCTGATGCTTACCCTCTAATTGAATGCTCTCTTCAGCGCTACGTTTATTGTCATCATCAATATGGACTCACGGTTGTTGACACCATTCTTTTGCCTCCATTTGTTTCAACGGGTTTTCGTTTGGATTTAAATTGCTGGCGATATTTTTGCGATTTAAGCTTTTCTACTGTAGGTTGTGTGCGATTAAAGTAGAAAGTTAGGTACATTCCGGGTGGAATGAGTTCCTCCTGCTCCATTGATGTTCAGGCTATATCTACGCACTAATATTACTGAAACTTAACGCATTTATTTCAAAATGAAATCATTTACAGGCACTATTGCAAAGATATGAACTCCATAAAATCTCTTAAGATTGTCCTAAATAGGTTTATACTATCTTACTGCGCTTTACAACAACACAGATAAAATATTATTACCTGTCCCCGCAAAATATAGAGATATCCGGAAGCGGTCAAATACACAATCGTGAGCTATGGACACATCCAATTTTTAATTCCGATTTTTTCCAAAGCCAAAACCGAGCTCCTAAAGTTCCCATTTCACAGTCGGAAAAAGGCAGACAGGCGCTTGCATAGGAATCAATCATCGGTCACCATTCCACATAAAGCCCGCAATAAATTCTGGCGAGCTTTCGGCCCATTTTCCACTTGTTTTCACCTCAACGTCGATTTTCAGTTCGACTGAAAGCGCTCATTCACCCTCGATTTTGAATTGGGCGTATTTGTCATTTTCTGATGTATTTCGCTTCGGTGTTTGGCCGTATTGCCCTTTTGTTGGTTCTGATTGATTTTGTCGACGATTCAAACTGGTGGTTTAATTGAGAGAATTTCTGTTTTACTTTTGTAAATAGAGAATTGAAATTACGACATTTTGTGTTCCAATAAATTGCCTCAAATAGTGAGCTGTTTTACATTTATTTTAACTACAAAATTATTTTATTAAATTAATTCATAATATCTCGTGTCAGGCTGAAGTCACATTGGTATTAGTAATATGTATACTGCCAACTTTAACAAGCAATAGGCATATGCTCCCTCAGATAAAATACTATTTTACTCACAGCCAAACCCACATGCACCCGTATACTTACCCTAAAACCTAATTCTAAAACCTCTACCTTAAAAATTGAGTAAAACAGCTTCCAGATAATACTTCGACGTATGAGAAGAGACGCGAGGTCATTTGTCACGCCGCGCATTAAGCGGCGGTTAACGCGACGGCTATAAAAAGCGTGTAAACACGTCACCTGTCACGTGACGTCAGCGACGTGACGACGTGACGTGACGGAGCTGCTCACGGAAGAAGATGTGGGAAGGGGTTGGAGGCGACAGCTACTCGAAGATTTCAACGATTGAATAATTTTAACCTGTAAAGATTAAAAATAAAACGCCTATATCTAGTGATAAAACAATGAGGATATCATTTTAACTTTGAGATATATACCATTGTTTTTTTAATTATTTTTATTCGTAATGGGTTGTCTCTTGACTCTAGTCTATGTCAGAGATGACAGAGACAAAGTCTACGATGGAGCGAGCCTACCCAGAAGGAGCCTGTTCACTCTAACTTTAAAGAGATTAGGGTTGTAAGCGTTCGGAAACACAGACGCAGGCAGAGAGTTCCACTCCTTTGCTGTGCGCATTATAAAAGACGTTTGTAAACGCTTAGTGCGAATTGGTGGAATAGCCACAAGGTAGGGATGGTAAGATGCAGTGCGTCTGGATGTCCGATGGTAGAAGGGGGCCGGTGGGATGAGGTCGTGGAGTTCTTGGGCACACTCACCGAAGTACAATCTGTAGAAGACCGACAAGAAGGCAACCTTACGGCGATGAGCCAAGCTATGTAGCTTGGCATCCACCAGTTTTACGTCGCCGATGAGCCTTTTAGCTCTGCGTTCCACCGAGTCAAGCGCGGCAAGCTGATACTTAGCTGAGCCATCCCAAGCCATCCATTTAAGCTAGAACAACTATAAGAATCTTTTAAAAAGAGCAGTAACGAATACTTTCAACAAAACGTTCCAGATTCTTCTACACTATTATATGATCAATCCCAGTATTGATATTCGAAAATTTCAACATTTAGTAATACAAGTCAAGTACTTACTTGGTAGCCACCTAGGGTCTCATCTTACATGTGCCTTATAATAAATCTTTAATTTTTCAATTACATTGAATTGCCTCACGGTGTTTGTGAAACATCGTTTCAAGTACTTAATCTTGGAAATGAATACACCGAAAACTCTTTGCCGAAAATTACTTTTTGGACCTAGTTATTTTGCGCACGTGTATTAGTTTTAATTAATTTCCAAAAAATAAGGAGTTGAAAGTTTGTATGAAATACTGTGCTCTTAATACAAGTATAACTGGCCTGTTGGTCTAGTGGTTAGTGACCCTGACTGCTATGCCAGAGGTTGTGGGTTCGATTCCCACCCAGGACAAATGATTGTGTGATAAGCATGATCATTTGTTCTGTGTCTGGGTGTAGTTTATCTATAATATGTATGTATTTAGAAATATATAAGTATGTTTACCAGTTGTCTAGTACCCATAACACAAGCTCTGCTTAGCTTGGGACTAGATGGCGTTGTGTGATAGTTGTGTGGAATATTATATTATTGAAATTTATTTGGAGCAGAAAAAACTTATAACTTTCAGATCTAAATAAATTCTTTAAAACTGTATTAGTTTTCCAAAGCAGCCACATCCAACTCTTCACACCTCCTCACCAGAGCAGCGATATGAAAAATGACACGCTGTTTCAACATTGACACACCGACGCCGACGTCGTCCGCCGGCAGTGTATTGAGGAGCGCTCACAGCGATCACGATGATGCATCGCTTCGGGAACGCCTCGCTACAGGACGTTTTATCATACGTGTTACACTTTATTGGTATTGAGAGTATCGATATTTTTGTCAGTAATTGGTATCGATATTTTGTCAACTAGGAAAAGCGGACCTCATCTAGCTCAATGACTAATTGACGTGTAAAAGTGTTATTAACGGTGAAAATTTGCAAAATATACGTGACACTCACGTGAATTCCAAAGTGGTCGGCTTCGGTCACGCCAATCTCTGACTTTAACTTATGACAAATAATCACGAGAAACCTTACAAGTTATTTTTTATCCCCATCTAAACCATAATTTACATTAATTATGATAAAAGTTAAGACGGTCGTTTTAGATATCCACTAATTTCAAGACGTTTCATGACTAAGACTCACTAGAACTCTAGAAATGAAATGAAGTAGCCCATTTAAAAAGAAAACCAAATCGAACAAGACGACAAATATGAATGTATTTTCAATAAAATAAAGCAATAATTTCACACGATTTCCCGAAGGAAAAAACTCTCCACTAAAATTCAAAGGCCCCCATCGTTCTCATACACGAGTATGGTGCACATAATCGGTTTAGTGCCACATTCACCTCTGATAATAAATCATTGGTAAGCCGCACCTGCCACCTTATCGCGGTACCCGGGTATTGAGGGGGGAGGGGGGTGGCTAGCCCATTGCCACTCTATTGACTTTCTTCCGATATTTAGGTATACCGAATTGAAGGTTATTGGCTATTACTGATGTTCTTTTCATGCTCTTGTTTCTGGCGAAAAGGGTTGTGTTAAATGGTTGCTTACATGAGTTTTTCTAGTAGTAACTTTATTGATACGACAATTTTTTAAGACTTGAGTAGGTCAAGCTTTTCTGGTGTTCCCTCAATAGCAACACAGACTCTTCTCTTAATTTCGTCTTATCGGTAAGTTTGTCGTTTTAGTAAAAACTAGTTGACCAGCGCAACTTCGTCTGCTTCACAATTTTCCTTACTGCTCCGTTCCTATTGGACTTAGCGTGAATATATAGTTTTTAGCCTTCCTTGATAAATCATTATCTTCTTATCTAACACTGAAATCATTTTTCAAATCGGACCTACAAACAAACTAAACAAACAAACTCTTCAGCTTTATATATTAGTATAGATAACACCTAGAAATCGTACTACATCTATACTAATATAACAAAGCTGAAGAGTATGCTTGTTTGTTTGTTTGAACGCGCTAATCTCAGGAACAACAAGTTGAATTTGGAAAATTTGCCACATTCATGACAAATAGCCATAGTTGTATTGTATTGTGTTGTATTGTATAATTGTATTAAAACACTAGCAAAAGCTAGTGTTTTAATACAATAACTATTGATAATGGTATTGGTTAGAACCAATGCTGCCGACAGACTTTGGTCTACTCTAGTTAAAATCACTTAATCAATAGATAATTCAGGTAAAAGCCCCGTAATGCCGATGTGGACCTCATCTACTGAATCACTGCACCATAAGCAAAGCTCGGACCCCGGTCCCGGCGGCGTGTTATAACAAGTAGCGACATCACACAAGTTCACTAATGCCTCAACTTACTTAGTTACGACTAATAAACTTACACTTTAAATCATTTTTGTAACATAGTACTTAACCAAGGTTGTCAATAAACTTTTTCAGAGATCGGATTTTCGCAATCTATCATCAATGAATACAATTTTTTTGATCTCATTGATCAAAAAAATTGTATTTATTGATCAAATCATTTGATCAACGTTTACAAATTATTTAATCAATAGAACCACGGATATTGTTACCATCGCGGGTAAACCCTGGATGAGGCTGGCATAGGAGCGTGGGCATTGGCACAATAAAAAGAGAGGCCTATGCTCAGAAAAGCAGTTAAAGTCGGGCTGTGGATAATTATGAAGATGGCTACAGGTAAATTTCCCATAGTATCTACCTAGACCTCATCTACTGTATTACAGCACGAACCCCGGTCCCGACGGCGTGTTAGAACAAGTAGCGACATTACACAAGTTCACTAATGCCTCAACTAACTTAGTTACGACTATCGGGACACCTTTCATTAACGTTAACTCTGTCGGTGCCTGGATTACTGCTGCTCTTGTTTAAGTTGTTTAGGCTACGTTTTAGAGGCATTAAAGCCATTCAGTTTGATGATCCTATCGTTTTGTGCAATCAAACTGATCCTGATTATTGTGAACATTCGAAACAAGTGACCTGACCTAGTAAAATAGTAAAAATGAGGTAGGTGAAATAGTGTCCTGAGGATGATTAGCGAGAGAACCGATACTGTTCTGCTCAGTAGGTTCACTGAACTCCATGTGTTGCGGGACCAGTGAGCCTGCCGTGCAGGGGTAGACGGTGTGTAGTTTCTTCTTCTTCAATTTTTTAATTACTAACATTAGTTATAAGCAAAGTTCTGTTCGTAACAACCTTGCCTATAATGTGGATTTTTTTGCTGAAATATTTTTATTTGTTTATTTTATTTTTTTATATGGAAATCACGGTCTAATTGACGCTACTTTATTATTATTACAAGTCCGTACTGCGCCACTGCTGTGCAAAGGCATCCCTTCATTCCTTCCAATGCTCACGGTATTGTGCCTACTGCTGTTGGCGCTACTGATCTTGGAAAAAGATCTCTTCACAAAAAGAAAACGAGGAAGCCTTCAAGATCGCCATGATTAAGATTTCAAACTTTAAATACAAAATCTCTAATTTATTGGTCGTACAAATAGCATTATGAAATGTTAGTTAACCTAATGAGAAAATCATATTTTACACTGCTCGATTTTCAAAGTAACTGAAAGTGAGACCTTGCCCTTTCAGCACTCCAATATCAGTAGCAGTTGTAACATTTCTACTTCTACACTTCTAGAAACCAACTCCAATTCCTAATCTAGCATAATTAAGATATAACTAAAATTTTATCATCCTGGGGTCATTTATGAGCAGATTATGATAGAATCAATGCCCTTATAAAATACACAAATAACACCTTAACACACAATCAAAAATAATTACTCAAAAATCACCTCACTACACACTAACAAAATACAAAATCGGACTAAACTCGCTCTCGTAGGGTAAATGTACCAACACTCGGCTATACGTCCCCGGGGCGCACTTGCATCGCCACCGAACCGCGGCCCGAATACCGGCGGAATTGCACGACCGCTTTTATTGTTAGTTGCCGCCATAACTCCGAGCTAGTTAACCTGATACAAGGTGGGATTTGGAGTTGCTGAACACTTTATTGTGTGAGGTAGGGATGAGTTGGCTTGAGGTTGTTTGTTTTAATGTCAACTAGGTTCTGCCAGCGGCTTTGCCCGCGTTCGAAAATGGCCCCATGAAGGGAGTACAATTTCAGTAACTTCTTCTTTCTTTTTTTCAGTTTCTTCTGTTTTAGTATTTCGGTGTACAATAAAGTTTTTTCCTATCTTAACATCTTTGATCTTCTACGACTACCCGTTTGCCAAGTTTTATCCAAATCCAGTCATCTGTTAAGACATGATAAATAGACAGACAGAGTTACTTTCGCACTAATAATATTAGTATAGATGTGTGGATTGTGCTCCTAGAGAGGCTATTTTAGCAATTGTTTGATAATGAAAACATTGCTACTGTTATTTATGTTATGACATGACACATTTCAAAGAATTGAAAGCCCTTGCATGAATCAACATCCTCTTTACTATCAATTTCGTTAAATATACCGACCAATTTTCCAAGTACACTCTTTCAATTCCTTCTAAAGTCCACAAACTCTTGTAACAAACTTAAACATTTTATTTCTCCAATCCTCCGACTTTATCTAACAAAGAAGTCAAACAAGCAAACCGAATAGGTGTAACAATATCTGTCGGGTCCACAGAGACCACTCACGTAAGGTGAAAGCAAATATTGTGAGAATCACAAACAGTGTCCGACAAAGAGTTTAAAAAGTGCAGTTTGAAGTAACGCTATGTTGCGGGTAAGTGGGGGGTCGGACAGTTACTGTTACATCCACCCTACTGTCTGAGTATGTAGTGTTCAGTTTTAGTGCGATGCGAGAGTTTGGTTATTGAAATTAATTAATTTTCTGTATAGAAACTAAACAAGAGAAAACGTTTCTTCATGCGATTGCGTATGAATATTGTTTTCATAAAGGTTTTTTACTTTACCTAATGATCGAACGCTTTTTAAATAAAAATGTTAAATTGAAATAAATTTTAAAATATTATTTTTCTCATAACTGCCAGGATAGATTTTGCTGCCCTTTTGCACAAGGATATAGTCGAGACATCCCCACAGAAATACTACTACAATATCGCTACTGGTTCATAGACCACTTCCCATAAAATTAAAAGTCTCCTATGTTCCACTTAGTAGTATCGTAGTTTTATTCTAGGTGCATAATCCTCACATATAATTAATTAATCAGTGAATGTCTAATCAATGAATTACAATTAACTACTGTTAAACTTGTATCTATAAAGAGTAGGTATTTAACTCTGGAGTTTCTTATCTCCTCCATAAGAATTGACTTTAGCCAATAGGCAATTAGGGTCTGTAATTGTTATTTTTAAACGGGTAATCTTGACGACCAAAAGCGCCTGTTTTCAAAATTTATTTAATAATTTTGATAAAATTATTAATTCAAATAATGGTCTATTTTATGTAAATTTCATTTATTTAAAATAGACCATTTATTTGAAATAAATCATTTGACTTTGATAATTTTGCTTGATATCAATGCTGACCGCAGGAAAATCAGTGCCCGTTCCAAACCGTTTTGTTTTCAAGATTTATTTAATGTTGAAACTTTGAAACAAACTCCTAACAGAACAAACTCGGACTGGCAGAGGACTGCGATTGGCCGAGTTGATTGAATGAACTTTAAACTTTGTTTCAGAATAGTTCTAACCTTTAGTCTGAACCAATAAGTAAGCCCTCATCACGAAGTTTCGGTTCAGGTTAAGTTAAACGTTTGGTTTGCTGCCAACAAATGGTGCTGCTATTCTTACGACATTCTTATTTACAGCGTGAAATCTTGTAATGCACCTTAAGCATTTTTGTCGAAGGCCAAAATACTTTAGACGTGAGAAATTAAACGTTTAAGGGTTCCGTACGCATGTGATCATTTCGAGTTATTTAAGAAAATTGATGAATAATTACCGTGTCCTCTTATGTCCGAAACAACTGAGTCTAATTGGAAGAAAAAAATAGATACTAAACTGGAAAACTTATAAGAAGACTGCATTAAGACTTAAAAATACTTTTAAACCTTTTCCAAACTAATATAATTCTCTAGTGAGAAACTAGAAAAGCTTTCCACTCAAAACTACTGACAAAATCTTACAGCAAAGACTGATTCACGCATGAAGCAATTTACTCAAAACTTTGCCATAATCTATCACCGAAAACAAGAATAATCTACCTTAGGTACACAAGAAGCACAAAGTCAAACTACACCAAATCAATTTAGAAAATCTACCGCACGTCAGCGCGTTGCACCGTTCCCCGTGGCCATCACACGAATGGCTATCATAGCTCTCTGCAGATGAGAGTGTCTGGACCACGGGAGGTGTGCTGAGAAAACATCATATTTCACGGCTTAACCCTTCAGGAGAAGCTTTTTGCTTGATCAAGTTCGTAATGAAAGTATTGGATTGTGTTTGAGATTGTTTGCGCTTGGAGTAGGTAGCATTCGATGTAATTGTGAAATTGGAAGCGATTGACGGAAAATTGTTTTCGTGTAAATAGTTTCGTGATTGGAAAATGTTTTTAGATTAATTTGTAATGACATTGTAATTGGTTTTCTTTTTTTGATAGGCTCAGAAAATACCTTAGACTTTTGAGAAATTGCAGAACTAAAAAGTTTTCAAGAATGGCTGGATCTTTGAAACGCTTTCACGCGAAAACTAATGAACGGATATTAATGAACTTTATATGTAGGTATATAGCTTTTGCATAAAAATAACACATAAGCTACAATTTATTAAAAGGGGACGTACTAGTTCCACGCGAGTAAATTATAAATCTGTACTACCATTTTATGCTATAACTAGTCACGAAATACACCATGTAATTTACTTTTCCAGCAGTCACATTATAAAAAAGGTAGTTCAAAAAAATTCTGAGAGTATCTTCAAAGCATTTTCAGTACAAAAGAATTCTTCTTCATAAAGCATTCTTTGCAAACACTCATCCCAAATATGAACGTCGAACCAAAAGACAACGCCACCAGCTCGCTTAGCATACGTCATCGGCCTTCTCATCCGAATGACATCATTATGCAACATATACCATACCCTGCAAAATATGTCCTACAGAAAGCCCATCGTTTTGTCCCCCGTGACCGAGTGATCTTGCTTGCATAGCAGATGTCCCCGAACACGCCACTGGCGCGCCCCGGGCTGAGGCGCTGCCATCTAGCGGATAAAGTGATGAGTCGCGTATGTGAGTTACGATCAATGTGCATGTTTTTGAGGACTGTGTGGGACTGAGTTTTTGTGTCAAGTTTTTTTGTGTACAGAATGAGGTGGTTTTCTTGATTAGTTTGCTTAACCAAATCAGTAGTCTTCAGCTCAAGACTTGAGAGAGTAACACTATTTCATTATAATGGGATAGGTTAACGAGAGAAAATAGAAGAAACGTAAGGTCAACCCGCAAGGTGCCTGTCCATTACAGTGGAGCGGAGAAACTGAGAAATTTTTACCACTGGAATTGCATAAAATCTCCGTACCACTTGAGTCACTGACATTTTGACTGTCATTTAAAATTACTTTTGACTGACATTTAAAAAAAAATCTCCGAAATTCATTCATAGGTCACAATCCATGGTAAACAGTTTTGTAACTGCATTGAACTACAACAATCGGGAGCCAGTCAATGACCAAAAAGTAAATCAGAGTTATGACAGATTGAATTAGTATAAGAGCATATATATATACTTAACTTAAGCAAATATTACACCAAAATCAACTCTCTAATAATCATAATGACCACGGAAACCTCTTAACGATTGCACACAAGATCTTAGCACACAGCATGTATATCAGCCGTCCATGCTTACCCAACCAAAGGTGACAAACAGACTATTTTCTCTCCTGTCCAATGCAAATGAGACCATCTGGCATAACCTTAACAAACCACGTTCTTTTACTTTCACTTTGAACCCTAACACAATGACATAAAGCTTAATCTTGTGCTCTAAAACTGAAAGTTTAATTTGGTAGAAAGTGCTACTAGACAATTTCATCTAATACGTTCTTTGTAAACTTTATCACGACAGCAAAAAGCACATAATCAAATACACGAACTCCAAAACATATGTTTGTAAAAGAGTCTGGCCTCACGTGGGATTCCAAAATAAAGCGATGACCCTAAAGCGTTGGCGTGTGAGTTATAGGGATGTCGCTTGTGTGAACTTTGTGTTCCTGCGTCATATTAATGTTAATACATCTGTGAGGTTTCATGGCGTCTGTGTTTTGATTAAAATTCTGCAAAAAAAAACCTTCAAACTGCGAAAATTTTGAAATCATTTTAATATGAAGATGATGGTTGTAAATATTTCATTGCTTACTTTATGTATTTAAACTTACGATACCTTTTTATATTGATATCTTTATCAGCAATTTTATTTTAATTTAATAGGTTTAAGAGCCGACTTTAAGTTAAAAACTATAATTTATGTCGATTTTAATATTCCTATTATTTTATCGATTAGCAATTTATTATTTTGATTAATTTAGTATCACAACTTTATAGATTGACATTTAAAAGTTACGACTATTTGACAAAAGTAGGTTTCCTTGAGTTATTTTGTCATAGATACGTATTGAATTATTTCTTTAATTAATTTTCTATACATATTTATCACATTTTTAAATATTTCTTGGAACAAAATCACAAAACTAAAAACAGTGAGTTTTTAAATTAGTGACATATGTACTCGACTCACCTCCTTGGAAAGCTTCAAATCCAAAATTACCTAGGTAGGCTATTTTTGATCGAGAAAGTTTGGAATGAGGTCATTCCGAACATTCTCCATAGCTTTTATGGCAAGCAGGACGCTATCAAAGACTAGGCTTCACTATTTTGTCATAAAACCGTATTGAATTATTTCTGTAAAATAAAAATATTTATCACATTTTTTGAATCAATTTAAAAAAAAATGTTATGTATAGTATTATAATTTTCACAAGTTTTAAAATACGTGACATACTCGTACTACTACAAAATATGGCTTGATTCACCTCCCTTCGAAAGTACCAAATCAAAAATAACCTACCTCATTCCGAACTTTCTCCATAACTTTTATGGCAGGTAGGACGCTATCAAAGACGGCCATACCCCATTGATTCCATGGCTTTATCGTTACCTTTACTCACAGGACCAATTTATTACTATCTTTTCACAGACGACTTGGCAGGAAAGCCGTTATACGTCACAGGTATGATTTAGGTCTCCACGGCAGACTTAGACACTAAATTAAAACCTAGGTCTTCTGGAAGTAACGAATTTGCTAAAGGGAAATTGGTTTTGTCTAGGTGATATTTTCTTGGGGAAAGAATGAGAGTTCGGTTACCTTTGCTAGTAAGTTTTTGGATTAAAAACTACATTTCATATTTCTTGATGCTTAGTTATAATCCTAATATATAAAATCCTTCCGATACTGACTGATTGAGTGGATGAGTGACAGACAGACAACGCACAGCCGAAACTACTGGTCGTAGAGAGCTGACATTTGGCGTGAAGGTTCATTTACCCCGTATCCTCGAAACATATTTTCATCTAGCGCTAGTCAAAAAAATGATAGGTACCTCAGCTTTTACGGGTTTCAAAGAATGGCGGCAACTTGAAAAGAAAAAACTAACTTAAAGATTTTCTTATCGAAATTTCGTACCATAATATTTAAATGCGAAAATAACTATGTCCCTCTGTTTTTTACGTCTTTACGTCTTAACGGCAGAGCGAATTTGGATGAAACTTTAAACACGGACAGACCATGGATTGGAATAGGAGGAATAATCATTTTTATGCCGGTAGCATGGTCCCTTGGGATAATTTGGACTAACACGTGGGCAAATTCGCTAAACGAAGCTCAAACAATCTGTGAAAAACTAAGGACCTTTTATTTCGTTATTATTGGACAATCAATCAATACAAAGACATAAATCCATCAACATGAACATAACAAACAATATGGCCGCCACGGTTAATTACCCACTCACAAAACAATAAAGGAATCACCTCACACTAGGGTAAACACACCAGATACCGGCTATTGGAAAAGTTCTGCTGAGTCAATAACCTGCGCCCGAACTTTTTCGATTAGTACCTGCCAGTAATGGGGAGCTTCACCCTACCAACTATTTACCCTTATTACGTCTTTGATAATTATTTTAACCCTTGCCGAACGGTTTAGTAGTGGTTAGGAGTAGTTTGGATTGAAACTGTGGGTTACCGGCGCTTGAAGTCAACGTGCTATATAGTTTGTATCAACTGTGTCGATTTCTGTAAAGAAAATTCCATGGGAATTTCATGAAAACAATTATTAAAAAGTAGGTTTGACTACTTACAACAGCATACTTCTATTACTAATGTATTCGTCGTGTACAGTAATATTCTTTCCCTTTATCCTTTAGTATAGACCAAGCAGTCATCTATGTTATACCTACCTCTAAATTTATGTTGAAAATTGAAATTAGTAAGTTGCTGTAAAAGTAACACTTACAGACATCAATTTTGTTTGTCAATTTTAACTTTAGGAGGTTGGGGTTTCCTACCTTTACAAAGAACTTGTATAAGCCAAATCATATGAGAACCATGCAGGTTAATGTCTGAAGGTGGTCTTTTGAGGAAAGCTCCACTCAGATTTGAGTGTTCCTGTCCAGATAGGGCAAGCATATGTCGTGTAGCTCAACTTAGAGAGCTGACTTAATGCCTGGCAGATAGATTAAAATGTGCAGTAGGTACTTAAGTCCGTTTTTAGGGTTCCATACCGGAAGGGTAACCAACGGAACCCTATTAGTCCGTCCCTCCGTCGGTCTGTCCGTTTGTCTGTCAGCGGGCTGTAGCTCAAGAACCGTAATAGGTAGAGAGCTGAAATTTTTACAGATTGTGTATTTCTATTGCTATAACAACAAATAATAAAAAATTAGGTTTATGATACGGAACTCTTCGTGTGCGAGTCCGACTCGCACTTGGCCGGTTTTTAAGATGGAGAGAGTTTAGCACGAATATTTTGACGTATAGTAACGTTGACGAAAGTGAATTTTGAATGTGGAAAACTACAACCTCATAGTATTTTGGTTTAATTATATGGGACTTACACAATTTATATCATTCAAAAATATTAATATAGTATCTTACTCAGACGCGCAGGACCGGTCGTTGAGGCGACGCTTAGGGCAGGCCTATGTCCAGCAGTGGACGTCTGCAGCCTGATATGATGATCATGATGATGATCTAATTCAAATAAATATTATGTGCGAAACGAGTGTTGTCGCTTTAGGAAAATTTTACGTTAATTCAAAAACATTCGTGCTAGGCCTTCAGGTTGACTTGTTCTTTATTCAGCAAAAAACCTGTTATTAGAACAGGTTTTTCAACAACTTTTACGACTGTTTAAACACAATTTAACCTTAATGGAAAACACTCCACGTGGCTACCTACACCTATTTTTAACTTTTAACTCATCTTCTCAACAGACTCTACATAGCTAGTCAGTAACGCCCGCAGTCTAGAACTACTATTAATATGCAGTAAACATCACCGGACGTACAAAACACAGCGGCTCAGACTACCAAGTAGAACTATGTAGCTATTATCACGAATTTGCGGTAAGCAGTGATGTCATTATTATCATAATCTCGGGGAATTTTCGGTAGCTTGATGAATATTCTGATTTCGTCTAGGAATAGATCTATGGGGAAAACAGGCAATCTTTTTAGGGTTCCGTACCCAAAGGTTAACCAACGGAAAACTATTACTAAGCCTCCGCTATCTATCCGTCAGCGGGCTGTATCTAAAGAAACGTAATAAGTAGACATTTGAAATATTCACAGTGTGTATTTTATTGCCGCCTTAACTACAAATAACTAAGAACTAAATAAAAAATTAAAAGGAGCTCGCATACAAGAAAAATGTTTATTTTTCCGTTCATGGTACGGAACCCTTCGTGTGGGACTCCGACTCGCATTTGGCAGGTTTTTGTTCTCTTGGTGACATAAGGTTTGCTTAAATTATTGATTGATTAGTCATAATATTCAGTAATAATTGGTCACCTGTTCACAAGAATGGTATAAACTATTCATTGGACTTTAGCTGTAGATTATTACCAGTAAACGTAATAAGTAAAAGATAAGTAAGTAAGGTAAGGTAGTAGGTAAGTAGTTTAATGTACTTATTTTGTAGTTTCTGTATTTTTTTAAAGTTTCTATATTATCTTATTATATGATTCTGATAGCAAATAAAATGGGATTGACAAATTCAACTGTCTATGGTAACTTTGAAAAACAAATTCGATGAAATTAAGGTTTCTTCTTACCCACGTTAATTGCTATTCCGTGTGCGTCCCCACACATTACAGCTCGCTAGTCTGGACTACTGAACAAATTTGTTTAATTTGCCTGATGTTTATTTTTCCTGCTAGGTACCGAATGAAATTCAAATTTTAATTTTCCACTAGTTGCCTTCGTCTGCGTCACAATTTTCATTAATGCTCCACTTCTATAGGGTTTATCGTGATTATATATAACCTATAGCCTTCCTCGATAAATGGGCTATCTAACACTGATAGAATTTTTCTAATTGGACCAGTAATTCCTGAGATTAGCGCATGCAAACAAAAAAACTCTTCAGCTTTATATATTAATATAGATTGTTTTTTTCTAGTAAATTATTTTAACTTATTTACTCTTACTAAGTCTAAAAGGTTTCTAAAACAGTTTTAGCTGCCAAATTTTTAACAGCAAAAATAGTTACCCAAACTGGATCGGAAAATAATTTAAAGAATACGATCGCGTTATGGTAAAATCAATTCCAACCCGTGTTTCGGAATTTGACCGACAGAGTCACCGCGGCCCTTAAACGCAAAGGACATTAGGAGGAACACGGATGGGTTTTCTGATATTTGATGATGTCCCATCCTTATATAAAAAAGGTAAGATACTTATTTTTGTCCTACATAAAAATAAAGACAAACCTCTTTTAACAAACCTTTACATTTATCTTCCGCACTCCAAACCCTGACCAGTTAATACGACCCCATCGCACTATCATTACGCGCAAAGCTGACCCGAGTCAATAGTTCAATATTTATGAGAGAGGGTCAGCAGTGATGTATGTGCGCGACAAGTGTCTGTGCAGGTGGACTGATTTATTGTGCCAGGCTGTAGGCAGGAGTGGAGGTGGTAGGGGATCAGGGTAAGTGGAGATAGGTATGTTTTGTGGTCGCTGTTTAAGGGGTATATAACTCCGGACGGTCTTGTCGACACTAAAGAGGTTTTGTATATAATTTCTGTTAATAGGGTATTTTACAAAAAAAAAAATCTAATTAGTCCGTCTGATACATTTTCACGCGTGACGTCATTTCGCTTGGTTTTGGTACATTTTTACCAAGCCAGATGACGTCATGCGTGTCTTCAACTCGCTGTATCCTCTTCATTATTTGTTTACGAGAAAAAAAAAATACGTGTCCAATATTTTTTGAAAATCTATCAGACGGACTGATTAGATTTTTTAGTAAAATACCCTATTGTCAAAGTTGATGATTGATTGATGTCCGTAGTAAAAAACAGAAATCAATCCTTTATTTATAATTTTTTCCGTTACTGATGATTGACTGACGGACAACGCACAGCTGAAACTGCTGGTCGTAGAAAGCTGGGCATGTAGGTCCCTTGGGGAGTTTAGGGAGCACCAAGAGAGAATTTCTCGAATTTTCTACGGAAACTGCGGGCAAAAGCTAGTGGATTTATTAATAGAGATAATCGTATCTACCTTATGTAAATCTATCGATATGATTCAACAACACCATCATCTGCCTAGCTTTTTCCCAACTATATTGGGGTCGGCTTCCAGTCAAGCCGGATTCAGCTGAATACCAGTGTTTTACGTGGAGCGGCTGCCTACCAGACCTCCACAACCCATTAACTGGGTAACATGGAACTGGAGTCACATTTACTGGCTTCTGACAATCCGTAACGACTGCCAAAGATCTACAAATGACAGCCCGGACCAACGGCTTAACGTGCTTTCCAAGGCACGAAGGAAACTCGGTATGTTAATATATCACCCATCCACAGACCAACCTTGGCAAGCGTAGCTTAACCTTAAAGATCGACCCGTGCGGCTGTTATCATTTAGCCACGAGCTCTTCGATGATTCAACAACACCAATTTAGCATTGAAACACAATCGCACTCACTTGCCGTCAGAGATTCTAGTTTTGTCTATTGAGTTTCATCTATTAATAACCAACTTTCTACAACGTAGTTTTTACCTTTAAATTTATTGACCTTCAATGGTTCCTATAGTTTTAAAAATGCCACATACTTCCATACCCCTTAAAAATAAAACTAGATTACTCCAACTTCTCTCAGCACAAAACCACCTAATCAATATAGTAACAAAAGCGGGCGGCATCCAAATGCAGGGGTCGTCAATACCGGCCGCAGGGGGTTGGTAATGAGCTTCATCTAATTATCGCGACGTCTACGTGCGCCACTTGCTAACACCTGTATTATGCAGCGTCTGCCGCTTGTCTCCGAGAGCTCGGTGCTCGCTAACAGACGTAAACGTGTTTATGGGGAGTTAATATTGGGACTGGAGGGTTGGGCGTCTCTGGCTTTTGAGCATAACTGTGTTATGAACATTATGTGCGTTTACACAGACAATGTTACGATGAGAAGCAAAGAAAGTCCAAAAGCAATACGAAACGTGTTTTTTGCGAAAAACACTTTTCTACCTATTCACGTAGATGCCTTAGCTGTCTGTTATGTCGGTTTGTACTTTTAATGGGCTAAAAACTAGTGATATTTATAATGATAACCTGTTTCAGGCTACTTTGGCTAATAAAATATTAACTTTAAAGACTAACATAATTCATCATTTGCCTAGCCTTTTCCCAACTATATTGGGGTCGGCTGCCAGTCAAACCGGATTTAGCTGAATATCAGTATTTTACGCAGAGCGGCTGCCTACCAGACCTACACAACAAAGACTAACATAAATATTATTATTACGAGTAAATACAGTTTGTGTTAATATTATTTTAGAATAAATTACAAACTGTTTTAATACGATCGTTTAGGGATTTTAGATCTACAAGTAAGTTTTTCATGTACTTTCATAAAATACTCCTCTAATAGTCTTCAGAGATATGTATACACAGCATTACAGCAAAGTCAGCAAGATATTCAAACACAAAGTAATCTAAAACCCCTATAAAGTAAGTTAAACATTTACCTAAAATGACGCGAAACATTATTCACGTTAAACGTCGAGGCCCCTTCACAAAGTGGTCTAAACGAAAAAATACAATTTATTAATTTGCAAAAAAAGCTCGCGACGGGCGTCACCTGTCACGCAGCGTGACACCCCCGAGAAACGGCGACGTGATGAATTGTTGAAAATAAAAATTACGACGTAACCGACTGAGGGAGGGGGTTGAAACACGTTTAATTTTAATCGACTCTTTGAATAAGGAATTTTTGTAAATCTTGTTAGGTATTTGAGTTCTCGAGTTTTTGTTTTTTTTTTAATAGACTCATTAGTTAATTGTTTTGGTAAACTTTTTATATGGTTTAAGAAAGGGTAGAAGAAATTAAAAGTGCTGCAACGTGGCCATTGTCTTTTTCTTGTCTGCAAATATATAATTAAAACCTTCAGTTCATTATCATTTATTTTGTATGCTAATGGTCTTTACATCAAACAATGAGTTTGGGGGAATAATTTATTACTTTTAAAATTAGATTTTACACCAGAATTTTACTATAACGTATTTTCCAAAAACTCGAACAAAAACACTTTAAAACCACACACATTTTTCTTCAGCAACACGCTAAAACACGCGGCTGTCACGTCACCCCGTCACGTGACAGGTCGTGACGCGCCTACACGACAGGTAACAACGTTTGGCGCCAATTTTTAACGCGCCAACATTTAAATTAAATTCCTGAGCGCTGCACGTCGCGCGTCGCTCGCCAGCGCTTAATTCAGCCAATTACGTGGAAATGCTTATCTCTTACTTATGCCAGTTGTGCAAGGGTGTAGCATTTTGTGTGTGAGGATTTTGTGGGGAATTTAAGTAAGTAATGATGTTGTAATCAAAATTAGGTAAGTGCCTATTTTAGTTTTCGTTTATTTACAGTACGACTTCTACATTTTAGGAGAAGCTTGTGGCTTAATAAGAACAGCTGCACGGGTCGGGTTTGAAGGTCAGATCAGCTTACCGAGGTTGGCCCGAGGATGGGTGTCCTTCTATTACATACCAAATTTCCTCCGTGCCACGGAAAGTTCATTAAGCCGTTGGTCCCGGCTGTCAAAAGAACATTTTTTTCCTGAAGTTAAAACCTGACAGCAGTCTCCAAGGGGTACCGGATAACCCAGTAACTGGGTCGCAGGTCAGATACGCAGTCACTCCATGTAAAATACTGGTACTCAGATGCATTCGATTAGAGTGGTAGCTGACCCTTCTCTGGCGAGGCGGCGAACCTCCTTGCCGGACTGCCGCCATGGGATCGCCCTCGCACTCATTTACGAATGGCGCCTGGAAGTGCTACGCCGGGGCGAGACTCCTCTGCCGCGGCAAATCGCAGTACGGCGGACGGAGCTCCGGCAGGATCTCAAAACCACTTCAAAGGTACAATATTTAAAAGACATTTTATCGCAATAATCATAAACATAGCAATAAATTATTCAACATTAGTTTGTTTGTACCTAACTTTGTTACAGACTCAGAAAGTATTTCCTAAGTTTTTTTTTCTCATAGGTATATCACCATTGATCCTTTCAATGTAATTGGTGATAAATCTTCATCGGTACTATTGTTTCTTGATGTCAGCTGTTTTGTTTGTACGCCGAGTTATTTGTTTTTACTCGGTGATTTAGGCAAAAGTTGTTTTTTTGTTTGTTTTGTTATCAAGGTGATTAACCTAAAAACCGGCCAAGTGCGAGTCTGATACGCACGTGAAGGGTTCCATACCATAAACTTAATTTTTATTGTTTGTTGTTATAGCGGCAATAGAAATACACTATTTGTAAAAATTTCAACTGTCTACCTATGACGACGGTTCTTGAGATACTGTCCGTTGAAAGATAGACGAACGGACAGACGAACAGCGAGGGCTTAGTAATAGGGTTCCGTTGGTTATTCTTTTTTGTACGGAACCCTAAAATCTAATTGGGAAATGAATTTCATAGTTTATTTAGCTTTTCAACTTACAACATCATCATCATTTCAGCCGAAAGATGCTGGACATAGGCCTCCCCCAAGTGTCACCACATCGTTCCAGTGCGTTTCCCATCCAGCGGATTCCGGAGGCCTGCACCAGGATGGTAACAAACTTACTTGAGATTTTGGTGACGAGAACGATTCAATTTGGGAGAGGTTTGTTCAGGAGTCAATGACCAAGGTCACTCTGCTTGCATTTCCACTATGGACAATGATGTCTGAATTAAAATAAAATGTATGGAATTGAATTTTGCCATAGGTATACTCTTGACTTATAGATGTCACCGCAGAACTTGAATCACATGTGACACTGTTTCAATAAGAACTGTCCTATCCTAATATGGTCAGGTACTGGCAATATTCGTGTCTATTGTGAGGTTCAGGATAAGTACCAAAAGTTTCCATGTTCCTATAAAGACACCTCATCCGTTTTATTCCTGAACAAGACAGTTTACTGATCCTCCTCCCCAGATAGCAAAGATTCTTCGCGTCGGCGTCGCATCTAAAGAGGGCACCGTAGATACTTTAGATACGTCGCTACGTCGTCGTATGCAGCGCCACTGTGGCAGGTTACTTTGGCAATGTTCCCTGCGTAAGATAGGTGTGCGACTTGGAATACATTGTGCTGGATATACAGTTCAACATAGACCAGTAGATCTAAAATAATTTTAGTAGAACCATTTTAGGATCATAAAGTCTGCGTCTGTCTTTCCGAACGCTTACAACCCTAATCTCTTCAAAGTCAAAGTGAACAGGCTCCTTCTGAGTAAGCTCGCTCCATCGTAGACTTTGTCTCTGTCATCTCTGACCTAGACTAGAGTCAAGAGCAAACCCATCACAAATGAGAAAAATATTCGTCTCATTTTCATCTTTATTGCTAAAACATTAGGTTCAAGGTTGATTGGGAAAATTTTACAGTGACGGGTAGCGTGCTGTGCTGGCTGATACTGCTAAAGTAGTCTTTTTAGACCCGCTGAAACATTTACCCCTAACATGATTCAGTGTAGCAGTTGCCAGAAAGCTGTGAATAAATAAATTATTTTTTCACAGCTTTTTTCCAACCTAGACAGACCATTAATGATATAAGAAATAAATTTTGTAAGTCGGTTGAAAATAATACTTTTATATGTAAAATAACAATAAACAACGTGATGATTTGACCACAAAAAGAGCTGTCAGCACAGAAGACTTATAAATCTGTTCGATGAGGTGACGTAGCCCTGGAACACAAAGGGCACGGAGGATTTAAGTCAGTAAGAGTCTCACACTCCCTTCTGCTTTCACCTAGAGTGGGAGGAGTCATTTCATGATTTCCCATCCTTAAAAAGAAAGGTACTCTCATACTCGGTTTTCCTTATCCACAATTTAACAATCCAGGGACGCAGTCTGTTTTAGCGCGGCCGTCCTGTCCCCAAATAAAGAAATTTCACTTGGAGATATATTTCAAGCGGATTGTCTCGTACCGTCTTTGTACACCGTACTCTTAACTTGCCTGAATATTGTTTTAAAATATTGCTATCTCTTTCATGACTAATTTGTTGAACTGTTTTATTTACCTGTTTGCTTTCGCTATGTATCTTCCATGCGCTTTTTGTGCTTTACATTACATAAGGAGATTTTTTCACATTTACATAAGTATTATCATATTTATTTTTTCATTTTCATGTTTATATGTTTTTTTTTTAATTCGAACGTTATTATATAACTAACCTAAATGTTTGTTAAAATAATTCATCATCTGCCTAGTCTTTTCCCAACTATATTGGGGTTGGCTTCCAGTTAAGCCAGATTTAGCTGCATACTAGTATTTTACGAGGAGCGGCTGCCTACCAGACCTCCATGACTCATTTACTTTGTGACACGGTACTTCATAGCAAGACTGGAGTCAGATTTACTGGCTTCTGACTATCCGTAACGACTGCCAAAGATCTACAAATGACAGCCGGGACCAACGGCTTAACGTGCTTTCCGAGGCACGGAGGAAACTCGGTATGTTAAGATGGTCACCCATCCACAAACCAACCTTGGCAAGCGTTGTTTAACCTTGAAGATCGACCCGTGCGGCTGTTATTATCTAGCCACGAGTTTGTTAAAATAATAAATTTTGCATATTTAAGCCATTTACTTTACATGCGGTGTTAGCTTATAAGTGATAGTTGTAAATGTATATCTGTCAATCGCAATGTATTTTTATGTGTAGACAATAATTATTGGCTAACCTAATAAATAAAAAAAAAATCAGGTAGCCCACACTTGTATGACAGAAAATTCGTTTATTTTTTAGGGCTGAGCGTTGTCGGCCAAGCGACACTTTATTAGATAGATTCGTTTCATTGAAACTTATTTGTTTAAATGAATTTGTCAATTAATTTATACCAATCCAAAATCATGCTTAAAATAGAGAGTGCACGTAAATTAAATAAAATAAAATTTCACTTATTTCTTATAATTTTATTTTACAGCGTTTTCTAACCAAACGTTTTAATCTCTTATTTTTAACAATGCTGCTAACATTTAGAAGACAAGTAAATCTCACAAAAACACAGTATTTTCCCCTAAGACGCAGGATACAGGGGCTGGAGCCAAATTCTTCAGAGATAAGGTAGCACCTTCGCGCTAACTTACAATGAGCGAACCATTACTACACTTACTTGTGAGATATGGCGGGACGTCCAATGAGTATGGAGAAAAGAGTATTTTGATGCTGGAGTGCAATGGAGAAGGAAAATATGTGGACACAAAGGATATACGGAAAGACCAACAAATCAATCAATGTTGTGATACAAATTGCTACCGTTGTGAATAAGGCATTGTGCTTTTCCAATCACTATACGTCTGTTGTAGTCGTTTATTGACGAACTAACTTTCGCTACAACTAGTTTCGCTCGCGTTAATATACATAGAGTTTCGCAAAAAGAATAGCCTGTATCTGTCTTGAGGAACCTTGTACCGAAAATTAACAAAATCGGTTCAGCGATTTAGACGTGAAAGTGTAACAAATAAACAATCTTATTTTCGCATTAATAATACGATGAGGCAATGTTTGGGGTTTCCTTGCGTTATGGAATCAGGAATGTTCCCGAAGGATCGCCAAACTGGAGTGACAATGGGCAGGTCACGTTGCTCGAAGAACAGATGGTCGATGGGGCCGAAAATTTCTGGAGTGGCGACCGCATACCGGAAGATGCAACGTTGGAAGAACTCCCATAAGGTGGACCGATGACCTGGTGAGGGTCACGGGTAGCCGATGGATGCGAGATGCACAGGACCGGTTGTCATGGCACTTGGCGGAGGCCTATGTCCAACAGTGGACATCATTCAACTGATATGATGTATGGTGATGATGATGAACACGATGAGTATTAGTTACGATGGTAATCTATTTGAAATTCTTGCCCCCAGCCGTGGGCTCAGTCATGAAATAATCTGGAAATTAGCAACTGAATTGGCAGATGAAAGTATTACGTCAACAGCCAACACAACATCAAACCTCAATCCAAATCATACAATACCCACGTCCAGAACTAACGATCATAAAAGAACATGAAAGCCGCAGAATCTAACAAAATAAATATAAGCCTAGCTACGTGCTCGCCCCCTCACATATTAACCTTTATGATCTAATTTGGCAATGGTCGAGGCTATTTGGCAGAGGAGCCGTCCTCTCATCCACAATATTACATTCAATGTTCCGTGCTCCATACAACAGGTACTGGAGGAAATAAAACTCAATATTGGAATGTGAATAGGTTTGGATGGCTTTAAAGTGAGCTGGGATGGCATAGTTTTCTGTAAATTTTTTTGTGAGGATTTTTAGGATGAAACTTTTAATTTGGGTGGAATGGGGATTTAAGGTAACTGTAAAATATTATCTTAATTTTTGAAAAAACTTTGCTTAAAAATCTGAAATGAAGTTTGATTCTTCATGATTTAGTAGATGTTGATCCAGTTTAATGAGTTCTAATCAGTCTTCAATTTAATAACCTTATTACTTATGAATATTTTTGTTATTTTGTCACACACAGGAATAACAGTTATTAGTATTCAGTTATTAGTATTCAGTTATTAGTTGTTAGTATTCTTTGTTTTTTTTTTGTGTACAATAAAGCATATATAAATAAATAAATAAACAGTTCACTTCACGTTAACTTCACCTAACATTTTCAATAGACTGGTTTACAGAATAGCCAAGCTGAATACAATAAAACACTGAAATTCTCGTAGAACTAACTATTTATGAATCCTAAAAATCTATAAATTCTAAACCGAAAACCATTACAGCGCCGCCACAATTCACCATTATTCACCACTTACAATTTTGAACAGACACAGTTTTGAACTAAAACAGTAATTTCCTATACAAAATAAATCTAGAACGGAGTAGGTACGTGGCAGACTGCGTGACAGGTTACTTTGGCAAGGTTCCTGCTGCAATCGTACCGGTGCCGCGGTGCCCCGTGGACGGTCGCGCTGGAATGAAAACGTTGGCGTTAGAATACTTTGGAGAATGTAGGTAGTTCTGTTACAAGTTTTGAGTTGGGTTCTAGTGGACAAATTGTGTTTTTTTACACATTGAAGCTTGTAAGATTTAAATAAAAAGAAATGAAATGACGAAAAAAATGACGAAGCAAACATTTTATGTCTGCTTAATGTATTTAGTAGACATTTACTAGTTACCCTCTGACGTTTAAAATTGACAAAA
This sequence comes from Lacanobia oleracea, assembly GCA_950371165.1. Classification (NCBI taxonomy): domain Eukaryota; kingdom Metazoa; phylum Arthropoda; class Insecta; order Lepidoptera; family Noctuidae; genus Lacanobia; species Lacanobia oleracea. The sequence continues at coordinate 1,641,340 of OX493387.1, forward strand.
CAATACAAATCAATAAGCGAAGACATCAGAACAATCAATATTTTACTATCTTTAGCCCCACAATACTTTATTACCGGCCAATTGCCTCGGCAACCACTTCCCCGTCAACACAGACGAGAACAGACGTCATAAAAATAGAAAAACAAAATAAAGGTAAACAAGAAAACTGTTACCGGCCGAAAGTAATTTTGGCAGAAAAAAAACAGTAGCTATTACCATCTTTATCTAGGGTAAGTCAATTTTCCCCACTCTACCCTTATGGTGCCAAATTACAATGCAACCGAATCAGGTAATATTGAACTTTATTGGCATAGTTATAGAGGTGATGGTGGAGGTATAGTTAGGTGGGTATCGGTAACAATGTCCAACCTGTGTATGTGTAACGTTGACAAGGTGGAGGATGATCGTATAATCCCCATAAAATAAGGTAGCGAAAAAATTCGGGGATGTACTGGGAGCAAATACGGTTTTCTTACAGATATTTGGCTTTTATGCATAGAGATTTCTGCTGACCCATTCCAATTGTGACTATCTACAAAAAAACTATAAGTACCATCGTTGAAATAAAAAAATATATAAAGTTCAATAACAGTAACGAAATAAACGAAGTAAGAACAATTAGTAAATGAAATAGCTTATAAAACCAATTTCTTAAGTCGTATTTTATGAAAATATTGAATAGAATCTAATACTAAAAGGACATAACATCAAATTATGACAATTTCATACATCATCATCTGCCTTGCCTTTTCCCAACTATATTGGGGTCGGCTTCCAGTCCAGCCGAATTTAGCTGAATACCAGTATTTTACGCGGAGCGGCTGCCTACCAGACCTCCACAACCCAGTAACTGAGTAACACGGTACTTCATGGCAAGACTTGAGTCAGATTAACTGGCTTCTGACAATCCGTAACGACTGCCAAAAATCTACAAATGACAGCCGGGACCAACGGCTTAACGTGCTTTCCGAGGCACGGAGGACACTCGCTATTTTAAGATGGTCACCCATCCACAGACCAACCTTGGCAAGCGTTGCTTAACCTTGAAGATCGACCCGTGCGGCTGTTATTATCTAGCCACGACCAATATAGCTATGACAATTTTATAAATACTATATATTAATTTTTACTACGAGTATATATAAATTTCATAATATACATAGGTATTTTTATCAATGATTAATTTTTATTTTAGCAGATTCCCACCGGATGAAAAGCGATGGTTTAGTTTTATGATAGGTTATATCTGAAGCAATACACCTTAAACTTTAAATCTCATAAACTCAACAATCATAAGCGTTTTGTGTGTATAAGACACACAAAACGCTTAAAAAGGAAGAAAAAAGATAAAGAAATACCCTTTTCCTTCTCCCGGTGTGCCCGTCCGGCAGTATAATCCTTGGGCCCGGTATCTCGGGCGGACCGGTCCGGTCCGTTTACGGCGCACGTTAATGGCAATCGCACCTCGGACAGGCAGACCTGATCGTTTTCCTATATCTTTAAGTTACATAAATTCTTGGTATACCTCGGGTATTTATTTTTGGCGATGTCTTTGGGAATGTGTCTCTTAGTGAGACAAGGGATTATGCTTAATGAAATGACCCGGTCACTTATCAGCCGAAAGTCGGCCACTGCTTTTTCTTCTTCTTATCCTGTGGGCAGTAAGGTCTAACGACCCCATACACGACCTTCACGAGGTCATCGGTCCAACGCATCAACCTTGTGGGAGACCTCCCAACGTTGCGTCTTCCAGTACGCGGTCGCTACTCCCAAACTTTTCGGCCTCATCGACCATCTTCCAGCAATCCATATTCATCATCTGCCTAGCCTTTTCCCAACTATATTGGGGCCGGCTTCCAGTCAAGCCGGATTTAGCTGAATACCAGTATTTTACGAGGAGCGGCTGCCTACCAGACCTCCACAACCCATTAACTGGGTAACACGGTACTTCATGGCAAGACTGGAGTCAGATTTACTGGCTTCTGACTATCCGTAACGACTACCAAATCCATATTCCAGCAAATAAATTATTTGTATTTGTATCTGTTCTGCGTGCTACGAGATCCGGTAATATTTGAGAAATCAAATATTACCGGGAATATAGTTATCATACAGTCTTTCTAAGAATCCCGGTCAGAATTTCAAAATTCCTGCAATTTCTGCCAAACTATTCAGATCTGTGTGGTAGCTTCCTTAAAAGCCCACCTCAGGCATTAACCTACATTGGATCTCTGATATGACCAGTCGGAATTGTTTAGACTTCTTTACCTTGTGAGTGTATTTCAGTGTTTCTTCTTGGGGTAGTCTAATTTTAAGTAGTACAGGCCGGTGTTTCCTACACCGGCCTGTACTACTTAAAATTAATAAGAAAGATTAACGTGTAATTATTACTTTTAACCACCTAACAAACTTAGTATAATTTATCAGTATCCTGTAAGAGACGAATGTTCCGGCCAAAATGGCGAAAAAAAGGCATTTGAGTAGCCCAGTATGTTATGGAAACAAAAACTCGTGGTCAATTGCAGCCCACTTTTATAAGTCAGTTAAAAGAACCGTTGAACCGTCACTCGTCCTTTTAAAAGGTTCATTTGAAAACCAACGTCAGACAGCATTAGTCAGTCTGACATATCGCTGAAATGGACCTTTTTAGTGCAACCATGGGACACACACTAGTTTCTGGTATACCCAATTTTTTGTTATTTCTATGTACCGTGCGTGTTTCATGTGTATGTGCTAAATAAATTTTATTCTTTCTTTCTTTTAATGAAACATATCAGTTTTTTTTTTAAACGTTGCCTTTCTCCTTGTTTTTAATTGTGAGTGCTTTCACAAACAGCCAGACCCGGAACAACTATCTGTAGGCCATACACATATTAGTTCCGTGCGGGAATCGAACCCGCGACAAGCAGCGCAGCAGACAATTGCTCAACCACTGCACCAACCGCGACGTCGTAACTGCCTCCGTGGTCGAGCGGTAGGCATTTGCCTTGTGACCCGGTGGTCGTGGGTTCGATTCCCACGGGAAGAACATAGTTTGTAAAGTTGTTTTCCAGTTTGGCTAGGACATTGCACGCTTGAATTACCCGATTGTCTGATAAAAAGATGATTCCGTGCTTTGGAAGGCACCTATAAACCGGTGGTCCCGGCCGCCAAATGCGGTCGTCAAATAAACCACCACAGAGGCCCTTGAGGTGGAAACTCTGACACTAGGGTGTGTGGGATCGTTAGACCTTACTGCCCACACAATAAGAAGGAGAACTCCGACGTCAAATTATAAAATACTATGTAGATAAATAATAGGACAACATTTAATCGTATCGCTTTTCTCATTTCACCAACAATTCCAACCATCTAAAACTTTAACTGCAATCAATTCAAGACCACCATAGCCAATTGACAGAAGGTAAACTCTCGCCGCTAAGATGAACTAAAGTTAAACTGCTAACTATTACCGAGAGGTGAAGTCAATAAGATCGGTTGCGTATCTCTTCAGCCCCTAATAGCGTTGTCCGAACGGGGCTCCCGAGATTCATTGGAGGTGTTTTCCATTTGTGTCGACATGTTCTTTGTTTTTACTATTCATAGGCACGCGTTTGGCCACTATCTCACTTGATGGTAAGAGATGATGTGGTCGAAGATGGAGCACGTTTGCCTTGCTAGTTCTATAAGTTTTCATAAAGTAATTTATTTTTATTATCGTATCGTTCATAATCTACACAAGTAGCATTCTCTAAAGCTCTATTAATTGAGACTTATGCGAGCAACGGAACAAAGAGTACCTGTGTTTGCGCACACACTTTTACACAATAATATCTCCTGCGTGCTTGGCTAATATCAGTTGAGATGGGCGACTGTGGTCGAAATTCAGTCGTGGATTATTTTTATTACTAAGTTAATGCCCTAACTTATTTCACTTAGACATTTTATTCAGTTATTAGTCCAGCTCTTGCTTAGAATTTGTATTACAATAGGTAAAGGTCTAAATGTTTCTTATGTTATCTTATCAGGACCACGTGATTTTCATAAGATCTGAATCGTCCGTTAGCATAAAAATTTTAAAAACAGGCTTACTCTTATAAAACTACGATCTACATTACAAAATCGGATGAATCGAATGATGGTTTTGGCGCAGTGATTCAGCGATTATCTGGTGTGCCGTATCGTGGGTTCGATTCTCTCACAGCTCCTAGTGAGAGACAACGTTATTTGTGTCGACACAAGTGGACAACTACGCAGCATTAGTGTCTACCTCAGAGCTAATCCTAGTCGCTACACCTCATTGAGCGGCCACGAAATACGAGAAAGCTTCTATAATTTGTATTTGCTTTACGATATCATGGGATTAACAATACTCGCTACTTGATTCGCATCATAGAGATTATAATATTGTTACAAATAGAAACACAGATGGGTTTTTTAAAAAGATTTTAATGGCCTTCGGCCAAACAAATTACAATTTAAATAAGAAAGCAAACAAAATAAAATATTTGAAAATAACGACAATCGCTAGTGATTCGGGCAGAGGTTCCGTACGCTGTGATGACCGACGAGCAAATGAACGAGTGCCGCCAGCCACCTTCCTTATATAGCCCGTCGTGGTGTGGCTATTCTTGATTTAAATTTTCTTCTAATACGGCTTCTCCTGACGGGGCTGCGTGCTCGAAGCCCTCAGCAGGAGCTCGAGGATGGTCCAGCAACACCCTCCGCGTCCAGCGGCTGTTCGGCGTCATCATCATCGGTATCTGTGAAGATACACACATTCTAAGAAACATACTCTTTTACATCGTTTATCAACAGCTGGTCTGAATTCATATAAGTGCAAAAGCATCAGATTATGTACTAATTAGCCAACCAAGCCACTCAAGCAATAATAAACGCTACACACTAGCGTTTCCAATCACATAGGTTTTACACAGGTCTGTTCCCACGCAACCGAATACCTCGCACATACTCTCGTGCGCAAACAGGGTTTACATCAGTCTCTAGCAGGTCACCCCAGATACCTAATAAGGGCTGGATTTACACAGGTCTGTTGTCGGTTGCGCCACCGACTCACCCCAGAAACCACCAGTGTCAGGGTCACCCCAATACCATGCGCACAGGCTTTACACGGGTCTTTTCCACTGAACACAACACATAACATAGCCAAAATAAATAAATACGGGCTTGTTTAGTACATAATCTAGCTCAAGAATAGGGAAAAGACTAGTGGGTATGTAAGCTAACAAAGCAAACATAACAGCAATCGTACAACAAGTACCTTCAAAAAATGCAGCAATAGTTTCGGGTGTCCATTCACCCTTCCATAACACCATGTATGCAGCAGCTGCCTGACTAGTCTTTCCATAAGCTCCAGCTAACAATTGGACCTCATATCTATAGTTAGGGAGGATCTTGGTAACTTTATAAGGGCCCCTCATACCGCTATCCAGCTTTCCGGTGCTTTGAGAGCTCTTAATCACATAGACTAAATCATTAACTTGAAACCTTTTAGGCGAACTCCTATTTTTATTGACGTAGGAGTCTTGTTTATCTTTGTTTTCGCGAATAAGCCCTTCAGCACGTTGCCGTCTTATCTCGCGAATTGCATCATGATTAGGATTCGAACCTTCGCAAGTTATATCTTTAATCAAAGTGTTTATTAAAGGTGTAGTGGAATCGGTGCCAATAAGGAGATTTAATGGCGAATATTGAGTAGTCCTATGTTTAGTGACGTTTAAAACCAATTGCAGTTTCCATAATATTTTAGACCAATCATTTTCGTTATAATTTACTTCAACTCTTATCATATTTAAAATTGTACGGCAATAACGTTCTACTTGTCCGTTTTCCTGGTGCATTTCAGGGGTAATGAAATGCACTTCGATTCCATAATTAGATATCCAATTAATAAACTCATGGTTATCGAACATACGACTTCTATCACATACTAGTCTTTTAAAGGTACCGAACAATGAAATTACTTGGGTCATTACGCGCTTCAACTCTTTACAATCTTGTCTTGGTAAGGCATGAAGTAAACAATATTTAGTATACGCGTCAACTATGATAAGTACATGTTTATGACCATCACTTTCTCTCAGTGGTCCGAGTACATCCGCGTGAATTGTATCAAATGGTACCGGAGCCTTTTCCCAAGAGGATATTGGTTGCAAAGGTGCGCGTGGAACTTGCTTATGTGAAATGCACACTACGCAGTGCGTGACGTATTTCCTGACAAATTGTCTAAGATGTTGTAATGATTTTACTACCGCGAGGGTCTCCAGCTCATAGCTGTGATATTTGGATTCCGCACCAGCCGTCAACTTGCTAAAATAAGCAACTACCCGCCTACGGCCGTCCTTGTGTACCTGCATAAGGACTCCGCCGTAACCAATAGAACTGGCGTCTGTATGCAGCTCAGTTGTCAATTCAGGATCGAATATTGCCAAAATTGGTTCATTGGTTAAAAAAGAAATAATGTCTTGACGTGCATTTTCGTGTTCGTCACTCCAATTAAAGATTACTCCTTTTCTAGTTAGTGCGGCGATTTGCGAAGTCTTAATCGCGTAATTTGGAATGTATCTCCTGAAATATCCTGCGAGGCCAAGAAATTGGCGAACCTGTTTGACATTACTCGGTCGCGGTGATTTAACCAATGCATCAATTTTGTAATTGCTCGGTCTAACCTGACCATCTCTTATTATCCTACCTAGGTATTCTATTTCATTAGTAAGAAAAGTACATTTCTTTAGATTTATTGAAAAACCTGCTTCAGTTAGCGTTTTTATAACCGAATCTAATAAAACGAGGTTTTCGTCAATCCCGTCGGTCAGTATTAGTACATCATCAATGTAGACCATGACCTTGCCATCCTCAATGAAGGATTTAAGCGTTTTTGTGATAGTTTTCTGATAGAAAATCGGCGCGTTTGCTAAACCGTAGGGTACCTTGCAATATTCATACTGTGCCTCTGGTGTAACGAACGCGGTCTTATGAATAGACTCTTCAGCAACTCGGAGTTGATGGAAGCCGGAAACCATATCTAAAGAGCTAAACCAGCGAGCATTACCTAACCTATCTATATAGTCGTTGATCAAGGGGAGTGGATGTCTAGTTTTGACAGTTATTCGATTCAGTGCACGGTAATCCACGACCATTCTATCAGAACCATCCTTCTTTTTTACTAGTAAGACCGGACTAGCGTATTCGGAATCGGACTCGCGAATAATTCCTTTATCGAGCAAATCCTTAACTATATTGCGTACTTTTAATTTTTCGTCATGCGATAATTTGTAGGGTCTGTAGTACACGGGCACATCACTTGTTAACTTGATATGCATCTCACTATCTTTCACTGTTGTGGTCGCGGTACCACTTAAAAAGAATTCGGAATACTTGGTGAGGATCTCTAGTAACCGTTCCCTATCTTTTCCAGTTACCGACGTATTAACTTGATCGGACAAAGAAATCGTGTTTACTTGCATAACATCGTTTACGGTCACCTCACTATGAACTATACGTTGGCAATCACCGGTCCTAACATAAGTAATACCTTTTCTATTCAGTACGTCTGTACCGATAAGGACGGGTACATTTAAATTATTGCCACCTACAACACAAAAATCAATTTCTAATGTTATATCGCTAAACTCAACGGGTAGTGTTACAAATGATTCAGATCTAATTTCCGTACCGCCCAAGCCGCGTAATAACTGATTAGTAGGCCTTAATTGACACGGAAAATATTTAACAACATTTTTTGACATTAAGGAAACACATGAGCCACTATCAATTAGTACGTCTAACGGTATCCCCAATATGATAGCAGTGGTCACGTCACGATTTTTATAACTACCCGCAATTTCGCGACAAAAATTGACACCGTTATTATTTCGAGAATTTGTGCGTTCCTTAGCGAAACAAGTATCCTCGGAATGACCTATTTTTTTGCAAAACGAACACTTCTTCGGATCGCCACGAGATGTCGCCGGTAACGCGATTGCTTTTTCGTCACTGTTACTCGGGATTGTATTCGACCGTTTGTTACAATTAACAGCCTTATGACCAAATTGCTTACACTGAAAACACTTGACTGATTTTGAATCTTTAGAATCATATTGACGTTTTAATGGTTTGCGATTTGAGTTACTAGTATTGGAAGACTTATCAGATCGATCATTAGGAAACACTTTCTTATTATGGCTGTTAGAAGGTTTAACAAAGCTCGATAAAAACTCCACTATAGAATCAGGTGATAATTTAGCGTTGGTAGCCATAGCGCGAACTTGTGGATCTGCAATTCCACGAATAATAATAGCAGTAAGCAGCTCGTTACTTAGACCTTTAACTATGCGTAACCGTAAAAGCGATTTACGAGCATACTCAGCATATGTGGAGTATTTATAGGACTCTGTCCGCATTACATCATAAAGAATGTTCGCGACATCGACAGAACGTGGGCATAGCGCTTTTAGTTCTAATTTAAAATTGGACCACGTGCGAATATTGCTAGTCCATTGGCTAAGCCAGGTGCGAGATTCGCCCTTTAGACAATGTCCGACGCGAGCAAGGCATTCTCTGTCGTCCCAACAATTCGAAATACGGGCTCTCTCTACTTCATCACACCACGTGTCGAAGTCATGAACACTCGGATCAAAATCAGAGACAAAATAACGGTTGGATCTGACCTGAGCACAGCTGATAGCGGTCAAAAGACGCTCTGCAGCGTTCGTCACCACGTCTTCAGACTGCGTTGACCCCATGTTGCTAGTATGTGGAGTCGGCGGCGGCGTCCCCATCTGCGCGGACTCGAGCTCACGCGCCGTTGTAGGCGCCCCAAGCTCCGATACCGATGGCGTCGAGTTGGTCAACCCGGCGGCGCGGCTAGGGCCAGCGCTGGTCGTTGCAAGGGCTTGCGTCTCCACAGACGCACGGGGCTGGTCCTCCAACGCGCGCAGACTCCTCAGGATCTCTTCCATCGGATTGGGCGAAGGAGTTCGCCCACGGCGTTTTCGTTTGCCGCGTTGATCGTTGGCAGGCATCGCACAAACAAACACTCCGCCCGAATATTAAATAACCAAACCACGTGGAGGAATACTAAGTTTCCCTTTATAAAACCAGAAATGTAGGCGTTCAGCGGCTTTTCAGCCTCGAATCCCACTTCTGATGTTACAAATAGAAACACAGATGGGTTTTTTAAAAAGATTTTAATGGCCTTCGGCCAAACAAATTACAATTTAAATAAGAAAGCAAACAAAATAAAATATTTGAAAATAACGACAATCGCTAGTGATTCGGGCAGAGGTTCCGTACGCTGTGATGACCGACGAGCAAATGAACGAGTGCCGCCAGCCACCTTCCTTATATAGCCCGTCGTGGTGTGGCTATTCTTGATTTAAATTTTCTTCTAATAATATAATAATATAATCTTTATTCATACAGAAAGAGAGATTATATTATATTATAACATTGAGATTAGATTGTAAAGAAGTCTATTTTTGTTAATAGAGGCCTCTGGTTGGTTTCTCAAACTAAATCTGGCGTTCTAGTTTTCAATTAGCAGCTGCCAAATGTTTTTGGTTCGTCGTATCTAAATGAAAAAAATTACATAAACACAATATGCATAACACAACATTGCAAAATCAAAATCAAAAGGCATTCATTCAAACCTGGCTGAAAATCAGCACTTTTTGAACGTCAAAATTTACATAAAGACAGTCCCTCAAATCGCCCGCCCGTCGCCTTTTCCTAGTGTACATGTCTGTATTTGTAAGGTGAGGTGTTGGCCCAAATATCGTTTTTGTAGTCAAGGTGGGCAGTACCTTCTCAAAATGTCCACTAAGAAATGCCCGTACCTATTCTGAACATTATCTCCGCTGGTGTAAGAGCCCCACGGATCCCATTTGCAACACTATCGTCTTAAGAGATTTCCTGTAGGGAGCCGTAGGAACCCGTACAAACCCGTACGTATTCGTACGTATTGTGTGCGAGATTTGTGGCTCAAAGTATTGCGCTAAGTGCCTACCTTGATGGCGCAACTGATTCTCTAATAAAACGGTGAGCTTTTGTTCAGTGAATCATTAAGTGAAGAAACTTACATTAAAGTGAAGATGCGAGCCAGAGTCCATGTTTATTTGTTGCTGCTGATTTATTTTCGACTCAGAACTGTACCCCTATTCTGTAACAATATTTTCGTATCTCGATAGCGGAATCCGAGGTGAGTATCAAATTATTTTTATGTTGTGTAATAAAGCTCACTTTGTGAGATTTGTCACTGAGGTGAAGCTCGATATCGAAATGGTCATTTATAGAATAGACTAGCTGTTCTTAAACAGATACGTACGAATTATCTTTGACTGAAACCTTCAGTGGTTCATAAAATAGTAATAGTTAGCTGTTTGACAGTAAACTACTGGTTGCCTATTCATTTATCATGGCAAACGGAGCTAATGTCGACTAATTCTGCCAATGTCAAAAGTAAATTAGAAAAGCAAGTGTGCATATGGATTTAAAATAAAAATACTGGCCATCAGAAAAGATTGTGCTGGTTAGAAAAATAATTTAGTTAACATATTGGTAATGGGACTAACTAGGGCTGATGGTAGGGTTGGTCATAAAAGAAGCCATGAGTCATGTTATGAATCTCCTGAAAATAGCCCAACAGTTGTGTCAAACATTTGTTATAGATAATTGATGAGGTTGTAATTAAACAGCTTTTTGCTCACAACTACGTAAACGTCATAAGCTTTAAACCTTTCCCCACATTTTCAGACTTTGCACCCCAAACATTAAACTATAATAATAATAAATAACATTCCAAAGGTCGAACGCCGCGTATTTTTTCCTCGCACAGGTGAACGTAAATCACCTGTCTAGACGGGCTTTATGGCGATACACGCACTATGATACACGCCACTGGCTCTCAAAGTGCGTGGGGGTCGGGGGTCTGGCCAGCCGGAAAATTTTGACTAGTATGGTTGAAGAAACAATTTTTTTGGGGATTTTGTTTATGGTAACAAAATATACCTTTTATTTAAAGACTACATTTGTATGATAATGACGGCTACCGTTTTTGTACTCACCAGTTGGCGCCACTGTCTAGTAAGGTTATTAATTATAGCATTAAAGTTGTTGTTACGAGTAAGTGAACCAAGTTAGAAGGAAAAAAAACAAATCAAATAAGTAAATAAATTCGCGTCAATAGCCAACCAGCAGTGAAATTTTGCATTTAAAACCTCACGCTACACTAGCACTTCTAGCGGCGAATTCAGACGCGATTACCCACATTGAGTTGAACAGTTCTATCAATGCATGATTAGTACTAACGAGTGTTCATTTAATTTGGGATTATTTTGAGAGTCGACCGTTGCTATAATTTTACTGAGAAACATTATGTTTTGTGCCCAAAAAGCAAAAAAAAATGCAATTAGAAACAACTTTTGTAAGATTGTACAATTTCAGCAGTTCTTTTATTTTTTACACGAGAAAAATAAATCCACATACTGCATAGTATTCTGAAACTAAACACAAAGTTGGCACAGATTCCTGTACCGATAGCTTGGATAATTCCTTGCCCATTTATTATTGCGCACAGTATTGCTATTATTCGTTTCATTAATACATTCTCTCTTCCAAAAACGTCCTTAAATAGTTGATAGACTTACGAGTAAGTACGCGTATGTATAGCTCGACGACTTTATTCGCTTATGTGTCAACCTAAATACGCGTACACAGTTCGTACACACGTTCGATGGCGATCCACAGGTTTGAAATTTTGCTCGTAGCTCGTCTCGGCTCGCACGTCTATCAACGCCGCGAGCCGCAAGCCACGAGCCATTACTTTGTTTTGTGACAAATCGACTGCTATTATATTTTAAAAAATACTGATTTTTTAAGCTATTTACACTAATTATTAACAGAATTCTTGATTGTTTCAGGAACACGATTGTAACAAGTTCAGGAGTCGACCAAATATTATGTAGGTACCGAATATGGCACTCAAGTCAACTTCAATTCACTGTGAAATTGCTTCTCTCATACAAGTATCCTGTCTCATCATTTCAGCCGAAAGACGTCCACTACTGGACATAAGCCTCCCCCAAGAAAGGGTGTATCCTATCTGGCTATAACAAAATATTATTCCTGAATAACAGAAAGTTTCCTCCATTGAAGACACCGCGGTCCCTCCCTGGTACCAGAGTATTGAGCAAGCTTTGCGTGCAACCGTGGACCCGAGTAAATTTATGAACTTAAAAACCGCGTACTTCAAGTTCGTACTTCTATTACGCACTTTAGGTGCATTATTTATTCCATAGAACGATAACTGAAATGCATCAATATTTGAGAACCACAATAAATATAAGCACTTTATAGTATTGGTCTGAATCGTAGGTATGTCTAAGATCGGATTTCATCAAACCCGAGTTTTTGTGAGATATCATTTATTACCGTGAGGTTTGGCGTCTTCAATCAGATTTTATGTCCAATTGACATTTTCATTTTAGAAAACATTTGTATTGATCAATCTTGTTCATCTTTTGAAAAGGTCAGAGTAACGTGACCAAAGGATTGGAAAAAAATCCCAGCTAAGTGTGTTTCACAGTCTCACATTAAAGGTTCCGTACCAAGGACGGAAAAAACACGTTTCTTGAATGGGAGCCTCCATTATCTTTTCATTTTTATTATTTGTTGTTATAGCGGCAACAGAAATACACACTCTGTAAAAATTTCAACTGTCTTCTCTCTATTACGGTTCTTGAGATACAGCCCGATGATAGACAGATGGACGGCCGGACGGACGGATGGACAGTAACATAGGCTTAGTAATAGGGTATAACAGAACCTTAAAAATGTAACCCAGACAGCTAATTTCTTAAATACCGATAGCCACTTTTAAAAACGAAACAAAAATGCAGTTACAAAGTCAAAAAACAGATCTTCAGAATCTAGGCACCACCCTATTAAACAATAATATCCCTTCCTAACCCTCAAATCTTCCACAATTCATCCAAAAACCTTTGCAAATTCCGTGCACAGAGTAGTCATAAACAGAGACTACGGTCGCAAGGTGTGTTCCACAAAAAATAGTGCCATTTATTAAAGGGTTCCTCTTAGCACCCCGGACACGTATCGCACGGGTTATACGAGGTATGCGAATAGTTATTTTCTTTGATATAAAGTTTTTCTATCCGATCCCCTTCTCTGTATATTGAAATCGTATAGATTTGATTTCGTACGTGTTTTGTTTGGAACTTGTGGTCAAATTTTGTGAAGGATTGAGGTTTTTTTTGGGATGGGATAAGTGTGCTGATATAGTATTCGGTTTTTTTTTTTTTTATTAAAATGGAACGTGTAATACATGTCCTAAAAATTAGTCAACTTCTAGAAGAAGCCTAAGTACTGTAGACAACAGTTAAAAGTCATTACTGCGCCAAGTTATTTTATTTTCTTTTGGTTTATCTTTAAAATATATTTTGGCTGAAGTTATTTATTTTTATAACATGTAAAAATAAAAGTTTACTAACTTATGACGTTCCTAACTGAGATCGTTTTCGCACGTAGATTACAGCATTTAGAATGGCACTAAATAGAAAATACTTACCTTTTAGACAAACACTAAAATCAAACACCCCAAAAGTCCATATCCCGACGCCACAAAAACAAAAAAAAAAGAAATTGATTCCGCCAATAGTATTCCACTATCTGTCAACAGCATTATCTTAACCCTACGCTCACTACGTGGGTCAGAATGATCCCCGTACCTGATGCGCCGTCACGTCGCCCGCTTTGAATGGCAAATCACGAGGTAGACCCGCAGACCTTCGGGGCCTAAGAGACCTCGTATGAAAATAAAATGATTGCGAAGGGTCCGAGGCAGTGTATTAAAATATTCCCAAAGGTTGTGCGCACCTGATGTTTGAAATAGTTGCCTGTTTATTTTGATTTTTATCTGTGATAAATTGTGTGAGAGTGAGTTTTATGATGTGAGCTTTCTGGGAAGTGAAATTTATGTTTTTTGGTTACAGGGTTCGTTGAGAAGTTTTGGGGTTTAGTTATTTACTGTCAGTTTTCATCCCAGTTAAATCCATTGTGTCTTTCATATCATAAGAACATGGTGCTATAAAAAAATCTTTCTGCATGTTTTTTAAGGCCAATTGTATTCGTCAGGATTCTTGATTTCAATTAAAAATCTCATTAACTGCAAGCTAAACTAAGAAAAAAAATATCACTAGTAATACAAAGGGCTTTTTTGTGAAAATTGTAGAAACTACGAAGGCAGTACCACACCGCGTGACAGACGGTGCCGTTGCTTACTTTATATAATACAGTTTATATAAAACAAACGAAGGTAGCTTCTGTCACAATAAGCAACAGAACAGAACCCCGGTACTTGCCGGCTTCAGTCATCATCATCATGGGTGCCTAGCCTTTTCCCAACTATATTGGGGTCGGCTTCCAGTCAAGCCGGATTTAGCTGAATACCAGTATTTTACGAGGAGCGGCTGCCTACCAGACATCCACAACCCATTAACTGAGTAGTCAGATTAACTGGCTTCTGACTATCCGTAACGACTGCAAAAGATCTACAAATGACAGCCGGGACCAACGGCTTAACATTCTTTCCGAGGCACGGAGGAAACTCAGTATCTTAAGATAGTCACTCATCCACAGACCAACCTAGACAAGCGTTGCTTAACCTTGAAAATCGACCCGTGCGGCTGTTATTATTTAGCCACGAGCTCCTCCAGCCGCTCCAGTGAAGGGCTGTAATGAATCGACGGTGGCATTATTTAGCATTAATTAAGGTTACCGCGCCGGATTAATGGAGATATCACTCTACATTTACAGCTAAAATAAAGGATGTCCGTAAAATTGACGCAAAGTATGAAACCTTTCAATTCGGCTTTAAAGTATTACGAACCCCTATAATTATTTAAAACCCAAATGAACCGTAACATTAACATGTGATTTAGAAAACTTACAATAAAATATCTTGGAACTCCGAACCTTTCAAAAGAAAATGTAACGTTTATCCAACCTAACATTTAATCTCTCTAGGTATATCCACTTGACATCAAATACCAGACAAAAATAAACAAACAACCCTACTGCTCCCCGAACTACTATAAAACCACTCCGTATACCCTCACCTCACAAAGGTACGTCCTAGTTCGCCCCGTTCGTCCCGTTCGTCCCCCGGTAGCCGAATAAATTGCTCCGAATAATTCCACAATTAACATTTTTAATCTCGACGAGATGTTACGCGAATAAATTAGGAAGTCCCACCGCTCTCTGATCGTAGACGGAGATAAGGACCACGGTAACTAGTCGCATTTTCTTTCCTGTGCGATTAACATGATAAGGATAATCGTAATGTTTTGAGACGGTTATAGCCAGCTCTAGATTTAGATTTACCTGTAGTCAAAGACACAACGTGATATTTCTTTAGCGGCGTACATATCTCAATCTCATTTATTTCTCTTGAACTTTTTGACAAAGCTTGAATGTAGAAGAAGAATGTAGTGTTTTATTTTTGGAAGTCGGTTGTAGTTTACTTAACCTAGTACCACAAAAAGGCCAAAACAAAACAAATGGAATAATAGAGCCCATCGAGACTCGTTTATCTAACCCGCTATGAAAACTATTCGCTGCAGTAAAGCGGTGCAATATCACGGCCATGCATCACGCGCGCGCCCCACGGAGCCGGGCAGGCCGGCAGGTGACTGATTCACTGGGCACAACAACCGCCTGAAATATGGTAATGGCGGACGCGGTCGCGCGACCTGACTGACAAATATAACCTCTCATTTTACTATTGTACACGTTTTCGGTTTTGTTTTAGGATATTAATGTAAATAAGCAGAGAATCATTGATTACCTGCCTGTCAGACTTCCGTAAAGAAAACTGGTAATTCATGCGCCCAAATGTGATTGACCAACTGAGCTCGAACTTAACGTTGCAACAGACCATCACCACACCAAAGTAGAATTAAAATGCATTCCTTATAACGCCAACCTTTATTTCCGTATAACATTCTGCAAAGGAAGAAAAGATAATGAAATTATGTTTTGCAAAGCTTATGAATTGAATCATCATAACAGGCGAAAGACGTCCACCGCTGGACATAAGCATAGGAACCCCGGGTTTGCCATAATCGCCAAGCTTGGCAGGCGAGTTGGTGATCGTAGTGTATGGCGTTGCGTTTCACAGAGAACGCTGCTGCCTATTCCCTGGTGAGTCCCTTAGTCGCCTCGTCCGACACCCACGGGAAGTCATCATCATCTGCCTAGCCTTTTCCCAACTATATTAGGGTCGGCTTCCAGTCAAACCGGATTCAGCTGAATACCAGTGTTTTACGTGGAGCGGCTGCCTAACAGACCTCCACAACCCATTAACTGGGTAACATCTTGGTAAGACTGGAGTCAGATTTACTGGCTTCCGACAATCCGTAACGACTGCCAAAGATCTACAAATGACAGCCGGGACCAACGGCTTAACGTGCTTTCCGAGGCACGGAGGAAACTCGGCATGTTAAGATGGTCACCCATCCACAGACCAATCTTGGCAAGCGTTGCTTAACCTTCAAGATCGACCCGTGCGGCTATTATTATTTAGCCACGAGCTCCTCACGACACCCACGGGAAGTGATGGGATGGTATTATTATTTTACGGCACCATATGGCACCAGCCGACACCTTACGGAATTAAATCAGCTAGCGTTCAATCCACAAGCTCCTAGGCTTGGGTGAAGTGAACCTATCGAAATAATCAAGATGGATGGATCGGCAGTTCACTTCGTGATCACTTCCCCCGGTTTTTTTCACTTCGTCATGTTTATAGAATTGTAATGCTTTATCGAATGAACGTTAGAAAACTGTCTTTATAAACGAATGCCCTGTAGCCCTTTTCCCATCACACCTACACTAAACACCTACTCAAAAGCCACTATTCCGCTAACCATAACTATGAATAACTTACCTCCAATAAAATGTATCCTGCTCTAAACACGAGCTACAAGCCTTTGTGCAAATAACGAAATCCACGTACGATAGGAGTGTGGCGTGTAAGCGTGAATTTGTATGCAAATGGAGGACGGTACAGCAGGTGGGACACGCGGTGCGGATCCGGCACGGCTCCTGCGGATCGGCACGGAAAACGAAGGCACGAAGTGAACATGGATAGACGTTGGGACTTTTTGAAAAGTGAGAAATTAAGTGTGTTGTTCGTTTTTACATCTAAATCGCTTAACCGATTTCGATGAATTTTGCTACAGATATAGACGAGAAGCGAAGCCGTGGGTAAAAGTAAATAATAAATAAAAGCAGTTTTTTTCATAGCACAAAGATCGTCGAGGTTGATCGAGAATCCTGAGTAACTAATTATCCATATAGGTAGTACTCATTTTACTTGTAATTATGTTTGTTTATCACACGCCTCAACGGCCAAACGGATCTAGAGGAAACTTGGCATCTCATAATTGGGACGTATAATTTTTGCGTTTTATCTAGGTAAGTGCGTTGGTTTTATTTCCGACTTTCACACGCTCAAAGAAGCTGTATCATAATGCGTACAGCTAAGGAGTGGAATTCCCTTCCGGAGTCTGTGTTTCCTGATAGCTACAACCTGGGAATCTTTAGGTCAAGAGTGAATAGGTTAGACAAGCGTGCTCCACCTTCGACCGCCTCATCGCTTACCATCAGGTGAGATAGTGGTAAAACGCGTGCCTTACTTAATAAAATAACAAACCTAAAATTGTTGAAACGTTTTATTTCGCGTTTCCCCAGTTTCTTTTTCAGAGTAAGAAAATAAGAAGGGCAGTCTTAAAATTTTCAACAAAAATAAAAGCAAATTGGTGAAACTAACATTTTCACGTTAAGACGTGCGTCGAACTGCCGAAGTACTGAAACTGCAATCAAGGTGGACTTCGGTAACGACGCTCCTCATAGGGATGGGAAACGTATCGATTAAATTGAATCGGTATCGATATCAGGCTTTGGTACCACTTTTTTCACTTGGAAACCGAGTGGCTCGATATGGCAAGGGCGATTTTGATAGAAAAAAAAATATATAACTAAAAGAAAGAACAACAGCAAAACCACGTATCTTATAATATGGGAAAGAGTAAAGATAGAGTTGAAATATTACTATTTATTGTGAAAAAAATAAGAAATTCGTAAATAAACCAACATAACAACAAGCACTTTTGACAAAACAAATTCAATTTACTTATTAAATACAAACACCATTTCAAAAGCACAATCACATTGAATCGTCTCCCTTCGTGTTTCAAATCAAATTATCGATATTGATTGGTATCGATAGCTCGCGGGCACGTCCCTAGATATCGAAAGGAAGCGAGAGTGAATTCCTTTCACCTGATAGAATGGTTATTAGCCAATTGGAAGCTCATTCCAATCCTAATAGAGGTGTAATAAAAGGGTCTTTTCTCTCTATTTTTTTCTTTTATTTGTTGAAAAGGTAAAAATAAAAATTTTCTTATTCAATTTGCTCGGGCTCTGCCGTTTCGATTTTATTATTTTCTACCTTCGTGTTTTTTTTTGTGTCTTTATTTTTTTGCCTTGTTCGTCCGTCTATCTATCCGGTAGCTTCGTGTGTTTCCGTTCTTTATTTTACTTTTCTTACGAGTATCTAAAAAGGTTACATTTCAGCTTATTACCCGTCTGCTAGTTGAAGCGACTATCAAGGCTTTGATTTGAATTATTATTCATTGAACTTCAGCCATTAAATTGACTCCAGTCTTGCCAAGAAGTACCGTGTTACCCAGATAATAGTTTGTGGAGGTCTGGTGCCTACCAGACACACCAGGAACTGCTGCCTAGTAGTTCTACGTAAAATACTGGTACTCAACTGATCCGGTTTAACTGGAAGCTGACCCCAATATAGTTGGGAAAAGGCTAGGCAGATGATGATTTATTGAACTTCAATCTAAACTTTTACAGTAAGCCAGCAGAGGACGTCTTGATGATGAGTAAATACAATCACATTTGCCGCCACGTCGCAACCACAACGCAACCACCAGCAACACTATTAACACGTAACCACAGCTTGACCATCTTTTATCGTGATAGTGTGGTGTGATTCTGGTAGGTACGTTTGAAACAAGCTTTAATGCAAATGTTATGTCGAGATTTACGTTTATTTCTCATTATAAATTAATTACAATTAATAACAAGTATTTAATAATGTTTTGAGAGTAATCAAAATTCATTGTCTCGTACAAATGTCATCTTGCAAAACTAGTACCTAATTTTTTCCAAGTTATACTACTCTGTCAAGAAAGTACCGGGAAAAGATCAATAATACACAAAATGTCTGTTATTCATCCAAAATTATTTTATCACCTTCAAAGTATGCTCCTTTAGAAACGATACACTTGCGCCAACGAATAATCCATTCATCAAAACATTTTTTAAACGCTGCTTCCGGAATTGAGTTCAGTTCTCGCCGCGAATTCTCCTTTATGTCTTCTATCGATTGAAAACGGGTGCCACGAAGTGGTAATTTGAGTTTAGGAAAAAGAAAAAAGTCAGCAGGAGCCATATCTGGTGAATATGGTGGTTGCTGGATGGTATTTGTTGAGTGTTTGGTTAAAAATTCGTTCACTATGATAGCCTTGTGCGAAGGCCCATTGTCGTGGTGCAAAATCCAAGAATTTCCTTTCCACAAATCTGGCCTTTTTCGTCGAATTTGCTCTCTTAAACGCCGCATAACGCTCAAATAATATTTTTTATTTACCGTTAGACCTTCCGGTAAGAATTCAGAGTGCACAACACCGCGATAGTCAAAGAAAACAGTCAACATGACTTTGACTTTTGATCGACTTTGGCGTGGTTTTTTCGGTTTCGGTTCAGTTGGAAGGCGCCACTCCGAAGCTTGTTGACTAGTTTGCATGTCAAACTCGTAAACCCACGTCTCGTCACCAGTAACAATGCGTTTCATGAATGTTGGGTCCGAACTGACTCGTTCTAGCATGTCCTCAGCGACTTTCATGCGATTGAGTTTTTGGAGAAAATTCAGATCTTTTGGGACTAGCCGAGCAGCAACATGTTTCATACCCAAATGATTAGTTAAAATAGTACGGATCGACTCGTGAGATACAGAAAGTTCGGCGGCTATCTCTCTCAGAGTTGAATGGGGATTTTCAGTCACTATTTCCTTCACTTTTGCGATGTTAACTTCAGTTGCAGACGTTGACGGCCTACCAGAGCGAGGCAAATCTTCCATCACATCTCGACCGCTTTTGAACGCTTTGAACCACTCATAAGCACGAGTTTTTGATAAAGTCGATTCACCGTAAGCCTTCTGTAACATTTTCAGTGACTCCGAACACGAAATTCCATTGGCGATGCAAAATTTAAGACAAACTCTTTGTTCGATATTTTTGTCCATTATGAAATTCGCAATACACACTATATATGATATTACTAAAACCAGCACTGTATTTAATATAAATAACAGATGCAACTCAAACTCCGCGCCAAAATGGAAAACAGTTGTGCCAATCTAACGACTACAAAAAAAAACAAAAAATTTAATTTGGAACCATAAACAAATCATCCATTCCCGATACTTTTTTGACTGAATGTATTATAACTTTTAATAATAACTGCAATTATAATAAACAATTTAGTCGGAACGTTTCATTAAATCGGATGCCTGATTGTTTACAAAATTAAGACATTGTATCGAATCGAATTAGTATTTTAGTGTGTTTATGTGTTATGACATTCAACCGTTTTTGTTGAATTAAAAATTTGTTGTTGTTGTTACACCCGTTTTTTTATAGTCACTGAATGTAATTATAGCCTCTTGTTGCTCAAGTTTTAGTACTTATATCTGTGTTAGATGAACTTTAGTACTTATATCTGTGTTAGATGAACTTTAGTACTTATATCTGTGTTAGATGAACTTTAGTACTTATATCTGTGTTAGATGAACTTATATCTATGTTAGATGAACTTATATCTGTGTTAGATGAACTTTCGCATTCACATCTCACTCGCAATCTGTCAAAAAAGCCTTATGTTTCAAACATTTTTGAAAGATTGTGAATGAGACGCGAATGAGACGCAAATGCGTACATAGTTTAAAAGTTAGTAGAATTGGAACAAATCATGAGATTAACGCCTATATTCAAAATCATTTCGTCCTTCACATTGATTGTGTCGGCACTGAGTCAAGAGGAGTGAAGAAACTTTCCTTCAAAATGAACTAGATAACGGTCTGTTTTTTACTGACGGCTATTTTGTATTGTAGCTCTATGAAATCGTACGAAAAAAACCGGCTAAGTGCGAGTTGGACTCGCACACGAAGGGTTCCGTACCATAAACCTAGTTTACTATTTTTTGTTAAAGCGGCAATAGAAATACACAATCTGTGAAAATTTCAACTGTCTACTTATAACTGTTCTTGACATACAGCCCGCTGACAGGGTTCCGTTGGTTACCCTTTGGGATCGGACTCCTAAAAATGAAGACTATAGAGTGCGTTAAAAACTCACGTGACGTCACTACAATGGTACAATTTTTACAAAAGACGTAACTACAACACCAGCATGAATAAAATACTTGAGATCACAATGTTATTCACACCCATTGTTTTAAAATAATAACGAAAAATAGCCCAATTTTCAAATTCCTAATTCGAGTGACACGCCCTACACAAGACCTACCGGCGCAATATCTTACGCCAGCCATTTTTTAGCACATGTTTCTTTCACAAATACTCTTTCATATTAAGGTACTCCCACACTTCTCCCCTCGAATCGAAACCTATTTTTGATTGTTCTTGCATCTTCTTCGCACACTTTTTGCACGCACCACCGGTGTTAAGAGGCCTTTAATGACAGGAAAATTGAAACTTCGTCGTTTACCAGAAAAAGTTGAAGAACAGTCGTAAAAAGTGTGCTTCACAGATAATGTCCAAATGATGTGTTTTGAGGTGGAATGCTCGGAGGAACTTGGTCAGGAGGGAGTTTCGTACGGAATATTATTCGCGTTTTACTGAAATGTATATTTTTATGATTCCGAACAAAAAATGGAACCCTTATAAGATCACCCAGGTGTCTGTCTGTCCGTCTGTCACAGCCAGTTTTCTCCGGATCTACAAAACCGATTCTGTTGAAATTTGGTACACATATCACATATGGGCTTCTGTAAACCAAACACGGACGCGTTAGGTAAATAAATAAATTTTGAGTATGGGGTCACTTTTGGGGGTCAAAGTAAAAAAAATGTGTCGTGCGACATATCAAATGAAAGGGCTTACTATGAGGGTTTTAATTATATTTCTTTCATAATTTTAAAATAAACAGTTTTGAAGTTATTCAAGAATTTAGACCAAAAATTACCATTTATCTCCGAAACTACTGGGCCCAAAATTATGAAAAAAAAATGCAAATAATAGTTCTTTACCTACAAACTATAGGAAAACCTATAAGAAGCCTATAGTATTAAAATAACATGTTACAAAAATGAAATAAGTTTGGAACCCTTTGCACGCGAGTCCGACTCGCACTTGGCCAGTTTTTTTTATAAATAGCTTAGTTTATTAAGAGTAAGATTGATAACTTTCTTTTGAGATAGAAATACATTCTGAAATGTACAGCTTATAATAATGCCTACTCTTGACGTGCTGACGTGCTTGTTCCAAAGAGACCAGTTTCA
Organism: Lacanobia oleracea; assembly: GCA_950371165.1. Taxonomy (NCBI): domain Eukaryota; kingdom Metazoa; phylum Arthropoda; class Insecta; order Lepidoptera; family Noctuidae; genus Lacanobia; species Lacanobia oleracea. The sequence continues at coordinate 1,664,008 of OX493387.1, forward strand.
GACTCTTATGGAGACATTCAATTTAATATGAATAAACATTTAGGATCAAAAAGTATTTAAACCTGTCAATGTCTGGACTTATGGATTAACTTACGCTACTTTTATTTTAGAAAAAGTACCTATTAGAGTTCCGAGAAAAAAAACGTGAAGTTATTTTTAACGAGACTCGGACGCAATTGTGGGCAACAGCTAGTGTTATTTAAACGTGAAAATCTATGTGTTTTACTTTTAATGTTTGTGAATGTTTGTTACTTTTAATGCTTGCACTGCCTGGACAGGTCCAATTAAACCTGCATGGTGCTTTCCTGAAAATGCCACCGACATTAACGTACATCACTTTCATATGTTATTGGCAATTGAATGGACCTCAAAAGAGGTGTTTCTTCTCAGGGTAGTCAGCTAGGAAACACCAGCCTCGTCTAGATTAATATAACAAAAAATATTGACGTTTAAAGGAGTTACTTGTGAACTATTTGCAAAATAAATATCATTTATCGTTTGTTACGTTTCCATGTCGCAAAAGCTTAAGCGTTATTTAAACGAAACTAGACACACGGTGGGAACGTGACTTTAATCTGCACATTGAATTTTGTATAGTTGCATTTAGTTCTACTCGTATTGTGAGGTCCTAGTCCTTTTAACACAGGCAAAGCCGCAGGCAGAAAGATACATCTTTAGCTTATGCATGTACTGAGAAGTAGTAAATAAACCTTTGCAGCATTCTCACCTACATTATTTCCTGCCAATTCCTACCCCTTAAAAAGGGTATCCACACACGGAAAGCATGTTACCATAACCCGAAGCATAGGTAAAAGTGTAAAGTTATTGAAATTCATAAATCACGCGTCTTTGCCCAAAACACAGGGTGTGCCGTACCCAACACACAGGGTGAACCGTGCCCAATATACAGGCTGTGTTTAACAAATATATCGCGAGTTAGAAGAACACGTTGAGTCGGAAGAGCGCGTTGCTGGGTTGTGGTCCAAGTCACGAGATTAGTGTTTCTCTGCTTAAGTAGTATAATTTTGGTTATGTACTTACTCCCTTTGAGAATTTGAGAGTGACAGGCTTCGTCTGGGTAAGCTCGCTCCATCGTTGACTTTTTCTGTCACCTCTAACCTAGACTAGAGTCAAGAGCAAACCCATCTCAAATAAATAAATAAAACAATCGAACAGATAGAAGCTCGTAGGTACCGCTTTCCTCGATACAATGGTTGATGACTGGTTGAAACTATTTTGAAAACCAACAGCATTAGGAACCTGGCAAAATTCTAATTACTTATCTGTGTGATATTGAGGGGGAAATAGAGTTTTCGAAACATCAATTATAATTTTTACTTTTATACCAAATTTATTTTAAACCCTTTTTGTAGTTTTATTTAAACATCTGCTATGCTACCTTCCTACTACCCTCGGTTGACTGGTAGAAAATTTATTTGTTGAAATAGTTTGTTTTTCTCGCTTTTTAACATTGATAGGCTCGCTCACGTTTTACCACAATCTTACGTGATTGGAAGCTATGATGTGTACGACCATGAAACATACTTTGCTAGATGTAACTTATTCACTCTTGTCTTAAGAAGAAGCGCGGGCAGATAGACTTTGTATGTATAAAGTACCTATGTTGTCTTTTTTGATGATATATTATCAGTATAAGCACTAAAACCCTCAAAAAATGCTCAAAATTGTCCGATAAACCGCTGTCAACAAAGCCCTGGTGTAATAATTTGGCAACTATTAATGAAAAAAAAAACATAAGGGCACGGTACATATCCTTTTTATTCAGTTTGTTAATTTTTATTTAAAACGGTCCAATATTGGAAGAGGAAACAGGCGAGAGCCAAACCTCGAATTATGACTTTTTACATACTTACAAAGTCTATCTGCCCGCATTTTCTCTTAAATCGAATTCCGCTCCACCTCTTCACCGTCCTCCTTCAACCCGCTGCCACTTGTCACTCGCGCCACGTCACGTCGCCGCCATAGATCAAGTCCACCTGTAATATTAACGCGTCACTATCAGCCGCACATGGCGACTTCGCTGCGCGACTAACAAAAAGTATTTGTCACCCACTGATGTTTGTTTGAGCACCTACAGTGTGCGTGAGGCGCTGCGTTTTGTTTCAATGTGCGTGAATTATTTGGTTTAACGTGAAAAGAAGGCAAAATCTGTAACGCCAATCTGGTACCTCAGCGAAACGGCCGAAACTCGCAGAATTTTTTGGGCCAAGCGTAGCACATTTTGTTCAAGCACTGCAACATGACAACCACCATAAAAACGCCCTTTTAGTGAAGATTGTAGAGTCCCGGAGAAATAAATCAACTGTCTTGGATCCCATAACAAAGTAGAAGTGTAACAGAAAAGAACAGCAGGGGACTAAGAAAAAGAAAAGAGTGCGGAGGTAAACTAATCGCAGACCGTGTTCCACATACTGTCCAGCTAGTCTATTCTGTAAATAACCATTTCGATATCGAGCTTCACCTGAGTGACAAACCTCACAAAGTGAGCTTTATTGCACACAACATAAAGGTCTTACGTTTGACGTAATTTGATACGCACCTCGGATTCCGCTGTCGAGACACGAAAATTTTGTAACAAAATAGAGGTACTGATCTCCGTGCCCCAAAACCTGCTTTCAAAGACCTAGACTACAAACCACCTCAAAGTCAACATCGTTCTAAAACGCTGATGCTTGCCAGCAGATGGTGGATGCGTGTTTCAGGACCTCTCAAAAGTGCCAATAGACTAATTGGCATAATTTAGCGAGCTAGATGTTCATGTTCGACTCGTTTCTGCCAGCGGCTTCGCCCGCGTGATACCCGGAACATTCTCTCTGGATAAAAAGTAGCCTATGTTTTATTCCAGACTTTAATCTACCTCTGATCATGAGATCCTCCAGGCGTTCTGTGTCTGTTCTGACGTGAAAGAGTTACAAACATCCATCCATGCTCACAAACTTTCGCATTTATAACTTTTAATTATGTTCGATTCCCGGTTATGGTGAACCGTTTTTTTAATTTAGTTATTTCTATGAATTGTTCCTTTTTTACCAGACGCTTTTATTTTACTTGTCTTTAACATCGTTTTTACAGGTATGTATAATTTCTAATTTCTACATGATTTAAACAAAATGTTGTTACAATTTATTATTTTTAAAAGTGTCCGTGGAGTTTCTTGCACGTTCTTTTCTATAGAGATCTACGCTTTGGAACGTGCAAATAGCTTCATCTTTTTTGACCGACCGACCTTGAGAATTCTAAAGTGCCTGTAAATGGTTTTATTCAAATAAATGCTTTGAGTTTGAGTTGACATAAACACTTACTGAGAAGCCTAGAGGCTCTAGACAGAGTACCGTTCTATCAGCAAATGCGTTTTTCAATCCCATACATTTTATATTACGTCGTTTTGAAAGTTGTCTTCGCCATGCTACTGTCTACAAAATGTCACCAGTGTTGAACGAATTTCGAAATTCAAAGACTCGTCATAACAGCCGCACAGGTCGATCTTCAAGGTTCTTCAACGCTTGCCAAGGTTGGTCTGTGGATGGGTGACCATCTTAACATACCGAGTTTCCTCGGTGCCTCGGAAAGCACGTTAAGCCGTTGGTCCCGGCTGTCATTTGTAGATCTTTGGCAGTAGTTATGGATAGTCAGAAGCCAGTAAATCTGACTCCAGTCTTGCCCTGAAGTACCGTTTTACCCAATTAATGGGTTGTGGAGGTCTGGTAGGCAGCCGCTCCTCGTAAAATACTGGTATTCAGCTAAATCCGGCTTGAATGGAAGCCGACCCCAATAGAGTTGGAAAAAGGCTAGGCAGATGATGAAAGACTCGTCAGTAAAAAGTTAAAAAACTGACTTTACAAACAAATATAAAATAAGAAGTTCTATATTAATCAGTAATTAGTGAAACCAGCCAAAATGCAGCGCTATCACTAAAAAAAATCATCATCACCAAATCAACCGAAAGACGTTCACTGCTGGACATAGACCTCCCCCAAGTAAGTATCGCCACAACGACGGCAAAAAGGTTACCACGAAGTAAAACCTGACGCACCACCATAGCCTACATTCACACAATAACATTGCAAACATCGCTATCTTCAATCTGTGTCGTAGGTAAGCCTAGCAGTAATACAGCTGTACATTAACACCTCGGAATCAAAGCGTCTTTGAGACCGAGCGTAATCTCGACTACACGTCTGGTTATCTGCAAACGAAGGGAAACGTGCTCTACTTGCAGGGTTATTAAATTCTGATGTGAATTTATTGATGTGACATCAAACGTATGTATGACTGTTATATTTAAAGTAAGCATCATGTTGTTAACTGATTTATCTAACATGGCTAGCTAGACTCAGTAATATTTAACTGACTTCATTTATTCACATTTCATATTTAAAAACGTAATTTTGTGGTAAAGTAAACCTCCATCAAACAGTAATTATTAATACCTTGTGATTAATCAAAAAGCAGTTTTAGATCAGCGCCATCTCTTGACCGCTCATGGAGCTAATGTAATTTTTGTGGAGGATAATTTTTCTATGAAAACTTCGGTGTATTTTTTTTTTATTTTTTTGTCAAAAGTCGAAAACCATTCAGTTTAAACATAGATGTTTGAGACTGTGCAAAAAGCCTTCTTTCATATGATACCCCACGTGCCTTAGTAACCCCAATTAGATTTTTCGTCATCTAAAACTCTTCCGAATTTCAAGTTGATAGCATTTGTAGTTCTTGAGATATCCAGCTGTGACAGACGGACAGACTTAGTTACACCATAATTACATTTTGGTACGGAACCCTAATAATGGATACCATTTAGGATCACACGTTTAGAGCTGATGTGTTTGTTTAACCGTCATTTGGATCGATTCAATGCAACTTTGGTGATTAGCAGCAACACATAATTAGAACTCTTCTCTTCTTCTATGATCCCAAACATGGACGCGGAATGGAATTCTATGGCTTTTAAAATATGGTTCGTTTGGAAGCCTTTTAGCGCAAATCCGGCTCGAACTTGCAACTTGGCTCATATTTTTTAACCATATGCTTGGATTCAATTCTTCAAATTCTCTATAAAAAATTACGAATCTGCATATTAAGATAACTACTAAGCAAATAGTTACGTTTTGCAAGTAGAGCCGCTTTCTGTTACAACATAGTACAGTACTATTTACCACAATGGAACTCCTTTTTCGGTCCTTTGTGGGGCTAGCTTTGATTAACTTTGATGTAGGTGAGTGCTCTGAAGGTAGACTGTCTGCTAATGGATTGTCTCTCACACACTCGCTGTTCCTTCAAACGATACCTGAAACCCTTTGACATTATTTTTCTTGCTTTGAGCTGCAGTGTTCTTTGTCGGTTTTGTTCTACTCTTTGTGTCACCGTCGAAGTGTCTTTAAATTATTTTCATATAACTGTTGCTTTTGTATTTATTACTTAACCATTATGAGGAGTTCGTGGCTAAATAATAACAGCCGCACGGGTCAAACTTCAAAGTTAAGCAACGCTTGCCAAGGTTTGGTCTGTAGATGGGTGACAATCTTAACATACCGAGTTTCCTCCTTGACTCGGAAAGCACGTTAAGTTGTTGGCACCGGCTGTCATTTGTAGATCTTTGGCAGTCGTAACAGATTGCCAGTAAACTGACTCCAGTCTTGTCAAGAAGTACCGTGTTACCCAGATAATGGATTGTGGAGGTCTGGTAGGCAGCTGCTCTACGTAAAATACTGATATTCAGCTGAATCCGGTTTGATTGGTAGCCGACCCATAGTTAGGAAAAGGCTAGGCAGATGATGATATCTCCCCCTGTCTATTTTTATTAATTTATTTTTATATATTATACGCTTTATTGTAAATACACCAAAATTAAAACAAAAGGAAACTTAAAACTAAAACACATACAATGGGTGGTCTTATCGTATTCCGCGATCTCTTCCAGACAACCTGGAATGGAAAGTATTTGGCCGGACACGAATGGGGCTGTCATTAGTGTAACAAAAGAGATACAAACTAAATTAAAACAAACAATAAAATATAATAGATACATACATATATACATAAACGCAATTTAAAATAGATACTTAAATACATACGTAGTTAGTATGACAATAAAAATTAATGACGACTATCGATACTCACAGCGACAGGTAATGCTCCCTTACAAGTCTTTTGAACGCAGGCAACCACAGACGAGCAGCCTGTACGGTAAAGGATTTATCCAAGAAAGTTGTGGAATGCATTGGCATTTTCAGTCGCAAGTTATCTGATGACCTCAGATTTTTTTTGTTGGAATCACAGAAAAACTGGAAACGATTTTTAAGGTAAGGAGAGGGAAAAGAGAAATGTATGAAAACGTTTTTTCGTGTTATGTTTTTTTTTCTTTTTTTTGACACCGACTTCCGAAATTAAAGTTCTTTTCTTTCTCTTGAAGTTATGTTATACTTTGTAGTGTTTTGTTTTTGAATGACGGTTGTATTTTTTGTAAAAAAGTTTTTTATTTTTTACTTTTTAGTGGTACCTACCTGCGTACCCACTACCCATTAACATACCGGCGTGATGTTATGTTATGAACTGGTGTAAACAATCAACAGACATACGATTTCAGCAATCCCGATCCATTTGCCATCATTTGTTGAAGAGGTCTGTTGCCTTCCTTCGAAGTTCTTCGTCAGATCTTCACCAAATTAAAATAGGACCAGTTCAGGAAAATCAGTCAACCAAAGAAAAAAGGAATCATCCAAATCGGTTGACAATTGGCGAAAATGGCACTGAACAAAAATTATTCATGGGATCTCATCATCAGATCCTAATTTATACCTTCTATCATCAACTCAGCAACATGATGATTACCTCAAATTTAAAGTTTTCCCTCGATTTTCATGGGACCCCATAAGCAGATTCTGACTTGGTGACAATGGGACCAATCACAAAGTACACCCTTTCAAATAAAACAAGAATTTCCAAATCGGTTCATAAATGACGGAGTTACGAGGTAAAAACATTTAATAAAAATACAACCGAATTGAGAACCTCCTCCTTTTTTAAGTCAGTTAAAAAGGGAAAGAATACGAGCATTCCAGCGAAAGCGAATTGGCAACCACTTGAGCTTCACACGAAATTAGGAAACATGGTAATATTTGCGTAAACCGAATATGAAATTTTGATTATGATACAGAAATTTTGGAGCTACTCAAGTTTATCGAGTTGTTCCTGAGTAAGGTCAAGATAGCTGGCATCAGCATAATCAAGGATGGACAGAAGAATTGATTGTGCAAGCGCAATCTTGGTGGCAGTAGGAAGAAAATAACGCAGTCTCCTAAACGTTGCAGCAGATGCAAATAACTTGCGGCTAACTTCCTGCAGTTGAGCAGTCCCGCCGAACAGACCGACGGAGAGTGCACAGACCTGTGTTTCCGTACTGCAGTTGTGCTCTATAATACTTCCTGAGAACTTGGCTGATCTCGATGGAGATTGGCTACCAAGACCAATATAAGCCTACAAATCTGGTTGGAAGGATTATTATGTAGATTGACGATGAACGACATCACTGACTATAATGGTGTTCAAAAGGCTCGAGAGGGAGCATTACCTGTCGCTGTGATATGTTTGCCATTTATTTATTGTTAATATATGTTGTTAAAATTATATATTTATCTATGTATATATATTATGATTGAGTAGTGTCGCACCGATGACAACCCCATTTTATGTCCGGGCAATTACTCTCCATTCCAGGTTGCCTGGAAGAGATCGCGGAATGCGATAAGGCCGCCCATTGTACAAGTTTGTGTTTTAGTTTGTAGTTTTATTTTTATACTAATATCGGTAATTACGTAGACTGCAGACGATGGATCGAAAAAAAACCAAAGTGATTTTAAAACTAATTTAATTAAAAGAAATTATTACAATTAAATTGATGAAACCTATTCGATGCTAGAATATGGAATGACAAAATAATACTTAAAAATAACTTATTGCTACTGGTGAGTTTCTGCTGCGTCGGCGGCTCGTGGCTGAACGGACGTCATCGCTGCAGTTTCTATGCGGTTGGCGTAAACATGTAGGAATGTGCGAAGTCGGCGGTATCCATTAGGGGTCCGTATCTAACACCTCCACCCGCAGAACAGCAACTATTTGCTCATGTTGAGAGAAAATGTTGCTGGGAGTTCATCTCGTTTCCTGGTCACATCTTCGTATGTATGTATCTTGAGAGTCTGTTGTTTCTCTTCGTTGCCTGTTCTGAGGTTCCAGCATTTGTATCTGCGGCTTATTACCAAAATGATAAGTATGGCTGCGCATAGTACAATGATGTAGAATGGTATGGTTGTATGATATAAGACTACCGGTTGAGTGTTGTCGATCTGGATAGGGTTCTCCATCAGGACTTTATTCTGGATGCTGTGTAGTTCTTCCAGGTTGACGGAATTGAAGCCGATGATGTGAGTCGAGTCAGTGGTTTGGTTCAGGTCGTTATAAGGTATCTTTGATAATTTTAGTGGTTGTCTTTTTATTTCGTTGCTGTCGTTGATGATTGTGAGCTCTGTTGTTTCCAGATAGCAGTCCATGGGTATGGTGACAAGGTAACTTCCTTGTAGAACATTAAAGTCTTTTCTGCCGCAGGCTAACTGTACTTTGGTCGGTTGGGGCAATGATAAGACGTAGTGTTGATCGTCCAGTTTTTCAACTGCTTGTTTGGAGAGTGAAATCTTGGTGAATTGGCAGGTGTCTTCTAGACCTTGGTTGATGATGAGTTCCTGGATACAGTCGGGCTTCGTCCGGATTTGATGGCTTATCTTCTTTTCACAGAGATGGATGCTACTGTACTTCGGGCATTCAGCCTCTATGTACACGAATGATTTCTCGTTTGTTGCTATATAGGGAGAGGACGGAATAAGGGCAAGTTGTTTTTTATTAGGCACAATGGATAGTCTGTATAAATCATAAAGGTCTTTAGAGACTATGGGAAAGCTGTATATTATTACTATTCTCTTCTCAATAAAGTAGGAACCTGGTTTTATAAGATTATAATATTCTCGTAATTCTAAGTTTAAGACTTGATCTTGATTGTATATTGATTTTAACTTATCTATCATAGATCTTAGCACTTCTATATCTATCATGGAATGATGAGTGCTGGACGCACGTATGAAAGCCATTATATTTTCTAACCTAATTATCTCTAACATTAAATCTTCAACGTTATTGGTTATGATTCCTAGAATTTGGGCAAACTTTGCAAATTTTATTAAGCTGTAATCTGTGTATGCGGTTTTCTCTAGTAGTAGTTCTAACGTTGCATTAACCTTTTCCTGATTTCTTGTTATTTGGTCTAGAATAGTGCCATGTTGGGACATCCATTCTTTACTTAAGCTGATATGATTGTTGAATTCTGAAACTATTTTATTTTCGTTGTTTTGTAAAGTTCTAATAGCCTCGTCATATTTCAAGGCATCTAGATAGTCTAAGTTGCCAGTGACACTTTTTATCACTGACCCAAGGCCATCCACAAGACCTCTTTTGACTCTCACGGGTTCCAGGGATTTTACTTGTTGTAGTACCTTACTAAGTTTGTTAGTAAGGTAGTCAATCTGGTATTCGTAAAGCATGTAAGTCTCATTGGTAAGTTTAATTCTGAAAGTCTTTAGTTGCGTCTGTACGGAATTTACTTTATCTTCTATGTCGGTTAATTGTATGTACTGTATGAATGAGTGGTTAGTCTGGTCGGTCCTAATCTGTACGGTAACAATCCTGGTCCATCGGCTAAGCTCTCAAGTCTTATCTCTTGGGGGTGAGTCACTTGGATTGTCAGTAGTAGCAGGATCCTGTAACAATTTGGTTGCTTTAGGAACACGTTTCAGTCGTGCTTTGGCTATCGGACCACGTTTTTTCGTGGTATATATGTGTATAGGCAGATCGGCGAGTACCGTGTCCTGCGTATAACGTGGTGCAGCCTTCTGGCGACTGGCAAAGGGGTTTTTAATGAAAACTTGTTGCTGAGGGGCATATTCTACTTCGGGCTCGCGATTTTTATTCCTGTTACTAATTAGGGCTGTACGATTTGCTAGAGATGAGTCATTAATTATTCGTAAACCTGTTTCATTTGTTGCCTATGGTTTTGCGCCTATTGTTGTAGGATATGTTCAGTCAGGTCTATGTCGGTTGGGTCTCTAGGGTCGAAATGTCCGGTCATTAAATCAAACGGTCTGCGCTTTGTAAAACTATGGATGGAACTGTTATATGCTATGATGGCGTATGGCATAAGGTTAATTATAGGTTCGTCATTATTTTGCAATTTTAGGATTCTAATGTGTTCCAATAAGGTTGAGTGAAAACGTTCGATGTTGCCATTGTCATTTGGACTATGAGGTAGAATTTTATGGTGGGCGATCTTATGAAGTCGTACGAATTCTGAGAAAAGTTGGTTCGTAAACTCAGTACCGTTATCGGTGATGATAGTCAAAGGTAGTCCATGATGGGTACAAAAACGTAATAGTGCTTGTATAATGCTAATGGCGGTACCGTCTCGCAGATGATACGCTTGGGCGTACTTCGTGAATACATCTATAAAGGTTACGTATTTTTCATTATGAACGGTAAAAAGGTCCATGTGAATAATTTCAAGTGGTTTGGTGGCTGGAGGTACTATATTGAATTGGGGTCTTATTGGATTTCTGTCATATTTAGCTTGACCACAGATGGTACACTCGTTAATGAATTTGGTGATTTGTTCTTTCATCTTTGGCCAGTAATATTTTCGTGAGAGGGCTAAATGACATTCGTTTATACCGCGGTGATTCGTTTTACCATCGTGATAATGTCGAATAATGTCTTGATGTCGGAGGTATTCTTTAACGTTCTCGAGTTCTGTCTTAGCTAATACTAGGTTAAGTGAGGAACTTCTAAATTTGTCTTGTATAATGGGTATTACTGAGTACATGGCTAAAGGTGGATTAATCAAGATAGCTGTTTTGACTTTCGGGTTTACGTATTCCTTGACAGCATTAATAATGTCGCTTTCGAGGTTGGATTCTGAAATTTGGATTGCAATTCGAGTATGATTTTCGAATGGTTTTGTTACTGCTGGTCGGCGTTTTATGTCACCAACTATAGTAAAGTACATTTGTCTATGAAACTTATTGAGAGGTTCGTCTGTAATGGGGATTTCTAGAATCGGATGTTCATTACTAGTATGTACGGTTTCGGTCGACGAGTTTGTTGGTGGAGGCGGTGCCTCCGATGGGTTGTTGATCATAGATTCGAGGTCGTTAGTACTTTCTGTCAGTGAGTCATTATCAGTTTTTGAGGTATCTACTGGTGGTGTTGAAGCCTCTGTTGGGTTGTTGATCATTGATTGCAGATTCTTTATATTTTCGATCAATGAGTTAATTTCCTCTATTTCTTCATTATGGATTTCTAAACGAGAAAGTGCATCAGCATTAGTATTGAATTTTCCTTTTTTGTACACTACAGTAAAGTCATATTCACTTAGTCTGAGTCGCCATCTGGTCAGTCGTGAATTGGGTTCTTTTAAGCTCATCATCCATTGCAAGGGTTTGTGGTCAGTCAGTACTTTAAATTTTCTACCGAAGAGATAAGGTCTAAAATATTTTGTGGCCCAGACTATGGCAAGCAATTCCTTCTCGATGGTACTATAATTTAGCTCACTTTCATTAAGTGTGCGAGAAGCGTAGCAAACGGGTTTGTCAGAACCTATCGGTCCCTGGGATAACACTGCTCCGATAGCGAAATTTGAAGCATCTGTTGTGAGATTGAACTCTTTTTTGAAATCCGGGTATTGTAGTATGGGGTCATTTGTAAGTAGTGTCTTGCAAGTTTCAAATGCATTGATATATTCTGAACTGAGGGTTATTTTACTGCCCTTCTTTAAGCATTGGGTAAGTGGTTTGGTTATGCGTGCAAAGTCGGGGATAAACTTTCGGTAGTAACCGAGAAGGCCTAGAAATTGTTTGATCTCCTTGGGGGTCTTTGGAATCGGGTATTTTTGAATAGCGGAGATTTTGTCGGGGTTTGGCTTGACGCCGTCTTGACTAATAATATGTCCTAAGTATGCGGTCTCGAGTTTCAGAAATTCGGATTTATCCATTTGGATTTTGAAGTTGGATTCTTTAAGTCTTTGGAAAACTTTTTCCAAGTTATCCATATGCTCTTGCAGAGAGGTACTATAGACTATTATGTCGTCCAAATAGACAAGACATATGTTATTTTGAAGGCCTCTGAGAACATTGTCCATAACCCTTTGGAAAGTTGATGGAGAATTCTTGAGTCCCATGGGCATTCGAAGGAACTCGAAATGGCCGTGTTCTACATTAAATGCGGTTTTAGAAATGTCTTGGGAGTCCATCTCGACCTGGTAGAATCCACTTGCCAAATCTAAGGTCGTAAAATATTGGCTCTTTCCTAACTTGTCAAGAACGTCATTGATGTTTGGAATGTGGTATTTGTCGTCAATGGTTTTCTCGTTCAATTTCCGAAAGTCTACCACGATACGCCATTTCTGCTTTCCAGAAGCGTCTGTCTTTTTAGGCACAACCCAGATGGGTGAGCTCCAGGCTGAGTCGGAGGGCCTAATAATACCCTGGTCTAACATTTTGGCTCTTTGGATGTCTGTCCTGATTGAAAATTTTGGTCTGGTTTCTGATTTGCACCGCTAGGGCCTGGCTGTGGCTCTGTCTCACCTACTATTGGGTTATCGGAAACTGTAGTCAAATTGAAATCAGTCGTATTGGCGTTGTAGTAAAAGTCGCATACTATGTAGCAATCATTACCGTCCGTGTAGTAGTCATATTCTGGTTCATAGTAGTAGTCAGCAGAATAATAGGAGCTATCAGGCAAAGCAAGTTCGCTAAGGTTTAACTCACGCGTTTTAAAATAATTGCTAGGTGGTGGGTTCCCGTTTCGTTGCCAATCGTGCCCTGGCACTATGGGTAATGGTTTCTGAACAAAATGTTGCACTCCGCTCATGGGTTTCGGACCCAAATTTTGTGGCGGGTTGGCCCTTTGTTGTAGTTTGAAAATGTGACTTTGAGGGTGGTAGTTAGGTAATGGTGCACGGAACATTTGTTGGGTTCGAGTAAGCATTCGATTTTGAGGCTGGTTGCTATTGAATTTAAAGGCCTGAGGCTGGGGTTGGTACCCACGCTGTCCTACTGGGGCCGGCCAGTTAGGTACTGGGGGTCGTGGAACATTAAAGGCATTAAACGGCATAGTGGGCATCGAAGGAGATTTATATAGAATTTTGGGTGCGTTCTGAGTAGTTTGAGCCTTTGGGGCGTCGTTACGTTGCTGCAGGTATATAATATTTAGTTCTTCCTGCACAAATTCCAAGGCTTTTTCTATGGTTTCCGGACGCATACAACGTATACGTGAGCCTAAAGGTTCCTTAAGTCCTCGTACGAAAGCCTGCATTGTAACTTTCTTATAAAGTGTCCGTTTCGCTTCAATAGTCGTTTGTAAGGTTTCATGTAACGTCACGTAAGTCATAATCGTACTAAACAAGGTTTGACATTGATCATAAAATTCCTGTGGGGTTTTATTACCTTGTGTAGCCAACGAGAGGTCATTGTATAAGGCTGTTTCGTCTCTCTGATCTGAAAAGTTGTTAATAAGAGCTGATCTAATACCTGCCCAAGTTTCAGGAATGCCATTTGAATTGATGGTGGATGCGGCGGGCCCTGTTATCTTGTTTAGGATGCCATTTAAAAGACACAGGTTCCCTAGCTCACTACCTGGCTCGGCGCTTGCATACTGAGATACTATCCGGTCGCAGATGTTAATGAACCTCGTCAGTATATTGGGGTTTCCGTCGAAATCAGGCACAAGGCGTAAGGCTTTGAAAATTACATCGGGATCGTAAGGCATTTTAGGTTCAAATAAATTGCTCAAACTAATATCTAAATCGCTATCTAAATCTCTGTTAATATCTACTAAATGTCGGCGCCCCTGTCGTGATGCAGGTACCTGACAACTTGATCTTTCGTGATGAAAAATCGTGGACATAAAAGTAACTAGGAATAGAGAGGAAGCAACACGAGAAAGATTCTAGTGTACTCACATATATTTCATCTCTGGTTCTTCCCCGTGAATCTATGTCTGGATTCTCCACGCGTCTCCGCAGCTCTGCCGTAGATTCTGGATACTCGTGACGTTACTTGAAAGCCGCCCGGGTGATTCGCGATCGTGGAGACCGATGTGAGATGACTCTAACGCGTTTCGCGAACCGGCCCGCGAGTATCCTACCGACTCGCCAATTACGTAGACTGCAGACGATGGATCGAAAAAAAACCAAAGTGATTTTAAAACTAACTTAATTAAAAGAAATTATTACAATTAAATTGATGAAACCTATTCGATGCTAGAATATGGAATGACAAAATAATACTTAAAAATAACTTATTGCTACTGGTGAGTTTCTGCTGCGTCGGCGGCTCGTGGCTGAACGGACGTCATCGCTGCAGTTTCTATGCGGTTGGCGTAAACATGTAGGAATGTGCGAAGTCGGCGGTATCCATTAGGGGTCCGTATCTAACACGGTGTACAATAAAGTATACAATAAATAAATAAATTATTGATTTTTAATCCTGCTTCCTTACTAGTTTGTGATGGAAGGATGTTTGTTACTCTTTCACGTCAGAACGCCCAACCTGAGTGCGCAAACGGTTTAGCGCTTTACACTTTTACTGAAGAGCCCAGAGGCTCTCTCTAGACAAAGTACCATTCTATCAGCAAATGCGTTTGTCATTCTCACCAAATCACCTATATCACGTCAAAACGCCTGAAAGGATCTTCATACAATTAGGCACAGAGGTAGATTATTGTCTGGAATATCACATAGGCAATATATGTCACGGTAGTATGTTTCACGCGAGCGAAGCCGCTGCCAGAAGCTAGTCTTAATCTAAATGCAATACCATAAAGAGGTTTAACTATTTTTTGCTGATAGGAGGTAGATCTTTTTGAAGTAGGTACTACATTTCAATTATCTAAAACACTTTTAATTACAATCTGTAGCCATTGGAGCAAAGCAGAGGGAAAAGCAGTTATATAAATCATCTTAAACTTAAGGGTGGTTCAATAAAATTACAATAGTAAATTCAATAACGTATATTCAATATCCTATCCGCTAGTAATGTGCAAGAGTTTTAAACAGAACAAGACGATCAGTCAACATTAACATAATTCTTCTTCGGTCCATTTAGACAAGATTTGAGTAGTTAGGCTTAGGCCTGGGGGATATGATCGCCGATGGGTACGAAGCCGTCTTTTCCAGCGGTGTAACTGACGCTGTAGGTCACGCCATCAGGACCGATGTAAGAAAAGCTGCCCCGTGCCTCGATACGCTCCTCGTCGGTTCCAACATCGACCAGCTGACCCTGCTCGTCGGCCGAGATGCCGTTGCTGGTCTCGTGACTGTTGCGCAAGCGACAAGGTTTATATGAATAAAACATCATCGAACAAACAGGCAAACACGCTGCTAATTATTGTGCTATTCTGCCAGTCTGATGTGCAGTGAGCATGAAATGAGCTGTCATTTCATATTGTTTGTACTTAGTGTCAGCTCACTTCACCTAAGGTTTACAGAAACGTACTGCTGTGCTCTCACCATTATAACTTAGGTGAAGTGAACAGTTAACAGGTTATAGTGAACTCACGTGTGGTCGTATCCATCGACTCCGATGTTGTTTAATTCTTGTTTGACTACCACGGCGTCCTTGGGGTCGTCCAGGGGGAGGGCCACAGCCACGGCGACGCACAGGGCGAGAACAATGAACTGCACAAACAATAACAACTTCTAATCAATCGAATACGAGACTCGAGTTGACATGAGAACGCGTCTTTTGCCAAACCTACACTTGGAATCATACAGCTAGAAAATATCTAGCTGAAGTATATTATTTCTCTCTAAATTATGTACTATAATATTAATTTAGCATTACAAGTCACCTTTATGAACTTACGTTACGCTCGTCGTAGTCTCGTGTTAATCAAATAAATAACCACATCAGAAAATTCGGTAGCCTTAATCATTGGTATGCTAGACAAGTCGACAAAATCATTTTTTATGTCAATGAGGAAACAGTGGACTCGTAACTGCTCGCAATTTATATTCCAAAACGTTGGTGACCTATCGGATTTTTCAAGACATTTATGTATAGCGACGTAATTAAAAGGAGACGCAAATGTCAAGGATGTGCAGCTTCTTGTGATTCATATAGCAATCCGAGCATCATCTAAATTATAATGGAAAAGATCGCACACTTGTCGATGGACAAAAAAGCGGTTTTTTTTTAAATTATGATAATTATGTAGTTTTTACTAATTATGAAATCTTTTTCGTTACTAATAGAAACGACTCTAAGGTAGATGTGTTTGAGGTCAGTTTACGTTATGTCCCTTTAAAGATAGCAAAAACTGTTACTAGTGAGAAAAAAAACAAGTATCAAAACTCAATTGATAATGATTCCAATGTAGATTGAGAAACATTGTAGACTATATTTCGAAATACAGGCGACATTTTTGATTTTGCGATTTTATTTTGAATTATTTTCTAAGTAATATTGTATTTGACCACTAGTTAAATACCTCAGTTGTATGTACCAATAGTATGCATGAATTGAGCATAAATATTGAGTGGTTCATATTTACTGGGATCGTATATTAATATTACAGAATGAATGGCCTCGTTATCGTTCCACGGTCGCATATGTTGACATTTTGCAAGTTTGTGCCACGCCTGCGCGGCTTGACCCGAAGGAATCTAAATGCTTAGGTCTCAGTGACGGAGCGAGGTAATTTAGAAATATTTGCAGAACAGATTGAGGTACAGTTAAAGTATTTGCTTAGCTAAAAATATTTCTAATATGGTTTCTACTATTATTAGAAACGATATTAGAAATATTTAGCAGTATACATTAAATGGAATGTTTTTTGTTAGATCGCTCACAGAAATGTGAATAACTAGATCGGTGGAAATTTAATGAAACTTTAATATTAAATAAACTAATTCAAAACATTTAGGGCATCAATTGAAATTGAGGAAGAACAAGTGATTTTAATGCAAAATTTTGAAGGAAATAAAAACAAAAGTAGATGATATCGATGACTAAGTTCAATGAACACTTACGGATTTCATTTTTGTTTGGGGGAGGTGGGTGTTGGTCGTTGAAGAAAGAAGACGATTCACCGATGACTGTGATCGATCTCAAAATTTCGCACACTTATATACTGATACGAGAACCGACTACTTTGCATATATTGGAATGGTGAGTTTTGCTCAATTCTTTAAACTCAAGCTAGCCTCCTAGATTTAGCGCATTCTAATTTTTTGAATAATAAGGAATTTAAATATTATAATGAATCCAGAACCTGAAATGATGATTTTATGTCACCAGTTTTGTCAACGTATGCGTTGAATAAATAACTTTTTAATCTGTGACATACATGTCAATATATTATGAAGTTATTGATTTTAGAATGTGGAGCTAGAATTTTACGAGTATTGTTATTAAGGTTACTCTGTGAATGCTTCATTATTAACTTTGAAAACTAGATGAGTTTATAAACAATATTCATACATTATTTGGTTCATCAAATTTATTTTTGGATTCCGAACGTCCGTAAAAACCGGAACCCTTATAGGATCACTCGGTTGTCTGGCTGTCTGTCCGTCTGTCACATCCCATTTCTTTCCGAATCTACTAGACCAATCCTGTAGAAATTTGGTACACGGCCGCTATACATAATTAAATAAATTTTGAGTATGGGAGTCAGTTTTGGGGGACAAAATATATAATTAAAAAAAAGGTTTTCAAACAGTACCGTTTGATATATTAAAAGAAAGGTCTTATTTTAAGGGTTTGTATTAAATATTTTTCATAATTTTAAAATAAACAGTTTTGAATTTATTTAAGAAATTAGATGAAAACATTCCGTAGTTTTTATTTTGTCGTCAGCTGATTTTATTAATAAGAACTTAGTGTAAATACTTTTAGACTTTAGAGGAAAAGTGTCCTTAAATTGCGTGTTTAATAATGAAAAAAATACAATCCATGTTATTAAAGTTATGATCACCTAATTTGCTAGCTAAATTGTTATTCAGTTTCTCTAAATTTTTATCTGTAATTGGTCTAAATTTTATTTGAATTTTTTGTAGAGGTATGTGTGTACAAAACGTTATTGTTTGCCCGCTGTGATCTGATAGCAACTTATTTACAATTTATTTATATAAGTAATCACAATTACAAAATATGTTGTCTATACAAGTGGCAGTAGACTCTGTCACTCGCGTTGGTTCCATTTTATTATTTATTTATTTATTCAGTAGTCAGTACATATATATATTTATACATGTAAGTTGATGCCAACATAAACTCATTAGAGTTTTACCGTGCACCAAAATCATCGACAACATATTTCGACTAAAATATAACAACCTAAGTAGGTAGTTGGAAAAAAGAAAAAAAAAACATCAGCAGAAAAAATATACATACCTAAATACATTTGACAGATTAAATGATTAAAAAGAATCAATAACCTGATACTATTCGAGTTGGTTTCTAATAAGTTAATATTAAAGTCGCCACAATTATCGATTTACTAGTAGTACTGACTTTTTTCAACACATCTTCCATTACAAAATCAAACACAGATAGATTCTGGTAACTTGGAGGTCTGTAAACGCATACCACAACATGCCTATCAAGCTCAACACAAGAGAATTCAATGGTGTGTTCTACTGACAATTTCACAATATCCTTTATTTCTTTAGATTTAATTGAAGTTTTAACTAGAATTAATGAACCACCATGTATCATATTTTGTTGGCTGAAAAGGCTGCCTTTCCAATAATTTTCATAATTAATGGAAATTACTTGGTGGTCTTTTAACCAATGTTCTGTTAGACAAACTACATCAAACTTGTTTTTTTTTTCTAAAAACAATTCTATTTCCAACAATTTGGAAGAGCAACCTTGAATATTTTGATGATCTTTTAACCAATGTTCTGTTACACAAACTACATCAAACTTGTTTTTTTTTCTAAAAACAATTCTATTTCCAACAATTTGGAAGAGCAACCTTGAATATTTTGATTAAATAATTTTAGGATGTGTTGCCCTCTTTTAAATTTCTTACAGTTAATAACCTCTTTTAAATATTGCCAGAACATACCTTGTTATTATTCACTAATAATAGTTGTTTATTTGAAGGGGTAGCTTCCGTTGTCTCGCAGTTTAGTTGAAAGAGTTATTCGGAGTGATGTCCACTGTTACAAAAGAGGAGTCTAAAATTCCTGTGTGTGTTCCAACAGGAAGAGAACACTCAATCTGATTGCTAGTGGCCTCTAACAATGTTGATATTGCAGGTGGGTCCTCCTTCGTACAACACATATAATCACATTAATAAGTCCCTATGTTGTTAATGCAACTTATACTAGTATTTATTATTCCCTGCCTTATCTCTGAAACTAGTGAGACAAATATTCAAAAAAAGCAAATAATAATTTTTTACCTTAATATTTCAGAAAAACCTATATTTAAAAGTAGCTTGTCAAAAAAATGAGATTCGAACGGAACCCTTTACGCGCGAGTCCGACTCGTACTTGGCTGGTTTTTATGTAAGGAACTGTGAGGTTTTCAGCCAGAATTGTTTTTTATACAAGAAGGTGTTGCGAAGTGGCACGGGACCAAACTTGCTTCATACCCAGCAGGTATTAAAGCTTTTTGGTCCCTGGCTAAGTCGGTCGAATCGAACTTCTGCCGCCCCTCACTACCACCACTGCTGAGACCCAACGGGACCCACTCCGCTGAGGAGAAAGCGAACTTGTTTGTTTCCTTGTTTGTGGAATCTTCAGTTCTGGATCCTGGTGGATGCGAGTCGAGGTTGTCGAACATTCGCATTCATCAGAAGGACGTCCGTAGGGTACTACGTAACCTAGACGTGAACAAGGCTAGTGGCCCCGACGGGACAATTGTTCTAAAGACTTGTGCGCCTGAGTTGTCTCCGTTCTTGACACGCCTATTTCGCCTTTCGTTTGAGACTGGAAAAGTTCCGAAGGCTTGGAAGCAAGCTAACGTGCAGCCCGTGCCCAAGAAGGATAGTCGAGCTAACCCGTCGAATTACAGACCCATCTCGGTAACGTCCATACTCTGTAAAAACTACGGAACGTGTACTGAATCATAAGCTCCTGGCGTACCTAGAAGCGAATGATATGCTTAGTGACCGACAATACGGGTTCCGCCGAAATCGGTCAACTGGGGATCTTCTAGCGTATGTCATTCACATCTGGAGTGAGGCCATTGAGAAGCACGGGGAGGCACTAGCGGTATCCTTTGAAATCTCGAAGGCCTTCGACAGGGTCTGGCACGATAGTCTTATTAGTAAGCTTCCTTCCTTCGGTCTGCCCGCCGATTTGTGTTATTGGATCGCAGATTTTCTGAGGAATCGGTCTATCCGAGTGGTCATAGATGGCTGCTCGACTGGACTGCTGGATATTAATGCCGGGGTTCCTCAGGGGTCGGTGCTTTCGGCAACACTGTTCTTGCTGCATATTAATGATCTGCTTAAACTCGGTACCTTTGGGTATGCAGACGACAGCATTGTTGCTGAGAGATACGTGTCCAATGCACGAGCTGGTAGGTCGCAGATCCAGTCTCTCCGGGAGGCTTTGGTTGAGCGCTTGAATGTATCCTTACAGGCTGTCTCTGAATGGGGTGATGCCAATCTGGTCAAATTCAAAGTAGCCAATTTCACCCAGCTCCATCTTTCCGAGGTGCTACCGTGCCGATAACCGACCAACTTGAGCTTTTTGGGGTTACATTAACATCTACTCTCAATTTTGGCCCTTTCATAGAGGCAAAAGCTCTAGTGGCTGCAAAGAAGTTGGGGATCCTAGCAAAGGTGAGACGGTACTTCACGCTGGAACAGCTGTTCAAACTCTATGAAGCGCAAGTTCAATCGTGTATGGAATACTGCTCTCATCTTTGGAACGGATCTGCCAGATACCAGCTTGATGCCCTTGACTCAATTGAGAAACGAGCCAAGAGGACCATCAGCAATGAGAAGCTCGTTGCTACCGATTGCATTTTGGGTAATCTGCGACGGAATTGTATAATTTAATTTCGCCAAGCCCGTTCCATCATCGGACCACAAGACGACCGGCGATGCGCCATCGGTACATGGTGGACATCCCACCCACACGCATCAAATGTTTTAAGAACACATTCCAAATGCGTACAGCTATGGAGTGGAATTCCCTGCCGGAGTCTGTTTCCGGATAGCTACAACCTGGGAGTCTTTTAGTCAAAAGTGAATAGGTTACTTCTAGGCAAGCGTGCTCCATCTTCAACCACATCATCGCTTACCATCAGGTGAGATAGTGGTCAAACGCGGGCCTATCAAAAAAAGAATACTTATTTATTTTCACATATGGCTAATACAATTAATAAAGTAAGCCTCACAAAACCGTAGTAATGGTTTGACTTGATTGGTCGATGAGTTTTTACATTCATTTGTTAATTTGTACTTAGAAATAATTATACAATGTAGCACTTTCACACGTTTCTAAATAATATCTTCTTAATTTATTTTTAAAACAATTTTTATTCATTTAACTCCTCATGTCTGCCGGCAGACTATTCAGTAGGTATGGTATTCGTTTTTTTAGAGTTCTATCACCAAAGTATTTGGTGACTCTGCCCCCCTGAATCTGCCAGCAGCCATAGATCGTGTATTATGGGTGTTGACTACATGAGTTAAGTTATGCTCTTCGGTACCATAGTGATTAACTGCTAGAAGATATTTATGTTTGAAACTGATCGGTAGAATTTCCCATATTTTAAATAGTTTCCTATAATCTCCTTTACAACTGTTTTTTATTATGTAGAAAATTTAATTATTGTAAGATTCAATTTGGTTTAAAAGATTTGGAAGGAGAAAAATCCCACAAAAATTAGTCAAAAATTAAATAGTTGCATCTTAGACAAATAATGGTGTAGATTGCTTCAGCTCTTGTGGACTCGGATAATTAGGGCGCTTTGCCACCTGAAATGATGCGTGTTTTGGAGTGTGTTGTTTTGTTGCGTGTGGTACGCAAATGCGAGCGGACTCTGTACAGGATACCTTTATCATCAAATGACTCCTCCCGCTCTAGGTGGAGCACAAAGGAGTGTTAGACTCTTGATAACTAAAACCCATTCGTGTTCCTCCTAGTGTTCTTTGTGTTCCATGGCCGCGGTGACTCTTTCGAACAGTTCTGGAACCGTGAAAAAATCTGACATTTCTGCATTGAGTGGTAGAGTGATGGAGAAGTCATTTGATGATTTCCCACTAAAAAGAAAAACCCCACATTTCTCGTTTTTTGGGGATCAGCAGCTAAAGAGTAACCAACGGAATCCTCCTCCGCTGTTTGTTCGACCGTCTGTCTGCCGATCAGCGAGCTTTAACGCAAGAACCGTACCTTATAGGTTGACATTTGTAATTTTCACAAAGTGTGTATTTATATTACCGCTATAACCATTAATAATAAAAAAAACAACGGGTTGCACTCCGGGAGAGCCGGCAGAAGTGAAAACTTGAATACGTGCTTCTCTACCTCCGTCTTACGAATTTACGATCAGGTCACGTGTCCTGACGCAAGTTTAACATTTTTTACCTATCAAAAAAAGTGCAAAACGCCGCTAAATAAGTTTGCAGGACACGTGACCGTCTTACGAATTTTCGATCATGTCACGTGCCCTGATTTTTTTTACCCATCACAAAAAAGTGCACAACGCCGCTAAAGAAGTTTGCAGGACACGTCACCGTCTTACGAATTTTCGATCAGGGTCACGTGTCCTGACGCGAGTTTAACATTTTTTACCCATCACAAAAAAAAAGAGTACAACGCCGCTAAAGAAGTTTTCACTTAAAAAAACTGGCCAGTGCAAGTCGGACCCGCGTGCAAAGGGTTTCGAACCAAATATATTTTGTAAAATGATATTTTCATGATCGCTTTACAAGCTTGTTATTTTTTTATTTTTTTTAATGGTACAAGCCCGCCACACATTCCCAACCACTGCAACTCCTGAAAGCCAGAATCAACAGTGGCGACCACCAGAAAAACGCCGAGCCAATGAAACCCGACGAGTCCCGGAGAAACGATTCAACTGTCTTGGATCCTGCAACGAAATTAATCAGAAAAGTACAGCGGAGGAGTAGGAAAAAAAAATATATATATTTAGGGAACTAATTTCCATTGTAAGACAACGTCTATAAAAGGCTGTGCGCGCCCGAGAATCGGTCATTTGCTCGCTGACTTTCGTAGGGAACGGTAGTTGTCGACGCGATTTGTGAGTACTTATAATTATAATTTGTGCTGGTAAATCTGTAAGTACATGATCATTTTGTTGGTATAAGAGATTGGTGTTTTATTTTAGCCTTAAGGTTATGTAAAATTACTTTAAAGAGATATTGCTAACTAGTATTTTGTTTTTGGTAATTAAATAAGTTTTAAGGTGTAAGATTATTGTTTTTTTTAATGATTTCTGCTCCTGAATCCTAAATTCAGAAGTGGGATTACTTTCAAAAAAAAAACGCCCACGATTTTATTTTCATAGTAAATCTACCTTCGATTTGCAAAAAAAATAAATAAAATAAAACACCAATTAACGATTTATTTTTCTGGTTCCTAATTGTTGTTTGTGTGTGAAATGGCTGATAGACAGCATAACTCTCGTAGCAAGTCGCGTCGACACGATAGGGATCGTAGTTCTCGGTACAGATCTCGTTCTCGGGATAGAACTCGTCCTAGGAGTCGAACTAATTCTCGATACGGATCACGATCAAGAAGTAGAACGCGTTCGCGGTCAAACCATTATCCTCGTGATCAAAACGGGGCCATGCAGCAAACATTACAATCAATCCTGGCTCGCCTAAATACTTTAGAAACTGAACGTTCTCCTTTACGTGACGCAACTAATAACCAGTTAGTTCAAAACAGTGCGACCATAAGATCGTATACTCCTCCGCCCGGTTCACATCAGAATAATCAGGCCCTTCAGGCCACGGTGCCGCTGTCTGAAACACCGTTACCCAGTTCTATCACCGCGTTAAACATACCCGCGTCCGAGATCGCAGCACCTGAGGGATCGAGTAGCGATACAAACAACCACGACGTTAGGGTAGTATCGGAGTCAGCACGAATATTAGCCGAAGCAATTAGATCGGTAAACTCGGACAGAACGCAAAAGTACTTCGTATCTAACTTTGACCCAACTATTCATGATATAGACGTCTGGTGTGAGGAAGTTGAACGGGCTAGGTCTTCTAATAACTGGGGCGATTCGGAGTGCCTCTCACGCGTATCAGTATGCCTTAAAGGTGACGCGCGTACTTGGCTGAACGAGTGGGTAACTAGCGACCGAACATGGAGCAGTTTTGTTAAAGAATTTAAACCTTTGTGTCCACGAAAGCTTGATTACGCGAATATCCTATATGATGCGATGCATACTACCTCTGATAAATACAACACGTACGCTGAATACGCAAGGAGGACATTATTGCGCCTTAAAATTGTTAAAGGACTAAGTGACGAACTGAGAACCTTGATTGTTATTCGCGGAATTACGGATCCTCATGTTAGGGCCGCGGCTGCTAATGCCAACTTGCAAATCTATGACCTAGTTTCATTTTTATCTATTTATGTGAAACCTACCCTCACTAAACCAGAGAATCGAAATTCTGCCTCTAAACCAACGCCTCCAAATCGATCGTTGCCTCTGAGATGTTTTATTTGCCGGCAAAATGGGCATAAATCTCACCATTGCCCCAAAAAGCCAAAAACCGATCAGACTTCTAACGTTAACCTCTCTACTAACGATGCTAATAAATTAGTCTGTAATTTTTGTAAAAAACCGGGACATAGTGAAGATAAATGTTTCGCAAAGGAAAGGTCAGGCTCTCGCAATAAGAAAAACATTAATTTATGTAGCACACACGTGGCTGGTTCCCCGCAAAATAATGACCTTAAAACTGCAATTATACAGGGCATCCCTGTAGATGTCCTAATTGACAGTGGTGCCTTAAACATCTCATTGGTCTCCTCCGAAGCATTGAAACATTTTACATGTGAACGGAAGCCCAAACATTATATTTTGAAGGGAATTAGTGACACTGCCATACATGCAGATTCTTTTGTAACATTAACAATTGAGTTTGATGATATTTCTATTGAGGCCGACTTGGTGGTAGTACCAGGGTCTTGTATGACTACGCCCGTAATTATAGGAACTGATATCCTTAACCGTGATGGTATCACATACGTGCGGACCAAAGATAGACAGTATCTGACTCGAGCCGACGGGAAGGAGGTACATGCAGTGTCCATTAATGAGGGTTCGCAGATCAATACACCCCTTAAGGGCGCCGAACTTGAACGTCTCACAACATTAATAAAAAAATTCTCAAATTATTTAATTTCGGGTACTGCATCGACTACCGTTACCACCGGCAAGATGTCTATCAAATTAACGGACAATACACCCGTTGCGTATCGACCTTACAAGCTGTCACATTCAGAAAAACTTAAAGTTCGAGAAATCGTGCGTGATCTACAAGATAAAGGTATCATCCGCGAGTCTAATTCTGAGTATGCGAGTCCCATAATATTGGTAAAGAAAAAGGACGGGACCGATAGGATGTGTGTAGACTATAGAGCACTCAATCGACTGACTGTTAGGGACCGGTATCCCCTACCACTAATAGACGATCATATAGATAGGTTAGGCAACTTTAAACATTTCACCAGCCTTGATATGGCCACAGGCTTCCACCAAATCGCCATTGAAGAAGGTTCAATTCATAAGACGGCATTCGTCACACCAGAAGGACATTTTGAGTACCTCCGAATGCCCTATGGTTTGACGAACTCGCCTATAGTTTATCAGCGAATTATTAACGACACCCTCCGCGGTCACATTGAGGCTGGCAATGTCTTAGTATACGTTGATGACGTCCTTTGTATGAGTGACAGCGTAGATGAGGGTATTTACTTGTTAAAAAATGTACTAGAAACGTTAACTGGGTCTGGTTTTTCGATAAATTTACGAAAATGCTCATTCTTGTCATTGGAAGTCGAATACTTGGGGCGCGTGGTTAGTCAAGGTCAGGTCAGGCCGAGTCCACATAAAATTCAAGCCCTAGTCGATGCGCCGGTACCTCGTAACGTCAAACAAATACGACAATTTTTGGGTTTGGCGGGATATTTTAGAAGGTATATTCGCGACTACGCAACTAAGACCGCATGCATAGCACGTTTGATGAAGAAGGACGTGACTTTTTGTTGGAGTACGGAACAAGAGAAAGCTAGGCAGGAGATAATAAGTTGCTTAACTAGTTCACCTATATTAGCCATTTTCGACCAGTCCTTACTCACAGAGGTCCACACCGATGCCAGCAGCATTGGCTATGGTGCTGTACTTATGCAGAAGAAGGCTGACGGTACGAAGCATGTGGTCGCCTACTTTAGTAAAGCCACACAGGGTGCCGAGAGCAGGTATCACTCTTACGAGTTAGAAACCTTGGCGGTCGTGAAGGCGTTGCAAAACTTTCGTCACTATCTAGTAGGAATAAACTTTAAAGTAATCACAGATTGCAATGCCCTCAAGGCCACCGAAAAGAAAAAGGATCTGCTCCCACGCGTTGCCAGGTGGTGGATCTATTTACAAGACTTTAACTTTAGCATTGACTATAGAAAAGGCACCATGATGACTCATGCAGACTACCTAAGTCGAAACCCAGTCACTACCAAAGTACATCAGATATCTAGGCCACGTAACTGGGCACAAATTGCTCAGTCAGCAGATAATGAGACGCAAGGCATTTTACAGAAATTACAGGACGGGGAACTAGATTCTCAGCAATATGTACGTCAAAATGAACTACTTTATAATCGGTATACACCAGTGGGTGAAGAACCTAGACTTCTTTGTTTTATCCCCAAAGGACACCGATTAAGCTTGTTGAGGATTTTTCATGACGAACACGACCACATTTGTGCGGAGAAAACCGTGGACTTAATCCTCAAACATTTTTGGTTTCCCGGACTTCGCCAATTTGTAGCAAAGTATATAAAACACTGCCTTGTTTGTGTATCCTATAAACGTGTACCTAGAGCCCCCCACCAACCGATAACATCCTGGGAAAAACCCAGTCTCCCTTTCCAAACATTGCATATAGACGCACTCGGGCCGTTACCTGAATCTAACGGCTATAAATTTGTCCTGTTAATAATAGACGCATTTACAAAGTTTAGTTTGCTGTACCCAATTCGTAAGCAGGATGTAAGTGAGCTTAAACGCACGTTCACCAACGCGATATCACTCTTTGGCGTTCCGAAGCTTTTAGTAGCTGACCGCGGCCGAATGTTCGAATCCTCCGAGTTCTCTACTCTGTTAACTGAGTTCGGTTGTGATATCCATTTTATAACACCCGAAATGCACAATGCTAATGGACAGGTAGAGAGATACGTCAGAACCGTTCTGAACATGATCCGTATTGAAACTAACCATAGGCGTGCGGAATGGTCGGATAAGCTATGGAGACTCCAACTCACCCTTAATATAACTAAGCAGAAGACAACACAAGCTTCAGCACTGAAGCTCTTAGTGGGCACCGACGCCACGACGCCTATTGTTCGAACATTAATTCGTGACATCGCAATTGAGAGGTCTGAAAACCACGAAGCCTGGCGAGAGCTGTGCAGAACAAGAGCTCATCAACTGTTAACACGAAATCAAGCCAAACAAGATTCTCGTGTCAACCAACAGCGGCGAGAACCACGCGCATATGTCGTTAACGACCTGGTTTTCGTTATCAAATATTCTCAGTCTACAGGGAAACTAGACCCCGGTATGCGCGGACCTTATCGGGTGATTAAAGTGCTACCCAATGGTCGCTACCAGTTGAAACTCATCAGTGGCTCGTATGGCAAAACCACGCAAGCAGCTGCTGAACACATGATACCCTGGAACGGAGAATGGTGTCCAGACTCATGTGCAGCCTTTTTCGAGGGTGAGTATTGAATTAGTGTAATGCGGAGAATTGGTGGGTTGCTTTGCCATAAACTTTCCACATGCACTTAGTTTTTATTCTTCTTCGTTGCTTTCCTTACATAAAACTGCCACATATAAATCAATTTCAAATTATTTCTCTTTAAGTATAACTTTCATTTAAATGAGTAAGTTGTGGCGAACCAGCTCGCTGGTCAATCGATGCATTTAACTAAATGATGAACCATTGCGTTGAATGTGCGATTCAGAGATGCCTCCATTCACACAATTGTACTTATGATATGTGATTATTGGTGGCGTTATATAAAGGACGTGCGATTCAGAGATGCCTCCGTCCGTACTAAGTATATAAACCCATTTATGTATTTTTGACAAATAAGTAACTATTTGTGGCACTGTACATTGGACGCGCGATTCAGAGATGCCCACGTCCAAACAGACACACTCATACCTGTAGTGAGAGGTATTAGTGTATAAACTAAGTAGCTGAAGTGTTGACGTGCGATTCAGAGATGCCTCCGTCAACCTCAGACAGAGGGGACGCCTTCTGTCTGATTTGTTTACAGATGCAGCTTCGGATCGGTGAAAACTCGCAACGAAGACAGGGATACGATCATGAGAGCTCTCACGAATTCTAACGTTTTCCCATACAGAGTCGGATGTTGTGTGCGACCCACACACGCTATGAAAACTGTAATGGCAATGTCTAAAATGTGTTCATATTTCAGATAACGAAGTATGTGAATGTGACCCAAACACAGAGCCGTCAGCGTCCCTTCAACCCGGTACTGAGAGTGCTGGGCCCAGTGGCGAGTCTCCAGCTGCAGGATTGGCTCCAGTACCAGCCGATCACCATGAAGACTGCGTCGGGGACGACGCTTCGTCGGGATAGGCCGATTTAGGGAACTAATTTCCATTGTAAGACAACGTCTATAAAAGGCTGTGCGCGCCCGAGAATCGGTCATTTGCTCGCTGACTTTCGTAGGGAACGGTAGTTGTCGACGCGATTTGTGAGTACTTATAATTATAATTTGTGCTGGTAAATCTGTAAGTACATGATCATTTTGTTGGTATAAGAGATTGGTGTTTTATTTTAGCCTTAAGGTTATGTAAAATTACTTTAAAGAGATATTGCTAACTAGTATTTTGTTTTTGGTAATTAAATAAGTTTTAAGGTGTAAGATTATTGTTTTTTTTAATGATTTCTGCTCCTGAATCCTAAATATATATATAATTTCCACTTCCCTCCGTATCAAGCAGGAGACAGAATAGAACTAGGCCAATAGGCACCAAGGGACAAATACAACTGGGTTAAGCCCAGTTGCCGAGCACCACGGATTATATCTTGCCACTTAAACTAATGGGTCCTAAATTGTGAGCTACTTTTGATTCCAGTAATAGGTATGGCAAAATCGCTTGAACGCACGGAAATTTGTTCTGGTTTCAACAAGGTCCGTATAGTAAACTACCCCAGATGTAACCTTAATACTATCTAACATAATATTGCGTTCAGTTTGCCAAAGACTACACTCCCATAAGATGTGATGTGCGGATTGTTCGTATTCATGGTCAACTGTAGAACATTGACATAAAGGCGAGGCCACAAGCTTAAAGGAAAATAATTTACTCTTAAAATTGCCTCTTTTTCAAAACTTACTCTTAAAAGCTTGTTATACCGGACGGGCGTGATCGACTGGAACGGGGGTGTGATGGGGTAGGTCTATCCTTCTTCTAATCCTCCGATGTGAACTGTGACCACCCGACTGCGTCTAGCCGTGCTGACGTCCTGTACCAGGATCTGACGTTCTTCTATTTTGCCATTTACTTGCTGTCTTCGGGGTAGATTGGGGTGAGGGATGAATGCTTACCAGGGTTAAATAATATGCAGGAATTTGACAACACTGCAGCTAATGGTTTAAGGGAAAATTCGCGAGTACTTTGATTCTAGTTACAAATTCTATATTTCTTCTGCCGGTGACTACAAATTGCCATTTCTTGTCTATTTACTAACGTACTAGGTTACTTTACTGTAACTGTTTTAGTTTATTTTAACTGTTAACTTTAACTACGGTTCTATTACATTCCTGGCTATATCTAGGTCTATTCTAGGTCTGGATAGGGGTTGATGCACCTCTCTGTAAATCCCCTAAAATTCCCCGTCGAACGGGGTGAAAAACAACCCTTCAACCCTGCCCACTAGTGGGCTTGTTGCATTTGACTGTCGAAACTGTCTACAACTGTGAACTTGCCTACTATTAAGGGTTGATTTCCCGAAAAACTGTGCCCCATGGGCTATCAAACAATCTGTATTAGGGTAGGTGCATCATCCCTCTATCCAGATACACAACTTTTGAGGCCACCCCTCTAAGGGTGGAAGTACTATAGCTCAGGAACCCGGAAGGGGGAAAAAATCTGTGTTTTTATATTTTCCTAATTTGCGGCTTTATGCCATGCCTGACCATAAAGATGTGTTTATATCTGGATAGGGCTCAGTGCCAGGTTTCCAGTGCCTATTATTTAAAGCCTGTATACCTAGATTTTTTGTATGTCTAGTAAATGAAGGTGTCTGTAAATGATGGCTTTTTGCTATCCACCCCATTACCTTTGAGTAACTGTCCTGTGTAGGTATGTGTGAAATGTTCATTACCTGTGTACCTTCATTACCTTTGAGTTTTACCATCAAAACCATACCTTTTAGGGGTTACCAGGAATGTGTAGGGGAAATGTGTAGCCCTACCTATCTATTTACTTTACTGAAAATAAGTTCCCCCAGAACATCTTATGTGTCCGGGGGAAAACGACAAAATATATGTTTTTAATAAATTACATAGCCTTTAAAGTATAACTATGAAAGTACATAAGCTCCTAATTATTAAGTGCATATTAATAAGCTTACAACTATACATGGGCTTTATCTGTGCGAGTTATACATTACTAAACGCTTCGTCGTGAACACTTGTCAACAAATACATAAAAAAGACTCTCACTGCATCTCACTCACTCACTCACTGCCCTCTCTCACTGCTTTCTCACTGTATAAATTTTCGTGTTTTAAGTATATTGTGTGTACATAAATAAATAAATAAATAAAGACTACGCCAACTACAGATAAAAAACTATTGGAAAAACACCTACGCCAAACTGGTAGCACGAAAAAGGCATACAAAGAGCTGAAACCAAATAAAACTTAGATCGAGGAGCTGAAACGAGGCAGTATAACCAAAAACAACCGCTGCGACATTATCAGCATAGCGACAGAGTTCTACAGGGATCTTTACAGCACAAAAGAGCCAGAAGACACCAGCCACGAGAACCAAAATAACAGCAGCGACCATAACATACTAAAAGTACCTAGAATCGAGGAAAATGACGTCATTGAGGCATTGAACAAACTGAAACTAGACAAAAAGATAGATTTAGGCTCACTAGTTACGGAGACAATTATTTTATTTTATTTGTTCGGGAAAATAAACAGTAATACATTAAAAATCTTATGCTAAGTTATAAATATATCAGAATAACAAATGTATAAACCTACGACATTTTCCACAACATATTAAAAGTTATATATAATGGTGCGCTATTGTAAGCTGTTAAAACAGAAAAGTACCTAGTTAGTAGTGAGATATTAATCAACAGGCATGCAAACACAGAGAAATAAGGAGGGAGAGAAAATAAGGTAAACATTAAACTAACTATTGTAATCTGAAATAATTTTATAGACAAGACTTCTAAACTCTGGAGCAGAGACAAAAAAGAAGTCAATGTCTTCAAAGATTGTGTTGTATCGATTGGTAAGGCGGCGTAGGGGTGCTCGCAAACCTGCGTTTGTACGACAGGAACTTACTGCAAATAAAGGTCTTGCGCGCACCCCACGGCAAGTCGTTGTTCTGGGTACTACAAAACCAATTTGTTGCGAATTTCAAAACAATCATAAGTATTACACAGATCAAACAGGAACATCGTTTTCAACATAATTCGCCTAGACTTCAAACTTTGTAGATTATACTTTTTCAATAGGTCATTTTAAGATGCGTAAGTACGATAGCAACAAAAATGCAGCCTTTAAAAAATTTCTTTGCACTTTTTCGATCATATCGGAATATTTACCACAGTGGGGATTTCATACCGAAACTGCATACTCTAACTGAGAGCGAACCAACGATTTGTAAAGGTACAAATAGGTAGAAGATCGGGTAAATACTGTGGCTGTTCTCATAATAAAACCGAACATACGGAAGGTGTCTTGGACATTTTTTTTAATGTGAGAATCTAAATGGAGTTTGTCATCCAGCAGAATTCTTAGATCGCGGACTAGGGTTTCTCTTTTTAGATTTTTGTTTTATAAGGTGTAGGAATACAGTATGTTGTTTTTATTTTTAGTAAAACTAATGACATGACACTTGGTCACGCTAAGTTGACGCTTATTGCGTGTACAATATGCCGAGAAAGCATCTAAATCTTCCTGTAATAGAATGCAGTCGCGGTTACTTTTTATGGATCTGAATATTTTAATGTCATCAGCGTACAACAGTATCTTTGAATTTTTAAAACATGTATCGACGTCATTGATGAATAAAATGAAAAGTAGAGGACCTAAAATGGAACCCTGTGGTACTCCGGAAGTGACATCAACAGTGGCAGAACAAAAACCGTTTATTACAACTCTCTGTGTTCTATTGCAAACTTATGAATAAAACCATCTTAAAAGGTCCGCCACGTATCCCATTAAACGAAAATAAAGCCACATCGAAACCTCGATTTGGCTTTATTTTTGTATATGTGTATAAGGGATTTAGAGAACCACACAGGAAACCTTAAAGACCTACTACCAATCAAAGGTACATGATTTCTTATTATGCCAAAAATAATGTTATAAAATGTATCCAAGTGCTCGTCAGGTGTTTGATCATTTAAAAACGCATTTTCCCAATTTATTTCTTTTAAAACTTAATTTATGTTGTCGTAATTTGCTTTAAAATAATTATATTTCTTGATTGTCTTACGAACCATTGAATTATTGGGTAATGAAACAGATATCAAGACACAAAATGGAGGATGATGGTTATCTAACTGAAGTGAATAGTGATAATCCGAGGGCGAGTATGTGGTGCAGTCGTCATTACTAATGACCAGATCCAATATTTTCCCATTCAGGTTCCTTACATTAATAAAATGATGAGCGTCGAGAAAAGACATGAATTGACCTAAATGAATACATATAGAAGAATTACCTCTACAAGTCTGAGCAGTTTGAGAGATACCCGCAGGGCACGTGACCCAGTCCATTTCGGGTAGATTAAAGTCTCCTAAAATATAAAAATGTTCAGGAGTATTATGCCCAAGTAGGGATTGTAATAAAACGTGATATCCAATAAATGTACTTTCAGGCGTTTTGGGTAGTATATAAACTGCAGCAATAATTAAAGGACATTGTAAATAATGGCCTATGAACCAACACGCATGAAATATAGTATTTACTATAATTACCACTTCTTTTAATAATATACATTACTTATATTTTAATAGAACGGACACTTTTTAATTTCGAAAACCTTTTAAAAAGTATTCACTTTCGTCCTTAGCTTCCGTCATAATCCTCGGTGTCCGATCGTTTTGCATGTCATGATGTTAGTTGCCTCAATACAGAGCTAGCAAACAGTCGCGTTATTTTATTTAGCAAAATCCCTAAAGTATCTACAACTCAAAGTCAACCTAACGGCGTCAACATATGGTCGCAAATCGAGCCGCATCATTCGTACTGGCACACCTGTGGGTCATTAGTGAATCGGAGTTCGAGCGAGCTGAGAACAATAGGCAGCCGCATTCCAGAGATAAGACGACTTGTTTACTACAAAACTGTGCAGATTCTTGGAAGTTTAAATTATAATAGATATTTTAAAACATTGTGGACAGTTTGGTTGGCAATTCATAACACAAGTGATACTTATAACATAAATAGACAGTTATAATGGCTACGCTAACTGCGGAACAACAAAAGTATTTGAATACGTTAGAAGACGTTGCACACTTGCTACAAAAAACACAAACGAACTTAAAGAAATGCCCTAAAGTAAGACTTACAGACGGTTACGTAAGGGCTAGATTGAAGTGCATTGAAGAGTATTGGAGTTCTTTTAAGCAAGCTCACGAGATGTTGACACAGTGTACTCCGAGAGAGAAGCGTGGAGAAATTTCTTACTTTCTCAATGAAGACTATTTTGTCATTGAAGACTTGTACCTTTGTCTACAAGCGGACTTGACAGACATGTTGAGCAAACATCAACATACAGCAATGGAAACTGCAAACTCTTCAGTATTTAGTGGCCAAGAGCAATGTTCGGCCGTAAAACTGCCTCGGATTCAATTACCTAACTTTTCGGGACAATACGAGGAGTGGCCTACATATCAGGACATGTTTACATCACTTGTGCATAAAAATACCTCAATCAGTGACGTTCAAAAACTGCATTACCTGAAGTCTAGTGTTACCGGCGAAGCAGAAATTATAATACGGCACATTCAAGTTACGGACAGCAATTAAGATCAAGCATGGCAATTATTAAAAGGTAGATACGGCAACAGACGTGTTATTATGTTCTCTGTTTTGAAAAGACTTTTTAATCAAAGGAAAATCACATCGCAAACAGCTAACAGTGTAAAAACTTTATTGGATACTACGACAGAGTGCATAAATAACCTAAAAAACTTGAAAATTAACACCGATTCCTGGGATCCTTTAATTATATTTCTGGTGATTCAGAAGTTGGACCAGGAGTCACATAAAGAGTGGGAAACTTTTGCTTATAAGGAAAATTCAGAAGAAGTGCCATCTTGGGAAGAGATGAAAAGATTTTTGGAATCAAAATTTAGAACACTGGAAATGACACAGCCCGTAACAAATAAAGATCGTACAGTCAAAGAGCGATCTTACCATGCCGCAAATATTGTTAAAGATAAAACCTGTGCACTTTGTACTGAAAAGCATACCTTATGTCATTGCAAAGAATTTATTAAAATGGACCTTATACAACGTAACAATTATGTGAAAGAAAAACAACTTTGTTTCAACTGCCTGCTTCCGGGTCATTCAGTTTACAAATGCAAGGTACCAGTTACTTGTCGGATTTGTAAAAAACGTCACCATTCCTTACTTCACAAATCAGAGAAGTCAAAGGATACTTCAGAGACAGAACCAATGCAACCATCGACATCTCAACAAGAACACAACAAGGAGGCTATAACAACTCTTCATGTTGGTATCGGAGCATCTGGAAAAGCATTATTAGCAACTGCACTAGTCAGGGCAAAGGGAAAAGATGGACAAACGACACTGTTAAGGGTTCTTGTAGATCAAGGCTCACAAGCGAGCTTCATAAGTGAAAAGGCAACTCAATTATTGAAGCTACAAAGAAAATCAATTAATGGCACTGTAACAGGTGTGGGTTCTATGCAAGCACCAATTAAACACGTGGTTCAGTTAAACATATTGTCGAGAAAAAAACCAGAATTCAACATGCACGTCGAAGCTTACGTCATGTCCAAGCAACTGACCACGAGAATACCACATCACATAATGACTGTACACAACTGGCAGCATCTGGCGGGTCTCGATCTTGCAGATCCAGAGTACAACAAACCAGGCCCGATAGATCTGCTGCTTGGTGTCAAGGAGTATGCACGAATAGTCGAACAAGATTTAATCAAGGGTCCACCAGGGTCTCCATGTGCTCAGAAAACAACCCTAGGCTGGATTTTATTTGGAGAAGTTAACACAACACAAAAGGAACATTCATTTCTTGTCATGCATCACCAAGTAGATGTTGATAACATGTTAAAGACACTTTGGGAGATAGATACAACTACGAGGCGAAAGAATACAAAAGAAGAACAATTATGTGAAGACATTTATCACAAAACATACTCAAGAAATGAACAAGGGAGATTTATAGTGAGACTACCGTTTAAAACAAATTGTATACAATCAACAGAGGGAAATACGAGAGACATTGCTAAAACAAGATTGATACAATTAGAGAGAAGGTTTAAAAAACAGCCTAAGTTAAAAAAAGAATATGAAAAGGTTATAGAAGACTACAAAAACTTAGGTCACATAGAAGAAGTACCTGAAAAAGAAATATATACAAAAAAATCTGTGTACTTACCCCATCATCCAGTACTGCGTGAAGAGAAGGAAACCACGAAAACCCGCATAGTTTTCGACGCGTCCTGTAAGGGAACAAATGGCATATCATTAAATGATGAACTCTTACCTGGTCCAGTTCTCCAAGAAGACCTGCGTTGTATAATCATGCGCTGGAGAATGCACGCCATCTGTTTCGCTGCAGATATACAAAAGATGTACAGGATGGTCATGATACACAAGGAAGATGCTGATTTTCAAAGAATACTGTGGAGAAATGATATCAATGAAGAAATTAAAGATTATAGATTACTTACCGTGACCTTCGGGACTACTTCAGCACCATATCTAGCAGTGAAGACCTTGATCCAACTCGCACATGAAGAAAGAGATAAATATCCAGTAGCTGCTGACATTACTTTGTCAGATTTTTACGTCGATGACGTAATGTCGGGTTGTGACACTGTTGAAGAAGCCATAGAAGCTAGTAATCAACTCAAGACTATGCTAAGTAAGGGAGGATTTGAGTTGAAGAAGTGGTCTTCAAATAATATTGAGTTGATGAAGTCAATGGATCCAAGCCAAATTTCTTCAAGCATCCAACTTGATATAAACCTTGATGGTACTGTGAAGGCGTTGGGTATTGCATGGAACCTTGGTACTGATCATTTTTCTTTCAAAGTGAGTCTCCCCTCACCTCCGTCTACCATCACAAAAAGAAACATTTTGTCAGATGTACAAAAACTCTACGATCCATTAGGATGGATATCACCAAGCATTGTGCTCGCCAAGATGTTCATACAAAAATTATGGTTAGTTGGCGCACAATGGGATCAACCATTATCTGAAGAATTAACCTCAGATTGGTTAGAGATAAGAAAAGATTTCGAGAATGTCAACCAAATTTCTCTAGACCGATGGTTACACTCTTACAGCAGCAATATGAAAGCAATACAGCTGCACGGATTTAGCGATGCCTCAACTCGTGCCTATGCAGGCGTAGTGTACTGTAGAGTGGAACAACAGGATGGTACTGTATCCACAAATTTAATTGCATCAAGAACCAAAGTTGCTCCATTAAAAACAATATCGCTTCCTCGTCTTGAGCTGTGTGGAGCTCTATTGTTGTCAAGGCTTTTAACACAAGTCACATTAGCCATGAGAATTCCTTTCAATCAAACCTACTGCT
This sequence comes from Lacanobia oleracea, assembly GCA_950371165.1. Lineage (NCBI taxonomy): Eukaryota > Metazoa > Arthropoda > Insecta > Lepidoptera > Noctuidae > Lacanobia > Lacanobia oleracea. The sequence continues at coordinate 1,701,401 of OX493387.1, forward strand.
GGACAGATTCAACTATTGTACTGGCATGGCTTCATGGCGAACCTCAGAAATGGAAGACCTTCATAGCAAATCGAGTAGTGGAAATTAAAGACAACACAAACAACACACAATGGCACCATGTTGTATCACAAGAAAATCCCGCTGATATAGCATACAGAGGAATGTTTCTATCAGATCTTAAGGAGGAGAAGATGTGGTGGAAGGGGCCAGAATGGCTATCAAAAAAGAAAATTCATTTGAGAAGACCAGAAAATACAGAGACAGATTTAGAGTTAAAATTAACATGTACTTTTACAACAAAAAAGAAAGAAAACGAAGAAAAACCAATTTGGGCAAGATTTTCTAACTTGACTAGAATGAAAAGAGTACTTGCTTATTGCCGAAGATTACTAAGCAATAAAAACAAAGAGAAGTATTTGACTACTGATGAAATGAATTTAATTTTGAAAAACTGCATAAAATACTATCAGCAGACAGTATTTGAGAGAGAAATAGAATACATTAAGAAAAATGGCAAAGTAAGAAAATCAAGTTCACTAATTGGCTTGACACCATTTTTAGATAAAAACAATCTGCTGAGAGTAGGAGGTCGCTTACAAAACGCTAATTTACCAGTGACAACCAAACATCCTATAATAATACCGAGTAGTCAACATATCACCACATTGTTGATTAATGAAGCACACAAACAAACTTTACACGGTGGTATACAAATGATGATGACATACCTAAGAAGTAAATACTGGATAATTAACTTAAAATCTGCAGTAAGAAAATGCATAAGAAATTGTAACGTTTGCATTATCAACAAAGGCAAGATAAACAACCAGTTAATGGGTGAATTACCAGCTGTCAGGGTGACTCCACAGCGGGCCTTTTTGAACAGTGTAGTCGACTATGCAGGTCCAGTATTGTTAAGAACATCAAAAGGAAGAGGGCATCATGCTACTAAAGGATACATCTGCCTATTTGTGTGTATGGCGACCCGTGCCATACACTTAGAAGCCGTGACAGATTTAACTTCCCAAGCATTCCTGGCTGCATTTCGGAGATTTGTCGCACGTCGAGGTCGATGTACTCATCTATTTAGTGATAACGGGACCAATTTCGTTAGGGCTGCAAAAGAACTTAAAGACCTTTTCAAAGTAGGTGAACGCAGCATTGCCAAAGAAATTTCCGAACACTTGGCAACCGATGGAACTACGTGGCATTTCATCCCGCCGCGAATGCCAAACTGTGGAGGTCTCTGGGAAGCCGGAGTACAAGCTGCAAAGAGACATCTAGCAAGAGTTAGCAAAGACACAAAGCTTACCTATGAAGAGATGGCGACCTTGCTTACACAAATAGAAGCCTGCCTGAATTCCCGTCCATTATGCCAGTTAGATAACACTGTTGAGACGATGTCACCTCTCACACCTGGACACTTTTTAATAGGTGAGCCATTACTTAGTGTTCCTGATGATGATTATGAAAAATCCAACATGAATCTGTTAACTAGATGGCAATTAGTGCAGCGAATGACACAAGACTTCTGGCGAAGATGGCATTCAGAATACCTCAACACTCTGCAACAACGGACGAAGTGGCAATCAGCTACCCAATCACCTACAGTAGGAGATATTGTAGTCATCAAAGAGGATAACATGCCACCCACGAGATGGCTCATGGGAAAAGTAAAAACGCTGCACCCTGGAAAAGACAAGTGAATTAAAAAGACCTTTATCTAAGTTAATTTTTCTACCTAAAGATGTTTAATCTATCAAATTGTTCCTGATTAATATTTAAAACGAAGTTTGTTTACTTACCTATTTGGTCTGTTGCTATAACTGTTTACTATCGCATGTATATTTCCATAGTTACATACAGTCCACTAGTAAGATTGTTATATTATTTGATCAGTTTTACGATGTAGTAAGCAATAAGTCAATTGTTAAGCCTAATTTATTGTAAACAGAAGTAGCAGTAGTAGTAATTTGTAAAAGGACACAGGGTCCTTTTGGTGGGCGGTATGTCCGATCGTTTTGCATGTCATGATGTTAGTTGCCTCAATACAGAGCTAGCAAACAGTCGCGTTATTTTATTTAGCAAAATCCCTAAAGTATCTACAACTCAAAGTCAACCTAACGGCGTCAACACTCGGTGATAGTTCTATTATTTTTTGGTTCAATTTGAGGTTTTCAATAGGAAAAGGTATTATAGTTCATACAGCCAAGTCTTTATAACAGCACTCTTAATAGGAGTTTGACACAGACAAGCGTCAGTTCAATCCATTTCATTTTCCATATCCATTTCAAATTCCATTCAACACTTGATATACGATAATGATTTTTAGTTACAAACAGTCCGCTATGATGTCGCGGAACCATAATAAGCCTTATCAAAAAAGTCGATTGAAAGCGCTGTTTGAAACGAGCAATAATATCGACACTGACAGTTGACGAATTGACAGATGACCACATTTGACATTTGGTAGTATTGTCACTTGGCGCGTATGTACCTACTACATATGCTATACCTACTTATAAACACACAAAAATAAAAAAAATACGTTTCCCACGCGTACCTTCTCGCTTTTTTTGAAGCAGAAGGGAGTGTCAGACTCTTACTGACTAAAACCCATCCGTGTTCCTCCTAATGCCCTTTGCGTTCCAGGGCTGCGGTGACTTTCGAACAAATTCCACAACCCCGGCAGTCGCACCTCCTTGCTCCTTGCTCTTCTTTAAAGGAACAGGGGGCCTAAAAAGGCCACAACAGTCAAATGAAATTTTCATCTTTATTGCTATCGCATTAGGTTTAAGGTTGATTGGGAAAATTTGACAGTGGCGGGCAGCGTGATTTGTTTTCTGATTCTGCTAAAGTGGCCTTTTAAGACCCGCGGTACCTTTAATTTTTATTAGCACACGCATTATTAGCATATTCTTAAATTAATACTATCCAGATGTCAAACATAACAATATAATTCCATCTACAATATTCCGATAACTGCAACGTGACCTTGACATTCACCTGCTCCGTCGTTCGATCGAAAAGAAGATGATATTCATAAAATTATTTAACAGCCTGAGAAACCGGCTTAGCCGATACATTATTACGGTAAACGATTTTTTTAAACGCAAGGGACGTAAACGATACGACATCGTTTTTGTGACATTAAAATGAATAAAAATCAAATTATAATACCGGCTAACTTAGAGTTGGACTGTCACACGATGGGTTCCGTAACATAAACCAAAAAAACCACGTAATTGTTATTATTTTTGTTGTTACTGTCGCAATAGAAATACAAATTCTGTGAAAATTTCAATTGTCTACCTACTGCGGTTCTTGAGATACAGCTCGCTGACAAACGACGGATGGACGGACAATGGAGGCTTAGTAATAGGGTTCCGTTGGTTACCCTTTGGGTACGTAACCCTTAAAAACGACAGTATATTTAACAGCGTAGTAGGTAAGTCACACAGGAGAAGACGAATATTGATTTACGAACCTTACTTTTTTTCTGAATAAGCCAACGGGACGGGAACGATACGTTTTGATTTCAAATGTATCGTTCCCGTCCCGTTGGCTCTAAAAATATGAACGACCTCTGATCTCTAATAAATCGTAAAAATTATGTATTTCCTTAACATTTTTATTAATACCTACCAACGACAATATTAAAGAAACCAGTATTATAATATCTGTCTGATAAATTGTCACGTAATATTAATTACCTCTAGATTACAGCTTATTAAATTCGCGTGTCTGGTTAAGTAACAGTTATACCGTGTTTATCTTACTACAGACGATAATAACGGTTTCTGTAGTGGAATTTCTACTTTTATATTAGGTATTTCTTTATAGTGAATGGGCTTATATTAAGTATGTATGTCATTCATTCCATATTTGTTGGTTATTTGTAATACTTCTTGGTTATTAGTAACAGTTTTTTGCAATATTGTATTTGCAAAGTAAGTATAGGTACACAATAAAACAGCTTTCTTTTTTTTTCCTTCTACTAGTTACTTGGTCATTGAAAACCATAGTTTTGTATAATGTAGAAGCAAATTTTTTTTTTTTTTGTAAATGTTACTAAACACTATGGAGCCATATCCACATGTAATTAGTTATAGATTTTATTATTAAATTAGTTTGACATGAACGAGCGTGGCAGTTAGGAGCTTGTCATGCTCACACAAATGTTTCGCTGATGGTGCCGCGTGTGTTGGATCATTTGGTTCCCTTAAAAATGGTTGCTAGACACACGCGTCATGTTCGTGAACGGGCGCCGTCTGAGACTGGTCATCTCTTACCTGCCACTGGCTTATTTTAATTTGTACATTTTGAATTGTTCATATACATATTTTTTGGTTCTTTGCGTCGTCCTCACATATAGAAGCAATCAAAGATAATGTTGATAAGATTTATGCAATACATCACATGGTTTAAAAGAGTGTCCGTGGACTTTCTTGCACGTTCTTCTCAAAATTCAAAATTCAAAGCATTTTATTTCAAATAAACCATTCACAGGCACTTTTGAAACGTCAAGGTCGGTCAGTCAAAAACATGGAAGCTATTTGCACGTTCCAAAGCGTAGATCTCTATGGAGAAGAACGTGCAAGAAACTCCACGGACACTCTTTTAAATCATGTTCTGTTTTACAAAATTCCAAGTTACATATACTTGTTGCTTCTGCATGTGAGGACAATGCAAAGAAAAAAAAAGGGCTTATTATAAGAATTTTAAATATAAAGATTAAAATAAGCCAATGGCAGTTAAGAGATGACCAGTCTCAACCGACGGCGCCTGTTCACGAACATGACGCGTGTATCGGCACCCTTCAGCTCAACAATTTCGAAGGGAACCGAATGATCAAACCCACGCGCCGCCATCAGCGAGACATTTGAGTGAGCATGACATGCTCTCAACCACCATGCTCGTTCAAGTCCAACAAGTAAAACTATAACTACTCACATAAAATGTAAATGGTTTCATGGTACTCACATTTACAAAATTTGAAAAATATGCTTCTACTTTACACAAAACTATGGTTGTCAATGACCAAATAATGAAAAATAAATTAATAAAGAGAACGATTAAGTTCTTACATCAAAAAGAATAAATAAGTAATTAATATAATAATATAATTTGTATGTATATAAGAATAAATAAACGAAATAATGTAAGAACCTCTAAAAGGAGCGAGCATCTCTTCCAAATATGAAAACATAAAACCCTAAAAAGTGGACCTAAGCAGCTGTGACTGTGGAGCAGGACCAGCATTTAGCCAAGCGTTTTTATCGAGGATATAATCTTCCAGTTTATAATACGCTTGCCTACATAGTGTGCGTTTTATGCATGCTTTAAATTTTCTCTCATTCAGTTCGAGAATATCAACTGGTATTTTATTATAAAATTTAATACAGTACCCCATAAAAGAAGTGTGTACTTTGGCCAATCTGAATCGGGGTTGATCTAATTTGTTCCTATTTCTAGTATTAAAATTATGCCTGTCACTAATCTTGCTAAAGAGATGAAGATTTTTCCGAACATACATAATATTTTCGTAAATGTATTGACAAGGTACCGTCATGATGTTGATATCCTTAAACAGTTCTCTTAGGGAATCACGCCGACGGAGATTGTAAATGGCTCTGATGGCTCTTTTCTGCAGGATAAATATAGACTCGATGTCTGCAGCACGTCCCCATAATAAGATACCGTAAGACATGATACTATGAAAGTAACTAAAATAGACCAGCCTCGCGGTATCTATATCGGTAAATTGACGGATTTTTCTGACAGCGTATGCTGCTGAACTTAGCCGTCCCGCAAGAGATGTTAAATGAGGACCCCATTGTAGCCTTGAGTCAAGCGTAATCCCCAGGAAAACCGTGTTTTCGACGAATTCAAGTTTCTCCTTGTTCAATACTATGTCGCAATCATTTCTTTTAACGTTCGGTAAGGCAAATCTGATGCATTTAGTTTTTTTCCCATTTAATACTAAATTATTAGCAGTAAACCAATTTTGGACCTGCTGTAGGGCGTTATTTACGTCGTCAAGATTTATGGAACGTCTATCTATCTTAAAAATTAAGGACGTATCGTCAGCAAATAATACCATATGAGAGTGATTTTTTAAAAGATGGGGTAGATCATTAATATATACTAGAAAGAGGAAAGGACCCAAAATAGAGCCTTGAGGTTCCCCCATTTTGACTTTTAAACCCCGTGAATTGACACCATTTATTTGAACTTGCTGCTGTCTATCATTTAAGTAAGATTTTATTAGACTGAGTGCAAGTTTACTTAGACCGTAATGTCCTAGCTTTAGGAGCAAGGTTTCGTGATTTACACAATCAAATGCCTTGGAGAGGTCACAAAAGATTCCTATGGCATCTTGTGCCTCTTCCCACGCTGAGTATATGTGTTTTAACAACGTGGCACCAGCGTCAGTCGTACAACGACCCCTGGTAAAACCATACTGTTGATCGTGTAAAATTTTATTGATGTTAAAATGATTGAGCATCTGATTGAGCATTACTTTTTCAAACACTTTGCTAAAAACCGGCAAAACAGATACAGGTCTATAATTATTGGTGTCTTTGCTGTCGCCCGATTTAAATAGTGGTATAACCCTACTATATTTCATTATATCCGGAAAGACTCCTTGGTCCACACATAAATTAAATATTAAAGCCAAGTATGGTGCTATAGTTTCAATTATGGACGTGCACACTTTAATAGACATTCCCCATATGTCTTCGGTCAATTTGATTTTGATTTGCCGGAAAGCTTTTATGACTGTCACAGGGTTGATATGTTTGAACTGGAATTCAACCGTACAACCTGGAACGTTAGCTTTTAATAAATTATATGAGACCTCAGGTGAAGAATTTAAATATTCCGTAGTTTTAGTTGGTATATTGGTGAAAAAATTTACAAATTCTTGAGCTACTTCTAAATTAGAGCTTTTGGCACCATGTGTAGTCTCCAGTAAATAATCAGTGTTTCGTTCTTTATTTCTATTAGTTTCATTATTAATAACTTTCCAAACTGTCTTTGTTTTATTTTCTGACGATTTGATCTTATTGCTAATATATAGGGCTTTAGCTACCTTGCAAGTATTTCTGAACACTTTAGAATATTTGTTTACAAACTTATTAAAAGAATCAGTGTTTATGACAGGCTTAAGGCCATATAGCTCATATAGTCTTTCCCTACTTATCCTAATGCCTTTAGTCGCCCAGTCACTAAATACATACTTAGGGAAAGTATCCTTAGACTTCTTTGCAAAAGTTGCATTGAATTCCTTCAGAACCACTGAAAAGAAATTATCATAAAATTTATTAGCATCTTCAATGTTATGGCCTAGAAAATTTAACTTATTTTGTAAGGTACCATTGAATTTAGCTAGTTTTCCAGTTGTAATTGGCCTATATTGTATATGAATTTTTTCCAAGGCTGCTTTAAACTGAAATGTTACCAATTGACCACTATGATCAGAGGGAAGGTAATTAACTATGGCTTTATCTAAATATTCACAATCGCAGAATACATTATCGATACAGGTTGAAGAAGTTGGTGTTACCCTAGTCGGTTCTGTAAACACATTAGACAAATTAAACGATTTAAAAAGGCTTATAAATCTGCTGCTATTTGAATTAATTTCTAAAATATTAATATTAAAATCCCCACAAATAATCGCGGGCTTGTTACCTGCTGCAAGTTTCGCAAGGATATCTTCTATTGTTGACTCAAATAAAATAAAGTTTTGAGGGTTTGGGGGTCTGTACACGCACACTATGATATGCTTATCTAGCTCAACACAGGACAGCTCGATGCAATGTTCCACTGATAAGTTAACGATGTCATTACGTTGCTTAAATTTTAAGTTTTTTTTTAATAAGATGAGGGAACCACCACGTAACATAGATTTGCGGTTAAAACAACTGCCCACATTATAATTTTCATAACTAATTAGCATCTGGTAATCCTTCAACCAGTGCTCACTAAAACATACAATGTCAAACATGGTTGTTTCTAAAAACATTTCAATTTCTAATAATTTGGAAGAGACACCTTGAATATTTTGATGAAATAATTTCAAGGCATGCTGCTGACTCCCTTTTTGACAACTATTTACTAAAGAGCAAGAAGATACCTTGTTAATGGTAGGCATAACTATTCTGTCGCTGGTATCCTCTGTTGTCTTATGTACTAGTTTAAATGAGTATCCATAGAGATACATGGAAACTCCGTACAATTTTTATAAGTATTTGTAGCACTATAGCTACCGTTACTAAGGCTCTCCACCTGATTCTTAGTAAAATTACTAAACATTGTGGATTTAATTATACAAGACTGCGACATACTACTTATGTCTGAGTTAATAAAATAAGCTAATAGCCTTGCTATTGTGTGTCTAAAACTAATTGGCAAATACACTGTATCCCTAGTCGATTTTAAATTTTCCACAAAAATGTTTGTGTCAAAAAACATAAACTTGTCACTATAGTGACTTACTAAAAAGTGCATGTGTTTATTTAAACTATGAATATAATTATTTTGTCTACTTGACAATTGTTCAAAATAAGGAAATGCACACAATATAATTTTATTACAATTTAACTTTAACATCTCAGTTAGATTGTCCGTGATATCTGCTTTTTTCTCCATAGAGATCTACGCTTTGGAACGTGCAAATAGCTTCTATGTTTTTGACTGACCGACCTTGACGTTTCAAAAGTGCCTGTAAATGGTATATTTGAAATAAAATGCTTTTGAATTTTGACACTTTTTTCTGAACATCCATAAAACAGAACCCTAATAGGATCACTCGGGTGCCTGTCAAAGCCAGTTACCTCCGGATCTACTTGAGCGATTCTGTTGAAATTTTTTATACATATAGACTTTTTTGACCCAAACACGGACGTTTTACGTAAATAAATATTTTTTTAGTACGGGGGTCACTATTGGGGGTCTAACTAGAAAACTAAACATAAAAGAATTTCAAACTGTATCGTGTGACGTATCAAATGAAAGAGTTTTAATTAAGTATATGTTTTTATCATAATTTTAAAATAAACAGTTTTCAAGTTATTCAAATTAGACTAAGAGTCCCCCCCCCCTTATCTCTGAAACTACTTAGCCTAAGATTTTGAAGAAAATGTAGATAATAGTTCTATAGGAAGATTACAGGAAAGCCTATAAGAAGTCTGTAGTGTTAAAACAACATGGCTAAGTAGTTTCAGAGATAAGGGGGAGGGGGGTCCTTATCTCTGAAACTACTTAGCCTAAAATTTTGAAGAAAATGTAGATAATAGTTCTATAGGAAGATTACAGGAAAGCCTATAAGAAGTCTGTAGTGTTAAAACAACATGCTAAAAAAATAAAATTGGTGCGGAATCCTTTGCACGTCAGTCCGACTCGCACTTGGCCAGTTTTTTTATTTATACCTATTTTTTGTTTATTTTTAATCTCGGGAGTAAGTATGTAGTAAAACTATGTCCTGGATAACGACGTGGGTAATTTGAATCCCGACAATGTTCTTTCGAGTATTTTCGACATTTAGGTGCGCGCGCGGAACCGCCAGCGGGAGACAGTTTAGTTGCTCTGAAGCACAAAACCACCACTATAGCTGCATCTGCTTCACTACTGTACTTAGACCTCCCCTTAGCAACGCACCGATCCTATGCTCCTCGAATTCATCAGACTCTCGAAGCCCTCACCAGGTTAATGGTCCAACTTGTGGTAGGCCTTCGCGTTCTTTTACCGGTACGTGGTTGCCACAACAGAACCTATTTATCGAGATTTGGTTCCGCACTTTGTCTTGATGTTGGACCATGATGGCGGCCGTCACTCCGACCAGCCCACAAAAACAGAAACAGATAAATTTTCCCAGTGTGTTCAAGATATCTGTGTGTGGATTTCGATAACCCTTTTGTTTGCCTCCGTATTTTGGTGACACTTGTGCACTCAAGGAGTACGTGCGGTACTTATTCCTCCTACAAGCATGCTATACACAGAGGACTGTCCGTAATACTATGTAACCACAGCAGGTCCTTAGCCATCCGTTTCAATTTCCAGCTAGCTATGACTTAATCTACCTAGATTAAAATATCACCTCAAGTAATGATACAGATCTGTACCTTCGACCTTTGCCGGCTCTCCTCTATTGTTTAAACCAGCTTAACTATCGGTAAACGAGATAAGTATGGCTGGTAAAGTTCAAATGTAATAACATCTTGTAGTAATAATCGGCATCTTTGAGGTACCTCGCGGTTAAATACGTCTTTTTAGTTAGCGGTTAGGGCTCACTGTTCACGCTCCGAGCGGAGATTTGTTCCAATTTTAAAGATTGCTCAAAATAGGATAGATGACTAAAATAATCGAAGTCCGTCAGATAATACCTTTGTGCTCTTTTCTCTGTACAATATTTTCTAGGTAGGTATATTGTGTGTACATAAATAAATAAATAAATAGATTTCCTAATTTTTGACAGTCAAAATATCACATTGACAACAGTAACTAGTGATTTTACGCTTATATTTAATTTAATCGATTTCAATTAGTATCGATACGGATATTTTAAATCGATAACCTTTTCCAAAGACAAATACAAATATTTATATTTGTTGATCATATTTATTTATTTATTATATACTTTATTGTACACCTCATAACAAATCACATAGGTGTAGGTTAAGTACAGATGTTGCAATTATATTAACGAACGCTATGTCTAGCCATCGTCGGCTTTTTTCATTTGGTTATTCATCAAATTTTAGGGTATATAAGATGTATGATAACTAGGAGCTAATGGTTAAGTACTAACAGCCACAAGGGTCGACCTTCAAGGTATTCAAATGCTTGTCATGGTGACCAATAGTCGAAGAGCCTGTTCAATAACCATACACACAGTGGGACTCTTCCATGATCGGAAAGCACGTTAAGCCGTTGACCCCGGCTATCCCATCACTTCCCGTGGGTGTCGTAAGAGGCGACTAAAGGGCTCACCAGAGAATGGGCAGCAGCGTTCTCTAAAACGCAATACCATACACTGCAATCGCCAAGTGCCTTCCAAACGTGGTGATTATGGCACAACTCCCCCCCCCCCCTTATGTCCAGCAGTGAACGTCTTCCGGCTGTTATGATGATGCTGAAAGTAAATCTTTGGGATTTCTTAAAAAAATAATATTCAATAACAATAATAATATTCTATTTTTATTTTTATGGAACCCGTCGTTTCACAAAACACTATCAGAAGTTGTTGCTGAGATGACCTTGACATAAATACGAAGTTACGTATACCAAGAATGATCTCGATCAAACTCCACAAATTGGTATCATTAAAATATCGTCCAATGAAATCGAATTAGATAGTATACCGAACTAATCGTCGAGTATCGATTGTCTTTCAGAATCTTGGACATCACTAAGAACCGGTTTGGCAAATCAGAGTTTTATTCGTCTAGTTGACTTAATTATACGTTTGGAGATGTATCTAATATGGTATTTCCCCTTTATAGGATAGGTAGAGGCCGAATGGCATTTGTAAGAGTCACAATCGAATGGTTAAAAGTCGCGGTTACCTAATCAATTGAAAGGGCTTCATCCTGATGTAATGGTTACGGGTAACTTAACTTACAGTACCTATAAGTTGGTTTTCTAAGGTTCCGTACCCAAAGAGTAACAGGAACCTTATTACTAAGCCTCAGCTGTCTGTCCGTCCGTCCGTCGGTCTGTCAGCGGGCTATATCTCAAGAAGTGTAATAAAGCAGGTTGTAGTTGAAATTTTCACAGATTTTGTATTTCTATTGCCGCTATAACAACTAATAATAAAAAATAAGGTTTGTGGTAACGGAATCCTTCGTGTGCGAGCTTTTTTTAAGGTGAACGAAATAGTATATTTTTATTGATATGCTTGTATTTGATCACAATCTAAAGGTGGATACTGACCGGCGTTACGAGCCGTAATATACTGTAACACATGAACCCACTTGTCTGCATTGGCTGGCAAGATCTGTAAAGCTTTGTAAGCGTCGGTGAAAAGATGGAATAGAATTTAAACAAATAAGAACGTCTAAAGTAGTTTTGTTTTGGACGCCAGTCATGTACAATCAACGTAGGAGAACTTAATATTATAAGTGCGAAAGTGAGTTTATAGTAAATAAGAAGAAGAATGTCTTCTTCTTTACTATAAACACCTAAATTGCTGAATCAATTTTGATGAATTTGGGTTCAGAGATAGATTGAACCCTAGATACGCGTAGGCTTAGGACGTCTTAGCGCGCTAGCCGCGCTGCTGCCGCGCGGCACTTTGCGTTTATTGATTGTATGGATTAACAAAGCAGCGCGACAGCCGCGCGGCACTTAGCGCCTAATTAGAAGGCGCCCTAAACCTACACATCTCTAGGGTTCCATCTATCTCTGAACCCAAATTCATCAAGATCGATTCAGCGATTTAGGTATTTATAGTAGGTAAAGAAGGCTACTTTTTTTGCGAAAATTTATATGCTCAAGCGAAGCCGCGGGTAAAAACTAGTATAAAATGAAACTCTAAACATAAACAACTAACTAGCTCTAAACATAAACAACTAACTAACTCTAAACATAACTTATCCTAAAAATAAACTATGAAAATACGGAGTCACAAATTACTACCTACGCATCGCTGTCGATGGCCTTCCACAAGGTGGAGTAGCGACCTAGTGAGGGTCGCGAGTGGCCGATGGAGCACAGGACCGTCTATTGTGGCGACACTTGGAAGAGGCCTATGTCCAGCTGTGGACGTCTGCAGGCTGATATTATAATGATGCGGTCGTCTTATAATACGCCCAAAAGACTAGCAATATTGCCAGGTATTATGGCAATGCTTATACTCTGGGCAAATAACTTGTGCCTCTATCATCAGTTCATCACAGATTTTATGTGGAAATACTAAGTAATAATATTTACTTGTAGTTTAAGTTCTTACAAACTTAACTTTATATTACGGCCTTTTCAAACAGCTAGAAGCCCAAATTTAGCTGTAAGCAAAAAGTGTTCAAAAAGCGAATGTGGTTAAACAGCAAAAATTGTTTTCATTAGTTTTTCCTTAAAACACCATTTTTAGGGTTCCGTACCTAAATGGTATCCAGCGGAACCCTATTACTAAGCCTCCGCTGTCCGTCCGTCCATCTGTCTGTCAGCGGGCTGTATCTCAAGAATCATAATAGGTAGACAGTTGAAATTTTCACAGATTGTGTATTTCTATTGCCGCTATATCAATAAATAAAAATCAAGGTTTATGGTATCCCTTCGTGTGCGAGTCCGACTCGCACTTGGCCGGTTTCTTAAGGTGGATGCTCCAGGGTAGCCCGCGAAATTCAAATATTTTTATGTTTTTTGCAATTTGCCGGTCAGTGTGAAGCTGTATGTGGACCAAATACGATCCGCGACCGTAACGCGTATTTATCTAAAGAATTATAACCATTTTAATCATCAATATAGCCTTCTAAGTTCATGTAGCTCGACAGAATGAATATTTCAGAAATAATCATTCTGTCGAGCTACATGAACTTACCCTTTCTGATGAAACAAGAATTTTTCAAATCATTTCATAAATTACGGAGTTATGAGGTAACAAACATAAAAATACAATCGACATGAGAACCTCCTCCTTTTTTTGAAGTTGGTTAAAATTTCATAAAAATCAGTCAACCCATTTCGTAGGAGTTCGATAACAAACACTGTGATCCGTGATTTTTGTACATTAGAAGATTAGAAAAAGATAGATTGCTGTTGCATGTGACTTCGATTGCGACCTCCACTGCTGGACATAGGCCTCCCCCAAGCGTCACCACAACGACCGGTTCTGCGTCTTGCATCCATCGGCTACACACGACCTTCATCGGTCCACCTTGTGGGAGGCTTTTCAACTTTGCGTCTTTTGTTACGCGATCGCCACTCCAGAACTTTTCGGCCCCATCGACCATCTGTTCTGCGAGTAATATGCCCTGCCTACGGCCACTTTAGTTTGGCGACCCTTCGGGCAAAGTCGGTAACCTTGGTTCTCTATGAATATCATCATTCCTGATTTGATCACACAAGGAAACTCCAAGCATTGCCCTCTCTATTGCCCTTTGAGTGACTTTATGCCTTCTGATGGCCCATTGTGAGTGACCCGCAACCATTGTGAGATAAGATATACGAGCGGTAAACTTCTAGCATTGCTTGACCCCCTTAGAATACAAGGCATTGGCTGTATCACCTCTTCTATTCAAAACGCTGACCAACCTTGGTAATTTTTTGTAATGAGAAATGTTTTAATGATAACGCAATACACGATGTAAAAGAAAATTGTTAGGTTTGTTAACACGCGATAGAGCTACATAAAGTTGAAATGGAAACTTTATCCAGAAGGAAAGACTACCCTCGCAACGGAGAGACTACAGTTGAGATTCCGTTATCGGCACTTAGACTCCTATTCGCTCCGTTGTGCTTAAGAGTCCTGGCAAGGTTAGCCAACGAAGCTACGCATATAGGTAGGTTTCGCTGAGCGTCCTCATCGTTCTGAGGATTTTCGCACGTCCGGTAGCAAATGCCTCATTTCCAGAATGAAGTCGGCGACTGATTTCTCGGTATCGAAGCAACTTCTGTACATTGAGATGTCTATGGCGACTCTCATCATCATCCTCATTTTAGCCAATTGCCGTCCGCTGTTGAATGTAAGCCTCCCTAAAAGCGCCAACCATCCCGATCTTGTGCCACTTTTTTTAAATCATCGATCCATCGTGCCGCAGTGCCTATGTTGAAAATATATTTTTTCATGGGGGATTGACCCGCAATTATACCTATTATTATTCGGAGGGTATTTCTACTTTGGTTGAGAAGTCGCATGAATAGGCTTAACATTGCCATTTTTGACTGCCTGTAATTTGTAGCCCGTGATCATTTGTTGTCTTAAAATTCAGTTGACCTCTGGCAAATTCATTTACGAATCAGTGAGAAAGGTAAGCTTCGCGAGTTCGTCTCTAGCGTCATTGCTTGGGGATTTACAGTTTCCCATGATCCACTGGAGGGTGAAACCCGCAACGGATAATTTTTTGCCCTGAGCTGTTACTTCACTGGGAATCGAACAGTTTTTAGCCATGCCGGAGCAATCAGCCGAAATAATATTTAAACTACTATGACAGTTTGTTGGATACGTGTGACTTTCAACCGAGTGCCTTTGAAAAGTTTTTTATAAATTACATATTTAAATATAAATCACTAGCTGACCCGGCAAACGTTGTTTTGCCATATAAATAAACACAAAATTTTCATAAAAATCGGTCAAGCCATTTCGGAGGAGTTCGATAACAAACATTGTAATCCGAGATTTTAATACATTAGAAGATTAGAAAAAGATAGCTGTTGCACGCGACTTCATTTGCGTGCATGTCGTATAGTAAAATGATGTCGCTAGGTAAGATCGCTAAGATAAGATATCATCATATCTGCCGAAAGACCTCCACTGCTAGACATAGGCCTCCCCCAAGCGTTGCCACAACGACCGGTTCTGTGCGTCTCGCATCCATCGGCTACCTGCGACCTTCACCAGGTCATTAGTCCTTGTGGGAGGCCTTCCAACGGTGCGTCTTCCGATACGCGGTCGCCACTCCAGAACTTTTCGGCCCCAACGACCATCTGTTCTGCGAGCAATGTGCCCTGCCCACAGCCACTTTAGTTTGGCGATCGTTCGGGCAACTTCTAGCATTGCTTGACCCACTTAGAATGCAAGGCATTGGCTGTATCATCTCTTCTATTCAAAACACCGACCAACCTTAGTAATTTTTTACACTATGTTGAAGAAAGTTGCTAGGGTTGTTAACGCGATAGAGCTACATAAAGTTGAAATGAGAAACTCTATCCAGATGAAAAGACTACCCCCGCAACGGAGAGAGTACAGTTGAAATTCCGTTATCCACACTTAGGCTCCCATTAGCGCCGTTGTGCTTAGGAGCCCTGGCTAGGTTAGCAAGCGAAGCTAAGCATATAGGTTTCGCTGAGCGTCCTCAACGTTCCGAGTAATTTTGCACGTCGGCTGTCTATGGCGACTGTCATCATCAAATGATGATGCCAGCCAATTGTCGTTCACTGTTGAATGTAAGCCTCCCAAAAAGCGCCAACCATCCCGGTCTTGTGCCACCTTTTTTAAATCATCGATCTGCCACAATTCCTATCCGGTTAATGTGTAAAAATTATCTACATTGGTTTTGCAATTATCTACTTTTGAATGTGATGCGTTCTGTTAATTATCCTTTAACATCCTGGCCATTATATTTTGGCATAGATTAATGCTAAAAAATACAATAATAACATGTTATCAATATTTAAAAATATTGGTAAAAATAAAAAATAAGGGAAATGAATAATTAAAAAATATGTACAAAATTAAAAAAGCAACCATGTCTGGTTGGATTCGAACTCACACCAAGTCTTTTGAAAAGCAGTCTTTAAACTGATAGTCTATGAGTACCGTTGACAAAGCATTGAAATAGCTAATCTTATTTATGTCATGGTTTTTCGCTGCTTAGCTCCCTGAAAGTATAGCGTGATGATAAACATTGCTAAGGTTAGACGCATAAGTATCTGCAAAGTTGTATTAAGTTGTGATTTTTATAACAATTCCCCACTAAACTGTTTGGCAAAATATGAAATATAAATTTTAATGTTATTTTAAGTTCAAAAAAACCCATTTTATTATGTTTTTGACAATATTTTGATGTAAAAATAAAGTTCAAAAGATAAAATAAATACAAAAATAATAGCTGTTGCTGGCCGGGGATCGAACCTTGTGCCTGTCGTTAAAACGGTCATTTTTGAATATTGCTCATCCTCCAAAGCACATAGCGTGATAATATATAGCCTAAAACCTTCTCGTGACCAGAACGCACACAACAAAAAAAGAATTATCGAAATCGGTCCAGCCGTTCAAGCGTGATTCGATGACCAAGGGAAATAGGGATTCATTTTTATATATATAGATTAAATTTAATCGGATGGTATATAGATACCATCCGATTAAATTTAATCTATATATATTACATTTTCTTCCTTTGCGTTTTCATGGAAATCATTTCCTTATTTTTCCCAAAAACTTTTGTCAATATTATAGGTATTGATGGTCTGCTTGGTCGGTGGGCTCCTCGTTCACAGAAGTAATGAATGAATGCTGAAGCAACGGAACAACACAAAGAAAATATTCTAACAAATCCGATTATGAATTATTCTCCCTTTATAGAGCCCGTTTTGCTACAGAATATCTTGCGTGCTATCGCAAATACATACAAAATGTTGAAGAGAGTATTCCAAAAAATATTAAATACTTCTGGTCATATATTGCCAACCGCCAAGGTAAGTCGGGCATCCCATCTCGTATGTATTATAAAAATAATACTGCCAGTGACCCCCGCACAATCTGTAATTTATTTTCTTTGAATCTGTGTATGAACCCTTTACTCTCTCGAACAATTGGAGCCCAAGTCTTGGTCATAGTAATACCAACAATAATCTCCTAAGTAGCTTGCACTTCAGCCAGGATTCTACATTTAAACATTTGACAGCACTTGATATAACCAAAGGACCTGGGCCTGATGGTATTTCTTAAATATGCGGCTAATTTTTTTTAAACCATTACATATTCTATTTAATAGATGTCTAGATAGCATATTCCCTTCTAGGTACGCCAGGAGCTTATGATTCAGCACGCGTTCCATAGTCTTACAGAGTATGGACGTTACCGAGATGGGTCTATAATTCGACGGGTCAGCACGACTACCCTTCTTGGGCACGGGTTGCACGTTAGCTTGCTTCAAAGCCTTCGGTACTTTTCCAGTCTCAAACGAAAGGCGAAATAGGCGTGTCAAGATCGGAGACAACTCAAGCGCACAAGTTTTCAGAACAATTTCCGGTCTCCTGTCGGGACGCAGTACCCTATGGACGTCCTTCTGATGAATGCGAATGCTCGACATACTCGATTTGCATCCACCAGGAGAAGCAGGGGGCCTCGTGCCACCAGGATCCAGACGTGAAGATTCCGCAAACAAGTTCGCTTTCTCCTCAGCGGAGTGGGCCAGCGTCCCGTCGGGTCTCAGCAGTGGTGGTAGTGAAAGTGTCCTTTCACTACCACCACTGCTGAGACCCGAGAGAGAAGAGTATTTTCCTGGACTGGTCCCGTTTCAATTTGGTGAAGATCTGACGAAGAACTTCGGAGGTAGGTAACGGAACTCTTCAATAAATGATAGCAAAGGGATCGGGATTGCTGAAATCGCAAATGTTTTTTTAAGTGTTTACACCAGTTCTTAACATAACATTGCGCTGGTACGCTGTTAATGGGGCGTACCCATTAACAGCGTACCAGCGCAATGTTATGTACCTAGGTACCACTAAAAATTGAAAAATAAAAAAACTTTTTTACAAAATTACAACCGACTTCCAAAAACAAAACACTACAAGGTACAAAATAACTTCGGAAGAAAGAAATAAACTTTAATTTCTGAAGTCGGTGTTTTTGGTTATTTTTTCGTTTTTTGACACCGACTTCAGAAATTAAAGTATTTTTCTTTCTTCCGAAGTTATTTTGTACCTTGTAGAGTTTTGTTTAAACATTAACAGCGTACCAGCGCAATGTTATGTTAAGAACTGGTGTAAACACTAAAAAAACATGCGATTTCAGCAATCCCGATCCCTTTGCTATCATTTATTGAAGTTACCTACCTCCGAAGTTCTTCGTCAGATCTTCAACAAATTGAAACGGGACCAGTCCAAAAAAATACTCTTTCAAACAAAAAAAGAATCATCCAAATCGGCTGACAATTGGCTAAAGTATCGCTGAACAAAACATTTTTCATGGGATCTCATCATCAGATCCTAATTTATACCTTTCATCATCAGCTCAGCAACATGAAATGATGATTACCAGGCACAAATATCTGAATTGCGTTAGAAAGTTTATGAAAAACATTGTATGTGCCTATGAAATTTGAGGGTTGCCCTCGATTTTCGTAGGATCCCATCATCAGATTCTAACATGGTGACAATGGGACTAATTAAAAGGTATAATTCTTTCAGATGAATCATTTTTTTTTCAAATCGGTTCATAAATGACGGAGTTACGAGGTAACAAACATAAAAAATAAAAAAAAAATACAACCGAATTGAGAACCTCCTCCTTTTTTTGAAGTCGGTTAAAATTGAGGCGGGGGCTATGCCATAATGGTTCTATGCCTTTTACAAAATCAGATAAAATAAACTAACACATGATGGGTAAAGGAAAATAAATATAAAAAGACATTAATATTAGAATAAATAATATTCTGCGCAAGTAATTGTAACCGCCCCGCTGTCGCCCGCTGACAGCTTACTTCATAGCCCGGGCCTTACGAAGCGCGATGTACCATTAGCGCCCGGTGTGTCGTAACAAGGTGAAGTTCAATGAGTTACAACATTCTGCAAAAGGTTAACATTTGCGAAAACCATTCGATGAATTATTGATCAAAATTAACACTTTTGTCTATAACATATGTATTTTGCGCGAATTTTTGATTACAATGAGCTAATCATTATCATGGAGTCAATAAATCGTAATCATTGATGGTTAATTATAGCTTCGTGTTACATAATATATCACCGGTTTTATAGTCGTTGTCTCCATCTATTAATATTTATGCAGTTTTTTTTATTTTTTTTCTAATTTTTGAATGTTTCTTGCTCTAATGAACATAATAAAGTGAAATACACACTAGTCCCATGTACGCATTATGATATCTGGACTGATGTTTTTATATGAAAAACTATACTATATAAACACACTTATCATATGGAACGCAACATACGATAAGTGCGTTTCTATTGCAAAATCAAGAGTCTAGATATCATAATGCGTTGCATACGTCGCTTAACTCTTTACGTACTTTCATAACGGCAGAAGTATACCTTAAGAATTCAGGGTTTCACAGAGCTATGGACGAGTACCATGTACTAGGGGTGGGCTATAATCCAGCCCAAGAGACCTAGCGCATCGGGCCCGCCTTAATAGGATAGATAGGATAGGCATAAGGAGGAAACACCGACAGTATTCTAGAAAATACTTGGATAAAGCAGGTATAAAATAAACCTACTAGAGTGCCATATCGATTGTGAACTGGCAACCGGTACTATCTCAATTTTGACAACATTACATTATGAAGAAAAGGAGGAGCTCGTGGCTAAATAATTACAGCCGCACGGGTCGATCTTCAAGGTTAAGCAAAGCTTGCCAAGGTTGGTCTGTGGATGGGTGACCATCTTAACATACCGAGTTTCCTCCGTGCCTCGGAAAGCACGTTAAGCCGTTGGTCCCGGTTGTCATTTGTAGATCTTTGGCAGTCGTTATGGATAGTCAGAAGCCAGTTAATCTAACTCCAGTCTTGCCATGAAGTACCGTGTTGCCCAGTTAATGGGTCGGTGTCAAAAAACCAAAAAAAAATACCAAAAACACCGACTTCCGAAATTAAAGTTACTTTTCACTTTGTAGTGTTTTGTTTTTGGAAGTCGGTTTTATTTCTATAGTAGGTACATGTTATTAAAAAAAAAAAGTAGCATTATATGCTTCCTTCCAAAATAAAAACGAGATAGGACAATATCTCGTATTCACTGCGCGTCGAAGTTAGTATAGGTTGAATGAAGTCGGTTCTGGCGCCAAATTGAAACATGTCTGAGATGGGCTTTTTTGTAACGCTCCCGAGTACGATATAGTATTAAATGGTTTTAAAAAATGAAATCATCAGAAAATTAAATATTAGGTACCGATTGCCAGTTCACAGTGGATATATAAGAATATAGTAAAACAGTAAAAGTGAAATACAGACTTTTGCCCGCGACTTCGTACGCGCATATCCCGATTTTTCCCGTTCGCTTAGAAATTTCGGGTCATCCTCTCTTAGAGTTCCCCTACACTCCCCAAGGAACCTACACGTCATAGGGGTTCGAACTTTATTTATTTTTTTCAAAGTTTCGGCGCACGACCTAAATGCATATATGGTAGAGGACACTTAAACAAACCAAAAACAAAGTGTCACGTTGCCGAGATATTTGAAATTTACTTTTCACGCGCTTACATGCAGTAGATTGTATTCTAATAATATTTCTAGGCTTGATTTAACTATATTTGTATAAATTAAACACTATTCTTTTGCGAAGTTCTTAAGAGGGAACGCTGGCGGCGACGTTTTGTATGTAAAAAGTCATAATTCGAGGTTTGGCTCTCGGCTGTTTTCTCCTCCAATATTGGACCTACATAAGACGAAGTTTTACGAACTGTGTCTCTATGTTTTCTTCACACATTTTTTATTTGCGCTGCAACTTCGAAAAAATAAAAATAGCGGTGGAGGGGTATAACACAATGTTTCTATGCCCTCTCAGCACTCAACAACCAGTAGTTTCGGCTGTGCGTTGTCTGTCAGTCACTTAGTCACTCATCAGTAACGGAAGAATTATATATATATTGATTATTGACTGTGGTATAGACTGCAGTATTTTTATTTCGTAAACATTTTTTTTAGCCCTGGTGTGGTCTTCGGGAGTCCCCTGAAAGCTAAAAAGTCACAGAACTAGTCAATAGGGCGACACTTGGGAGAAGCCATGTTCAGCAATGAATGTATTTCAGCTGATAAGATGGTGGTGGTTTTGACATTTCCAAAATTGAAAAAAGAAAGACAGAGAAATAAATTATTCCTCTCAAACTTTTCTCAAACAGATGCACATGTCATATTAAAATATACCAAAGACGTACCCATCCCGCATGACGAGAACCTCGTGAAAGCCGCGAAAAATAAACAAATCAAGTACCTATATTGATTTGGCTCGCGAGGCTGTCGAATGTGGGATATGAATCCCGCAATCATAGTACCGATAGTCGCATCAGCCAAATGGCTTAATCGCCACGAGCCTCGACCAACACCTCAGGAGGCTCTCGTTAGGCAGCTGGATCAAGAGCTTGATTCAGAAAGCGGTACTTCTAGACAAGGGTCGCATTATTAGGAGGTTCCTCTCTCTGGAGCCCTGACCTCCGGTAGTTTGGACCCTGTTCCCGGTACCGGTGGACTTTTCGACTTTTTTTATATTTTTAAATGCTTTTTTATTGTTTTTACTGAAATATTTAAAAAAATAATGTAAATGTTAATAAAACCAATAAACGAAAATACACAAATAAAAAACAGAATAGAAAAAAAAGTTATAAATTACAATGCTGAGAAACAGGCCCATTCACGAAAGCCCCAACGATTCTACTTAATTTCTATTTTTTTTTTTTGTGATTCTGTACCTAGACGATTTTATTCTTAATCAGCTAATCAAAATGACCGTGTTCTTTACATTGTGGTTCCGAACCCACCTGTCAGACTCATCATGCAATTCCACATTTTGTACAAATTAATCGTATACTCTCACAATACAATCATGTTGTTGCATCATGTACCTCTGACTTTTTGCCAGTGATGCATTCGCTGGGAATTTGTGACATCATCTTTGAAGGAGAATGGCTTGCTAAAATGCATATTAGCACGAAAGGCGATGCGCCACCGGTACATGGTGGACATCCCACCCACACGCACAAAACGTTCTGGGAACACATTCATAGTGCGTACAGCTAAGGAGAGGAATTTCCTGCCGGAGTCAGTGTTTCCTGATAGCTACAACCTGGGAGTCTTTAAGTCAAAAGTGAATTTCTAGGCAAGCGTGATCCATCTTCAACCATATCATCGATCACCGTCAAGATAGATAGTGGTCAAATGCGAGCCTATCAATAGTAAAAAAAAAGATTGAAGAAGTATTTTATTTTCAAATAATTATTTGATTCCTAGTCAAAAATCACACGATATACTCATATAGGTTCAAAGGTGAAAGACTAAGTATTTAATGTAGTACCACTGTGACCTCCTAAATGGATGCAATGAAATACAACGCGTAACATTTGCGTCGTGTTTTTCGTACACGTAAAGTGTTTAGCCCGTCATAAAATTAGCTATGGTTCAAATTGATAATTCTAACCGTGAAATACCCATAGCAGATTTTTTATCTAAGTAAAATAAAGTAATAAGTTGTGGCCCTTTTTTTAAGTGCGGGAAATCATCAAATGATTCCTCCCGCTCTCGGCGGAGCAGAAGGGAGTGTCAGACTCTTACTGACTAAAACCCATCCGTGTTCCTCCTAATTTGCGTTACCTTGGAGGCACTGGCCCTAGCGACCCCCGTCTACTATGCTGACATCTCTTTGAGGCACGTGTGGAACACAACGCGCCATCGACCCGCGCCTGGATCTGATCGGTTCGAGTTCTGATTTGTCCTGATTAACGACTGTGATTTACATCTAAAAGTTTGTTGGTTTGTGAAAAAACCAGCATGTCCTAGAACCAGTAATAGAAGTCGCTTGAGGCACCCTCGGCCCAACCACTGCAACTCCTGAAAGCCAGATTCAACAGTGGCAACCACCAGAAAAACGCCGAGCAAATGAAACCCGACGAGTCCCAGAGAAACGATTCAACTGTCTTGGATCCCGCAACGAAATTAATCAGAAAATAAAAGCGAAGGAAAAATATAATTTCTACTTCCCTCCTTATCAAACAGGGCTCGTTTGTAGAATTTATTTATGAACTAGTTTTTGAGCACGGTTCCCGCTCATACTTTGCAAGCGTTCGTAGCCCACAAGGTCCCGGGAATCCATCGCTGTACCAAAATTCAATACAGAATCGCTTTCGCATTTATAATTTAATTTAACTAACTTTTGCCCTCGACTTTGTACGCGCAATACCCGTTTTATTCCGTTCCCGTACGAATTTCAGGACATTTACACTCTCCAAGGACGCTACATGCCACAGCTTTCTACGAGCAATACTTTCGGCTGTGCGTTGTCTGTCAGTCTGTCAATCACTCTCTCAGTAACTAAATAATTTTATCCAAAACTAGCTTTTCAACGCGACATTGTATGCATATATACCGAGTTTTCCCATTCCCATAGGTATTTCAGGAAATCTTCTCTTAGTGCATGCCAAAATGGGTTCGAACTTTTTTGCATGAGAGCTGGCAAAGCCCCTTGTCGCCATTTTGATATTTTCACAAAATCGCGTCGCACAATGTAACATACATGTACGGCTAGAGGAAATTTAAACCAACAAAAAATGAAGCAACATGGTGCCCTAAAGTGTCACGTTGCCGAGATATTTGAAAGTAAAGTCACCATGAGAACAATGAAAATCATTTGAAATGAACTTATCTTGCGCTGCATGCATTGTATTCTAGTAATATTTCTAGGCTTGATTTAACCATTTATGTAATTAAACACAATTCTTTTGCGAAGTTCTTAATAAAGTAGTAGTTTTCACGTGTTTTTATTTTTCCAATAATAGATACCAGCTTAATTTAATAATTTTCTGGAAGAAAGTAAATAATTAAGTAATTTTAATGATAGTCATGATTTCACATGGTGACTTTACCTCGAATTATCTCGGCAACGTGACACTTTAGGCCACCATGATCCAAACTTTTTTGTTTGTTGAAGTGACCCCTACCCATATATGCATGTTAGATTGTGCCCCGCAACTTGGAAAAAAACATGGCGGCGGCGGGCTATGCCACAACGATTCTATGCCCTTTTAGTTTCCTACGACAAGTAGTTTCGGCTGTTAGTCATTCAGAAACGGAAGAGTTACATATTAGAATTAGGATCACTTTCATTAGTACGGCCATTTTTGTCTTATAGAAAAGAGGCCTATGTCCCAACAGCGGGAATTTATACGTGACTAATATGTGATGATGTAACAAGCAGAAAACATTTTTTAGCAGCGAATGTTAATTAAAGGCCCTGATGTGGTTCCAACCCACTTGCCACTATGAAGTATTGACTTACATATAGTATCTCACGCCTCCTCTTGTAAAGGTGATGGGCAGTTCCGTGAAAATTATAGCTTCATAATTAAAAGGATGTTATTCCGATAGTAATTGAGAGCTATATTTTCCACCTTTTTTTGTGTCTAGATGAGACTCGTGAGGTGGCGAGGTCAAGGTCGAATTGGCCAATTTGGTCCTTGTAGATGTGGTTTTGGGAATCTATGATTTTTATGCCTAATTTAAAAAGAGGTAGTGACCAAAATTGAAAAGGGTGTGTGTATTGTTTGATAATATTGAGAGAATGAGTGAAAGAAGACTAAAAAGGTATTTATATGGTAGACATGAGTGGAAAATTTTACAGAGTCACAGACCATAGTAGTGCCTCGTATGCCTCGCATGGTCTGTGTGGATGTCTGTATGTTAGTCTATGCCAGATATAAAAAGGTAAATGATGAAATAGCAGTATGTAAAGGAAAAGGAAAAAGGGCACAAGACGAACGGCGATGCGCCACCGGTACATGGTGGACATCCTACCCATACGCACAAAACGTTTTGGGAACACATTCATAGTGCGTACAGCTAAGGAGTGGAATTCCCTGCCGGAGTCTGTGTTTCCTGATAGCTACAACCTGGGAGTCTTTAAATCAAGAGTGAATAGGTTATTTCTAGGCAAGCGTGCTCCATCTTCGACCACATCCTCGCTTACCATCAGGTGAGATAGTGGTCAAACGAAAAAAAAAGGGGCGAGCATAAGTAAGTAAGTATATCTATCTTATATTTTTGATACAAAAACTTGTTTAACCTGAATGTCCGTCGTAGACCACGATCTGAAGGCAGAAAGCGCGTTCCATCATCGGAGCACAAGACGAACGGCGATGCGCCACCGGTACATGGTGGACATCCCACACATACGCACAAAACGTTTTGGGAACACATTCATAATGCGTAGCAACACAGGCGACACAGACTCCGGCAGGGAATTCCACTCCTTAGCTAGGAGTGGAATTCCCTGCCGGAGTCTGTGTTTCCTGATAGCTTCAACGGGGAGTCTTTAAGTCAAGAGTGAATAGGTTACTTCTAGGCAAGCGTGCTCCATCTTCGACGACATCATCGCGTACCATCAGGTGAGATGGTGGTCAAACGTGTACCAGTCAATAGTAAAAATAGTTAATGTTCTTGGGGTCAAAATCGTTGCAAATTAACTATAGGGTTAGGCTAGTTTTGTTTGAAGGAAGGCATTTAATTACCAATCATCCTGTAGATATACCAAGTACCGCGAGCATTGTATTATATTGTATTAATATTATATGGAAGTTATCATACCGAGTTTCCTCCGTGCCTCGGAAAGCACGTTAAGCCGTTGGTCCCGGCTATCATTTGTAGATCTTTGGCAGTTGTTACGGATAGTCAGAAGCCAGTTAATCTGACTCCAGTCTTGCCATGAAGTACCGTGTTGCCCAGCTAATGGGTTGTGGAGGTCTGGTAGGCAGCCGCTCCGCGTAAAATACTAGTATTCAACTAAATCCGGCTTGACTGGAAGCCGACTCCAATATAGTTGGGAAAAGGCTAGGCAGATGACTATTATATGGAAGTTAATCTCTAGTAAAAATACTCATCAGTAAGTTAATAAAATTCGTATATTGTTTATCAATAGTTAAATTTTCCTTTAGTTTTAAAGTATTATAAACTTCATTTTTTTCTAGCTACAATATTTAAGGTACATTTTTCTCTACTATCTAGTTTTATATAATGCATGCTGTGAAACTCTCTAATAGGATTCAGAACCCCATATGACATTGTTACCATAATTACCTTGAACTTTGTAAAAAAAAACCTGTGAGTTTCCTGTCAATAAATAAATAATCGTCAATTTTACCATTATTGAGCATTAGTGAGCAATTGAGCATCTTCACTTCTATTCTAGTTTTTAGGGTTTCGCAGACAAAGGGTAATCAACGGAATGCTATTACTAAGCCTCCGCTGTCCGTCTGTCCATCCATCCATCTGTCTGTCAGCGGTTTGTATCTCAAGAAACTTAATAGGTAGACAGTTGGAATTTTCGCAGCGGGTGTACTTCTATTTTACTTTATTACTTAAGACACACTTATAACAACAAATAATAAAAATGTAATTAAATTAAAAATTGAAGGGGCTCCCATACAAGACTCATGTTTTTTCGGATTATGGTATGAAACCCTTCGTGTGAGGTGAGAGTCCGACTCGCACTTGGCCAGTTTTTTTAGTAAATGAAATTGAAAGCGGTCAAGTTGAATCATTGCGCTTACTGTAGGTTAATGTTGCTAACCGCAAAGTCAATTCGAAGTTTTGACAGACAGACGGACACTGGTTACACCATGAGCCTGTGCCTCCAGCCCGAAGTGAATTTCATTATAACCCGCTAAAGCGAAACGACGTTCGCATTCGCTTGTCAATCATCATCATCTGCCTAGCCTTATCATAACTATATTGGGGTCGGCTTCCAGTCAAGCCGGATTTAGTAGTATTTTACGAGGAGCGGCTGCCTACTAGACCTCCACAACCCATTAACTGGGTAACACGGTACTTCATGGCAAGACTGTAGTCAGATTTACGGGCTTCTGACTATCCGTAACGACTGCCAAAGATCTATAAATGACAGCCGGGACCAACGGCTTAACGTGCTTTCCGAGGCACGAAGTAAACTCGGTATGTTAAGATGGTCACCCATCCACAAACCAACCTTGGCAAGCGTTGCTTAACGTTGAAGATCGACCCTGCGACTGTGATTATCTAGCCACGAGCTCCTCAATTCTCTTCAAATAAATCTTCCGCATTCGCATTTCAGTCCCAGTCTGTCAAACATTTTAAAAGGAAATTGAGACATTTGCAGTACTCTGGCAACCAAGTGACCACATTTATGCCAAATATTAAGATAAGTATGGATTTATCAAAGTTTCAATTCTAGTAAGTACTTTGGTACTTGAGTTGCTTTTTTCGCGGCTTCTCTCGCGCGGTCTATTTCACAGGAACAGACAGAAACACAGCCCTAACTTTAAATACGGGAAC
This sequence comes from Lacanobia oleracea, assembly GCA_950371165.1. Lineage (NCBI taxonomy): Eukaryota > Metazoa > Arthropoda > Insecta > Lepidoptera > Noctuidae > Lacanobia > Lacanobia oleracea. The sequence continues at coordinate 1,729,315 of OX493387.1, forward strand.
GCAAGTGGAGAATGGTCTTGACACTTAGCAGGAAAAACTACGTTTCTTGATTCCAGTACCAAGAATAACCAAGATCGAATCACAAACAAGAAAGGTAAAGTTAAGAATATAGTTGGTCAGAGGGCCTAGCACGGTTGTTTTGACGTGTAGTAATTTAAATATGAAAAACTACAAACCCATAGTATTTTGGTTTAATATTATGGGACATACGAGTACACAATTTATGTCATTAGCTATGTTAAAATTTTACGTTACATTACTATACTTCAAAATTTTTTTTACAAAAAATACAACCGACTTCCAAAAACAAAACACTACAAGGTACAAAATAACTTCGGAAGAAAGAAATAAACTTTAATTTCTGAAGTCGGTGTTTTTGGTTATTTTTACGTTTTTTGACACCGACTTCAGAAATTAAAGTTTATTTCTTACCTGCGTACCCATTAACAGCGTACGGGCGCAATGTTATGTTAAGAACTGGTGTAAACACTAAAAAAACATGCGATTTCAGCAATCCCGATCCCTTTGCTATCATTTATTGAAGAGTTCCGTGGCCTACCTCCGAAGTTCTTCGTCAGATCTTCACCAAATTGAAACGGGACCAGTCCAGGAAAATACTCTTTCAAACAAAAAAGAATCATCCAAATCGGCTGACAATTGGCTAAAGTATCGCTGAACAAAAACATTTTTCATGGGATCTCATCATCAGATCCTAATTTATACCTTCCATCATCAGCTCAGCAACATGAAATGATGATTACCAGGCACAAATATCTGAATTGCGTTAGAAAGTTTATGAAAAACATTGTATGTGCCTATTAAATTTGAGGGATGCCCTCGATTTTCTTGGGGTCCCATCATCAGATTCTGACATGGTGACAATGGGACCAATTGAAAAGTATACCCTTTCAGATAAAATAAAATTTTTCAAATCGGTTTATAAATGACGGAGTTATGAGGTGTTACCTCACATACGTAAGAAAAAAATACAACCGAATTGAGAACCTCCTCCTTTTTTTAAAGTCGGTTAAAAATACTCATGCTAGGCCTTCGGTGAAACACTTGAATGACACAGTGATGACCAGAACAGGAACCTAATTAGTCTCTCATGACTACACAAGACTCACCTCAAACCTGGCTCTGAAATACTTTCACTCTCCACCCACAGTTTCGACACCAGCGGTGAAGCTAACGTGTGGGCACACATACACTCCCAACCGATAAACTAGTGAGGTTAACACGCGGTCACTTGTTAAGTACCAATAAAGCCTTAAATGCATACATTGCTGCGTCTATGCTTTAATTCGAACATAATCAGTTTATGATTCCAAGGATGGTAGCTTTTATATTATAATGAGTTGGACATCAAACGAGACGAGGCATCATCGCCGAGTCCGAAGGTCGCGCTGCTTGTAAATTACCATATCTCTATGTTAGCTATTATGGAATTTTCACATATTTGGGTCCCTTCGCATTTAATTAGCCATTACTGACGCCATTTTGTTCCCGATTGATTTGAATTGCTGTTGCTATTAATCTTTTTTATGCTTAACCGGTTTTATTTTTGAGTGATTCCTTAATTCATGTGTTCGTTTAAATTCCTTACGATGATGTCCAACGGTCTCTTTATTCTTAAATGTTATTGTAAATTTCGAAATCATGATCTGAATGATCAGATATTTAAAACGATTGCTTTCCAAATGATGACACGGTCACACGGGTCTTCTCTGATTATTATGAAAAGGTCACTTTACATTATTTATTTCATCAGTTTAGTAATCTTTCAAGCTTTTAAAGTTTTAACTTTGATGGGAATCTTTTCAAAAATTCGATTGTTTCGTAGGTACATGTCGGTAGAGATAATGAAACGATTATATAAATTACTATAACACAAATTCTTTTATTAACAAAATCGTTCAGGATCATATCACAGATCGCTTGGAGAGGATAATTAATAAAGGAAGGGATAAGGTAAGGGATGAGTATTTTTGGACTAGATATTGGGATTAGTAGAATAGATTTAGGCGGCCTGGGGGATGTGGCTGCCCTGGGCCTGGAAGCCGTTTTCGTTGGCGATGTAGTTGACGGTGTAGAGGACGCCGTCCGGGCCGGTATAAGAGAACTGACCGCGGACCTCTAAAGCCTCATTCTCGGTTCCAGCGTTTTTCAGCTGCCCCTGCTCCTGTTGCGATATGCCGTTAGAGGTTTCGACGCTGTAGGTTCGGAAAAAAAATGAGTTAATAAATTGTACGAAATATGTGATGGAAAAATGGATTCTGGATTTTGTAAGATGGTCAATAAACAATGAGATCTTTAAGATTAGGTCATATTAAATGAGGTAATCAATAACTTTGACAAAGAAAAGTTAAACGAACCAAATGGAGGCTTTTGTGAAAACTTACGCGTAATTGTATCCGTCCGTCCCGATGTTGTCGCTCTCGTAGCGGAGGACCTGCGCGTCGGCGTCGGGGCTAGCGGGGGCGGCGGCGGCGGCGGCCACGAACAGGGCGAGCACGATGAACTGTTGGCAGAACACACTGTTACACACCAGCCAAAAGAACAACTCGACAACATCATCTGCCTAGACTTTTCCCAACTATATTGTGGTCGGCTTCCAGTCAAACCGAATTCAGCTGAATACCAATATTTAACGTGAAGCGACTGCTTTTCTGACCACAACAACTCAGTATCTGGGTCAGATTTTCTGTCAAAAGACAGCAGGGACTAACGGCTTAAAGTGATTTCACGAGGCATGGCGGAGTCTTGGAATGTCAAGATGGTCACCCATCCACGGACCGACCTCGGCAAGCGCTGCTTAACGTTGAAGATCGACTCGTGTGGCTAAGTATAGCCACGAGCACCAAACCACCTCGTGCTATCACCAAAACTTGATAAAAATCGATCGGAAGGATCTTTAATTTTTTTCACACTTAAGAATTGAAAAGCACTTTTCGTTATTTCTAAACGTACCGATTTCATTTTTGATGATTTTTTGTTTGTTTGTACTGGGACTGTTTGTAATTGGATGGCAATCGAGCGACTGATGCCTCTGTGCTGTCGCTCTGGCTATTTATAGTCGGCGGCGCATCGTTGCGTTGCGGCAAGGACGCGCTTTGACATTTGAACTTAGAATCTTCTTTGGCCACCGATGTTTAGCTAAAGGTTCTTTGTGACATGTCCGGCTTGCTGAGATGGCTCATATTGATATCAAATAGCTGACCTACATAGCTTTGATGGTATTTTAAACAGTAAATGTTTTATTGAACGTACCATTTATGATGGCTAATTAGTCAGATATTGAGAAGAATTTAGAAATTGTCTTATTTTTTAAGAGTTTTGACCGGGAAAAATCTATCTTTGTTACGACGTCTCATAATTTTATATTTTCAACCCGGAAATATTTTAGGTAATATAACGACGAGTAGGTTTTCATAATTATTTTATTTTAATTAATTTTAATTGTAACTGACTTAAAAGAAAAAAAAAACATAAAATCACAAAAAACTAAAATAAAATACGTTATAATGCCTCATAACTCCGATTTGAAACCGATTTGCAAAATTCTTGTGAAAGTATATAGGTACTTTTAGATTGGTCACATTAAAATTTCATTAAAATCGGTTTAGTAGTTTGGCTTTTAAATGAAAATAGCTGGAATGTAAACGAAAATTCGTATTTTGCTGCGACTTTTTTTCCAGTAGTGTTGTTAGGTGCTTATTGCTTATTATTCCAGTAGTGTTTATCACTGAAAAAGGTAAAAATAAAAAACTCTTTTACAAAAAAATACAACCGACATCCAAATTGAAAAAAAACAGTACAAAGTATAAAATAACTTTAATGTCGGAAGTCGGTGTTAAAATACGAAGAAACAACCAATGTTTCCAATTTTTTTTTTTTTTTTAATAAAACGTTGCCCCACACTAGGAATTTCTCCTGTATCGTGGGTGCGTTCACAAACATACAAACTTACATACACAAACAGCCAGACCCGAAACAACTATTTGTAGGCCATACAAATATTTGTTCCGTGCGGGAATCGAACCCGCGACACGCAGCGCAGCAGCCGATCGTTCAACCACTGCGCCAACTGTGCCGTCAGTTTAAAAACAAAAAACAACTAAAACCAATGTAAATAAGGAATACTAAATCAATTGAACCATTAGTTTAAGCACTAGTTTGTTTGTTTAACATGTTTTTGTGTAAAAAGTCACATCAAGATTTACTTTTATTAAACTACCTACATAAACCTTTCTAGCATAGGTTACTTTATCTTCTTTTTTATTAGGGTTCCGTACCTGAAGAGTAATCTACGGAACCATATTACTAAGCCTCCACGTCCGTCTGTCATGTATCGTAATTATGTATGTACTAGCTTCTGCCAGCGGCTTTGCCCGTGTGATCCCTAGGGAACATATTCCCAGGATATAAATAGCCTATATTATTCCAGACTATAATCTACCTCTGTACCCAATTTCATGAAGATCCTTCCAGGCGTTCTGACGTGAAAGAGTAACAAACATCCATCCGTCCTCACAAACTTCCGCTTTTTGCTTTCGCGGTTCGTTTTTAGGGTTCCGTGCCTCAAAAGGATAAAACGGAAAACTTATAGGATTACTTTGTTGTGCGTCCGTCTGTCTATCAAGATTTTTTATCTCGGGAACGCGTGGAGGTATCGAGTTAGAATTTAAACCATATTCTCAAGTCTACTGTCCCTTAAAGCTGTAAAATGAAACATTTTTATACGATAACATAAAAGAAAGATATGGCGGTTTTAACCGCAAAAAACGCATATTTCGACACTGTCAAGGGAATCAAAATTCATAGGGTATTACCCGTTGAACTATAACTATGTAATTTGGCAAGTAATACCGTCTTATACTATAGGTATAGTGAAAAGTCTAAAAACTATACATTTGTGATTAAATCATGAAAAATATAGCCTTTAATTAAAGTACGTAATCAATCATCGAGCTTAATAAACCACATATTGAATTAAAAATCTAGGTACTTAAAAAATTAAGTGTTATCCCGAGTAATATTTAACGTTTATTTCCACAAAATCAACCCACAAAATCAAAAGATATTGAATTTTTAAGTTTAAGAAGAAACTTCCTGCAGTCAGAGCGCCATCTATTGAGAAAAAATAAAATGCACGAAAGCCTGAAAATAACGCCATTACAAGTTATTAGTTAAACTTTGAATCCGTACCAAAATAATTAATTAATATCTTTTCGTTATTAATCGTAACATACGTTCTTTAACGTCTTCCGCTGCCAAATACTTTGTCTTGTCAGTTTACGAAATGGTTGATAGATGGCGCTGCACTGATGACGCGTTTTTCTGAATCACGGTGTTAATATTTTCCATTGGAGAACGACCCTCACACGATTTGTAACAGCGCAGCGTTGTAGGTCTTGCTTGAAAAGTATCTGCTATGCATTATGGTCCAAAACCGTTAAATCTCTGATTTGTTCTGATTCTTAGTTTGGAAAAAACTGCGAGACTTGATTCCTGAACTATTTATAATACGTACCTACAAATTCGTACGGAACCCTCGGTGCGCGAGTCCGACTCGCTCTTGACCGGTTTTTTTTTTTTGCATTATAGGAAGTAGGATGCATCAATTTTCATTCATCATCAATTAGATATACCGTTAAAAATATCACAGATTATATATTTTTACTGACGCTGTAACAACCAATAAATAAATAAAAAAAGTAAAATAAACTATAAAAACGTGTTTTTTTGAAACCTTCCAATCCAAATCCAACTCATTGTTATCCGGTTATAAGGATTAATATCGTTGTTACTAATTAAACCTAACGTAGATTTGCCAATAACTACCGGTGACTCACTTGATGGAATGTTAGTCCATTCCATTCTGCACGATTGCCTGTAAACATCTGCTAAACAGTAATAATAGCCATGTAATATTAGACCTAATTACAAATGAAATTCGAGTCAGCTAATGTAATTGGCTGACTAAAATTAATTCAGCCGTTCATATAATCTAACACTTGTATGACAATTTGTCTCATTCAATTTTGCGATTGTTTTCGCTTCACGAACAGCTTAGGCCCGTCCAAGGTATAGCTTCGAAGTCTCTTATGCTAAGTTAGCTTGTCTGTATTCATAAAATAGTTTACTGAACTCTATCACGTCCACGACCGCTCTACCAAGACCGCTCTACCAAGACCGCTCTACCACGACCGCTCTACCACGACCGCTCTACCACGACCGCTCTACTAAGACCGCTCTACCACGACCGCTCTACCAAGACCGCTCTACCACGACCGCTCTACCACGACCGCTCTACTAAGACCGCTCTACCACGACCGCTCTACCAAGACCACTCTACCACGACCGCTCTACCAAGACCGCTCTACCACGACCGCTCTACCAAGACCGCTTTGTCAAGAGCGAAGGGAAAAAAGGGAAGTATTTACGCGACAAAAATATAAACAACTAAGTTTTGCCCGCGACTTCGTACGCGCATATCTCATTGCCGTATGAATTTCGGGAAATAATCTCTTAGTGCTCCAATACACTCCCCAAGGAATTAACATGCCAAATTTTAGCTTCCTGCAACTAGTAGTTTCGGCTGTGCGTTGTCTGTTTGTCACTCAGTCACACAATCACTCAGTAACGGAAGAATGTTTAACCGACTTCCGAAAAAGGAGAAGGTTCTCAATTCGGTTGATATTTTTTTATGTATGTACGGCGATTACTCCGAGGTTTCTGATCTGATTTCTGTGATTCTTTTTAAGTTCAATGAGGCATTCTTGCCATTTGGTCCCGTAAAAAATTAATCCACTTTGGTAGTAGCATTTTAATTTGGTACAGTAAAAGAGCTTCACAACTAAAACTTCAACTCTATCAGCTATATAGGTACTTTAGGTACGGAGTTCACAGGTTAACAATCTGTCAGTAAGTACCTTTATACCGTGAACAAGACAATAACTGTCTTTACACCACATTATAGTAATATTTCAAGGAAACAATGAGCAGAATTTGGCTCCGTAGTCTCTCTAGCAGCGTGAGGAATTTAACAGCGTTATGATTTTGGAAAGGGCATTTTAGCAATTAACTAAGTGCATTACGTAGATGTATCGCCTGGGTTCCGCAGGGACAACAGTGGTGTATACGGTTCACTAAGACACTTGACGTGAAGGTAAATTACGGTCGGGTTACCATCTGAAAGTGCAGGTCGCGAAATGTTTAGAGCGAACAGATTTTGAAGAAACAACCTGGGGTCTTTAAGTCAGGAGTAACACAACTACTACTATTTTAAACACGCACCCTACATACAACACAACTACTACTATTATTAAACACGCACCCTACATACAACACAACTACTACTATTATTAAACACGCACCCTACATACAACACAACTACTACTATTATTAAACACGCACCCTACATACAACACAACTACTACTATTATTAAACACGCACCCTACATACAACACAACTACTACTATTATTAAACACGCACCCTACATACAACACAACTACTACTATTATTATTACAGAACAATTACTATTTTTTACTCAAAACAACTACTATTTTTTACCTCAAAACAACTACTATTTCTTAATGTTCTAACATATCCCTTTTGAAAATTTTTTCGCTTTTGAAATCAGTGATTCGTTTTTATGTAATCGGAAGTGAGTCGGCTTTTTCTTTATTTGTGAAGGTCACTGAGCTAAACTAAGAGATGACAAACCTGATGTTACGCAGGTAACTCACCTATCGCCTTTTATTTAACACTAACTTTAGCTAGCAGAAAGCGTGAAATGCGAAAACCCGGATTTAAATCCAATCCAAATTTTAGCTTTCAACGACCAGTAACCAAAGAATTGTAAACAATAGGATAGAATATTTCCAAATCTTAAAAAAATAGTACTAGACCCAATTTACCCTTAACGCACGCGTCTCCTTCATAAAAGTTCCTAGTAATCATATTTGTAGCGTCATTATTGTCAACAACGAATTCAAACATTGACTGCTTTATAAATAAAATAAAAATTACCGATTCAGTGATTTAATTAATATAACAAGTGTTATTTAAAAACTACATTCTAATCTCAAGTGAGGAATTTGTACAGCACTTAAATTCAGTTTTTGTGTTAATTTATGTCGGAAAACGGTATTTTATTATTTAATTTCGTCAACCTTTATAATAATTAAGAAATACACATGCAGTGAGCGCGTTGTTGCAAACCGGTCTATTTTGTTTTGTATTTATTAATAACAGCCGCACGGATCATCTTCAAGGTTTAGCAATGCTTGCCGAGCTCGGTCTGTAGATGGGTGACTATCTTAACATACCTAGATTTCTCCGTGCCTCGGAAAGCAAGTTAAGCCGTTGGTCCCGTCTGTCATTTGAAGATCATTGGCAATCGTTACGGTTTGTCAGTAGCCAGATATCAGACACTAATCTAGCCAAGAACTACCATCGTGTTACCCAGTCAACGGGTTATGGATGTCTGGTAGGCAGCCGCTCTACGTAAAATACTGGTATTCAGCTGAATCTGGTTTGACTGAAAGCTGAACCCAATATATGTAGTAGGGAAAAGCCTGGCAGATGATAACTTACGAGTACAATTCCACGCGATTATTGGTCTTCTTCTTTCTTTTCGCGTCGACTGACTCAAATTATTTTTTCACTCCAGTATTTAACAACCTTTACAGCTCATTGACCTCGTATTATTCTGGATATCCAGATTTACCGTTGGCGTTAGCGCCTTTTTTGTTAACGGGGTGACATTCTCGTGGATGTCCTCCACCATGGGGCGGGCGGAGGGGTCTGTCAGACTCTTACTGACTAAAACCACCCCGGTGTTCCATCTCTCACCTACCGGGGCATGGCGGGAACTTATGCGACTTCCGTAATCCCCGGCTGGTGCCGGCCCGCCTCTGCGGGTCACCTCGGATCAGCGCGGGGAGTGAGACGTTTCACTCCCCCCCGCGACGTCAGAGAGGGGCGCACGGGAACACCAACACAAGTCCACCGCCCCTGCTGCCCCAGTGCCTATCCTAACCACTTTGCCCTCTACTGAAATGAGATACTATATATCTTTGATTGTGCCTATCCCGACACTCCTGAGGCAATCTCATCACTTTCACCCACATTAACCCATGTACCAAAAAAAAAAAAACGTTTTTTTCTTATTCCCCGCTAATGTTCATAAATAATTTCATTGCTGCTTTACTGATGATCACTACTGTTGATGCTGGCTTTCAGGAGTTGAACGGTTGAAAAAGAGTGACGGGCTTCTTATGCACCGGACGTCCACAGGGCGGCCTCATCATATCATATCAGCCTGCAGACATCCACTGCTGGACATAGGCCTCCCCGCGCGTGTTGTCACAACAACCGGTCCTGTGCGTCTCGCATCCATCGGCTACCCGCAACCAGGTCATCGGCCCACCTTGTCGGAGGCACAGAGTAGCCTAGTCTTAGAATAAATAAACGTGGAGGTTTCTTTATTCATTCTATAGTCTGGACCACTGTCTGTGCGGGCTTGCTCATACAAAAACGTTAATGCTGTCGCACCAAACTACCTTCGCGACAAGAACATGGTCTAAGATCGAGTAAGTATACAACAATAAACGATAATATTTCACTTAGAAAATAACTCTTATACGAAAACAGGCCTCAAACATGAAATCTTACAATATGGTTTTCATGATTTTCGGGGTCTAACCCAAAATCCAAGACTTCGCCCTTACGATATTCAAAATTAATGAAGTGGATAATGAAGATTTAGTTATTGGTCATTGGAACAGAAAAATCAACAAATAACTTTTCTATATCGTACTTACTAGGCCTGGTTATGCCATTATCTTTTATTACCAATAACCAAACTAAAATGAAAATTCTGCGTAAAATTGCTATAATTTTACGCAAAGTTTTAGTTTCGACTTCCTGGATCACTGTCCTCTAAGAAAAAATACACTCATCCTTACAGCTAAACAAAAAACAAAGACCTTGAGACAACATTATAATCAATTTTACGGATATTAATATAAATAACGAACAGTCCACGATCGCGCCTGACATTCTGCCGCCCAGTCTGATGTCACTGATGTTATCTGTTCTTGAGGAAAATCTTCTTAGTTCTAATGGCTCTATCTCAAGGAGAATTAGTTTAACTTCTTAAGGCTGCTCTCTCGAAAAAGCGTAAAATAGCGTGCAGATGAAGCAGTTTTTAGCATTTACTGAGAAATTATATTTCAAAAAAAAAGGGTTAGTAATCTACAAGATATGATACGTAATTTGGTTTAGCCAGAATTTATCTATGAGTATCACATAATAAGAAAAAAAAACACCACATAACCTCCAAATCGTTGAGATGAAACCATTTTACAACTTCATCTTTTTATCAGAAGAGTATAAAAATATATTTAACTTGACTATAAAATGACTTGGTTTTGTTACTTTTTTAAAACATGTATTGTTTTTATTATAATAAAATGAAAATGCGGGTAGCGGAGTGGCGCTCAGACGGGTAGGAAGCTCCGTTTATATGCGCATGGTCATTGGCATGTATACACGCCTTAACTTACACTACTGAAAGTTTCTATCAGTAAAAGGATTTCTCAAATAGGATCAGTACTTCCTAAGGTCAATATTAGTTACATACATACCTCTGACATACATATAAACTCACACCTATTTTTTTGACGTGATGACGTCATATAAATCAACTAGTTGTCCCGCGCAACTTCGTCTGCGTCACGATTTTCATTACTGCTCCGCTCCTATTAGTCTTAGCGTGATGATATATAGCCTATAGCCTTCCTCGATAAATGGGCTATCTAACATTGAAAGAATTTTTTAAATCGGACCAGTAGTTAGTTCCTGAGATTAGCGCGTTCAAGTAAACAAACTCTCCAGCTTTATATATTCGTATAGGTGAACGCCGGCTGCACACACGAAAAAGCGTTCCGAGAGCGAGAGCGCAGAACAAGCGATAGAGAGGCACGGTCGGCCTAAGCTTTCGGCTTGTTTTTTAAGAATTCAATTGTTTCCTTATGACGTTATCACGTAAAATTAGCATCCGTAAACCGACTTTATAGACAAACATTTTTTTTTTCTGGTATTTTTACCACTTTAAAAGATTATTATTGCTAGTGAAGAATGTAATCACCCGGTGACATTGCAGGCACAAGAAACATTTCAACTTTGTTTTTAAAGTTATCACAAACCAGCGAGTTTTTTAAGTTACAGGTGTCTTTGGGGAGGCAGTAACCATTTAACATCAGATGGGCAGTGAATTACATATTAACTAGCTGCTAAACATCATCAACTTGTTACACTAACCTGCTAAGAGAAAGCGACCAAACAAAAGAATGTCACATCAAGTAACATAGCTTACTACGTAATATATTATGATTGCGAGCACCGCCGCGGGCGACAACTAGTGTAGCATTACGTCATAGAGTAGACCATATAAAACAATAAACTTTTGATGCGCTCGCGCAGATCACAAGAGAATGTACAGAAAGACCAGTTGTAAAAACGCTTTCAGAGGTAAAAGCCAGCCCTTGGGTCACGCGAAGTGTCAACTAAGCGTTTTGAAAGATCTTTACATAAGGCATGAGCACTTGGACCCCACGGTCCAAGAGTTTCAACCCCAAACGGCTCAAAAATATAATTGCCAACAAGGTTGTTATATTCGCCGCTTGCGGTTCTTAGCAGCCGCAGCGGCAGTACCAGCACAGCACCACGAGCTAGGAAAATGGGATGGCGCAAGAGTATCGCTACAAGTAGCGTCAAAGACATACCGTCCAGGCCAGGCCAGTTCTAGTACGGCTGGAACGTCAACAGCGACAAGAGCGCGTCGGATAATGTCATTGATGTTTGTCTTAAGTATAACGTTGTAGCGCTTCAGGAATGTTCGCGGAGGCTCGCATAGATGTTTTCAATGCCATCATCCGAAAAAAGTGGTCTCTTTACTACAGCGCTTGCATGTGACAACAGTATCCTGAAAGCTGCCAGACCGGAATGTCACTTTCAGGAACAATGGGTCAGTCACAGTCACAGTCACCATCATCATTCAGCCAATGTTCGTCGTTGTTCGTGGTCAACATAAACAAATGATTTGTAAAAACTAACAGTACTAACCTACCTATTTAAGTGCAACTGTTACAACACCAAAATTTTTACAAAATTTTGAATAATTTTTTTTATTGGTTGATTGATTAAAACAAAAAAAAATATGGACCTTATGTCTGAATTAAAGTTTTATTGAATTTAATTTATAACGTTTTTTTTTGTCTATATCAATACCATCTTGCCAAGAAGTATCGTGTAACCCAGCCAGCTACTAGGTCATGTAGGACAATTAAGGCGGAGATACCTGAAAGTAGCTGATTTTAAAATGAGAATAATGAAAATGTATAATTATGTTAAATTAGAGTATTTTTTCAATCATTTGACAAACTAGAACGTTGAGTTTTATTTGTCAGCATAGTGTAATTAATATTTTGTAGAGTTAGGTTACCTATGTCTTAAACTGACAAAAACGACAATCGGACCAAAACCGCCGGGCGTATTTTAATAGAATGTACACTATTTCAAAAACCATTTTACCATCTACATTTTGATATATGGCTATTTTATTAAAGTAAGTACAAAAAACTACTGAATTTTGGGTAGCGCGGGTATTGAACGAGTACGCGTTTGGTTCCCTCAAGTTCGCTGGCGTATTTTGTTGCCCTCTTTAAAAAGCTTAAAAATAGCGTGCAGATGAAGCAGTTTTTCGTCGGCATTTACTGAGAAATTACATCTGAAAAAAATATAGGCAGTAATCTACATGATATTGCACGTAACTTGATTTAGTAAGAATTTATGTATCGTTTTTACATAATAGGAAGAAAATCACCAAACCACCTCCAAATCGTTGAAATGAAACCGGTTAACTCCTTCATTTTTTTAAAAACGACTAAAAAAAATATCTACTGCTGTACAATACAAATGCAAATAACTTGGATTTGTTATTTTTTTTAAATATGTATTTGTTATATTATAAAAAAAAAAACACGGATAGCGGAGTGGCACGAAGAGGTATAGTTAGCCGTTTGTATGCACAAGGTCATTGGCATACATACAAGCCTTAACTATGCTACTATTCTTTATGTAGAATATGCCGCCAATACAGCAAAAAAATCAACAAACCGATCGTATGTCAATAGAATGCAAAATAATAGAAAACACTTATCCAGCACAGTCAATTAAACCATACATACATGCCTCAAGGGCCTCTGACATGTTAAAGGCCCTTGAGGCGGTTTAGAAACTCTGACACTAGGGTGTGTGGGGTCGTTAGACCTTACTGCCCACACGAGAAGAAGAAGAAGCACAGACACAAACTCACAGCAACAAAGACAACATGAACAGAAATAACAGTAGGTTCAAAATCGCTGAGTATAGAGCCATACTGAAAGGGTAACCATCTCAGTATTTTCTGGGCGTCAGACACCCAGCGCTGGTTTTCAGTTAGCACCCCGCAGTGACACACGGACGAAGGGGAATAAGGGTATCTTAATATTACCTACTTACTTTTACTAACGAAGGTTTTCTACAATTGCAATGCAAAAATCTTAAAAACATCTACTTAAAACCGATTACTGAGATGGTTCAGAACAGGGATGACGAACCTGTGGCTATTGGGCTACGGTCGCTATGCTACAGAACATTCTGGGCATAGTTATAATTATCGTCTGAAATTTAACAGTTGTTTATTTATTTATACAGGGTTATTTGTAAAACACCAGCAACCTCTTAGGCAGTGAAAGTACACTTGATTATAAGTGACTTTTACTTTGGGAAAACTCCGAAAGCTCGAGAAAAACATCAGCTATTCCATACATTTTCATTGGCTAAATATTGCATTTTGTATGAAACAGCATTACTTGCCGCTACTATATCCTACGTACTTAATAAAACATTGTTAAATCATTAATACACTGAAGAAAAACTAAGAGGCTAAACCACGCCACAGAAAAGCAGAAGCAGAAATAAAATCATACCATTTTTTTTATATTTCACTAACTTACTTCATTGAATTTCGTACATATATTTTGCCGATGACAAAAACCATGATCGACATGGTTAACTTTACGTTTCTAATACTGTAAGCACATTTTTATTCGTCTGTTGCGATGCCACTGCTGAGCCAAATCCTTCCAACACTACTTCTCCCACGACATATCGAGACAGCCCGCATGGTACGCTTCGAAATCAACTCGCCACCCATTAAATTGACATCCTGAAAAAAAAATTGTTTTTTTTTCTGCCTTAAGTACTAAAACACGCATTTGTAAAGGTTCGTCATCTCTGGTACGGCCGTTTATACACACCGAAACCTAGGTGTTTGAGTAAATTATCTACATTTTAATTATACAACCATAAACTAATTACAACTTTAGGTCTAAAATGTAAATTAAGTCTTAGTGACCTTTCTGTCAACTTGATCTTTTGATACAATGTTGTATTTACCTACTACGCTTAATTTTTCTTATGGTATAGTCTTCTTAAGTTATCAAACCCCGACCAAAAAAGAGACCCGTGTTATAAGTTTGACCGCTATGTGTGTCTGTGTATCTGTGTGTCTGTCTGTGGTACCGTAGTTCTTAAACGTGAACCGATTTGAATGCGGTTTTTTTTATTTGAAAGCCAATTTTTTTAGTGGTGGTTTTAAAGTTTTATCAAAATCGGTTGAGCCGTTTGAAGATCATCAGCTCTTTTCTTGTTGATGAAGGCATTTTTAGCAGCTTTTATGGGTCTGATTGATACGAAATTTAGTATTCTGTTACTTCAGTGACAATGCAAGAACATGGTTATGTTGACCTGATGCTGTAGCATAACCTGAGGTCTGCAGAATACCCAACTCCTCATTAAGTTACAGCAGAGGTACCATGTTTAAACTCACTGAAATAGTTTCAATGAACAGATTATGATGCTGAAGCATGTCCTGAAATCTGCAGGATACCCACATCCTCACTTACTTATAGCAGACCTTCCGTTTTCGTGTTCATATAAATAATCGCAATGAATAGGTTAGTAAATAGATTGTGATCAGGGTCTGGTGTTGAAGTAGAAAAGAGAAATGAGTAAATACATTGGTGAGAGATGCTAAGTTACTTTCAGTCGTTTTACCGATATGATATGTTGGTATAAAATTTAGTAGTGTTAGAGCTAGTTGGTATACGTTTAGGTGAGTGTAGATTATATGTGGATAGATGGAGAGTGGGAGGAAGGCCATAAAATATGGATAGATTGTGTGGGGAGCAATATAGAAGAAAGAGGAGTTAGTGATAGCGTGGCGGCGGATAGGACAGAATACGCGCCGACCCCAAGTGACTTGGGATAAGGGCAGAAAGATGACGAGATCGTAGGTTTTCTACCTATGAAATAGTACCTATTAGGTAAATAAAGTTTAAAAAGCATGTAATAAAAATTAAATTAAAAATTTTAAAAAACGCCAACGGCAAAAAAGAAAAAAATACGTATTGATCATTTTAATTTAATATAGGTACGATTCTTTGGGCCTAGCGTCATTGCCGCGGGAGACTGCAAACTTTTGTGTTTGTTAAGTAGGCACGTACATACATACATGTGCGTACATATATTATTTTTTGCCTTCGGGGGCTTTTTAATTTTTTTCTGTAGATTTTTTTATTACCTGTGTTCATTATTTTCTTTTTGTAGATCTTTGGCAGTTGTTACGGATAGTCAGAAGCCAATAAATCTAACTCCAGTGTTGCCATGAAGTACCGTGTTACCCAGTTAATGGGTTGTGGAGGTCTGGTAGGCAGCCGCTGCTCGTAAAATACTGGTATTCAGCTAAATCCGGCTTGACTGGAAGCCGACCCCAATATAGTTGGGAAAAGGCTAGGCAGATGAAGATTCTTGGCAGACCAAATTACCTCCAAATCGTTGAGATGAAACCATTTTACTCCTTAATTTTTTTGAGTTTGAGTATAAAAATAAAAGTATTTACTGCTTCGCAGTGCAAATGAAAATAATTTGGTTTTGTTACTTTTTATAATCATAATAACGTTTATTTCGACCAACAAAGGATCATAGCATCTAATCAAATAATAACAAATACACAAACATATATTAAGTATTATTTGATTCACTTCTCCAACAACGACATGAAATTGAATCTACCATGTGTATTTCAGATAACACACATAATAAATTCAACCCCACATCACTACCAAAAAAAGTAAATAAAACAATATTATAATAAAAATCTATATATATACAATTTATCAATAAATTAAAACACAGACAAGACATGCAACTGCACACAATGGCATAGTATGCGTTTTTAAAAACAATGTATTATCGATCACTAGCGTAAGATGTTATATTTTTTTAAATTGAACTCTTTCAAGAAACATCTTTGTTGTGTGTTTTCTTTAAATAAAAAAACAATGCTTGAAAATAGTTTTTATTAACAAAAATTTGGAACCGTCAGTTAAGTCCCCAGACAGTGCCAGAGCTCAGGGAAGCCGCTATTCAAGAATGGAACAGGTTACCACAAGAAATGCTGGACAACTTGATTCTCAGCATGCCCAGGAGGATCTCCGCATTTGTTTGAGCCAGGGAAGGAGTTATATTACATTGAATATAAACCTTTTATTAATAAATTGTTGTTTACGTTTGGGTAAACAGTTTTTTCATTCTATCAAATTCCTGTTACAATTAAGTACATTCTGATTAATGACTAAATTTTGGTTAATAATAATCAATAAATAGTTTTATTTTTAATTTCAAAGAGCGTTTTTCTAATTAAATAAAAGACATAACAAAGAATTTTTCTTGATAAAGATAAATTAAAAAAAAAAATATAACAGCTTATGCTAGTGATCGCAAACTTTTTTTCAATAGCACGAATACAGGCCTTAAATCCGTTGCGTAGTTTAAAAGAAGAAAGTCACCGTTTTCTGCCTGTAGGTACGCTTATGTACCTACAGGCAGAAAAAGGTGACTTTGTTTTACACTATATAAAGGGTTAAAATCATGTACCTAAGTATATATAACGAATTTACTGAAATGTATACTTAATGTGTACCAACTTAAAACAGACTTGTAGGAAGTGGATACGGGTTCAATATTTAACATTTTTGATGTTTATTTCATATTTATGAAACAAACAACAAAAATAGATAGCAATAAAATCGAAAACAGTCTTCCTCAAGAGAATTGAATTAATATTAATATACAAGATAATATTGAAAAATTCCGACCAAGATCCGAAAACAATTAATTTAAAATAATGTATTCAATGGCCGTGGTAAACACAAACACTAATAAAAATAATTAACTTCAGACATTTTTATAATTAGGTAACATATTACTCGTTATCTGGTAGTAAATAGCAACTGGTGAGGTACGGGTCGCGAACTTTAAAACCACTGCCGCAGATAGGCATACAAGAGTGTTGACGTCACGCATATTATTTAGTGGAATAGATATTGATCTCGTTTGCGTTCACTCTTCAATGAAATATTTTGCATGTAGGTAACTTGGCCTCCCCCGAGTGTCCACCAGGACCTCGGGCCACCTTGTGGGAAACCTTCTAAGACTGCATATACCGGTACGTGGTTGCCGTTCCATAACTTTTCGATTCCATCGACCAGCTATTATGTGAGCAATGTGCCTGCCCACTACCACTTCAGTTTGGCGATCCTTTGGATTGGTATCCCAATTTATTTAAAAGGGTCAGCGCGGCAGTATCCTCTTCTTCCGCAATAGCCTCTTCAGCAATAGTCCGTATACCTACGTATCATTTCCGTTTTATATAAAAAAGTATGACAGATTGAACATCAATTGTTTAATAAAGCAATCTAAAATGTTTATCTTCTCTGAACCATACGGCAGAAGGTTCTCCACCTCTGCAACAGCATAAATACAGGTGTCAGAGTCGCCGACACAGGCAGCCTCATCATCTCGCGACATTGTTGCTGAGTCATCTGCGCTTGCGGCTTGCGCTTTCATTACGGGGAATAAACTAACGATATCTGAAGGCCACGGTACCAGCTGGTGGTTTTATATGTAAGTAGAAGTTATGTACGGGGTTATGACGGAAAAAATGATGTATAAGTTGGTGATTATCATAGAAGAACTATCTGTTTTTCTTGGCTTCTTTTCTGTCTTTTTTCTTTGGCTAAATAATAACAATGGCACCCATTGATCTTTCAAGTTAATCAACATTTGACACGGTCGGTCCGTGAATGAGTGAGATTCCTCCGTGCCTCGGAAAGCACTTTAAGCTGTTGGTCCAGCCTGTCATTTGTAGGACTTCGACTGTTGAAAGAAGGCAAGAAATCTGATAGCAGTCATGTCAAGGGGTCTCGTGAGACTCAGTTGCTGGGTGGTAAAGATCAGATACGATCTCTTCATGTAAAATACTCGTACTCAGCTGCTACCCCAAAAAAGCTGGGAAAAGGCAGGCAAAGTAGAGATAATCGAGTTACCTTAATAGTGGGCGAACCTTCTACCCCAGACCCTAGATTGTTGTGTTGTGGACAAACGATCCACGGATAAGATCGTTGACTTTGATTGTAGATCGTAGGCCGTGCGTGGTTTTACCGCATTTCAGTCGGTAAGCGATCGGTAACTATGTCAAGACTGCCCGCTCTGTCAGAGCTCCGTTCTCAGCAGCCATGCTTGCAACCTCTAGATCAACGGAGCAACAACAATAGGTTTTAAGTTCAGGCGATTGTTGCTACTTAGACAATGAGCACCTGATATCTTGTTAACCGTAGAAACATCCCACAAGACTACCTAAATTTTTACTCTAATAAACAATCATGCTATTTAACGCTGCATCCTTCTAGTTTACGTTGCGTTCCTTACATAAAAAAATAGGTATATATTGTTGTTTATGTGAACGTCCAAAATCTTCCCAAGATTTCATTCAGTAAATACTACTCGTACAGTCAGCAGTTACATACCCAGTGGTATGGTATACCATTACCATAACGTTATGGATACGATTAGCCAGAACATACCAGTCGTGCTCATTAGTAAATGTCCTATAAATTCCTCGGTTGGTTTAAGGACTTAATTTCAGTAGAAACGCCTACTTATTAACCTATTGTCCTGTTATCTTGAGATTCTATACTCAAATGAAGCAATCCTATGGGAAATTCTTGTACAATAATGAACCACAACTAATTGGTTCCATTACGTTAGATAATTTGAACAAACTTAGACACTTCTAATTCGATGGCATCAATAACTTATTAATGCATCTGTGAAAAATCAAAAAACTGGGCAAATGCGAATACGACTTGTTCACAAAGGGTTCCGTAACTATCATAAACTGAAATATAATCGTTTAAAAAATTTAAGGGGTTTATACTAACCAACGGAACCATATTACTAAGCCTCCGGCTGTCCATCCATCCCTCCGTTTGTGTGTCAGCGGGTTGTATCTCAACAATAGGTAGACAGTTAAAATTTTCACAGAATATGTATTTCTATTGCCACTATAACAACAAATAATAAAATCTGATCCGAATTAGATATTTAAGGCCCCCTTAAACTTACACACCCTTCGTGTGTGGACACTTGACACTTGGCCGGTTTTTAGGGTTCCGTATCATAAAAGGTAAAAAAGGAACCTTTATAAGATCACTCTCTTATCCGTCTGTTTGTCCGTGTGTTACTACAGATTTTCTCAGGAACCGAGCAAGTTGAAATTTATACCAGATACTGAGGTTTATCTATAGTAAATTTGATATTAGATATAGCAAATTTAGATTTTCACGAAAAGTTGTAAGTACCAAAAAATACCTTAATTTTTTTTCGGTATTTTCCCTTTTGCTGTAAGACCTTGCTTTTAAACGAAATTGACAACTCTAGGTCAACCGGAAGTACATAGGTACCCATAGGTTTTGGGTAGAAAACCAATATGTTAGTTTCCGTTGACCTAGAATCACGAAATTTGGCAAGTAGTACCGTCTTAAACTACAAGTTTTTTTTTTTTTTTTTTTTTTTACTAAACATAGGCACGCGTTTGACCACTATCTCACCTGATGGTAAGTGATGATGTGGTCGAAGATGGAGCACGCTTGCCTGGAAATAACCTATTCACTCTTGATTTAAAGACTCTTAGGTTGTAGCTATCATGAAACACAGACTCCGGCAGGGAATTCCACTCCTTAGCTGTACGCATTATGAATGTGTTACCAAAACGTTTTGTGCGTATGGGTGGGATATCCACCGTGTACCGGTGGCGCATCGCCGTTCGTCTTGTGGTCCGATGATGGAACGGGCTTGGCGGGATTAAATTATGCAATTCCGTCGCACATTCCCCAAAATGCAACCGGTAGAAAACCGACAGGCTAGCAACTCGTCGTCGATGTTCCAGACTTTGGAGCTTCGTCGCGACAAGCCTCTCATTGCCGATGATCCTCTTGGCTCGTTTCTCAATTGACTCAAGGGCATCAAGTTGGTATCTGGCAGATCCATCCCAAAGATGAGAGCAGTACTCCATACACGATCGAACTTGCGCTTGATAGAGTTTAAGCAGCTGTTCCGGCGTGAAGTATCGTCTCACCTTTGCCAGAATCCCCAACTTCTTTGCAGCCACTTGGGCTTTTGCCTCTATGTAAGGGCCAAAATTGAGAGTAGATGTTAATGTAACCCCAAGAAGCTCAAGTTGGTCGGTTATCGGCACGGTTAAACCTCGGAAAGATGGAGCTGGGTGGAATTGGCTCCTTTTGGCGGAAAATAGACACGCTTGGGTCTTAGCAGCATTGAACTTGACCAGATTGGCATCGCCCCATTCAGAGACTGCCTGTAAGGACACGTTCAAGCGGTCAACCATTGCCTCCCGGAGAGACCGGATCTGCGACCCGCCAGCTCGTGCGTCGGACACGTATCTCTCAGCAACAGTGCTGTCGTCTGCATACCCAAAGGTACCGGGTTTAAGCAGATCATTAATATGCAGCAAGAACAGTGTTGCCGAAAGCACCGAACCCTGAGGAACCCCGGCATTAATATCCAGCAGTCCAGACGAGCAGCCATCAATGACCACTCGGATAGACCGATCCCTCAGGAAATCTGCGATCCAATCACACAAACCGGCGGGCAGACCGAAGGAAGGAAGCTTACTAATAAGGCTATCGTGCCAGACCCTGTCGAAGGCCTTCGAGATGTCAAGGGAGACCGCTAGTGCCTCCCCGTGCTTCTCTATGGCCTCACTCCAGATGTGGATGGCATACGCTAGAAGATCCCCAGTTGACCGATTTCGGCGGAACCCGTATTGACGGTCACTAAGAATATCATTCGCTTCTAGGTACGCCAGGAGCTTATGATTCAGCACGCGTTCCATAGTCTTACAGAGTATGGACGTTACCGAGATGGGTCTATAATTCGACGGGTCAGCTCGACTACCCTTCTTGGGCACTGGCTGCACGTTAGCTTGCTTCCAAGCCTTCGGCACTTTTCCAGTCTCAAACGAAAGGCGAAATAGGCGTGTCAATATCGGAGACAACTCAGGCGCACAAGTCTTCAGAACAATTGCCGGTATCCCGTCGGGACCACTAGCCTTGTTCACGTCTAGGTTACGCAGTACCCTACGGACGTCCTTCTGATGAATGCGAATGTTTGCCATACTCGACTCGCATCCACCAGGAGAAGCAGGGGGCGTCGCGCCACCAGGATCCAGACGTGAAGATTCCGCAAACAAAGAAGCAAACAAGTTCGCTTTCTCCTCAGCGGAGTGGGCCAGCGTCCCGTCGGGTCTCAGCAGTGGTGGTAGTGAGGGGCGGCAGAAGTTCGATTCGACCGACTTAGCCAGGGACCAAAAAGCCTTACTACCTGCTGGGTATGAAGCAAGTTTGTTCCCTATTCGGCTAATGTGGTCAAACCGAGCCCTCCGCAACACTTTCTTGCAGGACTTAGCAGCCCTGTTGAAGGCTCTCTTCCTCCGACTCACGTCATTTGCTTTGCGCTTACGAGCGTCGACCCATGCCAGGTACGCCGCGTGCTTAAGCGCATCAGCGCGATTGCACTCGGCACCAAACCAAGGACGAGCTTCGCCAGATTTCGCTATGTCAGAGAACGGAATGTAGTACTCCATTCCCCTCCGCAACACATCCGACACGGCGTCCGCGCACGACGAAGCATCAGTGGAAGAAAAGCAAGTAGGCTGCCAAGGGTAACATGCGAAAAAAGATCGCATGCCATCCCAATCTGCTGACCTGTATCGCCATACCCGCCGGGTGCCTCTTGGGCTAGGATCGGGCGGGGAGTAGACGGATACAGACTTCACCAGACAGTGGTCGGAACTACCCAGTGGTGAAGAAATCGACACCGAATAGCGGTCTGGATCTGTTGTCAGCAAAAGGTCCAAGCAATTGGCAGTGTGCGAATCAACATCGGGTACCCTCGTTGCTTCCTGGACCAGCTGGGTAAGATTTAACGCAAGCGCTAGCTTTCGCGTCTCTCGTCCAGCATGGTCTGTGCACTGGTATGGGAAGAGCCACTCCTGATGGTGCGCATTGAAGTCCCCCAGTAACACCAATTGGGCAGAAGGGTACCGCTGCTGAGCCGCATCCGCCGCCTCACTCAGGTGCTGTGTAAGCCCAGTTGTCTCCAAATCACCGCTGTGCGAACGGTAGACGCAGGCGTAGACAATTTTGTCTAGGCCTGTGTCCACTATAGCCCACAGCGTCGAGAACCTGGAGTCTTCAAGGTAACGGAGACGCCGATAGCAGATGTCGTCCCGGGCGTACATGCATACGCCCGCACGTGGTCTGAAGTGGTGCTCCAGGGTAAACCCTGGGTAAGACAGGTATGACACGTCCGACGGACATCCGATCTGCGTCTCCGACAGGAACAAGAGCGCTGGTTTCTCGGTCTCAAGGTGGTGATGGACTGCAGCGAGATTTGAGTGCAGACCTCGTATGTTAGAGAGGTGCACTTTATGCGAAAGGGCGTGCTGCCGCTGTACAGCTTTTCTCTTTTTTCCCTTGTTCATTGTAAAAGTGAGTGAGGTTGAGGAGAAGGAAGTGAAATGAGGTTCCAAGCTGCTAACCCTCAGGCACAAAGTACAGAGAAAAGTCTGTAATGTTTGTAATTTAATTATAAAAAATATAGTCTTTATAAAGTAATTAGCTACGCTACAAAACTCTCGATGGTAAAAATAAAAAGCGGCCAAGTCTGACTCGCACTTGGCCGCTTTTTATTTTTATAATATTTTGTTATAGTGGCAATAGAAAAAAAAAAAAAAAAATTTTCATGAATTAGGTAGAGCCCGCTAACATAAAAACGGAACCTTGCAAAACTTTTATATTCAAAATCATTAAAATAATTATCTTTCCTACTTTATTCAGCCACAAGATGCAAGGTAAACGAACTAAAATAAGTATTAATTAAATACCAAATATTAAATGATGCTGCATAAAAACACAGGAACTAAAATGTACACCAAGAGTCATCATCATCATCATCATCTGCCTAGCCTTTTCCCAACTACATTGGGGTCGGCTTCCAGTCAAACCGGATTCAGCTGAATACCAGTATTTTACGTGAAGCGGCTGCCTACCAGACCTCCACAACCCATTAAATGGGTAACAACACGGTATTTCTTGGCAAGACTGGACTCAGATTTACTGGCTTCTGACAATCCGTAACAACTGCCAAAGTTCTACAAATGACAGCCGGGACCAACAGCTTAACGTGCTTTCCGAGGCACGGAGGAAACTCGGTATATTAAGATGGTCACCCATCAACAGACCAACCTTGGCAAGCGTTGCTTAACCTTCAAGATTGTCCTGTGCGGCTGTTATTCTTTAGCCACGAGCTCCTCTACCACCAAGATGTACACCAAGAGTCATTTTATCGTTTTGCGGTTATTCACCTATTGTATTAGGTACATTGTTTGTAACACATACGAGTATAATCTTATGTACAATTATATAATTATATTAGATTCACACATCGTTCTAATGACTTGAAACATGTTATTTATAGTTTTTTGTTCTGTTTTTTTGCAATAGTTTCCTGGATTATAATTCACTGACAGAGCTAAAGATCAGGAATCATTAGAGTTTATAAATATGTATGTTTTATTTTTATACTTCCTAATGAAGTAGAGATAGGTCAATGTAATAATAACATCGATATTTAATTTGAATGAAAACACATAAGCTTTACTGTGTCTGTTTTTTTTTTTTAATGCGTGTAAATAATTAAATTTTTCTTAACTTTACATTTCGACAGAACCAATGGATGAATTAATGAATGAAAGGGTTTAAAATCAATATTTACTAAACTTTCCCGTTATTGTTGACTGGCTGAGTGACTCACAGACAACGCAGAGCTGAAACTACTAGGACATATTTGTCACTAAATTCCTATGGCGACGGGAAAAAAACGAGATATGCACGAAGTTGCGGGCAAAAGCTTGTTCTATTATTTAATAATAATAATAATTCCATATTCTGCAATAGTCCTGCTCCAACCGGGGATTGTCCTTGGGTATACTTTCACAGTGCATACAGGGATAATCGTCGGTTGGTGTCCCATTTCATTTGAAATGTCTAAAGAGACCTCTGCGAGTTGGCTTCGGCCCCTCGTACGCCTACCAAAGGACCGGGTCTCTAGGAAGAGGGACCCGAGAAAGTAAAAAACATTAAACTAAATAATAATAACACACCCGTTAGGCCCCGTTTACCACGGTTACCCATGCACAAAAAAAATAGGGCGCTGGTGTGTGCCCTGGACTCGCTGCTGCAGAACATCTTTAAAAGCAGCGAGAGCCTCCTTGATACGCACTCAATCCTGTATTGCGGGGCTGTTGCGGCATGTCGTTTAGCAAATATTAAGTTTAATACTAGTGATGATGCTATTCAACCAAAACCTGCTGTACCAGACTGGTAATGCAGGATCGAGCGGCGGATCGATGAGGCTAGGGCACTCATCGGCAAACTATACTGCTTCAGGGAGGGTAACACACGACCACGCGTGGTGCGCTTTGTGAGACGGGCGATTTCGGGGACTGGTATCAGCCCTCGAGATTACACGTCCCGTGTCACGGAGCGCATCGACTTCCTGAAGCAGAAAGTTTGTGCATGGGCAAATCGTATTCAGCGGTATAAGCGGCGGGTTGACCGATACTCGCAGAATCGCATGTTTCAGAGCGATGAGAGATGTTCACACATGTGATGAGTATATGTTCACGTTGCTCCCAAAGCGACGTGAACAAAGTGTGACGGTCGTGTGCCGCCCGGATGATGTCACCACGAATACATTCTGGCAAAGCATCTGGTCGGTGCCCGTGTGTCATGCCGCGGGTGGCTGGATGCCCGATGTCGAGCGCGTGTGTGAAGCTATACCACAAATGGATGAAATTACCATCACTCCATTAGATGTAGCCAGAGCAGTCCGTCCGTTACCGAACTGGAAGTCTCCGGGACCGGACGGGCTGCACAAATTTTGGCTTAAGTGGTATAGCAGCTCACACGCGCTTTTGGCATATCAATTCGAGTGTTCCTTAGAGTCTGGGTCGCTACCACAGTTTCTAACAACTGGCGTTACCCACCTGCTCCATAAGACCGGTAGTCCCGCGGAACCCAAGAATTATAGACCGATTACTTGTTTGCCGACGGTCTATAAACTTCTCACATCCATCCTGAGAGTGAAGATCAATTTATTTTATTTACTTTATTCAGAAAACCAACAGCGATACATATGAAATATTACAGAAAATACTTAAGACAGTAGATATGTATATAATAAATTCAAATTTAAATATTGTAAGTTATATTAAACAGGTATACATGTAAAAATCTGCTAATTAATTATTTGATCGTGATGAATGCCTGTTGTAGTTTGCGTTACTTGCTATTCGTTTTTTAGAATGATATTTTTAATCTGAGCTTTAAAACTAGGTTTTGTACAATTAAATAAGTCAACCTGAGAGAAATAAGCGTTGTAGGTTCGAGCAATGCGAGTTAATACACAATTTTTCGCGTAGTTAGTTCCATGCCGAGGCACATGTAACAATGGTGTATGACGAGTGCGTCGCAGGGGAGTGCTAAATTTGATCTGCGTAACCAAATCTGGGCAGTCTAGCCTACCATTAAGAATGTCGTAAAGTAAACTCATATCCAACACTTTACGTCGTTCATTGAGTGTAAGCAGACCATATTCGCGACAGCCATTTTCGTAGGTCATCGGCGGTTGGCGGAAGCGATAGTTGAGGTGGTTTATAAATTTTCTTTGTATCCGTTCTATTTGATTTTTGTATAGAATATATTGGGGTGACCAGATTGTACATGCATATTCGAGGACGCTGCGAACATACGCAAAATACACAAATTTAATGGCTTCAATGTTTTTAAATTCCTTGCACGATCTAAGAACGAATCCTAAATTTTTGCTCTGGTAGTAACAAGGTCTATGTGATTTGAAAATGTCAATTTCTTATCAAACATAACCCCTAAATCACGTACCATTTCAGCTTTATTAATAATTACTCCATTTAATTGGTTCGAGTACGTTACTGGTTTTTTTTTACGTGTGTAACTGATGCATTGACATTTTGTGACATTTACTGTAATCTTATTTTTTGTGTAGTAATTATGTAAATTATCAAGGTCTTTTTGTAGACATATACAGTCATCAACTGAACTTATTGCGTAAAATATTTTTTTGTCGTCAGCGTACATTAAATGTTTAGAATGTTTGAAAGAGTCAGTAATATCGAATAGATATGCATTATAAAAAAGGGATCCTAAGTGGGACCCTTGCGGAACACCGCTAGGAATTTCAATGAAATTAGAACGATAACCTCCTAATACTACGGCTTGTGACCTTTTAAATAAGTATGATTTGACCCAACGTAGAAGATCGCCGCGTATACCCAATCTGTACAGTTTGTTGAGCAGGATGCTGTGATCCACACGATCAAACGCTTTCTCAATGAGCATATTGAAATTAACTCAATTATGTCCGCCTCTCAGAATTGATGTAGGAAGGGGTCCCGCGGCACTAAGGAGCTTCTCCTCATAGACATGGCCATAAACCAACAGGTTCGTCGATCTCGCAAGGATCTGTCGACATGTTGGATAGACTACAAGAAGGCCTACGACTCTGTGCCACATACATGGCTCATCAGGGTGTTGGAGTTGTACAAAATAGATGCAACTCTACGCACCTTTCTTGAGTCATGTATGAGGCAATGGAAGACGGTCCTTGGCTATCCAGGATGTCGACCGATTCAGGGGAACGATGAGCCTGTATGGATTAAACGGGGAATATTTCAGGGTGACAGTTTGAGTCCGCTTTGGTTTTGCTTAGCTTTGAATCCTCTTAGCACATTGCTGGAGAATTCAGATCTAGGCTATCAGTTGAGAAGAGGTGGTCAGGCCATACCTCACCTTCTTTACATGGATGATCTGAAACTCTTTGCCCCCAACAATTCGCGACTGATGGAGTTACTGAAGGTAACTGAAACCTTCAGTAGTGCCATAAGGATGGAATTTTGTTTGGAAAAATGTGCAGTCATGCATGTAAAGAAAGGGGAGATAATGGAATCTGAGGGAATTCAACTCTCGGATTCCATACAGGTTAGATTCCTCAGCTCAACCGAAACCTACAAGTATTTGGGTAAGTCGGAAGCGTTGGGCATTAATGTTACTGATATGAAGCAATCGTTGAAGGAACGCTTCTTTGGCCGCCTGAAAAAGGTTTTGATTAGCCTTTTGTCGGGCGGAAATAAGGTGCGCGCCTTCAATGGTTGGGTCATGCCGGTATTAATGTACTCTTTCGGCATACTCAAATGGACTCAAACTGAGCTTGACGCCCTGGATATGAGAGTCCGTACACTGCTGACCGCAAACCAGATGCATTACCCACGATCGTCGGTGATGAGACTGTACATCCCGCGGAAGTGTGGAGGTCGAGGCTTTTTAAACGCCAAGACTCTCCACAACCGCGAGATGTGCAGTCTCAGAGAATATTTCCTCAAAGCTGATGTGGGTATGCACCGAGATGTGGTCGCAATAGATAAGGGTCTCACCCCGTTGTCCATGGCTAAGTAAAACTGGCGCAAACCTGTGATACTTACCACGGATGACCGCAAGGAGCTATGGAAAGGCAAGCAGCTTCACAGGCGCTTCTATCGGGCTCTTCATGGTCTGATGTAGATTTTTCAGCGTCCGTGGCCTGGCTACGTTTCAGTGATCTCTTCGGGGAAACTGAAGGTTTTGTCTGTGCGATTATGGATGAAGTTATCTTGACGAATAAATACCGGAGGCATATTATGAAGGATGGGACGGTGGACGTGTGTCGGGCATACCACCGTCCGGGTGAGTCCATCAAACTTATTTTCTCTAGTTGTTCTCGTCTGGCTAACGGCGAGTACTTGCACAGGCACAACCAAGTGGCCAGGATTATCCATCAGCAACTTGCTTTGAAATATAAACTTGTGGATTTTGAGGTTCCGTATTACAAGTATGTGCCCGACCCAGTTCTCGAAAATGACCACGTCTCGTTGTACTGGGATCGGTCTATCATCACTGATAGGACTATTTTTGCCAATAAGCCTGATATAGTGGTGATTAGCGCGCCGCACAATGATAATTGATGTTACCATCCCGCATGACGAGAACCTCGTGAAGGCTGAGAAAGAGAAGCAAATCAAGTATCTCGACTTAGCACACGAGGTTGTCGACATGTGGAATGTGGACTCAGCTGTCACTGTGCCGATAGTCGTTACGGCCAATGGCCTGATGGCCAAAAGTTTCGACTATCATCTGTCGAAGCTAGCGTTACGCGGTTGGATAAAGGGCCTGATACAGAAGGCAGTACTCCTCGATACGGCTCGTATTGTGAAGAGGTTCCTTTCTCTGGAGCCCTAATCACCGGTAGCTTGGACCCTGTTCCCGACACCGGCGGACTACTATTTTTTATATTTTTAAATGTTTTTTTAAAGTTTTTTTTTAAGATACATTAAAAATGTAACATGTATGTATATAAAATGAATAAACGAAATAATAAAAATTTATTTCGGAAATCATCCATATGAAACCCGGAAAATCTACTCCACAGGTACAAACTAATCTTAAAACTTCGGCATGGACAAACATTAATTTTATACTCGTATTTCGCGTATTGCCTGTTTGGGAGCCTTCGTACGTTTTATATCATATAAATTGTATAACACCTTAACTTTTTACTATTTTAATATTACTGTTGACCATGATAATTACAAATGACAACCTTTCGACTTCTCGTGTACCAAAACGTCTATAATTTTTACATTTATTTCCCAAGTTTATTAACAACACATTTATTCGCCTCTAAATAAATTAACCTACACCTTGTTCATCACACACTGATCACGTGAATATTTAAAATGCCAGATTATCAATGTCAGTTTATATAAGCAATAAATTCTAAACGAACTTTGATGAACATCAAGAATGTAAATTATTGGAATAATTTAGATTCTTGTAGCTCATCATCAACATTATTTTTACGACTATTCTCTGCTTGTTGCGATCCGCTCCGATTTCGATATTTTTAATTGCTTTATTGCTTTGAATTAGAATTAAACAAGCTTATTGAATGCGTTGATTCGAACGTTATAAAAAGAATATAAGCCTTCCTTATAAAATTCTTCCATGACTGACTGACTGACAACGCACAGCCGAAGCTACTTTTTGTAGAAAACTCAAATTGAGGAGTGAAGGGGAGCACAAAGAGAGGATTTTTCAAAATTCGTACGGGAAAAAGCTAAAAACCTTCAGTAACACATCTATATACTAACATATAAAGCTGAAGAGTTTGTTAGTTTGTTTGAACGCGCTAATCTCAGGAACTACTGGTCCGATTTGAAAAATTGTTTCAGTGTTAGATAGCCCATTTATCGAGGAAGGTTTTAGATCACGCTAAGGCAAATAGAAGCGGAGCAGTAATGACAATTGTGACGCGAACGAAGTTGCGTGGGTCAACTAGTGAAATTATAAAAGAGTAACAATAAAAACAATACTTAGTGTGTGCCGGCTGAGCCAAACAAGGTAATTTCAACAATGTTGTCAAACAGATGCTGTCTGATACTGGTCATCAGTCACTCGTCGTGACGGAGCCTTCCCTGTGTTTATAATTGTTTGGCTTTTATTGCATCAATAAATGATCCTTACCAGCAACTTACAGCAGTCCACTGCTGGGCATAGGCTTCTACAATTCCCATCCTCAGCAACTCCGATCACGCTGCCAGCCATCCTGCTTAGTTCTTCGCTCCACCTAGAATAATCTTAGAAAAATCCCAAATGATAATTTATTTTAACTACTTGTAATATAATCCAATATTCACCTCGTAATTCCAAATGATCAATTACACTTAACCTTTAAAAGTTTAATTAATTAAACCGATTTGTTTTTCTATTATCCGCAATGCAAAATAAAACTGGCTTCATTTATCAATATCATACGTTCGTTTAATTCATAACATTAATATGGTGTTTGTCTAAACATCTAATAATATCTTAATGTGAATAATTAATTCTGAATATGATCTATTGGGCTATTTGGATCGATATGGCATCGAAGTCGTTCCATTAGTCGCATCTACCGCATTGAGATTCGCACTTCCTTCTTCTTCTTTTCGAGTCGATTAACTCATGACAAATTTTGTCCAACCAGTATTGAGCAACCTGTACAGTTCTATCATTGGCCTGATTTCTATCTTGGATGGTGCAGGTAGTTTTGCATGACGGGCTTTAAAGGAGGTGATGCATGTTTTGGGAAGGAGCCCCGCACTGGCACTGCATTTGGTTTGGATGAAGAATGCCACATTTGGCCAGATTATTTTTATAGCGGCCTACCTGGGTCCACAGTTAATTAAGAGATTCCAGATTGGCCACTGCAGTTGGGGTTGGGTGCATGAAAGGAGCCTCCCCGAGTGGTGTTAAAAGTATCGTACGCGAGTGGATATTAAATCGTATTGCAACTAATCCTAACACCACGATAACTCAAACAACTTCCTGAAAAGACAGGAAACTTCATAATACATTCTGTCAACCCCACTCAAACCCACTGATACCTGTTACAGTGCCAGCGCTATGGGGACATAATGAATGCCTATTTTTGGCCCAAATATCTAAGGAGTTAGCCATCGACTCGAAAAGAAGAATAGTGTCTTCTTTTTATTAAAGACAAGTGGCCCTCATAATAAGAATTTCGACCACGCATCATAACATAAATGTTTCGTGACTGTTACCTTTATTTCCATATTAACATGGGTGTCGTCCGACCTTGTTATAAATTACGCAATAAGTTCGTTCTTATTCGGAACTTGAGGTTCTCTTTGATTCGTTTATTTTTGGACGTTGATGACATCATTACGGCTTTGTATATTCCGAACACGATGCATTCAGCTTACAGATTACTTCGCAGTTCGGTGTATGTTAGTCGTGGGAAAGGAAGTTATAATTGTTTGTTAGCGAACCTTAAATAGCTTTTATTTAACTTGCCTTGTTTGTTAGTTTTTTTTACTATTGATAGGCACGCGTTGACCACTATCTCATCTGATGGTAAGTGATGACGTGGTCGAAGATGGAGCACGCTTGCCTAGAAATAACTTATTCACTCTTGACTTAAAGACAAAAGGTAAGACTGGCAGGGAATTCCACTCCTTAGCTTTACACACAGTGAATGTGTTCCCAAACTTTTTGTGGTGTGGGTGGGATGTCATAGCGCATCGCCGTACGTCTTGTGGTCCGATGATGATATGAGCTTGGTGGAAATAAACTATGCAACTCCATTGAACTTAGTTCGTAGCAACTGAATTTCAAAACAGTCATCCCAACTGATTGGACTGAAACTTAAACATTACGTTAAGCTATATAACATAACATACTTAATTTCTCACCACAATATACATTATTGTTTTACATTATTTGGAAATACATAATTCATATAAGTATATATTGTGGGAGACTGATGACTAAGCTAGGCTCGAGACCTATGTTTCAGGACACCAAGAGCCCACTCCTTAACATTTTCATTTTATAAATTATGTAGTAAGCGCGTTGACAGAATGTAGTAAGATAAGAACGACATTTTATTGTTGTATTTATTCTGATTTAATATCTAAGTTAAAGACGCGAGACGAATGTTAGTAGATGTGTAGTATGGGGCATATGACAATCCGGCAGTGGCATCATTCTAAATTCAGAGTGGCTGACTGCCAAATCATCACCACCAATCAGTATGATGAGGGTGTCAAATAAAAGGATTTGCAGAGTCTTAGAACACAAAACATTAAAATGCTTGTTTAAACAAATAACACTTATTTTTTAAATTATGTGTAGTATAGTAGTAAATGAGTAGGTACTTTAAAATTAAAATAGGTGAAGTTCACTAGAAGAAATAATTTGATTTTCGCAAGCTTTTATAAAAAAAAATCTCTCCCCTTTTTCTCAGGATAGAGAAAAAAAGAGGAGAAAAAGAGAGAGTTCAATTTTTATAGAATTTGTGCTGAAGTACGTACAATGTGTATGTTTATTAAATAATAAAAAATAACCGGCCGTGTCAGAGTCCGACTCTCACACGAAGGGTTTCGTATTAAAAACCGAAAAAACACATTTCTTGAATGTTATTAGCAGTGGCAATAGAAATACACAGTGTGAAAATTTCAACCGTCTACCTATTCTTCTTGAGATTCATCACGCTGACAGACAGACGGACGGACGGAGCACGGACGGACAAACAGATGGATGGACAGCGGAGGGTTAGTAGTAATAATAGGGTTCCGTTAGTCACCCTTGGACCCCAACATTTTCCCCATTGAACTCAACTCCTACCTAATCCTTCTTGACTAATTTGGTCTCCACTGCGCCAGTTCGTTCTCCATTACGCGACGCACATACTAACAACTATATTTTTTTACCATCCCTACCTTGTAGCTATTCAACCAATTCGCACTAAGCGTTTCCAAACGTCTTTTATA
This sequence comes from Lacanobia oleracea, assembly GCA_950371165.1. NCBI lineage: Eukaryota > Metazoa > Arthropoda > Insecta > Lepidoptera > Noctuidae > Lacanobia > Lacanobia oleracea. The sequence goes on from OX493387.1 coordinate 1,762,319, forward strand.
ATGCGCACAGCAAAGGAGTGGAACTCTCTGCCTGCGACTGTGTTTCCAAAGCTTACAACCCTAATCTCTTCAAAGTTAGAGTGAACAGGCGCCTTCGGGGTAGGCTCGCTCCATCGTAGACTTTGTCTCGGTCATCTCTGACATAGACTAGAGTCAAGAGCAAACCCAACACAAATAAAAATTATAACTCATTCAACAACTTATTTAAATATTTACATACACAATTAACTTACTGTTTAACCTCTTTACAATGTAGCATCTCCTCAATATATCGAGTTTAAAATATGAAGTCGTAACCAACAGTTAAATTGCCGGTGACCCTTTTAACTTGGCCGTAAAGAAGATTTAACCGCATTCTCAAAGTCATCAGGACCGCTCCCTTATTGCGTAACGCGCAATTGCGATCGCTATTGCTTGTATTTTGACAGGTTTACAGTGATCGTTGCAATCATCACTTGCATCGTAAGTTGTAAATTGTCATGTCTACGATAAGTTGAATGGAATGAGTACTGTTGAACTGTCAACATTGTTGCGGTGCGGTGGTATTCATAAGTAATTTCATTTTGGAAGTCAAATCAAGCAGCAACAAGTTTTTAAGGAAGTCCAGGAAATCATTGTACCACTACTTTTACTGCGCCACCAGTATACAGTGTAAAAACCAATGTAACAAATTTAATGTAATATCAAATACTGTTAGATTACTTCAAGAATAAAAATAAAACAAATTATTCGAAATAATAACTTTAGTTAAATAAGCATTTTTCGTCACTGCATCATCGCTTGTCAGTCACTAGATCTTTCACAACTACTTAAGTTTATTTCACACCGTCTTTAGTAACTCTAGGTCATCTCTTACAAAACGGTTTTTTGGCTTGTTTATCTTCTCAGAAATACCACTTTAATATGAGGATGAGTATTAAAGGAAATCCCTCAAGGTTAACCGGTATTGTCCTGTAGAAAGTTATTACTTAGCAAGCCGGTGTGAAGTTTACAAGGCTTGTGAAATTATTCTCGTTATGAATCATTTAGTTATGAGCATCATCGTTTCATTCACGCCTTTTTCGTGTTTTTTTTTTCTGTGAGTAGGTTGTAAAATTTAATAAGTTTAAACAGGTAGCATTATTGTTTAATTTTGGCTTTTCATTTAATTTCTTTTTTTAAGTGAAAACTTCTTTAGCGGCGTTGTGCACTTTTTTGTGCTGGGTAAAAAATGTTAAACTCGCGTCAGGACACGTGACCTGATCGAAAATTCGTAAGAAGGAGGGAGAGAAGCACGTATTCAAGTTTTCACTTCTGCCGGCACTCCCGAAGTGCAACCCGTTATTTATTTCCTTTGGCACTTGAAAATAAGATTTTTTTTTCATATTACGAAGTGGTTTCTGTTCCTTTTAGCAAATGACGGTTTTTTAACATGACGTGCAGTGATTGACAGACAACGCACAGCCGAAACTTCTGGTCGTAGAAAGCTGAAATCTGACATGTAGCTTCCTTGGGAAGTGTAGGAGAGCACTAAGGAAGGATTTCCCGAAATTCCTACGGGAACAGGAAGAAACGGGATATGCTCGTACGAAGTCGCGGGCAAAAGTTAGTTGTAATCATAATATACTTACTACACATAGCTTTCTGATTTCTGACTAATAAGTATGTAGCAAACTCAAGGATATGCTAAAATATAATTTATGACTTAACGTACAGTATAAGGCATCACAAAAAGCAACTGACGTAATGTTATTGTTTCCAGGGGGGCTAAAAAGGGCACTTTTAGAATCATTATATAAATCACATCTGTCAAATTTCATTTTTTTTTTCTCATTTTTTTTTTCTTTTTAATTTTTCTTTGTTTTTCTTTTCTTTCTTTTTTTTACGGAAAATTTGACAGTGACGGGTAGCGTGATGTGCTTTCTGATTCTGCTAAAGTTGCCTTTTTAGACGCGCTGATCTTTCAAACGATTGTTCAGTATTTTTTATCTGGAACTTCTGTGGGTTAGCCTGCATCCGAGTCAGGCGCCGTGACGACCGACAAATTCTCCTGATTCAATAACCTTAATATCTATATCTAATATCTAAAATCTCATGTCACAATGTGTGTTATCGAACTCCTCCGAAACGGCTTGACTGATTTGTATGTTTTTTTTTGTGCTTTTTTTATATTACAAAACAACGTTAATTTTCTGATATATATAAATCTTATGTCACAGTGTTTGTTATCGGACACCTCCGAAACGGATTGACCGATGTTTATGTTTTTTTTTTTGTATATTTGGCGAAAGTTTGGATGTATGGATGTTTGTTACTCAATCACGTCAGTAAAGATCTTGATGACATTTGGCACAGAGATAGACTGCGGCAGCTAGTTTTTTTTATTTGTGATGGGTTTGCTATCTAGTCAATCAATCAATACGTATAACTACTACTCCTAAAACCGTCAAATTATCTGAAACTTGCGCTACTATTCCTGAAAAAGACATTAAAATATTAGATGACTTCATCCAAGCCGTCAGACCAACAAACAAACTTGATTGTAGTCAATAATAAGTTGAAATTTTTAATACAGCAATAAAGTGCCATTTGATTTATGTGTCGCAACCAATTTATGGTAATATATTTTTTATTTATTTTAATTCATGGTAAAATATGCGTTTATCAATGGTTTTAATTCTTACAAAACGATCATGTATTCCGCAACTTGTTTAGGTCAATGAAACAGAGCCTGGTGACTAACACTAGTTAAAAAACCGGTCAAGTACGAGTCGGACTCTCGCACGAAGGGTTCCATCCCATAAACCGAAAAAAACACTTTTCTTGTATGGGAGCCCAATAAATCCAATACCATTAATCCAAAGTTATAACCACAGTGCACTCTCAACAACTATTAATAAGAGTTCATTCCAAATCTTCGTTAATTAACAATCAGCTCATCAATTTTAATTAGTGACGTACAAAGTAGAAAACCTCACCCACGGCGCATCACCTTGACCTCGCACCATAGATATAAGTGCCTCACACAATATTTTGGTCTTAGATACACAAACAGAGCGTTCACAATATCTTAATTAAAAACCGGACCCGTTTCAATTTTAAATGACAAAATACTTAATTGGTTCATCTGCTCTGTTTACCTTAAAAGCGACTTGGACCTCTGAGTTGTTTTGGAGTTTCTTCACAGTGTAGTCAGCTAGAACCTACCTCATATACCTACCTCATCCCACCGGCCCCCTTCTACCATCGGACATCCAGACGCACTGCATCTTACCATCCCTACCTTGTAGCTATTCCACCAATTCGCACTAAGCGTTTTCAAATGTTTTTTATAATGCGCACAGCAAAGGAGTGGAACTCTCTGCCTGCGTCTCAATTCGGTTGTATTTTATTTGTTTATGTTTGTTACCTCATAACTCCGTCATTTATGAACCGATTTGAAATTTTTTTATTTCATCTGAAAGGGTGTACTTCTCGATTGGTCCCATTGTCACCATATCAGAATCTGATGATCCCACGAAAATCGAGGGCAACCCTCAAATTTTATAGGCACAAACAATGTTTTTCATGAACTTTCTAACGCAATTCAGATATTTGTACCTGGTGATCATCATCTCATGTTGCTGAGCTGATGATGAAAGGTATACATTGGGATTTGATGATGAGATCCCATGAAAAATGTTTGTTCAGCGATACTTTAGCCAATTGTCAGCCGATTTGTATGATTCTTTTTTGTTTGAAAGAGTATTTTCCTGGACTGGTCCCGTTTCAATTTGGTGAAGATCTGACGAAGAACTTCGGAGGTTTTTTTGCTATAGATAGGCACGCGTTTGACCACTACCTCACCTGATGGTAAGCGATGATGTGGTCACAGATGAAGCACGCTTGCCAAGAAGTAACCTATTCACTCTTGACTTAAAGACTTCGTTGTAGCTAATCTGCAAGCTGTAATCAGGAAACAGACTCCGGCAGGGAATTCCACTCCTTAGCTGTACGCACTATGAATATGTTCCTAAAACTTTTTGTAAAATTTCTCATAAATAAGATTGATGTGTAAAAGAGTTATTTGTCGACAGATATATCGTACATGCATAGAACATGTATAGGTTATCTCAATAACCTAACATTTTACACACTATTGTAATCTATGTTTACAAATAAAGACTAATGATTGAAGTTTTTAACCGGTTTATTTAGCTAGCCCTGTTTGTTGTTTATTTTTTTTTCGAAATAAATATTATTTATAGTATTGCGTAGTAGCATCGCCTTCCACACTGGAACACATACATCCGTTGAGCACATACAACAAACTTAATGTCTGAAGCGCTTAATTACCTCGTTATACGTGTGTTTAGTAATATGTCAAACACATTACACGCTCGTTCGAGAGGACAGGGAAAGGATCAATAGACTACCTTCAGATTGAGGCTAAGATTTATGTACCTACAAGCTAGGATCCCCACAGGCAGGCGTTACGCGACAGTGTGTAAAACGAAGCGTATTTAATGTCCGCGTGTGCGCAGGATTTCGATATCTTACAATGCACTATCTATGATGGTATAGAATAAAAAAATATTGTATTTTCTTTTGAAAAATTTTAAATTACAAGATTTAAAGTATAAATTGATTATACTTTAAATCTTGTAATTTAAAATTTTTGGAGCTCTTGGGATTAATGTACCTAGGGCGAAAAATTGTTTTGAGAACCATAGATTTGGAGCTCCTGGGAATAAGCCTACATTTTTAACTTTATTAGATATTAGGAGGCGTTTATATAATTATTATATAAACGCCATTGAAGCCATCATTTGCGAGCCCTTGATTACAGGATTCACACGTACTTAGGTGCATCTGCCTAGCCTGGGCTCTACTATACTGGGCTCAGTTTCCAGCCCAACTGGATCAGCTAAACGCCAGTATTTTACGAGGAGCGACTGCTTACTTGACCTCCATTACCCAGTGACTGGGCACGCTGCTTCTAAGCAAGCTCAATGTCAGATTTTCTGGCTCCTGATAATCCGTAAACTTCCAAAGATCGGCACTAAGTGAGTGATGTAAATTAATGAGCTGTTTTTATTTAGGAATCAGATCCGCCCTTATAGGTCACTCTGGACGGGTTTTGTTGAAATTTGGCATACATTCAGTCAAAAAAGTATCGGGAATGGATGATTTGTTTATAGTTCCAAATTCAAATTTTTGTTTTTTTGTAGTTGTTAGATTGGCACAACTGTTTTCCATTTTGGCGCGGAGTTTGAGTTGCATCTGTTATTTATATTAAATACAGTGCTGGTTTTAGTAATATCATATATAGTGTGTATTGCGAATTTCATAATGGACAAAAATATCGAACAAAGAGTTTGTCTTAAATTTTGCATCGCCAATAGAATTTCGTGTTCGAAGTCACTGAAAATGTTACAGAAGGCTTACGGTGAATCGATTTTATCAAAAACTCGTGCTTATGAGGGGTTCAAAGCGTTCAAAAGCGGTCGAGATGTGATGGAAGATTTGCCTCGCTCTGGTAGGCCGTCAACGTCTGCAACTGAAGTTAACATCGCAAAAGTGAAGGAAATAGTGACTGAAAATCCCCATTCAACTCTGAGAGAGATAGCCGCTGAACTTTCTGTATCTCACGAGTCGATCCGTACCATTTTAACTAATCATTTGGGTATGAAACATGTTGCTGCTCGGCTAGTCCCAAAAGATCTGAATTTTCTCCAAAAACTCAATCGCATGAAAGTCGCTGAGGACATGCTAGAACGAGTCAGTTCGGACCCAACATTCATGAAACGCATTGTTACTGGTGACGAGACGTGGGTTTACGAGTTTGACATGCAAACTAGTCAACAAGCTTTGGAGTGGCGCCTTCCAACTGAACCGAAACCGAAAAAACTACGCCAAAGTCGATCAAAAGTCAAAGTCATGTTGACTGTTTTCTTTGACTATCGCGGTGTTGTGCACTCTGAATTGTTACCGGAAGGTCTAACGGTAAATAAAGAATATTATTTGAGCGTTATGCGGCGTTTAAGAGAGCAAATTCGACGAAAAAGGCCAGATTTGTGGAAAGAAAATTCTTGGATTTTGCACCACGACAATGCGCCTTCGCACAAGGCTATCATTGTGAACGAATTTTTAACCAAACACTCAACAAATACCATCCAGCAACCACCATATTCACCAGATATGGCTCCTGCTGACTTTTTTCTTTTCCTAAACTCAAATTACCACTTCGTGGCACCCGTTTTCAATCGATAGAAGACATAAAGGAGAATTCGCGGCGAGATCTGAACTCAATTCCGGAAGCAGCGTTTAAAAAATGTTTTGATGAATGGATTATTCGTTGGCGCAAGTGTATCGTTTCTAAAGGAGCATACTTTGAAGGTGATAAAATAAATTTGGATGAATAACAGACATTTTGTGTATTATTGATCTTTTCCCGGTACTTTCTTGACAGAGTAGTACATATGGACTTCTGCGACCCAAACACGGAACTTTATATAAAATAAAAATTAGTCACACATTCTATAAAAATATTCAACATAATATGTAAAAAAGTATACCAAATTTAACTTTTGGGCAGTCAAACCAGAAAGTTAAAAAAAAAATAGTCAAATTTGTTTGTGTGACATATCAAATGAAAGAGTTTAATGTGAGGGTTTCAATTATATTTCTTTTATCTTTTTAAATTAAATGGTTTTGAAGTTATTCAACAAATTAGAGCAAAAGTGATAATTCCCCCAATGATAATGCGTACAGCTAAGTAGTGGAATTCCCTGCCGGAGTCTGTGTTTCCTGATAGCTATAACCTGGCAGTCAAGAGTGAATAGGTTACTTCTAGGCAAGCGCGCTCCATCTTCGACCACATCATCGCTTAATATTAGGTGAGATAGTGGTCGAACGCTTGCCTATCAATAGTAAAAAAAAAAAAACTGATTCTGAACTGAAATAAAAAAAAAATGAAGATAATAGTTCTATACCTAAATATTACAGGAAAACTATAACTATAAAAAGTTATCATTTTACATTTTTTTTAATACTAAAAAAACTTGTAAAATAAAGAAATTGATTCGGAACCCTTTGCACGCGTCCGACACTCACTTGGCCAGGTTTTTTTTTTTTTTAACTGTAGTTACAAACCAGCCGCTACAGAAAATAACTTGTACCTTCCGGTTATAAAAGGCCAATTTGAAAATCACAGGGCTTCGTATAAGCATGGGCATAATTGTCCACATTACCACGTAGGACCGGTATCTCACGGCAGACATTGAAATGGAGCCACCTGTCGCTGCTCTCACAGACGTCACACGGTTTGAATTATTCATTACATTTAACGGATTTCCTCACTTTATTTTTCCATCATGTTTTAGAACATGAAATCTTTATTTTTACGTTAGACTAGAATTTGATGGAATACTGTTTACTGTTTACTAGGTACACCAAGATACAGAAATGATACTAGTACATGAAGCTAACGTTGCATAGGGCGACACGTGGGCTTATCGCAATGGCTTTATTTATTCTACAGACTGCTGTGGTAATGTCTGTTCTAAACTTTCTATATCTAAACTTTTCAATGCAAATTGTCACTGAGTATTTCTGGGGTTTCTGGTAAGAACATTTTCGACGCATCACACAAAAAACAACAGTTGAAAATTAATTCATACTTTTATGATTATTATTTTTTTTTTTTCCTTTTTCGAGCCTGCGATCAGTCGTCCAGACTATAATCAGGCGAGTTGCAAGAGGTCGGGGTTTGGCGAGGTAGAGCCACTGCTCCATCTCCCCTTAGTTAGGTAGCACATCGGCTCTCTTGAGTCTCTTAATCGGGTTTGGCTGTAAGAGCATACTGGATAACGGGTTTGGGTGAGTTGTCAAGCGGTCCTTGTAGTTGGTTGCGTATCGTTTGGCTTCATCCAAAATGGTTGGGATTTCCAGGTAGTCGTGATCTCTGTAGTGCGAGCATATCAGGGCGCCGATGAGAGGGTCCTTAGAATATTATTTTGAGCTCTTTGGAGGCACATATTGTTAGATTTGCTGGCTGTCGACCATAGTTGGATCCCATATGTCCAGATTGGTTTTATTTTTGAGCAAGAAAAGAGAAATTAAGGGTAGTAAACCCTTAATTTATTAGATAGGGATAGGGTGGACTGTCTGCCGAGGAGCCAGAGCAGGTTTTTGAACCTTAGGTTGATTTCGTTGCGCTTCATTTTTATGTGCTCTTTCCATGTCATCCTGCGGTCCAAGTGGAACCCAAGGTATTTAACGCAGGTTGATTGCGGCAATGTGTCGGGGCCTAGGTTGACCGTGGGACAGGTATCGCGTCTTAGGGTAAATGTGATATGGTGAGACTTCGGGGCGCTTGCTTTAATGCGCCATTTGGTCAACCAAGCATAAGTGGCATTGAGCTGGGTTTGCAATGATCTGCTTGCTTTATTTGGATCACGATTGCAACTGAGGAAGGCCGCATCATCAGCAAGGGTTGCTACAGCTGTTTCAGGAGTCTGGGGTAAGTCACTAGTAAATATGTTGTAAAGGATAGGACCAAGAACGGAGCCTTGTGGTACTCCGGCACTGGAGCTAAAAATTGAAGATCTTACATCACGGAGTTTAACTTGGAACTTTCTGTCACTGAGATTAGATTCCATCAGCATGTAGTAGGAATGTGGAAGGTACTTTTTGATTTTACATAATAGTCCTTTATGCCAAACCCGGTCGAAAGCTTGTTGTATATCGAGGAAAGCAGCCGAGCAGTATTCTTTCTTTTCTAGACTTTGTCTTATGGTAGAATAGACTCGATGTACCTGCTCTATAGTTGAGTGGTGCTTTCGGAAACCAAATTGGTGATCAGGTATTACGTGGTCCATATCCAGGCAAGGGGATAATCGTGCAAGGATGATCCTTTCCCATAGTTTTGACAACCCAGGTGTCAAGCTAATAGGACGGTAAGATGAGACTTCGTTCGGTGGCTTACCAGGCTTGTGAATCATAACAATTTGAGATGTTTTCCAGAGAACAGGAACATGTGAGGTTCTCAGTGTAGCATTTATAAGGATGGCCAAAAAGACAATGCACTTCTTAGGGAGCTCTTTCAGTAGCCTCGGGGTGATCAAATCGAATCCAGGTGCTTTATTAGGGTCCATTTTGGCTATTTCTCTTGCAATCTCTTTTGGTGATGTAGAACACAACGGCAGGCATAGTTGCAGATCTTGTTTTAGGATTTCATTTATCTCTGGATCTTCGGGGCTTTCCGTGTTGTTGGGTTTAAAGACATCGGCTAGGTATGTAGCAAAGGCCTGAGATTTTTCTTGATCAGTTCGCGCCCATGTGTTTCCAGATCGAATAGGCGGAGAGCACTGACGTGGCTGAGGAAGGAACTTTGTTGCCTTCCAGAGGTCGTGGATCCCACTTGCATTTGGTGACATTTTTGCTAATCTCTAGTTGAGAGATTCGTTTGCAGCATGAACCAGAAGATCTTTGAGTTCTTTAGTTGCTCTATTTAATCTGGTTTTATCCGCGCTTCTATGGGTTGTCTGCCAAATTCTACGATGGCGACGTTTTTCAGCAATTTTTTCCTTGACTGCGATAGGAACCGGCGCCCCACGAGATGAATCTTTGAGCTCAGGAGTACTAGCCCAGGCCGCCACCTGGATCAGATTCGTGATATGAAGGCACGCGTCATCCACCTCCTCCTTGGTTTTGAGTGGGATATTCAGGTTGATATTTGATTCCAAGAATTCCCGGAAATATTTCCATTCAGTTTTGTGATTGTAAAGGTGGTCGGTGTGATTGTTACTGGGTATGGCCACTGGACTTACCATTAGTAAGACAAGTGAGTGGTCAGAGCTACCGTCGAGACTTGACTTTATGAGAGTGTTGAAACTGCTAATACCCTTTGCGATAAAAAAGTCTAAGAGATCAGGTGTTTTGTTGGTGTCCGTGGGCCAGTATGTAGGCTCTCCAGTTGACATAGCTATTAGGTGATTAACTTCAATACTCTTTTTTAGTTCTCGGCCTCTAGTAACGGTTAACCTTGAGCCCCAATACGTATGCTTGGCATTCTAGTCGCCACCAGCTATGAATCGGTTGCCTAATGATGTAAAAAAGTCAGTAAACATTTTCTCTTTTATAGTGTGGCGCGGTGGGCAGTATATCGCAGAGAGGATAAGAGGTCCTGATCGATCCTCCACTCTTACAGTTGTCGCTTGTAGATAGGATTTTGTAGTGGATTCCAAGAGGCAATGCTTAACACTGTTCTTGATTATAGTTGCGGTGCCAGCATGGGCTCCACCATCAGGATGACAGGTTAGGTACACGGAAAATCCTGGAACGCATATACGGCTTCTTGGTGTAGTGTGCGATTCTGATAAAAGGCAAACGTCAAGCTTGTTGGATTTAATGAACGTCTCTAGTTCATTTTTATTAGGAGCAAGGCCATTGATGTTCCAAGTGGCAATGTGTTGAGAAGTCATTTTGTAAGCTTAGAGACGAGAGTAGTAATAAGACTCACTAAGGAGCCTATTTGTTGTATTAGGAGATCCATTTTCTCACTTTGTTTAAGTATGATATCCTCCAGTTTGTTGTGGGATTGTTGATTTGATTGGGCCGTCTTCCCATCGGTGACTTCAGCATATGTGCGTTGGTGAGTGGGTCTTTCGGTTCCTTCGGTTATTGTTAAGATAGAGCGGATAGTATTGATTGCCACAGCTGTGGTAGATGAAGCGGCAGGGATAGGGTTTTTGTTTCTTCGGGCAAGGATCTCTTTGTATATTTCACAGCCTTTGTAGTTAGCCGGGTGGTCGCATGAGCAGAGAGCGCATTTAGCTGGTGTTGTTCTATCCTTTTTTTTGCACTCCGAGGTTTTGTGGCCTTCCCCGCATTTTACGCACCTATATGGTCTCATACAATTATTCTTCGAGTGACCGTAGCGCTGGCAGCGTTGACATTGGACGATACTTTTTGACTTTCGAGGATCGTCTATCTTGACTTTTTGGTTGAAGATATGAGTGATATTTTTGACCGCAGGGTTGTTAGCACTGGGCTCAATGTTCACAAAGAAGGTCGATGTAGGTTTCTTTTCAGGTCCATATCGAGCATTGATGATTTCGCCTTTGATTTTATTGTTAGTTGCCTCAATGGCTTCTGATATCGCGTCATGGGGAGTGCTATGGTGGAGGTCTTTTATGACAATGCGATAGCATTTGCTATCCTTGGGAGTAAATGTATGTCCTATGAGACCGTTTGCTCTTATGACCGTTATAATTTTCTTATACTCTTCAGCAGTGTTGACAAGAATGTGGAGAAGGTTTTTGTTAATTAATTTGAATTTGAATTTTTCTTTGCTGCTAACCGTTTGAAGTAGTTTCGATAGCTCAGTAACGTCTTCTATGCCGTTGAGAACGATAGGTGGGGGTTTGCTAGGTTTAGGATGGTCAGTAGTGCATAATTCGTCCGCTGGGTCTAAGGGTAAGGTGTCAAAGCGGTTTTTTGTAGTGGTACTCTTTGCCTCTAGTGGAGGACTGCAGTATTTTCTTTTCTTACTACTTCTAATGTTGGGTGATGGCACCCTTTGCCATGGTGGAGGGGCAGGATATTGAGAAGTATCTTCTAATAGAGCTACTTCCGACGAGTTACTAATCTCGTTTGGTTGCTCTACATTAACCGTTTGGTTCTCTTGTGACGACCTTCCTAAATCGGAAAGTGATGATGACCGTTGTCTGTTGAATAGACCAGGGTGGAGTACTTGCTGCGTGAGCAATTTATGTTGAGGTTGAGAGTTTTTTGGGGTATTTGACTTCATTTTTGTTCCCACGAGAAGGGTCGACTAAAGTGGTCACTCACAGGGTAACGCCCATCCCTGCGAGAAGGCACTATACAACGATGTGAGCCGGGTCCATCGAGGTTGGCGCTAGTGACTGATGTCCCTCAGCCATTCATCCTCTCGGCGCGGTCCTCACCTTAGGATTGGGGTTATTTTTGAAGAGGTTGTCTTCCTCATAGCCCAGGCAATTAAACCAAGACTACCGTTCTCACAAATACGACCGTGAGGTTACGGTTTGTGAAGTTCATTTCCTACCCTCACAGAAGCCGATTGTGAAGCCAGCCTGGTAGGTTTGTTAACCGTCGCCTACGACTCGACGTTTGTTGTTCTTTGGCACCACCCAGGGGACACGTGTAGGGTTGTGGTTAGGTAGCTCCTACGGACGCGAACAACATTGCCCCCCAACTTATATTATATAGCTGAAGAGTTTGTTTGTTTGGTTGGATCTCAGGAACTATTGGTTCAAATTAAATAAATCGAGGAAGGCTTATAGGCTGTTTAGCATCACACTACGGCCAATAGAAGCGTACGCAGACGAAGTTGCGTGGGTCAGCTAGTTTTACGATAACTTAATTATAGCAGCTGGGCCTAATATCTGCTACATCAAGGTCATAGACTACGTTATTTTGTTACAAAATCTAAACCTTTGTCTAAACAAGCGGCTGACGTTTTTTATTGAACGATTGGATTAACCCACTAACGTATTTGGTTATTATAAATTATGTTCGCGGCTTTTCTGCGTATGTATAACTATCGGTTTTAGGCTATTAATTTTTATGCATATGGTTTAATAAGCTTATACAATGGAATTAGCTATATAAATAAAATAGGTAGTTAGTTTTGCTCATCTTGTTATGTATATCTAGATCCTTTTTAAATAATAGACGATATCTACGTTACTCAAACGCTGCAAAATTTCAATCCCACAGGCACACCGGAGCAACTAAAGTTGTGTTTTTAGGGTACCGAACATCCGTAAAAAACGGAACCCTTATATCACTCGAGTGTCTGTCTGTTTGTCCGTCTGTCACAGCCAGTTTTCTCCGGACCTGCTGGACCGATTCTGTTGAAATCTGGTATACATATGGACTTCTGTGACCCAAATACGACCACTTTACGTAAATTTTTAGAATGGGTGTAAGTTCTGGAGGTCGAAATAGAAAATAAAAAAAGTTTTTCAAACTGTTGGCATCGTGTGACATATCAAATGAAAGGACTTACTGTGAGGGTTTTAATTATATGTTTTCACAATTTTAAAATACATAGTTTTGAAGTTATTCTTATTCAAGAAATTAGACCAAAAATGACCATTCGGAGACTCGGAAATTTCGAAGATAAGGGGGGGGCCCCTTATCTTCGAAATTTCCGAGTCTAAAATTTAAAAAAATGAAGATACCAAACACATACATAAACATTACATATCACATAACAACAACATATGCATACCTAAACATTACAGGAAAACCTATGAGATGTCTGTCGTGTTGAAATAACATGTTAAAAAAAAAAATTGTTCGCATCCCTTTGCACGCGAGTCCGACTCGCACTTGGCCAGTTTTTTTTATCTTATTCTTCTGCTGGGTTTTTCTGATTAATTTCGCTGCAGGATCCCGGATCAGTTGCACCGTTCCGTCATGCCTCGGTGCTTTCCTGGTGGTCGTCACTGATGGTTCTAGCTTTCAAGAGTTGCAGTGGTTGGTTTGCTAAAGAATTATTATAGGTATGCTATTCATTTATTTATTGTGCTACCAACCTATTTTGCACTAAATCGAATAATGACTAAAACGCGTGCTCTTTGGTGATACAGGATTATTACAGATCGATTGTCTTATGATTTGTGCAAAATCTGATGTCATAATCATAACGAGTCGAAACATGAATTTAAATAAATTTATGGTACTTGTACATTGATTTTATTGATACGGAAATTAGTTTACGACAGTTTTTCAAAAGGTTAGGTTTAATTAATCGTTTTATTACTGTTTGCATATGTTATACCATACCGGCCATCTCTATTATAAACTCTGACATTTAGGTTTTGTATCTGTTATATATGTAAAGATATTTAATAATACAGTTTTTAGGACTTGGTGCCTGAGTATAGTCGGCGCCGACGAGGCCGGCCTAGGAAGGGATGCCAAGACCGTCTAGACACCTTCTGCACGGACTGGTACGAGGTGTGTTGGGAAAAGAACACCTTGTAGGATTTCGAGAAAAATCTTTGCCCAGTCGTATGGGCTAAATAAAAATAAAAAACTGGCCAAGTGCCGGATTCTCACACGAAGGGTTCCGTACCATAGACCGTAGTAAAGGCGGTTCTTGTACGGGGTCCTCCGTTAATTTTCAATTTAATATTTTTTTTACTATTTATTGTTATCTATATAATTTCAACTGTCTACCTATTACGGTTCTTGAGATACAGCCCGCTGACCCAGAGACGGACGGGCGGGCGGACGGACAGCGTATGGTTAAGTTACCTTTCGGGTGCGGCACCCTAAAAATTACTTCAATTAAATACATTTTTACTATGTATAAAAGATTCAGGTTGCTCTGCAATATTTCCTTTTTCAGCCTTCATGGTTCTTTAGTGTCTGGCATACTTTTAACCACGTGCGTTTTTTTACTGGAGTATACAAATTTATTATGTAACACACTCAGGTGCTCAGTTACCTTCTTGTATGTTTTAAAAGATGCAGTCTTTCTCCGACCCCAAACATGGATGTCAATCACAGCAATTGGTCAATCCTCGGATGATCTTTACATGGTAAAATACTTTGACCCCTTGTATAATTTATGTAATTACGTTAGGTATAATATTATACCTACAACATGTAATTACCATAATCGGTGCTTGTTCATCCCATTAATTATTTATCTAAGAATACCTACAGACCATATATATTTGAAACCGGTTGAAGATGTGTCCATCTCTGTAAGGTAAAACACCGTTATAAATTAAAGTAAAGAACATTTGTATTTAAATAGGCACCATTCAAAACCACCTAAAATAAAAATTCAACGATTTTAAATGTCAACGCTTGTCTGTTGCATATTTTATCCAAAGACCACTAGAACACAGCGTAAATAGATAAATGTATAAACTCGACTATGAAGTAAATTGATAGAAAGAAGTAGTGTTAAAAAGACCAAAACAAAATATAATTATTATAAAAATTGCACGAAAATAATAACTGGACAAAAAGGAAATCCCATCGCATTTTTTTTACTATTGATAGGCACACGTTTGACCACTATCTCACCTGATGGTAATCGAAAATGTGGTCGAAGATGGAGCGCGCGTACCTAAAATTAAGCTATTCGCTCTAGATTAAAAAACTCCTTAAAATGAGGTTTTTTTCTGAAAATCAGGCATGACACGAAAATTAAGGTCCCTACCCCAAAAATAATGACATCTAAAGCACCTTTGATGAATGCCGTTGAACATAGCATTCCGAAATATTGCCTCGTATTAAGGAATTAAGTAAAATAAACAAGAATCCACACGCGTCTTCATCGACCCTGTCGTTCAGACACTATAATTCTCTCCGACGCACGACGCAAACTATTGACCTCTAAGTTGTGCACAAATCCTATTAAAAGCTGCTGTTGCAAAGATTCCCACTCCTCGAGATAGTTGCCGTGAACGCCGAGAACACTTGCAACAGGTGTGAGCCATTGCTTAGACAGACTGTGTATATGTGTCTGTGTGTGTTCACGAGTGTGTGATTATAATAATGTTATGTCTTCAGCATGCAACCGTATCATCATCATCTGCCTAGCCTGTTCCCAACTATATTGGGGTCGGCTTCCAGTCAAACCGGATTCAGCTGAATACCAGTGTTTTACGTGGAGCGGCTGCCTACCAGACCTCCACAACCCATTAACTGGGTAACGCGGTACTTCTTGGCAAGACTGGAGTCAGATTTATTGGCTTCTGACAATCCGTAGCGACTGCCAAAGATCTACAAATGACAGTCGGGACCAACGGCTTAACGTGCTTTCCGAGACATGGAGGAAACTCATTATGTTAAGATGGTCACCCATCCACAGACCAACTTGGCAAGCGTAGCTTAACCTTAAAGATCAACCCGTGCAGCTGTTATAATTTAGCCAGGAGCTCCTCTTGGTTCAGCGTGCAACCGTAAATGCCACTAAATCACTAAATACGTTTGTCACTGCTTTTTAAAATTAAAACGATAAGGGATTCAGGTAGACTATTGACAAAAACAGGGCATAGAGTCTCGACATAGCTAACGATCGCATAGCGACCGATTTGGTCGTCAAGTCCTAAGGCCGCGGGCGCACACAGTAAATTTCGATCGCGATCCACGGTTCATACGATTTTTACCGTGGAATGCGTTCGAGATTGACTGTGTACGGATGACTTTAACAAATTCGGTCGCAAGGCGATCGGTAATAAGATTTATTTTTTATTTTTTTATGCCAGGAATAACAAAAGTGTCTTAAATTAGCCTTAGAAATACATAATTATGCATACCTATTACATTTTTATGTTACTACACATGTAACCCACACCATTGTCCACGAATTCACGAAAAAAAACGTTAAAAAAAAACAGACATACAGTATACAGCATAAAAGACTATTAAGAAGAAGAAGAAAGAAAATATAAATATTATATACTTAAGAATTTAGTAACTCTATTGCTCTTGCCTTAAAAATTTGTTTGGAGAGAGTATGTCGAGACTATCCGCCCTGAAAGTTGCATTGTTTTAAATTCTTGAACTGGCGTTGAAGTAATGCGAAGCAATCATCGCACGACTAACAAATGAACGCGACGATTGCGCATTCGCGTGATTATCGCTTTGTACTTAGTGTTTTAGACTTTTAGTTCATTCATATAATCTGAAAAACAGACTACTAAATTGAATCTACCTGCTCACTGTATCCCCATTAATCGCTACTGTGAAGTACACTGTTAGTCGGGTATCCAAAATCTGATCAAAAGCATTAGATATTCTATTATAAAAAACGTGACCGTATTAAGGTAGACCAACGTACTACCAACTAAAACCAATTTAGCAAGTCAAAATTAAAACTGCAAAAATCTCGAGCGTAAAGACTTAATTGAATTGAGTAATTTTTATTACTAAGTAAATACTTAGTAATAAGAATTACTAAGTGTTTTAATTATTTAAATACTTAAATAATTAAAATTATTTAATAATATTTTTTTTTTAAGGTAGATAAATATCTATTAAAATAATTTCAATGAATAAATGATAAATCAAAATTAATTGGAACCTAGTTACTTTAATGTTCTCTACTAATTAGTCGAGATTACTTTCCGTTAGAATTTTGGATGAGCTCGTGGCTAAATAATAACAGCCGCGCGGGTCGATCTTCAACGTTAAGCAATGCTTGCCAAGGTTGTAGATGGGTGACCATCTTATCATACCAAGTTTCCTCCGTGCCTCGGAAAACACGTTAAGCCATTGGTTCCGGCTGTTTTTCGTGTTTGATCGTTGGCAGTCGTTACGGATAGTCAGAAGCCAGTAAATCTGAATCCAGTCTTGCCATGAAGTACCATGTTACCAAGTTAATTGGTTGTGGAGGTCTGGTAGGCAGCCGCTCCTCGTAAAATACTGGTATTCAGCTAAATCCGACGTGACTAAAAGCCGACCCCAATATAGTTAGGAAAAGGCTGATGATGATGACTTCCCGTAAGCATTTTGATGAAATAAAATTACAATGATGATCAGCGATGTGCCAATTTACCCATTTATCATATTTATTCATGTTCAATGAGGGCTACCGTTTTTGTACTCACTATTTGGCGCTACTATCGAGCAAGGTCCTTAATCGTAGCATCAATATAGGTAGTTATTTCGTGGATGTGAACAAAGGTAGAAGGAAAATAATATATGATTCCGTAAACGTGCAATATATTATATACGTGGACTAATTTTATTGGAAAAAAGAAGGATATATTTGCTATACTTGCTTCCGGCAAAAAAAAAATTAAAAGGCAGTGGTCGGTAGAACCGTTACTTAATCTGCCATAGTCAGGCTTTTTAGTAAAATATTCACAAAACAAATAAGTAAAGAACTCGCATCAAAAGCCAACTAACAGTGAAATTATGTCATCTCTGACATAGACTAGAGTCAAGAGCAAACCCATTACAAATAAAAAAAAAAATAAAAAAAAATTGACATTTCGAAGACCTCACGCTACACTAGCTATTAAACGCATAAGCCCTCATTGAATGACTTATTATAATAAGTGGTGGTGATAAATACTGCCGTGTTTGGCACAAGAATTCAATGAGTTAACCCAGTCTTTTGTAGTATAAAAGACTCTCCTTAGTTACACCACCCGGTACAGCTGGATAAAAGACTCTCCTTAGTTACACCACCCGGTTGACCTTCCACTTTCAGTCTACCTCAGCCTTTTGAATCCCATCATCATCATCATAGCAGTCGAAAAACGTCCACTGCTGGACGGCGACCTCCCCGCGCGGGTCGACACAACAACCTGTCCTGTGCGTCTCGTATCCATCGGCTACCCGCAACCCTCACCAGGTCATCGGTCCACTTTGTGAGAGACCTTCCAACGCAAGCATCTCATATTCAAGTTAAATGACATTGCGGGGCATTTTGTTTTATAATCTAAGTTGCGGGGTATAATCGAGCGAATGATCACATTAAACATTAATAACCCGCAATGGAATGCTAGTTGCAGGTGGAAATATGACCACAACACACGACTTTCTGATAGCAGTCACACTATGGGTAGTCCAGGGTTGCGGAATTAATACCAAAGAGTCACCGAGGCACTGAAAGGCAATCGGCATTAGGAAGAACATGGATGGGCTTTATTCAGTAAGAGGAGAGAGTGACACTCCCTGCCGCGCCTCACAGAGCGGAAGGAGTCATTTGATGAATTCCCATCCTTGAAAAAAATGAGCCGGAGAAAATATGATGCTATCCATAATCTAATAATCACTTTATATGAGCTGTATATTAAAGAATAAGTTAAGCCACAACTTCCAAGAAAGAGTCACTAATTTTACAAACACGCTCGGACACTACCGGCAAACACAATGATTGAAGGGCCATTGTACCATCTCTAGCTCCGAAAACATTAGCTCATATTCAAATCTTGCAAGAGTTTACGTCGAACCTGTCATACCATCAATATGTTACCAAATATATTACCGACATTTGTGTGTGGGATCTATTTAAAACCATCTTACTGTAATCGGTAACGCAATGGAAAACGAGTAGAGATGCAACAGAGCCTAAACTTGAGTCAATCAAAATCTAATCCAACATTCGGAGCCTGTGTACTGTGGTGTGTGGTGTCATACATTTCACTTGTTCGTGGTGTTCATTCAGAGATGTTAGGTTCACAAATATCATCCCTATCACAATCAGGCTTTAAATTCAAATTAAATAAAAATATTTCAGACCAAGAGACCCACATAGTGTTAATAGGTATGTACTTAGCCTAAGTAAGTAAAAACAAAATAATAAAACCACACAAAAATAAACATTAATTGGCTACATACACATCTGCATGCACATGCCTGCCTGCCCAGAGCCTAATAAACGGTCCATCAACTTTGTCCGCCAGTGTAGCTAAAATACTGTTAGATTTTTTAAGTATTGTCAAACTTAACTCTGCGTTATTCGCATCGCTCAAAATATAGCCGACATCACGTTAGACCAAGGTAAATGATCGTAGGTAGGGTAGGATTCAAGATCAAGTGGCACTGGATAAAAATATTGAAGTTACAACGTTCTAGTTTACGCATTTTACAATTATACGCGTATATTTTTTTTTGCTAAGGCGAGCATTTTAGGGTTAACCTGAATTGGTAAAATAATTTAGCTGGTGTGTTTAGCGTAGTCTCTGTTGGCTATCTATTCCTGGCATTTGGTCGCATGTCGCCGTGACATTAGCAGTTGCGATGGACAACCGGTTGCATTATGTCGAGTTATGTAAAGTGCTGTCAATAGAAAGCCGAACAGGGTAACATTATAGCTAATAATGTTATCTGTTTAACTTAAGGTAGCTAAGGTCAGATGGGAATATTTTTTTAGCTGAAACTCCAGTCCTGTCACAACGTATGAGATTGATATAAGCTGGAGAAATGCCGCGTGATTAATCCCATATATCCCTCATCGGTTTGAAGGAACGTTGCATGCGCAGTTGAGAAATATAGCCATAACCCGATTCCCGACATCCCTCTACAAACATAAAACGGCCCCGGGTAGACTTAAGAGCCGGAAGAGATTTCTTCGCTTCGTACTGTTTGTCCAGAACCAGCCAACTAAAGTAAGAGACAAGTTGTGGGCAGAACAGCACCCTCCACCACACGACTTCTTGAAACCTCAGGAACACCTGCCACCAAATTAAATGCGCTCAATCCTTTGTGCACCCAAGTAGGCTGCTGTAAATAGAACTTGGCACGATAGGGATTGTTAGATTTTCCCAATTGCCCTTATATCTACACCATTAAGGATCTGATGAGTGCCACTGATACCGCTGTGAACGTGGCCACCTACTGGGCACAAAATATCTAAGGGTCGAAAAGAAAAATCTCATATATATTGGCATTTCGATAATCGTATTAATTTGCTGATAGAATGGCACTTCTTCTAGAGCTTTCAGTTGCTACTCAGCGCATACGTGTTATTACTATTACCTTTTGAGCAATTTAGCAAAAAACCGGTCAACAATGAGTCGGACTCGAGCACCGAGGGTTCCGTACCACCATATAAGTTCCTATAAAGTGTACAAAATCAAGATCCTGAGCAACACTATAAAAAGATATGGGCAAATATAGATTTTCGAGAAAACTAAAAAAAAAATCCTTTTTGTTTTTCGCCAAATTTCGTGATTCTAGGCCAACGGGAACTACCTTATAGGTTTTCTACAAAAAAACCTATAGGGTACTTCTATATACACCTAATAGGGACTATAGACCCCAATATATAGACAAGAGTATGATCTTATAAGGGTTCTTTTTTACCTTTTGAGGTACGGAACCCTAAAAATATCTCTTTTACCCGAAAACAGCAAATCCAAAGAGCTTGAAAAATCATGTTCCATTCTTCAATTTTTTGCTTTGTCATATATTTATGCAAAGTTCGTTAATCAATTATCTGGCTATTAAAATCTCTATTCTTAATAGAGTCCTCCCATAACATATTTGTTTAAAAAATATTATGGTTTTATGATTTTTTCATAACACAATTGGTTCCTTTTATAGTCCATTACGAGTCCAAACAACTAATAAATTAATTTATTATTAATCAAACTAATAGTTTTTATTAGAATTTTATTAGTCCGTCACGATTTTGCTGGACCAATTCCGTTGAAGCACGAAATATAAATTATTTTAGGCCGGATTTTCAAACTGTTTTGAAGCAATTTTAAGTTAGATCTTTTGTGTTCTTATCCGAAGTAACATAGGATAAAGGGAAGGAAGATGATATTTTGGTGATGGATGATGATACCTATAGGAGTTTGGTATCTTCACCATACTGACATTTAATTTGTCTTCGCAATAGATTTACTTAATGGATGTTATTATTGATGTTCTATTCTTTTTAATCCAATTAGAACCACCAATTATCCACTTAAAGATAAACCACGAATAACTTTAACCTTCTATTAACAAGCTGGTTATAAATTAAGTGTTCATAAATAAAACATCACACTTGTTACTAAGTTTGGATGCAATTTGTTTGGTGACGCGAGACGCGCGCGGTTTCCGCAACAATCTAAGATATGCGTCCTTTTGCGTCAACTTGATGAACGAACTTTATTTCAAGTTTTTTTTGGTAAAATAGCTAACAAAGGAATGACATATTATTTCTAAGTATTTTATTTTTAACATTTTTAGGTAATAAAAAAAATCGTTCCGTTTGGGTTCCTTTGGGTACGGAACCCTAAAAATGGTTGTGACTTAGCAGTTATAGGACGAACGTTCGAACCCAGAAATGCAACATCACTGCCCTCAGAACGGCGAAGGAAAACATTGTGAGGAAACGAGACGAAATCTAGAATCCAAAGTTTCAAGACATGTTTGGAAATGTCCAAGAACATTGAGACACAAGACGAGCGGTGCACACACTCTCAAACAAAATTCTTCAAGATTAAAATTCAAAAACTTTAAAAAGTTCACCAACACATGACTGCATTAAGCTGACTTCAAGCATAACTTATTTAGCCAAACACGTCACACTAGATTAACTTATCAACCAGTATCCTACCTCCAATCAGCCATAGAGTCTGTAATCTCTATCGGTAATGATAATGACATAATCTGCGCCAATCCAAGGTAATATAGCGTTACGAGATAAAGCGCTTGTAATGAGGTTCTGAACAGCTGATTATATTACTATCTGAGATGTTATCAAAGGTGAATGTGAGCAACTTTGACAGCTTCGGGACATGGTACAGATAGACACAGTAGGTTCACTCCGCAAAATATGTAACTGCGTTAAGCTATAGCTGTGCAAGGATTTGCGAAAGAAACTTGTCTGTGTTTTCTACGTAGAAATGCTCTTCGGTAGGGATCATTTTTCTTGCTTGTACCAACTTAATCAGGACGTGTTAGCGCCTTCGGCATATTAGGAGGCTTAAAAATAACCGATCTGAAATCTCTAGTGCCTTTAGGATTCATCATCATCATCATATCAGCCGAAAGATGTCCACTGCTGGACATGGGCCTCTCCCAAGCGTCGCCACAACGACCGGTCCTGCGCGTCTCGCATCCATCGAGCTACTCGCGATCTTTAGGATTACTTGCTAATAAATGTATCAGCGATAGCTCCCAGTATCTGCCCTAATAGTACCCAGTGTCATTCTAACAGAAAACTATATTCGCAAACATTCGATTCGCGATCGCCGCGTTCAAATTAACGCGACCATCGCGAATTCGTGCGACACTCGCTTTCTATGAGGATGACAACGCGACGCCTCACACTTCGATGCTCTATTTAAGTTGAAATACGCTTGCTAGTCCAAATATAACATAACTGGTAATGCAATCATGCAAAATAACTCGCAAATCGGCAAAATAAAAGGAAATAATAACTTGAAATGCATATTTTTCTCACCAAGTGAGACTTCTGTGCATGTTTCTATTGATTCCCCGATCATAATCTAATGTTAATTATGAATGCAATGTCAATTTGAATACATTTGTCATTCATTTAAAGCTTCTTCGACTGATGATTTTTAAATGTTAGGCTTTAAAGCTGCTTGAGAGATTGTAGTATTTTATGTTTGAGACGTTGATACGACTGAAGGTAATACGTAAAAAATTCGATTGCTTTTGTAATTTTATTAATTTTATTTTGCGGTTGTAAATCTTGTTTCTAATGGCAACCTTCAATTATTTTATATGTCTTCGAATAATAGTATCCATTCCAATAATATTATTACGTACAAAATTATTTATGAATCGAAAACTTAGCACATCAATGATTTACGTGGACTTTCATACCAATTTTGGAGTCATTAGTTTTAGGGTTCCAAACATCCGTAGGATCACTCTGGTTTGTCTGTTCGTCTGTCACAGCCAATTTTCTCCGGATGTACTGGACCTATTATGTTATTTGGTAAAGAAAGAAAGAAAGAAACTGTGACACAAACATACGCGTTACGTAAATTAATAAATTTTGAGTATGGGACCCCATACTCAAAATTTATTCATTTTAGTTATCTTTTCTTTTGTGTAACAAACTAGAAAAAAAAATATCAAGCTATACCGTGTGACATATCAAATGAAAGGGTCAATGCGAGGGTTTTAATCATTTTTTTTTTAATTATTAAAGTAATTACTTAAAGTTATTCAAGAAATTAGACGAAAAATTACCATTCGGGCCCCTTGTCTCCGAAACTACTTAAAAAAAATATAAAAAATGAAAAAAATTGTTATTTATCTATAGATTATACGAAAACCTATAAGAAGCATATAGTGTTAAAATAACATTTTACAATAACGAAATTCGTTCGGAACCTTTTGCATGCGAGTCCGACTCGCAAATGATTTTTCTCATCAAATAACTCCTCCCGCTTTGGGTGAAGCAGAAGGGAGTGTCAGACTCTTACTGACTAAAACCCATCCGCGTTTCTCCCAGTGCCCTTTGCGTTCCAGGGTACGATGCCTCTTTCGAACGAAGTCCGCAGTCCCAGCAGGCACTGGCCCTAACGGGCCCCGTCTTTTTTGCTGACAGCTCTTTGAGGCACGCGTGAAACACAGCGCGCCGTCCACCCGGACCTGGTTCTGATCAGACGGCGAGCCACCCAATGCTCGCCGTCCGCAGGCTCGCGCTTACGGTGGCCGAAAATCGCCCTGCGACTCCCGACGCCCGGGGCGTCTTCTTCTGTTGCGGCGGCTGGGGCGTGAGGTTTCCCTTTCTCTCACACGTTCGGCTTCCTCCTTTGCTAGCATTACTGCTTCGCAGAAGGAGGTGACCGCTTCCTATGTCTCCTCGCTTCGGACCATAGCTTGAACCAGGGCCGGACGCGAGAGATCGCCGCCGCCGATCGCCTCGGCGAGGACACGGCGGTGCTCCGCCCAAGCAGAGCAGACCTCAACCGTATGCTCCACCGTGTCCTCCGGGCGATCCTCGCAGTGTTGACATCCGGGCGTATCCTCCCGCCGTATTCGAAACAGGTACCTCCCGAAACAACCGTGTCCGGTGAGTACCTGCGTCAAGCGGAAAGTAAGGACGCCGTGGCGCCGCTCTAGCCACTCCTCAAAGAGGGGACTTATCGCCGCAATTGTGGCGTGACCAGCGCTGGGTTGGGACAGTCTTTGTCTCCATACTGCCATGAGATCCTGCCGGAGCTCCGTCCGCCGTACTGCGTTTTGCCGCGGCAGAGGAGTCTCGCCCCGGCGTAGCACTTCCAGGCGCCATTCGTAAATGAGTGCGAGGGCTCTCGCCTCTAGATCCCATGGCGGCAGTCCGGCAAGGAGGTTCGCCGCCTCGCCAGAGACCGTGCGGTATCCCCGGAGAGGCCGGATGGCCATGACCCTCTGGGACGAGTTGAGGTAACGGGCAGGTCGCTTCCTCAAAGTAGGCGCCCACACCGGCGCCCCATAAAGGGCCATGGACCGCACGATCCCCGCGTAAAGCCTCCGGCAGGAGGCGTTTGGACCCCCTAGATTGGAACCCTACCTATGGACCTACCTAATTTAAAGTTAACAAAAATGGATTTCAATATTCTATGTAATTGTAAGTAGCAACCTGAAACAAGTGAGGTAACTGCAGCTTACTATTAGCTCATACGCAGAACGCAGTTAACGAAAGGTTAACCGATTCGTTTGAACGCGTGTCAAATATTTAAGTAGCGAGTTAGTGAGGATTACTATAGTTCACGCTAACTTCTAATGTACACAAGGCCGAATTCACGGCTTAGTTTGCAAATATTTTGCAATTTTAACATTGATAAAAGCTGGTAAACTGGCGATTGTCAGATTGACTTTTGTGGCCCATGGACCGCTCATTTTTCACAAGGTTTTATTTATTTATTTAGTCTTCAGTAGTGGCATATGGGGGACTCATGGCTAAAAAATAACAGCCGCACATGTCGATCTTCAAGGTTAAGCAACGCTTGCCGAGGTTGGTCTGTGGATGGGTGACCATCTTAACATACCGAGTTATCTCCGTGCCTCGGAAAGCACGTTGAGCTGTTGGTCCCGGCTGTGATTTGTAAAACTTAGGCAGTCGTTACGGATTGTCAGAAGCCAGTAAATCTGACTCCAGTCTTGCCAAGAAATACCGTGTTGTTACCCATTTAATGGGTTGTGGAAGTCTGGTAGGCGGCCGCTTCACGTAAAATACTGGTATTCAGTTGAATCCGGTTTGACTGGAAGCCGACCCCAATATAGTTGGGAAAAGGCTAGGCAGATGATGATGATGATGATTATTGTAACAAGGCATTTTGTACCAGTCAACCTTTGGGTGAAAAAGACTATATTGTAGTAAGTGGTACAATAAATAAATAAACAATATAAAAACTGGACCAACCAGGTAAACCCAGGTACCCTATGCGAGATAGTTGGTAACACCAAGGCGTTGCTGGCCTTCCTTGAGGAGCCGGGGTGGATCGAATGACGCATTTGTCCCACCTGGACGCAAAATACGCGCTTAGTCGTGGATTTGCGGAAACCAGCCCGATTTACATACATACAAACCGGACAAGAGCGAGTTGGAATCGCCCACCGAGGGCTTCGTACAAAGTACAAAATTAAATATATAACTTTGAATAAACACTATTTTTTATGAATTAATTACAAATGTATAGTTTCCAGACTTTTTGAAAATACCCTATACATTTTGATTCCCTTGAGAGTGTCGAAATATACGTTTTTTACGGCATAAACGGCCGTATCTTTTTTTTACGTTAACATAGAATTTTGTTTTTTTCACAGCTTCAAGGGACTACAGACTTGAGTATATGATTTAAATTTCTCTCTCTTACCTCACTCGATACCTTTTCGCGTTCCCAAGATAAAGGGTCTTGACAGGCAGACGGACGGACGGAAACAAAGTGATCCTATAGGTAAAGGTTCTGTTTTGACCTTCTGAGGTACGGGCCCCTAAAAACAGTGAAATTACGATAAGACTGAAGGCTTCTTCTTATCGTGTGAGCAGTAAGGTCTAACAACCCCGCACACCCTAGTGTCAGAGTTTCTAAACCGCCTCAAGGACCTCTGACATGGTCTATTTGACGACCACCATTTGGCGACCGGGACCACCGGTTTATGCGTGCCTTCTGACGCACGGAATCATCTTTTTATCAGACAATCAGGTGATTCAAGCCTGCAATGTCCTAGCCAAACTGGAAACAACTTTACAAAGTATGCTTCCCGTGGGAATCGAACCCACGACCACCGGGTCACAAGGCAAACGCCTAAACCACTCGACCACGAAAGCTACAGTGTGAGCATCGACAGACTGGGCAGACCCCAAGCCTTATAAACATAGAATTCTAAAAGCCCTTCCACTCGATATCACATCACACATAGAGGAAGGAGATTGGTTTACAGAGGTATTGTGAGAGACCACCGGACATTGGCGACTTACTAGTTACAGAGAAAAGGCTCCCATAGACAGGCGCTATGCGACAATACGACAATGAGAGAATTTTTTATAAGGTAGTCAGCCTCAATATTGATCTATTATTCGAACTAAGATATGGAGTACTTTAATCTGGATATTTTGAAGTGAAAACTTCTTTAGTGGCGTTGTGCACTTTTTGTGATGGGTTAAAAATGTTAAACTCGCGTCAGGACACGTGATCTGATCCAAAATTCGTAAGACAGAGGTAGAGGAGAGAGTATTCAAGGTTTCACTTCTGCCGGCACTCCCGGAGTGCAACCCGTTGTTTGTTTGATACAGAACCGCTGTCCGTCCGTCCGTCCGTACGTCTGTCTGTCAGCGGGCTGTAAGGTGCGTAAACGTAGGTAGATATCTGAAATTTTCACAAATTATGTAGGTATTTCTATTGCCGCTATACCTATCAACAAATAATAAAAAACTAGGCTTTTTATACTAGTCCGACTCGCACTTGGCTGGTTTTTCCAACTATTGAATTATTTAAATGGATGATTCCGCAACACCATGGCAAGACTGGTGTCAGATTTTTTTGGCTTCTGACTATCCGGAACTATTGTCAAAGATCCAAAAATGATAGCCGGGACCAACAGCTTAACGTGCTTGCCACAAGCACGGAGGAATCCCGTTATGATAATATCATGATAGATCACCTATCCACGGACCGACAAAGGTTTATTTTTTTAAAGTTTAATTACCACAATAATTCATCATTTTCAATTGAATATGAACTTCAAGCCCGTTCCATCATCGGAACACAAGACTGACAAGACGGACGGCGATGCGCCACCGGTACATGGTAGGCACACGCACAAAACGTTTTGGGAACACATTCATAATGCGCTAAGGAGTGGAATTCCCTGCCGGAGTCTGTGTTTCCTGATAACTACAACTTGGGAGTCTTTAAGTCAAGAGTGAATAGGTTACTTCTAGGCAAGCGTGCTCCATCTTTGGCCACATCATGTCTTTGGCCATGAAGTGAGATAGTGGTCATACGCGTGCCTATTAATAGTATAAAAAAAAACTTTAAACAGTAGTACCTGCCATGCGACCATTGTATGTGGCTACAGACTGATCTAGCGACAATAGCGGGTCTTATAATATAAGACCCGCTAGTACTGTTATATTATAACAGTACACAAGTAAGTATTACAGGTTGCTCGCTAACCAGTCTGCGGTGACTCACAGCGTAATGTCAACAGCTGCTTAGTTAAGTTAACAGTCAGTACGGTTTAGATAGGTAGCTTTAGCCAGATTTTTTAAAACTAACTTGTTAAAAATTAGCTCTTTCCTTTAGTTTGCCATGTATTATTACTTCTCAGAATTTGATCCTGATTAGTTACACTTTCGGATGGTGTCAAAATACAGTGCTTTTTTTTCAAAATCAACTAGTTCGATTCCTGGGAAGGAAAAACGATTTTTCAAAAATCCAAACATGCAGTTATAGTTTTCATTAAAAACAGGCTCGAGACTCCTTTCAGTGTTTTTAGATATTCTTTATAATTTCGGCACACTTAAAAAAATCACCCTGTATAAAAGAATTGTACATGTTCAGGTCGACGGATGCAGGCCGCGGGAACCCGCTAGATGCGAGACGTAGGAAGGGTCGATATGACGACACTTGGGGGAGGCCTATGTCCAGCAGTAGATGTCTTACGGCTGATATGATGATGATGATTAACGTTCCAGTATGGTGGGACCTAATCAATATATTAGGAAGAGAAAAAAAAACAAAAAAAAAAAAATATATATATATATTGGCAAGAGGTGAGGGCGTCGACAATGTGATGTTCATAAAAAGCTTAAAATAATATGGAGTTGACAAGTGCTGCCGAAATCTCGAGAGATCAATCTCTTACATGATTTATACTTCGGCAACTTGTAACACTATTAGATAGTCACTTTCGGCTGTCTCGGCCCCTTTATTACCATCATGAAAGGTAAAGTATAAGCTATCAAAGCTACACATTATCAGTTATCTAAATTGTCATAAAGTATTTGTAGTATGCTCTCAATCTTAAGGCGCAATCACACAACATACGCCAGTGACCTTGAAGGAACAAACCGCACACTCGTTTCACACCAACGCCACCCAAAGCTTTTGTACTTTCCTTATTATGCTGTCTTTAAAAAAAAACCGTATATAAAAATGGAAGATAGGTAATTAAATTGTCTTTGAGCAAATTCCATTAAAAACGCTCGGCGGTTTTGGTCCGATGGTCGTTTTTATGTCCGTGTTAGACATAACTTTACAAATTAATTATACTATGTTGAACGAATAAAACTCAAAATATTCTTATATCAAATGATTAAGAAAATTGTCTTATGAAACATATATTTTCAAAAAATTACAACTAGATTTGAGACGTGATGATCATTTAAAAATCAGCTACTCTCAGATATCTCCGCTTAAATTATATTCCATTTGAAGTCTAAACCCAGAAAAAATGCACAGTTCCTGTAGGTTTAGTGAAGCAGCAGAAAAAGTATATAAACAATATAAAAAACACATAACACAGACACACATATAAAATCAGATAACTGGAAATATTGTTAAATAAACTAGCCGAGCAATTTTGACATGCGAGAGTTACAATAAATTATAAAATACTTTAATTATACGAGTGTTACATCAACTACTGACTACCAGACAAGAATCTCAATTACCAATAAACATCTGAACTCCCACGCATCACTTTTATTTAACTATAAGATCTATAACAGACAATATAGAGTTGCGCTCACGTTCGATCTCATGAAAGCTTGACATTTGCACTTGACTCATCCCAAATGCCATAGCCGTTTCGACAGGTAGGTGTCGCAAACAGACGAACAGACTAACTAGTAATGACACGCGTTCCACATGGTTAATAGTTCGCGCTATGATAGATCATATCACGATTATTATCCGTAATTGCGTAGGAAAGAGTTATTGTATGTAATGTTGGCTGGTATTTTGCACTGCAAACGAGTTTGGTGAATAATTCCAATAAGGAAACTATGCAAAAGTACCTAAGTCATAATTACCTTTACATATTTGTAAAATAGCTGTCGTGGGTTTTTGAACTTGATAAAAAAATCACAATTGCGATGGCGCAACTACTCGTATTTGTCACGACTGGGGAGGTAAAGTACAGATCCAACGGCTTGACGCGCTTCCGAGACCTCCCGTATGTCATTTTCAGGTCGCTACTGCAAAATTCATAATGGAAAATCCCGGTAACACTTTTTGCCTTACCTAGGTATTGTACCCAGGACCTCACACTCAGCAGAGTCGCTTGGGGCCAGGCGACCACGGGACAATCGTATGGTATTAGGTCTGTAAAGAGCATTGAAAAAGCCTAGTTTCGCATGGCATGAGTCTCCGTCTTACAAATGACATAACGAGAAATGGGTGTCAATTATCCCACGTACCAGGATTACGGAATAGTTCGAAAGAACATGAGAATCAACTCCTATAACATAACATTGCCACAGTAATCTGACTCACGTACTTCCTCTCACCTCAGCACAATCTCACGCGCCACTCGCTCGTGTCCTGTGAAGTATGTGTCGGTCGTTAAGATGCAGACGACTCTTAGATCGCGGTGCGTGACCATATTTCAGCGCCTCATTATGTGCGTCGGATGATCGATGACACTGTAATACAAAATTGTGATGACACTGCTAGTATTTATGCTTAAGGTAGGTGTGGTTTTATCATACGATAGTTTCAGTACAGGAATCAAGTCCATTAACCAATACTGCAGTGCGATTCTATAAACATGTAGAAGTGAGGGCTTGGGTGAAGTGATCACAAATTTAGCTGTCCATCTATGTAATCAAGATGGAATGACTGCTCACTTCGAGCCTGTAGTCATGTCGTAAACATGTCAAAAATTTAAACATGTCGAAGTGAGTGGACATCCCACCCACACGCACAAAACGTTTTGGGAACACATTCATAATGCGTACAGCTAAGGAGTGGAATTCCCTGCCGGAGTCTGTGTTTCCTAATAGCTACAACCTGCGAGTCTTTAAGTCAAGAGTGAAAAGGTTACTTCTAGGCAAGCGTGCTCCATCTTCGACCACATCATCGCTTACCATCAGGTGAGATAGTGGTCAAACGTGTGCCTATCAATAGTAAAAAAAAGAAATGTTTATAGAAGGCTGACCTACACCATCTTACTTCTATTCACACTGGAACGGCTGAGCGGCTCTGGATGATGCTTGGCACGAGCCTGGAATAACAGATAGGCTACTTTTATCCAGGGTTAGGTTCCCTGGGTAATATCCGAAACTCACGCGGGTGAAACCCCTTTTTTTTCAGGATGCGAAATCACCAAATGACTCCTCCCACTCTACATGAAGCAGAAGGGAGTGTCAGACTTACTGACTAAAACCCATCCATGTTCCTCCTAGTGCCCTGCGTTCCAGGGCCGCGGTGTCTCTTTCGAACAAATTCCGCAACCCTGGCAGGCACTGGCCCTAGCGGGTCCTGACTTCTATACTGACAGTTCTTTGAGGCGCGCGTGGAACACAGCGCGCCGTCGACCCGGGCTTGGTTCTGATCCAACCGCAGGCCCGCACCTACGGTGGCCGGGAATCGACCTGCGACTCCCTACGCCCGGGGCGTCTTCTTCTGTTGCGGTGGTTGGGGCGTGAGGTTTTCCTCTCTCTCACGCGTTCGGCTTCCTCCTTTGCTAGCATTACTGCTTCGCAGAAAGAGGTGACCGCTACCCATGCCTCCTTGCTCCATGGATGACCATGGATTGACCCAGGGCCGGACGCGAGAGGTCGCCGCCGCCGATCGCCTCGACGAGGACACGGCGGTGTTCCACCCAAGCAGGACAGACCTCCATCGTATGCTCCACCGTGTCCTCCGGGGCGGGTGAAACCCCTGGCAGTATCTATTATGTGCAGTATTTTTGGAGCAGGAATAAAAGCTACACGGCTGACATCAGCAATGACAGTGATTCTACTAGCAATTCAAGTACGCGTTTCATTTTCTTTTTTAGGAGGATCTTCTTCGAACGAAATTGAGTAACTTTTTATAAAACATCTTTGAAGTGTCCTCAAGTCTAACTGACCTTGGCCTATAATACTAAAAATCTAGAAATTTAAAAACTGGTTATTATGAAGAGCCCACGTTTTTGCACCATTTATAAATTTTATTATTATGTCCATAAACTACTTTTAATGATCTTCCTCGTTCGTCAGTCTCCTCCAACACAATATAATGCATTCCAAAAATCTCTCGAAGGATAATAATATCATTTCAATATTAATAATTTAAAAGCGATTCCTAAAAGGTTAATCTGGGCATTATTAACATTTCCATAGATATTTAGTGTTATTGGTGTAGTGGATGTAGTGACCTGGTTGCCGCAAGGTCCTTGTTCGATCCGTGTCGGTCATCCGATTTATGGATAGATAGGTATGACCGTGGTCCTGGTGGGCTATCTCCATAGAAAAACTTAATTAAGACTTAAGAAGAAAATTAAATTAAAACAAAATTGTTTATGGTTTAATTACATATGTATAGTTTTCAGACTTTTCCTATACTTGTTGTATAAGACATGATAAATTGTCAAGATCAATGGGAAATACCTATATTTTGATTCTCTCGAGAGTGTCGAAATATACGTGTTTGCGGCATAAACGACCGTATGTTTTTTTAACGTTACTTACTCGTAGATGGTTGATTTTTTCACATCTGCAACGCGTTATAGACTTGAGTATATGATTTTTATTTTAACTTGATACCTCCACGCGTTCCCAAGATAAACAGTCTTGACAGACAGCCGGACGGACAACAAAGTGATCCTATAAGCGTCCGTTTTTTTTTCCTTTTGAGATACGGAACCCTAAAAAGAGCGATCTAATAATTTTAATCAACCTCTAGTCTTCAGGTACTAGAACTCTGGGATCTGGACTAGGTATATATTTGGGAGCTGGGGTTTGTTGTTTCGTATCTCTTAGTTCACTAGGCTTCTAACTTTGCCATAGCCTGTAGACTGCAGGTGTAGATCCTATGATTAGTGCATTCAGCCGAAAGACGTTACCTACTGGACTTAGGCCTCCTCCAAGTGTCGCCACATCAACCGGTCTAGTGCGTCTCGCGTCCAGCAGATTCCGTCCACCTTGTGGGAGGTTTTCCTTCGCTACGTCTTCCGGTACGTGGTCACCACTCCAGAACCTTTTGACTCCATGGACTATCTGTTCTGACGGATGGACGGACAGCAGAGGCTTAGTAATAGGGCTCCGTTGGTTACCCTTAGGGTACGGAACCCTAAAAAAAATTGATACGACGTCTAGGTCATAAACATCATGGGTTCCGGAATTTGTTCGAACGAGTCACCGCAACCCTGGAACGCAAAGGTTATTTGGTTTTAGTCAAGTACGAGTCGGACACTCCCTTCCAATCCCCCCGGAGCGGAAGGAGTCATTTGATAATTTCCCATCCTTAAAAAAAGTAGTATATATGCAGTTATCAATCAATTAGGTACCAATAAAAATATAGAAATTAACAAAACAGTGCCAAAACTGCATCTTGTTGAATTATGTCATATTTTATTGCATTTCTCACACATAATAAAATTAATTGTCTGGAATTCGCACCTCCTTACATAAAACTTAGATAATACTTGCCATTGCAATCGAGTGGTCTCCTAAAATCTGAAACTGATAAAATTTTCGCAAATATACAGACATTTTTATATATTGATTTTGCAAACTAGTTTATAAGCGTATTACACATCAGTGCTAAACACTTCCTGCTATATTTTTTTACTAATCCGTAAAATATTTGACAATTTGAATCGGTACCAATAAAAAAATAACAAATCAAACTGGATATTTTTAAGTGAACAAAAAGGATTTGGTACCTACCTATACATAAATATTAGATTTATTTGACAATAATTTGAAATCAAAACAACTATTATGGTCAAAAATAATGAAGGCGGAAGAGACTAAAGGCATCAACATTAAAGAGACATAAATTCAAACATTGGTTACGATTTTTCTCTCAACGGTTTTAAACAAAATTAAAAACAAGAACGAGATTTGTCGAGCACTTATATTATAACAGCTATACTTACGTAGAGCTAATGGCCATCTCTATGCAAAGAATCAGATACAAAAACGGTGTAAAAAAATGTATTTATTATTACTTACTACCTGCTGCACAAATGATACTCATCAGAGAATAGAAAAGACTTGATTCGTATAATAACATTTAAAATTATGGTAAGAGTCAACTTGTCATCTTTCTGATTGATTGCAACAACGATAGAGGACATCACAGCATTTGCACACGAATACCAATGTCAACACCAACAAATATCACAATTATTGTCAGTCAAAAGAAATAATAACATGTAATTAATAATTGGCAATGACATTGACAGACTGTCAGCCCATCACTAACGCCCACTTTATTGAGTAACACGTATAATTTCTATGCCACATCACTAGCTAGCTACAAACTTAGGTATTCACACTTACAATCGCATACTCTAAGAAGCCAATCAAAAATTCTCCATACTCTATCATAAAACATAATTCAAATTCTTGATTGTCTGTCTAACAAAAAAGCCCAGTGCATACTACAGACAACCTTGCAAGCTTTCTAGCATATAGAAATACCATCAAAATTTCTTACAACACGGTATAAAGGCTAAACTACACTGGAATGCCGCGATTTCACGCGCGTTGCCGATGCGACACGTTCACCTTGACACGGTCCTAATGTCGCGCGTCTTCGCATAATTAGAAAAAGATAAAAGTATAACTCGCTTAGATCGCGCGTATTGTTAACTCATCCACCCGTTAGACGCGTGATCGAGTGGCGTGCGTGTGCGTTGTCTAATTCAGCACGATCGATATTGGTGACTCGATATTATATGAGTAATTCATTGTTTTAATTTGTTTTTTTCGCAGTGCTCCTGTCTAACCATTTCATATTGGAAATGGTTTTATCCAAAACTTTGACGCCATCATTATTACCATCGACATAAAAGAAGATAAAAAGTTGGTTAGTTTTTCTACTACTAGAAGAGTTGTGTTTATGAAGATCAAACTTTCAACAGAATCAACGATTGCGGTAGGTAGTGCCGTTGTGCAATATCTGTACTTTCTACAATTCAAAAGTACGAGTTTTCCTGTGCCGCTATTAATTTTATTAACAAAAATCCCGTGTGACCATGTACCCGCGCACTTACCACTGATCAACGGACGTTGTCGGCGATGTGTGACCAGCGTGTAGACGCCCACCCGTGGCTTATGGCCATATCGTTACCACACCACACCGCGGTCCCACGTGGCTTTTAAGGCGCAGATTATACGGCTCAGTAGCTGATTTTAACATGAGCATCACATCTAAACGGCAAGTCGCTGTTTTTTGAAAATAAATTATGTTATATTAGACAATCTTTTTAAGAATTTGGTATATGAAAAATTTAGTTTTATTTGTTCAACATAGTGCAATCAATTTGTAAAGTTATGGTAAGTTATGGTGTGGTAGTTAGGTATACCATCGGACCAAAACCGCTGCGTATTTTAATGGAATTTGCACTATCTCAAAGACAATTTAATAATTAATTTAATTCCTTTTCCTATACGGCATTTTTTAAGTCATAGAATAATAAAG
This sequence comes from Lacanobia oleracea, assembly GCA_950371165.1. Taxonomy (NCBI): domain Eukaryota; kingdom Metazoa; phylum Arthropoda; class Insecta; order Lepidoptera; family Noctuidae; genus Lacanobia; species Lacanobia oleracea. The sequence continues at coordinate 1,797,850 of OX493387.1, forward strand.
AAATTATAAAAAAACTACTGATTTTTGGGTCGCGCGGGTGTGAAACGAAAACGGGTGCGCGTTTTGTTCCCCCAAGGTCGTTGGCGTATGTCGTCGTCCTAACTATGGATACCACATCTAATTATACGCTTTGCTGGTAATTCAGACGGTTTTTTTTATGTCGACTGGAATAATTTAGCGATGTAATGAACAAGATATAGAACCTATGCAGTCATTGTGTGTACCTAGATACGTGAGTATTAATTTAAATAAGTTTGTCCGTTGTTTCTCCCCACAGAGTTAATAAATGGCCACGTCGCGTCCCGGCAGTGACTATAGAAACGTTACCAATAACATTCGTACACGCTCATTCTGCAGTTCTGCACTGAACAGAAGTTACGGCTATCATAAGTATATTCAAAATTGTCAGAGGTCTTCATAGGGTAGATGAGTAAAAATCTATAAGTCCTTCAGTTACGTCATCACAAACATTGGACACGTATTTATTTCTTTTCTCACGTAAACAAAACATAAAGTTGATTCAGTGCGTTGAAAAATTCGAGTGAAGATGCGTCTGGGTACACTTTTTACCTAAACGTGACGTTACAAGTCAAACTTTATCCTAAACTTTGATGCGTTTTATCTCTGACATTTTTATTAGGGTTCCGTACCCATGGGTAACCAACGGAACCCTATTACTAAGCCTCCATTTTCACAGAGTGCGCAGTTCTATTGCCGCTATAACAACAAATAAAAAAATTGAAGTTAAAAATTAAAGGGAGCCCTTTAGTATAGTATCAGTATAATCAGCTTATAATGTTCCCACTGCTGGGACACAGGCCTCCTCTCGGTGAGAGCGAGAAGGGAGCCCTTTCATTATTAATAAATACAAGAAACGTGTTTTTTTTTCGGTTTATGGTTCGGTTCATGTTAGAGCCTGACTCGCACTTAGCCGGTTTTTTATTGATTTGAAAAAGCGATAAATACGATTGGACAAAAAATAAATACTAGCGACGGAACAGAATCGTATTTTATTACTCAGAAAATATCTCTATTTCTATTCTATGAGTAAACGTTAGCAATACAGTAACCACAGACGCATTTCGACGCTCTGTGTTACTTACTAGATCATTAAAAACAAACTAAAATATAGCATCAAAAAATTCATCCTCAACGCTGTCAGCTGGTAATGTGCCCAAGAGACTGGCGGCATTGCCACGTTGAATGGCAATGCTTAATCTTTGCCCAAAGTAAAAGCCAGCTCTTGGGTCACGGGAAGTGTCAACCAGCCGTTTCGAAATTTCTTTGAAAAGGCTGTGAGCACAAGGGCCCCACGGCCCGAGGGTTTCAACCCCAAACGGCTCGAAAATATAATTACCAATAAGGTTACTATATTTCCGCCGCTTGAGGATTTCCGCAGCCGCAGCGGCAGCGCCAGCACAACACGATGAACTAGGAAGATGGGATGGCGCAAGAGTATCGACACAGGTTGCGTCCCACACTAAAGGCCTACCCATCTTCCAAGGAAACAAAGACATGCCGTCCGGTCTTTTGCCATCGTCGATCATTAAAATAACTTTGCTCTTCATTGTTTGATCTTCATCACCATGTAGTAGTATACAATATATCCAAGAATATACGTAATCCCTCTTAAGGGGGCATTGTACTTATCATTATGAACAACTTTTACTCCACCAATGACGAAATTGCGATAAAAAAATCAGATGTTCAGTACATTTTGTTGAGTTATGCGCACGTGAATGTATGGGGGAGGCGATGTTTTTTTGCGATTTAAGTGGTGGTCTCATAGTGAAAGTTGTTCATAATGATGCGTACAATGACCCCTTAAGAGGTATTGCGTTTATTCTGTTACAGGTTACATTTCATCATCTGCATAGATTACGGACCCAGATTTCTTACCGCAACGCGGCCGTGCTAAGATCTCTAGATTACTAAAACCCCAGACTGATGTCTGGGTGGAACTTTTATCCGAGTGGCAATGTAGGTGGGAAAATTCCATCAAAGGCCGTTGCAGGATCCAAGACAGTTGAATCGTTTCTCCGGGACTCGTCGGGTTCCATTGGCTCGGCGTTTTTCTGGTGGTCGCCACTGTTGATTCTGGCTTTCAGGAGTTGCAGTGGTTGGGAATGTGTGGCGGGCTTGTCCTATCTGCCTAGCCTTTTCCCAACTATATTGGGGTCGGCTTCCAGTCAAACCGGATTCAGCTGAATACCAGTGTTTTACGTGGAGCGGCTGCATACCAAACCTCCACAACCCATTAACTGGGTAACACGGTACGTCTTGGCAAGACTGGAGTCAGATTTACTGGCTTCTGACAATCCGTAACGACTGCCAAAGATCTACAAATGACAGCCGGGACCAACGGCTTAACGTGCTTTCCGAGGCACGGAGGAAACTCGGTATATTAAAATGGTCACCCATCCACAGACCAACCTTGGCAAGCGTTGCTTAACCTTAAAGATCGACCCGTGCGGCTGTTATTATTTAGCCACGAGCTCCTCGAGTTACAGGTTACATTTCCTATCTTTGTATTAATTTTAATAGCGTTCCTGTTTTTTCTTTTAATCCACATTGCACCTACCAATATTATTCTTTTTTTTTTTTTTTTACTATATATAGGCACGCGTTTGACCACTATCTCACCTGATGGTAAGTGATGATGTGGTCGAAGATGGAGCACGCTTGCCTAGAAATAACCTATTCACTCTTGACACTCCCAGGTTGTAGCTACGCCAGGTTGTATTCTTTGCATCACCCAAAGTTTGACTGGCCGAAAATATCTCAGGCATTAAGACCGCCTCTGTACATCTATGTTCGTAAAGTATTAAATGAATTAATAATCATAATATCAGCCAAGTCGTTCACTGCTGGACATAGGCCTCCCATCTCATCATCTTCATTGTTTACTTCCAATCATATCCTTGAAGCTGATTTATTTTTCTCTGAATTAACATAATACTCTTAATAAATATTCAATAATCATTTAAAAATAGATTTCAATCTATAAAAGTTGTTGATCTTTACGTTGGGACCTGCATTTGCATTATTAATGCACTTTAATGATTCATTATAGATTGTGTTTTAAAGCTTTTAACATAATTGTTGTTTCTACATATTTTAGAACTCAATATTTTCAATCATTACGCAAAAATGCCAAAGATCACGATTATGAAGGCGATATATCTTTAGTTTAGTAGTCATGTCTAGTCGAGAGGACTATAGGAAACCTACCCTTTTATGAGGTTTCCGTATCCGACAGATAACCGACGGAACCCTATTACTAAGCCCCCGCCGTCAGCTTGTCCATTCGTCCGTCCGTCTGTGATGTTGTTGAAATTTTCATAGTGTGTATTTCTATTGCCACCATAACAACAAATAATTTAAATCCAAAATTTTAGGGGCTCCCATACAAGAAACGTGTTTTATTTATTTTTTATTGTACGGAACCCTTCATGTGAGAGTCCGACTCGCACTTGCCCGGTTTTTTATAAAGCAGAAGATACATTTCTCAAACTGCGCACACGCAAATTCTTTAACCCAAATTATGATGAAATGCATGTATTTACTTTGAGTGTGGGCCGATATTTATTAAACCCAATCTCTTTTATTGAGAAATGGACAAACAATGGACAGCTAAGCTTGTGTCACTAAGTTATTGCTTAAATATTTTAAAAGCGATCTCTCGCAATTTAACTTGACAAGTTTAAAGGTGACTCGTGAGTGAAATCGTTGAAATAATACAAACAGTGCGTGATGTGTGTCATCAGTGAGTGATGTGTGATTTTAATTATAGACGGCATTATGGGATATGGATTGCATTGTATAGTTATGTAATTTATTGGAACAATAATGGCAAAAAGGTGTTTGACGTGACCTTTAATCGGCTATGGTTTTGGGCTGGTCTATTGAAATAGAATTTTACTCGGACAACGGATAGATAAGACCAATCCACATCCTACTTAAAATAGCTGAAACGACCATCTATGTCAAAACGTGGGGAATTAAAGGGGTTTTTGATTGTTTTCGAATGCGATTAGAATGCGTAACGTGTTTAAAAAAGGCTTGAATGGCCACGGTGTTTTATTCTCTTGTTATTTTCTGTCGATAACTCTATAGTAAAAACACACAACCACGAGATAAAACGACATAGTTAATAGGCAAGGCATCAGGGTTGCCACCCGTACTTTATTATAAAGTACGTTAATTCGGGTAATTGTACTCTATACTTTGTGAGAATAATAAAGTACGCGAAAATTACTTTATTTCGCATCATTTGGTTTCTGAGGGATTCATTTCACATAATTACAAAAAAAGGTTGGTTTTAAAAAGAACTACACGATCAGATACATAGTAAGTACAAGAAGATTTTTCAGAATTGTCAATTGCACAAACATTATAGCAAGTAAGTATTTAAAAAGACTGATGGTAATTTTTCAAAGTATAAAGTTATTTTATTTTCCTGTCGATTCCTGCCATGTCAGCATTCACAGAGTATTTTTTTTTCTGTGATAAATAGCAAATGGCAAGAATCGACAAGCGTCTGAAATCTGATAAAAAACCGGCCAAATTCGAGTCAGACTCTCAAACGAAGGGTACACGTTTCTTTTATGGGTGCCCCTTTAATTTTAAGTTTAATTTAATTTTCATTATTTGTTGTTAAAGCGGCAATAGAAATACACACTGTGAATTTCAACGGTCTACCTATTACGGTTGTTGAGATACAGCCCTTTGACTTTTTTTTTTTTTTTTTTTTACTATTGATAGGCACGCGTTTGACCACTATCTCACCTGATGGTAAGCGAGGATGTGGTCGAAGATGGAGCACGCTTGCCTAGAAATAACCTATTCACTCTTGATTTAAAGACTCCCAGGTTGTAGCTATCAGGAAACACAGACTCCGGCAGGGAATTCCACTCCTTAGCTGTACGCACTATGAATGCGTTCCCAAAACGTTTTGTGCGTATGGGTGGGATGTCCACCATATACCGGTGGCGCATCGCCGTTCGTCTTGTGGTCCGATGATGGAACGGGCTTGGCGGAATTAAATTATGCAATTCCGTCGCACATTCCCCAAAATGCAACCGGTAAAAAACCGACAGGCTAGCAACTCGTCGTCGATGTTCAAGACTTTGGAGCTTCGACGCGACGAGCCTCTCATTGCCGATGATCCTCTTGGCTCGTTTCTCAATTGACTCAAGGGCATCAAGCTGGTATCTGGCAGATCCATCCCAAAGATGAGAGCAGTATTCCATACACGATCGAACTTGCGCTTGATAGAGTTTGAACAGCTGTTCCGGCGTGAAGTACCGTCTCACCTTAGCCAGAATCCCCAACTTCTTTGCAGCCACTTGAGCTTTTGCCTCTATGTAAGGGCCAAAATTGAGAGTAGATGTTAATGTAACCCCAAGAAGCTCAAGATGGTCGGTTATCGGCACGGTTTCACCGCGGAAAGATGGAGCTGGGCGGAATTGGCTCCTTTTGGCGGAAAATAGACACGCTTGGGTCTTAGCAGCATTGAACTTGACCAGATTGGCATCGCCCCAATCAGAGACCGCCTGTAGGGACACGTTCAAGCGCTCAACCATTGCCTCCCGGAGAGACCGGATCTGCGACCCACCAGCTCGTGCGTCGGACACGTATCTTTCAGCAACAGTGCTGTCGTCTGCATACCCAAAGGTACCGGGTTTAAGCAGATCATTAATATGCAGCAAGAACAGTGTTGCCGAAAGCACCGACCCCTGAGGAACCCCGGCATTAATATCCAGCAGTCCAGACGAGCAGCCACCTATGACCACTCGGATAGACCGATCCCTCAGGAAATCTGCGATCCAATCACACAAACCGGCGGGCAGACCGAAGGAAGGAAGCTTACTAATAAGCCATCGTGCCAGACCCTGTCGAAGGCCTTCGAGATGTCAAGGGAGACCGCCAGTGCCTCCCCGTGCTTCTCAATGGCTTCACTCCAGATGTAAATGGCATACGCTAGAAGATCCCCAGTTGACCGATTTCGGCGAAACCCGTATTGCCGGTCACTAAGGATATCATTCGCTTCTAGGTACGCCAGGAGCTTATGATTCAGCACGCGTTCCATAGTCTTACAGAGTATGGACGTTACCGAGATGGGTCTATAATTCGACGGGTCAGCTCGACTACCCTTCTTGGGCACGGGCTGCACGTTAGCTTGCTTCCAAGCCTTCGGCACTTTTCCAGTCTCAAACGAAAGGCGAAATAGGCGTGTCAAGATCGGAGACAACTCAGGCGCACAAGTCTTCAGAACAATTGCCGGTATCCCGTCGGGACCACTAGCCTTGTTCACGTCTAGGTTACGCAGTACCCTACGGACGTCCTTCTGATGAATGCGAATGTTCGACATACTCGACTCGCATTCACCAGGAGAGGCGGAGGGCGTCGCGCCACCAGGATCCAGACGTGAAGATTCCGCAAACAAAGAAGCAAACAAGTTTGCTTTCTCCTCAGCGGAGTGGGCCAGCGTCCCGTCGGGTCTTAGCAGTGGTGGTAGTGAGGGGCGGCAGAAGTTCGATTCGACCGACTTAGCCAGGGACCAAAAAGCCTTACTACCTGCTGGGTATGAAGCAAGTTTGTTCCCTATTCGGCTAATGTGGTCAAACCGAGCCCTCCGCAACACCTTCTTGCAGGACTTAGCAGCCCTGTTGAAGGCTCTCTTCTTCTGACTCACGTCATTTGCTTTGCGCGTACGAGCGTCGACCCATGCTAGGTACGCCGCGTGCTTAAGCGCATCGGCGCGATTGCACTCGGCACCAAACCAAGGACGAGCTTCGCCAGATATTGCTATGTTAGAGAACGGAATGTAGTACTCCATTCCCCTCCGCAACACATCCGTCACGGCGTCCGCGCACGACGTAGCATCAGTGGAAGAAAAGCAAGTAGGCTGCCAAGGGTAACATGCGAAGAAAGATCGCATCCCATTCCAATCTGCTGACTTGTATAGCCATACCCGCCGGGTGCCTCTTGGGCTAGGATCGGGCGGAGAGTAGACAGACACAGACTTCACCAGACAGTGTTTGGAACTACCCAGTGGTGATGAAATCGACACCGAATAGCGGTCTGGATCTGTTGTCAGCAGAAGGTCCAAGCAATTGGCAGTGTGCGAATCAACATCCGGCACCCTCGTTGCCCCCTGGACCAGCTGGGTAAGATTTAACGCAAGCGCTAGCTTTCGCGTCTCACGTCCAGCATGGTCTGTGCACTGGTATGGGAAGAGCCACTCCTGATGGTGGGCATTGAAGTCCCCCAGTAACACCAATTGGGCAGAAGGGTACCGCTGCTGAGCCGCATCCGCCGCCTCACTCAGGTGCTGTGTAAGCCCAGTTGTCTCCAAATCACCGCTATGCGAACGGTAGACGCATGCGTAGACAATTTTGTCTAGACCTGTGTCCACCATAGCCCACAGCGTTGAGAACCTGGAGTATTCAAGGTAGCGGAGACGCCGATAGCAGATGTCGTCCCGGGCGTACATGCATACGCCCGCGCGGGGTCTAAAGTGGTGCTCCAGGGTAAACCCAGGGTAAGACAGGTATGACACGTCCGACGGACATCCGATCTGCGTCTCCGACAGGAACAAGAGCGCTGGTTTCTCGGTCTCAAGATGGTGATGGACTGCGGCGAGATTTGAGTGCAGACCTCGTATATTAGAGAGGTGCACTTTATGCGAAAGGACGTGCTGCCGCTGTACAGCTTTTCTCTTTTTATTCCTGTTCATTGATAAACTTGAGTGATGGAGGTTGAGGAGAAGGAAGTGAAATGAGGTTCCAAGCTGCTAACCTTCAGGCACGCCCTGACAGGACGACATCTTTGGGGGACTAGTCTGGAGACTGCGGGGACGCCCGAGCCCCCCCGGGAATGTCCATCGGGCCCTTTCATCTGGTCGCCAACCAGCACGATGGTGCATTACGGGATTTTTCGTCAGATGGCGGGGCAGCCTTTCATGTGTGGCTAGCACACTACTTGGGCCCCCAACTATCTGCGGTCGGCCAGCGGTGCACCGTGCCTCGGATCCCGCTACCCTCCAAGACTAGTCTCCCGATACGCCCATGCCAGGGCTAGCCTGGCTGGGTCTGCCTGCATTGGAACAACTATTTCGACCCAACTCCTCTGAATTGGCTACTCGGCCCCCAAAACAGACAGCGGGACGTTAGTAATAGGGTTCCGTTGGTTACCCTTTGGGTGCGGACCCTAAAAATGAAAAGAATGAATGAATTATTTGTTACAAATTGGTAAAAGTGACGAAAACCATATTTTTAAGCAAAATTATGAAGTACAATAAATCGTACTTAATTTTGACACAATATACGTTTTTTTTTACTTTTCATAACCAATGTACTTTTCAGAAAAAAAAAGGTGGCAACCCTAAAGGCATCTAAGCTCGGATGAAAAGTTTCTAACAAACGAAACCACGAACAAAATCTTTTATTAATAAACTCTGCACGACAATACAATAATGACATCTTTTAAACATAAAATTATACTAGAAACTAATCAAGCAAGCGAAACAAATAGATATCAAAGTTAATAGTTCAATGTATTATTCCGCAGACGAAGCGATCCTCGGAAGTACATAGTAGAATTAAATTCCGTAATATTTCTAACGTTTGCCCTTTGAACGAAGATGAGTTGGTTTCGATAGGGTTGGCACGGCTGCCACATTTGACAATATGGCTGCCATATTGTTAGGAACTCGTTAAATTTAACCAATTTTGGGATTATTTCGCTACAGTGTGCATTGTTTTAGCCTCGACCAACATCCGAGTAGGTTCTCATTCTTTCATTATAAGTCCGTAGTGACCCGTAAACATGAAAAAGAAAATAGCAGAGGGCTTAGGTCGAATATTTTTGACATCTGGTACGACGTATCGTAAAATTAACAACTAAAATACTCGTTTTGCGCATAATATTTATTTGAATTGGATACTATAAATTATATGTCAAAACTCAAAATATTCGTGCTAGGCCCACAGTTGTAAGGAGTACCTACTGTTGAAAATCCTCGGACGGCGAAGATAAAGATCAAATGGATCCCCCCTACCTAAAACCTGTACTGAATTTTCTGCCTTAATGTTGTTGATTCTTCCTTTATTCTTTTCTCTTTCTGATCCATTACGTTACGGAATCGAAGGCAGTTGTATCTCTTTTCTGAGATACAACTGCCGAGCTTCAACGAGCTTCGTTACCAGGTGTTGATTGGGAATGGTGTCGCGGACTGCCCTCAAGAGAAAAAAAAATATTTTTACAGGTTGTTCAAGTTCTTCCAGCCCTGCTGATGGCAGAGTCCGGTACGGGTTGCCTCCCACGACCTGCCGCCACTCACGACGCCATTACTCTATCTGATGAGGACTCTGCATACCTCGGTGATTGTTGCACTCCCAGCCATTTGTCTGGTGTGTGACCTATGGTCTCATTGTTATTGTTTAAGCCAGTGGCGTAGTTAGTCTCAAGGGGACCCTGCATTTGAGAGGGGGCGTTTTTAGAGGTTTAGTTTTTCTAAACAAATGAGGCCACACTAACTCAGAACTGTCATAGCAAGCCACGAAGGAGACGGCGGGACTAAAAGTATAGCTTTGCGACCACAGGTCGGGGCCCTTGTGACTACAAAGGCCCCGACCTCTGGATGTAACGTTAGTCTGGGGGCCACGTATCCTCAGTATTTTGGCGTTCCTACCAGTGAATATTTTTTTTCACACGTGCGTGTATTTTGTGTGCATGAACGTAAATTAAACAAAAGGAGCACGTAAAGATCATAGCATGTTTTTAGTATAGTGTATGATATATTTTGTATGTTTTATAGAGCCCTTTTTTCAACGGAACAACGCGGCTAATAATAATATTGTTTCAATATATTAAACCGTTTGGGTTTTTTTTTTTAACTTAATTTGATGTAAAACCACGTATAACTATGATCTATGATTTTTATAGACTAAGTAATAGACTACTGTTCATTTTAATTAATTTTATATTTGTCTGTTTTGTGCGAGTCCCAAATAAACTTTTTTCTTTCTTTCTATCTGTAATATTTCCCTTAGCAAGAACCAGAACCAGGAAACAGTTTTTATTATTTTCAGTATTGTTTTGTATTCAGTCGTTTGCTTTGACTGGAATTTGACGTAAAAAACGTTTTGGGAACAAATAAATTGTGCGTACAGACAGCTAAGGAGTGGAATCCCAAGCCAGAGTCTGTGTTTCCTGATAGCTACAACCTGGGAGGCTTTAAGTCAAGAGTGAATAAACCTGTTCACTGTAGAAGTAACTACTTCTAGGCAAGCGTGCTCCATCTTCGACCACATCATTGCATACCATCAGGTGAGATAGTGGTCAAACGCGTGGCTATCAATAGTAAAAAAAACTCCACAGCTAAAACAATGTTCACATCACAAACACCATCTTAGCATAGGTGATACAAATCCTTTTATCTGTAACATCTCAGGCCACGTGTACCTGTCTCCAGTCTAACCCTGACCTTCACACACAAACAATGCTCACGTGCTCCTTTGTGCGAAAGGAATGACCTGATTCTGTCAGCTCTACAGAATGCATGTCTGACGTCATCAGGTCCTATGACCTATTGTGTATAGGGTGGGAATCGTTTTTATGTGCAGAGTTGATATTTATTGATTGAGATGATATAATGATGAGTCGACATTCCAATCGGGTCAGATGAATTATTATTTTTATGAACTTTGTGAATTGTCTTCAAGTATGTTTACAGCGTGTTCTGCTCGATATACATAAACTTCGACCGAATATTCAGAACATAGAAATAAGCATTTTTCATTATGGCCACATTAATACATTCTCAGTACTACTTACTTTGTTGGATTTGATTTGTTAAAGCTATAGAAGCGTTTGCTAAAGTTTATGAATAACATGAAGAACATGGCATATAACCATGGAATCACGCAACCGTGCAAAATAGTCACCGTGGTTGTGTTACTATTCAAATTAAAAAAATTACAAAATATCATTTATTTAATGTGATAATCCACAACCATGACATAAAGTTCTTAAAGACTGACATGTAAGTATATAATTTATTATAATTATGATTTTATTTTACTTAAAAATCACTACAGTAGTTACACTAGCATTCGCATGTAATTAAAAATAATATATATATCAAAAACGAACTACTAAATTATTGAAGATCATTCCTAATTGTATAAGATATGTATACCTTGTTGGGATCATGAATTCGCAATATTCATCCAATCATACTTCACCTAACGTTTGAAACACTTCCATATCATTATCTCCACAAAAAGACAGCACAGTATCAGCACCCTGTACCCTTAACACATCAACTACAAAGGGATGCGGCACACTTTGAGCGCGGCACGCGTCGCAACATCAAAAGGCAGCCGCTGATTGTCACCGTCACACTGTTACACACCTAACGATGCTAATACGTGTAATTTTGAGAGAGGATGTTTGTACCTTGGGGGTTAAGCAGGCAGGGAAGTTCTATGATAGTAGATTTGACGAAACAACTATAACTATAGAATACATAATAAATAATAATAAAATGTATTGAGCCATTGTTACAAAGATTGCCTTAAAATTAGCTTAATTTAATGTCGGACTGCAACTATTAAGACTTGCAGTGGTTCCCAAACTAGGCGGCGCCTGCATTTTGGGGGCGGGAGTTCCGATACATAGAGCTTTCGCGACAATTATTAGGGCTTTTTAAACTCTAAATAAGAATCTAAAGTAAATAAGAAATGAGATCCAATCTAAATAAAAATCTAAAGTTAAATCAAATCTAAGATAAATCTATGTCATATTGCGTTGTTCAAAATATATCCCTCACCTCCCTCCTTCACCACGGCAAAGATTCCCAAATGAAATGTGCACACCAAAATTAAGAACTTTTAATTAAGTAGGCCAATAAGCAAGTAACAGCATACATGTTATACATGGTAATCTTCCCTCCTTCTTTTTAAATAATAAATAAGACTATCTAAGGCGTCCCGACGCGTCCCGAGCCGCGCAACGCAACGCGGAATCCTCCTACATTTTTATGAGTACCAGCACACTACAAGAAAGCTCCACAGAAATTTTACGCATTGAAATGACCACATCGCGACTGTAATGTGCGCCGAACTTTTTCCTCACTCCCTCCGCAACAAAAACCAAAAAAAGCATCCAAAGCAACTGGACTGTGAAGGTTAAAAATGGATGGCCGGACAATTGGAAAGTCATACCTATGTCCAAAATTGGCCATTTATTATCACAACTAAACAAATACATGAGGATGACACTGCCCATCCTCTTGACATTATCCTTTATTCACCTTTAAAACACTAAAAATGCGACCTTAATAAACAATACAGATCACCTCGAGGTCACCAGTTCACGGTCTCTCTGCGCGTTGGTACGTATCGTAAATATTCATAAATAATAACTGCGAATTAAATTGTAATCACCTAGATACATTTTGTATTATTTTACAATAGTTATCATAATGTTGTAGTTGAATGTTGTACTGTAATGTTTGAATGTCGGTCAAGTGTCATGATTACCATCTGTGTATAAGCATAAGTGCATTTTAAGTAGGTAATGGCTTTTTGTATACAAAATTGTCTTATGCCAATGCCAGCTAAATAGTGGGTTTTGTGTATTAGTTTGTTAACTTTTTTAGGTTTCCGTTCCATATGGTAACTAACGGAACCCTATTACTAAGCTTCCGCTGTCTCTCTGTCTGTCAGCGGGCTGTATCTCAAGAACCGTAATAGGTAGACAGTTGAAATTTTCAGTTTGTGTATTTCTATTTTTTATTGCCGCTATAACAACAAATAATAATAAACCGGCCAAGTTCGAGTCGGACTCGCACACGAAGGATTCCGTACCATAAACCTTATTTTTTTTTTTATATTTGAGTTGATTGAATGAAAGGTAAATTGCGGTTTACGATTTAAGACGTATTAAAAAACTACTTACGAGATCTCGTTCAAACTAATTTTCGATGAAAGTTTGCATGGTAATGTACATCATATATTTTTTTTTAGTTTTATTATTCTCTTATTTTAGAAGTTTCAGGGGGGGACACATTTTACCACTTTGGAACTGTCTCTCGCGCAAACTATACAATTTAGAAAAAAAATATATTAGAAATTGAAATTTTTTTCATCAAACCCATACGAAATGATGAAAAAATTTTTGAGTTTCAGTTATAAGTACCTATGGGGAACCCCTAAAATTAATTGTTGTTTTTTCTATATACAGAATACATCTACTTACCAAGTTTCAAAAGTATAGTTCTTAAAGTTTCGGAAAAAAGTGGCTATGACATACGGACAGACAGACAGACAGACATGACGAACCCATAAGGGTTCTGTTTTTTGCCATTTGGCTACGGGACCCTAAAAATTAAGGTTTATGGAATGGAACCCTTCATGTGCGAGTCCGACTCGCACTTAGCCGGTTTTTTTAAATACGTAGTATCACCTAATCATTATTACTCGTAGCGCCTTTTCAGATTTCACAAACTCGAGTTGCCAGTTTGCTGGCGAATGAAACCCTAATGGGAAATATACTTAGAATTTTATCGTTAATACAATAATTATGATGAGTACGTTCGAATGCTTTAATACTTACCACTAGGAACACGTTGCCACCGCGGATGTTATCATAAATTCAGCAATATATCTAAAATTTCCTCATTGAACTCAAACTTAAACTCCCTGAGAATAGACCAACAACTGTAAAACTTCTCTAATATATCCTATCTATAGCATATGCATAATCAGCCTATAATGTTCCCACTGCTGGGACACAGACTTCCTCTCGGTTAGAGGGAGTAAAAAGTAAAAGTAAAATGTTATTTATTTGGAACATAAACATTTGGCACAATACAAGTAAAACGATGATAGCTACAAAAAGTTTACAACTGTGTCGCAGCTATCAACGCCCATCTAAATAAGAATACAGTTGTTCCAGACTTAAAGTATTTGTACTATATCATCATAATAATACGCAAAATTATAATGGAAAAAAGGGGGTGTGTGGGAGAGTGTGTGTGTGTGTGAGGGGTGTGTTAGCGAGTGTTTGCGTGTGCGTGTATGGAGTGAGGGAGTGTATGTGAGTGAGAGTTTGGGTGTGTGACAGTGTTTCTGCTAGTTAAGTTTCCACAATTCTCTCAGTTTCATCATATGACAATGATTTCAACCACTCAGACAATTTTCTCCTCAAGAGACTACGGGGTAGATGGTAAATATTTAAGGTCTTATTTGTGCTGTTGTAGATCCTAGAGCCGATAAACCTAAAATATCTTCTAGCCACAGCCGTTTCACAGGGTACATTTTTGCAAACTCGGTCGGAGAGGCGTTTTGCAGTACCTACTATAAGTGGGGTTGTAGTGCATCTGTTTATGTTTCCTGAGTACAGTCTGTAGCACAAAGAGCTGCCTTACTGTGAGAACCTTGCAAAGTGAATAGAGGTCAGAAGTCGGAAAGCGGATTGGTTTCTTTGATAGGACCTTTAGTACGGTCCTCTGCGCCCTTTCTAGTCGTAGCATGGATGTTTCGTGCGCTCCACCCCACGTGGTCACGCAATACCCAAGGACTGATTGAGCGAGAGCAAGATAGATAGTAATCAGACATTTGAAGTCAGCAACCCCCCTAAGTTTTTTAAATATGTAGATTAATCTACGCACACGTTTGACTGTAGAGTCGATCTGCATTTTCCATTTTAGGAGATTGTCGATGATTACTCCAAGATATTTAATGTTGTCAGTTCGTTCGATAGGTGTACAGTTGCAGTTAGATAAATCAGGAAGTGTACAAGTGTGAGCTTTAATTTTAAGTGAATGGGGGGACTGGCTTAAAATGCCTGGGGTTAAAGGTATGAATTTGGTTTTGCTGATATTTAGCGTGAGTAGGTTTGTGTTCAACCAGTACAAAACCACACTGAGTGCCCTCTCTGCTTTATTAAAGGTGTCAGACCAGTCCTTGCCGTGAATTATAAGCGCTGTGTCATCGGCGTATGTGATGATTTTACAGTTTGGAGGAGACAGTTGGCAGAGTTCATTTACATAAATGAGGAAGAGGGTAGGTCCAAGGACACTACCTTGAGGCACACCAAAAGTGACTATTTCCTCCTTGCTAATAAAGTTTTCAATTTTTACTACCTGCTGGCGGTCAGTTAGGTAGCTCCGGAAGATATCGTTAGCAATCCCGCGAATGCCAATGTCATCCAGCTTAGAAAGTAATAAGGGGACAGAAATGGTGTCAAAAGCTTTGGATAAATCTAGAAAGATGCCAACAGTTTTTTGTTTGTTATTTATATGACCAATTATTGTATCTGAGAGCTTCAGAACTGCATCATCTAAAGATTTTCCAGCTCTGAAGCCGAACTGGTTAGAAGATAAAATATTATTTTTTGTAAGAAATTTCACAAGCCTACTGTTAATAATTTTTTCAAAAATTTTGTACAACGTAGTAAGGACCTATATAGGTCTATAGTTAGAGACACCGCCCCTGTCCCCAGCTTTGAAAATGGGATGAACTATCGCGGTTTTAAAAACATCCGGGAAAACACCTGAGGAAAGGCACAGATTAATGATGTGGACTAGAGTGGGGATGATACTGTGCCTAGTAGCCTTAACAACGGACGCCGAGATACCGTCACAACCAACTGCACATTTGTCTTTTAGATTTAGGATAACCTTTTCCAATTCATCACAGTCCACGTCATACAAAACCATTGAGCCGGATGAGGATGGCTTAACAGAGCTCGGGGCTCTAGGATCAGGTAGAGTATCTGTATAGAATGCGGGTGAAGTAGGTTGCCGGATTTTAGAGGCCAGATACTGCTGACACTGGCGAAATAGTGATTAACCTCGTTAACTGATTGAGTGGGATCGTCGCAGCAGTTCAGCAACTCCGAGGCAGGTTCGTTGTTACCCTGATTCAGGTTCGCCACCTGCCTGATAAGTCGCCAAGTCTCTTCCTGGCCTTTTGGAACTCTGAAGTTTCATAGACTTTGTTTTAATTTCTTGAGCAGATTATTGCAGTAATTTCGATAACGGTGGAAGACTAGTTTGTGTGATTAATTCTCAGGATTTTTTAGAAAAATCCTAGATAACTTATCCCTATGTCGTATACATCTCAATAGCCCGGGAGTAATCCAAGGTTTCTTAATACGCAGTCTGCAAGGGATTACTGAAAAGTGAGTGTGCGATTTTATGGAAGAAGACAAAAGAGAGACGAGATTTCGGGCTGCTAATTTTGGGTCATTACATTGAAAGATAGGGGAAAAATCTACATTTTTCATGTCGTTTATAACCTCAGGAATGTCAATTTTTGAGATTAATTTTTGGGTGTAAAGTGTGTTGCTGTCACGTTTGGGTTGCAGATAAGAAGTACAGGGAAATGATCTGTAATAGGGCAGTCAAGTACCAGGGTAGTGGCTGTGTAGGGAGATCTCAGCAATACATGGTCGAGATAATTCGCGAGCCTGGTGGGGAAGGAATGAGCCGGAAGCATTGCGTGTGATGCCGCAATGTTTAAATATTCATCAGCATTTAAGTCGAGACTGCTCGGTACAATGTTTATATTTATGTCTCCAATCAGAGCGATTGTTTTATACGATGCAAGCTGGCGTAGTAGATCATCCAAGCTATAAAGAAAAGGTGACAGGTCTCTATACCAGGGCGAACGATATAGAGCGATAAGTGCAAACTTGTTGAAAAATTTAAGAACCAGACAATTTGCGTCATTGAAAGTGGGGATTTCCATAGAACACTTTAACTCACTCCTAATAAAGGCAACAACACCTTCGTTCTGGTTTTTAAAAGAGGAAGCGTGCGTTACATACCCAGGCAAAGAGGGAATGTTTGGACACTTGCTCAGCCAGCACTCAGACAGTAATATCACGTCAAGTGAGAACTTTAATCTAGTTATCAATACTAATAAATGGTTGAAATTACAGCTTATGCTTCGAATATTAACGTGTAGAATTTTTAAAGAACAAGATGAATTAATATAGTTGTAGCTGAGTTCGGGCGAGCAAATGACTGAGTTGGAGACAGAAACCTGCTCAATCTCAGCATTTATGGTGTTTAAATCATCCATTTTTTAACAATACCTCAAACAAGGGAACGTAAAAAACAAGGGAAGCTGTTCTGTCACACCATGTATGAGATGAGAGAATTATGGTAAATGGCTTGTTTAAATTGTTTTGTTTGTGATATAAGTGTGGAATTGTAATTTTGTATGACAAGGAGTGTTATAGTGTAAAAAGCGCGGGTAGCAAAAATAAGGAAAAGGACAACTATTCCAACACAAAAATTCAAAAAAGACCATGATGAGTGAGCTACAAAAACATGTGGAAATACCAAGAACTAAGACCGGATATAGAGTGAGCCACTATCCACCACGCGGGCCCAGTTCGGGTTGGTAGATGTCACATGTCTTCTAATTTTTGGTTCTAGGACATGCCGGTTTCCTCACGATGTTTTCCTTCACCGTTTAGAAAGCAGTGGTGAAAAAATAATTTACACAAAGTAAAGCGCCTGCCTGGGTTCGAATCTACGATCTACAACTTGTAAGTCGCAGCCATTACCACCGGGCCACCACTACTCTGAATAGAACTAGCTTATCGCGTATAAACGTATTAGCTCCGTGTTGCTAACAATGGTCTACAATTCAATAGAGAAGATTTCTAATGCTCTCAGAAGAAACACAAATAAATACGTAAGCACTAAGCTTGTTTAAGTTACTACATTTGTATCCTTTTTATGATATGCGTCATACCTTGGTACTGCTTCTTTTCTTTCACTTTAGTTGTGTTTTACTCCGTGTTAAGCCGATCAGTTATACATATAGAGTTTGTAAGTAAATCTATCATCATCATCTGCCTAGCCTTTTCCCAACTATATTGGGGTCGGCTTCCAGTCAAACCGGATTCAGCTGAATACCAGTGTTTTACGTGGAGCGGCTGCCTACCAGACCTCCACAACCCATTAACTGGGTAACACGGTACTTCTTGGCAAGACTGGAGTCAGATTTACTGGCTTCTGACAATCCGTAACGACTACCAAAGATCTACAAATGACAGCCGGGACCAACGGCTTAACGTGCTTTCCGAGGCACGGAGGAAACTCGTTATGTTAAGACGGTCACCCATCCACAGACCAACCTTGGCAAGCGTTGCTTAACCTTGTAGATCGACCCGTGCGGCTGTTATTATCTAGCCACGAGCTCCTCAAGTAAGTAAATCTATACTAATATATAAAGCTGTAGAGTTTGCTTGTTTGTTTGTTTGCTTGAACGCGAAGGAACTACTGATCCGATTTGAAAAAATATTTCAGTGTTAGATAGCCCATTTATTGAGGAAGGCTATAAAGTATATCATCACGCTAAGACCAGAGAGGAGCGGAGCAAACGAAGTTGCGCGAGACAACTAGTTTATTTATAATACAATTTCTCTTAGAAATTCAACATTAATAACAAGCATACCCTCCGGAAAAGCGACACAAAATCACAATATCGCTACCCATATTCCCCTCCGCACAGTTTTTACACTATTACCTAGTTCGCCCCAACTTTCGCCCCGTAGGTGGAAAGTTTCACCGAGACCCGAGTGTCGGCAGTGTCGCGGGTGTCGGTGGTGTCCGACAGTTTTTGCGGAGCCACGTGGGAGCGTTATTAGATTCTCAACTTTGCATTAAAGGTAAAAAGTGGCGAGGACGGCTAGACCGGATTATGTGAGAATGTTTTGGCGCTGTTGGATATTGTTTGCAATTATGGTATGTTTACACCTTTATTACGCGCAGTTGTTTATTTACATGCAAGGTTTATGTACACCATCAGGAAAAAGAGCTCCTGGCAAGATAGTAACAGCCACACATCTTCGAGGTTAAGCGACGCTTGCTGAGGTCAGATCGTGGATGGGTTCCATCTATAACATAAAGAGACTACTCTGCACCTCAGAGAGTACGTTAAGCCGTTGGTCCCGGTTGTAACTTAAATATTTTTTACCGACATTATGGTTAGTCAGAAACCGGAATACCTGACGCCAGTCCTGCCAAGAGGTATCGTGTAAGCAAGTTGATGGCTTGTGGAGATCAGATAGGCAGTACCTTCATGTAAAATAATGGTATTCAGCTGCACCTGGTAACACTGGAAGTTAATCCCAATCATCATCTGCCTAGCCTTTTCTCAACTATATTGGGGTCAGCTTCCAGTCAAACCAAATTCAGCTGAATGCCAGTGTTTTACGTGGAGTGGCTGCCTACCAGAACTCCACAATCCATTAACTGGGGAACACGGTACTTCTAAGCAAGACTGGAGTCAGATTTACTGACTTCTAACAATCCGTAACGACTGCCAAAGATCGGATCTAAGATCTGTACAAATGACAGCGGGACCGACGGCTTAACATGCTTTCCGAGTAAACTCGGTATATTAAGTTGGTCACCCATCCGCAGACCAACCTCGGCAAGCGTTGCTTAACCTTAAAGATCGACCCGTGCGGCTGTTATTAATTAGCCACGAGCTCCTCCTGGAAGGTAATCCCAATATAGTTAGGAAAAGTTAGACAGACTGAATGATCAGAAAAAGTTAATTAAGTCAAGATGTTTGCTTCCAGGACAGAATGAGGGAGAATAATTCCGTTTTTACTCCGTCATCATGAACATGACACCTATTTCATGTCATCAAATGTGCGTCACGAAAACTCTCTGTCATCCTAATTATTATTATTATAAATGCGAAAGAGATTTGTATGTTTGTTACGCTTTCACACCTAAATTGCTGAACGATTATGAAGAATTTTGGTAGTACAGCGATAGATGGGACTTGGCGACTCTTAAGAGTTTTTAATTTAACGCAAGAAATGTCGTATGCAATTAGTAGCAAACAATAACACAAGACCCACACTATCCCATCCACCGAAAACTTTTATATTAAAAAAGCCACAATAACTGTACACCACCCACCTGTCCCCTGCCTATCCTCGAAGCCATAAACACAGCGTAACAGCCCTAAGTCACAGATGATGGAGGGTCAGACCGCGCTATAAAACTTATGAATTTATGGGAAAAAAACACCATCGACTCTATTGTGTGCGGCTGATTGGTGGGGCATAGTTTTTTGATAAATAATGTTATGGTCAACTGTGGGGAGAGTTATTAGTTTGGACATTAATTTCCTTAAATTTTGCAATATTATGAAAAAATAGCAGTTATTAATTACTGAAATATGAAACCTTTTGCCGAAAGCGCAAATCAGGTCTCGTTTTCACTAAAAAAAACCGGCCAAATGTAAGTTGGGCTCGCACACGAAGGGTTCCGTACCATAAAACTTTTTATTATTCGTTGTTATAGCAGCAATACCAATACACAATCTGTGAAAATTTCATCTGTCTACCTATTACGGTTCTTGAGATACAGCCCGCTAAAAGGCAGACGGACGGACGGACGGACGGGCGGACGGTGGAGGCTTAGTAATTGGGTTCCGTTGGTTATCCTCTGGTTACGGAACCCTAAAAATAACATGTTTGTAAATGACTTGTTCTCTAGTCACTCAGGGATACTGGCCTATTTATTTGCTCTCATGCAGTTTGTCGTTTAGCCACTTCTTAGTAAGTTTCGGTTAATTAGTCGTTCCTATAATTTCAACCAATTTCTATATTGAACGAGTACAGGATTAAAAACATGAATGATACTTATCTGGACACTGAAACAAACTGTATTCAGCAACAAGAAACTTTTGTCATTTACCGCGAAACTAACTAAAAACATAGGTCAACTTACTTATTATAACTCACACACTACTTACCTCGTTCACAAAGAAAATGGCGTCCACGCAAAGTGTAACCAAAATGCACATTAATCTAAACTAGGCAAGAAGTCCGCCACTTGAGCACTTAGCATAAATCTAGAAAGAAACAAAATAAAAAGAACCGTGTGTTGTGTTAGTAATAAGTGTCAAAATACAGCAGTTAATTCTTCGCGAGGTGGCTGACTAACGAGCCTGGCTGAAACATTGCTTAAGGCTTGTGGATACCAGGAGCTATGCGATGTTGAGCTATAATTATGAAGCTATCGACAAAATACAGCAGTTAATTCTTCGCGAGGTGGCTGACTAACGAGCCTGGCTGAAACTTTGCTTAAGGCTTGTGGATACCAGGAGCTATGCGATGTTGAGCTATAATTATGAAGCTATCGACAAAATACAGCAGTTAATTCTTCGCGAGGTGTCTAACTTACGAGCCTGACTGAAATAAAGAAATAAACAAAAAAAACCAAAGCTACGCTATTTCAAGCTATAAGAACGCATCTTTAAAAAGAGGCATCAACCTCGTATTTTTAAGGAGCGTTAGCATGCGCATCGCAGTCGCAGAGATGATATTGATATAAGAATTTAAACACTTTTCAAGTGCCCGAATTGGTCTTAATAAATTGTTTTAATAATTAATAGTGAATTAAACTTGTGATTGGCTAAAACACACACGTTTCACTTACGTTAAAAAAACCAACCACTGTGCTATCAGGTGTTTTCCTAGTAGCCTCTGATAGCAAAGTGGCTAAACACAAAACCTTTTGACGAGATATACTACATAAAATCATGTTTAAACTCACGTACAAAAATACTCAAAGCAACCTGAGCCACTTTTATTAATCTTTGCTATTGGTTCTTAGTAAGTCACCATTTTTAACCGACTTCAAAAAAAGGAGGAGGTTCTCAATTCTAAATAGCTTCGGAAGAAAGAAAAGAACTTTAATTTCGGAAGCCAGTGTCGAGAACAAAAAAATAACCAAAAACACCGACTTCCGAAATTAAAGTTCTTTTCTTTCTTCCGAAGTTATTTTGTACATTGTTGTGTTTTGTTTTTGGAATTCGGTTGTATTTTTTGTAAAAAAGTATTTTTTTTTTTTAGTCAATCTTTTTATATTTAAAAGTGATATATTTTCCATATCCCACCATCGTTTATATCTCCCAGTGCACCGCCCCCTTAACTCCACGCTCACCGCTCACAAAGCAATAAATAAGCGAAGAGACAACACCTTGTTAACTGGAAATAATTAACGACGGAAAAATAACGCTGCCACTGGCCGACCGGCTTTATTGTCTTATGCTCCGATGAGCTTTACATATTTTTCTATTAATTGTATTTTGTTGACTTTTTGATGGTAGTTTATTATTTATAGGAGCTGTGTTAGTTAGTGGCGAGGTTTTGTAGAACTAAAGATAAAAATAGGTGATTAGTTATTTTTTTGGGTCACTCAACCACATTTAATATGTCTAAATGCTTAACTTATAATGTAGGTGCATTCTCTCATCAGTCCTTGGATACAATTAAAGTTGCATAAAGAAAAATAGGACTACCTTATATAAACCTCATTCATAATAATAATTTAGCTGAAAACATCCAGTGCTGGACATAGACCCATCCAGCGGATTCCCGCGACCGCTGAACTAGAGAAGAACTAGGCCAGTGGTCCACCTTATGAGAAACATTTACAACAGAAGTCCTTCAGGGTCGCGCTGGCGCGGTCGCCAGTCCAAAACCTCTTAACCCAATGACCATTCATTCTTTTGGCAATGTGCAGTGACATTTGAGCCACAATTAGTCCAAAACTATTTTTTTTCTCTAGAACAAAAGAAGATGCAAGATCACCAACTCTATAATATTCACATAACATTTTCCTCACACACACAGCTAATCTCTCCACATTTTCATTCAGTTTTCCATCTCTTACAAAATAAGGCTACACTATAATTACACTGGAAACTTTTCAACTTCCCCTGAATAGCTACGGCGTAGCCCGTAGCGCGTAGCATTGTACCCCTGCCCTGGCTACGGCGTAGCGGCCGGATCCCGGGGTTGTTTACAAAAACAAGATGACTGGCTTAACGCGCCCTCCCGTGTTTTTATTGGCCCTTGTAGGCTTGTCTGACGGGGATGACTGTATGCTTGACAAGACTTGTGACAAGAAGCCTAATTAAGAAAATAGAAATTTACATGAAATATCGTGAGAAAAAATCTTTGGAAATGAAAATGTAATATTTTTAGTAGGCTATATTAATAAGCCCTCCAAAATAATAAACACATAACAAATGAGTTTCCAAAAACACGGGTCATATAACTGCACTAACAAGTGATGAGTGATACTTAACGGTGTCAACGCTATTTAAATCAAAATTTTGCGCCTAATATTTATTTATTTATCTCCTTACAACTATCATAGCTTCGCTTACTTAGAAACACACCAAGATGTTTTTGATGACTGGCAGAATAGTCGACATCTGCTCAATTTTATCAAAGAAGAAAAAGAACACGAAAACTAAATCCACCTTTATTTTCACTAACCACCTCTAAACCCGACAATTGTCCAACAAATTGACTAGCAGCCCCGCATCACAGCATACCGCGGTCCTGACTCGACAATGGTCGGGTAAACGAGGGAGGTAATGGCGCGGCGCCGGTTAACTTTTACGTTCAGGTGCTTGCGACGTAAACACGGCTTCACAGGTACTCCTAGCGTAGTGTCGGATAACTAGTTTGGTCTGGTTAGTGGGTTGTTACACATTCTGGAGTGTTTTGGAAGTTAGTTCTTTAGTATTAAGGCAACGAACTTGAGTTTTCTGTGTAAGTTTAGCTAATTCTTTTTTTAGGGTTCCGTACCTAAAGGGTAACCAAGGAAACCCTATTACTAAGCCTTTTCTGTCCGTTCGTCGGTCCATCCGTCTGTGAGCGGGCTGTATGTCAAGAACCGTTATAGGTAGACAGTTGAAATTTTCACAGATTGTGTATATCTTTTTCCGCTATAACAGCAAATCATAAAAATTAAGGTTAATGGTACAGAACCCCTCGTGTGCGAGTCCGACTCACTTGGCCGATTTTTTTCAGGTTGTTTGACTAACGTTACTACTGAAATGTTTGACCAAAGTGTGAATATTTCTTAAAAAGCTCTGCCATTGGAAGTTCGTGTCGCTCCGAGTCGCTGGCGCGACAGGTTTTTTTTTAATATTTTGGTGGCCCAAAACGTTGCCACCTCCACGGCATCACTGGTGGCAGCACAAAGGTCTTCTTGGTTGCATGTTTTGGGGCACAGAGGGCAAGATAGGAGGTGGAGCACGGTTTGTATTCAGCTCCACATCCACACCCTGCAGTTGATCCGTCACAGTAGCCCCATTTTGCGAGATCGTGATTACACCTTCCTACTTGCGTTCTGAGATGGTTCAGGGACATCCAAGTAGGCCACGGAAGGTCCGGATATCGGTATCGGATCCTGCAGGAAGGTGTTCGTTTGGTGGTAAATAGTTCTTGGGCGGGCAAGTAGTGTCTTGCCACAGTTTGCAACGGGCGTCAGCTGGGTTTCCTGACCGTGGAACTGCCAATTTAAGGAAGCTGTGTCTGCTACTCAGTCTTTGAGTTGGTAGTTGGGCACCACAGAGTGGGTGTCTAGTGTCACACACTTGCTTTTGTTTTTCAACTGCAGTAGCACCTTCTCTTCTGACTTGTGGAGTTGCTATCCCGGCAGTGGGGTATAATAAGCTGACCGGGTGATGGAACGGCATGTCTCGTTCAAAGCAACATCCACTTCCTCGGCGTGGGCGGAACGGTGCCATACTGGGCACACATATTCGCCTGCAGAGAAACAGAGTGTTAGACCGGTAGTTCGAAGGACGAAGAAGAAGAAGACTGGAAGTTGTGCATGCTAGGAAAGAAAGGAAATGAGGTGTGGTAAACATAGGCAGAAAGTTTGGTAATGGGACAAACAAGACAAAAAGATTCTGGATCCTGACTAATAGGATCAGCGATACGAGCTATAAAACCCGTTTACACATGCGTATTAATGTAGAGACACTTAACATCACCCAGTGTTTAAGTCTTTAATGCAATGCATATTGCATTCGGTAGGTAAGTTTAAAGTTCCCGAATGCACTGTAATTTATTATTCCATAAAAATTGGCAACAAAAAATACCTTTTTTATTTTATCTGCGCAATAACAACAAAAATGCGAAACATTATTTCTTTCACGGTGGAAGCGCAGGAATGTGAAAATTTTCCACCTTTTTTGTGATTCATGTTTTAAAAATTATTGCGTCCTAAAATACAACATGGCGGGTGGTTTAAAAATCTTGCGCGCGCTATCTGCTGGCGGCTGGCCAAACTACCTGCACAATAAATAATACAATCTGAGCTCGCGCACCGGGGTGAACACACCGGCGACTTTTTGTCGCATGATTTGTTCGTTGAAAGACAGACTGGTATTTTTACAAGTATTGAGAAATACTTGGCCTTACCAGAACAAGTCGATCTCTCATCATGTTTGTTTTTAGTCTTGATTAAATAAGTTAAGGATATGAAAGTGAACGAATAGAACGACAATACTTTATTCATTTTTTACAGATAACTCAACAACATCCACTAGTAATGTAAGTATGATGAGATAGAGCTTTGTACTTTTCGACCTCGTACAGGTGTTTCTTTTTTTAACAATGTATTTTAAAAGTAGGAATGAATAACTTCTCCTTCTTTTGGCAGTCGCAAAGTCTTATACGACATACGATTAAAAGTCGCCCGTCTGCCCCACACACGCCGCGAGCCACGGGCGACGATAACTGCCATAGTAATAGGTGCATATTTTTAGGCGTACTTATTACTACAGTAATGACCGTGTGCAATGGCAGGAAGGTAAGCGGCTGCTGTGCGTGAAGTATGCTCGCGTTAGTGTGCGCTGATTCGTGGCTAGCGATTATTTTAATGTAGCTGTTTAAAAGGGTAATGGTTTTTCTGTGAACTTAATGTTGAAGTTCATGTCTGTTTTTCGGGAACACAAAGGCGGAGGAGCTCGGGGCTCGAGGCTAGATAATAACAGCCGCACAGGTCGATCTTCAAGGTTAAGCAACGTTTGCCAAGGTTGGTCTGTGGATGGGTGACCATCTTAACGAACCAAGTTTCCTCCGTGCCTCGGAAAGCAAGTTAAGCCGTTGGTCCCGGATGTCATTTGTAGATCTTTGGCAGTCGTTACGGATAGTCAGAAGCCAGTTAATCTGACTCTAATCTCGCCATGAAGGACCGTGCTACCCAGTTAATGGGTTGTGGAGGTCTTGTAGGCAGCCGCTCCGCGTAAAATATTGGTATTCAGCTAAATCCGGTTTGACTGGAAGCCGATCCCAATATAGTTGAGAAATGGCTAGGCAGATGGTGATGATGATGATGATGAGAAAGGCTCAAGACGGTTGGTTTTTCAGGTATTTTCAAATAGTACTACTCTGTCAAGAAAGTACCGGGAAAAGATCAATAATATACAAAATGTCTGTTATTCATCCAAATTTATTTTATCACCTTCAAAGTATGCTCCTTTAGAGACGATACACTTGCGCCAACGAATAATCCATTCATCAAAACATTTTTTAAACGCTGCTTCCGGAATTGAGTTCAGTTCTCGCCGCGAATTCTCCTTTATGTCTTCTATCGATTGAAAACGGGTGCCACGAAGTGGTAATTTGAGTTTAGGAAAAAGAAAAAAGTCAGCAGGAGCCATATCTGGTGAATATGGTGGTTGCTGGATGGTATTTGTTGAGTGTTTGGTTAAAAATTCGTTCACAATGATAGCCTTGTGCGAAGGCGCATTGTCGTGGTGCAAAATCCAAGAATTTTCTTTCCACAAATCTGGCCTTTTTGTCGAATTTGCTCTCTTAAACGCCGCATAACGCTCAAATAATATGCTTTTTTTACCGTTAGACCTTCCGGTAAGAATTCAGAGTGCACAACACCGCGATAGTCAAAGAAAACAGTCAACATGACTTTGACTTTTGATCGACTTTGGCGTGGTTTTTTCGGTTTCGGTTCAGTTGGAAGGCGCCACTCCGAAGCTTGTTGACTAGTTTGCATGTCAAACTCGTAAACCCACGTCTCGTCACCAGTAACAATGCGTTTCATGAATGTTGGGTCCGAACTGACTCGTTCTAGCATGTCCTCAGCGACTTTCATGCGATTGAGTTTTTGGAGAAAATTCAGATCTTTTGGGACTAGCCGAGCAGCAACATGTTTCATACCCAAATGATTAGTTAAAATGGTACGGATCGACTCGTGAGATACAGAAAGTTCGGCGGCTATCTCTTTCAGAGTTGAATGGTGATTTTCAGTCACTATTTCCTTCACTTTTGCGATGTAAACTTCAGTTGCAGACGTTGACGGCCTACCAGAGCGAGGCAAATCTTCCATCACATCTCGACCGCTTTTGAACGCTTTGAACCACTCATAAGCACGAGTTTTTGATAAAGTCGATTCACCGTAAGCCTTCTGTAACATTTTCAGTGACTCCGAACACGAAATTCCATTGGCGATGCAAAATTTAAGACAAACTCTTTGTTCGATATTTTTGTCCATTATGAAATTCGCAATACACACTATATATGATATTACTAAAACCAGCACTGTATTTAATATAAATAACAGATGCAACTCAAACTCCGCGCCAAAATGGAAAACAGTTGTGCCAATCTAACAACTACAAAAAAACAAAAATTTGAATTTGGAACCATAAACAAATCATCCATTCCCGATACTTTTTTGACTGAATGTATGTCATCTTCGTCGTCGAAAGACGACTGATGGGCATAGATAGGCCTTCAAGTATCGTCATTGGTACTGTGCTTCTATAGCGGTCTCAAATCTTGAGCCTATGACGTGCCAATGACATGTATCACGACTCCGTTGCGAAAAACTGATGGTACCATTCGTCCTGTACAGTTTCGTCTCTCGGTCATAGCTCTGTCATTATGATATTGACACGTCATAGTACGTTTCCCAAGTCAACTTTGGTCACATAACGATCGGTTTTTTTTTTTATTGGGTTTTGAGTTTGCTCTTGACTCTAGTCTATGTCAGAGATGACAAAGACAAAGTCTACGATGGAGCGAGCCTACCCAGAAGAAGCCTGTTCACTATAACTTACAAGAGATAAAAAAAAAACCTACCTTTGCCCGCAACTTCGTACGCGCAAGTCCCATTTTATTTTCGGGATATCCTCTCTTTGTACTCCCCTACACTCCCCAAGGATACTATATGCCAAATTTCAGCTTTTTAAGACCAGTAGTTTCGAATATGCGTTGCCTGTCAGTCACTCATCAATATGAAAGAATTATAAAAATATTAATTTAATGAACTAAAATACGTTAAGAAGCTCTGAGTTTAATAAAACCTTGTAAAACACCTGACATTTCGCACATTCCAGTTAATAAATCTCGCCAACCTGTTTCAAATTCCCCTTAATTAATAAAAACGTGTCTCCTCGTACTCTTTGAAAGCATTTAAAAATTAATTGCACGCCTTTGGAACCGACGAAAAAATGTCTCGAACTGAAAAAGTTTCAAGCACTTTTTTCTTTAAAAATTTTAAGTGAACTTGGTTTGGACAGGGATTAAGGGTCTCAGCTTTTAAAGATTCCTTCTCATTTATTATGTTTGTAATTAGAACCTAGAGGAAAAATCTCGTAGTTTTGTAGGTAGAATTTTTAGGAATAAAAGTTTTAGTCGATGATATTTGCACAGGGTTTTTAGAAGTGAATAGTCTGCTGCCGGCAGATATAGACTTAATTAAAATAGAAGGATTATTTTAGAATGTTCATAACTTTGGCCCACTGCTGGGCAAATGTCTAATAATACCCGTTTTTATACTTCGTTGCGTAACCTACAACAGCCAGTTTTTCATGACAAAATCCTCATCATCAGATCATTTAAATAAAGTATGAAACCGAATCAGTAGGTTCAAAAATTTCTTCCTGCAAACAATCAACTTTTCTCTTTAATAAAATTAGTTTATGTATTCCGATTTGATCGAAAGGTAAACGTTTTAATCTCTCATATTTTAGACATTCCACCTCATCAACAAACAAAAGCACTACCATTCAACGGTAACCAAACAACACCGCACTCTACAAAAGTAACAATAAATAAAGAAAGTAAACTAAAACAAAAGAGTATCGGCCGCCGAACATACGAGCATACGAGCATACGGGGTAAGTGAGCAACACATTGATTCACCCGCCCGAGCAAGGTGAGTAAGGTGAACCGATAGCACGCCCTCCCATTACGCATTGTCTACGCGCTAAGATGTATGTTGGAGTGGATACCGCATTATATTTATATTATAAAACAATATGCAGGTATTAGGTAAGCCCACCTTGCACTGAGATATCATGTCAGTACCCAGCTGAGGTTGTAAAGACTTCTATTAAAATACAGGTATTCAGCTGCGCCCAGTTATACTAAAAGCCGATCCCTACATAGAAAGAAAAGAATATTTTTTTTTACTTTTGATAGGCACGCGTTTGACAACTGTCTCATCTGATGGTAAGCGATGATATGGCGAAGATGGAGCACGCTTACATAAAAGTAAACAATAGGTTACAAAAAAAAGCAAAAACTGCGTTAATAGCAGAATACTGCTATTCATTCTTGACTTGAATACTCTCAGGTTGTAGCTAGCAGGAAATATAGACTCTGTCAGGGAATTCCAGTCCTTAGCTATACGCACAATGAATGTGATCCCAAAACGTTTTGCATCAATACCGCCTGAAAATCTTTAAGAATGTGGTGGGATACGCTAGGCCCTAGCTATACCGTCCTCTCGTTTTCCATGGTTGATTGTGGCTCTTTATCGCAAAAAAAGGTTATAACAAATATATATTTGGCAAAACAATCAAAGATCATGACGTCCACCGTCTTCCTACATCTCAGTAACTTCTTAAAGGCATACAAGGGTGAAACTGGACTGGCGTGAGTCAGGTCCTTTAGATTAAGCGTCTAGACGCGACCGTGTGTCGTGAGCCTTATTTATGACCCCAACACACGGGCACACGTGTTTTCAATTTAGATATACCAGCGTTTTTTGAATTATTTTAGAGATATTATTCTTGGGGAGTTAAATTATTGCCCTGTTAGTTTTCTTGGAATTTTCGAAGGTAAACGACACAGTAAGTGGATATATTTTTCTTCGCACTGCTTCAATTTTAGATATACAAAAATCTACTTAAGCAATGTAAAATGCTATAAATAGAATGTACTTTGATGATGAATAAGTTCACGGCTACAATTCTTTTTTCGCATAGCAAACAAACATGCGACAAAAAAGCCAGAAATATATACCTAAGGGAAATTAGGTAACTATGCATCCCCAATGAACGTTTCCCTAATTAATTAAAAGATAAATAAATAATTTCTATATGTTTGATTTATCATAAATTTATCATAGATTAATTTTTATAGATATTGCGATCACCACTAATGTTTCCATTCTTTAAATAGCTAATAAACACCCAGCTGTTGAAACAACACACTCTTTTACATTCAAACAACATACAATCATCGATTCTCTCCCAATTGCAAGTGTTATTCGAAGCAAACTATTTTTATTTTCACACCTGACCTAGCGATTCCGTCTGATCGGATGCGCACCGAGGCGAGCGCTGGCGAATGCCAAATGACTACCCGATTCCGGTGTACTATCTCAGAAAGAAGTAGACAGTATTCTTTTGCTTACTGAAGAGATTTGGTGTATTAGGTTTCAAGTCATTCGTATAAAAGACTTAATGTCTGATTGGTAGAGTACTCATCCAATAAGAAGAATAAATTGTATGCACCCCCCCAGTTTATTAATGAGCTAAAAAACTAACACTAAAGTTTTTTTTTTACACCTATTTTGCTGAACCGACTTAATTTAATTTTGGTTCAGAGATAGATAAGACCCTGAAGACCGTTACTTTGCAAAAAAATATATTTGCTCGAGCGAAGCCGCAGGCAGTTAGTGTATTTATAGACACGTGCAATGCCTATGGTTTAACAGATTTCAATCCCATATTTTATTAGTGAGAGTATTAAAAGATCGTCCCTTGACATAGCTGCTGTATTGAATGAATATTTAATAGTAAGATTGTTTTGCTCTCATAACCACAAATGTCGAAATCGTGGTTAGATAAAGCGTCAAAAGCCTACAAGGCGATCATGTTTAATGTTTTAACCTCTCATTCCCTCTCCAAAAAAACCTTTTTCAATAAAACAAATGCACCTCCAATCGTCCTCTCACGCCCTCAATACTCACCTCAATATAATCGTCCTCCACTCGTGCGCAGCGGACGGCGCTCAGACCGGAAACGAGCGCCATTTCCCCCACCTGTCGCCGCGTCACTTCCGGCCCGCTCCTTGAGACTTGACCGCTGCAATGGGACTGAAAGGATTTATGTTTGAGAACAAAATAACTGTCTTCACACTTTCATTTCCTGAAGGTTTCGTGGCACTTACCTACCTATTACTTTGAAGTAGGTAAGTGATTTTGAACACGTTCTTTTGTTACAAAAGATTGATCTTACACACAAACACAGAAATCTTACACAAAAGATTAACGTATACTATTTTACCTTCAGAACTGCCTCCGTGGTCGAGTGGTTTAGGTGTTTGCCTTGTGACCCAGTGGTCGTGGTTTTGATTACCGCGGACAGCATTCTTTGTAAAATTGATTCCAGTTTGGCTAGAACATTGCAGGCTTGAATCAAATTTCCTTATTTTCACGTCCCGACTGTTTGCTAGTCTCGATAATAGACAGCAGATTGATGCGATTTACACAGATTTTCAGAAGGCTTTCGATAAACTTGACCACACACTTCTACTTAATAAAATTGCTTATAATGGAATCAGAGGGGACCTTTTACGGTGGTTTATATCTTACGTAACTAACAGAACGCAAAAGGTGGTTGCTGATGGCTTTGAATCTGGCTCTTTTCGCGTCACTTCCGGTGTGCCACAAGGTTCCATTTTAGGTCCTTTATTATTCATTTTAGACATTAATGACATAATAGACTGTTTTCAAAATTTCTTCTCTACGCTGATGATTTAAAGGTCTACAAAATTATTTCGAATAAAGTCGATTGTCTTAACTTCCAGCAGGATTTAGACCTTTTCTCTACTTACTGCTCTTCAAATAAACTTTACCTTAGTCTTCCAAAGTGTCATGTTATTAAATTTACCAAAAAGAAAAATATTACTGAGTTCGACTATCGTCTTGCCAATACGCCAATTAGTAAAGTAAATTCTCTCCGCGATCTTGGTGTTTTGCTAGATTCGAAGCTTCATCTGGATGCTTATATTCAAAAAATTGTTAACAAAAGGCTACCAAATGTTTGGTTTTGTCATGAGATCTTCCAGGGATTTTCGTCGACCTTCCACCTTTTTGCACTTATATAAATCAATAATTAGGCCACAGTTGGAGTTTGCAGTACCAGTTTGGAACCCTTTTTACACAAAATATATTGAGACATTAGAATTGGTACAACGTAAATATCTTCGTGCTATGAATTTTAGAGGTTATCGGAATAAAATGTCATATCACTTACTTCTTTAAAAGTATGATCTTCTGACTTTAAAATCAAGACGGAAACTTCTGGAAGTTATGACTCTGTTCAACGTGTGCCGCAATCATTTTGACTGTCCTGACTTAGTTAGGAGTCTGTGTTACCTGGTTCCTCGAACAGTTCATGTGCGTGAGGTACGCACTCAACGTCTATTTGCTACTAGCCTTTGTAAATCCAACGCTGGCTCGCGTTCACCACTTCATCGTTTGGTTGAGACATATAACAATGAGTTTAATTCAAATGACATTCTTTTTCCAAGTAAAAATGCATTTAAGAAGCAAATCCAAGCAACCCTACAGGATCAGCAAAATAATCTTTAGGAACAAAATGTGTTAAATAAATATTTGTTAATAATAAAAACACATATTTACTTTTTCTTTTAAATATTTATAAAAATCAAGATATGAGTTCTGGGACAATCCCCGTTGTAGTATTTAATTGTATCTGTGTCTCTGGATAGTTTTAAATGTTTCAAATTGCAATCTGTGGAGAACGTAGTGGGTAGCATAATTGTTTAAATTGTAATCTTTAAGAGATAGTGTCTGTTTTTTATTGTACTACTGTTTGTTTTCCCTTAAATAAATAAATTAATTAATTATTGTCTGATAAAAAGATGATTCCGTGCTTCTGAAGGCCGGTGGTCCCGGCCGCCAAATGGCGGTCGTCAAATAAACCATGTCAGAGGCCCTTTAGGCGGTTTAGAAACTCTGACACTAGGGTGTGTGGGGTCGATAGACCTTACTGACCGCACGATAAGAAGAAGACCTTCAAAACAAAAGGTTTATGTGATAAGGAAATCTGCAAAATTATAACTTCAGGATTTCAGTTTATGAAATTCAGATATTTATCACAACACATTGTAGCTTTTCCAGATCTTTTAAATTTAAAGTTTATCTTGTACCTCACTGACGTCTCATTGACATTTATGCCAGGAGAACATCGAGAGGAAACCTGCCCCCTACTTTCATATGCGCATGCCACCATGATTCCACAGAACCCTTCAAATCTGAAATTGCAAAGCTTTGCTAGCGTGGTGATTAATATTAGTGGGCCTACTGTATCTGAGAAGTTTTCTTCACCCAGATAGCACAGGCTGGAATTTATTTATTTGTTTATCACACACATGTTTCCTTTGCCATTACAGATAATAATAAACCCTCTGCCATTTTAAAGCAGATATAATTGTCACTGGTCAAGCAGGGGCATAGTAAACGGTTATCAGTCCATTAAACCACCCAAACCCATAGCGTTTCATCTTTTGTTTCCATATTCTGCAATAGTCCTGCTCCAACCGCGGATTGTCCTTGGGTGTACTTTCACAGTGCATACAGAGATAATCGTCGGTTGGTGTCCCATTCCATTTGAAATGTCTAACGGGGCTTCTGCGAGTTAGCTTCGGCCTCTCGTACGCCTATCAAAGGACCGGGTCTCCAGGGTCCCGAGAAAAAAAAAACCTAATGCGACAAAGTAACTTAAAATACATTATTATTGGTATTGTTCCATTTATTCATATATGTGCATATTATTTACATTTAAAATATTTCTATAAAAATACAAAAAACATTTGAAAATATAAAAAAAAATTGTAGCCCATCGGTATCGGGAACAGGGTCCAAGCTACTGGTGATCAGGGCTCCTGAGATAGGAACCTCCTAACGATGCGCACCGTGTCCAGGAGTACTGCTTTCTGGATCAAGCCCTTGATCCAGCTGCACAACGAGAGCCTCTTGAGATGTTGGTCGAGGCTCTTGGCAATTATACCATTGGCTGTCAAGACTATCGGCACAATGACTGCTGTATTAACATCCCATATGTCGACAACCTCGCGAGCCAAGTCAAGATACTTCGTTTGTTTATCTTTCTCAGACTTCACGAAGTTCTCGTCATGAGGGACTGCTATATTAACAATCATTGCGCCACTATATCAGGCTTATTGGCAACAATAGTCCTGTCAGTGATGATAGACCGATCCCAATACAAAGTGCAACTACCACTTTCGAGGACTGGGTCGGACACATACCTATTGTACGGTACTTCAGATTCCACAAGATTGTATTTAAGAGCAAGTTGCTGGTGGATAATCCTGGCTACAAGGTTGTGCCTGTGCAAATGGTCTCTGTTAGCCAGACTAGAAAAACCGGAAATAATGTGGCGGATGGATTTCCCGGGCCGGTGACATGCCCGACATATGTATACACCAAAACGCAGTAAGGCTACGGACGCTAAGAAGTCTACTCGTACATCGGGCCTATGTAGGACCCGATAAAAGCGTCCGTGAAGCTTCTTGCTCTGCCATACCTCCCTGCGGTCATTAGTATCTATTGGTATTGTTATTATTATCCCAACGGAACCTACTCCTTCCTACTAGCGATACTTGAACCAAGACTGTACCTTGTAAAAATAACGGAATAAAACAATAAAACCTCAACAAGGCAGTAAAAAACATTAAAAACAAAGTTGTCGACTAAACAAAGGAAAAGTAACTCAGAACTCGCGCCACTAATAGAAATGAGATTTAAAGTCGCGCCTGAAAATGTTGTATAGCTTCTGTCTGTATGTTGGTGTACCTACAAATTATATTGGTTATGAGATAAAAAATCTTCTAAAAATGGTCGAATAAGGCTCGTTATAAGGAATACTTATTATGTCATATGCTTGCTAAATATTTTGTTCTGCTCTAAATATTCAGAACTTTGACACAACATGGGTGGGAAAGTTAGATTATTTATTATATTTCTTTTACTTCCTGATGACGGTGTGATTTTCTTCATACAATTTACTGAAACTATTGTTTGTCAATCCTCAGAGCTCATAGTATAATCCTGAGTTTTGAGATATCAGCAAACGAAAAGTCCACTAGAGACGTGGCCTTTGACAGCGATGCGAACGAATTTTTTGTTTCTCGATGATATTTTCTCCCTCTCTCCCACAGCCCCTCTTGTTACACACACTTGTCCTTAATTATTATTTTAATGTTGTCGTCCAAACCCGGAGCACAGCACGAGTATTCTCCTCGCCCTGGCCACGTAACTACGAGCACACAAAACAAACGAGTATGTTCACGCTACAACAGTTGGAAGGCCGCCAGACTGGCTCGGCTCCTTACCTGTTACTACTCTTAATTTCAGACGCTTTTTGTTCATTTACTAAGTTAGGAGAACTTTTCTCGTAATTTCCTTTGTGTCGTTTAATTTAAAAGGTATATCTTTTTATTTAAGTCTTAAGTACAGTCAACAACCCTATTTGATCATCTGCCTAGCCTTTTCCCAACTATATTGGGGTCGGCTTCCATTCAAACCGGATTCAGCTGAATACCAGTGTTTTACGTAGAGCGGCTGCCTACCAGACCTCCACAACCCATTAATTGAGTAACACGGTACTTCTTTGGCAAGACTGGAGTCAGATTTACTGGCTTCTGACAATCCGTAACGACTGCCAAAGATCTACAAATGACAGCCGGGACCAACGGCTTAACGTGCTTTCCGAGGCACGGAGGATGGTCATCCATCCACAGACCAATCTTGGCAAGCGTTGCTTAACTTTAAAAATCGACCCGTGCGGCTATTATTATTTAGCCACGAGCTCCACCTGGAAGTTAATCCCAATATAGTTAACAACCCTATTTGATATACAGGCAAAAATCTTAATTTTTCCACCTCACTGCCAGTATTCATTTCTATGTGTGCTTTATAACTTTACGAGTGCGGTGTACAATAATTCGACCTCTCACAAGGTGGACCAATGACCTGGAGGGTCACGGGTAGCCGATGGATGCGAGACGCACAGGACCGGTTGTTGTGGCGACACTTGGGGGAGGCCTATGTCCAGTAGAGGACGTCTTTCGGCTGATATGATGATGATAATGTACAATAATTGTCTACTAGTACACTCACAATATTTTTTAAAGACGTTGCAAGTTAGCTGCCTGCATATAAAAGCTGTACTACTGTAAATACTTAGCTGACTGTACCTACTGGTACTAAAATTACAGGAAATGTACTGTGACTGGAAAGGTAGGTGAATGTCAGTTTTCCGTTCCTTTTGTCTTAAGAATAACTTGCGCATCATTGCAGAAAGCACGTTTAATCATTGGTCCCTGCAGCCTTCTTCAAGATCTTTTCCAGTTGTAAATAACAACAGTATGTATTGTATGCAGTGTTTTATTGTTGATAGCTTAAGTCATAAAATCGGAGACCAGTCTTGCCAATAGGTGCGGAGTTACCCAGCTTGGTGTATTAATTGTGAAGGTCTGATAAACTGTCGCTCCATGCAACATAAGTTTCAACTTGACTGAAAGATGATCTCAATATAGTTTGGAAAAGGCTAGGCAGATTGGATGAATAGCTCTGCCAGTATATTCCTGACTATTTCAACTATCAGCAGTAGTGGACATGAGTGGCCTCACACTCACTAGTTGTGGAGGAACTGCTTTCGATTGGACTGGAAGCCGACGATAGAAGCATTGACTGATGATTATGGTTCCATACTTCTCGTGTAGGTTACGCATGATTGAAGGAACTAGATTAAAGGAGAGATTAATAGAGTAGCTACCTATCTACTCTATTAGTCACCTGATAAATAGGGCTATATTTCCGAATAAATTAGATATCAGCAGTAGTGGTAGTGAGTGGCACACCTCGCTCTCACTATCGACACTAACTCATAGAGTAGGTGCGACTGACACGCGACACACGCGCCTTCTGATTTATAGCGCTGTCCTTTACTTTCATAGATTAATAGAACAGATACGATGCAGAGTAAAAACTTGTCCTCTAGGCTCTGATATACGACTTTGTGAGGTATTGGAGATGGAGTTCTCTCCCTCAAGTTATCACATGACAGGTACACCTTAGGCACAGATGTTGCGCTATCGATAGTAATTGTATATTGATTACAATTCCTACATCGCACTTTCGTTTTCGAAAAGAGTTTCTGGTAAGATATACGGACTTTGTCCAGTAGGCAGCAAGACTAAGGAACACTAACAAAAAGTCATTCATTCATTCAAATCGTTTCATTTTCACACTATTTAATCCAAACATAAGTTCAAATATGCTTCTAATTATATTGCCTGACCTAGACCTATTACGGTTTAACTACACCTCTTATACAGTAATAATTAATTTAAATCATTCAGACAAACATGGTCAAGTGCAAAAGTCAGACAATTACCTAAGTGGTCATTATATCTGTTCGAAAAAGACAACGATATTGAACGTGTAGAACACCATCTCTTTTATGCATAAGAATAATGATTAGATAGAAGTTAGATTGAAAGTTACCCAGTTACATAGGTCACGATTAAAATTACTAAACATTTGTCTAGAATTATAGATGATTGATGAGTATTGTTTTATCATAAAAGAATGTTTATTTAATTTTGTAAAAAAAATGTTATGGTCGAGTATTTCAAACAAGGGAGACCTAAGTGAGACTGCCGCATGTACCGTACCATTCGGCCATTTTATCATCCATATTCCATTCAAGAACATTTTTTGACATTATGAGGAGTACTTTTAGGGCTCCGTACCCGAAAGGTAATCAACGGAACCATATTACTAAGACTGCGCTGTCCGTCCGTCTGTCTCTCAGCAAGCTGTATCTCAAGAACCGTAATAGGTCAATACTTAGTTGAAGTTTGCATAGAGTGTGTGTTTCTAATGCCGCTGTAACAACAAATAACAATAATTAAAAATTAAAGGGGGCCTTAAAAGACACGTGTTTTATTTTTCGTTTTATGGTACGGAACTCTTCGTGTGAGAGTCCGACTCGCATTAGCCGGTTTTTGTACATATTTCAGTTCAAAAGTCTTCATTGATTCAAACTGACTTTTGAAACTTTAATGAGAGGAATATCTCTATTTTCTCTCATGAAAGTAACGAAAAATTAAAGAAGTGGAAGACATTAAACACATCTCTTTGATCCAGCACACAAGTGTCACGTCTGTCCGTCACAACGTTAGTCTGTGTCGCTGAAGCCCAACAAATCATCGCTATGCATATTGCGGCGGTCACCGGTGTCGCTGAGTTTCATACATCAGCACGTTTTTTGTGCTTTGTTCGCGAATTTATTGAAAAATCATAGACAACTCTGTTTAAACTACGATTTAGGAGCGACGCATTTAATAGATCTATTAGTATC
Organism: Lacanobia oleracea; assembly: GCA_950371165.1. Taxonomy (NCBI): domain Eukaryota; kingdom Metazoa; phylum Arthropoda; class Insecta; order Lepidoptera; family Noctuidae; genus Lacanobia; species Lacanobia oleracea. The sequence continues at coordinate 1,836,387 of OX493387.1, forward strand.
TAAGTAACTCAAGTCAAAGTTTATTAACTTAGGGCTGAATTTTCAATAGTCGGATAACGTTAATTGGAAGAATAAATATGTACGTCATATTTTCCATATAAAAGCTGTCAGGCGACCATTTTTATTCCTCGGGTAAAAGTTATTAGACCATTGAAAAATCAGTCCTTAATTGATTTATTTACTAGAGGAATCTAACAAAGGATATAAGAATTCAGAAATGTCTACGCTTTTAGCTCTACTCTTAAATTTTCCAGATAAGACAGCCTTACGTCACTGTTTGCGTAAATTTAACTTGTTGCTGTAGAAACAAATACCTCATATACGTATCTCTTGGTTTATAATATAACTGATAAAAATATACAACAAAACGTTTTAATATATTTTATCAAAAATTCCTAACCCTCCTTACCCCCGATATGAAAACATTTACCGGTCACTAACCAACAAATCATCTAAACTGGACCGATCTCATAAAGCCATCTTCCATACCACCGTGACACTATAAATACAATGTACAGAAGGTTCAGTCCACACGACGATTCTTCTTCTTCCTTGCTTGCTCTTTCCCACTTTATGTGGGGCCGGCTCTCCTAATTTTATGGCGCCAGGATTAATTTGTTTTGGGTTGTCTGGAACCCAGCAACTGACCAGCATGGTTCACCACGTAGGAGAGCGCTGTCATCTAAAAAGCATTGCAAATATCAAAACAGAAGAGAAATATTGTTCTGTTCTGATAGCTGCAATGTTTTTTTCACTTACTACATGATTACGACAGCAAAACATCACAAAAAGCTGTTATCAAAGTAGCTACGTACTTTGTTCAATGCAAGGCAAAAATCTTTCGTTTTGAATTCAGGGCAAGCCACGGGCCACCGATTTCACACAAAAGACATGTCTATTTTCCTCACGGTTAGGCTGCGGTCTAACTACAGTTCATATACATTTTTTTTCATAATTACTCTATTAGTATAACTCAGTGTGATAGAAATAAACATGAATGCTAAACGCACAACATAAAATAAAAAGGTGAACTTTATTCTAAATTTAAATGATATTTTTGTATCTTTCTTTACAGTGGCCCAATCGTCTAGACCGAGTTAATTTTCTGAATACCTGCGCACAATGCGCTGCCCGGCGTCGCGCGGCGTCGTCGTGGAAAAAACACGGCATTTTTCTTGACAACAATGGACGATCTTTTATGGGATCTTACGTGGCATTTAAGTTATTGGTTGAGAGCAGGTGGACGGGGAGGATATTAGGTAATGGGTTCCTGTGATGGTGGGGTCGTTGTTGTACTTTGAAAGGAAATATTTTTAGTTTAAAGTATGTTGGGAAATGAGTTTTGGAGAACGATTTTGATATTTAAGTTTATTTGTTCTTTTTATACATTTTATAAGACGTAATATAATACCTGTTCTAGGTTGATAACTATACTAATGAAAATGAACATTGGAAATAAAGGAAAACACAAAACTAGAAAGATTGAATGACTTTCAAAATATGTCGAAACATCAAATTAATACCTGAGATGAAGTTATCAGACAATCGAAAAATCTATTCTCCCATTCGAAGATTTTTTCCTACAAAGTTCCCTCACTATCAGAGTTCCGAGCTTAGTGCGGCGAAGTCGACGTCACCTCTGAGGTGAATTTAATTGTCCGTCTATTATGTCTGTAATGGCGTCTTAACTTTGCCTCTGCGCCGACTGCCGATCGCGAGGCGTTTTCCAGTGGTTACGACACGCAAAGGGCGACGTTTGAAAATTAACATGCATCACTATCACTGGGCTATCACAACATCACTACATATTATAAAACAAAGACATCACATATCATCTTCACATATTATAAAACAAAGTCCTCCGCCGCGTCTGTCTGTGTGTTCGCGATAAACTCAAAAACTACTGCACCGATTTTCATGCTGTTGTCACCAATGCATAGAATGGTTCTCGGGGACATAATTAGTATATAATTTGTCAAGTGTCAATATATACAATATTGGCTAAAATATACAAAAACTTAAAATATATTTGTTGGAAGTGTCGAAAGAAAATAAGCCGCTGATTACTTTTGGTCGCAATAACCGACATCCACTCGGGCGAAGCCGCGGGCATCAGCTAGTTTTAAATATAACTGGGCCGGGAACTCGTGGCTTATTAATAACAGCCACACGCGGAGATCTTCGAAGTAAAGCAACCCTTGCCGCGGTCCGTGGATGGGAGACCATTGGACAGCAGACTCACATAGATAACGTATCACCTCCATGCTATAGAAACACGTCGAACCGTTGGTACTGGCTGTCATTTAAAGGTCTTTAACGATTGTTATGGATAGTCAAACCAACTAAAACGCTTTTTTTTTTTCAAGATTCAGAGAATAAGAGGCAGTCACAATAGCATCCTGAAGGCTGTGGCGGCTGATACTTCCTCCACCAATTGTGAGAAGACTTATACACAAGTATTTCGTTGTTCTAGTTGATGTGTGAACCTCTCATGAATAGTTTTTTTAAGTGCAAACATATTATATAGATGTAAAATTATTTTACTTTATTTATTTGTTTATCCAAAACGACGCTGAGCAGTTTTTTGTTTTATTAATGAACAACGTAAAGATCTCACTTACATATGTAAAGTTATTTTGCGGCGAAAAGTCGTAGACAGTGGAAAAGTCCAGATCGTCTGTAAGTGACGGCGCTAATAAAGTCGTCTCACAGTAACCGCGGCTAATCTCACCCGCAGACCCGCTAGTGTGCGCGCACCTTAAGATGGGGCTCAAGATGTAGGAGGTAGCGGGGACTGTATAATGAATAACATCTGCAAGTCTTCAATGTGTGGAAAATACTAAATACTAAAAAGTAACTGGTATTACCTGCGTTTTAGACTGGGTAACCTCAGTCTACGTAATACAAGAAACATTTAAGGAATGATTCTTTGAAATTTTCACAGATACCTGAGAGAGAGGCAACTCTTGTAAGGAGCGTTCGCATTCGCAACGCAGCCACGAACTGTCAAAGAAAATAATAATAATCTATATCTATTGACATTAATCAATTGAATAATAGGGGTATAATGTTTCTGAAATTTAAATGTAAATTCATAATAATTAATGTGAGCTATTGTTATTTATCAAAATTATTGAATTAATTGGCTATGGGTTTCATGGCCTGATATAAATGTTTTTTTTTTAAAGCTCTTTTTAACCGACTTAAAAAAAATGTTTGTCCGCGATTATCTCGAGCTTGGCTGTACCGATTTTGATGCGGTTTTCTGCAATGTGTTTGCTACAACTATAACTAATCGATGCCTTATGTCGTTCCGGTACTAAGCGATATATTAGTTTAACTCGACCGGTGTTGTTGATACCGTTGCAAAAACAATAAATCAGGTTCTACTGAAAAGTACAAAATATTTTTTTATACACCCTACCCCTATCCTTATCCAGTCCTTATTCCGTCTCTATTCCTACCCCGTAAAGCAAACTGCCAAAAAGTAATATTAATAGGTACCTAATAATAAGAAAATTCATAATTATCTAGGTATTTACTTAGGTTTTGAAGTCTTTTCAGTGAGTTGGTTTTTTGAAGGCGGTTCCCTTTTAAAAAAAGATTTAAAGTAAGTTATTATTTTTGTTTTAGTCTTGTTTTTTTTCCAATATATTGACAAGTTTTTATCATTGATTTATCGTTGAGATTATATTGGAACCTGTTATATAATCAGTTTTAATGATAGTCGTGATTGTCACATGGTGACATTACCTCGAAATATCTCGATATCGTGACAGTTTAGGGCACCATGTTCATTACATATTTTGTGTTTCTAAGTGTCCTCTACTCACATGTGCACATTAGATCGTGCGCCGCAATTTTGAAACACAAAAAGGAAGTTTCAAACTTAGGCTTAAAATAGGCCAAACGACCGAGAAGAAGAGAAGGACCAATAAACATCAACATGAGAAATCTTGAACTCCCCGCTTCCATCTTCTCTCTTGTACCAAGACACGTCCAAGGATCGGCCAGACGAACAGTTTAAACTAATCTTATTATACTTGAAAGCGTTTATGGGATCATTGTGGCAGTGGCAGGTTAGTGCCAGGGTGTGCCAGAGTATTGCCCGTGTAATGCTAGGGGAGCCGGGGTATCGCCAGGTAAAGGCGTGCGAGCTTAAGATTGTGGGACCATTGGAGGTCGTAGATACGTTTATGCTTGGAAGTAACACTATAAAATTAGAGGACTGGGTTTTGTTAAGAATCCGCTGGATGCAAGAAACACAGGATAGATCGATGTGGCGGCGTTTGAGGTGGCTTATATCAAGCTGAAATGTTCATGATAGATGTGGCGGCGTTTGAGGTGGCTTATTTGGAGCTGAAATGTTGATGATACATTTTGCATTAAATGGAATAAAGCTGGAGACAAACTGATCCCACGCACGCACATATGCAACGCATTATGATATCTTTACTCTTGTCTTTATATGAAAAACTATGCAGTAAGTATGCAACGTAACATACGATACGACACAAAAGCGTTGCATACGTTGCGTATGTAGGACCAGTGTGTTTCTCGCTTAATGGTTGCCAAATTCCTAGATACTACTGTAGAGTTGTTTTTTTTTTTGTGGTAGCTAGATGAAGATTCTTCGATAATCTTCTGGTTAGTATTGATTTTGTTGCAACTGGCTTGCATTAAAGTGGCACGAATATTTTGACGTAATGTTTGTAACGTTAACGTAAGTGGACTTTGAATGTGAAAAACTACAACCCCATTGTATTTTGGTTTAATGTTTAATAATTTATGGGACAAACACAATTTATATCATTCAAAATTATGAATATCTACATATTATATATTATAATTATATATATCTAATTCAAATGGAATAATATAGTGAGCGAAACGAGTATTGTAGCAATGGCTTTGCTAAACTTGAAATATTATGTACCTATCTATTGTTTTTATACGAATTTTATCCTTGTCCCACAAAACACTGCCTCAACTCGCTCGCTTACTTAAGTACTTTTTTTTAATTTTTGTCTAAAACTGAAAACTGCACACATAAAGATATGCTATTGAAATCCAACAATCAATCAAGTTGAGTATAATAATCAGGCGATGATGAATGGCATGAAGATGTTCTCCTACACGGGTCTACTGCTGTGCTCCCTCATCTGTCAGGATTATACTGACTTAACTATTGTACACCTTGACGTGTGCCTGGTTTTATTACCGCGAGGGTTATTGCTTCTGGAGGCTCAATAAAAGAATTTCGTGGGCTATATGAATATTAGGTCGTGTGCTACTTCATAAAAATTTGGTAGTAATCTATCTACTACCTTTAAACGAGCAATTCTTATATATATAATATGTGTTTTTTTTATGTGTGCCTTTCGGGCCAACACTGAAAGGAGTCTCGAGCCCGATTTTGATGAAAACTAAAACTGCATCATTGGATTTTTGAAAAATCGTTGAGCCAGTTGATTTTGAAAAAAACCACATCCTATTGTATTATTACATCATGCAAAAGTGTAGCTAGTAAGGATCAAATTCTGAGAAGTAATAATAGGTACATGGCATTATATATTTCACTCAATGAGAGTGCTATTCTGTAACAATTCAGCATAATCAATAGCTATAGGAATATGTTATGTTTTGACAGACAGCGATGCTATTGCGAACTCTCCTCAGTAACCTAAGGATTTCCAATTAATTACCTTAGGTCGCTTTTATCAAAAATCAATCCCTAAATCCCTAATTATTGTAAAAAGCCCACCCAATCTCAATATCAGACTTTATTTGTCCTCCAGAAATAAAACGTTCATGATCATAAATCGTTGGCTCTTACTGTCTCACTCATAACATAGTGGGCGAGTCCATTTGCACAAAATATTTGTATGTAAAGCAGAAGAGCAATCCACTTATACCGTCTCTTACCTGCACGATGCTCGTCTCTTACATTCTGCTACTTACAGATGGACAGGAGAGGCTGTGGAGACGAATTGGTTGTTTATTTTTTGATGTGAAACTAAAATGCAGTCGAGAAATGTCTGTCAGAAACCTAAACGATTTTCACATGTAGATAATGTTCTTTCCATGCTCTTTGCTAAGAATTGTATTAATGTAATATTTTTATTTTTTACACTAGGAATTTCTCTTGTATCGTGAGTGCATTCACAAACATACAAACTCACATACACAAACGACCAGACCCGGAACAACTATCTGTAGGTCGTACAAATATTTGTTCTGTGCGGGACTCGAACCCGCGACACGCAGCGCAGCAGTCAATCGCTCAACCACTGCGCCAACCGTGTCGTCAATATTAAAAACTCACGCAACTATTTTAAATATTTCCAATAGTAACGTCCACTTCTCATTGCAGCCTAGAAACTGAAAAACCTCTGCTCACAAGAATAAATATTGATGGGGCTTAAAACAATCAGTAATCAAAATTCACTTGGTATTTCATTTCATTTACCGGATTTATTGTTGCTGCAACGAATTGTTCTTGGTGAACGTTTCCTACACCATTTGGCAGTACTACCTATTGTTTGAGGTGACACTTGTTTTCTAACCGACTTAAAAAAACCGGCCAAGTGCGAGTCGGACTCGCACACAAAGGGTTCCGTACCAAAAACCTTAATTTTTATTATTTGTTGTTATAGCAGCATTAAAATACACAATCTGTGAAAATTTCAGCTATTACGGTTCTTGATATACAGCCCGCTGACAGACGGATGGACGGACGGACGGACGGACGCACAGCAAAGGCTTAATAATAGGGTCCCGTTAGTTACCCTTTGGGTACCGAACCCTAAAAATGAGGAGGTTCCAAATTCGGTTGTATTTTGTAAAACATAATTAGTATTATTTAGTATTCAAATTCAAACCAAAAAGCTTTATATAATGCTCCAACAATGACACGGAAAATTAAAACATCGAACAGCGACTCCGCGCCACCCACACTGCACAATTTGCCAAGGACTTACCTCTTCATAAAGAGGGCTGGAATTTTTCTTTATTGTCGGGATTATTTGAGCGCCCTCTCGTGAGAGGTTTACGCGATCTCAAGATGACTGCGGCCCTTTTACGACAGTATCAAACTGCTATTCACCTTTATACTTTATATTAAGTTATTGACGATCAGATTCTGGCAGCGTGAGCTTTTTACTTGGAGTTTATTGCTGCAAGGAGGTGGAATTACATCGATTTTTGAATTAAATTGGAACATTATGTGAGTGGTAGGCTGCAAGGCTTTATTTTTAATGTAGCAGGTTGGTTTTGATGCAGGGGTTGATTGGCTGCTAGTATTGTTTTCGAATAAAAAAAGGTAGAACTTTTTCTCACTTTCGAGGCGATGGTTAACTCTTTGGATGGTTTGGGCCTGTTAATTGCAGCATCGGTGGCATTCATTAAATCCTCCAAAATACAGGTGCAGAGCTGAAAAATTATAACCGTCAATTTAAATCAATATATATTAAATTCTTTCGTTACTGACTGATTGAGTAATTGAGTGATTGAGTGACTGAGGGACTGAGGGACTGATAGACAATACGCACAGCCGAAACTACTCATCGTAGAAAGCTGAAATTTGGCATGTAGGTTCCTTAGGGAATGTAGGGGAGCACTAAGGGAGGATTTCCCGAAATTCTTTCGGGAGCAGAAAAATACGGGATATGCGCGTACGAAGTCGCGGGCACAAGCTTGTGGTTATCTAATACTTGAATAATACGCATATATATACGCATAATTATTTCAAGTGTTTGCATTTTGCAATCCACATAAGGCACAAACGAAAATGTACAGTGAACACTCGCATGCTGCATTTTTCTTTCGTTTCCAATCAACATTCCCGCTAACGTTACTCCAAATAAATAGTGACAGAGGTACACATCGTACAGTTGAAAGTTTCCGTTCCCAATGTGCAGCGGATTCCTGAGCGGAGCGCACTAGACAACGCGGACAAATAAATTATCATTAGTGTATGTAGCTCACGGCAGATGCACTCGCCACTGATCACAGATGTAACGTGGATGTGCCATGTAGGAAAGTTCCTATCTATACTAATACTAGTTGACCCGCGCAACTTCGTCTGCGGCACAATTTTCATTACTGCTCCGCTCCTATTGGTCTTAGTGTTATGGTATATAGCCTATAGCCTATAGCCTTCCTCGATAAATGGGCTATCTAACACTGAATGATATTTTCAAATCGGACCAGTATTCCTAAGATTAGCGCGTTCAAGCAAGCAAACAAACTCTTCAGCTTTATATCTATACTAATATATGTATATCATCATGCTAAGACTAACAGGAGTAGAGCAGACAAAGTTGCGCGGGTCAACTAGTACCTAATAATAGAGGGCATGACAATTTCGTGGCTAAATAGAAACCATACGTGTCGTGGCAAAGCTAGGTCGGCAAAGCTATTATTATTAATGCGCGTTTGACCACACACTCACCTGGTATGGGGCATGCTAGCTCAGAAACCTATTCACTCTTGACTTAAAAAACTAAATACTGTTGGCTTACTTTTGCTGTGATCAATGCATTTCGGCCTTCCTAACAAATTCCCATCTGCCACCTCCAAACCTCCAACACTAGTGACCCTATATTTATTTTCGTAGCGCCGTGCGTGGTGACACAGTGCGCACACACCCAGCCAGCACTTACGGTGAGACGGCACAAATTGAAAACGCGCTCAACGGTAAACGACAGAGATTTGTCGACCGGTTCCTTCTCGCACATTTTAGCGAAGACTTTGTCTAGGACTCTAGGTCCTATGAATTACTAGCTATTGTTGCTATTGCTAAGATAATTAATTAAATAATCAATTTTTTATTATTTAGGTACTGGCTCGTGTTTGACCACAATCTCACCTATTGGAAAGTACACAATTATGTGATCGATAACGGAGACGCTTGCCTAGAAATAACCTATCCTTGACCTGAACGCCTCCAGACTGTAGCTAAATACTCGCATGTACTCCTAGTAACTATGCAAGTAATTTTCGAACGACCTATTGTAGCGGCAAATAGTTGGTCACACCAAAACTAACCAAGAAAATAATAAAATCTTATCTTATCTTATCTTAAAACACACGATACCTAGTCACTTACAGCACCACAATTTTCTCGGGATTTCTTTTTAACATATGTAATCACCATAGATCCTTTAATAGTTTTATCTCAGTCCCTTATGTTGTTTATAATCTAAAGACGACACGTCATGGCATTCATCTTCTACCTAATGCATCTAGTAGCAATCAAATAACAGTAAACCAAATTCTACCAATAAACCGACTTTAATATCGCTTTCATCAATAAAAAAGTTCTCAAACCCTCTCAGGCTAGACTGTCAAACTAATAACAAGTCCCGTCAGTCACTGCTAAGTTTCAGGTGAGGACGATTCTTTATCAGCCGGTGGCGAGTCGCCTCTCGCCAGTAATCGACACCGAATTAATGTGGCGTCACTAACTCGGCCCACTCGGCGCACTTTAAAAAATCTCTCTTTCTTAATTTTTACATCGTTGCAAGGTGTTACTTGTGAAGGGATGGGGCGATTTTTAGTGGGTTATGTCGATGTATCGATAAAACTGTTTGTAAATTTCTAAAGATTGTTATTTTGATAGCATAATAAAAGCACAAAACTTCTTATTTTCGTGTCGATTGACTCTTTCTTAAATTTTGTTCGAACAGTAGGTATGTGGCCACTTGGGCTGCAGTGCAGGTGATTGGGCATAAAATGTAGGAAAGTAGATGGGGCATAACCTGCGAAGGGGCTGAAAACTAAAAGGTAATTATTAAAATTACGCTGATTAATCATAACTTTTTGAACGTCAAAATTTATATAAAGACAGTCTTCCAAAAAGCCCGCCCGTGTACACTTTATAGTGTGAGAAGAAGTAAATTGTGTTATAACTTTATAAAATTACTGGTTTTTCTCAAGGCTTTTCTTAACTTGCTAATGACAAACTAGTCGTAGGTCAAATCTGTATTATCACACGCCACAGAAAACAAGTTTATTAGGTCCACAGAAAACAAGTCTTTTTAGTGCGAAATCCGGTTTTTTATTATACCAAAGCAATGCGAAGAGCTTTTAAATGATTGCCAACTGTAACACCTCACTATTTTGTAAGCTCCCATTATAATTTGTTATAGTGACTATAAAGCATGCTATATTGTCACTATAACATGCTATGCTATGCTATTCTATTCTATTCAATTAGTCTAACCGCAATATTTCATCGTAAAGCAAAACAATATCGATAACTTCCCAAATGTTGAATTTTGCCCCCCCTACCCATGTCTACGTAGAAAGAAACCTATTAATAATTTGCGGGTGGCAAAGTTTTTAAAAGTGTTTTCCCCGGTCGGCACCTTGTCGACGAGGTGGGGGGGTGGGCAGAGAAGGCCCATTAATTACACCACCTCACTTGCTCATGATATTGTCGACTTTTTATAACCACAGGGTGTTCATGAAAATTGTTATGTTGGCGCTGAATACGCGTATTCATCCCTCGCTTGTTTAGATTTTTTTGGGTCAAGAAAAGTTGGAAGTTTGTGCATGTTTTAAGGTGAATTATGCCAAGTTATGCTATGAGTTTTAGAGGACAGGTCTGTACATTGTTTTTGGAGTACTTTGATGAAGTAAGCCCATAAAATTAAGTCCATTAAGTACTCGTACTATGTAGCCTGTTGGTCAGATTAGGCCATCAAGATTCAACGTATGCAACTGTATGCACATCAATATTTAATATGTGGAATGACATAATGTTTCTATATTTACCGGTATATAAGGTGAGCCGATGACCTGGTGAGGGTCGTATGTATCCGATGGAAGCAAGACGCACTGGACCGGTTGTTGTGACGGCACTTGGGGAGCCCTATGTCTAACAGTGAACGTCTTTCAGCTGATAATTATGATGCTTTTTTTATACTATTGATAGTCACTCTTGACTTAAAGACTCCCAGGTTTTAGCTATCAGGAAACACAGACTCCGGCAGGGAATTCCACTCCTTAGCTGTTCGCTTACGCACTAAGATAATTTGCGATACAGATTTTTTACCATTTGTTTTTTCAATACTTAACCGACAGTTCTTTCCAACAGGTTTAGAAAACTTACGACTACACACAAGCTTGTACAATGCTCATGTACCAATGGCTCACCTCAACGACTCTCAAAACTCCACTAAAAACAAAAAAAATAACACTCAAAATTTCCTACATAATTTTTCCGCCATAGCACTAAGTTTTGGTACGCAATTACATCACCTATTCATCTCTCTGGAAGGGAATAGGAAATTGCCGCGAAACTTTTATCTGGCTGAGCCGTCACTCCGTCAGTCAGGGCGGCGGCCATTTTTCAAAACTCTCGCATCTGAGGTGTGCTTGCCGGAGGCGGTTAAACTTATGTTTTATGAGTTTTTTGTGTCGCGCTGTATTAAAAGCAATAGTAGGGATCCTTTTCTTATAGGGTAAGCAAAGGCTCCTTTATAAAACTTGATACGCGATCTGAAAGATTGTAGTAGGTACCTAGTTCCTATTTTAGAACAGTGCCATGGATATCGCCCGCAACCAAGGCCGAGCTTAGAGAGCAGCCCCCCTGATATTCGTTTTTCTTAGTAGGTACCTTCTTATAAGAGGGTATCCGGTCTTCTTCTTCTACCTGGCGTTAATCCCGGCTATTGCCAGGGTCCGCCTTCCTACTTAGCTTCCTCCACTTTGCCCGATCTTGAACATCCTTCTCAGTTAGGCCATTGGCTCTCATGTCGGACTTAACGACGTCCAACCAGCGCTTGCGAGGGCGACCACGGGACCTAGCCCCAAGAACAGCCATATTCATGCATCCCCGACCAACGTACTCCATAGGGCGGCGCATGATATGGCCATACCCTCGCAGACGACACTCTTGCAGTTTTTCCCCCACGTCACGGACACCAAGACTACCTCTGATGAAAGAGTTGCGTATGCGATCGGATCGCGTTACGCCACTCATCCACCTCAGCATCTTCATCTCCGTGACGCGAAGCTCCTGGGTGTGTCTGCTTAGTGCTGGCCAACATTCACCGCCGTACAGTAGGACAGGCCGTATGATGCATTTATATATCTGCCCCTTGAGCTTAGGAGGCATTTTGCGGTCGCATACAACGCCCGTTACCTCGCGCCACTTCGCCCAAGCCGAGCCTATACGTGCTTGGACATCGTCGTCCACGTTGCCAGACTCGTGCAGCACGGATCCAAGGTACCTGAACGTATCGGACTTTCTGATCAGGTCCGAACCTATTCGGATGAACCTATTTGAATCCGTGCCGCCACAGGACATGTACTCAGTCTTCGCCACATTTAGTCTCAGACCACCGTTTTCAAGCGTGTCCTTCCAAATGTTGACTTTGCGCTCAAGATGGGCTTCGTTCTGATTAACGAGGGCGATGTCATCGGCATACATCATTAGCCATGGGGGCTTATCTTGGATGTTTGCCGTAACTACATCGAGCACTACGTTAAACAAGAACGGGCTAAGAGCCGAGCCTTGGTGAACGCCAACAGATATTGGGAAGCCATTCGATTCGCCAACAGCGGTCTGGACAGAGGACACGGAATCGCGGTACATGTCTCTGATAATGTCAATATAGGCCTCGGGAACGCCTTTGAAGCGCAGTGCCCACCAGATGGACTGCCGAGGTATACAGTCGAAGGCCTTCTGCAGGTCTAAAAAGGCCATATGCAAAGCTCTCCTTCTCTCTCTGTAAGCCTCAGCCAGATTCCGTAAGGCGAATACTGCGTCCATGGTGCTGTTACCCGCCCGGAAGCCATATTGACACTCAGAGACAGTACACTCGCTACGGAGCCGTGTGTCAATGATGCGCTCGAAGAGCTTCATGGTGTGACTTCATAATAGGGTATCCGGTAATGTACCTATTTTTCAAGTTATGTTGAGGTAGATTTAGCTACCTTGGTGTGCCCGGCTTGGTCTGAGCCGCGCCGCAGTCTAACAGCGGAGATCGGACGGGACCTCTCATTTCCCGGCGTGGTGAACGCCATGCTGGGGAGTGAGGGGTCCTGGGCAGCTGTCGCCTCTTTTTGCGAGGATGTCATCTCGCAAAAGAAGGCGGCGGAGCGCGCGCGTGAGGGCGACCCTCTCGCTGCGCCACTCCGTAGGTGAAGAAGAGGTCGGAGAAGACGCCGTCTTCTCCCTCCTCATGGTGGTGATGGGCGGGCGATAGGCGCGGGGGCGCCTCCGCCCGCATTGCACTCCACACCACCTTCGCCGGTCATTCCCAGCCCTCCCCCTGAACGGGGAGGATGCGAGGGGCCCGCCACTTTAGGCGGATTGTCGTCGGAGGAGGACTGGACGCTAAGGCTGCGCCGATCTCCCAGTCCTCTTCCACTCGGACGATGCGGGAATGCCGCTGGGTTATTTTATTGGGTATACCGGGTCAGCCCGGGGAGTCCCACATACCCCTCCCGTTCCCCCGATGGGAGGGTATGCGTAATGCAGCAAAGCTGTTTTTTCCCAGCGCAAAAAAAAAAAAAAATGTTTAGCTACCTTCGAGGTAGCCCGCAGAGGCGGGCGCCACCAGCCGGGGATTACGGAAGCCAAATAAGTCCTCGCGATCCCCAGCATAGGTGAGAGATGGAAAAGTGAGGTGGTTTTAGTCAGTAAGAGTCTGACAGACCCCTCCGCCCGCCCCACGGCGTAGGACATCCATGAGGATTTCACCCCGTTACATAAAAAAAAGGTTTAGCTGCCTATCCATGTTCAGGCGTCCAGATTCTTCAGCATATGTTCAGAATAATATGATTTTTAACTTATTATGAATTAACTGCAGGCCGCTGACACCTTTATCGTACCTTAATTATAAAAAAAATAATTTAGACCTGGCATAAATTAATAAAAAATCACTTAACAACTTTCTAATAGGACTAAGAAGAAAAAACCTCCAGTTTTTTACGTCCGTCAAAACAGGAAGTCGCCTAAAGCGCTTCCGGCCGATAACAACATCCGGTGCGAAGTTCCGCCGAACTTTCGGCAAACTTTCGAAGAAGTTTCGGCAAGTTTCGAACGAAGCAGGTGCTGTTTTCGGATAAAAAGTGGCACCTTTTGTTGAGGAAATCTTTTTATGTGGAACTGAGCAGATAGGATTTTACGACAAGATCATTGTGGACCCCTTCGAGTGTGCTAATCTGTTTTTAAGAGTTTGTGCAGATAATAGCGTGACGGGAGATTTTTTAAGTAACTTTATTAGATGTTGAGAGAGGGTCTTAGCAATTGTGAAAAAGTTCGGTTTATGTCGCCGAGATGTGCTATGATTGTGTTTGAATCAGTTGTAAAAATAATTTATGTGAACTTAGGGATGTAAAAATTGTATGGATTCGCAACGCACCAAATAAACGGAAGCACAATATCTGGTGGGTAGAGTATGCGCGTATGTGCGTATGCGAGTTTGTGCGTATGCTTTAGCATCTTTTAGCGGTTAATCATCGATGTGTAAATATAAACTTAACTTTTATCATATTGCTCACTAGCTTTTGCCCGCGGGAGAGGAGCTCGTGGCTAAGCACGGATCGATCTTCGAGGTTAAGCAACGGTTGGCAAGGTTGGTCTGTGGATAAATGACCATCTTAACATACCGAGTTTCCTCCGTGCCTCGGAAAGCACGTTTTTCTTCTTATCGTAGGACCTGTTGGTTAGAATTATAAGATTGTGTTCAGAAACAAACTGCCAACATGCCTGTATAATGCAACCAACTTCCTCTTCCACTCTCTATAGGTAGTGTGATATCGCAGATAACTACCGCTGCGATATCATTGGAAATTTATACAAATCAAACACTATTTGTGTTCAAGGGATAATTATTAGGGCTCCATGCCCAGTTTTATTTTGCTCAGTTTGATACATGACTCCTCTTGTCTAACCAAACCACTTTACACGCACTTATTATAAAAACGTTGTATCATATTTTCCTTTGACCTTACAAAGCTTTCAGACCCTGCCAGCTATATGAAGCTGTAAAGAAGGTTTATCACAGTAGCAATTAACAAGAAGCACTACCTATAGAAACATCAAAACCAATATATCCACATCACTAACAACAAAAAAACTCACGTTACCATTCCGAGCACAATATCGCTTACAAACGTATCGTATGTCCACAAACATTTACCTCAGATGCTCCGCGAACTCTCGCAAGTAACCCTTCCAGTCTCGGGGGCGTGATGGCGATAAAAACTGATTGCAGCGTGTTTACGACACCTGACGTGACGGCGTGACACCTGAACACGGCCCTCCGAGGGACGTTTAAGAGGGATGGTGGCCCTTTTTAAGACGGGACTTTGGGGAAGGCACGGAAGTTAGAAAAGTTACAGTTAGTACGTGTAGGATGCTTTGGAATGATTTAAGAGTTACAAAATATGTTGCAGTGAAAATAGAATACCTACTCTTTATGTCTTTTTGTGTGTAATTAGGTTCAATTTTAGAACTTAAAGGTTAGGTACTTAAGTTTAAATTTCACCTTTTTTTTTACTAATAACTCGAAAAGCTGGGAAACAAATGTTTTAGTGAATGTACCTACCTATTTACGTAACCGTGTAGTTGTATCTGTAATTAAGTAGGTAGATAGAATACACTAATTAATGTCAATGACTTCATTCTGTCAATCATCAATCTCCGAATAAATTAATAGGTATGTAAACTTCACAAACCAAACGATGAATAGAATGTCACCCAGGATCACACCGCCAATTCCGCCAAATGACAAGGTGAGTTGGAGACACAATACCGAATCAAAGCGACTCTGTAATCACGCTGCCCTGTAATCTGCCTGATTAGTGATTACAGACAGCCACGTGGGACGTGGTACGTGGGAGGTACGCGGTAATTATTAGATACGTACCACATAAAGCTTACCTAATTGTGGTGAATGTGTGGCTCAATTGCTGCGGAGATTTAGCAGGAGAGATATTGGCGAAGAGGGTTTAGTCAAGTGACATTCTAGCTGCGGTATTTGCGGCGGCGATCGGCAAAAAGTCAAAAATGAACGGGATTGATAAACTTGTCATTTTGGCATTTTGACAATCGTCATCGCTAATATAATGTTACTTCTGTCTAAAGTTTAAGGTTGGTTTATGCGCTTTAGGAAGCGGCTTTTTAAGTTTTTTGCGGTTGTTAAAAATATTATTCAGGTCTTAAAAATCTTTTAAAATAAATAATTTTTAAAATATCTTTCGGCTCAGTTTAGATGAGGCCAATATTTCCCGCTGACTACTTTGAGAAGACACACCGATATAAACTCAGAGGTCAACGCCTCTTTTAAGTCCATTATTAATGTATTGTTCAGATCATAATATACATATTGGTTAATGGCTTAGCTGGTATTCGGAAGAAAGTACCACAGTTTTGAGTGGACCTGTCCAGACAGTACAAGTTATCAGTAACTAATGAACGCGTCTCATAAGCCATACTAATTAAAACAAGCCCCAACAAATTTGCAATTAAAATTCAAAGCTACGCCAACTTTCCATAACTCTACACCAAAAATTGCGGCAGCCTCACAAACTCCATCGATCATATAATCGGGTCAGACAGGTGTACTGCGTTGCTATTTTAATTTCCAACTAATTTCGGCGCTCCAAGTAAAGCGGATTGCGAACTTTAAAATGAAGCGACAATGCCGAAGTTAGGCCCTGCCCTGGCGACTGCTAAATTCCCTGCTAAATCTGTTTGGAGTGGAGTGCCGGCTATTGGTGATTACGTTGCGACGAAGTGACGGTAAAATGGACTACGATTGAGTTACTTTACAATACTGGGATTGGTTCGGAGACGAGAGAGGTGTTTAATGAATTGATTGTTTTCGATTTCGAAGGTTTAAGTTTTACTGTATTATTTTTTTGTTTTGGCAGGGAATTGAACAAGTCAGTAAGAAGAAACAATTATTCTCAATGTTAATTCAATAATGAGCCGTAACGAAAAACCGATAATAGTTTTGCGAATATGTCGTATGGCTCACAGTAGATACATGTTGTCAATCGTGTTGTCAATGGGACGTATATACAATTATACAGAGACACGGACCTAGAGACATAGACCCTCACGTATATAATAATTTAATACGAACAAGTAGCAAAGGAATAATAACTTCATATTTGCTTTTTTTTCAATTCAAAGGAGTCGTAGCATTATCGTAGCTCGGCGTAGCGGCGTAGCTGCGTAGAGCGTAGCAGTATTCCTAAGTCATCATTAGCTACGAATTCGCATTTTAGTACATCCATGTCTGACTTTACCTGAATTTCATAAACTAGGTACGTACGTAAGTGCAACTGAGGTATTCTGAAGTCTTCGTCGTTCACTGCAATCAAATCTTAGTTATAAAAATCGCTGAAAATAAGGTGTCTGGCCATGTCGGGGGACAATTGGCATGGCAAGAGTGTGTTTCAGCCGGTACGATTCCCCCACTGAGTCACTAGTCCTATGAGAAAGAAAAGTCTCAGAAAAGATGGAGGAATTCAGTGAAACAGTACATTATTTCCCAATACATTCAGCCTCAATTGTCCCTCTCGAAAGCTCAGAATAACTGCAAAGAAAACGTCTCCGTTTACTGTAGTGTTGTGTAAGTTATCGACGCGGGAAGGTGCACGTTAAGACGGCGGGCGCTTGCCGCGGCACGCGCGCTTATCGACACCGCCCAACGTCTAGGGAGGTGAAATATCGACAATTATTGATCTCTGCTTTACAGTTATAGTTCTGCGATGAATATTGAGTGGTAGTAAAGTTTAGTTTGATGTTGTTTTGTTTTTGAAAACGTTTTTAATACCATTTGGAAGGTTATCTATCTAAACTAGCATTGAAAAGACAGTTGCGTTTTTAAACATAAGAGGCTTTTAACTGGCACGTTACTTAAGGGAAGTGATTAAATTAATGGCAAGTAAAATATACTAAGGTAGTTTAAAGGTTCGTAATACTTCTGGTCTCCACAGACCCGACTGCATTGTTTGTAGGATACGTAAGCATATCCAACTATAAAATCTAAGACAATACTGATTGATTTCACAATACACATTTTATAAATATCAAGCCATCTGCCTAACCGTTTATAAAGATCACGATACCTAATATGGCTAAAATGCTTAATTAAGAATGAATCATTACTAAGATAGGTTCTCCATTACACACAATGCACATTTATATCTCAAGACTCAGTCAACTCCAACATTAAATCGACTCATTAAAAAACAATATCATTAATCTTGCAATCATTTAAATCGACACAACAATCGACTGAGCCCATCACTAAAGCTGACACCTTCGAATATATTACTCCGTGCCACTGAATCTAATCACGACCTGACGGATTAATATCTAACCGTGTTCCCGTCTGCTGCTAAACCCACCGGCCATTTTGTGCTCCATTACTTTAACACCTTTAATCATAGGACCTTACAGCACCGAAAATAAAGCCTATAATTCCATGAGCGGAGGTCAGAGTAATCTGGTAGTTTAAAATATTGAGTGGGTTACATCCAGGGGCAATTGCGAAGATTTATTATTATACCTGCGTATTGTTTGAATTGTTGTTTAATATTGGATTAGAAGGCTGATGGATTTAATGACGGCGTGATGGATTGCGTTCGTAACGCAGTGCGGAGTATCGGTAGAAGGTTTTGATTATTTTCTGATTACTTTGACGTTGCAATACTTTGATTAGTTTCGTAATTATTGTTTTTGCTGACCAGAACCACGCCAGAACCTATTCATCTTCACTATCGCGTTTTTGTTTTTTAGGAGTCCGTACCTCCATAAATGGACAAGCAAAGGGACAAGCTGGACAATCCGATCGCTGGGCACTGGATGCACACGCACCTGTGTACTCGAGGTCTGGCGGTTGGTAGGGGCTGGTAGTGTTTGATGTGTTTTAAATTTAATTTAAATAAGGATCAAATTCTGGGAAGTAATAATAGGTACATGGCATTATATATTTCACTCAATGAGAGTGCTATTCTGTAACAACTCGGCATATTCAATAGCTATAGGAATATGTTATGTTTTGACAGACAGCGATGCCAATGCGAACTGTCCTCAGTAACTTAAGGATTTCCAATAGGGAAGATGCAAATACAGAATTTATGAGAATGTTGTCAGTAAAATGATAAAAATGTATAAAATAAAGGCTATTATAACGTTTTTATCGATTTTTAACAAAAATAATGAATTAAAGTAACGTGAAACGGAACGTATTTAAAAAAATTTTAATTGTTATTTGATGAGTGTTATGGATTTTATTGTCCGAAATAAACATTTTGATTGATTGATTGATTGATAAATGGGAAACTGAACTCTTGTGTGTCTGTCTGTCCCAGGGAGGGTTACCTATGCTTTGACCGCCGATTAAAAAGTGTCGGAGCCAGAGTTCGAACCGAAGGTGCAATATCAATTGGAAGTTCCAACTTATCGGAATCGGATTCGTCTGTCCGTATACCACAGCCAATTTTCTCTGACAAGAGTTTCTGATAGACAGTACCAACTTTAGCTATCCATTCAGAAATCTTGTGTTTTTTCTCAATGATTCCACAATCAGATACCTACTGAATAGCCTTTTATGATTGTGTCTGATACGATCTGAACTTGATACGATTTCATCAGTTGGGAGAACTTATTTAATGAACTACGCTAAGAAGCTCTTAGCTAGGTGGTGGTGATTTACGGATAAACGAAGAAAACGTACACAAACATTATTAACCAGGATTTAGCATATTATGCAGACTTATTTTTACCACATGTCGGACCTAGGTAACTGGTACGGTACGATAGGTTTTTCCCAACTGGGTTTGGGTTTTTAGAATAGAATAGAAAGTTTTTATTTCAGACTGGAGTCCATAGGGTTAGTAAAAATTTTACTTAAATTCTAGAGTTAGTACGTTACAGACACATAAAAATATACAACTAAACTAACTAACTTTTGTGTTGGGATAGTGTCTCACTGGATGCAGCTGATTATCATCAGTATCTAACATGGAGGTACTGCCTATCTGACCTCCGTAGCCCAGTAACTGGGTAACACGATATCCCTTCGCAAAACTGGTGTCAGATTTTCTGGCTTCTGACTATCGGCAACTACTGTTACAAAAACTTCAAAAGACATCCGGCACGGCAGTGTTGCGGAATTTGTTCGAAAGTGTCACCGCAGCCTTGAAATGCAAAAGGCATTAGGAGGAACACGGATGGGTTTTGGCCAGCAAGAGTCTGATACTCCCTTCAGCTTCGTCCAGAGCGGGAGGAGGCATTTGATGATTTCCCATCCTTAAAAAAAGGCCAATAGGCACCAAGAAATTTCTCCGAATTACTGTTAAAGATCTCTCAATGACAGCCGGGTCCAACGGCTTGACGTGCTTTCCAAAGCACGGAGGAGTCTCGGTATGTCGAGGCGGGACCAACGGTTACGTGCTTTGTGTGTTACATATTTGCGCGCTTGATGTGATTCGGGCTGGTTTCAGAAAATCACGACTAAGCGCGTATTTTACGTGCAGGTGGGAAAAATATGTCATGCAGTCCACCCCAGGTCCCCAAAGGCCAGCAACGCCTTGGTGTACAATCCCACAGAGGACACTTGGTTTCCGAAGTAATCAGCCCTGTAATCAACGACTACCAGGCCGCTTAGAAGCAGATGTGCTGCTGTCTCATCCTCCTCCATCTAAGCTTTGCATACCTATATAGTAGGCTGTCAGTGACTTCCTTCTCCGTTTCGGTACATAATTTTACTAACACTATATGGATCAATGGTCTGAATTAAATAAATTATTATTATAATGTTGGTTTTACCTATTTAGCCACGATAGAAAACAAAACCGTCGAAAATTACGAAATAAGATGAAAATTAAAACAGACATTATTAACTTGGAGCATTTTACGCTGAAGCAGACTTATTTTTAACAGATATCGAACTTTGGCAACTAGTGCTGTCATCAATATATCGTCAAAGGTCAACTAAACTATCGATCAACGATCAACTTTCTCCGCTTTAAAAAAAGAAGTTCCATCAAAGGCAAGGCCTGCCCTCCAACCCCAGTGACCCAGTAATGTGTACTAGAACTAGACGCTCGCTAAAAGGTGTGGAGTGGAGGCGCGTGCTCGACAGTCGATGTATCGACGTTTCAGGTCAAACGACCACTGAGAGCGACTTGATGTGGGGATGGGGAAGGGGTAGTGTCGATAGTTTTGTAGGGTAATTGTTTACGTCTGAATTTGTGTACGTTAAAAGATGGTTGAATGTTTTCGAAGGTCTGGTGATTAGAGTGGATTTTGTTGAAATGTTTAACAGCTGGGAGCATTTATAGCAACAGGCGACATTGTGAGAATTGAGTACACGCAAATAGATTGACGTTGAGACAAAATTGGTAACGGAGGAAATTGGATGCAGACATTTCTTCCAAGTTGCGTTCGAAATAGGTACTAGCGAACTACCTCCAAGCGTACCATTACTTTACGCCATACAGTGTATAACAAGCTAGCGGCCTACCTTATACCTAGTGGTCACCGACGCCTATGCACAGCTGCAGTACCAAGGCTACCACAGGTGCGATGTCTATCTTTTTAAAGACATTTTCAATCATTCACTATTTAACCTTGATCGTAACATCGACAATAATATCGATATCCTCGCCCACCCCTAGTGATCGCTGTATAAGTGCTAGAGGGGCGACGACGCGGCAGTCAGCGTTTTGCAAACGGGTTGAGTGTCGCAGGTGCTTGGCTGAGTGTGGCGCGTGACGGATGTGGGACAAGCCGATAATGGGTCACGGAAGTGACGTAAGAGACCGCTTCGTTGGGAACACCTATCGTGCATTTAACAGTACATAGGTAAAAATAAAAAATCGGAGAGCTTTGTATTTGATGAGATAGTTAACTTAGCATTTTTTCTTCTAAGGACCCGTTTATACCTATAAGAAGCAAGCTTCATTATTATATTGTTTGGTCGGACGAACGATTGAAAAGATGGATGGATTGTGTGAGGAGCGATATGAAAGAATAGGGACTTAGTGATAGTTTGACGGCAGATAGGGCAGAGTGGAAGAAAAAAACGTGTTGCGCCGACCCCAAGTAACATACGATAAGGGCAGGAAGATGATGATGGTCGGTCGAACGATTGACTCTGACGATAGCTTTTTAGCTCGCAGTGTAATGCAACTCACATGCGAGCTAGTTGCAAGTGGAAACATAGCCTTACACTGAGGCCATTCCGTAGTCTCTTGTCCTTCGCGTCGATTGTTCTAAATTATTAGGTAATTCGCCATGTCCAGTTAGTCGATGGCAGCGTATAGGTCTTCTTATTTATTTATCTCATTATTTTTGGGTGAATTACAGCTATTGATACGCCAATTGACAACAAGCCATTTACAAGCTTCCACAGTTAGCAATAGAGTAGGTTCTTGGCATTAACGCTGACAGCCACCCTCAATTTTGGTCCATATAAGTATGGAAACCAAGGCTCAACAGGCGGCTAAAAAGGTGAGAATCCTATAAAAGGTATGAGGCTTCACGCCGGAACAGCTGCTGAGTGCTCAAGCTTTCTCAAGCGCAACTTCGTACATGTTTGGAGTACTGCTCTCATGGATCTGACAAATACCAACTTGATGCGCTTGAGTCGTTTGAGAAACGAGCCAAAAAGCTCATCAGCAATGAAGCACTGGTTGAGGCAAAGCTCCAAAGCCTTGAACATCGACGCTAATTCGCCAGCCTGTCGGTTTTCTATCGATTACACTTCCGAGAGTGTGCGTCGGACTTGCACAATTTAGTTCCGCCAAGCCCGTTCCATTACCGGACTGCAAGAGTTACGGCGATGCTCCTACGATATATGGTGGACATCCCCATATTCTCAAAAAGTTTTGAAAATAATATCATTATGCGTACAGCTAAGAAGTGGAAATCCCTGCATAGTCTGTTTCCTGATAGCTACGAGTAAATAATATGATACTTCTAGGCAAGCGTGCTCCACCGTCGAGAACATCGCTTTCAATCAGGTGAGACTGTGGTCAAACGCGAGTCTAGCGATAGTAAATATCGCTTCGATCACAGGTGCAGTGCCGGATTGAGCCCACGCGGGGCCTGAAGCAAATGTTACCAAGGGCCCGAAACCTAAAACCTTCGTAAAGTGAAAACGAAAATATCCAATCAAAACAATTTTAGCCCCCCTCTATTATTTATGCCCTTTTACCTACATTGTCCGTATAGAACTATAGACCGGATCCGAAACTGTTTAGATTCCAGACGGTATGGTAGCATGATATTAAAGAAAGAAAACGAGTTTTTTGCGCGAAGCATGACCCATTCCATAGCAAAAAAGCTGTCGGAGTACAGTAGGAGTTAGGAGGAGTCGTGTGTGAGATAGATCCATGGATTTCAGCGACATGTTTTTGTAAGTCCAAGTGCGGGGCCCCCAATGCGCGGAGCCCGTAGCATTTGCTACTCTTGCTACGTGGCTAATCTGGTACTGTACAGGTGACTCATAGTCTGCGATGCAGTTCCACATCCCGCTGTAAAGCATAATTTCAAAGATCATTTGAAACATTAGGTAACAATAAAAAACAACAAAATTAATGTATTTGTGGAAAATTTATTCGTGATTTTCGAAGTAGTAAAATAAAAACTCTACTATCAACACGCTACATAATTATCAGTGAGTTAACTCTATGTGCCTTGGCTCCGTTTCATTACTGATAACTGATAAGGCACAAACACCTTATATTACCGCACAAACCCATTTCTAAGCCTGAATTATCACTTGATCTTGGCTTGAACCAGCTTGCCAATGGGATTATAAACCTTAAGACTCTGCACACAGTTCAGATTACAATGACACATTTTTGGCGGTTATTAGAACAATGATTTATCAAAGATGGAATAAAGCCATTTTACACTGTTCCATTGAATTCTTGTTTTTTAGTAGTTGCATTTGACGACTTTGTCGAATGACAATTATGGCACCGAGATAAAATTCAAATTGGAATGATTCACACATCGTTAATGCAACTACTAGTATCATCAGCCAGCTACGATCAAGTGATGTTCATTACAAGACCAAAGGCTAATCGTGTTAAATATACATTCGTAAACAATATTATAATTATATTTTGGCTTGTTGATTTTATTTTTAATTATATGATTATAGGCCAAAAGCCATAAATAGCAATGCATTTCGACTTTTAAAAGCTGCAATTTTTAAGCGTTTGTATAGTTAACATGATTAAAACTTCGTCTTCATTCTTTCATTACAAAAAACAGAGCACACTCTATCTAAAAACGTTACCCTTTGAATCTGAAAGCTTGTATTCCGATTGGCTGTTTGGATAGCCAATCACAGCTGTATACGTCAGATTTGACAAAAGATTGACCAACCAGAAGACTTCAAGCTTTCAAAGACCGCGCAGGATGTGACGTCATATAACATTCCTTAACGATGATAAAGCAATGACAATAATTCATATATTTTATTATTTTTATTTGGAACTTTGAAGAGGAGCTTACTGAGTACAGAAACTTATTTTAATACAAAAATCATACACAAGTTAAATAATTTGTGTAATTATAAATTAAATATAATTATGAACACCACAACTTTTATGAGTTACTTAAAAGAAAATTCACTAAAGATCTTTGTATATTTTGATTAGTGTGACAGATTAGGGAAGTACATAACCTACCTATGCATTATGTATAAGTATACATAAGAGGGCCAAGCACGATTGTTTTGACGTATTATAGTAACGTATCATTAACGTAAGTGAATTTTGAATATAAAAACAACAACCCCATTGTACTTTGGTTTAATTTTATGAGACCTAGTCAATTTATATCATACAAAAATATGAATATAGTATCTAAATTATGTGTGAATCGAGTATTGTAGCTTTGGTAAAATTTACGTTACGTTACTATACGTCCAAAATATTCGTGCTAAGACCTCAGATATTTCAATACCTAGCTGTTAATTTACTTACCAATCATTCAAACTTGACAATATACAAAAACGCTTTGCCGAATGGAAATAAAATGATCACATCATTGTTAAGTAACGAAAAATATCATTTTGGACGGAAATAAAATTAAATAGAAATGTTTCCAACGCGTTTTGGCCTATGCTAATAATAATAATATTCTATTAGCCTATACGTAAGCAGTCTAAGAAAAAAAAAACTTCTATTTAAAAGTTGTAAAACTATAAAGAACCTAAGTTATAATCTTATACTAGTTTGTATGATTGTATATTTTTTTCTTGTCTTGTATAAAGCGATTTACGATTTTATGCGTGAACTAATAGATACCATTTTATCCTAATGTCGTGTGATATACACATGAGTATCTTTTTTGTATAATACATGGATCGTAGAAGAATTCAAACTTTTTGGTTTCGAACAAGAAGTTTTTTTTTATAGTCATAGTATTACAGATAAGTTAAGTAGGTTTCAGCAAATGCACGAATAATATATTTATTTTTAGTGCACTTCTGATAATTTACCTTTGTTTATTGCAAAATTAAAACATTCACTGCCGCACACAAACAATACATTTTCTATTGTATCTATTAAACTAGCAGACAATGTGTTAAAAATCATTCGAGAGCCGAAAATGCGAGATTCATGTATAATATCCATAGTATGTTTAAAATGCATTATTATAGTAATAATTGAAACAAAATGAGAGCGTTTTAAGTAGAGATTCATTAGAGATAGCTTGAAGCCTAGAGGGGTGATAGCAAGTAGCCTGATGGCACTTAGTGGGAGAAATACTTTATTTATTTAAACGGTTTAACTCATATCGTCTTTTAGCAAACAACACCGCTCAAGTTGAAAAAGCTCGGCTTAAGAACAACAGCTGCACAAGTCGATCTTCATGGTTAAGCAACGCTTGCCAAGGTTGGTCTGTGGATGGGTGACCATCTTAACATACCGAGTTTCCTCCGTGCCTCGGAAAGCACGTTAAGCCGTTGGTCCCGGCTATCATTTGTAGATCTTTGGCAGTCGTTACGGATTGTCAGAAGCCAGTTAATCTGACTCCAGTCTTGTCAAGAAGTACCGTGTTACCCAGTTAATGGGTTGTGGAGGTCTGGTAGGCAGCCGCTCCATGTAAAATATTAGTATTCAGCTGAATCCGATTGACTGAAAGCCAACCCAAATATTGTTATGAAAAAGGCTAGGCAGATGATGACGACCAAAAACCGCCTTTTTTCAACAAAAAGGCGGTTTTTACTCAATTTCATTGAATAGAGCTCATTGTTGCGAATCAAACTGACAGCTATTGGCGATCAATACAAGAAATTATTCAGTTTTACTACTCTACCTACTGAATCGTAAGTTAATATTGCTTCAGTGGTGAGGTTTGCTAAGGACAGATGATTTTGAGAGCCAAAATTTGTGCCATGGCAGTATTCGGGCATCACCAAAATATACATTATATTTTACATCGATGAACTTCTTAGCGGTATTTTAGATAAAGGGAAGAATTTTTTTAAGTCTAGGTTTTAGTCATAAAATGACAATGGAATACTCCATTTATATTGTCCGTACTAATGTTTTTTGTTGTACTAATTTGCACTAGACGTGAATTTTGATACATTTATATACAACTTTGTGTAATGAGTTGCAAAATACATTTATTGTAATAGCATTTGACCTTGTGTTGCCTGCTGTTGCGGCTTCAATAAGCGTTGTGTGTTTATATTTGAGTTACGATGCTTATAGACTAAAAATATACTTTCACGACGAAGTCCGTCTATAGACATCCTTAAAATTGCAGTGTAATATATGTTAGAAAAAATTATTATAGTCATATATATTGTAGTTTAATTTTTAAGCGCATACTGGGTCAGTTGGTATTCAAAGTAAGTAGATACAGATCCACTAAAAATAATCTCACGTCAAAAGGGATGGTTTTAAATTGTTTTTAATCTATTTTTTTTTATCTGCGCGTGAGTTTTTGTTCGTTTATAGATAATGTCAAAGTCACAGTGATCTATTCTTTGTGAAAATAAGGTTGCGTGTGGGCTGCTATCAGAGGTACAATAACAGGCTGTATACAGTAGATTATAAGTACCTGTCAAACTTTGTTTGGGAACTCTAGTTCAATATATTTCATTGTCACTTTTATGGTTTAAATCTCTGAATACTTCATTCATAGTGAATAAGTAGATATAAAACGGGTAGGCATGATCGTTTACGTGCGCGTGACGACACGATACAGTTCAGTGAGAGGTTAGAGTATAGGTATCGTTCGCGGACGTGCTCTAGATGAAGAACTCCCTGCGCTTGGTGACGCGCGGGCCCGTGGCGGCGGCCAGCGCGGCGGCGTCCTGGTCGGCCGCGCCGGCGGCGCCGCGCTCCTCCTGCACCCCGACACACACATGTTAATAATAATGCTGAATTACTGAAAAACCCCTTAAAAAGAAGCCACACACTTAATTACTATTGACTTATAACCATGCAGTGACGTCTGTCAAGCTAAAGATGTATGTGGCAGAAATTTAGATTACACATCTTCTTACTGAAAAAAAAAACCACCTTGAAAATAGAAGCTTTTGCCGTCAGGCCACCCATTCTCTATATATATATATATAATAGAGAACGTGCATGACATAGACAATGCCATCTGGTGTTGCAAATTCGAACCATCCACGTTAAAAATACTCGATATTGACTCTTCTGTGCTGTCAATCATAGTTCCTGTACATTCCCTATATTATCATGCAGTGATGCCTGTTAAGCTTAAGATGTATGTGGCAAAACTTTGCAAATAGCGAAACTTATTGCATTTTAACACATCATATAATATTTTTGGCAAGCAACCCATACATACATAAACAAACGTCTTTTTACAATCGTAGGAATAGCCGTTTGCAAGCAATGTCTCTAAAAACGTTTTTTTTTTTAATTCACAAGTTTCATAGCTTGAACTTTGCAGTTTTACTGAAATAGCACATGATTATGTCTAGAGCAATAGACATTAACGTAAACAAAATATCGTCCAATCTTAACTTAAATTCTACTCGGTTTTGAACGAACATCCTCGTTAATATGTGTGAAGGAAACTTTAAATATGATCAATAAGTACACTGACCTGTGTGAGATATTCTCCCTTATGTCTTGACAGCGCGCGCACGAGCACGATAGCTACTATGATCAGCAACAGGAATATAAACGCCAGAACCGCTGCAAATGTACGAAATTATGTCTCAAATAAAAGGTTTACAAAGAAAAAAGCACGAAAGAATGAAAATAAGAAATTAGGAAAGGAAGAATTAAAGTATGAGTTAAAGTTTTATAACCACCGATTTTTTTTAGCCACAATATTTAAGCTACAATTTCTTCTACTTTCTAGTTTTATATAATGCATGCTGAGAAAGTATATTCATTATCCCATATGACATTGTAACCATAATTATCTTGAACGTTGTAAAAAAACCTGTTGAGTTTCCTTTCAATAAATAAATTATAAAAGTTTATTTAACGCAAAAATAAGCAACAACACAAAGCACAAGATTACAAATGCATACCACTTGTGTCTAGTATAAAAATGAAATATTTATTTAGTGCAACTGCTGAAACACAAAAGCACACAAGACAATGAATGCTGTTTCATGTGTCAAAAAAGTAACCCCTCTGCGGGTCTAAAAAAGTAACCCCTCTGCGGGTCTAAAAAAGTAGCCCCTCTGCGGGTCAAAAAAAGTAACCCCTCTGCGGGTCAAAAAAAGTAACCCCTCTGCGGGTCTAAAAAAGTAACCCCTCTGCGGGTCAAAAAAAGTAACCCCTCTGCGGGTCTAAAAAAGTAACCCCTCTGCGGGTCTAAAAAAGTAACCCCTCTGCGGGTCAAAAAAAGTAACCCCTCTGCGGGTCTAAAAAAGTAACCCCTCTGCGGGTCTAAAAAAGTAACCCCTCTGCGGGTCTAAAAAAGTAACCCCTCTGCGGGTCTAAAAAGGCCACTTTAGCAGAATCACAAAGCACATCACGCTACCCGTCACTGTCAAATTTTCCCAATCAAACTTGAACCTAATGCGTTAGCGATATAGATTAAAATTCATTATTTTAAAATAGATTTTTGTGTGATTAATATTAGGTATGATTCTAATATGATTCTCCAATAGTGGCCTTTTTAATCCCCTGTAACAAAAAAGAAGAAAGAAGAAGACAAGAAGAAAAAAGAAGGGGAAGAGAGAGAGAGAGAAGTAGTAATGTATTCACATAACTACTTCAGTTGCTTATTCCATGAATTACAAGAAACCTATGAAAACTAAGCAAGCTTTGTGTTTTTTTTCTTTGTGCTTTGTAGATTTTTTATTTCAAATGACTAATCACCAAAAAAGAAATATTAGATACATTTGTAACGCCTAAAACGGCTCACCCTGTTTTAGCATAAAAACAAAGATTGAATCCTTTTTTAGTTAATATTTTGATATTATCAGTCTTTTTTTTTTCGGGAATTGACCTTTAGTTTACAGGGAAAAAAGCACGAAGAAAGAGACAAAGCACAAAGGAAGAGAAAAAGCACAAAGAAAGACACAAAGCACAAAGAAAGAGATATCATCATCATAACAGCCGAAAGACGTCCACTGCTGGACATAGACCTCCCCCAAAGAGGAGAGTTTGCCATAATCGCCACGCTTGGCAGGCGGGTTGGCGATCGCATTGTATGGTGTTGAGTTTTGCAGAGAACGCTGCTGCCCATTCTCTGGCGAATCCCTTAGTCGCCCCTTACGACATGCACGGGAAGTGATGGAATGGTATTATTCTTTTACGGCACCATACGGCACCGGCCGACACCATACGGCAGGAGAGAGACAAACAAATGACATAGTTAGGTTAGTGGTAGTACTAACTGGCGAGGATGGCTTCGTCGGTGTTGTGCATGTCGAGCTCGTGCTGCAGGTCCAGGTCGGGCGGCGGCCGCGTCTCCGCGCGCTCCGGCGGGTGCGTCACGGGCTCCACGCCGCAGAAGTCCTCGCTCAGCACTCCGCCTTCAAGTATACTCAAACTGTAGCCGTGGCTAT
Source organism: Lacanobia oleracea (assembly GCA_950371165.1). Lineage (NCBI taxonomy): Eukaryota > Metazoa > Arthropoda > Insecta > Lepidoptera > Noctuidae > Lacanobia > Lacanobia oleracea. The sequence continues at coordinate 1,866,407 of OX493387.1, forward strand.
CGAACATTTCTTTTGAACAGTCATTGCTGGCCAAGGCTTGCCAACAACTACCATGTTAAGCTCTGGTTTCTTAGGATAGCGGTGCCGTCATACAGCGGCCGTAATACAGTGCTGAACGTCGTCACTAGAACGTTTTATATGTGAACAAAATAGCGCGGTCTCCTAGAGGGCGGTGATTGACACCGTAACGTCCGTTTGTTTATATAGAAAACGTTCTAGTGACGTCGTTCAGCGCTGTATTACGGCCGCTATATGACGGTATCGCTATCCTAGGAAAAAAGAGCTTAACCCAGTTAATCTCTTCAAAGTTAGAGTGAACAGGCTCCTTCTGAGTAAGCTCGCTCCATCGTAGACTTTGTCTCTGTCATCTCTGACCTAGACTAGAGTCAAGAGCAAACCCATCATAAATAAAAATAATAATAATGGGTTGTGGAAGTCTCGCTCCACAAAAAAAAAATATTGTTATTCAGCTGAATCCTGTTTGACTACAAGCTGACCCCAATATAAACCCCACTCAAGATACGAACAATAACAGTGATCAACGCGTAGTTTAAGAGTAAGCAGAATTCAAGACGACTGGTCTCGCCGCCGAGCCCACGGCTGCGCGAGGCAGTGAGCGGAAGTCTACTGTAAGTTTTTTTCTAATTCTAACCCTTAACTACTGCAACTATTTAATTTAATATAATTGGGAAAAAGCTAAGTAGATGGTAAGTCATACTCGTAACTACCCCATTGAAGGGACTGGAAGGCTCGTCAAAGGCCTCCCCAAGGCCTTTGACGAGCCTTCCAGTCCCTTCAGTCCTTTGAGAAACTCTTCCCCCGCACCGTCTCGAGCCAACCCTCATGGTAGACGACCCAATCATCTCGCCAGCCGTTTTTCTGCAAGTGTAGTGCGTGGACACTTCCGCACAGTAGTTTATATGCATGCGGACCACGTGCTCGATCCCAATTGGCCCCATCTTTTTTTCGTGTACTTGGTTGTTATGCGATAAGGTTCCGATCTTTAGGCCGTATTCAGAAACCACCGATAAGCACCGACGAGTTCCAAGCGACTTTCGGCGCTTGTTCATATAAATGCCTGCGTGGACCTATAACTGCTGGTAGGCTGTCAGCTTTCTTTTTGTTTGTTTGTTTGTTATACGTAAATTTCGGTTATGCAAGACGAGTTGTCTGCAAAGTTGTCAGGAGGCTGCCATTTGTCGGGGTCAAAAGTAGAAGACACGTAAACAGACGAAAAGAAGTATGAGAACAAGTTACATACATGGGTGGGGTCATCACAAGAAACATTTTTGAAATACATACTGGCTGGATAGTTAGCCTTTTCCTTTTTTGACGAGATGTAAGTCCAGAAATGCTTTACATTTTTAGGAATAATGTCTTCTACCGCTTTGATGTAATTCCTATAGCTACAACCAGGGAGTCTTTAAGTCAAGAGTGAATAGGTTACTTCTAGGCAAGCGTGCTCCATCTTCGACCACATCATCGCTTACCAGGTGAGATGGTGGTCAAGCGCGTGCCTATTAATAGTAAAAGAAAAAAAAGCTTGCTTGAGAATTTGAGATAATCAGATTGATTCCTGTACTTCTTCCATTTAATCCAGGTGCGTTCCTTAGTTTTAAAGATCCGTATAAGAGAAGCCGAAAACCAGACAGAGAAGTTTGAACTTTTAACTCTAGTTAAAGGAACATGCGATTTAATAATCTTGTACAATACCTCATAGAAAACGCTTACGGCCAGCTCAGACTTCAGGTGAGAGAGTGCCAAATCCCAGTCAATTTTATCCAGGTAACCTTTTATAGCATCGTAATCAGCTTTATGAAAATTATGTCTATGACCCGTGCGGCATTTCAGGGGAGTGTATTGCATATTTAGACAAGTTAAAGCGGAGAAAGCTGGATGGTGACTATCGGGATCAAGTAGAGCATTGCATGGTACCACCTGACAGTCTACATTTGATATAAGTAAATCTAGTATTCGACCTAACTTATTTTTTGTAACATTAAATTGTAAGCCATTGATTAAATTGATAAAATTTAAAAGTATTTGTCCTATGGAGTTTGAAACTTGTGCTATTGCATGGTTCCCTTGGTCTAGCCAAGTAATTACCGGTAGGTTAAAATCACCAATAATGAAGTATGAGTCAGTGGTGGGAGCGTTAGCTAAGCTTTGCAGCGTGTCCAAATATCGTGTATATAGTTCTTCACGTGTCCGTGGTGGCATATACGTGGCACTGATAATATGGCGTTTATTGTGCTGGGAAGCAGGTAGTTGAACAACAACGTGTTCGACTTCACGGCGCACTGCTATTAGAACTCCCCCGCCGTCATGTTTTTTTGTAGCAGAACGATCGCGATCGCATCTAAACACTACATAGCGATCGTCAACAAATTCGCTGTCCCGGATTAATTAGCCAGATTTCGGTCAATATGATGACGTCATAGGAACAGGCCATTATATTCATGTAAAGTGTATGCAACTTTGTGCGGATCCCTCGACAATTCTGGTAGTAAATTATAATGTTGTTAGTAGCCATTGATTGATAAATTTATATCAGTAAGGTACAATAATAAAATAAAGCGAACGTAGAATTGAAAAAGCGGTTCTAAGTTTGCAGTCCAAAGCCTTAGTAACCTGCAAAACATGCAGTCACTTGTTCTAAACACAGACTTAGAATATTTTTGACAGAATATTATATGAAATTTCAGTAATTCACCTCTAAGGAGCAGCACATATGAAATACAGCTATCAAACTGAAGATAGCATAAGATTGAAGTCATAATAATTAACAGCTAGCAGATTGCAGGCAGATTAACAGAAAACATTAATAAAATACACATGCTTAGTACTAAAAAAGAAGAGATTGGAGCAAAAAATATACCATATAAAGTAGTAAACCAGTGGAAAAGGCAATCTGTAATACAATAGTGCAATTAAATTCATAAGGTTGTGCCACCGGTACCAGTGTTCGCGCAAGTGACGATCTTTTTGAGGTCTTCAGCGGAGCGAATCTCAAATGATTTGGCACCATCTTGCTCACGCACAAGTATCGTCGCATTCCGGACCCAAACATATTTAAATCTATTTTTATGAGCAAGTATTTTGGCCTCACGAAATAAATAAATTCTTAAGAGTCAGATGTTCATTTAAATAGACAGGAACAGCAGCGCCTGAAATGCCAACTTGATGAGACTTGAGGCACTTCACATTTCGATAGGCGCTGAGTATGCTGTCCCTAACGATCCGTGACCTGAGTTTAACGATTAGATTCTTAGGTTTGGTATCCTGCTGGCGCGCATGTGGGACTCTATGGATGGAAAGTATGTCATTCTGTGACACCGGCGAATTAATCGCACCACATATCGACCCCATAATTGACACAAGATTCTCATTGCGTTTTTCGGGCAGGTCAAACCTCTATGTTAAATTGGCGTGCCTGCAGTTCCATGGAGTGTGGACTCTCACTTTGCTTCCAGTTGGGCCACCCTATGATCGCTACTATTGCTGGTAATTACATGGAAACGCTTTACATACTCCTTATGTTCAGCTTCTACGGCGTCTAAGCGAGTCTTCATGGTCTCATATTCTGCGTTGAAGAATTTAATAGACTTTTCAATCTCCGAGTTGGATTTTTGAATGGAAAGATTCTGCTGTCTTAATTCGGAAACGTCAGTGACTAATTTATTAAGGATTTTATCCTGATCAGCCTTCCAAGAATGCAGCATGTTCTTCAACTCCTCGAATCCGTCCAGCTCCGGAATGCTGTCATCGCCTCGAAAACGTTTATTACTCGGCGTTGTAGTAACATTTACTGACCCAAAGAGGTTGCTATCGGATGCCGACGTGGCAGGCGAAAGGTCGGGCTCTGACCGCGTCTGCGGTAACACACAAGCATTTGGAGAACCCTGGGGGGGTGAGCGAATCACGCGTGGCATGGTAGGCAAAGTTTAAAATCTCTAATGCAGCAATTAGCAGAGCAAAACTGTCAGACGGCTTAGCTTTTTGGTATAGATCACCTATTTTGAGACGGCGGCCAGATGGTTGGTCGAGTGCGAAGAAAAACGCGCCAACCGACACGGTGCAGGTTCAAATCTCGGTTCACGCAAAAATTTTAAAGCTTCTCGAAGACAATTACAATTTCAATGTAAGAAATGTCTCGACTCCTTCGACTGGGCGACCAGACCAGTGTCCAGTGTAGACCACAGGTAAAAACACTGCATGGGCGACAAAGAGTCGCAACTATGAGCAATCACAGCTTATCACAGCTCAACACACTACCAATGACCACAGCGCGATGTGCCACACGTCTGTCCGCTTCGGTGTTCGAGAGCTGCCTGGCTTCCAAAAAAGTGACACGAACAAAGACCACGCCAAAAAAAATCTATTTGGCTAGTTGAAAGCACACAGTGCACACACACACTAACACGTGCCCACGGCGACTGAGTCAATCGAAGCTCGCGTTCAAAAGGTCTTAAGTGCACGGTATACGGCGTCGCTTACGCGTTCGCGACAGGGGCTCTGTGTTCGATGTGCGGTTGGGTATATTCACAAAAAATTCACTTATTATTTCTTAAATAAGTCTTATTTATAATATTTGTGTTTCTTGCACTCACAAGTAGTATGCAAGTTCAAAAATCAATTATTCACCAATACTGAACCAAAACTTTGTTAAAACTGTATTAAAACATTTTTTTGTTGTGAAGCGTTATAACAGCACAGTACACTTTATGAAATCGCTAAGTACACTGATATAATTATGGTCTTAGAGACCGAAGGAAAAGCTTGATTCCTGAAAAGGTAAGTCTGTCTTCGTTAGTATACTCGGTGCCATTTTGGTCGTCTTACAAAGGGGGCCCACTTAATATACCCGATATTAACTACCTCTAGATCCGATTACTTTTCTATCTAAATAAGTAACAAATAAGTGCCTGACCTCCCAAACTCCTGACATTGGGCGGCGGGTCCTGCTGGAACAGCAGCTTCAGCGGGTAGATGTCGTCGAACTCCACGCGGCTGACGCAGCCCACGAAGCCCTCGTTCATACTCTCGTTGCGTCCTATGTACATGTACTGGATGTTGTTGAATTGTGCGTCAGCTGAGTCCTTGATGTTGAAGTTGTAATCTTGGGTTTCGAAGCTGTCGACCTGAGGAACAATGATGATGATGATGTAGAAGAGTATTACAGACATAACACCGGACACTAAGTGCGAGTCCGTCCAATACATGGCCCACTTGTTGATGTCCCAAGTGCCCTTACACCTGCAACATTGAGGACCTGATGAATGCCGCGGCTAGTGGGCGCGCTGCCCAGAGACGCATGCCATATTTTGTATTTCTCCCGCGGCTTTTGTATTTCTCGGCGGACAAACGAGACACATAACACATAATCACACATACACATATAATTAAGTTTTAATTTTTTGAGTCAAAGATATTTATAGAGTACATTGTTTGCCGTGCTTTATATTTGCAAGTTTTAAAGCGTTCTCGTATCAATATTAAATCTTGAATTATGTACATTTATTCTCTTTTATCACTTTAAACAATAAAAAAAATACATAATTTTTGAAGCCCTCACAATACGCTTTCATTTGTAATGTCACACAGTTCAGTTTGTATTTTTTTTTTTTTCAATTCTCATTTGTCCCTCTCCAAACTGTTCAACCCCAGCCCATGGGTCCATGTACCACATACCTGCAGCACCATGGTGGCTCCACTGTTCTTCCTCGACAGCCTGATGTCGTGGTACTGGCCCAGCGCGAAGTGCTTCCCTTGGAACACGATCTCCTGACGCTCGAAGCCGAAGTCGAACACCACGCGAAGATGACCTGGTTTCACAATATTGTTTTAGCATTTTTCAATAATGCTTCGCTCCTATTAGCCGTATCAAGATGTTATATAGCCTCCCCCCTCCTCCCCCCATTAATGGGCTATCCAACAATAACATTTTATTTATTCGAACCAGTAGTTCCTGAAATCTGTGCGTTCAACCAAACGAATTCTTTCTTCAATTCAGACTTATATTATCTGTAAAGATACGAACGCAGTCGCCCCTACTAAAATACTGGTACTGATCTGCATAATAAGAAGTGGACACGGATCAGCTAGTGCGCTCATTAATGTATGGAGAAGTCGATTTTTTTCGCTTTTTCAAGCTCCCAAAGTTAGAGTTCTTCATAATTATGAGTACATTGACCCCTGTTCAGAAATTGCGTTTATTCTGTTACAAATTATATGTATAAGCAGCATTAAGCATTCTTGCCCATCTGTGTCTCGACTGATTCTAGCCTAAGTCTTCTTAACATCTCTATATAACGACAAGGCAAACTTTTACGTTTACAATAGAATAGAATACTCTTTATTATGTACACCATATAAGTTACAGAAAAGATAGATGAAGAAAACATTACATAGGGTGACACAATGGGCGGCCTTATCGCTAAAAGCGATCTTTTCAAGACAACCTTTGGATGGATTTCAAAGATAACGGAAAGACAGTACTGCAGGTAGTCTTAGGTGTACGATTAATATAAATAAATACATAATAGATAAATATATACAATTATAATTATGTGACAGATAAATAAAAAGCATAGGAACCGAGTGAAAACGATCAAACAGAAAGATGGTGATTTTTGACCATTGTTTTAAAAATGGACAAAGATTGAGCACGTCTTACTGACACGGGCAAGGCATTCCATAACCGCACCGCTTGAACCGTAAAAGATTTGTCATAGAAGCTGGTGAAGTGCATCTTCATCTCTAATCTCAAGTTTTCCGACGACCTCGAACATCTATTATGTGTGCCATGAAGGAACTTGAAGCGTTCTTTAAGATAAGAGGGGGTTGTAGGATTGAACAGAATACTGTAGAGCATAAATAAAATATGAGAATCCCGGCGAAGACGTATGGGAAGCCACTTGAGCTTTGTGCGAAATTCAGAAATGTGATCATATTTGCGCAAGCCAAATATAAATCTTATGCAAAGGTTTTGAAGACGCTCAAGTTTATCTAGTTGTGCCTGTGTAAGATCGAGATAACTGACATCAGCAAAGTTAAGGATGGGAAACAGAAGAGACTGTGGAAGCGCACTTTTAGTGGCAGTGGGAAGAAAGTTCCGAACGTCTAAGGGACCTGACAGATGCAAAAATTTTGCAGCTTACCTCCTGGAGCTGCGGACCCCAAGATAGATATTTGTCGATCCAAACCCCAAGGTTCTTAACCTTCTCACTTATTGGAATAGTAGTTCCGTTAAATTGAACCTGGGGAAGCTGTGACCAATTTACTTTTGAAATCATCTTAGAGCTGCATCAACAATGACCTGGGTCTTCGACAGATTAACCTGAAGCCCATTTGCCTCACTCCACTCACAAACTGCAGCCAAATCCCTGTTTATTGCAATAATTGCATCAGCCAAATCTGTAAGGGCAGCTTGTTGGTAGATTTGTAAATCGTCTGCATGGTGGTAGGAAGACAGAAGTTTTTTGGAGATAGCGTTTATAAATATTGCGAAGAGTTGTATAACACCAGGAAGAGTTAGAACAATAGAGAGTAAAGAGAGCTTAGATCTTTTCAATCAAATCTCTACGAGCGAAACTATTTACTACTATTCGCATATTTAAAAACTAAAGCTTTTTAAGTGAAATCTCACCTGAATTGGAGACCTGCAGCGTCAAGTATTCTCCCGAGATGTTAGAGTAGAAGCCGAGCAGGAACCCTTTGGGGTTAGTGGTGGTGAAGCCCACGCGGATCTTCTCGGCGATGGTGGAGCGCCACGAGCCCAGGAAGTCGTACTTTATGATGGAGTTGGGGCGCAGGTTCACGCCTATTTCTGTGGTGGAAAAGTGGGATCAGATTTGGTTGTTTGTAGCAAAAAATCCCTGCTGGCTGTCTATTTTCTGTAGGTGGCTTTTAAGTCACACGACGGTGACGTGCAATCGTGTATTATTTTTTTTGTTTGTGATGAGTTTGCTCTTGACTCTAGTTTAACCAAACTCTAACTTTGATAAGATTTGGTTTCTATGCGTTCGGAAACACAGAAGCAGGCAGAGAGTTCCACTCCTTCGCTGTGCGCATTATAAAAGACGCTTGGAAACGCTTAGTGCGGATTGTTATAGAGATATGCAAAACGTTAAACGTTGCGTGACTTTCTAACTAGAAAGTCACGCAAACCAGGGCCATACAGGTGTTCTGTCCTGTTGTATGGAGGGAGCTGTTCAATTTGCATCACCCAAGCTTGTGTCACCAAGCTCGATGTCCCATATAAACCTGTTGAGCACACTCACCGTCAGCACAGATGGGTCCCTTGAAGGCGGTCCAGCGGCAGTCGCAGGAGTACGAGTCGTAGCCCTCCAGACACGTGCCGTTGTTGAGACACGGCGACGACGAGCACTTGCCCTGGCAGCCCTCCGAAATACCGTACAGTCCTGCCAGATATTAATATACATTCATTAGGAAATGTTCTAGAGCAGACAAGCAAATCCTTTGGTGAGTTGGGGTGATGTTCTACCTTAGAGCTTCAGCATCTTCCTGCCCTTATCCCATGTTACTTGGGATCGGCGTAATACGTTTATTTCTTCCATTCTGTCCTATCAGCCGTCACGCTATCACTAACTCCCTTTTCTTTTATATCGCTCCTCACACAATCCGCCCATCTTTTCTACCTTAGAGCTTTATAATAAAAAACGCACGATTCGACTTTCTAGGTAGAGTACCGCTTGCCGAAGTATGTCTGTGGATGGGTTACCAACCAATACATATTTTAACTCGACGTACCTCGAAAGGCACGTTAAGCTGTTGGTTTTTAAAAGGTATGCTGAAAACAAAAAAGGTTGTTGTCGCGCGGAGAACTTTGATACCGCGATGTAGAATTTGTGTGACATCAGGTTATTTTGTAATTTGTATGTAGCGGTATAGATGTAGCTACAGTCCCGGCTGGTATTCTTAGATCTTTACAGTCGTCTCGAGTAGCCAAAAGCCAGAAAATCTGACACCAGACTTGCCATGAGGTTTTGGTGTTAACCAGTTTTTGGATTGCGGAGGTCAAATAGGCAATCGTTACATGTAAAATACTGGCATTTCAGCCGTTTGCCTTGTGACCCAACGTAATTTATTTTCTATCTTTCTTTCTTACATTGCAGGCTTGAACCACCTGATTGTCTGATAAAAAGATGATTCCGTGCTTTGGAAGGCACGTATAAGCCACTCCCGGCCGCCAAATGGCGTTCGTCAAATAAACCATGTCAGAGGTTCTTGAGGCGGTTTAGAAAGAACTCTGACACCAGGGTGTGTGGGTTCGTTAGACCTTACTGCCCACACGATAAGAACTTCTTAGCGTGTGGGCAGTAAAGTCTAATTGTGTGTAGTACTTCTTAATAAGAAGTACTGGAAGCAGAGCCTAACATCTACGGGGAAAGTGTGGGTAGATGATGTGTCACACCTCTCCTCGCATATCCCCTGAGGTCTACCGACCTTCCATTGAGCAGCAAGGCTCTCATACAGCCGACGAAGCCGTCGATCCAACCCCAGGCAGCTCCTAATACTATTCTACTAATATTATAAATGGTAAAGTTTGTGAAGATGGATGGATAGATGTTTGTTACCCTTTCCCGTCAGAACAAATGAAAGAATTTTCATGAAATTGGGAAAGGTAGATACATATCCCGTGAGAATGTTCTCTAGGGATCACGCGGGCAAGGCCGCTGGCAGAAGCTAGTTGCTATAAAGAAGATCGAGTCAGACCTCTCCTCGCATATCCCCTGAGGTCCACGGGCCTCCCGTTGAGCAGCAAGGCCCTGACGCAGCCCACGAAGCCGTCCTTCCGGTCCAGCGCGGCGCCGAGCGCGACGCCCGTGGTGAGCTGCAGCGCGCGCACGGGCTCCTTGGCGGTGCGGATCTCGTTCTTGAGGGCGCCGTCTACTACCACGCGGGCTTCTTTCCTGGGGAAGGAATGTGTTGTTACATACGTAGAAATAGAGATCAGCTTCTTGTCAAATCTGAGAAAATACTTGGTTTTGGAAATAAACCTGATATTTCTATGCTTATTTTTTTTTTTATTTGTGATGGGTTTGCTATTGACTCTAGTCTAGGTCAGAGATGACAGAGACAAAGTCTACGATAGAGTGAGCTTACCCAGAAGCTCACTTAACTTTGAAGAGATTAGGGTTGTAAGCGTATGGAGTGCCAACAGACCTGTTCCTCTCAATGCTGACGGAGTGCCAGTTGTTGTCGGCGAGGCGCGTGCTGGTCTCCACGGAGACGCCCAGCGGCGTGTCTCCCACCTGGAACTGGAACTGGAGCTGGTCTCCGCCGATGATTGACAGCTTTATATAGTCTTGAGGACCCTGGGGAGGGAAGCATGAGATGACGTTCAAGCAAGTTTTGTATGAAGACATTTACAAAGCGTGGAGAGTTAGATAAATAACGGGCTCTTGTTTTAACATAACAGACGTAATTCAATACCAAACTTTAAATCACACACCGAAATACGTTTCAATGACGGGCCTGTTGGTCTAGTGGTTAGTGACCCTGACTGCTATGCCAGAGGTTGTGGGTTCGATTCCCACCCAGGACAAATGTTTGTGTGATGAGCATGATCATTTGTTCTGTGTCTGGGTGTAGTTTATCTATAATATGTATGTATTTAGAAATATATAAGTATGTTTATCAGTTGTCTAGTACCCATAACACAAGCTCTGCTTAGCTTGGGACTAGATGGCGTTGTGTGATAGTTGTGTGGAATATTATATTATATTATATTATAATGGTTTTCAACAAAATGGTTTGACTAATCGGGGTTTTGATAAATATACTAGACCTGCTTAAAATAAGTACCAAGTTGTTTTCCGATGGTCTCCATTCCAGAAACAGGATGTTAGACACAGGCAGTCATATTTCTGCGTTTATTTTTGAGGTTATGCGAACAAACTATCATTTAAACTCAATCGTCAATATTCCTGCGATGTGTTCTGCTATCACTGACTGTACGAGGACATCCTCAACTGCAGCAATGAAAATAATACTACAGTTAAATTCCCTTGACTTGTACATACAGCAGCTATCAGGCTTATGCACTTAGGCATATGGGGCAAGAACCACACCAGTCCACACGGTGACACCCTGGACCGGGCGATTAAGTACCAGTCTCTCATCGCTGCTCCGTGTGATAGGACACCGAATAAACCTATGTTCAACAAAAGTTATAGCATAGAAACAACAGGAGGGAGAAAGGGATCAGTCAGGAATCAATGAAGTACGCATTTATACAGATGGCTCAAAACTCAAAACGGATCAGGGGCTGGCGTTCACTCCCTAGACCTCAACATTAACTTTCACCACTAGGCGAACACAGCTCGATTTCCCAATACGAGCGTGTCATCATAACACAAGCCGCAACAGCAGTAAAGCGTCTAGGGATACACAACTACGCAATAAGATTCGTATCTGACAATCTAGCTATGCTCAAAGCCCTAGAAAACAAACAAACCAACAGTAAATTAATCTATGAATGTCACTGCTGCGCCCTGGAGAGCATATCACTGTCTAACAGAATCACCCTCCATTGGATCACAGTAGATCCTTGGGCAACAATGCCTCGGACGAACTTGCGAAGAGAGGTTCCGAGATGGCAATGCTACCACTCCTTCCTCGCAGTTTCGTTCATGGATCCGCCAGAGATCAACTGAACTTCATAATATCAAATGGTCACGGGCTGTAGACTACAGACAGTCAAAAATGGCCGTGCAAGGTCTACATCCGTGACTAACAAAACGACTACTCAGCCTAATTTTAACCTCAGAATAATTATAGGGACAATCACGGGCTATTGCCCCCTAAACAATCATCTCTTTAACATCGGCGCCACGGACCACCCACTCTGCAGGGGCTGCTTTGGCGCCGAAGAATCAGCCGCCCACGTCATCCTGGAATGCGAGGCCGGGGCTACTCAACGTTTACAAATCTTAGGAACGGTGAGGTCGCTCCGAAGAGCCAGGGAAGCTCTTAGGAAACTTCTGTGCTTCTGGGCGGAGCTAGCCTGGCTAACTAAGCCAGGATAACTACGCACAACAGACCGAATGAGAGTCTAAGTGCGAAGAATGGAGTCCCTACTTTACTCCTTCCGCAATTTTATACATAAATGTAAATGTATCAGTAACCACAACCAGCCTTACCTTAGAATGTAGCAGCACAGCATTCTCCCGGGTGGTCTTGAACTCGAAGTAGATGTCGCCGCTGTGTCCCAGGTCGAACATTGGCAGCGTGATGACCGAGTCGGATATACGGAACGTTACCGCGTTACTAAACAGATCTGTAGCCAAAACATAGGGTTTAGTAACAACTTGACTTTATATTGCCTTCAGGATGTTTGAGACAAAATTGTATCAAACATCCCGATGCTCTTCCATCCTGTCGAATGAGTAAGAGGCCATTGACCAACTTCACAATCACCACTAATGTTGATGTCAGCTATGGCAAATCCGCTATTTACAAGGTTATCATCATATCAGCCGAAAAGACGTCTACTGCAGGACATAGGCCTCCCCAAGTGTAACCACAACGACCGCCGGTCCTGCGCTTCCCGTGAAAGACAAATCGGCTGGTTTGTCTTTCTGGCAAATGCAATATTTGACCGTGTCCTTCTAAAGACATTGCAGACATACATATTCTACCATCAAGGCATCAATATTATTTTGAAGTTAATGGATATAAAAACAGATAATGATAATTGACATACCATCTCCCTCACACAGCAGCGGTCCGAGCGTGTACCGTCCTTCCTTCTCGTCGAGATGAGAGCCGGTGTCGCCGAACCGCAGTTGTTTTACCGGTAAGAACTCTTTCTCTGTGATCTCACCGCCGTCCACTTGGAACTCTGAGTTACAAAAGATGTTATGTATGTTCAATAAAGGCTAGTTCCCACCATCAATGAATTGCAAATCTGTGTAGTCCGTCAGTTAGAGTATTGAAGAATAATGGAAACGTATTTTTTGTTTTTGTAAATCAATAAATATTGACAAAGAAAAAACGAATTGAAACTCGGGAGAGTTCGGCTCGGCTGGTGACGTCACGTCACTAGTTTGTACTATAGCAGTGACGTCACGCGAGTTTTCAACGTACTGTATCTTCTTCAGTATTTTTTACGTGAAAAAAGAAAAAATATTTATAGAAAATTATTTCACGGACTAATTCGTTTTTTCTGTAAAAATAACCTATTTTAATTTTGATTCTGTTGTTACAGGTATCAAATACCCAATAAGGATTTTGGGTTTGGTTGAATGTAGGGCTATTTTACGGTGCCAATTATTATTTTAGCTATTGTTGGTGTAATACATTTTCTTCGTCTGTAGTCACCACCTCACATCAAATCAAATTTATTCGTGGTTTGATGTGAGGTGGGTGTATTATATTTTGTACTTTTAAGTCATCATCTGTCTAACCTTTTCCAACCAAATTGGGGTCGGCTGGTGCAGAATACATGTTTCAATATATTTTTTTAACTGAGATGGTTTTGCTCTTGACTCTAGTCTAGCTCAGAGATGGCAGAGACAAAGTCGACAATGGAGCGACCATACCCAGAAGAAGCCAGTTCACTCTAACTTTGAAGAGATAAGGGTTGTAAGCGTTCGGAAACAGACGCAGGCAGAGAGTTTCACTCCTTTGCTGTGCGGATTATAAAAGACGTTTGGAAACACTTAGCACGAATACCAAGCAATAGTTCGAAGAGTTGGCAGTGGTACATACCATCGGGCTTCATGTGCTCCGCGTCGCAGTTGCACCACTTGGTAGGGTCGGCGCAGGAGCCCAGCACGCCGCACTGGCACATGCGAGAGCCCAGTAGTTAGAACAGTTGGCAGTGGTACATACCATCGGGCTTCATGTGCTCCGCGTCGCAGTTGCACCACTTGGTAGGGTCGGCGCAGGAGCCCAGCACGCCGCACTGGCACATGCGGGAGCCCAGTAGTTAGAACAGTTGGCAGTGGTACATACCATCGGGCTTCATGTGCTCCGCGTCGCAGTTGCACCACTTGGTAGGGTCGGCGCAGGAGCCCAGCACGCCGCACTGGCACATGCGGGAGCCCAGTAGTTAGAACAGTTGGCAGTGGTACATACCATCGGGCTTCATGTGCTCCGCGTCGCAGTTGCACCACTTGGTAGGGTCGGCGCAGGAGCCCAGCACGCCGCACTGGCACATGCGAGAGCCCAGTAGTTAGAACAGTTGGCAGTGGTACATACCATCGGGCTTCATGTGCTCCGCGTCGCAGTTGCACCACTTGGTAGGGTCGGCGCAGGAGCCCAGCACGCCGCACTGGCACATGCGGGAGCCCAGTAGTTAGAACAGTTGGCAGTGGTACATACCATCGGGCTTCATGTGCTCCGCGTCGCAGTTGCACCACTTGGTAGGGTCGGCGCAGGAGCCCAGCACGCCGCACTGGCACATGCGAGAGCCCAGTAGTTAGAACAGTTGGCAGTGGTACATACCATCGGGCTTCATGTGCTCCGCGTCGCAGTTGCACCACTTGGTAGGGTCGGCGCAGGAGCCCAGCACGCCGCACTGGCACATGCGAGAGCCCAGTAGTTAGAACAGTTGGCAGTGGTACATACCATCGGGCTTCATGTGCTCCGCGTCGCAGTTGCACCACTTGGTAGGGTCGGCGCAGGAGCCCAGCACGCCGCACTGGCACATGCGGGAGCCCAGTAGTTAGAACAGTTGGCAGTGGTACATACCATCGGGCTTCATGTGCTCCGCGTCGCAGTTGCACCACTTGGTAGGGTCGGCGCAGGAGCCCAGCACGCCGCACTGGCACATGCGGGAGCCCAGTAGTTAGAACAGTTGGCAGTGGTACATACCATCGGGCTTCATGTGCTCCGCGTCGCAGTTGCACCACTTGGTAGGGTCGGCGCAGGAGCCCAGCACGCCGCACTGGCACATGCGGGAGCCCAGTAGTTAGAACAGTTGGCAGTGGTACATACCATCGGGCTTCATGTGCTCCGCGTCGCAGTTGCACCACTTGGTAGGGTCGGCGCAGGAGCCCAGCACGCCGCACTGGCACATGCGGGAGCCCAGTAGTTAGAACAGTTGGCAGTGGTACATACCATCGGGCTTCATGTGCTCCGCGTCGCAGTTGCACCACTTGGTAGGGTCGGCGCAGGAGCCCAGCACGCCGCACTGGCACATGCGGGAGCCCAGTAGTTAGAACAGTTGGCAGTGGTACATACCATCGGGCTTCATGTGCTCCGCGTCGCAGTTGCACCACTTGGTAGGGTCGGCGCAGGAGCCCAGCACGCCGCACTGGCACATGCGGGAGCCCAGTAGTTAGAACAGTTGGCAGTGGTACATACCATCGGGCTTCATGTGCTCCGCGTCGCAGTTGCACCACTTGGTAGGGTCGGCGCAGGAGCCCAGCACGCCGCACTGGCACATGCGGGAGCCCAGTAGTTAGAACAGTTGGCAGTGGTACATACCATCGGGCTTCATGTGCTCCGCGTCGCAGTTGCACCACTTGGTAGGGTCGGCGCAGGAGCCCAGCACGCCGCACTGGCACATGCGCGAGCCCGGCGTGGCGCCGGCCCAGTAGTCCATGCGCTGGCCCAGGCGGGACACCCACCACGCGAACGGGTGGAACGAGGACTCCTCGCCTGGGGAATAACAATTATTTACTTTAATATGAGCTCCATAACGTCACGATGACGACTTCACATGATGGAATTAGGCCCATCGCGCCTCAAACTAGCTACTCATTTTGTTGACATCATTATTTTTTGTAGTTTACAGCAATTTAATCTTATTAATAACAGACACGGCAAAATTCTAGATCTTGTCCTCGGAAATACTCCCGTCACCGTCTCAGCATGTTTAGAACCCTTAACTATGGAGGACGCATATCGTTCTGCGCTATTAATTCAGTATGCTACTGCGCAATCTCAGTCACTTAACGCTAGTGCGCGCATGGCGTATCAATATAACAAAGGTAATTACGAACGCATTCGATCTGACCTGCGAAGCACTAACTGGGACGACATAATGTTGAAAGGTACTGTTGAGGAGGCTGTCGGGAATTTTTATTCAACAGTATTCGAGATCAGAGATAAATACGTCTCTCAACGTCTGTGTAAACCTGGTATAACACGGCGCTCATTAAGATAATTAAATAGGAAATTTAAAGTCTACGGTAATATCTCTGACCGCTTATCATATCAATTACTGCGTGAGAGAGCCAATGATATCGAGCAACTTTGTTATAAGACCTACATAACTAAAATCGAGTCTTCAATAAGTACTAACCTGTACCTTCTTTATGAAAGTCTGCTTTTATATCACCCATCCATAAGAAGGGTGCTAAAGACAAAATTGACAATTACAGGCCAATTTCTAAGCTCTGTCTGCTAGCTAAAGTATTGGAACGCATAGTTTACAGTCAGTTACATTCAGTCAAAAAAGTATCGGGAATGGATGATTTGTTTATGGTTCCAAATTCAAATTTTTGTTTTTTTGTAGTTGTTAGATTGGCACAACTGTTTACCATTTTGGCGCGGAGTTTGAGTTGCATCTGTTATTTATATTAAATACAGTGCTGGTTTTAGTAATATCATATATAGTGTGTATTGCGAATTTCATAATGGACAAAAATATCGAACAAAGAGTTTGTCTTAAATTTTGCATCGCCAATGGAATTTCGTGTTCGGAGTCACTGAAAATGTTACAGAAGGCTTACGGTGAATCGACTTTATCAAAAACTCGTGCTTATGAGTGGTTCAAAGCGTTCAAAAGCAGTCGAGATGTGATGGAAGATTTGCCTCGCTCTGGTGGGCCGTCAACGTCTGCAACTGAAGTTAACATCGCAAAAGTGAAGGAAATAGTGACTGAAAATCCCCATTCAACTCTGAGAGAGATAGCCGCCGAACTTTCTGTATCTCACGAGTCGATCCGTACCATTTTAACTAATCATTTGGGTATGAAACATGTTGCTGCTCGGCTAGTCCCAAAAGATCTGAATTTTCTCCAAAAACTCAATCGCATGAAAGTCGCTGAGGACATGCTAGAACGAGTCAGTTCGGACCCAACATTCATGAAACGCATTGTTACTGGTGACGAGACGTGGGTTTACGAGTTTGACATGCAAACTAGTCAACAAGCTTCGGAGTGGCGCCTTCCAACTGAACCGAAACCGAAAAAACCACGCCAAAGTCGATCAAAAGTCAAAGTCATGTTGACTGTTTTCTTTGACAATCGCGGTGTTGTGCACTCTGAATTCTTACCGGAAGGTCTAACGGTAAATAAGGAATATTATTTGAGCGTTATGCGGCGTTTAAGAGAGCAAATTCGACGAAAAAGGCCAGATTTGTGGAAAGAAAATTCTTGGATTTTGCACCACGACAATGCGCCTTCGCACAAGGCTATCATTGTGAACGAATTTTTAACCAAACACTCAACAAATACCATCCAGCAACCACCATATTCACCAGATATGGCTCCTGCTGACTTTTTTCTTGTTCCTAAACTCAAATTACCACTTCGTGGCACCCGTTTTCAATCGATAGAAGACATAAAGGAGAATTCGCGGCGAGAACTGAACTCAATTCCGGAAGCAGCGTTTAAAAAATGTTTTGATGAATGGATTATTCGTTGGCGCAAGTGTATCGTTTCTAAAGGAGCATACTTTGAAGGTGATAAAATAAATTTGGATGAATAACAGACATTTTGTGTATTATTGATCTTTTCCCGGTACTTTCTTGACAGAGTAGTATACAGCAGTATGGTTTCTAACTTTTGTCCTCAACAGCACGGGTTTCTGAAAGGAAGGTCTACAGTCTCTAACCTAGTTCTGATCACATATTATGTTGCTGAGCATATGGATGATGGATCCCAGGTCGATGCAATTTATACCGATAGTAAAGCTTTCGATAGGATTGACCATGACACTCTACTGAGGAAGCTTTTTGACTTGGGCATCAGGGGAGACATATACAGATGGTTTTCCTCTTATGTGCAAAATAGGACACAAGCAGTGGTTCTTAATGACTTTTTGTCTTCCTGGTCTACCATCCCCTCTGGTGTGCCGCAGGGTTCCCTACTGGGGCCGTTATTATTTGTACTTTTTATTAATGATATCGGCGAGTGCTTCAAACATTCTAAATACCTAATGTTTGCAGATGACATGATAATCTATTCCTCAGTTAGGAGTTTAAATGACGCTAGACTTTTGCAGGCTGACATATCTAGATCCGGAAACTTCCAATCATATTCGACTACTTAATTGCAAATCAGCCTTTAACTCGAACTCATGTCACTAGAGATCTCGGTATTCTTCTAGATAATAAGCTCACCTTTGAGTGTCATGTCGACCATATCGCCAAAAAAGTTTCTAAAGCCTTGGGTTTCATCTTCCGTAATGCAGGTTCATTCAATAAAATGAAAACCTTAAAAATGCTATATTGTGCTTACGTCCGTAGTCATCTCGAATGTGGTAGTCAAGTTTGGAATCCGAAATATACAGTGCACTCAGACAGGTTGGAACGAATTCAAAGGAAATTTACCAGGTACTTAAATTATAAATCCCTTATCTGAGTTACAACGATAGATGCGCTCGTTTCCACTTACTTCCCCTTGTAACTCGTAGGAATATATCTGACATACGTTTCCTAGTAAAAATAGCACAATCCAAGATTGAATGTCCTGAACTTCTTTCAAAGCTGTCTCTGAACGTTCCTCCTCGACATTCTCGTCTAAGATATGCGATCACCAACCCGCCTGCCAAGCGTGGCGATTATGGCAAACCCCCCACCCCTTTGCGGGAGGTCTATGTCCAGCAGTGGACGTCTTCCGGCTGTTATGAAGTATTTTTCTCCTCTAAATTGTCATAAGAAAGTTTTTATTTCATCCGGAAATTATAAGTCAATAATATAAAATAGTGAGTAACACTTACTAGGCGAGTTGAGCAGACGGGAGTGCTTGCACATGTACTCGAGGTGCTGCATACAGCCGTGCGAGCGGTTGAGCAGCGCCTCCAGCTGCTGGCGGCTGGCGTCGTACAGGATGTCCTGGCGGAACGAGCCCGGCTCCTGGTAGCCGTCCACTTGCGTGTTCTGCGACGACGAGTGCTGCACTGCCGTGATGATGCGACCGTCCGCTGCAGACGAAATAACAATCAGAATCATCATCACCTTCCTGCCCTTACCCCATGTCACTTGGGGTCGGCGCAACACGTTTTTACCCGACTGCGAAAGAAGGAGGGTTACGTTTTTCGAGTGTATGTATATTTCTGTGGCGCACTCTAGAGCCTAAACGGCTCTATGGATTTTAAGTTGAGAGGTGTCGTTAGATTATATATTTACTGTGAGAGTGACATTGGGTATATTAAAATAATAAAAAAACAAAATGGCAGATTTTTGGCGCCAAATTCAAATGTTTGACTCGCTTTGTAGCCAAAACGGCTTGATCGATTTTAGCTTCAAAGGTGTCGTTAGATTCGTATTAATTATGAGAGTGACACAGGGTATGAAAATTAAAATTGCCGATTTTTAGCGCCCTATTATGCCTTTAATAAATTTTTAATTTTCAAAACCTATCGAGTGGGGTATTAAAATAAAGGGCTAGAGGACACAATTCCAAAAATGCTACTCACTAAAAAGTAGGAAATATAAAAAATGACTTTCGTCAAAAAGCCCGACCGCTAAAAACAACTAAAAAGTTCGCAACAAGTTGCTTTTCAAGCAGTCTGATGCAGTTTAATCACTGATCTGATGCCAGTTGCCACCAACTGCATCAGACTGCTTGAAAAGCTACTTATTTCGATATTTTTAGGTGTTTTTAGCGGTAGGATTTTTTGCCAAAGTCAATTTCTTTTTCATCCATTCTGTCCTGTCAGCCGCCACGCTATCACTAACTCCTCACACAATCCATCCATCTTTTCTTCTCTCCCTCTCCATCCATCCATATTTATATTCATAACTCTCGTCAAAAGGCATTTATTCAAACTAGGCTAAAAATCAGCACTTTTTGAACATTAAAATTTACATGAAGACAGTCCCCCAAATCGTTCACTTCCTGGTGTTTTAGCTGGGAATATAGGGAAGGGAATCTGGGAAGATAGCTTCGGCATTGCCTCTTAAACAATGCATAGGCACCACGGACAGCCCACTCCGCAGAGGCTGCTTTGACGGCATGGAAACAGCCGCTCACGTTATATGACCGTTCTGTTGAATTATAGTTTTATTAGAAGGCTTGACCACTGCCTCTTTAACAATAGAGTGCCACAGACAGTCCTGTCTGCAGAGGCTGCTATGATGTCCAGGAATCATCCCCCGTCATACTGGACTGACAGCCATGGCCTCTCAATGAGCACATATCTTCAGAAAAGTGAGGTCGCTCAGCGAAGCCTGTGAAGCGCCCAGGAATCTTCTGTGCTAGAGAGGGTAGAGCTGGAGAGGGACTCCGTTATCCACGCTAAGGGCGCTTTCACACACGTAATCAACATGTTTCAACGCTTTCGTCCAAACGATACCTATCTATACTAATATTATGAGGAGGTAAAGTTTGTGATATTGTGAAGTTGTAGGGGGTAATCTCTGGGTCTACTGAACCGATTTTGAAAATTATTTCACCAATAGAAAGCCACGTTATTTGTGAGTGTCATGGGCTATATATTAAGAAGATTTGCTAGTGGCACAGAGTTGCGCCTCTTGGCCGAGACGACCCATGGTGTCTCTGTCGAAGATGGCGCGCCGACGCCTTCGTTGTTTGTGTCTTCGAAGTATGCACTCCCGTTTCGTTGAAATAAACTACTATAAAACTACTACTATTAATCCGAAAAATACCGTCCAACGAAGTGGGCACGGGTCAGCTAGTATCAGATAAGCCGTGGACACGATTTGAAGAAGAAAATACTTCAAAAGTAGTACTTACAGTAGAACTCGCAGGTAACAGGGAAGGCGGGCAGCGGGCCCGAGCCGTCCACGTCGATGTGGATGTCGGCCGAGCGCGACACGGCCTGCACGTTCTTGTACGCCGTGCACGACAGCGGGTGCACCGCTGGAACAACATACACATAAACATCGATATTCACAAATATGGAACGAAAATAGAGCTATAATAACTGAGTGACTGACAGATAAAGCACAGCCGAAACTACTGGTCGTAGAAAGCTGAAATTTGGCAGGTAGGTTTTTTTTTTTTATATGCAATGGGTTTGCTCTTGACTCTAGTCTATGTCAGAGATGACAGAGACAAAGTCTACGATGGAGCGAGCCTACCCAGAAGGAGCCTTTTCACTCTAACTTTGAAGAGATTAGGGTTGTAAGCTTTTGGAAACACAGACGCAGGCAGAGTTCCACTCCTTTGCTGTGCGCATTATAAAAGACGTTTAGATTGGAAACGCTTAGTGCGAATTGGTGGAATAGCCACAAGGTAGGGATGGTAAGATGCAGTGCGTCTGGATGTCCGATGGTAGAAGGGGGCCGGTGGGATGAGGTCGTGGAGTTCATGGGCACACTCACCGAAGTACAATCTGTAGAAGACCGACAAGCAGGCAACCTTACGGCGATGAGCCAAGCTATGTAGCTTGGCATCCACCAGTTTTACGTCGCCGATGAGCCTCTTAGCTCTGCGTTTCACCGAGTCAAGCGCGGCAAGCTGATACTTAGCTGAGCCATCCCAAAGGTGGCTACAATACTCCATGCAGGATCGGACTTGTGCTTTGTAAAGGGTTAAAAGCTGTCCAGGTCTAAAGTATCGCTTCACCCTATTTAGGATGCCCAGCTTTTTGGCCGCAGTTTGGGCTTTGTACTCGATGGTTGCGCCGAAGTTGAGACTGGATGTCAACTCCACGCCTGGGAGCTCAAGCCGATCAGTCTCAGGAACAGATGCACCCCGAAAAGTAGGAGCTAGGTCAAAACGACTCCTTTTTGCGGTAAAATGACACGCCTGTGTTTTGGTGGCGTTAAAAGTGACCAGATTGTCATCACCCCACTGGGAGACAACGCTTAAGGTCAAATTTGTCCGCTCTACCATGGCCTCTCTCAAGGAACAAACTTCAACCCCACTGGTTATTGCGCTGGACAAGTATCTCTCTGAAACCGTACTGTCATCTGCGTACCCAACAAGACCAGGCTGAAGTAGGTCATTGATGTGCAGCAGGAAAAGAGTTGCAGAGAGAACAGACCCTTGAGGAACTCCTTGAGGATCTATAGCCATGAGGTCAGAGGAGCAGCCGTCAACGACCACTCGGATCGACCATTCACTCAGGAAGTCTGGTATCCAGCAGCAAAAACCAGCTGGGATGCCATAAGCAGGAAGCTTGCTGAGTAGACCTGCGTGCTAGACCCTGTCAAAAGCCTTCGAGATATCAAGCGACACGGCAAGTGCTTCGCCGTATCTCTCAATGGCTTCGCCCAGCAGTGCTTGACATACACAAGAAGATCGCCAGTTGACCGTCCCCGGCGAAAGCCATATTGACGGTCACTGAGGAGATCGTTGTCTTCAAGGTAGGTCAGCAGCTTACTGTTCAGAACCCTTTCCATAACCTTGCATAGGATGGAGGTAATGGCGATCGGACGGTAATGCGCAGGGTCAGCACGATCTCCCTTTTTGGACACCGGTTGCACATTCGCTAGCTTCCATGATCTCGGCACCGTTCCTTTTACAAGAGAGAGACGGTACAGGCGTGTCAACACAGGAGACAATTCAGGTGCACATTACCTCAACACTCTCGCTGGAATGCCGTCAGGTTCACTGGCCTTATTCACGTCTAAACTGCACAATACTCTACAGACCTCTTTATTATGAACTGCGATCTCCGGCATCGAAGAGTCACAACGAGGTTAAGTTGGTGGTTGCTTGGAGCCGGCGTCCTGCAGACGCGAATTGCCTGCAAAGAGAGTTGCAAATAAATTTGCTTTCTCTCTTGCAGAGTGAGCCAGCAAACCATCAGGTTTTAGCATTGGAGGCAAAGTGGGTCGACAGAAATTTGTTTCTATCGCTTTCGACAGGGACCAAAACTGCTTACTACCCGGAGGGTGCGATGCTAGTTTGGCCCCGATACGTCCGACATGATCAAAACGTGCCCTACGAAAAACCCGCTTACAGAACTTCGCGGCAGAATTAAAGACTTTTTTCCTCGCGCGAACCCTCGCTGGCTGGCTTTAGCCTTTTGGTTGCGAGCCTTGATCCAGGCTTGGTAAGCAGACTCTTTACGTGCCTCAGCGTGGGCGCATTCTGCATTATACCAAGGCCGGGATTTGTGACCGAGCGGGATGTCGGAGAATGGAATAAAATACTCCATCCCCTGCCAAATCACGTCCGCAATCACATCAGCGCAGCACGAAGCGTCACCCGAGGAGAAGCACACTTGCCGCCAAGGATATGACGCAAAAAAGTGTCGCATCTCATCCCAATCTGCTGACTCGTATCGCCATACTCGTCTCGTGCCTCTTAGGACTCTTATCAGGAGGAGAGCAGGCCAACACGGATTTCACCAGGCAATGATCAGACGTTCCCAGCGGGGCTGAGACTGATACTGATTGACTGCCCGGATCAGTTGTCAGCAGAAGGTCCAAGCAATTGGGTGTATGGGCGTCAACATCCGGTACCCGCGTTGCCACATTCACCAGCTGGGTTAGATCTAGCGTTACAGCAAACTTGCGCGCCTCTAACCCGGCATGGTCAGTTTTCTGGTACGGGAACAACCACTCTTTATGGTGGGCATTGAAGTCCCCCAGAAAAATGAGCTTCGCTGTTGGGTACCGTTGCTGGGCTACGTCGGACGACTACACGAGGGAATTAAACAGCGTTGTTGTCTCCTGTTCCATACACTCTGTAGGGGAGCACTAAGAGAGGATTTCCCGAACTTTCTACGGAAATGAGAAAAGGCGGGCTATGCGCGTACAAAGTCGCGGGCAAAAACTAGTCATCTATCAATTTATATAAAATTCTTCTGTTACTGATGACTGAGTGACTGACAGACAACGCACAGCCGAAACTACTGGTCGTAGAAAGATGACATTTGGCGTGTAGGTTCTTTGGTAGAGAAGCACTAAGAGAGGAGACTATAAGATTCTCCAAAGTTAGAAAAAACAAGGAGGAAAAATATTAATTTGGGACTCGCACAAAACACATAGAACTAAAGTAAAACAAACACGGGAAAACACGGGATATGCGCGTGCGAAGTCGCGATCACAAGAAATTAACCTCTCGCGCGTTTCTCGTACAGTTCCCGTCACGCAAGCTTGTCTCCGCAAAGTACGCCGCAATCGGCTGCGCAGGACGTCAATTTGACAACAAACATACAACCGCGCATGCGCGGGTAGCTCGCGCATGCGTGGATTAGCACAAACGCGCGGGTGTAATGGCATCTCACTCGCTCGTATAAGTTCGATGCATAAGCGTGTCCCGCTTGCTCGATGCAATACGACTGTGGATGCGAAAAGTGTTACAGGTTGTCATTGTTTTTAATGATTTATTTTGGTTATTTCTTACAGTTTAATTTGTGTTCTTGTGGTGTATGTGTTTGTTGTGTTACTTTTTGATATTTTATTGTTACTGGTAGTCTTTGTTACTTGTTTATAGTATAATACGTATAAACAAAAAAATATTTTAGGAACGTAACACTTTTTTACGCGATTGCACCTGCGCGGACTTCACTCAAACCTAACTTCCGAGGGGCAAGCCACGCTAACGCGAACTGTACACCCATGTGTACGAGAAACGCGCGAGAGGTTAAGCCAAAATAAATCAAACATAAAATCTATATTGACTGATGACTGGTACAGAATAATGAAAAAAAATGCGAATAAGCATTGATGTTGCTGTAACAGATGACATATATTAACCAAGTCTATCAAGATCAAGTATCACAAGAAATATCTAGAATTCTATATTGTATAAGCATAATACGTATCAAGCTACTTACAAGAATGGCACACGGCTCCCGCGTAGCCCGTGCCCTGGCAGTGGCAAGTGAACTCGTCCGCCGTCTGCGTGCACGTGCCGCCGTGCTCGCACGGGTTAGGGTTGCATCTGTACGCGAAAAACACGGGAATAACTAGTATTAATTATATATATTTTTACATGAGATGGTTATGCTCTTTAGTCTAGACAGAAACAAAGACGTTACACCACCTCATTGGGACAGCAGTACTCCTGCGATCTTGAATGGATATCATTAGCTGTCACGTTACCTGTCAATCATCTGACACGCGTCGAACACCACCTCGTTGGGGCAGCAGTACTCCTCCTTCTTCCAGTCGGTGGGCAGGCGGTAGTTGCCGTCCACTGCGATCTTGAATGGATATCATTAGCTGTCACGTTACCTGTCAATCATCTGACACGCGTCGAACACCACCTCGTTGGGGCAGCAGTACTCCTCCTTCTTCCAGTCGGTGGGCAGGCGGTAGTTGCCGTCCACTGCGATCTTGAATGGATATCATTAGCTGTCACGTTACCTGTCAATCATCTGACACGCGTCGAACACCACCTCGTTGGGGCAGCAGTACTCCTCCTTCTTCCAGTCGATGGGCAGGCGGTAGTTGCCGTCCACTGCGATCTTGAATGGATATCATTAGCTGTCACGTTACCTGTCAATCATCTGACACGCGTCGAACACCACCTCGTTGGGGCAGCAGTACTCCTCCTTCTTCCAGTCGGTGGGCAGGCGGTAGTTGCCGTCCACTGCGATCTTGAATGGATATCATTAGCTGTCACGTTACCTGTCAATCATCTGACACGCGTCGAACACCACCTCGTTGGGGCAGCAGTACTCCTCCTTCTTCCAGTCGGTGGGCAGGCGGTAGTTGCCGTCCACTGCGATCTTGAATGGATATCATTAGCTGTCACGTTACCTGTCAATCATCTGACACGCGTCGAACACCACCTCGTTGGGGCAGCAGTACTCCTCCTTCTTCCAGTCGGTGGGCAGGCGGTAGTTGCCGTCCACTGCGATCTTGAATGGATATCATTAGCTGTCACGTTACCTGTCAATCATCTGACACGCGTCGAACACCACCTCGTTGGGGCAGCAGTACTCCTCCTTCTTCCAGTCGGTGGGCAGGCGGTAGTTGCCGTCCACTGCGATCTTGAATGGATATCATTAGCTGTCACGTTACCTGTCAATCATCTGACACGCGTCGAACACCACCTCGTTGGGGCAGCAGTACTCCTCCTTCTTCCAGTCGGTGGGCAGGCGGTAGTTACCGTCCACTGCGATCTTGAATGGATATCATTAGCTGTCACGTTACCTGTCAATCATCTGACACGCGTCGAACACCACCTCGTTGGGGCAGCAGTACTCCTCCTTCTTCCAGTCGGTGGGCAGGCGGTAGTTGCCGTCCACTGCGATCTTGAATGGATATCATTAGCTGTCACGTTACCTGTCAATCATCTGACACGCGTCGAACACCACCTCGTTGGGGCAGCAGTACTCCTCCTTCTTCCAGTCGGTGGGCAGGCGGTAGTTGCCGTCCACTGCGATCTTGAATGGATATCATTAGCTGTCACGTTACCTGTCAATCATCTGACACGCGTCGAACACCACCTCGTTGGGGCAGCAGTACTCCTCCTTCTTCCAGTCGGTGGGCAGGCGGTAGTTGCCGTCCACTGCGATCTTGCGCATGCAGCCGATGAAGCCGCGCGGGGGCGCTTTACCACCTAAAGGTTTACAGAAATTGTTAGATCATACTTCTTCACTATAAGGCGTTAAGGATTTATCAATAGAAACAATTGCCTGTCATTAGTAAATGTAAAAATCTTCTTTGATAACAGCCTCTTAGACTAACTTGTAAAGTTTCCAACATAAAGATCCTCACATAATACCACTCCCTAGAATCTAGGCAACTGCATCTAGACCCTAGATAACCCCTTCCCGCACACAACTTACCAGCAATATAGTAAGTGCTTCCCGTCATGAACCTCAGCTTCTTCAGCGTCTTGACGGGGCGGTAGTCCACCGCCAGCGTCAGGCTGTCGGTGGCCATGGTCAGCAGCAGCGAGTGCCAGCGACCGTCGTTGAACTCCTCCGCATAGTTGTCCAGCTTCACGCGAGGAGAGCCGGGGGTTTCCAGCTCTACTTTCACACGACCTTCTTCTACGTACACCTGGAGAATTAAGTTTTATACTGTCAACAGTGCTCGATTGAGAGATTATCAAAGGCGACACAACCCTCGTTACGAACATACAACGGCCGCAGATAGAGAGAGCCGGAAGCATCCTTCACTGCACATGGGCTGTGCAGACCAGCCACTCAAAATAAGAAGCTTATGGGAGATTAGCACTCTCCATCACATGACTTCTTGAAATCTCAGGAGCACCTGCCACCTTGACGTGAACTGCAGTGGCCTTAACCTCTCGCGCGTTTCTCGTACAGTTCCCGTCACGCAAGCTTGTCTCCGCGTCGTACGCCGCAATCGGCTGCGCAGGACGTCAATTTGACAACAAACATACAACCGCGCATGCGCGGGTAGCTCGCGCATGCGTGGATTAGCACAAACGCGCGGGTGTAATGGCATCTCACTCGCTCGTATACGTTCGATGCATAAGCGTGTCCCGCTTGCTCGATGCAATACGACTGTGGATGCGAAAAGTGTTACAGGTTGTCATTGTTTTTAATGATTTATTTTGGTTATTTCTTACAGTTTGATTTGTGTTCTTGTGGTGTATGTGTTTGTTGTGTTACTTTTTGATATTTTATTGTTACTGGTAGTCTTTGTTACTTGTTTATAGTATAATACGTATAAACAAAAAAATATTTTAGGAACGTAACACTTTTTTACGCGATTGCACCTGCGCGGACTTCACTCAAACCTAACTTCCGAGGGGCAAGCCACGCTAACGCGAACTGTACACCCATGTGTACGAGAAACGCGCGAGAGGTTAATGTAAAACACTCAATCGATTCCAAACCCAAGTAGGCCGCTGCAAATTCAACTAGGCAAAATGGGGTTTACTGACAAGCTTGACACTGAGTGTGAGAGTATTGCATCCGCCCAACATACCCACTTATTGGAGTATTCCAAATGCCCTTACATATGCACCCTTGAGGATAATGAATCCCACTGATACCGCTATAAACGTGGCCACCTATTAGGCACAAAATATTTAAGTGTCACTATTGACTCAAAAAGAAAAAGCAAGTGTACGTTTTTTATGAGAGTTTTCTGTAATGACGTGCACCAGGTAGCAGCACTGAGGCGTCAGGCCCAGGCACCTGTCAAAACGCTTGTGTATTCCGACATACAGTAGAACGATATGTCGAGCATGCGAGCCCTCCTTCAGGAACTACACAATGCTCACCTTGACATGTCCCTCGGTGTTAAACTTGTGGTAGATGAGCAGTCCGTGCAGCTCGTAGGTGCGGAACTCGAGCGAGATGTTGAGCGTGTTGCCGCCCGAGTAGCCGCGCAGCTTGGCGTACGAGCCCTCCTTCAGGAACGTGATGGGGACCACCGGCGGTTCCTGTTGCCAATAAAAACGGTTATTGTCACGGAACGAAATAATTCACAGAGAAACACAATTCCTCTTCTTTTCAAAGCGAAGCTGGCTTACCTCTTCCCATTACTTAGAAATCAATATTATTAGCAAGGCTACTTTTTATCCCTTAAAAATCCCTAATAGGCCACAAGAGCAGAGCAGCGAAAAAAGCTTGTGAAGAGACATTCAATTCCAAATTATAACACCACTAGTTGACCCGCGCCACTTTATCTGCTCCGCTCCTATTGGTCTTAGCGTAATGATATATAACCTATAGCCTTTCTCGATAAATGGGCTATCTAACACTAAAAGTATTTTTCAAATCGGACCAGTAGTTCCTGAGATTAGCGCGTTCAAGCAAGCAAACAAACAAACAAACTCTTCAGCTTTGTATATTAGTATAGATAATTGCTCTCAACTCACTGGACAAGAATAGAGCGTGTGAACTTTAGTGAACTTAAAGGGCTCGCCGCTCTCGTAGCCCTGCTTCAGCTCCTGGATCACGTTGGTGGCGTTGAGGTACATGTTCTCGATGCAGCCCGTGAAGTTCTGGTTCACTACCAGGCCTGGCTGGAAGTTGGGCACGCCTCCTATGTAGAACTGAAATGAGAAAAAACGTTGTTAAGACGGTTCTTTTGCATTTACCAAAAGAAAGATTAATGAGATTAATATGATATTAATAATAATGATGACTAATGGAGGGGGAAGCTGTTTTATGAGTAAAGACAAAGGTTTTACTCCACTATTGCTTTGTCAGATTTTTTTTATTTGTGTTGGTTTTGCTCTTGACTCTAGTCTAGGTCAGAGATGACAGACAAAGTCTACGATGGAGCGAGCATACCCAAAAGGAGCCTGTTCACTCTATCTTTGAAGAGATTAGGGTTGGCAGAGTTCCACTCCTTTGCTGTGCGCATTATAAAAGACCTATTGGAAACTCTTTGTGCGAATTGGTGGAATAGCCACAAGGTAAGGATAGTAAGTTGCAGTGTGTCTGGATGTCCGAAGGTAGAAGGAGGCCGGCGGGATGAGGTCGTGGAGTTCTTGGGCACGCTGACCGAAGTACAATCTGTAGAAGACTATCAACAAGGCAACCTTCAGATTGACGTACACAGGTTGCGTATCGAATGTAAGAAGTTCACCTCAGGATTGTATATTCTTTGGACGGTATAATGTATCATAGCGACAGGTATTAACTCTTCTGAGGTCCTTTACCTTTCAGTATTTTAATCAAACTCATACATTCCCGTAGTCAACAAGTGACTCATACTCACAGCGCGGTTGAGGTTGAGTCGCGAGAACTCTCCCTTGATGCGGTCTTGCACGAGCACTCGGTCCACTGAGAACACGACAGAGCGTCTGTTGCGGGATATCACCACGTCGTGCCAGATGTTATCGTCCAGTAGACTACCCACTGAGAACGACGTACCGGTACCGGAACCTGTTGGAGGGAGTTATCATGATCATCATCATCATTTCAGCCGAAAGACATCCACTACAGGACTTAGGCCTCCCCCAAGATGAGGTTTGCCATAATCGCCACGCTTGGCAGGCGGGTTGGCGATCGCAGTGAATATTGTTGAGTTTTGCAGAGAACGCTGCTGCCCATTCTCTGGCGAGTCCCTTAGTCGCGAGGGAGTATTGTTAGTAATCAATTGATCAATCTACCCGGCTTATGATGGTTTTTGCAAGTGGAAGTGTGTCATTCATCTATGAATTTAATTGTCCATTTTACTCCATATCATTTTGTTGCAACATTGCGTTGTATAAACTACAAATGTCGTTGGAATCTGTTCAAATTCGTCGAAAACTGTTATACTGTACAAACAAAGACACTAGTCTCTCTCTATAAGAACTCACCCAAATCAATATTCAGCAAAAGTCTGTTATCCCTCAGCTGTAGGGCCGTGTAATCTCCCTGAGTTCCTCTGGAGTACATGAGCACTCCTGAAGCTGTACTGGTCTTGAATCTGAAGCGGATGACCTCGCGGGAGGCCGAGATGGGGTCCCGGAGGAGGTCCATCTTGACGATTGAGGAACCGTTGAAGTAGAGAGTGTCGGCGACTGGTGGAAGAATTATATGTTAGACGAATACCCACGGGGTGAATGGTGAGTGCGTTCCTTGAGATGGGTTTTACTAGAGCTAATTTGCTTCGAAAACTTGGGTTCCAAGTTGGGTTGTTTTCGAGTTAGCGATTTTTTTTTTAAATTTTCTGCCTAACGCCTATCCCCAAATTGTTAGATACTTGGAAACAGACTCTGAATAGTAAACTGATAATTTTGTGATCGTTCATGAACGAGTAAATCCCTTCATGAATCGTTTCAACTCATACACTTATCATGTTAAAAAGTTCGAACGCGGGTGAAGCTGAGGGCAATTCTAATTAAGGATATTTTATAGCTATAACCTTTCAGTAGGCGCCGAGCACTTGAACTTGAATATAGAGGGAAGGCCGTTCATATCGTATTTTTAAGAACTCATAAAATAACATTTGAGCGAAAGGTGTTTTATTTTTCTTTCTTTTATAGCGCACTCTAAAACAAGCCGTTAAAATGATTTATAGAATCGTTATATTTGGAGTAAAATTATATTATATTCCTTATATTTTACACATAACGGTTTAAACAAGCAAATTGATAAAGGTCAAAAGAGTCACAAATAGATCTCCGACAAAATATCTCATATGATGCAGAGACTTGAAACGATAGAAATCTCTATTTGCTAAGACATACGTACCATAATCGCATCCATAAACCTCGACTCTCATTGATATCTTGTCGCGCCATCTCATCGGGTTGATACGAATGAACTGCGCTATAATAGGAACTTCGAACTCGTTCCTCTCTATCGTGTTGCCATCGTGGTTGCCTTCGAACATCTGTTGGAATATGAACTCTATTGGTTACGAGATAAGGTTTGCGTGTATTTTGGCCTCTATTGATCAGCTGTTTGCGTAGATTTTTCTTGGAAAATATCTATAGTTATTTCGTTTATTGAGTGTCCAAAAACGGGCTGTTATAACCTTGGCTCGTTCTTTGAATAGGTTAAGTGTAAATATGTACTGTAAATTGTTTACTCCATCTCTATAATAGAAGTTTTGTCAACATAAGCTAAATATAGTTGTGATTTTGTTTAAGATAATTGTCCTTACAGCATTGAATAGTTTACCTCCACAACTCAAACACGATTAGGCATATTCAACAGAACACCAACCGATTAAGCTCAAGATCCCTGGTTATAGCCCCCCCCCCCCCCACCATAAATCCACTTCCGTAGGCCAGTAAATACGCTTGAAGTCTCCCATAAAAATATAATAAAAATCAGTCTATAGGAAATGTTCTCAATGCTACAACATAGACCTTCTTGTGGTCTACAATCCTTCACGCGATGCCAGTGCAGGTCGCTAGAAGTCAGTCTTCATAATTTTGTGTCCTAGGATATTTTCTTCCAGGGTTGAGGAATTTGTTCGAAAGAGTCATCGCGGCCCTGGAACTCAAAGGGCATTAGGAGAAACACGGAAGGTATTAGTCAGTAAGAGTCTGACAGTCCCTTCCGCTCCACCCAGAGCGGAGGTAGTCATTTGATGATTTTCCATCCTTAAAAAAAATGTTTTCCTTCACCGCTTTGAGAGCAGTGATAATGAAATAACTTACACAAAGTGCCTGGTTCGCTTACAGCTTATAAGTCGTGGTCGTTACCACATACCTAAGAAAGCCATAAATAACTAAGAAGAAATTAAAATTTAGTACTTCAACTAAGTTACCCAAGCAACCCTACCTTGTTGAACCCATCATCAGTCGTCATAGACCTCCAGCTCTCTCCATCGTCGGAGTACTGGAGCATGTACTCGGAGACGAACTCGTCGGTGGCGAAGCGCCCTCGTGTGGCGATGGCACGCATCTCCCGCCGCTTGTCCAGTTGGATGGTGAGGTGCTGGTAGTACGAGCTCTCGCGAGCCGTCCATGCCGCCGTGCCTTCACCGTTATTGTGTTAGTTAGTGCTACTCTTACAGTGTGGTCAGAGGAGGTAGGTATACAGGCGACTTTGTTCAAGTGTGCTTGTGCTGTGTTAAGAACGAGGTTTTTAGTCCGTAGTTAACTCAACCAATTGTTAAAAAGAAGGGGAAAGCGACCCTAAAACCTAATCTAGAATAGTTTTGGAAAAACTGAAATTTTAATCAACCTAACCTATGGCAATTTAGGAACCTAACCTAGGATAATGTAGGAACCTAACCTAGGGTAAAGTAGGAACCTAAGTCAAAAGTCAAAACGTTTATTCCATTAGGCCATTAAACGCCACTTTTGAACGTCGTTTACCGACCTAACCAGGGGTAATTTAGGAACCTACCTAATTTTTTTTTTAACTCACATGAGGCAACTTAAATTTAGGGTAATTTAAGTTATGTTAATATTTCGTAAAAATGCGTTTATCGATCAGTTAGTTTCAGTTTGACCAATGGTCAATTAAAACGAGTTAAATCTATCAGTTTGTAACTAACGATTGATCGACAAACCCATTTAACCTTCAACCACAACTTTTGACTATTAGTTGAGTTAACTGAGGATCAAGAAATTTTCCCTGAGTCTTTTACGTCGCCTTTCTCTTCAAGTAATGGATGCATCAGAGGAAGGATTACTGTCCTGTATACCCAGCTCTTTTGTTAACTGTACCAAAGTGATTGTGGCTTGCAGTTTGAAGTTGAAATAATCGTTTGGTGCCTCCTAAGTCTTTTGGAGG
This sequence comes from Lacanobia oleracea, assembly GCA_950371165.1. Taxonomy (NCBI): domain Eukaryota; kingdom Metazoa; phylum Arthropoda; class Insecta; order Lepidoptera; family Noctuidae; genus Lacanobia; species Lacanobia oleracea. The sequence goes on from OX493387.1 coordinate 1,899,592, forward strand.
CTTTTTTTAACTTTGCGATACACTAGGAATTTCCCCTGTATCGTGGGTGTGTTTACAAACATACAAACTCACATACAGCCAGACACGGAAAAACTATCCGCCATATCAACACCATACAATTATTTGTTCCGTGCGAGATTCGAACTCGCGGCACGCAGCGCAGCAGCCAATCGCTCAACCACTGCGCCACCCGTCTAAGTATGTTTGTTTAGTTTGGAAGGTTAGTAGCCGATCCAAATATACGTTTTTAGGTCAACAAATGATTCGTCTATCGTTTGGTATGACTTTTCGGAATGAAACAACTGTTGGTATAGAATCCATGCAGCTCATTGTCAAGGGTAATGAACACAATGGATGTCAGTCAAGGTTCAACATCCATGTTGTGTTCTTGTTCAAATCAACAATAGATGTACTGATGAGAGCAGATTTAACAGTACTTATTGCGGTACCTACATAATGTCATTCTAATAGTATAAATGCAAAAATGAGTTCGTTCGTTTGTTACCATTTAACGCCTAAATCACTGAACCGATTTTAAAGATTATTTATTAGTAATTAGATAATATATCTATTGTTTTATGCAAACCACAATCATATTCGTACGTTTTAGAAGTGTTAAGATTAATCGAAATTGTTATGATTTAGAAGACAGAATAAGAAAATACCAGTAAGTAGTATTTTGTATTTACAGAATGGTGTCGAAAGATACAATTAGCAGCATTAGCAGTTTGTGTAAAGACATGTTTGGAATAAGAAGCAGTGTTTCCATTATAGCTTTGTATGATGAGGAGAAATAATGAATGGAAAGCTAACAGAGCAAAAATAAAACATTGAATGATAGGTAGTTTGATAAAAATAGTCAATGAAATAGCTACAGTATCTTGTTTACGTTATTAACTGGTTTTGTTATTGTAGGTCGCCACCACGACACTACGAATATATAACAATGAAATACGGAGTCTATAAGCTTCAGAGCCAAAACATCCTACTTACGAAAATATGTTACTTTTCATTTGGCGCAATATTTCATCCTTTGAAGGGGAGAGAACATTGTAATAGGTACTACAAATATTCACGATTTCTACCACCATATTTTTTCCTAATCACATTAAATACAAAAGAAAAATATCTACAATAGGACAAAACCAGCAACTAAACACTACTCTCAAATTAAAATTAAAGTGACACACTATTAAATCGTGACAACACCACAAGATAACCCAACAAAAAAAAAAAGAAGCTAACACATGCAACCCAAACCTCTCAACCTGTTATCACATTTCAATTATTCCATTTTGTTTCTTTACCTTCACTTCGCCTCCAGCCGCTTTGTACTGAACATAATCGAGGCCGTTGGAGCCATAGCTGATGTGGTACTCCTGGACAAACTCCTGCGAGTGCGCCCGGCCCTGAGTGGCCACCCGCGTGATGTTCTTTACGCTACCGAGGTCAATGACCAGCTGCTGGTCGAAGTCATTCTCCGAAGCCGTCCAAGCGTTCAAACCTTTTAATTCGGGAAAATTTGCCATCTTTATATCAAGATTTCTTGCTTTATTAGTAAGTCAACTGTTAGTCCGTTAAATAAGACATTACTGTTATTTAAATAATTATTTATTTATTTGCCTTTGCCATTTATTGAACTTCTAACAACTAAGTAATATGATCCTAAACCTATATAACATCTATATAATCCAAAAGCAACCCAATATTAAAATATAACATATCAGAAGTAAATTAGCGAAATTTTAACATTACAAGTTTATGAAAATATTTTTTTTTTCTTTCACAATAAATTCGAGATTTTATTCAACCCTTCTTGTGCTAAAAGTGTTTCATTTGCTTCTCTACAAAATCGGAACTAAAATTAAAGTCTGGTTCATGCAAGGGTTTAGCTTCTTCCACTATTTCATCAAAGGTCAGATAAGTATAAGGCGAGGGTACATAGTTTCCATTGTCTTCAACTTTCAAAGAAACAGCCACAGCATGCCTGTCGTCCAATAATGTCTCTTCAAAGATCCACCCTTCCTTTAGAACATTTTTCACATGCAACACGGTATCAGTTACTAGCCTCCCCACTTCCAACTTGCGTGTTTTTAGTGAAAAACTTATTTCGTCTAAGGGAACAGTTATACCAAAGCCTATGTTCTTCACGTAACTTTCTTTGAGACACCAAATGCGATAAAAACACGCGATCTGCTCCATTTCCGTGGGAAAACTACGTATCGTCGCCCATTCGTTTCTCGAAAACTGGCGGTTCATAATACGAAAGAATTCGGGGATGTTCTTATTTGCCGGCGGTTCTACTTTCATGACATCAATTCCAATATTTCGGTCTTTATTGCCAGCCAGTACTACAAAGTCTCCTTGGTGAGACACGTTGAAGGTTATTGGAATGTCTCCACCCTCCACTAAGAAAGGCTTGCCTTTTTCATCTCTGCTGAATCTTACTTCCTCATAAGGAATAGCAGTGGTTTCACAAACAAACTTCCTCAGCATCAGGCGTCCAACAAGTGATGACTTGGCATCATTCTGAAATACAAATCTTGCAATTCTTTGCTTCTCCTCTTGCTGTATATAACTTGAGGCGGCTGTTATTTCCTCCTTGGTAGGCTTCCATTCAGTGGCATTGAAGGCCCATCGGACATTTGAACTGGCCATTTTGGTACTAAAGTCTCTATTTAGTATTGTTACTGAGGTCCAACTATATAGTGTTTTATATTGATAACGGACCTGCAGACGAATGAACCCTGTTACTTTCTGTCTTCGTTTGATTTACTTTTGAATATTTTGTTTACAATTCACAGGTTAAGAAGCATAAAATATAATTCTGGCAACTGAATCACGAACACAACACACAGCATGCAAAAATAATGGCATGACTTCATCTCCAAGTGAAAACAAAACCAAATGATCTAAATGTTGCCATCATAGCTGGCATGTCCTACAGCATTCTCTAGCATTGTCATAACTTATATAATGGTTCATAACATTTGAAAAAAAGAAACATGAAATTTAATTGGATTTCTTGGACTACTATAACTCAAATATTATGAAACACTACAGGTGCAGCAAAGGCAAAATGATAGTGACAAATCAAATATACCTATATTCAACATAGAATTTTATTTGCATGTTAACATGATCTGACAATGCTATCAAACTCATTTATTGTACTGAATAATAAACAGTAGTTCATGACCTTGCAGTTATTATTACCGATAATGCGAGATAACTTGTTTCATCCTTTTATGTACTAAGTTTAATTTTAATCAATAACCATCATCTACATGTCAACATGTTTTTGCAATATTCATAGCAGGTTCAAATTGTGACTTTGAACTGCGAAGAATATTGGTAAGTTTAATTTATTACTTATTCTGACCTATGTGGGAGAATTAGTACTTTAAATGATGTGATACTTAGGTCAAACAACAATTTAGCAAGAAATTTGAGTAAAAATAGCCTCTTGTAGTAAGAATTCTTCCTTCATACAAGTCAGAAGTAAGTGTTTTCATCCTTTGTCAATACTCACCATATAACTTAGCATTCTCTGGTCCTCTGTCTCTAAGGCTGGATGTAGCGGTCAACTTAGCGTTAGCAACAAGGGGCTCATTACATTCGTAGTCGTAATAATACCTTTGCGAGTCTGAAAACAACACAAGTACATATTTTTAACTTGGTTTGGGCCTTTTACAGTACGAAAATAGTAACTGGCAGTTATGTTCAGGATTGAATGAATTCGTAACGAAGTAAACAAGAATGACTGGAACGTGTAACACTTTCTTATGCAAACGAAGCCCAAATATTTATTTAATTCAATAAGCGTTGAAGTATATTACAAAATCACATTGATTCCACTACTAAGGATACGTATGTTTGAATATTAGGGGGAATACAGTCAACTTGTGTTGGAAATAATCGTTAAACTAACCTGCATCAGATTTCGTAATGCTATAGCAAAGCAACACAAAGAAATAATACACAAAACCACTCATCATAATTTCATAGCTATTTTATAAATGCTACTAATAATAAGAACGTAATGTATCAGTCAGAAAATCATAGAAAACTGTTTGATCATTACGTTAGCGTTGTTACAATCATCAAGCCGGACAACACCCAAGTTCGTTTCAGAAAACCGAAACGTCAGAAAACGTATTATTCTCAAAATTTCATTGGATTAAACTGTTTAACTTGACGTTTATCGATAATATCCACCAATAACAACAATGACATTCGAAACAACGTTGAGAACAAACTTGATGACAATGCGTTCAAAAACTTTACCAGGTAATAAAACAGAAAAATAATGAAAGTAATTAAAATATCCTTTTTTTGTATAATTTCTAATATCTAAGTTATAGGTTGTAAGTGAACTGATAAATCTGGTACACATATCAAAAATGAAGATCGATCAATAAAGAATTTACCGTCTGATTTTTTTTTTGTTCTGTGGGAAATACCTTTTAATTTTCGAACACACCATGAAATTTTCACACTTTATTACCAATTTCAAATATCCAAAATTAGTTGGAGCTTTAAATTTATTTAAAGCGGCGAAAAAAGGAATAAAAATCAGTTGGCGCTTTAAAATAACACAATAATATATTATAATTCCAGATCCCATCATCACATTCTCCACGTGTCCTCCACAATTCACTCTAAAAATTAAAAGCAAATCGAATAATGTGGAAGTTTAACAACCTTAGTTGCAACACTAACATTTTCTACTGAGACAGGGAAATTGTGTTGATCGATAGTTTCGGTATTTGATAGAAAATAAATGCGTATTTTGTGAAAAAATTGCTATATCAGTACTCAATAAAGTTAGCTATTTATCCATTAAATGATCACACAGCGTAACTCAGCCATTTTTTGTTAGTTTATGAAGTGAAATCCCGTTACACATATTTTATTTTTGCCACGTTTTGTCGGAATATTTCGTGATAAACTTGTATAACAATGCTTATTTTGGTTTGAGGAGTCGAGTAAATAGCAAGTAAGTGTTTAAAAATGCTTAGGTACGTTTCCCAGTTCGTTGACAATGAATCACCTGCACCCATGACATGACATCAGACATGTCCTAATAAGACAGGCTTTCGCCAATGAAATGGAAGACCGTTTATGTTTACTATGAAAAAAACTGTAACTAATAATTATAACCCATTTAAAAACTTACTGTTTTAAAGGTTTTATCTTTACAAACCTATTTAAAAATTTATTTGAACCTCATGCGGCAATTTATGAATTCATGAATAAATTAAAAATACGTAAACAAAAGTTGAAAAGTCCAAATTGATTAGTGTTGTATTTTGCATTCCACAGTTTACTATTAGATTTTAATAAGTAGGTAATTGTTTACTAGAAACAACTATGTCAAGCATGTCAGACCGTAAGGCTGAGCTAGAGCGCAAAAAGGCGAAGCTCCAAGCTCTCCGAGAAGAGAAGGATCGTCGCCGCAGGGAGAAAGAGCAGAAAGATGCTGAAGAAGCCCTGGTATGTAAACATAATATGAATATTACAGTGGACCCCCGATAATCTGAAAAACATTTGAGGGGTGTTGAACTATTAAATTTGTCGGATTATAAACTACTGCCATAGACCCCCCCCCTGTAGTCCGGAATTTTTGACAGGGTCCACTACATTCAGTTTTAGTCACCATCATTGTATTTAAAACTTGAATGTTGTCCCGTAATAGTGCCAGTAACGAGAGCTGCAATGTTTACTGAATTTGTTGAATTCTGATATTTTGGTTGGTAGATTAGATGAAAGAGAAGAAATGTTCTGCAATAATATAGTTCCTTCTTCAAGACAGATCTTGTTCTTATCACACAATTATCATCAAGGATTTTATTTTTCCAACTTGATTCTTATTGGGCTTGAGTAAATCTAAACCTAATTAACCTATGATGTCCTACTGCTCCAAACAGTCTGCCATTGCATGCCATTCACACAAGTAAGGTGTCAAAATAATGACACTTTCTTGTGTATTTAAAAACTTCTCTCGTGATTATGGTTAAATATCTCTAGCACACCTAATATTCAAAATCAAAACAGCTGCCAATCTTGGGTCACCCGCTACACAAAAAATGCTAAAATACTCATTCACAAAGGTACTATGTGATTCCAGCAACGTGCCTCAGCGGCCTCCAGCCTAGACAGCCGACGGGACCTGGACGAGATGCTGTCATCACTTGGAGTGGCGCCGGTAAAAGATGTACTGTCTTCACTCTCATCAATGACGTCTTTAACTCCACCGCAGACTGCATCACCTGATGCTAGTCTGCCACACACTGATAAGTCCAGTTTACCTGCACATGGGTAAGTGGAATGTTGTTAACTCAATTTGAATCTAGCATATTGGAGTAGTGAATGTGGAAGAAGATAGCTTATACTGGGAGTAAACACATAAGCCAAATCATTTGAAAGATCAATTGACAGCAGGTGATAATTTGATTGTGTTATATTATATCTAGGCAATCCTAATCTGCTTCTGAAGGAAGGTAGGCTGCATTATAGTTCAACACAAGAATTAAGTGCGGAAACCAAATCCTGACAAATAGGAATTATATCTAGTTGGAAACAAATGCTTTCTGTAACTTCAGACAAATTATTTCCAATTTCTTAATGAGAAATACGAATTGGCAATATTGTACAGTATATGTAAAATGTTCATATTCACAACCAGCGGTCCGAAGAAAGCGCCTAACCTGCAAGTGGTATCGGTCCAGTCCACAGACATTCCACCTAAGGAGAATGTAACGTATGCTAAGCAGACTCAAACCACGGCGTCGGGCGTCGGCGAACTACGAGATGGTAAGCTTTATGTGTAGTCTATATCGCTAACATTTTCGCTAGACTCTTTTTTTTATACTTTTTAAGTTGTTTCTTTATTTCTTTATCTCTTTTGAGTTATTTCACTAAGAATAAGGTTAATGTATGTAGGTATGTTTGTTTTTGGAACTATGTAAAGGACTCTGTTGAGACAAAAAGAGCATTAATACTTTTCATTAATTATTGTCCCATACCATAGTTTCCCGAGGATTAGTGATCATGGTTTGATAAATTAGCAAGCAGTATTAGAATCATTAACAGATAGATTATAATTTTAGTATACTGGGATATTCTTTTATTATAAATACATATAATAACCACTTTTATTAAATTCAGATAAAAACATGACAAACAAATTAATAGTGGGTTTTGGATTGTTTCTGTGTGTACTTACATAATTACTATTTATGTTTTTCCAATAACATAATTTGAGAGTTTGCATACCCATTTAAAAACATAATATAATTTTGTTTAACTGTGATGTCTGGGTGTTGGTTTAACTATACTTTGTCATTTGCAAATAATAAATTTTGTCTTGCCCATCTGACCCTTTTAAATATACTGTAGTAATTAAAATTATCCCTCATTATAAGTATCCGAAAAATTTATAGCTCAGTTCTCTACATATAAAAATCTCTGACTCCCCCCCCTCCCCTAAATAAATATTGTTTCAATATGATTATTAAAAAAAATTGAATTTTGGAATGTATTTGCAAATGACAAGAGCCCCTTGTAACCAAAGACATCTCTGTAGTTTTAAAACAGTATTTACTTTTCACACTCATCTATTTTAATTTGGCCTTTGATGTGCTGTCTGACTTTATCATTAGTTTACTATCTTTGGGAGTCAAAATATAGGGATTTTATTTCTATGTTTGCTATACCTCATGTTGGAAGGTATGTTTTGGGATTGGCTCATAATATTGCATACAAACTTGTTTAGAAAAAACTACTACGTCAAAATTTCGAAGGATTTTTATTTACGCGTCTAAAATGTTCAACTTTTTACATTGACAGTTTTTATCTAAAAATCTAGCTTATATTTCATTTTACGAACAAAATAAACTCAGGCAGCATTTATTTGCGAAATTTTTATTTATTTTGTCAGCTTAACGTGTTGTGTCGTCTCTCATTACCCTCTAATCAATTAATGATAAAATTAAAAGTAAATACTGTATGAGAATTGTGGTGCAATGTTTGTGTTTGTGCTACCATAAAAAAAGGCTGCTCTTCCAATGCATCACCGCTTGCAGGATACATGGAGGACTGGTGGCGGCCGCGAAAAGGTAACTTATACCTTATTGACATTGTTTTACAGTATATATTTTGTTTGTCCACGAATATACACTGTTAATTTTTTTGTGTAGATTATTTTTGTAGTTGTCAAAGTACTTAATTATAATTAATTAAACTTATTCGAAAAGTAAATTAAAGTGTAAGTAAATCAATTTGTGAAATCTTAACAAATGCATGACATTTTTAATTGAAATACTATGTTGATATCACCATAGATTTTTCTTTTGTATTTACAGTCGCTACATTTGAAGTAGACTTTAGATCACTTTATTTTTATGTTAGTGTCATATTCGTGGACAGTATGATAAGTCCCTCACATGGGCGTCAATATGCAATGCATGCACAGATATTTGTTTGCGTGAAATGGAACAAAACATATTCATTGAGACACGTAAAACATATCCCTTTTTTGCAGTTTGGTAAAGATATTTTTCCTTTTCTCTAAACAAACCCCATTGGCTTTTAATGATGAAAATTATTGCTATTTAATCACATATTTTACAAAATTGTTGAACCATAAACCACCATTGGCTATAGATAAAGAACGGTTATTTATTGTCATTCAAAGTTGGATTTCATTTATTTGAAATGGATTAAATGGTATTGACTTATAAACATAAATAAAAGAAATAAGTTTTGTTCCATTTAAACTTGTAACTAATACACCTTTTTGTGATATTATTTGAAAGCATAGCCAGATGAAAAAAGTAAAATTTCACTCTACCAATAAGATATAGAATTGCGAATCGAATAATGAGTTATAATATCCCTGGCTACGCCCATTTCGAAGTGTGGGTTTTGACCAAGTTTGTCCGAGCATGTATGTATTAATGTTTGCCGTCACAGTGTCCCGCACTTTACTAAACACTGACCGAAGATGTGACGCTAGTTTGAATATTTTGAGGCCGTGGACTAAGGAATAAGGGCATATCGTGACCTGTCTGTTTGTGCCGTTATTTGTACACAAAACCTGCCACATTCACCCAGGCCATGGCAACATAGGCTGCATGAGCTCATCACAAACTTAATGGACTAATATCAATTCATTGTGAATACCATCCATACCATTTGTTCAAGAATCATTTACATACGTTTATGTAAATATTGAATAATATATTTATTAAAACAAAAATATTCAAAGGTTCTTAAATATTATATCTAGTTTTTACTGTATAGATATGTATTTTATCACTGAACTGTAACTGACAGAATATTTTTATTTTTTTGTCCTTTTCTAGCACACGCAACCGACTACTACGGTAAGTCATTATTCCGCCAGGACGCTTTCTGTCGTTTACCCTTAACACTACCTCTCTCTCTCTCTCTTATCATGTCGGTTAACATGGTGTCGGTTGTATATTAGTCCTCATTGCGGTCTAGATCTGTATATATCTTAGTCTAGGTAATCCTTACTATCACGCTTCTAGTTATTTCCTACTAACAAATAGGTGCGGTACTCAGATTACTTGATAAATAAACCCAGTTTAGCCGGACATCTAGACCATTTAATCCATTTCATTTTATCAAGAAATCTGTAACGTTTAGACTTTAGAGGGGGTTTGAGTGACACTACTCAACTAAAACATCATCATTTGATGCACGTTTAAGAGTTACACGGAATTGTGGCCTTCCAGAGTTCTCCACTAGGTCTCCCACGGGAGACCTATTTAACGGCCGCAGAAATATACAGAATATAATATGTGTATATGAATTATGGTGGTATTATGGGGTCGCCGTATCATTTCACGCTGTTTTACCTTCGAGTCGACTAACATACACTGCACAGTCCTAACACACGGACGCGCGTTGCGTGGCCGCCCGTTGCTGCAACACAGCGCGCCGTGACCACGCAACGCGACACGGTCATGCTGTAAAATATATAAGCACTAGCTATTCCTATGTATAGTTTGAAATTTTTATTTATATATTATGGTCGAAAGATACTGACATTGTTTTTTTGTTTTTTCCTCCCTTTTCAAGATGAGTACAATCTAAACCCGGGTTTAGAGTGGGAGGACGAATTCACAGGTAGGTTTCAATTCCGAATCATACAAACAATCATTTTAACTAAATATTGCCCTTCGTAGAGCCTGTGCCTATCACCTAGCATGGTTTGTTGTCTATTTCTATTATGTAACGCTATTTATGACAAAGCTAACAAAACATAACGTAGCATATATTTGTGTGTGTGTTTTAATACAGGATCCTTCATTTTCTTATTAAGTTGACGGTCAGTCAGTAACTTGCTAGTAAATAATTCTTACTAAAAATCGTATAATTTAAAAAGAAAAAAGATAAAACGTAATATATAGATGGAAAAAAGTGCTTTTCATAAGACCAAAACAATAATACTATACTTTTACTGCTGGCGGTCAGCTGTGAATAACCCACAAAATCTCCTTGTATTACATTACATACAATTTTATTAATTCTTCATTATCTATAAATAATACATTTAAATCCATAATGCATGTGACAGAAATACATGTTGTGTATAAGTATGCATGACAGATGTCATCCATATGATTGTAATAGCCAAGTATTATTTCTATTTATAATTTTTTTATTATGATGAAACATGTACCTCTCTTGTGGAGAGCTCGGGAAGTTTATTTGCATTTTTTTTTTATTATTCCAAAGCTTTCTGTCACCAAAAGTTTAACGCTTTTAGGAATTTGTGTGTTTTAGTTGCACAGTTTTAGAGGAAATAAGTAGATCATATCGTTCATGAAAACATATTACTTACTAGCTTGTATATGTGTAATAGAATAACTTTCAGTTTCTCTTGAGAAATAAGAATTTTTGCTGCTGAATATTCAGATAAAATAATTGGTAAATGTGTTAACTGCATGCCAAAGCGTGACAAGTAAAATCAACCAGAGCAGTGCATTTTAAAATCCAACAGTTATTATTGTGGTTATCAAATTTTATTCCACTTATCCTGAGCGGATGTACTAATCACCAATTGGTCGGTGATTGCAGTATGTTATCAATACATAAACGTGTTTGATGTAGGAATACATTGTATACAGGGTGTGACAAATATTGAAAGAAAAACCTGAAAAAAGGTTGTTGTAGGTACTCATTATTATGAACAACTTTTACTGTATAGTCAAGTAAATGATTTTTCCGCTATTATAAGATTGGTTCCTTGTTAATATTATTGAGAGCCCTTTTTAGGGTTTCTTACCTCTAAAGGTAACCAAAGGAATCCTATTACTAAGCCTCCGCTGTCCGTCCGTCTGTCAGGAGGCTGTATTTCAAAAACCGTAATAGGTAAACAGTTTAACATGTTCACAAAGCGTGTATCTCCATTGCCGCTATAACAACAATAAAAGAAAAAAGTATTAAAAATTAAAGAAACGTGTTTAATTTTTTGTTGATGGTACGGAACCCTTCGTGTGAGAGTCCGACTCGCACTTGGCTGCTTTTCAGGTTTTGAGTTTAATATTTTACACCTTGTATAGCCATTTTCACTTCACAATTAACTTTCTTTTCGAGAAACTGAAAGCTCCTGAGAATATAGTTACAGTAATTCTTTCTCTCCGCTGCACATAGAAGATAGGTACCTAACCAAACGTGGTATAGCAGACGCGGCCCTTTAAATGTGTGCATGAAATTAATTAAATAGATAATAATTAATGTTGTAGATGCTTCAACATTTACGCTAAGATAATGGGGGTTACATATCTAGCGTAAGGCTGACTGTCTACTGGACCGGAGAGGAGCGGAGAAATATTAACCAATGGAATTGCATAACATCTCCGCTCCGCGTCACTAAGATTTTATGCAATAGGCTTGTCCACTGAAAAAATCGAATTAGTCCGTCAGTTGATTATCAAAAAATAATTGATCCGTTTTTTTCTTTTGTTACGTCATTCAAAATTGACGAAGATACGACGCTTTTAAAATTCTCAACACGTCACGACGAAATTTATTGATGGTGGAAACTAGCCTATTCCATTGATTAATATTCCTCCGCTCCTCTCCTCGTCGCTCCAGTGGACAGTCAGCCTAAAAACCCTGTCCGTTTAGCAGCACGCATCCCAAATTTTTATAGATTTTTTGATAATATGCTACAGTTAATTTTTAACGTTATGGTTCTGGTTATAAGGTTTGTTCAGTTTTTATTGCAGAAGTGTGTTCTAGGTTTTTTTATATCGGAGCGTAATCAACAAAATAAGCTCTATTTACGTGATAGTAAAGTTTAGGTTGGTATAGCGTCGCTGAAGTTTTCCTAGCTTGTGTTGAAATTATTTCTACTTTTTCTCAATTTACATACTTTAGAAACATGCTGTAACTGTAGTCTCATGCCATCGCTTTAGGGTTGAAAATCGCATGGCTAAAGTTTGTTAAAATAATTGAAAATTGTTAGCAAACTTCGTCATGCGGTCGTGTGATCATTTAACTTGTAGTGATGATGCTTTTAATAGCTAATTTTCATGAACAGATTAAATTCATAGACTTTTAACATTTTACGTATCAGTAACAGTACGTGCTTTGGTAAGGATGAATAGAAAATTATTGGATGAATATATATTTCTTTGCAAATTCATGTAAAAAAAATACATTAAAAAAATATATAAATATTATTTTTTTGTAAATCAACGTGAGTAACAGACAATTTATATTAAGCGCGTTAGTCATATTTAATCACCTTAAGAAGAGAAGGTTTTATTTTATTTTGTTATTATTAACTAAATTAAATACATCGTATATTTTCTATTCATCCTTTCCTATCGTACTCATCAGTTTACAATGCCTTAAATATAAGCAGCTTATGTTTAAAAATAATACATTTTTAATAAAGTAACCTTACTGACTGCTGTGTTATTTTTAGTATTTTTACTACAAATTAAATCATCATTACCATTAACTTGCCAATCCAAAAATAAAACGAACTTTGGAAGAGCAAACCATTTGAAGTTCCGTGATTTAAAATTCAAGATGGCTGCTTATATTTTGGGTATGAAAACGAACTAGTAAAACAACATTTACACTCAGTATGTAGTTAGGTTTAGCAACACCAGTAGAGCTATAGTTACCTATATCTATCTTCATTACTCATTACATTATGTGTTTCATGAAGTTACAAAGAATATTAAAAATAAAATAATGAAAATGAGTGCAGAAAACAGTTGACCATAAAAAAAATAATTAGTCTAAAAGAGACACTTAAATAACTTCATGAAATTCAAGTTTAACTCAAAAGTACGGCTGATTTATATAAACAATGCTCTTTCGAGTGCGTTGAAAACGTTTTATATTTTAAACAGATATTTGAGCTGCTGATACTTCTTTCTCATGCTTGGCATGTCTACTTACCAATAAGTTTTGCATTTTAAGACTTCAACTTTCCAAAATTACAAGTAACTGTTTATCCATAGGTAAGTTCCATGTGTTAAATTTCTATTATATCCTTTGGCCTGAACGTAACTTATAATTTAATCGTTTCCTTCTAAAAGTCAAAACATATTTCAAAAACCTGCCTCTCATCCACATGGTACGCTTCTTATCAACTCCAAGATCTATCCAACTCAACTCCCCTTTTCCTACAAAGTATCAGTCAGTATCAAGGCTCAAAAATCAAGCAAGTATAAATAAATCAGCCATGCCGCACATACACACACCCCCCCGGCAAGGGCCATTCTTATTCACCGTCCAGTGCTTACATTCGACGGCGACGGTGCGCGGCAAGGAGATGAGGAGGAGGCTGCGTTCCATGGCAAGCTGCCGCCCGGCATACTGCCGCACGGCCTGCCCACCGTCAAGGAGGTGCAGCCGGCCGTCACCGTGGAGCCCCAGGAGAAGAAGGACGAGGAAAAGGAGAAAAAAGGTTGGTGACAGTGGCATTACGAGTATAATCCTTATTAAATCAATATCAAATTCTTCCGTTACTGACTGATTGAGTGACAGCCGAAATTACTGGTTGTAGAAAGCTGACATTTGCCATGTAGGTTCCTTGGGGAGTGTAGGGGACCACTACGAGAAGAATTCCCGAAATTACTACGGGAAGGGGAAAAAGGAATATGCGCGTACGAAGTCGCGGTCAGAAGATAGTAATATTATAAATGTGACATTAACTCTGTCTGTCTGTCTTTCGCGCTTTCACGCCAAAACTACTGAACCGATTTAAATGGGTACAGAGATAGTCTAGAGCCTGAGAAAGCACATAGGCTACTTCTTCGTGGCTTCCTAGGGACCACGCGGCTAAGCCGCTGGCAGAAGCTAGTACCGTATAAAACCGGCACGAGTCGTGAGCACACTCTAGAAAAACAAGAACAGGCCGTCGAGGTCCATCGCGACGCCCCTGTAATCTCCTCACCGACTTTTGTTTAATGAGCCATCCCGCGCCGCTGAGCTACTAGCTTGAAATCCCCTAATTAATGTAATGACCCAGTCTGTCCCTTGCTGTCTTCCCCAAACGACGCCGCTGAGCCGAGGTCCGAGCGAACCCCACAGAGGGTGCCCTCGTCGGTGAGTGGTCGTTAAGTTAAGATTTACTAACCCTGGCTGGGGGCCTTAAAATCATTTGAGGTCCACACAGGCACGTCTGGTTGAGTAGTATCCAGCAGGTTTGATCTGCGAGTGGTCTCATTTATAAAAAAATTGGTCGGTTTGACGACGACAGCCTTGGCACTTCACGTCATTGGTTCGTCAGTCAATGCTCATCGACTATTGCGCTTGCAAGTTTCGTTCGCCCACCGTACATTGGCGAGATCACCCTGCTGCATTCATCTGTGCTCACGACTCGTGCCGGCTGCTTAGCGTTTTTGATAACCTGAGAAGTTCGTGGCTAAATAATAAAAGCTGCGCGGGTCTCCTGCCGAGACCCGGCCGTGGACGGGTGAACATCGAATATATGCTGATTTACCTCCGTGCCTTGAAAAGCTCGTTAAGCATCTTTGATAGTCGTTACGGGTAGACAGAAGCCAGGATATCTGACAAGTCTTGCCAAGGAGTATCGTGTTACCCGGTTATTAGGTAGTGAAGGCCAGATAGACAGTCGCTATGTATGTATGTCGACATGTAAATATAGCTGAATCTGGTTAAACCGGAAGTTGTCCCCAACATAGATGGGAACAGATTAGGCAGTTTGGATTTTAGATAACCCGAGTTTGTCTGGAAACCTTAAAGTAATTTGTGAAACTGTCTTTTAAGAATGGCTACATGTAATTTTGTGTGCCAATACATCCATGCTAATATTATAAATGCATAAGTGTGCCATGTATGTGTGTTACGTTTTCACACCTAAACCGCTAAACGGGTTAGGATGAAATTTGGCGCACGGGTAGAAGACATAGGATATTTTTATAGTAGTCTTTCGTTACTTATTACCATATTGTCAGTTCGCGAGCTGAGCGCGGACGAGAAGCAGACTATCATGCTGTCGGCGGAGTTCCAGCGCTTCATGTCGAAGGCAGGCCGCGTTATCGAGCGCGCGCTGGCCGAGGCTGTCGACATCTACACCGACTACACGGGCGGCGGAGACGCCGAGAACGCGCTGTGAGTACTTCTATACTTATGACAAGAACTACTTCCACGTCAGATACTGCCTTTGGCCTTAGCCTTACCGATACTTCAGGGCCTGTTCAAGTGTTCATCATCATCATCATATCAGCCGAAAGACGTCCACTGCTGGACATAGGCTTCCCCCAAATGTCGCACACACAATAGTTTTTAATATTAATAAAAAGATAGTTCAAGTAGCATTTATTTCTTATAATAATAAAAAATCTTCCATTTCAATTCTCAAACAAAATACGTCAATTTAAAATCTTAAACGCGTCAACAAAAGCAAATTAACAGTGTAATTAAAATAAAATAATTCAGTCATTCTTTGTTTTCTTTTTTGATTGAGTAATAGGATCGCAAAAAGGACACTGTATCTTATCACTTAATTTTGAGCGTAAATGGTTACAGAAACAGCCAGATGAGGAGAATGCTCTCTCTGACTCTACACTAGTCGGAGGAAGGCTTTTCAGGCAATTGTTTACTAATTCTAAAAACTTTCCTCTAGTGCCTCCATTTTCATAGAGAGCCATCTCTATCCTGATAAATGTTTCTGTTTGCTCCTAGGAGATGTAGAATTAGATGAATTGTCTTGAGCCTGCAGTCGCTTTTGAACCGCCATTTTCAACTGCTTCCTGAGCGGTAGTAAGTCTGTGAGTCCAATTCGTTACTCGTCGACCTCGGCATCATTCGGTCGGCCCGTTGGCCGCCATCGTACGAGATCGGAAGGACTTGTGCGTCACAAACCGCGTTCGCCACTTGTTATGAGAGAATTTGCGATTTGCATCGTTCTGTGATGAATACCGAAAATATCGTAAATCCCAGTTTTCAAAAATTCAATGCGGGTATGGTGAAGGCTTCTTTTTGGTCAGGTATCCCAGTATTTTCGGTATCCGGGATCCCGGTTTGCGACCTCTAAGCATAGTTAAGACCACCCCCCTTGGTGCTTACGAAATACTTGGACGGCCCCTCACGACTTATGGCCCGTTCAACCACTGCAACTCCTGAGAGCCAGAATCAATAATGGCGACCAGCAGAAAAACTCCGACTTACTGAACTCACACAGTTTTGGTGTTCAATAAAGTATATTCTATCTATATATCTAGGTCTTAGGAAGACTTTCAATTCCTAACCGGAGGCATGACCGTGCTGTATGGTGATCAACTTCCAATCCACAACTACAGACCGATTTCGTTGATTCCGATATTTTCTAAAATAATTGAAAAGTACATTTATAGAGAACTTAATTTTTATTTAGAGAAAAATAATATTCTTTGCAAAGAACAAAAAGGATTTAGGAAAAACAAGACATGGCGATTTATGACTTTTGCATACTATTATGACAAATATGAATACAAA
The DNA here is from genome assembly GCA_950371165.1 of Lacanobia oleracea. Classification (NCBI taxonomy): domain Eukaryota; kingdom Metazoa; phylum Arthropoda; class Insecta; order Lepidoptera; family Noctuidae; genus Lacanobia; species Lacanobia oleracea. Next base: position 1,916,593 of record OX493387.1, read on the forward strand.
CAAACCAGTATGTGCGATATTTTGTGACATGACCCAGGCATTCGACTACGTGCAACATAATATTTTACTGAAAAAGCTTGAAGCTTACGGGGTAAGAGGAAACGTCCTTGAGCTCTTAAAATCGTATCTAACTGACAGAAAACAGATTACTGAAATAAGCAGACTAAATACTAGCACCAAAAGAGAAGAAGTATTTCTATCGGATGAACGTGACGTTGTCTATGGAGTTCCACAAGGAAGTATACTGGGACCACCGCTCTTTACTATCTATATAAATGACTTTCCAATGGCAGTCAAACATCCGGTGACATTATTCGTAGATGACAGTACAATAACAATACCTTGCAATCAAATAGATTTTTATAAAGAGGACATAAGTAATACTTTGCAAAAAACTATAGAATGGGTAGATGATAACCATTTAAAAATAAATTTAAATAAGACAGTTATGATGCATTTTAGCCAACGCTCATTGACTCTTCCTAATCTTGACATAAAGTATAATGACGTTACAATTGACACAGTTAATACAACTAAGTTTCTAGGACTGACAATCAATCGGAATTTAAATTGGAAGGCGCACATTGATGTCCTGACTAAAAGAATAAGCAGTAGTGCGTACGCCCTGCATAAGCTGCCACGAACGGTTAACGTAGATGCCTTATTAACCGCTTACTACGGGCTAACTGAATCTGTTCTCAGATATGGGGTTATCTTTTGGGGTAACTCAACTAGTAAAGAAATTGTATTTAAAGCACAAAAGAGATGCCTCAGGGCCATGTTTAAGTTAAAAACTATCGATAGTTGTAAGCCCTATTTCATACGCTCTAGATTCTAGAATATTAACATTGACATCCCTTTATATTCTGGAAACAGTAATGTTTGTCAGAAACAATACAAATCTATTTCCGCGAATGGCAGATAGATTCCCTAGAAACAGGCGAGATCAAAGTCAGCTCTATCGGCATAAGAGTAGGACTGCACTTATGCGCAAAAGTGTATTTTGCATGGCTCCCACTATTTATAATAAGTTGCCGAAAAGTTGGAGGGAGCTTGATAATGTAAAATTGAAGAATCAACTAAAGATGTTTCTAAGCAACAAGGCTTACTATACTATCAACGAATTTCTTGCCGAATCATTTATTTTGACATAATCCATATAATCTTTGTTTTTGACTTTTTATTGATATTTATATGTATTAATTTAAAATTGGTAAATTTGACATAGGTTTTTTTTTTTTATTTGATTGACATTTTATATAAATTTGACATAATTTTTGCATTGATTTTGACATTTTAATAGTTTTGGCATAATTTAAATTTGATTAATATTTTAATTAATTAATTCATTTTTACCATTGACATTTATAATAATTCAAATATAATAATTTGTAATGAATTCTTTACTATGCACAATATTTGCACGCCATAGTATGTGGCAAACATGTCTGAACTTTTCTAGTTTAATGTTATCCTGCATGCACGTTTTTTAATCTTGTATGTGTACACGTTTGGGCAAATAAATTTATCTTTATCTTAACAACGGCTGATGTCTTGTCAAACCGTTCAAATTTCCAAAATACAACTCTAAATGTCTTGTTTATTATAGGTATGATGATGGGTATGCAATATTGGTAATGAAGGTTTGAAGTGAACATTTCTTTTTTGAAAATCTATGAATAATCAAGAAATAATAATGTCTAAGTTTTCAAAAGATGGTTGCGATAGCTCACATGACATGATTTGTGTTATTTTGTGACTCCTGAAAGTTTTGTTAACAGTTTTGAGAGGTTTTTATTTTACTTCGAGTGTTTGTTTCCTGGATTTTTTCAGCTTAACAGAAAAACTCACAAATGGCATTGAGATGCCTCCGACTCTTTAATAACTTCATGACATAACATCATACAAACATTCTGTATTAACAGTCAATCAGTTTTATTGTATTCCACTAAACACGAAAACTCATCAAGTACCTATGTTGAAAATTCTAACACAAATATCTACAATCGTTTCCTTCACACAAAGATAAACTAAATTACCGGCACGTAAGTTGGCAAAGTTTTTCGTATGGGGGGGAATCTTCGCGTATGTCAAAATGTACAAAATTGTTCGTGCGCGAACTTCCCCCGCTACGAAAATCTTTGTCAACTTTCGTGCCGGTAATAGGGATTTGATTCTATTAAGTCTATCAGTTAGATTATCGAAAAATATTGGACACGTAGTTGTTGCTTTATCAAATTAATACATATCGAAGCCCCCACTCCTGATCTTTGACGCGTTTTACATCAAAGATCAGGAGTGGCGTCACTTATTTCTAAAAATTGTACTTACAAAGTGACGTCACACGAGTTTTCCACGCACTGTATCGTCTTAATTTTCTGTTTACTTGACAAAAGAAAAAATACGTCTCCAATATTTTTTGGAAATCTATCTGGCGGACTAATTACATTTTCTAATCATCTACCCTATTCTACCATCTTGTTTTCCCCGCTCAGCGACGACAAATCGGACGCGCGGCTGTCGCTAGTGCGCACGTTCTACGACGAGCGCTGGTCGCGCGGGCGCTGCGTCACGTGTCTGGACTGGTCGACCGCGCACCCGGAGCTCATGCTGGCGTCCTACCACAACTCCGACGACGCGCCACACGACCCGGACGGCGTGTGCCTGGTCTGGAACACCAAGTTCAAGAAGACCACCCCGGAGGACATCTTCCACTGTCAGTCGCCGGTCATGAGCGCTACGTTTGCTAGGTGAGTGTGGTAACTAACAATACGCATCGCACACGAGCTCATGCTGGCGTCCTACCACAACTCCGACGACGCGCCACACGACCCGGACGGCGTGTGCCTGGTCTGGAACACCAAGTTCAAGAAGACCACCCCGGAGGACATCTTCCACTGTCAGTCGCCGGTCATGAGCGCTACGTTTGCTAGGTGAGTGTGGTAACTAACAATACGCATCGCACACGAGCTCATGCTGGCGTCCTACCACAACTCCGACGACGCGCCACACGACCCGGACGGCGTGTGCCTGGTCTGGAACACCAAGTTCAAGAAGACCACCCCGGAGGACATCTTCCACTGTCAGTCGCCGGTCATGAGCGCTACGTTTGCTAGGTGAGTGTGGTAACTAACAATACGCATCGCACACGAGCTCATGCTGGCGTCCTACCACAACTCCGACGACGCGCCACACGACCCGGACGGCGTGTGCCTGGTCTGGAACACCAAGTTCAAGAAGACCACCCCGGAGGACATCTTCCACTGTCAGTCGCCGGTCATGAGCGCTACGTTTGCTAGGTGAGTGTGGTAACTAACAATACGCATCGCACACGAGCTCATGCTGGCGTCCTACCACAACTCCGACGACGCGCCACACGACCCGGACGGCGTGTGCCTGGTCTGGAACACCAAGTTCAAGAAGACCACCCCGGAGGACATCTTCCACTGTCAGTCGCCGGTCATGAGCGCTACGTTTGCTAGGTGAGTGTGGTAACTAACAATACGCATCGCACACGAGCTCATGCTGGCGTCCTACCACAACTCCGACGACGCGCCACACGACCCGGACGGCGTGTGCCTGGTCTGGAACACCAAGTTCAAGAAGACCACCCCGGAGGACATCTTCCACTGTCAGTCGCCGGTCATGAGCGCTACGTTTGCTAGGTGAGTGTGGTAACTAACAATACGCATCGCACACGAGCTCATGCTGGCGTCCTACCACAACTCCGACGACGCGCCACACGACCCGGACGGCGTGTGCCTGGTCTGGAACACCAAGTTCAAGAAGACCACCCCGGAGGACATCTTCCACTGTCAGTCGCCGGTCATGAGTGCTACGTTTGCTAGGTGAGTGTGGTAACTAACAATACGCATCGCACACGAGCTCATGCTGGCGTTCTACCACAACTAAAGAAAAAAAGCATAGGTACATTAAAAAAAAAACCCTTTTTAATGTGTCAATAACTGTTGATTCTCAAAATATACCATACTAGTTGACCCGCGCAACTACGTCTGCACCACTCCTATTGCGCGTTATTAGCGCGTTCAAGCAAGCAAATAAACACTTCACCTTTATGTATTAGTATAGATTTAATTAATCAATGTCTCTTTTGTTATCAGGTTCCACCCCAACCTGATCCTGGGCGGCACATACTCGGGTCAGATCGTCCTGTGGGACAACCGCGTGCAGAAGCGCACACCCATACAACGGACGCCACTGTCGTCACTCGCGCACACTGTATGTATAATTTGATATATTCGCTGGTTTCTCAATCTGTGCCTATTAAAATCGTGTCTTTTAGTATTGCCGACGTCAAAGAAGATAATTGGAATGGTATGATCTACTTCAGGCACCATGAACATTAATTTCTTTATATTTGTCTATTAAATAGTTAGGGAGGCAAAGTTAAAATAGTATGCTCTACTTCTACTTTTGGTGTCTGAAGTATACCTGACCATTCCATCTTGGATATGGTCTTAATAGGGAATAGGCTATATATCATCTCACTAAGACCAATAAGAGTGGTGCAGACGTAGTTGCGCGGGTCAACTAGTATGGTATATTTTGAGAATATCCAGGTTGCCTGGAAGAGATCGCGGAATGGGATAAGGCCGCCAATTGTATTTGTTTTAGTTTAAAGTTTCCTTCAATCTTTTAATTTGGTGAACAATAAAGTATATATAAATAAAATAAATATGCATTAACAACATATTTATCATCTATAAAGTTTATCTAAAGATATACAAAAATATAATACTAACAGTGAAAATAGAATAAAAATTACTCTAAAAACAAAGGAGATATAATTATTTTAAACAAATATATCTGTCCCTCTCGGGAAAACGCTGTTTTCTATGGAAACTTACATCGGACTTCCCTTTCTTATTGTAATATTTGATGCTTTATAACTTCATTGCTGATGAAGGTATTTAAAAAATTATTTCATGATTGTTTACTAATGCTAACAAGTATTTCATTTTGCAAAAAAAAAACCGCATGCATATTCCCTATTATTAGTTTCTTTGTTACTCCACAGAATAACTTATTTACTTCCGTAGGGGTAATTCTCCCCAGCCTTTGCTTACCACCTTCACATTAGGAAAAAACTACCTGTAACCCTCATTCTTTCCAGCACCCAGTTTACTGCCTCTCCGTGGTAGGTAGCCAGAACGCACACAACCTGATCTCTGTATCAACGGACGGTCGCATGTGTTCCTGGTCGCTAGACATGTTGTCGCAGCCTCAGGAGACCTTGGACCTGCAGCATCGGCAGAGCAAGGCGGTCGCCGTGACGTCCATGGGCTTCCCCCATGGTGACGTCAACAACTTTGTGCTGGGCAGCGAGGACGGCAACATTTATACCGGTAACTTATTAAACACATGTGACCCTGGTAGACTCAGGAGACGTTAGACTTGCGGCAAGGCCAATTGTGGCCTTGCTCACAATTGTACCGGTAAATTGCGGCTAGGAGGGCTATAAAGGAAGGTAGATAGGTTAGATTGTACCTTGACAAGCAAGCAGCAACCACTAAGAAGCTAAAGACATTGTTTTTGTACTTGCTTTTCTTCTATTCCTCATTTGAAGGTCATCAAGTATTATCTGATTTTTGAAGAGCCGGGCCAGCGGTCTAGACAACTAGTACAAATATGAGCTTTATATGCCCTTTGTCGGGGTCTAATGCAGTTTTACATACAAATCTGATATAACATTAACAAAAGGAAGTCTGATTATAGTAATATGTATGTCACCCCCAGGGTGCCTGTACGGGCAGCGTGCCGGCGTGACGGAGTGCGTGGAGGGCCACGCGGGGCCCATCACGGGCGTGTCGTGCCACGCGGCGGCCGGCTCCGTGGACCTGTCGCATCTCTACCTCACCTGCTCCATGGACTGGAGCGTCAAGCTGTGGAGCCAGAAGGTACCATATGTGTGTCCCAGGTGACGGAGTGCGTGGAGGGCCACGCGGGGCCCATCACGGGCGTGTCGTGCCACGCGGCGGCCGGCTCCGTGGACCTGTCGCATCTCTACCTCACCTGCTCCATGGACTGGAGCGTCAAGCTGTGGAGCCAGAAGGTACCATATGTGTGTCCCAGGTGACGGAGTGCGTGGAGGGCCACGCGGGGCCCATCACGGGCGTGTCGTGCCACGCGGCGGCCGGCTCCGTGGACCTGTCGCATCTCTACCTCACCTGCTCCATGGACTGGAGCGTCAAGCTGTGGAGCCAGAAGGTACCATATGTGTGTCCCAGGTGACGGAGTGCGTGGAGGGCCACGCGGGGCCCATCACGGGCGTGTCGTGCCACGCGGCGGCCGGCTCCGTGGACCTGTCGCATCTCTACCTCACCTGCTCCATGGACTGGAGCGTCAAGCTGTGGAGCCAGAAGGTACCATATGTGTGTCCCAGGTGACGGAGTGCGTGGAGGGCCACGCGGGGCCCATCACGGGCGTGTCGTGCCACGCGGCGGCCGGCTCCGTGGACCTGTCGCATCTCTACCTCACCTGCTCCATGGACTGGAGCGTCAAGCTGTGGAGCCAGAAGGTACCATATGTGTGTCCCAGGTGACGGAGTGCGTGGAGGGCCACGCGGGGCCCATCACGGGCGTGTCGTGCCACGCGGCGGCCGGCTCCGTGGACCTGTCGCATCTCTACCTCACCTGCTCCATGGACTGGAGCGTCAAGCTGTGGAGCCAGAAGGTACCATATGTGTGTCCCAGGTGACGGAGTGCGTGGAGGGCCACGCGGGGCCCATCACGGGCGTGTCGTGCCACGCGGCGGCCGGCTCCGTGGACCTGTCGCATCTCTACCTCACCTGCTCCATGGACTGGAGCGTCAAGCTGTGGAGCCAGAAGGTACCATATGTGTGTCCCAGGTGACGGAGTGCGTGGAGGGCCACGCGGGGCCCATCACGGGCGTGTCGTGCCACGCGGCGGCCGGCTCCGTGGACCTGTCGCATCTCTACCTCACCTGCTCCATGGACTGGAGCGTCAAGCTGTGGAGCCAGAAGGTACCATATGTGTGTCCCAGGTGACGGAGTGCGTGGAGGGCCACGCGGGGCCCATCACGGGCGTGTCGTGCCACGCGGCGGCCGGCTCCGTGGACCTGTCGCATCTCTACCTCACCTGCTCCATGGACTGGAGCGTCAAGCTGTGGAGCCAGAAGGTACCATATGTGTGTCCCAGGTGACGGAGTGCGTGGAGGGCCACGCGGGGCCCATCACGGGCGTGTCGTGCCACGCGGCGGCCGGCTCCGTGGACCTGTCGCATCTCTACCTCACCTGCTCCATGGACTGGAGCGTCAAGCTGTGGAGCCAGAAGGTACCATATGTGTGTCCCAGGTGACGGAGTGCGTGGAGGGCCACGCGGGGCCCATCACGGGCGTGTCGTGCCACGCGGCGGCCGGCTCCGTGGACCTGTCGCATCTCTACCTCACCTGCTCCATGGACTGGAGCGTCAAGCTGTGGAGCCAGAAGGTACCATATGTGTGTCCCAGGTGACGGAGTGCGTGGAGGGCCACGCGGGGCCCATCACGGGCGTGTCGTGCCACGCGGCGGCCGGCTCCGTGGACCTGTCGCATCTCTACCTCACCTGCTCCATGGACTGGAGCGTCAAGCTGTGGAGCCAGAAGGTACCATATGTGTGTCCCAGGTGACGGAGTGCGTGGAGGGCCACGCGGGGCCCATCACGGGCGTGTCGTGCCACGCGGCGGACGGCTCCGTGGACCTGTCGCATCTCTACCTCACCTGCTCCATGGACTGGAGCGTCAAGCTGTGGAGCCAGAAGGTACCATATGTGTGTCCCAGGTGACGGAGTGCGTGGAGGGCCACGCGGGGCCCATCACGGGCGTGTCGTGCCACGCGGCGGCCGGCTCCGTGGACCTGTCGCATCTCTACCTCACCTGCTCCATGGACTGGAGCGTCAAGCTGTGGAGCCAGAAGGTACCATATGTGTGTCCCAGGTGACGGAGTGCGTGGAGGGCCACGCGGGGCCCATCACGGGCGTGTCGTGCAGTATGCAAACCTGCTCAGCTCGCGGGCCGCCTCGCCCATCCGCGCCTACGCGGGCATAAATAACACTGTAGGGGTAGGGCAGACAACACTACTTGGAGTCGGTTTTGCAGCGATTTGTTTCTGTCACTAACTTTTTTAAGTCAACTTATTGACTTTTCAAGACGATATTTTATTTTAAATGACAGACCTAACGATGTACGAAATAAGTTTTAGAGTATAAATGTTATTGTGTCAAAAAATTATATCAACAGTTGGTATATCTCACTTATCTCACGTTTATTATGTTAACTTAATATGATATGAAACTCGCCCGGTTTCACTTGCGATGGCAACAATGTCGATGACAGCTGAATTTGAAAGTTTTTTTTTACAAAATATCGTATCTAAAGCATTTTTTATTTATTCCCCAGGAAAACAAGGCGCTGTACTCGTTCGAGGACAGCGGCGACTACGTGGTGGACGTGCGCTGGTCGCCCACGCACCCCGCGCTCTTCGCCGCCGCCGACGCCGCCGGCCGCATCGACCTGTGGAACCTCAACAGGGACACTGAGGTGCGTGCTACTTCTATTGTGTGTCCCAACAGAACAAGGCGCTGTACTCGTTCGAGGACAGCGGCGACTACGTGGTGGACGTGCGCTGGTCGCCCACGCACCCCGCGCTCTTCGCCGCCGCCGACGCCGCCGGCCGCATCGACCTGTGGAACCTCAACAGGGACACTGAGGTGCGTGCTACTTCTATTGTGTGTCCCAACAGAACAAGGCGCTGTACTCGTTCGAGGACAGCGGCGACTACGTGGTGGACGTGCGCTGGTCGCCCACGCACCCCGCGCTCTTCGCCGCCGCCGACGCCGCCGGCCGCATCGACCTGTGGAACCTCAACAGGGACACTGAGGTGCGTGCTACTTCTATTGTGTGTCCCAACAGAACAAGGCGCTGTACTCGTTCGAGGACAGCGGCGACTACGTGGTGGACGTGCGCTGGTCGCCCACGCACCCCGCGCTCTTCGCCGCCGCCGACGCCGCCGGCCGCATCGACCTGTGGAACCTCAACAGGGACACTGAGGTGCGTGCTACTTCTATTGTGTGTCCCAACAGAACAAGGCGCTGTACTCGTTCGAGGACAGCGGCGACTGACTAATTCTTGCACTGACTGGACAGGTTCATTCAAATCTGTGTAGTTCTTTCTTTTAAAGACCATCTCAGACATTAATCAACAAGGTTCTTAAATATGAGGCCGTCGGGTCGTTAAGGGTTAAGAAAAACCAACGTAGGTAAGCTGCATCGCAACAAAAAAGAAGAACCGCAATACCATCGATCCAACATACAGCGAACTACTACGACAAACTCCTACATCGCGGTATCAGAGTTTGCCGTACAATTTGACAACATGCAACGTTTTCAAGTTGAGCTGCACGAAAACTGACAAATGCTTGCACTGTGTGGACTGGTCCACTCTAATCTGTGTTGCTCTTTCCTTAAAAGACCACCACAGACATTAACCTACATGGTTCTGTTACATTTGCATTGTATAGATACAATCTCATTAAGCCGGGTACTCATTAGCGAGCTGTAACCGTAACTTATGTGATACAGTAACGAGGTTCTAGTGTGTACGCGTTTTACAATTACGGCTCACGACGTCGCCGGAACGCTTTCACCGAGGGTACTCATTTTGCGAGCTGTAACTGTAACCAAACAGATACAGTAACGACGTTCTAGTGTGTACGGGGAGTAACGAACGGAGAGACCTGCTCTGCCCTCAGTTTTGGTTTGTAACTCCACGATGTCGGACGAAGTGTCTCTCGCCTGTGCAGCATACTTACTTATAGATAGCCTTACTCGATGATCATAAACGGCCACGAAGATGGTGGATTCATAGAATGTATCGAGAAAGAAGTGATCTACTGTTCATATTGAAAATTCAAGAAATTAGTGGTCATTACGAGCGCACTGCGAGCGCCCTTTGATACGCGGCAAAAACCGACAATCGTCGGCTCGCGACGAGTCGCTCGTGTAGCGTTCGTCGCAAGCTCGCGAACCACGTACACATTATGTTTTTGGTAACAGTAACGGTTACAGTTACGTGCAACGTTACGAGTGTAGAAATGAGTACGTTGCAAACGTCGGGTCGCTGCAAGCCGCACGCGTACCGCTCGCAACAGGTTTGCGAACTACGTACACACTGTTTTTTGGTTACAGTACATGCAACGGTTACAGTTACGGCTCGCTAGTGAGTACCCGCCTTTAGTCTATACTAATATTGTTTTGTTAATAGGTAAAGTTTGTGAGGTTGTGTAGCTATTTTATATAATTTTACTCGCTGACCCGTGCGAACTTCGTTAGGCGGTATTTTTCGGGTTAATATATAGCCTACGACAATCACAAATAACGTGGCTTTCTGTTTGTAAAAAAAAATCAAAATCGGTTCAGTCGATCCAGAGATTACCTCCTATTACAACCTCACAAACTTAACCTGTTTATAATATTAGTTTAGTATAGATGAATAAATAATTTCAACATGTAACCATTATTTCGGCATTTTATTTTAACACCCCATAGAATCCACCCTGAGCCAGAGTACTACAAGATAAATGATTATCACAGTTTGCTCATAGATTGGTGGTATTATTGTAGTCGGTGATGTGTGCTCCACTGTGCCTAGGGTGGAAAAACAATACCGATTCTACACAGATTCCATCTATCCACTCTGACTCAAGGTGGATTCTCGGACATAAGTTTCCGAGTATCCACCCTAAGGGTGTATTTTATAGGATGTCAAAATGGAAATGCCGCATTATTTGTAACTATTCACTGATTTAAAAGAGGGTCCATGGAGTTTCTTGCACGTTCTTCTCTATAGAGATCTGCGTTATGGAACGTGCGTTTTTTAATTTCTGATAATAGTCTATGAAGATTGATAGCAGATTTAAACAAAAACGAATAAAAGATATGTGATTCTGTATATCTTTCATTTAGATGCTGCCAATGTAAAATTTTATATGAGCAAAAATCCTAAACATCACAATCCATTAGTTTTATCTGTAGGTAAAATTAAATCAAATAACTTATCGTATGGCACAACATACAATCGATATCGCCTACCACATCACTACTTCATGCGTGTATAACTACGTCTACCCACCACCGGAGCAGCCGTACCGCCCCCACTCGGTTGCTGTAGGAACTATTTAATGTTAAGGTGGTTGCGCCAGGGTAGCCCGCGAAATTCAAATTTTCTTACGTTTTTTGCAATTTGCAAGTTAGTATTAGGTTATATGTTGATTAAAGTATGATTCGCGGGCGTAAGAATTATGTATTTTATAGGAGGATTTTCCTATTATCCTCATTGCCTGATTCTGTACTCTGTCAAGCTTCTGAAGATGACTGTTTGCACAGTTTCCGTACAGAAAACAACCATAATATAGCCTTCTAAGATGTAAGGGATGTACACCGCATTTAGCGCCAGCTAATACTTTAAAAATATTTAAAAATCGGCAAACTTTCTCCCGGATCTCATTTACATGCTTATCCACCCCACTTTAAGGAACTGTCCAACCACATTCCAAGGTATTTGACACAATCTACTGCTCTATAGAACTGTTGTTGACAGATAGATGGATTTTATTTCTTCTTCTTCCCCTACTAAAAAGGCAGACTTTTGTTTTTCTATTAGAGATGTTGAGCCCCAATTCTATCATCAAATTTTGAAAAACATGCAGCGCATTTTGTATATGAGATACAGAATCGCATAACCTCTTTTGTATGTCATATAACACAAAGTCATCAGCATATTGCGCAATGTAAACATTATTAATTTTCCTACAGACATAAACTGTTGCCGCATTAAATAAAATAGGGGTAAAGGGGGGGGGGGGTAAAGGATCTCCTTGAGCTATGCCTAAGTTGTCGACCGTGACTCGACATATTAGGCTATTATCCTGTAGTACATCTTCGATGAAGATACTGCCAAAGATAGTTACACAAAACAGAGCCCACTCCTAAATTATCCAAAATGTCTAAGAGAGATGTCAAATTTATATTATTATAGGCACTCTCAATGTCCATGAAACAGCCAATAGTTGGACAGTTTTTAGAGAAACCCGTTTCTACCCGTGCAACCAGCCTAGAGAGACCATCATAGCATGAATTAGATCTTCGAAAGCCTGTAGTGTCATTAGATAATATACTATTTTTCTCTAGAAACCATTCAAGCCTGCGTGTTATGATTTCTAAAGGATGTGTTAATAGTGTATTCAAAATCTGCCAAATGTTTGTAACGGGAAGTTAGCCTAATAACTGGATACATTTAGAGTTGTACATAATTAGAATAAGACCTAATTGTCTGCATTGTATCATGTTAATAAAGACTAATAAATCAAAATCAAATCAATGTAAAATTAACTGAAGAAACTGGAAGTCAGTGGAAGAGGCATTTTCCCAGCAAGAAAATAGCGCCTGCTGACTATAAATAATGATTTTAACGTTAGCTCAGTGATGACGCCATCTTTTCATAATCATCATCAGCCTATAACAGTCCACTGCTGGGCATAGGACTCTCCAAGTGCACGCCGTTTGGCTCGATCTTCGGCAACTCTTATCCAGCCGCTACCAGCCACCCTACGAAGATCGTCGCTCCACCTAGCCTGAGGACGCCCTACCTTACGTTTGCCGATTCGCGATCTCCACTCAAGAACTCGTCTACCCCATCGGTCATCGGTTTTATGACTAATATGTCCCGCCCATTACCACTGCAGCTTGCTTATCCTGTGAGCTATGTCCACAAATTTGGTTCTCTGTCATTCGTAACCCGGGGATTCTTCGCACCCCCTACCTTGCCGTTACCGTGACTGTCGCCAAAATCAGGAATAGCAAGGTGACTGGGAACTGGAGGCCATGGTTGATTTTGACTTGCCATTGAAGGGTTTTCCCATAATCGCCACGCTGGGCATGCGGGTTGGCGATCGCAGGTCGCTGCTTCTCGCACCTCGCACTATTGACGCTGCTGCCCGTCACTAGTCTGCGTCATTTAGCTGCGAAGTTAGAATGGTTATACCGCCATTTGTCGGTCGTCAGTGGCTCGTTAGTTGATCAGCAGGATGCACCACGAGCAGGTGAGGTTGACTTGGAGCACTGAGATGGTAAATGTACCCCCTTACATCCTTCCATCTTTTAAGACAGAGTTTTAATTTAAATCTTTGTTGTTTGGCATTACAACATCTCTTGCGGTATTATCGTGGTTGTTAATACAAGCTTTTGGCGACTCTTCAAATATAAATGAAACACTTACGGGGATGCCGGGTTACGGAGCCAGGAAGTAAAAGAGCTGGTCACGACAGATGCTTCTACAAAACTATGTTACATTTGTAGCCCTACCCACATATACTTAACATAATTCATAATATGTAGTATTATGAAGGTAACTCCTTTATAACTATGGTATGGCCCTTGAGGCTGTTTAGAAACTCTGACACTAGGGTGTGTGGGGTCGTTAGACCTTACTGGCCAGACGAGAAGAAGAAGACGAATGGTAATGTTTAGATGTTCCCTCAGGTGCCGGTGGCGTCGATCCAGGCGGAGGGCGGCGTGGCGTTCAACCGCGTGTCGTGGACGCCGTCGGGCACGCACATCACGGCCGGGGACGACGCCGGCAAGATATGGGTCTACGAGCTCGCTGAGGTCAGGATTATATTTTTTTTCACGTCAGAAAACATCCCATTATTTCATGCAAACTAAACTGTTAAAATAAGTAATTATTGCCCGAGGTCAATAAAGTGATTTGAATTTGGAACTCAACATAGAGACCGACGGGAATCGCTCGCGGCGCTCTCTTTTTAACCGACCTTCAAAAAGGAGGAGGTTCTATGTTCGGCTGTATATATTTTTTTATGTATGTTCACCGATTTCTCCGCCATTTGCGGACCGATTTAAAAAAAAAAAACATTCTTTATTCGAAAGCCTATACTCCTGCGATGGTCCCATTATCACCAAGTCAAAGTCTGATGATGGGATCCCATGAAAATCGAGGGAAACCCTCAAATTTTATAGGCACACACAATATTTTTCATGATATTTCTAACGCAATTCAGATATTTGTGCCTGGTAATCATCATCTCATGTTGGTGAGCTGATGATGGAAGGTATAAGTCAGGATCTGATGATGGGATCCCATGAAAAATGTTTGTTCAGCGATATTTTCGCCAATTCTTAGCCGATGTGGATGATTATTATTTTGTTTGGAAGAGTATTTTCCCGGACTGGTCCCATTTTAATTTGGTGAAGATCTGATGAAGAAATTCGGAGGTAGGCAACGGAACTCTTCAATCAATGATAGCAAACGGGTTGGGATTTCTGAAATCGCTTGTCGGTTGTTTACACCAGTTCATTACATAACATCACGTGGTACGCTGTAAAACCGACTTCCAAAAACAAAACACTACACTAACAAACTAACACTACAAAGTAAAAAATTACTTTAATTTCGGAAGTCGGCGAAATCTTAGTTGACATAAATTTGAGCGTCTAAAAGTGACTTATATACGAAAGAAATTCCACAATTTCTCGACGATTTTTCAAATTATCACATTCACTAGTTAGGGTCGGATAAAAAAATATATTAAATAAAAAGTAATTTGACTTTTTCGACGTTTAGTTTCGGCATTTTATGTTGATTCTGCCAACTCTGACGAGTGTTGATTAGTTGATAGATAGTGATTCTCATGTTGTAGATATCTGTTGTATACCTAAGGTAAGGCCTACGAAAGAGCATCTTTATAACCGCTGTGATAACCTACCTTTTATTATAACGCATACTTTCAGTTGACTGAACCAGTGACCCATAAACAAAACAGTTGTCAATCACAATAATAGATGGTGTTAGTTGTATATATTTTGTTATTAAATTGACAGGTTTCACAATATTTTAACAAGACATTTCATTCTGAAAATACTAGGTAAGGAAAATACAAATGCGATAATGTCCTTTAAATTCCTCGAATTTGAATATAAAAGTTACCATAGACATAACCTACAAAAGTTCATGACTGAATATCTATTATTCTCAGCTTTCTCGGACAAAAATTCTTACACAAACTAAATCAGAAGGTGACGATGAGTTGAACAAGATATTTTTCATTTAAATACGTAGGAATTTAATCTCAGCTAAAACAATGTACGGGTAGCTGCCATTGTTCTTTCAGCTTTCTACGACCAGCAGTTCGGCTGTGAGTTGTCTGTTAGTCACTCATTCACTTAGTAACGGAAGAATTTTATATATATCCTAACTGTTGCCCGCGACTTCGTACGCGCATATCCCGTTCTCGTAAGAATTTCGAGCAATCCTCTCTTAATACTCCCCAACAGTACCCAAGGAACCTACATGCCAAATTTCAGCTTTCTACGACCAGCAGTTCGGCTGTGAGTTGTCTTTCAGTCACTCACTTAGTAAGGGAAGAATTTTACATATTAGGTTTTATTGACCGAGGAGCTCGTGGCTAGATAATAACAGCCACACTGGTCGATCTTCAAGGTTAAGCAACGCTTGCCAAGGTTGGTCTGTGGATGGGTGACCATCTTAACATAGCGAGTTTCCGCCGTGCCTCGGAAAGCACGTTAAGCCGTTGGTCCCGGCTGTCATTTGTAGATCTTTGGCAGTCGTTACGGATAGTCAGAAGCCAGTTAATCTGACTCCAGTCTTGCCATGAAGTACCGTGTTACCCAGTTACTGGGTTGTGGAGGTCTGGTAGGCAGCCGCTCCGCGTAAAATACTGGTATTCAGCTAATCCGGTTTGACTGGAAGCCGACCCCAATATAGTTGGGAAAAGGCTAGGCAGATGATGAGGTTTTATTGACCGACTAATTTACGCCATTAAGTTCAAACATAACCTCCCCCCCGCAGCACGTGTCGCAGCCCCGGCACGACGAGTGGTCGAAGTTCGTGTACACGCTGCAAGAGCTGCGCAACAACCAAGCGGACGAGGAGACGGACCGCCTGAGCCTGGCCGCCAGCGGGCCCGCGTCGCTCTGCAGCCTCACCAGCCTCGCCAGCAACCCGCTGCGGTAGCTCCGGGGTGGCTACTGGTGACTGGTGCCCTATTGTGACTGCTAATGCCATCATGATTAAGCTGTGAAAAAGGAATAGTGTTATGCGTCTCGTATATATAATACTCCGTCTCCCTCCCACACCGTTATCATCATGGTTTAAGATGTCATAATAGGTACCCTGATTGGTTAGAGTGGCATTGGAATAGGTATAATAAGTTCGTGGAGAAGCGATAGGCATGTCATAACGCCCCTTACATTAAATTTGTATGACCAAAGAGAGGGTCTAAAAATTCCACTTTAGTAGAATCATATTAGAACATACAACAATCTGTCAAATTTCATTTTCATCTTTATCGCTAACGCGTTAGGTTCAAGATAGATTGGGAAAATTTGACAGTGACAGGTAGCGTGATGTGCTTTCTGATTCTGCTAAAGTGGCCTTTTTAGACTCGCTGTATTATAGAATCAAATCATCATCTGCCTAGCCTTTTCCCAACTATATTGGGGTCAGCTTCCAGTCAAACCAGATTCAACTGAATACCACTGTTTATAAATAACATACGGACTTACGATTAGTCCCGAACCCGAACTAAGAATGAATGACAACATGATTTGACAGTAACTGACAAATCGAGTTGTCATTAATTCTTAGTCTGTAGGTGTCACGAAGTAGAATACGCCCGCGACTAAGCCCGAAACTACGGACTTCGGGCTTAGAGAGTAGCCCTCCCGATTAGGAGATTCGCTTCTTTACGAACGATTATTTCTTTTTAACAGTGTGACGATATAGATGCATTGAAAAACAAAACTGACACTGTATAATATTTATTAAAAAAAAAACAATTTTAATTGAATTTGATTTCAATGCATCTCTCTGTACTTTTAGGACTTGTTTAGATATTACATGTCACGAACACGCGTCATTGCAATCTAAATCTTATGTCATTGACATGAAAGTCAAATTGCGCACACTCGTGACTTGTAATAGCGTGATAAGAATTTGTATGTGTCTTAAAGTGAGATTGGCTGAATTTTGTATGGCTATTATAAAAAAATATGATGGAGTTTGAAGATGGAACTGAGCAAATGAAAAGAAGGAATTATATTCGATATTACATTAACATATCTTCAAAGCTGTTTCGGAACTGAATAGATATGACGTTAAGACAGAAAGAGTACTGCGGCTCTAAAAAGGCCACTTTAGCAGAATCAGAAAGCACATCATGCTACCCGTCACTGTCAAATTTTCCCAATCAACCTTGAACCTAATGTGTTAGCGATAAAGATGAAAATGAAATTTGACAGATTGTTGTGTGATTAATATTATGATTCTACTAAAGTGGCCTTTTTAGAGCCAGGCGAGATAAATGTTTAGTTGCAATATACAAATACAATATGTTTATATAACTGCACTTATGACAATGTTAAATGGAATAAATAACACATTGTTGATACTTTGAACTCTACTTAGTTCATAAGAGAATAAAATTATATAGGTACATAGATGAATGAGTATTTTATCAATCACTTATTAAACTCAAGTGCTATCACACGCAAATCTTGTTATATAATTTAGTTATTATGAAATACATAGTTGAATGTTGTAACTAAACATAATATGATTTTAATACAACATCTCTCTCTTATATTTAGAAGAACAATCTAAGTCAAAAGTCATCCGACTTTGACTAAAGATAATACGATGAATGATATGTATATTAGAAATTATTATAATAGAAGCAGCTGATAACATACTTAATTAGCTGTAAAGTGATTTTAATGTGAACACAATATTAGAGGTGACAAATAAAAAAATAATATCAGAATCAAGAATAAAGTATTTCACACAATATTTCTTAAAATACTGGCTGATCTGGCAAAAGTTGTTTTGCCATATAAAGAAATTCTCAAAAAAAAATATCCTGCAACCTATTCTCAGACCTACAAAAATCATAAAAATCGGTCAAGTCATTTCGGAGGAGTTCGATAGCAAACACTGACACAAGATTTTTATGTTTCTTAAAATACATCACAATTTTTGTTGATGTTTTACTATTGTATGATTATTCAAGAAGAAATATTACGTACTTAGCTATAATAAATCTGTAGGTACTGCATTCTTGTCACCTCTAATTTTAGTTTCCTAAGCGAGTTGGAAATATTTATTCATTCTTGCTAAATTCAAGACAAAATGAGATTGTAACAGGTAATGCTAAGTTGGTTTAGTCTTGTGTTATATAACTTAGTTATTGTCTATATCCACATCGCTAATATTTATTAAGTACAGGTACCTATTTATAGTATTACTCAGAACTAAACAAATATTGCTTTATTGTAAAAGTTAAATCAAATAAAAAATTGCTTACATAAAGTGGATTTTCATTTCATTTGTCTTATCGTGTGGGCATTATGGTCTCACACACCCTAATGTCGAGAATTTGTAAACCGCCTCAAGGGCCCTGACATGGTTTATTTGACGACCGCCATTTGGCCGCCGAGACCACCAGTTTATACGTGCCTTCGCCACTGTTACCCTCATAAAGAACATCTTTACCACCTGTGAAGAATCGCAAGACGCCGTTGGAATATTCTGTGACCTCTCGAAGGCGTTCGATTGCGTTAACCATGAAACATTTTGATTGAAACTTGAGCACTATGGGATTAGAAATACAGCCATTAAGTTACTTAGGTCATACCTGACGGACAGACAGGTTAAAGTTCAGGTAAACAGTGTAAACTCAATAGGGTCTGAAATGAAAATGGGCGTTCCGCAAGGCTCAATATTGGGTCCATTCCTTTTTCTAGTTTACATAAATGATTTGCCCCAATTATTTCAAAATCACCCAAAGATGGTGTTATTCGCGGATGATACATCATATATTTAAAATAGAGAGAAGGTCAAAAAATCTTGACGTCGTCAATAACTCTATTCTTCAGTTCCAAAATTGGTTTACGGCAAACAACTTAACTAATGAAACAAAAAAGTATTAGATTTACTTTACCAAATGTTAGAAGTAGCGAATGTGACAGCATATTGTAGTGCTTCTGGCATGTTCGCGGATGCGAGGCTGAATGCGTTCAATGCCATTCAGAGAAACAGAATCGCATCATTTTTGTGCAGGGTTGGTATGTGTAGAAATAGTATAAGTAGTAAAAGAACTTGCTGATAGATTAATTTCGTTTCGACCAAGACTTACAAGCGTTGGCTGGAAATAGCGGCTTAAGTGCTCTCTCTTGTGCTGATTTTTGTTATTATTTTGTTTTTATTATTATTTTATTTGTTTTTTTATTTTTTTTGTGGTTTTTTTTTTCTCAATTTTGTAATCCTAATTTATGGACATTATTTTAATTATTATTTTTTTGTTTTTTTATTTTGGATGAATTTGTTAATTTATTTTGAATGTAATTTAATTATTCAATTTATTATTATTGTTTTTTTAAATTATTGTCATTTTTTTTTAATTTTTATGAATTTTCCTTTTTTTTTTTGAATAACTATTTTTTTACATATTTATTGAATTCATTTTTTTTTAATCCGTGCGCATTATGTTCATTACTGTTTTTTTTTATTATAAAAAACTGTCTAATTATTTTTTTTTTATGTGAATATGGATCTGGGATGGTCTGAAATAAAGTTTTTATTATTATTATTATATTGAATGAAGAAAAGCTGGAGTATATTAATCACACGGTTTTCCTGGGAATCACTTTAGACGAGAAATTACAATAGGGGACCTCATATAACATCTCTAGCGGGGCGTCTAAGCTTAGCCGCTTATGCTGTTAGGAAGATAAGACAGCTAACAGACGTAGAAACTGCACGTTTAGTCTTTTTTAGCTACTTCCACAGCATTATGTCGTATGGTATTTTGCTGTGGGGTCGGGCTGCTGACATTGAATCCATATTTATTTTACAAAAGAAAGCTGTCAGAGCCCTTTATAATCTGCGTCGCCGCGATTCTCTAAGGGAACTTTTTAAAAAGATTAATACTATGACAGTCCCTTGCCAATTCATATATGAAAATATTAAGTATGTACGGAAAAATCGTCATTTTTTTAGTAAAATTACTGATAGACATAATATTAATACTAGAAATAAAGATAAATTCGATCAACCATTTTATAGATTAGCTAAAGTACACAACATCTTTCATGGGGTACAATAAAATACCTTGTGACATATTAGAACTAAATGAAAGAAAATTTAAAACCTATATTAAAAGCACACTTTGTAAACAAGCATATTACAAATTAGAAGATTACATTCAGGATAAGAATGCTTGGAAACATGCTGGTCCTGCTGTATGGGACAATCTATGGTGGAGACAAGATCTAACTGGTTGGTTTATGTGTTTACTTTATAGTTGTACCTACTGTTTCATTTTTGGGTTTTTATTTTTCTGTTCACTCACACTCTGCTAATTGATGGTTCCAATATTTGTAAATATGTGAGTACCATGTACTTATTTAGAAAATTAATAAGTCTACCTCTGCATACTCTAGCTAGGTGCATGGTCCTCACATATATTAACAAAAGCTTTGTATAGGTACCACAGCACAAGTAAAAAAATGATTTGAAAAGAGTAACTATGGAGTTTCTTGTCCGTTCTTCTCCATAAGAATCTTCATCAAACCCTTCCGAATGGACAGTGGAGTCACTGTTAAAATGTAATGATGACGTTCAAAAGTGCCGTTTTATAGCCTAATTGAAATAAACGTTTTTTACTTTTTTTTGACCTTCTGAAGCATTACCTGATTTTCTGATAAAAGATGATTCCGTATCTTTTTATCAGAAAATCAGGTAATTCAAGCCTGCAATGTCCTAGCCAAACTGAAAACAACTTTACAAAACCGTTTTACCCGTGTTCCGTAGCGTTCATTACTTGCTGTTCCTAGGAATAAAAATAATTCAAAAAACGCTACTAAAAAATCGGAACCCCACCAAATGTGTCTGAATCAGTCCTTTTATGTTCCTTTTTTAAAATATCTGTGAAAATGTCGCAAAATATTAAAAGACAATTTTAAGTAGACCGAGAGCCCAGACATTTTATCAGCATCAACTAAACGTATGGGATAGCTGCTTGCTTCGGACTAATGGCGCGTTTACATTAAGTCGATCGTATTTGTTTGAGTTGTCGGTTTACCGGATTCAGCGACCGCATGCGACGCATGTGCCGTCCGCGGCATTTCCATTTTGACACCCCATAGAATCCACACTGAGCCAGGCTGCCGCTCTACGATTGAACAATTAGTGGCGTGTTTCAAGAAATCAACCGTGGTCAATCACCGAAAACGGTCTGCGACCGAATACAGCTTACCGAAAACCCGTTAACAAAAGACGGACTGCAACTCAATCGGTCAAAACGGCCTAATGTAAATGATATAAGGTCGACGTACGACGGACGGAAAAATAGGAGGGGTCTAACTTCAGTAAAATAAAACACTACAAAATTCAATAAATAATTTACTGTGGACTAAAAGGTATGACAAGCTTCCCTTTCGACATGTTAACCTCCTCCCAACACGAGCATATTAATGTCTTCCTGTCCATGATATCAGTGTAGATCTTGCCATCCAGGTGGTCCATCTCATGCTGAGCTATCCGTGCCGACCAGTCTTTGAACACTTGTGTAGTCTCCTCTCCTTTTGCATTTAGACCTGGGGGAAATAATACAGTCCTGTTTTAATAACATTATCATATGAGACACCTTGTCCACCACCATAGTAGTCTACAGGGCATGTGGGAAAGTCGGAACACCCTGTATTATCTGTTTTGGTAATCAGTTCATCAGTTTCTCAAGGTAAATTGATAAGAAAAATCAGATTTAATTGCAATAGTTAATGTATTTTTAGTTGATTACAACTTTTGCAGTAAATGGTATCCAGAAAACTAGGAAATTGGACGAAGGATGATTTTTTCCTGACATTTAATATGAATTGTGAATTAAATTAAAATTTTACCTGTAACTTGAACAGCTTTGTATCTGGGTACTTCAGCCAGGTATCCTTGAACACTCTCACACCCCTCACTGTGGATAACTTTCTTGTAGTCAACCACTTTCAGTTTGGGATTTATAAATACCTGGTAAATTGTTAATACTTAGGTTTGAATAAAATAAATAACTAATTTTTGAAGAAGAACCATACACTCTTCTTGAGTGTATGGTTCTTCTTCAAAAATTAGTTCAAGAAAGATTGAATTTAAAATGTCTAAAAGGTATACTTATTATGAGGGAAAAACAGGAGCGTTTTCATTATATAACCAGATTACTTACTTACAGTAAACGGTACAACCTCCATTCCTCTTAGTGCAGCTATTTCCCTCGGCACACTCGCGATTTGCTTCACAGTGTGCCTCATAGCAAATATCCTCAAGTTCACTCCAATTTGCGGCGCCGACATACCAAGACTTCCGTACTTGTTTATAACATACTCCAGTTTCTTAATTATGGTTTGTATTTCATTCGTTTGTATTTTATAGAGAGGAACAGGCTCGGAAATTTTACGTAACTTTGGGTCACCGATTTGCACGACATGTTCATATGGGGGACTGGATTTGCCATGTGCAGGGGCTAATCTGGCATACCAATTGAGTACTTTCCTTGTAACGCCCATCTTTGAAGTTATATTTAATACAAAACTTGTAATTTTCAGCAGCTCTTCAATGTTTTCGCTTTTTTAGGTTATGAAATCAGCTGATCATCGCAGCTGTCAAAACATGTTTGTTCTTATTTTCCCGCAGGACGGCAGGACTGCTCATTTTTTTTTAATTCGTTCCTGACGGAACAGGCTAAGGTCTGAGACCATGCTGCCTAGTCACCAGTTAGCATTTTTCCTGAGTAGGGTAGATCCAGTTCAATTCATCAGTATGTAAATCCATAATATAGGCAAAACGAATAGAATTCATTAGTTTTATATTAATTCTTAGGTGGGTGTGTTAACTCCTGTCAAGAGTCTTATTGATGTCAAAAAACTTAACTAAAACTCTGTCTTTTTACCATTTGCAATTTAATCATGATCATTTTAGTCTAAAGATGTTTACTGCTGAACATAGGCCAGTATAATTTTGTAGAAAAATAGAGAAATTAACAAAATGTATTTTATCAAATTAGTGTTTTTAGGGTTCCAAACTTCCGTAAAAAACGGAACCTTATAAGCACTCGGGTATCTGTTCGTCTGTCACACAGTTTTTTCCGGATGTACTTGTACTGGACCGATTCTGTTGAAAATACATATGGATTTCTGTGACCCAAATACGGACGCTTTATGTAAATAAATATTTTTTTAGTATTTTTTTCAACCTGTTTCGTGTAAAACATCAAATGAAAGGGCTTACTGAGAGGGATATAATTATATTTTTTTTCATAATTTCCAAATAAATAGTTTTAAAGTTATTCAGGAAATTGGACCTAAAGTGCCCATCCCCCCTTTATCTCCGAAACTATTGAGGCTCAGATTTTGAAAAAAATGCAGATAATTTTTTAATACCTAAGTATTACAGGAAAATCTATAAGTAGTGTGTAGTATTAAAAAAAAATATGTTAAAAAGTGAAATTAGTTTGGAACCCTTTGCACGCGAGTCGGACTCGCACTTGGGCGGATTTTAAATTTGGTGATAGTGTACTAGCTCCAACAAACAAAGCTGAAAACTTGATAAATATGACTAGATTCTAGGCATGAAATTGGGTATGGATTAATGTTTAGCAGCCAAACTCGTGAAGCTGTTCGTGTAACAGAGGGATTTTTTTATGTCAAAATGTATTGACATTGACACGGGAAAATTTGTTAAAGTCAAACACGATTTTTTGTCGTCTTACCGGACGGCCACGACCGGTTTCTGGGTAGATTTATTTATTTGAATATTCTATCTTCGCTTCACTTTTCATTATCATTTCATACGAATCAGCATATTGATCGCCAAATACTTTATACGAGTTTGGTGATCTTATAAATGAATCGCTTTGTTATCACTAGATAAGAGACTTGATTTTGGCAAGTTATATTTACAGATAACGCTGTTTTCGTAGGTCCAAAGTAAGTAATTATGCAATTTATGTTATCTGTAACGTAATTTTATTCCATGTGCCGTATACATTTGTGTATTAAAAGGTAAATTGTTCATTTAAATGGTCTTACAGTGTTCGTTTAGAATTTTAATTTTGTTTTTATGTCTCGTAATGATGAATTTTTTTGAACTCCAATTTTTTGCCAAGACGGGAACATAACAAACTACGTTTCCACATCATTGTTCTAATTGGGGAAACTTTCCACTACCATATTAATAAGACAGATAAACTTGTCAGGTTCTTAGTACCTAGTTCTACAAATGCTCAAAAATGCTTGCAAATGCTAACAATCTTTGACAAGTTCACAGTCCAGCTTGTATTTTCAAGAGAATGAAATCTATGAACTGATGTAGCAGTACTTAAAATATTTGTATAGTAATACTTATAATATACTTTGTATACAATTCTTATTGTATGCAAAGCAAGAGGTCAAAAGATAGATTTAATTAAAATGATTTCTTATTTTAAATTTAATACAAGTAGCTCTTCCTTGCTAGATCAATCTTGATTTAGGATATTAATTAGTGAAATTTAAAAATACAAGTTTTTTTTTTTACTTGGTGATGGTACTCACTGGTAATGGCCATCATGTGAATTATTTGAATGTGAATTAATATTTTTTATTCAAGTAAACAAAATCTGTAATATGAACTCCTTCCACAGATGTTTAAGCTGACTATCAATCTAACACGCACAGCGTCACACTACATAAAACGCACTATGTCTAGTCAAGAGCAGGATGTACTGTTTGAAACTCTTAACAATGCGGGTATCATCACTCTCAACCGACCAAAGGCATTGAACTCTCTCAACACCTCCATGGTGTCAAAGTTACTATCTCAGCTCCAAGAATGGGAGAGCAAGAAGACGCTGGTGATTGTCAAAGGTGCTGGTGAGAAAGCGTTTTGTGCAGGCGGTGATATCAAATTGGCCATAGACAAAGTGGAAGGCCCAAGGTTCTTCTACACTGAGTACAACGTCAACTATCTCATTGGAAAATACAAGATTCCCTACATTGCTTTAATGAATGGAATTACGATGGGAGGTGGCCTAGGAATGTCAGTTCATGGCAGGTACAGGATAGCTACAGAGAAGACAGTGGTAGCCATGCCTGAAACAAAGATTGGACTATTCCCTGATGTTGGAGGATCATATTTCCTGCCGAGGTTGCAGGTTAACTTAGGTTTATATTTGGGACTGACTGGTGAGAAACTTTTATAATAGGTACTCTCTTATTTATTGACAGGTAAATAGTTTGCGTGCATATAACTAAGCTCTCTAGTAATGAGGATGCATTTCAATTAGTCTTGATTGACCAATTATGCAGCTGGAAACGTTTGTAATCTATTTGCATACATACCTACTTAACCTAAGTGCCTGCAAAATAATGTAACAGCACCTGTACTCCCTGAAGTGTTAGGCATAGGTGCTAAGTTTACCTACAGTATACCACATTTTGCCAGTTACCAGAAAAAGGGTTTTTAAGGGTTATAATATTTCCAGGTGATAGACTAAAAGGATGGGACGTAGTAAAATCAGGAATCGCAACGCACTTCGTACCCAGCAAGAGGCTATATGAATTAGAAGTTCTCTTGTCTCGGTGTGCCGATGAGGTGGAAGTTAGTAACCTGCTCAGCAAGTTCCATGAGCCTTCGGATGAGTTCTCGTTGTCGGCCAACATTAAACATATTAACTACTGCTTTGCTGCTTCATCAATTGAGGAGATTGTGGAAAGACTGGAGAAGGTACAGAATGATTGGTCTGCAAAAACTTTGAAGGTGAGTGATGCTAAATACTAACAGAACCCTATTACTAAGCCTGCGCTGTAGAGTTGATAGTTTTTAATTTCTATTGCCGCTATAACAACAAATAATAAAAGTTAAGTTTAATGGTATGGAACCCTTCGTGTGCAAGTCCGACTCACAATCGGCCGGTTTTTAATAATATTGCAAATTGATACTTTAATCTTTCCGATAGTTTTACCATTGATCTTTATTGTTTGGATCTATTGAGATGATCTTCAAGAAACGGTTGTGCCAATATTTGTTATGTATCAACCTAAATACGGTCACCTCCTGCAAATGTACTACTGCATATAACCAGAAGAAATATGAAGCAAACTTTTAATGTATAAACGTGTGCCGCGTGTGCGTCATCCGATCGACTCCAACAGTCGAGAGCGTCTGCTAGGGTTGCAGAATTGTGTGTTAGTTACCGTGGCCCTGGAATGCAAATGACAAGTGAAGGAGTACTGATGGGTTTTAATCGGAAACAGTTTGTTACTCCCTACCACTGTGGCCAGAGTAAGCGGACTATTTGAGATATCCCATATAGAAAGTTTACATTCCTACGTAACTACGAGTACCTACGAATCTTGTACATCTAACATTTCCATTGCTCAAAACCCCATTTGTCTTCCAGACACTCAGTCAGATGTGTCCAGGCTCGCTGAAGATCACGCTCCGTGCCCTGCAGCGCGGCGCTCAGCTGGACCTGGGCCAGTGCCTGAAGATGGAGTACCGCGCCGCCTGCCGTGCCACCCAGAACCATGACTTCCCTGAGGGTATGTACAGTCGGTAATAGCAATTAACTGACCCTCTTAAAAATTCAACGAATTAGAACCTTCTGCTTGTAAGCAGTAAACTCAATGAACTAGAACAACTGGTTCATCGTCTACGATTAATAAAACAGTTATTCGAATTTGATCTTTAACACGCAGTATTATGGTTGATGATTTTGAATATTGTTTTAACTTCAGGACATTAACTATGTTCGTGTGGTCTAGTGGTAGCTGTGAGCTGACAAGAACGTGGTTGTGAGTTCAAAACCAACATATGTTCTCTTACGCGTTATGTTTTATAATATTCTTTTATTAAGTTATAAAAATAATAACTTTAGCAATAAAAAAACAAACCGGCCAAGTGCCAGTCAGACTCGCACACGAAGAGTTCCGTACCATATACCTCAATTTTTTATTATTTGTTGCTATAGCGGCAAATTGTGAAAATTTCAACTGTCTTATCTATTACGGTTCTCGAGATACAGCCCGCTGACAGACAGACGGACGGACGGACGGATGGACAGCGGAGGCTTAGTAATAGGGTTCTCTTGGTTATTCTTTGGGTACGGAACCCTAAAAAGCTGAACAGAAATAAAAAAAAAACGATAATGATGGTAATTAAAATTATTGTAAGAATAACGTAAATGATCAACGAGACCCTGATCTTTTTCGAGAAACCGAAGGTTTTTTATGTGCAATAGTGAAGATGCAAATACAGAATTTATGAGAAAGTTGTCAGTAAAAAGAAAAAAAAGTATAAAATAAAGGCCATTACAAAGTTTTTATATTGGTTAATATCGATTTTTAACAAAAATAATGAATTAAAGTAACGTGAAACGGAACGTATTTAAAAACAGCAATCAGCGTTTAGTGACATATCTGCTGTTATGCCAACGAAAAGGCAACCTTATGTCTTTGAGTTGAGACAGTTCTTGACCAGTGATAGACACGAGTGACGTCATCGTCCGTTTTCGCGCGAACCTTTAAACTGTCGGTTTCAAAACGCAATTTTGGCAATAAATTAAAGCGTTTTCATTTCTTATTTATGTGGTGGACTATTCTCGATGGAGTTCGTATTAAAGCAAAAATGGAAATATTGCATGTTCCCTATTATGGACGAAGTTATCGTGACAAAGAACTACCGGAAATTTATTGTGAAGCACGGCACGGTTGACATATGTCGGGCATGTCACCAGCCGGGAGAATCAACTCGCCACATTATCTCTGGTTGTTCTCGTCTAGCTAACGGAGAATACTAAACCAATAGTCGTGTCGGCCAATGGCTAAATAGCCACGGGTCTCGACCAACACCTCAGAAGGGTCTCGTTGGGCAGTTGGATCAAGGGCTTAATTCAGAAATCGGTACTTCTGGACAAGGCTTGCATTGTCAGGAGGTTCCTCTCTCTGGAGCCCTGACCGCCGGTAGCTTGGACTCTGTTCCCGATATCGGTGAGGTTATATTTTTAAATGTGTTTTTGTACACTACTATCACTCAACTGAGACATGACGATGAAACTATCAAAACTGAAAATTAATAAAAAGGAAAAAGGCGTGGATTTCGCAATTTACTAAGGTAAGGTAAAAATGTTCGCGCATTCACTGCTACGAGTATTTGTGCATAGAACGTCTTGTTCAATTTATTATTCTAACAAAAGCATCAGTAGCAATGACACAAATTATCACAATATCATAAAAATTTAAATTGCGTAACAAATACCCATAGTCAATGACCTAACACCCACCTACATCTTAAAGCTCAAGTTTGCGTATCATAATTATTAATTATTGTTTCTGTTCATGGAGTAGTGTTAGTCTGATAAACTCATACATGATATCGAATAACCTTTAATGTTATGATTAAAGGGTGCAAAATCGAGTAATTTTTAGGGGGGGTCATTTAATTGCTATGCCCTATGGTGTCGGCCGGTGCCGTAGGGTGCCGTTAAAGAATAATACCATCCCATCACTTCCCGTGGGTGTCGTAAAAGGCGACTAAGGGACTCGCCTGAGAATGGGCAGCAGCGTTCTCTGAAAAACTCAACACCATACACTGCGAAAGCCAACCCGCCGGCCAAGCATGGCGATTTTGGTAAGCCCCTCCCTTTGGGGGAGGCCTATGTGTAGTGGACGTCTCTCGGCTGAAAAGAAGAAGAAGAAGAATAATCTATTCCTTTCTGTCATGTTTGTTCGTTCGTGTCGTCGTGTGACAGACACGAATTCGATAATCATCGAATTCATTTTGCGATAAGCAGTTCTGATTACGTTGTGGAATGAGGATGGAGGTTGGTTTCTCTACGGTCTTTTTACCACAAAACCTATACCGATCTGCTCCGACTTTCGGTACCTCGGTTTGCTTGTCCTCTCGGTTCGCTTGTTCGAGATATAAAATGATGTCTAAACCTCAAACTTTTCTGTTTCTAGGAGTGCGCGCCCTCCTGATAGACAAAGACAACAGCCCCCAATGGAAGCCCAAGATCCTCGCGGAAGTAAGCGATGATTATGTAGAGAGCTACTTCAAGAAGCTGCCTCAGGATAAGGAGCTGCAATTCTTTGACTCCAAGCTGTAGGCGGCTCGGCCGGCAGTGCAGGGTGTAAGCGAATTTATTATATTTTGTTAACTGTGGGTGCTGATATGAGATATGGAGGTCTAATTTGAAGAGTGCTATGTAAGAGTGTCAGAAAAATGATAGCAAGGCTGATATTTTTTTGGAGGTTATTTTAAGGGCAAAGCAAGCAAGCAACTCTTAGGCGTAAGTCGACTGACTTTTGTCACTTAGATAGATAAATTTGGTATCCAACTACCCCACGAAGTAAATATATTTTACTGCGCTTGTCCGAAAAACCGGTCAAGTGCGATTCGGACTCGCACACGAAGTGTTCCGTACCATAAACCTTTATTTTTATTATTTGTTGTTATAGCGGGTATAGAAATATACAATCTGTGAAAATTTCAACTCTCTGCCTATTACGGTCCTTGAGATACAGCCCGCTGACAGACGGACGGGCGGACAGCGGAGGCTTAGTAATAGGATTCCGTTGGTTACCCTTTGGGTACGGAACCCTAAAAAAGCCTTTCAACTTTAATGACAACAAGATAATTATTAAAATGGCTTAACAAGTAATACCGTACAAGTATCATCTGCCTTTCGTTTTCCCAACTAAGTGAGCTGCGGACGAAGCCTTAGGCCCACTAGCACATACAAGAGTTATCTTTCAACTCCGAGTTAGTTGCTAACTCGAGGCCACTATGTATGAAATTAACCTTGCAACTCAAATGATAACAATGGTTTACGCAAGTGAGCTTAAAGGTGGCGGTTCGCGCCGTGACGCAACCGCGACCGGACACAGAGACACCGACGCGAACCGCCGCCTTTACAGGGTAAAACGATATAAGGGAAGCGTTTTTCATCAAGTACTTTCCTAAGGTACGATTCTGAACCAATAGGAATGTCAGTAAGTGTGCATGTTTTAATAAGAGTTCTGACTTAACATCCTGTGTTGCGATAATTATTTGTACAGCAAAAAAAGATAGTGAGGATACAATCATTATCTCTTTATTTGTCATTGTGATGCATAACGAATGGCACAGCATTGTCTTACATTCAAATTGCTCAATTGTGATGCAATTTATTCGAAAATAATGACGTAGTGTCTGGTACGCAATCTGCGTTCATTTTCAACCTTGGATTTTAGTCAGGTAAAATCTAAGATTGAAAATGAACTTAGATAAAAAAAGTCGCCATGTCACCAAAAAACCCCAATTAATATTACTGTCTATCTGAGTTGAAATTACTTTACTAAAAAAAAATCTAACTGTCTTGCACCGGCTAAGCAAATGACAAGCGAAAATCTGTACACAGTTTTTAGAAGAATACAAGAATCTGATCATCATGTGCTTAGCGAAGAAGACTGCCCGTCTAGTATGGACTTACTCCTGAATTTATCTCGAGTATTTCGCCATTCTCTAAGTAAATAAATAAATATATCATATCAGTACCCACAGCCTTCGACTGATAAGTAATATGGTGTAAGAGGTAATGCAATTATGGCCATTTAACTAAAGATTTAGGTTTATTTGTAAGTCTTCCACATATTAGTTTACTTCTAGGCAAGCATGCTCCATCTTCGACTACATCATCGCTTACCATCAGGTGAGATAGTGGTCAAACGCGTGCCTATCAATAGTAAAAAAAATATATAAATCTAATCTAAACCAGCCCATTATGTCCCCACTGCCGCGCCAGGCCTCCCTCTCCCTTTCCACACACGTCTGCCCTGTGCCATTGCGGGCAGTCCTTCCGGTAAGTTTTAAATACTTCCTCCAGAGTGGCAGTAGAGCTTCGGGGACAACGCCCTGCTTGACTCCTCTTCTAGTTGAAGCTGTGTACTATGAGTGTAGATGACCTTATGTATGTTGATGTAGGTAAGCTCTAATCAGGTTGAGCAAAGTGTTGAAAAGTGCTTCCACGTATGAGAGTTCCTTATTTTTTTATATGCTGTTAGGGGAAAAGTTTTCAAAGTAGATAGTGTGACACAGGCGTAACGGATACCTCTATACAGATTCAAATTAAAGGCCTGTTTAGTTTGAAACTGTTGCGGTATTCAATAAATACGGCGTGTGACGTCACTCACAAGTTCCGCCATATTGAATTGAAGCCATCCAGTACAGACGACATTTTGTGTGATAAGGATAGAAGAATAGCTCATTCATATTTTCAGTCTCCGCGAACATGATGGTAATGATAACTAAAATAATTATTTTACTTCCAACTACTTCTGACTATTCAAAACTATTTTTTATCGTAATTTGATTTTTATGTCGACCCATCATATCAGTGATTTTGCTACGTAATTTAATCATTATCATAATAGTCAACTCTCTCGAAAAGTTGTCTCGAAATCTTAGGGAAACATTGAATCTTTGTATCAAATAATGGTTTTCTTATGGTCAAAGATGCGCCTGCGTCCCACAATCGCTATTTGTAATCAAGATATAAGTTAATCGCGTCATATATGTGTATAAGTAGGTATATTTGCCTTATTATTATTAAGTAGTTTCCAAGTGCAATTAGAA
The DNA here is from genome assembly GCA_950371165.1 of Lacanobia oleracea. NCBI lineage: Eukaryota > Metazoa > Arthropoda > Insecta > Lepidoptera > Noctuidae > Lacanobia > Lacanobia oleracea. The sequence continues at coordinate 1,948,336 of OX493387.1, forward strand.
TATGAATGTCTTAAGTGCGCAGTACTTTACATTTTATACTGTTTTTACTTTTATTTTATATTAGTCAAAGTGTAATGGAATTTAGAAGTTAAAAGAATTTTATAATGTTACAAAGGAAATTAGGATGTATAACTGAATACCTTAAGTAATATGAAAAGAATATGTGTATAGCTTGTAACAATGTGCCTTTTTGTATCGTTGTTTATTAAATTCAATACTTATTATTCAGTAGAATTATGTCAGAAAAAAGCAATAGTAAACGACGATATTTTTGTAATTGTTACACAGAATTAATGCGTTTTTGTTAAACAGTAAAATTAACCTTCCTAACTGTAGGGACAATACATGCATTTATTTTGTTGTATTATAAAATTATACAAAATTTGTATGAACTTTATTTGGATTTAAGTATATTTCGTGTATAAATGTATATTGAATGTGTTTGTTGTCTGTAAATGTTAATCAATTAAAGAGCAAATTATACACTTTGTATATTGTGTTTTATTTTGTAATATTACAGTAAAAATAAATTTTACAACATTTCAGCAAGGTATTGCGAAGCGTTACTTTAAAATTGGCTCTTAATCTTTCTCACAAACATTTGCTGCACATGTGTGTAGTAAATGTCTGTGAGAAAGATTAGCATTTCTTAAGGTGAATGCTCGGGGTATCCCGCGAAATTCAAATATTTTTATTTTTTTTGCAATTTGCCGGTCAGTGTGAAGCTGTATGTGGACCATGGATTCGCGGCCGTAACGCGTATTTATCTAAAGAATTTCACAGAATGATTATTTCATGAAATAATAATTCTGTCGAGCTTCATGAACTTAGAGGGCTATATTGATGATTAAAATGGTTATAATTCTTTAGATAAATACGCGTTACGGCCGCGAATCGTATTTGGTCCACATACAGCTTCACACTGACCGGCAAATTGCAAAAAACATAAAAATATTTGAATTTCGCGGGCTACTCCGAGCATCCACCTTAAACGTGCTGTATTATTATGTTCTCAGTACAGCACAGAGAAAACTGAATACGAAGACTTCACGATCTGAAAAAGAGACAAAAAACATGAATTTATCTATAATGGACTCATCTGCCTAGCCTTTTCCCAACTACATTGGGCTAGTAAAATACTGGTATTCAGCTAAATCTGGCTTGACTGGAAGCCGACCCCAATATAGGGACCGTGCACGGCGTTGACTATGCCATCTAGTGTCATATATTCGAAGTTTTAAGGGTCAGAATACTTGACGTTGCCGCTTCTGTGCTGCCACCTGTGGTTCCTGCACGCTCAGTTTAGGGGAACGTGCGCGAAGAAGACTGTGCCATCTAGCGCACCTATTTAAAATTTTATACTTGAAACATACTTGACACTGACATTTCTGTGCTGCCACCTACAGTTTCTGCACGCTCCCAATAGTTGGGAAAAGGCTAGGCAGATGATTGGGGTCGGCTTCCAGTCAAACCGGATTCAGCTGAATACCAGTGTTTTACGTGGAGCGGCTGCCTACCAGACCTCCACAACCCATTAACTGGGTAACACGGTACTTCTTGGCAAGACTGGAGTCAGATTTACTGGCTTCTGACAATCCGTCACGACTGCCAAAGATCTACAAATGACAGCCGGGACCAACGGCTTAACGTGCTTTCCGAGGCACGGAGGAAACTCGTTATGTTGAGATGGTCACCCATCCACAGACCAACCTTGGCAAGCGTTGCTTAACCTTCAAGATCGACCCGTGCGGCTGTTATTATTTAGCCACGAGCTCCTCAATTTATCTATAGTGGACTAAAAAATCTAACTAGTCCGTCAGATGGATTTGCAAATAATATCCGACACGCGTTTTTTTCTTTTGTTACGTAAACCAAAATTGACGAAGGTATGACGCTTTTAAAATTCTCAATACGTCACGCCGTGGTATAATTTTTAGTGCGTTCTGACGTCACGAGCCCCCACTACCGAGTTTTGATGCGTTTTATCTTTGTCAATATTCATTGATTTACAAAAATAAAAAATACGTGTCTATTCTTTTTCAATACTCTGACGGACTAAATAGGTTTGTAATTTATTTATGGTGGAAACTAGCCTATAATATTATAAGTGAACTCACAGACACGTAGGATTGGTAAGATAACCCGATAATGCCAAGGCCGGTCAGAACTACTGGTTCCTGAAAAAAATTAGATTTATCCATATTCAAAAAACTTTCATTAGGTATGTGTAACAAACCTAAAAAAAAGAATCTGCTGTTCTTTCGTCATTAATCATGAAGTAATGACGAACTTATACAAATCTAATGTAACCCAATACAATCGTTAGGATAGGCTGTAAGTAGTGAGCGTATCTCCAGACATCGCTACTGGAGTTTTGCCAACTACTTAGAGCCTGTACACAAGGTGGCAGAGCATCACCGTCCCCACCTGCGCCTGTAGCATGGCGATGACGATGAGCTTCCGGACGCGCACCGACGACTCGCGCCAGCAGTTCTCCCAGCCCGAGCTGAACATGGCTGTCGGGAGGATCTCCGCCTGCATCAGGAAATCAAGGTTAGGTCTGAGTTTTGTGTTACGTTAGTCCGTCAGTGTGATGCTGGCGAAATCCCAACCCTTCGGGGAAAACAGGCGTAAAGTATAAACATGTATTTTGGAATAATTATCCAAAAGTAACTACTTACCATCGTCATTTCTTGATAAATTAATGAATACTATCTAAAATATTTTCTGTTTCAATAAAATACGATTTCGCAAGGTACTCAAGTGGCTCCCTATTCGACTTCGCAGGAACTCTCGGATATTGTGTCTTTTTATAGCACGAAATTGTGTATTTCGCACTAGTGCGGAAAAGTTGCTGGTCAGCCCCTGTCTATTCTATTGATATATTCATCCCAGCAGGCCGGTCGCCGGGCAGCCCCCGTCTATTCTATTGATATATTCATCCCAGCAGGCCGGTCGCCGGGCAGCCCCCGTCTATTCTATTGATATATTCATCTCAGCTGGCTGGTCGCCGGGCAGCCCCTGTCTATTCTATTGATTATATTCATCCCAGCAGACCGTCTGTCAACTCCGACGAATATCAACGTCGGAAATAAAAATGCGAGCCATTTTTCACAATATTATTAAATTTTATGTATTGTGTAAGTACCTAATTGTGGTGAAAAATGCCATTTGATGCACGTGGGCATTATTCATTGCAGTTTCTCGGCTCTATAACAGCCATGCCTTTGGCTCGGGCGCCTATTTCGCTTCGGCTGCAATACAATAATATGACACACGGAAAGTATGTCATTGCAGCCGAAGCGAAGTAGGCACTTGCATTAAAATGTTCTATTTCGCCTTGATTCATCATACTTCAATATGGTTCCTACCGTGATACCGTCCGTCCTAACTAACTAAGACATCGTTTCTGAGTCATCGTGAGTGGAATAGCTGCCACAGCGATCTTACCTCAACGGTAATATCACCAGCGTTCCACATGAAAAATCCAGTGCTGCACAGAATCGTCAGTGCCGTCACAACCAACGTTAACACATTCGTCAAATTACGGGCTGAGTTCTGAAAAAGTTTTACAAAAGTTTTAATCAAATTGTAAAGGTTTTTTCGTCAAGTGCAAGCAGGCACGCACAGCTTCGGCTTACTGGCCGGCTTCGCCAGCCAGCCTCTACCGCGGCGGCGGGACTTCAAACCACCTCCTCCTCAGCTCGTGGGGCCGCCCCACCCCTCCGCGCCTACGCGGGCTTAAATTACACTTTAGGGGTAAGGCAGACAAGACTGCGTGAAGTCGGTTTTGCAGCGATTCGTTTCTGTCACTAAATTTTGTAGCACAAGATATTGTTTTTTTATGACACTATGTTAATTTAAAATTGAAAATGCTACCAAGTAACCGCCTATATACAAGATGTTGATTTGCATCCTAGTCAAATTCAAGGACGTAATTATGCTAGTGATTCTCGAGCCAAATCAAAAATAAAATGGGTTGGTATTTTTTTTTTCTTATATACGGAACTCCTAAGTGTGAACCAGCCGTATTTAAAAGCGGCCCGTCTGTTACTAGCCCTATAATCGCGCTTTCACACACAAACAAACGCAAACAATACATACACAACGCATACGCAAACGATCATTCGATAAATTCGTAGGTAATCAATTCCACCCCAATCACGGTGCGGGTACTCTCCCGCGCAAGCTCCTAGCCCCGCCCCCGCGGCCCCGGAACTAACAGTGTGTTTGATGTCGCCGAAGCGCGCGTGCGCCTGCGAATTCCGCTTACATCGTTACAAAGTGTAAGAGACGGACAATTATTCAAATGTCGAGTAGGTACTGATGGTCCGCCTGTATGCCATCAGTGGAGACAGCCTACGTGGAGCCATCCAGATGTTCACGGAAATGTTTCCCGATTGGGAACTCCCATCACAGAGCGTCATGCTGGCCGCTACGCAGAGACTGCGGGATCATCGGCAGTTTGACGTTCCCCGCTCAAGCTCGCGGCTGCGTAGGCCTGCCTGTCGCCCTGCAGGAAGACATTCTGGAATACTTGCAGCGAGACCCACGGGCAAGCACGCGGGAGGCTGGTCAACACTTTGGAGTGCACCACACCACAGTGTTTCGCCAACTGAAGCGTGAACCGCAGCACCCGGTCCGCAAGTACGCAAGTACTTGACCGAAAGTTTTGGTGAACACTGGATTGGTCGCGGAGGACCTGTGGCCTGGCCTCCTCGTTCTTCGGACCTGACGCCTCTAGACTTTTATTTGTGGGGAGACGTTAAAAGGTTAGTTTACACAGAAGAAGTGAAAAGTGTAACAGAATTACGTGCAAAGATCATTAGTGCTTTCGACACTTTAAAAACGAATGTGTGTTACGTAAGCTGAAGGAAAACCAGCTACGTCGTGCTCGATTGTGCAAAGAGTGTGGTGGTGGCAACTTTGAACAATACCTCCGGGTAACTAAGTAGGTAAATTATTTATTTGTCCATTTTTTTAATATGTTGTTAGCTTACCTAATAAATTTTTTATTACGTCAAAAATACCTAAGAGTCGAAAGTATCACCACGTACTTACACTTCTAACACGTCTTCCCATTCCCGTCAAACGCAGAAATCATTTTTAGACTTAGTAGATCGGTACATCAATTAGGGTAGGTATTATTGCCGGTCCGAAGCCCGTTAAGTTGGAAGGAACATTTCAAATCAACCATTTTAAACCACAAATAAAACAAAATCCCCACGAAAACTTTAGGTTGAAGGATAAAGCAAAACTAAAATAATATTAATCATCTGATAACAGGTCAGTGAACTTTTCTTTTGCGAACTAGTAGTCTTTAGTAAGATTTCCGTATTCCAATGATGCTCAAAAATTAGTTAATTATCAAGCGAAATTTATGACAATAATGTAGGTGATTTTCGAAATAAAATTAGGTAAAATTATCTACCGGTCATTGAACGGTCGCGCTCGCGCGCTAGCGTTTCGTAGGTAAGACGTCGACACTCACGCACACTACTGTACTGTACTGTTTTCTTTGTATTGAATTAAGGGTTTAATTCTGAAATACTGTTAAATTTCAACAACAAAAAAACGTAGCGGTTATTAGTTATTGCTCGCTACCGTGTTTTCAATTGATTATTTATGTCTTTTATGACAATCTCCTGAAATTTGACGAGGATGCAAAACAACACCTTGTATTTGTGATAAATACTCTGTAATATGTTGTTTCGGTGTGGTTAAAATATGGCAAATAAATCATTTGGCAAATGAAAAAGATCAAAAGAGGCTTCGGCTAATAGCAAAAAGTTATTATGTATTATGTAAATCGGCGAAATGTAGTTAGGTGAAACGGTACCTATGACACATGATATTTCGATGATCTAAAAATATGTCAAATAATGCATATTGCAAATAAGACGTCGGTCAATAGTTTTCGCTAAAACGAAATTCGATAGTAAAATATTCGGAAATGTGATCGGTTCCCGATCAGGAAGTGAACAGCCGGTCGATTCTGTAAACATCGACGCCGAGTTGCTGGCCTGTCGGCTTTCTATCGGTTGCATTTTAGGGAGTGTGCGACGGAATTGCATTATTTAACTCCGTCAAGCCCGTTCCATCATCGGACTACAAGACAGCGGCATTGCGCCACCGGTACATGGTGGACACGCACAAAACGGTTTGGGAACACTTTCATAGTGCGTACAGCTAAAGAGTGAAATTCCCTGCCAGAGTCTGTGTTTCCTGATAGCTACAAGCTGGCAGTCTAAGTCAAAAGTGAATAGGCTTCTAGGCAAGCGTGCTCCATCTTCGACCACATCATCGCTTACCATCAGGTGAGTTAGTGGTCAAACGTATGCCTCTCGTTTGTAAAAAAAAACCTCGTATTCAAACGAAGGTCCTGATACTTACCACCATTTGGAACATCAACACGATCAGCATGGTAAGGTTAAATATAATCTGACCACTGAACACGTCGCGGCATATTGCTTGTATCTCACCGGTGCACCTGTTACGGCAATAAAAGCTTAATATTTCGCAAACGTATCTTTGGGTCGAAAAATGGTAGACGATAAACAAAAATCATCGCCTCTTAACGTGCGGTGTTTTATAATAAAATCTTAAAAAAAAATCTGGCACCCAAATTTTTTCGAAGATTTTATTTTATGTTTTGTTGGTGTGATTAATATGTATACCTAAGAAATTACCCGTACCCCATTCCAAATTACCAACTTTCTAGTACTACCTAATCGTCTCCGAGATACACCGCGGACAAACGGACATGGCGAAACTATAAGGGTTCCTTGTGGACTTAAGAACAAGAACCAAAAGAGAACACATACTTCTTGAAGTAGATAGTTCCTATCTTAATTTTATAATTATTCGCCTTCGCATTGGGAATGTAAGCAATAGGTAATTCTCGAAGCGTTAATATGACGGCAAAAAGCAAACGTTCAAAGAGCCAAGGACAATAACAACCAACGAAAGTTACAAACAGGTAAAAACAAGTACAAAAACATGACAGTTTACTTCAACGTCTCCGAATGCAGTTTTATGCCAACTTTGAGAGCCCTTTCATACTCCTGTTCCTTCTCCCATTGAGTCCATCTCTCATCTTCAAAAATACTGCTCAGGCTTCGGAAGTAGCTGTTCAAGTTCTTGAACTGGTGGCTGACGGCGATGGTCAGGCAAATCACCAGCGAGTAGACGGCGAAGATACGCGACAGGTAGATCCACCAGAAGATGTAGAACACTGCTCTACCGACGTTGCTTAACACTGACCTGTCCTGAATGTCGGGCCAAGCAGTGATGATCGTGGTGAAGGTATCTCCTGGAAATGATCCTTGAATAAAGTGAAATATTATTTTTATTGTAGGTAGGTATTCATATGGGTTAGGGGTCGTTTGGCCCACTATGGAACTGGGATCAAAAATACAAAAATAGTAAATTTTACTTTCGCGGGTTACTCTGGTGCTTTCGCCTTAAGAAAAACAATTAAGTAATTAGTCAATCAACCTTCATCTAAATTCTAGTCAAACATAAATTTTCATTCGGGCACGGTCGACGGAACCCCGCGATGCGGCAATGGTGGCAAATGGCGATGAAAATAAAGGACAAAACTAAGCAAACAAGCATACACCATGAATGCAGCAAGCATACCGCAAGCATACAGCAAGCATGCAGCAAGTATACAGCAAGCACGCAGCAAGCATACAGCAAGTATGCAGCAAGCATGCGGCATGCAACGTGCAGCATACAAGCAAGCATGCAGCACGTAAACGAGAATGCAAAATGCAACCAAACATGCAGCTAGGATGCAGCAAGCATGCGGCATGCAACATGCAGCATGCAAGCACGCAAGCATGCAGCACGCAAACGGGCATGCACTTTGCAGAATTCAAGCAAGCATGCAGTATGCAGGCGAGCATGCAACATGCAGCAGGCATGGTTTCTGTTACGGCGCTGCGGGTCGCCGGCGATCCTACGCGAACTTATCGTCGCAGATGGTTTTAACACCCACCACCGCAGCTTCGGCAACTCTTGCTCCTCAGCTCGCGGGCAGCCTCGCCCCTCCGCGCCTACGCGGGCGTAAATTACACTTTAGGGGTAGGGCAGACAAGACTACGTGGGGTCGGTTTTACAGCGATTCTTTTCTGTCACTAATTTTTTAGCACACATGTTGATTTTTTTTAGATCATTTATTTAAATTTTTATTTAAGGTTAAAATGCTATTTCATAGAAATGGCAATATGCGTAGTAACATTTTTCCGAATAAAATTCTGCCATCTTAAAAGTATGCCTCCATGGCATACTTTTAAGATGGCAGAATTTCATAATTATTATAAAACAGAAATATTTTAATTATAATTACATTTTCACTAAAATATAAAATACTATGGAAAAATTCACCGGGCAAACAATATTCGTTAAAAAATAGTTCTGCTGTTTGATAAGTTTGTTAAATAAAAAAATGTGATAGTGAAATTTATTGAATTGTGTTTCTGTGAAATAGGTTTTATTCAAGTAAATAGTGTTTGAAACAAAAATATCTGACATAAAATTACAAGATCCAAATATTATATGAAACATTTTCTACGAAACAAAATTCTATCAAATTTCTGTCTGCAAAACAAAGGTAAAGTAATAAAAATAATAATGTATAATATTTATAATAATATGTAAATGCTTGTACCTGTACAACATCTTCTTCCACCTGGCGTTAATCCCGGCTATTGCCAGGGTCCGCCTTCCTACTTAGCTTCCTCCACTTTGCCCGATCTTCAACATCCTTCTCAGTCAGGCCATTGGCTCTCATGTCGGACTTGACGACGTCCAGCCAGCGCTTGCGAGGGCGACCACGGGGCCTAGCCCCAAGAACAGCCATATTCATGCATCTCCGACCAACGTACTCCATAGGGCGGCGCATGATGTGGCCATACCATCGCAGACGACACTCTTGCAGTTTTTCCCCCACGTCACGGACACCAAGACTACCTCGGATGTAAGAGTTGCGCATGCGATCGGACCGCGTTACGCCACTCATCCACCTCAGCATCTTCATCTCCGTGACGCGAAGCTCCTGGGTGTGTCTGCTTAGTGCTGGCCAACACTCGCCCCCGTACAGTAGGACAGGCCGAATGATGCATTTATATATCTGCCCCTTGAGCTTCGGAGGCATTTCCCCTTCCCCCTCGGACCGCCACAGCTAGCGCTCGTGTTTACTCAGTCAATGTTATTAATTTAAATTTTGGTTTTTTAATTCATAATTTTTAAATAAATCGAACAATTTAATTCGCGCAAGTACCAGGCGCGTATAGTGCTACAAGACGTCGAGTCCTGCGGCGAAGCGAGACGGGACGAGATCAAGCGCGGCGCATGCTACCCATCCTTGTCGGCTGCACGTGAGTCACTTTTTCCTGCCAACTGACCCCGCCCACTGTGACCACAGTCTGTCTGTGAAGCGCCTGCCAAATAATATCAAGCAACGTGCACCTGCGTGTTATAATAATTCTGTCAGGAGCTTTATTTAAATCAACAATGATGAAACGGACTCCACCCAAAAACACCAATGAACCTCTCCCTCATCACAGCTCTGAGCCCGATTTAACAACACCAAAATCGGAGCAAACTGTTGATAAAATCACTTTCCGGCAAAAGCGCAAACACGACTCTGACCATTCTGCTGAGCTGAACTCTCTCCGTGAAGACATAATGTCTTCAATTTCTAACTTAAGAAAGGAACAAAGTGATAAGTTCTCAATGATGAAAACCAATCTGGACCAAATAAAAACCCAAAATTTAGAACTGCAATCTACGGTGGAATTCCTAAGTAATAAATATGACGATCTGCTGGTTAAACTGTCTCATTTAGAGAATGAAAGGAAATCTACGATCGAATATGTAAAATCTTTAGAGGATAAAGTGGAGACCTTGGAACGGAACGCCAAATCATATAGCCTAGAAATTCGCAATGTACCAAAACTTGCTAATGAGACAAAGGACGATTTTATTAACATTGTCAAAAATTTAGGAGGGGCAGTGAACACAGTTATACAGCCACATGAGATCCGTGATGTCTATCGTCTCAGCAGCATTAAAAACCCACAAACCAATGGGCCCATAACAGCAGAATTTGCGTCCACTTTGACTAGGGATAAATTCCTCGCAAATTCTAAGAAATTCAATCGTGAGAATAGGACCAACCGCCTCAACAGCTCTCATATTCAATTGCCAGGAAATACGCCCATATACATATCTGAGAGTCTCACCACAAAAGCCAAGTTGTTGTACTTCCAGGCAAGAGAGTTTTCGAAACAATATGCCTACGCCTACCACTGGACTTCACATGGCAAAGTTTATATTAAAAAGAAAGATGGCGCACCTGCTCGGAGAATAACTCAGGAGTCCGACTTTGAAGCTCTGAAAACTCAAGAAAAATGACTAGGGGCAACTATTAAACAAATAATTATTATAGTAGAGAAATATACGTCTTTTTGTTTACTTCTTCGAATTGAACACTTTTCTGTTTTTATCATAGTTCTAAGATCTATTCCTTCATTGATTATGTTCTTCTGCGTGCATTTATATAAATTAGAACTCATTAACTTAAACTTGAACACACATTTCACTCATTCATCACACAATGTAATTAACACCAATCACCAATCAAGATATAAATCATTTTATCACCATTACAACACAATTACTATAGTATTTCTCCCCGTTTCTTCCTTTTGCTACACTGCAGTCATTAGTCATATCTATCACAACATTTTTCCTCCCTCAAATCTCAGTACCACGCACATGTCGCAAACCTTGTTATGTAAAATATAATTCGATAATGTACAAAATAATATTAACAACATAGATTCGGTCTCTGTGTCGGACTCGTTCACTTGTGATTTGGATAGTTGCATTCCACTTAACTTTAATCCTACTCACTCACTTAAAGTGCTCAATCAAAACATAAGAAGTATAGCAAAAAATATGACAGGATTTCATACGATACTTGCAAGAACCAAAGTGGAGTGGGACATTATAACTTTGAGCGAATGTTGGCTACCGAATTCACACTGCATCCCTGAGTTCCAAGGCTACAATTACTTTAAAACTGATAGAAATTTGACGCAAAATGAGGGTGTAGTCGTTTACGTTCACAAAAATATCTCAGTTTCTGTGGAAGAACCTCCAGTCTTGGAAGCTAACTGTCTACAAATTAAGGTGGACCAGAATACTATCTTACTGGCCATATATCGTCCACCAAGCTTTAGAGATATCACCAAGTTCCTTGACTCTTTGGACATTATCCTGCAGAACAACAAGCATTTCAAAAATATAATTATCACCGGTGACCTTAATATCAACATCCACGATAGATGTCATGATACATCAAAACATAGTTACCTTAATCTACTGGCCTCGCACGGTCTACTTCCCGCACACACTCTTCCCACACGACTTCAAGCATGTCTAGATCACTTTATGCTTAAGACATCTCTGCCTGCCTCGTCTTCAGTCGCCCACTCTGCACTTACTGACCATGAAACTGTCCTGCTATTTTTAGCTATGAAAATACCAAAAGCTAAGAAAAAGGCTACAATTATTGGCACCAATTATCATCAGTTGGATATAGAGTTAAGGCAACTTGACTTTGGACAGGTATATCAATCTCAAAATGCTCATGTGGCGGCAGATATAATGATTGGTCTTATTGGCCGGGTGCTTGAGACCAACACGGTATCTGTTAAAATCCCAAATAGGAAAAAAATTATAAGACCTTGGCTAACTCCTGGCCTCCTTCGATGTATCCGCCACAGAGACAACCTTCACAAAAAATGTAAAACGTCACCTAGTAACGAAATTTTGAGAATATCGTTTATTAGATATCGAAATTACTGCAACAAGTTATTAAAAAAGACAAAAGAAGATTTTGATAAAGGCGAACTAAGTGCTGCTGGTAATAATTCCAAACAACTCTGGGCAGCCATAAACACGATATCAAACAGAACCAATAAAAAGAACAGCTCCTCTCAACTATTGATGACATCATCTTCACCACTCCAGTCTGTTAACTTAGTCAATCAATTCTTCGCTGAAATCGGGAAAAAATTAGCTGAAAACATAGTTAATAGGTCTAGTAATCATCATACGCACACTGTCAATAACGCAAACTCGCAATCCATGGCATTCTTACCAACGGATGAACAGGAGGTTTCTAAGCTGATAATGTCACTGCGCAATGAGTGTGCTGTAGGATGGGACAGAATATCGAGTGATCTCCTAAAGAAACACATTGATATATTTGTGCCACCTCTCACACACATCTGTAGCCTTGCTCTTACCTTAGGTCAGTTTCCCAGGGCTTTTAAAAAATCAATTATACATCCTATCTTCAAGAGTGGGGACAGGAGCCGTGTTACGAACTTTAGACCCATAGCCGTACTTCCTGCTCTATCCAAGGTTCTTGAGAAGATTATGAACAATCGGCTTGTGGACTATTTGGAAAAAAATAAAATATTAGCACCCACACAATATGGATTTAGGTCAGGCAAATCCACTTCCGATGCAGTTCATGATCTGACAAACTATATTGTAACAAACTTGGATGGTGGGCAGAAAGTCCTGGGCATCTTCCTAGATCTTGCCAAAGCTTTCGACACGGTTTCTGTTCCTATCCTTATCAACAAGATGGAAAAATTGGGAATCAGAGATGTTCAACTCAAGCTCTTTGAGAATTATTTGAGTGAGCGTGTCCAGTGCGTCAAGATTGGTGAGGTCACCAGTGAGGAGGCTTCTGTCACCTATGGTGTGCCACAGGGCAGCGTTCTCGGCCCGACCCTCTTTCTCATCTATATCAACGACCTGTGTTTGCTCTCTCTCTCTAAAGGTAAAATAATAAGCTTTGCGGATGACACTGCCCTTTTATTCAGTGCAAATTCATGGCAAGAAGTATACACCCTTGCTCAGTCAGGTTTTAACACTGTGACGGATTGGTTGCATAATAATGTTCTCACACTAAACGCGGACAAAACGGTGTACGTTACATTTTCAATAAAAAACAACATGCAAGCCACATCAACGTTCTCTAAATACTCTATAGTAGCACATTCCTGTTCTGATCAAAATCGGCCTACATGCACCTGCACCCGCCTCCAGAGGACAAATAGTGTTAAATACTTGGGTATAATAATTGATAGAGCCTTAAATTTCCAAGACCATATCAACACATTGAGCAATCGGTTGCGTAAATTATTATATGTATTTAAGGCGATGAGACATGTGGCAGATGTAAAGCTTAAAAGACTGATTTACCTAGCGTTGGCTCAGTCTTTATTGATGTACTGCATATCGTCATGGGGTGGTGCACCTAAGTACACATTACTAGAACTAGAGCGAACGCAGAGGGCAATACTAAAGGTGTTGCACTGCTTACTGTACCGATATCCTACAGTACTTTTATTTCAAGAGACCAAAATGCTAACTGTACGTCAGCTGTTCATACTCCAAACTGTCGTTAAACAACACGGACTACTTGTGTTTGACCCGGCTTTAACCCGTGGGAAAAGACGATTTAATCCCGTTGATCCTCACCGCAACCGGATGTCTACAATGTTTTCAAAGCGTTTCTTTTGCCGCCTTGGTGGCTTTCTCTACAATAAAATTAATAGAACACTATCTATTTATCATCTCACTAAAATTAAGTGCAAAATGAAAGTACGCTGCTGGCTCCAGGACCTTAACTATGATGACACGGAGAAACTACTTGCTGCTCCAGTATAACCTGCTTACCATCCCACATATAAATTATCCACATATGAATTACTACACAAAAATAAACAGGGGAAATATCATGATTATATTATATGTACAATCTTTAACACACACGTGCACACACACATGCGCACACACACACATACACACACATATACACACACACCCACACCACACAACGCTAATTAGTGTTCAAGTTATCTTGGAAATGTATTTTTTTTTTATTATTTTAGTTTTGGTTAGTTCTTAAATTAAATTAATACTAATCTTTCATATATATTATCTCTAGAATCTAAAAATAATCTTACCGCACTCTGTTATTGAGCGAGTATATAAGTTCTGCTACAAATGATGTTTCCGATGGGTGGAGACCTGATGTCCTGAAATACAGACTTTGCGGTCTAGTTTAGGCACCAGTCTCCCGCAGTATAAATTTCGATGTTATGTATTTGATGCTATATTTTATGTACCTTTCTTTATATTGTGGTGAGAAATAAATCGTTATTATTATTATTATATTATTATTATTATTTTGCGGTCGCATACAACGCCCGTCACCTCGCGCCACTTCGCCCAAGCCGCGCCAATACGTGCTTGGACATCGTCGTCCACGATGCCAGACTCGTGCAGCACGGATCCAAGGTACCTGAACGTATTGGACTTTCTGATCAGGTCCGAACCTATTCGGATGGTGTTTGTATCCGTGCTGCCACAGGACATGTACTCAGTCTTCGCCACATTTAGTCTCAGACCACCGTTTTCAAGCGTGTCCTTCCAAATGTTGACTTTGCGCTCAAGATGGGCTTTGTTCTGATTAACGAGGGCGATGTCATCGGCATACATCATTAGCCATGGAGGCTGATCTTGGATGTTTGCCGTAACTACATCGAGCACTACGTTGAACAAGAACGGGCTAAGAGCCGAGCCTTGGTGAACGCCAACAGATATTGGGAACCCATTCGATTCGCCAACAGCGGTCTGGACAGAGGACACGGAATCGCGGTACATGTCTCTGATAATGTCAATATAGGCCTCGGGAACGCCCTTGAAGCGCAGTGCCCACCAGATGGACTGCCGAGGTATACAGTCGAAGGCCTTCTGCAGGTCTAAAAAGGCCATATGCAAAGCTCTCTTTCTCTCTCTGTAAGCCTCAGCCAGATTCCGTAAGGCGAACACTGCGTCCATGGTGCTGTTACCCGCCCGGAAGCCATATTGACACTCAGAGACAGTACACTCGCTACGGAGCCGTGTGTCAATGATGCGCTCGAAGAGCTTCATGGTGTGGCACATGATCTTGATACCGCGGTAGCTACCACAATCCTGTACGCTACCTTTGCCTTTGTAAACAGGGATAATCAGGCTAAATCGCCACTGGTTCGGCATTTCCTTGGTGATCAGGATGCGGTTAAAAAGATCCGTCAGAAGGTCCACACCATGTGGGCCCATCGCCTTCCACACTTCAATTGGCACATTGTTAGGCCCGACCGCTTTCCGGTTCTTCATGTGGCGAAGAGCAATGCGGGTTTCGTCGGGGGAAATAGGGGAAATAAGCCCAAGGTTAGGAGGTGGTTCCGGAGGAAGGTTATGGGGATGCTGTTTGTTAGACAGCTCCGCGAAGTATGTACACCATCTCTCCTTAACAGAGGGGGCATCGTAGAGCAGCTTACCCTGGGCGTCCCTTACACAAAGACATTTGCTAATGTCCCGTGTAGCTTTCTCCCGGCCACGCGCCAGCTTAAAAATAAGCTTTTGCCCCTCCGCAGTTTCCAGCTTGTCGTATAAGGGCGCCAGACTTTTGCTGCGGGCTCTGGCTACAGCTTTTTTGCAAGCGCGCTTAGCCGCTCCATATGCCTCCCTGTCATCCGGAGAGTTGGACCCTTGCCACTGTTTAAATAAAACCTTCTTCTTCCGAGTCGCCTCCTGCACCCCGTCATCCCACCACCACGTCTCCTTTCCTATGGTGCGGCCACCACGAGAAGTGCCAAGGACGCGCTTACCCGCACCGGTGATTGCTGAATGGATCCTACTCCAGATCTCTTGAGCGGACTCATGCGGAGCACTGATCTTGAGATGCTCGACCTCCGCGATGAAGTCCGACTGCCTAGGACCATCAAGCAACCACCACTTAGTGCGGGGTTTGCGTTCCTCGGTCACTCTCTTCTTCGGTACAACCGCAAAGTCCAGGACAAGGAGGCGGTGTTGAGCCGTTAGGCTTTCGCCTGGGATGACTTTGCAGTTGGTAACCTTGCCAATGTGGCACCGTCGCACCAGCAGGTAATCTATTTGGGTTGAGTAGGCACCACTACGGTACGTAATAAGATGCTGGGGCTTCTTCTGAAAGAATGTGTTGTACCTGTACAACATCTATTTTATACTTAATAATATATTAAGCCACCCTTCGCTTGAATGAAAGCAAATCAGCCGTTCGATTCTGTAAACATGTTGAAGTGAAGGCTTGGGTGCAGTGATCACGAAGTGAACTGTCAATCCATGTAATTGAGGTGGAATGACAGCTCACTACGTGGTCATTTCACCCACCACCGCAGCTTCGGCAACTCTTGCTCCTCAGCTCGCGGGCAGCCTCGCCCCTCCGCGCTTACGCGGGCGTAAATTACACTTTAGGGGTAGGGCAGACAAGACTACGTGGGGTCGGTTTTACAGCGATTCTTTTCTGTCACTAATTTTTTAGCACACATGTTGATTTTTTTTAGATCATATTTAAATTTTTATTTAAGGTTAAAATGCTATTTCATAGAAATGGCAATATGCGTAGTAACATTTTTCCGAATAAAATTCTGCCATCTTAAAAGTATGCCTCCATGGCATACTTTTAAGATGGCAGAATTTCATAATTATTATAAAACAGAAATATTTTAATTATAATTACATTTTCACTAAAATATAAAATACTATGGAAAAATTCACCGGGCAAACAATATTCGTTAAAAAATAGTTCTGCTGTTTGATAAGTTTGTTAAATAAAAAAATGTGATAGTGAAATTTATTGAATTGTGTTTCTGTGAAATAGGTTTTATTCAAGTAAATAGTGTTTGAAACAAAAATATCTGACATAAAATTACAAGATCCAAATATTATATGAAACATTTTCTGCGAAACAAAATTCTATCAAATTTCTGTCTGCAAAACAAAGGTAAAGTAATAAAAATAATAATGTATAATATTTATAATAATATGTAAATGCTTGTACCTGTACAACATCTATTTTATACTTAATAATATATTAAGCCACCCTTCGCTTGAATGAAAGCAAATCAGCCGTTCGATTCTGTAAACATGTTGAAGTGAAGGCTTGGGTGCAGTGATCACGAAGTGAACTGTCAATCCATGTAATTGAGGTGGAATGACAGCTCACTACGTGGTCATTTCACCCAAGCCTTCACTTCGACTTGTTTACAGAATCGACCGGCAGATGTGGGCCCAGTTAAACATTATCAATTTTAAAAAGGGGTAACTGGTCCGCGGCCCCAGTTCCATAGTGGGCCGAACGACCCCAAACCCATTCATATTCCATCTAGCCAACGTGGTATCAGTAGGCTATATCCTCCTTATTAAGAAGAGTCCCGAGCCCAGCAGTGGGACGTAATGGGTTGTTGTACTAGATAGGAGTAGTAGTAGGTATTCATAGTGCGTACAGCTAAGGAGTGGGATTCCCTGCCAGAGTCTATGTTTCCAGATAGCTACAAACTGGGAGTCTTGGGAGTCTTTAAGACAAGAGTGAATAGGTTACTTCTAGGCAAACGTGCTCCATCTTCGTCCACATCTTCGTGCTCAATCATTGCTTACCATCAGGTGTGACAGTATTCAAACGTATGCCTACTAATAGTAAAAAAGGTACGTCTTCTCTTCACTTATCCTTTAAACATTTCTAATATCAAACAAAGTTGTGTTGTTGTTACCTATGTTGTGAGTAAAAGTACTCAGTGTTCTTTTAACTGCAGTGTTCCAATAACTTATTTAAAGATGACGACAAGACGCTTAGATGCGACTCAAGAGCTGGCTTTTACCTCGGACAAAGAATAAGCATGCCATACAACGTGGCAATGCTGCCATCTCTTTGGGAACATTACCAGTGGCTACAGCGATGCGGACGAACGAATTTATCGACAACATATTTTAGATTATTTTTTGTTTCAGTTAATAGTTTTCGTTTAAGTGTTTATCACGTTTATATAGTTATGAATAAAGTTGGTTAATTTCTTTTATTAGGCCCGGGACTCCACGGAGATGTGTGGAGATGTACGAAGCGGAGACGAGATGTTTTTCAGCTAGGTTATATCCACCGAAACTGTGCGGAGAGGCGTGCTGGCTAGACGGTACTGGAGATGTGTGCTGGCAAGGGTGGAGATGTGCACTGACTAGCCCGCGTCGCACGAACCGCTCACTGCATGCCGCACACATCTCTTATTCGCTGCGCGTCGTCGTCAGGTTGCGAGGCAAAGCTTGTGAGCTTTGTGATATTTGTATAGCGCGATGGAAGCGGTGTGTCTCCGGTTCCATCGCGCCATACAAATATGTAACATCTCCGATCAGTAGTAGGTATCCACTTAAGCTGAGTGGTTGGTTTTTGAAAACATGTCTTCTTCCCGTTCACCTTGTCTCCGGTTTGGTGGATTCCGGGCCTTACTTAATTACTAAAAACTGCAGAATCTATAAAGCAAGAAATAGGAAGCACTCACCTGTGCGTATGACCCTCAGAACAGCCTCAATAGTGTACAAAATAAGAGACATCACACAGTTGAAAATAAAAGCCCAGGAGAAGAACTTCGATCTCTTGATCATCTGCCCCTCAGCGTCCTCGTCATTATAGATCTCCTTCAGCTCTATGCCCAGCTTGTACATAACATTTCTAATTCGCCCCTCTTGGTGAGTCATACGAACTTGAAACCCAGTAATGATAGTATGAGACATTATAAAAAGAACCATATCGGAACTCTGTCGTTCCGTCAAGTTCTTCTGCGTCACATAAGCACCGTATTCCATAAGAATCATAAAGAAAACCGACAAATTTCCTAATTTACTTAGCGGTCGGATAATTTTCATGAACGCGCTAGGAAAATCTAATTCTTCTACCCAGAAGTTGGGCATGCCGAAGATGAAAACGAATTTATTCAGATTGATCAGAAATTCTGTTGTTTTTGTCGGCTTATAGCTGCCTGAATAATTTTCCATTTTTGTTGAAAATAAAATTTATTTTCACAAGCTTGAGTGTGTCGTGTCTGCCTGCAAATGTGTAGACGTCAATTTAAAAATAAAAAGGTGGAGAACCACATTCATAATTACTGCAATACAGAGACGCATTCCGTAGGTCTGACTGTGGCCTTTGTTACCATCACATTAATTGAAGATCCATTGATGCGGGGACAGCGGGGTGAAGACCTTCAACTCTTCTTCCGTCTCTCTGTTTAAGTCTACTGAAAACCAGTCCTTAGTATAGACAAGATGGATAGGCCGGGTGAGGTTTGAGTTAAACTCCTTGGTTTAGCTCATCCCGCTAATTGTATCTATCTAGGACTGCCAGGCAATCATTGCGTCGTGATTCGTGAGACGACTTTTTCGTCAAAAACACTTCGTTGCTTGGCTTTCTGGCAAACCTCAGTTAACTTACAACTACTTTAAAACAGTGTTGTGAGTGTGCTGAGTAGACTATTATTGTACAACAGACTCGCAAGTACGTCAAAAGCTTAAAATAATATAATGCACACATTAGAAATAAACATTGGCAGTGCTGTGGAAAAATTTATATTTTTGCCTGTTTACCGAATAGCTTTGTTGACTGACATCTAATCACGCAATCATCGAGAAGTGGTTATCCTCTTAAAGATGATTCATCTAATTTAGAAAGCAAATTCATAGCCAAGCCAAAGAAATTATATTAAAACCAATGGAATTTACAAGCTGAACGGGTTCCTTGATACCTCTCTGTGAGTCATCATTAGCCAAGTCCCACCACATATCGATAGGTAATGACACGAAATCAATTAAATAATTGCTTAGATCACGGGCTTAATAATTATAGGCACTAATTAGACAACGGCTATATAAGTACAGTCAACCACCGACTAGAAATCAAATCGCCCTTAAAATAAAGCCGATAATCAATCTCAATTTGCTGCCATGGTACTTCGGCTGACTGTACCTACAATAATGACGGGATAATTACTCATGTCGTTTTATCATACATTTTAGACATGGAAAGGGTTTCATAATTAGCAAAGCTGCTCCATTTGCCGTCAATTACGTTTAACTATATGATTGCTTCTAATTTCTTGCCTTTGTTACCTATTAGCTTATGGATGAGTTTACAAGATGGCGGTTTTTGTATATTTTGTTAAGGGAAATATATGGTTGTATTTTTATTAAAAAATAGCTACCTACCTACACAATTTACAAAAGCTCAGGTGGACCAAGGTTGTTCAAGGAGCTCACGACCCACAATACCGAGATATGTTTTTTAGTTTACCTACGACCTAACAAAACCATTGCGTAATTTACGAAAAGTTATCCGAGGAGGCTTGTATGCGCTACCCAAAATAAAATGTTTAGTGTTTTTTTAGTGTTTACTTTGCCAAGCTACCTACCTTCAGCGGGGTCAACCCCCCCCCCCAAACAACAATCCCGGACCCGCCACCGTACTTCTACTTTGTTAGTTTTGAGTATATTGTCCGCTGCCGCTCTTCACTCAATCCCCACCCTCCATAAGCAGAAAATGTGCGATTAATTAAAATACAATTTGCATGTTAAATTATACTTTATTTGTTCTTAATTTGACGATATAGTTTTAAATAGCTACAAATAAGACTAGTGAAGTTACATTTCCTAGTTTAGACTACTGAGGAAAATAAAAATGATTCTATTTTTATTTTCTCCCGGAAAATTGCAAACGCCGTGAGATTGCAAAATATCGCGTGAAATTGTAAACTATTCTTTCTTAAGAAGGCACGGATATATTTGAGACTATTTATTTATTTAATTATTTATGTACACAGAAAAATAGTGAATGTTAACATTATAAATATGAGTACAAGGGTACTGCTTATTAGACTATTGAATTTAGCTGGAATTTATTGTATCTATTAAAAACGATTTTTTCATAATGTATCGAGAAATTATAATCTAAAGAAGATTTATCACAATTTTACGGAGTTAGCAATTTTACGGAGACAGATCTTCCAATTACTTAATTATTTTTCATGTACTTCATTATTAAATTAAAATAGTACTGAGAACACGGAGTACGACGACTTTACGATCTGAAATAGGAATAAAAAGGCGTCACTACCTAATAGTAGTAACTTACATA
This sequence comes from Lacanobia oleracea, assembly GCA_950371165.1. Classification (NCBI taxonomy): domain Eukaryota; kingdom Metazoa; phylum Arthropoda; class Insecta; order Lepidoptera; family Noctuidae; genus Lacanobia; species Lacanobia oleracea. The sequence continues at coordinate 1,969,409 of OX493387.1, forward strand.
TATCTTCATTAAGATAATTCCTGTGCTTATAATGAGATTAAATCCTAAACCTTACTTAATATTGTAAATGCGAAAGTAACTCTGTCTGTCTGTCTGTCGCGCTTTCACGCCCAAACTACTGAACCGATTTAAATAAAATTTGGTACAGAGATAGTCTAGAGCCCGAGAAAGGACATAGGCTACTTTTTATCCTGGGAATATGTTTCCTAGAGAAAACGCGGGCGAAGCCGCTGGCAGAAGCTAGTTCTAATATTTAAAATTCTTCCGTTACTGAATGACTGAAAGACAACGCACAGCTGAAACTACTGGTAAGCTGGCATGCAGGTTCCTTGGGAGAACAGGAGAGCACTAAGAGAAAATTTCCCGCAATTCCTACGAGAACGGGTAAAAAGGGATAGGTATGCGCGTACGAAGTCGCGGGCAAAAGCTAGTAAAGAATATAATTGATAAAAACCGGATAAGTGCAAATCCGACTCGCACTTATTAATAAAAATTAAATTTCTATATAGAAATTTAATTAAATAAAAAAAAAACTATCTCATCCCCCACGAAGACTTCAGTGTATCCTCCACATTATCTTTTTTGGTTAAGTCCTTGGTTTATATCAGTACTAGCTTTTGATATATGAGCAGGCGGTGAGTTAGTTAAATTTTTATATCAGTACTAGCTTTTGATATATGAGCAGGGGGTGAGTTAGTTAACTTTTTATATCAGTACTAGCTTTTGATATATGAGCAGGGGGTGAGTTAGTTAAATTTTTATATCAGTACTAGCTTTTGATATATGAGCAGGGGGTGAGTTAGTTAACTTTTTATATCAGTACTAGCTTTTGATATATGAGCAGGGGGTGAGTTAGTTAACTTTTTATATCAGTACTAGCTTTTGATATATGAGCAGGGGGTGAGTTAGTTAAGTTTACATCAGTACTAGCTTTGATATATGAGCAGGGGGTGAGTTAGTTAAGTTTACATCAGTACTAGCTTTTGATATATGAGCAGGGGGTGAGTTAGTTAACTTTTTATATCAGTACTAGCTTTTGATATATGAGCAGGCGGTGAGTTAGTTAAATTTTTATATCAGTACTAGCTTTTGATATATGAGCAGGGGGTGAGTTAGTTAACTTTTTATATCAGTACTAGCTTTTGATATATGAGCAAGGGGTGAGTTAGTTAACTTTTTATATCAGTACTAGCTTTTGATATATGAGCAGGGGGATGAGTTAGTTAACTTTTTATATCAGTACTAGCTTTTGATATATGAGCAGGCGGTGAGTTAGTTAAATTTTTATATCAGTACTAGCTTTTGATATATGAGCAGGGGGATGAGTTAGTTAAATTTATATCAGTACTAGCTTTTGCCTGTAGCATCGCTCGCGTTAATAAAGATTTTCGCTACTAAAACTTAGTATATTACCGTCTCCAGGGTCTCATCCATCTCTGTACAAAAAATTCAACAAAATTGGTTGAGCGACATAGGCTTTAAAAGAAGTTGTTTTTTTTTCCTAGAAAAAAGCAAAAACCGTTAATTCCACCTATAAAGACGGACAAAATAAGAAACTAGGCGCTGGTATTCAGCATAATATGTAGGTAAGTACAAGCACTTCACCCGCGACTTTGTTCGCGCGGGTTTAGTAGGTACTCTACCAACTTCATCTTCTGTACCTTCCTCTTTATAGGGTAATGTGTAAATTAACTTATTAATAGATCCGTCGTAGAGCAGTTCGCTCTGATCGCAACATTTTTCTTAACTTTTCAACGAAAGGTCAGATTTGAATAATTTAAAGTATAATTTACATAAACAGTCTGTTGTCAACATTATCTGACCCACCCTAAAAACAAACGAATTTGGACCCTCTGACAGTAACGTTAAGGTTTATTCAATTTATACGAGCTTATCAGACAAGTGCTCGAGGACTTGATGAACAAATACAATAATAATACAGACACGCAAATTTGACCTTTAAAACGTTAGCATTAGGTTTTAAGTTATAACTACTTGTTATAATAGAATTAGTGTAGGTAATAGCTTGTTTTAATAATTGCGTTCAAGTAATTCTGGTCTTGTGGTCTGTGTATAAGACTGAGAAAAACAAGTTGCGAAATCAAATCCTGCGACGAAGATGTTGTTTTGCTTTCAATTAAGAATTTATTCCAAAACTATTTCTTGTATTATTGTAAACAACTATAGACGGATAACCTTCAAATATAAACTTTCTAAAATGGTAATATTTTCGCATAACTTGTAATAAGTGGGTAGTTGAAAAATAAATATTTGTATTCATTATAAAACTGGTATTCAAATGCTACTAAGGGTATGCAGTGACTACGCGCAAACATATTTTACCTTGCCTTACTAAATTACAAAAACAACGTCTCCTTACAATTTTTTAATTTCTATTTTATAGGTTGTTTTTTTATTATGATGTCTCAATGGAATGATTATTTAAAATACAAAATAATCTATTTGCACGAGGAGAAGGTTGGCTGCTTGTGCTGTGCAAGAATAAACTTTATGAAAGTATACTATATGGTTCAAATTGTTTAGAATATTGCGTCTAGAAATTACAACTAAGATCAAATTTTAATGCGCCTTATAAGTGTTGAGTTGGTCTTGCGGTCACTAAGGTAGTGCGATGTTCATCGTTATCTACGTTCGAACCAAGTTTAACCTAAATATAGCTTTTTGCTCAGCTGTTTTTTTTTTAATTATTTCATAACATTTATTTTACATTTCTTTAATGGACGACGTCTTGTCTTTTTAAAAGGGCAGTTTGTATAGAAATAAAACTAAACAATTGCAAGTTTAAAATGTTTATTATTTCATTAAAACACGTAGTTAAGATAAAGTAAGTAAATGCTCATATATTTCCAAATTAATATACATTTTATATTAGTATGCTATAATCAAATCTAACCATTTATAAACATTAAAAAAGGTGTGCTTATGCTTAAATTTTTGTTATCCTGAAAATGAATTCTTCTGTGAAATGCTTTACAGATTTATAGCTGCCTATATGTAGTGAATAACATGTTATTTAAATAGAAAAATCTACTTATAACTCATCACCACATAATCAGCAACATTTTAATGGTTTAACAGTCAATCCATTGAGCATTTACTAACATGGTGTGTTTAAAAATGCCTAGACACTAGATTAATTAGTAGCGGATTGGCGCACCGTCCCCTGCTATAACTTGCTGTAAGCGGCTACGCATATCGCGCACCATATTCCAACACAAATCTTTGCCTCTCATGTGCTCCCAAGTCGATGTCACGATCTCAGCCAAGTTGTGTTTGTTTCGCACTTCCGTTGTGTCCCAATTTAAAACCATTTGACCCCATAGATTTTCTATAGGGTTCAAATCATGATGACCAATTAATGATGAGATGGCCAATTAATAACTGTCACACCTTCTTGAGCAGCTAACCAATCCTGCGCAATGCCTGCACGGTGGCTGGAGCAGTTATCGTGCATGAAATAAATATGTGATGTTGGATAGGCAATTCGCACAGTCGGCAGCATGACGTCACGCAGAATCTCCAAATACAAACTACTATTAAACCTACCACCAACTTCCACCAATTCACCAGGTCCCATAGACGACATCCAGCCCCAGTAGCCCAGGGTTATTCTACCGCTGGTTCTACAAGGTAGCAAGCACTTCTCATTGTAGCGTTCTCCTTTCCTTCGCCATAAGATTTTACGTCCATCTTTGTCCGATTTAAATGATTTTTCATCAGTGAAGATCACAACATTTTCTTCCCAATTAAAATTTAAATATTCCTGGCCAAAACGGACCCTTTCTTCGCGATGAGCAGGTGTTAATGCAATTTTCAGTGCCGGTTTATAATTCCTTATCCCAGCAGCGTGTAAATGCCTTCTCACTGTTTCCACTGAAATATTGTGGTTTATTGCGGTTACACGAATGGGCAAAAATGGATTATCAACATGGCTTGAAACAATAGCCCGGTGGCGTTCGAATTCGGGACTATACTTGATGGCTTTTACTCCTGGACGAATCCGCTGAATATTTCCATTGTCTTCATAACGTCTTAGCCATAGCCTGACCGTATTTCTCTAAAACAAAAAAAAAAAAAATTTTGGAACCGTGTATGTAACTTGTAAGGAGTAAACTACACGTTAATCACAATCAATAAAATAAAATAGGTATAAAAAAAAAACACTTACTGCTATATTAAGTCGACGACCAATCTCTCTAATTCCAACATTCTGCTCACGTAAAATATGATTTTATGTTTGGAATAGTCATCAAGTTGCGACATGATGCTTTTTTACACCAAATTGCTAACGAGTTATGTGGAACGATTTACAAATGTGTGTGCGCAGTCACTGCTATTAATCGTAGTGTAACTTTTGTCACTTATATGAATTTATTATTTACCTCACAAAGCAAATGTATGCTTTACTTCGTATCCAACCATTCTTGGTAAATTTAAATTCTCTAAACTTAAAGTTTTTTTAATTTACCCACCTGTTTACAAGATAAGTTATTAGGCGTAAATCATATTGGTCATTCTTTAAAAATGCAAGCAATATTGTAGTTCCTGTTTTAATTGATTGTCATTACAACTAATTAAAAAAGGAACTAATACTATGTGGACTGTGTTTTCGAACACACATGTTGTTCGTCGCCAATCCTGTATCAAACCGCTAAGCCACAAGAACTTGTCGAGAATACGCGAAATTAAAGATTGGGTTGTAATTATATAGAGTTACTTAAAAGCTTTTCAACTTTAAAGTCGACGAGATAATGATTAAAATAGCTTGACAAAATGATACATAATGCCGGTTGCTCCGACAATGTTGGGTGGGTTTACCTTTTTTTTTTTTTTTTTTTTTAGGATGGGAAATCATCAAATGACTTCTCCCGCTCTGGGTACAGCAGGAGGGAGTGTCAGACTCTTACTGACTAAAACCCATCCGTGTTTCTCCTAGTGCCCTTTGCGTTCCAGTACGGTGCCTCTTTCGAACGAAGTCCGCAGCCCCAGCAGGCACTGGCCCTAGCGGGCCCCGTCTTCCGTGCTGACACGTCCTTGAGGCGCGTTGGGATCGCAGCGCGCCGCCGACCCGGGCCTGGTTCTGATCAGACGGCGAGCCACCCAATGCTCGCCGTCCGCAGACCCACGCCTACGGTGGCCGAGAATCGTCCTGCGACTCCCGACGCCCGGGGCGTCTTCTTCTGTTTCGGCGGCTGGGGCGTGAAGTTTCCCTCTCTCTCACGCGTTCGGCTTCCTCCTTTGTTAGCATTACTGCTTCGCAGAAGGAGGTGACCGCTTCTCATGTCTCGTCGCTCCGGACCATGGCTTGAACCAGAGCTGGACGCGGGAGATCCCCGCCGCCGATCGCCTCGACGAGGACACGGCGGTGCTCCGCCCAAGCAGGGCAGACCTCCACCGTATGCTCCACCGTGTCCTCCGGACGATCCTCGCAGTGTTGACACCCGGGTGTATCCTCCCGCCGTATTCGAAAAAGGTACCTCCCGAAACAACCTTGTCCGGTGAGTACATGCGTCAAGCGGAAGGTAAGAATGCCGTGGCGCCGTTCTAGCCACTCCTCAAAGAGGGGTCTTATCGCCGCAATTGTGGCGTGCCCAGCGCTGGGTTGCGACAGTCGTTGTCTCCATACTGCCATGAGATCCTGCCGGAGTTCCGTCCGCCGTGCTGCAATTTGCCGCGGCAGAGGAGTCTCGCCCTGGCGTAGCGCCTCCACGCGCCATTCGTACATGAGCGCGAGGGCTCTCGCCTCTAGATCCCATGGCGGCAGTCCGGCAAGGAGGCTCGCTGCTTCGCCAGAGACCGTGCGATATCCCCGGGCCAGACGGATGGCCATGACCCTCTGGGACGCGTTGAGGTAACGGGCAGGTCGCTTCCTCAAAGTAGGCGCCCACACCGGCGCCCCGTAAAGGGCCATGGACCGCACGACCCCCGCGTAAAGCCTTCGGCAGGAGGCGTTTGGACCCCCTAGATTGGGTAGAAGCCGCTTGATGGCAGCCCCGGCTTGCCCCAGTCTGGGAGCCAAACGTCGGAAGTGCTCGACAAAGTTCCACCGGCTGTCAAGGACGAGACCCAGGTACGTCATTGTCGATCCGACACCGATGTGAACCCCTCCTACTGTTATTTGGGATCCCGATGGCAACCTGTTCCGAGAACCATGAAAGCACATGGCTTCGGACTTGTGTAAGGCCACCTCGAGACCCAGCTGCCGGATCCTCTCAATGACTATCGCAACCCCGCGTGTCATAGCGTCGGCCGCCGCCTGGTGCGATCTCCCTTGCGCCAATACCAGCGTGTCGTCAGCGTAGCAGACCACGCTGACGCCACTAGGGAGGTCGGCGCGCAGCACCCAGTCGTAGCCGATGTCCCACAGAGGCGGCCCCAGAACGGAACCCTGTGGAACACCGCACGACATCTCTCGCCAGTTCCACTCTCCCCGGTTCCACTCTCCCAGGTGACCGGGGTAGATGACGGCTCTGTCCGTCAAGTAATCCTCGACTACGCGACGAAGGTAGATCGGCACCCGGTGATACCGAAGTGCCTCCCTGATGCAACTCCAGGGCAGGGGGTGGGTTTACCTTAACGTTACGTTTTAAAGATCAAATTTGCGTGTCTGTATTATTATTGTATATGTTCATCGAGTCCTTGAGCACTTGTCTGTTAATTTCATATAAATTGAATGAACCTTAATGTAACAAGCAGAGGGTCCAAATTCGTTTGTTTTTAGGGTGGATCAGATAATGTTGACAACAGACTGTACATAATCAACATTAATTATAAAACCATTCAAATGGAAAAGGATTAATATTATGATACCAAAATCACCACTTTTCCTTTCCGCCCGGGTTTTGATTCAATCACTTAAACAAAAAGCGGTCATTGTGACTTAACCATAATAGTTAGACATATACCCATACCTGGTGACTTTTTTATAGGTAATAATGAGTACCTACTTAAATTACGTAGCACATTATTTTAATGTATCATCAATAGTTTTCTCAGCGCACGCCAAATAATGAATTTTATAGGCAAAATGTTGCTACTTTGGGTTACAATATTGCAATTTCATTATGGATCTCTACTTTTTTCGAAAATATAAAATAGCCTATGTACATCAAGGGTAATGTAGGATTCTAATGGTGAAATAATTTTTCAAATCGGTCCAGTAGTTTCGGAAGCTATCCATTTCAAACAAATCTTTCCTCTTTATAAAGTAGAGAAAAAGAAGAAGATATAGATATCTACTCACCCTAATGTATGACTGGTACGAAAGATCAATGTATCCAAGACCCTTGAGAACCACTGGGCGCTGTGGAAAACACCAATGTTTAATTAAATTATTGAAATTATCTTACCACAGTAGTCATTTTATTTTATTTATTTATTTTTATTTAAAAAAAAAACGTTGCCCCACACTAGGAATTTTTCCTGTATCGTGGGTGCGTTTTACAGACATATAATCACACATACACAAACAGCCAGACCCGGAACAACTGTCTGTAGGCCATACAAATATTTGTTCCGTGCGGGAATCGAACCCGCGACACGCAGCGCAGCAGTCAATTGCTCAACCACTGCGCCAACGGTGTCGTCAGTTATGATGATGATGAGTATTGACTCATTGAGCGGTTCCTATACGACACAATTTGAGTGATACCTAAAATGAGATGCAAGTTTGAATCGAATATGATAGACTTCTTTCTATCATTGCACGCTTACTCGCTCAGTCACACTTTTCTTTTATTAAAAAACGCCAAGTGCGAGTCTATGACGAGGTTGTGAGGTAAAAAACATAAATAAAATACAACCGAATTGAGAACCTCCTCCTTTTTAGGGTTCCGTACCTCAAAAGGATAAAACGGCACCCTTTTAGGATCACTTTGTTGTTCGTCCGTCTGTCTGTCAAGACGGTTTATCTCAGGAACGCGTGGAGGTATCGAGTTGCAATTTAAACCATATAATCAGGTCTATGGCCCCTTGCAGTTGTGCAAAAATTAAACTTCTAAGATAACGTAAAAAAAGATACAGTCGTTTATGCCGCAAAAACGTACATGTCGATACTCTCAAGGGAATCAAATTGTATAGGGTATTTCTTGTTGACCTAGAACTATGAAATTAATACCGCTACCATTGCCGCTTCGTGGGGTTCCGTTGACCGGGTCCGAATGAAAGGTTTTTGCTTGACTAGAATTTACCCGCATTGTTTTTGAGAACGCGATGTTGTAATTTTATAGGAGGGTATGTACTTGTTATTATTATTGTACTTTGTCAAAAAATTAAAACTTTCACTCGATTAAATGTTTTTCTTGGTAACAAGTTTTATGTTAACTACTCAAAATGAGGATTAAGAATATTTGATTTGATATTCTATGATATGATGAATATCGAAACAAAGTTTTTTTGTAACAAAAATCTATGATTTAAATTTATTCATAAGTAGTAGATAAGTATTCTGCGTATTGAAGATTCTACGTAATGATAATACGAGAAAAATTGTATGTGAAACTGTCTTCTATAAAACAACGTACAACCTTTAATTACAAATAATAGGTCTTTACCTATGAAATTGCCGTTTTGTATGAAAAAATTTAAACGAATTTTTTTCATGTATATTTTCTTGACGGGAGGCAACAAATTCTTCAAAGGCATTTTGTACTGCCTCTCGGGTATTGATTTTTTTTCCCGCCAAGAAGTTATCCAAATTCTTGAAAAAGTAGTAGTCTGTAGGCGCAAGGTCTGGTGAGTAGGGCGGATGACGGAGAGCTTCCAACCCCAGTTCTTGCAACTTGGAGACCGTCTGCTGTGCAGTATGAGGTCGCGCGTTGTCATGCAGGAGCAGCGGAGACGAGCGATTGACCAATGCTGGTTGGAGATGTGCCAGCTTCTCCATCATTGTGTTCAGTTCTTCACAGTACACATCTGCAGTAATGCTCACCCCGTTTGGTAAGAAGCTGTGATGGATCACACCGGCGCTAGACCACCAAACAGTAACCATCACTTTTCTAGGGGTAACTTTTCGTTTAGGGCATTGTTTAGGTGCTAAACCAGGATCCGACCAACTTGCTGAGCGCTTGCGGTTATCAAACAGAATCCATTTTTCATCGCAGGTAACACTGCGGTTCAAAATTCCTTCATTTGTGTGTCTGTTGAGCAGTGCAAGGCACGTCTCGACGCGTACTTCGCGCTGGCGATCATTGAGTTCGTGGGGCACCCATTTGTCAAGCTTTTTTACCTTTCCAATTTGACGCAAATGGACCAATATTGTTTTGACGCTAACGTCGAAAGCTGCTGCTAATTCAGCCGTAGATTGTGTATCATCAGCTTCCACAATCGCCTTTAATTCGTCATTGTCGACCAAAGTCTTCGGACGACCGCGAGGTTCATTTTTCAGGTCGAAATTTCAAGAACGGAAGCGAGCACACCAATAACAGGTGGTGCGTTGGTTTGTAGTGTTAGCTCCGTAAACGTCGTTGATGTTGCGTGCCGCTTGTGCCGCGTTGCTGCCACGACGGTATTCATATTCCATAATTACTCGAATTTTTAACGTATCCACGATGACGAAAAAGATTGAAATGCGATGAAAATGTAACACTAATCAATAAACACATGACTACTTTTGGAAAAAAAAACATGTTTTTAAAATAAAACTAATTTGAAATTAGAATTCTTAGCCAAACAAAAATTATTTTGATTTGAAATGGTCAGTACTGCAGAACGGCAATTTCATAGGTAAAGACCTAATATTAGGTAAAGACCTAATATATAGTTTTCAGACATTTTCCTATACTTGTAGTATAAGACCGTATTACTTACTTGCCGGACACTGAAACGGTTTCATATAATCTTGGGACTAGATGTAAAAGGATGAGAGTGGTATCAATCAATAGAATATAAACCAATCATTGAAAACGATGTGGATTTTGGCAATCTGAGAGCCGAGTTATAAGAGACTAGTTGACCCACGCAACTTTGTTTGCGTCACAATTTTCATTACTGCTCCGCTGCTATTGGTCTTAGTGTGATGATATTCAGCCTATAGCCTTCCTCGATAAATGGGCTATCCAACACTGATAGAATTTTTCAAATCGGACCAGTGCTTCCTGAGATTAGCGCGTTCAAGTAAACAAACAAACAAACTCTTCAGCTTTATATATTAGTATAGATTTATTAAATTTCCATGTCACAGTTTTGTTTACCGCACTCCTCCGAAACGGCTTGACCGATTCTTATGAAATTTTGTGTGCATATTCAGTAGATCTGAGAATCGGCTACTATCTATTTTTTTTTTGTAGGTTAGGGTAGGTCGGGTAGGGCAGGTAGGGTAGGGTAGGTCGTGCGTCAGTTTCAAAATAATGCACGATTAACGAACCAGAAGAAATCAGAGATTTAATGAATTTGGACCTTCGCAGATACTTTTTAAGAGCTTTTAGAAACCGAAACTAATGAACTACAACGCTGTTTATAAATCGTATGAGGGTCCAGTGGTATTGCAACGCCATCTATCGACAATTTCGTAAACTGACAAAATATTTGGCAGCGGAAGACTTTAAATAAGAACGTATGTTACAACAAATAACGATAAGGTATTAAACAGTTTATCAAATAACTTAACAATTTGTAACTTAACAATGTGTTGTTTGTTTGGTATTTTATTTTTTGTCAATAGATGGCGCTCGGACTAATCAGAATACATTAGGAAGTTTCCTACCAAACGTAAAAATTCAATATCTTTTGATTTTGCGGGTTGATTTTAATGAAGTTATCGCTAAATGTTACTAAGGAAAATACTTTTTTAATACCTAGTTTTAGAATCCAATCAGTAGTTTATTACGCTCGATAATTGACTAAGTACTTTAAATAAAGACTATATTTTTAATGATTTAATTACAAATGTATACTTAGTTTTTGGACTTTTCCCTATACCTGTAGTATAAAACGGTATTACTTGCCAAATTTTATAGTTCTAGGTCAACGGGAAATACCCTATGAATTTTGATTCCCTTGAGAGAATTGTTATATTCGTTTTTTGCTGCATAAACGGCCGTATCTTTTTTGTATGTTAACTTACATTATAACTATGGTTTTTGCACAGTTTCAAGTGACCGTAGACCTGAGTATATGGTTTAAAATGCAACTCGATACCTTTCTCGCGTTCCCGAAATAAAGGGTCCTTGACAGACAGACGGACGGACAATAAAGTGATCCTATAAGGGTTCCATTTTTTCCTTTTGAGATATGGAACCCTAAAAACTAAAAAATATGGTAACGATTTCACACGTTGATTCATAAAGCCACTTTTTTTTTACCATGTCCTTTGTACGGAACCCTCGTTAGGCGAGTAGGTAGCTACGACTTACACTTGTCCGGTTTTTTTTTGGTTTGGAACTGGCTGTATTTTTTTGTAAAAAAGGTTTTATCGCTGAAAAAAAATTTATGTCCGTCAGTATGATTTCGAAAAAAAAACAACGGTTAGCACTCCGGGAGTGCCAGCAGAAGTGAAAACTTGAATACGTGCTTCTCTCCCTCCATCTTACGAATTTTCGATCAGGTCACGTGTCCTGACGCGATTTTACATTTTTTACCCATCACAAAAAGTGCAAAACGCCGCTAAAGATGTTTTCCCTTTAAAATATGGACACCTGCATATTTATTGTTTTTTCGTAAACATAAACTACACTTTTTACTAAAAAATGACGTCAACAAGTCTCATTGTTGAACTTTGACGCGCTTTATCAATTTTTATCGAAATGAAATGACAAAAAACAAGTGTCCAATATTTTTTGAAAATCTCACGGATGGACTAAATACAATTATTATTTTTCTATCTATGAAAATACCCAATTTCTTACGTTGAGTTCAATATTATAAGTCCCATGTCATGTATTGTATGTTAGAATAACAATGAAACCAGAACCAAATCAATTTCTAGCAAATTATATTATGTGCTCCAAAAGAAGGCTTACCTGAGCATTGCACATGGTTATGACAATAAGTTTCCGGAGGCGCACTGAGCACTGTCCCTGGCAGTTGTACCACCCAGAGAAATATATCGCCGTGCCCAGGTGGGAGGCCTGAAACACAAGCCACGCTATTTACGATATATTTAGATAGCTTTTGGATAGCTCCAATCGCAGGGAAAAAAAAAAGAAGTTCAAACAGCGTGCTTTGGTATGGCATGTGGGATGCCATTAAGCGTCAATTTCAGTTGACTCCCAGTGGCACAGACGTGTGCCGTTGCTGATGATAAAATCAACACGCGTGGGATGGTCGTTCAAACAGTTCCGGAGTGGTCGATGATAGGTAGGTAGGGCAATGGGACTCCGAGCTCTTCTCTACATCAAAATCAGTTGGGTGATTGAAATTAGATGATTTTGTTATATTTTCCCGATAACACCAGGGTTGTTCTTTAATCCAGGATTTTGACCTTTTCATATAAAACCTATTTCTGGAGACAATAAACGTTATTCTATTCTTTTCAATTCGATTCTATTTATGTGGTTTTCGGGTTCGCTATAACGAAAAAGCGCTCGAATAAAAGTTCCGAGTTTGCGCCAAGGATGCACATATTTTTTTAACATGCTCAAGTTATTTTTTGTAAAATACTGTATTTTTCATTTTTTTTCGTTAAATGGTGTCATGGTTCTGGGGGCAATAACTAGTAATATACTAAAAACTAAATAAAAAAGAAATATATTGTAGGTCACTAGTTTTTAGGGTTTCGTTCTTCTTCTTTACTTGCGTTACACTCTTGACAGAGTGGTCTTGATCGTGTCTACAGGGGTAGTAGCTCGCTTCCACTCGTCGCGCATCGCTGCCTTTTTGGAACATTCATGGAGAGGTCCACCCAGTGCCGATTTTATCTGGTCCGTCTACCTCATGGGTGACCTGCCTCTGACCCAGCAATCAGTTAATGATTCATGTAATGAGTCATCGACTGATTGTCTGACTGATTGACGCGATACGTGTCCGTAGAAGGTGAGTATACGAGAATGCACTAAAGACGATAGAAGCTGTTTGATGCAGAGTTCTTGGAGTATGGGTTGGTTGGTACGGAACTCTGTCCACATTACTCCAAGCATTCTTCTCCAACACCACATCTCCAGAGCATCTATACTCTTCTTCTCACTTTCTCGCAGGGTCCACGTCTCTGCAGCGTAGGAAAATTGGGAACACTAACGCTCGCACCAGCTAGGTTTTAGTGGCTTTGGTGATGTTGCGGTTTTTCTAGATCTTTCTCATCTTATCCATGGCGGATTTTGATATAGCCATGCGTCGGTTAATCTCATCAGCACATCCTCCATTGTTGGTGATCAATGCTCCCAAGTATGTGTATGATTGTACTACTTCACAGTTCGCGATTTCAGTAACTTCCGGTAAGTTGTTATTGACACGATCTACAATCATCATTTTGGTCTTTGTTCGGTTGATTTTGATTTAAAACTCGATGCTGTCGGTCTCTATTTTATGGAGCAGGCTTTCGATGTGACTGACACTTGTAGCGAACAAGGTGGTGTCGTCCACATACAAAAAAAATGATATCTTTAATCGCAACACCGTCTCTTCAAGGGTGATTCTCATTATAAGTTCTGTGTAGATGTTGAACAGCAGAGGGGAGATAATACACCCCTGTCGTACTCCTGCAGCACGAGGGAATCTGCTTGAAATTCTCACATCTGTTCTAACAGAAGCAGTCCTGCTCTCATAGAGGCGCCTTAAGAGATGTACGAGGTGTTTTGGGGTACCCATTTCCGGCAGAGTTTTCCCAGAGTTTAGGCCATTTCATAGAATCGAATGCTTTCGAAAAGTAAACAAAACATATGATGATCGGTTTGTTGAACTCCCGGGCTTTCTCGATTAAGTATTTGGCGCACTATCAGGATTTGCTCACGAGTACCCTTCCCTTTCACGAAACCAGCTTGTTCAGGGACAATCTCTTTGGACAAATACGATTTGAGACGTTCGTTTATAATGTGAAGTAGGATTTTACTTGCATGTGTAATAAGCGCAATGAGTCGATAATTATTGCACTTCTTGGTGGATCCTTTCTTGTAAAGAGGAACAAAAACAGTATTTCCGCGATTTAGCTCAGATACGCCTAGCACTAGAAAGTTGGAATTTGGTAGGGGTAAATAAGATATACATATTATTCACTCCGACGAAGTGGTAAAATTAAATCTTGTAAAAAATTTTTTTTAGGGACCATTATGGGGGGCAAGGTAAAGAAGCGATCATTTTTTTGTTCATTGTCTATCCCATTGTTTGGGGTGTTGTCGTTAAAAATATTGAGGGTGTGCGACAACCATTTTTTCATCCAAGTATCCGTTTTGTTGTTAAAAAGACTTTGTTTCAATGTAATAAGGTGCGAGGTTCTCTCTAATGTATAATGTATAATATCTCTCTAAGTTATTGTTCATGATTAACGAGGAGTAAAAATAAACGTTTCCACAAAAACTAAGCACTATTTCATTTATATTTTATCTGGTTATGGGCCCAGGTCACTAACCAATTTGAGAGAATAAATATTTGCAAAGAAATACTGTAGTACAAAAAGACAATAAGACGTGTGTAGTGGTAGCCATTTTGAGGTAAAGCCGAGAAGGAATTTACTTGTTCGAAATATTTGAACAAGGCAAGAAAGCCTACAGGATGGAGGATTACAGTAAATCATGGAGTCCATGCAGAACAGTTAAATCAGCCAAGTTATGAAACTGGAAGGTTCCAAGAATTTGAACATATGGAAATTTCAAACGTCTGTGATACTGCGCGGTCAAGGTCTTTATAAAATAGTGGATGGAACTGCGGTTAAACATGAGGATAAAGCACAACGCAATTGTTGGGAAACTCAAGATGCGAAAGCGCAAACGTTGCTGGTTACAAAAATATCAGAAGAAGTAATGTTGCATATCATCTCATGTGACACCTCTGCAAGTATGTGGCGAAAATTGCTAAGTGTGTATGAACAAAAATCGGAAACATGCATTCATATAGTCCAACAACGCTTTTTTCAATTTAAGTACGATGAAGGTTCAGACATGTCTGTGTTTCTATCAAAAATACAAGAAATGCAGAAACAATTGAAACAGCTCGGCATAGCAATATCCGACAAGTTTGTTATCACAAAGATTCTGATGTCTTTACCAGAGAATTATAAGCACTTTGTCTCAGCATGGGAGTTTGCTCCAGATGAAAAACAGACGTTCGCTAATCTAGTTGCTTGGGTTGCTAGTTGATAGTAGAAGAGATAATTAAAGAAAAAGGTGGAAATGCGCAATCGTCGGCAGCGTTTGTGGCTAAAATGTAAACAAGAAAAATGTTAAGTGCTTTAAGTGCAATAAACTTGGACATTATCAAAGTGATTGTAGGTATAATACGGACAACAATAATTCTCGTAACAAAGATCATCGTCTGGGTGTAAAATGTTATTACTGTAATAAACCATTTAAAAAGTCAGTGCCGTTTTAAAAAGGACAAAGAAAGTAATGCATTTTTAGTGATAGACAGGAAAAGTGAATCCGGAGTATATTTTAATAAAACAAAATAGTTGGAGGATTCGGTTGCGAGCGAGGATATTATGTGCTGTGACTTCGAATTGTTTACTTCATATTCTGTCGTAAAAGATAATCAGTAATTATAGGAAACGGAACGCAAATCAATGTCAAAGGTTGCGGACAGGTGGCAGTGCAAGTTTGGAACGCAAACGAATGGATAGACACTACCATAGATAATGTACTTCATGTTCCCGAGTTTTTTTTTCTTTTTTTGTCTTGTTTTATAATGCAATCTGTCCATGTATTAACATTCAGCATATTTTGTGTTGAGCTATTGCTAAAGCAATAGCTTAACACAAAATAACTACTGACTAAAGACTAAAGTCATGCTTGGTATGCGCCCAGCGGTACATCCACTTCAATCTGGTCTATCGTATGTCAGCTGTCATAGTATCAGGTCTTGTGGGGTTTGTCTTTTAAGCCTCCTGAATGTTTTTGTTTTCATCAAGTTTGATGCCAGTTTATTGGGATGAGCAGTAATCCTATTCTTGTAGGCTCTAACTTGCGCTTGATAGAGTTTAAGCAGCTGTTTCGGCGTGAAGTATCGTCTCACCTTTGCTAGAATCCTTAGCTTCTTTGCAGCCACATGAGCTTTTGCCTCTATGTAAGGGCCAAAATTGAGAGTAGATGTTAATGTAACCCCAAGAAGCTCAAGTTGGTCGGATATCGGCACGGTTGCACCTCGGAAAGATAGAGCTGGGTGGAATTGGCTCCTTTTGGCGGAAAATAGACACGCTTGGGTCTTAGCAGCATTGAACTTGACCAAATTGGCATCGCCCCATTCAGAGACAGCCTGTAAGGACACGTTCAAGCGCTCAACTATTGCCTCTCGGAGAGACCGGATCTGCGACCCACCAGCTCGTGCGTCGGACACGTATCTCTCAGCAACAGTGCTGTCGTCTGCATACCCAAAGGTACCGGGTTTAAGCAGAACATTAATATGCAGCAAGAACAGTATTACCGAAAGCACCGACCCCTGAGGAACCCCAGCATTAATATCCAGCAGTCCAGACGAGCAGCCATCTATGACCACTCGGATAGACCGATCCCTTAGGAAATCTGCGATCCAATCACACAAACCGGCGGGCAGACCGAAGGAAGGAAGCTTACCCATAAGGCTATCGTGCCAGACCCTGTCGAAGGCCTTCGAGATGTCAAGGGAGACCGCTAGTGCCTCCCCGTGATTCTCTATGGCCTCACTCCAGATGTGAATGGCATACGCTAGAAGATCCCCAGTTGACCGATTTCGGCGGAACCCTGCCTGGTCGAAAGCCTGTGATATATCTAGGAAGGCAGCCGAGCAGTATTTTTTTTCATCATATGGTTCATGACTTTTTTCGCCGTTCGTCTTGTCGTTCGATGATGGAACGGGCTTGGCGGAATTAAATTATGCAATTCCGTCGCACATTCCCAGAAATTCAACCGGTAAAAAATCGACAGGCTAGCAACTCGTCGTCGATGTTCAAGACTTTGCAGCTTCGTCGCGACGAGCTTTTCATTGCCGATGATCCTCTTGGCTCGTTTCTCAATTGACTCAAGGGCATCAAGTTGGTATCCGGCAGATCCATCCCAAAAATGAGAGCAGTATTCCATACACGATCGAACTTGCGCTTGATAGAGTTTAAGCAGCTGTTTCGGCGTGAAGTATCGTCTCACCTTTGCTAGAATCCTCAGCTTCTTTGCAGCCACATGAGCTTTTGCCTCTATGTAAGGGCCAAAATTGAGAGTAGATGTTAATGTAACCCCAAGAAGCTCAAGTTGGTCGGATATCGGCACGGTTGCACCTCGGAAAGATAGAGCTGGGTGGAATTGGCTCCTTTTGGCGGAAAATAGACACGCTTGGGTCTTAGCAGCATTGAACTTGACCAGATTAGCATCGCCCCATTTAGAGACAGCCTAAGGACACGTTCAAGCGCTCAACTATTGCCTCTCGGAGAGAACGGATCTGCGACCCACCAGCTCGTGCGTCGGACACGTATCTCTCAGCAACAGTGCTGTCGTCTGCATACCCAAAGGTACCGGGCTTAAGCAGATCATTAATATGCAGCAAGAACAGTATTGCCGA
The DNA here is from genome assembly GCA_950371165.1 of Lacanobia oleracea. Taxonomy (NCBI): domain Eukaryota; kingdom Metazoa; phylum Arthropoda; class Insecta; order Lepidoptera; family Noctuidae; genus Lacanobia; species Lacanobia oleracea. The sequence goes on from OX493387.1 coordinate 1,987,037, forward strand.
AAGCACCGACCCCTGAGGAACCCCAGCATTAATATCCAGCAGTCCAGACGAGCAGCCATCTATGACCACTCGGATAGACCGATCCCTTAGGAAATCTGCGATCCAATCACACAAACCGGCGGGCAGACCGAAGGAAGGAAGCTTACCCATAAGGCTATCGTGCCAGACCCTGTCGAAGGCCTTCGAGATGTCAAGGGAGACCGCTAGTGCCTCCCCGTGCTTCTCTATGGCCTCACTCCAGATTTGAATGGCATACGCTAGAAGATCCCCAGTTGACCGATTTCGGCGGAACCCGTATTGACGATCACTAAGAATATCCTTCGCTTCCAGGAACGCCAGGAGCTTATGATTCAGCACGCGTTCCGTAGTCTTACAGAGTATGGACGTTACCGAGATGGGTCTATAATTCGACGGGTCAGCTTGACTACCCTTCTTGGGCACGGGCTGCACGTTAGCTTGCTTCCAAGCCTTCGGCACTTTTCCAGTCTCAATCGAAAGACGAAATAGGCGTGTCAAGTTCGGAGACAACGAAGGCGCACAAGTCTTCAGAACAATTGCCGGTATCCCGTCGGAACCACTAGCCTTGTTCACGTCTAGGTTACGCAGTACCCTACGGACGTCCTTCTGATGAATGCGAATGTTCGACAGACTCGACTCGCATCCACCAGGAGAAGCAGGGGCCGTCGCGCCACCAGAATCCAGACGTGAAGATTCCGCAAACAAAGAAGCAAACAAGTTCGCTTTCTCCTCAGCGGAAAGGGCTAGCGTCCCGTCGGGTCTCAGCAGTGGTGGTAGTGAGTGGCGGCAGAAGTTCGATTCGACCGACTTAGCCAGGGACCAAAAAGCCTTGCTACCTGCTGGGTATGAAGCAAGTTTATTCCCTATTCGGCTAATGTGGTCAAACCGAGCCCTCCGCAACACTTTCTTGCAGGACTTGGCAGCCCTGTTGAAGACTCACGTAATTTGCTTTACACGTACGAGCGTCGACCCATGCTAGGTACGCCGCGCGATCTTAAGCGCATCAGCGCGATTGCACTGGAACAACTATTTCGACCTAGCTCCTCTGAATTGGCTACACTGAGCATCGTACCGGAGCGCAGCTAAGCCGCTTGGCGGTACGTCTTTGCCCAGTGGGTGGTCACAAGCCGTCGGCCGAAGTCTACCACCGGTTAGTGTCACCTGATTAGCACCACCCGGGGACCACGTGTAGGGTCTAAAATTAGGTATTCTCCTACGGACGCGGGTGACTCGGCCCCCGAAATACTACGCATGGCGGACGTGCCGCGAATATAAAGTATAATATTGTATTGTGAGAATAACAGCCGCACGGGTCGATCTTCAAGGTTAAGCAACGCTTGCCAAGGTTGATCTGTGGATGGGTGACCATCTTAACATACCGAGTTTCCTCCGTGCCTCGGAAAGCACGTTAAGCCGTTGGTCCCGGCTTTTTTTTTATGGGACAAGCCCGCCACACATTCCCAACCACTGCAACTCCTGAAAGCCAGAATCAACAGTGGCGACCACCAGAAAAACGCCAAGCCAATGAAACCCGACGAGTCCCGGAGAAACGATTCAACTGTCTTGGATCCTGCAACGAAATTAATCAGAAAAGTACAGCGGAGGAGTAGGAAAAAAAATGTATATAATTTCCACTTCCCTCCGTATCAAGCAGGAGACAGAATAGAACTAGGCCAATAGGCACCAAGGGACAAATACAACTGGGTTAAGCCCAGTTGCCAAGCACCACGGATTATATCTTACCACCTAAACTAATGGGTCCTAAATTGTGAGCTACTTTTGATTCCAGTAATAGGTATGGCAAAATCGTCTGAACGCACGGAAATTTGTTCTGGTTTCAACAAGGTCCGTATAGTAAACTACCCCAGATGTAACCTTAATACTATCTAACATAATATTGTGTTCAGTTTGCCAAAGACTACACTCCCATAATAAGATGTGATGTGCGGATTGTTCGTATTCATGGTCAGCTGTAGAACATTGACATAAAGGCGAGGCCACAAGCTTAAAGGAAAATAATTTACTCTTAAAATTATGACTCTTTAAATGATGCCATGACCTGTGAGAAATTGGGCAACACAGTGATCCACCTCCAGCCATGTCCTGTCCAGCCGCTCACGAACAGATGGAAAAAATTGGTGGAGGTGACGGCCTTTGATGGAATTTTCCCATCTACATTGCCACTCGGATAAAAGTTCCTCCCAGATATCAGTCTGGGGTTTTAGTAATCTAGAGATCTTAGTACGGCCGCGTTGCGGTAAGAACTCTGGGTCCGTAATCTTTCTAGCGTAGTAGTACATTGCAGCACGCCGCTGCACTTCTAGATCGACTGGGAGAACACCCGCAGGCACTGGTAAGGCTTCAGTACTAACCGTCCTATACGCCTTGCATAAGAATATCAAAGCCAAACGCTGGCTTTGAAGCAATTTACGTCGTACCGCACCTATGGTGGCCCTATCGGCCCAGACATGTGCCCCGTAGCACATACAACCCAAGTAGGTAGCCCCATAAATAGTTTTTAAGGTTTGAAAAGATAGACCCCAAGTAGCTTTGGATATTCTCGTCAAGGCGTAGAAGTTCTTTTTTGCTTTCTCCAGTCCAGTCCAGTCTTGCCATGAAGTACCGTGTTACCCAGTTAATGGGTTGTGGAGGTCTGGTAGGCAGCCGCTCCTCGTAAAATACTGGTATTCAGCTAAATCCGGCTTGACTGGAAGCCGACCCCAATATAGTTGGGAAAAGGCTAGGCAGATGATGATTGTATTGTGAGAAAAGCATAAATTCCGTGTGTGCACGACGATATAGTGCACAAAGACATTTTTCGCGTGTGCTAAGCGAAATATAGCACGAAGAAGCCCCCATTTTTATAAAAACATCTCGAAAAGGACGAGATGTTAACGATGTTTATTTATTTATTTAAACTTCATGTACAATAGTGTTACATAGGCGGACTTAATGCAACAAGGCATTCTCTACCAGTCAACCTTTGGGTTTTTTTTTTACCTTTGGTTTTTATGTTCAGGCGCTAGATGTATGGACGCCTGGAAAAAAAGCTATATATGTGAAAAATGTCAATGTCAATGTGCTTCGAAGAGTTCTTAGCCGAATTCAGGCTCGTCGCTATCGAAAGCGAGTGGCGAGAAGCCGATTATTTTTTGATTTTGGGCGAGTTTTTGCAAAGTGCTGCAAAATATTTTAAAATACGATATACCATGACGGTATTGACTTTGCGTTGCTATGCGACACAATAAGAAAAGAATTCCCGTGCAAATGCATTTCGTGTAAACGACGGTCATTAGAAGGTTTCGTTTATGTCAAAAAGACGTCGCTGAAGTGTCTGATGAATGCGGACAGCAGGAATATGTGAATGTAGAAAATGATACACCCTTATATTCTAGCATGAAAATTGAAGACCCGCAAATTCAAAACCTTGATGACAATGATGACGATGTAGAGCAGAGCTGTGGAGAGAGCAGCCTATTCGAGGACGAGATAGAAGCGGATATGACGGATGAACAGAAAGAACCCGGTGTATCCATTCCACTACTTATTCCCAGTTTGATTCCAGAATATCAAGCGATTTTGTTGTCTGAACCTGTATGTGATCTCCATGACGAATCAGTCGTCAGTAGTAGCGAAATAGATCACATGTTGGATGATGCCCAAGTTGAGGAGGCTACCACACAGGAAGACCCTAAGGAAGCGGAACTTCCCATGTCTTTCAATAATCTCTCTAACATATCAGTTTTATTTAGTACGAAAATTTTATACACAAACGCACAGACACAGCTAACCCAAGCTATTAGTAAGTCCTTGAATGTTACTAACAAAATTTCTCTTCTTGCCCAAACTAAAAAGAAAACAAGGGTTGGAAGAAAAAAATTAAGATTTATATACACATTTATATATATAAAGGAAATCGTACACATCAAATCATATAAAACATTATACTAACGATTTGATAGTTCAGCAGCCTTTAATCTGTATATGGAGATATTTTAGAAACAAATATGAAACTATTATACACAATTATAAGGTCAGGAAACGTTTTATTTTGAAGATTTTATACTTCGAAATTCCACTTTATCATACACTTCGAAATTCCACTTCATCATACTTGCAAGATTTATATAATGTTATTTATTTTCATATTATCTGCTGATCTCATAATATATACCTAGTTTTATTTATTTTTATAGCAGCGAAACACAAAGGATTGACTTGTATTATTTCAGTCATAGGTAGACGTGACAACAAAAATAAAACAATTTGTCATATTGTGTCAAAAGAAATAAAACCATTATTCTTTCATATAAAACCTGTAAAGATTAAATTAAATAAGGTTTTAGTTAAGGTTCATGTAAATAGGTTGAAACCATTTAATTTTAAAGAATATTTATGGTAGTAGAAAAAGTATGATGTCAAAGCAGATGTAAATTGGATTCTCGTCTTCATCCAAAGACATTAAATGTATACTACCCAGTAGACAGGACATAGCGAACAAAATCGTAATCCGATAGTTATGTTCAGTGGTCATAAGTCGCTCAGTCACCTCTGCACGTCAAGTCGTATTTATGACCGTTTTATCCACCAAAATAAAAACATTTTCTGCGAAATTATGCCGAGGTGCGCAATATTCTATTGCAAATCTCGTTATGGTAAAAAAACTGGACCTAACTTCAGTTTATTTTCGTAAATATTTTTTATACTTACACTTATATTATTAACTCTTAGTGTTTTCCTGCACAACATCAGCAACGCTGATGATAATGGTGTATTTACTACACTTATGTGTGTTCGCTATATACCATATTTTAATTTAATTTAATTAAACTTCGATTTGTTGCAAAGTTCAACCCCGGTGCAAATGTTCACAACAAATCTAAAACGCAGAAGTTCACAAAATTTGATGGGGACGCAAGATTTGGCGTAATATTTTATTTTAAATTGGTTATTCATTAGTCATTAATGTAAAAATTGTTTGGTATCAATAACTTTCCAAACTGTCTGTATCTCATTATATTAATACCAGCTAATTAATGTCCCGCTGCAGGGCAAAGACAAAAAAGATACGACCATTGATAACCACGTCATTTGGTTATCTTTGTGCAACAAAATATTGCGCGAAAATTTTGTTTACTTGCGGTGTCTCCTCTAGTTTACTTTTCATGGATCACTGACCATACCTAATAAATTATATTATTAATTTGCATACAAAAAGAATTGTCTAAATAAATAATTTATAACACACGTGCTCAAAAAATGCATTTACGAAACCTGTATAAGTTCGAAAATTAAAAATTACGCACCATACAATGGAGTGTGCGGTAAAATAGGTACTCTCCTCACCTTAGTACCTACTTTGTCGCACGCTCCATACAACGGAGCATGCGGTAAAGTAGCTACTTACGTACCGTGCGTATCCATATGGTTATTTTTTTTATTTCCAAAAAATATATGCAAGGTTTTCCACCAAGGAGTTTCGTAGAATACGAGAATAAGAAAGTTCAGAATTTCCAATGCTTCCTTATATTTTTCAATATTACTTACTTTCCACTGCGGGAGAATAGCGAATACAACAGATTAAACATGACCCCCACATAAAACTAAAGCTCATTCATTTTAAATAGGTAAGTACTTTAAATTCATCTTAATTAAAAATGGAACATCTGAAAACTAATGCTCATATTCATTCCAAGTATTTTGAAGTACAGTTTTAAAAATATAATATCATCAAAATAATAAAAGATAACAGTTAATAAACTGAATGAACTTTTGTCTCGATCTATACTAATATATAAAGCTGAAGAGTTTGTTTGTTTGTTTGTTTACTTGAACGCGCTAATCCCAGGAACTACTGGTCCGATTTGAAAAAATCTTCATCACGCTAAGACTAATAGGAGCAGAGCAATAATGGAAATTGTGACGCAGACGAAGTTGTGCGGGTCAACTAGTTTAATACTAAAGAGAAAATGAGACAAAGATGAGACGACGATGTAGTTCTAATTTTAAATTTGCAAATGCGTGCCATTTTAATACTGCAATTTTTCGACTGATATCTAAAAACAAGAAGTTTGTCTTATTACCTATTGTAGTGTTTCTCGCAAATGTGTTGTAAAACGTTGTATGATAGACGTGCCGATATTGGTATTTACAAACTCGAGACTATGTTAAGCCCTCGATTGCTTCTCGGGCTTTCATTCGTCCACTCGTTTGTAAAAAACAACTTACTACAATCATTTCATAACTACAAAGAAATTACTGCATTTTATTACTGTCCTAATGTTTCGCAATCTGTTTTAATGTATTCAAATGTAAAGAAAAAAAAATAACTTCTACTATCGAAAGTCGATATCTCTAAATGGTAGGTAACATCTCTAGCACACACTGGTCACCTACCGGGCGATAGCTGAATTCAAAAATTTTAATGTCAAAATTCAAAATGTAATGTATATATTCGCTATTCAGAGCTAGTGGCGTCACTGAGCCATGGGATCACAGTTTTTCTATGACATTACTTCTGACAGCCGCTCTATTTATCTTTAATCTCTTTGTCTTCATCGAAACAAAAACATTATTTTGGTTTGGTATGTTGAATAATTTTTAATCAAGGTTTATTTTTCATGTAATATTCCAAGAAGGACATGTACGTTGATCGACGACTTCGAGGGCGCTCCCAGACTACAAAGAGCGCGTTAATAAAATTGATTAGCTAGGCTGAACTCATTCCAGTGGTGTTAGAGTTAGAGTTTTCGCGTTCAGTTTAACGCCATTGAAGGACTCCATCGGCGGTAATACTGACTTTGCATACGAGGTATAGCCTACGCAAGGAGTGGCTAGTTGTCACCATTGGTTGAGCTATTTATGGAGGCAGTTAATTTCAGTTCTTATGAATTATGATTGCTAGAGTAAGTTCAAAGTTAAAATTTAAAAATTTTGACGGAGTAGACCTACGCTTATCGTTAACCACGTAGATTAATTAGGGTAAATCTTATCAAATCAATCACTTCTGGATGGATGTGAATTGTCACATCGATTTTGTTTACGTACGGTGATGTGTTGCAGGTTTTTGTGGCGTTTTGCTGCAGCAGGGCTTCAGCATGACTTCATTAATATATCGCGCAAATGGCGCATAATGTTTTAAAGAATATTGCCCAACGCAGGACATGACTGAAGCTGCTTCTACAGAAGCATACGCCCACCTGTCAACGAAGAGTCGCCACTTAGGCAGGGAACCCTGGTTAGGAGTAGGTAGGTGCCTAACTATTCCAAGGCTGGGAATGTATGATTACAAGAAATCATTCTTAGTATCCTCCATTCTTAGGCGGGAAGCTCATGTAGAATATCCTCCTTGGAAAGTGCAACCTCAATAATATAAGTCTTAGAAGATTGAGGAAGATTTAGATTAGGTTTCAATTCAAATATAATAACTTAAGAATATGTTTGTTTTTTCTATGCGAGATTCTGTAAGAGATTTCTTGAGAGTACACGTAATATATAATTATCTTTAAAAGTTCCATCAGATTTTCATTTTTATACCGACTACCGCTACGTCCCTATCCTAGTACCTTACAGTATCTACTACGCTTAATAACAATTTCAAGAAACTAAGAGAAACCGCGATAAACAAGAAAACTCAATTTCATGTCGATTGATTAAACTATTAATTAAGTGTTAGGTAAGTTCCTACTTAATTATAGTTTTAATCATTAATTTTTTATGTCTAAGTGTTTGTTTTGCATACTTTGTCTTAGTAGAAGAGCTATAGTACTAGTTTTATCTTGATTGAATGTCAGAAAAAAAACAATTTATTTCAATTTCATCAATGTTTTGAGCGGGTTGAAGATTAAAATGAATGTCCAGATCACATTGGCTTTATTACTGGTAGCTTTCGTTGCTTCCCTCAATCATCACGGTTAGTATTAAACACCATTTTTAATTAGGTACGGTTACGGTTACGAATTTGATTTTCATGACTCGCTTTTCAATGTTCCATCGCAAAATTTACATGAGCATCACCTAATGCTACGTATTATTAAAAATACATATCATTAACGCGTTGTATTGTTCCACTGAGCTGAAAGGTACTCTGACAAAACTGGTCTCCAGGACTACTTATAGTCCCGCCGCCAGGTGTACTAGTGGTTGGTGGTCGGCCACCGTAAGCGGGAGCCTGCGGACGGCGAGCATTGGGTGGCTCGCCGTCTGATCAGAACCAGGCCCGGGTGGACGGCGCGCTGTGTTTCACGCGTGCCTCAAAGAGCTGTCAGCAAAAAAGACGGGGCCCGTTAGGGCCAGTGCCTGCTGGGGCTGCGGACTTCGTTCGAAAGAGGCACCGTGCCCTGGAACGCAAAGGGCACTGGGAGAAACGCGGATGGGTTTTAGTCAGTAAGAGTCTGACACTCCCTTCTGCTTCACCCAAAGCGGGAAGAGTCATTTGATGATTTCCCATCCTTAAAAAAAAAAAAGTTGTACTAGTGGTCGCAAGAGCTGGCGACGCTGCGTGACAGTGGGGCTTATTTAGCGGACAGGTGTATCACCAATCTGTGACGTAATGGCAGACACCAGCACCCCATGTCGTGCGGTGTTCCACAGGGCTCGGTCTTGGGCCCACCCCTGTGGAATATCGGTTACGACTGGGTGCTGAGGGGCGAGCTACCGCCGGGAGTGGTCCTGACGTGTTACGCTGACGACACGCTGGTCACTGCCCGGAGAAGCTTGTACAGGGACGCAGCGTTGCTAGCGACGGCCGCGGTCTCACAAGTTGTGAGCCGCATACGGCGCCTTGGCCTGGAGGTGGCCCTCAACAAGTCGGAGGCCATAGCCATTCATGACCCCCGGCGGGCACCGCCACCGGGATCGCACATAGTTGTTAGGGGGGCCCGTATCGCTGTCGAGTCCACCATGAAGTACCTGAGATTGGTGCTCGACAGCCGGTGGGATTTCGGCCCCCACTTCCGGCAGCTGGCGCCCAAGTTGTTGGGCGCGGCTGGGGCGCTGTCAACGCTGCTTCCCAATCGGGGGACCCGAGCACCGCCTGCAGTCGGTTGTACGTGGGGATCGTGCGATCGATAGCCCTGTATGGGGCCCCGATCTGGGCGGCTGACCTGACGGCCAGCACCATCACTGACAAGCCGCAGAGGGTGATGGCTGTCAGTCATGAGGGGTTATCGCACGATCTCTTACGAGGTGGCTTGCGTACTAGCCGGATCTCCACCCTGGGACCTGGAGGCAAAAGCCCTCGCGTCACTGCACCGGTGCGTGAAGACGCGCGGGCGCGCGGTCGACTGATGTAGTGGCACATTGAGTTGCGTCAGTTGCAGCTGCGCGAGGTCCTGGTGGCGGAATGGCGGGACAGGCTCTCACGCCCTCATCAGTGGTAGGCCTTGATCTCTCGCTGCCGACCGTAGTTCGTGCTATGGTCGACGGCGAGGAGTCCTGGGACGCGGTGGTATCCTTCTGCGAAATAGTTATCGCGCAGAAAGAGGCTGCGGAAAGGGAGAGGGAGATTTCGACCTCTCTTCCGGCCCACAACAGACGCACCGGGCGTCGAAGGAGGGCTTATGCTACCCTCTTCCGGCCCCCCTAACTGGGTCCAGGGGCGGCGGTCCTGGGGGTGGCTGTCGCCCCCATTCATACGACGTCGCAAGGGGAGTCAAACACCTCACTCCCCTCGCTGACCCGAGGTGGCCCGCAGAGGCGGGCCGGCACCAGTCGGGGATCGCGGAAAGCCAATTAAGTTCTCGCGATCCCCAGCGTTGGTGAGAGATGGAACGCCGGGGTGGTTTTAGTCAGTAAGAGTCTGACAGACACCTCCGCCCGCCCCAGGGCGGAGGACATCAATGAAGATTTCCCCCGTTTAAAAAAAAGAAAGGCATGTGTTGCAGCACCGTGCCGGTACACCAGGCACCGCAGGCTCCGCATTCGCCCTCCGGATGTGCAGGTCAGAGAAGCGGAGCTGTACGAGGAGTACAAAGTGGCGAAGGCCGCCCTCCGAGCGGGGATCCTGCAGGCCAAGGATCTGGCTCACAAGGAGATGCTGGAGTCTCTGAACGGGGACCCGTGGGGAAGACCCTACACAATGGTGCGGAATGAGGTCCGCACCTTGCCCTCCCCCCCCCCGTTAACGCAGTCTCCGGCCCCAGCTGGCGGAGGACGTGGTAAGCGTTCGGTAAGCTCCCCTCGCGAGGGGAGCTTACTCCCCTGCCTGCGGTGCCCGATGCGGACTACACCGATGACGACGATGACGATGCTCCTGAGGTGACTGAGGTAGACCTAAGAGTGGCGGTTAACAGTCTGAAGGCCAATAATACCGCCCTGGGACTCGATGGCTTACCTGGAAAAGCCTGGGTCCTGGCTATGGAGGCTCTCGGGCCTCGACTAAGAGGGTTCCTAAGCGCGTGCTTGGAGAGGGGCCAGTTCCCACTTCGTTGGAAGACCGGGAAAATGGTCCTCATTAAGAAGCCGGGGTACCCTGCGGATTCTCCGTCTGCATACCGGCCCATCGTGCTGCTCAATGAGGTGGGCAAGCTCTTTGAAAGAGTAATTGCAAACCGCCACGTCGAGCACCTAGTGAGGGTGGGGCCGGATCTGGCGGAGAACCAGTCGGTTACCGCACGACCCGCTCGACTGTGGACGCCATCATGCGTGTGAGGGCCCTCTCGACGGGAGACGCGGTCTCCCGGGGCAGGAGGCACTTCGATATCACCTTGTGCCGACCTACCTTCGTCGCGTAATCGAGGATTACGTGACGGACAGAGCCGAAATCTACCCCGGTCACCTGGGAGAGTGGAACCGGTGAGAGAAGTCGTGCCGGGTTCCACAGGGTTCCGTTCTGGGGCCGCCTTTGTGGGACATCGGCTACGACTGGGTGCTGCGCACCGACCTCCCTAGTGGTGTGTGTGGTGTCAGGGTGGTCTGCTACGCTTACGACACTCTGGAACTTGCGCAAGGGGGATCGCACCAGGCAGCGGCCGACGCTATGACACGCGGGGTTGCGATAGTCATTGAGAGGATCCGGCAGCTGGGCCTCGAGGTAGCCCTACACAAGTCCGAAGCCATGTGCTTTCATGGTTCTCAGAACAGGCTACCATCAGGATCCCAAATAACGGTAGGAGGGGTTCACATCGGCGTCGGATCGATGATGACGTACCTGGGTCACGTCCTTGACAGTCGGTGGAACTTCGTCGAGCATTTCCGACGTTTGGCTCCCAGACTGGGGTGAGCCGGGGCTGCCTTCAAGCGACTTCTGCCCAATCTAGGGGGTCCAAACGCCTCCTGCTGGAGGCTTTACGCAGCGATCGTGCGGTCCATGGCCCTTTATGGAGCGCCGGTGTGGGCGCTTACTTTGAGGAAGCGATCTGCCCGTTACCTCAACGCGTCTCAGAGGGTCATGGCCATCTGGCTGGCCTGGGGATACCGCACGGTCTCTAGCAAGGCGGCGAGCTTTCATGCCAGACTGCCGCCATGGGATCTAGAGGCGAGAGTTCTCGCGCTCATTTACGAATGGCACGTGGAGACGCAACGCCGGGGCGAGACTCCTCTGCCGTGGCAAATTGTAGCATGGCGGACGTAGCTCCGGCAGGATCTCATGGCAGTATGGAGACAACGACTGTCGCATACCAGCGCTGGGCACGCCACAGTTGCGGCGATAAATCCCCTCGTTGAGGAGTGGCTAGAGCGACGCCACAGCGTCCTAACCTTCCGCTTGACGCAGGTACTCACCGGACTTGTTTGTTTCGGGAGGTACCTGTTTCGAATATGGTGGGAGGATACACCCAGGTGTAAACACTGCGAGAATCACCCGGAGGACACGGTGGAGCATACGGTGGAGATCTGCCCTGCTTGGGTGGAGCACTGCCGTGCTCTGGTAGAGGCGATTGGCGGCGGCGATCTCTCGCGTCCGGCCCTGGTTCAAGCCATGGTCTGGAGCGAGGAGACATGGGAAGCGGTTAGCTTATTCTGTAAAGCAGTAATGCTAGCAATGGAGAAAGCCGAACGCGTGACAGAGAGGGAAACCTCACGCCCCAGCCACCGCAACAGAAGAAGACGCCCCGGGTGTGGGTCTGCGGACAGCGAGCAATGGGTGGCTCGATGTCTGATCAGAACCAGGCCCTTTAAACGCCAAGACTCCGCAATGTGGGTATGCGCCGAGATGTGGTCGCAGTGGACATGGGTCTCACCCCGTTGTCCATGGTTAAAAAGAACTGGCGAAAACCTGTGATACTTACCACAGATGACCGCAAGGAGCTATGGAAAAGCAAGGAGCTTCACGGGCGCTTCTATCGGGCTCTGCATGGATCCGATGTAGATTTTTCAGCGTCCGTGGCCTGGCTACGTTTCAGTGATCTCTTCGGGGAAACTGAAGGTTTTGTCTGTGCGATTATGGATGAAGTTATCTTGACGAATAACTACCAAATAACTACCTATTATGAAGGATGGGACGGTGGACGTATGTCGGGCATGCCACCGTCCGGGTGAGTTCATCAGACATATTATCTCTGGTTGTTCTCGTCTGGCTAACGGCGAGTACTTGCACAGGCACAACCAAGTGGCCAGGATTATCCATCAGAAACTTGCTTTGAAATAAAAACTCGTGAATTCTGAGGTATCGTATTACAAGTATGTGCCCGACACAATGATAATTAATGTTACCATACCCGCATGACGAGAACCTCGTGAAGGCTGAGAAAGAGAAACAAATCAAGTATCTCGACTTAGCACACGAGGGAATGTGGACTCAGCTGTCATTGTGCAATTTTTAAGATATGTTGAAAAATATAACATATAGGTATGTATATAAAAATGAATAAACGATAATAATAATAATAAAGCTTTATTAATTCCACACAATTACACAAATAAAAAAATAAATAAAATAACACATAACGATTAAAATTACAATTACATGCCATACACAACTAAAATACATTTTTACAATTATTAAAAAAATATAATTGATTCATAGGTTACAACAATAGTTGATTAAAAATAAAATTTATTCAAATAATGAAAGTAATGGGATAACTCAAAAATAATTGATTTATAAAAAAAAAAAACATATTGATTGTAATTGCCAGAATAAATTAATGAACATAAATTAATAATATTAATTAATTGCATGTAATAATTCTTAATTATTTTATTAGTAAACTGAGATCATTTCAGTGTGGATCCCCTTCGGGTAAAAGCCTCCTCCAAAGAATTTTAAGTTACTCTGTCTAATGCGGTGACAACCCAGTCACGACTAGCATTCTTTACAATCTCATCTTGCCATTGGGCGCACGGCCGGCCTCTGCTTCTGTAGCCTTTAGGATCTTTCAATTTGGTTGTCCTTAAAGTACATCGATCGTCGCAATACCTTGCAACATGCCCGGCCCACCTCCAATTAAGGCTTTGTGAAAAAGCGAGAGCATCGGTGACTAGTCTTACTGCGAATGCCAGTGTTTATTACTTTGTCGCTCATTTTGATATTTAAACAGCTTCTCTCCATAGCTCTTTGTGTTGTTTGAATTTTCTGTCTCACCTTGTTGTCGAAAATCTAGATCTGACATGGTACAATTGCAGTCTATTTCTTCTGTATTTCTGGTTTTCTTAAATGAGATTTGTTTCCCTAAATAAATGTAGACTTCGACGTATTCGAGCGGCATGTCATTAACTAAGATGGGGGTAGTCCTGCTGTTGGTCATGACTTTTATTTTGCTTAGATTCATCTCTAAGCCCACCGATTCGCTCACCGTTTGTAGATCGTTTACCATAGCATTTAGAGTTCCTTACGCTTTGCGGACAACATTGTAATTTTTTTAGCCGAAAATCCCAAGGATTAAACTATGTGTTATTTCAGGATGTGAACTACATGTATGCCAAATTTCATTCAAATTCCTTCAGCCACTTTTGCGTTATTGACGGACAAACATACAAACGTTCACATGTATAATATTAACTTAGTAGGATTAGGCTAAGAACTTCCTAATTTTTTATTAAAATAAAACAATGTATGCGTTGAAATATAAATAAGTATAATCTTGAAAAATATTAATGGTACCAAAATAACATTATATTACAACACCGGATTTTTTCACGCTTACAATTTGAAAACCGTCGTCACTGGACTTAATTGCCTTCATAAGCGCTTGTTTTGTCGCGGACGAAGTGCTATAATCAACTGATCGAGCCGCGGTCGGATGAGCCACCACACATGGCAATGGTGGACGGGATTCCATAATTGCTGGAGCAGTAGCTCCAGCAATTATGCAATTTCGTATGCGGACTCGTTGAAATTACGTTTGCCAAAAGTATTTGGCAAACGTAATTTCAACGAGTTCGCATACGAAATTTTACAATTGTTGTTATTGACCGGATTGGGATTGACAGTGTTATTCGACTTGATTTTATTGAATAGTGGACAAATTTGTAATTATTTCAGTTTATGTAATAAGTATAACTTACCTACTTACATATCAGGTGAGCTCAGAGATGTTTATCGTCTTACTAGTAATAGAAAACCCCAAACCGATGGGCCCATAACCGCCGAATTTACGTCAACCATGATCAAGGACAAACTTCTAACTAACATTAAAAAGTACAATCGGGACCATAAGACCAACCGACTTAACAGCTCACACGTTAAGATCGGGTAACAGTCCCATATTTATCTCCGAGAGCCTTACCACCAAAGCCAAGAGAGTTTACAAAGCAAGACGCCTATGCATATCTCTGGACATCACATGGCAAAGTCTATATTAAAAAGGAAGAGGGTGCGCCGGCAAAGAGAATATCACAGGAAATGGAATGATTTTGAAGGTCTGAAACAGCATAAAAAGTGACTAGAAAAACTTATCAACACCCAACAACGCGATCTGCCAAAAAAATTGGAGTCTCGCCTGAAAACTGCATGCCTTGTAAATTTTTCTTTAATTAACATAGTTTTAAGTGTTTTTCTCCTGTTTTTTATATTCCTGTACGCCTATACCAACACACTAAAACCAAACACAAACAAACACAAGTACGTTATATCTCTACTCACACAATACACGCAATCATTTCACACAACTACTAATAACAAACACAGTACACTTAATTCACTACATTCATTTTTATACATTTATTTAAATTTATCTCACTGTACTTTTTACATAACACTCACATATTTATCACTAGCCTATGCCCGCGGTTTTACCTACCTGGTACTGGGATTAACGGTAGCCCATGTGTTGTTCCAGGTTATAGACTATATGTGTGCCAAGTTTTCTTCATGGCCGTCCATCCGTTTTAGCGTGAAAGAGTAGCAACCATCCATCCATCCACCCATTGTCATATGTTTTCTCATTCTCACTATTAATAAGATAACTAAACGGTACTATACATGCTTAATTACATTGTGTTGGTTCAACTCCCCATCGATATCACAGATACTAAATTACGTAGGTACTAAACACCTAATGATGCCCTATTTTAATTTAAAAGTAATACTGATGAGAATTCTATTTTTAGTCCTCTTAGTTTTAAACCGTAAAATTCGATAATGCAAATAATGCTAATGATTTGTTAGAAAAATTTGATAAGGTTACTTTTTCAAATGTGATAAAATACATCCCTGATGAATGTGCCAAGCAACTGCCCGCCAACACGTGTTTGACTATTTTATCCCAAAACATCCGGAGCGTAAATGCTAATTATGCGGGGCTTTTAACTCTGTTGCAGAGAATTGAGGTACCCAGTGACGTGATTATTCTATCAGAATGTTGGCTCTCCCGCAACCCCGTCATTCCGATACTAGATGGATATATTTCTCATAAGTCATCAAAAACCTTTAATAAGAATGACGGAGTAATTGTATAATTATGTAAATAGTCTGTTAGCTAACGTGAAACTTAAAGAACCCGTCGTATCAGAAGCGAACTGTTTGACAGTCACGGTTGGAACTGATATAGCTATAATTAGCAGGTATGCATTTAAGGACCCCTCAAAATTTATACAATCTATGGATAGTGTTCTGTGTGACCTAAAGTCGTTTAGAAACATAATAATTATGGGAGACATAAGCATTGATATTTCACTCAACAATAAAGATGCTCTTGCACTGGACTATTTGGACGTATTAGCTCATCATGGACTTTTCCCAGGACACGTGTTGGAATCGCATGGATCTACATGTCTTGATCACGCCAACATAAAAACTTCTCTCTCCAGCATGGTCATGGTGCTGGAATCCACTCTCACAGATCACTTCTCAGTTTTACTCTCTTTTTCGTTAAGTAAAATAAAAATCCTAGACTCACATCAAATCAAAAAATAAATGAGGAAAAACTCGCCAATGACATTCGCAACATTTGTTTTGATGCCGTCTATAGAACGACAGATCCCCAATTTGGCTACTAAATATTAAATGGAACCACTTCTTCTAGCCTTAAAAAGGAGTACCAAAACTTTATCTGGTTCACGTAGACGCAGGCCGATTAAGCCCTGGATTACCCAAGGCTTACTCAAATGTATGCGCCATAGAGACACTTTGTATAAAAAGCTTAAAACAGACCCGTCAAATGAAGTCCTCGTGGTGACCTACAGACGGTACCCTAATTTTTGTACAAATCTGCTACGGAAAGCAAAAAGGGATTATGAGAGACTGCAATTTGAAAACAATTTGAAAAAGCAGGTAGAAATTCTAAGCAGCTTAAACTTTGGCGTGCTATCAAAAGTGTCACAAACATGGGTCAACAGAAGTCTCCAGCCCATGATCTCATAGCGAATAGTCACGATAGGCAGGACACAATAAATCAGATTAATGACTGTTTCGCAAACGTAGGGAGAAATCTAGCGGACAAAATACAAAGAGATCCTCGATCAATTTCGTTACCCGACCCCCAGAAGTAATCCCAACACAAATGGACAAATGAACAAGAGGTGGAACGCTTAATCCTTTCACATAAAAACGATTGTGCAGTCGGTTGGGACGGTCTTTCCTCTAGTTTTCTTAAAAAAAAAAAACATATAAATATTATTGTACCTCCACTGACATATGTTTGCAATCTGTGCCTCGATTCTGGTGTCTTTCGTGACTGGTTTAAGAAGGCTATTTTTCACCCTATTTTTAAGTCTGGCGACCGTGACCGTGTCGAAAACTATAGGCCTGTATCAGTTCTGCCTGCAATGTCCAAGATAATAAATGCAAGGCTAGTTGTATACCTAGAGGCACGCAATCTTTTGTCGGTTAACCAATTTGGCTTTCGAAAAAATCTACCTACTGCTGATGCTGTTCACAAATTGGTTAATCATATAGCTCAAGAACTTGACAACGGCAAGAAATGTGTTGCATTGTTCCTGTACCTCGCGAAGGCTTTCGATACGGTCTCGATTCCCATCTTACTATCTAAGCTCGAATGCCTGGGAATATGAGGCGCCCAGCTGTCCCTGTTTCGGAGCTATCTAACAAATATAACACAGAGCGCCAAAATTGGATCCTACTTCAGCTCAGATTTCAATATAGCTTTCGGTGTGCCACAGGGCAGTATTCTTGGCCCCAGTCTATTTTTAATCTACATGAATTATCTGTGTAGCCTCACTCTAGAAAGCGGCACAATGTTTTCGTATGCAGACGATACAGCACTTGTGTTTGCCTTGGACAGCTGGGAAGATGCATATCGCCTTGCTCAGAAGGGTTTCCATACGGTCAGCGAAAGGCTTAAGAGCAACTTGCTTACCCTGAACGTATCGAAAACGAAAATAATAAATTTTTCGGTTCGAAGTACCAATGTTTCTGCTATAAGATCACTGAACGTTACCGCCCAGTCGACACCGTCTTTTGATTGCAGCGTCGGTACTTGCACCCATGTTCGCTGTGACATTGAACGTGTCACCTCGATAAAGTATCTTGGCATCGTCATTGACTGCAACCTTACATTTAAAGAGTACATAACACACTTATCAAATAGGGTGCGCAAACTAATGTACATTTTTAAACAATTACGCAGTTCTGCAGATGCTGGTGTCATGAAAATGACTTACTTACCTCTAAGCTGGAACGTCTTGGCGTACGTGGCATATTACTTGAAATTTTTAAAGATTACCTCAGAATCGTACTCAATGTGTCAAAATTGTCGCGTACGTAAAATTGTCCCCAAGGAAGTATCCTGGGTCTAACATTATTCCTTATTTACGTTAACGATCTATGCAGGATGAGTCTCCCAGACTGTAATATCTATGCTTATGCAGATGACACTGCGATTCTTGTGCAAGGACTTACTTGGGACCTTGTAAAAACAAAAGCAGAAGTGGCTCTGGCTCAAGTTAAGGAAGGGCTTAACTCAAATCTACTCACACTTAAACTTCAGAAAACCACCTACATTCCCTTTGCAATACGTCGTAATACCACACTATCAGACACCTTTAATATTAGGTCTTTAAATATGAAATTGCCGTTCTGCAGTACTGGCCATTTCAAATCAAAATAATTTTTGTTTGGCTAAGAATTCTAATTTCAAATTACATTTATTTTAATAACATGGTTTTTTTTTTCCAAACGTAGTCATTTGTGTATTGATTAGTGTTATATTTTCATCGCATTTCAATCTTTTTCGTCATCATGTACATAATATACGTTACGTTAAAAATTCGAGTAATTATAGAATATGAATACCGTCGTGGCAGCAACGCGGCACAAGCGGCACGCAACATCAACGACGTTTACGGAGCTAACACTACAAACCAACGCACCACCTGTTATTGGTTTGCTCGCTTCCGTTCTGGAAATTTCGACCTGAAAAATGAACCTCGCGGTCGTCCGAAGACTTTGGTCGACAATGACGAATTAAAGGCGATTGTGGAAGCTGATGATACACAATCTACGGCTGAATTAGCAGCAGCTTTCGACGTTAGCGTCAAAACAATATTTGTCCATTTGCGTCAAATTGGCAAGGTAAAAAAACACAAATGGGTGACAAATGGGTGCCCCACGAACTCAATGATCGCCAGCGCGAAGTACGCGTCGAGACGTGCCTTGCACTGCTCAACAGACACACAAATGAAGGAATTTTGAACCGCATTGTTACCTGCGATGAAAAATGGATTCTGTTTGATAACCGTAAGCGCTCAGCAAGTTGGTTGGATCCTGGTCAGCACCTAAACAATGCCCTAAACGAAAACTTACCCGTAGAAAAGTGATGGTCACTGTTTGGTGGTCTAGCGCCGGTGTAATTCATCACAGCTTCTTACCAAAAGGGGTGAGCATTACTGCAGATGTGTACTGTGAAGAACTGAACACAATAATGGAGAAGCTGGCACATCTCCAACCAGCATTGGTCAATCGCTCGTCTCCGCTGCTGCTGCACGACAACGCGCGACCTCATACTGCACAGCAGACGGTCTCCAAGTTGCAAGAACTGGGGTTGGAAAATCTCCGTCATCCGCCCTACTCACCAGACCTTGCGCCTACAGACTACTACTTTTTCCAGAATTTGGATAACTTCTTGGCGGGAAAAAAATTCAATATCCTTATGCCTATGCCTTTGAAGAATTTGTTGCCTCCCGTCTAGCTGATTTCTTTAAGAAGGGCATCAATAAACTGCCACTGCGTTGGCAAAGATGCATTGATTGCATGGGTGATTACTTCGATTAATACAAATAAAAAATACATGAAAAAAATTCGTTTAAATTTTTTCATACAAAACGGCAATTTCATAGGTAAAGACCTATTATAACTGCTCACACATGCTCAAACCCCTCAGAACCATGCACATGCCCAACACTCACTAGAACTGATATGTAAAGTACCTGGGAGTACAAATAGACGATGGCCTTTTTTTTATGGCTGGGAAATCGTCAAATGACTCCTCCCGCTCTAGTTAAAGCAAGAGGGAGTGTCAGACTCTTACTGACTAAAACCCATCCATGTTCCACCTGGTGCCCTTTGTGTTCCAAGGCTACGGCACCCCTTTCGAACAGATTCTGCAGCCCCAGCAGGCACCTGCCCTAGCGGGCCCCATCTTTCACGCTGACATCTCTTTGAGGTGCGCTGGGATCGCCGACCCGGGCCTAGTTCTGATCAGACGGCGAGCCACCCAATGCTCGCCGACCGCAGGCCCGCGCCTACGGCGGGCGGCTGGAAATCGTCCTGCGACTCCCGACGCCTGGGGCGTCTCCTTCTGTTGCGGCGACTGGGACGTGAGGATTACCTCTCTCTCACACGTTCGGCCTCCTCCTTTGCTAGCATTACTGCTTCGCAGAAGGAGGTGGCCGCTTCCCATGCCTCCTCGCTCCGGACCATAGATTGAACCAAGGCCGGTCGCGAGAGGTCGCCGCCGCCGATCGCCTCGACGAGGACCCGGCGGTGCTCCGCCCAAGCAGGACAGACCTCCACCGTATGCTCCACCGTGTCCTCCGGGTGACCCTCACAGTGTTGACACCCGGGCGTGTCTTCCCGCCGAATCCGAAACAGGTATCTCCCGAAACAACCGTGTCCGGTGAGTACCTGCGTCAGGCGGAAGGTGAGGACGCCGTGGCGCTGCTCCAGCCACTCCTCAAAGAGGGGACTTATTGCCTGGATTGTGGCGTGACCAGCGCTGGGTTGCGACAGTCGCTGTCTCCATATCGCCATGAGATCCTGCCGAAGCTCCGTCCGCCTTGCTGCGATTTGCCGCGGCAGAGGAGTCTCGCCCCGGCGTTGCGCCTCCACGCGTCATTCGTAAATGTGCGCGAGGGCTCTCGCCTCCAGATCCCATGGCGGAAGTCCGGCAAGGAGGCTCGCCGCCTCGCCAGAGACCGTACGGTATCCCCGGGCCAGCCGGATAGCCATGACCCTCTGAGACGCGTTGAGGTAACGGGCAGGTCGCTTCCTCAAAGTAGGCGCCCACACTGGCGCCCCATAAAGGGCCATGGACCGCTCGACCCCCGCGTAAAGCCTCCGGCAGGAGGTATTTGGACCCCCTAGATTGGGCAGAAGCCGCTTGAAGGCAGCCCCGGCTCGCCCAAGTCTGGGAGCCAAACGTCGGAAATGTTCGACGAAGTTCCACCGGCTGTCAAGGACGAGACCCAGGTACGTCATCGTCGACCCGACATCGATGTGAACCCCTCCTACCGTTATTTGAGATCCCGATGGTGGCCTGTTCCGAGAACCATGGAAGCACATGGCTTCGGATTTGTGAAGGGCCACCTCGAGACCCAACTGCTGGATCCTCTCAACGACTATCGCAACCCCACGTGTCATAGCGTCAGCCGCCGCCTGGTGCGACCGTCCCTGCGCCAGGACTAGCGTATCGTCAGCATAGCAGACAACACTGACGCCGCAAGGGAGGTTGGCGCGCAGCACCCAGTCGTAGCCGATTTCCCACAGGAGCGGCCCCAAAACGGAACCCTGTGGAACACCACACGACATCTCTCGCCGGTTCCACTCTCCCAGGTGACCGGGGTAGATGACGGCTCTGTCCGTCAAGTAAGCCTCGACTACGCGACGGAGATAGGTCGGCACCCGGTGGTACCGAAGTGCCTCCCTAATGCAACTCCAGGGCAGGGTGTTAAAGGCATTGGCAATGTCCAGAGACACCGCCAAGACGACCCCGCCCCGGGAAACCGCGTCCCCCGTCGAAAGGGCTCTCACGCGCATGATGGCGTCCACCGTCGAGCGGCCCGTGCGGAAACCGAACTGGTTCTCTGCCAGATCCGGCCCCACCCTCACTAGGTGCTCGACGAGGTGGTTTACCAATTACTCTTTCAAAGAGCTTGCCCACCTCATCGAGCAGCACGATGGACCGGTATGCGGAAGGAGAGTCCGCAGGGCGCTCCGGCTTTTTAATGAGGGCCAGTTTCCCCGTCTTCCAACGAAGTGGGAACTGGCCCCTCTCCAAGCATGCGCTTAGGAACCCTCTTAGTCGAGGCCCAAGAGCCTCCAAGGCCAGGACCCAGGCTTTTCCAGGTAAGCCGTCGGGTCCTGGGGCGGTATTTTCGGCCTTCAGCCTATTAACCGCCACTCACAGGTCTACCTCAGTCACCTCCAGAGCATCGTCATCGTCGTCATCGGTGTAGTCCGCATAGGGCACCGCAGGTGGTGGAGCCATAGGCGGGGGAGTATGCTCCCCTCGCGAGGGGAACAGAACGCTCACCACGTCCTCCACCAGCTGGGGCCGGAGAAAATAGACGATGGCCTAAGATGGGACAAACAAATTGATGCCCTCACCACCAGAACGTTGCGCTTGATTTACATTTTCATGTCTTTCAGGCAGTCGGCTAACGCTAACACGCTGAAAATGGTGTACTACGCACTATGTCAGTCGGTCGTCGGCTATTGTATTACTGTTTGGGGTGGTACAGCAAAGACTATTCTTCTAAGAGTTGAGAGAGCACATAGAGCAATACTAAAAGTTATGACAAGAAAGCCCTTTAAATACCCAACAACGGAACTCTACTCTGACTGCAAGGTCCTTTCGGTACGCCGACTCTTTGTGCTTAAATCGATTCTCAGAAAACACACTAGTCTTCCTCAGTCCGACCCAAACAAGCGAACATGTGTTTTCCCAGGTACTCGACATAAAACTACTTTCGTAAAACGCCAGTTCTATACCTTAAGTACACACATTTACAGAAAAGTTCACAAACAACTAAACATTCTAGATCTAAATTTATACACACTAAAACACAGAGTAACAGAGTGGCTACTACTGAAGGACTATTCCTACACGGAGTCTTTACTCACTTACATCGCCTAAATCAAAGAACTTACACTTTCGCCCCTATACGCACACACACATACCCGTGTGCATGTGGGCCACCGCCAACACACACCACCATACATCACCACACTTTCCTCCCACATTTCACATTCATTTCACTAGGTACTCTTAAACAAAACTACTATTACTACTGATAAACGGTAGATCGACATTGTCCACTTGTTATATAATTAATGGTGAATTTATTTATTAGATAAACACTGTCTCTTAAGATACAGGTTAGCCTAGTTAAAGAGGCAGGGTTTTTGTTATTTGCAGAAATTTTGCAACACACCGTAATGCCTACACTTAGTCTACTCGTTAGTTATACCTACCCGTTATTATTTTGGTAAATAAACTTTATTATTATTATCTCGTCCTGGGGCGGTGCAGCCAAATCTAATTTTATCCAAATTGAGCGAGCGCAGAGAGCGGTCCTTAAAGTATGCTGTTCCAAGCCAAGACTTTATCCCACCGTTAAGCTCTACGAATATTGTCAAGTCCTCACGGTTAGGCAATTGTTTGTCTGGCCACAGCCATTAAACAATACGCCATTTCCAATTATTCCCAGCAAATAAATCGCCATAACCATATAGTTGCTCTAAATACGGCTCCTTAAACTTCCTTTAGTCATAGATTCTTTATTTTCTTTGGTCCGTAACTTTACAATAAATTAAACCGAATTCTTTTCCTGCACCCATTGAACAAACATAATTTTAAAGTCACTTTACAAGCCTGGCTACAAGGCCAAACATATACTGCCACAGAAGCTCTCTTTGACGTATTAGTCTAGTTATTTCATGCACTAACACACACCACAACAAATATACACTGTCACACACACATCATCACAAACACACACCTTCACAAACATTACACTCATAAAAACCTCTCAAATATAGGAACGTTTAATTATTTTTAACTTTTCTTACATTAAATTTAATCTTACTATAATTCTAAAATGAATGTAATCTGTTATTAACTCACTAATTGCTTGAAACTGCTATTTGCTGTGGTATCAGATGTCGGAGTCTGTGTTTCCCGATAGCTACAACCTGGGAGTCTTTAAGTCAAGAGTGAATAGGTTATTTCTAGGCAAGCGTGCTCCATCTTCGACCACATCATCACTTACCATCAGGTGAGATAGTGGTCAAACGCGTGCCTATCTATAGTAAAAAAAAAAAAAAAAAGCTATCAAATGTGTTAATCTATGACCGGGTGGGGACCTGGTGACCTGTATTACAGGTGTTACTACCTAGCACAGACACCAGCGATCCACAACCAAAAATTACTAGCTTTTGCTCGTGTGTAAATTCTGTTTGTATTTTTTGGCTTGTGGTGAGAAATAAACATCTTGCACGCCATGTGTATGTATACTCATGTTTTGAACAAATTAATGATCTTATCTTAATTCGCGTTACGTATTGGCTAATTTCGTTTCGTTGCATGATGATTTTATGGTCAGCATAGAAACAATGGCCGTGACACGCTGTGTCATATCCATGGTGGCAGATTTATTTGCAACGTTAATGCGAGAGTCCTGATCATTTTTTTATTTTTTTATTCTTTATTTTAACGGCTTTACCGCTAAGCGATAATGTCGCCCTGTAACACATCAACATAATCCCTTACTAACTATTCTTAAAAATATATATTTTAAAACAAAAAATGCCAGTTTGTACAGGATTCTGGCTTGATCCGATAAAGGACAAGCCAGGATGACATTACACTCTCCGACATCGTAATTATGTGTGTATCCCAGTAAGGTAAATGTTAGAGCTCCATTCCGGACACACTCCATCAAAACGTGTTGCACATCTTTGACTACTCCGCATTCCTCACAGTTGGGTGACGGAACCTTTTTCATCAGAAAACCAAAGTTTTTTAACGGGATGTGACCGGAACGAAGTCTCAATGCCATAACTAAATCTCTTCGACTTAACAAATTTTGTTCAATCCAATTGTATACTGGGAGCTGTGGTTGGATGGCCTTGTACCAAATTCCCTTTTCTGTTGACCTCTGGTTAAAATATTCACTCCACACATCTGAACACCGCTGTTTAATTATTTTTATTTAATCAGTAAAAAGAGGAGGAATATTTACGGGAATTCCATCTGTCACGGCTTGGTTTGCTAATAGATCCACTCTTTCGTTATCCTCAATCTGTACGTGTGACGGGATCCACTGTAAAATTACCGAATTTGAGTTCTGACCAAACCTGAATATAGACTCCAAAATCGTGTAGGCTATCGGTACTCCTCGTATGGACGAGGTGCACCGAGCCAAGTGTTGCAGCGCGCTCTTCGAGTCTGTTAGGATAACAAACTTATCATGGCTAATTGAGTTCTGCTATTGCAATTAACTCGATATACATAATGGAGATATCGGAGTCTATAGCAAGCTTGACAGATGTATTTAATTGTGGGTCCCAAACAGCAGCCCCACTACCAGCACCTGTTTTAGAACCGTCTGTGTAAATCTTATGGAAATCAGCATATTCCTCTTCTATAAATTTCGTGCAGATTTGTCTCAAACGGTTACAATCGTAATCTTGCTTAGGATTAGTTATAGTTGGAATGTTATGTTTAATAACTTTTTGCACGTTGATGTTGCTGACCCATGTCTCAAGAGAAAACATTTCAATCAACTTAACTGAGTGCATAGTAGAAGATTTAAGCTCGTTGTAAATCGAGACCAATAGGGGTTGCTTCCTGCATCTCCAGTATTGAGAATTATTAATGCTTGAATTTAATTCTCCAATAGAATTAATTGCAACGTTCTCCTGTACAGATATACATTTTAAGCAGAACTTGCTTCCTAGGAATCTCCTACGAATATGTAGTGGGGGTAAATTCAATTCACTCTCCATCACGTGGATGGGAGTGCTTCTTATGAAACCACCAATAACACGAAGAGCTTTATTTTGCACTTTATCTAGCTTATATAAATGACATTGGTAGCTGCAATCGTATAAGAAACTGCCATAGTCTAATCTGCTACGAATTATTGAAATGTATAGCCTACGTAGATGTTTAGGGTGAACACCCCAACCAGAACCCGCTAGCACTTTTAAAATATTTATAAATTTTAAACTTTTTGAACGGCCTCGTTAATGTGTTTCCCCCACCTAAGCAACTGATTCAACCACATTCCCAGGTATTTAATAATAATAATAAAATGTAATTCTTTTCTTTTCGGACAACAATGATCCAGCGTGTTAGTAATGTTGTTTACTGTACAAATATTACTACCATTAACTTTCAAATTAACAGGTAGTCTACACAAACCTCTCTTAAAAATACATACCTTAGTCTTAGTAGGAGATATTTATAACCCTAGATTACAAACCATGGAGTTAAATGAATTTATAGCAGCCTGTAATTCTGTCACGACTGTACTGACATTGGAACCTGATTTAAATAAAACAAAATCGTCAGCATACTGAGATATATCAACGTTCGTAATAGTTTCGCAGATATTAAGTTTGTATTTCGACGAAATATATCTCCGCCATGATCTGGAGGGTCATCATTTGTTGACATCATGAATTAACACGAATGAATTAAATCAAATGAACTGAACAAATAAAATCGATCGATTAAGTTATTTCGCGTTACCCACACAAAAAGAAAATAAATGCACTTACCGAAGGCTGGAGAAATTTACTAATTACCACTAAATAAATGAACAGACACCTTGGAAAACTTACAAAACACGCACTTACTACTATAGCACAGCTAGAAACAATTCACAAGCCTTAAAATCAACATGCAACGCGAATTCCGAATTTACAAAACGGAGCGATATAATAAACACCGCAGTGCGCGCGAGTGGAGAGGGAAGTGAATCGTACTATAATAATAATAATATAGGAGGAACAGAGCTCCCACCTCTTTCTTGCCTTAATCGGCCGGTCTGTGTGGAGATTCGCAAGAGCAAACGTGCTCGGGAGAAGGATGTATAATCCAGTAAGATGGTAGGGATCTTGACCGTACTTCCGGGATTGTCCTGATAGCCGTAGTATACCTCTCCACTCCTCTAGCGCCTCAGGATATGTTGCCCCCTTGGCGCTAGGTCACTTTGTGCTAGCGACCCTTTTCGGGGGGCCCATTTATTGAGTGTGCAAGTCACCCCCTGCCATTTTAAAACCGTTTTAATTTTCAATGGTCAGGCTTTGGCCAATAGTTCTTTCATAGCAAACGATTATTACCTCAGCAATATTCGAGGTCTGCACTCAAATCTCGCCGCAGTCCATCACCACCTGGAGACTGAATAACCAGCACTCTTGTTTCTTTCCGAGACGCAGATCGGATGTCCGTCAGACGTGTCTTACCTTTCGTACCCAGGATTTACCCTGGAGCACCATTTCAAACCACGTGCGGGCGTATGTACGAGTATGTACGCTCGTGACGACATCTGTTATCGGCGTCTCCGTAATCTTGAGGACTCCAGGTTCTCAACGCTGTGGGTTTTAGTGGACACAGGCCTGGATAAAATTGTCTACGCTTGTGTCTACCATTCGCACAGCGGTGATTTGGAGACAACTGAGCTCACACAGCACCTGAGTGAGGCGGCGGATGCGGCTCAGCAGCGGTACCCTTCTGCCCAATTGGTGTTACTGGGGGACTTCAATGCCCACCATCAGGATTGGCTCTTCCCATACCAGTGCACAGATCATGCTGGACGAGAGACGAGAAAGCTAGTCCTAGCGCTGAATCTTACCCAGCTGGTCCAGGGGGCAACGAGGGTGCCGGATGTTGATTCGCACACTGCCAATTGCTTGGACCTTTTGCTGACAACAGATCCAGACCGCTATTCGGTCTCGATTTCTTCACCACTGGGTAGTTCCGACCACTGTCTGGTGAAGTCTGTATCCGTTTATTCCCCGCTCGATCCTAGCCCAAGAGGCACAGGCACACGGCGGGTATGGCGGTACAGGTCAGCAGATTGGGATGGCATGCGATCTTTCTTCGCATGTTATCCTTGGCAGCCTACTTGCTTTTCTTCGACTGATGCTTCGTCGTGCGCGGACGCCGTGACGGATGTGTTGCGGAGGGGAATGGAGTACTACATTCCGTTCTCTGACATAACTATGTCTGGCGAAGCTCGTCCATGGTTTGGTGCCGAGTGCAATCGCGCTGATGCGCTTAAGCACGCGGCTTACCTGGCATGGGTCGACGCTCGTAAAAGCAAATGACGTGACTCGAAAGAAGAGAGCCTTCAACAGGGCTGCCAAGTCCTGCAAGAAGGTGTTGCGGAGGGCACGGTTTGACAACATCAGCCGAATAGGAAAAAAACTTGCTTCATACCCAGCAGGTAGTAAGGCTTTTTGGTCCCTGGCTAAGTCGGTCGAATCGAACTTCTGCCGCCCCTCACGCTTGCCCACTCCGCTGAGGAGAAAGCGAACTTGTTTGCTTCCTTGTTTGCGGAATCTTCGCGTCTGGATCCTGGTGGCGCGAGGCCCCCTGCTTCTCCTGGTGGATCAAGTCAAGCATGTCGAACATTCACATTCATCAGAAGGACGTCCGTAGGGTACTGCGTAACCTAGACGTGAACAAGGCTAGTGGTCCCGACGGGATACCGGCAATTGTTCTGAAAACTTGCACGCCTGAGTTGTCTCCGATCTTGACACGCCTATTTCGCCTTTCGTTTGAGACTGGAAAAGTGCCGAAGGCTTGGAAGCAAGCTAACGTGCAACCCGTGCCCAAGAAGGGTAGTCGTGCTGACCGGCGAATTATATACCCATCTCGGTAACGTCCATACTCTGTAAGACTTTGGAACGCGTGCTGAATCATAAGCTCCTGGCGTACCTAGAAGCGAATGATATCCTTAGTGACCGACAATACGGGTTCCGCCGAAATCGGTCAACTGGGGATCTTCTAGCGTATGCCATTCACATCTGGAGTGAAGCCATAGAGAAGCACGGGGGGGGAGGCACTAGCGGTCTCCCTTGACATCTCGAAGGCCTTCGACAGGGTCTGGCACGATAGCCTTATGGGTAAGCTTCCTTCCTTCGGTCTGCCCGCCGGTTTGTGTGATTGGATCGCAGATTTCCTGAGGGTCATAGATGGCTGCTCGTCTGGACTGCTGAATATTAATGCCGGGGTTCCTCAGGGGTCGGTGCCTTCGGCAACACTGTTCTTGCTGCATATTAATGATCTGCTTAAACCCGGTACCTTTGGGTATGCAGATGACAGCACTGTTGCTGAGAGATACGTGTCCGACGCACGAGCTGGTGGGTCGCAGATCCGGTCTCTCCGGGAGGCTATGGTTGAGCGCTTGAATGTGTCCTTACAGGCTGTCTCTGAATGGGGTGATGCCAATCTGGTCAAGTTCAATGCTGCTAAGACCCAAGCGTGTCTATTTTCCGCCAAAAGGAGCCAATTCCACCCAGCTCCATCTTTCCGAGGTGCAACAGTGCCGAAAACCGACCAACTTGAACTTCTTGGGGTTACATTAACATCTACTCTCAATTTTGGCCCTTTCATAGAGGCAAAAGCTCAAGTGGCTGCAAGGAAGTTGGGGATCCTAGCTAAGGTGAGACGGTACTTCACGCCGGAACAGCTGCTTAAACTCTATCAAGCGCAAGTTCGATCGTATATGGAATACTGCTCTCATCTTTGGGACGGATCTGCCAGATACCAGCTTGATGCGCTTGAGTCAATTTTATTGAGAAACGAGCCAAGAGGATCATTGGCAATGAGAGGCTCGTCGCGACGAAGCTTCAAAGTCTTGAACATCGGCGACGAGTTGCTGGCTTGTCGGTTTTCTACCGGTTGCATTTTGGGGAATGTGCGACGGAATTGCATAATTTAATTCCGCCAAGCCCGTTCCATCATCGGACCACAAGACGAACGGCGATGCGCCACCGGTACATGGTGGACATCCCACCCACACGCACAAAACGTTTTGGGAACACATTCATAATGCGTACAGCTAAGGAGTGGAATTCCCTGCCGGAGTCTGTGTTTCCCGATAGTTACAACCAGGGAGTCTTTAAAGTTAATAAGTTACTTCTAGGCAAGCGTGCTCCATCTTCGACCACATCATCGCGTACCATCAGGTGAGATGGTGGTCAAGCGCGTGCCTATTAAGAGTAAAAAAAAAAAAGATTATCAGTCCACTAAACCAGCCAAACCCATAGCGTTTCATCTTTTGTTTCCTTATTCTGCAATAGTCCTGCTCCAACCGGGGATTGTCCTTGGGTATACTTTCATAGTGCATACAGGGATAATCGTCGGTTGGTGTCCCATTCCATTTGAAATGTGTAAAGGGGCCTCTGCGAGTTGGCTTCGGCCCCTCGTACGCCTACCAAAGGACCGTGTCTCTAGGGACCCGAGAAAGCGAAAAACATAATAATAATAATTATTATGTTTTTTTTTTTTTGTTTTTTTTTGTTTTATTGGTTTTGCTTAGCTTTGAATCCTCTAAGCACATTGCTGGAGAATTCAGATTAGGCTATCGGTTGAGAAGAGGTGGTCAGGCCATATCTCACCTTCTTTACATGGATGATCTAAAACTCTTTGCCCCCAACAATTCGCGACTGATGGAGCTACTGAAGGTAACTTAAAACTTTCAGTAGTGCCATCAGGATGGAATTTGGTGTGGACAAATGTGCAGTCATGCATGTAAAGAAAATGGAGATTATGGAATCTGAGGGAATTCAACTCTCGGATTCCATACAGGTTAGATCCCTCAGCTCAACCGAAACCTACAAGTATTTGTCAAGTATCATTGACAACCATAGTTTTGTGTAAAGTAGAAGCATATTTTTCAAATTTTGTAAATGTGAGTACCATGAAGCCATTAACATTTTTATGTGATTAGTTATAGTTTTACTTGTTGGACATGAACGAGCATGGTGGTTGAGAGCATGTCATGCTCACGCAATATCTCGCTGATGGCGGCGCGTGGGTTGGATCATTCGGTTCCCTTCGAAATGGTTGAGCTGAATGGTGCCGATACACGCGTCATGTTCATGAACGGGCGCCGTCGGTTGAGACTGGTCATGTCTTAACTGCCATTGGCTCAGTTTAATCTTTATATTTTAATTTCTTATAATAAGCCCTTTTTTTTTCCTTTGCATTGTCCTCACATGCAGAAGCAACAGGTATATGTAACTTGGAATTTTGTAAAACAGAACATAATTTAAAAGAGTGTCCGTGGAGTTTCTTTCACGTTCTTCTCCATAGAGATCTACGCTTTGGAACGTGCAAATAGCTTTCATGTTTTTGACTGACCGACCTTGACGTTTCAAAAGTGCCTGTGAATGGTTTATTTGAAATAAAATGCTTTAAATTTGAATTTGAATTTGTCGGAAGCGTTGGGCATTAATGTTACTGATATGAAGCAATCATTGAAGGAACGCTTCTTTGGCCGCCTGAAAAAGGTTTAGAATAGCCTTTTGTCGGGCGGAAATAAGGTGCGCGCCTTCAACGGTTAGGTCATGCCGGTATTAATGTACTCTTTCGGCATACTCAAATGGACTCAAACTGAGCTTGACGCCCTGGATAGGAGAGTCCGTACACTGCTGACCGCAAACCGGATGCATCACCCACGATCGTCGGTGATGAGACTTTACTGGCATGTCACCGGCCCGGGGAATCCATCCGCCACATTATTTCCGGTTGTTCTATTCTGGCTACCGGAGACTATTTGCACAGGCACAACCTTATAGCCAGGATTATCCACCAGCAACTTGCTCTTAAATACAAACTTGTGGAATCTGAAGTACCGTACTATAGGTATGTGCCCGACCCAGTTCTCGAAAATGGCAATTGCACATTGTATTGGGATCGGTCTATCATCACTGACAGGACTATTGTTGCCAATAAGTCAGATATAGTCGTGATAGACCGACTAGAGCGTTGCGCAATGATTGTTGATATAGCAGTCCCTCATGACGAGAACCTCGTGAAGTCAGAGAAAGATAAACAAACGAAGTATCTTGACTTGGCTCGCAAGGATGTCGACATGTGGGATGTAAAAACAGCTTTATATAGCATTGTGCCGATGTCGTGACGGCCAATGGCATTATTGCCAAGAGCATCGAACAACATCTCAAGAGGCTCTCGTTGGGCAGCTGGATCAAGGGCATGATCCAGAAAGCAGTAATCCTGGACACGGCGCGCATCGTTAGGAGGGTCCTCTCTCAGGAGCCCTGACCACCGGTAGCTTGGACCCTGTTCCCGATACCGGTAGGCTACTATTTTTTATATTTTTAAATGTTTTTTGTATTTTTATAGAAATATTTAAAAATGTAATTAGTACGTATATATATGAATAAATGGAATAATAATAATAATTATTATTGTAATAATAATACAGTAGAATCCGTTTATTATGACTCCGCCTTTATTGACCAACCGGTTATTATGACGTAATTACACTACGAAGTTTGGTTTTCATATAAAATTCTTTATAATAAAGTGGGATATAATGACTTCCCTTACAGTGACATGTCGCTTATTATGATAGATTATGTCCGGTTATAATGACCGACATGATTCTTTACCCCTCCGATAATGTTCGTTGATTCCCGACGACGTTCGGCACGTGGCTCATTTTTGTTTTGAATCTCAGTGAGTAATTGACGCTTGAAGGTCACGCATTGTTTTTCGTTTGTTACTGTGAAAAAAATGTCATCTCAACGACGTAAAGCATTTACAGTTGAGGAGAAAAGTGCAATAATATGCAGATTAGAAAATGGACAATCTAACTCATGTCTCGCAAAGGAATTTGGCGTGGGTCATTCGACAATCTCAATGATTTTTAAAAACAAGAACCGTATTAAGCAATCGTTCAATTCAAATGTTTTGAAACCGAAGAGGCTTCGAAAATCACGACAAGAAAATGTTGATCAAGCATTAATTCAGTGGTTTATAAACATGAGAAACAAAAGAATACCTGTCAGCGGCCCTATGCTACAGGAAAAGGCAAATGGGCCGCGCGTTTTGGTATTCTCGACTTCAATTGTTCTGCAAGCTGGATCAGTCGTTTTAAAGTTCTATTTACATAAAAAAGGTTTTTCATTTCACAAAACGCTTTGTATGACATCCGCTTATTATGACGTAATTATTATTATAATAATAATTATTATTTAATCAATCCGCAAGGCAGTTTTGTGGCGAACTGTTGGGCACTAGCGACCCCACGGACCTGATCTCCAGGGAGAATTCTTGTTCCTCATCTCCGGCTTGCCTTTATTGGCTGGCCGGAGTGAACACTGACGAGGAACAGAGCTCCCACCTCTTTCTAGCCTTAATCGGCCGGTCTGAGTGGAGATCGCAAGAGCAAACGTGCTCGGGAGAAGGACGTATAATCCAGTAAGGTGCTGGTAGGGATCTTGACCGTACTTCCGGGATTGTCCTGATAGCCGTGGTATGTGCCTCTCCACTCCTCTAGCACCTCAGGATATGTTGCCCCCTTGGCGCTACGTCACTTTGTGCTAGCGACCCTTTTCGGGGGGCCCATTTATTGAGTGTGCAAGTCACCCCCTGCTATTTTAAAGCCGTTTTATTTGTCAATGGTCAGGCAGGGGCCAATAGTTCTTCCATAGTAGTAGTTATTAGTCCACTAAACCAGCCAAACCCATAGCGTTTCATCTTTTGTTTACATATTTTGCAATAGTTTTGCTCCAACCGGGGATTGTCCTTGGGTATACTTTCACAGTGCATACAGGGATAATCGTCGGTTACTGTACTTGATTGCGTCCGAGCCTGAACTAAGTAACCGTGTCATTGCCCCCCCGTCGCATTCCCAGCCTCGTTGACAAGGAGAGCAGTGACAGGGTTACAAATGTATACCCAGTGCAATGACAATTGAGGAGTGCTTTAGAGTGTGCCATTCGGCAGTATCGTTACATTACGCCTGAACTTAGGCCACGCTTACCTCGTTTACCCATGCATAACAAGAACAGGGCGCTGGTGGCTGCTCTGGATTCGCAGTTGTCAAGCTATTTTGATAACTGTGATAACCTCACCGATGCACATTTGCTTGCGCGGCAGTGGCAGCTTGTCGGGTAGCTCACGTCAAATTTGCTGATGACAGGGCTACACGACTAAAACAAGTCGTGCCGGTTTGGAGTGCAGGATCGAGCGTCGTATCGGTGAGGCCAGAGCGCTAATCGGCAAACTGATTTGCTTCAGGGAGGGCAACACTCGCCCTAGAGTGATGCACTTTGTGAGACGGGCGTTTTCGGGGACTGATGTCAATCCCCGAGATTATATATCTCATGTCACAAAGCGCATCGACTTCCTGACGCAAAAGGTGTATGGGGCAAGCCGTATTCGTAGGTATAGGCAACGAGTGGAGCGATACACCCTTAATCGCACATTCCGAAGTTTTTTTTTTTTTTTTTTTTTTTTTTTTTTACTATTGATAGGCACGCGTTTGACCACTATCTCACCTGATGGTAAGCGAGGATGTGGTCGAAGATGGAGCACGCTTGCCTAGAAATAACCTATTCCCTGAGACTGGCCTGTTGGTCTAGTGGTTAGTGACCCTGACTGCTATGCCAGAGGTTGTGGGTTCGATTCCCACCCAGAACAAATGTTTGTGTGATGAGCTTGATCATTTGTTCTGTGTCTGGGTGTAGTTTATCTATAATATGTATGTATTTAGAAATATATAAGTATGTTTATCAGTTGTCTAGTACCCATAACACAAGCTCTGCTTAGCTTGGGACTAGATGGCGTTGTGTGATAGTTGTGTGGAATATTATTATTATATTATTATATTATTCACTCTTGATTTAAAGACTCCCAGGTTGTAGCTATCAGGAAACACAGACTCCGGCAGGGAATTCCACTCCTTAGCTGTACGCACTATGAATGTGTTCCCAAAACGTTTTGTGCGTATGGGTGGGATGTCCACCATATACCGGTGGCGCATCGCCGTTCGTCTTGTGGTCCGATGATGGAACGGGCTTGGCGGAATTAAATTATGCAATTCCGTCGCACATTCCCCAAAATGCAACCGGTAAAAAACCGACAGGCTAGCAACTCGTCGTCGATGTTCAAGACTTTGGAGCTTCGACGCGACGAGCCTCTCATTGCCGATGATCCTCTTGGCTCGTTTCTCAATTGACTCAAGGGCATCAAGCTGGTATCCGGCAGAACCATCCCAAAGATGAGAGCAGTATTCCATACACGATCGAACTTGCGCTTGATAGAGTTTGAGCAGCTGTTCCGGCGTGAAGTACCGTCTCACCTTAGCCAGAATCCCCAACTTCTTTGCAGCCACTTGAGCTTTTGCCTCTATGTAAGGGCCAAAATTGAGAGTAGATGTTAATGTAACCCCAAGAAGCTCAAGATGGTCGGTTATCGGCACGGTTTCACCGCGGAAAGATGGAGCTGGGCGGAATTGGCTCCTTTTGGCGGAAAATAGACACGCTTGGGTCTTAGCAGCATTGAACTTGACCAGATTGGCATCGCCCCAATCAGAGACCGCCTGTAGGGACACGTTCAAGCGCTCAACCATAGCCTCCCGGAGAGACCGGATCTGCGACCCACCAGCTCGTGCGTCGGACACGTATCTTTCAGCAACAGTGCTGTCGTCTGCATACCCAAAGGTACCGGGTTTAAGCAGATCATTAATATGCAGCAAGAACAGTGTTGCCGAAAGCACCGACCCCTGAGGAACCCCGGCATTAATATTCAGCAGTCCAGACGAGCAGCCATCTATGACCCTCAGGAAATCTGCGATCCAATCACACAAACCGGCGGGCAGACCGAAGGAAGGAAGCTTACTAATAAGGCCATCGTGCCAGACCCTGTCGAAGGCCTTCGAGATGTCAAGGGAGACCGCCAGTGCCTCCCCGTGCTTCTCTATGGCCTCACTCCAGATGTGAATGGCATACGCTAGAAGATCCCCAGTTGACCGATTTCGGCGAAACCCGTATTGCCGGTCACTAAGGATATCATTCGCTTCTAGGTACGCCAGGAGCTTATGATTCAGCACGCGTTCCATAGTCTTACAGAGTATGGACGTTACCAAGATGGGTCTATAATTCGACGGGTCAGCTCGACTACCCTTCTTGGAGAAGTAATGAAAGGTGGGAATATAGGGATTGGGAGCGACCGGACCAAGGTGTGACTGATATGCCTCTTGCTTGATGATGATGGCTATAGACCGGTGGCTGTTTTGTCCACACCGGCAAAGATATTTGAGTCGATCATACAGCGATGCGTATTCGAACAAGTATCTGCTTCTTTGTCGGACGCTCAGCACGGGTTTCGATCAGCCCGCAGCACAACTAGCAATTTGTTAAATTTTATGACATATGTAGTCCCACATGTTAAGGCGGGAGTGAAAGTCGATGTCGCCTACTTTGATTTAAAAAAAAGGGTTTGATTTGGTGGATAACGACATGTTATTAACAAAGCTGGCGACTATTGGATGCACCCCCAAACTGCTAAAGTTCTTTGCTGATTACATGAGAGACCGCAGGCAGTTTGTTGAATATGCTGGCTACAAATCGGAGCCTTATTGTACCAGATCCGGTAGGACCTCTTCAATTCATTATTATGATTAACGACCCGCCGGAAGTCGTCAGGGATCTGCTGTTGTCTGTTATTCGTGGACGATCTTAAACTGTTACTGTTGGACTGTTGGACTGTATTCGGTTTCAGAATGATGTGAACCGAGTAGTCGAGTGGAGTAGGAAAAATAAGCTACATTTCAATATGACAAAGTGCTCAATCATAACGTTTAGTCGCATGAGAGTTCCCCTCCACCACGACTCTGAGCTAGACAACGCAACGATGAATAGGGTGGAAACTGTACGTGATCTAGGAGTACTACTCTGTCAAGAAAGTACCGGGAAAAGATCAATAATACACAAAATGTCTGTTATTCATCCAAATTTATTTTATCACCTTCAAAGTATGCTCCTTTAGAAACGATACACTTGCGCCAACGAATAATCCATTCATCAAAACATTTTTTAAACGCTGCTTCCGGAATTGAGTTCAGTTCTCGCCGCGAATTCTCCTTTATGTCTTCTATCGATTGAAAACGGGTGCCACGAAGTGGTAATTTGAGTTTAGGAAAAAGAAAAAAGTCAGCACGAGCCATATCTGGTGAATATGGTGGTTGCTGGATGGTATTTGTTGAGTGTTTGGTTAAAAATTCGTTCACAATGATAGCCTTGTGCGAAGGCGCATTGTCGTGGTGCAAAATCCAAGAATTTTCTTTCCACAAATCTGGCCTTTTTCGTCGAATTTGCTCTCTTAAACGCCGCATAACGCTCAAATAATATTCTTTATTTACCGTTAGACCTTCCGGTAAGAATTCAGAGTGCACAACACCGCGATAGTCAAAGAAAACAGTCAACATGACTTTGACTTTTGATCGACTTTGGCGTGGTTTTTTCGGTTTCGGTTCAGTTGGAAGGCGCCACTCCGAAGCTTGTTGACTAGTTTGCATGTCAAACTCGTAAACCCACGTCTCGTCACCAGTAATAATGCGTTTCATGAATGTCGGGTCCGAACTGACTCGTTCTAGCATGTCCTCAGCGACTTTCATGCGATTGAGTTTTTGGAGAAAATTCAGATCTTTTGGGACTAGCCGAGCAGTAACATGTTTCATACCCAAATGATTAGTTAAAATGGTACGGATCGACTCGTGAGATACAGAAAGTTCGGCGGCTATCTCTCTCAGAGTTGAATGGGGATTTTCAGTCACTATTTCCTTCACTTTTGCGATGTTAACTTCAGTTGCAGACGTTGACGGCCTACCAGAGCGAGGCAAATCTTCCATCACATCTCGACCGCTTTTGAACGCTTTGAACCACTCATAAGCACGAGTTTTTGATAAAGTCGATTCACGGTAAGCCTTCTGTAACATTTTCAGTGACTCCGAACACGAAATTCCATTGGCGATGCAAAATTTAAGACAAACTCTTTGTTCGATATTTTTGTCCATTATGAAATTCGCAATACACACTATATATGATATTACTAAAACCAGCACTGTATTTAATATAAATAACAGATGCAACCCAAACTCCGCGCCAAAATGGAAAACAGTTGTGCCAATCTAACAACTACAAAAAAAACAAAAATTTGAATTTGGAACCATAAACAAATCATCCATTCCCGATACTTTTTTGACTGAATGTACACCTAAACAAGAAGTTGTCATTTCGCGATCACATTGTCAAAGTTTGCAAAAGAGCGTACAGGAGCCTAGGTTTCATATCGTCGTTCTCAAGAGTTCAAGGGCATTAAAGCTATTACCACCTTGTACAATGCAGTGACACGAAGTCAGTTGGAGTGTAATGCAATCATTTGGGCACCACATGAAACTGAATACAGTCTCATGTTGGAACGCATTCAAAATAAATTCATAAGGTATCTGTACATGAGACTTTATGGAGTATATCCTTATTATCGTACCCAACATTGTTTGTTCTAGACATGGTTGGGTACAACAAGTTAGAATTAAGAAGGGATATGGCTCTCACAATTTATATTTTCAAACTAATCAACGGTAAAATGATAAATCAGGGGGCTTTAAAGGAGGTGAATTTATGCGTGCCCGATAACTACGTGCTGAGGCGGAGACGGCCGCAGCTGCTGGCGGTGCCGCGCGACAGGACTAACTTGCTTCAAAAAGCGCGAGTTACTCGCGCCTTACGTATACTCAATGAAGTCGCCGAAAGGATTGACATCTTTTACTGTTCATCGAATGAATTCGCAAGAATGACTGCATACCATTTATG
Source organism: Lacanobia oleracea (assembly GCA_950371165.1). Taxonomy (NCBI): domain Eukaryota; kingdom Metazoa; phylum Arthropoda; class Insecta; order Lepidoptera; family Noctuidae; genus Lacanobia; species Lacanobia oleracea. The sequence continues at coordinate 2,025,474 of OX493387.1, forward strand.
TTACAATTTGTAAAGTAGTTAAAGACTACCCTATCGCTTTAAAAATAAATCTACTTCTTTTCACGGTGATGACTATAAAAACTGGGATGAATACGTTGCCGAGGTCCGAATTGGTCTTAACACTACAACACATAAAACTACCCAATAATCTCCATCAGAACTGCTTTTGGGTTTTAATATTACCAGTCACTCAAAGGGTATTTTAAATTCGATAATAAATGATACACAAAATTTAAGTAGTTCAGATAATTTAAATTCCATTAGGGAGCAAGCAAATGAGAAAATCAAAGATCATCAGCAAACAAAAGATGCCCAAAGATAAAGTCGCAAATCAGGTACTGTTTATAAAGATGACTTAATCCGCGTCGAAAGGCAAATGCCACACGACGATAAATCACAAAAGCTTCTAAGCAAATATCAAGGACCTTATCGTATTATTATTATTTGTGTTTTTGACATTCTCGGGTCCCTAGAGACCCGGTCCTTTGGTAGGCGTACGAGGGGCCGATGCCAACTCGCAGTGGCCTCTTTAGACATTTCAAATGGAATGGGACACCAACCGACGATTATCCCTGTATGCACTGTGAAAGTATACCCAAGGACAATCCCCGGTTGGAGCAAAACTATTGCAAAATATGGAAACAAAAGATGAAACGCTATGGGTTTGGCTGGTTTAGTGGACTAATAACTACTACTATGGAAGAACTATTGGCCCCTGCCTGACCATTAACAATTAAAACGGCTTTAAAATAGCAGGGGGTGACTTGCACACTCAATAAAGGGTCGCTAGCACAAAGTGACGTAGCGCCAAGGGGGCAACATATCCTGAGGTGCTAGAGGAGTGGAGAGGCACATACCACGGCTATCAGTACAATCCCGGAAGTACGGTCAAGATCCCTACCAGCACCTTACTGGATTATACGTCCTTCTCCCGAGCACGTTTGCTCTTGCGAATCTCCACACAGACCGGCCGATTAAGGCTAGAAAGAGGTGGGAGCTCTGATCCTCGTCAGTGTTCACTCCGGCCAGCCAATAAAAGGCAAGCCGGAGATGAGGAACAAGAATTCTCCCTGGAGATCAGGTCCGTGGGGTCGCTAGTGCCCAACAGTTCGCCACAAAACTGCCTTGCGGATTTATTATTATTATTCCTTTATTTCAGGCAACGTTGGCCCATACAAATACAATACACAACAAAACATTAAAATAAAAATAAACTAATACATATTAAATATAAACTAAGACACACGAAGTGACAGCGTCGTGTTACGCTGCGCGGTGTCGCGTAGCCTACCACGAAAACGTCGGTAGACTACACCCTTCGGCCAAAACTCTTCCTTCAGGAATCTGTCAAGATGTTGTGTCGGAACCCGCACCACAAACGACTACAAAAACGATACGATACGAACGGTACGATTATAAAAGTGCTACCCAATGATCGGTACCTCATAGAAGATACCCCTTTCATCATCATCTGCCTAGCCTTTTCCCAACTATATTGGGGTCGGCTTCCAGTCAAACCGGATTTAGCTGAATACCATTATTTTACGCGGAGCGGCTGCCTACCAGACCTCCACAACCCATGAACACGGTATTTCATTGCAAGACTGGTGTCAGATTAACTGGCTTCTGACTATCCGTAACGAAATGACAGCCGGGGCCAACGGCTTAACGTGCTTTCCGAAGCACGGAGAAAACTCGGTATGTTAAGATGGTCACCCATCAACAGACCAACCTTGGAAAGCGTTGCTTAACCTTGAAGATCGACCCATGCGGCTGTTATTATCTAGCCATGAGTTCCTCAAGTAGAAGATACCCCTTTAACACGTAAAAATGGTCGTAAGTATGAAAATATTGTAGCTTTAGATAAAATTCAACCTTGGTCAAATATTAATAGAAATCTTGATGGTGACTCTGATGATGAAAGATCTACCAGGGATAAAGAAGTCGAATCATGGATTATATTAGAATTATGTCTCTGCGTCTTCAGCTTGTATTATATTTTACTTGTTCTATGTGTAGATTGTTAAAAGCAATCACATCACTTTTTGATGTACGAGTACCTAGTTGTTTTTTTGTAAATCATTAAAAAAAAAATATGTTAATTTGTTACTAGTACATAATTATTTTGTAACTCATACATATTTTTCTAATAATTTATATACATCTTTTGTAGACATAATCATGTTACATACTGATTCTTGATTTCGATTTAGAACGGTCTTTTCTTCCCCTTGCTTCATCAAAATGAATAACCCAAATTAGCGACGGGACTCGCTACGAACAAGATGGTCGAGTTGTTCGCTATTTAATTATTTGATGTTATATTCTTAATATATTATAGCTTATTTATAATAATTATAGATCATTATGTACAATTACTAATATTAAAAGTCGCTCAGTTATCTTCAGAAAACTAATAGGTCACGAGTATAGTTTGTTCTTGAGTCGCAGAGGCGCCCTCTCCATATAAATGAGCAGTAGGGATTGTCTAGTGTTTGCTTAATAATTATTAGATGTTATCCTTAATATTTTGTAGCTTATTTATAATAATTACAGATCATTATGTACAATTATTATTTAAAGTCGCTCAATTAACTAATAAAAAACTAATAGAGTTTTCTTGAGGTCATGAGTATTGTCTGTTCTTTGAGTCGCAATGGCGCCCTCTCCATAAAAATGAGTAGTAGGGATTGCTTAAAGATGGTCAGGCGAGGACGTTCGTCGGATGGGCATTAAGTCGTGAGCAGTTGAAGGGTGCGGACGCAATAAGTGTTAAATATTTATTGTACTGTATCCAACAATAAGTAAATAAAGAGTGATTATTAGTAATACGGTGTTTTATTTCGGAGACTAATCCTACATTATATATATCAAATCTAAACATGATATTTTCTAAAATTACGATTCAAGATTACAGTTTTTTTATATTTCTACGCATATATTGTTTTATTTTAATTTGTAGGTAATCAAATAAAAACATTAAAACTATTTTATAAATCGATTAGATGGTCGGTCCAAAAATTATGTTTCAAGATAATGAACCTTCGCGCCGATGATTCGAGATTATAGTTTTTCGAGATTTTGATGCATCAAGATTAGTGAACTGTCGCGCTCATCATTTTACGAGAAAACGTTTTCGAGCAATTGTTATTCGATTTCTCGTCATAGGGAACCCCAGTTCAGCGGAGGTTTAAGCTTGAGGTTTGCTAGCGAGCTTGTTACACCACAGTATAAATATTTACCTTTACCGTGGTAACACAGAGCTGCGCAAACCAAAACACATATCGCCGACGTCCAAAATGCGGCCAAGCTTAAATGGGACCGTGCCAAGCTTAAATGGGACCGGGCCAAGCTTAAATGGGACCGGGCCAAGCTTAAATGGGACCGGGCCGGACTCGTCTGCCGCGTGTTGAAAAGTCACAATGTGGGAATGGCCAAAGTCCTAGGCAACGCTGGCGAGTCGAGCTTGACGCCTAATAACAGGATTACTCCACACTTGCCTTGAAGGAAGAAAGAGAGGCGTTTGACCTTTCTTTTATTTAAGGATGTGAAATCATCAAATGACTCCTCCCGCCCTGCGTGAAGTAGAAGAGAGTGTCGGACTCTTACTGACTAAAACCCATCCGTGTTCTTCCTAATGCCCTCTGCGTTCCAAGGCTGCGGTGACTCTTTCGAACTGATTCCGCAGCCCCGGCAGGCACTGGCCTTAGCGGGCCCTGACTTCTATGCTGACAGCTCTCTGAGGCGCGCGTGGAACATAGCGCGCCGTCGACCCGGGCTTGGTTCTGATCGGACGGCGAGCCACACAATGCTCGTCGTCCGCAGGCCCGCGCCTACGGTGGCCGAGAATCACCCTGTGACTCTTTCATTGGGACCAGAACAGGCCGAAAAAAAAAATAACAATAAGTTTTACGTGTTCAGAACATTTTGAATAAGATATTTGAAATACTAAGCCTGCACAAAATCTATTTATTCTATCTAAGATTATTATTCTTCTTACAGGTGACAGTGAAAATACTCGAAAATATTATGGTTTGAGTCATCATTACAAATGCGTTGATTACGTTAAAAGTTTCACTTGTATGTCTACCTGCCAGAGCATTGGTTTTCGAGTATATAGGCTGGATTTTCGCTGTAAATGTAGTTGTCATGATATAAAGACCACAACAATATTACCATTCTTTAAGTGGCGGACTAATGGTACTACGAAAGCGTTGCCAGGTACTCAAAGTCCAAGTCTATATGCCATAGCTGGCACACTGTCACCGCCATGGGCTGTAACTACAACTAACATTTCACCGAATATCAGTTCTGAACCACCTAACACAACAGAACCAAGTATAACGAGTACAGAAAAATCCACAAAAGATGGCCCTAGTGAAAATGTAACCAGTACATCAGAACCCGGAAAAGATGACCCTGATAAAACTGAAACCAGTACACCAAAAACCGGAAAAGATGACACTGATAAACAAAACCCCGGAAAAACTACCAGTGTACAAGAACCCACCAGCTCTAGTGAACCCGCTCCAACAAATAAAGAACCAGGAGGAACTACAGTAGCAGACGGAACAACTGCAGCAAATAACGCTGCAGTAACTACTGACGAATCATAAATTAAATTTATATGGATATAACCTACTCCAATTTATTTTATTCGTTTATTAGGATCAATTTGTATTGTGTTTTATACATTACATAATATTACATGACATTCATCATTCAATCTATCTACATATATATATATATATCTACACTTCTACACCAATATTTTAAAGAGGAAAGATTTGTTTGTTTGTTTGAAATGAATAGGCTCTGAAACTAGGACCGATTTGAAAAATTCTTTCACCGTTAGAATCCTACATTATCCCTGATGAGCATAAGCTATATTATATATTAAAAACAAGCTATTGATTATACATAAAAATAACGTTTGAAGTACCTACTCATTATTACCTATAAAAAAAGTTCGCGAGGGTTTATATCTTACTATTATGGTTAAGTCGCTGCTTTTTGTTCCAATAATTGAATCGAAACCCGGGCGGAATGGAATAGTGGTGATTTTGGTATCATGATATTACTTTTTAACCATTTATATTATGTACACGTAGAAACTAAACTTTAAGTTATTCAAATCTGACCTTTCGTTCAAAGTTACGACGGGTATAAAATGTTCTAAGTAAAAGAATTGTTGCGGTTAGAGCAAACTGCCCTACTTTGAATCGAGTAATAGGAGATGAAGTTCGTGGAGTACCTACCAAACCCGAGCGAACCAAGTCGCGGGCGAAGTGCTAGTATTTAAATATATATAGATCTCGTGACACGGTGTTTGTTACCAAAGTCCTCCGAAACGGCTCGACCGAATTTTATGAAATTTTGTGTGTAAATTTGGTATTTCTTTTAATTTTTGTTTGGCAGCTAGTAAACATAAAATAAAATGGTAAATCGTACGGTAGATTATTCCAATTTGCGGAAAAACTACTGAACCGATTCAGTTCAAAATTTTGCACAAATAATACATTACATGTACGGTTTCATCAGTACCGTGTGAGCACGTATTAACGCAGTACGCTTTACGCGCAAAATAATAGATTGTCAACCTTTTTACGGTTTTAGAAAGTTAAGCATTTTTTATTTACTTTATTCGCAATGAAAACGTGCGCAAGTTGCAATCAGCGATTCAATGACGGAGTTCAATGTACGAGCTGCAAAAAGTACCTGGACTTCTCTTGTGCCAGCATGACTGAAGTTGGTTGGAGGAAATTGGGTGCTGACAGAAGAGCCCAATGGAAATGTCCTGCGTGCCGAATGTCGTCGCCGACTTTACTTTCACCGCAACCTACGGCTTCACTGGATACAGTGCTGAGTGAGATTCGAGAAATGAAGCATCAGCTACTGGACCTACCGACTTTAGTCAATGACTTAAGATCGATCAAAGATGAGCTAAGTGATCTCAAAAAATGCTATGATTTTTCTAATGGTAGGCTCGATGAGTTCGACACTCGACTTATCAGTCTGGAATCGAAAGTGTCAGAGTTTGAGAAGCTCCAGGACACAGTCCTCTCACTGCAATCTGAGTTAGCCTCAGCAAAGCTCGAGCTTACGTCACATGATCAGCGGTCCCGGTTAAATAACGTGGAGATCAAAGGAGTGCCCCTCAAGAAGGCCGTAGCCGAAGCCATCGGCCGTAAAATCAAGCACAATAATTGTCCTAAGGCCCAAATTAATTACATCTCTAGGGTGCCTATACATAAGGCACCCTAGAGATGTAATTAGTCTTGTTGCGCATGCGACTGAGCGCGAACGCGTTAGCAGTGCCGTTGTGATCGGTGACTCATTTGTCAGTAAACAATGTCGTTAAGTACGGTGAAGTGTAACAGTTGCAATGTTGTCATTAACGAACTATTGGCTTTCTTACGAAATGTTTTGGATGTTATGGATGAGGAAAGTGTGCATCAGCTGTGTACTTCTTCTTTCACGGCGGAAGAAATAGTGAAAACTAAGACTCTGCTGTTTGAGTCGATACCTAGCGGGAAGAAGATGCCTGTGCGACGAAAGGATGGCAAGAAGAAAATGTCTCGGGATCTTGAAGATATGATTTGTTTGCTGAAAGGAACAAATCCAGATATTTTCCCGATATTTGTGGCGAAGAAGTTGCACAAACTTCCTCCAGTCTCCTTCGACCATGTGGATGTTACCAGATTATTGAAGGACATCGTAAAGTTGTAAAATAAGGTCAGTGTTTTAGAAGAAAAATCTATTACAATGGAACAATTTGATCAATTTAAGGTAGAAGTAGAAAATATGAAACATGCATCGTTAGTTGATAATTACACGATAGGCATGAATGTAAACAAAAGAAGGGGTGCATGTCTGCAAAATAGTATTAACTTTGATAGTGGCCCTATAGGCTTACAATATGTGCCGATTAAGTATTCGCAAGCAACAGCTGATTCAAATGTAAACGGCCGGCTGGCGAAAAACGCGTCATCAACATCGGATCAGAGTGTGAATAACTGCATCTCGGTTTCGCATGAACAAATAAATGCGACGGAGAATAGTAAGCGCGAAGACGAGCGAGAGGGTATGGCCGAGCCGAAACGCAGAGTGCGAGCGAGATCGAGTGCGTGACGGGCAAAATTGCGACGATGGACAGCAAGGAACCTGTTTCGTTATCAGCTACCTGTGCGGTGATGTCACGGTCCCCTACTAGCGGACGGCGTGCTACTGTAGTCGAGACGAAATCACGTAAATCGGAATCGAGTGAGGCATGTACTTCGCCAGCGACGATACGGTGTGCAGGTTTGCGTGATGTAAACGTGATTAGTGAGCAATTGGTAGGTGGTGTGGACACGAATGACAATGAATGGAAGTTAGTGCAGAAAAAGCGTTATAAACAAAACAGGTTAGATAGTAGGAAGGGAACGGCTATAACCGCGCCGGGCGGTAGATTTCGGGCAGCGGATATCAAAGTGCCGTTGCTAATTTCCAACGTTAGTACAGAAGCAAGTGAAAATGACATTATTAGTTATATTAAAGACAAGACTAGTGAAATTGTAACTTTAAAAAAGATAAACATGAAGACACTTCGAAAGTATAATGCGTACAAACTATATGTTTCCAAACACAAGGCAGACTTGTTTTTAAACAACGAGTTGTGGCCTGATGGAATTGTGTTTAGGCGTTTTGTACATTTTATGTATCGAACCAAATCTCAGGAGCCGTAAAGTTATAGTCAATTAATGTCGGATTTTTTTATGGATACAACAATAAATAATAAATATCTTAAGTTAACAAGTTTTAACTGTAAGTCGGTTAAACGATCCATAGATAATATTAAGGATATATGCATGTGGTCTGATTTGGTGGCCCTACAGGAGACATGGCTGCTTCCTCATGATATTCCAATGTTAGGAACAATAAGCCCTGATTTCGAGTATACGGGTAAGTCAGCTGTTGACACTGCTGAGGGCTTGTTGAGAGGAAGACCACATGGGGGTGTTGCCATTCTCTGGAGAAAGGGCATTTTTGAGAAGGTTTCTGTTGTTGACTGTAGTAGTCCCCAGTTAGTGGCCATCACAGCCACGTCAAAGGGTCGTACTATTCTTGTATTTTCTGTTTACATGCCTACAAATTGTCCAGATAACTTAGCAACTTTTATAGATGTATTAAGTGAGATTAGTGCTACAATAGCAAGCTGTGATGTAGAAAATGTTTTTATATTGGGTGATTTCAACGCTCACCCCCATGAAATCTTCTATAAAGAATTAATGAACTTTTGTTCTGACCAGTCCTGGGTTTGTGCTGATGTAAAGAAAAGTGGGGTTGATAGTGGTACCTACACTTTTATAAGTGATGTGCACGGAAGCAGGAGATGGTTAGATCACTGTGTGGTTTCCGTATCAGCTTGGCACACAATCGCAAATGTTGATGTAATGGAGGATGTTTACGTTTCGGATCATTTGCCGATATATCTGGATTGCGACTTAGAAGTTGTGAGGCCTAAATTGATGACTGGGGGGTCTGGCCGCAATTCTGTCTTTTGGGGTGAAAGAACTAAGTCAGAAACGCAAAGTTATCAGAATTTATGTACCAGTAAGTTGCGAGACGTTGATTTCCCCCAGGAGTTTGTAAGGTGCAGCGTTGAATCATGCGGTTTGGCTGAACATAGAGTGGTTCTGGACAATTTGTACGCACAAATTGTGGAAATCCTATGTGCGGCGGCTAGGCAATCGAGAGGGACGTCTGGGGGGGGACCGAGGCGAGGTAAGCGAGTGTGTGGGTGGAATGAGTATGTGAGAGACGCCCATCGCGAGGCCAGGTCTAGCTTTCAGAACTGGATACTGAACAATCGTCCCTCGTCAGGCCCGGTTTATGACGAAATGTATGAGAAGCGAAAAGGATTTTTTTTTTTTTTTTTAAAGGGCTTTGTCGCTTAGCGACCATATCGCCCAGTACAAAACACAAAAAAAAATATAGTACAAATCTACCTTAAGACTAACCGATATAATTGTTTAGCTTTCTCGGACATTGGACAAGCAAGTATTGTGTTACAAAAACCAATATCAAAAGATTTACAGTGTCCAAAAACATTGACTCTCGTATTTTCATTCCGGACACATTCCATCAGGATATGAAAAACATCATCAACCACTCCACAGTCATCACAATTTGGAGACAAAACTTTCTTCATTAAGTAGTAGAATTTATTTGATGGAGTATGTCCGGAACGAAGTCTTAAAGCTATAGTGATTAAATTTCTATTTAGACTACAGTCAATCCATGGAACCCGAGAGATCTCTGGCTGGATAGTTCGGTACCATATCCCCTTTTCTTTTGACCTTTCGTTAAAATATTCCTGCCAAAGTTCTAAGCATTGTTTTTTAGCCTTTCCAATGTAATCCGAATACAGTGGGGTAATATTCATGGGTACTCCATCAGCACACGCTTGTTTGGCGAGTAAATCGGCCACATCATTTTCTTCTAGCTCAACATGCGACGGAGCCCATTGAAGACAAACTGTTTTTGAATCAGATTGAAGTTTTAAAATTAATTTATATATAACGTAGGCTATCGGAGTACCTCGCATATGAGAAGTGTGCCGAGCCAAATGTTGCAGCGAACTTTTGGAATCCGTCAGGATCACAAATCTATCGCCATTAATTGATTCAATATAGGACAAAGCTTCCAATATTGCGATCAATTCAATGTGCATGATAGAAATATTTGAATCAATCTTAATCTTCATCTGGTTCAAAAGAATGGGATCAAAAAAGGCAGCGCCTCCGAGTTGTTTATCTTTTGAGCCATCAGTAAAAATTGTATGGTAACCTGCATATCGTTCTCGAATGAATGTAGTACATAGATGTTTTAACTGTACAGTACTGTAGCGTCGTTTAGCTTGAGAAATGCTAGGAATTTTATCAAATACTATATTCAATATGTTAATACTACTAACCCATGTGTCAAGAGAAAACATTTCAAGTTGAACGCTTGAGTGTATTGGGACTGAATTATATTGTGCGAGGATGTCAATGAGTAATGGCAGTTTCTTGTTTTGCCAATAGTTGGAACCGGTAACGAGTGAGAGATTTTCTAGTGACTTTGTTGTTTAACTATTATATAAGGACTTTGATTTAAGCATAAATTTAATAGCTAGATATCTTCTACGAATATGAAGTGGAGGGAGGCATAGCTCGCTTTCCATGACATGTATCGGGGTGCTCCTTATAAATCCGCCAATAACACGTAGAGCCTGGTTTTGAACCCTATCAAGTTTAATTAGTTTAGAGTTAGAACTATTGTCAAACAAAAAACTGGCATAATCAATTCTACTACGAATAATAGAAATATACAAACGTCTTAGGTGTTTTTGATGGAGGCCCCATCCCGGACCAGATAAGACTTTAAGTAGATTAATGAACTTCATTACTTTCTGAGAAATTTCATTGATTTGTTTACTCCATCTTAATGAACTATCCAGCCATAGACCCAGATATTTAACACACTTAACGACTTCAATTGAGGTATCATCAAAATTAAAGTGAATAGAACTCCTAAAGCAACCCTTTTTAAAAACACAAATCTTAGTTTTATTTGGAGACATAGTTAAACCTAGCTTATCAATTAACACGTTGGTATATCGTAATGCAGACCGAAGTTCTGTAAACGCTAAATCTAAATTACTTTTTGAAGAATACAAAACAAAATCATCAGCATATTGAGATATATTAATCTGGCCAACTTTCTTATATATATGTAATGTTAAAATATTAAATAACAGTGGAGCTAGTGGATCTCCTTGAGCTAGTCCACGGCCAGTACATCTAACCATCTCACTATCATAAGTAGCCACTTGTAGATGTCTGTCGGATAGAAAAGACCACATATAAGCACAGATTTTTGATCCAACCCCAAACTGATCTAAGATATGTAACAGGCAAGGAATATCAACATTGTTATATGCATTTTCGATGTCAATAAAACACGCCGCTGTAACCAAGTTTTTCGAGAATCCAAGTTGAATTTCAGAAACCAACCGCGTAAGGTTATCCAGACAAGATCGTGCTTTACGGAAACCCACCATATCCTCAGGAAAAAGACAATTTTTTTCAAAAAACCATTCAATACGTTTGGCCAAAATGGAATGAGAAATCTTACAAACACAAGATATTAGGGAAATTGGACGTAAAGATGAAGATGAACTACTACTATGCTTGGGGATTGGAACTATTTTGATTTGGCGCCATTGTGAGGGAACAAAGCCGAAAGAAAAACATTGGTTATATATTAAAAGCAATATAAGTTTACCGGAAGCTGGAAGGTGCTTAATCATGGAGAAGGATATTTGATCTGACCCAGGAGCTGTGTCGGTATTTTTAATACATTTAACTAATTCTGGCATTGATATTGGCGACTCCAATGGTGCGTTATTTGAATTGAAAGTAGGCTTCGCAGGACAAGCAAAGTCTAGAGTAAGATCAACAAGCAGGCGCTCAGCTTTTACTTTATCCACACAGGTATTAGGGATTTGCCGACCCTTCAACCATCTCATCTTACGCCACATTTCGGACGCTGAAGAGGTTTCATCTACAGAGGAACAAAACTCCTGAAAAGATTTACATCTAGCGCGACGAATAAGCCTTTGTGCGGTGCTAATTTTTTCTTTAAGAATGTCTAAGTTTCTAGGAGAGGGGCAAGACCTCAAATGTGCAAGGGCCAAACGCCGCTCTGCAACAGCTTGGATGGTTTTGTCTTAAACGCATTTTAATATAGGGAATATATTTAGGAACAAAACTCCTGAAAAGATTTACATCTAGCGCGACGAATAAGCCTTTGTGCGGTGCTAATTTTTTCTTTAAGAATGTCTAAGTTTCTAGGAGAGGGGCAAGACCTCAAATGTGCAAGGGCCAAACGCCGCTCTGCAACAGCTTGGATGGTTTTGTCTTAAACGCATTTTAATATAGGGAATATATTTATCCGCAGATTTTTGCATAATACTATATAAATGATCATACAGATCCTGAGGATCCTCGGGAGTAATGAAATTTTGTAAACACTCATCTATGTATGCAGCATATGAAGTCCAGTCCGATTTTTTAAAATTTCTTTTCTTTTCATATTCACGGTTAACAGCTAGTATTAAGTTTAATTTAATAATTAAATGATCACTACCGAGTGTTTCGTTGCATGGTTTCCAAGTAATTAGCAAAGACAAATCAGAAGATACGAATGAGATATCAGGACTAGATTGCTGGAGAACTCCATCAACCAATCTGATTCTAGTAAAGCTGCCATCGTTCAAATGTATAAAATTGTAATCTAGCATGGAATCAAACAATTCAGAGCCACGTCGATCAGTTCTCAAAGACCAATTAGAGTGATGGGCATTAACATCTCCCAAGATAAGAGTTTTACTGTTTCCTATAGAAAAAATCTCGTCCCAATCACTATGGGTGGTATGTACCGTCGAAGGGCAATATATGGAAATAATATTCTCAATATGCTGACAATTCCAAATTTTAATAAGTAATAATTCAATGCCAGGATTGCGACTTCTCGTTGCACAAATAACAGACTTTACAGAGCGGTGAGTCATAATTGCGACCCCACCGTAACCATCTGCTCGGTCTAATCGATGGGTATTATATTCACTAATTTAAAAAAAAACTATCGGGTTCTAACCAAGTTTCACTCAAAACAGCAATGTGGATTTTTTCCTGGTTTAAGTATAACTCAAGTGAACGAGATTTGGGTCTAATACTTTGGCAATTCCATTGTATAATATTAAAGTCCATATAATTATTGTTATTAGCCATTTCCAGTAAATAAATCGAATAACGAGTCAAAAGATAAACTACTTACAATTAAATGTGTCAGCCATTCGAAGAATATAGTAACTGATTGCTGGATTTTAACCTGAAAGGATACTTTACTTCTTATAATATCTTTAATTTTTCTTACAATATACCAAAAATTTAAATTATTGGAAGACTTATTAGGATTATTGTTGTTTTTGACAAAGTTGGGTGTACGAAAAATATGCTCTGCAGAATCGGAAGAATCAGAAACTTGATCACATGCTATGTCCTTTACAAGTACTGGGGTTGCTGGTCGATGGTTTTGCTTTTTCAAATTACGTTTGGGCAAAGGTTGGGTTTTTTTATTTACCGTGTGTGGACTGCGGACTTGGGAGGCCGTATCGTCGTTCACATCAATCGGAGGCTGCTTCAGTGTCGAACTATATGTATTTGCGACAGTCACAGTAGGTGTTTGGTCGACTTTAGGAATTAATTCAGATAAATTCACATGTGGAACGTTATCAGGGGAGGGAGGAACGTATATAGTAAGCGCTTTCCTGTACGTGCAATTAAATTCCGACATCAAATTCCTGAGCTTCTTTTCTTTCTTAAAATATGGACATATTTTATCAAATGCCAAATGTCGACCTGAACAATTAACACAAGTGTATAACGTAGTTGTACAATTTTCATGTTTTTGAGAGCATTTGGGGCAAACAGGTTTCTTTGATGGACATCTTATCTTCAAATGGCCAAATTTCCAGCAGTTCGCACATTGAGTAACTGGGAATATAAACCGCTCCACAGGGATCCTCAAACTGTAGATATAAACGTACGGCGGAAGTGAAGATCCTTTAAATCCTAGTCGTATCGTTTCACTTGGAGTCCAGCCGTTACCATCAGGGTTATCCGAGCAGCGTTTATTTAACCGCTTAATTGATTCTATTTCAGCACTGCTTGTTAGATTAGCTTTAAGATCCTCATCAGATAAATCCAATTCCATAGCTTTAATAAGACCGTACGATACACCTACTTCGGATGTTTTCTGACAAGACCAACCCAAGTCCGTAAACACTGAATTCCTCTGCGCCGGTATCATTATCAAATGTAATAAGCATTTTATTTTGGTGTACGTATTTAATTCTGTGAATATTGCTGCTGGTAATGTTGTGCGTTTTTAGTAATCGCGCCAACGCAAACTGTTTAGGCAAAGGTGTTTTACAAGTCACACATATTTGTATCTTATCTTCTTTCTCTCTCTCACCTAGGTCTCCTCTATTACACACTAATTTGTTTCGTCTACTGTTCACTTTAATCCATCCTTCTTCAGAAGAGTTTTCATCTCTTAGCCTTTTCATGCGTGCCGTCTCAGTGCGATTCTGTTGTGTATTGTCCTCAACTTCCATATTTGAATTATCCTCTAACTCGTCAGCGCTCGAAAGTGAATTTATATTTACATTACTTGTATTTGATTCACACATGTCAACAAAGCAATAGGTGCACCGGGACCGACCGGCAAAACCGGTTGTCCAGCGCGCGATCAAGATAACAAGTACGCGCTCAATAAACTGTGACAAAAATTAGTAAACGACCGCTCACAACAATAGCGCGCGGGAATGGAAAAGTATTTAAAAGTCGACTAAAATTTTGTCAAAACCACGCTGAGCAAATTGTAATGGATAGGCTAGCAGAACAGCGAGCTAGTAAAAGTTTTGGAAAATTTTGGAAGTCCACCAGTAGCCTGGATCCGAGACCTGGCCTCTCTGCGAGTGTGGAAGGGATAAGTGATAAGAAGGGAATTGCGAACGTGTTTATGGACCATTTGTAAGTCCCCTCTCGGTCCCTCAACCATGGTGAACGATGGTGAGCCCATTCGTCCTGGCGCAAATCCTCTGATACGTTTCTCAGCCAAGCAAGTACGTGAAATCATTAACACCATGAAACGAGGCAAATCTCCAGGACATGATGGGCTCAGCATTGAGCACCTAAGGCACGCAGGTGTCCATCTGCCGCGAGTCTTATCTATGTTTTTCACAATGTGTATTAGTCACGCGTACCTACCTGCTAATCTAATGAAGACCATCGTAGTTCCCATTGTGAAGAACAGGACAGGTGACATCTCGGACAGAGGTAACTATCGTCCCATTTCTCTTGCGACTATAATAGCCAAGGTTTTGGATGGTATGCTTGATTCTTGGTTAAGTAAGTTCATACATCTTCATGATGCACAGTTCGGGTTTCGACCCGGACTATCAACTGAAAGTGCTATTTTAAGTCTCAAGCATACCTTTCAATATTATAAAGATCGCGGTACGCCGGTGTACGCCTGTTTCCTTGATCTCTCCAAGGCATTCGATCTTGTCTCATACGATGTGCTCTGGAGAAAGATGGGAGACAGGGGTATACCCGCGGAAATATGTGGGCTATTCCAGTTTTGGTATGGTAACCAAGTCAATCAGGTGAAATGGGATGATACAGTTTCTGAGCCGTATAGGTTGGAGTGCGGGGTGAGACAGGGTGGTCTGACGTCTCCCAGGCTCTTTAACCTGTACGTGGATGACCTGATAGTCGCACTCAGCAGCATGCGTGTTGGATGTAGTGTTGATGGGGTTAGAATTAACAACTTCAGCTATGCTGATGACATGGTGCTGCTGGGTCCGTCAGCGGGAGCAATAAAAGAAATGCTTAAGACGTGTGAGGCCTACGCTGCCGCACATGGATTAAAATATAATGTTAAGAAATGTGAATACATGGTCTTTGAGGTCAGCGGCAAACGCCGTAGAGAAGGACCTGAGTTGCTGGTGAACGGGTCACCAATTAATAACTATTATATAATATATTAATAACAGACTTTCTCGAGCCCAGCTCAACGAATAGTCCCAACATAGCCCCTGTTTCCTCTTCAAACACTACTGTAGCTCCCTCTGATATTTCTAACATTGAAATCAAAATTGATGTTGTGGCCGACCTACTCCGCAGTCTAGACCCATCCAAAGGAGCTGGTCCTGATAAAATATCGTCTAAATTTCTTATTGAATGTGCTATTTCTATTGCGTTACCTATCTCTATTTTGTTTTCCAAATCCTTATCTCAAGGTGTTGTCCCCAGAGTGTGGAAATCTGCGTTTATTACACCGGTCCATAAGAAGGGGTCTAAAACTGAAGTTACTAACTATAGGCCCATATCTAAATTGTGCATCATAGCTAAATTATTTGAGCGTATTATCTATAATCAGTTATACCCTGCTCTTGCGCCTTCGCTTAGCTCCTTCCAGCATGGTTTTTTGAGGGGACGGTCTACAACTTCTAATCTGATATTGTTTAATGATTTTATTACTTGACAAAGGCTATGGATGATGGTAGCCAGGTCGATGTGGTTTACACTGATTATAGCAAAGCATTCGATCGTATTGATCACGACACTTTGATCAAGAAGCTAAGCTCTATAGGTATTCGTGGGGACCTCTTGAGGTGGTTTTCCTCATATATTAATAATAGATCGCAGGCTGTAGTGATCAATATATCCAGTTGGGTCTCAGTGCCTAGCGGAGTGCCTCAAGGTTCGTTACTTGGGCCCTTTTTATTTGTGATCTATGTGAACGACATCGATCTGTGCCTGCAATCATCCAAATTGCTGTGTTTCGCCGATGACATGAAATTTTTTACCAAAATATCATCGGTTGAAGATGGATTAGCACTTCAGGCTGATCTATACCGTCTTGAAGACTACTGTAGGGCTAATAAACTCGATCTGAATCCAAGTGTTCAGTAATTACTTACACTAGGAAATGTGCCGCTCTAGTCACCACCTACATCTTATCGGGCTAGACTTTGCCAAGGTGTGATACCATTCGTGACTTAGGTGTTCATCAAGATAGCAAATTAGTTTTTGACGCCCACATTGACACTATTATCAAAAAAGCCTCTAAATTGCTTGGGTTTGTTATGCGTCTCTCTAAGTGCTTTAATAACGCTAAAACACAAAAAAAATTGTATTGCACCTTTGTTAGAAGTCAGCTTGAGTATGCGTCTCAGATATGAAACCCACGTTACCATAAGTACATCGACCGCATAGAAAACATCCAAAGACGTTTCATTAAATATATTTGTTTTCATCAAAAAATTCCTTATCACTCCATCGATTATCTTCGACTCTGTAAGAAATATCATTTATTACCTCTCAAAGATCGACGTGAGATTGCCGACTTTCTGTACGTATTAAAAATCTTCAATAACAATATTGACAGCCCCGAACTTCTATCTAAATTTCACTTTAATGTACCGCAAAAATTATTCCTCAATAACCCACCCTTACGTGTGCCTCTAGCATCAACAAATTACAGACAGAATAGTTTTATTATACGAGCAGGTAGACAGTTCAATAATATATGTAAGCCGTATGACTTTGATCCCTTCACGACTAGCGTGGCGTCGGCCAGAGGACGCATAAGCCTCAAGTTTTTTAAGTAGCATTTTAATTGTGTCCATAGTTTTCGGAAATTTTTATAATATTTTTATCATTTAATACTTATTTTTGTTAACTAAAGGTTTCTAGTTAATACTCGTTGATCCTTGCAATTAACTTGTTTAATAAACTGTATAATTTTAATAAGCTGTAATCACTGTTTTCATTCAAATTTTGATATGCTCACTTCTTAATTTTAAGTCTGTCACTATACGTGAGGACTTTTAATTGGCTTTCCGTAGTTTATGTTGGCTTCTATTTTTAGTTAGTTTAAGCTGTAAGTCCTTCAGGGTGTAATAAATAAATAAATAAATAAACAAATTATAGGCTATATATACATTTTTTTGCCACACATTCCCAACCATTGCAATTCCTGGACTTGTCGGGCTTCATTGGCTAGGCGTTTTTCTGTTGGTCACCACTATTGATTCTGGCTCTCAGGAGTTGCAGTGGTTGGGAACATGTGGCGGGCTTGTCCCAAAAAAAAGCTGTGTACCTTGGCATCCACCAGTTTTCCGTCGCCAATAAGCCACTTAGCTCTGTGTTCCCCTTTTTTTTTTTGCGCTGGGAAAAAATGCATTACGCATACCCTCCCGTCGGGGAACGGGAGGGGTATGTGGGACTCCCCGGGCTGACCCGGTATACCCACTAAAATAACCCAGCGGCATTCCCGCATCGTCCGAGTGGAAGAGGACTGGGAAATCGGCGCAGCCTGGGCGTCCAGTCCTCCTCCGACGACAACCCGTCTAAAACGGCGGGCCCCTCACGTCCTCCCCGTTAAAGGAGAGGGCTAGGAATGACCGGCGAAGGTGGTGTGGAGTGCAATGCGGGCGGAGGCGCCCCCGCGCCTATCGCCCGTCCATCACCACCATGAGGAGGAAGAAAACGGCGTCTTCTCCGACCTCTTCTTCGCCTGCGGAGCGGCGCAGCGAGAGGGTCGTCCTCCTGCGCGCGCTCCGCCGCCTCCTTTTGCGAGATGAAATCCTCGCAAAAAGAGGCGACAGCTGCCCAGGACCCCTCACTCTCCAGCATGGCGTTGACCACGCCGGGAAGCGAGAGGTCCGGTCCGATCTCCGCTGTTAGACTGCGGCGCGGCTCAGACCAAGCCGGGCACACCTCGAGGGTGTGCTGAGCCGTGTCCTCCGCCGCGCCGCAGTCATGGCACGCCGGAGTCTTCTCCCCCCCGATCCGGTGCAGGTGCCTGCCGAAACAGCCGTGGCCTGACAACACCTGCACCAGACGGAATGAGAGGAAACCGTGGGAGTGCTCGAGCCAGTCTCGCAGGACCGGACCGAGCGCGTCCAGGGTTCGGCGGCCAAAGGTGGCGGTGGCGAGGTCCTCCGTCCAGTGGACGACGATAGCGTCCCTCGCCTCCCGCCGCACGGCCTCCCGCTCCTCCGCGACGGGGCGCTCGCCTAGGGCCTTTCGCCGCGCCGTCCACTCGTACACTCTGGCGAGCACCCACGCCTCCAACTCCCAAGGAGGGGTGCCCGCCAAAGCGCACGCCCCTGAAAAGCCCACCGAGCGGTAGGCCCTCGCCACCCGAAGTGCAATGGCCCTTTGGGGCCTGCGCATGGCAGTTGCGTTCTCCCTCCTGTGGAGTGAGGAGAGTGTCATCCGCGTAGCAAATGACACTCGTGCCCTGGAGAAGAGCTCCCCGCAACAAGCTCTGTGTTCCCCTTTTTATTTTTTTTGTTCGTTGGGAAAAAATGCATTACGCATACCCGCCCATCGGGGGAATGGGAGGGGTATGTGGGACTCCCCGGGCTGACCCGGTATACCCACTAAAATAACCCAGCGGCATTCCCGCATCGTCCGAGTGGAAGAGAACTGGGAGTTCGGCGAAACCTGGGCGTCCAGTCTTCCTCCGACGACAACCCGCCTAGAACGGCGGGCCCCTCACGTCCTCCCCGTTAAGGGGGAGGGCTGGAAATGACCGGCGAAGGTGGTGTGGAGTGCAATGCAGGCGGAGGCGCCCCCGCGCTTATCGCCCGCCCATCACCACCATGAGGAGGGAGAAGACGGCGTCTTCTCCGACCTCTTCTTCACCTACGGAGTGGCGCAGCGAGAGAGTCGTCCTCCCGCGCGCGCTCCGCCGCCTCCTTTTGCGGGATGACGTACTCGCAAAAACACCACAGCTGCCCAGGACCCCTCACTCTCCAGCATGGCGTTGACCACGCCGGGAAGTGAGAGGTCCTGTCCGATCTCCGCCGTTAGACTGCGGCGCGGCTCAGACCAAGCCGGGCACACCTCGAGGGTGTGCTGAGCCGTGTCCTCCGCCGTGCCGCAGTCGTGGCACGCCGGGGTCTCCTCCCTCCCGATCCGGTGCAGGTGCTTGCCGAAACAGCGCTCCTCCGCGACGGGGCGCTCGCCCAGGGCCTTTCGCCGCGCCGTCCACTCGTACACTCTGGCGTGCACTCACGCCTCTAACTCCCAAGGAGGGGTGCCCGCCAAAGCGCACGCCGCCGAAAAGCCCACCGAGCGGTAGGCCCTCGCCACCCGAAGTGCAATGGCCCTTTGGGGCCTACGCATGGCAGTTGCGTTCTCCCTCCTGTGGAGGGAGTCCGCCCAGTTGGGAGCCCCGTATAGGGCCATGCTGCGCAGGATGCCGGCATACAAACGCCGGCATCGGTTTGGGCTTTGTACTCAATGGTGGCGCCGAAGTTGAGACTGGATGTCAACTCCATGCCTGAGAGCTAGAGCCGATCAGTCACAAGAACAGATGTACCCCGAAAAGCAGTAGTTTGGTTGTAACGACTACGACTTCTTTTTGCGGTAAAATGACACTCCTGTGTTCTGGTGGCATATGAAACAGTAATGTCATCTGCGTACCCAATAAGACCAGGCTGAAGAAGGTCATTGATGTGCAGCAGGAAAAGAGTTGCAGAGAGAAAAGACCCCTGAGGAATCAATGAACAGATAATGAACAGGGTTTACAAGGTTTCCAGTTTTCGGCACCCGTTGCACATTTGCAAGCTTCAAAGATTTTGGCACCGTTCTTTTTTCAAGAGAAAGGCGGAACGGTCGTGTTAACACAGGAGACCGTTCAGGCGCACATTGCCTCAACACTCTCGCCGGAATGCCGTCAGGCCTGCTGGCCTTGTTCACGTCTAGGCTGCACAGTACTCTTCAGACCTCTTTAACGCGAACTAATATCTCCGTCATTGAAAAGTCACAACGAGGTACAGTTGGTAGTTGCTTGGATCCTGGGTCCAGACGTGAATTGCTTGCAAACAGAGATGCAAATAAATTTGCTTTCTCAATTGCAGAGTGAGCCAGCGACCCATCAGGTTTCAACATTGGAGGAACACTCCGAAAGTAGCAGAAAGTGAGTGCCAGTGTAGATCAGTGAACTAACAAGTGCAGTAAAAGTGCGTTAAATAAAAAGTAAATGTTAGTGTACGTAAACAAGACATTCGGGAAGAACTTAAGCTGAAGTGTCGTGTAATGAAGTGACTGTTTAAGACTAATTGTAAACTATACAGTGTCGTCAAAACGAATAGAATAGTGACTTATGGCTAAGGAATTAGATACCTTTTGTAATGACTTACGGAAAATACGTACATATTTAATTAAAATAGGTCCTAAACGAAGAATTCAATCAAAGGTTTGTAGTAGGAAATTAGAAGAACCAACAAATATGTTTTATTCAAATGAAAAATTGTGGAACAAAATAGAAACTTACATAAAATAATTTAAGAATGAGGATTTACTATTAATTAATCATTACCGTAGTAAAATAGAAGTATTCGTTATGTAAAAAAGAAAGTAGATTTTGAATGTTTAAGTGAAGACGAAGGAAAAATAGCAAAAATGTCTAAATTTGACCTTAAAATCGCACTGAATTTGTTGCCTGTCTTAACAATGACGAGCTACGTATTTAGAAATAAATCGATAGGATAGATTATTACAGTTCTATTTTAGATAGTCAATCGCAGGGACAATTGATTACGTTTGTTTTGAAAAGTCGGTTGTCTCAGGCAGCAAAATTGAAATTAGCTTCAGATTATGAATCAATTAAGGATCTATTATACGATATGAGGGTTCAGCTGTTGCCAACGAAGTCTGCTACGGCAATACAGAGCAAATTACATTCTTTCTGCCAAAACCAAATGTCAATTGACGAGTACGGAAAAGCCATTACTGAAATGTTCGTAGACTTGACGATAGCGCAATCCCAAGGGAAATCCAGTAATTATCAGGTTTTGAAACCGCTTAATGAAAAACAAGCCATCAAACGGTTTGCCGACGAATTACAAAACCGTCGATTAAGCACAATCTTTGCAGCAAGAAATTTTGAATTCCTCAAAGATGCAGTACAAGCAGCACTGGATGAAGATTGTTGCCTTCGACTTTATCAGGTGAGATTATGGTTTTTAATCAAAATAATAGACATAATTACGGGCGTCCTTCGAATAAGCATTTTAGAGGCGTGCAGGGGACGCTCAAATCAGGGTCACATGCGTGTTGGTGACCGTAATTCAAGAAGAACTAATCGAGTTAGGTCTTCTTTTCATAATAATAATAACGACCGAAACAAGTGGACACGCAATTCAGAAACAATGCAGGTTATGACCGAGAATACACCAAAAAAGTGATGAATCCAGTGAAATGAAATCAGTTTTTTCGTGCCTAAAAATAAAAATGTCATGTGACAGTAACATGATTGTGGAGTTTACTGACAATGATAGTCCGTTCCAATGGTTACTTGACTCGGGTGCATCCATTTTAGACATCAAATAGAAACATCTTGTCGAACAAAATATTCCATGCCATCAGGAGAGTATTGAGATAAATGGACTAGGGGCAAAGTTCAATCGTTAAGTAACGTTTATTTAGACTTAGTAGGTAATAAATAATGCAATGATTAGCTTATTTGAATTCTTAAATTTTTTACCATGTAAAGCGCATGAAATCATCGGTAACGACTTCTTACGAAAACATTAACAGAACCTTATTTTAGACTATACAGTCCATACATTTA
Source organism: Lacanobia oleracea (assembly GCA_950371165.1). Lineage (NCBI taxonomy): Eukaryota > Metazoa > Arthropoda > Insecta > Lepidoptera > Noctuidae > Lacanobia > Lacanobia oleracea. The sequence continues at coordinate 2,047,722 of OX493387.1, forward strand.
GTTAGTATTAGTGTTAGTTACAATGGGTAGATTACAATAATGATTATTTATCTTTGCACACTTTAAATGGTAATCCTGTTACCATACCAATTAAGATATCAGACAGAAAAAAATATATGTTTATTATACCTCCCAGATCAGAGTCGATCAGGACCGGACTAAAGCGGTACTTCTGGACACGGCTCGCATTGTCAGGAGGTTCCTTTATCTGGAGCCCTGACCGCCGGTAGCTTGGACCCTGTTCCCGATATCAGTGGGCTACTATCTTTAAATGTTTTTTTTTTTTAATATGTATATTGTATAAAACAAAAGTCGTAAATCAGGTACTGTTTATAAAGAGGGTGACTTAATCCGCGTCGAAAGGCAAATGCCACACGACGATAAATCTCAAAAGCTTGTAAGCAAATATCAAGGACCTTATCGTATTATAAAAGTGGTACCCAATGATCGGTACCTCATAGAAGATACCCCTTTCATCATCATCTGCCTAGCCTTTTCCCAACTATATTGGGGTCGGCTTCCAGTCAAACTGGATTTAGCTGAATACCAGTATTTTACGCGGAGCAGCTGCCTACCAGACCTTCACATCCCATTAACTGGGTAACACGGTACTTCATGGCAAGACTGGTGTCAGATTAACTGGCTTCTGACTATCCGTAACGACTGCCAAAGATCTACAAATGACAGCCGGGGCCAACGGCTTAACGTGCTTTCCGAGGCACGGAGAAAACTTTGGTTAAATTAAATTCATTAAATTCAACCTTGGTTAAATTTTAATAGAAATCTTGGTGGTGACTCTGATAATGAAAGCTCTACCAGTAATAAAGAAGTCGAATCATGAATTATATTAGAATTATGTCTCTGCGTCTTCAGCTTGTATTATATTTTACTTGTTCTATGTGTAGATTGTTAAAAGCAATCACATCACTTTTTGATGTAGTTGTTTTTTTTTTGTAAATCATTAAAATACCAAATATTACTAGTACATAATTATTTTGTAACTCACATATGTTTTTCTAATAATTTATATACATCTTTTGTAGACAATCATGTTACAAACTGAATCTTGATTTATTTATTTATTTATTTTATTCAGGTTAACCAACAACTGTTTACACCAGTACATAAACAGCTTATAACAATTATTAACAGCTTATTTCAATTTAGAAGGGTCTTTTCTTCCCCTTGCTTCATCAAAATGAATAACCCATAGTAGCGACGGGACTCGCTACGAACAAGATGGCCGAGTTGTTCGCTTTTTAATTATTAGATGTTATATTCTTAATATTTTATAGCTTATTTATAATAATTACAGATCATTATGTACAATTACCTCAAGAAAACTAATAGGTCATGAGTATAGTCTGTTCTTTGGGTCGCAATGGCGCCCTCTCCATAAAAATGAGTAGTAGGGATTGCTTAAAGATGGTCGGGCGACGACGTTCGTCGGATGGACATTAAATCGTGAGCAGTTGAAGGGTTGAATTTAACACTTATTGCGTCCGCAACGCAATAAGTGTTAAATATATATTGGACTGTATCCAACAATAAGTAAATAAAGAGAGATTATTAGTAATACGGTGTTTTACTTCTGAAACTAATCCTACATTATATATATCATATCTACATAAGATATTTTCTAAAATTAAGATTCAAGATTACAGTTTATTTATATTTCTACGCATATATTGTTTTATTTTAATTTGTAGGTAATCAAATAAAAACATTAAAACTATTTTGTAAATCGATTAAATGGTCGGTCCAAAAATTATGTTTCAAGATAACCCTTGGCGCCGATGATTCGAGATTTTGATGCATCAAGATTAGTGAACTGTCGCGCTCATAATTTAACGAGAAAACGTTTTCGAGCAATTGTTATTCGATTTCACGTCAAAGGGAATCCCAGTTTAGCGGTGGTTTAAGCTTGAGGTTTGCTAGCGAGCTTGTTAGTAACACCACAGTATAAATATCTACCTTTACCTTGGTAACAACGAGCTGCGCAAACCAAAACACATATCGCCGACGTCCGAAATGCAGCCAAGCTTAAATGGGACCGGGCCAAGCTTAAATGGGACCGGGCCAAGCTTAAATGGGACCGGGCCAAGCTTAAATGGGACTGGGCCGGACTCGTCTGCTGCGTGTTGAAAAGTCACAATGTGGGAATGGCCAAAGTCCTAGGCAACGCTGGCGAGTCGAGCTTGACGCCTAATAACAGGTTTACTCCACACTTGCCTTGAAGGAAGAAAGATAGGCGTTTAACCTTTCTTTTATTTAAGGATGTGAAATCATCAAATGACTCCTCCCGCCCTGGGTGAAGCAGAAGAGAGTGTCGGACTCTTACTGGCTAAAACCCATCCGTGTTCCGCAACCCTGGCAGGCACTGGCCCTAGTGGGCCCTGACTTCTATGCTGACAGCTCTTTGAGGCGCGCGTGGAACACAGCGCGCCGTCGACTCGGGCTTGGTTCTGATCGGACGGTGAGCCACATAATGCTCGCCGTCCGCAGTCCCGTGCCTACGGTGACCGAGAATCACCCTGTGACTCTCGAGAGGTGTTCGACCTGCATTGGGACCAGAACAGGTAAAAAAAAAAAGTTTTACTCGTTCAGAACATTTTGAATAAAAAAATTTAAATACTAAGCCTGCACAAAATCTATTTATTCTGTCTAACATTATTATTCTTCTTACAGATGACTGTGTAAAAACTCGAAAACAGGTTTGAGTCATCATTACAAATGCAATGATTACGCTAAAAGTTTCACTTGTATGTCTACATGCCATAGCATTGGTTTTCGAGTATATAGGCTGGATTTTCGTTGTAAATGTAGTTGTCGTGATATAAAAATCACTACAATATTTCGGACTAATGGTACTACGAAAGCGTTGCCAAGTACTCAAAGTCCAAGTCTATATGACTTGGCTGGCACACTGTCACAACCATGGGCTGTAACTACAACCCACATTCCACCGACTATCAGTTCTAAACCACCTATAACAATAGAACCAAGTACAGAAAAACCCACAAAAGATGACCGTTGTAAAAATGTAACCAGTACACCAGAACCCACAAAAGATGACCCTTGTAAAAATGTAACCAGTACACCAGAACCCAGAAAAGATGACGCTGATAAACAAGACTCCGGAAAAGCTACCAGTGTACAAGAACCAGGAGGAACTACAGTAGCAGAAGCAGCAACTGAAGCAGTACCTACTGTACTAGAATATTCATAAATTAAATTTACATGGATATAACCTACTCCAACTTATTTTATTTGTTTATTAGGAGCAATTTGTATCGTGTTTTATACATTACATTACATTTTATGACATACATCATTAAATCTATCTAAATATATGTCGGTGCCGTTGGCCGTCACGACTATCGGCACAATGACTGCTGTGTTCACATCCCACATGTCGACAACCTCGCGAGCCAAGTCAAGATACTTCGTTTGTCTATCTTTCTCTGACTTCACGAGGTACTCGTCATGAAGGACTGCTATATCAACAATCATTGCGCGACGCTCTAGTCGGTCTATCACCACTATATCAGGCATATTGGCAACAATAGTCCTGTCAGTGATGATAGACCTATCCCAATACAATGTGCAACTACCACTTTCGAGAACTGGGTCGGGCACATACCTATAGTACGGTACTTCCGATTCCACAAGATTGTATTTAAGAGCAAGTTGCTGGTGGATAGTCCTGGCTACAAGGTTGTGCCTGTGCAAATAGTCTCCGTTAGCCAGACTAGAACAACCGGAAATAATGTGGCGGATAGATTCCCCGGGCCGGTCACATGCCCGACTATGTCAACCGTACCGTCCTTCACAATGTATTTCCGGTAGTTATTAGTCATCATAACTTCGTCCCTAATTGAACAGACAAAACCTTCGGTTTCCCCGAAGAGGTCACCAAAACGCAGCCAGGCTACGGACGCTAAGAAGTCTACATCGGGCCTATGTAGGACCCGATAAAAGCGTCCGTGAAGCTCCTTGCTCTGCCATACCTCCCTGCGGTCGTTAGTATCTAACACCACAGGTTTGCGCCAGTTCTCGTTAGCCAAGGAGAGCACGGTAAGGCCTTTGTCCACCGCTACCACATCTCGATGCATAGGTACCCACGTCGGCCTCTAGGCAGTATTCCCTAAGGCTGCATACCTCACGGTTGTGCAGGGTCTTAGCATTTAAGAAGCCACGACCCCCGCACTTCCGCGGGATATAAAGCCTCATCACTGATGATCGTGGGTGATGCATCCGATTTGCGGTAAGCAGTGAACAGTAGGGTATAATTGGGGATTCTGGAATCATTTGTTCTCGCTTCGCTCGAACTGCATGATCCCAGAATCCCCAATTGTTTTTATCGAGCGATGACTAATGAGACTTCCGACGATATGATTCCAATTATACGATCGACAACGAGCTGGGTGATGCAAATGCTCTCCAATTATGCGGCGTATAGGATTTTACGGAGTTCCATAAAAAAAATTCATAATTTCAACCATCATTCATTCATTCCTGCTGAGAATCTACACAAATTCGTCAGAGTTGATAACAAACAAGCTTATCATGCAAAATCGATACAGAGTTCGTCAAAGACTAGTGGGAATAATATATCGACAGCAACAGCTGACTTATTCCATCAGGAGAGTGATTCAGCACACGAGTTAGTATTACCTGCATTAGAAGATATCGAATGCTACCAGATACCACTAGGAAATGAAATTTGTTTCATATAAATTGTGTCAAACAAAAATATAATTATTCTAAGGTTGAGTATGAAACATTTGTATGATACCAGATTCTGTCTGAAGATGAAATTTTATATAATATAAATTACCATTATTTTTAGTTTTATTTAATAAAACAAAACTTATGACACCAATTTATAAATATTTTTGAAATGATGAGTTAAAAGGAAATAGAAATTAAGTGAATAAAACTAAAAAAAATTATATAAAAAGTTTATTATCAGAACACCATTTTTTTAAACATAATACATTTTTTAAAGCACATATTGAACTATGATAAATACAACTATATAAATCTTCAGAATATTTATATTGATCATACAGACTTGGCAAACTAGGACAACCTTTATCTTCTAAATTTATTACATTATTATTATTATTTACAATATTTTTTAACCATAACACTTTTTCAAGACCTTTAATATAAATACATTTATCTCTTAAAAAATCTAAAATTAAACATTGATAATTTGAATAAGGTATAAATCCTTCACCCCAAAATATCTTCCTGTTACGTTCAATCCACGCAACTTGCCGTCTTTCTTGTTTTGTCAAATCATAAAATGGAAATGGTGGCTTGATTAAAAACACTTGTAATTTGTCATTACACAATATAGCAATTTCTTTCAGCACAAATTCATTTGCTTCCGTTTTAAAGCCTTGAACGTCTACAATGGCAATCATGATAAACGACGTACTATGTTGCTTAGAGGTTTGTATTCCACAAGTCGATCGTTTATAATCAAACAATATGCAGCAGTGTTATCTGGTATTGGCACTGAACATTCGATTTCTAACCGAACATCTACTGGACCTGTTTTTAAACTATCGTTTTGCCTTGAACAATCTATGATGAATAGGGGAGCCTTCTCTTTAAAGTCCTTTAGATTAAGCAATGGTTCTGCTGGACAGTTGTAATAAGACTGACGAAATTTAGCATACATTTCATATAATATACTATATTTGTTCTCGGAAAACTTTAAACTTAAAGGTTCATACGGATAGTATTGCGAATTTAAGAAGAGGGTGACGTTTGTCACTTCACAGTGATCGAATAGTGAACTGTCTTTTAGTTTATTGCTTTTTCTATTAGTCTGTAGGCAAAGAATTACATATCTAGGTTTTTCCAATTGTGACGCAGTTTTAACGGACCATGAGTGCTTTGTGGTTTTAGGTAGTAAAGGATATTCGTACAAATCCCAATTTCTAAATGCCATTTGTATAGGTTTATCCTTTTCTAAATGTTTTAATAAAGACAAACGTACCCGATCTGAGACTTTTATGTGTGGTACCCTCCATTGTACTCTTTCTATTTCTATTTGGAAATGGCTAATATCATCAGCAAGTATGATGCAATTTAAGTTAGAGTTACTTCTATTCAATATAAGCTCATGTTTACAATTTATTATAATTTTATTGTAATCTTACACAAATCCTAAAACCTTATTTAATGGTATTAAGGCATCAAAATGACCATCACTTTTAAATCCAATTAAATTCCAGCCCCATAGGGCAGCTAATTTATTTTCAGCTTCATTTAATGAAACGTATGATTTTATTGTCGAAGTTATTCCTGAGTTTTTTATACGATCTATTTCAATACCGTTTATTTCATACCTGATGTCTTGAAACAAGAACATAGCAGAGTTATTGCTAAATGAAATAGTTTTTTCAAGCGGTTTTCTATCTTTTCCAAAAAGCTTTGCTCGACCTTCGATATAAATTGAGCTGGCTGATGGTAGCACGTATATATCTTGCTGGTGAATGGGAATTCTTATTTCATCGTTTTCTCTAAAGCAGTTATTGTAGGGATTGTAAGAATGGACTTCATAACTTTCGATCGAAGTGTCGAAGTGTGGCAAGTCATTAATCTGTAGTATATTCATACTTTAAAACCTAGGGCTTTAAGAAAATCGATATTTGTTTTAGTTAAATTCTTCACTTTTTTCTTACGTCTGAGCACCTTTGTGGTTGTAGAAGAAGTAAGACGTTTTATTTTGACTGAGGGGTATATATTATATAATATCATTTTCTATTCCTTAAGTGAAGACGTAGTTGAATATGTTCTATCCAATCAATGCAGCAACCAAACTGATCAACAACTTTAATAGATATTGATGAGATGGTATTTTTGTTCACTGGAAAGTAAATAACGTTTGCAGGTATTTCTACGTATTGATTATCTGCAGCAGTATTAAATATAAATTCATGAATAACATGAGTTGGCAATCCGTTAGTGTAGGATCCGTATATTAAATCACATTCAATTCTAATTACAGAAGAATTATTTTTATTAAAATGCCCTTGTGGTTTCGAATTCAATATCGATAAGTTAAGCAATCCACACTCATATTTCTCAGATAAAGTCAGAGGAGGTTGAAAATATGATTCTAATTCCGATTTCTTGCCGGAGATGGTCACTGTCATAGACATACTTGTATACTGATCACTTTTTCATAAACCTATTTATTTTATTCTATGCCCACACCAAAACTTTCTTAAAAATTTTAAACAAAGATGACCGCAGTTAAAAGGGTGGCTACCTTGTATATTTTCATAATTATAGTGAACTGCAGACCCTAAGTATTTTATAAATTCTTTTGGGGGTTTAAGGTTTCCGTAACTGTCAAAATATTCAATATAATCATTGTATTTTGCATAGGCTACCCAATGAGAACCAGGTTTTTTAGAACTATCTAAATTAATAATCCCGCATTCTTTTTTAAAAGGGTATTTAGGGAGCTCATCTCTCATGAAAACACCTCTAAAATAGGGAATATCATTTCCATATCTTAAAATATCAAGGTTAGTTAAAGCTCGCTTGGGTAGCCGATAATCTAGTTTTTTTCTTTTGATACAAATATACCAAGACCATTTTTATGTGGTTTAAGATGTAGTCCTTTTCCGATGCAAAGTGCCTCCATTTTTTCATTGTGTCTCTTTGATTCTTCATACAGTTTTTTAGCCATCTTGAATTCATTTATAGTTTTAGCAATACCAGCGGCACCGCCTGCTAAGGCTCCAGCGGCTGATAATCCCGCAAAAATAGGAATCAGGGGTAATACTCCACCAGTTTTTGGTATTGGAATAACCCGAGGAAGTTTAATAGATGAATTATCAGCTAGTTCTCTGGCAGCGGCCATAGCTAACTCTATCGCCATTTTTTTACATTTTGGTTTTAATTTTTTCATACGTTTTTTTGTCACAGTTATAACATTTTTCAATTTATTTTTAAATCCTTTTCCAGATATATTTTTTCTTGAAGACTTTTTGCTACTAGCCTGCGTTAAGCCCGCGCCGGATTTAATTTTCGCTAACATTGCATTGCTTACTAGATGTGCTGCGAATTTTTCGCCCGCACTCGCGTCAGGAGCAACTAATCGTTCTTTTGCCATTTTTAATAAAACTAAATCTACCTTATGTCGATCATTTAAGTTTGATGACTTGTGATATGCAATATCGTGTTCTTTACAATATTCGTCTAATTTATTAACACCTTTGTCTCCTTGTGCAAGTCTCTTAATTAATCTTGTACCAGGACCACAATAATTGTATCCTGGTAAATGTAGTTCAAATGGTAGGTGGTTTATTAGCCAATTGAGAAGACTACTCTCTCCAATACACATCATAAGACTGACTAATAATGAAGTAATCCTTAATACATATAATAATGGATAATTTAGTAATTACACAATGAATTGTTATATTATATCGTCTTATACAATAATAAGTATCGTAATAAACAATTAATTATTATATAGCGCCTTAAAAACAGGTTATTTTTTTTTTACAACACGTTCGATTTATCAATCCAGCTATTTTCAGCAGAAGATAAGCCCAACCATTTTACTAAAACCTTGTTCCCTTTCCTTTTAAGAACTTTTTCGACTAGGTATACATTAGGATGTTTTGTTTTTTGAAGTTCTTGTACATAAAATGCTCCCAAAATGGGTTGACCTCTAATTGTATCTTCAATTAAATAGGTAACAGGAGTTGTATTTTGTATATGTCGAATTTTAAATATTTCTGTCGACCAGTTAGGAGTATACCCTTTTTCAAATGTTCCTTTGTACTTACTAATACGTACGTAATCACCCACTTTAAACTTGCTATTCATACTATATTTTTTTACCGATCGTTTGTATCTTTCTAATATGTGTTTTTTATTTACATTATCCACATTTGCAGGGATTTCATCTATCGTTCGATGGTAGGAATGATTATATTTATTAGTAATATTATTGAGGGTGTTATTTATCCAGTTATAATTACCTCTCAGACTAAATTCTTTATACAGTTTCGATTTTAAAGTTCTGATAAATCTCTCAACTATTGAAGCCTTTTTTGATGAGAATGTAGAATAATGATTAATATTGTAACGCTGCATAAGTTTTTTAAATGTATTATTATAAAACTCCGTCCCATTATCGGTTTGGAGATTTATAGGTACACGTCCTCTATCGATTAAAATCTTAAAAGTGTTACATACAATCTCTCTATTTTTACTTTTTAAAGGAAAGGTCCAAGCATACTTCGAAAATGTGTCAATGATCGCCAGAATAAATTTAAATCCTTTATTTTCCTTAGAAATAGACTGCATATCAATTAAATCTGCTTGCCATAGATCATCTATATCTTTCATTATAACGTTTCTTCGTGGAAAATTTACTCTAGCATTTTTATGAATCTCATTCACCACATCTGCTTTGCTCATGATTTTTTTTTTATAATTTCTGTCTTTGGCTCAAGTGTATTACTAGCTGATTTGGTGACTAATTATGTTAATGCTCATGAAGGATAAGTATGTTATACTGAATGAAATATCTTTTATCGGTAGTATTTATTTCTTAATTATGTTAGCTTCTTTTAATTCTTCAATTATAGATAATATTTCATTATCATGATTTGTATTGCCAGCATCTCTTGAAGCCACTAATAACTTTAATCTCTCAACCAATTCATTGGGATCATCCCAATATACCAAATCAGTGTTATTTTTATACTTTTTTAGTTTTGGTAAGTTTCCTCCAAATTTAGTTTCAATTTTGCTGTCTGACGTTCCGACAAATAAAGGTTTAATTATTTCACGATATTTTATACCTTTGTCACCTCTTATTTGTCCTTTAGGACTGAAATTTCTTTTATGTGCATTTGTGTAATGCAACATATCTTTATAGACCAGCTTATCTTCATTCGATATCAACTTTAAATCAGGTTTTCTTTTGAACAAAAGTTCTTTTAAACCTGCGGTCCAATTGTAAGTTTTGTCACCGATTTTAACTAAAATGATATTGTCGTTATTCAAACTATCAATTTTAGAAAATGATACCGCTGAATTACCCAAAAATAAAATCTTGTTTTTACTTCTGATACCAAACGGTATATTGGTATCGTCATTAATACCGCAGATATTATCACCCTCTAAGGATATTTCTAAATCATCTGCAAATTCCCTTTTAGGGCTTTCTACAAATTTAACAGAATTTAATTTTAAGTTATAACAGTCTTCAAGCTTTGGAGATGAACTAGTATTGATATTATCCATTTCAATTTCCTCCGAATCAATGAGTTTTTTATTATCTGTATTTTTTATTCTTTCCAAAGATATATTTGAATCAACCAAGGTTTTAAGGGGATCTGTGACGGGTTTAAATATTTTATCGAGTGACAAGTTCATTGATTGTTCCTCATCTTTCATTTGTTTTACTTTTTTCTTTATGGAGTCTATAGACTTCATTAATTCCGTCTTTATATTTTTCTCCATGTTGAATGACATGACAACCGATTACTCTGAAGAACAATTAATACTAAATTTACTTTGCTTGTTATTTATTTATTTATATTTACAAAACATCAGTCAAAATTGGAAAAATGTGTCAAAATTCTGTCTATATCTTCCTCTGTTTAACGGTGATTCTTTGTTAATAAGTAAAAAACTATAAGGTTTTTTCCAAACATTACTGCAAATGTCTTTGAATTGATGCCATTGTAGATCACCACTCACATGTTCTTCATAAATATGTTTTAAATTCACATCATCTTGTTTAAATATCATAAGAAAATTAACATTGTCGCGTAACAATTGTTTCGGAATTTTTGAATAGGTTTGAGATAAATAGAAACAATCAATTTGTTTATGTCTACCCATACAAAAATAATTGCGAATATTTATTTGATTTTCACATGCAACATCATCAAAAATAAATACAGAATTAGTAAAAGCTTCACTTGGAGATATAACCTCTTTATCATTATTGAACTCGAAAAAATTAATTTGCGGCACTCTCCTTAATACTTCACTTAAGAAACGATATTTTGGCTGAAAAGATGTTTTGGAGTAAATATAAATATGTTTAAATTTTAAACCATTTTCATGTAACAGTAAACTAATCATTGCATTGGTTTTACCACAATTTGAAGGACCGCATATTATACTTCTAATAGTATTTGGTAGTAAAGCGCTGTGTCGGATCTGATGAGAAGATTCATTAAAATCGATATTATTAACCTTCAGAGATATGGGTTGCTTGATCAACTTCATCGTGTCGATTACCACAATGAATAGGCAGCCTAAATATTTATATCTGGTAATTTACACCAAAGTATGTAAAAAAGGGTAATATTATTATATACATTGAGTACAAGAACAAGCACGAACCTGTTCATACTTTCGAAGTTATTGGAGATGGTGTTTACATATGGGCATTCATAAAACACATCACAGCTTGACAAGTTTAGACTTGTATCGTTAAGATCAATCATTAAAATGCAGCAAGCATCAATTATGTTATTTGAGAAATTATTCTTATATTGCACAATGTGTATCTAACACGCCTAATATCATAAAGATTCTTCAGTCTGCAGTTGTGGTTTGGGTCAACTGGTTTACAATTTATTTTTTAGAGGTAAATAATATATTCCAATAATATTTAACTTATACTTTTTAATTTCATTTATGACAATCTTATTATTGATAGCGATCTATTAATTTCAGAATCATGTCGAGATCACCGTGCTACAGTCCGGTTTTGGATATTATAGATCCTAATAGAAATTCGTTATTATATAACGAGCCAGAGGGATTAAATTTACAAGTGAGTAACCTATGAAGATTTCCATTATTATTATATAGTATTCTTAATTGTTGCTTTTCACTAATAAGGATTTTTTTTTTCAGAACGCGGCGGACAGCAATGATCCTATAACTCATCCTTTTAATTATGCCCAAGATAGGGAGAGCTGGTATGCTGAAGTGGCAGCAGCAGCACATGAGGAATATCGTAATCAAAGAGCAGAGAAACAAACATCAAAGAAGAGGAAAATTAAATCAAAATCTTTGAAAACTAAATCCTTTATCATGCGTAAGGAATCGGATCGTGTGCAACGCATAATAAAAATTACCATTCATGATTTGGACGGTGGTAATTTGGATGAAACCTCATCTGACGATGCCAGTGTATATGTGCAGTATTTAGTGACTAGTGAATATGATGACATTATGACTGAAACTGATTATTTAGTTAGTAAAATAGTAAAGAAATTAAGCAAATAGATTAATTCGTTTATAGGTACTTAATATATTTTAAAAGATTAATCATAATGAATAGTATAATGATATGTATAGTATAATTAATAGTATTTAGTAGAATAAGATTTATTTGTTTATTAGCTCGTAAATAATACTTTTATAATGAACGTTTAATTTGTAAATAAAATAAAAGTCCTAAGTTTAGTAGGTATAGTAGTTCACTGTTTAGTAGTACAGTAATAGTTTGTTATCTAGTTTTAGTAATAGTTTATTGTACAGTAGTTTAGTGATAGGTATGTTTGTATGTTGTCAAATTAAAATAAATTATTTAATGACGTAGTTAATTGTTTCATTATACAGTTGAATCGAGATAAATAAATAATGTCCTCCTGACCGATTTTGGCCACAGCGGCTAGTGCCATAGACACAAAGCCATATTCTAGTGCACAAGAATGTGCTTCATTACCCGTATACGACGGTCCAACAGTTGGGTAGTTGTACTCGTATAATTATATGGTAACGAAGCGTGTAAACTTTGCTCGCGCCATGTAGGACTTGCCGAGTTCCCAATGAGTGAAGTAGGTTTCGCTACATAACAGAAATCAAACACAAATAATTTGAATACAAGATATTATATTTATTTCATTTCAAAAATAAAAAATACATTATGTCTTAATCTTATTACAAATATAATAATCCTATTAAGGAAAATAGTAATAAATCTTTGCTTTCAGATTAGAATAGAGAACTATAATGACCCCATGGTAAAGTAAAAGCATTATTTTTTTTTATTTGACGTTTGTCATCATTTCCATCAAGCACCACTTTATTGATTCTTTGTGTGTAGAGTTTATGATTTTTAGATCTTATAACAAACATGGGGTATCTAAAATTAATATTACAATTTAATGCATTTTTATATTTGTTTATGGTAATTTTTATTTGAAACAGATTTTTTTACACCTTTGGCTTTCTTAACTATATCGCTCAGCGTATTAATACAATACAGCTTAGCTCTCAAACCAATAAACTCTGATATGACATCTCCACCCATTTCATCCTTAAAGAAACCAGGTATCTGTTTATTGCCATGTGGTATTCCATAAATATTGTTAATCTTAAAATTACTTGTATCAAAGTATTGAATATTATTTCTTATGTCTTCATAGAAATCTTTGGTACGTATTAAATATAAGAGACTATCGGTATCGGTATAACACAGTTGAATGTTATTTTGGTATATTTTTTTCATTATGGAATAATGAAAATTATATAGGTGACTCTTTGCTAGTTCCAGTATCGTAAAGCCCATATAAATTGGTCGGTCTAAAACTACTTTTGCTGGCTGTAACTGAATAGCAACAGATTTTCAGAAATTATAGCAAGGTTTTTGAAATTCGGAGCACCTATGTATTTTTCAGCACCATTAACTTTGTTAGTTTTATTGAAGTCATCTTTCCATACGTTTACCAACTTAACATCAACTTGTTTTCTTTTATTTTCAATAGTTTTCCCAAATATTGAATTATTCTGCTTTTTAAAAAAATCCCTTTCAAAATCTGAAGTAGCTTTCTGTCTGAGTCGAGTATTTAAAGTTATATATGGTTCTAAGATCTTTTTTGTGTAAATGAAAGTATTCTATGAATTTTTAATATTACAATACCATTTTTTACGCACTCTTGCAAATGAATATAATGTATAACATATTTATATTTATCATAAAGATTAGCTATTAATTTGCTTGTTTTGCTGGAGCACGGCATAGGAGGAATCATTTTTTCTGCTGCAAATGGTAGATCAGAATGTTCATCGTGTATTGCAAAAGGATAATGTAAATCTACTTCAAGTATATAACCTTCATCACTGTCAGATGAAATAGAGTTAATATTGAATTTGATAATTTCACTGTCCGTAAGGAGTCTAAAATTTCCAACCGGCAATCTTTGCATCATAGCATAACCATATAAATTAACACAATCTAAGTAAGCTAGGAAAGTATTAGGTTCTTGCTCATTATAATTTGGCAGGTATTTGTTATTAGCTTTTGCATACCTTAACGAGCACTGGGCTAACCCTCCTCTGATGCCATTTTCTATCATTTCATACATTTCTATATCAGATAGTAAGTCCAATTCAACTTTAGTAACTAATAACATAGCATCCCAACTTAATGACGGTGATGAAACATAATGACAGGGATCTAGCCCATAGTGATTTAAACTCATAGATCTAAATTTTTCAAAGATATCACATAATAATAGCACATCACATTTTAGGTATAAATCAGTGTATTCTCCTATATTATTTATGCGAAATTTATTCCATACAGTTAATGCATGATTATAATCTTCTTCTGATACAGTTTCGGATGTGAGTCTACTATAGAATTTATTTCGATCAGGTAATTGTGTTTCTCCATATTTTTCCCAAGAGTCTATATATTCATAGCAATATATACCCTTTTTCAGACACAATCTCAGTAAATCTTCATCAATGAAAAATGATTTTAAATGCCTAAAATCTGCAACATTTAGAGTTTTCGCTAAATTATCCAAACTAGAACTTAAAAAGTTAAAAGAGTCAATAAATTTTAGTTGGACTGTGTTTTTAGAATCAAGAGGTACAAATTTACTGAAAGAAATATATTTTTCTTTGTTTTTTGGAATTAAATTTATGTAACCACATACTGAAGAAATTTCATTGATAAATAAATGGCTGTCATATCCGGAAAGGTTATGAAATATAACTGGAATAAAATTACATGTTTTAGAATTTAGATTACATTTATTATGAGCCGACCCTCGATATTTACCAGTGAAATGATCATGATCACGAACAATATGATCATCAGATGTAAATTCTTTTTTACAGATATGACATTTCACAGCAGTTTCAAAGGAAAGGTATTCTTCACTCGTCAATGGTAACATTTTTCTATGCATTGACAAAATCTGATACAATCTTTGTGAGTCGCTGATAATTGACTCAACGAATTTTTTTGAACAATTTGGACCACGATATGATATTAAATTATTTAATTCAGGGTTAGATTCACAGCATATGTAATAAGCAAAACAAGTGGCTTCATGAATTTGAATGTTTTCAGTATATTGGCGTTTACTTTTATCTGAATATTCACGTAATAAACTTTCAAAATCTCCGTAAATGACAATTGGAACTCTTTGAGTTTTTTGATAATTTGAAAATCTAAGTTTACTATTTTCTTCAGGAAGAATGGTTTGCAATCTACCACAGTTATGATTATTTAGTTTATCCGACGTTTTAAAATATAAAAAACATTCTTCACATAGATGAATCTTAGATTTATGTTTTGTAAGTTGACTGCGAACAATTTTTTCAAGGTTTTTAATTAAGCAGAAATGGTTCTTACCATTCTTGCTAATAAATAATAAGTTTACATGATTTAGCTTTCGCAGTTTAGTTTTGTATAATGGACCCGTTATAGTATTGTTTTTTTCCAAACCATAAATATTCACACTTATATTAAAATTATGTTTTTCAAACCATTTTATATCATCAAATGTTGGGGGAAAAGACATTCCGTTAGTATTTAATATCTTAGAATAATGCGGATAAGATGAAACTCTATTAGGATTATTTTTAGCTGGATACATATGAGCAATGATACACCAAAGAAAACAATGGTCATCCAGATTCTGAATATTAAGACATGCCTTTATTTTGTTAATTCTCGAAGGTAAAGCAATGTAACTTCCTGCTCTCAAAGGATTATATTTTGCAATATTCATTTCTAAATGACTTATTTTCTCTATAGTCCAACCAGATTCTGATAATTCAAACTCTAAGCATTTACATATTAATCGTTGTGTGCAATCTTTGTATAAAGATACGATATCTGTACTCTGATTTACTATGGAATATTTAGTATTAAAAGACTTGAGAGATAGTTCTTCATTTTTAGGAAGTAAATATAGCACAAAAAGTTCAAAGTTTATCTTTAGTGATTTATGTTTTTGTAATAATGGTTGTAATAAATTAAAAATGGTGTTGAAAACATTAGCTAAAAATAATTCAGGTGTTATTATTTCGGTGGTTTGTGGATTTATTTTGTAACTAGCTATTCTGTCTTTAAAAGCACTGGCTATCAGCTGAACATTTTCGTATTCAGTACGAAGTAAACAATTTGTTTTATGTTTGTTACTTTTCTTATGTGATGAATACTTTGACTTTGAGACATGTAACTGACAACTATGACAGAATTTCATTTTTATAAAGAATAGAGCAAGATATCAATACTTGTCAAACTCGATAACTAGAATTTAATATTACTTTGAGCTTTTATTTTTAAATTATATTGTATTAATAATGTGTATTATTTGAATTTCAGTATTTCATGAATTCTGAGCAATATTGAAATATCAGAGTTCTTGTTAATTTTGGGTTTAGATCTGTAAGAAAGGTAAACATCGTTAAAGTAAATTATTATGATGAATATTTAATATTCTAGATATTTGAATTTCAGAGTTTCATAAATTCTGAGCAATATTGGAATATCAGAGTTTTTGTAAATATTTGGTTTAGATCTGTAAGAAATATAATCAGCGTAAAAGTAAATTATGATGAATATTGAATGTTCTAGATTTCTAGAAATTTAAATTTCAGAGTTTGATAAATTCTGAGCAATATTGGAATATCAGAGTTTTTGTAAATTTTTGGTTTATATCTGTAAGAAAGGTAATCAGCGTAAAAGTAAATTATGATGAATATTGAATGTTCTAGATTTCTAGAAATTTAAATTTCAGAGTTTGATAAATTCTGAGCAATATTGGAATATCAGAGTTTTTGTAAATTTTTGGTTTAGATCTGTAAGAAAGGTAATCAGCATAAAAGTAAATTATTATGATAAATATTTAATGTTCTAGATCTCTAGATATTTGTATTTCAGAGTTTTATAAATTCTGAGCAATATTGGAATATCAGAGATTTTGTAAATTTTTGGTTTAGATCTGTAAGCAAGGTAATCAGCGTAAAAGTAAATTATGATGAATATTGAATGTTCGAGATTTCTAGAAATTTAAATTTCAGAGTTTCATAAATTCTGAGCAATATTGGAATATCAGAGTTTTTGTAAATTTTGGTTTAGATAGCTTATATAATATTAAAATATATCAGAGATTCAGAGTTTAATAAATGTTTGGCTTAGACCTGTGAAGTAACACAATGCATTATATTGTAATATCATACCGAAAAAGGGCCAATACTAAATTCAAATCTGAAGCAGATAAGTGCTACAAACACACGTATAATAAAAATAAGATAATCGTTCCTACAACATATGAAATAACAAGTTACAATTATTAGAAAACGTTTGATGGTTACAATATACCGAGACTTTAATTTGGATACAGGATTAACTAATCCGATAATACCTACTAAATTCCTATATAAAGCAAGAGTAAACAAAAATAACATATAGTGCAACTCAGAAAACATTTGATGGGTATAATATAGGTTTTATGTTTGCATACTCTTGCTTAGCAGCGTTAACTAAGCCAGTAAGAGCTGTCCATACCGGACCGCTGTCATCATGTGACGAGCGAAGTGTGAAAAGCGCTCGCTTCCAACGATTAGCAGCAAGCGTCTCTGCTTCCTTGCTGTTGTAGACCCGCAGCTCTATATAAAACTGGCCGCTGCGAGTAGGATCACGCTGCAGAGTGTACCCGGAACCCACGCGCCGTGCCAGATAACTTCTTAGAGCAGCAGCTCTAACAGGCTCCGCTCCGTCGTCCTGAAAAATATAGTAAAATTATTAATTTAATTCAACAGCATAGGAAAAAATCCATTAAAAGTTTACTGTTAGGCTACTTAATTCACTCTATAATTATTATACTATTCTCATTAATTATAAAAGGAGATCGAGTTGTTAGTATACATGTAACTCTCAGAAACTATAGCAACAATTTAACATTCTCTTAGTTTGAAAACCACTAACTGTATGAAGACAGTGCAAATGAGGTAGATGTACAGATAGTAGGTACTTCATGTTTGAGTAAGATATTTCATTTAAACATGTTTTTATCATGATGATGGAAACAATAGGTAAAAATAAATATTAAGCGATTGTTACCTGAACACACTGTTTAAAAAGAATATTGTGAAACTGTAAAACGTAGTAGATGATTATTATGATTACCTCAGAATCTGAAAATATTGAGGATTTTTTTCGAGCTGCTGTTCGAGGAGCTGATACTGGCTCGGTTTCGGAGTCTTCGGATATATCACGAGGAGGCGCAGTTTTCTTGTTATATTTAGGTTGCTTGCTGCTGGTTTTCCTTTTCCTCGATTTTTGAGGCTTTTCACCACTCGTACTTGCTTGCAAAGTAATCTCCGTATCAGAGTCAAAAGGATTCAGAGATGCCCTAAAA
The DNA here is from genome assembly GCA_950371165.1 of Lacanobia oleracea. NCBI lineage: Eukaryota > Metazoa > Arthropoda > Insecta > Lepidoptera > Noctuidae > Lacanobia > Lacanobia oleracea. The sequence continues at coordinate 2,066,408 of OX493387.1, forward strand.
TTACATAATGATTCATTAGAATGTAAAAAAGTATTCATTAATTGCGCATAGTACGTTTTACCTATTGAAAACTCTGTAAAATTGAAGACTAGATATTATTACTACTTAAAAAACTAAATAGGTAGGTACACATAATTATACGCACTTAATCGCGATATATTTAAAAAAAAAAAAAAAAAAAAAAAAAAAAAGGTATCGTACCTTTAAATATAGTATATCGCGAGTAAATCCCGATTGCGTATAATTATGTGTACAAATCGCGAAAGTTTAAAAACATTTAAATAGGTACATACATACTTATTGTCGCCGATCTTGTCTCTCAATCTCAACACAATATAATAACTCAGGTTACACAAACAATGCACACCGAAATCACAAAATTTCTGAATGCACTCCTCAGTGATCGCTTTTTATACTACTTTAAATTAAGGTAGCGATTATATTAAATATTGCAAAGCTAGTTATCAATGTATCGTCAATGATATATTGGTATTTCAATCATATGTACTAATCAAATACAGTCGATAATTAATTAATCATGTATACTCACTATGCTCACCGCCTTTCATTCCTTTAATTTGGTAGCGGGCGCCACGATGTCGCGGATACCTGAGTCGAAATTCTAAAAAGTTGAAATCATCACATTTCATTATTATTTTGGGAATGTTTGCGCAATGCTCTATCAAGTTATATATTTTAGTACCTACTTATTTAGAATTTCGTTTAGTTAAGTACTTACCCACTTATTTGGTATTGTAATTTTGTTGCCTACCTAATTGTTTCTAAATAGAAAACACAAACAGTAATTTGTTAAAAATGCTATCGTTTAATAGTAGAAGTTATTCGCTATAACAAGATGAGTACGTAATGTTGAGGTGAATAAAACATTTTTTTTTACCTCTTTATAACGAATTTTAGACCAACATAACAAACCTCGGTTCAATGAATTACTTGATATAATGAATATTTACTTGTTCCCTTAAAATACCTTAAGATACCTGTGAATACTGTATGCCATATAATTGTTTAGTTTACTACAACATAAAAATATGAGTTATGAAATTGATAGCGCAATTGATTTGGCTGTTTAATATTCTAGTTTATATTGCTCGCTGTAGCAGTTCGGCGCGTAATGAAACACAATACTTATGTTATAAATCATATCGTCGGAAGACTCATTCATTAGTCATCGCTCGATGAAAACAATTGGGGATTCTGGGATCATGCAGTTCGAGCGAAGCGAGAACAAATGATTCCAGAATCCCCAATTATACCCTACTGTGAACGTACCCTCCTATCCAGGGCGTCAAGTTCCGTCTGAGTCCATTTGCTTATGCCGAAAGAATACATCAAAACCGGCATGACCCAACCGTTGAAGGCGCGCACCTTGTTTCCGCCTGATAAAAAACTATTAAGTACTTTGTTCAGACGGCCAAAGAAGCGCTCCCTTAACGATTGTTTCATATCAACAGCATTGATGCCTAACGCTTCCGACATACCCAAATACTTGTAAGTTTCGGTTGAGGAAAGGGACCTAAGGCCTATGGAATCCGAGAGTTGTGTTCCCACGGATTCCATAATCTCCCCTCGCTTTACATGCATGACCGCACATTTGTCCAAACCAAATTTCATCCTGATGGCGCCACTGAAGGTTTCTGTTACCTTCAGTAGCTTCATCAGTTGCAAGTTGTTAGGAATAAAGAGTTTCAAGTCATCCATGTAAAGGAGGTTTGATATGACCTGACCACCTCTTCTCAACCAGTAGCCTTGGCTTGGACCCTCCAATAATGTACTGAGAGGGTTAAGGGCCAGACAAAACCACAGTGGACTCAGACTGTCACCCTGAAATATGCCACGCTCGATCCATATCGGTTCGCTGTTCGCCTGGGTCTGTCGACACCCTGGATAGTGAAGAACCGTCCTCCACTGCCCCATACACGACATCAGGAAGGTGTGTAAAACTGCATCAACTTTGTACAACTCCAGCACCCTCATGAGCCACGTGTGTAGCACCGAGTCATAGGCCTTCTTATAATCTATCCAGCATGTCGAAAGATCTCTTCGGGAACGTCGAACCTGTTGGCTAATGGCTATGTCGATGAGGAGCAGCTCCTTAGTACCGCGGGACCCGTTCCTACATCCATTCTGAGAAGAAGACATTATTGAATTACTATCAATATGATGGTTAATCTTTCCTCTCAAAATGGATGTAAGAACTTTATAGACCGTCGGTAAATTGAGATGCCAAGCGAGCGTGCGATCTTTTGAACCATTTAATCCAAAAGTTGTGCAGCCCGTCCGGTTCCGGAGATTTCCAGTTAGGCAACGGACGGACTGCACGAGCTACATCTTGGGGGCTGATGTTAATTGCCCCAATTTTTTTCATTATTATTATTATTATTTATTTATTCAAAAGTAAGTACATACATTTATTGATACCTTTAAGTTGATGCCAACATAAACTCATTAGAGTTTTACCGTGCACCAAAATCATCGACAACATATTTCGACTAAAATATAACAACCTATGTAGGTAGTTAGAAAACAAAAAAGATCAAAACATCAACAGAAAAAATATAAAATTACATCGGGTATATGATAAAAACATTATCCAAAACACCAACGAGCGTCATGTTACCAATCTGGTCGTCCATCGTTAGTACAAACAGTGTTGGTATGTTTTTAAATTGATACAGGTTGTTCCTAAAAATTATTAATAATTGTTCTTAATAATTACTTATGTTTTCAATTATAGTTACTTTAAAATTTATTTGCGTTATAATAATATTGTGAGGCATTATTTTATGCTTTGTTATCGTTATAAACTCTTTATCCATAATTTAATTAAATAATATATTTTATTAGTATATCTATCTTAGGTATCTAAATTTTGTAAAAAAAAATCCTTTTATTTGTATTATATGTTTTTCTGAGTAATTTTATCTCTCAATGATATGGGTAGTTTATTGATAAGGTAAGGTATTATATACTTTAATGATCTCTTGCCGTATAAGTTCGTGTACTTTGGAAGTAACAGCTGAGAGTTTATGACGCTACGAGTTCTTATTTCAGTACTATTTACGTTTTTTGTTTTCTTTAGTTTTTATTAAAAAAATCTTCTTTTAACAACGCATATTTAGTTTGTTCATGTATGTTAAATAATTTGTGATAGTCATTTTTGTATTTCTTCTTAATGTTGTTAGGAACAATTGCTTTCAATATTCGCAATTGAATTGCGTAAATTTGATCAAGGTGTGTCTTATATGTCCTACCATAGCTCGACAGACCATAGGATATAGTTGATTCTACCAGGGCTTTGTACAGCATTAACAGAGTTTTATATGGTATTTTGCATTTAATTATAGAAAATTTAGCCAGCATGCTTCTCAATTTATCACACACCCCGTTAATGTGCTCCTTCCAATTAAGTCGGCTATCAATGGTAAGTCCTAGATAAGTTTGCCTATCAACAAGATCTATGGAGACACAGCCGCAAAGGATGCCTACTTTATTGGTGCAATTGTCATGCAAACACTCATGACAGTGAGCTGTTAATTTAGGCATAAAAGAGCTTCGATTTTGGCTGGAACTGATGTACATTAATTTGGTCTTACTAGTGTTTAATAGGAGACCAGCGTCATGAGACCATTTAGTCAACAACTCGAAATCCTCTGGTAGTTGCCTTTGGGCAACACTAACACTCCGTCCAGCAGCTATAAGGCAAGTGTCGTCGGCGAACTGATAGATCTCGCAATTTTTTATGACATTAACCAGGCTATTTACATAAGTGAGGTAGTGCAGCGGTCCAAGGACCGAGCCTTGCGCCGTTTCTTCTGTTACTATAACGGTTTTTTCCTGTCAGCAAGATAGTTTCTGCACCAATCATGTAGTTTACCTCTTATTCCACTGTCATGGAGACACTCCAGTAACCGCTCATGTCTAAGTGTATCGAATGCCTTGGTTTAGTCTATAAATACTACTAAAACGTGCTGTTTTTGATCTAGATGATTATGAATACTATCTGTGAACGTTGATAACAATTGTGTGGTATTCTTTTTTGGTTGGAAGCTATATTGTTTGTCAGTTAGTATTTTATTTTTTTCGTAAAACTCGTGTATTTGTTTACAAATGTACTTTTCTATTATTTTATCAAATCGAAGGCAAAATAGTAATAGGCATATAGTTGTTATAATCCAGCCTGCTTCCGTTTTTGTGAATCGGTCTGACAATCCCTGTTTTTAGTGTCGATGGATACTTGCCTGTTTGTATGCATAGGTTAATTAGGTTAGAAATCGCTGTGGTAATTGACGTACACAACATTTTTATGTCCATGGCTCTAATTCCATCTATTCTATCGATTATTAATTGTCAGCCGATTTGGATGATTCTGTTTTTGTTTGAAAGAGTATTTTCCGGGACTGGTCCCATTTCAATTTGTTGAAGATCTGACGAAGAACTTCGGAGGTAGGCAACGGAACTCTTCAATAAATGATAGCAAAGGGATCGAGATTGCTGAAATCGCATGATTTTTTAGTGTTTACACCAGTTCTTAACATAACATTGCGCTGGTACGCTGTTAATGGGTACGCAGGTACCTAGTTACCACTAAAAAGTGAAAAATAAAAAACTTTTTTACAAAAAATACAACCGACTTCCAAAAACAAAACACTACAAAGTACAAAATAACTTCGGAAAAGAAAAGAACTTTAATTTCAGAAGTCGGTGTCAAGAAACGAAAAAATAACCAAAAACACCGACTTCAGAAATTAAAGTTGTTTTCTTTCTTCCAAAGTTATTTTGTACCTTGTAGTGTGTAATCGCAGGGACAATTGATTACGTTTGTTTTGAAAAGTCGGTTGTCTCAGGCAGCAAAATTGAAATTAGTTTCATATTATGAATCAGTTAAGGATCTATTATACGATATGAGGGTTCTGTTGCCAACGAAGTCTGCTACGGCAATACAGAGCAAATTACATTCTTTCTGCCAAAACCAAATGTCAAATTTTGACGAATACGGAAAAGTCATTACTGAAGTGTTCGTAGACTTGACGATACCGCAATCCCAAGGGTAATCCACCAGTTATCAGGTTTTGTAACCGCTTAATGAAAATCAAGCCATCACCAGTAACCTGATGCATCTGTTTGTAAATTTAATATATTGTCACTTGAAAAACATGGATATTGCAAAACTGGTGCAGATATCAAACTGTTTTAATGTATCAAAGCTAGCCTGGCAGTCTATATCCCATTTAAATGTTACATTTTTCCTACACAAGTTATTTAAAGGTTGTGCTATATCAGCAAAATTTTTAATGAATTTCCGATAGTAATTGGCAAACGCTACGAAGCGATTTACCTCATCTACCGGTTTTGGAATGAGATAATTTTTCATTACAATAATTTTGTCAGGGTCTGGTAAAACACCGTTGCCAGAGACTACATCGCCTACATATAACATTTCTTTTTTCAAAAAGTCACATTTTGACGGATTCAATTTGATGTATGTATGTTATTTTTAGAAGAAAATAAATTATTATTATTATTATTTTTTTTTTTTTATTAAATTATTATTATTCTTATTATTATTTACTTTCCGAAGTGTTTCAAAAACGTCGATTAAATTTTTATTATGTTGGCTGAGACAATTTCCATACACATTTAAACCGTCATAATAAAAGAGGCATTTTTCAAAATTAAGACCTGCCATCGCTATAGTCATCATTCTTGAAAATGAACTAGGACTTGTTTTAAGCCCCATGGGCATCCTAGTCATTTGATATAGCCCAGAACCAAAGGCAGTATATTTCCTACTATTTGGGTCTAAACCTACATTATAATTATGCTTGATGAAGATCCAAGTGTGAGAAGTAAATGCATCCTGATAACGAGTCTAAAATTTCTGTGATGTTAGGAAGAGGGAAGTTATCATTTTCAATATTATTATTTAGTTAGCGGTAGTCAACCCATCCGTGTTCCTCCTAATGCCCTTTGCGTTCTAGGGTACGGTGCCTCTTTCGATCGGTTTCCGCACCCCGGCAGGTACTGGCCCTAGCGGGCCCCGTCTATGGGGGTAACCTACACGGCTTTACAAATACGGGTTCTACATTAGGATTTACGCGAATTGAATGTTTATAAATATGCGTAGTTGTCAGTTTATCTCCCGGTAAAAAGAATATATCAGCATATTTGGCGTATACTTTTTCAATTGCTGTCTGTTCTTCTTGATTTCAATGTTTTGTATTCAACAGTAAAAACATTATGTTAACGCGGGCTGCGTTTTTCTCGCATTTATCAAAATTTCAAATATAATCCGACACGCTGTGTATAATCAGTTCTAATTTATCTAAAGTTAACTCATTCTCAGTTGTGTTACGTATTCGTATTGGTATTTTACCACTACTGGGGTTTATCATCCATCGGCTACCCGCGACCTTCATCGGTCCACCTTGTGGGCTTTCCAACGTTGCGTCTTCCGGTACGCGGTTGCCACTCCAGAACTTTTCAGCCCCATCGACCATCTGTTCTGCCAGCAATATGCATTGCTCACTGCCACTTTAGTTTGGCGATTCTTCGGACTACGTCAGTAACCTTGAATTACGAATATCATCATTCCTGATTTGATCACGTAAGAAAACTCCAAGCATTGCCTTCTCCATTGCCCTTGAGTGACTTTAAGCCTTCTGATGAGGCCCATTGTGAGCGACCAGCATTCATTGTAACATAAGATATACGAACAGTCAATTTCTAGCATTGCTTGACCCCCTTAGAATGCAAAGCATTGGCTGTATCACCTCTTCAATTTAAAAACTGACCGGCCTTCGTAATTTTTCGTAATGAGAAACGTTTTAATGATCACGCTTTTCTATACACTATGTTAAAGAAAGTTGCTAGCATTGTTAACACGCCATAGAGCTACTGACAACGGATAGTGTATAGTTGAGATTCCGTTGTGCTTAGGAGGCCTGGCTAGGTTAGCCAGCGAAGCTACGCACATACGGCTTTGCTGTGCGTCCTCATCCTTCGGTCGGGTAACCAAGGCCTCATTTCCAGAATAAAGTCGGCGACTCATTTGTCGGTATCGAAGCAACCTCTGTATTTTTGGCTGTCAAAAAGCTAACCATCCCGGTCTTGTGCAGTCCACGTCCATTCACTGCCAGCCACCTTTTTTAAATCATCGATCCATCGTGCTGCAGTGCCTTTGTTGAAAAGATATTTTTTTAGGGGGCCGTAATTATACCTATTATTATTCGGAGGGTATATAAACTTGGGTTGAGAAGTCGCTTAGTTAGTCGCATGTATAGGCTGCACTGTAATTTGTAGACCGTGAACCATCTGTTGTCTTGAAGTTCAGTTGATCTCTGGAAAATTCATGTACGAATCAGTCAGAAAGGTAAGAGGAGAAGTGGGTACAGGTCCAGCAGTACCGTCTCGGAAACTCTCTTCGCAAAGTTCGTCTCTGGTATCATTGCCTGGGGATTTACAGTTTCCCATGATCTACTGGAGGGTGAAACCACACCACCACACCAACGGATAGTTTTTGGCCCTGAGCTGTTGCTTCACTGGGGATTGAACAGTTTTAAGCCATGCTGGAGCAATCAACAAAAATCTTATTTCAGCTACTATGACAGTTTGTTAGTTATGTGTGACTTTCAACCAAGTTTCTTTGCAAAGTTTTTTAGAAATTATTTATTTAAATATAAATCATAAAATTTAATCGTATGGTAATATCATTTTCTTCCTTTGCGATTTCATGGAAATATTTTCCTTCTTTTTCCCAAAAAAATTTTTCAATATTATCCGTATAATATCATTCGTAATGGACTGCCTGGTCGCTGGATTCCCCGTTCACAGAAGTAATGAATTAATGTTGAAGCAACTGACATCTCTTGATTGTGGTGTATTCCATCGGCAATTTTTAACAGTATTCGTAAAATAATTCGGATTTGAATGGCCTTCTTATTTATCATGTTCGCATTTTTCTTCTTCTCCGTTGGTCCTTCAATGCTGAGGATCACGACCACACACGACGCGTGTCCATGTGGTCTTCTGCGGCGTGAACCGCTCTGTGCATGCTGCCTTTAACAGCCTTCTTTATGGCGTCGGGCCATAAAAAAGGCCATATTTTGCATATTATTTGATCTTTATTATGCTAATATTATTTTGCGCTGTATGAATGTTGCTATTCTTCAAACTACTAAGTTAAGAAACTACTTGATGAATCAAGTTAATTCTCAATTTATTTAGAATCGGGAACGCAAATCGAAACGATTTAAATTTTTAGAACCCAGTTGGACATCCGATTAACCAATCTAATTCAACTCTTTTCGCGACTCTTCTACCATGGGACTTTGGTATGGTGGTATGATGTGACCCCAGGCCCTAGGTCCGTAAAGATTCATTTTTGAGCAACTCAAGTTAAGCTTAGCAAATTGCACGCCTGTTGACGATTCAAAAAATGAGATCAAATACATAACGCTAATCTATGGAATCTGAAGTTGAACTGTCTAAATATTAGTTCGGAGTTTATTTTTTATATTTTTTTTTTTTTTTTTTTTTACTATTGATAGGCACGCGTTTGACCACTATCTCACCTGATGGTAAGCGAGGATATGGTCGAAGATGGAGCACGCTTGCCTAGAAATAACCTATTCACTCTTGATTTAAAGACTCCCAGGTTGTAGCTATCAGGAAACACAGACTCCGGCAGGGAATTCCACTCCTTAGCTGTACGCACTATGAATGTGTTCCCAAAACGTTTTGTGCGTATGGGTGGGATGTCCACCATATACCGGTGGCGCATCGCCGTTCGTCTTGTGGTCCGATGATGGAACGGGCTTGGCGGAATTAAATTATGCAATTCCGTCGCACATTCCCCAAAATGCAACCGGTAAAAGACCGACAGGCTAGCAACTCGTCGTCGATGTTCAAGACTTTGGAGCTTCGACGCGACGAGCCTCTCATTGCCGATGATCCTCTTGGCTCGTTTCTCAATTGACTCAAGGGCATCAAGCTGGTATCTGGCAGACCCATCCCAAAGATGAGAGCAGTATTCCATACACGATCGAACTTGCGCTTGATAGAGTTTGAGCAGCTGTTCCGGCGTGAAGTACCGTCTCACCTTAGCCAGAATCCCCAACTTCTTTGCAGCCACTTGAGCTTTTGCCTCTATGTAAGGGCCAAAATTGAGAGTAGATGTTAATGTAACCCCAAGAAGCTCAAGATGGTCGGTTATCGGCACGGTTTCACCGCGGAAAGATGGAGCTGGGCGGAATTGGCTCCTTTTGGCGGAAAATAGACACGCTTGGGTCTTAGCAGCATTGAACTTGACCAGATTGGCATCGCCCCAATCAGAGACAGCCTGTAGGGACACGTTCAAGCGCTCAACCATTGCCTCCCGGAGAGACCGAATCTGCGACCCACCAGCTCGTGCGTCGGACACGTATCTTTCAGCAACAGTGCTGTCGTCTGCATACCCAAAGGTACCGGGTTTAAGCAGATCATTAATATGCAGCAAGAACAGTGTTGCCGAAAGCACCGACCCCTGAGGAACCCCGGCATTAATATCCAGCAGTCCAGACGAGCAGCCATCTATGACCACTCGGATAGACCGATCCCTCAGGAAATCTGCGATCCAATCACACAAACCGGCGGGCAGACCGAAGGAAGGAAGCTTACTAATAAGGCCATCGTGCCAGACCCTGTCGAAGGCCTTCGAGATGTCAAGGGAGACCGCCAGTGCCTCCCCGTGCTTCTCTATGGCCTCACTCCAGATGTGAATGGCATACGCTAGAAGATCCCCAGTTGACCGATTTCGGCGAAACCCGTATTGCCGGTCACTAAGGATATCATTCGCTTCTAGGTACGCCAGGAGCTTATGATTCAGCACGCGTTCCATAGTCTTACAGAGTATGGACGTTACCGAGATGGGTCTATAATTCGACGGGTCAGCTCGACTACCCTTCTTGGGCACGGGCTGCACGTTAGCTTGCTTCCAAGCCTTCGGCACTTTTCCAGTCTCAAACGAAAGGCGAAATAGGCGTGTCAAGATCGGAGACAACTCAGGCGCACAAGTCTTCAGAACAATTGCCGGTATCCCGTCGGGACCACTAGCCTTGTTCACGTCTAGGTTACGCAGTACCCTACGGACGTCCTTCTGATGAATGCGAATGTTCGACATACTCGACTCGCATTCACCAGGAGAGGCGGAGGGCGTCGCGCCACCAGGATCCAGACGCGAAGATTCCGCAAACAAAGAAGCAAACAAGTTCGCTTTCTCCTCAGCGGAGTGGGCCAGCGTCCCGTCGGGTCTCAGCAGTGGTGGTAGTGAGGGGCGGCAGAAGTTCGATTCGACCGACTTAGCCAGGGACCAAAAAGCCTTACTACCTGCTGGGTATGAAGCAAGTTTGTTCCCTATTCGGCTAATGTGGTCAAACCGAGCCCTCCGCAACACCTTCTTGCAGGACTTAGCAGCCCTGTTGAAGGCTCTCTTCTTCTGACTCACGTCATTTGCTTTGCGCGTACGAGCGTCGACCCATGCTAGGTACGCCGCGTGCTTAAGCGCATCGGCGCGATTGCACTCGGCACCAAACCAAGGACGAGCTTCGCCAGATAATGCTATGTTAGAGAACGGAATGTAGTACTCCATTCCCCTCCGCAACACATCCGTCACGGCGTCCGCGCACGACGTAGCATCAGTGGAAGAAAAGCAAGTAGGCTGCCAAGGGTAACATGCGAAGAAAGATCGCATGCCATCCCAATCTGCTGACTTGTATCGCCATACCCGCCGGGTGCCTCTTGGGCTAGGATCGGGCGGAGAGTAGACAGACACAGACTTCACCAGACAGTGGTCGGAACTACCCAGTGGTGATGAAATCGACACCGAATAGCGGTCTGGATCTGTTGTCAGCAGAAGGTCCAAGCAATTGGCAGTGTGCGAGTCAACATCCGGCACCCTCGTTGCCCCCTGGACCAGCTGGGTAAGATTTAACGCAAGCGCTAGCTTTCGCGTCTCACGTCCAGCATGGTCTGTGCACTGGTATGGGAAGAGCCACTCCTGATGGTGGGCATTGAAGTCCCCCAGTAACACCAATTGGGCAGAAGGGTACCGCTGCTGAGCCGCATCCGCCGCCTCACTCAGGTGCTGTGTAAGCCCAGTTGTCTCCAAATCACCGCTGTGCGAACGGTAGACGCATGCGTAGACAATTTTGTCTAGACCTGTGTCCACCATAGCCCACAGCGTTGAGAACCTGGAGTCTTCAAGGTAGCGGAGACGCCGATAGCAGATGTCGTCCCGGGCGTACATGCATACGCCCGCGCGGGGTCTAAAGTGGTGCTCCAGGGTAAACCCAGGGTAAGACAGGTATGACACGTCCGACGGACATCCGATCTGCGTCTCCGACAGGAACAAGAGCGCTGGTTTCTCGGTCTCAAGATGGTGATGGACTGCGGCGAGATTTGAGTGCAGACCTCGTATATTAGAGAGGTGCACTTTATGCGAAAGGACGTGCTGCCGCTGTACAGCTTTTCTCTTTTTATTCCTGTTCATTGATAAATTTGAGTGATGGAGGTTGAGGAGAAGGAAGTGAAATGAGGTTCCAAGCTGCTAACCTTCAGGCACGCCCTGACAGGACGACATCTTTGGGAGACTAGTCTGGAGACTGCGGGGACGCCCGAGCCCCCCCGGGAATGTCCATCGGGCCCTTTCATCTGGTCGCCAACCAGCACGATGGTGCATTCCGGGATTTTTCGTCAGATGGCGGGGCAGCCTTTCATGTGTGGCTAGCACACTACTTGGGCCCCCAACTATCTGCGGTCGGCCAGCGGTGCACCGTGCCTCGGATCCCGCTACCCTCCAAGACTAGTCTCCCGATACGCCCATGCCAGGGTTAGCCTGGCTGGGTCTATTACATATTTTTAATAGGAATTCATTCAGAACGATATTTTTAAGGTATTAAAGGAATCCCTTTTTTCAGACGTCTTAAAAGTACCACTAATAACTAAAAAATATCTTTTGCCTAATTCATATGCTGTCTTGAGGTCAATAGATGGCATTATGGGTATCTGCATTATGTAATGTTGATTTCATGTAAATTGCCACAATACCTATCCGGTTTATGTGTAAAAGTTATCTATATTGGTTTTATACTTTTGAACGTGATGCGTTCTGTTAATTATCATTTAACATGTGGCCATTATATTTTGGCACAGATAAATGCAAAAAAAATACAGTAATTACATGTTTTAAATGTATAAAAATATTAGTAAAAATAAAAAAGAAAATGAATGAATAATTTAAAAATATGTACAAAATTCAAAAATAATTATGACTGTTTGGATTTGAACCCACACCAAGTCGTTAGCAAGGCAGTCTCTAAACAGATTGGCTATGAGCACTGTTGACAAATGATTGAAATAGCCAATGTTATTTATGTCAAGGTTTTTCGCTACTCAGCTCCTTGAAAGTATATCGTGATGATAAACATTGCTAAGGTTAGACGCATAAGTATCTGCAAAGTTGTATTAAGTTGAGGTTTTTATAACAATTCCCCACTAAACTGTTTGGCGAAATGTAAAATATAAATTTAAATGTTATTTTTAGTGCAAAAAAGCCCATTTTATTATTTTTTTGACAACAGTTTCGTGTAAAAATAAAGTTCAAAAGATAAAATAAATATAAAAGAAATAGCTGTTGCTGGCCGTGGATCGAACCTTGTGCCTGTCGTTAAAAGGGACATTTTTGAATATTGCTCATCCTCCAAAGCACATAGCGTGATAATATATAGCCTAAAACCTAATCGTGACCAGAGCGCACACAACAAAAAAGTTTTTTTTTTTTTTTTTTACTATTGATAGGCACGCGTTTGACCACTATCTCACCTGATGGTAAGCGAGGATGTGGTCGAAGATGGAGCACGCTTGCCTAGAAATAACCTATTCACTCTTGACTTAAAGACACCCAGGTTGTAGCTATCTGGAAACACAGACTCCGGCAGGGAATTCCACTCCTTAGCTGTACGCATTATGAATGTGTTACGAAAACGTTTTGTGCGTATAGGTGGGATATCCACCGTGTACCGGTGGCGCATCGCCGTTCGTCTTGTGGTCCGATGCTGGAACGGGCTTGGCGGAATTAAATTATGCAATTCCGTCGCACATTCCCCAAAATGCAACCGGTAAAAAACCGACAGGCTCGCAACTCGTCGTCGATGTTCAAGACTTTGGAGCTTCGTCGCGACAAGCCTCTCATTGCCGATGATCCTCTTGGCTCGTTTCTCAATTGACTCAAGGGCATCAAGTTGGTATCTGGCAGATCCATCCCAAAGATGAGAGCAGTACTCCATACACGATCGAACTTGCGCTTGATAAAGTTTAAGCAGCTGTTCCGGCGTGAAATATCGTCTCACCCTTGCCAGAATCCCCAACTTCTTTGCAGCCACTTGAGCCTTTGCCTCTATGTAAGGGCCAAAATTGAGAGTAGATGTTAATGTAACCCCAAGAAGCTCAAGCTGGTCGGTTATCGGCACGGTTAAACCTCGAAAAGATGGAGCTGGGTGGAATTGGCTCCTTTTGGCGGAAAATAGACACGCTTTGGTCTTAGCAGCGTTGAACTTGACCAGATTGGCATCGCTCCATTCAGAGACTGCCTGTAAGGACACGTTCAAGCGCTCAACCATTGCCTCCCGGAGAGACCGAATCTGTGACCCACCAGATCGTGCGTCGGACACGTATCTCTCAGCAACAGTGCTGTCGTCTGCATACCCAAAGGTACCGGGTTTAAGCAGATCATTAATATGCAGCAAGAACAGTATTGCCGAAAGCACCGAATCTTGAGGAACCCATCGAGAACACCCATGAGAACATTAATATCCAGCAGTCCAGACGAGCAGCCATCTATAACCACTCGGATAGACCGATTCCCTCAGGAAGTCTGCGATCCAATCACACAAACCGGCGGGCAGACCGAAGGAAGGAAGCTTACTAATAAGGCTATCGTGCCAGACCCTGTCGAAGGCCTTCGAGATGTCAAGGGAGACCGCTAGTCCCTCCCCGTGCTTCTCTATGGCCCCACTCCAGATGTGAATGGTATACGCTAAAAGATCCCCAGTTGACCGATTTCGGCGGAACCCGTATTGACGGTCACTAAGAATATCATTCGCTTCTAGGTACGCCGGGAGCTTATGATTCAGCACGCGTTCCATAGTCTTGCAAAGTATGGACGTTACCGAGATGGGTCTATAATTCGACGGGTCAGCTCGACTACCCTTCTTGGGCACGAGCTGCACGTTAGCTTGCTTCCAAGCCTTCGGCACTTTTCCAGTCTCAAACGAAAGGCGAAATAGGCGTGTCAAGATCGGAGACAACTCAGGCGCACAAGTCTTCAGAACAAGTGCCGGTATCCCGTCGGGATCACTAGCCTTGTTCACGTCTAGGTTACGCAGTACCCTACGGACGTCCTTCTGATGAATGCGAATGTTTGATATACTCGACTCGCATCCACCAGGAAAAGCAGGGGGCGACGCGCCACCAGGATCCAGACGCGAAGATTCCGCAAACAAAGAAGCAAACAAGTTCGCTTTCTCCTCAGCGGAGTGGGCCAGCGTCTCGTCGGGTCTCAGCAGTGGTGGTAGTGAGGGGCGGCAGAAGTTCGATTCGACCGACTTAGCCAGGGACCAAAAGCCTTACTACCTGCTGGGTATGAAGCAATTTTGTTCCCTATTCGGCTAATGTGGTCAAACCGAGCCCTCCGCAACACTTTCTTGCAGGACTTGGCAGCCCTGTTGAAGGTTCTCTTCTTCCGACTCACGTCATTTGCTTTACGCTTAAGAGCGTTGACCCATGCGAGGTACGCCGCGTGCTTAAGCGCATCAGCGCGATTGCACTCGGCACCAAACCAAGGCCGAGCTTCGCCAGATTTCGCTATGTCAGAGAACGGAATGTAGTACTCCATTCCCCTCCGCAACACATCCGACACGGCGTCCGCGCACGACGAAGCATCAGTGGAAGAAAAGCAAGTAGGCTGCCAAGGGTAACATGCGAAAAAAGATCGCATGCCATCTCAATCTGCTGACCTGTATCGCCATACCCACCGGGTGCCTCTTGGGCTAGGATCGGGCGGGGAGTAGACAGATACAGACTTCACCAGACAGTGGTTGGAACTACCCAGTGGTGAAGAAATCGACACCGAATAGCGGTCTGGATCTGTTGTCAGCAAAAGGTCCAAGCAATTGGCAGTGTGCGAATCAACATCGGGCACCCTCATTGCTCCCTTGACCAGCTGGGTAAGATTTAACGCAAGCGCTAGCTTTCGCATCTCTCGTCCAGCATGGTCTGTGCACTGGTATGGGAAGAGCCACTCCTGATGGTGGGCATTGAAGTCCCCCAGTAACACCAATTGGGCAGAAGGGTACCGCTGCTGAGCCGCATCCGCCGCCTCACTCAGGTGCTGTGTAAGCCCAGTTGTCTCCAAATCACCGCTGTGCGAGCGGTAGACGCAGGCGTAGACAATTTTGTCTAGGCCTGTGTCCACTATAGCCCACAGCGTCGAGAACCTGGAGTCTTCAAGGTAACGGAGACGCCGATAGCAGATATCGTCCCGGGCGTACATGCATACGCCCGCGCGTGGTCTGAAGTGGTGCTCCAGGGTAAACCCTAGGTAAGACAGGTATGACACGTCTGACGGACATCCGATCTGCGTCTCCGACAGGAACAAGAGCGCTGGTTTCTCGGTCTCAAGGTGGTGATGGACTGCAGCGAGATTTGAGTGCAGACCTCGTATGTTAGAGAGGTGCACTTTATGCGAAAGGGCGTGCTGCCGCTGTACAGCTTTTCTCTTTTTTCCCCTGTTCAATTAAAAGTGAGTGAGTTTGAGGAGAAGGAAGTGAAATGAGGCTCCATGCTGCTAACCCTCAGGCACGCCCTGACAGGACGACATCTTTGGGGGACTAGTCTGGAGACTGCGGGGATGCCCGAGACCCCCCGGGAATGACCATCGGGCCCTTTCATCTGGTCGCCAACCAGCACGATGGTGCATTCCGGGAATTTTCGCCAGTTGGCGGGGCTGGTTAGTCTGCCTGCATTGGAACAACTATTTCGACCCAACTCCTCTGAATTGGCTACATTGAGCATCGTACCGGAACGCAGCTAAGCCGCTTGGCGGTACGTCTTTGCCCAGTGGGTGGTCACAAGCCATCGGCCGAAGCCTACCACCACTTAGTGTCACCTGATTAGCACCACCCGGGGACCACGTGTAGGGTCTAAAATTTGGGTATTCTTCTACGGACGCGGGTGACTCGGCCCCCAATATAGCTATATCATCACGCTAAGATCAAAAGGAGCGGAGCAGTAATGAAAATTGTGACGCAGACGAAGTTGCACGGGTCAACTAGTTTATATATATATAGATTAGTATGGATATAGATTTAGCTAAAGCTGAATAGTGTTTGTTTGTTCACTTGAACGCGCTAATCTCAGGAACTCCTGGTCCGATTTGAAAAATTATTTCAGTGTTAGATGGCCAATTTATCGAGGAAGGCTACAGGCTATATATTATCACGCTAAGACCAATAGGAGCGGAACAGTAATGAAAATTGTGACGCAGATGAAGTTGCGCGGGTCAACTAGTGTAGAAATCATAAGGGAAGGTAAAATTGATGTAGTGCATGAAAATAGAACTAAGTTATATTGCACATAACATATACGAACGTTTATTTCATCAGAATACCTTAATTATTAACTAACCATGGTTTTAAAAATTTTGATTCATCATCATCGTCATCACCTGCCTTTTCCTGAATAAAAAAAAATGTAAGGTTTTTTTATTTTTTTATGTGGGAGGTGTAGTGTGGATTTGTTAGAATTATGTTTACAAGGTGTTGTTTTGCATCCTCGTCAAATTTCAGGAGGTTGTCATAAAAGACATAAATAATCGATTGAAAGTACGGTAGCGGGCAATGATCAAAAAGCGCTGCTTTTTTTTTGTTGTTGAAATTTAACAGTAGTTCAGAATTAAACCCTTAATTCAATACAAAGAAAACAGAATCACCCGACTACGCACACAGCGACAATGCAGCTGTGTGCATAAATGTAGACGTCTTACCTACGAAACGCTAGCACGCGCGCGACCGGCGACCGAACAATGACCGGTACATAATTTTACCTAATTTTATTTCGAAAATCACCTACATTATTGTCATAAATTTCGCTTGATAATTAACTCATTTTTGAGCATCATTGGAATACGGAAATCTTACTAAAGACAGTAAGTACGTAATACTAGTGCGCCAAAGAAAAGTTCACTGACCTGTTATCAGATAATTAATAAAACCTAAACCTAAACCTAAAGTTTTCGTAGTGATTTTGTTTTATTTGTGGATTAAATTAGTTGATTTGAAATTTTCTTTCCTACTTAACGGGGTTCAGACCGAGTAATAATACCTACCTTAGTTGGTGTACCGATCTACTAAGTCTAAAAATGTTTTCTACGTTTGACGGGAATGGGAAGACGTGTTAGTTAAGTGTAAGTACGTGGTGATACTTTCGACTCTTAGGTATTTTTGACGTAGTTAAAATTTTTAAATCAACTTATTTACACTAATAAAATTGATTAAGCTAACAACGTATTTAAAAATGTACAAATGAGTAAATTACCTACTTAGTTACCCGGAGGTATTGTTCAAAGCTGCCACCATCACATCACACTCTTCACAGAATCGAGCACGACGCGGTAGCTGGTTTTCCTTTAGCTTACGTAACACTAACACATTCGGTTTTAAAGTGTCAAAAGCACTAATGATTCCTGCACGTAATTCTGTTACACTTGTCACAGGCCAGACCACAGGTCCTCCGCGACCGATCCAGTGGTCACCAAAACTTTCGGTCTTAAGTACTCGCGTACTTGCGGAACGGGTGCTGCAGTTCACGCTTCAGTAGGCAAAACACTGGTGTGGTGCACTCCAAAGTGTTGACCAGCCTCTCGCGTGCTTGCCCGTGGGCCTCGCTGGAAGTATTCCAGGATATCTTCCTGCAAGGCGACAGGCAGGCCTAAGCTGCCGCGAGCTTGAGCATGCCGGGAAACGTCAAACTGCCGATGATCCCGCAGTCTCTGCGTAGCAGCCACCATGACGCTCTGTGATGGGGTTCCCGATCGGGAAACATTTTCGTGGACATCCGGATGGCTCCACGTAGGCTCTCTCCACTGATCGCATACAGGCGGACCATCTCTAACAACTTGACAATTCGTGTGTTTAATTAAACCTATCCCTACACGATTACACTGAACTCAAATCCTTCTGACCCATCAGCCTAACATCGTTATTTCAGAAAAAAAATCAATTTTCGCTACTTAAACCTTTACACCCAAACCAACACGCCTACTGCGCAGGCAAATCAACTGAATCCGCACTCAGTGGCAGTGGCTTGGTCACACGCATAGGAAATGGTCTCAAAGCCAAAAACCCAACACTGAGTGCTTTCATTGATACAGGGTTACTTCAGTTTGGCTCACGAGCGCTTAACAGAGTGGACGTGTGTCGGTCGGTCTCGCTGTTTTTGCTCAAATTTTTGTGATTGGTCAATTTGGTATATTTTTGATTCCTTGTTTCACTCTTAGAAGAAGACACGTCTTAGGTGTGCCGTGATTCGTTGGATGTGAACCGGTGTCCTGTGATTCCGGGGCCCGAGCGTGTTGCCTACGCGCGACCAGAGCGATTGCCGGCTGTCCCAAAACAGCGATCTGCTACGTGTGGCTGACGTCACCACAACGCTGCTACGCCTACGGTTACTACGAGCTATCGGCTGCGAGCGTCGCATCGCCTACGAGCTTCGCATCGGCTACGAGCTCGCTCAATTTATCAAAATAGTACCATCGCATTGGATCTATTTTTATTTTTTGTGGGACAAGCCCGCCACACATTCCCAACCACTGCAACTCCTGAAAGCCAGAATCAACAGTGGCGACCACCAGAAAAACGCCGAGCCAATGAAACCCAACGAGTCCCGGAGAAACGATTCAACTGTCTAGGATTCTGCAACGAAATTAATCAGAAAAGTACAGCGAAGGAGTAGGATAAAAATATATATAATTTCCACTTCCCTCCGTATCAAGCAGGAGACAGAATAGAACTAGGCCAATAGGCACCAAGGGACAAATACAACTGGGTTAAGCCCAGTTGCCAAGCACCACGGATTATATCTTACCACTTAAACTAATCAGTCCTAAATTGTGAGCTGCTTTTGATTTCAATAATAGGTATGGCAAAATCGCTTGAACGCACGGAAATTTGTTCTGGTTTCAACAAGGTCCGTATAGTAAACTACCCCAGATGTAACCTTAATACTATCTAACATAATATTGCGTTCAGTTTGCCAAAGACTACACTCCCATAAGATGTGATGTGCGGATTGTTCGTATTCATGGTCAACTGTAGAACATTGACATAAAGGCGAGGCCACAAGCTTAAAGGAAAATAATTTACTCTTAAAATTGCCATGACCTGTGAGAAATTGGGCAACACAGTGATCCACCTCCAGCCATGTCCTGTCCAGCCGCTCACGAACAGATGGAAAAAACTGGTGGAGGTGACGGCCTTTGATGGAATTTTCCCACCTACATTGCCACTCGGATAAAAGTTCCTCCCAGACATCAGTCTGGGGTTTTAGTAATCTAGAGATCTTAGCACGGCCGCGTTGCGGTAAGAACTCTGGGTCCGTAACACCCGCCAGCACTGGTAAGGCTTCAGTACTAACCGTCCTATACGCCTTGCATAAGAATATCAAAGCCAAACGCTGGCTTTGAAGCAATTTACGTCGTACCGCACCTATGGTGGCCCTATCGGCCCAGACAGGTGCCCCGTAGCACATACAACCCAAGTAGGTAGCCCCATAAATAGTTTTTAAGGTTTGAAAAGATAGACCCCAAGTAGCTTTGGATATTCTCGTCAAGGCGTAGAGATATTAATCGTAGGCATGTGTCAGCCAAATTCTCAAGGCCAGCACGAGTACTTGCCTGAATGAGAAGCAAGCCATCGTCCGCGTAACCGGTTAATGAGCAGCCGCATGGGAGCGGAAGCGCAGCGAAACCATCGTAGCCAATATTCCAAACATATGGACCGATAACTGAGCCCTGAGGACATCCCATGGTTAGAGACTTAGTAATGGAATGATGTCCAAGTTTGAGTTTCACGGCGCCGTTTAGAAAGTAAGAAAGAATCAGATTATAGATGTTTTTGTAACAACCACGGTTTTTCATTTTAAGTAGTAGCATCGGCGACGGTCGACATGCGTTATCAAAAGCGCCAGAAATGTAGAGAAAGATTGCAACCACATATTTATGTTCCGATAAGTTAATAATTTTACGAACAGAGAGCACCGCGTCGACGGTGGATTTACCAATAGTGAAACCAAATTGATTATTATGAAATTTAGGTCCATTCGGTAGTAAGCGCGGAACGATTAGTCGCTCTAAGAGTTTTCCCAAAGATGGAAGTAGGGTTACGGGCCGGTAGGACTAAGGGTCATTCGGGGGCTTATCGCCACTCTTCGGAATAATGCGTATAAAGCCTTGTCGCCATATTCGAGGAAAAATACCTTCCGCAATGCATCGGTTATATACTGATAAGATCGCGTCTCCCGCTGTCTTGCACGCTTCTATAATCATTCTACTAGATATTTTATCTTCACCGGATGCATTTTTGAGAGGTAGTCTCTTGACAACGTTTATGAATTCGTCAGTGGATGGAAGATCTGACTCCGGTGATTCAGGTGGCACCGTGGCCCACGCTCTGATCTGTTGGTGGTATTAATTATCATTTACTGATGAATCATCTGGTATAAGGGAATCAAGCAAAGCATCAGTTGCTTCTTCAATGCCGGTTGTATGTTTATTGTTAACTTTAATGTTTTGAACGTAAGCAAGGTCGACAGATCTATTAGCTTTGAACTCGTGGTACAAAGGATACCACGGACCCTCCTTATCAAGTTTATCAACAATTTTCCGCAATAAATTACCTTTAGATTTTTCTACAGAAGCTCTGTAGCGTGACTTGGCAACTCTAAAAGTAATTAAAGCAAGATTAAGGAGGTCCCCGGTAACCTTGCGTTTTTTTAGCTTGTTAAGCTGTCTACGAGCTCTACGAAAGCTTTTACGTTGTTCAACAAGGTAGTCACTCCACCAATCACATCTACGAATATTGGTCATGGATGCGCGACCAATAGCAATGGCAGCACAGTAAGTGAAGGCGTCCGACATTATCTCAGCACTTTCCTCAGCTGACAGTCCATCGCGAGTGAAGTCTTTGACATGACTAGAAAAAAGTGAGTCGAAGAATTCCCAATTCGCGCCCTTACTTTTATATCTAAAATTTCCAATTAAGTGTGACGAACCTTGAGTAAACATAGGAACAAATTCGTACACGATCAGGCGATGATCACTACAAGACGCGTCAGGAAGGACACCCCACCTATCCAAGCGTACGTCTGCTCTAGAAAGTGTGACGTCAATACAAGATTCGCCCATTTTGCTACAAAAAGTAGGTGGTGCGTCTGGGGTGTTATTAATTGATAAATTCATCTCAGCAATAAAATCTCCAACAGCACAACGTCGTTCGGAATCAGTGGATCGAACTTTGCTATACCACAGGGAAGAAGATGCATTTACATCAGCACCTAATATAACTTTGCAGCCCGCGAGCGACCGCAAGACGTGACGGAGATTATGTATATGTGGAGTAACTGGGTCTGAGTATTGAAAGTAGCAGCTCACAATGTAAGCCTTAAAGGTAGGCGATGATACTTCCGCCACGGCGCCATGAGGCGTCATGAGATTACTAATAGATGTTACAGTAAAGCCCGAAGAACGAGCCACATAAATTCCGGCCCGCGTCCTGCAGTCTAGCTGGACCACCCTGTGACGTAAGCGCGCGTTTTGGTATTGTTCCTGAATAAGTACTATGTCAAGATTATAATCCACAATCAATTTATCCAGCTCAGATGTCGCCACCCTATCGTTATGGAGATTTAATTGTCCTATGGTTAAAATATCCATTATTAGTAGTTAGTGTTTAGGATTAATTGTTCGAGTTTCAGTTTGTAGGTAGTACACTCTTGAGATCCGCAGCGATGATCACACGGTTTTTTAAAGCGTTTGCACGCCACGCAAGTCGGTTTAAAATTTAAGTCGTTCTTATGCGGGCAATCATTTGTTTCGTGTGCCTCCGAACAATTGGCACAGGTCGGTTCCTTACTAGCGCAGTCTTTCTTAACGTGACCGAACTATTGGCAATGTAAGCACCGAACTACTTCTACATCATCAATAAAACGGCAGGTAGTCCAATCAATAAATAACTTATCCTTGGTAGTTACTAAGTGTTTACGTATCGCGGGTTCTATTTCAATGCCAATCCATTTCCGACCGTTATCTAAGGAGCGCCTACGGATAATTTTGGTAGACTTTATAAAGTTATCCTCTTTAATTTGCAGCTCATCCTTAATATTTTGGCGGTAAAGCGCGTTCAGAAAAGCGCCATCATCCAATGATGATGGAACATCCTTTACTAACACTCTAGGGCGTCTACCCTTTGGCTTTCTATTTTTTTTTTTTTTTACTAAAGATAGGCACGCGTTTGACCACTATTTCACCTGATGGCAAGCGATAATGTGGTCGAAGATGGAGCACGCTTGCCTAGAAATAACCTATTCACTCTTGACTTAAAGACTCCCAGGTTGTAGCTATCAGGAAACACAGACTCTGGCAGGGAATTCCACTCCTTAGCTGTACGCATTACGAATGTGTTACCAAAACATTTTGTGCGTATGGGTGGGATATCCACCATGTACCGGTGGCGCTTCGCCGTTCGTCTTGTGGTCCGATGATGGAACGGGCTTGGCGGAATTAAATTATGCGATTCCGTCGCACATTCCCCTAAATGCAACCGGGAAAAAACCGACAGGCTAGCAACTCGTCGTCGATGTTCAAGACTTTGGAGCTTCGTCGCGACGAGCCTCTCATTGCCGATGATCCTCTTGGCTCGTTTCTCAATTGACTCAAGGGCATCAAGTTGTTATCTGGCAGATCCATCCCAAAGATGAGAGCAGTATTCCATACACGATCGAACTTGCGCTTGATAGAGTTTAAGCAGCTGTTCCGGAGTAAAGTATCGTCTCACCTTTGCTAGAATCCCCAACTTCTTTACAGCTACTTGAGCTTTTGCCTCTATGTAAGGGCCAAAATTGAGAGTAGATGTCAATGTAACCCCAAGAAGCTCAAGTTGGTCGGTTATCGGCACTGTTGCACCTCGGAAAGATGGAGCTGGGTGGAATTGGCTCCTTTTGGCGGAAAATAGACACGCTTGGGTCTTAGCAGCATTGAACTTGACCAGATTGGCATCACCCCATTCAGAGACAGCCTGTTAGGACACGTTCAAGCGCTCAACCATTGCCTCCCGGAGAGACCGGATCTGCGACCCACCAGCTCGTGCGTCGGACACGTACCTCTCAGCAACAGTGCTGTCATCTGCATACCCAAAGGTACCGGGTTTAAGCAGATCATTAATATGCAGCAAGAACAGTTTTGCCGAAAGCACCGACCCCTGAGGAACCCCAGCATTGATATCCAGCAGTCCAGACGAGCAGCCATCTATGACCACTCGGATAGACCGATTTCTCAGGAAATCTGCGATCCAATCACACAAACCGGCGGGTAGACCGAAGGAAGGAAGCTTACCAATAAGGCTATCGTGCCAGACCCTGTCGAAGGCCTTCGAGATGTCAAGGGAGACCGCCAGTGCCTCCCCGTGCTTCTCTATGGCCTCACTCCAGATGTGAATGGCATACGCTAGAAGATCCCCAGTTGACCGATTTCGGCGGAACCCGTATTGACGATCACTAAGAATATCACCAGGCAGTATGATTTGGATCTATTTATTCCTGATTAACTTTTTGTAATTTTTCGTTATTCTATAACTCGAATTAAAATGTCCGGAGTACAACGAACTCCACCGAAAACTCCCATTAATCGGACACTGACCCCAACTCCGATCCAAACTAAATCAGAACCTGATATAAACTCAGCAATCCCCAGAAGTGAAAATGTAAACACGAAAAGATGAAGAAACACGACCTCGTCACGCCAACGATAACTCGCCACAACGTCTCCATGTTTGCGAGAACTTCAGGATAAGCTTGAAGCATGGAGAAAAGAACAGAATACTTGTATCTCTAATTTGATAGCGGATCAACCGCCTGAAAGTCCACCAAGAACAAAGACACCACACAGAAAATTTGGAAAAAAAAATCAGGATATGCAGTAAAGGTCTAGGTCATCATTCTCATTCATTTCATTTCATTTATTTCAAACAATATACATTGTGTAGAATTTTAGGTACAAAATAGAAATTATGGAACATAAATTTAAAGTTATTACATGCAATATAACAATTTGAAAGAAAATAAATTAATATGTCAAGTCATTAAATTCAAAAAGATGTCTATTAATGAATAAATGTCCAAAAGAATGTCAGATATAATGTCAAATGTACGTTATGTCAGATGATTAGCCAAAGCCAAAGTATAAGTCAAAAATCAACGCAATTCAAAAGTTTGTTATTATTATATTAAATTATTTTTTATCATTTGACATAAAATCTGATACTGAGTAGAAACATTTTTCTAACAAGAAGACTTTTAATTTGTGTTTAAATAAGTGATGGCTATAAATTAATAACTTTAAATCAGCTGGTAACCTATTAAACAATACGACTGCTTGGTACCCGGAACAATGCTTAGCTACATTAAAATTAGGTACCATCTTGTGTTTAAACTCCTTCCTTCTTGTACTTTCTCTTATCTTACGTTCCTCTTGTGATTCATACTGACGAATATACAGACATATAGCAAAGTGATTTAGTATTACTAATATGTATAAACTAGGTACTGTTAATATTTCTAATTCTTTAAAATGCTCTCTGCATGAGTCTCTTTGTGAGATCCTTACAATAGTCCTAATGGCACGTTTCTGTAAGATAAACGCCTTCTGACAGTTATAACTGTAGCTGTTACCCCAAAGCATGATGCTGTATCTTAATCTAAATTCTACCAGTGCATAGTAACCTTTAGTTGCTTAACATCCAAAATATCTCTAAGGCTTCTAAGTGCATAGCATGCTGATGATATAGAAGAGTCAACAGCAGCTAGCTCCTGTTTCCAATTTAAATTCTCATCTATGATAATTCCTAAGAATTTGACTTTGTCTACTAATTCAATCTTGTCTTCTTTAATTTGTACATCTAAATTGTCATTATTGCGAGTTGTAGTCTTAAATAACATAATGTTAGTCTTACTAGTATTTAATAGAAGGCTATTGGCTGGAAACCAATTGCAGAGATTTTCAAGGCACTTATTTACAGTTCGGGTCAGATCTTTTAAGTCATTAGCTCCAATTATTATATCTGGCGTCGAGATCCGAAATATTCTACAATCCGACTCTGAGTCTAGTGCCAGTCTTGTTAAAACAGTCTGCAACCTCGGCGAAACCGTAGGAGTAAGAATAACAGATTTTGAGGTTAGGGATATTTTATACCGTATACCCGTATACCACGACCAATTATAGCGGAATTTTCTTTAGTCCTTAAAAAAGAGACTCTTCTATCAGTTCTCCGTGCATACAACAAAGACTAGGGAAAGGGAAAAAACTTAATACTGAATTAACCGACATCGCAGGAGCACGCCAGCCAGTGAACGTCGCCGAGCAACTTCCATCCAGCATGATAAATCTCTTTTACTTGGCAGACAGTTGGCCAAAGACAACAATTTCAAGTTCTTCTGGATACCTATCCAATGGCAATATCTTCCTAAGCAAAATAGAAGATGAAAAATAAATATTGGTACAAACCGAAAAGTGTCTTAATGACAAAAAAAAACAAAGTATGTGATTACTTGAATTGTTAAATTATTGTTATAAATATGTTTTTAGTTATAAGCAACCTAATACACTTCACCTTAACACACTGTCATACACTAAATTTGGTTATTTCTTACGTAACTCATACTTCCACAACCACACTACACTCTTATTAAATCTAAATAAGCTATGTATCTCCCGCTCTGATAAATTAATAGCCCCAGTTATAAGTCGCGCAACCAGCTCTCGTTTTGTTATTCCAGTCTTCTCAAATGGCTAACATAAATAATATTAACAGCGAACTAAATTCTTTAAGCGTAAGCAGCTCCTTCACCTGTAGTCCGGAAGAATGCCTAAAATTTGTTATCAATTCTGATAGTAACATCACATTTCTACACTTAAATATACGTAGTATTAACAAAAATTTTGATCAGCTGATGTCATTATTTTGACTGAATGTTGGCTCAGTAAGGTTGTTAACCTGCCTGTTTTGTAAGGTTTTCAATCCCATTCAACTCCAATCAAAATGACGGCATTGTCATCTACACGAAGCAGGACCTGCGAGTCTCAGTTTGGGAACCTAACTTTATTGGTGACAACTGTCTCGTTTGTGAAACAGACAAAACACATTGCCATTGTTGCGGTATATCGTTCTCCATCACACAATTCTAGACAAAGTTTTGATAACTTTGTGGAAAGTTTAAGCAATGTCTACGGAAAACTTTCTTCATGGCAGTACATAGCCCTCGTTGGTGACTTAAATATTGACATAAAGTCGAATAGTAGTAGTAGTAAATCTGACTCCAGTCTTGCCATGAAGTACCGTGTTACCCAGTTAATGGGTTGTGGAGGTCTGGTAGGCAGCCGCTCCTCGTAAAATACTGGTATTCAGCTAAATCTGGCTTGACTGGAAGCCGACCCCAATATAGTTGGGAAAAGGCTAGGCTGATGATGAGTAGAAGTGACCAAAGCGCTGACTATCTTCTGCTCAATATATCTCATGGACTCCTTTCGTAAAAACTAAGTGCCACCACATTAGTTCTAGACTTTCATATTACGGATCATAAACTAATTCTACTTAGTATCGCGAACACAATTCCTAAACACACAACAGGTCGCTTCTCTACTTCCATAAATTACGATGAAATTAAGTCAGAACTAGAAAAAATATATTTTTCCTTCCTCTATAAATCTGCCGATTCAAACACATCCATGAACGCTTTCATTTCAATATTAGCGTCTCGTATTTGCAAACACACAATTGAAACTGGAATCCCGAGGAAAAATAGAACTATAAAGGCCTGTATTACCCGGGGCCTTTTGAGGTGTATCTTAAATCGGGAAAAGCTTCACGCTTAATCAAACAAGGATCCTGAGAATCCTGAGAAATATACCTAAGACCAGGTATAAGCGCTATGGTAAATTTTGCAGTGAACTATTCATATCATATCCATAACTTGAAAAAGCAAAAAATAACCCTAATCCCTTTGGAAAACAATAAAGAAAATAAGTAACACAAGTAAATTAAAAACCAGCCCAGTCGCTGAACTCTTGCAAATTGATATTTGCAAGAGTTCAACTGGGCTGGTTTTTCATCTGATGATGATCCCAAATCCTTAATTAATGACATGTGCAAATTCTTCTCTAATGTGGGAAAGGAGGAGTTTGGCAGCTAGCATTACCTCACATGGTCACATCTAAAATGTGTCAAACAGTATGGTTCTGAACACGAGTGACATTCCGCCGCTATTGGAGGTTGATGAAACTGAATCAACTCCCTTATTTTACAATTACGCAATGGCTGCGCCATAGATTGGGATGGTATTTCACCCCTCCTATTAAAACTATGCCGTCACACACTAATTCAGCCTTTAACGTTTATCTTCAATGCATGTCTTCATATGTCTCCACAACCCATTAACTGGGTAACACGGTACTTCATGGCAAGACTGAAGTCAGATTTACTACTACTACTATTCGACTTTATGTCAATATTTAAGTCACCAACGAGGGCTATGTACTGCCATGAAGAAAGTTTTCCGTAGACATTGCTTAAACTTTCCACAAAGTTATCAAAACTTTGTCTAGAATTGTGTGATGGAGAACGATATACCGCAACAATGGCAATGTGTTTTGTCTGTTTCACAAACGAGACAGTTGTCACCAATAAAGTTAGGTTCCCAAACTGAGACTCGCAGGTCCTGCTTCGTGTAGATGACAATGCCGTCATTTTGATTGGAGTTAAATGGGATTGAAAACCTTACAAAACAGGCAGGTTAACAACCTTACTGAGCCAACATTCAGTCAAAATAATGACATCAGCTGATCAAAATTTTTGTTAATACTACGTATATTTAAGTGTAGAAATGTGATGTTACTATCAGAATTGATAACAAATTTTAGGCATTCTTCCGGACTACAGGTGAAGGAGCTGCTTACGCTTAAAGAATTTAGTTCGCTGTTAATATTATTTATGTTAGCCATTTGAGAAGACTGGAATAACAAAACGAGAGCTAGTTGCGCGACTTATAACTGGGGCTATTAATTTATCAGAGCGGGAGATACATAGCTTATGTAGATTTAATAAGAGTGTAGTGTGGTTGTGGAAGTATGAGTTACGTAAGAAATAACCAAATTTAGTGTATGACAGTGTGTTAAGGTGAAGTGTATTAGGTTGCTTATAACTAAAAACATATTTATAACAATAATTTAACAATTCAAGTAATCACATACTTTGATTTTTTTTTGTCATTAAGACACTTTTCGGTTTGTACCAATATTTATTTTTCATCTTCTATTTTTCTTAGGAAGATATTGCCATTGGATATCCAGAAGAACTTGAAATTGTTGTCTTTAGCCAACTGTCTGCCAAGTAAAAGAGCTTTATCATGCTGGATGGAAGTTGCTCGGCGACGTTCACTGGCAGGCGTGCTCCTGCGATGTCGGTTAATTCAGTATTAAGTTTTTTCCCTTTCCCTTGTCTTTGTTGTATGCACGGAGAGCTGATAGAAGAGTCTCTTTTTTAAGGACTAAAGAAAATTCCGCTATAATTGGTCGTGGTATTTTTTTTTTTTTTTTGGGACAAGCCCGCCACACATTCCCAACCACTGCAACTCCTGAAAGCCAGAATCAACAGTGGCGACCACCAGAAAAACGCCGAGCCAATGAAACCCGACGAGTCCCGGAGAAGCGATTCAACTGTCTAGGATCCTGCAACGAAATTAATCAGAAAAGTACAGCGGAGGAGTAGGAAAAAAATATATATATATAATTTCCACTTCCCTCCGTATCAAGCAGGAGACAGAATAGAACTAGGCCAATAGGCACCAAGGGACAAATACAACTGGGTTAAGCCCAGTTGCCAAGCACCACGGATTATATCTTACCACTTAAACTAATCAGTCCTAAATTGTGAGCTGCTTTTGATTTCAATAATAGGTATGGCAAAATCGCTTGAACGCACGGAAATTTGTTCTGGTTTCAACAAGGTCCGTATAGTAAACTACCCCAGATGTAACCTTAATACTATCTAACATAATATTGCGTTCAGTTTGCCAAAGACTACACTCCCATAAGATGTGATGTGCGGATTGTTCGTATTCATGGTCAACTGTAGAACATTGACATAAAGGCGAGGCCACAAGCTTAAAGGAAAATAATTTACTCTTAAAATTGCCTTGACCTGTGAGAAATTGGGCAACACAGTGATCCACCTCCAGCCATGTCCTGTCCAGCCGCTCACGAACAGATGGAAAAAACTGGTGGAGGTGACGGCCTTTGATGGAATTTTCCCACCTACATTGCCACTCGGATAAAAGTTCCTCCCAGACATCAGTCTGGGGTTTTAGTAATCTAGAGATCTTAGCACGGCCGCGTTGCGGTAAGAACTCTGGGTCCGTAACACCCGCCAGCACTGGTAAGGCTTCAGTACTAACCGTCCTATACGCCTTGCATAAGAATATCAAAGCCAAACGCTGGCTTTGAAGCAATTTACGTCGTACCGCACCTATGGTGGCCCTATCGGCCCAGACAGGTGCCCCGTAGCACATACAACCCAAGTAGGTAGCCCCATAAATAGTTTTTAAGGTTTGAAAAGATAGACCCCAAGTAGCTTTGGATATTCTCGTCAAGGCGTAGAAGTTCTTTTTTGCTTTCTCACCTACTGTTTTTATATGATCAGTAAATGAAAAGTTATTTTCTAATAGCATACCGAGATAGCACACGGATTCTTTTCTTTTAACGGGTACGTTATTGAATTTAATACTAGGCCAGGATTTAAGGTTTCCTTTTAAAATAAGTTGATAGGTTTTATGCGGTGCAAAGGTCAGACGGTTTCGATCGCCCCACTGAGATATGAATCGTAGGCATGTGTCAGCCAAATTCTCAAGGCCAGCACGCGTACTTGCCTGAATGAGAAGCAAGCCATCGTCCGCGTAACCGGTTAATGAGCAGCCGCATGGGAGCGGAAGCGCGAGGAAATCATCGTAGCCAATATTCCAAACATATGGACCGATAACTGAGCCCTGAGGACATCCCATGGTTAGAGACTTAGTAATAGAATGATGTCCTAGTTTGAGTTTCACGGAACCGTTTAGAAAGTAAGAAAGAATCAGATTATAGATGTTTTTGTAACAACCACGGTTTTTCATTTTAAGTAGTAGCATCGGCGACGGTCGACATGCGTTATCAAAAGCGCCAGAAATGTCGAGAAAGATTCCAACCACATATTTATGTTCCGATAAGTTAATAATTTTACGAACAGAGAGCACCGCGTCGACGGTGGATTTACCAATAGTGAAACCAAATTGATTATTATGAAATTTAGGTCCATTCGGTAGTAAGCGCGGAACGATTAGTCGCTCTAAGAGTTTTCCCAAAGATGGAAGAAGGGTTATGGGCCGATAGGACTTAGGGTTTTCCGGGGTCTTATCGCCACTCTTCGGAATAATGCGTATAAAGCCCTGTCGCCATATTCGAGGAAAAATACTTTCCGCAATACATCGGTTATATACTGATAAGATCGCGTCTCCGGCTGTCTTACACGCTTCTATAATCATTCTATTAGATATTTTATCTTCACCGGATGATTTTTTGAGAGGTAGTTTCTTGACAACGTTTATGAATTCGTCAGTGGATGGAAGATCTGACTCAGGTGATTCAGGTGGCACCGTGGCCCACGCTCTGATCTGTTGGTGGTATTCATCATCATTTACTGATGAATCGTCTGGTATAAGGGAATCAAGCAGAGCATCAGTTGTTTTTTACCGTACGCAAGGTCGACAGTCGACAATTTTCCGCAATAAATTACCCTTAGATTTTTCAACAGATGCTCTGTAGCGAGACTTGGCAACTCTAAAAGTACTTAAAGCAAGATTAAGGAGGTCCCCGGTAACCTTACGTTTTTTTAGCTTGTTAAGATGTCTACGAGCTCTACGAAAGCTTCTACGTTGTTCAACAAGGTAGTCACTCCACCAATCACATCTACGAATATTGGTCATGGATGCGCGACCAATAGCAATGGCAGCACAGTAAGTGAAGGCGTCCGACATTATCTCAGCACTTTCCTCAGCTGACAGTCCGTCTCGAGTGAAGTCTTTGACATGACCAGAAAAAAGTGAGCCGAAGAATTCCCAATTCGCGCCCTTACTTTTATATCTTAAATTTCCAATTAAGTGTGACGAACCTTGAGTAAACATAGGAACACACTCGTACACGATCAGGCGATATTCACTACAAGACGCGTCAGGAAGGACACGCCACCTATCCAAGCGTACGTCTGCACTAGAAAGTGTGACGTCAATACAAGATTCGCCCATTTGGCTACAAAAAGTAGGTGGTGCGTCTGGGGTGTTATGAATTGATAAATTCATCTCAGCAATAAAATGTTCAACCGCACAACGTCGTTCGGAATCAGTGGTCGTGGTATACGGGTATACGGTATAAAATATCCCTAACCTCAAAATCTGTTATTCTTACTCCTACGGTTTCGCCGAGGTTGCAGACTGTTTTAACAAGACTGGCACTAGACTCAGAGTCGGATTGTGGAATATTTCGGATCTCGACGCTAGATATAATAATTGGAGCTAATGACTTAAAAGATCTGACCCGAACTGTAAATAAGTGCCTTGAAAATCTCTGCAATTGGTTTTCAGCCAATAGCCTTCTATTAAATACTAGTAAGACTAGTAGGTGTATCTATGGATAGGTCTTCAAAAAAAATATTGAGGTTTCTAATATCATTTTTTTTCTAAATTGAATAGTTTGCGCGAGAGACACTTTCAAAGTGGTAAAATGTGTCCCCCCTGTAACTTCTAAAATGAGAGAGAGAGAGAGAGAGAGAGAGAGAATGATAAATCTAAAAAAAATATTATGTTCTTTAACATGCAAACTTACACCGAAATTAGTTTGAACGAGATCTAGTAAGTAGTTTTTTTTTAATACGTGAATGAAAGGTAAATTACCTTTCATTCAATCAACTCAAGTATAAAAATAAGGCTTATGGTACGCAACCCTTCATGTGCGAATCCGACTCGCAATTGGCCGGTTTTATAAATATACATTTATTTATTTCTTTCTTATAATTTATCATCGATGGTAGACCGACATACTTCACAAGTTTTAATTTGTAATTAGCACTTCGCCCGCGACTTCGTTCGCGCGGATTTAATAGGTAATCCACGAACTTCATCTCCGTAAGTCCTCCCTCTATAAAGAGTAACGTGTAGACTCCCCTTCTTCTTATCGTGCGGGCAGTAAGGTCTAACGACCACACACAGAGTTTCTAACGCGCCTCAATCGAGTATTTTATACCCGTCGTAACTTTTAAACGAAAGGTCCGGTTTGAATAATTTAAATTGTAATTGACGTACACATAACCAACCTAAATTACTAAACCATTTAAATGGATAAGGATTAATATCATGATACTTGCCTGTTTGTCGGTCTTCTATAGATTGTACTTCGGTGAGTGTGCCCAAGAACTCCACGACCTCATCCCACCGGCCCACTTCTACCATCGGACATCCAGACGCACTGCATCTTACCATCCCTACCTTGTGGCTATTCCACCAATTCGCACTAAGCGTTTTCAAACGTCTTTTATAATGCGCACAGCAAAGGAGTGGAACTCTCTGCCTGCGTCTGTGTTTCCGAAAGCTTACAACCCTAATCCCTTCAAAGTTAGAGTGAACAGGCTCTTTCTGGGTAGGCTCGCTCCATCGTAGACTTTGTCTCTGTCATCTCTGACATAGACTAGAGTCAAGAGCAAACCCATTACAAATAATTTTTTTTTTTTTTTTTAATACCAAAATCACCACTATTCCATTCCAACCGGATTTAGATCGAATAATTTGGATAAAAGCGGTTATTCCTTGCGAACTTTTTTATGGGTATTATTTTTTTCTTTAAAAGTGTCACTTTGCTCTATTGTCAAAAGTTTACGGAGCGTACGCGATATAAGGATTTTTTTGGTATTTTTCTCAAACCTTGGGTTACATCGAAGTTTTCATACGGATCCCTAACTTTAAAAAAAATATTCTATAGCCCATGTTCATCAGGGATAATGTAGGATTCTAATGGTGAAAGAATTTTTCTAATCAGTCCAGTAGTTTCGGAGCCTAATCAATTCAAAGAAACAAACAAACAAATATTTCCTCTTTATAATATTAGTGAAGGTAATAGCTGCTCACTGTCACTTAAGATACTGGGTTTCTCTAGTTCAAGAGACAGGACTCATCATTTTTCCGACGTTTGGCTCCCAGACTGGGCCGGGCCGGGGCTGCCTTCAAGCGGCTTCTGCCCAATTTAGGAGGACCAAATGCCTCCTAGCGGAGGCTTTACTCGGGGGTCGTGTGGTCCATGGCCCTTTATGGGGCGCCGGTTTGGGCGCCTACTTTGAGGAAGCGACCTGCCCGTTACTTACCTCAACGCGTCCCAGAGGGTCACGACTATCGGCACAACGACTGCTGAGTTATTATTATTACTTGTAATTCGACGTATATCCGTCAGGTGCTGGTAGGAGTGGCAAAATGCAACAAATTGAACCCCCCATATGTACTGTGGTACCGGGGACTAGAATCTAGCAGTACCCCAGGAACTGGTTGTGAAAATCAAAAGATACTTGTGAATAGGATCTCAATTGTCAATGAAGATAGCGAACAGATCTCACACTATTACAATAACTAATTAGTCTTTAAATGTTTACTGAATTACTAATTATTTAAGAATTTTTCATTTTGTAAAAATTGTGAAAATTATCTAGTCGCTTTATAGCTAGCGTCTGATGATGATACAAACTGGCGGTCGCGTCAACTCAAACTAGCAGGTAAGCGAATGTTCAAAGTACCTACATACTAACACTATTCCCATCCACACATTTTGTTACTGAGCAAATAAGTAAGTTCTGGAAGCACTGGGATCTTACTCTATGACTTTGAATTATGACAGTTCTTGACCAGTGACAGACATGAGTGACGTCATCGTCCGTTTTGGCGCGAAAATTTAAACTGTCTGTTTAAGAACGCAATTTTAGCAATAAGTTAAAGCGTTTTCATTTTTTATTTATGTGGCGGTCTATTCTAGACGGAGTTCTTTAAAATGAAAGCTGAAATAGAAATATCGCATGTTTCCTATTCTAACCTAATCTTTTTAACGCTTCTAAGGCTTTCATCAGTAATGAGGCTATACATCCATTGAGAATGTGTTACAGTATCTATGGCCGAAATACAATAGTTCTCGAGATATTTGAATTATAAGGTTTTTTCGATATTTACCCAAAATTTGACAATTAACTCCAAATAAAAAGAAACTACATATGAAATGGGTACCATTAGAATATGATATTGTAGCTGGCACTTCAATTAAGCTATGAATGTAATCAAATTTTAAGTCATGAGTGATTTAAGAATAATATATATTTTCATTATACTCTTCAAAAAATGTTGTCTCGTTAAAAAAAAATACTATTACCTTAATCGTACATAATGATTAAAACAACTTGCCTATTCTATTAGCTTTCCAAAAAGGTAGAAAAGTTATTTTAAAGGTACGCAATACGTGGCATGGCATGTGTTTGAATAGGCGCGGGGAGAGAAAATCATCTGTGTTTTTAGTTAAGGATCCTCACTAAAACATCCGATTTTACTGGAGAAATTCTTCGTGATGGGAAGGGCCACAGATTAAAATCCGGCCAAGTGCGTGTCAGAATCGCAGATAAAGGACTCCGTCTGTCATCAGCCAGGCACTAGCCGTGCATGGTGTGGCGCCAACGCTTATAGAATGGATACATAACATGCTAAAACAACCCGCTATTCAATTCCCTGTTAACACCACCACGCGAGGTATCGTTAGTAGAGACTGCCCGCAGGGTGGGATGCTGTAGAGGTACCGTAGCCCTGGAGGGCACTAGGAGGATGGGTTTTAGTCAGTAAGAGTCTGACACTCCCTCCTGCTTCACCCAGAGCGGGAGGGGTCATTTGATGATTTCCCATCCTTAAAAAAAAAGGTGGGGTGCTGTCACCATTACTATTGAACCTTGTTGTTAACGAGCTCATTACACGCTAGTGGATTGTACTTACTCGGTGGGTTATGCAGATGACATAGCAATTCTAATCACGGGGAAATTTGAAGGCATCTTGTGTGACATCATGAGGAAAGCCTTCAAAATAATTGAGAACTGGTAAATGCAAAATACGAACTATCGGTCAACCCCACCTAAACAGAATTAATAATATTGACTAACAACCCTCCTTCTTTCGCAGTCGGGTAAAAAGTCGAACTGTCGAAACGCTGCTCAGTGTACCAAGTGAAACACTAGAACTATACCATAAAAAACGGATTTCTGATTGGTATATTGTTATGATACCTACCTTAACACTAAACTACGAGTATATTGGTAATAATTACATTAAAAGTTTTTCATATTTTTTGGACTTCTCGTGGTGTTTTTACACAGCTTTCTTTCATTCATTCATTGAAAGATGCGAAAAAATATTGTTTTATTTAAAACTGCATTAGTAAAAATTCAAAAAAATGAGCATCTATTGATTCAAAGTTTAATGTCGGCGAGGACCGACCAAAAATATTACTGTTATATTGATTGTATTAATTTTTATCTTTTCTTTGATTTGGCGTGTTAGCAATAGATCTACTTCCTTTGATACACTTTATCTTGTTTTGGTATAAATTCCTATTCATTCCAATAGCTCAAGTTATTAACACGTGTCCTAATTAATTATTTTTTTTGCGTTTAACCCTTTTTTCGTATCATCAGAAAAACAGCTATTGAGGTATTCAAAGGAAATTGTATTGTTCTACTTGACGCAACTAATGTAACGTTATCCAGTGCTTAAACCATCTGTTACCATCATCGTTATTTTTTGCGAGTGGTAACGCTGACATCTTGTGAAACAACTCAGTTTTTGGTTTAACGATAGTTAGTGTCATTTTTAAAGTTTACGCGTACGTTAAGTGGACGTGAAACAACCCGAGTCTGAAAGAGTCTGACTCTCGCTCCCGCTCTAGTCAGAGCGGAAAGAGTCATCGGACAATTTTCCGTCACAAAAAAGCGCGGTTACCTGCGAAAAAGCATCGTCGGTGCAATAATTTCGGCCTTACCTCGACGGTGACGTCTCCAGCGTTCCACATGTAGAAGCCAGTGCTGATGAGCACAGCCGACGCTGTGAACACCGAGGCGCATAAGTTCACAAGGGTCCGCTCCGAATTCTGAACAAAAGCATTCATGTTAGACAGTAACGCGACCACTCTTGGAGGTGTCGCATGGGAAGAGCAATGCCGTGCCCTCGTATCCGAAGTGGGACCCGATCTGTCGCTGCCGGGCGTCGCTCGTTCGATGGTCGGGCCAAGATTGGCGATCTCCTTCTGTGAAGTCGTAATTTCGCAGAAAGAGGCTGCGGAGGGGGAGAGGGAGGCCGTGGCCACTCGCAGCAGGCGAACTGGGCGTTGGCGGCGGGTGGACCACACCATCTTCCAGCCCTTTTTTTTTTTTTTTTTTTTTTTACTATATATAGGCACGCGTTTGACCACTATCTCACCTGATGGTAAGCGAGGATGTGGTCGAAGATGGAGCACGCTTGCCTAGAAATAACCTATTCACTCTTGATTTAAAGACTCCCAGGTTGTAGCTATCAGGAAACACAGACTCCGGCAGGGAATTCCACTCCTTAGCTGTACGCACTATGAAGTATGAATGTGTTCCCAAAACGTTTTGTGCGTATGGGTGGGATGTCCACCATGTACCGGTGGCGCATCGCCGTTCGTCTTGTGGTCCGATGATGGAACGGGCTTGGCGGAATTAAATTATGCAATTCCGTCGCACATTCCCCAAAATGCAACCGGTAAAAAACCGACAGGCTAGCAACTCGTCGTCGATGTTCAAGACTTTGGAGCTTCGACGCGACGAGCCTCTCATTGCCGATGATCCTCTTGGCTCGTCTCTCAATTGACTCAAGGGCATCAAGCTGGTATCTGGCAGATCCATCCCAAAGATGAGAGCAGTATTCCATACACGATCGAACTTGCGCTTGATAGAGTTTGAGCAGCTGTTCTGGCGTGAAGTACCGTCTCACCTTAGCCAGAATCCCCAACTTCTTTGCAGCCACTTGAGCTTTTGCCTCTATGTAAGGGCCAAAATTGAGAGTAGATGTTAATGTAACCCCAAGAAGCTCAAGATGGTCGGTTATCGGCACGGTTTCACCGCGGAAAGATGGAGCTGGGCGGAATTGGGTCCTTTTGGCGGAAAATAGACACGCTTGGGTCTTAGCAGCATTGAACTTGACCAGATTGGCATCGCCCCAATCAGAGACCGCCTGTAGGGACACGTTCAAGCGCTCAACCATTGCCTCCCGGAGAGACCGGATCTGCGACCCACCAGCTCGTGCGTCGGACACGTAGCTTTCAGCAACAGTGCTGTCGTCTGCATACCCAAAGGTACCGGGTTTAAGCAGATCATTAATATGCAGCAAGAACAGTGTTGCCGAAAGCACCGACCCCTGAGGAACCCCGGCATTAATATCCAGCAGTCCAGACGAGCAGCCATCTATGACCACTCGGATAGACCGATCCCTCAGGAAATCTGCGATCCAATCACACAAACCGGCGGGCAGACCGAAGGAAGGAAGCTTACTAATAAGGCCATCGTGCCAGACCCTGTCGAAGGCCTTCGAGATGTCAAGGGAGACCGCTAGTGCCTCCCCGTGCTTCTCTATGGCCTCACTCCAGATGTGAATGGCATACGCTAGAAGATCCCCAGTTGACCGATTTCGGCGAAACCCGTATTGCCGGTCACTAAGGATATCATTCGCTTCTAGGTACGCCAGGAGCTTATGATTCAGCACGCGTTCCATAGTCTTACAGAGTATGGATGTTACCGAGATGGGTCTATAATTCGACGGGTCAGCTCGACTACCCTTCTTGGGCACGGGCTGCACGTTAGCTTGCTTCCAAGCCTTCGGCACTTTTCCAGTCTCAAACGAAAGGCGAAATAGGCGTGTCAAGATCGGAGACAACTCAGGCGCACAAGTCTTCAGAACAATTGCCGGTATCCCGTCGGGACCACTAGCCTTGTTCACGTCTAGGTTACGCAGTACCCTACGGACGTCCTTCTGATGAATGCGAATGTTCGACATACTCGACTCGCATTCACCAGGAGAGGCGGAGGGCGTCGCGCCACCAGGATCCAGACGTGAAGATTCCGCAAACAAAGAAGCAAACAAGTTCGCTTTCTCCTCAGCGGAGTGGGCCAGCGTCCCGTCGGGTCTCAGCAGTGGTGGTAGTGAGGGGCGGCAGAAGTTCAATTCGACCGACTTAGCCAGGGACCAAAAAGCCTTACTACCTGCTGGGTATGAAGCATGTTTGTTCCCTATTCGGCTAATGTGGTCAAACCGAGCCCTCCGCAACACCTTCTTGCAGGACTTAGCAGCCCTCATAGAAAGGTCCGGAGGGACGGTGGACTTGGGATCGCCAGCCGCCCTCCATCCAGCAGGACCCGAGGCGGCGGCGCGTAGTGTTCCACACGTGCCCCTATTTGACGTCTCGGGGGAGGACACCTCACTGCTCCCGCGGGCCTGTGGCGCATAGGCGGGCCAACACTAGCCGGGGATCGTAGAAGGTGCACTAGTTCTCACGATCCCCGGACCAAGTGTGAGAATGAACAACGGGGTGGTTTTCAGTCAGTAAGAGTCTGACAGATCCTTTCGGCCGCCCCAGGCGAAGGACATCCTTGAGGATTGCCAGCAACAAAAAAAAAGGGTGAGCTAGGATCCAGTCCAACCGGATGCATCAAAATACCTATACAAGTATTTTACATGGAAATACTGCCTGTCAGACCTCCACAATCACAGATTTAAATCTGTTTCCACAACACGGTAACTGCGGAATACGGGGAATAATACCGGCCTGTGAACTTTTACTTTTTCCCCCCTTCCAATAAATATGTTTCTTTTGAAGGTCTAGGAACATATTTACCTACCTATACCTAACCTACTTATGTTAAATTGAGAGACGTCCACTATTGGACATAGGCCTCCCCAAGTGTCGGCTCATCGACCGGTCTTGCACCGGTCACGTCCAGCGGCTTCCTAGCGGCCCCTACGCATTCTGGTACAAAATCACCATTGTAGAACTACTCGATCCCATTAATTGATGAAAAAAAATACAGATAGATACTTGATTAGGTAGCTAGGTACTTACCGCCATTTGGGCCATTAGCACAACCAGGAGGCAGATGTTGAAGACGATTTGCCCACTGAACACACCGCGACACACAGTCTGTGTTTGCTGGGTGCATCTGAAAGTTAGTAGTGAGACGTTTTAATGCATGGAACTCGGAATCCTGACAACGGCTTTTACGAAGCACCAATGCCATCAAGATTCCGATTCAGGTATGAGGAAGGGTTAGTGCTATTTGTCCTGTACATATCAAAAAGACTTGCGTTATACTACATAGTTTTACTAGAGTAAACTTAAGTTTACTCAACCTTCTGTCATTACCCGTAACATATACAGTTTAATACCTATACAATAATTTAAATAAGTGGCTATAGGCGGTAGGAGCCATTTTTCGAGTGTGTTGAAAGCATTCACGCACGTTTGACCACTATCTCACCTGATGGTAAGCGATGATGCGGTCGAAGATGGAGCACGCTTGCCTATAAGTAACCTAGGTATTCACTCTTGTCTTAAATACTCCCAGGATGTAGCTCTTGGTAAAGTAAATCATGCACTTATCATGCTGGTAAGTGTGACGGTAGACATATATTGGAATCGGCTTGCAATGCGAACATAGACTAGTATAGTAAATATATATATTATGAGAATATGAGAATAAATGAATCAATGCGATTCTGTATCTAAACAACTCACCATGTAGGCTTAGGTGATGTGATGTCAACATAAAGTGAGCTGTCAACAGGGAATCTTACTACCAAACTTTTCCGGTAGAGGCGCCACTATACTATAACGTAAACAAATTCGAATGGAGAAGTTGACATGATAATGTTTGTCTGTACATTAAAAAAACCATATTTTTATATTGAGAAAATGGAAAGTTGGCCTTCATTTATTTGTTTTTCTTTGTTTAGTTGATTGAGTTAGCTACGGGAAGTAAATTAGAGTTTACATTAATATCTTTAAAATTGTTTATTCTGGCATGAATAAAGAATTAGCTGGTTCTTAATTCACATTATGCTCATCATTCTCAATTTCTGATGAAGATGGCTACAAAAATATTATTTACGTCATGCAAAATCAGTCTTTCAAGATCCATTTTTTCCTTTGAGTGATTCACCGCGTTCCCGAAACAGCTTTTTAAATTCCGAAATAGTTAAACGACCAAAATTAATATCCGTTTTTGATGATAATATATTAAAAGAAAATATTATATTAAAATAAAACACCTTATTGCAACCTCTTCACTATAGGAATTTTACCGCGTTATTACTGTTTACGTTATAGTTCGGTGGCGCCCTCTGAAATAGCTTTGTGTAAGCAAGCTTATTGTCAAACCATACAAATAAAATGAATGATAGTTCACTTCATACAAACTCCAGCCGAGTTTACACGTTGAGATGTTGACAGAAGAAAGCTATCCAGTCAGTGCACGCATTTTATGTTCGTGTAGCTCAAATCAATTTGGTAATATGGGTGAATTCGTAGCAAGGTATGAAAGTTTCTTCAATACTTACTGTAACGTATCCGAATGAAGTTTAATTCCAACTTTGAAGCCAGCTTCATATTTCTCTTCCTTCTCTGCTTGACTCAAATCTATTCTTTCAAAAATCTCGTTAAGACTTGAGAAATAACTCTGCAGGTTTTTGTACTGATGGCTGAGACAGGTGGTCAGAGGGATGACCAGGATGTATACTGCGAAGATCCTCGTGAGGAAGATCCACCAGATTATGAAGCAGAGTGCTCTGACGATATTAGCCAGGGCAGACCTGTCCTCAACATCTGGGTAAGCTGTCACCAGAGTCGTGAAAGTCCCGTCTGAAAGTTGACGCGGTTATGTAATACAATAAATTAGTTGCCTTTCATACATCTTTCCTATTTTTTTTTTGGTTATAGTTTTGTGATTATTGTCATCGTTAAATCATGATTCTTATATTTTCGTTTTAGAAGCGAATAGGTTGCGTAGTATATATGGGTATACACAAACACTATGATATTTGTACTAAGCTATAAATCCGCCAAGAGTGTTTGTATGGGAAAGTCATACCGTATCGTGCTACCTCCCAGACTCCCTCAGCCGCATACATGACCATGGACAGAGTACAGCTGAACAGCAATGCAAACAAGTACATGTAGGTGCTGGTGAGCATCTGCCTCTCGACCTCCGGATCGTTGTGCACGGCCTTCAGACCAACAGTCAGTGTGTACATCACCAGCCTAACTTTCTCCTGCAGCCTCGACATCATCACACGGAAGATGCACAGCATCGGGTGAGATAATGCATACACCAGCAGGTTCGACTTCTGCTTCTCCGTCAAATTCTTCTGCGTAAAGAACGAGGCCAGCTCGAAAACTATCAGTAAATATATCAAGCCATTATTAAACATCGAAAACTTGTTGTAGAATCTAACAAATGTTTTCGATAACTTGAGGTCTTCTAACCAGAAGTTAGGCAGACCGCAGAAGTAGACTGCATAACTCAGTTTGTAGAAGAAGTCAGTTGTTTTGCTTCGTTGGTACGTCGTGTCCATGGTTGATTTTTCATGTCCGAGTGACTTGATAACGAAAATTTACATTGTCTTATAGTGAATTTCGTAATTGAAATAGTTATCGTCATTTTTGTAATTACTTCCAATCAAAGGGTTTTAGTCAGTTTTAGGGTTGTCAAAGCTATCGATATCATAGTTTACAATTTGATCAATATCAGAAAAAATATTGGTCATTGTGTCGAACATAGCGAATGAAATGGAACACAAAAGCCCTTTTTTTTAAGCATGGGAAATCATCAAGTGACTCCTCCCGCTCTGGGCGAGGCAGGAGGGAGTGTTAGATTCTTACTGACTAAAACCCATCCGTGTTCCTCCTAGTGCCCTTTGCGTTCCAGGGCTACGGTACATCTTTCGAACAAAGTCCGCAGCCCCAGGGAACACAGAGCCTGCATTATGAATGTTTACAAAACAAACAAATTGATTCAAACACGCGATATCGCACTACATAAAATAAGGTACCTACATAAAATTTTACAAAATGCGAATGTTTGGTTGGATTTTTGTTACTCAATCACAACAAAATGGCTGAATGGATTTGGATGAAAAGGGTCTGAACTCTTATCTCAGCCGCTCTCTTGATTTCTTATCAAAGTTGCGGCGTTGCCCTAGGGAAAAATGCCCTAGGGGAATGTAGCCCTAGGGGAAAGACTCCGCGAGCGAAGCCACTGGTTGAAGTTAGTGTTTTCATAGTTTCATAAAAAAATACAGTTGTTAGGAACACTTGCAACTAGCCACTCACAACCCTATTTGATTTAGTAATTAGATTGTTAGATATTCTCAAAATGAAATAATTTCATTGATACATTTTGATATCCAATAGCTCCATAATAGAGCAATTTTGTATTATTTCAGAGAACATGACAATTCAATTTATGTAGTTATCTACCATTTGATGAGACGATCAAGAGGGTAATAATGCAACGCCAAGGTCCTACAAATT
Organism: Lacanobia oleracea; assembly: GCA_950371165.1. NCBI lineage: Eukaryota > Metazoa > Arthropoda > Insecta > Lepidoptera > Noctuidae > Lacanobia > Lacanobia oleracea. The sequence goes on from OX493387.1 coordinate 2,109,471, forward strand.
CATGAAATTTCCTTTTCGTGACAATCACAGAAAAGATTTCCTTTTGCTGGTTTTTTTTTTGTATTAAATCCCGAATGTATTTTCCTTCAAGTGAATAAATACTGTATTTTTTTTTATTCCAGTTATTTTATTGACTTGTTCGCCAACTGGCGAGCGTGAAACAAGCGAGTGCGCGCGAGTTGGCACCTTCCGATTTTACCATTTTTTTTGTGCAAGTTTCAAACTCGCCATTTGACGAACAAGTAATTTTGTTAGCCAACTGTAAACTTCTTTCAAGGAATAAACTATGGCGCCGTCGGTTGAGACTGGTCATCTCTTAACTGCCATTGGCTTATTTTAATCTTTATATTTAAAATTCTTATAATAAGCCCTTTTTTTTTTCCTTTTCATTGTCCTCACATGCAGAAGCAACAAGTATATGTAACTTGAAATTTTGTAAAACCAGAACATGATTTAAAAGAGTGTCCGTGGAGTTTCTTGCACGTTCTTCTCCATAGAGATCTACGCTTTGGAACGTGCAAATAGCTTCCATGTTTTTGACTGACCGACCTTGACGTTTCAAAAGTGCCTGTGAATGGTTTATTTGAAATAAAATGCTTTGAATTGAATTGAAATGAATTGAAATTTATACCTCGGACAAAAAATAGCAATCATACAACGTCGTCATGCTGCCTTTTTTGCACATTACCAGTGGCCAGCAAGGGGGGGGGGAAATGTTCGACGCCACATTTAGATTATTTTCAGTTAGTTATTTCATTATTATTATTATTATTTTTATTATTTTCGTTATTTCATTTTGAGTTATTTCATTTCTGCCCAGTTTTTAAAGGCTAAGGTAATAGTTAGTTGCAAGTTTATTTGAATAAAGGTTAAGTTAATTTATAAACAACAATTTATCGCTACTCTTCTGCGTCATATAATTGATTGCCTCCTGACAATTCCCATGACCATCAAAGTTTAATACTTAGTAATATTGTAAACATTACCAACAGTCCTTGAGATACAAGTTTTTCTTTATGCAGCTAAGTGCTGGTATACGAGTATCATGAATTTTTAATTGGTTGTATTATACAACCTGTTTTTTCTTTTCTTTTTTTTTTTTCTTTTTTTACATGTATCTAAGGTTGGCGCTGGTATTCAGCTGAATCCGGTTTGACTGGAAGGCGACCCCAATTTAGTTGGGAAAAGTCTAAGCAGATGTAGGGTTGGCGCAGGAAGAAATGGTCTCTAATAAAGGCTGACAAAAAAAAAACATATTTTTATAGTATTAAATAAAGCATATTTATATATATGCTCTATTAACATTAAACATTTGTACTAAAATTCCAAGCTGAAAGCATAGATTCTACCGCTACGACGAATACGTTCATCAGTCATCATCATCGCTATATTTTTTTTTCGCTATCTTTGAATCAATTTTAATTCTCGATGACGCCAATTACCGACACGCTCTATAATCCTTTAGCAATAGAAACAAACGCATAATTACTGTGTAAGCAAGACATCTTGAAGTAATTATTTATTCAACTCACTAGAAAGAAGCTATATAAACAACTTCCGAGCAAGTTCCCCTTATAAGTAAGTCGCTACCATTTGCATACAAGAAATTACCAATTAACACTGTCCTGAAAATGAAACACTTTATAAAAAATCTTAATAACCCGGCCGAGTCTGTGGTGTACCCAGAGACAGATTCAACTAGACTAATCGAAAAATACAACAAATTCTGGTTCCTATGCTGTTGTCCAGATTTCTGGGTCAACAAGGTGAACTTCTCCGATTTCTTCGTGAAACTGTACCGACCAGCAATGGTGGTCATTCACATCGTCATGGTGGTCTTCTGTAACTCTTGCTTCGCGTCCCTATGGACACAACACGGTCTATCGCAGAAACAGAAGTCTGACAGACTAGCCTACGCAGCATCCACGCCCATCATCACAATTTTCTACCAATTCGTGATTCTTTACTATACTAATGACGTCAGAAAGGTGTTGTATAAATTGGTGGTGGTTCTGAAGGAAGATCACGATGATAAGAAGGCTGAACAGGAAATGATAAAGCAGTCTAAGTTGCACAATGGGATATTTTTCTCGTCTTGTGTCTGCAATATGGTTCTCGTTGGATTGTATAACTTTTTTCAGGCTGTTACTACTGGTAAGTACAGTAATATTGGTAAATATTAAGGTACCACCACACCACTACCACCACTCCACTCCACCACCACTATACCACCACTATACCACCACTATACCACCATATGCCCCAATCGTGGTCGCACGAAATACTAGTCCTGTCAATATTAAAACTTGGCAACGTAACTAAATCGTAAAGGTACTTTTGTATAAAATCTAGAGCAAATAGTAACTTAAAGTATTGGTCGTACTAAAAATAAACAAAAATAAGTTGTAGGCTTATAGCTCGTGTATGAAGGACAATGGTGCGTCTGTCGTAGCTCGTAGCAGGAAGATGCTACGTCAGCTGTAGCTCAGAAGGACGATTTTCTGTCAGTTGTACGTTCTTCGTAGCAGGAGCTACGTCAATTTTATCATAGTTCGTAGCCAATTCGTAGCAGGACGATCCTACGTCTGTCGTAACTGGTCGACGCTGAGTTTGACGCAGCTAGTTGCAAGATAATGCTACGTGTGTCGTAGCTCGTAGCAGCAGCTTGCTTTGCTATGTCTGTAGCAGGTTGATGTCATCGTGGGTGTATCATTGCTGTGCTGCATTGTGGAACGCTAAACCTGATGTAGCGTCTTGGCTGTGTAAACAAAAAATGTCTTTGGCTAAAAATATCTGATACGTCTTGGTAACGATCAACTTTTGTTGTCATTTTAAAGTTTGCATTTTAAGTCTTTGTAAGAATAAAAATACTTGATACGAAGAATCGAGTGAATTGCATTTAGGTATGACATTTTTTTCAAGGATGCGTCTCCCGACTCCCGGGGCGTTTGCCTCTCCTTAACGCGGCCCGTCTCCTCCAGCCTTTATGCCATACGATCGTAATTGTTATGTAATGTTTAAACAGAAGTGGGTTTCTCCTTATCAGATGCGACGTTCATCACGTGCATCTCCGCGTGGCCAGACATCCAGGACCGCTCGACCCCCGCGGGGGTCACGAGAGTCATCGTCTACTTCGTCTGGTTCTTTCACGTGGTCCGCAACATGGGGGTCTTCCTTATCGTCCACACTGTCCTGCTGTGTCTCAGCCAGCAGTATAAGAACCTTCAGGGGTACTTTGAGAGCTTGAACAAGATTTTTGATGAGAGGCAGTTGAGTCAGGGAGAGAAGGAGCTGAAGTTTGAGCTGAAGTTTAAGAAGGGGATTGAACAGCATGCGCTGACTTTGTGGTGAGTTTACACTCAAAACGTTTTGGGAATACTTTCTCTGTCCTTATGTTTCCTGATAGCTACAATCTGGACACTTTAAGCCAAAAGCAAGTAGGTTACTTCTAGGCAAGCCTGCTTCACCGACGACCACGTAACTGCTTTCCATCAGGTGAGATTGTGGTCACACGCGGACCTATTAATAATAAAAAGTGTTTTTTTTTTCTGTTGCAACAATCAAATAACCTCAACAGCTTCCGTCCATGGTTCTACATAAAAAAAGAAACAAAATTTACTGTGAAACACACAATAAATATAAAACAGAATAATGACTTAATATTGAAAGTTGAGGCTGAGGGGTTGTACTGAATGAAGTATTTAGTATTATTAGTATTTAGTATTTATTACGTAGTCTACTCGTAGCAATAAAACGATTGTTTTGTGCTTGTAGGTGCATAGACGAGAGTCAGCGCGTGTTCCAGATAACGTTCAGTTCGCACGTGTTGCTCTGGTGCGGATTGCTTATTTCCATCCTACCTGAAGTCTTGGTGAGCGAACATAAAGATATTTTGTTAGTCTACACTAATAGTATAAAGAGGACTTTATTTTATTTTTGTGTGTATGTTTGTTATGAATAAACTCAAAAACGACCGATTTGAAAAAATCTTTCAGCAATGGATGGCTACATTATCAGAGAGTAACATATTAGGCGGCTATATTTTATTCTCGAATTTCCCCGGGAACGGGAACTACGCAGGTTAAAACGCGTGACGTCCGCTAGTTTATAATAAATTCATAACACGCGTTTGCTTAGGTTCGAGTGAGATGGGGCGACTGACGCAACAAACTACCTCTATAATTTATCACTAACGATCTTCTTCTTAATCAATTATTTGCCTTTTGTTGCAGCAAAATGACACTCATTCGCTGACGATGCTGGTGTCGAACGCGCCGCGGGTGGCTGCCGCGCTCGTCGGGCTCGGCTACTTCATGTGGCCGGCCGGCGACATTACTGTGGAGGCTAGTTATTTGTTTATGTTTAGTTTGACAGCACAATGACACTCATTGCTGACGATGCTGGTGTCGAACGCGCCGCCGCGCGCCGGTGGCTGCCGCGCTCGTCGGGCTCGGCTACTTCATGTGGCCGGCCGGCGACATTACTGTGGAGGCTAGTCATTTGTTTATGCTTAGTTTGACAGCACAATGACACTCATTCGCTGACGATGCTGGTGTCGAACGCGCCGCCGGTGGCTGCCGCGCTCGTCGGGCTCGGCTACTTCATGTGGTCGGCCGGCGACATTACTGTGGAGGCTAGTCATTTATTTATGCTTAGTTTGACAGCACAATGACACTCATTCGCTGACGATGCTGGTGCCGAACGCGCCGCCGGTGGCTGCCGCGCTCGTCGGGCTCGGCTACTTCATGTGGCCGGCCGGCGACATTACTGTGGAGGCTAGTCATTTGTTTATGCTTAGTTTGACAGCACAGCACAGGCACTGGTCTAGACTAAGCTCACTGATCTTAGGCTAGACAAGTGCCTTTCTGTAAGCGGAGGAGTGGTGAAGGTGACGCCGATGGCAAACGCAGACGAATTATGGCATTTCGTGTGTACCTATCGTGTGACATATCAAAGCGTTTACTGTGAGGGTTTTCATTATATTTTTTTCATAATTTTAAAATAAATAGTTTTGAAGTTATTCAAGAAATTAAACCAAAAATTACCATTCCCTCTCAACTGAGCCTAAAATTTTGAAATACCTGTAGATAATAGTTGTATACTTACAGATAACAGGAAAATCTATAAGAATTATCTTTTGTTAAAATAACATGTTAAAAAAATTAATTTGGTTCGGACCCTTTGAACGCCAGTCCGACTCGCACTTAGCCAGTTTTTAAACAAAATAAGCCTTGCTAGCTAACCTTGGCTAGCTCTTGGCAGGCGACGAAGGACATGGTGGGACTAAATGTACAGCTTTGCGGCCCCAACGGGCCCTTCTAGTCCAGGGGCCCCGTTTCATTATACGACAGTACCTACGCCCCTGGATGTTCGAAACTCTTAAAAAACAGAATTATCTCTATTTCAAGGCGTCCAACCTGCCTAACGCCATGTACGGCTCCGGCTGGCAGAGCTGCCACCACCGCTCCCCACGAATCAAGAAGCTTGTTGTCTTAGCTATGATGCAAGCACAGGTAATTCTAGGGTTTCATACGGAACCGTAGTCTTCTTCTTCTTTTCGTGTGGGCAGTAAAGTCTAGCGACCGCACACCCTAGTGTCAGTTTCTAAACCACCTTGAGGGCCTCTGGCATGATAATCGGAACCGTATTAAAGTATAAAATAACGGTCTATGTTCGGCTGTATGTATCTTTTTTTACGTATGTTCAGTGTTCACCGATATCTCGGTTAATCGGTTAATCTCGGTCTCGGATAATCGGCATGTCTGTTGATTGTTTACACCAGTTCATAACATAAAATCACGCCACACGCAGTGTTTGTGGTACTTTTTAGTGGTACACAGGTACCATTAAAATGTGAAAAATAAAAATAAACTTTTTTACAAAAAAATAAAACCGACTTCAAAAACAAAACACTAGTTATGACTAAAAAAAATTCTTTAATTTCGGAAGTCGGTGTTAAAAACCGAAACAACCAAAAACACCGACTTCCGAAATTAAAGTTAATTTTTTTTTATGTAAAAAAGTTTTTATAAGTACTCGTTCACACGTCCGTGTCCGATCGACCACGTTGTGAAGAACCACGGTCCGTGTCCGACCGTGACGTTGTCACGTCAATAAATCCGATAATAATATTTATACGCGTTTGTACATAATTTCTTGTTAATTAGTGTATGTTAGTTAAGTATTTGTAAATTAATTAGTGTTCTAAGTAATGATAAAATCTTGAATGTTTTCAAACTTGAACCAACTGTTTATGTTTCGTTACAGAGATCCATCGAACTAAAGGCATTTGGACATTTGACGTTCTCCTACGAAACCTACGTATCGGTAAGATGACTCCCGACGGTTTTCAACTTAGACAGCCCGTAGATCTGTGGGTCTAAAATGGCCACTTTAGCTGAATCAGAAAGCACATCACACTACCCGTCAGGCCGACACTGTCAAATTTTCCCAATCAATCTTGAAACTAATTCGTTCGCGATTAAGATGAAAAACGATTGTTGCGTGATTAATATACACTTCTGGACACATCTATTGGCCCACCTTGTATTTTCAGTTTCGTTTGGTCCTAGCTAAAATTTTAACCTAATTAAAACCTGGCACATTCACAATTTCATTGAATAGTCTTTTTTTGAATTTCGAACACAGAATTTAAAGAAACAAAAGACAATTTGGAGCCTGTTTGTTGATATCAAACAATCGAATACTAAGAAAACTTGGTTTTATTGGTTTACTTGGATTTAATTCTTGAAAAAGTGATTGATATCTTTGGTTTTGCAACAAACATTACTTATTCTTAACATTTGTCACGTATTAGCGTAGTCTATGGCATCCGCCATATTTAATGTAACCTCAGACTGCATTGTAACGAGTCGAATATAACACGTGATTCCAAACTCGCACTGAAGACTAATATTTTTTAAATCGGTAGAATATGACTCAATTTCCTCTCCGACTCTTTGTTTACGATTAAATAGTTTGTGTCTTTCAACTGATATATTGACGCGAGGTGTGAAATATTGCTCGAACTTTTTGAGCAGTTTCTTAAAGGTTATTTTTGACATGTCGGTATTGAAGCTGTAGAAGATTTGTAATGCGTCAGGCCCAATAGCATTAAGAAGGATCGCGACTTTTCGGTGATCTGACTCACGTTCCAGGCCGTTGGCAATTAAAAAAATGTTTAGGCTAGTCTTAAAATTTTTCCACGCCATGCTCATGTTTGGAGCGTTTATGTCCAACGTGAAATTGCTTGGCGGCAACGCTGCGACTCTAGATTTAGATGACGTACCTGCAGGTCTTTCTCGATCCTCATCTTCTGACACCATGTTTTATAGTACGTCTGGACTTTATTCTGGGCCTGGGTTGTAGTGGTTGTTTTAATTAAAAGACTTGAGTTTGGAATCACGTGTTATATTCGACTCGTTACAATGCAGTCTGAGGTTACATTAAATATGGCGTATGCCATAGACTACGCTAATACGTGACAACATTAAGGTGAGGTTTTATCAATAATCTATGGATACTTCACCTGAAGTCGCCGCCCAAGCTGTGGCACTTATTCAGGCCGGACACAGCCAAAGAAACGTGAGTGCTCAACTTAATTTAAGTCGATCTGCGGTCCGAAATGTTTATCGGAGGTACCTAGAGACTGGCGGCTTTGTTCGTCGCCAAGGAAGGCCACAATCTCGGGTCACAACTGAAAGGCAGGATCGATTCATCGTGACGACCAGCTTGAGAAATCGTCACCTTACCTCCATTGAGATACAAAACCAACTTCGCGACTTTCACGGAGTATCTGTGAGCGCTCGAACTGTTCGGAGAAGGTTAAAAGAACGCGATATGGTACCACACAAGCCAGCTAATGGGCCCAAACTAACGCGAGCCCACCAAACAGCGCGCCTTCATTTCGCACGCAGTCATTTAAATTGGACACAGCAAGATTGGAGCCGTGTACTCTTTTCTGATGAGTCTAAAATTGTGTTACATGGCAATGATGGAAGGAAGAAGGTCTACCGACGTAAGGGAGAGCGTTTCGCACAATGCTGCTTTGAAGAGAGGGTTGCTTATGGCGGTGGCTCATGGACTGTCTGGGGCGGTATATCCGCGAGCGGCAAAACTCAACTTGAGGTTGTTACAGGACCACGGCTGCCAACATTAAATGCTGAAAGGTACATTCGTGAGTGCTTAGAACCTCACGTGATACCATACGCGGACTATGTGGGCCCAAATTTCCTTTTTATGCATGATAATGCAAGAGCCCATGCGGCCGACATCGTCAGGGAATATCTTCGGGATGTGAACATCACAGTTATGGACTGGCCAGCCAGAAGCCCAGACATGAACCCCATTGAGCACATGTGGGACGAGCTAAAAAGACGTGTTAGGGCTCGTCAGCCAGTTGCCCAGACGATGCAGGAGTTGAAAACTGCCATAGAAGAGGAATGGGAGATGATCCCTCAAAATTTCATAGAGCGGTTGATAAACTCTATGCCTAATCGTATGAGAGCTGTGGTAGATGCCCATGGAGGCAACACGCGTTATTAAATTAAACCTTTATTTGATAAAACATGTTTTTTATTCAAAAATCAATTGCCTTTAACAAGACGCAATTATCCGACTTGTTAGGCGTAGCTCCATGTCGTATGGTATTCTGAATTCAAATTTAAAACAATACGATCGAAAAAGATGGTAAAATGTATCAGGTTTAAAACTGCATCAACAGTTTTTGTTCAATCTAGCAATCATATTTCGGTAGGGGCCATCGAAATCTAAACTCTAAGGTGGGCCAATAGATGTGTCCAGAAGTGTATTATGATTCTAATTTAGTGTCCTTTTTAGCCCCCATGTTTCTTTTATGAATTGTTGAATTAATTTGTTTCAGATCGTGAAAATGTCATATTCCCTCTTCTCGGTGCTCTATTGAACTTCTTCATCACTAATCGATCTATTTCAATGTTCAAATTAAACTCCACAATTTAGTATTTCTTTGAAGTTAAATATAAATACCTTTGTGTTGAGTTTGTTTAAAGTGAAATACTTTTATGTTGAGGTATTAAAAGAGAGAGGTGTTTTAAATCAAATCATTCCGCAGCTATTCATACTTGTATTTTACTCTTTTTGATAAATCTATCTTTTATCTATATTTTGCATCTAATTTATCGCGAGTTTTCTGAGTATGAATTCTACTATTTTTCAAGCAACACATGTCGGTCGCAATCTGTCAAAAAGGTATGGAAATTGAAGCTTATTAAGGTTCCGCACCTCAAAAGGAAAGAAACTGGTCAAGAGCGAGTCGGACTTGCGCACTGAGGGTTCCGTACCATCATATAAACCGTGAAATATTTTTTAAAAATTTTCATCGGCGAGGCCTATATTCGTCAGAGAATTTTAGCACTGCGGTGTATATTGCAGTTTTAGATCAGCGCCATCTCTTGACCGATAGTGGAACTAATGTAATGTAATTTTTAAAGGCACATACAATCCGGTGGTCCCGGCCGCCAAATGGCGGTCTCAAATAAACCATGCCAGAGGCGGTAAGAAGAAGAATAGATGGTTGGATATGGAGATACAACTCTAGTTATGTTGTGTACATAACTAGATTCTTCGATTTATTATTGTGACAATCAAATATTATCTCGACATTGTTTCCCATTATTTTGATTGAAACAATTAAAGATCACCCTTTTGAAACAAATGTTTTTTTTTCACATACATGAGCGTCATGTGGCTTCCTATTAGTTGGACCTTGATTAATGGACTAACTTTATGTTTACAAATTGATAGCTTTGTTGTAAGTCCGTTGACGTAATTGCAAGCAATTGAAAGCTTTGTTTGAAGTCCAAGTCATTCATTAAAATAATTTAACCTGTTACAAATGTGCATTTACTCAAGCAAAATGGTCATGGAATTTTTTGCTACTTTATATCTTGGTACAACACATGGCACAAGTGAGCTAAAATAATCAAAAGAAGTACAGAATTACATACAAGATGGATCCTTCTATGAGAATAATCAAACCAACAGAAATGACGAAACTGTTGGATATTTTAAACACGATCGGCTTCCTATTTGGAACGAAAGATATCTGGATTACCGACATCAGGCTTTCTAAAAGATTCATCTACATTTACAATAAAGTGAACTACGTTATTGAAGTTGCCAACGTGTTATTTTCTTTGTCGATTTTAGGATCTTTCTTCACTCAAGATTATTTGACTGAAAAGCAAGCCACTGATCGACTTATGTTCAGTATTATTTTTCCTGGCAACATGATCATGTACTACATCTCTTTGTTCTATAAGCAGGAAGTCAGGACTGTCTTGTACCAGATAGTTGTGGTGTTGAAGCAGCAGCAGGATGATGCTGACCTGGAACGAGAAATGATAAAGAAGATAAAATTGTTTTCCATGAGTTTAATTGGTATAATTTGTATGGTGGCCGTGGCGTATGGTTTCCGTGCACTTTACCAAGTTGTAACCGCAGGTGGGATGTTTATTTCAAATTTAAACTGTCTCATGGTGCTATAGATATAATTGGTGCTCATTACGCTGTCATGATGGCTGGGAGTTAAGGTGGATGAGCCAGGGTAGCCCGCGAAATTTAAAAAAAAATATGTTTTTTGCAATTTGCCGGTGTAAAGCTGTATGCCGTAACTCGCATCAATATAGCCCTTTAAGTTCACGAAGCCCTATAGAATGAATGTTTCATGAAATAACCTTTCTATAGGGCTTCATGACCTTTGAGGGCTATATTGATGATTAATATGGTTATAACTCTTTAGATAAATACGCGTTACGGCCGCTAATCGTATTTGTTCAACATACACACACATCATCTGCCTAGCCTTTTCCCAACTACGAGTATATTGGGGTCGGCTTCTAGTCAAACCGGATTCAGCTGAATGCCAGTGGTTTACGTGGAGCGGCTGCCTACCAGACCTCTACAACCCATTAACTAGGTAACACGGTACATCTTGGCAAGACTGGAGTCAGATTTACTGGCTTCTGACAATCCGTAGCGACTGCCAAAGATCTACAAATGACAGCCGGGACCAACGGCTTAACGTGCTTTCCGAGGCACGGTGGAAACTCGTTACGTTAAGATGGTCACCCATCCACGGACCAACCTGGGCAAGCGTTGCTTAACCTTGAAGATCGACCCGTGCGGCTGTTATTATCTAGCCACGAGCTCCTACAAAACACTACAAAGTAAAAAATAATTTTAATTTCGGAAATCGGTGTTTAAAAACAAAATAACCAAAAACACCGATATTGTAGTAAGTGTAAGTTTTTTTATTTTTAAAAAAGTTTTTAAACCACAAACACAGCGTGCCGGCGTCATGAACTGGTGTAAACAATCAACAGACATGCGGTTTCAGAAATCCCGATCCATTTGCTATCATTTATTGAAGAGTTCCGTTGTCTACCGCCGAAGTTCTTCATCAGATCTTCACTAAATTTAAATGGGACCAGTCCGAAAAAATACTCTTCCAAACAAAAAAAGAATCCTCCAAATCGGTTAACAACTGGCGAAAATATCGCTGAACAAACATTTTTCATGGGATCCCATCATCAGATCTTAACTTATACCTTCTATCATCAGCTCAGCAACATGAGATGATGATTACCAGGCACAAATATCTGAATTGCGCTAGAAAGTTTATGAAAAACATTTTATGTGCTTATAAAATTTGAAGGTTTCCCTCGATTTTCATGGGATCCCATCATCAGATTCTTACTTGGTGACAATGGGACCCCCTCAGGAGTATAGGCTTTCGAAATTTTTTTTTATTATAATCGGTCCAGAATTGGCGTAGATATCGGTGAACAAACATAAAAAAAATACATACAGCCGATCATAGAACCTCCTCCTTTTTGAAGAAGTCGGTTAAAAACGCGTACTCGTTTCACACCTGCGCGACCCAAAATTCAGTAGTTTTTTGCACTTTCCTTATTATTTTATGACTTAAAAAAGTAGCCGTATATCAAAATGTACTCGTATATAATTTGATTGTCTTTGAGATAGTGCAAATTCGATTAAAATTCACTCGGCGGTTTTGGTCTGATGGTCGTTTTTATGTCCGTGTTAGACATAACTTTACAAATTAATTTGCTCGTTCCGAATTTATTTTTGCCATTTCGTATATTTGTCACGGCGTCATCTTGGAAAAATAGCAATAATATCTCCTTTCAGACTAATTTTCTGAAGAAAATTGTTGTGAACAAAGTTAAACTAGGAAATCCTAATTTGGAATCTGTACCTCCATAAATTAGGACCTATCTACTACTAAGCTATTTTCGTAAAAAACTATGTAGTCTTTTGAAAATAATTTAACTTGTACCAGGTGAAAACTTCATCACAATAATATCAGCATGGCCAGACGTCCACGACCACTCCTCGGCAGCAAGCGTGATAAGGGTCCTTGTTTACCTCTGGTGGGTCCCCTTCGCAGCCAGGTTCACATTCACCTTCCTCATGATGGTGACCATCATGCTCGCCATCTGCTACCAGTTCAGGAACCTGCAGCTTTACTTCTGCAGCCTTGACGATATATTCAGTGATGAGACGTTGAGCCAAGCGGAAAGAGAAATGAAGTATGAACAAGCGTTTAAAGTTGGGATACAGATGCACTCGTTGACGCTATGGTAAGTAAATCTTTAGGCATTATTTTGGAATTGTTTCTGAAATTAGAATCCTGGTACAGTCTGTGACCAACATTATCTAACCCACTTGACTATTATTCGCTAATAGGCAAGTGGGTCAGATAATGTTGGTCACATTCGGTACAATTAAGCAGCCTGTGCGACGCGATTTTCGCATCTATCTTGAGGCACTCTAGTGGCTCTTAGTGTTTAAAGACCAAACACGTGGGCCGATTTTGATTGTTCGTCAATCGATTTGTCAAAGACATGACAGTACAATCAAAATTATGACCACAGTCGGGCGCCATATTGTCAAAAAGAAAAAATGAAAGTCGACGAACTAATTAAGTACCTATATGGGGTATCATTACATGTGTTGAGGAGCTTCTGGCTAAATAATAACAGCCGCACGGGTCGATCTTGAAGGTTAAGCAACGCTTGCCAAGGTTGGTATGTAGATGGGTGACCGTCTTAACATAACGAGTATCTTATCTTTATCCGGTTTGACTGGAAGCCGACCCCAATGTAGCTGGGTAAAGGCTAGGCAGATGATGATGATGATGGGGTATCATTACATAGGTATTGGAAAATCTTATGTAGGTGTACACAGATATCTTCTACCGAGCTCCAAGGTTACAGGGAGAAAGTTCTTTCCAATTTGAAGCATGGTGTCTTTTTGTAGCTATAGTAGGTATGTCCCTAGCTGTAAGTAGATGGCACGAGTCGTGAGCACAGGTGAATGTAGCGGGGTGATCTCGCCAATGTACGGTAGGCGAACGAAACTTGCAAGCCCAATAGTCGATGAGCACTGACTGACGAATCAATAACGTGAAGCGTCAGAGCTGTTGTGATTAAACCGACCAATGGAGAGTGTGCTCACAAGTACTCACGAGTTCAAGGCTCGTGTCGGTTATTATGCCTAACCTGTTGATAAACGTGAGAAAATCAATCATCTATCTATTAATTCTGTTTTATGTGCAGGTGTAAGAAGCAGCACCAGCACATCTGTAAAGAACTGTTCGCCGCGGAGATTGTGCTGTTCTTCAGCATGCTATTGACACAACTTATAACCTTACTGGTAGGTATGGCGATATAGGCACTGCGATGCTGCAGGTTACTACCGCTGCAGCATCACTGGAAACTACATATAAAATGAAACACTGACTGGGTTGGTACTTATGGTATTATGTTACGTTAATGTAGCTGCAACGGGTTCTATGATTTCAGGGTGTTGAGCGTAGTTTGTCGCAGCTGTCGACGATGATTTTAATGTCGACAGGAACTTGCTTGTCATTGGGATTCTTCATGTGGAATGGTGGTGATATTACAATAGAGGTACTTACCTAATTAGTAGGTGATAAACCTTGCCGCCTTACTTTATTAATATTATTATAAATGCGAAAGTAACAGCTCTGTCTGTCTGTCTGAAATGAAATTTAGTACACAGATAGTCTAGAGCAGGGATGGCGAACCTTTCTTGGGACCGTGCCATTTCATCAAAAAATAATAATAATGTGTCCATGAGTGCCACCAAAAAACTGGACTTGGTAATTAAAATTGAATGAATAGAAAATAACAAACTAGTTGCTATTCATTTAACTGTTTATTGGGAACCTGAAATTCATACTGAAGTCCATATCGTAGTTCAAAAAAAAGGACAAGTTAGGATGTATTTTTCTGTTAACAAATTACCTGGATGCTAAATATCTTACATTGGAGTGCCCGAATTATTTTGCGGCGTGCCACCACCGGCACGCGTGCCAAAGGTTCGCCATCCCTGGTCTAGAGCTTGACAAAGGACATAGGCTAGTTTTTATCCCGGGAGTATGTTCCCTAGAGATCAAGCGGGTGAAGCCGCTGGTAGACGCTAGTATCTATTGAAATAAAATAAAGCTCTGACTACTAAAATAGAAAACTCCTCAAATCATTCTCCGTATTCCTAGTCTTCTCTATTCATAGGTACTATTATTCTGTTAAGTCTTCCTAAGTCCTTTTTTATGTTTGCCATGATTGGACGACAATAACGTTACATTGCAGGCAGCGAAACTATCTGAAGCAATATACTGTTCTGGCTGGCAGAACTGCTACGGAAAGTCATCAGTTCACATCAGGAAGCTGGTGGTCAATGCCATGAGACAGGCACAGGTGATCCATTATTAAAAATACCAATGCAACCAACGAACCTGGGGTGTCTTGCTCCCCAGAGAATTTCAGAGTGTCTTGCATGTGTATACAAGACACAGAAACTTCGTGCTTCTTATAATATTGCGGCGCAGCGCCTTACGGTTATCGAATACTAAATTCGTACGTCGATAGGTTTACGATAGATTTAGCAGGCGTATGTTAATTTTTTTTATTTTTTTTCGTTTAGGTAAATACTACTCTGTCAAGAAAGTACCGGGAAAAGATAAATAATACACAAAATGTCTGTTATTTATCCAAATTTATTTTATCACCTGCAAAGTATGCTTACCTTTAGAAACGATACACTTTCGCCAACGAATAATCCATTCATCAAAACATTTTTTAAACGCTGCTTCCGGAATTGAGTTGAGTTCTCGCCGCGAATTCTCCTTTATATCTTCTATCGATTGAAAACGGTTCAGTTGGAAGGCGCCACTCCGAAGCTTGTTGACTAGTTTGCATGTCAAACTCGTAAACCCACGTCTCGTCACCAGTAACAATGCGTTTCATGAATGTTGGGTCCGAACTGACTCGTTCTAGCATGTCCTCAGCGACTTTCATGCGATTGAGTTTTTGGAGAAAATTCAGATCTTTTGGAACTAGCCGAGCAGCAACATGTTTCATACCCAAATGATTAGTTAAAATGGTACGGATCGACTCGTGAGATACAGAAAGTTCGGCGGCTATCTCTCTCAGAGTTGAATGGGGATTTTCAGTCACTATTTCCTTCACTTTTGCGATGTTAACTTCAGTTGCAGACGTTGCCAGCCTACCAGAGCGAGGCAAATCTTCCATCACATCTCGACCGCTTTTGAACGCTTTGAACCACTCATAAGCACGAGTTTTTGATAAAGTCGATTCACCGTAAGCCTTCTGTAACATTTTCAGTGACTCCGAACACGAAATTCCATTGGCCATGCAAAATTTAAGACAAACTCTTTATTCAATATTTTTGTCCATTATGAAACTCGCAATACACACTATATAAGATATTACTAAAACCAGCACTGTTATAAATAACAGATGCAACTCAAACTCCGCGCCAAAATGGAAAACAGTTGTGCCAATCTAACAACTACAAATAAACAAAAATTTGAATTTGGAACCATAAACAAATCATCCATTCCCGATACTTTTTTGACTGAATGTATAAGAGGTGTCATGTCATTCTACCGACTACATTCTTAACTTCTTTTACGTGTAATTGGTCTTTATTAGCCCCAGTGCATAGTCAAAATATACATTAACCACACGAAAAAACGGTCAGCTGAAGTAGGTACCTACTTAAATTTTTACTGAATGTCTCTTAACTTTTCCAGGACCCTGTGGTGTATAGGGCCTTAGGAGTTGTGGAGTTCTCGTACGAGTCGTACGTCACTGTAAGTAGTATAGGTACCTACCTCATAGCTGGTTGTCATTCTAAGCCTCATCATTCTTGCATTACTATATTTTTTAGTTATATTACTTATTTTGTCTGTATTTTTTATTTCAGCTTGTCAAAATGCCGTACACCGCCGTGTCGGTGTTCTACTGAGTCATATTTTCTACTCCTTTTAATTTTAGGCTCTGGCCACTCTTCGTCGAGAACCTGAAACCGTTTTAAATAAAGTATCTATCTACTAGTATTTAGTTTCTTTATTCATTAAATAAAAGATAAACTTGATTCAGAAGAAGTTGTTTCTTATTCAAATGTGTACAGAATATAATTAAGAGACGAGGACTATGTAGCGATCCTTGAGGGATCTTAAAATACGTACCCACTCATTAAATTTATCTACGCTTATCTTGTGCTAACAGAGATCTATCTAATCTAGGTATTTTAAGATTTTGAAATCTCAATCCCAAACACTTACGGTGTTATTATGAATTATAAATCTGCCAAACAGTATTTAATCAAATCAAATGGTTGAGCAAGAAACAAGGATTTATAATGGATGGATGGTGAAAATTAGGTACATCCACAACCCCTTGAGAGTGCTTTAGAAGTGGTGATTGGCCATAGTTAAGATATCAATTCTTAATGGAAAATTTGTTAATCAGTCACAAAACAGCGTCGAGATTTTAATAGGTACCTACAAATAACTAGTCAAGAGCGAGTCGGACTCGCGCACCGAAAGTTCCGTGCGTTCATATGAAATGTACAATGTTGTTTATGTTCATCGGCGAGGCTTTTTTTCGTCATAGAATTTTAACACTGCGGTATATATTGCAGTTTTAGATCAGCGCCATCTCTTGACCGCCAGTGGAACAAATGTAAATTATGATGATGACATCCTTTTATTTTTCCTGTAATTTTTACATAAACTTCTCACAAACTTCTTCTAAGACCTACCCATACCCTTCTTAATATAATTAAAAAGAAAAAAAAATCATTTTACAATAACTTCAACGAAAATCGATACATATTGCGCCATCTATTAACATTTTTTACAACTGAATTTTGTTTCTTCGCCTATGACACTCACCAATAGCGGGTCTTACTATTGGTAATAGAATTTTCAAAATCGGTTTAGTAGATCCAGAAATGACCTTACAAACTCACAAACTTTACCTCTTTATAAAATTAGAAATATTGTATGCAGTTTCAGCGCCATCTCTTTACAGATAGTGTAACAAATTTTTTGTTATTGATTTGATGAATTCAGAAAAACTGTGCTATTTAGAGACATCGTTTTATTTTTCCTATAATCTTTACATTTATAAACTTTTATGACATAGAACTTTCTCAGATTTTTCTCTACGAGAACTTCGGAGACAAGGGGAGGAATGGTCAAAATTTCAATATTTTTCGACATAAATCGAAAACCATGCGGCCCAAAAGGCAATTTTTTTTTTGAGAAAGTGTAAACAGTGAACTTTCATTATGGTACCTCACATGCACCCTAGTAGCCTCGATTTTTCCCCTTTAGTCGCTGTTACAAATAGAAAATATTAACATTTTTATTTCTTTCTTATTTACAAAATAGTTGAACAAACACCATCTAAAACTATTTTAAACAAGTTGATAGAGTAGTTCTTGAAATATCAAGCTGTGACAGACGAACAGACTGAGTCACACCATAAGGATTCCATTTTACCATATTGGTACGGAACCCTAAAAAGGCATTAGAGGTAAACTATGAGTTCACTACATGACTACACCTGTAGCCCTCGCTCAGTAACAAATAATAGAGAACGAAACGAACTCCGAAAAAAATGTTGTCAATAAATTGTGTCCCAACTGGTGACTAGGCAGCATGGTCTCAGACCTTAGCCTGTTCTGTGAGGAAAGAATAAAAAAAAATTCATTGTGTCAATCTATGTCAATGTCACCAATATGTCAAAGCAATGTCAAATCAATCATCGAAAAAGTGAAACTGTGAATTAAATTCGAAATGATTAAAAATCTATTAAATCATTTTGTAACATAAAATATTCTTAATTGTTTTACACAAACACATCTGTGATAAAATTTTGAATTAATCTCTATCAAAAATTTGAGGTTATATTATTGTTTTAAATCCTAAACATCGACAAGTTGCACCGGAAATTATTTAAATATTTCCAAAGGAAAATAAGCAAAATCCTTTTTAGAATGTGAAATCGCAGGAATAAAAAAACAATCCAATCTAGAGGTTAATTCAAGAGGAAAACAAACATTCTTGAAAATCGGCTACCTAATAATTGTGTAACTACAGCTGTGTTTAATAATTTGCGATGATGAGAACGTATACTCGTAAAAGACCGCACCACGAGTTGATAAAAGATGTCCACGAGCTTTGTAGACTCTGCCTGAACAAGGCTGGAGAAGCCAAGCCCATATTCACAGATGACCCAAACAATATCTGTGCAACCTTAGCTCTGAGGATAATGATATGTGTGGGACTGGAGGTAAGAAATAAGTATAAGCTTTATTCAATAATGCTACGGCCACAGACACATTTTATTTGGAAATCACAGAAGTCTTAAGATAGTGCCTTATAGCTTAACAAACTTGTGTTTATAAGCAAGCTTTCACTTCACAACTCAATTGAAAACTAGCATCAGGCAACTACTGGCTGTCTGGCTTTTTGCTGAATTTGGCCTGTGTGAGTGAGCTGTGAGCCACACAATGTTATTGTTATTCCCCTTATTTTCTGTTTATATTCTGTATATGTGTCTGCCTAATGAGCATGTTTCTTTATTAAGTTTGAATGTCAACCTACAAAACATATTTATCAAGTTGAAAAAAATCTAATCTCGGTTTGTCTGATATTGCTGCATAAGAACATTAGACTTTTGTGTGCAATAAGCACGTCGCACGTGTGACGGACGCATGCTCACGGCGTCGTAGATGACCAACAAAAAGCAGTACTGTCTATGTCTGAAGCACGCTCGACAACTGCGTTACGTCGTGCGTGTCGTTGGCGGGTATGCAAAACTTTAGTTGTGTTAAATACTTACAACATTTATTTTTATAATTTCAAGGTGAAAAAAGAAGAATGCTTACCAAACGTGATCTGTTTAAAGTGCTTTAATGAACTCAATAAATATTACACATTCAGAAAAAAATGTGAAGTGACATATCAGAAACTTAAATCTCATGTGCTAGCTTTCAAAGAGAATTTATACAAAGAAAAGCTATTAAAAGAAGCTGAGAATAAAAAGAAATTAGAAGAAGAAAATGAAGATAGGATGAAGTTCATAGTCACGTTTGAAAAGGATCAGTTCCCAGAAGTCAGCGTACTAAACCTCAATGGGGTTGCACATGTCAATAATTTTGTAGATCACGTATGTATATTGTATACTTATACCTAAATGGATATTTGTTGTTCTGACCAATGATTTGATGAATCATTGTTGGTTAATTTGCTTTCTGTTTTTTAGCAAAACTTACCCGACCTCACTAAATTAGAAAGTACAGCAATAGAAATTAAAGTGGTAGATGAAACTGAACAAGTAAGTACATCACTACTAACATTTTCTTTCATTATGTGCATTCGGGCTTATTCTGAATCTAAACAATTATTAAAAACTGGCCAATTGCTATTCGAGAACGATTTTTTTTAAGCTTGTTAATTTAACACTAATGAATTCTTAAAGATTTTCCTGTAATCTATAGGAAAAGATCTATTATCTCTATTTTTTTCCAAATTTTAGGCTCAGTAGTTTCGGAGATAAGGGGGGGGGGGAATTGTCATTTTTCGTCTAACTTCTTGAGTAACATCAAAACCATGTATTTTAAAATTATGAAAACCCTCGTAGTAAGCCCTTTCATTTGATATGTCACACAATACTGTTCAAAAACTTTTTTTTTATTTTCTTTTTGACCCCCATAAGTGACCCCTATAATTTACGTAACGTTTCCGTAATTCGAAAGAATGAATATTTCAGAATTATAATCATTCTTTCGAACTACATGAACTTAGAGGGCTATATTGATGATTAAAATGGTTATAATTCTTTAGATAAATACGCGTTACGGTCGCAGATCGCATTTGGTCCACATACAGCTTCACACTGACCGGCAAATTGCAAAAAACATAAAAATATTTGAATTTCGCGGGCCACCCTGGAGCATCCACCTTAAGGTTTTATTATATTTTCTTTACTATTTTCAGCAGTCACAGGAAGGAGAAGCATACAGCCCTGACATAACCGCATTCCTATCCACCATGCTCCTAGAACTCGGTGTTTTGACGCAGCAGGAAGACGGCCTGGTGTACTCCAACCAGAACATAACCTCTCTAGAGTTAGAGAACGGGGATGGTAGTCAGGTTCATTTGGAGCTGGTGGAGGAAGACGATGAGGAGCAACAGGTATTGATGATAATAATGTATGTTTATTAAGTCTATATTTTCTAATAAGAGTTGTTATAATAACACGGTCATGGCACGGGTCGATCTTCAAGGTAAAGTGCCCTTGCCAAGGTTGGTCTTTGGATGGGTGACCATCTTACAAACTCAGTATTGTTCCTACGTGCTTCGGAAAGCACGTTGAGCCGTTGGTACTGGCTGAAGAACTACAGTGTTACCCAGTTAATGGGTTGTGGAGGTCTGGTAGGCAGTCGTTTCACGTAAAATGCTGGTATTCAAATCCGGTTCGACTGGAAGCCGACCCCAATATAGTTGGTAAATGATGGGTTGATTTCATTGTTAAAATAATAAGTGCTGGTGGCCTGGCGCATTCCAGTTGAATAAGTATTTAACCAAACTATTAACATTTTTTTGTGTTTTTTTTTTCTCTGCTAATAACAGAGAAGAACTGCGCACATTTGTAGCGGCATCGATACACCCACAAAAAACTAACGTATCGAAATCCAAGGGTGTACCCAGCTAGGGGCCAGCTGCTGAAGTAAAAATAAACAACAATTTTCTTGGATATTTCTATTACAGAAAACTAGAAAGTGAAAATTAAAAACGTGTTTCTCTGTGCAAAATGAGGTTTTGGAAAATAAAATCTTTCAATTTGTTTTATTTATTAGATAAGAAAAATACCCAACCGTCACGTCGCGGAACACACCCGAAGTAGAGACCCCCAGGTATGAGCTGCCCCCCCTAACTCAAATCCTGGAAAATCTATAACGTTACAAAAATAACGCAGCGACATCTGTACCGTCAGCGACGAACTACGTCAAAGAAATCCAGCATCGCGGTATCAAAGTTTACCGTGCGATTTGAACATATCGATCCTTAAAACAACAAATGGCGTAAAAGCCAAAAAGCTACTTTTCAGGAGAGCCAAAAAACTAAAATGAGTAACTTTGTTTCCTCAATATCTCTCAAAGTAGTAAAGCTATAATAACCAATTAAAGTTGTATTTTCTTAGAATTTTCATGTGTATAATTATAAAAACCTAATATTGTAGGGCCTATGCTAGTTTCCGAGATAGCATGTCTTTTACTACAAAAAATTTTGCTCTAACTGGCCTTTACGCCGTGAATTTTATACTTTGCAAGTTAAACAGGTTATGCGCACTTGGAGTAAAAGACTTAGGGAACATCTATGTTTGGGTTTTTGAAGAAATAAAAGACAAATATAATTACCGAATGTATTAATTATTGCAATAAATACAACACAAAATTTTGAAAAAGTACCAGTAAATCTAACATTTCGGATCAATGTAGTTATCTAAATTATGCCATGAACGCTATTTTTAGCGAAGAATGAATTGAGAAATTAAATTCAACATGAACATCAACATCAATTAAACAAACATCAACGAAATTGAAAAAAATCAACGAAAGTATTAAATATTGTAATAAAATAATACAAATTTTGAAAAAAATTAAAAGAAATAAGAAAATTTGAAATTTCGTATCAATTTACTTTCTAAATCGGTACTATAAATGCTATTTTTTAACGACGAAATAAAAAAAAATTGAACATCAACTATTAAAATTTGGATCGAACTTAATCAAACACTTTCACCTCGTACTGATGTTTACAAACAAATCAGTCTTAAATTTACCAATTACAGTTTTAATAACTAAATTGCGATTATTATTATTTTATATAAACTAACTAAAATACCACTATTATTAGAATCAGTCTAAATAATCAGTCCTTGCGGTAGAATTTTAATTAGTCTTAGAATGCAGTTGTACAAGAAAATTAAGTATTAATTACTTACTGCATAAAATATTTAAATAAATGAGTATTTTCTACCAAACTATCTGCTTAAAAGTAGTTAAAAATATAATAGGTAACAGAATTGTGGTACCTAATAGGTAACAAGTTTAATAATTAGTCGACATCATTATTTTCATCATTATCATCTTCTTCATCAGTTTCAATCGAGTATCTTTCTTATCACCGATGTAAGGTAAGTCTAAGTAGTCTTTATGGAACCTCTTCGGTATTGTCCCATCTAGACATAATTTTTTCAAATCTTTATATTTCAGAGCAGAAATTGGTATTTTTTCTGAATAAGCTTTTGGCAAAGTAAAGGTATTTAATTCTTCCAAGTAAGTTTGGTCTTCATTTTTAGCTTCGGACGCTCTCTTGGCCTTTCCCTTTCCTTTCCCTTTCTTTGTTGGTTTCTCAAATAAAATAACTGTCCTGGCTACGGCATCTTCTTTCATGGAATACTTTATATCAATTTTATTAAGATGCTTTTTCTTGAAAGTAGCTATGCGTATATCTTTGAAATTGATATTTTTACAAGTATCTTTCGTAAAAGTTTTTGACGCAATTTCTTCCCAATTTATAAAATCTGTGTGCTCCAAAACATGAACATTATACGGTCTAACTGTTTTTCTTGCTGCTTCAAAATAGGAACTCCTTTGAGTAGGACTCCATACTATAATTTTTCGAACTTCCTTCTCAATTGTGGCGTGTACTGAATCAACGGGCATGTACGTGTGCCCTGGAAGCAGGTAATTTATTTGTATAATCTGTAAATTGACAGACTTTGCTAAAAAGTAATTTAATACGGATAGAACGACTTTATTTTTATTTTGACCTGTACATGAATCACAATACAAAAGAGCAGTTTCAACACCTTGCTTGTCCAACTCTTTAAGGTATAAATATAAACAAGTAGCTATTTCCGTACTGCCTCTTCTTCCGTCACACTCACCCCATGTGAAACAGTAAACATTTCGTGTTAAGCTCTCGTACACAGTTAAATTGAAAACAGCGTATTTTCTTGCGTAGTATAATAACATGGATTCACCATAAGGTGTGTTTAAAACCTTTTGAAGATCGAAACTACTACACATGGTTTTACCATCATTTAGAGCTTGGTGTGCTTTATATCTTCTTTTCATAGCGACTTTCTCTTCCAAATGTTTTTTGTAGATCTCTTTGTCTCTTTCAGTCATTTCATCACACAAATTTTCTGCTTTGAGACACAAAACACACTTATCTTTTTTGGGAGTGTGAAACCCTAAATCATATTCTGTGTTAAATATATGTCTAAAAGTGACTTCGCTCACGATTTCTAGCCCTTGTTTTTTGCAGTGTTCAAGGTACAGTCTGTACAAATTTGATAAATTTCGCAACTCTCGTGGAAGATACATCCGTTTACTGTTCTTTCTATTGTAATGTGAGGGACAAGCAGGAAGATTTTCTATGTATTTTCGTACAATTATTTTCACAGGTTCTGAATATTTATTGGGAGCATGTCTTTTTCTTGATTCTTTCAGTGACATGCCTTCTTCTGCCTTAGCTATAGTGTATAACAACACTTTTTGCGTTATATCCAAAGTACAAAGTAGAAATTTTTGGCATATTTTTTTGTGATCTTCACCGTCATTAATGTAATAATCAATTGTCAATGATCTTTTGTTAGATTCAACTCTTTTTCTCCGTATGTTTTCCGTATGAGCACAGCGAACCAACCAATCATGTTGTCTTTGACGGTCAAGACTCCAATAAAAGTTAAAAATCGATTGTCTGCGTTCTTCACTTATATTATAACAACCTCTTTTACAAATGCCTTCTACACACGGATTCCTTTTCATAGATTTTGCTGGAACTGTGTCGCCCTTTTTCCTGACATATTCTTTACCTTCTTCTTTAAGTTTTCTATTTAATTTGTAGGTATTTATACGTTTCTCTTTTTTTACTAAACCTATCTCAGCGCTGGACTTAGTCTTTGTTCTTTTTTTCTTCTTCCCTTTTTTCTTAATTTGTTCATCGTCACTGTTAGAAGTACTACTGCCAGTCCAAATGTCAGAACTACCACCAGAAAAATCTCCTTGTTCTTCGTCGGATTTAAAATCCAGATACGATTTTTTCGATGCTTTTGTAGATTTCCGTTTTTCACGACTTGCTTGAATAGAAGTGACTGGCTCTGTATTGCTGCTGTTATCCTCGGGTTCGGTGTACGTATGTTGTTGGTAAGTATCTTCCGCAACCGGTTGATCAAGACCCCGGGGGATGTTGGTTGCTTCGGTCCTGCTACCATCGAGTTTAGTATAGGTATCATATTGGTGAGTATCATCCTCTACAGCTTGAGTCGGAGTTGAGGAATTGACCGGAGCCACGTTGAGTTCGACACTGGTCTGGTATTGGTGAGTATTGTTCAAGTCAGATAATAATACAGAAGGCGAGATGCTGAACTGAGTTTCTTCGGGTCCGGTGTAAGTATGTTCCGCAACAGGTTGATCAAAAGTCTGAAGATTGTTGTAAGCTTCTGTCCCATTAACATCGACTTCGGTATAGGTATGATATTGATGAGTATCAATCACTGCAGCTGGAATAGCAGATGAAAAGTTAGCCGGTGCTGCGTTGAGTTCGATGCAGGTCAGATGTTGGTGAGTATTATATGAAACAGCTTCAAGAGGAGGTGAATTTACTAGTACTGCTTCGAGTCCAATGCAAGTTGGATGTTGGTGAACACCTTGACTAAGACGCGAGGAACCGGACCGTGTAGCGGTATTAACTTTGGGTCCGATGCAGTCTGGTGGTGTTAATGCAGAATTAGTAATGTACTTAGCAGGTATGGAAGTGATTATTTCACGTTCTGTAGACATTATTTCTTTGTCAGCGACCTTATACGGACTAATGGCAGGACTCTTAAAAAAATTGTGAGATCGTGATAAGCTTATCGTAGACGTATTAATACTTTCATCTGAAGAATCACTGTTTTCAACCCGCACATTACAATGTTTCTGTTGTACTTTGACTGGTGTATCAATGTCGCTATTTTCTATGACATCCATGCTGCTATCTTCTGAATAATTGATAGCTTGTGTTTTAATAGAACATTTGTCCTTATTGACTGGTACACGGATATTGCTACATTCAGGCGGTTGTACGTCCTCAGGAAATGATCTGCAACGATGAAAATAATTGTTGGTAATCATGGCCTTTAAAGTCTACTTTTCTGGATGGAGGAATATAGGTAGGTAGCGTTCGTATATAAAAGATGTCACACGTCGATCTCAAACGGTTTAATTTTTGAGACTAATTCGAAGTAATCAAAGGTAGTAAGGAATAATATTCATAGTAACCTACTATAACTAGGTACAAACAACGAACGACGACGCACTGATGCACCACGGCTAAACAAATGGGTAAAAAGGTAGTACCTTTGATACAAAGAAATATTATTATAGGTAGGCAGGTTATACTATATCTAGATTTTAGGTACAAAAACTAGGTACGTCTTTCTACTATAACAATTAATGGGTAGGTACATCACAATTTTTTAAGTACTATTTTATCTACATTGTTTTTAATAGTCCGTCGTCCAGATCTCGACTTTTAGACCGTCTTTACTTTGTTGTCAGACTATAATGTTAATATGAGCATTTCATAGGTTTCCCCAAATATTGGCATTTAACATTTGGGGACAACACCTAAACAGGATGCGTGTTGATGTAACACAAGACCAAGTTAACTTGAAACCTGAGTTCAATACGCTGTCAACTGAACGAAGTCTCAATTTCTTTACAAAAACTAATGTTTATTTTAATCATCACTTTCAAAGGGAAAGGGTCGAGATCAAGGTCAAAATTCATAACATAAGCCTTTTTGATCTCTGACCTCGTCCTTCCTTCAGACTTTCTTAAAAACACTAATGTGAGAAAAGTAAGTGTGTTGAAAGAAATTAACTAAAAACTTCGTTTAGTTGACAACGCATTGAAATTAGGTCTCAAGTTAACTTAGTCGTATGTTTCATCAACACACTTCCGTTTGGCTCAACAGACGCCGATATTTGGAGACATCCATGAGGGGCGCATATTAACATCATAGTCCGACAACAAAGTATAGGCGGTCTAAAAATCGAGGTCTAGACGAACGGACAAGCTACGGACATGTTAACACAATGTTAAGTTTTAACATGTTTCGGAATAATGACGTAATGAACCTATTGTACCTAGATATTGTGATACCATTGTTTTAAAAGCCAAAGAATAAACAATATTAAATGTAAATTTTGTAGTAAAAGCCAAACAAAGGTAACATTTAAGACAGTTTTGTGCAGTAAAATGCAATTACATTTTACTTTCAGTACGATAATTTATGATAAAATCGCTTTTTGTTTTAATTAAAAATAATGTTGTACATAACCTCGGACATTGACAGTATATAACACTAGCTGCGCCCCGTGGTTTTGCCCTCGTAAATCTTGTTTCCGCGAGGATTTCGGGGTATAAAGCAGTCTAACTGTGTTAATTCGTCTCTTTCTAATCTACATACCTACCTGCCAAGTTCCATGGAAACCAGTGCAATAGTTTTTGCGTGAAGAGATAAAAAGATACACATAGATACAAACTAATAAACTTTCACCTTTATAATAATATTAATGTGCTAAATCTTTGCTACTAAGTATCTAATCATAATAATATAAAAATAATATCTAATATAAAAATAAAAAAATAACTTAATAGGCACTTACCTTTTGTTACATCTACGACATTTACGAGATGACAGTATTGATTCCAGCGATTGTTTTCTACGTAGTAAAGAATCTAGTTGACGGCTTTTATCATCCATTTTAATATTTCTAGAGATAACTAGTACAAAACACGTCACACATCTGCTTTGCTCAAACTCATTTTGCAGACTAAACGCGCGCGGCATGGTGAGTACCTACTTGCGTACGCGCGAATCGTCGCGGTGTGTGTGCGTCCACACTGAATGCGTGGCGGGCGCGACAAGCTGGAACGTGCGGTGGCCACACTGATGCGTAATCTTTTGTAGCGGTTTGACGTATCAGATGTCGCAAACAATTAAATCATAAAAAAATATTAATTTTACTAGTTTTTTTATGAAAAAATACATTGAAAACCATTTTCCTACCGTCTTGGTTTTTACGATCAAGAGATAAACACTCGGTTTTAATTATTACGCTAAAAAATTGACGTATAAGCCAATTATAATAAAATATTGTCTTTTACGACATTATTAACGTTTTATATTTGTAAAACTTAATTCTATTAAATTGTAGTAAAAGCCTATTTTTAAAAGTCTTGCATTTTAAAACAAGTTGTCTTTGATATTATTTACTTCGATATAATCGTAAAATGTAATATTAACCACATCACTAAGAAATTAAGTCTTTTACGCCCCAAATTTGCAGTTTTCGATTTTAATATTGGTTATAACGACACAAATCATAAAATTATTGGAATTTTTTCTTAAAAAATATTGGATGTAAGAGCCATTTTTTTGCGAATTTGAACATTTCAAATATACAGATCGATAGAGCTTCAAAAACTGAACAAAATGGCATTTATAAGTCATTTTGGCCAAAATGGCTTTTACGCCATTTGTTGTTTTAAGGATCGATATACAATAGCCCAAATAATATCAACCATAATTTAATGGACATTCAATGTTTTAAGGTGGATGCGCCAGGGTAGCCCGCGATATTAAAATTTTCTTACGTTTTTTGCAATTTGCAAGTCAGTATTAGGTTTTATGTTGATTAAAGTATGATTCGCGGGCGTAAGAATAACGTATTTTCAGAATTATAACCATTTATGTCAGCAATAAAACTCCATAGGGCCAGGTAACCCGAAAGAATGACTATTTCATGAAATCTTGACATTTTAGGATTATACCGACTTACGGAGTTATTTTACTGATTTTAATGGTTATAATTCTGAAAATACATTTTTTTTTTTTTTTTTTTTTTTACTATTGATAGGCACGCGTTTGACCACTATCTCACCTGATGGTAAGCGAGGATGTGGTCGAAGATGGAGCACGCTTGCCTAGAAATAACCTATTCACTCTTGATTTAAAGACCTTCAGGTTGTAGCTATCAGGAAACACAGACTCCGGCAGGGAATTCCACTCCTTAGCTGTACGCACTATGAATGTGTTCCCAAAACGTTTTGTGCGTATGGGTGGGATGTCCACCATATACCGGTGGCGCATCGCCGTTCGTCTTGTGGTCCGATGATGGAACGGGCTTGGCGGAATTAAATTATGCAATTCCGTCGCACATTCCCCAAAATGCAACCGGTAAAAGACCGACAGGCTAGCAACTCGTCGTCGATGTTCAAGACTTTGGAGCTTCGACGCGACGAGCCTCTCATTGCCGATGATCCTCTTGGCTCGTTTCTCAATTGACTCAAGGGCATCAAGCTGGTATCTGGCAGACCCATCCCAAAGATGAGAGCAGTATTCCATACACGATCGAACTTGCGCTTGATAGAGTTTGAGCAGCTGTTCCGGCGTGAAGTACCGTCTCACCTTAGCCAGAATCCCCAACTTCTTTGCAGCCACTTGAGCTTTTGCCTCTATGTAAGGGCCAAAATTGAGAGTAGATGTTAATGTAACCCCAAGAAGCTCAAGATGGTCGGTTATCGGCACGGTTTCACCGCGGAAAGATGGAGCTGGGCGGAATTGGCTCCTTTTGGCGGAAAATAGACACGCTTGGGTCTTAGCAGCATTGAACTTGACCAGATTGGCATCGCCCCAATCAGAGACAGCCTGTAGGGACACGTTCAAGCGCTCAACCATTGCCTCCCGGAGAGACCGGATCTGCGACCCACCAGCTCGTGCGTCGGACACGTATCCTTCAGCAACAGTGCTGTCGTCTGCATACCCAAAGGTACCGGGTTTAAGCAGATCATTAATATGCAGCAAGAACAGTGTTGCCGAAAGCACCGACCCCTGAGGAACCCCGGCATTAATATCCAGCAGTCCAGACGAGCAGCCATCTATGACCACTCGGATAGACCGATCCCTCAGGAAATCTGCGATCCAATCACACAAACCGGCGGGCAGACCGAAGGAAGGAAGCTTACTAATAAGGCCATCGTGCCAGACCCTGTCGAAGGCCTTCGAGATGTCAAGGGAGACCGCCAGTGCCTCCCCGTGCTTCTCTATGGCCTCACTCCAGATGTGAATGGCATACGCTAGAAGATCCCCAGTTGACCGATTTCGGCGAAACCCGTATTGCCGGTCACTAAGGATATCATTCGCTTCTAGGTACGCCAGGAGCTTAAGATTCAGCACGCGTTCCATAGTCTTACAGAGTATGGACGTTACCGAGATGGGTCTATAATTCGACGGGTCAGCTCGACTACCCTTCTTGGGCACGGGCTGCACGTTAGCTTGCTTCCAAGCCTTCGGCACTTTTCCAGTCTCAAACGAAAGGCGAAATAGGCGTGTCAAGATCGGAGACAACTCAGGCGCACAAGTCTTCAGAACAATTGCCGGTATCCCGTCGGGACCACTAGCCTTGTTCACGTCTAGGTTACGCAGTACCCTACGGACGTCCTTCTGATGAATGCGAATGTTCGACATACTCGAATCGCATTCACCAGGAGAGGCGGAGGGCGTCGCGCCACCAGGATCCAGACGTGAAGATTCCGCAAACAAAGAAGCAAACAAGTTCGCTTTCTCCTCAGCGGAGTGGGCCAGCGTCCCGTCGGGTCTCAGCAGTGGTGGTAGTGAGGGGCGGCAGAAGTTCGATTCGACCGACTTAGCCAGGGACCAAAAAGCCTTACTACCTGCTGGGTATGAAGCAAGTTTGTTCCCTATTCGGCTAATGTGGTCAAACCGAGCCCTCCGCAACACCTTCTTGCAGGACTTAGCAGCCCTGTTGAAGGCTCTCTTCTTCTGACTCACGTCATTTGCTTTGCACGTACGAGCGTCGACCCATGCTAGGTACGCCGCGTGCTTAAGCGCATCGGCGCGATTGCACTCGGCACCAAACCAAGGACGAGCTTCGCCAGATAATGCTATGTTAGAGAATGGAATGTAGTACTCCATTCCCCTCCGCAACACATCCGTCACGGCGTCCGCGCACAACGTAGCATCAGTGGAAGAAAAGCAAGTAGGCTGCCAAGGGTAACATGCGAAGAAAGATCGCATGCCATCCCAATCTGCCGACTTGTATCGCCATACCCGCCGGGTGCCTCTTGGGCTAGGATCGGGCGGAGAGTAGACAGACACAGACTTCACCAGACAGTGGTCGGAACTACCCAGTGGTGATGAAATCGACACCGAATAGCGGTCTGGATCTGTTGTCAGCAGAAGGTCCAAGCAATTGGCAGTGTGCGAATCAACATCCGGCACCCTCGTTGCCCCCTGGACCAGCTGGGTAAGATTTAACGCAAGCGCTAGCTTTCGCGTCTCACGTCCAGCATGGTCTGTGCACTGGTATGGGAAGAGCCACTCCTGATGGTGGGCATTGAAGTCCCCCAGTAACACCAATTGGGCAGAAGGGTACCGCTGCTGAGCCGCATCCGCCGCCTCACTCAGGTGCTGTGTAAGCCCAGTTGTCTCCAAATCACCGCTGTGCGAACGGTAGACGCATGCGTAGACAATTTTGTCTAGACCTGTGTCCACCATAGCCCACAGCGTTGAGAACCTGGAGTCTTCAAGGTAGCGGAGACGCCGATAGCAGATGTCGTCCCGGGCGTACATGCATACGCCCGCGCGGGGTCTAAAGTGGTGCTCCAGGGTAAACCCAGGGTAAGACAGGTATGACACGTCCGACGGACATCCGATCTGCGTCTCCGACAGGAACAAGAGCGCTGGTTTCTCGGTCTCAAGATGGTGATGGACTGCGGCGAGATTTGAGTGCAGACCTCGTATATTAGAGAGGTGCACTTTATGCGAAAGGACGTGCTGCCGCTGTACAGCTTTTCTCTTTTTATTCCTGTTCATTGATAAACTTGAGTGATGGAGGTTGAGGAGAAGGAAGTGAAATGAGGTTCCAAGCTGCTAACCTTCAGGCACGCCCTGACAGGACGACATCTTTGGGAGACTAGTCTGGAGACTGCGGGGACGCCCGAGCCCCCCCGGGAATGTCCATCGGGCCCTTTCATCTGGTCGCCAACCAGCACGATGGTGCATTCCGGGATTTTTCGTCAGATGGCGGGGCAGCCTTTCATGTGTGGCTAGCACACTACTTGGGCCCCCAACTATCTGCGGTCGGCCAGCGGTGCACCGTGCCTCGGATCCCGCTACCCTCCAAGACTAGTCTCCCGATACGCCCATGCCAGGGCTAGCCTGGCTGGGTCTGCCTGCATTGGAACAACTATTTCGACCCAACTCCTCTGAATTGGCTACACTGAGCATCGTACCGGAACACAGCTAAGCCGCTTGGAGGTACGTCTTTGCCCAGTGGGTGGTCACAAGCCATCGGCCGAAGCCTACCACCAGTTAGTGTCACCTGATTAGCACCACCCGGGGACCACGTGTAGGGTCTTACATTGGGTATTCTCCTACGGACGCGGGTGACTCGGCCCCCAAAACAAAACATAAATCTTATGCCCGCGAATCATACTTTAATAAACATATAAATTAATACTAACTTGCAAATTGCAAAAAAACCTTAGAAAATTTGAATTTTGCGGGCTACCCTGGCGCAACCACCGTAAGTTTTTACTCTGCCTGATCATTGCTGGGCAAAGAACCAGATGTGAAATGAAGTCGTCATTTCCACATAATCATATTTTATATAAGTTATTTAGTTCTATATAGTTATTTAATTACACAAACTTAATTTCAGACAGAAGTACAAGAGGAAGTAACGGAAGAGTCTCAGAATATATCGAAAGAACTAGAAGAGGCATCGCAAGAAAATGATTACGCCATAAAATACGTCATGCCGAACTGGTCAAACCGCCGCGGACGCCCCAAGAAATTGGATAGCAACAAAGGGTAGGTATGCTGTTTAAACGTTCTTGTTAAGCGTTAGAGTAGAGTAAAGCCTCCATTTTCCGCAATTAGACTCCCATTCGGTCCGTTGTGCGTGGGTGTCCTGGCTAAGTTAGCCAGCCTAGCTCCGCCCAGAAGCACAGAAGTTTCCTGGGAGCTTCACAGGCTTCGCAGAGCGCCCTCACCGTTCCGAGGATTTGTTCACGTTGAGGAGCCAAGGCCTCGCATTCCAGGATGACGTGAAAATTATTAAAAAAATATGTTTTAGTGATGTAGCCCATTTATCGACGAAGGCCACCTATAGATCCTGCACGCTTCGTTTAGGGGAATATGTACGAAGTAGACTGTGCCATCTAGCGTTGCAATTTCGAAACTTATAGGTTTAATAAAGCCGATGTCGACTATTCTGCCAATGTCTAAAGTGGATTGGGAAAGCAAGTGTGTATAGTATACTAGCGACTTGCCCCGGCTTCGCACGGGTGCAAATTATATGACGGGCGAGCGATTTGGTAGACTGTCTTCATGTAAATTTTGACGTTCAAAAAGTGCTGATTTTCAGCCTAGTTCGGATAAATACCTTTTGAGTTTGATTTTTGATTATACTAAAACCTTCCTCGAGAGCCACTCTATTTATTAAAAAACTCGTATCAAAATCCATTGCGTAGTAAAGATCTAAGTAGACATAGAGACAGACATACAGCGGAAGCGACTTTGTTTTATACTATGTAGTGATGAAAAGTAGACAGAGACTATATTATTTTCTGCCACCTATAGTTGCTGCACGTTAACTATAAGTTTTTTAGCCTGTATTTCAAAGTCGACCTCAAGCTCAACATTGTCGGCAAAAGGTAATCCTGCGATTGCAATGTAGATTCCAAACATGTAAAGAAATATTTTATGTTTTTCCGGACTGCCCCAGAAGAAGCATATAAATAAAAATACTTTTGTAATATAACTGAATACGGGATTCAGTTTCCGCTAAACACATCAACGTTTTTTAAACAACATAATTCTGAAATCAACTTAATTAGTACGTGCATAAGGTTATTATGTCTTGAAGTGACTAATAAATAACATCAATTTGAAAATAAAATAGGCTTATGAATCTCCCGGGTGTCAACACTGTGAGGGCCACCCGGAGGACACGGTGGAGCATACGGTGGAGGTCTGTTCTGCTTGGGCGGAGCACCGCCGTGTCCTCGTCGAGGCGATCGGCGACCTCTCGTGACCGGCCCTGGTTCAATCTGTGGTCCGGAGCGAAGGGGCATGGGAAGCGGCGACCTCCTTCTGCGAAGCAGTAATGCTAGCAAAGGAGGAGGCCGAACGTGTGAGAGAGAGGGAAACCTCACACCCCAGTCGCCACAACAGAAGAAGACGCCCCGGGCGTTGGGAGTCGCAGGACGATTCCCGGACGCCGTAGGCGCAGGCCTGAGGACGGCGAGCACTGGGTGGCTCGCCGTCTGATCAGAACTAGGCCCAGGTCGCGGCGCTCAAAGAGATGTCAGCACGGAAGACGGGGCCCGCTAGGGCAAGTGTCTGCTGGGGCTGCGGAATCTGTTCGAAAGAGGTACCGTAGCCCTGGAACGCAAAGGGCACTAGGAGGAACACGGATGGGTTTTAGACAGTAAGAGTCTGACCTGCTTCACCCAGAGCGGGAGGAGTCATTTGATGATTTCCCATCCTTAAAAAAAAAGGCTTATGAATCTGAGAAATGTATTTAAAAGAAAAGCCTAGTTTCTTTCAATTTATTTGTAACTACAACTACTATTTTACAAATAGGTTAAGCTCGCTCTATCGTAGACTTTGTCTCTATGATCTCTGACCTAGACTTGAGTCAAGAGCAAACAAATCACAAATAAAAAAAAGTATTTATAAATAGTCACAATATTTGTTCATTTTAAGATTTAATACTGTCCATATTTTGTTAGTAATAAATTAATTGTATTCAGAATAAGTAAGTAGCATTTTATGTAGGTAGTCCTGATGAATATGAATTAAAATAACTTGATTGATAAATTATAAATTGAATTAAAATGCAAATAAATTATAAATTAAATTGAATTAAAACAAATTATGTCAAGTTACATTGTAACAAAATATAAATAAATAATAAAATTGAATAAAAATAATTCGATGAAACATTAAATACGTCAGAAGACATGTAGCCTTTGAACCTTGCCACCACTGGCGATACTGGTCGATCCGCTATCATCCTTTTATAAACCTAAACTAAAAATCCTTAACGATAGTAAATATTGTATGGCGCGGCGCCCACTATCGGTCGGCATTGGTGCGGCAGTTCTGGCGCCTTACTGTACTGCGGCTTAGAGCGCCTTCGAGCTGCGTCGGGCGACGTCGGGCTGCCTCGGCCTGCCTCGGCAGTCGTAAGCGTACCTAGTAGGACACCGAGGCGTTCTTTGGGTAGCTCGGATGACATTTTCATAGCAAACACGTCGTAAATCAGTCATAACGTTCTTCGCGCTCATTAAAATAATTGCGGTGAATATAACTATGAGAAAAAGTACAAATTTAATTGTGCTAATACATGCATATTATCTACAATTAAAATAATGAGCGTTTTTATAGCTGAAATTGTTTAAGTAGCTAGTATTTATGTAAATATAATTTAAGCGATGTGTTTTTATATTGTGCTCACACCATAATTTACATAATGTTTCAATACGTGAGGATTTGTTATTGGCTTGCTGGTGACTACGGTTTCCTATTTTGCTTGTCTTTATTAGCTATAAGTCCTCCGTGTACTAAGTCATCATCATCTGCCTAGCCTTTTCCCAACTATATTGGGGTCGGCTTCCAGTCAAACCGGATTCAGCTGAACACCAGTGTTTTACGTGGAGCGGCTGCCCACCAGACCTCCACAACCCATTAACTGGGTAACACGGTACTTCTTGGCAAGACTGGAGTCAGATTTACTGGCTTCTGACAATCCTTAACGACTGCCAAAGATCTACAAATGACAGCCGGGACCAACGGCTTAACGTGCTTTCCGAGGCACGGAGGAAACTCGGTATATTAAGATGGTCACCCATCCACAGACCAACCTTGGCAAGCGTAGCTTAACCTTAAAGATCGACCCGTGCGGCTGTTATTATTTAGCCACGAGCTCCTTCCTCCGTGTACTAAGTAAAATAAATAAATACACTGACATTGACATGATTTGATACTGCCATTTAGCGTAATCGATAGTATTTAAATTAAAGCTGGTATTCAGCTAAATCCAGTTTGCCTGGAAGCCGACCCCAATATAGTTGGGAAAAGGCTAGGCAGATGATGATAGAACTTTCTTTTTTTTTCTCTGTGTGTATTTGCAATCAGTTCTAAGACTATGAGCAAATCTGTTCTGTGGTGCTGTCATGCGGAGTGGCTTCCCATTGGAGGCATCTACTCATCTGCTGCCCAGAGCTACTGCCGGTCCTCTAGCTCTAGGATATGATGACGTTTTAGTGGTCTCACATACTGATGGTGCGTTGGCGAGCAAGTTCGTTAGGATGATAGATTAACCGGTGTTTGTATTTTGCTACCAAACTCCGAATTTCCTCTTTTATTGTTCTCATTTCAAGGTGCTCGTGAATTTCATTGTTTTTTATGTACCATGGTACATTTGTAATTGTTCTTAGGATCTTGTTCTGTTGTCGCTGAAGTTTATTCATGTTGGAGTCGCTTGCACTGCCCCACAGTTGCAGACCATATGTCCAAATGGGCTTTAGGATGACTTTATATATTAAGAGTTTGTTGTCCAAAGACAGTCTCGAGTTCCTTCCTAGCATCCAGTATAGGCTGTTGTACTTCAGCTGAAGCTCCTGCTTTTTACATTCGATGTGGTGCCTCCAGGTTAGTTTACGATCAATGTGCAAGCCAAGATATCTTACATGATCACTGTGGGCTAGAGCACATTGGCCCAACTTTACAGGTGGGCAGTCTCCTTTTTTGAGGGTGAATGTCATCTGTACTGACTTTGCAGCACTAGCCTTTATTTTCCATTTTTGGAGCCATTCGCTTACTTTGTTAAGGCCTTTCTGCAAGTTTTCTGATGCCAGTCTTGGATCTTTATTACTTGCTAATATAGCGGTGTCGTCTGCAAATGTAGCCGTGGTTACACCTGCGGTGTCGTCTGCGTTAGCGGTAGGTCAGCAGTGTACAGCGTGTAGAGCATGGGACCGAGAACAGATCCTTGTGGCACCCCGGCGTCAATCTCTCGGAACTCGGCGTTACCTTCTTTCACATAAAATACCTATGTGATCCTCGATGTTGAATTTGAATATTGGAAAGTATGAGTGGGAAATATTCGGCTTGATCTTACATAGTAGGCTTTTGTGCCAGACCTTGTCAAACGCCTGCTGGATATCCAAAAACGAGCGAGCAGTATTCCATTTGTTCTAAGGACTTTCTTATAGTGTCACATACTCTGTGGGCTTGTTCCACTGTGCCATGGCGTTCTCTAAAGTCAAATTGGTGGTCTGGTATCACTTTGCGCTCCAAGAGGCTTGGCATAATTCTGCGATGTATTATCTTCTCCAGTACCTTGAATAGGCAACAGACTGATTGGCCGATAGGATGTTTTTCGGTCATTAATTTGATAGCCTTGTAAATCATGATGATTTCCGAGACTTTCCACGCACTCGGGAAGTACCCTATTCGTAATATAGCATTGAAGATGATGTTGATGAAGAAAATGGCCTTTCTCGGCAGTTCCAGTAATACCTCCTTAGTTATCAGATCGTAACCCGGTGCCTTTTTACTGTCCAGCCGTTTGATCGTTTTTATGACTTCCGCGGGCGACACAGTTTAGGGGGAAGGTCCATTTGAAGGTCTTGTTCTAGAATGAGATCAACATATTCTGCTGATTAGTTGCATAGAGTTACATTCGATTTAAAAACGCTTGTTAGATGATCTACAAACAAGTCCGCTTTGTCCTGGCTTGTTCCGGCCCAGTCGTTTGCCTTTTTTATTGGGGTTTTTGGTATGTTAGGTCTGTCACAGGAACGATTTTCCAGAGCGAGTAGTTGATGATAGAACTTAAATAAAAAAAAAACGGAAAAGCGCTCATTCAAGCTGAATAAAAAAGCTAATTATTTATACACTCGCACACACAGGCACACAGATAATCTTTCTTCAACAGATATACATCAACGAAAAGTACATGGTTTTTTCATTATGTAACGACCAAGGCTTCAAAATTTTCACAATTCATCCTATAGTTGTCGTAAAATTTGCGAACTTCATATCGTAAATCTTTAAACAAGTTATGAAATTCACCTAAAGTACATCATCAGAGTACATCAACTTCAAATCCACCATTATAAATACACATACACAACTGTTATCACGTAGCGTTACGCCTCGGCGTCCTTAGATATGCTTATGACTGCCGAGGCAGCTCTCAGGCGCCCGAAGCCGCCGTAAGGCGCCCGAGCTCTACCGAGCCGCACAGAATGCCGACCGATAGTGGGCGCCGCGCCTAAATGTTACAATGTGTGGTGTTGGCGCGGTACAGTGCGGGCGCGTGGTGCAAGCAGTGCGGCAAGCGGCTGGCCACGCGCGGCGCCCTCACGCGCCACCTGCGCACGCACTCGGGGGAGAAGCCCTACGTGTGCGCCACCTGCGGCCGGGCCTTCGCGCAGAAGGAGGTCATGCTGCGCCACGTTCTGGTGCACGAAGGTAACTTGAAAACAAAGCTGTTGCTGGTATATGAAAATGACATATGTTTTCAACTGCGGAATTCTTCGAATGATACATGTAATTTTGATCACAAACAGAAGACCGGCCGCACAAGTGTTTGGTGTGCGACAAGAGCTTCACGCAGCGCGGCGCGCTCGTGGCACACGCGCGTGCGCACGCGCCGCCCAACGCGCGCCCGCTCGCGCTGCACCGCTGTGACCGCTGCCCCAAGGTGTTCCTCTACGCCTCAGGTGAGGATCTATCACTAGTATGAGTGCTTCCTGCACACGCACAAGTGTGAGGTGTGCGACTAGAGCTTCACGCAGCGCGGCGCGTGGTGTTGACCTATGCATACAAATAAGAATATGAATCTTCTGTACTCTCTCTACTACTGACTTGTTCCACCAGGTCTGAGCCGCCACATGATGATGCACAACGGGCGAGTGTACGTGTGCGGCGCGTGCGAGCGACAGTTCAAGGACAAGAGCTCGCTCATGCGCCACCTGCGCAACGCCAACCACTCGCCCCGCCCCGCCTCGCCCACCTGATGCCCCCCCGCGGCAGGTGGCCACTTGCAGCAGCAGTGATCACGTCACAAGTACTACAAGAGCTCACTTATACGCCACCTGCGCAACGCCAACCACTCGCCCCGCCCCGCCTCGTCCACCTGATGCCCCCCCGCGGCAGGTGGCCACTTGCAGCAGTAGTGATCACGTCACAAGTACTACAAGAGCTCACTTATACGCCACCTGCGCAACGCCAACCACTCGCCCCGCCCCGCCTCGCCCACCTGATGCCCCCCCGCGGCAGGTGGCCACTTGCAGCAGTAGTGATCACGTCACAAGTACTACAAGAGCTCACTTATACGCCACCTGCGCAACGCCAACCACTCGCCCCGCCCCGCCTCGTCCACCTGATGCCCCCCCGCGGCAGGTGGCCACTTGCAGCAGTAGTGATCACGTCACAAGTACTACAAGAGCTCACTTATACGCCACCTGCGTAACGCCAACCACTCGCCCCGCCCCGCCTCTCCCACCTGATGCCCCCCCGCGGCAGGTGGCCACTTGCAGCAGCAGTGATCACGTCACAAGTACTACAAGAGCTCACTTATACGCCACCTGCGCAACGCCAACCACTCGCCCCGCCCCGCCTCGCCCACCTGATGCCCCCCCGCGGCAGGTGGCCACTTGCAGCAGCAGTGAACACGTCACAAGTACTACAAGAGCTCACTTATACGCCACCTGCGCAACGCCAAACACTCGCCCCACCCCGCCTCGCCCACCCGATGCCCCTCCGCGGCAGGTGGCCACTTGCAGCAGCAGTGACAACGTCACAAGTACTACAAGAGCTCACTTATACGCCACCTGCGCAACGCCAAACACTCGCTCCACCCCGCCTCGCCCACCTGATGCCCCTCCGCGGCAGGTGGCCACTTGCAGCAGCAGTGATCACGTCACAAGTACTACAAGAGCTCACTTATACGCCACCTGCGCAACGCCAACCACTCGCCCCGCCCCGCCTCGCCCACCTGATGCCCCCCCCGCGGCAGGGGGCCACTTGCAGCAGCAGTGATCACGTCACAAGTACTACTAGAGTTTCAACTTAGCAAGTTGGTTCCCAACTATTATTTTTGTACAATATTACCAAAATGCGTAGAATGGCTTTGTGATGAATATTTTTAAAGTCCGTGACTACCAAGGGACCACCAACGCCAATCGCTTCCATATTTGTTGAATAATTAGTATTCAATATTGTACTAATTGATACTCTAAAACAGTACTAAAACATTTGTATTTACAGAGAAATCAACGATGATTAAATTTATATAAAAAATTGAACTCCTGAAGTTATAGTGACCCAAAATACAGATTCCTTATGCCCGGTTTCACCAACATCCCCTATACTACCACCTAAGTATGGGGCCCTTTACTTAACAGTACCCCTAAACTAGCCCCTAAATGAAATTTCGTTTCACCATCGTTTTTATCACCTAACTAGGGGACACATAACTATGTGACGTTTTGTTTTCGATAATAGTGAATGATTCGTCTTTAAACTTATCAATACTTTGAAATAATATAGTTTTTTAACAAATTCTCTAAAGTATATACACAAATAGATACAGTTTATAATAAATTATGTTTTAATAGCAATAATCAATATTAATTCCTTCATATTTTTAATTAATTTCATATTTTCTTACATATTTACTCTGTGGATACATTACGAAACTCACGTTTAATCTGTGGTCATATTTGAATTTGACACTTTTCTTTCGTTTGTTTTCGTGGATAGTTTGTTGTGATCGCTTGCTTGCGTCTTATTTTGTTTCGTTAACGTTACGTATTTAGTTACGGTATAATAAAATGGCAGAAAAAAGGAAGCGTTGCTGCAGACACTCTTTTTATTATTCGACTGCAAGTAGCCACACTGATCCCACCCATGTCTGCCACAGCCAACAAATGAATACCAGTAGCATGAAACCTCAATGCTATTAATAACTGATTTATTGGAGATATAGAATTATTCCTGGAATAAAATAAAATTTATCATGCAAATCAAATAAATACAAGGAAACATTGTCGTATCGTCAACTAAAAAAAAATACCATGCGCATAGTTTTTTGTTATTTTATTTTATGGGCTACATTACGTAGTATAAAAAATTGTGATTAGTTAATATGTACTCACCTATTATCAGGTAATTCTAAAGCGTGTTCAATCTTTTCCAATAAATACAACACTGAAGATTTACGTAAACTATATCTCCGAAAAAAGTCAGTTTCATAAAAAAATTCAAAGTAATTTGGTCGTTTTCGATATATTTTGGTCTACGGCTGTTATTTGCGTCGAATATAGTAGAAACAGTTTCAATATATTCAAAAAAATCATATAAATCACTATCCATCTTCGTTGTTTAAACGATCACATACGTAGGTGCCGGTTTATGGGGCAAAATTTCGACCACCTAAGTTTAGCAGACCTTTTAACGTTTAGTTGACCCCTAAACGTTGGTGAAACAGAAACCATCCTCTAACGGCCCCCTAAACATGTTTAGGGGATCCCGTAAACTTAGGGGATGTTGGTGAAAACGGGCATAATGTTGTATTTTAAGAGGTTTCATTACTTCTCCATATTAAATCTCCGCGTATAGCCCGGCCAAATTAAGTTGCCAATGGTATTTAGCTGTTAGGTGATGTAGGTACGCTCGAGCACATAAATTTATGGATGTCGGAATAGTAATAACAACAGTTCAATATTTTTAAATATGTTGAAAGTAACTAAAAAGGTGTATTTGTAAACGAACACATAAATCGAGAATCGAAAATTTTATTGATTCTACTAGCATAAGTAAATTTTAAGTAGTTACTTAAAAAATAAACAATAAAAATTGTGCACCTAGAATAACACAAATCAATCAACTAAATTGGTCTATTAAGATAGGTATATAATTATTTATAAAAAACAATGTGGAGCTCGTGGCTAGATAATAACAACCGCATGGGTCGATCTTCAAGGTTAAGCAACGCTTGCTAAGGTTGGTCTGTGGATGGGTGACCATCTTAACATACCGAGTTTCCTCCGTGCCTCAGAAAGAACGTTAAGCCGTTGGTCCCGGCTGTCATTTGTAAATATTTAGCAGTCGTTACGGATAGTCAGAAGCCAGTAAATCTGACTCCAGTCTTGCCATGAAGTACAGTGTTACCCAGTTAATGGGTTGTGGAGGTCTGGTAGGCAGCCGCTCCTCGAAAAATACTGGTATTCAGCTAAATCCGGCTTGACTGGCAGCCGACCCCAATATATTTGAGAAAAGGCTAGGCAGATGATGATGATGACTTAAAAAAAAAAACAATAAAAAATGTGCACCTAGAATAACACGAATCCATCAGCTAAATTGGACTGTCAAGATAGGTATACAGAGTTGATACGACAGAGGGGCATTAAATTAAACTACGTATACTATACGTGTACAGTATTAATTCGATACGGTACAAAAACAAAAAGCGCCATAAATGAGAAAATATTTTTTTCAAACAAACTAAATAGCTTGCAAATCCGAATAAAACGCAACCACCCTTTGTAAAAAAAAAGACACTGACCTTAGATACCGCTAGGTAACAAAGCGGCAACGTCGCGCGCGCGCCGGAGCGCGGTGTGTGGTATCTCGTGTGCTCGGTGGGGGCCGGGCCGGGTGGCGGCCGGCGACTTAGGCCTCCGCTCGCACTGGCTTTTATGTTAGGTAACGTTTCGAAGTACGCGCACAAAAACAAACACACTAAATTTTAAAATTTTCGATGTGTCCTCCATTTACATTGATGCACAAATTATACCGACGGAGAATATTGTTATTTATTTTTCTAATTAGATCACTGTCCGTCGCTAAGCACTTTAATTTGTGAAATGCTAAAATAATCCTATTTTTTAACTCATCAATTGTATTTACCTCTGAGGCATACACTTCACCCTTAATGTACCCCCACAAAAAGAGATCCATGGGATGGGAGTGAGGTCCGGAGATACTAATACTAAATAATAATAATCCCAAGTTACGTGTCCTCTCACAATAACAAAATAAAATCACAATTCTTTGCGCGCGAATTCCTCAAACCCTACGTTCCGAAACGACAGCGTCGGCGTCACTGAGCAGGCCGCAGGCCCCACTTACCGATCGCAAAAAAACAAGGATGCAACTAACTGACCTAGTTCTGTTTCATTCAAATGTGCTACGTTCGTCGCTTTCGTAGTGAAAGTGCAAGTGTGTGTGTACCTATTGATTGCTTCCTTGTTTGCATTGCCAATTTTTAGTGAATGTCCTTCGACATGCGTCAGAGCGGCAACAACGCATAGTAGATTCATCGTTGTAAGGTGCATGACCTATGCTTAGACGATATTCAGCTGTTAGAAAAGATACATCGTGTTCAAACCGTGCAAAAACTTTAAAAATCATTTGCGACTAAACTACTGCTCCTAATTAATTTATTTTTGGTACAGAGCTTGAAAATGGTACCTAGTATAGGCAGTTTCAAGGAAAGCCCCTCTGTCGTATCAACGTTGTATAATTATTTATTTTTATATTCGTTCTTTACAAATAATACAAATTAAATGAAATTTCTTTCTTGATTAATTTCATTTAATTAAATTCAACGTGTTTTTTCGGATTTTGGTCCGGAACCCTTCGTGTGAGAGTCCGATTAAGACTTGGCTGGTTTTTTTACTCGTTTATGGTTCGAGATTATTTTTAAGACAAATACATAAATATACAATTTCAAAAGGTCACATGTCTCAATATTTAAAGGTTTCAGAGATCGGTAAACTAATAATGTGCCCTTTGCAATGCATATTATTAAAATATAAAGGTATCTATTACTTATGTTATTTATTACCTACGTTATTAGCATCGTATTGTTATTGCAGGTTAAGGTCTTAATAGGTACGCAGGTACCTACTGCTTGAAGTAACGGTAAATAAATAGAAAATGTATTTTCTTTCTTACTTTTCTTCTTACCTTTTTTTTTGCTTGTAAATGACGTGCTACTGGAATGATAAAAGTAAAAAAAAAATAACCTATCGTTCGTTACCCATGGTCTGTAATACCGTTGCAAGTCACAGACCATGGGTAACGAACGATAGGTTTTTTATTTCTTAATATTTAAACAGTTAGTTTAAACATTACAGAGGTAGATATTAAACTGTTTTTATTAGTTTTCCGACATCCATTCAGTTATGTGCATGAGTGTACACCTCCCAAACAGCTCAAAACCATCGACAACTCTTAATTTGGCCGGGTTATACGCGGAGATTTAGTATGGAAAGTTATGAATACGACACTTCGGAATCAGAATTTTTGGTCACTACTTCTTTAGGAGTTCTAATTTTTGTTTAAATTTGAGAAGAAATCACAGTTTTAATACGGAAATCTTGAAATGAAATTTTAATACAGTGACTACCACCGCCACCCCACCAATGGCCTAATA
Source organism: Lacanobia oleracea (assembly GCA_950371165.1). Classification (NCBI taxonomy): domain Eukaryota; kingdom Metazoa; phylum Arthropoda; class Insecta; order Lepidoptera; family Noctuidae; genus Lacanobia; species Lacanobia oleracea. Next base: position 2,153,486 of record OX493387.1, read on the forward strand.
AATCTCGAGTACTAACACTCCAGTACTTTACGAGATATACCAGGCCATTTTGGGTACTAATTTTATCTTGCAGGGTACTAATTTTCTATACAGGTTTTGAGGAAAGCGACAAGCTCCTCAAGCTTGGAATCAACAACATTCAAAGTCGCAGTCTGGAAATGAATCACATATAAGGGTACTTATTATTTGTATACTTAGAATAGCTGTAGCATGCCGGTTTTTCGGCGCTCATGGTGATCCCGCTGAAAACAGCGTGACTACCGCGGGACCACCTTCAAAGTCGACTTTCTCGAAAACTACCAAGGTACCATTCTTTTTGTTAAGAGTATCAATTAGTACCAATGGAGTACTCATTATTTACCAAATATGGAAGCGATTGGCGTTGGCGTTTCTGCGTTAGTCACGGACATAGAGTTGCAACTTAGCAAGGTGGTTCCTATTATTTTTGTACAATGTTACTTAGTGTGTACAAAATACGTAGAATGGCTTTGCGATGGGATTTTAATACTGGTAGAGTTTAATTTGGTCCAATCTTCGCATTTTCGTTGGTTGGTATCAGCTGCAGTAGACATTGTGTAGCAGTTAAGGAATGCCTCAGATTTGCAATTTTTTTCTTATTGAAGATTGAGATTTATTGAGATTTGACACTTTTGTTCAAAAAGATCTAATTAAATGTATTCAAACAATGTGATCTAATATTTAATGGTAAAAGAATTTATGTTGTGACAAATGAAATCAATAAATTGTAAATTAATCAAATTATATTAGTGTGTAAGTGCGTTTAGAATGTATTGTCGGTAAATGCAATATGAAGTGTATGTATGAGATCATACAATATTTTGTTATAATAAGATAGGAATATTTTTAAGAAATAAAACACTATAATTTATTTACTTAAATATTTTTATTGGAAAAAATTTATATTAAATCCAAGGCAACGTGGTATTGTAAAATTTTAAGAAAATAATGACAAGAAAATATCGGAATACTAGTGCCGCGGCGCGGCGCCGCTCGCCGCCGGCACCTCGGACCTCTGACATGGACATGTGACGGATGGCACTTATATTAAACAAAATACGAACAATTATATTTTCATAACATTTTAATTTTCATAAAAACCAAGTTGACGCCACCGCATTGTAACTTATGGAATGCCTTCTATTCACTTAAAATTATATACTCCCTACAAGCATACATTTTAGTATCTATTTCAAATTTTGTTCAAGAAACAAGTGGGAACAGTTTCGTAGGCCGATACATTCGTGTAGGAGCGCCCTCGGCGTCTCCGCTAACATACATGGTCGCGCGATCACTGTCTCGTGTATAAACATAATATCAGATAACAGACCGACGTAATAACCGTTGAAACTGAACTGAAAGTAATAATTACACTTGCAGCTCTAACTCCTACAACTAGATTATAAATGATTATAAAAATAAATAAGGGGCGTCGCCCCCTCCCTTTCACCGCATCGCGTTACTCAACACTCGCAGGACATTCACTGTTTGAGCAAAACTCTACGTAGCAGTTGTCTATCGTACGCGCAGTGCGGGAGGCGCACTAGTGCGGACACAGCGCACTTACCGCACGGCGCACTTACCGCACGGCGCACTTACCGCACGGCGCACTTACCGCACGGCGCACTTACCGCACGGCGCACTTACCGCACGGCGCACTTACCGCCCGGCGCACTTACCGCACGGCGCACTTACCGCCCGGCGCACTTACCGCACGGCAGTCCCGGGGCCGAGCGGCCACGCTCCGTCTGTGCACACCTTCACACACACATCCGCCAAACACTAAAATAATCAACAGACTAATATAATAACCGAATCGACTACCACAATATACATGAGCCGCAGCACCGGCAGACACTCGTACTGGACGCCATCGCCAGTCCGCCCGGTACGACGCACGACACGTTAAGATGAATAAAATCCACATTATTTTCAAAAATGATTATTATTAATAAAACAATCTGTGTGCTTTGATTTAATGATTTATCTGGCTATTGTTAACATACATCGCTGTAGCAAGTGATCCCTACGATGTTCACATCATTAGGTTATAGCACAACGGTCTAAAATAAAATTACTAATAAGTAATAATATAATCAATATTTACAGTTAGTTTCGACTACGACGCCCGACGCGTGCGACATTCGCACAGTATGTAAGCACCGCTGAATCATTTGACCCTTTATTAGTTGACAATCTCTTGACGACGGCAAAAGATACATATTGCCTGGACGGTGTATAAAATTATATAAAAATATCGTTCGATCATCAACGTACTACCTCTCGCGCTCGCACGCCGCCGCCGCCACCGGCGACTGTGTTACACTTGCAGTGGAAACGGAACGGAATGTTTGAAAAAGACATTTTTGGCACTTCAGGTTATGAATGGGGCGGTCCGCGTGCAGAGCGCGACTCAATTATAAGCTTTACGCGTTCGGAGTAAAGCCTACAATTGCGTCACTTATCCGCTTACATCTCGTTAGACGGCCGTCCGCCGTGCGGCGCCCGGAGCTGATCGGCGACACGAGCAGGACAGAGATATGGTATGTTACAAGTTCGCGAGAGAAGGACAGAGAGGTAGTGATCAGCCCCGGGCGGCGCGCGCGCTCTACATGTTCTCGAACTGGTCGACGCGGCGCTTGGTGTTGCCCTTGCGGATCTCGCGCAGAGTCTTGTACTTGTCGCGGCCCTGGCGCACGTTCTCGCGATGGATCTTGTCCATGGCGGTCTCCATGGTCTCGTCGCGCGACTGCGCTAAGTCTTGCTTTAGCGCCTGTGGACAACACCAGTAGGTTACCATTACAATAATGATACTGAAAAATAGTACACGTTGTTTAGGGAAAGTGCACGGCGTACGGCGTAGAACGTGCCATCTGCTGGTGCAAATCAGAAATGTTTACTTTACAATCACACTTCTGTGTTGCCAGCCATCTATAGCTATTCCTACACACTACTGAATTCATTTCTGTCTACCCAGGGGTAGACACTGTCTTTGCCAGGGGAAATACGGTCGTCAATGATATGAATAATAATCTGATTTAGTTTTATATAAAGCAATGTTTGTAAAAATTAAGTGATAATTTTTTTTTACATAAATTATTAACGGGAAACAAAATATGATAGATACAATTTTATTTTCGGCTGTGCTATGTAATTTTGATAAAATAACTTTAAGAAATCCACATTTGGGAAAATACACAAGTCTGTGATATATATATATATATTTTTTTTTTTTTTGTGAATTGTTCTGTCGGCCTAGTGTTCTCTTGTTGATATTGATTTTCATTCTGGTTAGATACAGTTTAAATCAGTATTTACAATAGAATGTCTTGCCTGTCTGAGCTCCAAAACTCAGTAACTGGTGATATAATCTACAAGTGACAGCCGGCACACTGTGTGGGTTTGTTTAGGGCCCGGCGCACATGTGCCGGAGCGCAGCGCAGACCATGTCCGCGAAGTTTTCTTGACGCAAACAAACACATTAGGCGAATTTCTACCCGGGACAGCGCTTGTATCGCGCAATCTGGTCGAAGATCCTTCCTTTTCAACGGAAGTTTGCGGGACTACCTCCATAATTTCAATGAGGACAATGTCGATAGCGTGCAGAAACTATAGGTGGCAGCACAGAAAAGTCACTGTCAAGTATGTTTCAAGTATAACATTCGAAATAGCTACGCTAGATGGCACAGTCTTCTTCGCGCACGTTCCCCTGAACTGAGCGTGCAGGAACCACAGGTGGCAGCACAGAAGCGTCAATGTCAAGTATTCTGACCCTTAAAATTTCGAATATGCGACACTAGATGGCATAGTCAACGCCGTGCACGGTCCCTATTGTGAATTGAAAAATGATCTACATAGCATTGTTGCTCCGCCATAATGTACGCCGGCCGGCCCTAGTCTGGATTAATTGGTAAATTTTTAGAAAGGGTATTTAGGTTTGTTTAAAGTGATGATAGTATGAGTGGCACTGACCTTGAGCTGGTTGTGCAGACGCTCGTTCCTCTCGGCCAGCGTGCGGCGGTCGGCCACGGGGTCCACCAGGTCGTCGGGCCCGCGCGCCAGCTCGCCGCCGCCGGACTCGGAGCCGGCTACTACAGTATGAGTGGCACTGACCTTGAGCTGGTTGTGCAGACGCTCGTTCCTCTCGGCCAGCGTGCGGCGGTCGGCCACGGGGTCCACCAGGTCGTCGGGCCCGCGCGCCAGCTCGCCGCCGCCGGACTCGGAGCCGGCTACTACAGTATGAGTGGCACTGACCTTGAGCTGGTTGTGCAGACGCTCGTTCCTCTCGGCCAGCGTGCGGCGGTCGGCCACGGGGTCCACCAGGTCGTCGGGCCCGCGCGCCAGCTCGCCGCCGCCGGACTCGGAGCCGGCTACTACAGTATGAGTGGCACTGACCTTGAGCTGGTTGTGCAGACGCTCGTTCCTCTCGGCCAGCGTGCGGCGGTCGGCCACGGGGTCCACCAGGTCGTCGGGCCCGCGCGCCAGCTCGCCGCCGCCGGACTCGGAGCCGGCTACTACAGTATGAGTGGCACTGACCTTGAGCTGGTTGTGCAGACGCTCGTTCCTCTCGGCCAGCGTGCGGCGGTCGGCCACGGGGTCCACCAGGTCGTCGGGCCCGCGCGCCAGCTCGCCGCCGCCGGACTCGGAGCCGGCTACTACAGTATGAGTGGCACTGACCTTGAGCTGGTTGTGCAGACGCTCGTTCCTCTCGGCCAGCGTGCGGCGGTCGGCCACGGGGTCCACCAGGTCGTCGGGCCCGCGCGCCAGCTCGCCGCCGCCGGACTCGGAGCCGGCTACTACAGTATGAGTGGCACTGACCTTGAGCTGGTTGTGCAGACGCTCGTTCCTCTCGGCCAGCGTGCGGCGGTCGGCCACGGGGTCCACCAGGTCGTCGGGCCCGCGCGCCAGCTCGCCGCCGCCGGACTCGGAGCCGGCTACTACAGTATGAGTGGCACTGACCTTGAGCTGGTTGTGCAGACGCTCGTTCCTCTCGGCCAGCGTGCGGCGGTCGGCCACGGGGTCCACCAGGTCGTCGGGCCCGCGCGCCAGCTCGCCGCCGCCGGACTCGGAGCCGGCTACTACAGTATGAGTGGCACTGACCTTGAGCTGGTTGTGCAGACGCTCGTTCCTCTCGGCCAGCGTGCGGCGGTCGGCCACGGGGTCCACCAGGTCGTCGGGCCCGCGCGCCAGCTCGCCGCCGCCGGACTCGGAGCCGGCTACTACAGTATGAGTGGCACTGACCTTGAGCTGGTTGTGCAGACGCTCGTTCCTCTCGGCCAGCGTGCGGCGGTCGGCCACGGGGTCCACCAGGTCGTCGGGCCCGCGCGCCAGCTCGCCGCCGCCGGACTCGGAGCCGGCTACTACAGTATGAGTGGCACTGACCTTGAGCTGGTTGTGCAGACGCTCGTTCCTCTCGGCCAGCGTGCGGCGGTCGGCCACGGGGTCCACCAGGTCGTCGGGCCCGCGCGCCAGCTCGCCGCCGCCGGACTCGGAGCCGGCTACTACAGTATGAGTGGCACTGACCTTGAGCTGGTTGTGCAGACGCTCGTTCCTCTCGGCCAGCGTGCGGCGGTCGGCCACGGGGTCCACCAGGTCGTCGGGCCCGCGCGCCAGCTCGCCGCCGCCGGACTCGGAGCCGGCTACTACAGTATGAGTGGCACTGACCTTGAGCTGGTTGTGCAGACGCTCGTTCCTCTCGGCCAGCGTGCGGCGGTCGGCCACGGGGTCCACCAGGTCGTCGGGCCCGCGCGCCAGCTCGCCGCCGCCGGACTCGGAGCCGGCTACTACAGTATGAGTGGCACTGACCTTGAGCTGGTTGTGCAGACGCTCGTTCCTCTCGGCCAGCGTGCGGCGGTCGGCCACGGGGTCCACCAGGTCGTCGGGCCCGCGCGCCAGCTCGCCGCCGCCGGACTCGGAGCCGGCTACTACAGTATGAGTGGCACTGACCTTGAGCTGGTTGTGCAGACGCTCGTTCCTCTCGGCCAGCGTGCGGCGGTCGGCCACGGGGTCCACCAGGTCGTCGGGCCCGCGCGCCAGCTCGCCGCCGCCGGACTCGGAGCCGGCTACTACAGTATGAGTGGCACTGACCTTGAGCTGGTTGTGCAGACGCTCGTTCCTCTCGGCCAGCGTGCGGCGGTCGGCCACGGGGTCCACCAGGTCGTCGGGCCCGCGCGCCAGCTCGCCGCCGCCGGACTCGGAGCCGGCTACTACAGTATGAGTGGCACTGACCTTGAGCTGGTTGTGCAGACGCTCGTTCCTCTCGGCCAGCGTGCGGCGGTCGGCCACGGGGTCCACCAGGTCGTCGGGCCCGCGCGCCAGCTCGCCGCCGCCGGACTCGGAGCCGGCTACTACAGTATGAGTGGCACTGACCTTGAGCTGGTTGTGCAGACGCTCGTTCCTCTCGGCCAGCGTGCGGCGGTCGGCCACGGGGTCCACCAGGTCGTCGGGCCCGCGCGCCAGCTCGCCGCCGCCGGACTCGGAGCCGGCTACTACAGTATGAGTGGCACTGACCTTGAGCTGGTTGTGCAGACGCTCGTTCCTCTCGGCCAGCGTGCGGCGGTCGGCCACGGGGTCCACCAGGTCGTCGGGCCCGCGCGCCAGCTCGCCGCCGCCGGACTCGGAGCCGGCTACTACAGTATGAGTGGCACTGACCTTGAGCTGGTTGTGCAGACGCTCGTTCCTCTCGGCCAGCGTGCGGCGGTCGGCCACGGGGTCCACCAGGTCGTCGGGCCCGCGCGCCAGCTCGCCGCCGCCGGACTCGGAGCCGGCTACTACAGTATGAGTGGCACTGACCTTGAGCTGGTTGTGCAGACGCTCGTTCCTCTCGGCCAGCGTGCGGCGGTCGGCCACGGGGTCCACCAGGTCGTCGGGCCCGCGCGCCAGCTCGCCGCCGCCGGACTCGGAGCCGGCTACTACAGTATGAGTGGCACTGACCTTGAGCTGGTTGTGCAGACGCTCGTTCCTCTCGGCCAGCGTGCGGCGGTCGGCCACGGGGTCCACCAGGTCGTCGGGCCCGCGCGCCAGCTCGCCGCCGCCGGACTCGGAGCCGGCTACTACAGTATGAGTGGCACTGACCTTGAGCTGGTTGTGCAGACGCTCGTTCCTCTCGGCCAGCGTGCGGCGGTCGGCCACGGGGTCCACCAGGTCGTCGGGCCCGCGCGCCAGCTCGCCGCCGCCGGACTCGGAGCCGGCTACTACAGTATGAGTGGCACTGACCTTGAGCTGGTTGTGCAGACGCTCGTTCCTCTCGGCCAGCGTGCGGCGGTCGGCCACGGGGTCCACCAGGTCGTCGGGCCCGCGCGCCAGCTCGCCGCCGCCGGACTCGGAGCCGGCTACTACAGTATGAGTGGCACTGACCTTGAGCTGGTTGTGCAGACGCTCGTTCCTCTCGGCCAGCGTGCGGCGGTCGGCCACGGGGTCCACCAGGTCGTCGGGCCCGCGCGCCAGCTCGCCGCCGCCGGACTCGGAGCCGGCTACTACAGTATGAGTGGCACTGACCTTGAGCTGGTTGTGCAGACGCTCGTTCCTCTCGGCCAGCGTGCGGCGGTCGGCCACGGGGTCCACCAGGTCGTCGGGCCCGCGCGCCAGCTCGCCGCCGCCGGACTCGGAGCCGGCTACTACAGTATGAGTGGCACTGACCTTGAGCTGGTTGTGCAGACGCTCGTTCCTCTCGGCCAGCGTGCGGCGGTCGGCCACGGGGTCCACCAGGTCGTCGGGCCCGCGCGCCAGCTCGCCGCCGCCGGACTCGGAGCCGGCTACTACAGTATGAGTGGCACTGACCTTGAGCTGGTTGTGCAGACGCTCGTTCCTCTCGGCCAGCGTGCGGCGGTCGGCCACGGGGTCCACCAGGTCGTCGGGCCCGCGCGCCAGCTCGCCGCCGCCGGACTCGGAGCCGGCGTCGGAGGCGGCGTCACCGTCGGCGCCGTCGCCGTGCTCGGCGCGCTCGGCCACGTGGTGGTGCTGCGGGGTCGTGGCCGCCGCCAGCGCCGCCGCCGCCTCGTCCTGGGGACAGACACGCGTTACGTAACATGTCAAAACACAATCATATATTCCCTTTTGACATTATTTAAAAAGCAGCAGTATCAGCGTAGACGAAAACGCTGGTCTTGCTCTGACGGGATGCCGGAGTTGTTTGCACGTTTTGAGCGAACTCGCGAATACGCAAAATGTAGTCTGTGACGTGGGTCGTTCGTACGTCACTGTAAGAGCAGAGCTGGCAGCCAGCGGCTGGCGCGGCGCCGCAACGTTACCTGCTTGCGGCGCGCCTCCTCCACCTCCTCCTGCAGGCGGCGCGTCTCCGTGTCCTTGATCTCCACCTCCTGCTGGATGCGGGACACCTCCTCCTGCTTCGCACGGATCTCGTCTTCGAGCTTCTGGCGCTCAGCGGCTTCCATGTTCTGTTGGACAAACATTTTGAATTAGAAGTGATTTTTTTTTTTTTTCAATATGTGTTATGTGTTACACAAGGCTGGTCGACGTACCTTGGTCTCCTCGAGGCGCTGCATCATGGCCTGCAGCTCGTTCTGGCGCTGCTCTAGCTCCTCCTTGGCGGCCTGCAGCTGGCGCAGCTGCTCCTCCAGTCGCCGGATCATGTCCTGCGCCTCCAGTAGGTTGGCTTGCGAGCGCTCCATCTCCTCCTGCATCTGCCGCAGTCGGTCCTCGTACTCTTGCTGTTTCTTCTCCGCACGTTCGCGGGCTGCGATCTCCAGTTGGAGTTTTTCTCTGGAATTTTATGAAGAGCATTTATTAATCAGTGTACTGAAAAGTTTTGTATGTGTGCCCGTAGCTTGTTTATACAAGCCACAAGATATTTTGCTCAGACGTTTTTGAGCTGAAGAGTTGTGGGTGAGTTGTGTGCTGTTTTGTTGCTGTGAGTGTGTCGTTGCTATTTTGTTGTGGTTGTGTACATAGATACCAACCTCTGCGCCTGCTTGGCCAGCTTCTCTTCGCGCGCCTGCGCCTTCATCTGCTGCACGTCGATGGTGTCGGGCTTGCGGCGGCGCATGTACAGCTCGTGGTTGCCCATGCACAGCGCGAGGATGCGCTTGTTGACGCGTACGCGCGGCGCGAAGAACACGAAGTCCGGTGCCTTCTTGTCGATCGGCTTGATTATGAACTTGCGGTCGTTGAACGAAATGTTGCGGATCTCTGACCAGGGAAAACCGATTTTTGGTGTCAGTCTGGAATGTAACAAGTGTTTTTCTTTTAGTTCGAGTCAAAAGTCGAGTTCAGTTCATTGTATCCCCGGCTTCGCATCGGTTGCAGAGTGTATATAGCTATCTACAATCGTCGTCATATTTCAGACAATTTACATAAAACCTTCATGTATTATACACCTAAACCTTCCTAATGAATATCTCTGTCTATTGGTTAAAACCGTATGACAATCCGTTCAGGAGTTTTTGAGTCGATCCCGTTCAAACAAACAGATGCGGCGGGTAAAATTTACCCGTCGCATCTGATTTTTGAACGCGATCGGAATAGTTAATTACAGACCTATTTCCAAATTATGCATATTAGCAAATTTTTTTAAAACCCGGGTAGTCTTCAACCAAGTTTACGTAGAGCTAAGTCAGTCTCTGGTTTCGCTCAATGACTTTCTAACGGATAGAATAAACCATTAATGGGGCACACGTCGACATCGTTTACACCGATTACAGTTAGGCTTTTGATAGAATTGACCATAACATTCTTAAAAAAAGCTTTTTAACAACGGTATTTAAGGAAATTTTCTTCGTTGGTTTACTTCATACATTTATAACAGATCTCCAGCTGTCGTTATCAGTAACTACATGTCGAGCTGGGTTTCAGCTCCTAGTGGGGTGCCTCAAGGTTCCTTGATGGGTCCGTCACTTTTTATCATTTATGTTTCTTTGCTGATTAATTTGAGCAAATTTGCTTTTTTTTTGCTGATGATATGAAGATATTTTCTGCAATATCTTCAGATGACGACATGGATGCGCTCCAATCTGACCTGGCGCGATTGGATGATTATTGCTTGATTAACAAACTTGATTTGAACCTTGTTAAATGGTCAGTAATCTCCTTTGGCTGAAAACGGGTCCCTCTCCCTACAACTTATAAACTTAAAGGGCAGCTCTTTAAGTGCCGAGAAGAAGTATTTTATGATTGCAAACTTTTATTTGACGTATACATTGAGCAAATAGCGGCCAAAGCTTCGAGATCACTGGGTTTTGTTATGAGACTCGCAGGGTGTTTCAAGAGGGCCAAAACCCTTAAGATTCTGTAATGCTCTTTTGTGCAATCTTTTCTCTAATATGCACGTTAAAAAGTGGTACAATATTCTGAAGATTTTACGCTTGCAACGCTTTATTAGAAAGCTTATTTATCAAGATACTCGATTAGTTTAATATGATTTTTGCAGGCGCGTGTTTTTTAAAAAAATAGAAATAATGTTTCAATAGAAACAAAACGCACATAGACGCATATTTATGAATTTTTATGGAATATAATTATTTTAAATGTGTAAATATTCTTTTCTATCGTACTTGATAGTAATCCTACTACTTTTCCTGTTTTTTTTTACCCGTGAGAACCTGTAATTGGAAATTGTGTCTCATATACAATGGTTATCCATCTGTTACAGCTGTTAGTTCTCCTATGATTAAATAAACCAGTAAATTAAACATGCTACAGATCATCTACTCAATTTTACACAATTTAATATAGTAGTGAGTTACTAACTTGTCATCCTTTTCGTAGATATTGAGGCCCAGCGCGTCGACTCCCAGCCAGAGCTCCGTGTTCTTCTTGTTGCGGATCTCGAAGTAGTTGACGCCGTACATCTCCAGGTCCTGCGCGATCTTCAGGTACTCCATCATGGCGTCCTCGCGCAGCATGCCGCGGTGCTCCTGCCACCAGTTCGTGATGCTCTGCTCCCACTCCTCGCGAGACATCTGCGCAAACGCAATTATCATTCGTTTATTCCAAATAGAAACAAGGTATTTAGGTCTTTAAGGTGGCCTTCAGTAGTGTTATCTGTCTATATAAATAAAAATGAATCGTTGAAATGTATTACGCGCATAACTTGAGAACGACTTGCAACGATTTAAATAATATTTTTTTTTGGTGTGGTTGTTTTTTACTGTCAGGGTTTGTAAGAAAGAAAATTTTGTAAAAAAAAAAACCACTGGGCGGGCCACTAGTGTTAAAGAAATAAAGCATTAAAATGGGGGGTGGTGGGGAAAATTATCTTCGGCCTGGAAAAATTGGGGTAATTCCAATCATATTTTTAACAGTCAGATGAACTAATCTTGCAAAATCCTCTGTCTTGATTTGACTTGTTTCAACATACCACGAGGCGAAGGATAAAATATTTTACAGTATCTCCTCCAACCCTTCTGTAGCAAGGTCTACTTCAAAGAATAAATTAGGCAGTGCTTTTGTGATCTTCTACTTTTTTTTTTTTGACTGGCCTGTTGGTCTAATGGTTAGTGACCCTTACTGCTATGCCAGAGGTTGTGGGTTCGATTCCCACCCAGGACAAATGTTTGTGTGATGAGCATGATCATTTGTTCTGTGTCTGGGTGTAGTTTATCTATAATATGTATGTATTTAGAAATATATAAGTATGTTTATCAGTTGTCTAATACCCATAACACAAGCTCTGCTTAGCTTGGGACTAGATGGCGTTGTGTGATAGTTGTGTGGAAAAAAAAAAAAAAAAATCTTTACAAATCAAAAGTGCCTTGTAAATGGTTTGATTGAAATAAATGATTTGAGTTTTTCGGTCTTACGCCATTCGCAATAAGGTTGAATATGGTCGACTGGTACCTGTGAAAGGCACGTATGCTGTTAAACACCCACCTTGTGCTGGTCGGTGACTCTCTGCGGCAGCAGGCGGTCGTTGGCGAGGAAGCCGGGCCCGTGCATGGCCGGGTTGTGGTCGCCGTGCCTCGCTTGCACGGCGTACGACGCAAGGAGGACGGACGTCTCCGGCGGGCAGTATATCTCGTCCGATAGGATCGCGTTCTTAACCTGTGGGAGAGAAGTTTATGTCAGAACACAGTTAATGAGAGTCCTTTGGCCGATCCCACATCGATGTCCCGTGTCGCCTTGAACCAATAACCGGGGGCTGCGGGAGACCACGTAGGAGATGGTGAGACAATCTAGATACTTTCCTGAAGAATTGGAAGGAAGAGGAATGAAGGGAGCCTCCTTTAGTTAGCAAAGGGAAAGTATAGTAGCCCGTAGGCTAGTAGTAATGACAGGTCGATCTAGCGCCACATGTAGGTAGCACTATGGTATGATTGGTAGGCGCCAGATAAACTTGCAATAAAGTAAATTGACCTTTCCCTAATATCTCTTCGTAGATACCCGAACAATAAATTGTGAACCATTTTTCATTACTACAGAACGTACTGGATCACGATAGAAGTCGATTGAGTACGTTTCAATGTCTTTCGTTTCTGTTTTTAGGGTTCCGAACATCCGTTAAAGAACGGATCTCTTTTAGGATCTGTTGAGTATATAATTTTATTTCATGATAGAAATAGGTGATACTAAATTTATTAGTGTTGATTAGTCGATAAAAGAGCAGCACTTATATCATCTATGACATTTGACGTTGAGTTACTCTACAACTACATTGTTTATTCTGTACAATATACATTGTTTTTGTGCAAAATAGAAAATCTCTCTTTCATTTGAAAAATCCTAAACCTTAATAGGATCACTCGGGTGTCTGTCTACCCGTCGGTTGGTCTGTCTGTATTTACGTCTGGCACAACCAGTTTTCTCCGGATCTAGTAGACTGATTCTGTTGAAATTTGGTATACATAATTATGGACTTCTGTGACTTAAACACGGACGCGTTACGTAAATAAATATTTTTTAGAATGGAGTGTCACTTTGGGGGTCAAACTAGAAGATTAAAAAAAAAAAACGTTTTCAAACTGTATCGTGTGTGATTTACTTACTTACTTATGAAATGAAAAGGCTTACTATGAGGGTTTTTATTATTATTTTTTTCATAATTTTAAATTAAATAGTTTTGAAGTAATTCAAGAAATTAAGACGAAAAATGATCATTCCCCCTTATTTCTGAAACCACTGAGCCTAAAATTTTGATAAAACCATAAGAAGTCTATATTGTTAAAATAACATGTTAAAAAAATGAAATTGGTTCGGAACCCTTTGCACGCGAGTCCAACTCGTACTTGGCCAGTTATATTGATAAGAAATTCAATAAATGTATGTGGGTCAATGACCGTTATTGCATATTTATCTGGCGTCTACCATGCAGTACCTAAATATTTCTTTTAACAGTACAATAAGCTTACACAAAGATCTTGCTTACATCTGTAAAGCAAACTTAATAGAATAATTCTATATAGCAACCACTTATGTGTTTACCGACACAATAAATTATAGTTAATGCCTGAAGGGTCAGGGCTCCAACCCGCCATTACTTGGATTGTAGTGTTTAAGCCCTACTTCTCATTGTTGGACAAAGGCCTCCAACTATGTCTATATTCTTCGTAATTGGCTGCTTGTTGCTATTTCCGTGATGACTGAGGTACGGGAGGGTACGGTGGGTCAATCGCAAAGGTTACACGGCACGGTAGCAATTTGTGTGACCCCTTTCTCAGAGTCTCACACGCCATTTGGCAAATTAAATTGGTACCTTAGACTACAAAAAGGATGTTTTCACTTTGGTTGGAATTAATTCGGAATCGATGCGGGTCAATGCTTAAGGTGGAAGCGCCAGGGTAGCCCAAGAAATTCAAATATTTTTATGTTTTTATCTTAATAATTATAACCATTTTAATCATAAATATAGCCCTCTAAGTTCATGAAACCCTATTGAATGGTTATTTCAAGAAAAAGTCATTAAATAGGGCTTCATGAACTTTAGATAAATATGCGTTACGGCCGCGAATCGTATTTTGTTCAACATACAACTTCACACTGATCGGCAAATTGCAAAAGGCATAAAAATATTTAAATTTCGCGGGCTACTCTGGCGCTTCACCTTAATAAGTACCTATGTACTACTGTTGGAAGAAAAACAGGCTAATCGAGTTACCTAGAATACCTAGCCACTGGACTGAGTCACACAACGATTAGAGTTTGGACTTGCTACACTCTTATCAGTTCGAACTTATTATCTAGGTACCTAATTACTTTTGTGGATTTGTTCGTAAGAGTCACCGTAGCCCTGGAACGCAAAGAGCATTAGGAGGAACACAGATGGGTTTTAGTCAGTAAGAGTCTGATACTACCTTCCGCTCCGGAGAGCGGAAGCAGTTATTTGATGATTTCCTATTGAAAAAAGGTACCTAATTATGTTTCAATTGAAAATGATTCGGTCACCGGCTGGTGTGAATGTTGTCACATACTATTACCTGAATGAAAGGTTTATCAACACAAACATTTACCAACGTCGTCCAACTCATGTAAACTACCTGCCTGAAATAACAACAACAGCCAATCCGGTTACATGGACATTAAATTGAACAATAGATTACTTATCAATTCAGTAGTCTTTATATTTGTGTGTTTCAGTTGCTCTGTTAGCTTAGTCGTCGTAAGCACTTCCATGAGGTCTGAAGTTCGATTCCCTGGTCGTGCAAAGTGATATTTGGTTTTTCACATCCAGAATACAAGGTTTATAGGCTCGCCCACTACTCCATTGGAATTAAGCATCACTGGAGAATTGTGCGTGTACTAGAGGCAGCCAATACCAACCAAGAGGTATACCAATGCTTTGGCATCTGCGGAGAATACAGGATTGATGGGTTTGTTTCAATGTATTTTCATAGGTGATCTAAGAAATTTTCCTGGGCAGTAAACTACCTCGAGTTGACTTGTATGCATCCTACTCATCGTCGCGGTGAGAGATCGGAACAGTAGAGTTTTGGACGATAAGAGTCTAACCTCTCTTCACCTCAGACGAACGGACTCCAATTATCCATGATGATTTCCATCCCTTCAAAAAAAAGGGCAGTTAATAAACTATGATGTGTTATCTTACCTGAAGGTAGAACAGTTTGAGTGTGATCTCTTGTATAAGCTCGTCTGCCACATCTTCAGGGTAGAATTTGGCGCGGAACTTGAACTGCAGAGGGTTTTCTTTCTTCACGTCTTGTTGCATCACCTGGAACGTACAAACAACTTTAGGACAAGAGTTAAGTCATAGGTACGGCTACAAGGCCAGGGGGACGAAGTTGTTTCAGAGATTTAATTTAATGAATTTGTAAGAACTACAACGGTTTGTACATCACCGTTCACGTAGTTGTTGTTGGCAATTTTGTGTCAGTGCAATTTAAAATTATAGTCTAAGTAACTTTACATAAAAGGGCCAAATCCATAAAGGTGAACACAGATAAACTGCTCTTAGACTGGAAGATTCGGTATGCCAAAGTTAAGTCTCTGTCCGCCTTTTGAGGTTGATTAGGCTGCCTTGGAAGGCTAATTTTAAATGGGTAGCAATAAAACGAGTGACTGTAAATTACAATTTTAAGTGTCAAAATTAATTAATTTGGGTTATATAATTACTAAGTGAGCGACTGACTGTAAGTGACGAGAAATCAACAGAACAGTATCTTACAAACATTAATTTGAGTTACTTAAAATACAAAATAAGAAGCTTCATAATATTTTAGCGACTTAATATTTGTTTGAGTGTCAACGTTACGTCCTGCATTTTTTTTTAATATTTGGCAAATGTAACGTATTTTTATACTGAGCGGCAATTTATCTTAAATGAAGTGCTTCGAATACAAAAACCACTTTGAAAAATACACTAATAAGCAGAGTATAAGGAGCTCACAAAACCTAACCTAACCTAAAGTGATTCTATCTTAATATTGAAGTTGCCCTCTCTGTATTTCCAGTCGCTCACTTAGTAATGTAGTCGCTCGGATAAAATTTTAATATAATATGAAATGGATTAATCACAATCCACTTTTTGTAAGCTCGTTCTGGATTTTATTATTAATCAATATTCGTCGTTAGTTTAATTAATTTTTCGCTTACTCAAATTCATACCGCTCAAGTTATTAATACAGTATGTCATCATCAGCCGCAAAGCTTTTTTTTAATCGCTCGTTTTATAATTCCCCATTTTAAATGTTTTAAAGAGTAATACACTGCCCCCGTGGTCGAGTGGTTTTAGGCGTTTGCCTTGTGACCCAGTGGTCGTGGGTTCGATTCCCACGGGAAGCATACTTTGTTAAGTTGTTTCTAGTTTGGCTAGGACATTTCAGGCTTGAATCACCTGATTTCCTGATAAAAAGATGATTCCGTGCTTCGGAAGGCACGTATAAGCCGGTGGTCCCGGCCGCAAAATGGCAGTCGTCAAATTAACCCTGTCAGAGGCCCTTGAGGCGGTCTAGAAACTCTGACACTAGGGTTGTGTGGGGTCATTAGACCTTACTGCTCACACGATAAGAAGAATAAGAGTAATTAATTAAGCTGCATTTTTTCATTCATTTAATCATCGTAACAGAACAAGATCAAGGTGTAGAGAAGAACTTCTTTTATTTCGTCTTGCTGGATGACTGGCCCAAGATGACCTCTGCCATCGCGGGCCAGTCCACAGTCGACAAATGTGTGGAAAAGAGTAGGCTTTTGCCCAGTACTGGGCTTTAACGGGCTGATTAGATTAGAATGAATGAATCTTGCAGTCTCTGTGTATTCACCCTCTAACTAAGCACACAACACACACACACAAAGGGTAGATAAACTATGGTAGGAGCCAGATAACTTAGCAATAACGGTCATTGACCCACATACATTTACTAACTTTCTTAATAACAAAAATAGAAGTAAAGACATAAAGCTGTCCTGGATCGACTTCTGTCGTGATCCTTTACTTCTCTAGTAATGAAAAATTCATATTTTATTGTTCGGGTTTCTATGAAGGGATATTAGGGAAAGTTCAATGTACTTTATTGCAAGTTTATCTGGCGTCTACCATAGTACACGGTGAATCTTACCCATCTCGAGAACGGTAGCGACCCTGACTTCGTTGTGTGCCACGTAATCCAGGGGAAGCGTTAAAAAGGCAACAATTAATTACAATTCATCGCCATTTTCTGGCTTTATTCATACGTACTACTTTACTTTACTTTACAGGAAGTTATTTATTTAGCGTAATAACTAGATAGGTACACACTAAGTAATAAATTGTAATTAGATAATCGTTTTTATTCTTCTATTTAATAAATTAGCCATAAAAATGCTGTTACGATACGGAAGGACAACTAATTCAAGGCAAGCTTATTCTTAGCTTTTTCTCACGATTATAAAAACGTTATAATTATACAGTAACACTTTTTTGTGCTCATATTAGTTATTTAATAAACTGTGTATTATTAAATAAATAAGACAATCTGATCTTAATCTAGGTAGCGTCATCAACTATCTACTAATCTTTAACAGGGGCGTAGTTACCGCCGTATCGGCAGGGCCCCCGGACTACAAGGGCCCCGACGCCAGGACGCAAAGCTATACATTTAGTCCCACCGTCTCTTTTGTGACCTGCCAAGACAGTCCTTAGCTAGTAGGGCAAAAATTCGTAAAAATAAATGTTTACTTCATAATACCTATTAATTCTTATTATTTTTTTCCTAATTTATTCAAATATTGTGATTATTTGCAAGAATTAACACACAAAACTGCTCGCGAATTGTTATTCATAAACTCGCGAGATTGCATTCCTTAAAAGAGGGCCGCCCAATTTTTTTTGATACAGGGCCCCTTTGAGACTACGCCACTGATCTTTAAGTACTTAACCGACTGTGTCACATGGACAAGAGACGTTCCATGAACTACACCAATTAAAGTAGTTAGCTTAAATGCCGCTAAAGACATTCAGTCCCAATGCTGAGTCACAGAACAGAGATCTTTAACCGACATAGAGGCTGCGTTTACACCAAGAGATGTGCTAGGATGCGTAGCGTAGCGAGAAATGTGTTTGTGCAATAGAATCGTTTTATTTACCTAGCCTCGCTCAACATAAGCGATTCTTGCGCAGATACGGCTTAGTTGGTTTTAAAATGAGAATCACGTATGAACGGCTAGTCTTTTTTTTTTAATATATGTTTCATTAGTTAGACTATTTTCCTAATAATTTGATAGGATATATGAAAATTGTTATTCGTTCAACATAGTGTAATTAATTTCTAAAGTTATGTCTAACACGGACATAAAAACGACACTCGGACCAAAAGCGCCGCGTATTTTATTGTAATTTGCACTATCTCAAAGACAATTTAATTTCCTACATTTTGATATACGGCTATTTTTTTAAGTCGTAGAATAATAAGAAAAGTACAAAAATCTACAGAATTTTGGGTCGCGCGGTTGTGAAACGAGTGCGTGTTTTGTTCCTCCAAGGTCGCTGGCGTATGTCGTCGTCTTAACAAACATCCCTCGCTATGCATCCTCGCTCATCTCTTCTAGAAACACAGCCATAGGGTACCTAATGAAGTATCTCAGCTTACCAGAAGGGTGACCATACTGACCACCGTCTCAATAACTCATCCCATCAAACATGCCATACGAACTACAGCTATAATTGCCAATGAACCGTTTAAACAGCGTAGAACGAATTGTAAATGGGTACTCATTTTACACCCAGTTCTGCCCGTCCGTTTGAAGGTACTTTCCTAAGTGGGTTAATAGAATTTCATCGTTTAATATTTCTTTTAATGAAAGGTTAGTGACCGCTAAGGGACAGCTGTAAGTCATTGATGACAGGCCTGAAATTTATGAGGAGTTTCGTATCGTTGATTTTGCCCTCTATGTCTATGAACGGAAAATAATCGAAATTGGTCTTTTATTGCAGTGAAAAAAGCAGGGTTTTTATACAGAGTTATTTGTTAAACACTAACAACCTCTTAGGGGGTGAAAGTACACATGATTATAAACTACTTTTACTTTGAGTCCAACCCTGAAAAGTCGAAAAAAATATCAGCTGTTTCATACATTTTCATTGGCTAAATATTGCATATTGTATGAAACAGCTGATATTTCTTTCGAGTTTTCAGAGGATAACCCTGTTTAATAAATTTTTAATATTTCACTTTTCGCAATGACCAACCGATTGACGTATTGTGTACCAGAGTTCCCTTTCTATTAGTTCACTACTCTATAATCCAATAACGTACAGCTGTATGAACTACATAGGCCGCTATGCAATAACAAGTTAATACTATTGTTACTCTTGAACAACGCGAAACCGGAGCAACTCCTCCACTTTATGTAAAATACCGACAAATAGTAGAAAAATTAATTTCCCAAACATTTCGACGAAGTACTTAATAAAAATACACGTAAAAGAATTCCGGCACATCATAATAGCTGAGATCGTCGATAAGATACAGCGGGCGAGATATGAAACACGACCAGTACGTGTTAATCGCTAAGTAAATATTGCTACACTTTACACCCAATTGAAAACTATGGGAAATCGCTGATCGTGACGTGACCCAAGGTTTTTGGACGATAAGCTGTATGTTCACCTTATTAATTTACAAATTGGGTTAATACCGGAATTAATTGAGGAAAACTCTATGAATGAGCGAATACAATGTGTCAAGGAAATAACTCGGTTTGTGGGAAAAAGGAAATTGAAATAAGACACTATTGTGTGAACGAAAAAATGGGATAGTAAACATGGTGTTCGGAACTTTTGAAGTTCAAAACAATTCTCATCGAAAAATCTATGTAAATCTATGTACCTAAATAATAAAATGGCGGTTGGGGGCTAACTGGGCTAAGCCACAACGGTTCTATGCCCTTTCTGTTTGCCATCTACAATTATACATTCCTCAATGAAGGTATAAAAGTTGATATGGTAGCATGATATCTCTTAGTCATGTCAATTTAGAATGTTGCTACGTCAAGTGTTATTCAGCAAAAGAAGTTACGTTTTTAATCTTTTCCAAAGATAACACTATAATTAATGTTATTTTTCCAGACGTGACGTTAGTAACAACAACACCAAGTTAACATAACAAATACATAAGTAAGAATGTTTTCTAAATATGTATTATGTTTAACAATCTTTCAGGATTCGCACGTTCAGGTAAAACAAACTGTAAATTCTCATGATAAGGAACATTGTACTGGTGTTTGAACTTTGAAGTATCAACTCTCATAGTAACAATAATATAGTTTACAAGTGGGCAGCACGACACTCCATGACAAAACTGACGGCAGATTTCTTTGCTTCCTCATCATCATCATCATAACAATCAGCCGAAAGACGTCCACTGCTGAACATAGGCCTCCCCACGCGTTGCCACAACGACCAGTCCTGCGCGTCTCGCATCCATCGGCTACCCGCCACCTTCTTGGCTTGGCATTAAACTAATATCCTGTACATCAAAATAGAGTAGTAAAGTACCAGTTGATTTCTAGCCATAATAAAATTAAGTTTTATGAACAGTAAAGATATTTAATATCAGCATGACTGAGTCGGTTATCTCCATCTAATTCATGTCATGATGATGATTGCATTAATAAAATCGTAATCTGTCTCAGACTGAAAGGATTTCTGTGCTTTTAATCATTCTTCAGATATTTTGATTAAGCTATCAAACAATACTTTTAGGAAACAGTGTATTTGTGCTTTATGGAATGGCAAAATCAGTGGATCGATTTTGATAGGATTTTCTTAGATTTTGCATACACCCATTTGGATTTAAGCTTTGGTGGATGCTTACGATTTTACATGTAGATGAACCAGAGATAGTCTAGAGCCTAGTTTGTAGACTTTGAATGTTATTTAAAAATCCTAAAAAGCCAGTTTTTACGTGTGAGGAGCTCGTGGCTAGATAATAACAGCCGCACGGGTCGATCTTCAAGGTAAGCAACGCTTGCCAAAGTTGGTCTGTGGATGGGTGACCATCTTAGCATACCGAGTTTTCTCCGTGCCTCGGAAAGCACGTTAAGCCGTTGGTCCCTGCTGTCATTTGTATATCTTTGGCAGTCGTTACGGATAGTCAGAAGCCAGTTAATCTGACTCCAGTCATGCCATGAAGTACCGTGTTACCCAAATAATGGGTTGTGGAGGTCTGGTAGGCAGCCGCTCCGCGTAAAATATTGGTATTCAGCTAAATCCGGTTTGACTGGAAGCCGACCCCAATATAGTTGGGAAAAGTCTAGGCAGATGATGGACCGGTCGTTGTGGCATATGTCCAGCAGTGAACGTCTTTCGGCTGATTTATGATGATCATGATGTAGATGTAAAAGGCCATACTTCTCTATGGCCTTGCAATGATGAATTTGAAATAATTGCTACCGGGTTCAAAATCCAGAGAAGGGTAATGTTATTACCAAGTTGCTATTTTTCTAAAAACATATTTATTCAAATGAAAAAAGCTTGACCTTACTCATGTTTTTCGTAACTAATTATATAATACCGTTACAGTATAACCTTCAGTTGAATGCATAACATTATCAGTAAAAAAGTAGTAGTGCTAGTGAGGTATGTAACTACGTCTAAATAATATTTCTACAGTATTATTTTAATATTAACTTAGTTATAATTTTGCTTTTCGTGCTTAGCGCAAACAACTCTTTTTCATTATTTCTTCTATCTATCGCATAATATTGTACACTTCGTTCGTTACATTTGTGCATGTTCTATGATAAACAGTGTAACAATTGCAGAAAGACCAATAAATAAATCGAAATATCTTCATCAGGTCTTAAACTTCTTTTCGTTCCTAAACGCATTCCACAGATTTGCAGAATGACCGAACTGAATCGCCTGACTAAACGTAACGAATCGTCTCAGTTATGAATTGGTACTATTGAATTATGAACAAACGAGTATGATACTTATTGGATTACAAGTAATTTAATATGCTGTAACGAGGAATAGTACAGCTGCTACTATTACAGATGTAATAGAACTTGTAGAGCCCTTTGATAATGAAGCAGACATGTAAAACACCAATGAAGAATCTTAAAACGATGGTGAAGGTATCTTACTTAACTATGTTAAACAAAATTTTAAAGTTCACACAGTTTTGGCGTATGTAAATTTCGAAATTCATAGTAATACAGAATATAACTCAATAACACTTGATAAATCAGCCTTAAATAATATTGACGTAAGAATTGACGTCACGGACACTCACGATAATTCTACTCCTACAACACACTTGATACACCCAGATATAGCTTCTTCAAATTCAAGAGCATCGAGAACATTATTTTGATATAGCAGTACTACTTTATCTACTGTTTCTAGCTTAATCACCTAGGCCCTTTAGTAGTTCTAGAATGGTTTTCTACATTTCCTCTAGCTTCAAGACCTGGTCTTACCAGATCTTCGGCTCTGTCATAAGCAGCTTCTTCATCTTCTTCCTCGGGCGTCATTAGTTTCTTTACCGCAGATGATAGAACCTTGCCGGTTTTCTCCACAATCGATTCAGGCTTGCAACCACATACATTGTCAGTACAGATTTTGTCACAAAGTTCTTAAACGATGACCACCACTATTCAAACAAAGTTTTGCAAACTCGCTATAACATTCTAGTACTAATTTTACGTCATAATTTTTACGATGTAACTCCGGCTTGCAATTTGGAAACACATCAAGATAAAAATGTGGCAAAAATACTCTCAATGTCAAAGAGATGCGAACATTGCGAGAGGCCTCAATCGCCATCTGCCACGACACTTGAGTTAACGATGTCGGGCCGCTAAGATAGCTAAGCACAAGTGTGTATGCGTTCTAAGATCAGCGCCTCAGCGTTGTCTTAGAGGCTCGCGTTGAGCAACGAGCGTCGTGGGAGCGGCGAAAGTACGGTCGTCGACCCCGTCAATGATCGGCGCACAATCAGCTGTTCTTGTGCGCGAATACCGATGATAAAGATTGCATTGGTGTCAATCAATTTTAATGGAATGTTTGGATTGTCGCAGGGGCGGTGTCAGATCAATAAAACTCACTCAATCCAGCACCATGTTTATGGTGCAAATATTTGATGTGTGCTGATGGAAAAGCGTTGCTTTCTGTTCAGCCGCATATTTCGAAATGACATATCAAATTCCTCAGAGGAATGTTTTCCATGGGAAAACGAAAAAGTTTAATAAAGGAAGAAGCTGATATAGCGTGAATTCTCCGCAAACGCGATGCGTACGTGATTACATCAACGACAGATTGGAAACGAAAGCGGCTCTAAGATACTCCTCAAACGGAGCGGTGTTGTGTGCGAGCATAAGGAAAATTTTGTGAAAATTGGTTGCGTCAACGTTGATGAAGTCACAACATGTACCCATATGATAATAGGATCGGCAAATTACGATTATGAATTCTTACTACTGATTCCTCAAGAGAACTTTAATTGTGCGGTTACAGTACAAGGAAAAGTCATAGAATATGGAAAAATAAAGTCGGGGATTTTATGAATAAGGTCTAATCATGAATGCATTCGCGCACGCATCTCTGTGTCATCCAATAGGCGAGGTGTGGGACAGAGATGACCAAGCCGTTGTCTCTGTCTAACATAACCCAGTTCGCGGACGACGCCATGGCCCGCCACCTTGCTCGACCCTTCTCTCAAGTGTTGCATTGGCACAATTGCGTTCATTAAGAGGAAATTCTTTAATGTGGCTTTTGGCCAGAATTTTGACTTTCCTTGATGTGAAACGGTGATATACTTATAAAAATAAACGTATCGTTAACGAGGGAAAACCCTATTGGAAATAACCAGAAGTGCAAACATTTTTGGCAAGTTATAGTGTGCTTACTCAGTTGTGCTAACTTTATATTTTGGCCCAATGAATATTGATTAAATGAAACAGCTGCAACATATAAACGTGGTAAACATGGCCGAACTCGATACCACGTGAAGTTCACAGCTCGCCCCAAGTACACGTCGACCGCAAATCGGGTTCTCTATACACCGCGTATGACACCCGAGACTATTGTTATGCATTAAGGAGACAGGCAAGGTCGTCTACAGATGCCGTCATGGCACTTTCACCCGTCTGCCGTACTTTATAGAAAACCTCGTTAACCTACTATAAGAAGTCATCGAAACCATGTCTGAGGAAATTATTTGATGTAACTCAGACGTGTCATCCATCAGTTTGTGAATAAACTTTAGCATTGTTAAATTTTGCATAATGAACACCTGTTTAACGTAGTCAAGGGCATGGCAATTGTATGGTGGATAGTCGTGATGATGGCACCTGGTGCTGGCATTCGGCGTGGGAACGAGGTCACGCGGGCGCAATGTTGCGCTTGGCTGACCGCGCTTCATGTACGTTTGAACCTGTCGACTGTAGCCCCGAGATAATTACAAACACACTTTTTAAGTACCCACAAGTATTACTAACTACTATAGTAAAGTACAAAATTCTGGCCAAAGTCAAAGGAATTCCGCCGACAAGTGTAAAGAAAGTGGGCAAGCAATGTCGGCGACCGGTCGAAACGGAACTTCACGAGTTAGCAACACCGGCTGACCTAGCAACGTGTCAGCGTTGATGTATGAGAGAAGATGATGACGAACAAACGAATACCGACACGAAAGGAATTTCTGAACAGAAGTCAGAGGTAAGGTAGGAAATGAGGCTACAAATAAACTAAGGCATAAGATGGTAAGGTCATAATGAGAAAATGACGACGACGAACACCGGAATATAGAAATGTTAGGATTATTTAAACAGAATTCATTACAGATTCTGAATAAAATAAATAAACTAAGGAATAAAAAGAAAGATTTCAGAAGGCAAAGGTCAAAAGACCACCAGCATACCCTTCGAGTACGTGCTTGCTACCTCATTCTCACACAAAACACGTTCCTACACTCACAACCTTCTCAAAGAATAGTTGACTTAAGTGTCTGGCCAGTGGCCACTTCAACAACACTATCGCAAGACTTATCAGAACTCAACACACACCTACAACTCAGGCATAACACAACCGATTGCCAAAATGTCTTCTGAATTTGCAACGATATTCTTCAAGGTTAAGTCTTTAGGAAGGATTAAGTAATCGTTGGATTCTAGGCTCTCTTCAGTATCTATGATAACATTCCGGCGACGCTCGGCGTTGCGTCGTGTCGTGTCATGACGCAACGTCTGCGTCACTACCACAGGGATGGCACCTGCCTACCTAATCAGTCTTAATGGACATTCACTATGAGATATCACACAGCAAATAAAATTCATACCTATAACTCTGAAATTATCTTGGGTGTGTGGACGATTTCTTACAAGACTCAAAATGATTGAATATTCTAAAGAGAAGGGATTTGAAGAACAGGGTTGACCAGTTTTAAATACTGGCTAGAGCCAAGAGAGGTCGCACAAACCTCGATTTCAGAACCCAATGACATACTGCTGAAGGCAGCCCTAAAGATATCGGGGCCATGTCTCATACGCGACGATAATCATAATGATCGGGTGCGACAAAAAGTAGCATTCCTGGCACGTCGAGAACGAGATCGCGTGCCGTGGACGTAAGTCATGCTGTGAGAAATACAATCTTTACAATTAACTCATATATTAATTATTAGATAAAGAATCAACAGCCATGATAGAAAAGCAATATCCAAAAGATGTTTAAGAGAAAAAAACTCAAGTGAAAAAACACTTCGACAATCGCAAAATAATGTCATGTAAGTGACTAGATAAATAGACAATGTTTATTTTAAAAATCTGTGTTACTACGTGACACACATGAGATAATTGTAAAGACTAACAATGAACAATTTATTTTAATGATGCGTAATGGGCAACGAAAATACTGCAGTGTCTCATTGCAAGCTTCGTTTGCTCCCACAACGACTGTTTAATGACGAAATGATATCAGAATAAAGGTTTCATTATGATAATTTAAAAATTTTGATTGCTCTTAGAAAGCGAATTGCGAACAGCAAACTGTAGATTATAATATATCTGATGAATCTTATTTGCATACAGGTAGAATTTGGAACAATCTGTAAGTAGACTCGTTTTTTTGTTTGAGAATGATCTCACCGCCATGTGGAATTGGTAGACATTGTAGACCAATTGTTAAAACAAATAAAGTCACATTGGATGACTTCGAACAGAATGATTCAGTGTCACACAAGTAATTTGGACTACTCAGAAATCACAATGCGCATGAGTAACATACAAATATAAAAGGAAATATGAAGTAGGTACTTAAATTCACCTATTTCAGTGCAATAAAATACGATAACGAGGGATGCGATAAAACCAATCGTTATAAACGGAGCTGAGAATAAGTAGGCAGGTAAGAGAACTGCATTACCCATACATATAGTTCGAGTATAGAACAATAACTTGGCAACTTGACGGCACTCATATTTAATGGTGAACATTAAATTCAACGTTATTGCTGCATGCATTACTTCTTGAGCATCTCGTGTTCTCCATACTTCACAGAGCAATAAAGACTACACGTGACAGTTTATAGAATAGTTATACTTGCTGTAATATTAACCAATCAAATTCAAGCATTTTGAACACTTGACCACCTCTCAGTACGACGACGAGTACTTGATTCAATCCTTTAACATTACTAAGACGAAGGCACACCAGGCAGGCGTCCGACCGTGCCATTTTACCTATGAGAACCGGAATCTGACACATGAATGACTATAGCATACACATACAACACGAGACAGATGGGTGATATAAATGAAGATACCGATGACTAACCCGACGTGTGGGAGGCTTTGTATACAATATCTATGCAAGCTATAAAGTACCTACAAAATGGAATGCGCGTTCAATCTGATCAAATATTGGCAAGTGTAAACAATGTGCAAGAACGATTTCCGATAAAAATGCAATGATAGACTCGGCGATTTAAATAATAAGCCGGAAGAACTTGAGCTATTATTTATCATTAAACTCATTAGAATTCAATTAGATCGTTAATAACGACTCACATTTAAAATTGCTACTATTAAGTTTGCTATCAGATAGGTTTCATGAGAAACACTCGATAGAGATCAAATAATCGATGGCAGATAGAAGATTTTGATAAGACTATAATTAAATTTAGCTATCCACACAACTGTATATGATTATGAAGACTTTATGTAACCAGAGATAAAAGAAAAATAATTTAATGTGAGGTGTGCGCCTAATAAGTTATTACGGATATAAGTGCAAGGAGATATTTTATAAAAGTCTATAAATGACAAAATCCAGACATGGACAGTACTGAAACAGACATTGATGGCATAATAATGTTATTTCAGCCGAAGTATGAGCAATAAATTGTATAGTTTCAATTTAACTGAAAATATATTAATCAAAATTACTTCCTTCATAAACTCAACCTGTAGAATTCTCAGTACAATCAGTTTCTAGTACCGAAGAACTATCGTGAGTAATGATTTTGGAATTTGTTTAATTAATACTGTTCGGAGTATCAAAGTTATCAAGCAGCGTTTAGTCACAGCGACTCGCGCCGGAAGCCAACAGATGAATCAACACGACCATGCAAATATGTTCAAATTAAGTATTTAGCATTGTTTGAAATAAAATACAGATGGAATATGAGAGTTTAACGTTACAACTCAAAGTGATACGTACCAAGAACAAGTGTGGCTTTGAAAACGACTTAAACGAAAAGCATGAAATAAGTAAGTAAACATAGTTTTTTAATAATATTACAAGTAAAACAAGTTGTCAGAACAATAGAAAGCGAAAGGTATAAGTTTCTTTACACATCCAGCAAGATACACAATGCCTCAACAGGAAAACTTGAGGAAACATGCAGTACTTATTAGTTATTTTCCTACTAAGCTCTATATTTTAATACCCTCAGCACAAGTAATATATGGGGGTGACATCATGACGCCGTCATCATCATAAACATCTTGAGTCATTTATTGAGGCATGTTATGAAGAGTGTTGATGAAAATTAACAAGACGCTAAAGAAGATAAGATTACAGTTTATTTTAATAGGCTTAATGGAGATGGGTACAATTAACACAATAAAGCAGTTTTTGAAGATGCTAAAGTTGTAACAGCAAAACGAACCTTGGCAGTTGATACTGACGATACAGACAGAAACGAATTTATGTATTCTACAATCCAGGGAAAGAATAAGGCTAAGAGGCTTAGTAACAACATATACCCTAGAAGACACCATACGAAGGGTGGGGACGTAAATGTGTCGAGTAGAAAAGCGATTGCCACACAATGATTATCACATGTCGCACGAGGCCGCAGGTACCGGTTACGTCAGTGCGATACACGACATGTATTATAATATAGTATGAGCCTACGAGTATGTGAGACCGCTGCGTAACAGCGGGAACCCTTAAACAGTGTGACTTGTCCAGGTAAACCTAGGTTGTAGCATTAGGTTGATATAATGGCTTATTTGAGAGGTTTACTCTTTTAGAAAACAATTATTCATTAAGGATTATGCAGAATCATGCAATTCAAGGCAGTTCTAGCAATTGTATTAAAGCTTAAGGAGATCGATCAGAAGAAGACAAGCTTCGAGCCATAATAGTTAGAAGTGCCCTTGAGTTACTCGGCTTCCATGGTAACAATCGATCGATCCAAAGGCTTATAGTCAACTTTGTTCTGATTTACACACCCTGTGATTCTAGATGCTTTGGCAAACAGAAAAACTTGAGCTAGCTTTCCCGCGCATATAATAGGATAGAGTTCGCAGCGTTTGTTGGCAACTGATATTAAGTTGTCACTTCTTGCATACTGTTGCAGTCTTTTATCTAGCACGTTGCATGATGTGGTTGTTTTGAAACAGTTTCAACATTAAGATTAACTAATGATGATACCTCATTGATGTAACTTGTGTTTTGAGATTGTTATCATAGGCCATTTCTGACGACAATATGATTATTTTGTTTATTTTTTGCCTTTATAATAGATTCATTCATATGAGTGTTTTCTTGCTCGCAAAGCTGTCAAAGGAAGTGTACGATATTATTATTACTGAATATGAAATAAATGAACCAAGCTGAGGCCAAGGATGTCTCCATGGCCAGATATAATATTGTGATGAGCTCAATAAAAAAATGTTGTCATTTGAATAACTAGTTTTAACTCGAATGTTCAGTTTCTTATTCAAAAAGCTTTTAATTATAATAATTATAGTATTAACAAACATTCCAATGATGATGAACAAATATTAAAAATTAAAAGTAGCAAGATCTAAGAAATGTACAAAATTACATTTCAGTCTTCTTTTGCAACTAAATATTAGAAATTATAAATCATTGATGGCCGTTAATTTGCTTTCAAACTAGTCGTACAACTGCCGCTTTTGGAATGAGCACTCGTAACTCGAAGAGAAATGCAAATGAATTGAACAGCCAACTTTTAAAACAAAATTGTTTCAATTTTAAAACATTATTGGCAAGGTTTTATTAAAGAAATACGGTATGCAAAACAGTATTACGGAATTAAGTAGTTAATAAATTCTTGATGCTAGCCAATCCGGAGCCAACACGGCACGCGAAATATCGATATACTCGGGCAAAAAAAAACCCAATGATGGCGGGAAATAGAGATTTGTTATCGAAACTATTTTGGGATATTGTGACTATAATATCAGCGTCATTTACATTACCAAAAGTTGGCGGCTGCCTCGCACATGTATCAATTATAGTCAGGATCCGATAACCTCGCTATTGCGAGCTTCCGACCATCATGAGTCATACTGCCTCGCTTGCCTACAGCCTGTGAGTCCTTGTGGGAATATCCAACCGTTTTTAGAACAATGCTTCTGAATTACATCATAGTTTATGACAAAGCTTCAACGAATTTTCTTGACTAAGCCACATGTGCGAAGCGATATTGAAAATTATTATAAAATGCTAGTTACTCTACTTCCAATACAAATTTATGTCGTACTTTCTACCATTTCATCTTACATCATCTTTTCGTCTTAAACAATCGATTTCAGGCTGCATATCGGCGAAAATTCTATCACGCTTCTACAAGACCCTGATCAGAAATAGAGTCCAATTAATTGTCCTTTTTTACGCGTACCAGGCATTTATTCTACCTGTTTGGTTGAATGGAAAGTCGTTTGCTCACGTTCCACTGACTCACACCTCTTTGGTTATGGAATATTAGATGTAGGTGTACACCAACAATCGCTCGCAATAAGCATTAAAGGTCGATAGCAATAATATATTGATGTTATGTTCCGCTCGTACTTTATTCCCAGTTTTATGGCTTTCAATTGTAAAAAATCCTTTATAGCTTATTTCCACATCTGCAAAATGAATCTTAGCATAGCTATCTTCAATGCTACATCAATCCTGTCAGACACTTAACCAATATTTCATTACATACAATTCCAAGATTTCTATTGCCATGACAAGTATTTGCTGCAATTACATAGTTTTAGTCAGGTTTTCTTTCTGCCAACAGTGAAAACCGCTAATGTTGGCTAAACGACTGGTCCCCGTCACACATGTTAAGATGACCGTATGACAGAGAGGGATAGCCACACATACATCTGTTTACATTGCTGACCGTGTGCATAGGAGAAATTAGCGACACGCAGCCGTTCAAGCGAAAGGTTTGTAAATGTGATTGAGGTAAGTGAGGCCGAGTGTCCATTGAGTCGTATCGTCAACTGCGGATAATTGAATGAGACCGACTATTTAAATCATAAACGTGGATGTTGTAAAATTGAAATATTTAACCCACTTGCGTGTCCGAAATCCTAATTTTCTCTACATATGGTGCCAGCCATATGCGTGCCAAAGTTCATGGTGCCAAGCTTTTATGGAGACGGGACATGCTATAACAATGCAAATAGCAATGCAGATTTTGCGTCGCCCTTGTGCCGAAGGACATAAGGCTTCGGAACATAAATTACAGAAGGAGGTCGAGAATTTTGCCTACATTCCAGACACTGGTTCTTGCGCTGCATAATGATGGGGCTATAGATAAGTAAGATTAACTGAATGGATGTTTAAGAAAATTCTTGTAGCCTTGAAGAAGGCAGACGGGGAAGACAGGATGCGGGAGCTTGCAACTTTGGCAAATCAGTGTAAATTCCGACAATTCCAGGTACACATACTTCTGCAACCATGGTTGTAACGACATACAAATGTCCTTTAGATCCCATCTTCTCTCAATAATGTACAAGATTAAATGAGTCTTCTACTAACGATTAGAGTTGAGTTCAGTGGCCAGTATTCCTAAACATTATTTATCAACACGCCAACTATCGGCGCGACAGTTCGGTTTATCAAACATTGTGTCTGAATGAGGTTGTTTACATACAGGCACGTGGGATGTCGGATAATGACCGGATACAGGACGGTCGAAGATTTTGGTAGTGGGACGAGTCGGGCCTTTGAACGGAGATAAATTGCCGACGGTCAATCTGAGATATTGATTTAAAAGTACTGAAGGCGTTTGGAATTACGGCGCGTGAAAACGATAATTCTGTCTCTCATGTTATTAACATATCTAGAGTACATAAATCTGGATTTCTTTCCAAATCAGAGAACATGGTTGATGAAATATTACAAATACTTGAAAGTACAGGTGAATTATTACGAAAACGTTATCCATAAGGAAATGATTAATTCTTAAAGACTGATATTGTATCATAATAATCCTCTATTATTAGAAGAGTTATTATTCATAAATGACTCCTCGAATTATGTGTGATACTTGAAGAATTTGACGAGGCTCGGTCTTAACAAAAACTTTATGAAAGTTGGGAAAATAATAACCGGGTAGTCAATACTTATTAGTTGGTGTAATCTTATCTGAAAGCATGTAAAGCTAATAGCATAGTGATAAAGGGCGCTCCTAATTCCGGCTAGAAATAAAATAGAAACATGTTGACAAAGAAAAAACAAACGCAAATTAATTTTATAACAGAGGTGAAATGAGGATAGAGGTGTACAATAGAATCATGCTGTATCAACGAACGATGATAACCTTGCAGTTTTGAGAGCTGCAGGCAGCAAAAACTAGAGTTCTTTGAACGTGGATCGATTCAACGGTAGATTCAAAGGCATCAAATTGTCTACTGAATATTCCATCCATGCCATTACTAAACACTTATGAACGAAAAGAAAGTAATATGACCTCTTTGCATAATTATTCATGATTTATAGAGTTGTGCACTTAAAATCAACCAGTCGACCTTACTGATAAAATACGTAGGCTCTGTAACGATATATTCGGTAATGTTGAGCACACGTTGGCATTGCAATACGGGGTCAGTGTCGCGCAGAGGATAAGGGTAAAGGAAAACCATTTCACGGAATCGTTTGTTTGTGGCACAGCATGACGGAAACGTGTCTCGAATCAATGAGAATTGAACGTCGCCAAGGCAGGCGAAAGGAAATGGACGTTTAAGTGCACATCGACCGAAGACTATTTGGAGAACATAATTTTAAATTCGATGCAATTAAAATGATGATCGCGGCATCGGTATTCATCAAAGAGATAGTTAATAAAAAGAGAAATATAAATTTATCGAGCGAGTATCTCACAAATAACTAGAGAAACAAAATAAGAGAAAAAACGAACTTGAACTTGTTAGGCGCACTGGTTGTTCTAAAAATAATCGTTACATAGCATTTGGTTCGCGGTGGGCAATCAATTTATACGTTAATGCAGTATCCAAGAACATTAGTGATGGTTTTGCAACGCAAACAAACGCAGATTCATCTGTAATGTATGTAAACGGAGCGACAGATTCAAACGAACGATCCTACCGCTAGATTTCACGGCAAAAGTTTAATATTGTTGATATTTGCAAATAAATATTGACAAACTATTTGTGAATCTGTTACCGCTACTACGACACAGCGAATCTTGTTTCTATTATGACCACATTCATTATGACTTCGTTATATAATACTAATAACTAATCAGGTTGCATTATAATGAAACTGTTGACTAATGGATGAGTCTTCAATCCTTTGACTAACTTCGGCTTCTAGCACGCTTATTTTCTTCCTATATTCTCAGATTGCTTTTGAAAATTTACACATTTAATATCAAAGGTCATTCCGGGATCATTCCAAACTGATACAGAACTAGCTACTAACCTTTTTATAGAGTTTGATCCAGGTGAGGTCGCCTTTAGAGTCGGTGTACTGGAGTCCGAAGAACCAGACCTCTCGCAGGCCGATGGTCTTGACGACCTGGTCAAACAGCTGTTTGCCGGTCGTCGTCTGCTGGATCGCGAACTCCAGCTCCGCGTCCATCGTCGTCACACGGACGTTCATCTGGAAATAGAGGTAACACGGTTAATGTATTATGCTTTAAATGTGATGTAAGCTCGTGCATTATGCGGAAACGATAATTGAACAACTTCGATCCTAGTGGAGAAGAGAGGAGAGACTGAGCGAGGGAAGGAGAAGATTTACTGGATATCTACCATTTAAAGAACATCGATCAAATATAGGTTTCGAAGATATAAAAACCAACAGCTAATTCAAGTGATACAATAATTTAGGAGACCCTTTGATGATCGACCTATCTCCTAAAAAAGACCTTGAGAGATTTACAATTTAATCATTATTACTCTCATGAATGTGCATCAATATTAATTTACGCGCGAATCGCACATATTTGGCATATTTATGCAACTCTAACGCGAGTAAGCAACGCTTCGGAGAAATGTTTAATCTGATGGGAGATTTCTCCAAACATGCATTAATTCTTAATTACTGCTTTATAGGTTTTAATATGTACTTGATTTGTTGTTTTCATATTTTATAAACGGATACGTTCGCCCTTATTCCGACGTAAAAGACCTGAAGTGTCAGATCGAATATGGCAAAGAAAACAGTGGAACGGATATAAACGGCATTGTATAAAACAGATGTGTGCCAACCGACTTGTTGTTATACCTACAGAGCTAATAGTGCGTATAATGGAACAAACAACCTTTAGCTAACTTGATATATCGAACAGACGATATTGAAAATTATAAGTAGCTAAAAAGGTCTAGATGGAATCAATTTGTGTAAGTGCTAAGGAGCGTATAGTAACGATACTTTAGATTGATTTTGGTGGAAGGCTCGACGGAGACCAAAAAATTCGCCTAAGTAATATTGAATTTACAATTCAAATACTTTGCCAAAATGTATCGCTAATACCCGTGTGTGACAATGCGAATAATAAAGTGTTTACTGGCACAAGTTGATTGACTTAATAATGGCTAGGTAGGTCCTACATTTTATCTGGTTTACCTTCAAATTTTATTAATTCCGTTGATAATTTTACAACGTTTAAGTAATTTTGGCTATAGTCTCGAATATAACTACAAGGCGTTATTTATCTGGAAATACGTATTTACGTTATAATATAATATACCCCACTAGATAAGGTCAGGTGTTCGATCACTATTAAAGTTCTTTATGAGTCATCGAAGGGTCAGATGCGTTTATTAAATATATCACCAGATAAGATCACCAGATGCACTTATGACAACAAATTACTCATCTGGATCAGTTACAAACAAAGAACAAGGAATATTAACCTAAAACAGCGATACATCTAAAGATAAAAAGCAAAGAAAAGAACTAGATAAAAAATCAAACCACACCGCAATAAAGTTTCATTCATAGAAGCTGATATAAACAAAAATAATGGAATCATAACAGGAATAGCAGAAACGTAAACGATTCTATCTAACAGCGTACAGTTGGTGGCATGCCAAGCGGATGCGATCTTCCGGGGCGATTATGTCATGGTATTACTTCAACTGTCGTTCTCTATCAACGTCCTTTTATGACATGTTTACTCGTAAGTGTAGTTCGATACTTTACTTTTATGGGAACGATTGAAAGAGGGATATTACTTGAGAGCTTTACTTGGTGCTATGGTGCTACAGAAAATCATCATCATCTGCCTAGCCTTTTCCCAACTATATTGGGTCGGCTTCCAGTCAAACCGGATTCAGCTGAATAACCGTGTTTTACGAGGAGCGGCTGCCTACCAGACCTCCACAACCCATTAACTGGGTAACACGGTACTTCTTGGCAAGACTGGAGTCAGATTTACTGGCTTCTGACAATCAGTAACGACTGCCAAAGATCTACTAATGACAGCCGGGATCAACGGCTTAACGTGCTTTCCGAGGCACGGAGGAAACTCGGTATTGGTGCTACAGAAAATAATAAATATAAACTCATTTTTGACCTGAGCTGGTGGCTCATTGATCATAATCGGTTGAACAAGAAAACTTATCACAAAAACGACAAGGATTCAGGAGATGGCCAACAGTTTTGATCCAAACCGGCCTAAAGATTTTCTGTTTTACTTAAGTTATGCACGTTGCGGTTGGCAATTCCACGAATAAATTTTACATTCTAGTCAAACGAAGATTTTTAAAGGTTTTCACGAAACAATTTTAGACAAACATCAATAAACCATATTCAAATGAAAATTCAAGTAAACGATCGCAGTTCACGCAAATGAAATTGCTAAACAAATAGTTTCTATTTATTTTGCAATTTCTCAGAAGCCGCTACAATATTTTTCATAATTGCCAAGGTCTTCGTTTCCTAGAAATTCTGCATTTATCCACTTCATAGACAGCTGGAAAGGGGACAGGCAGAACAATGGACGAGAATGACGTGACCGTGGAACACATCGGTACAAAATAGCTAGTATGTATAGGGAACTCCTTCTCTGATCTAGATTTTTAGTATGTCTTCTAATCCTCATTAAACGAAGGGTTTTCCGACGATGTTTTAGTCAGAGAAAGCCAAACAAAGAGGTAAGGATGTACCGAAGATAAGGAACCTTCTAATTGGGAGAACCATGCCCGTAAATAAGACACATGATTAAATTTAAAAAAAAAACACGCAATTGCTTGAGTTGATTAAAGGAAAATCTACGTCAAAACTCCGCATAACGTACGAGCGCATACATATTTATAATTGAAAGCAAGCTATAAAGATATAAAGTTATAAATAAACTCAGTACAAAAATAGACTAAATTGCCAGAGCTAAAGCATTCGCAGTAGCCGATGACTCTACATCGGATCCTAGTAATGAAAACATGATTACACTAACAATGCTAGCTACGGACGGAGATACTATCTGCAAAGTGGTAACAATGGATGTACACAGACTACACACCATTCATTCATATTATAGTTCTAAGCACGATAGTTATGGGATGGCACGAGATTTTAATAGTATCGATAATTTTATAGCGGTTGACGCCTCGATGGCAAACCATTCTAATTTTGTATTCGATGCTAACCCAGAACCAGTTCAAGATTAATGTTCAGATTTAAATTTAAATGTTAGACCGTACAAGTAAGAATGAATTAAAGTTTAACTATTTATCGTCCACTTAGGTACAAATCATGACTTAACCTAGATAATAAAATATATTGAATTGATAATTTCATGTTATCTTTAATCGATTTTTAAGTACATGACATCATAAATAAATACGTGAGTGAAGGTCAAAGTTCAAAGAGCTGAAGACCGGAATATAATCAGAAAGCGCAGCTTGGCGCCGCGCCAGCACAGAACATAAACAGCAAATAAAAAGCAGCCAACCAGGATCTCTCATGTTTACGTTCATGAGTGGGAAACCTTGTTACCACTGAATTTATACTTTCGTTATTTTATTGCTATTTAGTATTTTTACGTCCAAGTTTATTTGAAGATGCTGTCATATTTTTCATGATCCTACTTTATTTAATAACTAATAGCCGTCGATAACGATACTTTTAAAAGCAGCCTTATTTCTAGGCTCTGTATTATTCAACCTCGGTTATTCTCGTCTTCCCCTATAATTCATAGCTTATCAACTAGCCCGCATGGTTGATTATTTAAAATTAAACCAACCTCGCCTATTCACCACTAATAAGGTTAAGGAAAGGACAATGATAGCGTTCATAAAAATAACTTGGTTGTTCTCAATGTCGTTAATTTAAAGTGAACTAGTTTTTTCTGTGAAATGTATGTAAATGTGATCGGTGTAAAGTCGCGACTTTGCTCTACAAATGGTGCATATTTTACACGCTTGGAGAGGATTTCTAGACAATTCGTCATCATTATGTCAACACTTGTTTTTATCTGTTCTTGTATGTTCAGTAAATCCTGGCTAAAGCACAAAATATATGAGCTGTGTGCAGTGAAGTAGAAATAAACTGAAGCATACATCTGACCAACTCCAAAATTAAATGAAGAGGCTAAAATAAGATATATCTCGATGTTTAGTACCGAGAGACTGATCAAGTGTTACTTTTGTAGTATGATGTAACTCAAAAAGGTTTACGTAAAGAAAAAAAAGTTAGAAGGTCATCTGTCAATTTTAAATATTTCCTCTACCACAAACCAAGTTAATAAACCTGTTTTATTCATAATTTTAAATAAAATGGGGACACGAGCGTACGAGTAAAGTTATACGTTCACAGATGCGTAACTAAAAGCTAATGAACGTACGACACGGCATCAATGTCACATGCTGATGGTTCTACAGTTTTGGAAGTTACACTATATCGACGAAACCGCCACATGCATGGCAACGGAAACAGCCGAGACAAGTCCCGATAGACGAATATAATTGCTTCCGATCGGTGTAAAACCTGTCGATTTAGCGGATAGAGTCCCAAAATATCTGGTTTACAGTTCTGTAACATAGATAGTCGATGACTTGATATATAAATCTAAGCAAAGCCTGAATCTAAACAAAATTATGGCACACTTTCTAACGAACGGAATTTGGGCTACCTTTTTTGGAAAGTCAAAATTATAGGCATTCCGCGAGCAAGGACGGCGACGATGATAATGAAGTAGCTAATAATGCAGCTGAGTCACCAGGACGAGATTGAGAAACTAACGCGAGATAAGAAGCCGGTGTTGGGACTACATCGTTATCGCCTGTGTAAACGACGGATGTTTGTATAAGCTACGACCAATTTGCTCGCTTTGCTTTGCACGCGAAACTTGCCTTCAAGAAAGTGAGCATGTAATTTCTTAGATCAATTATTATTATGAAGAAACATATGCTGGAGAGTGAGTTTATTTTTTGTTTAGAAGTGATGCTCATGATAAGAAAGATATTAATAACGATGCAAGAACTTAAGCTGAAGACGTTTCGCCGAAAGTCAGTCACAAAATACGTTAAGCATCTTGATAAAGAAACCCGTTTCAAACTCTCGCGTGTTGGCTATTAGTAAAGAGCTATAGACTCTATGAGATGCGCCATTAGTTGGCTTAATGTACGACCATTACCCGATTAGAAAATCTTGAATAATGGAGGACATAAACCACCAATAAGCAGTGGAAATGA
Organism: Lacanobia oleracea; assembly: GCA_950371165.1. Classification (NCBI taxonomy): domain Eukaryota; kingdom Metazoa; phylum Arthropoda; class Insecta; order Lepidoptera; family Noctuidae; genus Lacanobia; species Lacanobia oleracea. The sequence continues at coordinate 2,191,741 of OX493387.1, forward strand.
TTTCGTATTATAATCACAGTCCCTGTTAGTGTGTCATGCGGCAGGAAAAACGACCGCTTAGCAGGAACTACAAACTGACAACAATTTTTAAGTGATTTTATAATAATATTCGTCATGGATGTACCATGTTTATATTTGGAAAATGAGTCATATTAAGTTGTTTAGCTTGTGAGGTCAGTGTTACATTGAATAAGGGTACGGATTTGAATGCAAATCCTTTTATAAATGATTTTATAGCAATAAATTTAATACTGTTTGAAGTAAGTATTGTAAACGTACATGTATTACATGTTTCCATTTTCCTTTCGTGACACTAATACGAGTTGTTGAGTGAATCGATACTTTAAAGGCCATGTTGGGCAGTAATCACGTATTAACTGTAAATCCAGTCGCATGTCAAGGAAATCCTACCATATTCCGATAATTTCTTATTATCCTATGAATTGTTTGAGCTAGAAAAGCCTATGTCTAGCAGTGGGAGTCTTTCGGTTATGATGATTTATTTATTTATTACAGGTTAACCATCAGCTTATGTATACAGCGTTTCTTATGAATAAGCAACAAAAGAATTAGACTTATACAGTCGCCAATAATAGGTCAACCAACATTGATGATGATGATATATTTTTTGAGTTTCCCATTGCTGTGCCTGTGACAACACAATTATTTGATAAATTAGCTTATCGTCCATATACACTACAGTTATCCATTTGAATGGCTACAACTTCGCGGAATGGCAATCACATACGATCATCTTTTACGATCAAAAAGTTAAATGGAAATCTATCATAAACAATGACAAAGGAAACTCTATCATCGTAATCAAGTGTCTAGTTTTCGCATTTTTGCGAAGATTTCGATCTATAAACATGATTTCTACCTTAATATTTTGAATAACAGTCTTTACTCCTGAGCCGACATTCGGTGGTCATGACCGCATCTCTACAAACTAGGGAGACATGACATCATCTAAATACACAACTAACACAAGTAACGTATTATAGACAGTGCTATGATAAATGTGAACGCGTATGGCAACCGTATGTGCTGCGGATTCTATAAATAGGAATACAAGCGAAGGATTGAATAATGCTTAGAAGACGCTTATTATATTTATACCTTAGTTGGAAGTTTTAAAGGTCGCGTTGCCTCGACTATTTATCCTTTTTTTGTGTGTTGGCAATTCGCAGTCTGCATCAAGATTGAATTGATTCGCGCTGTTATTTGTTTTCGTTATTAGACTTGAACATGGCAGAAATTCAACGTAAAAGGTTTGCTTTTTCATTTTATCGTAGCATACTTTTGTCAGAGGATGTTACCATAAGAAAATGATCATATTCTTAAATTTCAAGGCGTTGTAGGCCTATTCCTAGACGAGGACCACACGCCTAGTTCAGAACATAATTTAAATTGAGACATTGTTTAACATCTGCTTCCAACATCGAAACAACATGTTAGCATCAACATCTCGCTTCAAACAGAAGCGAGTTTTGTTTTCATCTCGCTACTACCGTGAAAACCTTATTATACACTTATTTTAAATACACCTGTCAAACATGTTAATAACAATAACATTTTACAAGTACCCAATCCATTGTTTCACTGAAAAATATTCAAGAATCAAAAATACGGTAGGATGATGTCCTTGCTGTATCTCAGCTAAGTAGGAAGTAACATGAGGTGACCAAGGTGAACTGATGATAATTATGAAGATACATTAAATATACTTGTTGCAAGTACATTTGACGACATAATTATTAACTTTGAACTAGGGTCGCGAGGTCGGCGCGTGGAGGTAAAAAGTTGTAAGAACCGGTATTTTGAAAACTTGTATCGTAATTATAAATACGGGAACTAAGATGAGTGATTAATAAATTGAACATTGATTAATGCAATGATACCACAAAATTTGAAGGTGACTTTCCAAAAAAACCTGAAAACCTTTAAATTACAAACTTGCAAAAGCTGCGGTCAAAGTCAAATATATTAATATATTAGCTAATGCAGATACACCATTCGGTCCACAAAATACCTCGATATAAACCTACCTTAAAAATCAAGCAGATGATATAACATATGAGACATTAGGATAACTACTGAACGATAAACATCTTTATGGAAAGGTAAAAGAGAACAAAGTTGAATGTAAAGTTGTGTGCACAAAAAATCCCGCCGTCCTGAGGCAGGAAGGTAGCAAAGGGGATAGATCGAGGGTGGCAAGGTAGCAACAGGTGCACAGACAGATGATGTAACACGTGGTTATAATGTATACGATCAACTCTGTTGTAGCACCTTGCGGAAGATCCTATTGTTTTAACATGCTGAAGACATTAGATATAGACGATTTATAGAAGCATTTTTTTCTGACGTCAATAGCACTGTTTCTATCAAACAAATAAAATGTATTTGGTATTGTGTGCTTGGATTATTGCAGGATTCGATGTCCAAACTAAGCCTACAATTTACGTCAAGTGAAAACTTAACAAAATCAGCACGATCTTGCTACCTGACTCAATTAAAATGCTACACCTCCGCGAATCTCACGAAGTTTCGTCAAAAGCGAGACTCAAAATATCCGAGGTGATAGGAAAAGAAATTCCGCTGTGCTTTAGAAATCGCAATAGTGTGTGAGTAAGTGAAACGGAGTGAAACGGCACTACATGGGCATGGAGCATATCGACCGTCAAATTAAATTCAAGTACAGGCTGTAATGAATGAGGGGCTTATGGCTTTATGGCCTCCGTGAAGATCGATCGATGCATCAGGTGGGGCTAAGTCCAGACTCGATAGTATTACTTCTCTTTGTAAACCTCTGAGAACTTGTTAAGCCATATTCTTAAAAACGCTGATGACAATTTAAGACCACAATATCGGAGTCTTATGCTCATTTAATTACCGTGTTGTTAATCTGTTTTTGATTAGACAGGGATCCAACAAATAGTTGAATAGCGCTATAAATGATTCTAAAGAATAAGTAAAGCCGCGAAGTCACGTGCAGCCATTGTAATAACGTGTTGCAGGTACTTATAGGCAAGTATGAATTATTGTCTCTACGTTGCATGTCTTGTCACTAAGTTCTGTCTATTGTATGTTCATTAAGTAAAAAGTCTGCTGCTCAACTTTCAGCTGAACACTGTATTGTTCCTTTCTCGTTGTTATTAATGATCGCTGCCATCTTTTAATGCAACGGCCTTATTTGCCAGATTAAAACTATTTATATGCCACATGTTTCTTTTAACATAATCGTTAAGAACTGCCTTAATAAATTACTTCCCTTTTACATCAGGATATGCAGTTAATTAACAATAATAGCCTTTATTAACATTCCATGCATTTTTTTATAAATCGGATTCGTTTTTATGGCTAAACGTGAGCTAAGTTTCAGAGCGAGGTGTAACGAAAAGTGGCAGTGTTATTTAAATTTTCAAGGCTCCAACCAACACGGTAGCTGAAAAACATTAAGTAGATACTTAAATTTTTAAATAAGACACACTTACAAGGTTAACTGAACTTAATGAATCTCAAAGTAACGATTCCGTGCTTACGCGGATTTGTATTATTGATTATACCCAACCCAATATTGACATAGTATAAACTAAACACAACAGTTTAACTAAAGTTTTGATCACCCTGAATATAAACAGACAAGTAAAGAATGTTTCTGAGAACATTTAAGATGCCTCTCCAAGCAAATTATTTAATTTCAAAACCTAGCGAAGTCAACAAAAACTATTTTAATAAGACTAAAATGCTAAAACAAGAAGTGATTAAATGTTTTTTCTGAACCCTAACAATCTTACAGATGAGGAAAACCTTGAACATCTTCATACATTAGTAGTACGTGATGTAAGTGGTGCTGATGGGGCAAGTTTTATAATCAACTAGTGTTACAATGCGCCCAACGCTGTAATGAGCCGGGTTAATGATAACTCAGCATCTGCATCGCGTGACGCAAATACACAGCTAACATTTACGTGAGATCTACTACCTCAATATTATGTACGTTTATGTTTTTTAACAATTTATTGACCAGTAGGTAACCAAAACGTATACAGCATTATAATGGCGATAAGATAAAATTCATTACAACTCATTGTGTTAATTTCGATAAAAGTAATCGAGAATTCACACGTTTATATTGTACTACATTCGTATCGGTGATAAACATGTTTAAATTCTTCGTAAGTTTACCTAGTCATAAACGAGCTAGATCGATAAAAACATGCGAGAGTACAATGTTGGATTTTTTCATCACGAACTTGGAAGTTGATTCAAGACAAAAATCCAAACGAAAGCGAGAGCACCAGACTACCAGACCCTTGGCGAAACAGGAAAGTGATTCTATCTCACTCCGATACGTTGGTGGGACAGGGATAGGGAACAAAAAGACGGTTACGACCGTTTGCATGATGCAAAATAAATAATAAAGCCATGACCGACTCCATCTTGGAGTTTGCGGGTTTACGTTGCGATGACATCACCGTAACTTATGATTTCAGTCAACATGATGATTCTCGGCGATCTGTACACTAATGTAATTTATTCGTTTGACGAAACGTTCGGCCATAGTGGCACCTGTTGCTATGCTGACTTCACACTTTTTGCGATCGTGATAAGCTATGACGCATGCATCCACTTGTTCGAGGTACTACTTAATTATGCAGTACAGGTGACCGAGGCACCTGGACAGGAGACCCTCAAACTTAAGTAGGAGGACATTGGACGATGTATTGAGAAACAGTTTTAGGGGAGGACTAGGTCTCTAAGGATTTTGTATTGAGCTAAACACTAGAAGATTCTTGGCAGTTTTTGCGGTCTTTGTAAAAAGTACTTCAGACGTCATCAGTCTGGCAGGTAGAGTCGTCCTGGTTATGTAACTGACCTGTTTGCCGCCGGCAACCATGGTGGCTGTTGTTTGGTCACACGCACTGAGTAATGTCACAAGCACAAGGTTGTTTATAAGATCCTGTGGTAGCACATGAGCCGCGTCTGGCGGACGCGGCGGTACAGTTTGAACTGAACGGTCGCGGTCGCCGCGGGGATGCGCGCGCGCCCCGAGCTCAAGGCCGGCGCACGCGCTCACCGTCACCTCACCTCGCGGTTCTCACACACACACCACACTCACACCGCCTACGGACTCGCCACTTTTTTCCTTCTTGCATCTAAATTGAATAGTGATCCAACCGATGAGTCTATTACACATTACGTGTAGTGCAAGGCGCGTGTTTATCAGCTCAATTAATTTCCATTTAAAATATAATGTAAGTAGTTTACTTTAATATCCAAATATTCCATTTGTCATACAGAAGTGATAAGTTCTGATTATCTGTATCTTGCTAATTTTAAACACCTGTGTTTGTTTAGCTTGTTATGTAAGTGGCTAAGTTCATCGGTGCGCGAAGGTTCTATTGGCTCCCCCATCGTTTAAATTCTTTCTTATTACGTGTATTCCGGCTTAACGAGCTGAGCTTGCCTTAGCGAGGTGTTGATTAACAGCTAATTAACGCTTACATACGTTCATATTCCTAGGGACAACAAAGTAGTTTGTAGCTTTTTTTCACCAGATTAAATTAGGACTAATAAATTGATGAATAAGTAGATACTAGGTACCTAATTGATTAATTGACTAAATCTAAGTTTCATATATCATATTAATTATCTTTTGCTTTAGTACCTATATTATAGCCGCCAACAAATTTGTTCGTACCTAAACCACAACCCATTGTGATACCTCATTTGGAGTTTATTATTTAAGTTTTCCCGTTTTAGTTTCATTACGGACATTTATGTGCCTTATAATATAACACTTGGTAGTTATTGAAATCTAAATTAACAGAGTCTGAACCATTTTAGCTGAAACCTGTCCCTAGATTCAAGAAAGAAATCATCGACGTGTAACAAATGATTCGCTATGTAAGTGGTGCGATTGCCTATTTAATATTCATTCGACCAACGATAGCAACTAACGGCATTTGAAAATTTGTCACATATATATAACTTGCAGAATCAGACCAACTTATGCCAAAGTCAACCTAGTTTTATATTATTTAATCATTTGAATGATGAACATTGGTTGTTACAATTCATTTAACTCACAGCTTTCGATTTCAAACGTTTAAATGCAATCTGGCATTACTAATGAACGAATTAATATTTTTTTAATTTCGTCCAAATTAATATTTTTTTACACATTTCGAGAGAAGTGGTTAAAATATAAATAATGAGCACATACATGTTGGGCCAACTTGATGTTGCCTTTTTGATCCACACGATACATCGACATTTTTGTATTTTTTAAATTGATGATAAACTTTTTTTCCTTGAAGATCTTTGCACCAACTCTCCGATATACCAACACTAGGATATTTCAATATTCCACTAAATTCCGAGTGCTTTCCCCATGCTTTTATCAGAACACTGTATTTTACTAACTTTGGGGTACAATTTTAAATTTAAATATTTTCCGAATAAAATATTATTGGACCGGGAATTGTATAAGTGTCACAGGACCGTAAAAGACTGAAACTTTTTCCTGAAGTCGGGTGTATAGTAGGCATGTACAACGGGAAAAATGGTATTTTTCCCCTTCTGATTGTTCAAATTCCTACTATTAGAGCCAAGTAATATTTATTTTAGTTTTGACGTAACTTAAATAACTCATGTTAGGTATCACCAGAAAAACCGGCAAAGTGTCATAATCGCACACGAAGGGTTCCGTCCCATAAACCTTAATTTTTATTATTTGTTGTATTAGCAACCAGGGTTCCGTACCCAAAGGGTATCCAACGGAACCCTATTACTAAGCCTCCGCTGTCTGTCCGTCCGTCTGTCTTTTAGCGGGCTGTATCACAAGAGCCGTAATAGGTAGACAGTTGAAATTTTCACAGATAGTGTATATCTATTGCCGCTATAACAACAAAAATAACTTTATCAGAACTCGGTGTTTTTGGTTATTTTATTTTTGAACAATACTATAAAAATAAAACCGACTTCCAAAAACAAAACACTACAAAGTAAAAAATAACTTTAATTTCGGAATTTCGGATTTTTTTGGTTTTTTGACACCGACTTCCGAAATTAAAGTTATTTTTTACTTTGTAGTGTTTTGTTTTTGGCAGTCGGTTTTATTTTTTGTAAAAAAGTATTCTTTATTTTTCACTTTTTACTGGTACGCAGGTACCACTAAAAAGTTAAACCACAAACACAGCGTGCCGGCGTTATGTTATGTTATGAACTGGTGTAAACAATCAACAGACAAGCGATTTCAGATATACCGATCCAATTGCTGTCATTTATTGAAGAGTTCCGTTGCCTACCGCCGAAGTTCTTCATCAGATCTTCACCAAATTTAAATAGGACCAGTCCGAGAAAATACTCTTCCAAACAAAAAATAATCATCCAAATCGGTTAACAATTGGCGAAAATATCGCTGAACAAACATTTTTCATGGGATCCCATCATCAGATCCTGACTTCTACCTTCCATCATCAGCTAAGCAACATGAAATGATGATTACCAAGCAAAAATATCTCAATTGCGTTAGAAAGTTTATGAAAAACATTGTATGTGCTTATAAAATTTGAGAGTTTTCCTCGATTTTCCTGGGATCTCATCATCAGATTCTTACTTGGTGACAATAGGACCACCTCAGGAGTATCGAATAAAAAATTATTTTTTAAAATCGGTCCAGAATCGGCGGAGAAATCGGTGAACATACATAAAAAAAAATACATACAGCCGAATATAGAACCTCCTCCTTTTTGAAGAAGTCAGTTAACTAAGGTTTATGGTTCGGAACCCTTCGTGTGCGAATCCGACTCGCACTTGGGCGGTTTTTATGTAATAATGACAAACTCAAACTACAAATAATATATTTATATATTATTTATTTAAACTTCATGTACAATAGTGGTACATAGGCGGACTTAATGCAACAAGGCATTCTCTACCAGTCAACCTTTGGGTTAAAACGAAACACACTGTGGTAGGTACTTATTTACCAGTGTAGTGGGTGAAGATTTTAAGTTATTCCCGAAATATCAGAGCCTTAACCAGTCACTACACTGTCCACTAGTACATTATCATCCGCCTCTAGGGTTCATCGCCCGCTTTCCGCTAACAGATAACACGCGCTTTACTGATGTTCAGCTAACATAGTTCAGTAACCTTATCGACTCACAGCGGGTCTAAAAAGACTACTTTAGAATCATAAAATTAACCGCACGACAACCTGTCAAATTTCATTTTCATCTTTATCGCGTTAGGTTCAAGGTTGAAATTTGACAGTGACGGGTAGCGTGATGTGCTTTATGATTCTGCTAAAGTGGCCTTTTTAGACCCCAGGAAACTAAAACATCAGTTAGTATGAAGGTTGCTCAATCAAGACTAAACCACTTGCAAAACCGTATCGAAGTCGGAAAAAGTCTGGTCAGAAGCCGTTAAGTGAAAAAAAACTGATTTAGATCGCTGTCCATCTGGTATGTTTTTGATCAAACAACTCCGTGTTCCGCCTAATGCCGTTTGCGTTCCAGGGCCGCGGTGACTCTTTCGAACAAATTCCGCAACCAGGCTGGGACAGTCGGAGACCTTACTTTAAGTCTAGTACTCATGAAACTATCCTAACATAAGTATGTCGTATTCTCGTAATCGGCGGAAATGAATCGCGGGCGGAGTTTGCTTATCTAGAGCCGTTCAACGCATTTTGATAGTACCTATACCTAACATGCACACAGAAACAACATTGCTTCACGCATGTTATCCCCAAAGGGTTGGGCAGAGGACATACAGCCGGTATATTCTGTCAACATCTCAAAACTAAGGTGTCCTGTAGTGCGATTCTGTAATCATATCGAAGTGAAGGCTCGGGTGAAGTGAACACGAAGTGTGCTGTCAATCCAAGTCATCAAGATGGAATCACAGGTCCCTTCGTGATCACTTCACCCAAGCCCACACTTCGATATGTCTACAGAATCGACCGGCTGTAAACTAAGGTGGAGTGAGAGTGAACTGTCATTCTATCTTTTTCGTATGGATTGACAACTCAATTCATGTTCACTTCACCTTTCACCATCCAAGCTTTCAGGGTGAAATATTTACAGAATCAGAAGATTAAGACACCGTTCAGGGGGTCTAAAAAGGTCACTTTAGCAGAATCATAATATTAATCACGCAACAATCTGTCTAATGTTCATCTTTATCGCTAACGCGTTAGGTTCAAGGTTGATTGGGAAAATTTGACAGTGACGGGTAGCGTGATGTGCTTTCTGATTCTGCTAAAGTGGCCTTTTTAGACCCGCAGGCGAGCTTATTGCCATTTTGTTAGTGATGTACCATAAACTAGGTCCGTGTTAGTTGCTTGGCTGTAACTTAGCTAACAGGTACATAGACTTGTCCGCGGTATGTGTCGCCGGCTCGCGGGTGCAGCGGCCATCGTTCGCTAACCAGATAACGCGCGCCCCACTTTCCCGCTTCCTTCCTATGACACACTTGAGCTAGGCTTCTTACATTATATCACTTGTTATTAGATTTACGACTGGCAACACGACAACCTCTTCGTGACAGTACTAACTTGCATTTTGTCGTTTGTCACAAAATGAAACGAGTTTTGTGACACAATGGAACAAGTTCGTTACACAATGGAAAAAGTTGTAACAAAATGTTACAATGTTTTTTTTGTAAACTCGTAACGTAACGGAATATTGATGATTTCAATTATTAATATGGATGTCACACTCAAACTTACACATCATGCATAAAATTACTATTCCATTCACACCAGAGATAAAGATGAAAATTTAGTACTAATAGCTATGGACATAGCCCACTACTTACTGAATGAGTAATTAATTAGTTCATGACTGCAACAATTACAAAGACATCCAAGATCACATTTCGTGATCTTTTTAGTTTGTGAACAATTTAAACTCATGTCTTACACCCAGCTGCTGAAAGACTAATCAACCAATAATGCTGGATAACTGAAAAACTCATGTTATAATTTGGCTGACTGGTCATGAGTTTATACCCTGGTTTCTGAATAGAGCTTGTTTTTCCAAACTCTACTTTCTAAAATCAACATCTAACTCTCAATTCAGAAACCAAGAGTATGTCTGTAAGTTAACTCTTGTGCTGATTAGCCTACAGATCTAGGTTCTCACAAGCCGCCTAGAATGTTTCACACACACCACAAAAACCAAGGAGTGCAAACTAGAATGCAATCATGCTAATGGAATTTACTTCATATAACTACATTACATTTAATAGCTATGCTCCAAAATGATTTGCGTCAAATGAATGCTGTAGGTGACCTTACAGACTTGCTATTTCAATGAACTTGGGACTATTATGGCTATTAGGAAATCTATTTGTCATGCATGCATGGATTTATCTTTTACGTAAATTGTAAACTAGCTAGATATCGGCATTTCCATTTTGACACCCCATAGATTCCACTGGATGGTGGATACTCGGAAACATATGTCCATGAATCCACCCTGAGCCAGGGTATTACAAGATAAATGATGATCATAGTTGCTCGTAAATTGGAGGTATTATTGTAGTCGATTCATGTGTGCTCCACTATACCTAGGGTGGAAAAACAGTATCGATTCAACACAGAGTTCATCTATCCTCTCTGGCTTAGGGTGGATTCTCGGACATACTTTTCCGAGTATCCAACCTATAGTCAGTTTTTTAATCTCGGAGACTAAATTGACAAGTTCAAATGGCAAACTGACATAGATTACAATAGCGTTTAAGTCTTTTTTGACGTTTGCATCTGTCAATTTAGTCTCCGAGATTAAAAAAAAGACTTTAGGGTGTATTTTACAGGGTGTCAAAATGGAAATGCCGCTAGATAACATTTCTATAGGAATTCCAAAATACTTTGTTGTAACTACATTTATTTATTTTTCTAAGTCGCCACTGCCTCAATAAAAACAAAACAACACAAGATATCAAACTAATAAGTAAATACAGGTTAAAAAAAGGAAAACCAAACGCAAATATTTGGACTAACCAAGGCGTTATCATTCGCGCCTAAATCAAGCGCGTTGCTAATATAACCCAGTATCTGGAAAAATAAATGGATACAGAAAACAGGTTTTAATACTTGTGTGGTCATAATAAAAAATGACAAAAATTAACACATTGATTGTAAGTACACAAACATTTACAAACAAACACAAAAAGAGTTGGTTAAATGAAGGACTCTCACTTAAAATTCAATATTTTGACTGAAAACTCTTATCTAATTTTGTGTTCCAGTAACAAAATAATATAAAGTTCTGTGTGAGGCTATTTTAAAAATAATTATCTACATAATAGTTTGCCCATGGGCCTTGAAAGGAAGAGTATAATCACTCAGTGTCAGCCAGGATGTGATGATAACAAAGTCAATGCCATAGTGAACTCATTAAAATATTGAGGCTGAATCATGAATGCCTCTGCCATCTCATTTTTTAAACAGGGCTTTATATTTATGAGTCACAATTCCATTTTTAAAAATGCGATGTTAATATTGCCAACAGACAAAATTAATTTATTCTTCATCTTTTCAAATGAGGTTTGATTAGATTAATTATGATTTGGAAATTATCAGTTAACATATTAGTAATAAAAGTAATTTTTAACTGTGTTTAAGGTAATTGTTTCAGTTAGTTGTACAAGTAAATCTTATTAGTTTTGTAAGGCAGATAAATAAATGAATCATGTTTACAAGCTTTTGTAATTTTATCCAGCATTTATGAGTCGGGAAGTAGTGTGATACTTGATAACACAAAAAATACTTAGGTATTATTAGTATGAACAGCAAAAGTATGATTATGTCTGACTAGTGTTTATTAAAATTAATTCTAATAATACATCAGCCAATCATTGAACAGGTAGAAATTGACACACTTTCATACTATGACACATTCATACACTTTGGCAAGGTCATTGATAACATCTTACATAAAAAAAAATCTGACAAAATAATGTTTTTGTAGAAACTGGAAAGCAACAGGCTATATACATATGATGGATATTGCCAATAGAAATAAAGTGCACTTTTATGTTATTTATTACGACTTTCTATTGTTGAAAATCTAAAACATATTACAGGTTTATATTGAAAGTTCATAAAATTGATTCAAAATCATACTTTTCTTCATGTTCACTAGTTAGTTTCATAATTATTGTAATTTAAATGGAGTAACAATATTAATTTTGGTACCAAATGAGTGTATTTTAGTCTACACCTTTTTCTTATTGGACAAGATTTAGATTTCAACAATACTCAAGTAAACCAATATGATTGTACTTGTTGTTATCACAACTTTAAACAAGATAACCCATAATGTAATTCTTATATATTACAAAATACTCTTATCTGCTACACTAGACAGGTACTTTTACTTTCCAAAAGAGATATATCATAAATATTTATACTGTCACCTCAATATGATCAAGAGTTACACTTATTAGAAGCTGTGACAACAGTTTTTGCCCAAATGTTTTAATTGATGTTGGTAGTTAAACATTTTCAGTGTTATCAATGTAGAAAGTCAATTTTGTATGAAAAATGTCTCCTCGAAGCTTATACAGCGTCATACATGTGTTGTCTAATCACATTGCGATGGTGAAATCAGTGGGCTCACGTATACACACACTCACTGCACAGCTTAGCACTCAGAAACATTACTCAGTTATAAACAAATCAACATAAACACGAGTACTCACCGATTTCGGCATGTTGGCGGTTTGGGATCACAATCTGCAACGAGACAGAATACATGTAACGATAATTTTGTTCACGTACATTTCCATCGCGGCTGACGGCTCCTCGGCCGCGTGACATTACTTAGGAAATTGTGACTGAACGCCTATTTGTATATACGCAGAGCGTTCATCAGACGCTCTATTCATTGCCATTACATACATTTTCACACAAAATAATCATAATCAAACGATGACAATAAAATTGTGGTCACCGGGCAGTCGGCGGAGCACAGAAAACGTTAGATAAAAATTCGGAATGTTACCTCGGAATATGAAAGTGGGGTTTTGCATGTATACAAAATAATATATTTAGACAATAACTTACCCGGTAAAAAGAAGAATATCACCTAATAATCCACATAAGTAGAACAACACACATAAAGAATGCACACACCCTTGAGTCACAAAAATATCGCGATGTGACAACTGCCTGTGTGACGTGGTAGGCGATGTTGTTATAAAAAAACTGTCATAATCTTCTTTGCTTTTTTGCGAGAAAAGTATGTCAATAGTTAGCTTTGATAACAAAACAACTTATTGAGAGATATCCCTTAAGGTTCTAACAACGGCTGCATTTACAAAAGATAATAATGCTAAATTAAACTATAGGAAATCATGAATCTACCACAAGTTAAAACTTTGCCTGATATGGCAACATTGTTGTATGAGATGACCCTATCCATGCAGAATGAATTCTTGAAACATTGTTTCATTAGACTTATCCACAAATCAATATTGATTTTTTCAGTTATCAAAAATTATCAAATTATAACTGAATTTTGTTACATTTTTTTGGAGACTATGAAAACTGATTTTTGCTAATGCGATCAATTTCTCCAAAAACTTGCACTGCGTTTATTGAAACGGCCTTTGTTTCGTTCAGAATCTATTTGACGGACATATTTTATATACCTATTTCTGGAATTTTAATAAAATATAGAATGAACGAACAACAATGGCTGACATTCTAGTTTGAGTAAATAAAAGCTTTTATAATAAAAGCAAATCTGTTATCAAAACGTTACATGATTGACATTACATTTGGTTCAGAACGTAATCATATTGTTATATGTCAAACGTCATCCGGAAAATGTCATTGTCATTTATCAAATGATCGTTGCTTTGCACTATTTTTCCGTTTCGGAAATCGTGATTAATTTATTATTACTTTTGTAATATAAAATTATATAATGTGCAAGTATATTATGTGTTAAATTGATATTAGTTTTACATTGTTTATAGAACATAAGTAGTCGGTAACCTCAACTTAGATGGCATCATCGCCCTTCCGCAGATTACTCCATTGGGGTCCATTATCGGTTTTATGTGAGTTTATATTAATGAATATTGCCAAATTTACAAGATTTATAGCCTATAAATGTACTTGCGTATTCTTGCTACGCAAATAACCAATCCACTTTCATTTACCGGGAACTTGTGTGTGAATGTCATTACACGATGAACACGAAAATAAACAGACACTCGGCTTTAATCGGTGTGTTTATGAGTGTGTACCATGACGATATTTAATCTGATTTTTATACCCAATTTCTATATTTTCGTGACAAATTCCAATTATTTTACTTTGAATATAGATTGCTCAACATTCCCATTGTCATAATCTACTTATCAAAGAGATTTAAACTACTTAGACTTTTCGTCTATCTTTACACCTGTATAGTTAAATTTGTTCTAGATTTTTAACTCCCACTCCAACATAGTTTCTAAATTAAAATAATACTTAATTAAAAAAAATGTGTTGTAACCACTGTTGTACTCTCAAAATGGTAATGGTAAAGAAAATTGTGGCTTTAATGTATTTAAACCTCAAGTTCCAAATAAACATACTTACTACATCATCGCTTACCATCAGGTGAGATAGTGGTCAAACACGTGTCTATCAATAGTAAAAAAAATATGCTGTTTTATGAAAAGTCCATCTTGAACTATGAGAACTTTGATATAATAATAATGCTTTATTTCAGACCAAGTCTATAATGAGAACTAAAACTTGGAAGTTTAAAAAAACAAAAAGATTGTGATTAAATTTAATATGTGATTGAGCATTTGAACGGGTACATCATAATTTGAATAAATATCCTGTGACCATCTTTTGGGAGAAACCTATGTCCAGCAGTGAATATCTTTCGGCTGTCGTAATGATGATGATGATGATGACCATCTTGTAAGTTTCAATTGTTCTTTATTATAGGTATAATAAAGCTAGTAACATGGGCGATGGTCCACCTAATGGGCATGTGGTGGCCACCGCACACCTCGCTGGCCGCTGCTCTTCACGCAGCTCTCTTTCTTGGCCTGGCCGCTTCAACACTGTATTACTTCCTACAGGCACTACTTGAGGGACCCGGTTTTGTTCCATTGGGATGGAAACCTGTGAGTATTAAAAAACAAGCTGTCATAAATTTTTATACAGTGAATAAATTTTGATACTGTGAATTTATGAAAAAGTTCGTAAGTCTATCTCTATCTATACTTAATACAAGTATATAAAGCTGAAGAGTTTGTTTGTTTGTTTGCTTGAACATGCTAATCGTAGGAACTATTGGTCCAATTTTAAAAATTCTTTCAGTGTTAGATAGCCCATTCAGTGTTAAATATCATCACGCTAAGACCAATAGGAGCGGAGCAGACGAAGTTGCGTGGGTCAACGAGTTTTTTGATAAAATACTCAAAAATAGATGAAAATTATTGATAGGCATGTTTATTTTTCAGGAAAGGGAAGAAGACAAAAGTAACTTACAGTTCTGTACAGTTTGTAAAGGATTCAAAGCACCGAGGTCACATCATTGTAGAAAATGTAGGTAAATTGACAATAATAGTAAACAGAAAATCATCGATAGAAGTAAAATAATTATTGTTTAAATTGCTATGACGAAATTTTTGCTTTTGAAAGTATGTAATTTTGATAACACACTATTATTTTCAGAAATTATGGGTAAATTAAGTTATTCAAATAGATACAATGTTATTTAAATGAAGTTTTAGCTTTGTCCACTAGGTTTTTCTCAGAGCCATACTACAGGAACTTTGCATTCTACTGAAAAAAAAAAAAAAAAAACTATTCATAACATGGCACTCAGCAATAGTTTAGTGAGTAAAAGAATTTTTGTAATCTTAAAGAGCTTCATGTTACGTCTGCAGGTGGGTACTGCATAAAGAAGATGGATCACCACTGTCCGTGGATCAACTGCTGCGTAGGCCACAACAACCACGGCTACTTCACTCTGTTCCTCATCTCAGCTGTGCTGGGCTGCTTCCATGCGTCTGTTGTATGTAGCTCACTATTTTTTAAATAAATTCACAAATACTGCAGGCTGCTTTGACTTCGAGGAATCAGTCGCCCACGTCAAACTAGCGACGGTTACCCAACATGAAGAAATCCTCGCAACGGCTAGCTTCTTCTTATCGTGTGGGCAGTAAGCTCTACCGACCGCACACACCCTAATGTCAGTTTCTAAACGGCCTCAAGGGCCTCTGACATGGTTTATTTGACGACCGCCATTTGGCGGCCGGGACCACCGGCTTATAAGTGCTTATTCTATTAGCAAGAACACCTGCGTAAATCGGACTGAATGACAGTGTGAGAAGAAAGTGTTGAAAACGAAGTTGCTGTTATATTCTTAACCCAAAAATTAATGTTGACATGTCTTTCAATAATTATGGATACAGATAAAAAAAAAAAACAATTCTGTCACACTGAATGCGTTTGCGAAATAGTCAGCACTTTCGCTTTGATTAGTAATATTTTTGCGCATTCAACATAAAAATAATTTCAATTTTGTATATCCAGGTCCTCTCTATCTGCATGTACCACGCAATAAACCGGGTGTGGTACGTCCTGCACGGCACTGGCCGTGAGCCTATGATCTACCTGACGCTCACCACGCTGCTGCTGACGCTACTCGCCATCGGCATGGCCGTCGGCGTGGTGCTGGCTGTGGGCGTACTGTTGTATCTACAAGTAAGTGTCGATGATCTACTGACGCTCACAACGCTGCTGCTGACGCTACTCGCCATCGGCATGGCCGTCGGCGTGGTGCTGGCTGTGGGCGTACTGTTGTATCTACAAGTAAGTGTCGATGATCTACTGACGCTCACCACGCTGCTGCTGACGCTACTCGCCATCGGCATGGCCGTCGGCGTGGTGCTGGCTGTGGGCGTACTGTTGTATCTACAAGTAAGTGTCGATGATCTACTGACGCTCACAACGCTGCTGCTGACGCTACTCGCCATCGGCATGGCCGTCGGCGTGGTGCTGGCTGTGGGCGTACTGTTGTATCTACAAGTAAGTGTCGATGATCTACTGACGCTCACCACGCTGCTGCTGACGCTACTCGCCATCGGCATGGCCGTCGGCGTGGTGCTGGCTGTGGGCGTACTGTTGTATCTACAAGTAAGTGTCGATGATCTACTGACGCTCACCACGCTGCTGCTGACGCTACTCGCCATCGTCATGGCCGTCGGCGTGGTGCTGGCTGTGGGCGTACTGTTGTATTTTATTTTATTATATTTGGAAAACTTACAGCTAATAACATGCATGCTTACTTATTCTAATATAATTAAGGCCAATTACAAGTTCTCATTTACTCACCACGCTGCTGCTGACGCTACTCGCCATCGTCATGGCTGTCGGCGGGGTGCTGGCTGTGGGCGTACTGTTGTATCTACAAGTAAGTGTCGATGATCTACTGACGCTAACCACGATGCTGCTGACGCTACTCGCCATCGGCATGGCCGTCGGCGTGGTGCTGGCTGTGGTCGTACTGTTGTATCTGCAAGTGTCGATGATCTACTGACGCTCACCACGCTGCTGCTGACGCTACTCGCCATCGGCATGGCCGTCGGCGTGGTGCTGGCTGTGGGCGTACTGTTGTATCTACAAGTACAGTTCGCGTCAGCGTGGCTTGCCCCTCGGAAGTTAAGTTTGACTGAAGTCCGCGCAGGTGCAATCGCGTAAAAAAGTGTTACGTTCCTGAAATATTTTTTTGTTTATACGTATTATACTATAAACAAGTAACAAAGACTACCAGTAACAATAAAATATCAAAAAGTAACACAACAAACACATACACCACAAGAACACAAATCAAACTGTAAGAAATAACCAAAATAAATCATTAAAAACAATAACAACCTGTAACACTTTTCGCATCCACAGTCGTATTGCATCGAGCAAGCGGGACACGCTTATGCATCGAACGTATACGAGCGAGTGAGATGCCTTTACATCCGCGCGCCGCGCATGCGCGAGCTACCCGCGCATGCGCGGTTGTATGTTTGTCGTCAAATTGACGTCCTGCGCAGCCGATTGTGGCGTACTTTGTGGAGGCAAGCTTGCGTGACGGGAACTGTAAGTGTCGATGATCTACTGACGCTCACCACGCTGCTGCTGACGCTACTCGCCATCGGCATGGCCGTCGGCGTGGTGCTGGCTGTGGTCGTACTGTTGTATCTACAAGTGTCGATGATCTACTGACGCTCACCACGCTGCTGCTGACGCTACTCGCCATCGGCATGGCCGTCGGCGTGGTGCTGGCTGTGGGCGTACTGTTGTATTTACAAATAAGTGTCGATGATCTACTGACGCTAACCACGCTGCTGCTGACGCTACTCGCCATCGGCATGGCCGTCGGCGTGGTGCTGGCTGTGGTCGTACTGTTGTATCTACAAGTGTCGATGATCTACTGACGCTCACCACGCTGCTGCTGACGCTACTCGCCATCGGCATGACAGTCGGCGTGGTGCTGGCTGTGGTCGTACTGTTGTATCTACAAGTGTCGATGATCTACTGACGCTCACCACGCTGCTGCTGACGCTACTCGCCATCGTCATTTCCCGCGCTAACCCTTATTCGCCTCTTTCTAGCCGGCCTCGGCGGCGCCGTCCTTCTTCAGAGATTGGTAGTCTTTGGAAACGAAGTTGCTAATGGAAAGCATATCCACATTCAACTCGATATTCTACCTGAAAGTCATAAACACATCCAGTTACATACCAAACACCATCTTAATCAACCCAAACAAAGTTCCAAATCCTAAACCACTGTACCATCATTTATGTCCTCAGGTCCGAAATAAAGTTCCAAATCCCTAACGTCTGTATCTTCATTTTTTTCATCAGGTCCGGGGCATACTCCGCAACCAGACCACTATAGAAGACTGGATCGTGGAGAAAGCAGTAGGTCGGCGTGAAGAACAGGGGCTGCCTCAGTTCGTGTTCCCTTACAACGTGGGCTGGAGGAACAATGTGAAGCTGATCCTGTATGGAGCGCGGTACGACGGGATCAAGTGGCCCGTTAGAGAAGGGTGCGGGGAGTATGATTTAACGGTGAGTTGTTTTTGATGCTTTAAATGTTTTGAGAAGCTTGTGATTAAATATAAACAGTCGCACGGATTGAATTTCGAGGTTAAGCTACGACTTGCCTCGGCAAAGGTAATTCTGTAGATGGGTGACCATCCATTGCATACCTAGATTCTTTCCTGCCTCTGAAAGCACTTCAAGCCATGTCATTTGAACAATCACTGTAATTTAAACTCTAAGTCTCTTACAATATTTCACATTGTCCAGCGTGAAAGACTGCTAGAAAGCACTACTAGGTTTACCTAGACTTGCAATAGATAGAATAGAATAGAATAGAAAAATATTTATTAAGCACAGACACAAACGCACAGCAGCAAAGAAAACAGAAGTAATAATAAATAATATAATAACTGGCGTTACCCACCTGCTTCATAAGACCGGTAGTCCCGCGGAACCCAAGAACTATAGACCAATTACTTGTTTGTCGACGGTCTATAAACTTCTTACATCCATTCTGAGAGTGAAGATCAATGAACACATTGAGACTAATTCAATTATGTCCACCTCTCAGAATGGATGTAGGAAGGGGTCCCGCGGCACTAAGGAGCTTCTCCTCATAGACATGGCTATAAGCCAACAGGTCCGTCGATCCCGCAAGGATCTGTCGACATGTTGGATAGACTACAAGAAGGCCTACGACTCTGTGCCACATACATGGCTCATGAGGGTGTTGGAGTTGTACAAAATAGATGCAACTCTACGTACCTTTCTTGAGTCATGTATGAGGCAATGGAAAACAGTCCTTCGCTATCCAGGATGTCGACCAATTCAGGGGGACGATGAGCCTGTGTGGATTAAACGGGGAATATTTCAGGGCGACAGTTTGAGTCCGCTTTGGTTTTGCTTAGCTCTGAATCCTCTAAGCACATTGCTGAAGGGTTCAGGTCTAGGCTATCGGTTGAGAAGAGGTGGTCAGGCCATATCTCACCTTCTTTACATGGATGATCTGAAACTCTTTGCCCCCAACAATTCGCGACTGATGGAGCTACTGAAGTTGACTGAAACCTTCAGTAGTGCCATCAGGATGGAATTTGGTGTGGACAAATGTGCAGTCATGCATGTAAAGAAAGGGGAGATTATGGAATCTGAGAGAATTCAACTCTCGGATTCCATACAGGTTAGATCACTCAGCTCGACCGAAACCTATAAGTATTTGGGTATATCGGAAGCGTTGGGCATTAATGTTACTGACATGAAGCAATCGTTGAAGGAACGCTTCTTTGGCCGCCTGAAAAAGGTTTTGAATAGCCTTTTGTCGGGCGGAAATAAGGTGCGCGCCTTCAACGGTTGGGTCATGCCGGTATTAATGTACTCTTTCGGCATACTCAAATGGACTCAAACTGAGCTTGACGCCCTGGATAGGAGAGTACGTACACTGCTGACCGCAAACCGGATGCATCACCCACGATCGTCGGTGATGAGACTGTACATACCGCGGAAGTGTGGAGGTCGAGGCTTTTTAAACGCCAAGACTCTCCACAACCGCGAGATGTGCAGTCTCAGAGAATATTTCCTCACAGCTGATGTGGGTATGCACCGAGATGTGGTCGCAGTGGACAAGGGTCTCACCCCGTTGTCCATGGCTAAGGAGAACTGGCGCAAACCTGTGATACTTACCACGGATGACCGCAAGGAGGTATGGAAAGGCAAGGAGCTTCACGGGCGCTTCTATCGGGCTCTTCATGGGTCTGATGTAGATTTTTCAGCGTCCGTGGCCTGGCTACGTTTCAGTGATCTCTTCGGGGAAACTGAAGGTTTTGTCTGTGCGATTATGGATGAAGTTATCTTGACGAATAACTATCGGAGGCATATTATGAAGGATGGGACGGTGGACGTGTGTCGGGCATGCCACCGTCCGGGTGAGTCCATCAGACATATTATCTCTGGTTGTTCTCGGCTGGCTAACGGCGAGTACTTACACAGGCACAACCAAGTGGCCAGGATTATCCATCAGCAACTTGCTTTGAAATATAAACTTGTGGATTCTGAGGTACCGTATTACAAGTATGTGCCCGACCCAGTTCTCGAAAATGACCATGTCACGTTGTACTGGGATCGGTCTATCATCACTGATAGGACTATTGTTGCCAATAAGCCTGACATAGTGGTGATAGACCGATTAGCGCGCCGCACAATGATAATTGATGTTACCATCCCGCATGACGAGAACCTCGTGAAGGCCGAGAAAGAGAAACAAATCAAGTATCTCGACTTAGCGCACGAGGTTGTCGACATGTGGAATGTGGACTCAGCTATCATTGTGCCGATAGTCATTACGGCCAATGGCCTGATGGCCAAAAGCTTCGACGAACATCTGTCGAAGCTGGCGTTACGCGGTTGGGTAAAGGGCCTGATACAGAAGGCAGTACTCCTCGATACGGCTCGTATTGTGAGGAGGTTCCTTTCTCTGGAGCCCTAACCACCGGTAGCTTGGACCCTGCTCCCGACACCGGCGGACTACTACTTTTATATTTTTAAATGTATTTTTTATGGTTTTTTAGAGATATATTTAAAAATATACTTTGTATGTAAAGAAGAATAAATAAACGAAATATAATAATAATTTATTTCCTACAAAAACAACATTTGCATCATAAAACTATGAACATATAGGCTTATAAGGTACAAATATATTGGTAGGTACTCTGACTCCTAAACTAGGTGTGGGCCTGTAACTCAGGAGTCAGTGATTCTCCGTAACAAACAAAGCCAAAGATCATATTAAAAGTAGGACAATTCAAAATTAAGCAAGTGGTGGTTAAAAACAGAAACTAAAAAAAATATAATGAGAAAACTAAACTATATGGTGAGTGTGTGTAGGTGTATGTGTAGAGTGTGTGAATTTGTAGTGAGTAAATGTAGGTATAAGTAAAGCATATACAGTCTATGGACAAATTAGAATAAAAGCATCAACACCGCGAGATACCCAGCAGAATATCCTCAGTATTTTCATAATTTAACGTCTGAAGGTAGTCTCTAATTAAGGTTTTGCAGTGACGTTTAGGGCATGAATACATTTTTTTTTTTTTTTGTTTAATAGGTTATAAATTATAGTGCTTATAACATAATATTGACGTTTGGCAAAGGCGTAAAAACGTTTGGCTATGGCGTTCGGGAGGGAAAATATTATGCTTAAGTCGGCCAGTGGGTTCCTCTAGGGGACGCGTTGAGTGCTTGCGTAAGGTACATAGGAGCACATAAAGTTGCCTGACAGTGAGAACCTTGCAGTCGGAATAGAGCTGTACAGTGGAATACCTTCGTGGACGAGAGAACATTACTTTGAGGACAGCTCTCTGGGCTCTCTCAATGCAGATAAATACATTTTGTGTAGCACCACCCCAAACAGGAAGGCAGTACGTAAGCACGGACCGGCAAAGAGCAAAGTATACAAGTTTTAGTGTCTCACTATCAGCAGAGCTACGTAGCTTCTTGAAAACGTATATGATTTTACGTATTCGTGACGTGACTTTAACTATATGCGGGTGCCAGTTCAGATGCTCTCAGTACACTGGCACTCCCAGGTACCTCACGCTTGGGGATCTAGTAAGGGAGAGGCAGCAACACTGCGTTAAGGAATCACAAGCGTAAGCTCGCAGGATCAGGGAATTTAACCTCTCGCGCGTTTCTCGTACAGTTCCCGTCACGCAAGCTTGTCTCCACAAAGTACGCCGCAATCGGCTGCGCAGGACGTCAATTTGACAACAAACATACCACCGCGCATGCGCGGGTAGCTCGCGCATGCGCGGATTAGCACAAACGCGCGGGTGTAATGGCATCTCACTCGCTCGTATAAGTTCGATGCATAAGCGTGTCCCGCTTGCTCGATGCAATACGACTGTGGATGCGAAAAGTGTTACAGGTTGTCATTGTTTTTAATGATTTATTTTGGTTATTTCTTACAGTTAGATTTGTGTTCTTGTGGTGTATGTGTTTGTTGTGTTACTTTTTGATATTTTATTGTTACTGGTAGTCTTTGTTACTTGTTTATAGTATAATACGTATAAACAAAAAAATATTTTAGGAACGTAACACTTTTTTACGCGATTGCACCTGCGCGGACTTCACTCAAACCTAACTTCCGAGGGGCAAGCCACGCTAACGCGAACTGTACACCCATGTGTACGAGAAACGCGCGAGAGGTTAAGGGACAAAGATTTGACCTAATAGCAAATGGAACATACATTCAGTCAAAAAAGTGTCGGGAATGGATGATTTGTTTATGGTTCCAAATTAAAATTTTTGTTTTTTTGTAGTTGTTAGATTGGCACAACTGTTTTCTATTTTGGCGCGGAGTTTGAGTTGCATCTGTTATTTATATTAATTACAGTGCTGGTTTTAGTAATATCATATATAGTGTGTATTGCGAATTTCATAATGGACAAAAATGTCGAACAAAGAGTTTGTCTTAAATTTTGCATCGCCAATGGAATTTCGTGTTCGGAGTCACTGAAAATGTTACAGAAGGCTTACGGTGAATCGACTTTATCAAAAACTTATGCTTATGAGTGAAGATTTGCCTCGCTCTGGTAGGCCGTCAACGTCTGCAACTGAAGTTAACATCGCAAAAGTGAAGGAAATAGTGACTGAAAATCCCCATTTAACTCTGAGAGAGATAGCCGCCGAACTTTCTGTATCTCACGAGTCGATCCGTACCATTTTAACTAATCATTTAGGTATGAAACATGTTGCTGCTCGGCTAGTCCCAAAAGATCTGAATTTTCTCCAAAAACTCAATCGCATGAAAGTCGCTGAGGACATGCTAGAACGAGTCAGTTCGGACCCAACATTCATGAAACGCATTGTTACTGGTGACGAGACGTGGGTTTACGAGTTTGACATGCAAACTAGTCAACAAGCTTCGGAGTGGCGCCTTCCAACTGAACCGAAACCGAAAAAACCACGCCAAAGTCGATCAAAAGTCAAAGTCATGTTGACTGTTTTCTTTGACTATCGCGGTGTTGTGCACTCTGAATTCTTACCGGAAGGTCTAACGGTAAATAAAGAATATTATTTGAGCGTTATGCGGCGTTTAAGAGAGCAAATTCGACGAAAAAGGCCAGATTTGTGGAAAGAAAATTCTTTGATTTTGCACCACGACAATGCGCCTTCGCACAAGGCTATCATTGTGAACGAATTTTTAACCAAACACTCAACAAATACCATCCAGCAACCACCATATTCACCAGATATGGCTCCTGCTGACTTTTTTCTTTTTCCTAAACTCAAATTACCACTTCGTGGCACCCGTTTTCAATCGATAGAAGACATAAAGGAGAATTCGCTGCGAGAACTGAACTCAATTCCGGAAGCAGCGTTTAAAAAATGTTTTGATGAATGGATTATTCGTTGGCGCAAGTGTATCGTTTCTAAAGGAGCATACTTTGAAGGTCATAAAATAAATTTGGATGAATAACAGACATTTTGTGTATTATTGATCTTTTCCCGGTACTTTCTTGACAGAGTAGTATACCGATTTCTCAACGTAAGCAAATTATCAGACAAACATTTCATCACAGAGGAGAGGGCAACCTCGGCGTTATGGTATGCCTGGGGCCAGTCATCACCATCTATGACAAGGGCAGTATCATCCGCGTATGTATAGATCTTACAATTGTCAAGGGTTAGTTTGCAGAGATCATTAATATAAATGAGAAAGAGAGTGGGCCCCAGGATGCTACCTTGCGGAACGCCGTATGTGATTGGAAGCTCATCACTTACGTGTTTGCTGATTTCTACCTTTTGCGTACGATCGCTGAGATAATTTGCGAAGATTTTGAACGCGAGACCACGTATTCCGCTACACTCCATTTTGTTCAATAAGGCTGGGGCAGAAACGGTGTCAAAGGCCTTTGACAGATCCAAGAAAATACCAGGCATTTGCGCTTACCATCCAACATCCTAGCTACGTGACTAGATAAATCCATAACCGCGTCCTCGGTACTCACTCCATTTCTGAACCCGTATTGGTTGTTGGCTAATATATTGTTTGCACCGAGAAAACTAGTCAGGCTTTTGTTCAGTATTCTTTCCAGGATCTTGGACATGGCTGTTAGAATTGAAATTGGGCGGTACGAGTAGTTGTTGACATCGTCTCTGCGCCCAGACTTATGAATGGGGTGAACAACTGCTTTTTAAACGCCGTCGGGAAGTTACCAGCACCAATACATAAATTGCAGACGTGTGTAATAATTGGAACTAATTCACATCTCGAGGCCTTTAGTAATTTAGAGGCCTGTAGTATCAAGTCTAAGCCCGTAGCGCAATTTGTTCGAAGACCTAAAATAATTGAGTCAACATCGTTTTCAGTTACCTCAAGGAGTGCCATTGATCCTGACGACTCAGAAACTGCTGCAGATTTGGACCCAATTGAGGGTGATTTAAATTTCGACGCCAAACTGCTTCCCACATTAGCAAAGAAGTTATTAACGTGATTAAGCGAGGATTTAGGGCTATTCAATAAATGTAATAGATCAGAAGAGGGAGAGCACTGGGTTTGAAGATCTGAGATTTTTTTGATCACGTTCCAAGTAGCCTTAACATTATTTTTTGCATTGTGAAACTGTTCTTTTTCATATAACCGTTTAAGTTTTCTCAGGAGTGAATTGCAAAAATTGCGATATCGAGTGTAGGTGATTTTTAATATTTCATTATTTTGTGACTTTTTGAGTTTGGCATGCATGTGGTCGCGGTGTCTTATACAGCGAAGGAGCCCAGGATTAATCCAGGGTTTCAAATTGCGTTCTCTTTTTGGAACTGAAAGTTGATGTATGTGCGGTTTGCATTTGCATTGCATTTGCATTGCAGCATCATTAGGATCCAAAATAGTCAACAAAGGAGACCAGTCATGGGATTTGATATCCTTAATAGCCAATTCGTAATCTATTTTAAACCTAGTACAGTTACCATCCCTGTTCGCAGTTTTGGTTTCCAGAAATAATAGCAGCGGTTCGTGGTCTGTAATGGATGACTCAATAACGAAAGTCGTGGCGGATTGATTAGTTTTGAGTAAAATGTGATGTGGTGAATGTGTGAGGCAGCGCAAGTTAAATACTCCTCCGAGTGCCTATCAGTATTGTCGATTTTAATGTCGATGTTCATGTCGCCGATCAGAACCACGGTGGGAGTGGTTATTTTGAGCACGTTATCGAGACTATCGATAAAGTTATTAATGTTTACAAAAGAAGGTGGGCGATAATGGCCACTATTGTATCATCTTCTATGCAACACACAAGACAGTTTGCATCATCAAAATATGGTTCCTTAACGTCAACTTTAATAGACGATTTGACGTAAATAGCACAGCCATCATTTTGATTATATGTCCTTTTAGTTGAGTACGACGTATAACCATCCAAGGTCGGGAGGTGTGAAAGTTTGCTAAGCCAGCACTCAGTGAGCACGAGCACGTCACACTGGAAACCCAATAATCGCATCAGCACAGACACTTCATCAAAATTTTTAGTAATGCTTCGAATGTTTAAATGTAATATTTTTAAACCTTTTGATCCTTTATGAATTGTGAGCAGCTCTCAGGCTGACACTTGAGTGATTTGGAAACATGGAGCGCGTCTATTTCGTCATTAATGTTGTCTTGATTAGCCATTTGTAATTAATATATACAGACACAGAACAGAAAAAACAGTAGAAGTGCAAAGTAGGCGTGGCACGCGTGCCAGTATTACCCGGAGTTACGCATACCTCAACACAATCGTGTTCTAACATCACGACGAATCGATCGTCTCGCTCACTCTCGATATAAATTTATATTTTGTGAACCATGCCGTATTGTTCCATTTTGGAGTGCAAAAATGATAGTAGGAGAATAAATCTTAAAAATGGAGGTGTTTCATACCATCGGTAACTACGATTTTATTTGTTTTCTAATAAAATCTTAGGAAATTTCATTTTGCAAAAACCTTAAGTTCAAGTCTAGTTACAATCCACCTTATCCCATTAGCTTAGAGATTATTTTACATCGATTCAGTTACTGTTTCGTTCTCGAAAGTTCTTCGCTATTCAAATAGGGATGTAGTCGGGTTGGATACTGGATGGATAGATATCGATAAAAACACTTTTTTGTAGTTCGTCTAGAAATTTTATTCAAATCACTAAACATAACTTTAAAAATATTTTTATGTTTCCCAAAGACGCTATCGTCAAAGAAAAATGGATAGATGCACGGGTAGAGCTGAATGGATGCCAAGCAAGACAAGCACGATATGCTCCGTACATTTTTTAGAAAGCGACTTTTTTATTTAAAAAAAAGGATATAGATACATGAAAACTTAGTCCGCGTTAAGATTACCGAGGCATGATTTTGTAAGGCTTGTGGTATGAAAGAAAATCTGGCCAAATGCGAGTCGGACTCGCGTTAAAAGGGTTCCGAACCAATTTCATTTTTGTAAGGGTTCCGTTTCTTATGGATGTTCGGAACTCAAAAAATGTATGAGGAGTGTTATTTTTATTGATTAATGTGTAATAAGGTATATTTACATAAATAAAATAAAAACCTTTGACATAATGTATTTTTTTTTAGTTTCTATCTACATTTAAACAATAAACTGGGAATATTTTGCTTACGCTATTTTGAAAGTAAATAAGCAAACCTGAACTTATCAATTTTAAATGTGATAGCTAATTTCATAACGATTCACAAGTTTCATGTATGGCTCCCATACAAAACTTCAACACCAAGCGAGTCACATTTCTTGGAATTAATTTCGAAAAAAGTTATCTTATTTATCGATATCGACAATGTAAGTCAAAGTTCATGTGCCACAGCCGTGATCTAGTGGCACCTGTAACTATCCAAACATAGAATAATGAACCTTATTACTAAGTTGTTTAAGTTTATAATTGCAACCATTGCTAATACCGCCATCTATGGTCGAATAGCGGAATTTACTCGTAAATTCAACCTAGAATGATTCCAGAAAACGAAACGCCGTGAGTACGTTTTGCCTTAAGGTGGATGCTCCAGGGTAGCCCGCGAAATTCAAATATTTTTATGCCGGTCAGTGTGAAGCTGTATGTGGACCAAATGCGTTCCGCGACCGTAACGCGTATTTATCTAAAGAATTATAACCATTTTAATCATCAATATAGCCCTCTAAGTTCATGTAGTTCGAAAGAATGATTATTTCTGAAATATTCATTCTTTCAAATGAACCTGCTACCCTGGAGCATTCACCTTAAAGCAAAATAAATCCAACGTGTAAGGCCAAAAGTATATTTTCAAATATAGGTTCTTTGACTTATTCTTGTTTTGACCAAAATTAAAACGACCAATCAATCGTATCCTTGATTTGTGTTGAATTATATGATTATCGGTATAGTTGTGAGTGTGGCGACACAGGTTCCGATACAAATTTAGTCACATAGCATTTCCATCTGTTTTTTCTGTTCCGTGTATACAGAATAAGAAAAACTTGAAAGGTCGTTTGAGTCGTAAGCAAAAAGGTAAGTATTTCGCAGAGTGTTGCAGACTTATGGACAAAAATATTTATGTACAGTAATGTTTGATCTATTGGAGTTTTACGGTATGTATCAGTTCCACGGGTATATAATTATTGTGTTCACATATATATTGCTGGAATAAAGTATTATGTAGTTGGGTATTCGGGTTGTGTTAATATAGCTAGTTTGTGTTGTTTTGTTGTATGTAAGGTGTACAGAGTGAGTGTGGATACGAGTGTGATTGGTGTGAGAGTTAATTTTGTAACACTAATTAAAAATATACAAAAAAAATACATGAGAAAAAAAAGTACAAAAAATATTAGCTTTATAAGATAGTCAACATGGCATCTTGGTTTATTGGTAGACTAAGACATTTTTCTGAGCGAACAAGTATCTGCTTGTCTCCCTCTATTTTGCGAAGAAATATATTGCCGTTTGAGATCCAGCAAAACTTGAAGGAATATTTGTGAGCGAACTCCCTGGCTTGGTAGAACAGCTTTTTGGTGCTTGCTGGAAGATGATCAGATATGTACACCGGTTGACGATCACCAGACAAACCCACGACTGTGGTGTTTAGTTTGTCATCTTTTCCTCTTCCTTTGTTGTACGCACGCACGGCAGATAATAATGTCTGCTTGGTTTGCACAGTAGTGAATTCCGCAATAATTGGCCGCGAGGAAGTTGAGGTAGCAGATTTATTTGGAAGGCGATAGATATCACGAAGCTCAGTTTCATTTATGTGCACACCAACAGCTGCACCTGCCCCACACACCGTTTTTATTAGAGCGGAGCTAGATTCAGCACTTGTTTGCGGGATGTTACGCAATTCTACGGCAGAAGATCTCAACTTGTGCTGGAAATCTACGATTTTCTGTTCGAGAGACTCAATATAGTTCTGCTGTTCGCGGCGCTCTTTCCTCAATAATTCCACCTCCATCTTCAGATCTTCGAACTTTTTTTTTAGAATTCAATCGACTGGACGATACCGACTTTTGATTTACATATATCTGAGTTAGATGCCTGAATTTTACTGTTTTGGGTTTTTATATCCCTTATATCCGAAGAGAGCTATGCCATAACCTTTTTTTGGTCCGCCAGTAATTCTGCGACTCGAACATCCTGCTCCCTTTTCCACTCTTCGAGTATGTCTTGTGTCTCGTCAAGTTCTTGCGAACCCGTATCAGCAATAGCGCCCCTAGGCGAGTTATCATGCCGCGGACGTTTATGTCGATTTTAGTTGTTGACCAAGTCGCACGCCGTGGTGATATCAGGCTCTGAACGAGTTTGAGATTGGATTATATTGCTCGCCGGTGATCTAGGGGTTTTGGACGGGGTGCGTTGTACTGTTGTAAATCAAATCGGCAAGTAAAAGGCAAATATTAAAAATACACAGGCAAACCGGTATAATATTACGGAAGAACAATAGGCATCAAGCAGCACTCGAGCGTAGGCGATACAATTCTCGTAGCAGTTTCGTAGCACAGGGGCGCCTCGTAGAAGCGCGCACGGTAGGAGCGTAGCAGGCGGTGACAGTCGCTCGTAGCGGATCGTTGTTTTGAAATGTGTACTAACTGTCTCGGTGGCACAATACGTAAGCGGTCCGGTCATTCCTCACCAGAGCGGCGGTTCGAGTCCAGCGAATCGCGATCACTTTTTCAAATTTAATTTGGCACGACAATAACACTGCTATTTACGTCTCTTTCTAGGATCACCCAGTAGGAGGGGTCCTCAGGTAAGTTCAAGCAAGGTGTGACAAGGAATTGATTTTAACTGCGATTAACCAATCACACACTTCAATGCACTGACAAGCGACACACGTCCACTAAGTTCAACGTCAAACGGAGGAATGAATAATAAGTAGCAAGTACACAAATTGCGCTGAGCGTGCACATACCGAAAGGGTAACCATCTCAGCTCGCGACATCTTAGATCGCGTGTTATTGCAATTTCAACCGTATCCTAATAACTATAACTCACATTTCCCAGCGTGAACAACAAGCCTCAGCCTATCTTCAGTAGGCCTCGGGCCGGACTAAACTCGCAATCAATGCAATTTAAACCTTATTTCATTAACAATGACTGACAATTTCATCAATAAAGTACACCGCTATAAAGCGCCGAATCGCGTGTTATTGCAATTTCAACCATCTGTTCATAACAATGCGTCACATTTTCCAGCGAGAGCAACAGGCGCAGAAAGAAGACAAGCGCGTGCGCTCGCGCCTGTACACTGCCACGGAGCACTACTCCGGTCACTGGGTGCCCATCTTCAGTCGGCCGCGCGCAGCCCTGAACGTGCCTTGTACGGACGAGTCGCGGTTGCCGCTCAAACCTGGGGATGTGGTCAGAGCTACACGGCAGAGAAGGTATGTGGAAACTTGCAGGATTATGGGCCTTTTTAAAGTTCCGTACCCAAAGGATAACCAACGGAACCAATCATTTGACTCGCACTTGGCTGGTTTTTTTAATAATCGTCTGCAGCAATACAGTCTGTTATGTGTTTATTTTGACTATTGGTTTTATAAAAACTTGATCATACTTAAAAAAAAAACTTATAAAAATGACGTATTAACGAGATCACAAGACACCATCGGAATCTTTCGCGAACTCTCGAAGGCGTTCGATTGTGTTTACCATGCGACGCTTATGTTGAAACTTGATCACTATGAGATTATGAAAACAGCCCTTAATGAACTTTGATTATACTTGAAAGATAGCCATTTTAAAGTTCATGTGAATGGCATAATCTCAATAGGATCTGATTAGCAATCGGGGTTCCTCGAGGCTCAATATTGGGTCCATTCCTGTTTTTAGTTTACTACTAAAAAGCTACTAACCATCTAGCTAAGCAACTGCAAGAGTACCGAAGCAGTGTTACGTCGTGCGCTTCTGTCGTGAAGATTCGTAAGCCATGGGTCGCTTAGCGACAGGCGACCATGATCGCCTGGTCGTCTGGTCGCAGTCGCGCGTAGCGGTTGCCGCGATCGGAATTGTACCTTAACTAAAACTAGACCAACCATGATCATTTTAATGAATGTTTCCTTGCAGACACTGGTTATTCGGCGAGAAGCTGGTGGGCTCGAGCGAGGCGGCGCGAGGGCCGCGCGGCTGGTTCCCGCGGGACGCCGCCGCGCCCGGCTGTTTCCCGCGGGACGCCGCCGCGCCCAGCGACGCGCTGCACAAGCACAAGCCCGACTAGCAGCCGA
The DNA here is from genome assembly GCA_950371165.1 of Lacanobia oleracea. Taxonomy (NCBI): domain Eukaryota; kingdom Metazoa; phylum Arthropoda; class Insecta; order Lepidoptera; family Noctuidae; genus Lacanobia; species Lacanobia oleracea. The sequence continues at coordinate 2,223,540 of OX493387.1, forward strand.
GTGCTGCCCCGACCTAGTACGAAGAGTAGGGAGTACGGAGGTTACGGAGTGTTTTCGTTTCAAACTAGGGTCTCGCCACGATTTTATACTGCTAGTTTTTATTTTTTGTCGCCATCCTAATAATTTTTTTCCTGGCGTTAGGTATCAATTAAAGACACGATTTGTACATAAAAGTGAATCTAAAATCTGGAAAAATGTTGTTACTTTAGAATTAGCTTACCTTGTACTTCTGCGCGCACAGACAAGCTCGCCTAGCTAGCCGCGTCCTGCGTCACCGAGGCAGATTGCTGTGGTGAGTGTACGGAGTAGGGAGGTAATGGAGTGCTTTGTTTCAATCTAGCGTCTCGCCAAGACTATACTTTATACTGCCAGTTTTTTTTTGTCGCTGTTCTAATATTTTCCTGGCGTTAAGTATCACGATTTATACATAAAAGAGAGTCTTAAATCTGAAATAATGTAGTTCATTTATTTCAAATATAATAATTTAGTTACTTATTTGCTTTCCTTTTAACTGTGCGTGGGCTCCGCGACGCCGCCTTTCCTGCGACACACTGGCACAACCCAGCCTGGCTAGCAGTACTGAACAGGTATGATGATTAATGTGAACGTTGAGAGTACAGAGGACATCAAGTGCTTTGTTTCATACTTCCCGCACCCGTTTTTCCCGGGTTTTATGCAGATGTAGAAGAAAAACACAATTGATGGTTTCCAAACTATATTTGATTTACGTGATAGTTTACAGTACAATTAAAGTCAAAGTAACACACACTGCGCGTGGAAGTTAAAATGCGTACACTAGTTCTCAGAGCTGTCCAACCAGTGAGGCACACTCTGAGCCAAAACGCGCGCGATAGCCTCATACAGCGGCTAAACACTTTTTCATTTTTATTTCATTTCATACAAAGCAACTGTCGTGCGAATACGCGATCGTCGCGTTAATTTGATATAGTAAGACTTATTATTTCAGACCAGATAATTATTTTCTGGGTCATGAAAGTATTTGACACATGAGCACTCCATACACCCTTATTCTGTGTAAAAAAATATGTATGTACAATCTTGGTATACATTTATAGAATCAACTCGTTGTTAAATATAGAACAGCCCCTCTACCATGACGTATCATTACAATCAAGGATCCGATGTGAGGAAGGGATAGTACTATTCATCCTATATAGCTCCGTCTCTCTCTTACAACGGAATCAAGATGGCAGTGCACGGGCGCTGATCAAAGTCATATTTTATAGTAGGTGTTTATTTTTATTAACTGGTTATTTTTGGCTTCACATACAAGGCCTAATTCATGCACGATATTATTTTTATTCGAATATTATTTTGTTTAATTTTTCGAAACGGTTTTTCACAAGATCAGCGTATTTATTTGTATAACGGCAGTAAGAAATTACTGCCGTTATTTCAAGTATAACAATAAATAATTAATATCCTTAATTAAGGACAAATAATATAATGTTCCTACTTCCCTTTCAAGTAATCATTTTCCCACAACACAAGATCTCAATGGGTGGAATTTACTATTTTTTTATTATACATAGGTTTTAAAGAAATATTTTACTGTAAATAGCTAAATGAAGTCACAATGTGATAGCTCTCGTTCACAAAATTATAACAATTTATATCGCTATCAGATGCACAAAAATTGGATTTTATTGAATCCCTTTTAATTCACAAATTAGGTGTACATAAAAGATGATTCTCATTCTAAAATCATAATTGACTAAAAAGGAACCATTTTTCTTATTTACCGTTGAGTGTAGGATTGAGTTTCCTATAATTCACGGCAAAGATCAACAGATGGCGTCATATGCTAACGTACAGCAGACAAAACGAAAAAGTATTCAGACTGCCAACTATCGCTTGCATTTAGTGTATGAAATGAGTACTTAATGATTGATTAACAATTTGATCTAATTCGTCCCGAGTATTTTACTGATAAAAATAACAATTAGTCCATCCATACGCAAAAAAATTGGACATGTGGTTTTGTTTTGTCAGGTAAACAAAAAATTAAGACGTTACAGTGCGTGGCAAACTCGCACTTTTAACTAAAACTATGCCTCACCAGCCAGCCCCCATTATTAAAGTTAATGCGCTTAACTTTATCATTTTTTATTGGTTTGAAATGGCAAAAAATACTTCCAATCCAAAAAATAAGTCCAATATTTTTTTTTTATTTAATGGATGGAATTAATAGAATAAAGCGAGAAATACACTGGTCCGCCGTACGCAACGTATGCAACGCTTTTGTATCGTATCGTATGTTGCGTTGCATACGATAAGTGTGTTTCTACTGCATACTTTTTCATATAAAATACAGAGCCAGATACCAGCTAGATGCCCTTGAGTCAATTGAGAAACGAGCCAAGAGGATCATCGGCAATGAGAGGCTCGTCGCGATAAAGCTCCAAAGCATCGACAACGAGTTTGGGAATATGCGACGGAATTACATAATTTAATTCCGCCAAGCCCGTTCCATCATCGGACCACAAGACGAACGGCGATGCGCCACCGATACATGGTGGACATCCCACCCACACGCACAAAACTTTTTGGGAACACATTCATAATGCGTACAACTAAGGAGTGGAATTCCCTGCCGGAGTCTGTGTTTCCCGATAGCTACAACCTGGGAGTCTTTGGTCAAACGCGTGCCTATCAATAGTAAAAAAAAGGCCAGATATCATAATGCGTTGCATACGTTGCGCACGTTTGACCAGTTTGTCTTTAGCTTTATTATTTTTCTATATAGTAAAATGTACTATTGAGGATGCCTGCAAGATGTCATTTCTTTTTCTTGCCCGCAAACCAATATTTTGTGTTAACTGTACTTTTACTAGCCAATGTGACTACTCGTGTAAAAGAAAACAAAATACTAGCATTTAACGAATATCTTTTGTAAGAATTTATCAGTCATAGATTACCATACAATGTAATTGTAATACATAGGAGTTAACTGTTAGGTATACGGTTGTTTGTTATTTTGAGCAATTTTATAATATTCATATTGTGACTTAATAGTTGTGATTGTGAAAATAATGTTTTGTATATGAATAAAAAATGTATGTAAAAATATTGATTTTTATTTGTTAATTATACAAGGTGTAACAGAGTAAACGCAATACCTCTTAAGGGGTCATTGTATTCATCATTATGAACAACCAACCAACAAAAAAATGCTGTTCAGTACATTTTGTCGAGTTTTGCGCACAGAAATGTATGGGACATTCGATTTTTTATTGGTCGCGTTTTCAGTGTTGCTCCCATTAGTTGTTCATGTTAGTACAATGACCCCTTAAGAGGTATTGCGTTTATTCTGGTAACGTTGTATAGCGATATAGGGAGATATAGTCTTTAAGTCAAGAGTGAATAGGTTACTTCTAGGCAAGCGTGCTCCATCTTCGACCACATCATCGCTTACCATCAGGTGAGATGGTGGTCAAGCGCGTGCCTATCAATAGGAAAAAAAGGGATAGAATTAAACGAAGGTGTTATGTGTAAAAAATCTTTATTGTGCATTAAAAATAAATTATTATTCTCAAACACACAAATGCACTTTTCCAAAGCGTAAAATTAGTTCTCAATAAGTTAGCTTACGATATAAATGATATAAACTATACATCTAACTCCAAGAATGTTAGATTATCACAAATTCTTTTTAAATTAATAAATGCAAATTATTTTGTTACGCTCACAGTATCTCAAACTCAAGTTTCAACTTGTTGTAAGTTTGCACTGTCCTCACACTCGACCAAGCTCACGTCCTTAGGTACTAAATTACGTATTATATCATTATAAAACTTATGACATTATTTTTAAAATATATTATATTGATGGAATATGAAAACGCCAATTTGAGTACAAATAATGATCGACTAACGTTGGTATTGCTTAATCGACTAAAAGGACCAGGCAAGACATAGCTTACAAATCGGCAAAACCGTATCAAAAGTATCCCTTATCTCCATATTCGAGCTATCGAATATATCAAAAGACCTGGTCCTTCAGTCCAAACGTTATAGAAGACTGGTCATACAACAGATGATATAAAAAGTTCGACTAAACAAGATGACAAGAGTAGGTATACTTCTAAAACGCCGTACATCCAGCCTGTAGCCGATCTGTGTCTTTAGAACGAGTTATTAAACGTTCTCGATATTTGTATTGAAACTGAATAAGCGCCATCTGGTGACAATAATGGAAAACCTTTTTTCCATACAATTTGACTAAGCGAACGTTTACATTACCGCGATCGAGTATGTTAAAAAACTCGCGTTAAGCCCGCAGCTCATGTTCTGTCTAGTACTCATTTTCCTCGTCAAGTTCTCCCTCAGTGGAGTCTACTCCCACCTCTTCGTAGTCCTTTTCGAGGGCAGCGAGATCCTCTCGGGCTTCAGAGAATTCTCCCTCTTCCATACCCTCGCCAACGTACCAGTGGACGAAGGCGCGCTTTGCGTACATCAAGTCGAACTTGTGATCCAATCTGGAATGTTACAAGTTAGTTATAATGCCCGGAAATGCTATGGTATTTTATAAGACTTGACATGACACGGTTTTTGTAGGGGCGATTTATTAAATTTTTAATTAAGCGGTACTTTATTTACAAGAGTTAAAAAACAATTTCGTTGCGAGAACAGCTTGTGCATGTAAAGCCTCTAGTTTAATCCGATACTATTTGAACAGTCAGAAAAAGACCTTAAGGTTACCGCATGAATGTCTGTAGGAGTAATATTTATTATTATTACTAGCCCGTAATGTCCCATTACTCAAAATCATTTATTCAAATTAAATAAAGACAGTCTCCCAAAACGCTGGCGCCTGCGAAATAAACTCCCCAGTAACATAGGACTGATAGGAACTTATTAAAGACTAAAATGTTCACAACAGTAGATACATACCGAGCCCAGGCCTCAGCGATGGCGGTGGTGTTGGACAGCATGCACACAGCGCGCTGTACCTTGGCCAGGTCGCCGCCTGGGACCACGGTCGGAGGCTGGTAGTTGATGCCCACCTGTGCACAGAGACATTATAGAAAGAAATAAAATGAGTTTATTTGCGCTAAGCATGACCCATACAAAAAAATAATAAAAATGTACAATTTAATGAAAGTTGGGAAGATATGCGTCACATGCGCGCAAGTGTGAGTAGTATAGTGAATATATCTCGCTTCCACATTTTGCTTAGTAGGTGCTTTCTTTATAATCAATAATATCAGGAAAGTCATAAGATGAAACAGATTGCTTAGTTTGTTCTTCTAATGAAGAGCTGAAGCTCCAAAGTAAATACGTGTTCTAACCTTGAATCCTGTGGGGCACCAGTCCACGAACTGGATGGTCCTTTTGGTCTTTATGGTGGCAATGGCGGCGTTCACGTCCTTAGGTACGACGTCACCTCTGTCAAAGAAACATTTACGATTAAAGTGAGCTGAACTTTTTTTGAAAAACAAAAGATTTGTCCTTTGGAGCCCATAAGAAGGATAGAATATAAGAAGATAAGTCAACATTACCTGTACAACATGCAGCAGGCCATATATTTTCCATGACGGGGATCGCATTTCACCATCTGTAGGTAAAAGTAAAATGTAACTAATGTAAAAGTGGACAGAAGTTTAAGTTCAAAACAGATTAAAAAAAAATACTTAACACATCACAATCTTAAAACGCCCTAATAGGAGAAAGTCCGCCAAAATAAGGCGGATTCTCAGCTGTCCTACCGATCGAGTTATCCAATGTTTTGAGGCTGAATAACATTCCACGGCATGTTACCAATACTTTGGATCGACCAATTCAAAACTACACCCAATGGTCCACTTCACGAATGTAAACGAAGAACTACAGTACTGGAGGAATGGCGACGGATTGTTGAAGCTTGCTACGACTCCTGTTGTTCCAACCACGACCGCTCTGCTAAGAATGTGACGGCGAGGAAGAAGCATTCATCAGTGATTCCTCACCTGGTTGGCTGGCTCGAAGCAAGCATTGGTGATCTCGGCGACAGTGAGCTGCTCGTGATAGGCCTTCTCCGCGGAGATGACGGGCGCGTAGGTGGCGAGAGGGAAGTGGATGCGCGGGTAGGGCACCAAGTTGGTCTGGAACTCCGTCAGGTCCACGTTCAGCGCGCCGTCGAACCGCAGGGACGCCGTTATTGACGATACGATCTGGAATGTGGGTGATGGTAAGTTTGTTTTAAATCTATCAAGAAGATAATCAACTTATGAGACTAGATTTCTTTCTAATTGTGTTTGTTCTTCTATATACTTGTACCAGTTAGTGATTATACCTGTCCAATAAGCCTGTTGAGGTTGGTGTAGGTGGGTCGCTCGATGTCGAGGTTCCTGCGGCAGATGTCGTAGATGGCCTCGTTGTCGACCATGAAGGCGCAGTCCGAGTGCTCCAGGGTCGTGTGCGTCGTCAGGATCGAGTTGTAGGGCTCCACTACTGCGGTGGATACCTGGCAGGAAGGGAACATGGTCAGATATTGGCGATGAGGCAAGGAGAAATAATTTAGAGATCGTATCGTACCTTGGTGAAGTACCTAACTACGCTGATTTTTTAAATCTTTTTCACAATAGATACTGATTGGGACTATGTTTTCAGAAAGTCTCAACAGAGAACCACAAGGCTAGTACCGATATAGGTACTTAATTGGTGCCATACTGGCACATGGCATTAATATAATGGGTGAAGATCCTCAGCACTGAGGGACCGAGTTTCATAAGAAGATATTTAAATAAATAAGTTTAATCGATTTGAGACTATGTTTTATCTTTTCTTATAAATAAATAAATAAAACATTTATTTCGGGTTATAATTAACCATAGATACCTTAACCTACGTACACATAATTATAATAACAATTTTATTCATAAAAAAAACTTAAAAACACACCAACAAACAAAACACACAAACAAACTATGTCAGTATCACTTAGCACAGGCTCCCATTTGTCACTTTCTTCCCTGATGGTAAGCGATGAAGTGGTCGATGATGGAGTTCATCTCCCTTCTATATCTACGCCTGTCTTTATTACTTTAAGGCTAAAGTCATAGCTGTCCAGTGTTTCTTACCTGAGGTGCAGGGTAGATGGAGAACTCGAGCTTGGACTTCTTGCCGTAGTCGACGGAGAGGCGCTCCATCAGCAGCGATGTGAAGCCGGAGCCGGTGCCGCCGCCGAACGAGTGGAACACCAGGAAGCCCTGGACAAGAAAGTAAACAGTTTCAGCGTATGATTAATGCTTTCTCCTAGATATGCTGTTGGTGTCTCAAGTAAGAGATGTAGCGTCTGAAGAAACCAGCATTTCCTGTAAGCTGGCCTACCGTTCTACTGGAATGATGTGCTAGGCCAGCTCAAGATGTTACTTCCGACGACGGGCGGTCGACTGTAGATAGTAACTACTATCTAATTTTGTCAAAAAAACTGAACAGTCGGTAGAGGTACCTGTATATATTTATTTACACCTTTCCTTTAGCAGCTGTCGCAAAAATTAGACAATATGGATTCTACATCACACACAATATCACAATATCGATGATACAGACAAACAGAGTATTCGACAAATTAGAGGACCCTTACCTCTAAAACGCTTCTTAGTTGACAGCATGATGATAAGACCGTGATGTATTTTTGTTACAGCAGTTATCATCTAGTAAGGCAAATTAACTCCTTCCATCATCCCCTCACCTGGAGTCCGGTGCATTGATCGGCGAGCTTCCGGATCCTGTCGAGGACGACGTCGACAATCTCCTTGCCGATGGTGTAGTGGCCGCGAGCGTAGTTGTTGGCGGCGTCCTCCTTGCCAGTGATAAGCTGTTCCGGATGAAACAGCTGCCGGTACGTGCCGGTGCGGACCTCGTCTGGAAAAGGGAAATGGATGTTAGTGGTGTGGTTCTCCCGTAAGGCTCGGCAGAGTAGACTTAGTATTTAGATGCAAGTAGGGAAAACTCTACTCGATGACACGTCATCGAGTAGAGTCGCGGTTAGTCGATGGATGCAAGACGCACAGGTCGTTGTGGCGGCGCTTGGAGGAGGACTAAGACATCCACTGCTGGCAGTGGATGTCTTTCGGCTAATATGATGATGATGATGAGGGTAAACTTTCTCATTGCAGTCGTGGCGATCGAGAAAAATTAAGACTCTTATATATGCAGCCGAGGGACTGGTGCGAAATTGCCAGGATTCCAAACCTAACAGTAAGGGCAATAAGATTGCGTAATTTGATTGAAAGAGTCACCGCGGCCCTGGAACACAAAGGGCATTTGGAGAAACACGGGTGAGTTTTAATCAGTAAGAGTCTGACACTCCCTTCCGCTCCACCCAGGGCGGGAGGAGTCATTTGATGTAGTTGTCCAGTTATCAATGTGTATAAAAATACATAAGTTTCTTGCTAAGTCGGAATTCCCGTAGTAAGAACAAATTTTTCGCGGAATCCAGAAGTCGACAGCAGCTGTTCATACATTTCTAAGAATCGAATCTTAAATTAACAAAAAGAATAATCCATTTCATTCTGAAACCAAATCCTGAAAAAAACGCAATAAAAAGAAATGATTCAGCCAACAGATGGCCCATTCCAAGACTTAAAGTTTGACTCACTTTTGAGTCACCTAAAAAGTATAAAATCAAATAAAAGGAAATCAAAATGGAGATGAATACTATATGAGTTGTGCCACTTGAGGGCTAATTACTTTCATCTATCCGAGCGGCTGCCAGTTATAGAGATACAGCAAAGAGCTTCTTAAGTGTTTGCTCTTACAATAAAACTCAAACTTCCTGTCTTCAATGTGGACCATAGATTTCGTGTTAGATGTATTTTTGATTTGACGTATTCACTCACTCTTAAAAATTGATTATCAATTAGATATACTAATATACAGGGTTATTTGTAAAACACCAGCAACCTCGTAGGCAGTGAAAGTACACATGATTATAAGCAACTTTTACTTTGGGAAAACTCCGAAATCTCGAGAAAAATATCAGCTGTTTCATACATTTTCATTGGCTAAATATTACATTTTGTATGAAACAGCTGATATTTATCTCGAGATTTCGGAGTTTTCCCAAAGTAAAAGTTGTTTATAATCATGTGTACTTTCACTGCCTAAGAGGTTGTTAGTGTTTAACAATTCGACGCGCACATCCTACGGGTTTTCCTGGTCCCGTAGGAATTTCGGGAAGTTGTCTCTTAGTGCTCGATCGCGGAGTGTAGGGAAGCTACATCAGCTTTCTACGACCAGTAGGTATAGTTTCGGCTGTGCGTTGCCTGTCAGTAACGGAAGAATTTTATACATATACATTGATTTACCTTTGAATCATATTTTAATCATAAGATACCAAAGTTCTTGTAATATAGAATAATCTACTGTCCACGGCACCACACGAGACTGTTCCTAAATTAGTCAGGGATAATTAAAATTTGTATCCTAAGTTAGTGCTACGGTCAGTCTCCCCCTAATAAGTCAAGACTTCGAAGTTAAAGACCTAGAATTTATTAATACCATAGATGTCAATTCTAGTCGGAAGTCAACATCCTAGACTAGACTATTTTCCTTATGCCTATGTAAAATTATTCGTCTAGCCGTTTTGTTCGGTAGGTCGTTCCTCCAACCTCCACTTATGTTTAATTTCGAGTTATTATTCCGACGTTACGAATGTATGAAGTTCATGTTGACGTCAAACGATAATTTCAAATTAATATATTCATATCTATTCTGTTCACGTGTGTTTGATTTTCTGATATCTCAATTTCGGTTATCAAGCGAGTTCGTAAGATTTTGCTTATTCTTGTGGGGTAGTTTTTGCCTTGGAAAGTTTATATGTCAAATATAATGTTACTAGCTTTTGTCCACGCCATCGTACGCGCATATCCCGTTCCCGTAGGAGTTTAAAATCCTCATAATGCTCCCTTACGGAGTGTAGGGAAGCTACATGCATAATTTCAGCTTGCTACGACCAGTAATTTGGCTTTGCGTTCTGTCTCTAACGGAAGAATTTTATACAAACAATATCGTAATAGAATAAACGAAATACCTCTTAAAGGGTAATTGTAATAACATTAACAGGTAACAATTTTTAATATGGTTTAAATTCACAGCCGCGATAAATGTTGCCGGATAATGCCCTTGGTTCCTCTTCTAAGGTCACCAGTAGAAAACTTAACTTAGCTCAAACCAGGAGTTGAAAGAATAACTAATTTCCTTGACAGATGTGCTTTTATAGTGCTGTAGCGTAATGATAGACCGCCAGTCGAAGTAATAACGGCGGGCCGGGGTTCAATACCCGCCGATTATAAACTTCTATTACAACCGAGGAGAAGCCTTCAATTTAGAGCCTCACGATTTCTTTAACATGTTTTTTGTAAAGGTCTTATTTTTAGCGGAATTAGTAGGTAAGAAAATAGGATGGCTGTCTAGATTGTAAAATATTCATTATATTCTGATTTAAATCTTGTACTGAAGCTTTAAGAAACTTTAATGAGTGTATTTGCATAGTTACTGTACCTATGTAAATATAATTCTGCATTGTAGACAAATGAGAAGTAAGTAAAACGAGATAAAACGTAAGTGGGTAAACGTTCATAAATATCCATGAACACAAATTACAAACTGACTAGACGAGTCTTTGATTAAAAATCTGGTCCTTCGAGACAGATTCCTCGGTCAGTGGGGTGGGTCGTCTTAGGAGCGTCCTCTCTAGAGGTAGGTACTAGAGGCCTTCGATTTGGTCATTATGTATACACGACCCATATATTTAGATTTCGAAACGGCGCGTAATAAAAGATCGGCCAAGAGTGGACTCACCAACAACAGTAGGCTCCAAGTCCACGAACACAGCCCTGGGCACATGCTTGCCCGCGCCGGTCTCACTGAAGAACGTGTTGAAGGAGTCGTCTCCTCCGCCCAGGGTCTTGTCCGAGGGCATCTGGCCGTCCGGCTGGATGCCATGCTCCAGGCAGTACAGCTCCCAGCAGGCGTTGCCGATCTGCACGCCAGCCTGGCCAATGTGAACGGAGATGCATTCCCTCTGTGGAAGATGGGAAAGCGTTACAAAGGGTTATTTAGGAAGAATCAGCATATAGCATATAGCAGCCAGTTTTATTAATGAGGTGAGGTAACATATACCAAAGAAATGGCTGTGTACACCTTTCCTTGCTTGAAGAGTTCACAGTAGCAGAGTTTATTGATATCTTTCTATAACAATTGGCTTGGACACTAGATATTTTCAATAGACAATTGTTCTGAAAAGATTATAATTACGATAACTGACTAAAAAAACAACACTCTCAACAAACCGAGAATAAATAACATTGACAACTTTAACCCCACTTTCCTTTAAAACTTAGGTCGTGTAATATCTAGGGGTAACTAATTCGCCATGGTACCAAACAAACGTAGCTACGAGTAGATACTATTTCCATGTTAGCAACAGACCACCTACACAACGAATTAGGGCACGAGGTGGTGGCGATCCCATCAGCTCACGGGGGCTTTAACCTGTTTATCATTAAGGGTGCTTTATGTCCCCATTGCCATAAACTTGTAACAAAACATGAAACATTGTAGTGACAACTTAATGATATCAGTTTTCCGTATTTGGAGAAATATGGTGACGATAATGGAAAAACTATTGTTTGGTTTAGTGACCTTAATGTAGCCAGGTGAAAGACTTCGTCAAATTATAAGTTTAGGTTCCATTTAGGTTATAGTTTAATCAATTATGAATTTTGTCTAAGATACTGAGTTAGATTTAACGAGCAAAATGATATAGTGCAAAGACATTTATAAAGGTTCAAAACATACCTAGATAAATCACTGTCCCAGAGCATCTATAGAAGGCTGAATAATCATAGGTAGCTAGGTCATTCTAAAGTTCAAACCTAAATTAGAATTGAATGTTTCGTTTTCAGAATAATATCTAACCTACTTTTACGGTGACAAATAAGGTGTTTTTTTTTATAAGCACTATGCGTAACGCACTACAAGGCGTCATACTATACAATACAAAGCCTTCTCACATGACCGAAAGCTTTTAGAATGATAAATGTTGCTTCGTTCGCCACGCACGACCGCAGACACGCGCCAATTACGAGAATCAACGCCCTATTTGTGATTAATGTAAACCTTCTAAATTGAATGTTTTCGATTCGCTTGGTAGGTATTGAAGCATCAGATACCTAATATAGTGAAATGAGAAGAGAATAGGTATCTTGATACTTACACCAATACCTATGCGTGATAGAAACCTGTGTTTGAGAAATTATAATAAAGATAGGTAATGGATGACTCATCTCTCTGTCTCGCAATGGTTTTTTGGTGCTATCGAAACGTGAAAGTATGTTGCAAAGTTACAATAGCAAGAAAGAAACTTAGATTATTTACTAAGACTTTTTTTCAGGAAGTTTGTGAGTTGCTGTAAAATCGCTGCTTTAAACCCATAATAATGCCGTAAAACATACAAAATATTATAATGAAAGAAACCCACTGGTTGTTGTGCTTCATGGAAACCCATAAACCACAAATTAATAGCTTTGTATCTACCTATGCCGATTTTTATACTCCCGCATTATTTACGATCCTGAGGCGTAAAGTGTCATAAACTCATAAACAATATGCACCTATGTAGACTTATCCTACAGCCTACACGCGTCCTTACCCCTGTTTGACCATAAAACTGGGATTATCACGGCAGTCAGGGCCTTTAGATACTTAACTCCCGAGCACGCTAAGTTCAATGTTATTTTCATGAGCCTAAAAATGTTGAAATTGCCGAAAATTGGTTGGATTCACAGACGAAATCGATCCAAATAAAGGTTCTTTTATTACGTAGTCTGCAAGGATAGACGTACTAAATCTCTTATGAATCATTGCAGGGATTGTAAAGTGATACCAACGTAAGCTGGATGTCTGCCAACGATCATTGTATACCTAAGCAGCGCAATGCGTTAGCAGATCCTTAATTTTATTACTGTTCGTATAAAAACTAATCATGGTGGGTCAAATAATCCAAACCAAACCAAAATAGTAAACTAACTAGTCAGTAATCGTAACGCCATATTTGGATAAAGTTCCATATTGGGTCCCAAAACTAATTAATGCGTAGGAGTTGTAATCAATAATATTATTGCGAAAACGTAAATGGAATATCAACGTGAACGAGGAATCTATTCTGTTACACATGATCCATTAAAAGATTTCACACCAACCATACTTAGATTAGGACTACCTATTAACTTTTTGATAACTTACTAAAAAAATCAAAAAGTGTATATATGGCAAAATATAACACGGTACTCGTAGTTTTCTTTTTTAAAAACGTTGCCCCACACTAGGAATTCCTCCTGTTTGGATTTGTTATGATTATGGCGTTTAAAAACATACAACTCACATACACAAACAGCGAGACCTGGAACAACTATCTGTAGGTTATACAAATATTTGTTCCGTGCGGGAATTGAATCCACGATACGCAGACAGAGCAGCAACTACCACTACGCCTATCGTGCCTTTTTCGAATTTTCTGACCTAGCTGACCCCAAACCTATCTACTGTCTTCCAAGTAGGTACAATAAATCGTTTTCTTTTCAAACTGAAGCCAATCCCCTGAAATCTTCAATTTAAAATAAACCTTCTTCCCAATGTTAATAGTTTAATGTTCGAGGCACAGGGGTTTTAAAAAAGAGAAGGCACGGCATGGTACGACCACCATAAAGGCACGTCAATGAAGGAACGAACATCAATCAGTTAAGCCTTCGGTGAACGTCGTCGGTAGTTTGATATGTGGAGGCGTGGTACATATGGTACCACGTGGTATATGATAGCTGAAGGCGCTTAACTATGGAGAAATTATAATGATTGGGTAATAGGCAGTACCAGGCCTGTAGTCTACGGGGAAGATTCAAATATGTCTCATCATCAGATTTAACGACAGACGCTTAAGTTAAGGAAATAGTCTAAAATGTTATGAACACAAACACAACACTAAAGTCAAAACTAGTTGCGAATACTTGAAGAGGACTTGAGAATCACTTTTTTATTTTTATTTGTAATCGGTTTGCTCTTGACTCTAGTCTATGTTAGAGATGACAGAGACAAAGTCTACGATGGAGCGAGCTTACCCAGAAGGACCCTGTTCACTCTAACTTTGAAGAGATTAGGGTTGTAAGCTTTTGGAAACACAGACGCAGGCAGAGAGTTCACACTCCTTTGTTGTGCGCATTATAAAAGACGTTTGAAAACGCTTAGTGCGAATTGGTGGAATAGCCACAAGGTATCACTCGCAGAATGAAAAAAATATCATTTATTATGTACTTAAGACAAAGAAAGGCTCAAGACATGACCGAAGCGGAAAAGGACCCTTGTCTGCTGTAAACCTGATGTAGATTAGCAAAGAAACACCGCTATAGATAGGTATTCAGCCTGCCTTGCCTCCAAATTCCTCAATGACATAGACATTTTGTGAGCTGAAGCTAATTCATAGCTCAGCCGTGTAATTTGTACGGTATGGCAGGAAACATTTCATGCTGTGCAGTGTCATTACTGCGATAATGTCTACCAATCAGCGAGCCGTTAGCCTACGTGACACCTTGACGGCTTCAACATGCACTGTGTGATTTCAACGATTTTGACTGCAAATATATATTTACAAATGAAAAATATTACAATATAAATATATATTTGTAAATATATATTTACAAATGAATATAATATATTTACCGATAAAAGTATTTAATGCTTTCATCGGTATCGATGTATGGTATGAAAGAAATTTAAGATCGTAATGTAATACACATGTCTGTAACTTGCACAAAACCATGCAAGTACTCGTAGCTTGCATGCCAAAGACTCTATGGCATAGAGAGGGACCTATCCGAACTTGTTTTGGCACAAAGGTATGCAAGCTACCTACTTGCATACTTTTGTGCGAGTTACAGGCATCATGTGTATTACCTAAAGCCTTTATTCCTCTTCGTTTTTCGAAATAAAGATTTCCAATATCTGCAAACCGCAGTGCCTGCAGTGTTCTTGCAATATCGAGTTCTCTACAAGTCAGTAAGAATACTGATCTATATTAACGTAATCCAGCATTGTTGCGAAAGAAATTAGGACTCTTTAAAAACACTGTTTTACATAACACAAAACATAAAAATAGTATCAACTGTTTTGGTCAGTAAAACAAAGTCGATAGAATAGAATTACCATTTTAACATACAATAACGAACTCCCACGCGAGTTAGTGAACAAAACGATTGGATTATTCTTCCAATTACAGTTTAATTCAATTCAACGATTGTTTAAATGGAAGTATTATTGGTATCGAATTACTGCAATAAATATCTATTTAAGGAGAGACATTCGTAGGTGGTTAATTACGAAGCCACCGAGAACTCCCGCTTCGGGAGCTAACCAGATCGCGGTTACGGCACCTACACCGTCAATTATTTGGTAGTTTACTGAAATTGCTTTAATTGTACCAATTTCGGACAGGAAATTAAGTGAACGTAGTTTCTTTAAAGTTTAAAGTGGTTTCTACACCTACATACAGGAAAGATTATCAATGAGATCCACAGCAGTGACTCAACTTTTTTCTGTCGCGTTGGTGTGTGTCTTGTATTAGGCAAAGGTACTTTGGTATTTTGCAAAGTGGCTTAATTTATTTTACTACCTACTGAGTTACAAAAAAATAAATGAATAAACTAAAAAATATCTATGCCTAAGTAGATCTATAAAATATTAAATAGGTACAATACAATCGTTTGAAATATTTTCACTCTTTTTGGTTCTAATGAAAGGTTTTAGCGTAAGTATTGCTCTACATTTCCTCCATTTAAATAAAGTTTATCACGAATCTCGTCCGTGATCAATGATCGTGTCATTTAAATCAGAAGTCAGTCATACCTCCAGTCATGCTACGATTGTCAGAGACAATGGATCCGCCCGATATCTCAATGATCCATAGATCCTTGAGGAGCGATGGAGCGTCTTAATATTTACATTTTGTTGTCTCTGATATTTATTGCTTTGTATGAATTAATTCATTCCGAGGACGTATTTTGTCCGACATCTTCATCCTGCTGCCCTTATAAACGGGGTCGACTCAACATTTATTTCGTTAAACTGAGGTTCCTATTTCATTTGTTTCATCAAAATCTAGAAATCTAGCTATTTTAAGAGTTCATAAAACTTTACCAAAAAATGCAAATGTTGATATACTCGTCTCTACACAAAAAAATATATAATGCGTCAATTTGCATTCTAGTAACTAACTATTTACCGTGTCCGTTTTTTAAGTTCACACAAAATAAAAGTTGTACAATGCCTTGCCAGCCCATCCGTTAAAGTCGTTTATTTTAACCGTTTGAAATGCAGGAGAAAAAAAATACAACAAACAGATGTAAAAAGAAACCATAGAATCTATCAATCTCGGTATCGACACCCCAGCGCACTAATTTGTCAGATAATTGGCGGATATATCCGCACTAGTGCAGCCCTATACTTGCGGATATCAGTATCCGCCCTACGGAAGTGAGCTTTTAAGGCGTCGCGGAAACTAACCCTTCATTAATACTTATGTTACTAGTCTGCTATTACCTTTATAGGCATTGTCTGCCGAGGTGATGGGGACCTATACCTAGGTTTATAACCAAATACACTTCAGGGCTAGGAAGAGGTTAGGAAGGCATTGCACTCTACAGAAGTTTGGTGGAGTAAGTAAGGAGGACACACTGACACAGCTAAAAAAGAACAGAGCATTATATTGCCGCTTCACATCCTCGGTGGACTCAAAGAGCTTTTTAATGCCGCTTCAAATCCTCTAAGGTGGACTCAGAGAGCTTTTTGTTGCCGCTTCAAATCCTCTGAGGTGGACTCAAAGCTCAAGGCAATCAAATTGCTCTATTGACAGTTTAGAGACCACTGATCACCGGGCCTGATGGATAGCGATACTGAACCTAATCACAGGACGCTATTAAATAGATGAGACAGTTATGTCAATCTATGATTAATTTAAGGGTAGGAAAGGTGCTGTATCGAACACAACACAAAAACCTCAATTTGCCCATATGCTGAACCGCAATTTCAATACCAAACGCATGTCCCCATGATATCAGCAGACAGTAAGTATATCAGCCTATCATTATCAACACGCCTGCAGCCGGCACGCTAGGCGTCGGGTCAACGAACTCACTCTAATTCTCGCCGCCATTTTGACTTGAAACAAAAAAAAACTGACCATTTATAGTCTGAGGTTCTGCTGGTCATTGCATTGTTTGTTGTTTTGATGTTTGTTTGTAAACAAATGTGGGGCCAATATTAAAGTTAGTAGTTTAATTTGCAATCGATCTCTTTCTTAGATTATTTTAAAGCCTTGCCAAATATTTTGTTGACACTTTGTGAGACCCAAGCGCTGGCTTTTACTTCGGGCAGATGCCGCCAGTCTTTTGGGCTCACTTCCCGTCGATAGCGATGCGGATGAATTTTTCGCCATATCAACAAAATAAGAACAAATCTTGTGCCTAGCCATAGCTGAAAATAAAAAATTGTGGGAACAAGAAACGATGTTTTCATAACAAACCAGACCATCATTATTCTCCTTTCACAATCGTTTGAGCAGTTCGCGAGCTCTAAGGTCAAATCAAACGATAGGTTAAGTTAGGTCATCTCCTATTAATTTCTTAACCTATAAACACCATGTTCAGCAGTGTATACCGACTTGCTGAATCTCAAAAACAAAAGACTATCTTCCCGTGACCACGGAACTCCAAGAAAAAAAGTTTAAAATCGAAGACATTCAGCCAGTGTGTCTGCAAGTCACGGCCGGCGTTTGGGACGGACGCGGACGGATTGCGTAATGTACACTGACTCATTTGGCTACTGGTGATTTTTAAAAGCTATTTTTTTATTGTAAAAATCTATGGTCCAAATACCAGTGCTTTGTCAGTAGGCCATCATAAAAAGATTGACTTTGCTTTTCAAGAGGAACTAACAGAACTACCTTTTTGTGAATAGGAAATTTTCTACATCTTTCGCCCTGGGCGGAGAGGGACTATCAGATTCACTAACTCAAACTCATCCGTTTTCTTGTTTTCCTTTGCGTTCAAGGGCTTGCTTGATTTTTATAAAATTTTAAATACAACGATCTAGGTTTTAACGGATTTGGTAATTCAAAACCGATATAAAGTAGTGCGAAATTGTAGCAAAACACGCAGCGTGAAAATTAATTACCGCATAGTGACGTCATAATTCCCAGTGCTATGCTGTTTCAACACGGTCTCGTATTACCGGGGGATGTGTGACAGGGAGGGACTGGTGACGTCAGCGGCGCGCCCGGTATGACTCAATACCTAGAAGCTCCTGTTTCGCGTATTTGGGAGTCGCGTTCAGTGTTACGCATTTTTTCAGAATCTATGCCAGTTCATAAGTACTCAGTATCAGCTTGCGAGTTGCTAAAAATTATACTGGCGATAATTATAGAATCAATATTAGGACCCTCCTTGAGAATAGATGTGACAGTAACAGGGATATCATTTTTGACATTTTCAGGTGAATGATTTCCCTAAAGTTTTTATTCCCTGCTTTTGCTTCCTTGATGTCTAGCAAGTCTCATTTTAATATTTCTGATGACCCCATCTAGCCTGCTACATGGGGATTAGATTACTTAGTATTATAAAAACAAGTGCATGACTTAATATGACCATGCGCTCCAATTTCAGATTGGTCTTAGAAACAAAATGTTTATTATATTAGGATATAAGTAACGGAGCTTAAATTACATAGGCACTATTTACATTATCCATGCTTCTGTATTCATGTATCAAATAACTCAGCTAACTTGGCTTGCCTGCAACATTTGTTTAAAGAAAAAATCCTAGATAGGTACACATTTTATTAAATTGGTTTTTAGTGGGCTCATTCGCGGTGGACAGCGTTTTTTATTACCTTCATAGACGAAGAATTAGTTTCAGTTCATCTGGAAACTAATGAACGATTCAACTTATCATGGTTGTATGTTCCATGATAAAATAAGAATAGCACAGAGAAGATAGATGAATAAAAAATTACATTGAACAGCCTTCATCATCATCATCATAACAGTCGAAAGACCTAAAGACCCACTGCTGGACATAGGCCTGGGGGCCCCTTTGGGGGATGTTGCCATAATCGTCATGCTTGGCAGGCGGGTTGGCGATCGTTGGAAAGCCTTACCTTATTAAAAAAAGAGATTCATAAAATGTAAAACCAATTGCAACCATATGTTACAATAACAATGATTATCAATTAATTAAACACAAAGGCGTGTCAGAATCTCGTGTAATTGACTTTGTAATAAATAGAACAACATAGCAACATGTATAGTTTGGTGAACAAAGTTAATTTGATAATTTATATATGTATGGTCATCGTAGCGTAAAGATATGTTCTCTCATTTTCATATTTCATCAAAAATATTTTGTATTTTCGGTGTTTATGTCAAACAACTGCCTAATAGACATGTCTGGGTACTAAATTGACCTAGGTAGTAGCTACATTGTCGACTTTTGAATTAATCATTGTCTAAATTAGCCTAATACATGGCCTAAAATTGACGTAAAAACCGACCTACAAAGTATTTGTGTCAAACTACAGTTTAAACGTTCTTAACGCGGTTATAATTACACAAATTATAGTAATTTAAGTTTCACAAAGCTTCTTACATTATGTATCGTTATACTACAACTTATAATTGTAATTTAATAAGGCTTTGGGCAGTAACAAAGTCCATCTGTTAGGTTGTTTACTATCACGAGTCATTTTTTGTAATTACATACTATGATTCACTCTTAATAAGAAATGTATCAACAGCAGCTATTACTAGCGTAGCACATGAGTTTAGATTTTGTGTTGTGTTGGATGAGAATCGATGGTTGGTTCGTACCTATTTAAAAATATCCATATTGTCTATTCTACCATATTTATATTACGAATGCGAAAATAACTCTGCTTGTTTTTCTGACCGTCTGTTTGTTATCTCTTCATGCCTTGACTGCTAACATTATATAACCCACTTGATTTTTATTCGCTAAGTCAAGTGGGTTAGATAATGTTGGTCACAGACCTTACACGAATATACCGAGTCTTGGATTTGGACATAATAATTATATTATACCCTATCGCTTTGGGATATCCTGTAATGGTAGAAGTGTTGTTGTTGTGATATGATACTGGAATAATTACCGACTTCCTCGATAGCGAAGTCGCTGACACAAATCAGTGCGAGTATCAGGAAAGTTTGATTCCTCCCTCTCGCATAAAGGAGGCCTGCACCCTAGCAGTGGGATCATAAGTACAAGTGGGAATTGGCCATATTTTACCCGTCTGCCAAGGTGCCGCTTACTACCAAAAATCGGGTATTTACTCACTCGTAACTTAGCTCATAATATTGTTTAAACGAAGTAGAGTTTACTTTGTTTTTAGTTTACTTTAATTTTGGTTTCGGTCTTTTTAGTGCAAAGCTTATAAGTTGACTTTTTTGCAGTCGGATATTTTTCCTGAACATATTTTTCAATTACTTACGTACTTTGAATGTCTGATTGGTTTTGTATCTTCACCGTGCATTGCGCATAGCGTGCAGAACTTATTTCATGGCACATTAATTTCGTTTTGATTTCTAATGAAAGTTGAAGAAAGTTTTCTAAAATATTTGACAATTCTATTTTATGCTGTCTTTGATGGCACAGTTCCAAGTTTTAAATGAACCTGCCTTTCCAGTAAGGCGTATTAGTTTCGTAATGTATTAGATGACATTGTGGCCATGAGTCATCCATCACCAACATGAATTAAAGAATCTAAAAATCATGAATTTAAGAGTTATTTTTCTGTAAATCAGAAAATTCTTACTGGTAACCCGGAGTTTAACTAATGCGGGACTGTGGTGGCTCCACTAAGTATCTTATTTTATTTACTAGATTTTGCCCGCAACTTCGTACGTGCAAATCCCATTTTTCCCGTTCCCGTAGGAATTCTGGGAAATCCTCTCTTAGTACTCCCCTTCACTCCAAAAGGAACCTACATGCCAAATTTCAGCTATATATGAGCAGTAGTTTCGGCTGTGCGTTGTCTGTCTGTATATTAGGTGTTATATATTAGGATGATGGATGATCATTTATTTTATTTTGTTATGTGTCTTATTTTATTAGTGGCTTACAGCTAGTCTATTCTGTAAGTAACCATTTCGATATCGAGCTTCACCTGAGTGACAAACCTCACAAAGTGAGCTTTATTGCACACAACATAAAGGTCTTACGTTTGACGTAATTTGATACTTACCTCGGATTCCGCTGTCGAGACACGAAAATGTTGTTACAGAATAGCACTACAGCTATTGATATAAGAGTAACAGTATCTAATGTAATTCACAAGAAGCCATTTATAAGTTTACATTTTATCCACAATAAGCAACAGTTGTCAATCCTATACAATAGGACATCCTATCCAAGATGATGTTTGATTCAGGTCTACATTTAGGTGTTTTCAAATAAATAGCTCAACATAATTAGTGTTAACGTTTTCCCTGTAATTAGCTAGGCGTGCCCGTCCGGTTCACTCACCTTTTTAATACATTTTAGGTAGTGTTTAGATTTAGTTGGCTACAAGGACTATAGTCAAGCTTTAGGTGTGCCGTAGTATTGTGCTCTACTTATTAGTTTTAATTTTTAAAGGTCCTGTATAAGTGCAAACCAGGTGAATGAAAAAAAAAACATATAAGAAGGTAAGGGACGAACTGCAAGCAATTTGTTCAAGGTTTGCGCGAATTCTTAAATTTTTGCCTCTTCAGTTATTAACGCTTTCAGTTATACTCTTTTTTTTCAACTTTAAATCTGGACGAAGTCACGACAAAAAATCTTGATTCACCAAAAACGTTGCAATAACAGATGTAGTTAGTTAGTTAACTACATAAATAAAAGAGGCATTGTTTCAACATATGATTTAACAGAAACTTTACTTAATGTTGGTTAGGTTTTTATGCTACAATTTAGAAAAAAATACAGTTAGGTTCTAGTGGCGACAGTGACGGAAAAGTTAAAAGGGAACCGCTTGTCTTGTCATTAAACATGTGCAACAAAAAGAGTTATGAATGTGAATGGATGGAGAGGGAGAGGGAGGCCAAAGAAAAGATGGAAGGATTGTGTGAGACTATTACCTAGATATCTTTTTATTCACTGAAACTTCGCAGTTCAGAGTTGTCGTAAGCTATGTATGACTCAAGTGAAATGAAGCCAAGTAATATAACAAACAGTTTAGTTCTACATATCCCTACTAAGGCTCGGGGTGAATCATGTCAGTAATAGGATAATAGCGGGCTTGTCCGCCTGCGCCCACGCATCTATTGTTTTAATCGATCATTATTATATGATGCTGATGAGGTATTCTTATATCTAGGAGCCATTGTATTCAGCTTTGTAAGGGTTCATTGTTGTCGGGTTTTTAATTGAAGATTTTATTAATTAGGACTAAGTTAAAGTTGAAATAATATTGCAAAACCTAAGCAAAATGACGAAAATTACTTTTGAACACACAATTTTAATAGCTACCTATCATACCAGGATCCGCAATAGAAAGCAATTGAATAACTATTAAGTTGGTTCCGCTCAATCAGATCATTATTTTACGTATACAAGAACGTGTATTAATGTGCCTAAATATGATAGGTACGGTAAAAGCGACGCTAGATTCCCAAAAAATCTAATTTGATATGATCTGGAGGTAGGAACCTATACCAGGTTTCCATATACCGTGTACCTAGTGTGTTGTTGTTTTTGTGTACAAATAAAATAAATAACAAAATCACAATTTTACCTAATTAAACCTGACTACGAAAATTCTTTAACTGAACACAAAAAGTGGTAAGTATTCGGGGATAAGTTAGTTTTAGCTATTTAAAGCTAACTTATCCCGAAATACAACTTTTAGCCACTTTTTGTACCGAAACGTCCACGTTTTATATGGGCTAACCCACATAAAGATAGCGAAACTGAACCGAAAAAGTTAGGTAGTATCTAATTTATAAACTCACATAGACTACGGTACAGGTTCACTAGGTAAGAATTAGTAATTAATTTATTTGTCGTCCACTGCTACCGATCCTCAATCTGCGTACAATTATAAGTCCGTTACGTCTAAAACCAATAAGACGCTTTATTCACTGATCTATTGAAAATAAAAGCTTTCCAGTTAACACGATGACCCCACTGCAGAAGATAGTTACCGTTTGCTAGCCCGCTATGTTTTGTTTTAGTTAATTTAACTTGCTATTGATTAACTATGCCATTGAAGACAATTGTTTTATGGTGAAAATGATTACTGGTGTAAAAGCTTAAAGTTTAGATTTCATGCTTTGATTGGTTTTTATGTGATCTGAAACGCGAAACTGTAGGTACGTTTGATTTATTTAAAAACTTTTTCTTACCGAGTGAGCAGTAAGGTCTAACGACCCCACACACCCTGGTGTCAGAGTTTCTAGACCGCCTCAAGGGCCTCTGACATGGTTTAGTTGACGACTGCCATTTGGCGGCCGGGACCACCGGCTTATACGTGCCTTCCGAAGCACGGAATCGTCTTTTTATCAGACAATCAGGTGATTCAAGCCTGGAATGTCCTAGCCAAACTGGAAACAACTTTACAAAGTATACTTTCCGTGGGAATCGAACCCATGACCACCGGGACACAAAGCAAACGCCTAAACCACTCGACCACGGAGGCAGTTATTTAAAAACTTCTATGAGATGAAGCCAGCTGTGCTTATTAAAATGCCCGGGCAAATGAATCCAATTCCAGAGAACAAAACAATCCCTTAAGTTTTTTGCATTAATTAATTATCTAGATCTTTATCAGATTTGCAACAACGAAATCATAGAAAAGCACAAGAAATAAAACAGTTCGCAGATAAGTCCGATTCATAACAACTTATCTACGATGAACCGTCACTTTTAACGTAATTTTATCGACAGATACGATAAGAAACTCATTTTGACGTGTCATGTCACATCACTAGCCTAGTGGGTCAGCGTCGATATGTCGATAAAAACGTAAGTGGACGTCACGTTTATCAATGATTGCCTTTATTACCATAGAAATAACACTCCAGAAATACGATAGGGTGTTATTATACTGAAATAAGTAGCAATATTGAATTAGATATTGATATTTTATGGAACTAAATTGGACGCAGGTACACACTAAAATTAATGTATCTACTAGCTATCTAGGGCATCAGCTTCTTGTAGCCATAAAACTTCAACATTTTCCAAACAAATTATTCATAAAAGATTCTTTAAAAACCTAAGTTACCTATCTATCTATACTAATATATAAAGCTGAAGAGTTTGTTTGTTTGTTTACTTGAACGCGCTAATCCAGGAACTTCTGGTCCGATTTGAAAAATTATTTCAGTGTGAGATAGCCCATTTATCGAGGAAGGCTATAGGCTATATATCATCACGCTAAGATCAATAGGAGCGGAGAGGACGAAGTTACGCGGGTCGACTAGTGTAGTGATACAATCAGTGGCAATTCTCGTATTTAAGGGGGTAGTGTTAGAATCCGCATATCTAAAATGCCATTATCCGACATCTAGTCTATTTTTTACTTTTGATGATATAATAATGAAAACAAAATATCTATCGATCTGTGTTTGCGAATTTTCAACACCTTGAATAGCTTTGGAAATTCGCAAACACAGATCGATAGATATTTTTGTCAAATGGTCTATAATATATGGATATAGCCCACTTTAACATTGATTATCGCTGAAAAGATATATCTAGCAACTTGTATTTGAATGCTTTGTAAACACGAGAATGGTTTGGTAACGTATCTATACAAAACATCATTGAATACTCTGAACAGACGAAAGCCTTCACCTTTTCAATTGTCAGCAACAGTTGGCTCCACAATAATTAATATTGATTGTCTAAATCGATAAACTGCGCGTATTGGTCAGCACGCTGCACGATGCATCGATACAATATTATGCAGAACACAACACTAGGTTTCAGTTTTAATATTTATTAGATAGTGGAAAAAATAATCTTACTTAGTTTTGTTACTACCTACTACTTCATTTGGTAATACTAGGTAACCAATGACAAAGGGACAATAAATTAAGGCGGAGTCCGTGTTTCCTGATAGCTACAACCTGGGAATCTTTAAATCAAGAGTGAATAGGTTACTTCTAGGCAAGCGTGCTCCATCTTTGACCACATCATCGTTTACCATCAGGTGAGATAGTGGTCAAACGCGTGAAACTCTTTTCGATTTTTCTTAAGAAAAGGTTTTCTTAAGAAAACTTTTTCTGTTGATTATATACCCCTAATCAACAGAAAAAGTTCCACCACTAAACTTGGTCCAGTTTTATTTATATTATATTTTATTGTCAAAGTAGCACAAAAAAAAACCAACAATTTAAATTTGAAAAAAAACATTAAACCTGAACTAAACTACGCGTGGCTCGGGTTTTATTAATATTTTACTTTAATGTTACAGCGTCATTCCGCCAAAATGAAGTGTCTCTAATTTCCTAATAGAAAACTTGAAAATTCCGGCGAAATTATCATTCCTTTGCCATAGCTATCATCGTGGGAGACTATTAGCTGCCGTCCTGCCTCCGACCACGACGTCCACGACACTTGACGATCGTGGATCGTTAACATACGTGACAGTTGTTAAACTATAGCCGATAAATAATTAATAAACCGAGCTTTCCCGTGCGATAACTATGCGAGTTTGCATGGCGGCATGGCAATGTCTATAGGACGTATCTATGGGTCAATACTTAATTGTACTGTTGGGAATATATGCAGCTGTTGACATTGGTAGGTACTAATTAGCTTAACATTAGTCATGCTTCGGTTTATATTATTGTACTTTTTGTAGTGTCATTTATAAGCATCTTTTAACAAATTCGTAATGGTCGATGCAGGCTTCGAGCATTGTTGATGGGATTACCATGTTTTAGTAGGTAGCTTGCTTTTTAAAGGCTTAAAATCTCGTACCTACCCAATGTAAGCTCGAAACGAAATGCGCGATGTGACACATTTTCATTAAAATCGTTCTACAAATAAGTAGAACAAATTCTGCCAAAGTGCGAAGGGACGTTTTGGCGTTGTGGCTATCAACGATGCGTAATCAAAGGTCGATTCAATAAAAATAGTCACCGTGAAAAGTTCCCTACGTGAGGAGAGCTGTCATTCCAATCTTTTTTTTAAACCTTTCCTTGCTCAAGGAATTTTTCCAGTACCTAAGTATCGTGGGTGCGTTTACAAAAATACAAATTCACATTCTTAGCCAGACCCAATCAAAGCTTAGTATTGACAACTTTAAGTTCACTTCACCTAAACTATCACGGTGAAATTGTTCCAGAATAGTAGGTAAGTAGGTATTTCTGTTTTGTTACCAAGCAATCAAAGGTGAGCACAACTTCTATCAGCAATTTAATCAAAGTTATCTAACTGCCATCAATCTAAACGTTCTTCGTGACGAACCCTTGGATGCCAGCCAACAGCTAGTCAACTGAATCCAAGTTATAATTACTGTTCCCACTTCACACCAAATTGATTCAGACGACTCTAAGACCTGGCCTAAGTAGATAGTACTGGTTGGGCGACGACCGTGGAGTTTGCGGTCAGCAGCGGTCAGAGCCGGTCAGCCGGTCAGCCGGTCAGCCGTGACCGACCAGCTCAGGTGATCATGTCGCATGGTAACTGAGCTTGGCCAGAACCTTGTAAGTGAACGAGGATATTTGCAGGATCGGTTTTCGTAGGGAAGAGTGGAGAGCGTTTTGAAGATATTGCTGAACTATTTAGTAGTCTGTTTAATAGATGATTTAGATTATCTACTTCTTTAAAAAAACGAATTAATTGATGCCCTTTTGTAGATCTCTTTGAAAATTAAATAATTAATAATGACGGAATACATCGTTACATTTCAAAAACATGTGTGTTTTAAAAACATGTGAAAAAAATATTGGAATTAAGTAGGTACCTACAAGATTTTATTTATTTAAACTTCATGTAAGTACAATAGTGGTACATAGGCGGACTTAATGGATTACGTTTTTTTTTTTATTAATTTATGTTCTACGAGTATTTACAATAATTAGGTAATACTAAATCAATATTATCAGGAACTGTGACTAAGATATTGATATTCAAGGCCCATAAAAGTAATTCTTAGAAACTATGCACTAAAGTTGAAAAAAAAAATACGAAATATGTACAGTCAACAAAGCTATTCGGTATACAGGCAAAAATATATTTTTTTTCAGTTTATTTTTAATGTGTGCATAATAATTTTTTATGCTATTGACATACTTTCGAGTGTGTTGTACAATAATTGTCTACTTAGCACACTCACAACATTGTTTAAACGTAGTTGCAAGTTAGCTGCCTGCATACCAAATAGCTTTGTTGACTGTACCTACCTAACCTAACCTAACCATTTAATTACGTGTAGATAGGTAAACCTGGGAGTATTTTTTCCTTGAATTGTGACAATGTGAGGATTTCCTACAGGTTAAACCGCAACAGTTAAAAATATCATGGAATTAATATTTACTATCAACCTTATTTACAAATAGCATAAATTAATAATACCATGTAGTTCGATACATTATTTTTGTCTATTTTTCCGGTTACCTATATCATACCATGTTAAATAAGTACCTTACCTATGTTTTGGATATTATTTATATCTACCTAACGTTATTTATGTGGTTCTATTAAAAAAACTTTTTTTGCGTCGCATGTTTTGGCCGGTTTTTCAGCGAGTCGCACCTACTTATCACATACTTTCCCCAGTTTTCTAATGTTATGAGAGCTATACCTATTATTCCCCAATCTTATACCGATGAAACTTCAAACAATCTAGATTTTTTAATGCATCTGTGTTATGAAAATACAAGTCTATCATATCAACTGGTAATTAAATGATAGTCAACAGCATTTAACATGTTTCCTAATATGTATATTTCAAAATTTATGTTTTTATTACTATAAATTTAAAATTTTTAGTTCTTGAAAAAAACAGCACTTCATCAAATGCTGAAAAAAGTTGAAAAAAAAAACCATCATGATACCCAATACAAGTTCATGTTTGGGTATAATTCGCAACATGTAGATCAATTCACTACTCAGCTGTTGTTCTGCTCATAACTGAAACTTTCCCCGAATTTCTTTCAGGTGAAATGTAAATTTTTCGTGACTGAAAGTGATTTTCACTATCTGTTACTTAATTCTGGATTATCTTGGATCATGATTGTGAATAATAAAAACTTTTCGGAACTTTTTTGTTTATGAACTATGTCTTTATTTGAAAATATGCAAATTTTAACACGATTAACGTGTTAAAATTTGCATATTTTCGGAACGAGCAGCAAACCGAAAACCCATTTGTTAATTAAAATGTTTGTTAAATATAGATATACTTAATTATTCCATGCTAAATCAAATACAACTGTATTATTAAAAACGAATTGCCATAAACAAGTAATATTTTGAAACTATATTGAAAAGTAAGAAAACTGAAACTTTTAAACCGCGAAAAACGCTCTGCAAAAGCAAATACTAGATACCGTAACTGCCATGACACCTAATCGAATAAAACCATACTTTTCAGCAGAACCAAAACTATTTTCGTAAAATAAAAGTTTAAAGTACTCACCATTATTGAAGAAGAAGAGTCGTTTACAAAAAAAACGTGAGAAAAATGGAGCGTGTGGCGTGGCGAGTTCGTGAGGCAACGCACCGGGCCGTACTGTGCCTGACTGGGCCCGAACCACGCTTTTATATGCCGCGGCCACACACGCCTATTCTGGAGAACCTATAAAACTATTATATGGAACAGAGATCTTGGGACACTCCTTGTGGTTTACATTTTTTAGTAACAATCTGAATTTTAAATGAGGCGCTCCTCTTGGAGTTTGGCTCTGACTGCCTAGCATCGGGTACAGATTTTTGGTAAGACGGCGGGTTTCTGATTTGAAGATTTTGAGTTGGGAGCGGTCTCACGTCCTGCTTTAATGACAAATTTAGACCGATGTCCATTCTAGAGATTAGAAATACTTCAAATGCTTAATTCAGAGTTCGGGGGATAGAGCTTTTGCATAGGGTCCTGCACATCCGTTTGGAAATACGAAACCCGTATTACTCGTAGGGTTACTCGTGTGTCTGTCTGTTTTTCGTTCTTTCAATAATAGTTACTTACATTTGACAGCAAATGTGTTAATTGTAATTAAGATCCAATATAAAAGAATCGGCCTTTACAGTGACCGCGGGTCTTATCTTTTGCAACTTGTGTTTTTTTCTTTTTGATGTAATTGGTTAAACATTTCAGCAAACCAATTCTCAGAGACATAGGTATGGTAATACTTAAGCTGTTTTAAGCTTTTACCCTATTACAGAGAGAAATTACTAATTAGTCTACACTACGCCCGTTTATAAATCTGGCTATCCTGCTCTATCCTATGCTTTCGATGTGTTGATTAAAAAAAATATAAGTAGATGTTCAATTAGTTTATGCAAGTAGGTATTTGTTAATAACAAAAACTAGATTGACGCTGAACAAATTCAGAATAAGAATATTTCCTGATTTTCCTGAAAGTCCTACCTAATATATTCGTTTTTCTTAATGAAACATTCATTTCGATTGGAATCCGCAATAGTGATAATCGGTCATCGTATCCAGAATAGGACTTCTGATTCATATAAGACAGTAGTGTGTTCAGACGGTGCCCAATTTTTCAGTGTTAGTCGCAAACAGCAGCAGTGGACCAATCACTAAAGCGCCGTGACTAATGTACCTACTCAAATATGACATTTGAATATCAAACTAGTGAACTGTGATGAGCTCTGTCTACGAAAACAAAGGGATATTAAATGTAGAATTGGGTGTATCGATTTTAATGAATAGACTTGGGAACACATTCATAGTACGTACAGTTAAGGAGTGGAATTCCCTGCCGGAGTCTGTTTCCTAATAGCTACAACCTGGGAGTCTTTAATAGCTTAAAGTAACCTATTCAATCTTGACATAGTGAATAGGTTACTTCTAGGCAAAGGTGCTCCATCTTCGACCACGTCATCGCTTACCGTCAGGTGAGATGGTGGTCAAACGTATAATAGTAAAAAAAAACGGAAAAGTGCGAGTTGGACTCGCCCACCGAGGGTTCCGTACAAAGTAGGTACAAATTACTTTAAAATAAAGACTATATTTTCAGACTTTTCCCTATAAGTACTTGTAGTATAAGAAGATATTACTTGCCAAATTTCATAGTTCTATGTCAACAGGAAATACCATTCCCTTGAGTGTTGAAATGTACGTATTTTGCGGTATAAATGGCTGTATCTTTTTTTTACGTTAACTTGGGAGTTTGATTTTTTCACGGCTTCTAAGGGACCGTAGATCTGAATACATGGTTTTAATTTCAACCCGATACCTACACGCGTTCCTGAGATAAAGGGTCTTGACAGACGGACGGACAACAAAGTGATCCTATAAGGGGTCCATTTTTTTCTTTGAGATACGGAACCCTGAAAAGAATACTCGTGTTGACATTTTTTTTTATAGTTGGGCAGTAGACAGATAAACCTTTTAAAGTGGTTTGAAGATTGAAATGGGGAAAATATTTTCAGTTTGGTACAGTTCTAGTCTTCAGAATGCTTGAAGTAAAACGATTTTATGACTGAAGGTTAATTGGCAGTTACAGGTAAAACACTCAAATTTTTAAAACTTATTGTGCACTCACTGATTTGATTACGACACAGAATCATGGACTCCCTATTCAAAGGGTTGGGATGAATAGGGAAGATACACAGAGGGTCACCTTGACCCTTCGTCAATAGTGTCAGTACCTACCCAGCACATTTAAATGGACAGATCTAGATATTTTTATGCGACAGAAGATAATGGGATGGGACAATGTTTGTGCTGCTGCAGAAGCTGAAGCTTTTCCTTGTGTTGCGATGTTTTTATTTCTAGTGTAATATTTTATTTATTAGAACATTTGTCCTATAGGTACCTACATATCCTTATTATTTTTATATAATACCTAGGAATTACGAAACTTAATGTAGATATTGTGGTAACTGTGAAACATTTCAATAAATTAAACATATATGTGAAACTATAATATGATATTTATATAAGTACCGAACCCTGACTAAGTAAGGTACCAGTTTTAGGCTCTTGACCAGTGATCCATCTCCGTGGTGTAAATTACTTGTTCAGAAAACTTATAATTAGTAAATTTTTTCAGCATTTAAATTAAAAAAGAGAATAAAAAGAACAAGTAGAGACAAGTCGGCAACAAGTTGTGGCGTGAATGAAGCACGGTATTGAATTTGGGGTGTCTGAACACACCGTCTACACCCCAGACAGTCCAGTCTAAATTAAAACGAGGGCTGTTTCATTATCTGGAAGACCCCGTTCTTATGTTTGGGTTTTGGTGTTTGGGTTACCTACAACCCCGTTATCAGGTACGATTTCCCTTCATTGGTATCTAAGCTACTTTTAGGTGTACTTGATGCATACAGCCGATTAAATAAATAAAAAATAAAATTGTTTAATTCTCACCATTATAAAAATTACAACTTATTAGGTACCAAGCTTTAACAATTGTTGTTTTTATTTTTCTGCGGTGGTTAAAATGAGGTACCTACACAGAGCATTGACCCTACCCCCTGAACTAGGCGGCAGCCTGTATCTCAGGGGATAGTGTTCAGCTATTTACATTTTGATTAAACTTATGACGTTTGTGCGTCATTACCATACAAATAAAGTACCCTTCAAAGTGTGAGGGTTTGTTGGTGAGGTTAAGATATGAGGTGTGAATCAGAGGATTGAATCGATTTTATTAATTTCGAGTTAAGAACCTGTCAAACCCTACTTTAATACCATAGCTAAAGTAGAGTTTGACAAATATGTACTTACATAAATTCGTAAATAGGGAAGATGCATCACTGCTGTTATGACAACGAAAAGGCAACCTTATGTCTTTGAGTTCATGACAAGTGTCAGACAGGACTACAGGAGTGACTTCCTTTGTCGGGCGAAATGTCAAACCGTCAGTTCAAAACCGCAATGCTGATAAGAAATTAAAGCGCTTAAAAAAAAACAAACAAAATATATGGTTTATTTTACACAGAATTCTTTTAAATGGAAATAAGATGAAAATATTGCAAGCTGCTGTTGCTGGTCCACTCGAGGCCTATCAGCAGTGCGATGCTGTAACCACCTCACTGTGTAAGCTTAGCTGAAGTGAACCTGAAGTGAGCTGTCAACCCATAGCTCACCGCGGTGACATGTTGACAGAATGGACCGGCAGATTACATTTTAGTTGAAACAGTTAAGGATCCTTCATCATTCTTTGCACGTTATAAGGCCCATGTAAAATTTTCTTTTGGAGCAGCCGTGAGGCAACCACAACGACACGGTTGGTGCATTGGTTGTGCGATACCGCCGGGAGTGGACCTGTGATGAGTGGCCCGGGGGAGCTCGTACAGGGAGGCAGCGTTGCTGGCGACGGCCGCGGTCTCACAAGTGGTGAGCCCCGCATACGGCGCCTTGGCCTGGAGGTAGCTCTCAACAAGTCGGAGGCCATAGCCTTTCATGGCCCCCGGCGGGCGCCGCCACCGGGATCGCACATAGTTGTTGGGGGGCCCCGTATCGCTGTCGAGTCGACCATGAAGTACCTGGGATTGGTGCTCGACAGCCGATGCGATTTGGGCCCCCACTTCCGGCGGCTGGCGCCCAAGTTGTTGGGCGCGGCTGGGGCGCTGTCAACGCTACTTCCCAATCTGGGGGACTCGAGCACCGCCTGCAGGCGGTTGTACGTGGGGATCGTGCGATCGATGGCCATGTATGGGGCCCCGATCTGGGCGGCTGACCTGACGGCCAGCACCATCACTGTTCTGCGGAAGCCGCAGAGGGTGATGGCCGTCAGAGTCATCAGGGGTTATCCTCCCGACAGTCGACGCAGTGGTGACTACGGCTCCCTGCCTATGCGACACAGGAACTTCCCGAAGCAGCCATGCCTCGAGAAGACCTGCGTCACCCGAAACGACAAGGAGCCATGCCTTCTCCCGAGCCACAGTTCGAGCACTGGCCGGATGGCCTCAATAGTGCCGAGGCCGGCGGAAGGGCGTGAGAGCCTGTCCCGCCATTCCGCCACCAGGACCTCGCGCAGCTGCGACTGACGCAGCTCAATGTGCCGCTGTATCAGTCGCACACCGCGCGCCCGCGTGTCCTCACGCCACCGGTGCAGTGACGCGAGGGCTTTTGCCTCCAGATCCCAGGGTGGAGATCCGGCCAGTACGCAAGCCGCCTCGTAAGAGATCGTGCGATAAGGCGCGGCATACGCTGGCAGAGTGTGCCGCTTGGGAGGAGCCGCGCAGTGCCCTCATATCTGTGGTAGGCAGTGATCTCTCGCTGCCCACCGTAGTACGTGCTATGGTCGACGGCGAGGAGTCCCGGGACGCGGTGGTTTCCTTCTGCGAAATAGTCATCGCGCAGAAGGAGGCTGCGGAAAGGGAGAGGGAGATTTCGACCTGTCTCCCGGCCCGCAGCAGGCGCACCGGGCGTCGGAGGAGGGCATACGCTGCCCTCTTCCGGCCCCCCTAACTGGGTCCAGGGGCGGCGGTCCTGGGGATGGCCGTCGCCCCCCATTCATACGGACCCGAGGTGGCGGCGCGTAGTGTTCCCGTGCGCCCCTCTTTAACGTCGCAGGGGGAGTCAAACACCTCACTCCCCCGCTGACCCGAGGTGGCCCGCAGGGGCGGGCCGGTGGCAGCAGTCGGGGATCGCGGAAAGTCAATTAAGTTCTTGCGATTCCCGGCGTTGGTGAGAGATGGAACACCGGGGTGGTTTTAGTCAGTAAGAGTCTGACTGACCCCTCCGCCCGCCCCAGGGTGGAGGACATCCATGAGGATTTCCCCACGTTAAAAAAAAAAAAGTGGTTGAGCGATTGGCAGCAGCACTGCCTGTCGCGGGTTCGATTCCCGCACGGAACAAATATTTGTGTGGCCTACAGATAGTTGTTCCGGGTCTGGCTGTTTGTGTATGTATGTGAGTTTGTATGTTTGTGAACGCACCCACGATACGCGAAGAATCCTAATGTCTGTTTTTTTTTTTTGTTTTTAGGAAAACGTTGCCGGGGCGTTTCCTTAAAAACAAAAAAAGCCCTTTGATTTTTAACAAAGCTTTTCTATGGTTATTTCTGTGTCGGTACTGTGGCCAAATCAATTTTGTTCTTCAATAAATCATCGGTACCGGCACAAAACACTATCGGTAAGCTACTGTTAGCCCGATCGCCGGGAGATTGGTACCCATTGTACGATCACTGACCCAATTGAAGTGTTCAAGTTACGATCACTTAGAGGAAGGGTCCGTACGTAGATACTTTACTAGCGAGAGTGTAGTAAAGTGTAGGTCAAAAGAAAAGGATTTGTAAAGAGATAACAGTAATTTGTCACACGCAAGTCATTGTATAGGTACACCATTGTATAGGTGTACCTCTACAATTCCACATGTGTAACAATATATATAATGTGTAGGTGTTTCTCTGTATTGAATGTGCATAGAGATGCACTTTCAATTTACTTCACAGAGGTGAATAAAATTGCTGATTTCTATTATCCAACATCATAGAAATCTGCATTTTCTTACTCTTATCCGCATAATTATGTATATTTGGGCTCGGCGAAACGTATCTTCTCTTTCAATACCTCATCATCATTTCATTGAAGTAGTCACTCTCTTCAGAGGTATTATTTTTCACACATCTTCCAAAATATTTAATAAAGAACACTAGTCAACCATTGGAAACAACACTATAACACCAACAGTAACAGTAGCTTTTATCGAAACCTTAGCTATATTTGCCCAGCTGGGAAATCGCCTGAGGGCTTTGTGTGCAATCCAACAAAATCTATGTTCGGATGTAAGCTCTACGACTGACAAACACTTCCTTAGAAATTCTCTACAACGACGTCAATTCAGAAAGGCTGTGGTCCCACATTTTCTCCAACATTGAAGAAAACACTAGGTACCTAACGTTATTAACACACCTACGTAGGTACCTTAATACAGCTAAACAAAGTATTCTAACTAAATAATATTTTCGCTGTACTAGGACTGTAGGTCACCATATTGATAGTGTAGGTACTCATCTGCTGAAAAATCTCCAAATTGTTCCCAAGTTTAAAACTACATACGTGTTATACTCGCATAAACGTGGATTCAAGGCTTTTTTACGTTTTTAAAAGCCATAATCAGGAAGGATATACGGTATGTACGTCACGCCACGCAACCTCTGAAGGGGACTGAAGAATGAGCTTCATATTCCTGAACCTGAAACCACGCGATGTTCATGAAAACTAATATTACCGGCGGTTTTTATGTATTGTTTGCTTGTCTATTTTTATTTCCTGAAAGGGAGACATACATTTTTATGGGGAATGGTTTCGGAGGCTCGTGGGTATTAGGAATGGGTGGATCGAAGAAAATATAGCAATGTGGTTTGTTCAGCTGTACTTCATTTGAATCTTTAGAAGCTTGAAAGAGGAAAAACTGTTTGATTGGAAATTTCTTTCACTGTATCAAAGTTATACCCATTACAGGTTATTCTTGGTATCGACGACAAATATAATCACTACATCTGTTTTACCCCGGAAAATGAACGGCTCATGTGGTCAAGGGAGCATGTTTGTGGGGGGGGGGGGGGATTGGTAGCAAGTCAGCTTTTTATCTGAGTTATCTTTACAGAAAAGATAGGTATCATTCACGTCCGCATAACACATCTAACTCCTGGTGATCTTTTAATTCTAACTATCTCACCTAATTTTTAATTTAAGATAGAATCAAATTGAATCTAGAATATTAGTTGCGATATCTTGAAAACTACTGAAAGCTGGGTACTACTAATACTAAGGCCTCCGTTTTTCTTTCCAGACTTTTGTCAATACATTGTTGATGCTACAATATGGACGTGCAAGTATCAATAAAGAACAGCAATTGGTTGTGCAGATATCAAGCGCCATGTGCGGACCGATTGAGCTCGTTGGGACGATGCTGTGCTACTTAGTGCAAGTTATAAGAAAAAGCGAGTGCGTTTCGAATATTTTGCACATGCAATACGGAAGGTGTAGGTGAAAAACGTACAAAAAGCCAGCAGCCTATGTATGTAGTCAGAGCTGTCGATAGCAGAGACATCTGCGAAACCAGCAGTTGTGTTACTTTTGTCAGTATCTAGCAATCTGAAATGTATAATGAGGTTGATGACCTGCGAGTCTAATTATGATCATAATATTAATCACTAGATGACCCGCGCAACTTCGTCTGCGTCACAATTTTCATTACTGCTCCGCTCTTATTGGTCTTAAAACATGATGATATATAGCCTATAACCTTCCTCGATAAATAAGCAACACTGAAAGAATTTTTCAAATCAGACCCGTAGTTCTTGAGATTAGCGCGTTCAAGCAAACAAACAAACAATCAAATTCTTCAGCTTTATATATGTATTAGTATATAGATACGGCAATCTGTCAAATTTCATTTTCATCTTTATCGCTACAGCATTAGGTTCAAGGTTGATTGGGAAAATTTGTCAGTTTCGGGTAGCGTGATGTGCTCGCTTATTCTGCTGAAGTGGACTTTTTAGAC
Source organism: Lacanobia oleracea (assembly GCA_950371165.1). Taxonomy (NCBI): domain Eukaryota; kingdom Metazoa; phylum Arthropoda; class Insecta; order Lepidoptera; family Noctuidae; genus Lacanobia; species Lacanobia oleracea. The sequence goes on from OX493387.1 coordinate 2,260,235, forward strand.
CCGCTGATCTAAGCGCGAATTAGTCGCTAATTTGAAGGCGCCCTTAAACAGGAACCTTTCATATGTACAGAATTTCAATCGAGAAACTTTTTCCAAATTCAAATTTTCAAGTTCCAAATCGCTGATCGCTTGCAACTTACGCCGCCCACTTTTACAAATACGGCAATATTTCAGTGGTAACTACATACTCGTAGTTTGCTGTTTAAAGTCCGTCTGTAGGTCGTTGTGGACTAATTGCTCGCCTACCACAACACATTGTGGTGGTTTTGTGGTCTGTCTGACGTGGCTTGCTTGGCGTCTGCCATATTTGGTGGTCTTGGTTTTCTAAATTGAATTGTTTAAGAGTTCGGTTCTAAAAATAGTTGTATTACAAGATTGGTCTGTGTTTTAGTACCTAATGTACGAAGTTTTATAATGTATCAGTATGTACAAGTTTAGGTTCCTATTTTATTGTCGAGAAACAAATAAATACCAATGATTAATCAATTGTAGGTATATACGAGATATTGGAATTTTATTTGGACCAGTCAATCGTAGGCAACTTACTTATTATGATTGTACCAAATTTGGTTATGCATCTCCAAAATAACTAACACTTAAAAAAATATGCTTCTCTAGACTCTGCATAGTGACAAGACCAAAATAAATGAAGAGACCAAGATACCTAGTTACATGATACCTACTTTCAGAAATAAGAAGTCCTCAACAGTTTATCTTAGATGACATAAAATTAAATTGTGGGTAGGTAACAGTAAGGCAAACTGAGCGTCGCGTTTACCCTTCCTCACTGCATTAGATCACATTGACATACCTACCAGCATTCCATATCCCTTATCTTTGTAATAGAAAGAAACAATCAAAATAAATCTTCAATACACGGTCATTAGGGTAATCTTTTCCAATTCACATAATTTAAATAATAGGGCAACCACGCACCGTTTCAGTAACTATTCAATCCATATCCTCGGGGTTGAAAAAAGGGAGAAATACTTTTCAGTTACTGAAAATACACATTAATTTGTAATACTTATCTACAAAATTCACTGTCTAATAATTCCATGCATCCAAACTGTTGTTAAGCGAGAGGTGATACCTATGGTATTGTTGTTATTGGTATGGTTTTGTGGTATGGTATGGTATGGTTGCTGTTGTGGTATTAAGACAATAATCTTCTATTCGTAAGGCCTGCCTTACGAATAAAAGATTATTGTGAATTTAGGCGAATGAGTATCTTAATTAAAACTATTAGCCAAAACATATTGGGCATTAAAAACAAAAGAATTCTTTAAATAATGCTATACTTATCAGGCAAAGTCCATTGTCCCAGCAATTAGGGTTTTCTGAAGAGTTTACGCCACCAGTTGGCGCCACACAAACGAGAAGTCCCATAGATATATAATTCTATATCTATGAGAAGTCCTCTTCAAAGAAAAAGTGACTTTGACGTAAACATGACGTTGAGGTCCATTTAACAAATGTCAGAAAACATTAGCGATTTGACAGGTGCCTGACCTGACGCCTCAGTGCTGTCACCCCGGCTCGTCATTTTAGAAATGAGGAAACCCTTGTAGATGTATTAATTACTATAAACTCCAAGCTTTCTCATTGACGAGCATCTGACTAAGAGTGCATCGATATTAATTGATAGAATCAAACACGCTTGGACCACAGACTGAGAAGTCTGAAACAATACTTACATATAGAGATGTACGCACCCGCCGCCGTAGGTTTATCCGACTCGACAAAATTTAACCAAAAGTTTGCGGTGCCTGCTTCCCTGAAACCAGCAACCGCATTGTTTCATGCGTGTGCCCAGAGCGGGCTCGGCGGTACCCGGCCGTGAAGTCACCGATGACATCTACCTCCATCCCTGCATACCTATACATGTAGGCATTGCATGCCATAGGCGAACGAGCCCAATTATTAGTTGTGATTGGAAAGACGTTACGTACGTCTATGTCTTGGTTAAGTATACGTTGTTTATTTTCAAGGTTGTCTTTATGGGCTATAATGTATATATAATGTATAATGTATAATGGGCTATAATAGGCTAGTAAGTCTTCTTGAGGTATTATTTTGAAAAAAAATGAAAAATACTATGGATTCCATTTTTACTAAAGTAAAAATACTGTGGGCTGAAGACACAAACTAGTTTAGCTTCTTTTTAAATAGTATTTTCATCTATTAGGTTTCTAGAAATTATAAATTATGTGAAAGGATGGGTCTGTCCTCATTATGGTAACGAAGAAGTGGAAGCGCCTGATAGTTTTATGATGGTTATCTATGCCATTCTTTGCAACACGGATTGCTATCGCAAAAGTGACAGGCGCTAATACAAAACAGCTTTTCGTAAAATAGTTGCTGGTGTTTTTTGGTTTTTAAAAGGGAGAAAATAAAATACGAATTATAGAACAAGTACATTTTAATATTCTTAAAATAAATTGGACCATGTACCGAGAACTTATAATATAATTTGTTTAGGTAACTTTCGCTTACAATAACATTTGGTTCGAACGTAACGTCAATGGCACTAGCAAGTGATATTAAAGTTACTAATTAGGCTAAACTTTAGTTTGTCTTAATTATTATTATCTACATCACAACATTGAGCTATTGTTAACTTTAACTTAGGGTTTAGTTTAGAATTAAATTATGTATTCCAATTTGGAACCTGACAGGATAGCTATAGGGATACAAAGACCTAAGAAATACCTAAGCTAGCCAAATGTAAGTAATATTTTTAACATACTTACTTTTTTTTTTAAATTACACACATAAAAATAAAAGTTGTTTTCTATCAAACATGACAGTTGTATTTACATTTTTACAGGCATAAACTCCATAGCACAGAAGATTACAGCAAACCATTTGTCAAAAACTTACTAATTTTAAAATTAATAAAATGGAATATTTTCCTAAAAAATATAAATTTTGTCCGTCATTTAGACCAAAATAATATTGGACACGTTTTTTTCTGTAATCTAATCACGTAAACTAAAAATGAAGACGATAGTGCGTTGAAATTCTGCGTGACGTCATGGCTTGGTTTTTATTTAGAAGTTATCTTTGTTTTATTTTATTGATTTGCGAATCAAAAAATACGTACGTGTTCACTATTTTTTGACAACCTAACTGATGAACCAAACTTTCGGCTATAGGGAACATTGTTATTGTCGAAATGATGGAAGGTATAATAAATTGGTCCTTGGATACATAAAGCCAAGACTCACTGTAGGTACCTTAGGTAAGTTTGAGGTCTTTATTTTTAATATATTTTAATTAATTAGATAATACGGTAGGTACGTAAGTGCCATCAAAACATGACACTGTTATTTACAATATAATTCTTTCTACACTATTATGTACAGGTTAATACAGTAAAAATTACTTATAAATATTTGACAAGTTTTTTGTTTCGAAACTCTTAAAATACTAACCTAACATAATACCTAATTCTTCCTTGTCATAGAATAGGTAACTTTAGAACGAAACAAAGATTTTCTTTAATAGGTGTACTTTTCCTACTCCTTCAAAAACAACCTTATGTTTCCTCTCTTTTGTAGTTATTGCTGAGCAATAACTAATCTTCTTATTGAAATACTAGCACACAACATGCCACAAAGTTAGAGAGTCATTTGTTAAAAAAAAAAACAGGTAACATCATAATGCGAGGGCGGATCTCTTCAAGGATAATCGGAACATAACTAAGGAGAGAACAAATATTCGTATTTGGTAAGTAAGAACACAATAAAATGAATTTTACCCTTCACAAAAGTCAGTTCAATCAAGAAAACATTAAAAAAACATCTCAAAATACCCTTTTTTGGGTATGCTCGAACCTTTGTTGCGGAATCAATCAAAATAGACCTGAGGTTCTTAAAAGGCCATTTTAGCAGAATCATATTAAAAACATAATATTAATCACACAACAATCTGTCAAAATTTCATTTTCATCTTTATCGCTAACGCTTTAGGTTCAAGGTTGATTGGGAAAATTTGACAGTGACGGGTCGCGTGATGTGCTTTCTGATTCTGCTAAAGTGGCCTTTTTAACTCCTGATGTCACGTAAATCCTACTTCACGCTATCAAAGTTCTCTACGCGATATGAACATTCAAAACAGCCCTACAACAAGTATCGGATAGTTGCCGACCAGACACAACCCTTTTGGTCGGAGGTTCCTCCCTTTTCCATGGAGTATGCTAGAATTTACACTTCTATACCCTTACATCGGCACTTTTTTTAATCTTTTTCCTATAGAACTTTCAAAACTGTCAACAGAATGTACGAAAACTTTTGTAAATGAACAAGTAAAAAGTCACAACGCAAGGAAATTCATGCACACACAAATCCGTTCAAGAAAACAATGTTAAACATTACAAATGCCCTTTTCTGGGCCTTAATGAAAAAACCCTGTCTTTCACAAACCTTTATTTAAAAGCCTGTCCAAAAATTACCTCTACAGTTTTAAAACAACTCTACTGCAGAATCTCCTCTTCATCACAGAAACCCTCCTGCTTGCCGGTGATCACGTAACTCCGCGAGTTCTTGTACGTGAACAGGTAGACAGTAAGAACGCAAAGAAATTCATTTACATCAATCCGTTCAAGAAAACACTGTAAGACATCACAACTTTCAATGTTCTGGGTCCGAAAGGTCCAAAAACACTGTCTTCCTGAAACTGTTTCTTAAAGAACATTACAAACTTTTCCCACACTGAATTGAAAAACTGTCCTTCCTAAAGAGTTTCAGCAGAATCTCCTCTTCGTCATAGGAACACGTTTAGAGGTACCACAATTGCCCTTTTCTGGGCCTTAAAGGACCAAAAACACTGTCTTTCAGAAACTTTTCCCTATAGGTATCCAAAAATGTCCTCTAAAACACTGTCCTTCAAGTTTTTCAGCAGAATCTCCCCTTCATCATAGGAACACATCATCAGCCCCCTCCTGCTTGCCGGTGATCATGTAGCTGCGCAAGTTCTTGTACGTGAAAATCAAGTCATTACTTTATGGTAAAACACAAATCCTTAAAAGATAACACTGTACCGTGTACAGCATCATAAATCCTGGACCTGGTACCTTTATGATCGCACAAACACAATGTGTTCTTAAAGTTTTTCCTACAGGTCTTTCCAAAATCTTCCCTTGGAGCCCTAAAACACTATGCTACCTAAAGTATACTCTAAAGCATCCTAATAATGCCCTGTTCTGGGCCTGGACGGTCTTTTATATAAGCACAAAAACGATTTTTTTTTCATTGCGTTCCTACTCCTGAAAATTTTCCTATAGACTGTTCTGTCCTTGCACAAAATCACTGCCTTCACATTTTTATATAGACCATTTTGAACTCATCGTCTAAACACTGAATCTCTCTTCATCATAGGAACACATCATCGGCCCCCTCCTGCTTGCCGGTGGTCACGTAACTCCGCGAGTTCTTGTACGTAAACAGATAGACAGTAAGAACGCAAAGTAGATCATTTACATGAATCCGTTCAAGAAAACACTGTAAGACATCACAACTTTCAATGTTCTGGGTCCGAAAGGTCCAAAAACACTGTCTTCCTGAAACTGTTTCTTATAGAACTTTACAAACTTTTCCCACACGGAACTAAAACACTGTCATTACTAAAGAGTTTCAGAAAAATCTCCTCTTCGTCATAGGAACACGTTTAGAGGCACCAGAAATGCCCTTTTCTGGGAATACAAGGACCAAAAACACTGTCTTTCAGAAACTTTTCCCTATAGGTATCCAAAAATGTCCTCTTAAAACACTGTCCTTCAAGTTTTTCAGCAGAATCTCCCCTTTATCATAGGAATACATCATCAGCCCCCTCCTGCTTGCCGCTGATCACGTAGCTGCGCGAGTTCTTGTACGTGAACAGGTAGGGCGCGCGGCGCGAGGGACAGCGGAAGGAGCGCAGCAGTACGGGCGGCACGTTGTCAGACTTGTTGCCCACCGGCTCTAGCAGGTTGTTCCACAGGAGGTTGGCGGCTGGAACGAGAAATAAATATGTTTGATTTTGATTGACCACAAGTTTTTCCTTCAATGGGTTTGCATCCAGGTCTAAAATACCAAGCTAATCACAGTAGTTAGTTGAAAATGTGTGATTGAAAGTTTTGGCCTTGATTGGCCTTTCAGAAACCAGGTGCCGATTACTAACTGATAGACTTGTCCATCTTAGAACTCATTAACGCTTACAACAGGAAGACCAGGTCTTTAGTGTGCGTTTGTAACCACCAGTATAAAAAATTGAAGTAGGAAGATCAAAATACGGTTTACTAGGCATGGGCACGTTGAACAGCCGCCTGAAGGGCTGCACGTAACGTACCTAGCGCGTGGCCCTTCTGCGAGAAGTGGAAGCAGTCGTGCGTGATGTAGGACTGGTGGATGACGAGCGGCAGCGGCCGGGTGGGCGGCATGGGCGCGTTGAACAGCCGCATGAAGGGCTGCACAGTAACACGTACACGTAACGTACCTAGCGCGTGGCCCTTCTGCGAGAAGTGGAAGCAGTCGTGCGTGATGTAGGACTGGTGGATGACGAGCGGCAGCGGCCGGGTGGGCGGCATGGGCGCGTTGAACAGCCGCATGAAGGGCTGCACAGTAACACGTACACGTAACGTACCTAGCGCGTGGCCCTTCTGCGAGAAGTGGAAGCAGTCGTGCGTGATGTAGGACTGGTGGATGACGAGCGGCAGCGGCCGGGTGGGCGGCATGGGCGCGTTGAACAGCCGCATGAAGGGCTGCACAGTAACACGTACACGTAACGTACCTAGCGCGTGGCCCTTCTGCGAGAAGTGGAAGCAGTCGTGCGTGATGTAGGACTGGTGGATGACGAGCGGCAGCGGCCGGGTGGGCGGCATGGGCGCGTTGAACAGCCGCATGAAGGGCTGCACAGTAACACGTACACGTAACGTACCTAGCGCGTGGCCCTTCTGCGAGAAGTGGAAGCAGTCGTGCGTGATGTAGGACTGGTGGATGACGAGCGGCAGCGGCCGGGTGGGCGGCATGGGCGCGTTGAACAGCCGCATGAAGGGCTGCACAGTAACACGTACACGTAACGTACCTAGCGCGTGGCCCTTCTGCGAGAAGTGGAAGCAGTCGTGCGTGATGTAGGACTGGTGGATGACGAGCGGCAGCGGCCGGGTGGGCGGCATGGGCGCGTTGAACAGCCGCATGAAGGGCTGCACAGTAACACGTACACGTAACGTACCTAGCGCGTGGCCCTTCTGCGAGAAGTGGAAGCAGTCGTGCGTGATGTAGGACTGGTGGATGACGAGCGGCAGCGGCCGGGTGGGCGGCATGGGCGCGTTGAACAGCCGCATGAAGGGCTGCACAGTAACACGTACACGTAACGTACCTAGCGCGTGGCCCTTCTGCGAGAAGTGGAAGCAGTCGTGCGTGATGTAGGACTGGTGGATGACGAGCGGCAGCGGCCGGGTGGGCGGCATGGGCGCGTTGAACAGCCGCATGAAGGGCTGCACAGTAACACGTACACGTAACGTACCTAGCGCGTGGCCCTTCTGCGAGAAGTGGAAGCAGTCGTGCGTGATGTAGGACTGGTGGATGACGAGCGGCAGCGGCCGGGTGGGCGGCATGGGCGCGTTGAACAGCCGCATGAAGGGCTGCACAGTAACACGTACACGTAACGTACCTAGCGCGTGGCCCTTCTGCGAGAAGTGGAAGCAGTCGTGCGTGATGTAGGACTGGTGGATGACGAGCGGCAGCGGCCGGGTGGGCGGCATGGGCGCGTTGAACAGCCGCATGAAGGGCTGCACAGTAACACGTACACGTAACGTACCTAGCGCGTGGCCCTTCTGCGAGAAGTGGAAGCAGTCGTGCGTGATGTAGGACTGGTGGATGACGAGCGGCAGCGGCCGGGTGGGCGGCATGGGCGCGTTGAACAGCCGCATGAAGGGCTGCACAGTAACACGTACACGTAACGTACCTAGCGCGTGGCCCTTCTGCGAGAAGTGGAAGCAGTCGTGCGTGATGTAGGACTGGTGGATGACGAGCGGCAGCGGCCGGGTGGGCGGCATGGGCGCGTTGAACAGCCGCATGAAGGGCTGCACAGTAACACGTACACGTAACGTACCTAGCGCGTGGCCCTTCTGCGAGAAGTGGAAGCAGTCGTTTGTGATGTAGGACTGGTGGATGACGAGCGGCAGCGGCCGGGTGGGCGGCATGGGCGCGTTGAACAGCCGCATGAAGGGCTGCACAGTAACACGTACACGTAACGTACCTAGCGCGTGGCCCTTCTGCGAGAAGTGGAAGCAGTCGTGCGTGATGTAGGACTGGTGGATGACGAGCGGCAGCGGCCGGGTGGGCGGCATGGGCGCGTTGAACAGCCGCATGAAGGGCTGCACAGTAACACGTACACGTAACGTACCTAGCGCGTGGCCCTTCTGCGAGAAGTGGAAGCAGTCGTGCGTGATGTAGGACTGGTGGATGACGAGCGGCAGCGGCCGGGTGGGCGGCATGGGCGCGTTGAACAGCCGCATGAAGGGCTGCACAGTAACACGTACACGTAACGTACCTAGCGCGTGGCCCTTCTGCGAGAAGTGGAAGCAGTCGTGCGTGATGTAGGACTGGTGGATGACGAGCGGCAGCGGCCGGGTGGGCGGCATGGGCGCGTTGAACAGCCGCATGAAGGGCTGCACAGTAACACGTACACGTAACGTACCTAGCGCGTGGCCCTTCTGCGAGAAGTGGAAGCAGTCGTGCGTGATGTAGGACTGGTGGATGACGAGCGGCAGCGGCCGGGTGGGCGGCATGGGCGCGTTGAACAGCCGCATGAAGGGCTGCACAGTAACACGTACACGTAACGTACCTAGCGCGTGGCCCTTCTGCGAGAAGTGGAAGCAGTCGTGCGTGATGTAGGACTGGTGGATGACGAGCGGCAGCGGCCGGGTGGGCGGCATGGGCGCGTTGAACAGCCGCATGAAGGGCTGCACAGTAACACGTACACGTAACGTACCTAGCGCGTGGCCCTTCTGCGAGAAGTGGAAGCAGTCGTGCGTGATGTAGGACTGGTGGATGACGAGCGGCAGCGGCCGGGTGGGCGGCATGGGCGCGTTGAACAGCCGCATGAAGGGCTGCACAGTAACACGTACACGTAACGTACCTAGCGCGTGGCCCTTCTGCGAGAAGTGGAAGCAGTCGTGCGTGATGTAGGACTGGTGGATGACGAGCGGCAGCGGCCGGGTGGGCGGCATGGGCGCGTTGAACAGCCGCATGAAGGGCTGCACAGTAACACGTACACGTAACGTACCTAGCGCGTGGCCCTTCTGCGAGAAGTGGAAGCAGTCGTGCGTGATGTAGGACTGGTGGATGACGAGCGGCAGCGGCCGGGTGGGCGGCATGGGCGCGTTGAACAGCCGCATGAAGGGCTGCACAGTAACACGTACACGTAACGTACCTAGCGCGTGGCCCTTCTGCGAGAAGTGGAAGCAGTCGTGCGTGATGTAGGACTGGTGGATGACGAGCGGCAGCGGCCGGGTGGGCGGCATGGGCGCGTTGAACAGCCGCATGAAGGGCTGCACAGTAACACGTACACGTAACGTACCTAGCGCGTGGCCCTTCTGCGAGAAGTGGAAGCAGTCGTGCGTGATGTAGGACTGGTGGATGACGAGCGGCAGCGGCCGGGTGGGCGGCATGGGCGCGTTGAACAGCCGCATGAAGGGCTGCACAGTAACACGTACACGTAACGTACCTAGCGCGTGGCCCTTCTGCGAGAAGTGGAAGCAGTCGTGCGTGATGTAGGACTGGTGGATGACGAGCGGCAGCGGCCGGGTGGGCGGCATGGGCGCGTTGAACAGCCGCATGAAGGGCTGCACAGTAACACGTACACGTAACGTACCTAGCGCGTGGCCCTTCTGCGAGAAGTGGAAGCAGTCGTGCGTGATGTAGGACTGGTGGATGACGAGCGGCAGCGGCCGGGTGGGCGGCATGGGCGCGTTGAACAGCCGCATGAAGGGCTGCACAGTAACACGTACACGTAACGTACCTAGCGCGTGGCCCTTCTGCGAGAAGTGGAAGCAGTCGTGCGTGATGTAGGACTGGTGGATGACGAGCGGCAGCGGCCGGGTGGGCGGCATGGGCGCGTTGAACAGCCGCATGAAGGGCTGCACAGTAACACGTACACGTAACGTACCTAGCGCGTGGCCCTTCTGCGAGAAGTGGAAGCAGTCGTGCGTGATGTAGGACTGGTGGATGACGAGCGGCAGCGGCCGGGTGGGCGGCATGGGCGCGTTGAACAGCCGCATGAAGGGCTGCACAGTAACACGTACACGTAACGTACCTAGCGCGTGGCCCTTCTGCGAGAAGTGGAAGCAGTCGTGCGTGATGTAGGACTGGTGGATGACGAGCGGCAGCGGCCGGGTGGGCGGCATGGGCGCGTTGAACAGCCGCATGAAGGGCTGCACAGTAACACGTACACGTAACGTACCTAGCGCGTGGCCCTTCTGCGAGAAGTGGAAGCAGTCGTGCGTGATGTAGGACTGGTGGATGACGAGCGGCAGCGGCCGGGTGGGCGGCATGGGCGCGTTGAACAGCCGCATGAAGGGCTGCACGATCACCGTGAAGTCCTCGCTCGTGTCGTAGCGGCCGCTTTCCACCTAGAATATTACATCACATTCAGAAACAGTTATCTTGGGAAGCAGCAAGAGACCTAAGTTGGTAGTTAGAATTTGAAATTAGCCAATGTATTCACAATGTCCATGAAGTTGCCCATCAGCAACCATTGCCTTCCAAGAACCCGAGTAACGTTTTCCAGACTGATGAGATACTGAGCACATGTGGTAATGAGTTTTATGGTTTCTGCATTTGTTATTTACTGGGTTCTAAATTACAAACTTAGATCTCTCCAGACAGGTACAGCTCGTTGCCGCTCTGATGGTGGAAGTAGGTGCAGAACAGAACAGCAAGTGCATCAGACTGTTACTAACTAACTGTAACTTACCAGAGCAACCTCAGCCTTCTGGTACAGTCGCGCCATCCGCACGAGGTCGTACAGCTCGTTGCCGCCCTGGTGGTGGAAGCAGGTGCAGAACAGCGAGTGCATCAGACTGTTACTAACTAACTGTAACTTACCAGAGCAACCTCAGCCTTCTGGTACAGCCGCGCCATCCGCACGAGGTCGTACAGCTCGTTGCCGCCCTGGTGGTGGAAGCAGGTGCAGAACAGCGAGTGCATCAGACGACACATCATCGGACGAAGCACGCGGATAGATACTGATACGTCTGAAAAAGAATATATGAGAACTGTTGTAATGATATTAGTGGCAAGCCCAAAAGCAAATGGAAACTGTTTACGACCATGATCAAAGATTTCACATATATGTCCAAGTGACAGAGAACGGTCTCTGTTGCAGAGTTCATCGGTGCACAGATGAACTCTGCTTCTGCTGACATTAGCCATCACGACCGACTGCAAAGCATCTGCACTGAAGAGACTATGGAATAAAACCTCAGGAATTCAAGGTGCTAAATAGTAAGTCACCAGTTTCACTAGGAGTAAATTATCCAGAACATTTAATAAACGTGTTAACTTACCTAGAACTGGTACCAAATTAACGATAGTCCTGGGCAGATGCTTCTGCAGGTAGTCGAGCGCGATGCTGAGCTTCTTGGCGTGCGCGGCCGGCGACCACGACACGGGGTTGAGGCACGACGCCGAGCACAGGTCGTTGGCGCCGATGAATACCGTCACCATCTTCCAGTCGTTCGCGATGTCTATGTCCGGGGAGGAGCGCATTCGAGCTACTACTATCTGGAAGGGAGATTTTACATTTTCATCTATCTCGGTACAGGGGCGTAACTACAGAAAGTGGCGTCTGGGGCACGCATCATCGTTGCGCCCCTTCGTAAATTATCTTAAAATGAAAAAAAAAATACACTTAAATACCGTAATACGTATATCTTACTTACAAAACATTAAATACATAATTATACCTTTTTACAACGAAAGTAAAGAAAATCCGTAAAACATAGAATATAATAGAATACTCTTTATTATGTACACTATATAAGTTACGGAAAAGATAGATGAAGAAAACATTACATAGGGTGACACAATGGGCGGCCTTATCGCTACAAGCGATCTTTTCAAGACAACCTTCGGATGGATTGCAAAGATAATGGAACGTACACCTAAGACTACCTGCAGTACTGTCTACGTGTACGTTTACGTTTACGTTGGTGTACGTTTTATATAAATAATAGATTATAATTATGTAAAAAATAAATAAAAAGCATAGGAACCCAAGTGAAAACAATCAAACAGAAAGATGGTGATTTTTGACCATTGTTTTAAAAATGGATAAAGATTGAGCACGTCTTACTGACACGGGCAAGGCATTCCATAACCGCACCGCTTGAACCGTACAAGATTTGTCGTAGAAGCTGGTGGAATGCATCGGCGGCATCTCTAATCTCAAGTTTTCCAATGACTTCAGACATCTATTATGTGTATCATGAAGGAACTTGAAGCGTTCTTTAATATAAGAGGGGTTGTAGGATTGAACAAAATACTGTAAAGCAGAAATAAAATATGAGAATCCTGGCGAAGACGTATGGGAAGCCACTTGAGCTTTGTGCGAAATAATATATGACCTACATTTAAAAAGTTGCATTCGCACCCTATCTCGGATAATTTAATTTTCTTTTAGCCGTTCATGAAGTGACTTTTGAGTCATATAGGAAATGTTAAAGGACGAGAGGCCGTAGAATTCCAGAGCGAGCGAAGCGAGCTCGAAATAATTTTCATCCCACCTCGGATTAGTTCAATTTTCTTACCATTCATACTTATGTAAATAGAATAAACAATTTTGACTAACCCAGGAAAGCTCAAAAACCTAGACAGGCGAGCTTGAAAATAGTTGCATCCTGCATGAACTTTCTTCGGTAAGAGTCGGGCCCTAGGCTGCCCGGATTCCCTAAACCTACATACCAACTGGCATGCGATAAGCGCCGCAATCCAGGACCCTGGAGGCCTGTGTACGCTAAGGCCCAGTCTGGCCAGACGCCTCGAATGTTTGGCCAGTTCAAAGTAGAACTGGCCAAACTAACCGAAAACAGTTATACGAAGACAGGGACGGCCCCATGTCGGCCCAATCTTCGTAAAACTGTGCTCCGTTAGTTAACATCGCAACTATAAGAATCTCTTCACATCTAGAAGAAATCTGCACTTCAGTTTACGCACCTACCGGAGCACATCACTTAATGATTTGGAATCAGGATATAAAATAAATATTGAGCAAATAATAAAATATAATTATATAACAGTTTCGTACGCAGTGTTATGGAGTATTGTAGTGTTGTGTGGAGACCTCACTATGCCACTCACATGTTGCGTCTGGAAAGGGTCCAGAAACGTTTTGTGTGGCATTTAGCCTTTAGTGAGGGGAAATCTAAGCGTCTGCCCTCTTACAGAGTCCGTCTGTGCCATTTCAAGATGCAGTCGTTGTCTATGCGTAGAGATATAACCGATGCTTTGTTTCTTTACAAACTGTTGCGCAATAAGATCGACTGCCCTGGGTTATTGAAGCTTATTAGATTCCATGCGCCTTCCAGATATCCTAGGAATAGGATAACACCCCTGTGTCCGCCACTTCGAAAGTCTGTGCTAGGTGCAAATTCCCCGATACCTAGATTGTGCAGAATCCTTAATGGCCGCAGTGACTTAGTAGATGTACATCACGATAGTATTAATAAATTCCTACGAGCTTTTGTAAATAATCTAAAGGTGACTTAATTTTAATTTTAAATTTTATACCTGTCTTCATTTTAATTTTTTTTTCAATGTTTCAGTTTATTTTATTGTCTTATCAATTATGGTCGTTATATTTTTTCATAATTCTATCAATCAATCAATCATCAAATTTTAATCAATTATAATTTTAATAAGTAATTTACATTCCAATTTTGTAAAAGAATTGAATGATTTAATAATTTTCTTTATTATTGCTTTTAATTATTATTCTTTGAATGTATAAATTCTAATTACAATAAGTTGTAAATAATGTTATGTAAGCCGTTTTTTGTGCATGTGGTGTTAACCAGTAATTAATTGTTGCATTTGAATATGTTACTGTAGTTATTAAATCAGAAATGTATATAGTGTAAACAATTGTTGGTTAACCTAATAATAAATAAATAAATAAATAATATTACAGTACTGTGGTGATTTACGGTAAATTATGAAAATAAATATGGTAAATTTAGATTTTTAAATTTAATAATTGGCGATTTTGCGCCCCCTTTCGGTTGGCGCCCAGGGCTCGTGCCCTACCTGCCACACCCTAGTTACGCCTCTGTCTCGGTATAATCAACTTTATCTAGGATGGATCTAAAAGTAAGTCTTTGGTAGCCGATGAACACCGTCACTATCTTCCAGTCGTTGGCGATGTCGGGGGAGGAGCGCATTCGGACTACTACTATCTGGAAGGGAGATTTGATATTTTCATAGATCTCGGTTTAATAACTTTATTTACAAAGATGTCTATGTCCGGGGAGGAGGATACTATCATTGGTATAGTTTTAATTAACTTCATCTTCCGGAATCTATGTAAGTCTGGGCAGGCTAAGCTTCTTTAACTCAAGAGTGAATAGATGACTTTTAGGTAAGCGGCGTAAAAATAAAAAAAATGTAGACGTAATTTTAATTTGATTGTGAATTTTGATAAGAGGACTGGTTTTTCTGGTGGTCATCACAGTTGATTCTGGCTTTCAGGAGTTGCAGTGGTTGGGAATGTGGGGCGGACATTTCCCAAAAAAAGAAAATATCAGCCTTGTCCACTACTTGCAAGTCCCATGCTTGCACCTTACAACTTTCTCCTTCGGGGTAGCTATTTCTGTCGAGGTTGAGTCGCGATTTTGTCACACTTCTGAACAAAAAACTGCACACAGAGACCAACAGTGGCGCAATTAGAACTCAAGGACCAACATTTTAATACTTGCACCACATGTTATCTTAGCGACCGATTACACTTACAGAATCAGCATACAGCGCGGTATCAAACTTACAACATGTGACATGCTTGTGCCACATTCACATCAAGTGATCAAACACTCGTTTAATCTTCACTTGTCGTTGTGAAAAAATGAGCAATCTACACACTCCACGGTGCGTTAACAAACCTCAAACATTTGGTACAAAAACACGAGAAATGTGCAACTTAACTAAATCATGGTATTGTCGACTGCACGTCTATGGTTACACTTCCACCTTGGGTTGGGTTTTTTGAGGGTTCCGTATCCAAAGGGTAACCAACGGAACCCTAAACGAAGCTTCCGCTGTCCGTCCGTCCGTCTGTCTGTCAGCGGGCTGTATCTCAAGAACCGTAATAGCTACACAGTTGAAATTTTCGCAGATTGTGTATTTCTATTGCCACTTTAACAACAAATATCAAAAATAACTTATTTACAAAAAAATAAAACCGACATCTAAAAATTTCGGAAGACGGTGTTTTTGGTTGGTTATTTCTTTGTAAAAAAGTTTTTTTATTTTTTACTTTTTAGTGGTACCTGCATACCCATTCACAGCGTACCGGCGTGATGTTATGTTATGAATTGAAACAATAAACAGACATGCGAGTTCAGCAATCCCGGTCCATTTGCTCTCATTTATTGAAGAGTTCCGTTGCCTACTTCCGAAGTTCTTGATCAGATCTTCACCAAATTGAAATCAGTCTAGTCCGGGAAAATACTCTTTCAAACAAAAAAAATAATCAACCAAATCGGTTGACAATTGACGAAAATATCGCTGAATAAAAATGTTTTAGATCCCATCATCAACTCAGCAACATGAGATGACGATAACTTGGCACAAATATCTGAATTGCGTTTGTAAGTTTATGAAAAATATTGTAGGTATGTCCATATAAAATTTGAGGGTTTCCCTCGATTTTCTTGGAATCCCATCATCAGATTATGGCTTTGTGTTAATGGGACCACCTCAGGAGTATAGGCTTTCGAATAAAAAAAAATATATAAAAATCGATCCACAATTGGCGCAGAAATCGGTGAACATACATAAAAAAAATGCATACAGCCGAATATAGAACCTCCTCCTTTTTGAAGAAGTCGGTTGAAAATTAAGGTTTTATGGTACGGAACCACAGATATAGATAGACATAGATAACGCAAGAGCAACTACTTCGCGTGCCTAGCTTACGTACAAAAATCGTAAGTGGTCACAGTCTGCATCGGTATACAGCGCTAGTTGGACGTCAGTTTAAAATATAAAAATGGTTAATTGTGCTGTTATAAATTGTAAAAACTGTACAAATGCGAGGAGAAAAAAAGTAACGTTTCCTTCCAAATAGTGCTTGTGACGTCATATTAGGTAGTCAAAAAATGGCACGCTTGGTTTTCATATAGATATATATCTGTGTACGGAACCCTTCGTGTACGAGTCCGACTCGCATTCGGCCAGATTTTTTTTCTGGTAATTTGGAGCAAGATCCCTTCCGGTGCAAAGCCTGTTAGGGCACAACCTTGAGAAGACTGTAAAAGAGAGGTGCTGCAGTGCGACTTTGTAAACATAAAGTGAGCGGTTAATCCATAAATCAATCAAGATGGAATGACAGCTCACTTCGTCATCACTTCACACGCAAGCCTTCACTTCAACATTATACAGCCGGTCGATTCTGTAAACTGTCGAAGTGAAGGCTTGCGTGAAGTAATCACGAAGTGAGCTCTGTCATTCCAATCAAGATGGTTTTGTTACCACTAATGTGTACACACCTGTACAAATCCTCAAGATAATGCAACTTTATTACTGATGAGCACAATCATTAAATTGTCACTTATTCGATCAAATGAACGGCTTAGCAAATAGGTGGTCAGGTGGCGTTGACCTGGTTCCACACAAAAGCTCTGTCATCAGGGTCACGGTGGTCGTTTAAAGTATTTCTTTTGTTAAGATGCGCTATTACGCAGATGGGAGAAGGGCTTGTGACTTGTGTCCTACTAAATGCGATTGCTAAGATTTACGGCTGCGAATGTTTCTTGGCCGTTCTCTCCGTACAGATCTACGCTTTGGAATGATAAATGATGTTTATTTTGGTAATTTTTCATAAATAACACTTTTACGCCTAATTTTGTTTTTGACAATTAGAACTAGATGACGCAGTTACTGTTACCCAGTTAATGGGTTGTTAATGGGAGTTCTGAACAGGCAGCCGCTCCACGTAAAATACTGGTATTCAGCTGAACCCGGTTTTACTAAGAGCCGACCCCAATATGGTTGGGAAAAGACTAGGCTGATGATGATGAAAACTAGATGAGGCTGGTGTTTCCTAGCTGACTACCCTCAGAAGAAACACCTAAAAAAAACTCTGAGAAATTCTCTTTTAAAATCCATACTATGGTAAACATGTAATAGTCAAATCATATGAGAACCACGCTTGAGGTAAAACCACACCTGATTTGATTGGACCTGTCCAAACAGTATGCAACTATGTAGCTTCATGTTTCTGATTGACCGGGTCCTTGACAATTCAATAATGCCTGTTGATGGTTCATTTAAAATTGATGCATTGTTTCCTAATAGAAATTACAGTCAGAGGTGTGGAAACATAACATGCTTATAATGGTGAATAATGGCTTCCTTTAATGGCCTATTTTTGGTTGGGTGGTTTCGATAATAAGGAAAACTAAAAAATACACAAAGTTGTTTCGAAAGTTTTTGTTATATAATGAATAGATCAAAGAGATTAAAATATTTAATGTCTTTGAAACAGATGCTGATTTGCTGCACACAATTTTGATTATTTCAAAATACAAACCAAAATGAAATGTTGATTTTGACCTGGTAAGTATTAAATTCAGACCATAGAAGAATCGAGGAAGTGAACCTACAACATTCATATTACTGTTTCGAAAAAATAATATTGTGCAGTAATCAGTATAAACTCAAACTCAAAGCATTTATTTGAAATAAACCATTTACAGGCACTTTTGAATTCTCAAAGTCGGTCAGTCAAAAACATAATAAAGTTATTTGCACGTTCCAAAGAGTAGATTTCTATGGATAAGAACGTGCAAGAAACTCCATGGACACTCTTTTAAATCAGTGATGTACTACAAAAATCTTGGTAACATTATCCTTGTTGCTTCTATATGTGAGGACAATGCAAACAACAAGAAAGTATATATACCAACTATCTGTAGCAAAAGGCCGACTTCAACGGCGACCCACATCTATAGCATCGCTTCACATAGGACAGTGATCTAGTAGACGCACATCATTAATTTGTGGGCACACAAAATGTGGCAATGTTGACGTTTGGGTCACGCTCCACAAGTTAAACAAAAATTATTGCTTACACGCATTTGTAATCGCTCAAATTACTCGGCAAATAAGTACATATTCGAATGTGTAGATTTAGTGATAGTTTGATGTTTCACGCCTAGACCAAGTTTACTTAGTTTACGCACCAATAAGTTGAACACACTTGACCATTCAAGGGTTTGCGCAATGTGTTACGATTTTCAAATAATATTTGTGTTGTTTCCCTTTGAGAGGCTCATGTTCCTAATGTAAGAGGTTGGCAATGCGAAATTATTTCATCAAAATCATTTTAAAATGTCTTATCAAACCAGAATGACAGCTACTATGTTATGTTTATGTCGGTCGGCAGTAAGCAACTGCGATTCTTAAAAGTCGACATGTTAACATTATAGCATTGCCTCTAGTTCTTTCTCCAACGCAAATAAAAACCGTCGATAGTTGCTCCTTTGTCTTCAGGACCAGTGACCAGTGACCAGTGACTTAATTTTGGATATAAGTAATGTACATTTGGGACAAGTCGGCTACACTATACCCAAACACTGCAACTCCTGAGAATCAGAAACAACAGTGGCGACCACCAGAAAACGCCGAGTCTATGAAGCTCGACGAATTTCGGAGAAACAATTAAACTGTCTTGGATCTCGCAACGAAATTAATCTGAAAAGAACAGCGGAGGAACAAGAAAGAATATAATTTCCACTTCTCTCCGTATCAAGCAGGAGACAGAATAGAGCTAGGTCAATATAGAGCAAGGGACATTTACAACTAGGATAAGTCCAGCTGCCGAGGACCACGGGTAACGTATGTGATCATCCTGCTTACCTTAGCCTGCTTCAAGGCATCTTCATCCGACGCCACAGGGAAGGCTACGTTGAACTTGGCGTTCCTGGTGAGCCACTCGCCCGTGCCCGTGGAGTACCCTCGCAGGTTGGGGTTGAACTCCTTCAGGATGTTGGGTAACGTCAGGTATTCGCGCCATGTTGCGTCGCCGCCTGGAACATTATGGTAGAGATATGAGAGTGCTCTAATTAAGACTTGTTTTAAAGAGCTATAGATATGCAAACATCGAATTGACGATTCTAAACCGTGTTGTTTGAGGGCTGTAATGATTCTGAAACATGGTTATCGACAAAGGCCCTCAATGTCAATGAATACAGCTAGTTAGGAGCGTTCGGCTTATGGCGTATTCGTTCTTTGAGACCACGCTGCTGTGCAACGCGGATTCAGTTGATTTCTCCGTGGACATATTGTTGCTTCTGGCATTGCTTTCTGAGACGTCCATCCCGGATGTGTCTGTGATAGACTCATTTGGGATGGACCTCTGCATGGGAAACCAATATCAAATCCGATGTGATTAGTTAACAATTACTTTTGTGTTTTGTTTACAAAAAGATTACCTACAATATACAATACTACTTAACAACTACACTAATAAACCACTTGGTAAATAAAAACGCGTATTAAATAAATGTACAAATGCGTATTAACACTCATTAGACTATTAAACGTTGTCAGTGGGAAGAGTGCCCAGGACTGGAGGCATTGTCACGTTGATTGAATGGCAATGCCACCATCTTAGACCCAGGTTACGCGAAGAGTTGACAAGTTGTTTACTGATATCTCGAAAAACTCGATAGCACTCGGACCCCATGCCCTTTATGTTTCAACCCTAAACGGCTTTAGTAACTACTAGCAGACCCGTGCCCACTTCGTTGGGCGATAGTTTTCGGGTTTTACACTCATAAATAACGTGGCTTTCAATTGGTAAAAGAATTTTCAAAATTGGTTTAGTAGATCCAGAGGTTACTCCCTACAACTTCACAAACTCACAAACTTTACCTCTTATTATATTAGTACCTGTAAATAATTAAATATTTTAGATTCAGCTCACACAATTTTATTCTATAATGTCTGCAAACTGCAAAGAAAGTGCGAAAAGTGCATAGATCTACATAATGTGATGTCAAAGTGCTTTTATGTAATGTTTTGTAACACTTGCAACGTCTTCTATGTTTACATACATATCTGCATAATAGAAATCACGACCTGATGAACTGTCTGTTTGTCTGTCCACTTCTAGGTAAGTGGTTGGCTTTAGTACCTTTGTTTGATCTTATGCTCGCCCCTTGTGCTGATAGGCTCGTGTCGAATGGCGTGCGATTAATCTAACTAGTAGTAGTCGTGGGGAATCGATGTATGCGACACGCACAGGATTGGTTGTTGTGGCGACGCTTGGGGGAGGCCTATGTCCAGCATGATATAATGATGATGATGACTCTAACTATACCATAATGCGATAGTTTGGATGGATATTTGTTACCTACTCAATCACGCCAGAACGGGTGAACGGATCGGGATGAAAGGGCAAAGCCCAAAAATTGTGCCTTTTCTTGAATACACAATCTGTGAAATTTCAATTGTCTATCAGGGTTCTTGAGATACAGCCCGCTAACAGACAGACGGATGGACGGACAGTGAAGGCTTAGTTCCGTTGGTTACCCTTTGGGTACGGAACCCTAAAAAGGCACCAGTTGCCCATACATCTCAGGCCTTTTGGCAAAGAGATAGATTAGTTTGGCAGAACGTAGTTAGAAATATGTATGTTTCTGTGGATTACTTGCTGATCTAATGACGATGAATGAATATTGTTTTTCTCTCAATTTATTAAAATCGTGACATTTAATTCCCCCATTCATCGGGACTTATTCTTTAGAAAATAGGTCACCTGATAACAATTACCTGGTTATGGTGGCTAACAAAATAGGTATGTGTTAGCGCATTGAGGAAATCGCTGCGGTCAGGAGCGACTTAACCTAACCACAGCCAGTAACCTGATTGAATGTTATGGTAAATTGTATGGCCCATGTTACGTACTAGGCACAGTGGCTAGGCGTTTTAAAACCATAGTGTTTCATAAATGGTACAGTTCTTCTAATTAAGGAGAAAGCATAATTTTCTAGTGCTTTACTTGAGCTTTATATTAAAACAGGTATGTAATTCCTTGAATGTAACTTCTCTAACTGCAGTCACAAATACCTAATTTTCTGATAAATCTTAATCGGAAAACTCTTTTATTATCCCATTTTTTTTAAGAATGGGAAATCATCAAATGACCCTTTCGCTCTGAGCGGAGCGGAAAGGAGTGTCAGACTCTTACTGGCTAAAACCCATACCCATTCGTGTTCGTCTTAATGCCCTTTGCGTTCCAGAGACGCGATGACTCTTTCGAACAAATTTCGCAACATTGAACGTCTTAAACCCATCCGTATTCGTCCTAATGCCCTGTGTTCTAACTTCTAACCTTGCACACATATAAAAAGCTGTATCCAATGACATCACGTTAGGTTTACGGTAGATGCAACCAAAAACAAAGCAGGAAGCTTTGCTAAAATCATAGGTGTTTCAGCTCACTAGCTAAACAACTATATTAAATAAGTACAATTGTTTGTCTGAAATAACTAAAACGATGGCGAAAATTATTTCACTGATAGTAAGCTACACACTGAATGTAGGTACCACGAAAGCAAATCCGCGGATAAAGTGTTAAGATAAAGAAAGAAAACTCACCAGCACACCACGAAACTCCCCGGTACTCCACAAAAGCCCCGAGCGCGAACTCTTCAAGCGCCCCACTACCAGCCACCAAGGAGTCTCCTATCGCGGCCACCACATCGATGTCCCCGGGCCTGAGCCGGTGCACAGAGGTGGGACGCTGAGGACTGCGGCCCCAGGAGAGCGCGTCCTCGCAGGGGAATGGCACGGATGAGGGGATGGCGCGCTGCCGACGCACGTGTGACTTGCGGGATGGATAGCGGACGTGGAGCTGGAAGTAAAAGAAAATGACCATAAGTTAAAGATAAGATGAAATACGGCGAGCTGTGTCGGCGCTGCTGCTGCGGCTGCTGAGGCCCTCAAGCGGCGCAAATACTGTAAACTTATTGGTAATTACAGTTTTGAGCCGTTTGGGGTCGAAGCGCTAGGGTCATGGGGACCGAGTGCGCGTCTCCTTTTTAAAGACATTTCTCGCCAATTTGATACAAAACCAAAAACACCGACTTCTGAAATTAAGGTTATTTTATACTTTGTAGTGTTTTTTTGGAAGTCGGTTATATTTTTGTAAATGGTTCTTTTGTATATTCATATTATGTATAAATAGTTAGGTTTAGTAGTTTTTTTGTTTTTATAATCGTTTGTGATTAAACTATAAATGAATGGTAAAAAAGATGAAATATTTGGGAAATTGATGACTAACTGACTAACTTTTATTGGTTGGAGAGGTACCAGAGGTAGAAGAAAATTATCATTATGTAAAAGCTCATGTCCCTCATCCTTAACGTTTAAGTCATCTCTACTAATCTAAAGCAGATGTTAAAATGGTGCTAGAGAAGTCAGTTAATCAAGACTGAATGAATTGTTTTACTTTGACAGTGACCTCATGCTAACCCTGAGGTTAGGTGTGAGGTGGGACTTGTCAAGGTCGCATTGTATTGTGTAGTGCCTTCCCATTATAGTGTATACGTCAAGTTTTGCCATATTGCATGCCATTTTTTTAAGGATGCGAAATCATCAAATGACTCCTCCCGCTCAGGGTGAAGAAGAAGGGAGTGTCAGACTCCTACTGACTAAAACCCATCCGTGTTCCTCCTAATGCCCTGTACGTTCCAGGGCCGTAGCGACTCTTTCGATCAGATTCCGCAGCCCCGGCAGGCACTGGCCCTAGCGGGCCCTGACTTCTATGCTGACAGCTCTTTCAGGCGCGCATGGAATACAGCGCGCCGTCGACCCGGGCCTGCTTCTGATCGGACAGCGAGCCACCCAATGCTCGTCGTCCGCAGGCCCGCGCCTACGGTGGCCGGGAATGGAATCGCCCTACGATTCCCGACGCTCGGGACGTCTTCTTCTGTTGCGGCGGCTGGGGCGTGAGATTTCCCTCTCTCTCACGCGTTCGGCCTTCTCCTTCGCTAGCATTACTGCGTCGCAGAAAGAGGTGGCCGCTTCCCATACCTCCCCGCTCCGGACCATGGATTGAACCAGGGCCGGACGCGAGAGGTCGCCGCCGCCGAGCCTTATTGCACGCCTACATACACATGTTCGTCTGACTGTAATTACGTATGATTCATGTTTTCTTTATATTACATAACCAATTAACATTTAAGTACTTGTAATTACGAATCATAAATTCTATTCACGTCATAAATTCTATTCACGTAACGAAATACTAGCTGCTAGGTTAACAGGCCTAATAATATAATTTTACACTACATGACAAATAGACTAAAACATACAAGACAGAAGTGGGGCAAACAATTCATTAACGACGATTTATATTACAGTAGCGAGCAATGTGCAAGGTCGGTAATTTCATTGCCGCGTCCTCATAGCAGTTTTCCAGGCCTCAAGTGTAAAGTTACGGTAACAGCGTTGCGTGGCCCACTTGTGCGCACATTCGGAGCCTATCTTGAATTTAAAGTAGAGTTGCGTCATTAACCGCATAAAAATGTGGATCCTTGGGGTTTCTTGATGTAGAAGGATTTGCTAACGGATTTTTGCAATTTGAAAATATGTATCTGGAACACAATCATTGCATGATTGTGTGTTTTCTTGGACCGTATGGCCATCCAATCGTACTCTTTATAATGTACAATCTTAATCAATCCGTAAACTTCATCTCATCATTCTTCATCATCATACTTCTTCTTCTCTTAATTGACCTCTTGTAATTTCTTCTTTTTTACCAAATCCTTATTAATAAGTCGTTAATGTTTCCCGAGTCCTTTAGATATTCTTGTATGTATCAGCCACCGTCACGGATACCTCCTTGTTTTCTAGTTACAAGTGTAACCATTCTAACAGCCATGAGGATATAGAATTTAGTCGTCAGACTATAAAATTTAACGTACGTTACCTACGAGTAATAAAACTCAACAGTCGTAATAAATTAAATTGAAAACGTATTGGCAGTTCGACTTAAGGGAATTTGTAGATATTTTACATGTAAAACGATTGCTGAGGCTTTTGTGACATGGGAACCTAGGAATTCTTCACTTAAGTTTGGCTAAAGCCTATGAAAATTGCAGTCCAGTAATTTAGGTTCATATTTACTTCATCAAATTGACAAATAAACTTGTAATCCATACTTCTGCAACTGTAGGGGTGGAGGAAGGGTTGCGGAATTTGTTCCAAAGAGTCACCGCCGCCCGCCCAGGCACGCAAAGGGCAATAAGAAGAACACAGATGGGTTTTAGTCAGAAAGAGTGGCAATCCCTTCTGCTTCACACAGAGCGGGAGGAGTCATTTGAAGATAACATGTCTTCCTTAAAAAAAAGGAAGGGGTGGAGGAATACAGTGAAATGATGGATATATGTACAATGAAAGGTTATATAGATGTATCTATATAAGAAAACATGCTGCGTCAATCCTTATTGTCTACATTGGAATAAGGAAGGAAAATGCTGATGACGAAGTACAAGACGGTACTCAAACTCAAAGCACATATTTCAAATAAACCATTTACAGTTTATTTAAAATATGTGCTTTGAGTTTGAGTTTTCATTTACGGGCATTTTTGAATTGTCAAGGTCGGTCAGTCAAAAACATGAAGCTATTTGCACGATCCAAAGCGTAGATCTCTATATAGAAGAACGTGCAAGAAACTCTACGGAAACTCTTTTAAATCATGTGATGTGTTACAAAAATCTTGCTTCTATATGTGAGGACAATGCAAATATGAAGAAAATATTATAGGTAAAAAATTCTAAAAAGTACAGATTAAAATAAACCCTTCTATAGGAAGACAAAACTTCTGTTGGAAGAACGGGATTAAAAGAATTTTTTGCGTAACTCCTGTCACCTGCACAGCCTGAGATTTAAATTTGGAATAACGAAACTGACACCACACGCAACAAAGCACTATCAATCCGAGCTATAAATAACAAGTGTGTAAATAATGTTCGCAAAGTAGCAAACACATGTCTGCAAGATAGTATTGCGAACTATTATTTAAGATATACGTGAGATGCCTCCAACACCGCGTGTTTACATAAATGCCGAGCTTTTTACCCCGCTCGTGCAGGCACTCGATGTATTTGCCAATTCTCTTTATTATGCTATGCTACGAGGAAGTGTGCCACATTTTGAAGGTGAAGAATAGCGTACTCACTTACTCTCTTTTGCCAAACACTTGGCACATATTGTATAATGCTTCGAATATGGTAACTAGATGTCGTTGACACTGATTTGTGATCAATTTGCTTTAAGATTGCATTGGAAAATCAACTTCTTGTGTAGCATCAGTGTTACAGCACACATGAGGTGTTTGTGGCTAAAAATTAATAGTGGAATGGGTCGATGATCAAGGTTAAGCAACACTTGCTGAAGTCGGGCTGAGGAAAAGTGACCATCTATTGCATACGGAGACTCCTCCGTGCCTCAGAAAGCTCAAATAAAAAAAAAGCAAATCTCAAATTGTTTATTGCAATCCATAATGTAGGTACACATACAGGCCGCCGCAAGCCTATGGTCTTTTGCAGATCTTTGAAAGTCGTTGCAGATAATCAAAAAGCCACAATATCTGACACAAGGGCGTAGCTAGGATTTTGTTAAGGCCCCCCGCAGGCGTAGACAAAACCAAGAATATACCAAGGTATCTATTGCTGTATGAGCAATGGGACGGGTTACGTTAAAAATGGAAATCAAAATATTCATCAGTGAATTTAAGTATTTTGCAATTACAAAGAAATTCACAACAATGAACTGGTAACGTCGACTGCGCAGCGCAGTGCAAGCGAATGCGAGGCGATGTTGACTGGCGCGCGGGGAATGGAGCGATGTAAAAAAGCGAATCTAGATTCAACCATTCATATTTAGGTACCTTCAATCTCATAAAATTCGCCTGCCAATAGAATCAACTTTGTTTTTGTTTATTAATAGTCTACCTATGTAATATTACTTTACGGTTTGTGAGCATTCCTGCATCTTCTATCGGGGGCAGTTGCCCCCCTGCCCATACCTCGCTACACCCTTGATCTGACACCAGTCTCACCAAGGACTATCGTATTATCCAACTTGTGACTTTGTGTGTTTGATAGGCAGTCGCTCCGTGTAAAATTCTGATACCCAACTGCATCCGGTTTGACTGGAAGCCAAGGGCGGATCCAGGGCGGGGGCTAAGGAGCTCAAGCCCTCCCCTAAAGACCCAGATTTCTTTGGTAATTTACAACTTCACGAAGTCATTGAAGAATTTACGACAAGTAATGCAAGAAAGCTTGTTATGTGTTGAACAAATAAAATGTGAAGTGTTTTTTTATTGTTTACTTTGCTAAAACACACTCTCGCGGGTTCAAGCCCACCCAAGCAACAATCCTGGAGCCACCCCTACTGGAAGCCAGCCTTGGGCTCAGAATGATACTGGTACACAGAGCTGCATCGGTAGGACTGGGAGCCGACCTCAACATAATTCGGGGAAAAAGTCTAACCTTGCGTAGGTTAGACTATGCCCCGATTGAGCGTTAAAGCACACTTTACACTCTTGAACCAACGTTACAAACTCACAAGGTTCAAGGTTGATTGAGGGTTAAAGCACACTTACCCAACGTTAAAAACTCACAAGTCACAATATATATACTGAACAGCCTATCAGTCTCATTTATCAAACTGTATGTACCAGACTTTGCCTAGAACGAAGTACCTATTGTATTGGATCTAGTTGCATAATGTTAATGTGTGCAAGTGCACCTAATTTCATTAATTTATAATATGAGCTTTTCACAGTTAAACAACTAGTGGGAATTATGAACGTGCGGCAATGTGACGTCATAAGCAGTCACAAATTTACGACTCTCACACCACGCTGCAGTCAAATCTAACAAACTTGCACAGAATCAACAAACACGAAACACCTGCGCTGATTCATTAAATTCACGTTAAACCAATCCTCAAATTATTCAATCTAATCTATTTCGCACCTGACCGAACTTCTAACACACAAATCCATTCAAAAAAAAATTACTGTGCCTTTTAAGGTGCCATCTAATTCCCGACCGCATAACACTCAACTAATTGTCACTGTATGTTGAAACTCGTGCGCAAACTGATTGAGATTCATTTGGCGCGTAATGAGAAAGCGTGCGGCTATCAAGCGTTGCTTTTAGATGCGCGCACGCAATGGGACGCGAGCAGACCGACAATTTTGTTGAAAACGCTGTGTGCTGGGTGGTGGTTTGTGTTATAATTAATTAAGTGTATATTGAATTATAATTATGAAACTATTCAGTCAATGATGAATAAACACCTTTAGTAGATAGGTACTAGGAAAACGTAAATTACGTGCCCACTTCGTTGGGTGTTTTTTTAAGTATCCTATGTTCCTTCTGATACCTCCAAGAATATGTGTACAAAGTTTCATGACGATCGGTTAAGTAGTTTTCGCGTGAAAGCGTTACAAACAAACTTACATTCACATTTATAATATTATAAAAAAAAATGTTAGAAGTGGAGAACCCTAATCACTTAGGGGTATGAAAAATAGAAAGTAGCCGATTCTCAGACCTACTGAATATGCAAATAAAATTTCATAAAAATCGGTCAAGCCGTTTCGGAGGAGTATGGTAACTAACATTGTGACACGAGAATTTTATATCTAAGATTTATGATTATGACCTATCGTGTTTTAATATAAATATCGCTTTTAAGTGAAAGTATATGATTATCATAATCGAAACGAGATGCCTTAAACAATAAAATGTATGTATAATCATCACAACGCTTGAACAAAAAACCGCAGCGTTCAAAACGCCCGCGTGCAGACATCCGTAGTCCGAATTTAGTGGGTCAATAGACCTTACAATGTGGGCAAATCGTTATGCTCGATGAGAGATAACTCCGTGTGTCACACGGCTACTCGTTACGTGATTTATGATATGCAAAGTTTATATAAATAAAAATAATGTCCGGTACAAGGATATTCTACTTTCCATAAGGATACTGAGTGATGACCTGCTTTTGCATAGAGATTAACAATAAGGAGGCGGAAATAAATTATAATTATTTTATAATTGTTTTATACTACTGTCTAAGTGTCTATCAAGATAATATGTATGATATGGTATGTTCGGCTCTGATGATGTCAAATTATCACGCACTCAAAAGGTAGACGACACCGGCAAGATGGTCCGACGCGACCCCATAATGAAGGAAATGTTGGGGCAGCATGTGAGTTCCATATTGCAGAAGACCGCATGGCTTGAAGACGCGTCGTACGTGGTCGCGATACCCAGCCATGAGGGATCGACCAAGAAGAAGTTGCGGCTCTGATGACGGTGTTAATTCGCTCGTCAAATGAATTGAAAGCTGCATTATAGTCCTCAATGTTTTCTTCATTTATAATTTCTGTAACTTGTGTGGCAGTCATTAAATCCCTTTTTCCTTTTATTACAATTCTTGTATGCCCAATCTATGCAAGTCATTATGGTCATCAACCAAGTTCAACCGTCTGTTCTCCCAAACTGAATATTGACCTACATACCTATACCTCTATTCCACTCACTACAGCCGTTACAATAGCACCATTGGTAACCCTACACTCAATAAGTCAACGAATGCAATTAACTGCGTACCTGCCTAGATGATATTTCAATTACGTATCTCTTACATAAGTCTTACTACAAAGAAATAGTATGATGTACTGTTGACCTTCTAGCCTCTTGGCCAGGCTACTTTACGCTGAATATAGAGGAGATTGATAAATGCTCGCGTAACAGAGAAAGCTTAGAATCTATATGGAAGAAAAATAACATTAAAAGACATTTCTTATCAGGGTTTGACACGTATATATGGACAAGCACTTAGTTGAAATTCTAGAAGTCATACAATTTTCTCAATTTATTTAGTATTGTATAATTTCATCCATTTTAACGGCACATGTGTGAGTACCTTAAAATTAAGCTATAGCTGTCAGGTTTGTTTTTGACTTGAATGTACCCTGGCGGTTGGGAGTGTCATGCTCACTCAAAGTCTAGCGTTGGATCATTTGGCTCCCTTCAAAATGGTTGAGCCGAATGGTGCTAGCGCATGCGTTATGTTCGTGAACGGGTCCGTCAGTTGGGGCTGGTCATTTCTCAGTTGCCATGGTTTATTTTAATGACTTCTTTGAATTGTTCCTTTATTTCTGGACGCTTTTATCCTGCTCGTCTATGTACCTATAATTTCAACTTGATGTAAACAAAACTTTGTAACAATTTTTATTTTTAAAAGAGTGTCCGTGGAGTTTCTTTCACATTATTTTCCATAGAGATCTACGCTTTGGAACGTGCAAATAGCTTCATCTTTTTTGGACCGACCGACCTTGACAATTCAAAGTGCCTGTAAATGGTTATTGAAATAAATATTTTTGAGTTTGAGTTATTACTCAAATCCAGAATCGTGGGTTGGCATCAAGTTCAAAACAATGTATTATAAAAACAGTCGGCTGGCAATTTCATGGGCTTTTTGTTTAATGGATGGGAATTCATCGATTGACTCCTCCCGCTCTGGGCGAAGCAGAAGGGAGTATATTCCTTCAAATGTCTTTTGAGTGCCAAGTGCAGGAGTTGGAACAAAAGCAGGGCAGTTCTTGGCATTGAGTTCTGTTTCAAATTCAAGGTATTGTTCATGGAGATACACATTCATTTTCATAAGCAGCCAAAGAACAGGCAAGAAATCAGTGTTAATAAAAATAAATAATAATAAATAATAAAATTCAAATAAAAATGTTTACAAAACAAAAAAGTTTTCATTTAGCCAACAGTGATAAGATTTCCATACAATTATAGTGCCTGAAAATAAACGAAAACTAATATATTATTATTATAGGTGCAAGTTATGGTGGTTCGGAATTACAATGTTATGTAGCAACCAGCTCGATCTAGGTTAATTTAAACCGGTGTTTCAGGCCACCACTTTACAACTCAACTACATTGGTGCATTACTATTTAAAGGTTAACTAAATAAAAATAAAGAATCTTTTAACAACTACGAGAAAAAGCTTAATAAGTACCTTAATATCTAAAAACTAAGCCTATGTAATTATACAAAAGTAAACAATTACGAGGGAAACAAATATCATCATGCCAAGATTTCTAGAAGTTGTTCTGTGTCTGTGTAATGTAGAGTCTCTAAATATTCACACAACATTTTACTACATTTTTTATACCTTACAGTATAGAAACTTAGAACCTTGTTGAGCCTGTTATATAGAAAAGGTCCCAAGAACAGATAAAAACGATTAGCAAACGCATGTCTAGTTTGAGACTTAATGCAAACCAAGTCCTTTCTTCTTTTGTCAGAAGGCACAGGATCAAAAGGAAGTGCAGTGTGCTGGTGAAGTACTATGTTTAAAATAAATAATTGCCGTACTGTAAGCACCTTACATGCTGCGTAAAGCTGGTGCGTAGGAAATCTAAAAGGGCGAAATGTAGCAACCTTTAGAATTGCTCTTTGAGCACGCTCTAACGGGAGTAAAATTGTTTTAGCCGCACCACCCCAAGAAGTTATGCAATATGTAAGAATGGATTGACACAAAACTAAATAGACCTGTTTAATTAATTTAAAGTCGGCTATGTTCCGTAAATTCTTAAAAACATATATTAATTTGCGCACTCTCGAACACAGTAAATCGATATGTTTACGGAAATTTAAATTTGAGTCAATGGTGACACCTAGATATTTTAAATGGTCAGCTATAGCTAAAGTGGGGCAAGAACATGCAGTGTCAGCATACGTGCAACAATTATGTGCGCGAATGTTTAGATTAGTAAGCGGTAGATTATTACGGAGCCAATTAGACACAATGTTAAAACCATTTTGGGCGTATTCATAGACCTGCACTCTTGATTTAGCTGAAAATAATAGAGCGGTGTCATCCGCATAAGATATTATCACACCATTTTGGAGTGAGAGGCTGCATAGATCATTAATATAGATTAAAAATAAACTAGGGCCCAAAATGCTACCTTGTGGTATACCAAAACTACTATTTTTAAGTTCAGAGCTTGTGTGCTGACCAATCCTAACACACTGATGACGATCGCTGAGATAATCAGAAAATAGCAGAAGTTGTTCACCCCTTATCCCAAGTGTTTCAAGCTTGTGCAAAAGTAAAGTACAAGAAATTGTGTCGAAAGCCTTGGCAAGGTCTAGGAAGATCCCAATTGTGTGCATACCATTGTCTAGGTTGGTAGTAACATAGTTAGTCAATTCGTGAACTGCTTGGCTAGTTGATCTTTTGGCCCTAAAACCAAATTGACTGTCTGATAATAGACTGTTATCTTCTAGATATTTTACCAATCTAATGTTTTTTTTTTTTCTAAAATAAAAAAAATAATATTTTTTTTCTTTTGTGCAGTTGCGTTAATTTATGGCAGTAATTAAAAAAAGAGGTTTGTTCCGACCTAAAATGTGCAGAATTTCCTCGCTCTCATTACAGACGAATTATGTTTATTACAAAGTACATAAGCATAAAGATTAATTATAGAAGGTATACCAGATGTAGTGTGGCCTCATCAATGTTAACATTTAATTAAATGTCAGAATTGTACCTATGTTAATCTTGTCACTTGATTACTAACTGTGTATTGTTGAGCTTCTATTCTTCAGTAATTTTTTTTTTATTTTTTTTTTGTCGATGGCCACTCGCAGTTTCAACCCTAGAGGGTTGTCAACTACTGAACCGGACTTGCCTGTGTGGGCCTCCTCCTCCTCAACTCCGCTCGCTGAGGGAATTCTTCAGTCAAGATTTCCGTGAATTATAAGATTGATTATGTTACTAATGATAGGTCTGCCTGAGACACCTATAGACAGAAACACAGAAATAAATCAGCTCTAGTCTACCACATACTAACCATCTCAACCTCATCAACAGTTGATAATCTACCGATACAAAAAGCATGGAACTGAATTTTGGAGATAAAAATAAGAACATAGAAGACTAGCCCGGACTAGCAAAATCCAACAGATCACTCATACAAACGGTTCACTGAATGAAACGATTTTCGTCTCAAGTTCAGATTTTCAATTAAGTCTTTATATGCTTGATACATGCAACATACAGTCACGAAGTGGCATTGTAAGAGAATCACACGCATGCATTGTTCAAGTTTTTAATGATAATTAAGCTGTTACCTATCAACGCTAATGAAGTATCAATCAATGATACACGAGGCTCTGCCCAATGACTTCAAAAGTACAATAGATGAGTCATTCATGGGGAAGCTACAGAATGTGATTGGATACTATGAATAAGACCGTGCTTTTATTCGTTTGTCGAAACATAAGTAATGCGAGCAACTGTCTCAGATTGCTAACTGTTCCACATATCACAAAACGTTTAGTTCCCACACTGGTCGTCAGAGTCACTAGACTATTGTCATACAATAAACACTATTGCCTTCTCAAATGTTACTATTAAAACATTAATTCGGTGAGACTCCACACTTTTCGCGAATGGCCCGAACAATCAGAATCACGCAACAATATAGTTCACCAATATATTTATACGTCGAAATAGTTCACACAGGTGTACTTATCTCAGGTGTATTAAAAACGACTGTTAGTTTTGTGAACAATTGTTGTCTTGTCGTTAACCAATACGCCAGTTTCACACGATTGCAATACTCGATAGCTCAGAGTATAGGTAATCCGTGAGAAATGCGTGATTGGGAAAATGCTAGAACATTTATTAATTTCACGTGTTTTGCAACAGTTGCTTAGTCGGCGATTTGAATTGTAGGTATTTCGTCATGTGAGAAAGATTTAACATCAATCAGTCAGAGGGAGATGTTCGCAGTGTCTGTATGTTTGTTAGTCACGATACCGGTCACGACAGCAGTGAATTGGTTACTCGATCAGCAGTGACAGTAGAGAACTGGAGTATCGTCGTGATTTGTTCTTGTATTCGGACTTCCTTGTACAAATGAGAGAATGCAGGTGGTTTTATAACGTGGATCTAGATAGGCGTTTAGTAAATCTCGAACATCATAGCTTAGCTAGGTAGTCGATTAGTGTACCCTGTCAAGGTTAACAGAGAGCCCTAACCTATTATACAGAATATTACATGTGTTTCGGTGATATTTGAGAAAGACCAAAGTTTATCTAGATACATGAAACAAGATAGCCGCAACTTACGACATACTTAATTCTTCAGAAAAATCATAAAAACACAGCAAATAATAAAATACTGTTACAATATTTTACCTCATAAGCTGGTCAGTCACCCCGTGGGATCGAGTTCCATTAAAAAGTTATTACAACAAAACAAGAACGGAAACATTGGCATGTGTTAGCAAATGTTTTATGTAACTACCCAAATATTTGCACAAACGTAAGAAGACTGTGAATCTGTGTCGATGACCAATTAACTATTCATTTAGGCAACTTTAGATAGATCTTTAAATCAGATGGTAACAGATAGCGGTAGCCTGGGCCGTGAATTAGTAACATACAAAATATGATAAACACTGTCCATAAAAGAAATTACAACTAGAAAAGAAAGTTCAAAATTAGTAGGTCAAACACGAGATGTGTTCATATTAACTTAGAATAGATGATGAAATATAAATTAATAATTTAAACGATAATGAATCACAGCGAATTTAAAATTTAAATTAATGCACGTCACAAAAATGACAGCATTGTGCATAATGAGATCAATTCATGCCTATATACATACATTCTTCATCAATGAAGATGCAAGCGATCCGTCACCCTGTGAAAGCTGTAGCTGACGGTGAGAGGTGACGGTGGTGCGTTGGCAACAGGCTAACCACCTTTGTCGTAATAGCCGCGGTGGCTGCTGGGTTAATGGTTAAAGATCATAAGTTTAACCTCGAGCTAGGAAGAAAACATAACAGCAATCTACATAATGTATGACAAGAAAGAAGAATGTTTGATTTAAGACTTGTATTGTGAACTTAACCATATTTAAAGTAACTTAAGAATAGAGTAAATAAAAGGAAACGATAACAAGATCAGAAAATTGGAATAGTGCGTAATATCTCTGCAAAAAGACCATAGGAAAGGTCTCAGTACCGGCCCCTGCGTAACCCCAAGACTAAAAAACTTCTCACGAAGGGGATGATGATGCATGCCTGGCTTAATAGCTTTATACTTATAACTAATTTCATTAGTTGCAATTCAGAAACAATTCAGCATTGCTAAGCGCAATGCATGTTACTCGAAGCAACACATAAAACAAGTATTCAACTAAGTGTTTGACATTTTCATACACCTGGCTAACATAATGACGACTATAACGTGTAATCGGTGGGCACAGTGCACAGCCACTAAACCGCGGTATAGTGTGGTGTAGTCACGTAGAATGCCGTAATAAAGACGTGTTCCATCTGTTTATTGTCAAAAATTGAATCTAGCAACGAGGACACGGAATGTCTTGTGTTCCACGATGTAGGTTACATCCTAGAAACCGCAGTTTGTCTTGCAATACCACAGATAGAGTTGGTAAAGCTCCGTGAACTTAATTAACATTGTTTGGCACATACGGATGTTTGTTTTTTCACACATTCGGAATTCCTTCTTATCTAGCTCAAGCTGTAACGCAATTTATTGTTTTGGCAGTGTTGAATCCAGTGCAGTTTTGCAATGTATCAACTTGTATTGTAGTCCTAGATCCTTGTTACCGAAGTTTGCCTCAGCATCCATGCTTCCGCATTCATTCGCACTGTGAATCTTGCCGGAGGCGGCATCGTTTCTGTCTGCAATTGCTTCGTCGAATATTCGAAACTATCTTCCTATTGGCCTTTAAACGAAGGCATTATTAATCCTTGACTCAAAGCAGTATTGTTTACACAAGCTTAATACAGGCTTAGCCAAGATCAATTAGTTAAAAAAAATGTCAAAAATTCAATTCACGCAACAATCTAAACCACGGCGTTACTTAAATAATTATGGATGTACAAACATCCTACAATCTTATAAAATATTCAATAGTTAAAATATCTTTGAAGATTTCATAATTGCCCCTAATTACTGGTGCGTGCACGCGTCAGACAAAACTTGCTAGACACTCAGTCGCCAGCAAAAACTGTGCTCGTAATATTATGCAAATGAAGAAGTGACGAGATGACGAAATCACCAGTTAGCCTGCAGCTGACCTTGGGCAGTGATAGTCGGAGAAAGGAAGCGCACTGAACTGTTTCTTAATCTAAGTTTTTTATCCGAGTATGTGCTGCGGATATTTCTTCATACGGTTTGGTTTAAATTTTTGCATTCGCATTCGAAGCCTGAAGGTCAGTGTTGCCAATAAAGTGATAAAAAATCATTTCAAACAGGTGTCTGTAATCTCAATCTTAATGTACTCGTATCTAATAAATGAAGAAGTAAAAGGTTTTAAGTGGTTGCCACTTAGTTGCTCACACAGCCGGCTTTATAAGATTTGTAATGAACGTCGAAATGAAGCTAGTTAAACATGAAAAAGGAATAAACAAACCAACAGATAGACGATCTTCTATACTTCAATTGTGCGGTAGTGAACCCATGGAAGATGAATAATTTCCTTCTGCATCTATATGTATACAGATATAATAGATAGTACCAAGTTACAAGCCTACATTCGTTCATTACTCTGACTGACTTGATAAATTCCATTAAACATGTCGATGGAGAGTGCGCCTCACACTTTATCAGCGTTAAGTTCAGAACTGGTTGGATTACAGTTTACACACTGGAACACGTTTCATTAATCGAGCGTAGCATAACTATAACTCGAATGCTCCAGTTAAAGAGATACAACATTTGCATTCTCAAGCATTTGAGAAACTAAGTAGAGTAGGCTTGGTAAAAGAAAAAGTTAATATAGAAGCAAAATTATTACAGAATTCATCAGGTCAAACAATATTCATTGTCAGTATTAGCCTTAGATAGCTTTTATTAAGCTCTCTGCTAGAGCTGAAGACTTATCATGTAAAGTAGGTAAATCAGAAAGTACAGATAGGTACAGTTAAAAAGTTTCAAATTATAGGTTGGGAGGACCAGGATGAACACGGACTAAAATTAAAGCTTAATGCAAATCCAAGACCTCGCCGTCCTTAAACTTAACATTACGTTAACCTCGAACTTACTAAGGCTCTCACTCCGATACTAATGGATTCAATCTGTTACGAGAGATTAATATTATGAGATTAACTTTTGAATA
This sequence comes from Lacanobia oleracea, assembly GCA_950371165.1. Classification (NCBI taxonomy): domain Eukaryota; kingdom Metazoa; phylum Arthropoda; class Insecta; order Lepidoptera; family Noctuidae; genus Lacanobia; species Lacanobia oleracea. The sequence continues at coordinate 2,296,709 of OX493387.1, forward strand.
ATATCAGATAAATTAAATAATTGCCAAACCAGAAAAGACAGACGTAAAAATTAAAGCTGCAGTAAGTTTTTTCTAAACCTAGACTTATGAAGTATTTAGATGTTGTGAACTGTACGGAATCAACGGAATGACACAAAAGAAGCTTACCGCGTCAATTAAAAAGCTCGTCGCTTCACAGTCTTAAAACAACATAAAACCTACAATTACATTGTATTATTTTAATAACAATGTTAAATTCAGAAGACGTAACACAAAAGATTACAAGATAAGTAATATGCTAATAAGTAACGACGTAACGTAAGCTGCCACGCCTGACACATTGTTCACACGCTTGGAATCACTTAAAATGAATAAAATAACCTATCTACTTAATCACTTAAGTCTTGCAAACCTGTCACAAGAACTAATGACCCGATTACATGGGATTTCCAATCGGTAGACATGTAACAAATAGGATAGGTACACGGTACACCTGACGATTGACAAGCTAAAATATCGAATTCCAATCTTATATAACAAGTTAAAAATAACATGCGGAGAGTTCAATCAAGATGGCCGTTTGTCTACTTATTAATACAAATTGTATGGCAAATGTCAAAGAACACATAGTCAATCAAGAATTAGCGTTTGAAAGGGCATGGGCCGGTGAAAACAATCATACTCGTGAGAATAAGATATTTTATTGGCCACAGATGTGCTTTTGACGCGGGCCGGATTAGCATAAGATACGAGTTTGGATAAGTGATAGAGATGCTGTGCGCCGCGGCTGTGCCCGCAGATTGTATCGCGTTTTTTGTTTAGAGGCTTTTTCTATTCGCGTGATTGCATCTCAAAGACTGGCGGGCTTAATAGATGATGATGATGGAGTGATCAGTCATCGTATTTATTGAGTTAACATTCAGCCAGAACTATCGTTGACAAAACACTGCATCAAAATAAACGAACAATCATCCTCCAATACATACGTACATTATGCTTTTGCCTGTATGGTACTAAGACCACACAGGTCCAAGCATCGTAAGCATGTCAAGTAGGTGCTTATGACTGAAGCTTCTATTTGCCAGTACCCCTATTCTGTAACAACATTTTCGTATCTCGACAGCGGAATCCGAGGTGAGAATCAAATTATGTCAAACGTAAGACCTTGTGTGTTATATTAGCTCTCTTTGTGAGGTTTGACACTCAGGTGAAGCTCGATATCGAAATGGTTATTTACAGAATAGACTAGCTGATCTCTGTACCAATAGAAAACAAACAGTTATTCCGCCGATATTACCAATCCAGACACATAAAAGGTGTAACAAGAACATTTAATTCTCAGGAAACGAAAACTGTTAAACTACCCAATGATTATTACTTCAACTTTTTAATTTATGGCTTTTTTGGAGGATATTACAACTAGAATAATTAACTTTATATGGGGTTTGTTTAATTTATATAATTTTAAGAAAACCAACAGACAAAAGGCTTTCAGGTCTCGACTTTCTTTTTTAGTGAATACAAAATGTAAAGTTCCTTGGCAAGATGACAATGATAGAAACTTGTAATTTTAGCGAATAGTTTTTAGACTTCTTTAGAAACATATTGACGGTCTTTCACGCTACTTGTCAAACCAAGTCTAGGGTTGTGACCAATAAGATTATTAGCTACAACAAACAGCAAAACAGACATGATATTGCTAATCCAACATTCTTTCTCCGTAACTTTTACGCAGTACTTACGCAAGCCCTCGGTATTTTTATTGATACGCGCTTAAAATTACGAAAAGAGCTGGTTTGTTGGTCTTATTAATGTTGATCTATTATAGGTATCTATTTTGAGACTTCCCGTTTTACCGGTCTTCCGCCGTGAGGAAATATTGAAGATGGAACTTATTTCATTAATTGAGTAGGGTCACTTGTTCTACAGTGGCTCACTTTTTTTCCGAGGCGTATTTTTTAACACCTATTTAAGTTAGGTTATCGAAATTCGGAATGAATATAGTAGAACTAATGTGCTTTTAAAATGTACAGTCATTTTTAAATAAATGTAAGACAGAATGTAAATATTGTACCTTTTAAAAAAAAACATAATTGAGCCACTGTGTACCATAGGTTTGGCACACTGGCTCACCCCAGAGTACACAGTGGACCGTAGTGGTACACAGTGGATAGTTTGTACTAATCACAAGTAATTAAACAAACAATACGATAGTTATTCATTATTTATTAGGCAGTATGTCAACATGTATTAATATAGAAATAATTTTAAACTTTTTCTAATAAATTTTAATGTAAAAATCTTCAAAAACTTAACATCGAGCACAAACCTTATAAAAAAATGGAACGAAAATACCTCATTGGTCTAAAACAAAACTAATATTAATTCAAAATGAGATCAAGATCCCGAGATCAATCAAAAACTTAACCTTAACTTAGTAAAAAACGAAAGAAATGAATTTATGCTTTGGCTACCTACCACAATTAAATTCTTACTCAGTCGAGAATTTGAATAAGAATTGAATCATGATAAGCACTATCTTTAGATATAGGTAATAAAATTAAAGAAATCACTTATGGGCAATGCTTTGGCATACAATTCTACTGCACATTAAATTGAGATAAATCAATAAAAAAATAGTAATAAGACTGTTGTCGTGTCGTGCTGCCACCGACAGAGGGTTTCGGCAATATAGATTTGATGTCAGCTTCTTCAACGAGTGACAGATCCGGCACCGTAGGCATATAAAATTTGCCTGGAGTTTTCTTCCTTAAAAAACTGATGTAATATTCCATATGTTCATTTCTGCTTTCCAACACTTTTCCAACGTAAAATAGTTTCTGAAATAAGAAGATGTTTTTGAATTTAATTCATTACCAAAATATTGCAACATACATACTTTCAGTACTGATTTGTCTGTATTTTAATCAAAATATTACAAAAAAAACCAGTTTAGTACACAGTGGCTCATGATCCACTGTGCACTTACGTGATCTGAGCCGATGTGGACGTTGCCGACATTTTGAATACAAACTACTACAAAAAAAAAGCTAACCTATATTTCGAGAGGAATAGAACAGGAAAACATTCTCAAATAAGTACAAACTACAATGGAAATGTAAACATATTCAAATACCATACTAGACACGTGTTGGAACAAAAGAAAACTTACCTTATTTTTTATTTTTTTTGTCACTCTAACAAAATTTTCTTTGCACACAAACACCACCCGTCGTACGCGCTTCCCGACTGGTTTCGACGAGTTCATGTACCGTCAGCTACATTGGGTGAAAGAGACAGATATATATCTCTGGTAGTTTCTTAGATTCTTAAACTGAGCCACTGTTTCTGGTATAACCACTGTAGAACAAGTGACCCTAATATACTTAAGTGTAATCGACAGTTATGAACTCTACATCGAATTACGTTATGATTGCAAATTATAGTAGAAAAGACTGTTTTGTGTCAAAGAAGAACAATCGTTCATGTCTATTATCAAGTCGTACGGGGTTACGTTGATTGCTACTAGGCTTGCATGGCCATGGTATCCTCGTCATGAAATTAGCACCGGTCAATGCTATTTTCCGCGTAATCATTTTTTTATGTTTCAGATTATCAAGCCATTAGCATCTACTGCCGAATTATATTCCATTCACAGAAATATCATTGAATAGAATCTTGAAATTTTTATTAAGACCAACTAATTATTGTATGGTACTTGTTCGTTCTCAGCATTTACTTACACAAAATACACATATTAGTATACAAATACACATTATTCAATAGGTCGCCTCGCGCCTTGGCTTTACGTCAAATTCTCTGGTATGCATGCAAGGTTCTTTCCAAAGCTTTCAGAACATTTAAACACCTCTTCATCTTGATAAATGGAGACTGACCTATAACACGGGTTTAATCCACGGCTCGATAACGTAACGTACGACCAGTTTACATTAGATAAAGCATCCAATACGGACGTGGGAATGTAGGTCGAGCGGCCGGCCTAACTCGAATGAGGCTGTTAGCCGTTGGACCTGCATTGGGCCTACTACTGTGTTGCGTTACCAATCTGTAACAGCCCCCTTACTTTCTTTATTAAATACTGTTTGAGTGATAGCTTCATGGTTGACGGTTTATGCTGAACTATTTTGTAGCGCTTAGGTATAAGCGCTACAAAATAGTTCAGCATAAACAAAATCGGAAAAAAGGAAAAAAAATCGTTTCAGTCTATTTTTTTTTAACTTGAAGTTGGTTTGCTCTTGACTCTAGTCCAGTTCAGAAGTCAACGATGAGGTGAGCTTACCCAGAAGAAGCCTGTTCACTGTAACTTTGAAGAGATTGGGGTTGAATGCGTTCATCAGTATTCGACTGCTTGGCGTGACTGCAGCCACGCCGTCTTTATTTTTATAGTCTTAATTTGGACGAGATTGCACTAAAAGTATTTCTCATTGATCTAAGAGCTTTGACTATAAAGCTCTTAGATCAATGACCATGACTGATACATTAACCTTTACCGTTCGTAAACAATTTCCCAATAACAAAGTTACATTGTTTTTACGAATAACAACATTCTAATATTGGGTAAGAAGTTCTGGAAGGATTCAATTCAAGGATACTATGAGCTTTCTCTTTTTTGGCCCAAGTTTGAGCAAGTAGGTCTGTTCTGGTCTTATGTCATGGGTCAAATTGTCAATGATTTTGTACTTTTTCATAATGGAGTGGGTCTAGCAGCCCTAGACAAGCCCTACGACAGTGTCGTAAGATGCTCAACGGACGTCGTAGTGTAGGACAGTAAAAGTTACGTCGTCTATTGTCGGCGTGGCCATAAAATTTAAATTTATTATCTCCACCTTATAATTATTTGCTAAACTACAATTTTGCCAAGTTACCTCATAGTCGTTGATCAATATACATAATTTAATATGTAGGTATGTACGTCAAACACAGATTGCCAAATTTTGTTTTTTTCGAACCGGTTTCGGCTCTCGAATCTTAATGTTTCTACAAATTACCTAATTGTGACATCTAAATACTAATTAGAGGAAGAATTTTAAGCTTAAATGTCGAGGTTATGGCTGACGAAAGACATCAAAGTAAACAAATTATAGTGAATGTTCTTCAAACAGTCACAATTACGACAACTAACGATTTGTTTGTGGCTCTCAGCACATTGGTTAGCGAACATTTCGACGCCTACACGTCTAGCAATTAATTTCACTAAATACTCGTCGCTTTTAATGGCGAAGATTTCATAAACAGTCAATAGTTAGCTCTAACTACACAAAGAAGCAATTTCTCCTTATGTAGTTCTATTGTAAATTAATGTTTTCCGACATCGTACCACTTAATTAGAAATGGAAATGCGTACCGATCGACCATAGCATTCATTGATTTCCAGTTAACTCCAAAATTATCAGTGTGTTGGTCTCTCCGAAAGTGTTGTTGCTAAATACTCCAATTTTGCTTTTGATACTATTAGACAACTTCGGGTGTTGCTTTGACAACAAATTTAAAAAACCAGGCCAAGTGCGAGTCGGACTCGCACACGAAGGGTTCCGTACTATAAACCTTGATTTTTATTATTTGTTGTTATAGCGGCAATAGAAATAAACAATCTATGAAAATTTCAACTGTCTATCTATTACGGTTCTTGAGATACAGCCCGCTGACAGACAGACGGACGGACGGACGGACAGCGGAGGCTTAGTTCCGTTCCGGATTCCGTTGGATACACTTTGGGTACGGAACCCAAAAAATTTTTTTATTTGATTTTGATTACACCCATATTGGGTATAATAGATACAAATATATTATTCACTTAATAGTGCTAAGAAACGAGAGTTCATAATTATGAATCCCATGAAAGCTTAAAAGCTTGCCGCCAAAAGCTTTTCTGATGGCTTTACAATCGATGTTCACTTACCTACCTTACAAAACATGAGCTTTTAAACATTTAAATAACTTTACTCGCTTAAGTGTTGGAACTGTTACGTAATTTTACGATTAGCAAAAAGTTTTAGGTAGGTACAAAGATAGAAAAGTACTGAAAATTCTTGCTGATAACTATACTTTGTGTTTATGGATCCATAAATAAATACTTTCCCAAAATTCGCACTCTAAGGTAGAGGCACTTACAAAATTAAAATTAATTGAGTTAAATAGCGCTCAAGTGTGAAGATACGACATGTGATAATGTCGCTTATTTCTCTTAATTGATGGGGGTTATTGCTCATAAATATTATGTATTTCTAAAGAGTTGCAATAAAGCTGCACTTATATTCAAATTCAGTCGTAAAATGTATGAAAGCGTGTTCATAACGTATGTACTTACCGCGTCGCTGAATGGCGCGATCAAGTTGCTGATGTTGAACGCGAAGGCTTCGCTCACCAGCAGCAGGTGAACCACGGCCAACCACATCCTGGACTCATCACGCACCACTCATCACCACACAACACTGACACCACTCCTGATTACTATCCTACAACCAATTAAATAACTATTCTTCCATTTTAATTTTAATGCAAACTATTATTTAATTTAAACAAAAACAAAAATTTGATATTTTGCTATAATTCCATTTTTGAATTTTGCTGTACCATAAATAAAAATTTTAACATTACGATTTTTTTTAATTTTGGATTTCGTACGCGTCTGGACGCGTGCGGAGTTTGGCGGGAAAATGTGGGCGCATGCGCGGCGGCGCACCGCGCGCCTCATATTGCACAATAGATTAGCGTGAGGCCGACCTTAGAACTTGTCCCCTAGAAGGCTCCGCGGAGGATATCGCAAGGATTGACTAATGTGGTGCTGGCGACGGGGTTGCAACCTGTTTCTAGTACAATCTAAGAGCGTTGACATTTTACCACCGTCCACTGGTGACATTTCTAGCACACGCTGCGTGTGCGCGTCATACTAATGAGCAAATAAGTTCATAATGTGGTTGCTATATTATTTTCACTTTCATTGGTGCACAAATTAAATTAACTCTTAGGACTTGGAATGTTAGCGAAGTTCTCTTAATTAAAATAGATAAGTAAGTACATGTTGTTAAAAATCAGTAGAGAAAGTAGATAGATAGCTGTTGTTAATCCAAAGTCGACATGATAAGTAAGATAAATAATCTTTAGGTACTTATGACAATATGCAAGTGGTGAATTGAGGAAAATATTAACTAAATTAGCGAGCCGGCCTCCATCTCGTTCAGATTAGCTAAGATCAAAATGACAAAAGCTCAGGCTTGTGTGCTTTAGGGAAAAATGCTGGAACCTATATACATGGTAAGTTTTCATTTTATTTTATAGTTAATTACTTACATGTTTACTAAGTAGGTATCTAGTTTTTACTGAGTAGGTCAGATAGGCAGTCGCTCCACGTAAAGTAGGTAGGTAGGTACTGGTATTCAGCTGATGACGGTTTGACTGAAAAAAGGTACCTAGGTATAGCTGTTGGGAAAAGGCTGGGCAAGGATGAATTATTTACTAGGTAACAAATAACAGGCAACTTTGTAAACAAGACAAATCGTAAAATATGTAGTAAGTAAAGTTATTAAACCACTATCATAAATTAGAACAAGCTCACATGTTGTAGGTACAAGCTTACCGTAATTAGACTAAATAAACGTACAGAGTCATAATTTTTTTAATTATTTTTATTACTTAACAACGGATAGGCTTTCCGGTCACACGGTTTTTAAAATGACTGCCAATGAAATTCGCAAGTACCACCACCACCAAATGAGAATAGAGAGCGGAAATTAAATTGTAACTAAAACCATGTGAATAATATCCCCCTCATTTCTTTTGTTAATGATATTTTTTTAAATCGTGTAAAAGTTCAAAGTGAAAAAATTAGCTCTGCTCCTCATTAATTTCTTTTACGTAAATTAAAAGTGGGAAATTAATTAAAAACTTCTTTTGTTTATGGTCCATCAAAACTGCTTTCAAAAGAAATTATTCCATATTATTTTTTATGGTCCACAAAGTTAAGAAAACACGGCATTTCCGCCTCCTGAAGGGTTTTCGGGAGATAGAATACCTACATTTATAATAATTTTCTGGATAGGTTTATATTCATCTCGGATAGGTTTGATTTTCTTTAGCCATTCATAGATACATAATAGAAATGACTATTTGACGTATAGGTAAAGGAAAGCTCAAGAACTAAGAAAGCGTACTAATACCAGAGCGAGCGAAGCGACCTCTAAAATTTTACGTCCTGGATAAACTATCTTCTATTTTGTCCGAAGGTAAGTAAGTCATCGATAGGAGCCGGGCCCTAGGCAGTGCGGGTCCCTACCCTGCCTACCGCCTGGCTTGCAGGAAGCACGGGTCATGGTCATATTCATATTCACATTTATTTGCGTTCTACAAAGTATTTACAAAAGATGTCAAAAAAAGGCTTATGGCTAAGAACCATTGTAGACCCTGTTAGGGCACAGTAAAAGGTATTGTTCACTTAAAAATACAAAATAATAAATAATATTAACGAGATCATATTTTCGTGTATCACAATTAGAGGTAGGTAATTAGGTACACACTTAGTATATAGTATACAATTAAAATATTGAAGTACTTAACCAAAACAAAATACATAATATAATATGTTAAAGAATGTATGCATATATTAATATCAGTTATAGTTTATCATTTAAGTATTAATTTATATCATAATAGCACTTGTTTAAAAGAAATAGTTTTAATTTATTAATAAAATATATTGTACTTATTTATATTTCTAATTACTTCTGGTAACTTATTATATATTTTTATCGACATAACGTAGGAGCTTGAGGAGTGAATTTTTAATCGGGATGTGGGTATATTTAATTATTTAATAATTTGGTAAGTATGTATATCTTCTCCTTTTGTGTAGAATAAGGTATTTTACTAAAAAAATCTAATTAGTCCGTTTGATAGATTTTCAAAAAATATTCGCCACGTATTTTTTCTTTTTTCACGTAAACAAATAATAAAGAGGATACAGCGAGTTGAAGACACGCATGACGTCATTTCGCTTGGTAAATTTGGTACATTTTCAACTCGCTGTATCTCCTTTATTTTTAGTTTATGTGAAAAAAGAAAAAATACGTGTCGAATATTTTTTGAAAATCTATCAAACGGACTAATTAGGATTTTTTAGTAAAATACCCCATTCCGGATATTTACGTACAAAGGAGAATGGGCAAAATCGTACGGCACTTGGTCTATCAGCGGCCAGGAACATTTTATTTTTTTTTGGTTTAATATCACCCTACAATAACGGGTTCAAGAAGTTTTATATCTGTAGTGTCATTATTAATGGAACTAAATACATTTTTATTTTAGATATGTAAGCCTGTGATTTAGCGTATTAATTACTAAGATTTAGTCTTAAAAATAAGGAAATAAAATAAAATGACTTGTTTACTTCAATACATTTATTTTACATACATTTACATACATAAACTCACGCCCTTTTCCCATGGGGGTAGGCAGAAACCACAGAACGCCACTTGCTACGATCCTTACATACTCCTTTTGCCTCGTCCACATTCATACATTTAATGTACAATAATAGCACTGAGTTCTGATGCCGGTAATAAAATATCCTCGTCTTGATGTCTAGCCCATGCCAGATACCACACTACACACATAACGTGTGCGCAACAACCGATTGTGCGCCTTCCACTCAAACAACTGCAATAATAATGAGCAATTGCTTCTCTATTTTGTCTTTGTCGGTTAATTACAATATAAGAATAATATATTCTGGACCTTACATGTCTAGATTGTATTCGCACACGTAATAACCAAATATCTTCTTCTTCAATAAAATCTCTGAGCTGACTTATTTGTCGCTCCCGGTATACTTCGATATTGTATAAGCCTTCAATTAAGTGTTCAGCGTAGTAGCTGCGAGCCAACTTGATTTGGTATGTGCCAAGTGCAAACAGAATTAGGTCTTCTTCAGAAAAAACCGGAAAGTCTTCAAAAATAGGTTGGTCGCTGCTGAGTCTTTCAAATGATGCCCTCTGTCTATTTATGTTATGACGGATAACATAGTCCGCTAAGAGGTTCGGTATTTCAAAACGTTCATTAATTATATTTACGAACGATGATGCATGAATACTATCTTGTATTGGTGTTTGGAACGCATTGATGAGTGCCGCTGCGTTTTGAAAGTCCTCAAACATGTGACTTAAGGCGCGATTAAAATATTCTTGCCTAAACAATTTGAAATCTCGCTTGAACCTGCCTAGTTCTATTGGCCTGTTCAGTAGTAAGCTGGTCTGCACCGCGGTCTTTGGTTTCTGGCATATAGGCACTGTAGTTGCATCGCTCCAAATCGCCACAGACGTCTCTAAACCCACGATCTAAAATGAATATGTCGCCAGCCCGGTAAAACCAGTGAAATGTGCCGTCTTCGTCATTTATAATTCTTTCCAAAATACTGGCATCTGAGTCGGTAGCAGCATAGGGCCCGCAAACATCAATTATATGCCCATCGGAACACACCATTAAGAACGGTTTTAATAGATTTTCGTATTTGTGTAGACTGTAGGTCTGTCGCTGGAACGAAAAGTTGGAGCTCTTCTGTATATAAATATATGTTCCATCCATGATTGTTACTGCCTTCCTTTCTTCTGGAGAAGACTCGGGATTTCCAAATAACGCGTTTGGTACAATAAGATTACGGTCAGCGACCATTCTTCTATTTAAATGGTCGAGTCCCAGGTGTCGTGGCTTAAAATCCAGAGATATAGCATCACGCGCGGTTTTTAAATGCCTTTCTAGAGTCCTTCTACTTATGTTAAAGAGCGTGGCTAATCTCTCGTTGCTATCACCAGTTCGCAACTTCATTAAATAAATGGCTAGTTTTGTTTTGGCGTTTGACTCAGACAAAGAAGGCGTTTGTTCCAAGATTGTATTGAATTGATCTCTGCTAACGCCCAATCGAATATGAATCTCATTAGGATCCATATTTGCAATATCTTCAAAGTCCAGAATATTTTTATTTAAAACAGCTTTTTTAAAAAGCTCTAGTATTTGCACAAAATGAGAGCTGTTAAAATCATGTCTGAGATTTGGACTATCAATGAGCTCTTCCCAATCATTTGATGTTAAATGTGCATCACATATTCTGGCACTGTCTGGTATGAATAAGTTAGAATGTAACATAAGAGTAATCCTTTCATTCTCAGGCATTCGACGACGTGAAACACTACAGCATCTGTCAAACATACAGTTTGCCGAGGTGCTAGGCACTCGTGAATATTCTTCCACTTGAAGAACACATTCGTGCGGGGCAGGGTTATTGTTTGGCTGCACAGCCCGTTGAGCTCGTTGCCAACAGGGTCGACAAACGTATTCTCGGCCGTTGTATTCAACCTGAAAAGGAAAATAGTTTATAACATAGTATTTAAAACTCACAGCAGTTTCAGTTAAATCATGTGTTGTATAGTAGAACATGCCGAGCTCTTTTTCAACGTGACGAATGAGTCATGCTCATACGCATTGTTAATGAGTGGTTGGCCTCTATTATATTTCGAAGCTAGATAACGTTGGCTCTGTTTCCATATGCACCATGTGTGTAAAAGAGAGAGAAGATCTGTTTTGACTATAACTTAAGTATTGTTAGAAAAGAACCATACGCTTAAGGAAATAACATAATTCACTAAAAGGACGTACATAAAAATACAATCAAAACTGTAACGTGGACTTTCAATAAAGAGCCCACACTTCACCCAACGATGTGTCGCATATGCACATCGTGACACAATATTATGAGGCCATCACCGCTATAGGGTGCGTACATACGGGTAAAAACAACCAAAAAATAGTCTAAAAATACTTACTTGCTGTGGAGCTATAGCTTCAATAATATATTGAGCATTGGCAGCATTTTCCTCAAAAAGAGCATGGGTTATTTCTAACCTTCTTCTATTAACCACTGATCGATTGCACAAAACACATATAGGTCGATTTTCTGCCATTTTTCAATAATGTTCCGTTGGCGTACACAAGTCCAGAGTCCAAGTACACAAGCACAAACGTACAGAAGTTCAGAGTTAATAGCCAGGTTATCAGGTTAGGAAGAAACACAGTCCAGAGGGTAGCCAGGGTCAAAACGTTTGAAAAAGAATCCGTAGATGAGCGCACAGTACACAACGTCACAAGGGTAAGCGAAGGACTGCGCCGAGTGACGCACACGCACCCCACACCTCGGCTCTTTTGTTTGCACTCGAAGCTGATTGGGCCGTTCGAACTCAGGTAGTCCATGTAGTAAACCCATTGTTGAGCTGAGTCTTGTAAACGGTATGCTGACAACGTTTTGAAATACTTTTGAAGACATAAACTAATGTTAATAAGTATTTTATAAAATGGGTTTGCACATTTTCTTGCACTTATTATCTAAGTATTTTACCTATATGTATTTTTTTTTCTAAATGAGCTGCAATGTTACGTTCATAGTAAAAGTTAGTCCTTAGTAATAGTACTTTCATTTAATACCTATTTCGTTGTTGGCCGCTCATAGACCATTTTGCTCTTTCTCCTTTACAGAGCTCAAAGATGTAGAGGTACGGTAGGGTTAAAATTTTCAATTCTTGGAAGTGTGGTTTACAGCTATCCTAGGGGGCCTGCGTAGGCTAGGGCCCGGTTGGAAAACGCCACCTCGAATGTATGGCCAGTCAATCCCTGCCAACTATACTAACAATAAAAACGTATAAAGGAATGTCCTTTATACGTTTTTATTGTTTGTACTCGATTTCATTTTACATATAATAAAAACCATTTTTCTCTGAGTTTTCCTTTATATCCTTTTCGAATGTCCTGCAAAAAAGGAACCTTACGAGCAGTGGCATTGGAAAAATGGTTCATGTTTGAAGTGCTGTACCTCAACTCATATAAAACCTGAGCTACGGTTGCAGTCATTGTAGAAAATTTTGTCAACATTAGAAGAATTTTTACGTACAATACACCGTTTAGAAGTAAAAAGTCAAAATAAACGGATTTTTTTAAGTTTTTCGAGCACCACGCAGTGCACACTTGGCATCATGCAAACAACATCCCAAAAATCAGTCCCCAAAGGTCCTGGGGCGAACATCAGACCGTTCTGGGTTGGGCACGGCCCACACACACCCGCCTTCCCCCCAATCATGCTATAATCATGGCAGGCGGGTTGGCATTAGGTTTGGAGTCCCTTAGTCGCCTCTTACGACACCCACGGGAAGTGATGGGATGGTACTATTATTTCACGCCATCAGCCGACACCATACGGCGAATATATAGGTATCTACCCCTATGGATAAGTAGTTAGCGCCTTGTTTAGAAGTGACTGCAGCATAAAATTATCCATTATACGTACTCTGGCATTACTTAGCATGTTCTATGATTAGGTGTAAAGTAGTAAGACACTGGTTGCAACCAGTTCGAAACTCAAACATAATAATGGATTACTGCAGCCCGAAGCAAACCAGCCGGTCTGTAATTCTATACAACTCCACTCATGTCTATGGTTTCCGTTCAAAATAGGTCTACCGGAAAAAGGATAGTCTTCCGTGTTTGCTTGAGGTAGGTAGGTACCTGTGGCATCGGTTTTTGGAAAAGTTCGTACAGTTTTCGATACCATCCAAACATTATTTCATTTCGATTAAAGATTTCATTTCAAATGAGAAAAATGTTCATATCATCGTTTGTACACTTACAAGATGATATAATCTTTATGTAGCATAGCCGAACCGGACAAAAAATATATTGTAACCTTTCCTATTAATTCTTTGACTCATTCAATTTATTAGTTTAAATTAACATGAAATATCGTTATGAAAGTTAATAAAGTTTCAAAATATGGCCATGAAACTTATATCCTTATTCGCTTACTCCATTTGTAATAACAGCTCTGTTTGGACTGGAGGTTTCCATTGTTGAGTCATAGCTGTACCAATCCTCTACCTAGTGACCATAGAGTTTGAATCATCGCTTGATGGCAGGTTTGCCTCCTTGTGGCAAACCTGCGCAACATCCTATAATCAAAAAAGACATATTTTGGTTTTTTACGTAGTCTGATTGTCTCCGTGTAGCAGATTCACAAAATTAGAAAATGCTGTGCAACCTAAAAATATATTTTGAAATCACCTTCGATGACAAAGTCACAGTTAATTTGCCAGGAAATTCTTAAACCATCCAGGTTTGCCTGTAAGAGATTGCGGAACGCGATAAGGCCGCCGATTGTATATTGTTTTAGTTTAAGGTATTCTTTGTTTTTTCTTTTTTGGTGTACAATAAACCATATATATATAAATAAATAAACCAAAATTTATAGCACATAAAAAGCCTCAATTTCCTGTGTTTAAACAAATTTTAGAAAACCAGCATTAGAAAGTACTTACGAAAAACCCGCTTCCTTTTATCTACGCCTAGCTAATAACGATCAGCGCTGGGATTATTGACATAGGTAAACGTGACGAAATCACACGTTTTGAGGTTTTTAGCAAACTATGCGTACGGTAATCATTTCCGCCACGTTAGATAAAATATTGTTACTCAATCATATTGGATTGAACCGTCAGAATTGTAATTAAACAATCTCTCAGTTAATGAGAAAGACGCTTTTACAAAAACTATAAAGTTGATTGTAACACAAGAAAATAAACATAACATTGCGTAACATGGCGCCTAACCTATCTAGTCCCCGAAAAGGATGGAAGAGGCGAGCAACTACACCCACATTATTGGTATTTAAATTATCGGAAGTTTTTTAGGTATAACTGGGCCAAAGTAGACTTCAGACTGCTAGAACTGCAGTTTTAAAAACCTAACAGAAAATTCATTAGGTTAGGTACGCTTTGATCAAGGCCTTGCTTTAAAACCCGACAGTTAAGCTTAGGGATCTGGCGGGCGGAGTGAACCCCAGAAGATTCCACTTGCGATCACTACACCAACAAGGCACTCAATATATAGATAAATAATTTTTCTTTCTCTTACGCGGATGACACCGCCATAGTATTTAGTGGCGCAACTTGGAGCAATGTGCGTAAATCCACTGAGGAGGGTCTGATAAAGGTAGCAAATTGGCTCGACCTTAACCTTCTAACCCTAAACACTTCCAAAACGAACTTCATCTGCTTCTCTAAGTACGATACCTCCCAACCGCCGGCGGATTTCAATATAAAAATTCACAGGTGCCACTACCCCCGTCACTCAATATGCTCTTGCGACAAAATTGAAAAGTTAAATTTACAAAATATCTGGGCATAATGATTGATCAACGCCTGACCTGGCACTTTCACACAGAATTATTAATGAAAAGAGTTATAAAGCTCATCTGGACCTTTAAAACACTACGTTACGTCACTTCCAAATGCTTCAAATTTACACGTCATTAGCACAGTCGGTTCTTTCTTATTGTCTCCCGGTCTGGGGTGGAGCTGCAAAAACTAAATTCCTAGAGCTCGAGAGAGCTCAGAGGTCACTACTTAAAGTAATGCTCTTCAAACCCTTTAGATACCCGACAGAAAGCCTTTATAAAATATCTAACCTTCTGTCGGTCAGAAAGATGTACGTACTCCATATTATTCTAAAGCAGCACAAATCCCTCACTTTTGACCCTTCGAGGCTGAAAGGCAGAAGAAAGGATAAGGTAGCCCCAGCAATCGCGTGTAAATCAGCATTTGCAAAAAGATAGTACGCTAGCCAATCTTCTCGCTTATATAATCGACTTAACAAGAAACTAGGTATTTATTCCCGGACACATCGCGACTGCAAAAGTATTATGACGAAATGGCTAAAATCAAAGTCGTATGATCAAGTTGAATGTTTAATACAAACATTAAATAACGGTTAGTGTAAGATGTAGTCATAAAACATCTTACGATCCCAAGATATGTCGTAGGGCTAACTCATAACTCTTTTAACGCTTATCCCACTCATACCCTAAATTGCAATCACATTTAAAATTCCTAAACACCTATCGCACCAATCCTCTCCCCCGACATACACATATACACTCACACCCACGCCTACACACTCACACACACAAACACACTCACTCGAGCACTCACACACACACTAGTGCGCACACTTATTCTAGATAATCTTCGTTTGTTTTTGTGTTTTATTTAGATTAGACTCCTCCTTTATAATTTTAGGATTTATTTTGTTATCGTTAATTAAGTACTTTTATATTTCAATAACCCGAATACAAATGATACTGTATGTAGTGAAGGGCGGAATGTCCTAACACAAGCAATTATTTTGCTTAAAAGGTCATTTCTAAAAGTAAAAATGTAACTACTGTAAGTTATTGAAATAAACATTTATTATTTATTTATTTATTTACTTTATTTGTTTATTTTATGTTATCCTTTATTTGAGGCAACTGAGGCCTATCAAACATAATATCTACATATATAATAATAATAATAATTTATTTCAGATTTCTCCATATAAATTGTTAGTAACACGAAAATACTTAGAAACTAATGTTAGTAAACAAAACAAATGGAGTATGACAAAAAAAAATATAATACAGATTTTGGGAGAATCCGACACCAGAACGCATACAACATGCTATTTTACTGCGTGCAGTCGTATCCAGCGCTCAAGCATCGGACAATCCCACCTGTCCGTCAATACGCTCAAGATGCTGTTGGAACTAGCTCGCACGCGAGTCAGGGTCGAGGTGCAACGTTTACGCATGATTGTCGCAAAACTGTCGATGTTGGCCTCGGCAAACATGCCGGAGGCACTGCAATACCGCGGCAGTCCCATCAGCATCCTAAACGCATTATTGTACTGCACCCGCAGGTCACTGTATGCCCTCTGCAAATAGCCAACCCACAGGCTGCACGTGTAAAAGGATTGACAGTATGCCTTAAAAAGTGTTACCTTTACTTGTGTTGTAGGTACAGCGTGCAAACCTGCGAGCCAGCATATTACATCGAACAGACAACGACCTACCTATATAAGCATAAAAAAATAACTACCTATAAACTAATACTTACATGATACTTTATGTGTCAAAGTCTCTTAACGTGCATGCAATCCATACCATATAAGAACGATGCTGGTTAATGTCTGAGATGGGCTGTTGAGGAAACCACCACACAATCTAAGTGGACCTGTCCAGACAGCGCAAGCATTTGTCATGTTGTTTGTTATCGTGTGGCTCAAACTTAGAACTTTAAGGAGCTCTAGGATTTGATGAACAATAACAGAGTAAGTACATTTAGATAGGCCGCATTACAAACTCAAACTGCCAGACAATCATGAAATCTACCTCTAGTATGATGCTGATGCTGAATGGGCAGTGTCACAAATGGTGTTTTGAGGAAATAACCACACAGATTTGAGTGAACCGGTCCAAAGTACCTATTATCTATAAGATTAAATACTAATACTGTCGGGACAGTCAATGTTTATTACAGGCAGATCACTTAAATGTCTAGATGCTGACAGGCAATAAATATTGCTGGCGTAACTAATTGCCACTAAAAAGGCGAGTGTACCAGCACTGAATGACAAGGATGTATCATTAGGTAAGTACCAGCTACATTCTCTGTGTCGTGATCATGGGTACTCTTTCACAGTTACGGCACGCGCTCAGTTTTACACGTGATTCGAGTGCACAAACCGATATTTAGCAAAAGTAGGCTGTGCTCCAGTTGCCCTGATAGAAGATATCAAAGACTTAGTTGTTTTTATGTGTACCGCTAAGGAGTGGAATTCCCTGTCAGAATCTGTGTTTCCTGATAGCTACAATCTGGGAGCAACTATTTAAGTCAAGAAAAAAAGTGAATAGGTTACTTCTAGGCAACCGTGCACCATCTTCGATCACATTATTGCTTACCATCAGGTGAGATAGTGGTCAAATGTGTGCCTATCAAAAGTAAAAAAAAAACAGATATTTTTATTTAGTTAAAACTTCATACATAAAGTACAATGGCGAACTTTTGCCTCAGGCATTATTTTCCAATTAATCGAGGGCCAAAAAAGTTTAGTCAAAATTCAAAGTTTCTCTGATAAGAAGGCTGTAGCTCCGCAAAAGTTGGATAAGAAGAGTAGGAGTAAGAAACCCGGTTTATTTTGTTTGAGGCGTCTGCAATGGGTCTACAGCTAGATCTAAGGTCTACAGTTCCCAATGATCATTTGGAATAGGAAAAGTGAAAGGCCCAGGGCTTAGAGGATGCCACGGTGTCCTTACCTTCCGCTTGACGCAGGTACTCCCCGGACACGGTTGTTTTGAATTCGGCGGGAGGATACGCCCGGGTGTCAACACTGCGAGGATCGCCCGGAGGACACGGTGGAGCATACGGTGGAGGTCGTACATAGGAAGCGGTCACCCTACTGCAAAGCAGTAATGCTAGCAAAGGAGAGGCATGAGAGAGAGGGAAACTTCACGCCCCAGCCGCCTCAACAGAAGAAGACGCCAACGGCGTCGGGAGTCGCAGGGCGATTCTCGGCCACCATAGGCGCGGGCCTGCGGACGGCGGGCATTGGGTAACTCGCCGTCTGATCAGAGCCGGGCCCGTCGAGCTGACAGCATGGAAGACGGGGCCCGCTAGAGCCAGTGCCTGCTGACTTTGTTCGAAAGAGGCACCGTAGCCTTGGACCGCAAAGGGCACTAGGAGGAACATGGATGGGTTTTAGTCAGTAAGAGTCTGACACTCCCTCCTGCTTCACCCAGAGCGGGAGGAGTCATTTGATGATTTCCCATGATGAAAAAAAAATCCTGTTGAATATATTAGCAGACTGATTCATTTCATGGAGATTTTTTTTAGATGGATTTGTTCTTGGTTCTAGTGTAGGTCAGAGGGGACTGAGACAAATGAGACTAGGTATCTATACAAAGATAAGAAACGCAATCGATCTATATTTTGGCAAGTAGAGATAAATTATGTTATTCTAAAGAGGAAAAAACCCAGATTTATTATTTTCTTGTTATGCACACAAAACCATTCTAGCTTCGTCGAGTCGTATCGAAGACATAACGGATTGTTGTAGCTAATGTCAATAGTATTATGTCACTGACATGACGGACTAATGACCTCAACAAGCTGAACAAACACCAAAGTATTATTAACATTGTCAGAGTCCTAGAAGTAAATTATTAGTTTGTCGTATTGTTGGCAATATTGCTAGGGCAAAATATCATTGGCCATCAGGAAGTAAAATAGCTGTAGGATA
Source organism: Lacanobia oleracea (assembly GCA_950371165.1). NCBI lineage: Eukaryota > Metazoa > Arthropoda > Insecta > Lepidoptera > Noctuidae > Lacanobia > Lacanobia oleracea. Next base: position 2,315,849 of record OX493387.1, read on the forward strand.
CGACAGCTTATACAAGCTGTTGTTATGCATTCATGGGTGCTGATGAGTGCATGATAAACGCATTTGAAACTCGTGTATTGAATCCATACGTAGAAGATATCTACACTCGTAATAGGACCCAATAAAGGGAATGTAAAAGTTATGAATGTCGTCCCTTTTAGCCAACACCATCGTTCATCGACAACGTTATATGATAGGCCTCCTGTACATTTGATTTGGCGAAGATGGAGTCTTCATATACGCCACTCTGCTCTGTAGACTTTACGGTCAGGACTCAGGATAGGCTGGTTAGTTTAGCCGTCCGGAAAGATAATTATAAAAAGGGGCTTTCAAGTAGGAAAGTAGCAAATTAACAATTGCCGAGCTTGAAATGAATAAATTAATCGACAACCGTAAAGCTATCAGCAACTTCAACTGACTTATTACAAGAAAAAATACAGTCCCACAATCAATTTCTTTTGCTGCAATCCAACCGGATTCCGATTCGGAAAAAGGGCATTTAATCACAAACAACGGTGTTAGCAGTAATTAATACATGACATAAGTCTTCCATCGATCAGTTTCGCAATACATTACGCCATTAGAAAGCAGCTGCCAAGCTGGACGGGGTTCCTACTGGCATACCTTAAAAGACCTAAAGAGTTTGCACAGGGACGCACTCAAAGGTATCGTGGTGGTATCGTGGTAGCGCTGGCCACTAATGAAAAAACAAAAATCGATTTAAAAAAAAGATCGTTCTAATGTTGGCCAATTTAATTTTTTTATTGTATCTACCTTCTACTCTACTAATTATTTTCTTAATTTATTCAAAATTGCAATAAGCCATGGCCACGCATCTGGCCTATTGCATACGCAGATTTTTTTCGTGATCGACCTGGAAATTAAATCTGAAATCTCCAAGGTCAGGCAACTATCACTAGAGCCTAGATAAAAGAGCCTTACGAAATAAAATTATAATATCAATCATATTTTAGTTACGCTGACTTTATGCACGATAAAAAGTAGGCTAAGTAGGTAGTAGATATAGATTGCCGAACACTGTATTCCTATTATCTTTCAAGACTAACAACAGCTTTAAGATTTCATAAATCACAATCCTTAATATCTACAAATTAATTAATTGTGAAATGAATATCAAATTATCTATGAGATGATGTCAAAAGATTGTATAATTCGCATTCAATTACATAAATAACGAATCAATCGTGAGGTAATGAATGGCATTATAATGAACGATTAATGTAATGTAACATAATATAATATTGTTTGTATATCACCTTGGTATATTTATGTCAAGAAAGAGTGAACATGTCGACTACCTACGTCATCGCTTACCACTAGGTGGGATTGTGGTCAATCGCGAGCTTAAGAATTTAAAAAAATATTAATTTAAAACAATATTATAGTAATTATCTATAAAATAAAATCACCATTATATAACATTGTAACTAATGATTGTTTCACAAATATTTGAATACCACCTATAGGTACCTAGTGCACCTCCATTTCGCCAGTTATGTAAGCCCCATGCAATAAGGGGATAAGAAGGCGGAAGGACGCCTATTGACTTTAGCTGGGCTCACATCCACCCCGGGTTTATTTATACTCTAGTTGACCCGCGTAACATCGTCTACTCCGCTCCGAGAAAGGCTATAGGCGATGAAATATAGCCTATAGCCTTTCTCGATAATGGGCTATCTAAAACTGAAATATTTTTTCAAATCGGACCAGTTGTTCCTGAGACTAGCACGATTAAGCAAACAAACAAACAAACTATTTAACTTTATTTATTAGTATAGAGTATAGATAGATTAAAAAACTCCTGAAGCATTAATCCAAAAACTTTGCCTCCGTGTTGGATTTAACCCTGGAAGATATCATAGCAAGACAAATGAGGCAGTTGATAAGTTAAAGTCAGTACAAACAGGGAATTAAGCAAGTAGGTATTGCATCTGGCAGGACACTTCACTCTTCTCTTCTCAAATCATTAATGGACCTACCTAAAGGCGAACCCCACTAACTTGGAGAACAACAATGACTGTCCGAGTGCTTAACAACCTACATTTCATATGACACCGTAGCGCCGTCCTTGCGCCGTCCCTGGCTCATCCTGTTAACATTCGCGCCACGGCCTTGCGTGTGAAGAATCCACGCATTCATTTTGTTCGGAAACCACTTGACATATCTAGGTTGAACGTGGCCCGCGAATCTATTTTTTAGACATAATTTCAGCCTAAAACTTTGTTGCATTGCTAACATAATTATATAGACTGCGTGCCTACCAAGTCGTTAGCTGGTATTTACCCAAGCGTCTAAATCAACTCGGTGAGACTCCTGACTCTAGAACTTTTTTTGCTGGTGCATACCTCCCATATACATACCAATGACCTACATTTCAGTTCAGCTGTGCTAAAAGAATCACTCATTACCAATATCGGCATCTTGATAATGAGTGATTCTGTGTGTGTAAGAGAGATGTACTTGACTCTGACCGGAAGGACTGGTCCGCTGAGACAGACGAGTGTGGTAAAGAGAAAGGGAGGTCTTTGCCCAGCTGTAAGACACAACGGCCTGATTGAAACAAAGTTTTTTTCGATGACACATCTTCTGTCATCACATCATCATCATCACAGCCGAAAGACGTCCACTGCTGAACATAGGCCTTCTCAAAGGGTAGGAGGGAGGGGGGGTTTGTTTGCCATAATCGCCACGCTTGGCAGGCGAGTTGGAGATCGCAGTGTATAGTGTTGCGTTTCTCTGGTGAGTCCCTTAGTCGCCTCTTACGACACCCACGGGAAGTGATGGGATGGTATTACTCATTTACGCACCATACGTCACCGGCCGACACCATACGGCCACCTTTCTGTGTAATTATCAACAATTCTCTACAAATTTGGAAAAGAGCCCTTCGCCGAGCTGCATTCAGAAAATGTGCTAATATGAATACAGCAAAAGCACAGGAAAACTTTTGTGAATGTGATAGTTACCTATATATACAGCTGGCAACAAATTACTATGATTGAACTCTTGAATACACTAAATGCCCTTTTGCATTCAATACATTATAGCCAGAATAACTTTTCACAAAGAATGCCAATCCCTCTGCCTTTTTATGTTTGTGACCGTAATGATGTGTTATGTAAACGAATTGGTGATTTTCCTATTATTCTGGACCGCTCCTCTGATCCATTTATATCATCCAACTTGTTTAGTTCAAAACTTGCAACCAACGGGTGCAATCCTTTACACATCTTTATGTGTTCTACTGCTGGGTGACATGGTTGAATTGTATTTACGAAGGAATTATGAGTTACTCGAATATTTATATCGTCAACAAATACTACTTTATTCTGTGTCAAGTTTCTGAACTGAAAGCAATGATGTCAACTGTCATTGTCAAGTCACTAAAACGCAAATGTCAGTGAATCACCGACTGACTGAAGTCTTATTTATATTTGCATAGATTTTGTGAGTTTTCTAAACTAGAATAATCGTAAAACATGGCTTATTTAACACAGCCTGATTATGTGAAGTATATTTGTTCGTGTGGACAGCTAAAACCGATCACGAGTCTTTATTTCTGCCGGCATTGCTTGAAAATACGCTGCGGTTTTTGCATTTGTCATGAGGTAACCCACTTTAGAGTTTTTTTGCTGCATAATTATTAAACCGCAAAATTGTTTTTTTTTTTTAATATTATGTCAGAAATATCTAGATTATTATGCTCAAACGTAACATACATTTTTACTCTGAGAATTATAGTTAAATTTATTCTAAAATTCTTCAACTTGACACGCCTTTCGTATTTTTTCTACTACTGTTGGCGTTTATTATACTTTTGCATCGATATATAAACCATCGGCAACTTATCACGTTGGTGTCACGCTAATAGAGCCAGATGTCATCTGTCTCATTGATTAAAAGACAATCTTTCATTGAATGCCCTTCACACACATAGACACATACCACTCAAATTAGAAATAAAAGAATCATAATACCATCTTAACGGTTCATAAACAGCCAGATTAGGCTTGTTACACTTCCCAATCTTGTGTAAGCTTCAAGCAGCTTGCAACAAAAAAAAATAGAATAAGAACTATTTTATAATATGAATTCCCAACTAGTTTCAATTTTACATTACATATAGTAAAATTAGTTTAAGTAAATAACATACATTAACATACACATTTATACAGAACTACCTGGCACAATCCTCAATTTGAGTACTTTTTAAATATACCCAGACTTTTAATTTCATATTTCAAACACCTAATTACTTAAACCACAAATATCCCCAGGTGGACTCCCACTACTGTGCAAACTGCCTTGAGAACATGCCATCGTCAGAGGCGCGTCTCAAGAAGAACCGCTGCAGCAGTTGCTTCGACTGCCCCAGCTGCTTCCACACGCTGTCCACACGGGCCACCATGGCCCAGCCAAGGCAGGTGCTGCAGGACCCCGCAGCCGCTGGAGATGCTAAAGTGGAGAGCAAGCAGCCTAAGAAGATGTACTACTTGTCTTGTTTTAACTGTCGGTGGACTTCAAGGGATGTTGGGATTCCAGATCAGCCTGTTGGTAAGTGGTACCTACATATAATATTGTTTTAAATGTTTTATCAAAGAGATTTCAATGTTTGCTGGATCAGCAAAAATTGCACATAGAGCTCTGAAACAATAATATTATCTGCCAAGCATAATATCTATATCCATCCATGTCCTCAACATCCTGAACTGTATTTCTGGCGTATTGACTTGCTTAGTTCTGAAATTGATCTATGAAATGCTTTCAACAAAAACTTTCAAATTACTCGCCTCTTTACGACATAAACAATGGCAGCAACCAGTGGTCCTTCAAGGGTGACGTGAAAGATGTGAGAATTTGACAGTTTGTCCAATTCTCCTCCAATAGGACAGTGAAGGCTATGAAATCAAATACAATGGGGACCTCATATAACATCTCTAGCGGGGCGTTTAAGCTCAGCCGCTTATGCTGTTAGGAAGATAAGACAGCTAACAGACGTAGAAACTGCATGTTTGGTCTATTTTAGCTACTTCCACAGCATTATGTCGTACGGTATTTTGCTGTGGGGTCGGGCTGCTGACATTGAATCCATATTTATTTTACTAAAGAGAGCTGTCAGAGCCCTTTATAATCGCGTCGTCGCGATTCTCTAAGGGAACTTTTTAAAAAGATTAATATTATGACAGTCCCTTGTCAATTCATATATGAAAATATTATGTATGTACGGAAAATCGTCATCTTTTTAGTAAAGTTAGTGATAGACATAATATTAATACTAGAAATAAAGATAAATTAGATCAACCATTTTATAGATTAGCTAAAGTACACACATCTTTCATGGGGTACTGTGTTAAATGTTACAATAAAATACCTTGTGACATATTAGAACTAAATGAAAGAAAATTTAAAACCTACATTAAAAGCACACTTTGTAAACAAGCATATTACAAATTAGAAGATTACATTCAGGATAAGAATGCTTGGAAACATGCTGGTCCTGCTCCATAGGACAATCAATGGTGGAGACAAGGTCAAACTGGTTGGTTTATGTATTTACTTTTGTACCTACTGTTTCATTTGTGGGTTTTTATTTTTCTGTTCACTCACACTCTGCTAATTAATGGTTCCAATATTTGTAAATATGTGAGTACCATGTACTCATGTAGAAATGTGAGTACCATGTACTTATTTAAAAAATTAATAAGTCTACCTCTGCATACTCATGGTCCTCACATATATTAACAGAATTTTTGTATACCACAGCACATGTAAAACATTGATTAGAAAAGAGTAACTATGGAGTTTCTTGTCCGTTCTTCTCCATAAGAATCTACCCTTCCGAGAGAGAGAGAGAGAGTCACTATGTTATTTTAAATGTCATGATGACGTTCAAAAGTGCCGTTTAATGGCCTAATTGAAATAAACGTTTTTGACTTTGAAAGGCAAGCACAATACATATTTTAACACTGTTTGCTTGGGATAAATTCCGAACTACATGTGGGCGAGGGCACATGCAGGAGCTTGGTTAAATAAAAAAATCCATTGTTCAAACTTCAAAATCCCACAAAGCAAAAAGGAATAATTCTACAACTATTTATCTAATAAGGCCATTATGTCCCACTGCTGAGTAAAGGCTTCCCTCTCCTTTTTCCACACACACCTCTGACCTCTGCTTTGTGAGCCAATCCGACCAGTAAAGGTTAAGTTCATCTCTCTACCTTCATCTTAGCATTTCAGAGGAAATGCGGGCGAATAGAATTTGTAAAAAGTCATAATTTGAGGTTTGACTCGCGCCTGTTATCCGCCCGCGTTTCCTCTTAAGAGGACCCAATAAGTTGTTCTTTTAGTAGCTCACAGCTCATCTGACTTGCTGAGAACTTAAATAAAAACTTCCTGTGCAGCATCAGGAGGTTGGCCGGAGCGCACGAACCCGTTCGCGGCGCGCGTCAACCAGCTGCTGGACTATTACAAGGCGATCGCCATGCAGGAGAAGCAGGAGAAGATCGAGCGAGAGCGGAAGAAGTTCAACATCAGAGGGAAATACATCACTCTCACTGTAAGTGCAATAAAATCATTTGCGACGATCGAGTATTCGCGCGATGATCGCTTTGCGTAAGACGTCCTAATAGAAAGCGATCATTGCGCGAAAAAACCCAATCGAATTGTCGTGCCGATAGAGGGCGCCGACCGGTTTCGCCGAAAAAACTAACGACGCCTGAGGCTTTATCCTGTAATGATCGTTCTTCTGTCCTGTAAATTACTTACAGAAAATTGCTCAAATATGCTGCATCTAAGAGGTACATTGGAATTACTTTGATATCAGATGAAATAATTTGCCAGTTATTGGAATTACTTTAATATCAGATGAAATAATTTGCCAGTTAAAAACTGACAAATTATTCGACTGATTATATAATAAATGCAGGTCAATACAGGTTTGTGAAATGGTCCAATGCATTGTCGGACCCGTACAAACTCGAATGTGGTGTTAGGCAGGGAGGTCTTACTTCCCCGAGATTGTTTAATATTTATGTAAACAACTTGCTTGTTGAGCTCAGCAGTACTCATGTCGGGTGCCATATAGACGGAGTTAGTGTAAATAACTTAAGTTACGCAGACGATATGGTGCTGCTGAGCCCCACAATCGGTGGAATTAGGAAATTACTCACTATTTGTGAAAGATACGCCGAGCAGCATGGGCTAAAATATAATGCTACAAAGAGTGAGCTGTTGGTGTTTAGAGGAAGAAATAAAAGTCCTTCAAATGTCCCTCCCGTGAAACTGAACAGCTCGTCATTGCAGAGGGTAGCACAATTTAAATATTTGGGCCATATTGTTACGGAGGATCTTAAAGATGACTTGGATATGGAAAGAGAGCGCAGGGCGATGGCTGTGAGGGGAAACATGTTGGCACGCAGGTTTGCTGGTTGTTCAGTACCGGTTAAAATAACACTTTTTAAGGCGTTTTGTCAAATATTTTACACCAGCAGCCTGTGGGCTAATCATACCCAAAAATCAGACAGCGCACTGTGCATTCAATACAACAATGCCTTCAGGGCGCTGTTGAGGCTTCCGCCTTACTGTAGTGCGTCAGGGATGTTCGCTGACGCGCACACTGACGATTATTTCGCGATCATGCGCAAAAAAGTGGCATCAGTGGTGCGCAGGGTGAGGGGAAGCAGCAATAGCATTCTGAAGGTATTTGCTGACAGGTTAGATGGGACTACAATGGATAGGTTTATCAAGCTACATGTCAGACATGGGACTTGATGAATCTGCCTGTATGTTAGTGGATGCTGTCTTTTTTGTACTCATGTGTGCATCTGTGTTACTACTAACATAGTTTTTAAGTTTGTTTGGTAATACTAACACGCTATGGGCCTTCGACGCCTGAAAATAAACGATTTTTTTTTTTTTTTTAATACGGGCGACATTATCAATAGGCTGATAAATGCCGTGGGACTTTTATGTTTAGTCTCATTTACCTTTCATATACTTACCCATACATAACTGTCCTCTTTCTTCTGTCTTAAACCAATAAATAATAATCAAACAAATATACAAACAACGGAAAGAAAATATCCTGATCAGTTTAATTTTAAATATTTTGTAAAAAATATTCAATCTTTATGTTAATAATTCAAACAAAAGTAATTCAAATGTTATTGAACTCATAACTATAACCTCATAACCACCCACCCATCTATTACCAACCACCCATCTATTACCAACCACCCCTAGAGCCAATTGAAATGCAAATATAACGACGTCTAGGCTATGATGGGCCTGACAGGCGCGATGGCGCGCCGGGTTCCTTTGCGCGAGAGTTCATCCGTAGCCTAAGAAGCCTGAAAAAATTCTACTTTATACCAAGCGGTTCTGTTCTATGCCAAACCGATCATAATTTAGCATTATGCTAAGTGATCTTTCTATAGCAATGTTTTCGGTATATCCTAGTTAAAATACTTAAAATCAATAGCACTCACTCCTAAAAAGTTCAAAAACAAGTCAGTTTTCAAGTAATCTGATGCAACGGCATTTGTTTTAGTTCAATCATAGATGTCATGTCACATTCTCGGTCAGACATGAGATAGTTATGTAGGGATTCATACGCACATAACTAACTTAAAACGAAATTAATGATACCTTATTTGATAAAATCGATCTAGACGTTTACAGGTCGTGCCAAAAAAAAAAGACACAAGAATGTATACGTACTCTAGAAAAGTGTTACCTTCCACCGGTGCAGCTGGTTAAACACAACCTCTTTCAGGATCTATTTCCCAAAATGAATTTTCAGCTGACTACTTATTCTGACTCATACTGAAGATACAATAGTCAGTAAGTGCCATTTAACTCAATGACCTCTATGTAAGCAAGTTGGGCATGTTCGTAAGTTCACGTCCAAGCGAGTAATTTGCATACTTCATTACCTTTAAAAGCAATACGAATGTGTAGGACAAGACGGGCCTCACGGGCGCGATGGCGCGCAACATCGCCGGGCTGCCCTCCAGCGAGAGCTCGTCCTCTGCCATCGCCAGCTTCGTGCCCAGCCAGGCCAGCGCAGAGGTCGAGGAGTTGCCTGAAGACATCTTCACCAAGGAGGTCAACTTGAATCAGAGTTAGTTTTGCTTTATTTATCTCTACAGGATCCTTACGCACAAAAGTTTTTGAGAAAGCTCTCATTATGCGTACGGCTAAGGAGTGGATTTCCCTGCCGGAGTTTGTGTTTCCTGATAGTTTAATGTCGAAAGTGAACAATCTATTTTAGGCAAGCGGGCTCCGCCGATAGTACCTAGAAAAAAGGAGAGACTCCACGAGATTTTGCTGCTCGATATAGCCCTGCTGGCTATATTGAGCGGCAAATTATCGTGGTGAGCTCCACAAGTAATGCGAGAGAGGCGTCGCATGCGTTGTTTCATCAGGATGTCATAAATTCTTAGAACTAAATCATACTAAAAACAACCTAGACTATATCCAGCTGTGGATTGGCATTGCTTGTGCTGAAAAGTCCTTAATTTCCCCAGTAACGAGCATGCCCCAACGCCTGGCGTCGCCCGAGTGGCAGCCAGTGTCGGTTTCGCGCCTGCACCCGCTCGCCAAGCTGCTGAGCGTAAAGCGCAGTCAGCGCTGCCGCGCCTGCGACCACAACCTCACCAAGCCCGAATACAACCCCGGCTCCATCAAGTTCAAGATCGAGCTGCTGGCCTAGTAAGTTATAATGATACTAGCCGTGTTAGCTGGAGGTTAGCTGCTGAGCGTGAAGTGCAGTCAGCGCTGCCGCGCCTGCGACCACAACCTCACCAAGCCCGAATACAACCCCGGCTCCATCAAGTTCAAGATCGAGCTGCTGGCCTAGTAAGTTATAATGATACTAGCCGTGTTAGCTGGAGGTTAGCTGCTGAGCGTGAAGTGCAGTCAGCGCTGCCGCGCCTGCGACCACAACCTCACTAAGCCCGAGTACAACCCTGTTTACTTTTTAAATTATTATGTTCAAGCCAGTTAATTGATTGTTGCAATGCGTATTTGATGTCACATTCATAATTTCTATTTTTATTATTTTTACTATCACCGTGCTGTCATCAGCAAAAAGAACCATAGGAAAAGCGACGTGTTTTGGAAAGTCATTTATGTATGTTAAAAACATCGGCGGACCCAATACGCTGCCCTGTGGGACGCGAAAAGTGATTTTACGGTTTCCTGAGAAATGTTTGAGTTCTTTTTTATCCCTTTTAGAAATCCGTCTAATTTATGTACACTGCGTTCTATTGTCTAAATAAGACTGTATAAGAGAAAGTGCATTGCCCCTTATTCCATATGCATTAAGTTTATGTAGAAGTATTTTATGATCAACTAGATCGAATGCTTTCGTCATGTCCATAAATGTGGCGCTAATAGGAATTCTTTCGTCAATATCTGTCGTGTATAGCCAGATTTATGGATTTGTTTTTTCTAAAACCCTTCTGTTCCTTTACCAAGATGTGTTTCTTGAAAAAGGTATACAAACGGTGATAGATAGCCTTCTCGAATATTTTAGATATTACTGGTATTAGGGCAATGGGTCTATAATTATTAATATCAGCTTTTTTTTTAATAAGGGCTTTAGTTTTTTTAATAAGGGCTTTAGCTTTATTTTTAGCTTTAGTTTATCAGGATAAATTACAGAGCTGACAGAACTAACATTAATGATGTGGCAAATGGGGCCAGATCACATCGGAGACAAATTTTAATACTCTTGTTGAGATGTCATCATACCCTACGCTAACTTTATTTTTTAAATCCTGTATTATTCGATATACTTCATTTGGTGTAGTTGGGGCCAAAAACATTGATTCACAACATGTATTCGGTATTTCATAGCTCGCAGATCTTGAAACCTTCGAAAGTATTTCTGCTTGATTCACAAAGTGATCACGACGCTTGCAGATGTGGTGTCGCCACAGCGACGCCAGTTCTGCAACCGTCGCCTCCCGTTGAGGGCTGTCGTCGACACTTTACCGGCTGCCGCCGACAGGTGGCGACGGCTGCATTGGTATCTGCCGTTGGCAAAGTGCCGCTCGTCTGAAAGAACCCTTTAGTATTCAGTTTCGTTCGTGTAAGAAACTGAACTAGAGTACTAAGTTAAAACCTGATCCAAATTCCTTCAATACTGTAACAAAGACTCATCCACAGCTACCACGTCCCGGAGATAAAGATAATCTCCCACGAGCCGGTGAGGGCGGGCGGCAAGTCGGCGCTGCTGCTGAAGCTCAGCAACCCCACTGGCCACGAGATGCAGCTGCGGCTGCTGCGGCCCGAGGACATCCCGCCGCAGGACGACAGGGATGAGCCTAAGAGTTTGGAAAAGTCGCTGGAGAGGTCGCTCAACTTGGACAAGGTGAGTTCTAATATGAACGTGAAGCTCGGAAACCCACCGGCCACGAGCTAGCGATCCACCCGGATTATATCTACAGCCAACATCCATCTAGAATAATGTAATTTTTTATTGGTAACGGAGATTACCGTCCACAATTATACATCACTTTAAAAAAATACACTCAATTTAAATAGCACCAATCTGACTTTTCAAGCCTAATAATAAAACCAACCTGAATAGGCTTGTCCACTGAAAAATCTGAAATAATAGGTCTTTACCTATGAAATTGCCGTTTTGTATGAAAAAATTTAAACGAATTTTTTTCATGTATTTTTTATTTCTATTAATCGAAGTAATCACCCATGCAATCAATGCATCTTTGCCAACGCAGTGGCAGTTTATTGATGCCCTTCTTAAAGAAATCAGCTGGACGGGAGGCAACAAATTCTTCAAAGGCATTTTGTACTGCCTCTCGGGTATTGAATTTTTTTCCCGCCAAGAAGTTATCCAAATTCTGGAAAAAGTAGTAGTCTGTAGGCGCAAGGTCTGGTGAGTAGGGCGGATGACGGAGAGCTTCCAACCCCAGTTCTTGCAACTTGGAGACCGTCTGCTGTGCAGTATGAGGTCGCGCGTTGTCGTGCAGGAGCAGCGGAGACGAGCGATTGACCAATGCTGGTTAGAGATGTGCCAGCTTCTCCATCATTGTGTTCAGTTCTTCACAGTACACATCTGCAGTAATGCTCACCCCGTTTGGTAAGAAGCTGTGATGAATCACACCGGCGCTAGACCACCAAACAGTGACCATCACTTTTCTAGGGGTAAGTTTTCGTTTAGGGCATTTTTAGGTGCTGAACCAGGATCCAACCAACTTGCTGAGCGCTTGCGGTTATCAAACAGAATCCATTTTTCATCGCAGGTAACAATGCGGTTCAAAACTCCTTCATTTGTGTGTCTGTTGAGCAGTGCAAGGCACGTCTCGACGCGTACTTCGCGCTGGCGATCATTGAGTTCGTGGGGCACCCATTTGTCAAGCTTTTTTACCTTGCCAATTTGACGCAAATGGACCAATATTGTTTTGACGCTAACGTCGAAAGATGCTGCTAATTCAGTAAATTGTGTATCATCAGCTTCCACAATCGCCTTTAATTCGTCATTGTCGACCAAAGTCTTCGGACGACCGCGAGGTTCATTTTTCAGGTCGAAATTTCCAGAACGGAAGCGAGCAAACCAATAACAGGTGGTGCGTTGGTTTGTAGTGTTAGCTCCGTAAACGTCGTTGATGTTGCGTGCCGCTTGTGCCGCGTTGCTGCCACGACGGTATTCATATTCCATAATTAATCGAATTTCTAACGTATCCATGATGACGAAAAAGATTGAAATGCGATGAAAATGTAACACTAATCAATAAACAAATGACTACTTTTGGAAAAAAAACATGTTTTTAAAATAAAATTAATTTGAAATTAGAATTCTTAGAAACAAAAATTATTTTGATTTGTAATGGCCAGTACTGCAGAACGGCAATTTCATAGGTAAAGACCTAATATTAGTCCGTCAGTTAGATCATCAAAAAATATTTGACCCGTTTTTTTCTTTTGTTACGAAAACCAAAATTAACGAAGATACGACGCTTTTGAAATTTTTAATACGTCACGCCGTGGTATATTATATTTAGTGCGTTCTGACGTCACGAGTCCCCACTCCACGTTTCACGTTTCTATTATTGTATTGAGTATTGAACAGTAATAATCTGTCATTCATTGATTTATAAAAATAAAAAATACGTGTCCATTATTGTTCTAATTGACGGACTAAATAGATTTGCAATTTATTGATAGTGGAAACTAGCCTATTGTTTGTAATATGCTGCATGATTTAACTGTAGTGCTATTCTATAACAATCTCACACTAATAATAATAACTTAGTTGAAGTCAGCTGTCAGTCCGTCTCTTTTTTTTAAGGATGGGGAGTCATCAAATGACTTCTCCCGCTCTGGGCGGAGCAAAAGGGAGTGTCAGACTCGTACTGACTAAAACCCATCTGTGTTCCTCCTAGTGCCCGCCGCGTTCCAGGGCCGCGGTGACTCTTTCGAACAAAGTCCGCAGCCCGTCAGTCCCTCCCTAGAATCATTTGGAATGACCACTTCACCTATCTTTTTACGATTTCTTCCAGAATCGACCGGCTATATCGCTTAACAAATCTCTTTGCGGTTGATATAATACTAGCACTTCGGCCGCGACTTCGTTCGCGCGGGTTTAGGTAGTATTCCAAGAACTTCATCTCCCCGTGTAAATTATTTAGTAATAGACTAAACGTTCGACGACGGCAGTTCGCGCAAACTGCAACATTTTTCTTATTTGAGAGTTTTTTATACCGATCATAATTTTTAAACGAAAGGTCATTTAAACTTTAATTTACTTATACATAACCAACCTTAAATTTTAAACAATTTAAATAGATAAGAATGAATACAATGATACTAAAATTATCACTATTCCATTTCACTCGGGTTTTGATTGAATAATTTGAACAAAAAGCGGTCATTGTGACTTAACCATAATAGTTAGATATACACTCTTGTGGACTTTTTTGTAGATATTGATATCCTCTATAAAACTGAAGTACATACATTACTTTTTTTTTTTTTTTTTTTTTTTTATTTGTAATGGGTTTGCTCTTGACTCTAGTCTATGTCGGAAATGACAGAGACAACTTTGTTCTATTGTCAATAGTTTCTGCAGCGTACGCGATATAATGATTTTTTTTTTGGTATTTTTCACACCTTGGGTTACAATATTGAAGTTTTCATACGGATCCCTAACTTTTTTGAAAATATTCTATAGCCTATGTTCATCACAGATAATGTAGGATTGTAATAGTGAAAGAATTTTTTAAATCGGTCCAGTAGTTTCAGAGCCTATTCAGTTCAAACAAACAAACAAATTAGGACGTAGATAACCAAAAAGGATCCACCCCACAAAATGTTACATTTGAGTTATTGAAGATTGAAGTTTAACCTGTGTTTGCTCATTAATAGACTTGCTTGCGTTTATTGTTTCTTAAGAAAATATGTGTGTGTCAATGTGTATTTTATTCATAGGAATAAATTTTATTGAGTTTAGTTTTATTTCTTGAGATATTCAGCTAAATGTGTGTTAGGATCCTTTTTGATAAAAGCTATTTTCAATTATGTTAAGCTCATTTTCATTTTTCAAAAACGATTCAAAGTAGCTAATTGCCACTTAAATCGTTAAAAATTGTTCATTTCATTAATAAAACAACTAGCTTTCTAAAATTTTGTTTATTTTTTATATAAAACATCAATTCAATTTACTCTTCTTCCTGTGCGAAGTCCGGTTCGCCGCCAAACCCGTCCATATCGTCATGAAGACTCGGATTGCCCCTTAAAGATTTATAGAAATCCAGGCAGTCTTTAGGTATATAGTCAATGATTGACTCTAAATCGTCTAATTTTGCTAGTGGTATTTCTTTCCCATTTGGCCATAGTAATGTGAAATCGTTTTCTGATACCTCCAAAGATTTTCCTTTTATCTTTTTCTCTATATTCAATTCTTGAAACTGTTTTTCGTTTTGAATTTTCATAAATATAACGTACTTTTCTTCTTTTTTCAGTAATATTTCTTTTGTTTGTAGCCAGTTAGCTTTGGTCTTATGATTTTTCTTCTTAATTTTTTTATTACTGCAACATATTCGTCAGCTGTGTAAATTCTTTCGTGGTATTTTAACTGTGCCTCTATTTTAGAAAAATCGGTATCATTGGGCAAAAATGTGTGACCCGATTCAAGATACATGAGTGTAATCGATTTTAATGTTTGGTGTGAACTTAATATTGCCTTTAACATGAGTACGATTTTAATGTTACGGTTTTGGCCCCTCAAAACCAAATTTTGGACTTTTGGATTAAGTTTTGTTTTTATATATTTCAAACACGATCCCACTTCTTGGGCGCCTCTACCAGCTTCGCCTTCAATCCAAACATAACAGTGGCCCTTGTTATCGGAGCCTGGATGTATGCCGCAATTATACAGCCAGAGATGGCGTTTATAAAAAACTATGCTCGTAGGGATTCGGGGCAGTGGGAGGGTTTTTTCCAAATCAAACGTTAAACATTCAAAATTTTCATCAGTTGTTGCTTGCATTAAATCTTTATTCATATTGTTTCTTAAATCCTCGTTTTTGTGATTTAACCAGTGCATTTTTTAAGTAAAAATTTAGTTTAACAAAAAAGATCCAAATGTTCTGAATCGTTTTTGTGATTTAACCAGTGCATTTTTAAAATAAAAATTAGTTTAACAAAAGAGATCCAAACGTTCTGAATCGTTTTTGTGATTTAACCAGTGCATTTTTAAAGTAAAAATTTAGTTTAACAAAAAAGATTCATGCTTTCTGAATATTTTTAGTGATTTATCTTTTGCATAGATTTGAAGTAAATATTATAATTTAAAAGGATCCACATGCTTTGGATTTTTTTTAACATTTTAGTTTTGTGTCAGTTTCTTAGACTGACCGTTTTACAATATGATCCAAGGAGAATGGATCGTTTTTACGAAACTAAAATAGGGGTTCGCCATACATGTGGCTTGGTAACCAGTGTCATTTTAATGTCAAAATATTCGTATTTTACTTGGATTGTTTTTGCTAATCGAAAATATAGACCTTGACGAGCAGTTTGGTATACTTATTTTCGGTCATGTTGTGGGTTGGATCCTTTTTGCTTATCTACGTCCCTCTTTATAATATTAGTGTAGATTATCATGCGATCTCGTTCCAGGACACTGCCTCGTTGAAAGCCATCTCGCGCGCGCCGGTGTACTCGGCGACGAGCGTCGTGTCGCCGCCGGACGTGACGCTGACGCTGGCGCAGCGCGACGACGCCGCGGAGTACGACGACGACGCACAGCACGACACTAACGAGTGAGTATATATTTAAGGCGCTGCCCCGACCAAAACCGAAATAAACTACATATGAAAGCACACTATTAATGTTCGATATCTTATCATCACATTCCATGTTCAAATTTTTTAAATACATTTAAAATCTAATTTTTAAAAATGACTAAAATTATTGATTGTAAGTATGCATCTGTTGCTAAAGGCCACGCTCTAATCATTTGAGGATTATACCAATGGATAGATAATTTAAAAATCTAAATTGAACACGTTTTATTTGATTTCAAAATGTCGCTTTTCTTTTTTTAATAAAATAATTCCAAAAATTGTGTGAATGCTATGATAAACGGTGAGGTGCGGCTAAGAGGGAACGAGTGCTCAAGGTTATTTGGTCGGGAAACGCCTTAATCGTCAAGTTAAATAAAAGTCTTTCGTTACTGAATGACTGAGTGACTGACAGACAACGCACAGCCGAAATTGGAATGTAGGTTCCTTGGGGAGTGTAGGGGAGCACTATTAATAAGAGAGGATTTCCCGAAATTACCACGGGAACGAAGCGCGTACGAAGTCGCAGGCAAAAACTTGTTAAAAAATAAGATCAAATTAAATTGAAGAGTCGTTTGTAAATACTAATAGCTGCATGGGTCGATAGTCGTTAAGCGATGCTTGCCGAGGTCGGTTCATGAATGGGTGATCCATTAAATACTGATACTCCTCCGTGTCGTGTCTCGGAAAGTATGTTAAGCCATTAGTCCCGGCTGCATAGTCAGAAGCTAAAAACCCAGTTACTGGGTTGTCGAGGTTAGATCGTCAATAAAACATACGAAAACATGAAGATATTAATGAATCCTGAACATGAAGATATTAAGAGGACGCATTGGAAATTTTGGCGCCAATGATCTCAATTTTTTTCAGTAAATACAAAACGGATCAAAATATAAGTAGGTGACCTGAAAGTTCATGATAAAAACCTTATTTTGTTAGTTTTCAATACATGATTAGGTAACTTTTTTAGCAGAGAAAAATATATCAAACATACCTCTTTTTAAAAAGAGATTCACATCTTATGGGCAAACGGGACCGATTTAAGCCTCTTAACTTTCTATGTAGATGCGTCTATACATACTCTTTAAAATTCTAGAAGGAATTTCTCAAATTACCGTTTCTAACTAAATAAAATAACAAAAACCATTTTGTCGCTTACGTCCTTTAGTTATAAGCTAGCGCGCGTATGCAATCCTCGCCCCGCTCAGACGCTCACGTCCCCTCTTGACCATTGTCAGCGACGGGAATAATTGTTTAACAATTCGTCGCCTTAAAGAACTAAAAAAAATGGTTTTTTTTTTTAGTTCTGGGCAAAAGAAAATATTACCACCTAATAATAATAATCTAACATCTCAAGAGGCTCTCGTTAGGCAGCTGGATCAAAGGCTTGATCCAGAAAGCAGTTCTCCTGGACACGGCGCGTATAGTGAGGAGGTTGACCACCGGTAGCTTGGACCCTATTCCCGATGCCGGTGGGCTACTATTTTTTATATTTTAATGGTTTTTTTTTATATAGAAATATTTAAAGCTGTAAATTTTATGTATACATATATGAATAATAATCTTACCGCCTATTCGAGTTGGGATTTTGAAGATGCACTCCCTTGAGAATAATCCTGCCGGCGCCCATGGTCAGACAGCCGCTCTATGTAAAATACTGGTTGTTGCCGGTTACACTGGAAGCCGACCCCACTATAGTTACGAAAAGACAGATTGATAAAATTAAACTGTCTGACAAACTTAGACATTCACGTCTGTAATTTTTTTAACAATTTATATAACTTAGTATAAATATTATGTACCCCAAAATTAGCTGTATTTGTTTAGGTACCCACAGTAAAAATACGAAACAATAAAATTAATAATTGAAGATACACGCAACTTGCAATTGTAATAAAATACCCAAAAATTGAGAACATTATCACAAGTCACGATGCAACATTAAAAGTAACCGCAGTGCTATTAAGTTTAAATAAGTTGCCTATTTATGCGCGTTGCGTGAGGGGTTCCAGTAATAGATTCAGCTGAGTTAGAAAACACTCAGAGACTCCCGAAACTTGACTGTGATCGGATCTAAGCACACTCATAATAGTTTTTAAATTAACTTTCAATATTTCGGCCCTCGAAATCGTTGGTAGTTTTGCAAACTTCAAACATATATAATTGTAAATTCAGGCTCTGGTGTGGAGATTTGAATTTGATAGCAACATAATATCACAGTGCAGAAAGTGAAAATTCAATTATTTCACTGATAAAATTATATTGTTACACATATAGCTGACTCTTAACTTTGTTCTAAAACTCTTTAAAATTATCAAAACTATGGAAGACACACAGGAGTATGTTATTAAGAAAAAGGACCGGTAACTATTTATTTTATTCATCCTAAACACTGACGTACTTTACTTACACGGTACACCACGAAATTTTCATAGACGGATTGATCTGCCCTTGTCTCATATTACTTGAGCTCAAATCAGTGCAGCACGTGTGATTCTTATATTCCGTTCTGTCAACGTGTATCGTCATCGTGCCACCCAGTAGTAACTGGGTACCGTAGGTAAGGAACGTGCACGGCGTTGACTACGCCATCTAGTGTCGCATATTCGAAGCTTTAAGGGTCAGAATTCTTGACATTGACGCTTCTGTGCTGCCACCTGCGGTTCTTGAACGCTCAGTTTAAGGGAACGTGCGCGAAGTAGACTGTGCCATCTTTTTTTTTTTTATGGATGGGAAATCATCAAATGGCTCCTTCCGCTCTGGGCGAGGCGGAAGGTAGTGTCAGACTCTTACTGACTATCCATCCGTGCGCAGTAGGGCTGCGGCGTCTCTTTCGAACGGATTGCGCACCCCGGCAGGCACTGCCCCTAGCGGGCCCCGTCTCTCACGCCGACAGCTCCTTGAGGCGCGCGTGGAACACAGCGCGCCGCCAACCCGGGCCTGGTTCTGATCGGACGGCGAGCCACCCAATGTGAACCGTCCGCAGGCCCGCGCCTACGGTGGCCGGAAATCGCCCTGCGACCCACGACGCCTGAGGCGTCTTCTTCTGTTGCGGCGGCTGAGTCTTTAGGCTTCCCTCTCTCTCACACGTTCGGCATCCTCCTTCGCTAGCATTACTGTTTCGCAGAAGGAGGTTACCGCTTCCCATGCCTCTTCGCTACGGACCATAGATTGAACCAGGGCCGGTCGCGAGAGGTCGCCGCCGCCGATCGCCTCAGCGAGGACCCGGCGGTTCTCCGCCCAAGCAGGGCAGACCTCAACCGTATGCTCCACCGTGTCCTCCGGGCGATACTCGCAGTGTTGACACCCGGGCGTGTCCTCCCGCCGAATCCGAAACAGGTATCTCGCGAAACAACCGTTTCCAGTGAGTACCTGCGTCAGGCGGAAAGTGAAGACGCCGTGGCGCCGCTCCAGCCACTCCTCAAAGTAGGCGCCCAAACAGGAGCCCCATAAAGGGCCATGGACCGCACAACCCCGCGTAAAGCCTCCGGCAGGAGGCGTTTGGTTCCGGGTCGGCAGCGCGCTGCGATCCCAGCGCGCCTCAAAGAGATGTCAGCGTGAAAGACGGGGCCCGCTAGGGCAGGTGCCTGCTGGGGCTGCGGAATCTGTTCGAAAGGGGTGCCGTAGCCTTGGAACACAAAGGGCACCAGGTGGAACACGGATGGGTTTTCGTCAGTAAGAGTCTGACACTCCTTCTTGCTTTACCCAGAGCGGGAGGAGTCATTTGATGATTTCCCATCCTTAAAAAAAAAAAAAAAGGAGGCGTTTGGTTCCCCTAGATTGGGCAGAAGCCGCTTGAAGGCAGCCCCGGCCCGCCCCAGTCTGGGAGCCAAACGTCGGAAATGCTCGACGAAGTTCCATCGGCTATCGAGGACGAGACCCAGGTATGTCATCGTCGACCCGACCTCGATGTGAACTCCTCCTACCGTTATTTGGGATCCCGATGGTGGCATGTTCCGAAAACCATGGAAGCACATGGCTTCGGACTTGTGTAGGGCCACTTCGAGACCCAACTGCTGGATTCTCTCAATTATTGTCGCAACCCCGCGTGTCATATCGTCGGCCGCCGCCTGGTGCGATCTCCCGTGCGCCAGGACCAGCGTGTCGTCAGCGTAACAAACACTGACGCCACTAGGGAGGACGGCGCGCAGCACCCAATCGTAGCCGATGTCCCACAGGAGCGGCCCCAGAACCGAACCCTGTGGAACACCGCACGACATCTCTCGCCGGTTCCACTCTCCCAGAGGGCTTAGTGTAAGTTTTTTAACGCACTCGATCGCGTTGACGTAAACGTTCGCATATTATATCGAACTGTATAGAAAAAAAAAGGTTGTCCGTGAGTGTCACCAGACGGCGCTTATTCAGTTTCAATACAAATAGACGTTTACGCTAACGCGATCGAGAACGTTAAAAAACTCGCACTAAGGCCACAGGTGACCGGGGTAGATAAGAAATAAAGAAAGAAAGAAAGAAAAAATGTTTATTTGGGACTCGCACATAACAGACAGATGTAAATTTAATTAAATTAACAGAATTAAGTATAAACACATTTTAGACAACATTTTACACATTTTAGATGACAGCTCTGTCCGTCAAGTAAACCTCGACTACGCCATCTAGCGTTGCCATTTTGAATTTTATAGGTGAAACTAGTTGACCCGCGCAACTTCGTCTGCTCCGCTCCTATTGGTCTTAGCTTGACAGCCTTCCTCGATAAATGGGCTATACATATAACACTGTAATATTTTTCAAATCAGACCAGTAGTTCCTGAGATTAGCGTGTTCTAGCAAACAAACAAACTCTTCAGCTCTATATACTAGTATACTTGACAGTGACATTTCTGTGCTGCCACCTATAGTTTATGCACGTTACCTATAAGTAGTCGTTCCACGTAAAATATTAGTATTTAGACCAACAGTTGTGAAAAAGCAAGGCAGATTGATTGCGTAACCTAACCTAACCCAGCATATTCTTAGCCCAAACCATAAACCCAAACTATAAAGGCGCAAACCCACCGCGGTGCATGCTGTGCACGCCACGCGGCGTATTTTAGCGTGGGTTCATTTGTTTGAGTCAACGTTTCCACTACAGTACACGCTACACACCCACGACTATGTACAACTGTAGCGTGGCCCATAGCGGCACACGGACAGTCTACGCAAATTTTTTGCATAAATATGGTTTTGACATAGTCGTGGGTTAATATTCGTGTATAGCGTGTACCGCGTGCATGGCGTTGACAGCGTTGAGCTATGCGAGTGCCATATTCGAGCAAGCCACGCTTGTGCCAATGACGTAAATTGATGCGTAGCATTTCCCTGGGTTGCAGCGGAGACAATCTCATACATTTTCATTGAAAGCGAAGCCTCACACTGTCACACATGTACATAACCTCTCCGTGCGCCGCCGCGGGTTTCCACCTTAAGGTGGATGCTCCAGGGTAGCCCGTGAAATTCAAATATTTTTATGTTTTTTGCAATTTGCCGGTCAGTGTGAAGCTGTATGTGGACCAAATGCGATCCGCGACCGTAACGCGTATTTATCTAAAGAATTATAACCATTTTAATCATCAATATAGCCCTCTAAGTTCATGTAGTTCGAAAGAATGATTATTTCTGAAATATTCATTCTTTCGAACTACATGAACTTCACACTGAGCGGCAAATTGCAAAAAACATAAAAATATTTGAATTTCGCGGGCTACCCTGGAGCATTCACCTTAAGGAACATGCACGGCGAAGACTGTGCCATCTAGTGATGCAAATTCTAAACCTTTTCCGTATAACAACTTGTCATTAAAGCGTGTGCTGTCACGTATAACTCCTACACGCTCGCTATTTTTCCAGTATAATAATGTGGCGCAAGTCCAACAAGCTGGCGCTCCGCCTGCAGGTGGCGACGCCCGAGGCGGCCCAGGGCGGCGCCCCCGCGCGCGCGCTGCTGTCGCTGCAGTACTCGTACCGCAACACCGTGCCGCCCGCCGCCGCCGCCGCGCAGCCGCGGGACCACACCCTCTACACCACCGTGTTGTTGGACCTGGGCCTTGTCAGCTCCAACTAGTCCAACATTTTCTTTAGTTATACTCTTTGTTGTACCGTAAAACGGACTGGATAGAAACTAAACTTTTATTTTAATTCAGCGGGTCTAAAAAGGCTGCAGCGAATGCAAGCAGCATTTAATTACTCTCAATTTTTAAATCAATATTAGTTTTAAAAGATTGATAATTTATTAGAAACCAATAATGTGGTAATTTACCGATACGGTCAATCCATTTGTTGGCGGACTGTATGATCCAGTTGATCATTCAGTCCATCTACAAGTGTATGACCATATTAATTGAAGAAAGTGTATCTGTTAGTTCAGCCCTCTTATTCAAAAAGATAAAAATGCGGAGCCAGCAGAAGGACTTCATGAAAATGGAAGTGGAGTGAAAGTTTAAAACACTGTTCGTGATTAAGAGGGTAGCTGTATTCTGTGGAACATGAAACAAGATAAAGCATCATTTTTAAGTTTAAATTTTATTTACTGAACACTTATTTAGAGCTGGCTCGAGCTACCGAATTATTTTTGTTAAGTTGTATGTATATTAATGGTTTAATTTGAAAAGTATAAGAAACTTGAGTGTATGTTGCCATGCAGACAATCTGCGAAATCATGCAAATTTTGTGAAAATGAAAAAAAAAACAAACAATCTAGAAACATTCAATATTCATGATAATTATGAAATGTTAACAAAAAAAAAACTAAATGATAATGATGACTCCAACTCAAATCGAAATAGGCAAAGAGTTTATCATTATAATTGATTAGTTTTTCAAAACATTTTGAAGTGTATAAATTCCATTTGAATAATCAACGACAAAATATATTTATCTGCTTGTGATGTAAAAAGTAGCAATGTGGCTTCCAGAAGTTAATAAAATTTGTTGCATCATTTATGTTCGAATTAAGAGTATACATGACATACAAAGTTACTGGAAATATTACTATCAGCACTTAGATAGCTAAAAGGTAATATTACCTAAATAAACGAACACCCAGAATCTCGAACGAAAATGAACGCAAACTGCTGTAATTGGTGAACAAGTCACTGACACAGTCAGTAGTTTACTTGCGCTCACTTTACTTTTGCGATCATTTTCGTGCCAAAATCTGGGAATTTATCACTTACTTACAAATAAACATACAATATTGAATATATTGTGACATTAGTGCATAGAGCAGCTAGATACACAACATGTGCCTAAAGTGTGCTTTTACAAATGAAATGAAATTATTCATGAAATTCCAAGTGTTTGGAGATTTTAGTTTATTAGTTATTTATTTTTTTATAGGCTTTATATACAGATTAAGATAGTTTATATTAGGTTAAGATTTTCTCACTACTAAATAATTGTGCGTATAACAGTTGGCTTTTAAATTTTGCACATTTTATATAACAGTCTGATGCATTATATCATAACTTTGTTAGATATGTTTAGCTGAAATAAAATATTTTGAACACAAATATTTTTGATTGTTTTCGATTCTCCCTACCTTCATAAGGATATAGGCATTTTAGGACCTTTTACTTTTCAACCCTTCAATTAACTTTTACTACTTTGGTAGTGCTAATGTACCAATAGACTGCTCTACAAAATTAAGAAAAAACTAATTTAGGGCACTTGCAACGCAACTCTAAAATATATGAATAAAAAGAAAGATATATGTGGGTACTTTTTTTATGTGTTATGGGTTTACTCTTGACTCTAGTCTAGGTCAGAGATGACAGAGGCAAAGTCTACGATGGAGCGAGCTTACCCAGAAGGAGCCTGTTCACTCTAACTTTAAAGAGATTAGGGTTGTAAGCGTTTGGAAACACAGACGCAGGCAGCGAGTTCCACTCCTTTGCTGTGCGCATTATAAAAGACGTTTGGAAATGCTTAGTGCGAATTGGTGGAATAGCAACAAGGAAGGGATGGTAAGATGCAGTGCGTCTGGATGTCCGATGGTAGAAGGGGGCCGGTGGGATGAGGTTGTGCAGTTCATGGGCACACTCACAGAAGTACAATCTGTAGAAGATCGACAAGCAGGCAACCTTACGGCGATGAGCCAAGCTATGTGGCTTGGCACACACTTTGTATGTGGCACTAAAAAAAGTCAAAAAAAAATTATAAATCCATTTATTACCAAAAAAACACATAAAATAAATGCTCAATATTGTGGAAGCTGTAACAACATACTTTCTTACTTTATAATATTTGTCTAAATAGATAACTATCCTCTGCAAGGACTACCTTCAACTTGTTGCTTAGCCGAGTAGATGACATCATTCATACCGACACCATCGTAACTACAACCCACTAGAGATATTGGCAGATTGTTAGCTGCTATGTACTCCCGTATCTTATCCACCCTATCATAGTGTCCTATCACATATTGCGGTATACATTTGTCTAGAATATTCACATGAGACGCAGTAGGCTCAACTTTTATGTTCAATATGGACTTTATCTCACGCATAGCTACCCCTAACAACGTCTCCTCAGTCACATTGTCCCCAAACTTCTCCTTAAACCACTTTCCTCCGAGCATAACAGTCAAAACAGTTCCTTTTTGGTCTGGTATACAACATGAGTCAAAAACTACTCCAAGGATAGGAGAGTTCTCAATAGGAGGCACTAGGAACCCAAATGCAGGTTGAATAAGTGGTTCTACAATATCAAAATACAAGTTAACTATTCCAACGGTTACAAATGGAATTTCATTTAAATTTTTTGCTAGCTGTGGGTGTTGTTTCTCCACTAACTTAGCGAGAGCATACGCCGGTAATGAAGAATAGATGTGGTTGGCTGTTAAACTTTTTCCATCAGAATTTCTCAAAGCTGCAGAGCTAGAATCTATAAACTCAATTTCTTCAACTTTTGTATTCAGATGAACATTGACATCATTCTCAACCAAATAGTTTTGTAAAGTATCAGGGAAAGTTTCTAGGCCACCTTTGATTGTGTACACATTCCACTTCTCTTCTTGTGATCGTTTAGCTAACTCACTCAGATCCATATCTGAATCAGACTTTGATTGGAACATAGACTTCATCAACCCCTTTACGACTCCGCCATGGTTTTGCTCATACTCAAATAATGTTTTCATAAGAAACTTGACAGATATTTCTTTTGCGTCGCCAGCACAAATCCCACATATCATCGGCGATATGGCGTAGTCTGCTAATTCTTTACCAAAACGTCTTTCAACAAAGTTGTAAATAGAATCATCCTGTAATTCTTTGTAGGGTGATTTTATGTCATTGAACAGTGCATAAATAAGAGGTTTAGAGAATGGCTGATTCTTCTTGAACACACTTATTAAATTAGAAGGTAAGATGTGTAGGTTGTTGCGCACGTAAATCATTCTGTTCTTGGCGGCGGGGTGGTCTGGCGTGATGGGCGCGATGTGCTCGCTCAGACCTAGATCTTGCATCATATTTAGCGTATTCAATCCGGGCAAGCCCTTGGGCCTGATAGTTCGAGGTCCTTGTTCAAATACATAGTCTTTCGTGCGGATAGATTTGATCCACCCGCCGCAGTATTTAGTCGCTTCTAAGAGAAACAGATTTAATTTATTGCTGCTGTTCAAATTATTTTTAAGTAAATAGTAACCTGTTGAGAGGCCTCCTAGACCTCCACCCAATATAGCTGCCATTATTCAATACAGTTTAATTCTTTTATAAACATACAATTTCTTTTCACAAACAACAGTGAACAGCGTTTCGTTTGTTTTGACATTTTGCAGTTGTCATTGTCATCATGAGATGACATTTCGTGTTGACAAGCCAAAACAGCTGAGCACGCGAAAAACGAATCAAAATAAATGAAACTGTTTTGGACAAATCATGACTTAGAATTATACGAGTATATATATATATATTTTTTTTTTTTCATTATACCTAAAAATAGGTATACTTAAAATAAAAAATCCCAACTTAACTTTTCCTCCACTTCTGCTTTACTGTGAGTCTAGGCCTTTAGTGTGAGTCTAGACCTTTAGTGTGAGTCGCTACTTGTGTCGATACTCTTATGCCATCCCATCTTCCTAAATCGTCGTGCTGTGCTAGTTCTGCCGCTGCGGCTGCTGAGAACCTCAAGCGGCGAAAATATAACAACCTTGTTGACAATTATATTTTTGAGCCGTTTGGGGTTGAAACTCTTGGACCGTGTGGGGTCCGAGTGCTCATGCCTTATTTAAAGATCTTTCTAAACGCTAGGTGACACTTCGCCTGACCCCAAGGGCTGGCTTTTACCTCGGATGAGAATAAACATTAGGTACCATACAGCATGGCAATGCCGCCAGTCTTTTCGGCTCGCTTCCAATGGACAGCGATATACTGAAATTAAATTAGTAATACTATAAATAGAATATCAAAATCACTTTACACGTCTTCTTACATTTATTCATGAAATAATGATAAAAACATGTCATCGTTATGAGGTTTTTTTACATGAAGTCTTTCATGGAATAGGCTGAAGCTAACGCCCACCCATGCACACTCTTTTAGTCTGGAGAAGGTATAAGTTTTGTCCTTGTATTTTTAATCTTGTGTTTTCCTATACTTAGTATCGTAGGTGCAGGATGTTTCAGAAGTGCGCGTTCATATTTTTAAGGGTGACATTTTGTAAATAATATATCATAGGGACAAAATAAACATTATATTTACTTATCGACTTTTTGCCTGCGGCTAACCGCTATTGCGTAGGAGCGCTAAGTTAATTAAACCAGCAACATCAAATAATAATTCCAAACCAAGCACGAAGATTATTGAGACGATCATTTACTAAAGAGTATCTGATAAAAAGGTTAAATCGGCGACGCCGGCGTTTCATTGAAGGCATGGAGCGTGTAACGAGGACACAGTTGCTGCTCCGCGCAGATAATGAATTCCAATTTCATACCTATTGCACCCGCAACGCATTACTTATCTCATATAAGGGGACACACATAGAGTGGCTCCAACGAAAATTTTTTATTTAAAATGATTTATTATTGAACTTCATCCTTCCCATCTTGAGTTACTAACATACCTAGTCCTGTGCCAACCAACTTTGGTCGATGATATTGATAGCTAATCCATACTCTATACTGTAAATAATACCTACCTAATAGAGCAGTGGTTCCGAACCTGCGGGTTATTACTCCCGCGGGGGTAAATCAGCAAAACAAACAAAGAACCTAAACAATGAAGACCTAGTCTAAAAAAAAACGTTTTTCTAGCTGCCGTCGCGTCGTCACGGTCTCCTCGACTATAGGGGTGGGCGAAATCGTTACATCATCCATCGATGATGTAAATTGGTCTAAATTTTAAACCATCGAACTATCGATCATGAAAAGCATCGACTGTAAAAATATGCGCAAAAATTCCATACCTTATGAGACTGATTTGTGATCAAACAAATTGATTAAATGATTTGTGATTAATTAAGACAATTTGTATTTGATCGTATTATTTGTAACATTTTAAGGTCGGGGTAAAATCAGTTTTCCTAATAGGTCACAGGGGTAACAATATTGAAAAGATTAGGAACCACTGTAATAGAGGTTTATTACGCAGATTTGGATGGAAGTTGGCACATTGATACACATACACTATCACTAGCTTCAGTCGTTGGCTGAAGCTAGTGATTAATAGGTAATTCCAATCATTCTTTTAAATCGCATCTTAAACACGCGCCTGACCAAAACTTAAGATCAATGTTCCTGAAATAAGTCAGCTAAAATATGGTGCTCTTCAGAATTGTGTAGGCGCTAACAACTACTAAAATGAGCGCGTAGAGATTCTCTACGCGCTCATTTTAGTAGTTGTTAGCGTATTCTCTACTAGAGAATACGAGACGAGAGCTTCCTGTTCCTAACATCTCACTAGAATTTCCAAATACGCAATAAACGTTCTATTTTAGGAACTCTCTATAAATCCAATTTATCGCCCAAGCTCTAAATAATTTCCAACCCTATAAAAACCATTGGTTGTCGACAAACCCCTTTCATTCTATCGCGGGACGTTCAACAACTCACAATAATGAATCAGGCTATACGCTCCAAAACTTGTGCCAAAACCTACAAAACGGCAGAATTGAAAGTAATGAAAATTCTCAACAAGATCGACAGTTTGAAACTTAGCAATTCGTATATTTCGCGGCTTGATATTCCAAGAAATAGTGAGAAGAAAGTTTTCGGTGGAAAGTCCGCTGGTTATGTTTTGTGGACTGCGGCTCTAATTTTCCTGTGTCTAATGAGTGCACGATGGGTTTATGTCGAACTATTGGGTAGTAGGGTAAGTAGCTAATGCTTTGCGCCGCTTTTCTTACATAATGCTCGTATTCACTAATCCTAGACTACAGTTTACACCTAAATAAAAGGGTTCTTCTGGATAATGAAAACATCAGACTCGTACAGCGCGATAAGCATTCATTATCGCGTTGCTAGTGGTAGTACCAAGGTTTGATTGCGCCAAAACTTAACTCAGAGTTACATAGGTACTTATATATTATGTAGTTGATAGAACAAGGTTAAATAATAAATATTTCATACATAATGGGCCCGTATTTGCTATTAACTCGTAGCTAATTATGTAGGTTTCACTAACCTGTCATTGGTTTTCCATAATCCTTCTTATTCTTCCGGTTAGAACTGCATATTAGAACTCCCGTCATTCTCCAAGTCGGTGTTCCGTCCGCCAGAAGACTGTTCCATGTGCGTGGGAGTCGATGACGTGGTGCGGCTCGCGAATGTCTCCGCCGAGGAGTTTGAAGACAAGTACGCGTACAGTACCACACCGGTCATTGTTACTGATGCTACTCACGGGTGGAAGGCGCTCAAGGTAGGTGGAGATCATTTTAAAATAATGTGGATTTATGATAAAACCCGAGTGTTACCGTGGCTTTGACCTCATCTCTGCTCATAGAATTTATTTTAACTTTGACTGCCCAGAAGTCGGTCTATCCGAACTCAGTACTTTAAAGTGTCTGTCGCACATTCCAGTGGCGCCCAACGCGGGCTAGCAAAGAATAGTAAAGGTAGGTACACTTTATTGTCGACAGTCGTTTTCATTGGTGTTTTTGACATCTTTATAGTTATAGTTAGGCCTCGTTTCCATCTGCAACTAGCTCTTATGCAAGTTGAATTACATTGCTAGCTACCGAGGTAGAATGTGTTGTTCAAAAGCGCGATCGATATATCGATATGGTCATAAGAAAACATTGAAATCTTAACAAACAAGCCGAACGCTTAGGCCGATCGTGCCTCTCTATCGCTTGTTCCGCGCTCTCGCTTGCACGCTCGGCTCAAGTGGAACGGGATACCGGCGTTCATCGATTTATATGAAGACTATTTGATCCGCGCAACTTCGTCTGCTCCGCTCCTATTGGTCTTAGCGTGATGATATACATTCAGTCAAAAAAGTATCGGGAATGGATGATTTGTTTATGGTTCCAAATTCAAATTTTTGTTTTTTTGTAGTTGTTAGATTGGCACAACTGTTTTCCATTTTGGCGCGGAGTTTGAGTTGCATCTGTTATTTATATTAAATACAGTGCTGGTTTTAGTAATATCATAATATAGTGTGTATTGCGAATTTCATAATGGACAAAAATATCGAACAAAGAGTTTGACTTAAATTTTGCATCGCCAATGGAATTTCGTGTTCGGAGTCACTGAAAATGTTACAGAAGGCTTACGGTGAATCGACTTTATCAAAAACTCGTGCTTATGAGTGGTTCAAAGCGTTCAAAAGCGGTCGAGATGTGATGGAAGATTTGCCTCGCTCTGGTAGGCCGTCACCGTCTGCAACTGAAGTTAACATCGCAAAAGTGAAGGAAATAGTGACTGAAAATCCCCATTCAACTCTGAGAGAGATAGCCGCCGAACTTTCTGTATCTCACGAGTCGATCCGTACCATTTTAACTAATCATTTGGGTATGAAACATGTTGCTGCTCGGCTAGTCCCAAAAGATCTGAATTTTCTCCAAAAACTCAATCGCATGAAAGTCGCTGAGGACATGCTAGAACGAGTCAGTTCGGACCCAACATTCATGAAACGCATTGTTACTGGTGACGAGACGTGGGTTTACGAGTTTGACATGCAAACTAGTCAACAAGCTTCGGAGTGGCGCCTTCCAACTGAACCGAAACCGAAAAAACCACGCCAAAGTCGATCAAAAGTCAAAGTCATGTTGACTGTTTTCTTTGACTATCGCGGTGTTGTGCACTCTGAATTCTTACCGGAAGGTCTAACGGTAAATAAAGAATAAGTATTATTTGAGCGTTATGCGGCGTTTAAGAGAGCAAATTCGACGAAAAAGGAAAGATTTGTGGAAAGAAAATTCTTGGATTTTGCACCACGACAATGCGCCTTCGCACAAGGCTATCATTGTGAAAGAATTTTTAACCAAACACTCAACAAATACCATCCAGCAACCACCATATTCACCAGATATGGCTCCTGCTGACTTTTTTCTTTTTCCTAAACTCAAATTACCACTTCGTGGCACCCGGTTTCAATCGATAGAAGACATAAAGGAGAATTCGCGGCGAGAACTGAACTCAATTCCGGAAGCAGCGTTTAAAAAATGTTTTGATGAATGGATTATTCGTTGGCGCAAGTGTATCGTTTCTAAAGGAGCATACTTTGAAGGTGATAAAATAAATTTGGATGAATAACAGACATTTCGTGTATTATTGATCTTTTCCCGGTACTTTCTTGACAGAGTAGTATAGCCTATAGCCTCCTGTATCCTCGATAAATGGTCTATCTAACACTGAAAGAATTTTTCAAATCAGACCAGTAGTTCCTGAGATTAGCCCGTCAAGCAAAAAAACAAACGATATCTATATATCACGTCAAAAAACCATTAAACGGAAATCTCAATCCCACAGGAATTCGACTTCAAATTCTTCGCCAATTTCTACAAGGAGGGTAAAATGGGCCAACAAATCAACGACTGTTTCTACTTCGCGTACAAATCTGGTCTGAACTCTCTCCAAGAAGTCTTTAGCATGGAAGAGGCTAGAGCCAACCTGTCTGGCGAGCCCTGGTACGTTGGCTGGAGTACCTGCTACGACCAGGAGACGAGGAAACTGAGGAGTTACTACGATAGACCTTACTTCTTGCCGAGGACTGCTGAGAGCGATATGGTGGATTGGATCTTTATGGGCGGACCGGGACAGGGTGCTCATATGCACGTGAGTACCTATGACTTCTCAACCTTTACAATATTTTAGCAGCTAGTGAGAGCACAAGACAGACGAGTGGTACCACTAAACGTCGTGAATAGGAGACGGAGGAGGTGTGAATCGGAACATAACTTTGATAGAGATTTTCAATGTTATGATGTTGGCAGCCCGATGCAATATGTTTGCCCGCAGGTTTGCTCGGTGCACTGACAAGGTACAACTGACGATCTTCAGAGCCTACTGTCAGTCGTTTTACTCGTGCAGCTTGTGGGTTAGGTTACGCAGAAGGCTTACAAAGCTCTGCGCATCCAGTATAATAATGCGCTGAGGATATTTTTTTTGGGCTGCCTCGGTTTTGCAGTGCATCGGGCATGTTTGCGGAAGCGCGAGTAGATGACTTTCATGCCATCATGCGCAAACGATGTGCATCGATGTTGCGGCGATTCAGGGGTAGCCCTAACAGTATTTTAGCTACACTGGCGGACAAAGTTGATGGTCCGTTTATCAGGCTCTGGGCTGGCAGGCATGTGCGTGCACATTTAGCCAATTAATGTTTAATTTTTTGTGGTTTTTAACCGACTTCAAAAAAGGAGGAGGTTCTCAATTCGGTTGTATTTTTTTTATGTTTGTTACCTCATAACTCCGTCATTTATATTATTTTGTTTTTACTAACTTAGGCTAAGTTCATACTAACACTATATGGATCTCTTGGTCTGAATGTCCTTTCTCAGGCTCTAGACTATCTATGTATCAAATTTCATTTAAATCGGTTCAGTAGTAGTTTTGGCATGAAAGCGCGATAGACAGATAGTTTCCGAGATTATTGGTTTCCTAAGAAAGTAGTTTATTGTTTCAATTTAATAAAATTAAAGATACAAATGCTGCCAACAATATTTTATTAAATAACGAGAAATTTCTTCAGTTTTGTTTCGATTCACCCCTAGAATGACCTTTGAGAGGTTGACCTTTGGCCAACTGTGAGACATAAGACGTCAGACAGATAGTAGATACGACCCAGTCTTTTCAGCACACAGGGTGTTTTGTAAAAGCTATTTTTTTATAAAAAGACAGAGCTTTTTGTGAGATACTTGACTTACTATAGACTTTTGTAGAACAGGGTGATAGGTAGTTGTTATCGGGCGGTTGTATACCTACATTGTCCAAATCGCGCAGAGAAGGATTCGTATAACGTCAGGTTTTTTGTAGTGTCTGCAGTTCCCATACGTCGGAAGCGCCTTTTCTATCGGTAATCCCAATTGTTTTTCTTGGTAACTGAATGACTACCAAAACTGTCGTTATTCTCAGGTGGATTCGGTGAAGCACATGTCATGGCAGGCTCAGGTGCGCGGCCACAAGCAGTGGCAGCTGGCGCCGCCGCCCGAGTGTCTGTACCAGTGCCGGTGGATCAGCTTCACTGTCTCCCCTGGGGAGATCTGTACGTACCTTATCAATAACAGTATTTAAATAAATAGTAGGCTTCGCCCGCGTGAAAAGTATTCTCAGAAACCTCTGAGAATACTTAATTAATTATTTTTTTGTATGTAACCCTATTTCTCCTTGTAACAGCAATATTTGCCAGTGATAGTTCCGCCAAAATCTGTCTGTTTCGGAGATTAGCCGAAACAAACAAACACAATTTTTTTTGTATTTATTTCCATATGCATTGAGTTAA
The DNA here is from genome assembly GCA_950371165.1 of Lacanobia oleracea. Classification (NCBI taxonomy): domain Eukaryota; kingdom Metazoa; phylum Arthropoda; class Insecta; order Lepidoptera; family Noctuidae; genus Lacanobia; species Lacanobia oleracea. The sequence goes on from OX493387.1 coordinate 2,349,057, forward strand.
ATCTGTTATTTTGATATTTCAAACAGATACTTCAATTTTATTTATTTGTATAGACTATTTCAACACCGCTACCTCGTCATGCTCAAGTAACAAGGTATTTGTTTACGATTTCAGTGGTGGTGGATACGAATCGTTGGTATCACAAGACGAACGTGCTGCCCGGAGACATTAGCATCACCATCGGCGCAGAGTACGACTAAGGTGCCGCGCAGACGACAGACTATCCGAGGCGGACTTTCTGTTGAAATAGAACTTAAGCAATAGGGAAGATGCAGATTTAATATTTATCAATATTTTGTGACTAAAGTATAAAAATAGCAGCAACATTTTTCAATAATAATTCCAAATTTAAAGCAACGTGAAACGGAACGTGTACACTAATCAGCGTCTGGTGACGTCACTCGTGTTAGTTTATAGTCCAAGATCTCAGGGCTCCCAGACGTTACTTATGTCGCAGTATCAAAATATTTGAATAGAGTAGTGCTAGTGTAATTTCAACTTATCTGCTAGCTCCATCCAATGGGCATTTTTTTTTGTGATGTATGTAGGTATGACATATTTCATAAGTCTATAGGAGGTAGTTTTGCAGTTTTCTTTTATACTTTGTAAATAAACTATCTCCAAAAGATACTTGTGAATAGGATCTCAATTCTCAGTGGAGATAGCGATCAGATCTTACACTATTACAATGACTAATTAGTCTTTAAATTTTTACTAAATTACTAATTATTTAAGAATATGTATTTTGTAAAAGTCCTGAAAATGATCTAGTCGTTTTATAGCTAGCATCTGATGATGATACTTACAAACTGGCGGCCGCGTCAACTCAAACTCAGCAGGTAAGCAAATGTTCAAAGTACCTACATACTTACTAACACTATTCTATTCCACACATTTTGTTACGTAGAAAATAAGTAAGTTCTAGAAGCACTGGGATCTTGCTCTATGACTTTGAATTATGACAGTTCTTGACCAGTGACAGACATGAGTGACGTCATCGTCAGTTTTGGCGCAAAAATTTAAACTCTGTTTAAAAACGCAATTTTAGCAATAAGTTAAAGCGTTTTCATTTTTTATTTATGTGGCGGTCTATTCTAGACGGAGTTCTTTATAATAAAAGCAAAAATAGAAATATCGCATGTTCCCTATTATACTCAGCAAGCATATACGACGCGCAAAAAGTCCGGCACACAAAAAATCCGTGTCATTCTGACAGACCGCGCCGCTCTAAAGTGCGCGAAAAAAATAGTACGTTTGCTTCAACGCACGCTAACGCATACTATCCGCCGACAGAATGATCTAAGAAGTGCGTCGTGTGCGTGGAGTCTGCGTAAAAACCGCGACGGACTTTTTGCATGCCATGCAGACATTTAGTGCAACAGACTCGATCGCACAAGTCCGTCGTCTGCGCTGCACCTAACTTTGACCACAGCTATCCTACTGCATTTATCAAGTACCAATATAGAAATAACATAGTACAAGATGTCTACCTGCCTACCATTCGATCTACTTTGATATAACAGGAAGATTAAATGAAACCAATGATATAATGCTACTAAAACCTTTAATCATCACCGGAAAACTACATGCTACGCGACACTCAGCGGAGTCCTAAATAGATAACAATGAATAAACTGGAATGACATCGGTAACAATACAGAGAGCGTCTGACATCAACATACACTTCGGAGCTACAGTTTAAACATGGAGATTTTAACACTGCAGCTAGTTTATAGACATCCTTATGTAAACAAATAAATACATTATACTTATACTTTGAATAAAAAAAGTATTTTAATAATAAGTAATTTATTAAAAACATTAACTTTTGCAATCTATCAAAACAGCAGATAACTATATCTATAAAATCGATCGATCGAATGTTTACAGAATACGGAAGTCGATATTAAATTATTTTAAGTACAACAATTGAATCTTAAATGGTTTACGGAAAGTAGCCGTTCACACTTGACAACTTATAAAAAAACGTGGATTAAATAAAAAATATTTATTCATTAGGAAAATACAAAAGAAAGTGATCTTATTTGTAATCTGTACCCTTGATGTTGTAGTAAATAAACTTTACGGAGAATATTTGAATTTTCTTGCTTACGTAACTAGTAAGTTTTAATACAAGAACAAGAAAAGCATTGGCTATACTTGACACTACAGAATGCTTACATTATTGGAGCAACTCTTATTTTCGATAATAGGCATGGGCGCCGACAGGACTATTTTCAAGGGGGTGCATCTTCAAAACCCCGCCTCGAAACCGAAAGGTATTCTTATGCCCTTCACATTCACAGAGATACAACTAAATAACACGGGTGCAAGGCCGGACAAGGAAGCTCGAAAAACCTATCTCGCTCCGGATTTGCCAAGTTCTCTTTTACTACATTCTGCTTGTTTTATATATACTTTTGAATTACTTCATGTTTTCGTATGTATTGTTGAAAGCCAGGGAGGTGCAAGTACCCCCCTCCCAGCGCCCATGATAATGGGATATTCTTATGAACACCAATAAATAGACAAATATTGAAGCTGCCTAGTCATACAGACGTATCATATGACAGTGACACAACATCTACTACGAACAGCTGATGGGTACACATTACTGGTCCATAACGTGGAGTTTACTCCTCGGTGGTGCTGGCAGAGTCCAGGATGACCTCGAACGAGAACGGCTGGAACAGGTAGCCCTCACCTCCGTAGAACTTGCTCTGGAACTCGACCCTGAGGGACAAAAGTTATTTGAAAAGTATGTTGACCACAACTGTTGACGAAAACATTTTTATGACCAGGAAAATAGAATTGCCACCTATAGCTTCTACCCGCTACGTTTAGGAGAACTTATAGGTAAAAATACTACTTATACCTGCACGTTTCCTACCAACCAGTTGGCTGGTGTAAATCTTTTTTTTTTAAGGATGGGAAATCATCAATCATCCCGCTCCGGGCGGAGCAGAAGGTAGTGTCAGACTCGTACTGACTAAAACCCATCCGTGTTCCTCCTAGTGCCCTTAGCGTTCCAGGGCCGTGGTGACTCTTTCGAACACATTCCGCAACCCTGGCAGGGTTGGTCTAAATCCTTACTGGAAGCTTATAACATTAGAGAGAATGTCAGCAGTACTAACCAGTGCAGACGCAGCGTGTGCAGGAAGGCAGACAGGCCCTCCATGAGGACCAGGATGGACACGGAGATGGCCGCCCAGCCCGCGAACACTACGTACAGGAAGATGCCGCCCTGGAAGTCCGTCGACATCAGACCTGCAAACCAATAGTTTTGTAAAATCTGCAGAGCTAAATAATGAACTCAGGTTGACAAACTGCCTTGTATCTTTAGCACCCTTCGTGAACGTTTTCCAACCATAAGTTATTTTGCAACTTGAATGTCATCGATAGTGGCTTTTCGCGTGCTTTGCGCGAAATTTTTCAATTACGGAGGTAGCGGAACTGGGTGTAAAGGCCCGCAAACCTCCATAGAAAAGGTAGAATCTTACGTCCGGACGGTTGCCGTGTCCAGTGGGCAACAGCTCGATAGTTGATATTCGGACTGTTGTATATGTTCAAATCGCACAGTAAACTTTAATACCACGATGTAGAATTTCTTTCAGTAGTTCGCTGCTGGTAATTTGTACCATATATCCCAATATATGGTACAAATTTTGCTTCGTCACTATTTCTTGTGCTTTCGGTATCTCGCTCGGGTCGTTTGTCCAGAGGGATGGCGAAATAGACCGAGACATAACGCACCGGATCAACTTAGGGTGGATGAAATGGCGACAGGTCACTGGAACAACTTGTGTCCCTCAGGTGCCCCTCAAGTTGAAAGGGAAAATCTATAATTAAGTGACCTGTCGTAATGTATGGATCAGAATGTTGAACTGTGAAATAGACGAACGGAATTAGATTGCACGTAGCGGAGATGAGAAAGTTGAGATGGATGTGTGGAGTAACGAGAATGGATAAAGTAAGAAATGAGTACATTAGAGGTAGTTTAAAAGTGGTGCCAGTGACGGAAAAGTTAATAGGGAATCGCTTGTCTTGGTATGGTCATGTGAGGAGAAGGGAACAAAAACATGTAACTAGAAGAGTTATGAACATGAAATGTGGATGGATGGAGAGGGAGAGGAAGATCAAAGAAAAGATATATGGATTGTGTGAGGAGCGATATGAAAGAAATGGGAAGTAGTGATAGAGTGACGGCTGATAGAACAGAATGGAAGAAAAAAACGTGTTACGCCAGCCCCAGGTAACATGGGATAAGGGCGGGAAGATAATGACTTTTTCTTGTGGCGGCATAGATTCTGCTACAATATAAATGGTTACCTTTCCGCAGCAGCATGTTCCAGGCGACCTCGGCCAGCTGCGCGTGAGCCAGCGACAGCGCCCACAGGCGCAGGTACGACGCCGTGTGCGACACCGAGCCCAGCACGTACTCGATCGTGTGGATGGCCTGCCGTACACACATTTACATTACATCATATCTATGCTAAAATTAAGCTGAAGAGTTTATTGTTTGGCTAATCTCAGGATCTCAGGCTCGAATTCAAATAATCTTTTTCTCAAACATGCTTGAAAATTTGAGCATTATATTGACAACTTTACCCTCACTACCACCACTGCTGAGACCCGACGGGACGCTGGCCCACTCCGCTGAGGAGAAAGCGAACTTGTTTGCTTCTTTGTTTGCGGAATCTTCGCGTCTGGATCCTGGTGGCGCGACGCCCTCCGCCTCTCCTGGTGAATGCGAGTCGAGTATGTCGAACATTCGCATTCATCAGAAGGACGTCCGTAGGGTACTGCGTAACCTAGACGTGAACAAGGCTAGTGGTCCCGACGGGATACCGGCAATTGTTCTGAAGACTTGTGCGCCTGAGTTGTCTCCGATCTTGACACGCCTATTTCGCCTTTCGTTTGAGACTGGAAAAGTGCCGAAGGCTTGGAAGCAAGCTAACGTGCAGCCCGTGCCCAAGAAGGGTAGTCGAGCTGACCCGTCGAATTATAGACCCATCTCGGTAACGTCCATACTCTGTAAGACTATGGAACGCGTGCTGAATCATAAGCTCCTGGCGTACCTAGAAGCGAATGATATCCTTAGTGACCGGCAATACGGGTTTCGCCGAAATCGGTCAACTGGGGATCTTCTAGCGTATGCCATTCACATCTGGAGTGAGGCCATAGAGAAGCACGGGGAGGCACTGGCGGTCTCCCTTGACATCTCGAAGGCCTTCGACAGGGTCTGGCACGATGGCCTTATTAGTAAGCTTCCTTCCTTCGGTCTGCCCGCCGGTTTGTGTGATTGGATCGCAGATTTCCTGAGGGATCGGTCTATCCGAGTGGTCATAGATGGCTGCTCGTCTGGACTGCTGGATATTAATGCCGGGGTTCCTCAGGGGTCGGTGCTTTCGGCAACACTGTTCTTGCTGCATATTAATGATCTGCTTAAACCCGGTACCTTTGGGTATGCAGACGACAGCACTGTTGCTGAAAGATACGTGTCCGACGCACGAGCTGGTGGGTCGCAGATTCGGTCTCTCCGGGAGGCAATGGTTGAGCGCTTGAACGTGTCCCTACAGGCTGTCTCTGATTGGGGCGATGCCAATCTGGTCAAGTTCAATGCTGCTAAGACCCAAGCGTGTCTATTTTCCGCCAAAAGGAGCCAATTCCGCCCAGCTCCATCTTTCCGCGGTGAAACCGTGCCGATAACCGACCATCTTGAGCTTCTTGGGGTTACATTAACATCTACTCTCAATTTTGGCCCTTACATAGAGGCAAAAGCTCAAGTGGCTGCAAAGAAGTTGGGGATTCTGGCTAAGGTGAGACGGTACTTCACGCCGGAACAGCTGCTCAAACTCTATCAAGCGCAAGTTCGATCGTGTATGGAATACTGCTCTCATCTTTGGGATGGGTCTGCCAGATACCAGCTTGATGCCCTTGAGTCAATTGAGAAACGAGCCAAGAGGATCATCGGCAATGAGAGGCTCGTCGCGTCGAAGCTCCAAAGTCTTGAACATCGACGACGAGTTGCTAGCCTGTCGGTCTTTTACCGGTTGCATTTTGGGGAATGTGCGACGGAATTGCATAATTTAATTCCGCCAAGCCCGTTCCATCATCGGACCACAAGACGAACGGCGATGCGCCACCGGTATATGGTGGACATCCCACCCATACGCACAAAACGTTTTGGGAAAACATTCATAGTGCGTACAGCTAAGGAGTGGAATTCCCTGCCGGAGTCTGTGTTTCCTGATAGCTACAACCTGGGAGTCTTTAAATCAAGAGTGAATAGGTTATTTCTAGGCAAGCGTGCTCCATCTTCGACCACATCCTCGCTTACCATCAGGTGAGATAGTGGTCAAACGCGTGCCTATCAATAGTAAAAAAAAAAAAAAAAAAAAAAAAAAAAAAACTTTCGTCGAGATAAATCGAAATTGCTGTACTGGCTATATACATGCGAGCAGCGGCCGGCAACAGTTGTATGAAAATCCATATCTGTCGTGTTTAGCGGCCAAATAAATTACATAGTAAACTGATATCTGTCATGTAATTTAAAAATGAAACGACCTTTTACTCCAAGACATGGCAATTAAGGAGGTAACTTACCTAAGGTTTTATTTAAATTTCGAACTGGCTTGCAAATAGGAAGCTGTTTATTAAAAAAAAAACAAATGAACATTTTTAAGTATTCATTTGTTTTACGCGGGAAAAAATATTGTTGTTCGTTGTTCGTCATTGATTTTGAATGTAATTGTATTGTAATTTTCGCGCATTATTTGGGAAAAGTACTATACACGTACAAGTCTTGGCCACAACTAGGCATTGATGGACTTCGTCTGACTTTACACGTTCATCCGTCAATGGCTCTTTTGCTGACCACCACAGTAATGTCCTATTAGTTTTGGATAGCCCACTTTTTTTTTACTATTGATAGGCACGCGCTTGACCACCATCTCACCTGATGGTAAGCGATGATGTGGTCGAAGATGGAGCACGCTTGCCTAGAAGTACCCTATTCACTCTTGACTTAAAGACTCCCAGGTTGAAGCAATCGGGAAACACAGACTCCGGCAGGGAATTCCACTCCTTAGCTGTACGCATTATGAATGTGTTCCCAAAACATTTTTTGCGCGTGGGTGGGATGTCCACCATGTACCGGTGGTGCATCGCCGTTCGTCTTGTGGTCCGATGATGGAACGGGCCTGGCGGAATTAAATTATGCAATTCCGTCGCACATTCCCCGAAATGCAACCGTTAGAAAACCGACAAGCTAGCAACTCGTCGTCGATGCTCAAGACTTTGGAGCTTCGTCGCGACGAGCCTCTCATTGCCAATGATCCTTTTGGCTCTGCCCCAAGGGCATCAAGCTGGTATCTGGCAGATTCGTCCCAAAGATGAGAGCAGTATTCCATACACGATCGAACTTGCGCTTGATAGAGTTTGAGCAGCTGTTCCGGCGTGAAGTACCGTCTCACCTTAGCTAGGATCCCCAACTTCCTTGCAGCCACTTGAGCTCTTGCCTCTGGATGTTAATGTAACCCCAAGAAGCTCAAGTTGGTCGGTTATCGGCACGGTTGCACCTCGGAAAGATGGAGCTGGGTAGAATTGGCTCCTTTTGGCGGAAAATAGACACGCTTGGGTCTTAGCAGCATTGAACTTGACCAGATTGGCATCACCTCATTCAGAGGCAGCCTGTCTCAGCAACAGTTCTGTCGTCGGCATACCCAAAGGTACCGGGTTTAAGCAGATCATTAATATGTAACAAGAACAGTGTTGCCGAAAGTACCGACCCCTGAGGAATCCCGGCAATGGTTGGAATGCAAGGCTGGTTAATATCCAGCAGTCCAGACGAGCAGCCATCTATGACCACTCGGATAGACCGATTCCTCAGGAAATCTGCGATCCAATCACACAAACCGGCGGGCAGACCGAAGGAAGGAAGCTTACAATTTTTTTGTTTGTTTTTACTATTGATAGGCACGCGCTTGACCACCATCTCACCTGATGGTAAGCGATGATGTGGTCGAAGATGGAGCACGTTAGCTTGCTTCCAAGCCTTCGGCACTTTTCCAGTCTCAAACGAAAGGCGAAATAGGCGTGTCAAGATCGGAGATAACTCAGGCGCACAAGTCTTCAGAACAATTGCCGGTATCCCGTCGGGACCACTAGCCTTGTTCACGTCTAGGTTACGCAGTACCCTACGGACGTCCTTCTGATGAATGCGAATTCAGACATGCTCGACTCGCGCCACCAGGACCCAGACGCGAAGATTCCGCAAATAAGGAAGTAAACAAGTTCGCTTTCTCCTCAGCGGAGTGGGCCAGCGTCCCGTCGGGTCTCAGCAGTGGTGGTAGTGAGGGGCGGCAGAAGTTCGATTCGACCGACTTAGCCAGGGACCAAAAAGCCTTACTACCTGCTGGGTATGAAGCAAGTTTGTTCCGTCATACCGTGCCTTCCGCAACACCTTCTTGCAGGATTTGGCAGCCCTGTTGAAGGCTCTCTTCTTCTGAATCATGTCATTTGCTTTACGCGTACGAGCGTCGACCCATGCCATTTATCGAGGAAGGCTATATAACAACACGTTAAAACGCTAAAACTTTCGCTCCTATTGGTATAGGAGCGAAAGTTCAAAGAACAATGTGACGTAGACAAACAAAATAGCGCGGGTCAGCTAGTGGGACCCTTGGTATTGGTACACACCTGGTGGATGAAGACCTCGGTGATGTCCTCGTCGTGGTGCGGCGCAGGCACAGGCGCGCCGCCCGCGTTACCGTTCTCCGCCGCGCCTTCCACAGGCTGGTGGCCTTGACGCTGTGCAAACAAACCAATTATGCGTTACTCTTGTTATCATAATAAATCTATATAACTAACAAATTCCTATACTCGTACTTTCCCACGGGAATGTCGAGTCCGCTCTCTTGACTACACTACCCTAAAAGCTACTGCGATGATACCCTGGTACAGACACTCCCGTCTATACTATCCAGGGCTACCGATCGATACCCTGATACAGTCAGCTTGTGGCAGCCAAGCGTTCATGGCGATGTTGCTTTAAATATTTTTAAACCGGTTACAATGATAATTATAACCGGTTTAGAAATCATTATCAAGAGGCTATTCTTGTGTTAAAATAATATTAATATTCAATCCTTACCGCAAGCTATCCATGAATGCAGCATTAAAATAGTACAATATTATATTTTGTTTTTAATTAAAAGATAGATGATTAAAAAATTAATGATAGAATGGCGAGTTTAGTGACTAACTTGTATTGAAATCAAAATCCATATAAATTCAACAAAATACTTAAATAAATAGGGATGTATATGATATTTAGTCCGTCAGTTAGGTTATCGAAAAATATTGGACACATATTTTATGCTTTCTCATATAAATAAAATTGACGAAGATAAAACGCATCATACATCAAGAGTGGGTGTTTGTGACGTCCCACGAAGATAAAACGCATCATACATCAAGAGTGGGTGTTTGTGACGTCCCACGAAGATAAAACGCATCATACATCAAGAGTGGGTATTTGTGACGTCCCACGAAGATAAAACGCATCATACATCAAGAGTGGGTGTTTGTGACGTCCCACGAAGATAAAACGCATCATACATCAACAGTGGGTGTTTGTGACGTCCCACGAAGATAAAACGCATCATACATCAACAGTGGGTGTTTGTGACGTCCCACGAAGATAAAACGCATCATACATCAAGAGTGGGTGTTTGTGACGTCCCACGAAGATAAAACGCATCATACATCAAGAGTGGGTGTTTGTGACGTCCCACGAAGATAAAACGCATCATACATCAAGAGTGGGTGTTTGTGACGTCCCACGAAGATAAAACGCATCATACATCAAGAGTGGGTGTTTGTGACGTCCCACGAAGATAAAACGCATCATACATCAACAGTGGGTGTTTGTGACGTCCCACGAAGATAAAACGCATCATACATCAACAGTGGGTGTTTGTGACGTCCCACGAAGATAAAACGCATCATACATCAAGAGTGGGTGTTTGTGACGTCCCACGAAGATAAAACGCATCATACATCAAGAGTGGGTGTTTGTGACGTCCCACGAAGATAAAACGCATCATACATCAAGAGTGGGTGTTTGTGACGTCCCACGAAGATAAAACGCATCATACATCAACAGTGGGTGTTTGTGACGTCCCACGAAGATAAAACGCATCATACATCAAGAGTGGGTGTTTGTGACGTCCCACGAAGATAAAACGCATCATACATCAAGAGTGGGTGTTTGTGACGTCCCACGAAGATAAAACGCATCATACATCAAGAGTGGGTGTTTGTGACGTCCCACGAAGATAAAACGCATCATACATCAAGAGTGGGTGTTTGTGACGTCCCACGAAGATAAAACGCATCATACATCAACAGTGGGTGTTTGTGACGGCCCACGAAGATAAAACGCATCATACATCAACAGTGGGTGTTTGTGACGTCCCACGAAGATAAAACGCATCATACATCAAGAGTGGGTGTTTGTGACGTCCCACGAAGATAAAACGCATCATACATCAAGAGTGGGTGTTTGTGACGTCCCACGAAGATAAAACGCATCATACATCATGAGTGGGTGTTTGTGACGTCCCACGAAGATAAAACGCATCATACATCAACAGTGGGTGTTTGTGACGTCCCACGAAGATAAAACGCATCATACATCAACAGTGGGTGTTTGTGACGTCCCTTTCTGATAACAATAAGGTATTTTACTAAAAAAATCTAATTAGTCCGTCTGATAGATTTAAAAAAAATATTCGACACGTATTTTTTCTTTTTTTCACGTAAACAAAAAATAAAGGAGATACAGCGAGTTGAAGACACGCGTGACGTCATCTGGCTTGGTATATTTGGTACATTTTTACAGCACATCACACGAGTTTTCAACGCACTCATCATCTGCCTAGCCTTTTCCCAACTATATCGGGGTCGACTTCCAGTCAAGCTGGATTTAGCTGAATACTAGTATTTTACGTGGAGCGGCTGCCTACCAGACCTCCACAACCCATTATCTGGGTAACACGGTGCTTCATGGCATGACGAGTCAGATTTACTGGCTTCTGACAATCCGTAACGACTGCCAAAGATCTACAAATGACAGCCGGGACCAACGGCTTAACGTGCGCACCGAGACAAGGAGGAAACTCGCTATGTTAAGATGGTCACCCATCCACAGACCGACCTCGGCAAGCGTTGCTTAACCTTGAAGATCGACCCGTGCGGCTGTTATTATCTAGCCACGAGCTCTTATTTTCAACGCACTGTATCATCTTAATTTTTTTTACGAGAAAAAAAAAAGCAAAATTTTTTGTCCAATATTGTTTTTATTTTTAGTTGGGAAAAGGCTAGGCAGATGATGATTTTTTTAGTGCACATTCCGATCGTTAGTGACAGCAGTATAATAATAATAGTTAGTACTTACAGCCCTCTGCTTCTGTTCCTGCATGATGAAGTACGGCTTGCCGAACAGCATCACGGGCACGCACATCAGCGCGAAGATCACGAAGAACTGCACAACAGATAAACAAACATTTTAACTTACCACTACTAAGAAAGAATAAAGAAAGAAAGAAATGTTTATTGCCAATACTACAGTCCTAATATTATGAATAAAATGAATTATTTATTTGCTAGAACGCAGGTATACAAATGAGCCCCACCGAGTGTGTCCCCACGTTGCCGTCGTGGTGGGGCTTGTGTGTCTCAGTGATCTTGGAGCTCTGCCGGTAGAGTTACTCATGCCGGAAAGGTTCAAGTGAGAGACCACACAAAGAGGGACACGAGAAGGGCACACCGTTCGGAGACTTGAGCAATGTTCGGGTTTTCGGACGGTGTGCGTTTCATAGGAAGGAATCTTGCTCACTGTTCTCTGGTACGCGTCTGCTCATCAGACGTGACTGTGAGGGCAGTGAGCAAGCAAGAAAAGGGAGGGGAAGATAGGGACCACACCCTTTAAAAGGAACAAAAACAAAATGAAAAAGAAGACACACGGAAAAGCATTACCCCAGGGCGGTACCAGCTGCTCAGCAGCTGGAGAATCCGCCACGTCTCCTTCGGAGGCGTCATGCCCCTCGTATTCTGGGGGGGGCAACGGTTGTCTTGAACCGCTTGCCAGTGGCAACAAGAGCCGAGGAGGCTCCCGATCCGCAACGTCCTTTAAGGAGATGATCGGCTTTAATTTTAGTAAACCCGACAAGATGTCGGGCCAACGTTGTGCGGAGGCTCCCTCCAATCATTGGAGGAAGGGCTCGCTCGAGCGTCAAGGAGATGCGGGGTCAGACTCTGACTCTGCGTCTGGCATCAGCTCGGCGAGCTCTGGACACGAGGGAGCCGAGGTTGCTTCGGAGAACTCCAAGTTCTTCCGTAAGCGGCCCAGGCCGGAGGATGACCAGGGGTCGTCTTCCAACAGAGAGGCGGTCTCAGCCCGTAAGATCCCCACTAGTGCACGGGGCAGAGGCCGAGACGGAGGCAAAGGGAGGGGGCTTGCATCCCAGGAGGCTACACAGCGAGCTGCAAAGCTTGCCGAGGAGGGGCGATACCCCGGAGCGAACAGTCGCAGAGCCTCTATCTCGGGGTCTTCTGGCAGTGAGCTAGACGCTGCTGGCGGCTCCAATAAGGCCAGATTTGTACAGATCGTGGAGGCGGCCGTCCGCGATGTGGCCTTGAAGAGGAAGCAAGCCACTAAAAACAAGGCCATAAGCGCGGCGGCGGCCTCCATTTTGGCGGCAGCGGAGGCCAACTTCCGCGGGCCCCAATTGGACGAAATGTCCAAGTTGCGGGCGGAGGTTACCCGCCTGGCGACCGCCACGGAGCTTCTCCAAAAGGAGAACGAAAAACTCCGAGCAGACTTGGCCAGGCTCCAAGGAGACGGCTCCAAGGAGGCACCTCAAGAGGGGCGCAAGCGCGGGAAAAGCCAGCCCGTGCCTGTGGAGGAGCAGGTTTTGAACCTAGTGCGGCAGGAGATGGCCGCCTTCGCAGCACGGTTCTCTGTACTGGAGGGCATCGTCCTGCGCCCCCCCCTGGCGGCGAGCCAAAAGGCATCGGGCCAGCAGAAGGCAGCCTCGTATGCAGCCACCGTGGCTGCCAAACCGGGGTCATCCGGTCAGGCCAACCGAGGGGCTAGGCCGGCAACGACCAAGCCAAAGACAGGTAGGGTGGCTGCACAGGCAGCGCGAGCTCCAGCACCAGCTGTGCAACAGGTGTCCCCGTCTTCAAACTCTCCTGCGGCCGAAGCTGGATGGCAAGTAGTCGGAGAGAGGAAGAAGGCGAGAAAAGTAAACAGGGCGACCAAGAAACGCGAGAGGAGACGGCGGCAAAAAGAACGAAGTGTCGCAGCCAGGCTCCGTGCCCCTAAGACCGCAGCTGTAGTGATCACACTACAGCCGGACGCGGAGAAGAGGGGCGTGACGTACAGTCAAGTGCTCATAAAGGCAAAGGAGGCGGTGAACCTTCAGGAGCTCGGCATTACTGGGGGCCTCCGACACAGGATTACCATGACTGGGGCCCGGATGTTGGAGATCCCCGGTGCAGCCAGTGGCCCGACCGCTGACGCTCTGGCTGAAAGGCTTAGAGCGTCCTTAAATGCGGACGAGGTCCGAGTGTCCAGGCCTACCAAGTGCGTTGATATGCGCATTATAGGCCTGGACGACTCCGTCACGGAGGAGGAAGTGGTGGCCGCCGTCGTCAGGACTGGAGGGTGCTCTGCCGAGCAGGTGAAGGCAGGCACCATACATCCTGACCGCACGGGCATGCGAACCGTTGTGGTGAGCTGTCCCGTGACGGCGGCCAAGAAAATATCGGAGGGCCGAAGACTCCTGGTGGGCTGGGTATCTGCGCAGGTCAAACTGCTGGAACCCAGACCTCTGAGGTGCTTCCGCTGCCAAGTGGGCAACCATGTGGGAGTCCAGTGCACCTCGGAGGTGGACCGCAGCGATCTTTGTTTTCGCTGTGGTCAGCCCGGACACAAGGCCGGCTCGTGTAACGCCAAGCCGCACTGCGTTGTATGTGCGGCAGCTGGCAAGCCGGCCGATCACTGGGTTGGGGGCAAAGCCTGCGTCCCACCCGCCAAAGCCGGGGGCAAAAAGAAGCCCTCCACCACCGCCGTCCCTGCCGCCGCCGCCGTCCCTGCCGCCACCGCCGCCACTGCAGTCGCCGCTGCCGCGACCACCACCGCCGTCACTGCCACCGAATTCGCTTCGGTTGTCGCGAGTGAGTCACACTCACAAGGGACTCAGGAGGAAGCAGAAATGGAGTGCCAATAACGGCTCCATTACGCTTCCTTCAGGCGAACATCAACCACTGCGCCGCCGCTCAAGACCTGTTGGTCCAGAGCATGGCACAGTGGTTGATTAACATCGCTGTGGTCGCTGAGCCCTACTTTGTCCCGCCCAGGGATGACTGGGTGGAGGACCTGAACGGCTCAGTGGCCCTAATTTCGTCGGCCGCTGCAGGTACCCCATCCCTCGAAAGCGTCAGGAGAGGACAGGGGTGCGTAGCAGCACGGTTCGGGGAGATTGTCGTGGTAGGAGTGTACTTCTCCCCGAACCGAACTCTCGCTGAGTTCCAAAACTCCCTTACGGAGTTGGGCGTCGTCGTCGCCGGGTGTCGTTCCCTCCCCGTACTCGTTCTCGGGGACTTCAATGCCAAGCACTTGGCTTGGGGTTCCCGTTATACGGATACGCGGGGCAGGATGGTGGAGGACTGGGCTCTGGAGGCAGGCCTGGTCGTCCTAAACCGGGGTTCTGTCCCCACGTGTGTGCGGATGCAGGGGGAGTCGGTGGTGGACATTTCGTTCGCCAGCCCTGCTCTGTCACCGCGTGTCATTGACTGGCGCGTATTAGAGGAGGTGGAGACCTATTCCGATCACCGGTATATCCGGTTTGACGTCTCCACCCAGACCTCAACCGCGCCAGTCCGGCAGGCCTCGACTGGTCCGCGGTGGGCGCTGAAGCAGCTGGACCGGGAGCTCCTCCTGGAAGCTTCGATTGTGCAGGCCTGGGTGTCACCTCCGGATAGGCCTGCTGACATCAACGACGAAGCGGAGTGGTTCCGGGAGGCCATGTCCGATATTTGTGATGTGGCAATGCCCCGGGTTAAGCAAGGACGCGCCCGCCGCCAGGTGTACTGGTGGTCGCAAGAGCTGGCGACGCTGCGTCAGGCATGCGTTGCCGCACGGCGCCGGTACACCAGGCACCGCAGGCTCCGCATCCACCCTCCAGATGCGCAGGTCAGAGAGGCGGAGCTATACGAGGAGTACAAAGTGGCGAAGGCCGCCCTCAAAGCAGGGATCCTGCAGGCCAAGGATCTGGCTCGCAAGGAGATGCTGGAGTCTCTGAACGGGGACCCGTGGGGTAGACCCTACAAAATGGTGCGGAATAAGCTCCGCACCTGGGCCCCCCCCTTGACGCAGAGTCTCCGGCCTCAGCTGGTGGAGGACGTGGTGAGCGCTTTATTCCCCTCGCGAGAGGAGCATACTCCCCCGCCTATGGCTCCGCCACCTGCGGTGCCCGATGCGGACTGCACCGATGACGACGATGACGATGCCCCTGAGGTGACTGAGGTAGACCTGAGAGTGGCGGTTAATAGGCTGAAGGCCAAAAATACCGCCCCAGGACCCGACGGCTTACCTGGGAAAGCTTGGGTCCTGGCCTTGGAGGCTAAGCGCATGCTTGGAGAGGGGCCAGTTCCCACTTCGTTGGAAGACGGGGAAACTGGTCCTCATTAAGAAGCCGGGGCGCCCCGCGGACTCTCCGTCCGCATACCGGCCCATCGTGCTGCTCGATGAGGTGGGCAAGCTCTTTGAAAGAGTAATTGCAAACCGCCTCTTCGAGCACCTAGTGAGGGTGGGGCCGGATCTGGCGGAAAACCAGTTCGGTTTCCGCACGGGACGCTCGACGGTGGACGCCATCATGCGCGTGAGAGCCCTCTCGACGGGGGACGCGGTTTCCCGGGGCGGGGTCGTCTTGGCTGTGTCTCTAGACATCGCCAATGCCTTTAACACCCTGCCTTGGAGTTGCATCAGGGAGGCACTTCGGTATCACCGGGTGCCGAATTACCTCCGTCGCGTAGTTGAGGATTACTTGACGGACAGAGCCGTCATCTACCCCGGTCACCTGGGAGAGTGGAACCGGCGAGAGATGTCGTGCGGTGTTCCACAGGGTTCCGTTCTGGGGCCGCTTCTGTGGGACATCGGCTACGATTGGGTGCTGCGCGCCGACCTCCCTGGCGGCGTCAACGTTGTCTGCTATGCTGACGATACGCTGGTCCTGGCGCAGGGGAGGTCGCACCAGGCGGCGACCGACGCTATGACACGCGGGGTTGCGATAGTCGTTGAGAGGATCCGGCAGTTGGGTCTCGAGGTGGCCTTGCACAAGTCCGAAGCCATGTGCTTCCATGGTTCTCGGAACAGGCCACCATCGGGATCTCAAATAACGGTGGGAGGGGTTCACATTGGCGTCGGGTCGACGATGACGTATCTAGGTCTCGTCCTTGACAGCCGATGGAACTTCGTCGAACACTTCCGACGTTTGGCTCCCAGACTGGGACGAGCCGGGGCTGCCTTCAAGCGGCTTCTGCCCAATCTAGGGGGTCCAAATGCCTCCTGCCGGAAGCTTTACGCGGGGGTCGTGCGGTCCATGGCCCTTTATGGGGCGCCAGTATGGGCGCCTACTTTGAGGAAGCGACCTGCCCGTTACCTCAACGCGTCTCAGAGGGTCATGGCCATCCGGCTGGCCCGGGGATACCGCACGGTCTCTGGCGAGGCGGCGAGCCTCCTTGCCGGACTGCCGCCATGGGATCTGGAGGCGAGAGCCCTCGCGAACATTTACGAGTGGCGCGTGGAGGCGCAACGCCGGGGCGAGACACCTCTGCCGCGGCAAATCGCAGCAAGGCGGACGGAGCTCCGGCAGGACCTCATGGCGGTATGGAGACAGCGACTGTCGCAACCTAGCGCTGGGCACGCAACAATCCAGGCGATAAGTCCCCTCTTTGAGGAGTGGCTGGAGCGGCGCCACGGCGTCCTCACCTTCCGCCTGACACAGGTACTCACCGGACACGGTTGTTTCGGGAGATACCTGTTTCGGATTCGGCAGGAGGACGCGCCCGGGTGTCATCACTGCGAGGATCGCCCGGAGGACACGGTGGAGCATACGGTGGAGGTCTGCCCTGCTTGGGCGGAGCACCGCCGGGTCCTCGTCGAGGCGATCGGCGGCGGCGACCTCTCGCGACCGGCCTTGGTTCAATCTTTGGTCCGGAGCGAGGAGGCATGGGAAGCGATCACCTCCTTCTGCGAAGCAGTAATGCTAGCAAAGGAGGAGGCCGAACGTGTGAGAGAGAGGGAAACCTCACACCCCAGTCGCCACAACAGAAGAAGACGCCCCGGGCGTTGGGAGTCGCAGGACGATTCCCGGCCGCCGTAGGCGCGGGCCTGAGGACGGCGAGCACTGGGTGGCTCGCCGTCTGATCAGAACTAGGCCCGGGTCGGCAGCGCGCTGCGATCCCAGCGCGCCTCAAAGAGATGTCAGCGTGGAAGACGGGGCCCGCTAGGGCAGGTGCCTGCTGGGGCTGCGGAATCCGTTCGAAAGAGGTGCCGTAGCCTTGGAACAGAAAGGGCACCAGGAGGAACACGGATGGGTTTTAGTCAGTAAGAGTCTGACACTCCCTCTTGCTTCACCCAGAGCGGGAGGAGTCATTTGATGATTTCCCATCCTTAAAAAAAAAAAAAAAAAAAAAAAAAAAAAAAAGGTATACAAATGAGGGCGTGAAGAATTCACGTCGAGCTATATGTTCTGGCCAAGATTTAACATGCAAAATTTAAATTGATGGAACAAAGAAGATTTCTTATAAAATAATGTTTCTCAGTGTGGCAAAGAGAGCGGGCTTAGCTAATGTTGAGCAGTGTGCAGCGTAGCCACAGCGCTGGTCAATGCTGATTTACAGACCATCCCATTCTCTCATTTTTTTCCCTTCCTATTTCTTAGTACCAAGTTCTATCAAAGGTTTAAGGACAGACTGGCGAACCGCCCGTCTAGGCATTGTACCAGCATCAATGCCGCCACCAGAAAAACCAAAGTAGCAAAATCAACATCTCAACAAAAAGAATTGCAACGCCATCTAACCCGCCAGCAGCGAACTACTTACGAAATCCTGCATCGCGGTATCAAAGTTTACTGTGCGATTTGAACATATACAACAGTCCAAATATCAACTATCGGGCTGTTGCCCACCAGAAACAACAACCGTCTGGTCGGAGGATCCTCACTTTAATGGAGATTTGCGGGACTTTACTCTCTGTTCCGCATCCCTCTAAAGCATGATGTGTGTATGTAAGAAGTACCTTCTGCAAGCCCATCTGCCCCGCGTACATGACGTCATCGCACGGGGGGCGCGGGGGGTCCGTCTTGAACAGCATCATGTTGATGAACGTGATCAGGATGGACGGCGCGCAGTACGCGCTGGTCTTTACGATAGCTGCAAGGGAAAATAGCGTTATGGCAGTTTTGCATTAGCTCGCTTTTGGTCTAACTGGAACCTGACAAACTTTTTTTAATTTTAAATTCTCAATTCTAAAAACTCACTCCTAGTAATCAGTATCTGATTTACTTCTTCGACTTCGACGAGCCATTCATTTACTGTTTTATTTTATTTGTTATGCAGACAAGACGCTGTTAAAAATATTGCTTTTAATCTCAAAAAATGCATGCATCTCACAAGTCCCGCCATATTGAATTGAAGCCATCCAGTACAAACGATATTTTGTGTGACAAGCATTTCTTCTATGCTTGTCACACAACTTAACTTTAAAAGTGTATTACAGTTCGCGTCAGCGTGGCTTGCCCCTCGGAAGTTAGGTTTGAGTGAAGTCCGCGCAGGTGCAATCGCGTAAAAAAGTGTTACGTTCCTAAAATATTTTTTTGTTTATACGTATTATACAATAAACAAGTAACAAAGACTACCAGTATCAATAAAATATCAAAAAGTAACACAACAAACACATACACCACAAGAACACAAATCAAACTGTAAGAAATAACCAAAATAAATCATTAAAAACAATAACAACGTGTAACACTTTTCGCATCCACAGTCGGATTGCATTGAGCAAGCGGGACACGCTTATGCATCGAACGTATACGAGCGAGTGAGATGCCATTACACCCGCGCGTTTGTGCTAATCCACGCATGCGCGAGCTACCCGCGCATGCGCGATTGTATGTTTGTTGTCAAATTGACGTCCTGCGCAGCCGATTGCGGCGTACGACGCGGAGGCAAGCTTGCGTGGCGGGAACTGTACTTCTCTGTTTTTCGACCATTTTTTTTTTCACAAATCGTAATGTTTTTAATATCATCTATCATATTTAGATTTTTCATACTAGTCAAATACTCTAGTGAACGATCACTAGTGAACAGGATTTTACAACAAGGAATGAACTTACAAATTTTGAATGACCTACCTAGTACCTACCTACCCTAATTACAAACCCATATTTATTTTGTTTTAGTTTTTGTTACAGCTACTACCACAAAATTTTCCCTTTACCTTGTTAATTCATATTTTTTTATTTTTCAATAAAGTAGCAGTATTTTCAGTTTCTTGAGTTTTTTTATTCTTATAATGTGGAAATAATGTTCAAATTATTCTGAAAAGTTTTGTTTACATTTATTGTGAAATTATTTTTAAAACTCAAAAAGGAAATATTGCACAATGTGTTTAAAAAAAAATCGAGCTTTATTTTGGCATTTTCTAATATAAAAGAATAGTGAGTATCCTGACGTGCCATCTGCTACACAACTAAACCTTTATAAATTATAATGTGCTTGTACTAGAACCAGCTGAACACTTCATTTTTCGCACCACCTCAAAATAATATTACAAGAAAACTGTTCGTGTCTCAAAAATTCTAATTTCAGTTCTTTGATAGTTAAACATGTTCTTAACATAAAAAGTTTCGAACAAAAAGGGTTTTTTGTTGACCAAGGGGGCTAAAAAGACCACTTCAGGAGTTATTATTAATAACACAACAATCTGTCAAAATTTCATTTCCTTCTTAATCGCTAACGCATTAGGTTCAAGGTTGATTGGGAAAAATAGACAGTGACAGGTAGCGCGATTTGCTTTATGATTCTGCTAAAGAGGCCTTTTTAGCCCCCCAGTGTTACTAAGCGTGCACTCACCAGGGTCATCACTTCCGAAGTACGGCGGCGTGGATCCGTAGTTGGTCCACTTGATGAACATGAGCAGCACCATGTAGAAGAACAACAGCAGCAGGAACAAGATCTGCGGGATGAACTCCACGTAGATGCTGGTGCGGCGCTTGAAGTAGCTGCGGGAGGGGAGTTTCGTTAGTAATGGTTTTTGACCACGGCTTGTGTAGACAATGATCTAAAAGCGAATGTAGGTACAGTTCGCACCACGATTCTTCACCGCTCGGAAGTTAGTGCAATCGCGTAAAAAAGTGTTACATTCCTAGAATAATTTTTGTTTATACGTATTATACTATAAACAAGTAACAAAGACTACCAGTAACAATAAAAATATCAAAAAGTAACACAACAAATACATACACCGAAATAACACAAAAACAGTAAGAAATAACTAAAATAAATGATTAAAAACAATAACAACATGTAACACTTTTCGCATCAACAGTCCTATTGCATTGAGAAAGCGGGACACACTTATACATCGAACGTATACGAGCGAATGAGACGCCAATAAATGCGCCATCTTGGTCCACGCGCATGCGCAGTTCTATGTTTTCTACCAAATTGATATCCTGCGCAATGAATTGCGACGTACTTCGGAGAGAAAAGCTTGCGTCACGGGAACTGTATTGCTGGAATACACGATGCTCTAACCCAGACCATGTTTGGTCAAATCGTGAGCAAACAGTAGTAGGAAACCAACTTCTGCCAGCAGCTTGGTTACCAAGGGAACCTCTCAAAATATATATTTATAGTATACCAACGCCGCTGGAAAATTGTTCCAGCAGTTTTATCGTGGAAACGTTACAAACACACAGATATTCATAGTTATTTTCGCATTATAGACACATTTATACCTATAGGATGTATCCTTAGTATTTATCGGAGGAGTATGGCTCACCCATTACGGCCAGTGGCGGACTATGCCATTCAACTAAACACACACACAGTGTTTAAATCTTTGGGGCGGATCAGACTCATTAATATTACGTTGTTGGCAGCGTCCGCATAGTATTGTTTATTATTGTTTATGTAATTATCCGTCTGTCAGTCTATTTCTATACTGTCCTTAACTGTTTCAATACGTGGCAAATCATCCACCCTCATTCAGAGGTAACGAACTTTAATCATTCACCGGCGGGTTGGCGATAACTTTTTAGGGCTCCTTATTACTAAGCCTCCGCTGTCTGTCCGTCCGTTTATCTGTCAGCGGGCCGTATTTCATGAACAGAAATACCTATTACAGGAGTTGACATTTTCAATGTATTTCTGTTGCCGTTATAACAACAAATAAGCAAAATACAATGGTATGGAACCATATATGTGAGAGACCGACTCGCACTTGGCCGGTTTTTTTATTCACCAACACATGAAAAGTCACATCGCTACTAGACAGGTACTAATAATAACCGCGGCCACACAGAACTACAGAACGCTGAACGCTGCTACGATCCTTACACAATCCTTCCGCTTGTTTGCTGTGTACTACGTACCAGACCTTTATGAAGAAAAGATCTGTGTCTCTCGGCGTTTCTACTCACAACCGCGATCCATCACGATGTATTACAGTTCAAGGGGTTGGCAAGTCTATACTGATATTATAAAGAGGTAAAGTTGAAGGGAATAATCTCTGGATCTACTGAACCGATTTTGAAAATTCTTTCACCAGTAGAAAGTCACGTTATTTGGAGTGCCATATGCTATATATTGACCCGAAAAATACAGCGAAGTGGGCACAGGTCAGCTAGTTCATGTTATAACTATTATAAGTTAAGGAGGGTACTCACATGTGGTTCCAGAGCGACATGCAGACACCGAACAACATGTGGAACACGCCGATGATGATGTTATAAGTTAAGGAGGGTACTCACATGTGGTTCCAGAGCGACATGCACACACCGAACAACATGTGGAACACGCCGATGATGATGTTATAAGTTAAGGAGGGTACTCACATGTGGTTCCAGAGCGACATGCAGACACCGAACAACATGTGGAACACGCCGATGATGATGTTATAAGTTAAGGAGGGTACTCACATGTGGTTCCAGAGCGACATGCAGACACCGAACAACATGTGGAACACGCCGATGATGATGTTATAAGTTAAGGAGGGTACTCACATGTGGTTCCAGAGCGACATGCACACACCGAACAACATGTGGAACACGCCGATGATGATGTTATAAGTTAAGGAGGGTACTCACATGTGGTTCCAGAGCGACATGCACACACCGAACAACATGTGGAACACGCCGATGATGATGTTATAAGTTAAGGAGGGTACTCACATGTGGTTCCAGAGCGACATGCAGACACCGAACAACATGTGGAACACGCCGATGATGATGTTATAAGTTAAGGAGGGTACTCACATGTGGTTCCAGAGCGACATGCACACACCGAACAACATGTGGAACACGCCGATGATGATGTTATAAGTTAAGGAGGGTACTCACATGTGGTTCCAGAGCGACATGCAGACACCGAACAACATGTGGAACACGCCGATGATGATGTTATAAGTTAAGGAGGGTACTCACATGTGGTTCCAGAGCGACATGCACACACCGAACAACATGTGGAACACGCCGATGATGATGGAGATCTTCATCTTGTACGCGTTCATGAAGATGATCTTGTTGGATTCGGCGAGCTGCATAAACATTGTCAATGTTATTAAGTAATTAACGATGAACCCCACTAAGGTTTTAAATAGGTCAAGAGGCTTTTGGATCCTGGACCGCGGATGGTAACCAACGGAACCCTATTACTAAGCCGCCACTGTCCGTCCGTTTGTCTGTCCGTTATAAGTAGGCTGATGAAATTTTCATCGACTGTGTAATTCTATTGCCGCTATAACAATAAACTTTTATGGTATGGAACCCTTCGTGTGTAAGTCCGACTTGCACTTGGCCGGTCTTTTTTAATAATTCATTAAGATGAAAGGCACAATAAAAACCAATTATGCATTCGAATTATGAAACACCTTGTTTATAATGTTTTATCGTAACAAAACAATGTCGCCGTTCCATTCCACGCTGTTCTCGTGTTTCAAACTACGTGAATAAATAATGAATAATATATTTTTTTAATAATTAAGTGTTTATAATTATTTTTATTGATGAATGTGTAGTAGTCATTGGATAGATGAAGTGGGCTGCCGTTGTAAGACGACTATAATTAGGCTAACACTAATAAGTATTCGAAAACAAAATCTCACCTGCCAAACCGGATCAATACCAAACGGATACGGAGTCTGCACATAGTCCAAGGAGTCCGGGTTCAGTTGTAACAGCTTGTTGGTCATGAGAGTGGACTCGTTGTAGTTGTTCCGCCACGACGAGCCGAAGATGTTCAGACTCTTGGAGAAGATGTCGTTGTAGATCAGGCCCGTGTACATGGAGAACAGCCCCATGAGTAGGATGATGTAGCGGCCGCCGAAGAAGATGTTCCAGATCTGTTGCGGATAGAGGTTGTTAGTGATGGTTCAAACTCAAATAATAATCCATTCTCAACGGAGATTATTTAAATGAATTAAAAAAAAGAAAAAAAAAATAAAGATCCCTACGAAATTTGCAATACTAAACCCGCGCGAACGAAGTCGCGGGCGAAGTGCTAGTATCAAATAAGTTTAGGTATGTTTGTTTTGTTTAGGAAACATGTCTGTTTGATCCGGAAATTGGTTTATTAGTTTAGTTCTTAACAGGTTAACATAATATTCGAAATCATGTTTAATATTTAACACTATCCAGTAAAATTAACAGCGTTGTGTAAATCCGCGGTCCATGATTGTTGTGTTGATTTTTTTACGAACATTACGCTATAATACATGGTTTAAATATTTGTAAAATATATCGACTTTTTAGCACTTTTCATGCACAAAAAATGTTCCTAACATTCCAACGTATTATGTAACAAGAATTTTCCACCGAATGTATAAATGATCACACTCACGAGTTTTTATTCTTTTTCTATCACTGCGCCCGCGACTTCGTCCGCGCTGCAATTTTCTTAAAGATCCCAAGTTTTTTCTAGTAATAAATATGGCCTATGTTACTCACGTTCTAAAGGTGTAAAAACTTTTAAAATCGGGCCAGTATTTTTTGAGTATATTCCATTTACAGGCACTTTTGACTTGTCAATGAGTCAGTCAGTCAGAAAGATGAAACTTATTGACCGTTCGAAAGCGTAGATTTCTAATGGGGTATTTTACTAAAAAAATCTAATTAGTCCGTCTGATAGATTTTCAAAAAATATTCGACACGTATTTTTTCTTTTTTCACGTAAACAAAAATAAAGTGGATACAGCGAGTTGAAGACACGCGTGATAATTAGATTTTTTTTGTAAAATACTCTATGGAATAGAACATGCAATAACAGAAATATAGAAACCGATTTCAGTTGCAGTCTCGCAAACAGCATTATGCTGAGCGATGGCCGGGTTGTGCGGCTGTGACGTATACTGCTCCCAACTTGTACAAGTCATTGTTGTTATTTAATTGTAACCGTCATATTTGGCGCAAAATAAAGATTTATTATTATTATAATTTCGTTTATTTATTTTATTTTAAATACAAAAAAAAAAACATTTAAAAATATATAAAAAAATAGTAGCCCACCGGTATCGGGAACAGGGTCCTAGCTACCGGTGGTCAGGGCGCCTGAGAGAGGAACCTCCTAACAATGCGTGCGGTGTCCAAAAGTACTGCTTCCTGGATTAAGTCCTTGATCCAGCTGCCCAACGAGAGCCTAGCCTTATTATTATAACTGTTTAGATTTCTTTTTCATTGACTGTACATCACCCGCGACTTCGTTCGCGCGGGTTTAGTATTGCAATTTTCGTAGAGATCTCTATTTTATTCGTAAATAAATTATATTACTTCCTGATAAATTAGCTTTCTATTGGTGAAAAAATAGTTTAAATCGGTCCAGTAGTTTCAGAGCCCATTCTGTACAAACAAACAATCATTCCTCTTTATCCATGTCAGAGGCCCTTGAGGCGGTTTAGAAACTAATACAAGGCTGTGTGAGGTCGTTAGACCTTACTGCTCACACGATAAGAAGAAGAGTAGCATTTGTCACGATAAGTGCACAATGGGGTATCATTATAACATTCCTAGAATAAACCTACAAATAAAGGCTCCCATTAGAGCACAATCTCTGATGATGATGTGCCTACGAGCGAGCTAGGCTGGCGGACTCACCTCGCTGTCAATCTTCTTGGCCTGCAGCGGCTTCTCCTTGTAGCACATCCAGAAGCCGAACACGGCCAGCAGCGCGCCGTGGCCCAGGTCGCCGAACATCACCGCGAACAGGAACGGGAACGTGATGATCGTGTATGGAGCTGTGGCCAACGAAAATATTATAAAGTATCTGTATGTCGGAAATAAGACAGTCAATAGACGGAGTCTAGGACGTTGTGCTCGACAGAGACCCGAGCGCGCGCGGGCCTATGTATAGCAGTGGACGTCTGCAGGCTGATAGGATGATAATATAGCTCACCAGGGTTGACCTCCCGGTAGGTGGCGACTCCGTACGCGTAGATGAGGTGCTGGAAGGCGGACGTGAACTTGTTGGTGCGGTTGTAGGTGGGAGGGTCCTCCATCGTCTCCATGCGGTTCAGGATGGGAGGCACCGAGCTGCCGCTGCGCTCCTGGGACACGAATCAAACGGTTTTTGGTAACTTTAGATATTGCTAAGTAATTCCATGGAACCAGATTTAAAAAATTAAGTATACATAATTTACTGGACGAACTCGTGGCTAAAGAATAACAGCCGCACGGGTCGCTCTTCAAGGTAAATCAACGCTTGCCAAGGTTAGTCTGTGGATGGGTGACCGTGCCTCGGAAAGCACGTTAAGCCGTTGGTCCCGGCTTTGGCAGTCGTTACGGATTGTCAGAAGCCAGTAAATCTGACTCCAGTCTTGCCACGGTACGTGTTACCCTGTTAATGGGCTGTGGAGGTCTGGTAGGCAGCCGCTCCAAGTAAAATACTGGTATTCAGCTGAATCCGGTTTGACTGGAAGCTGACCCTAATATAGTTGGGAAAAGGCTAGGCAGATGATGATGAAATATAGGTAGTTTACTAAAGTACACTGCAGACTAACCCGTTTTTCACTAAGTGCTTGTTCTTAAATAAATATTTTCAATTTTATTTATTTATTAAAACTTGATGCACTAGTAAAAATACTGTACAAAGGCGGACTTAATGCCTTAGGCATTTTCTACCAGTCGACTTTTCTTTCCTTTTTATAACTTTCAGATCTTTCAAACGTAGTCTGGCAGATGTCCTTGTCTGCATAAGGCCACCAATGTACCCATAGAATTAGATTTGTGAAAGAGTTGTGTAATTAGTTTTCTTTCTTTATCTTTCTAAAAGTGCCTACACCACTACATTATAGATGTATGCAGAAGAGTGTCCTGTAATTCCTATTGAGGATCCTTTGACCAGAGGGGAATAGTGTTCGGTGGGCAACTGCCCGATGCTGATGGTGTGTTGTATACCGGCAAAAAAAAATTGTTACCACCTTCCGTTTTTAACCGACTTTTTCAAAAAGGAGGAGGTTTCTATGTTCGGCTGTATGTATTTTTTTTTTTTGAACTTTCAATGTATTTTTTATGGTATAAAATAAAGAGTATTTCTGTTTTACTCTGTGACAGGACTTAATTAATGTCCATAGAATTACTGATTCATACGGACCACAGTTGTCAAGTCCGCATCATTCGGCTTATAAACGAATGGTATTGACCTTGCTTTCTTCTCTTCAAATAATGTTGATGTTGTGAGATACCTACTGACTCATGATTATGGTTGTTTGACTCACGTAAGGATTATCTTAAGCCGTCACAATTCATCATGACGTAACTGATATTCAAGAATTTAACAGTGAGTAGCATTTAGACCCAGATGACTGGTATCACTGGGAGAGTCATCCGAGTGTTAATAAATAAATTCACTATCAATTTCGTCAGTCTCCTTCTTTCTTTCTTTATTTGGAGTCGGCGCAGAGTCTTCTTCCGAACATCTCTGTAGTATAGTATTATTAAATCCTTGTATACGTCGTAGCCATATATCACAGAACAGGCTTGTCCATAGAAAAAATATAATTAGTCCGTCAGTTAGATCATCAAAAAATATTTGACCCGTTTTTTTTTCTTTTGTTACGTAAACCAAAATTAACGAAGATACGACGCTTTTAAAATTCTCAATACGTCACGCCATGGTATATTTTATTAGTGCGTTCTGACGTCATAAGCTCCTATTCCCGGGTTTTGATGCGTTTTATCAAAAACAAACAAAAAATACGTGTCCATATTTTTCAATGCTCTAACTGGCGGACTAAATATATTTGCAATATATTGATGGTGGAAACTAGCCTATTGGCTACTTCATGAAATGGACAATTTTACTATATGGCTACTACCTATCTCCATTGTCCGTTACATCTACCTACAGTTGGTGTGACTACAGCCAGAAACATCCATAAACTAAAAAAAAAAAAAAAAAAAACTTCTTCAGAACTCACCGTCCCCCTCCTCAAAGCGAGCTGAATAGTCTCCATATCCAGTGCTGGCACCCAGCATTCAGCAATCAGACACTTCTGCGTGACGTCCAGGTTGAACAGGTTCAGCGTGTGGTAGATAGCCTTGATCTTGCGCACCTTCACGAACCAGTTCTTGATGTTCTTGGCTGCGGCCACCAGGACGCGGTGACGGTGGTCTTGCGTCTGGCCTAATACCTGGAGGAAGATGGGTGGAATTAGTCACGAAGACATACACCTCAAGTACCGTTTTAGAAATACTATGTGAACAGTTAAGGAGCGGAAGCCCCTACCGGAATCTGACTTCCAGTAGCTAACCAGGGAGTTTTAATATTTAATGAATATGCTACTTTTAGACAAGCGTGCAGCTTTGGGTGGTCTATGAATTTATCATTTTTGGCCAGGTATAATAGTCTCAGGTGCTTGAAATCTTCAAGCAAGCAAAGCAAACATAATTTTTGGAGACATTTTAATAGAAACCGACTAATTCGTTCACATATTTGAATTGCCATAAACCTTTGACAAGGACTTCTGTTACTGAATGACTACCTACACTGTTTTCGTGAGATATGCCACAGATGGTTGGCACCGTTTTTCTATTTGGCATTTTTAAATAGAATTCAAGAGCGTATAATTATGGAACTGACCTGAAATCTAATTTTTAGATATCCTTGACTCAAAACACAAGACACACATTGCGTAACATATAATGATGACTTGATGACACCCTGCAGATTAAGATAACGACTTATTTAATCATTATTGCTCGGCGGGTGATCATCTCGTTAATGACACTTCATAAAAAACAGCTGAGGAGTTTCTTGTGAGATATCTTATGTCGACATTTCAACCCAGAAATTCATTGAACTTCGTCCACTTTTATCAAAATTATCACTACATAAGTACATCTTTACTAATATATAAAGCTGAAGAGTTTGTTTGTTTGCTTGAACGCGCTAATCTCAGGAACTACTGGTCCGATTTGAAAAAATATTTCAGTGTTAGATAGCCCATTTATCGAGCTATATGCTAATACTAACAGGAGCGGAGCAGTAATGAAAATTGTGACGCAGACGATGTTGCGCGGGTCAACTAGTATTATAAAAAAACAAAGTCCTTCGCCGGGTCTATTTGTCTGTCTGTCTGTTCGTGAACTCTGTACTACTGGACCGATTTTCATGCTGTTTACACCAATGGGTAAGAGTGGTTCTCGAGGAAGGTATTAAGAAAATTGCAGCGCGGACAAAGTCACGGGCGAAGTGTTAGTTTTATGATATAACTAGCTGACCTGCGCGGCTTCGCTCCCGTCAACTGACTACCGTACCTACCTACCTCCTTACCTCCCTACCTACCCAACCTACTTCCCTACCTACCTACCCTATCTACCTAACTACTTACTGTTTTTTTTTTTAATATTTCAATACTTATTATGCTATTCCGGACAAAGACTAATCCAAAAACACAAACATCATGAAAATCGGTCCAGCCGTTCTTGAGTTATAAGTGTTCGAACAAACCCGACTTTGTTTTATATAATTATTAAGATAAACAAAAAAAAATATTATTTTAAAATAATACATTAAAATCTCGTGTTTGTTATCGAACTCCTCCGAACCGGCTAGACCAATTCTTATGACAATTTTTTTGTGTGTATTTGGTAGGTCTGAGAATAGGTCGCAGACATTTTTTATTTATATGGCAAAACAAGGTTTGCTGGGACATCTAGTAAGATTTACAAAATATTATATTTTAAATGGAGTATGGTATCTCTCTATAACTATGTTCAATAAATGTTGTATAATTAACAAAAATACGTAATCGTCACCTTCGCTCAGACCGGTTTAGAAGCGACCTCTAAAATGTTCCATGATATTGTTGTTGATAGCGGACGTAGACAGCTCGTATAATATTTAATACAGGCCTAAAATGGATACCGATACACACTCATAGAACCATATTATAGAGGTAGAATAGATAGAGAAAATAACAATAGTAAAAATAGTTTATTTCGGACTACGGTGATCCATATTTTGTTAGTATTTATACAGATTTCATTCTAATGTTAGTAAAACATTGATATAAAAATTGTATGATTAAAACAAATTATGACCAGGCAGGAAAATGTTTCCTACCTAATCAACCTCCTTACAACATGCCTAATATTTGGCGTATAGCTCTCCATTTTGCACTTATCGTGATAAATCCTACTTGATCCCACTAAATATCTGATTTATTTTATCTAAACTAATATTATAAAGAGGAAAGATTTGATTTTTTTTGTTTGATACTATTCTCGAACTCAAAAATTACTGAACCGATTTCAAAAATTTTCAATATAGAATGCTACATTATCCCTGAGTAACATAGGTTATATATTACAGGAAAATATTAGGGATCCGTAAGAAAATTGCAGCGCGGACGTAGTCGCGGGCAATAGCTAGTTGATGGTTACTGGTATCAAGTAAGTTGGTATTTATTTCCCAGTATATGGTCCATCTCTAACTACTATTATAAATCTGAATGTTTTGATTAATGTTTGTGACTCTATCACTCCTAAACGGCTGAACGGATCTGGATGTTTGGCACAGAGGCAAATTTTATAGTCTTTATAGTTATTCCATACTATAATTTACATTTATAACATAGGCTAATTTTTATCTTTCTTTTTATTTTAGATGCTATGTTATTTAAAAGAAATAAATGTTTATGATTGAGCCTGTCAATCGGTACAGTAAAATTATAGTTTTTTTTTATTTATTTCACATTTAGTGGGTTCGATTCTCAGTTCAGACAGATGATTATTATTTAAAACTTTAAATGCAGTTCATATTGCTTTTAAAATTAAAATAAAGTCTTCATTCAGTATTTTTTTCTATCTACAGTATTTAAGGCAATTCCCCTTCATTTGGCAGTCTTGGGACACCACAACGTGTAACAGAATAAACGCTATACCCCTTAAGGGGTCATTGTACTCATCATTATGAACAACTATTACTATGGGACCAACGCCGAAATCGCGAAAAAATATATCTGTTCAGTACATTTTGTCGAGTTAGTCAAAGTCAAAGTTTATTCCAATTAGGCCATTAAACGGCACTTTTGAACGTCATTCACATTTTAAATACATATATAGTATAAAAATTCTGAAGTGACTACTGTCACTGTGTTATGAGCACATAAATGGAGTAGTCGATTGTTTTTGCGCTATTTCAGTCCTGGGGTCCATGGTCATGATCGCTATGAAGTGCCATTGCGATCATGATTAAACTGTGAAAAAGGGATAGTGTTTTGCGTCTTGTATAACTCCGTCCCCCTCCCACACCGTTATCATGATCGTTTTAAGATGTCAAAGTACCCCTTCAGATGTATTGAGTTTATTCTGTTTCACGTTGTATATGCCTTGTTGCATTAAGTCCGCCTCTGTACCACTATTGTACATGAAGTTTATATAAATAAATATCCCTTGTTAGAGATGATTTCCGACATACTGGCAGGCGAAGCCGCTGGCAGAAGTAGTAAAGATTGTATTCCTATAAAACTGATCATAATAACGAAACTTTCCGATCTTTATCAGTTTGCCGTAGCTACGACTCCCGCCAAAACTTATCTAAATGGGCCGGCAATCTACCACCGTCCATAGATGGCGTCGATAATATAAACGTCAACGTTACAGCTTTATTACAATGGCGAAGGTTATGCTGAACCTCAGTTATGACAACATGCGATAAACATACTAAAGTTCCCATATTTGTTGGCCAATATACGCATACTTAAGCATTGCTTATTTGATAGGAATCTAACTGGACATCGCGAATTAATTCTCTCAGTTCTTCATTTCGGGTCTGGCATCTAGGGTTCCCACCTCTCCCGGAATCTTGGGAGCCTCCCGGAATTTCGACCCGAAAATATAATTCTTTCGGTTCACAGCAAGGCAAGAAATATTCTCCCGGAATTCCAAGTTGCTGGATCAGTCATAACTTTTTGCTCCTACATTATGTCTCTGTTTATGCCAAATAAATAAGCTTTCTTACTTGATTTCATATTAAAACGTTCCAGTGAAAAAAAAACAGTCAAGAACTAGTCGGATAAGTGCACGAAGGGTTCCATACCATAAACTCGCACAAAAACACTTGTATGGGAGATCCCTTTAATTTTTAATTTGCCGCTGACAGACAAACGGACGGACGGGCGGAGAGACGGACGGACGGACAGCGGAGGCTTAGTAACTTCCGTTGATTACACTTTGGGTACGGAACCCTAATAAGTTATGTCAAAATATAAAGTTCTGAAAACCGATGAGTTTTAGACAGACAGGGGGTGGCTGACAATAAAGAGTGCCCCGAACGTACGTAGGGCCTATTTTATTTAAATGCTACTTCAGGATCACATTGCATGTGTAATTGACAACAACCAATGTTTGTATTTAAGTTGGCAACTGACTCTTTAGAGAGCCTAGTGTTGCAACAGAACAGTAAGTCATTAGCGGTAATGTAAGTTACCAGCACAATGAGTAAGGCTCGGCTTAATGTTGCGTTGTACTATTAATTCGATGCAAATCGTTGGTGCCATAGAGTACACCGCCATTTGTGAAACGAGTATTAGAGGACACATCTAGTATTTATTTAGGAGTATGACAAATTTTGACGTCAGAGTCCACTTCAGGTAGCATGAAGTCATCGTTTGTCGTCATCATGTTTCCATCAATGAGCTTGTCAAATATGACAAAACATGATTTTCAATATTTTCCCAGAAAAAAAATGATTACTTAGAAATCACTAGACTACAGATATTATCAGAGATACAGTTGAACTGGAGAACCATTCGCAGAATAATTTATCACTAACAAATCAGAAGGTAGTTAATCAGATCAGATTAGGGATATGAATTCGGATTTACCGTTATGAAAATATTATGGTCATGCTAACATAACAAAAACGAAAGATTTAGAAATAATATGACCGCACTCTCGTCCAAATGTAGCATCAAATGTCAGTATACCACATTCGTCCCACTCGCTTCACACCGCTATATGCACTCTACAGGGTGTTTCAGTACTGCGTCCGTGTCGAGTGGTTTAGGCGTTTGCCTTGTGACCTGGTGGTCGTTGGTGCGATTCCCACGGGAATAACATGCTTTGTAAAGTTGTTTTCCAGTTTGGCTAGGACATTGCAGGCTTGAATCACCTGATTGTTTGATAAAAAGATGATTCCGTGCTTCGGAATACACGTATAAGCCGCTGGTCCCGGCCGCCAAATGGCGATCGTCAAATAAACCATGACAGAGGCCCTTGAGGCGGTTTACAAACTCTGACACTAGGCTGTAGACCTTACTGCCCACACGATAAGAAGAACTTTATCTGTTATACAGTGACTAAATAAGCCTATTGTTTAGTCAATGTCAGATTGTTTATCAGATACAGAATATCACTTAAGTATGACCACTTAATTTTGGAACACCCTGTATAAGCTTGCTAGTTACTGGTCATTACAGAAAATTATAGTGCCATCTTCAGCCCATTACTGCGGCATAAATAACTACATCAGTGCAGCCCACGATATAACTGTACTCGTTGTATAGGAAGTGCTAGGGAAGTCCTTTGACCCACAGTAATCTGCAATGGAATTCCCCTTGCGGTTTCCTTTATTATTATTTTATTTTTATAATACGTCATTAAAGGGGAATAAAGTGGAATATGATAATGTTAATTCTACCTTGAATTATTATTTAGGTTAGGTTCATGCATGATCTAAGTATAGTTTAACGCGCTCAGGTAATGCTTAGAGGCAGCATAGTTTTTACTACAGAGTATAAAGCAAAGTAGCTTCCCGCGTCTGTCTGTCCCTATGTATGCTTCGATCTTTAAAACTACGCAACGGATAATGATAGGGTTTTTTTTTACGAGATAGAGTGTTTTTGAGGAAGGTTTTAGTATATAATTTGTCAAGGTTTTGTGTAAATTGGCTGATATATGAAGATTATTACTGAAGAGGTCGGAAAAAATTTATCTAAAATATCATTTACATCGCGTGCGCTGCGAAATCTATTGATGATAGAACCAAACAATGAACCTACTACAGTTTTAGATAACACATCAATACCTACGAAAAAGTCCGCGATAGCTGTCTTTTATGGTTGATTCACAATAACCATTTTTATGATATTCAAATTTGGTATAAAATACTGCTTCATTTGCAGAGGTGTTTTCACCTATAAACTACAAATCCTTATCTTAATAAATATGTTAGTTATCTTGAATGTTTAATTTAGAGCAAAATTGCCGTTCACACCATTTAATTTAGATTAATATCTTAGGAGATATCTCAAAATTAAAGTAAGTAGCGCAACCAAATAATTATAACGGGAGTAGAAATGTCCCGAACTGGTAGACACTTGAGAGCAGACGTCGTTGATGGTTGTCTATTGCACTTTTTATTTCAGCTGAACCACAATATTATCACAATACTCTGGTAATTAGATGTTCACTTTGTTAGTTTGGGCTAAATAAACATTTGCACCCGTGCGAAGCCGGGGCGGGTCGCTAGTACTGTATAAATTAACCTTTCGATAACCACCATCCAGTGGCGTAGCTAGTCTCAAACGGGCCCTGTATCAAACATTTTGGGAGCTCCGTTTTAGGAGTAAGTATTGTTCTTTTAACCCTACTAGCTCAGAAATGTCTTGGCAGGCCACGAAGGTGACGGCGGAACTATTTTTTTAATATTTAGCTTTGAGTTCACACGTCGGTGCCCTTGTAGTCCGGGGCGACGGTAGCTTCACCCCTGCCACCATCTGCCATCTCTAAATGAGCTATGAACAATCAATATTCACCATACAGCACCATTGAGGACCTAATGTCGCTAAACGTGGCATAAACGGTTTAAGGATCTTCATCGACTAGAAAAGAAGATAAAGAAGGCTTGAGTGATAACAAGTTGTTCTTACAGTGTTCAAATCCTCGATCCTGGTCATGACTCCCATGGCCATCTCCCTCCTGTCAGCCGGAGCCTCAGGGCAGGGGTAGAGCGTCGCGCGGAAACCTTCGCAGATCTTCTTCACGCGCGTCTTGAGCTGGTCTCCTTGGAAGAAGATGATGAACACCGACTTGTACACTTGGTCCGACTGGAAGAAGACATTGAAGAGTTAGAGGTGCAGTTTAAAATAAAACCTGCCAACGCGAGTTGGACTCTCACACAAAGGCCGTACCATAAGCCCAACAAAACACGTTTCTTGTATGGGAGCACCCTGTAATGTTTTATTTGTTGTTGTAGCGCAAATAGAAATACACACTTTGTGAAAATTTCAACTGTCTACCTATACGAACCTACGGTTCCTGAGACACTGCTCGCTGACAGACAGACGGACAGACGGACGGACAGTTGTACTCGTTAGTACTTCAATATAGTAGGCTAGTAACATTAAAAATTCCATCGAGCTTCTTATCAGTTTCAAATCATAGATAGCATCCATAGCAGGAACAAAAGCCGGATGTAGATGTTGACAAACATAATATTGATAATTTGGATGCACGTTT
Organism: Lacanobia oleracea; assembly: GCA_950371165.1. NCBI lineage: Eukaryota > Metazoa > Arthropoda > Insecta > Lepidoptera > Noctuidae > Lacanobia > Lacanobia oleracea. The sequence goes on from OX493387.1 coordinate 2,384,372, forward strand.
TATTTATATCACGATCCAAAACTACTCATAAACTCAAGGATCTGACATTTTTCTCATCAAGCCTGACTTGTACCCGTAACAAACAAATTGCTTAAGTGCGTCTGTAATTGAGGAAACATACCTCTTACAGAGATCGATAAGTATCGCTCCGTTCCGTTGTAAATCAATTTCATTTATTAATTGACGCGCTGGACAAGTTCGAGGACGACGCTAAACAAACCAGGAAGCTGTCTAGTAACTGTCCAAACGCATTATCTCATCATAGATAACAGAGCTATAGATAAGGAAAACTATCTCAATAACTTACTAATTTATATGCAAGGAAATACCACCTGTAAAAGTAACAGCTTAAACGTGATAAGGATTTAAATACTTACGGAAGAGGGGTCTTCCAACGGTGTGTCGATCTCTGCCTGGCGGAGGAACACATTGCCTCTGCAGGCACGCCATAACATACGTTCGAAAGCAGGGATACGCTCACGAAGGATCACGCCAGCCACGAAACTATACAAAAAACGGAATTAGCAATAGCCCAAGGTTCTCGCAGCAAAAGAAGCGCTTTACACGTTATTTTGCGAAAAATCAAAAGCACTTATTCTGCTGCGGGGCCACATCTATATGCGGATTTGAAATAATGAACCAATAGTCTAAGGAATACGGTTCATATTTCGCAAGCAAATATCGACCAGATCAGATTAATATCTCAGATCAGTGACGAGAGAATTACGCGAAAGAAACTTGGGTGCATAATGATAATGTCCAATACAACAGACGTTTCCGTTACGATTGCTCCATTGACTGATTATATTTAATCAAACCTTCCAATGACGTAATAGACGGAAGGTGATTCCAGAAACAATAATAAACAATGTCTTATTTATTTTTCATCAAACGAAATTAACTTGAAAGAGAATATAAATAAATCGAAAGCTGCTAGTAGCAGCTGAAAGTAATTAGCATAAATTGTACAAATCAAATTGATACGGTAACTTTCACGGTTGACGAAACGAACTACACAGTAAATAAATAAAACGCGAAATATTAAAGAAATTCTCTCGTCATTAGACCGTGAGTCAAATGGCAATGAATTAAGGAAAATTACGCCCAAATATACAATAGACCACAATGTGGTGAAATTTTGATGAATTTTGAAGGACCATACTATTCTACTAGTCTAAAGGTAAACAATCAAAATAAAACGCAGTCTGTAAATAACGTTGGATAAATAAGCAACAATATTGTTACGAGAAAACTGAACAAGAACAACTGTCGTCAGAGAGATGACGGGGTCTGGCTAGACAACAGGAATCACGAGGAGGAAGCTCCTTGTTCAAATAATAAACTCCCAGACTCCGCCTTTCGTATGACGCACTTGAACGCGAAACATTATTTTCACGTAACATAAATTATTTACAAACTGCACGAGCAGGAGACGTTGATATTACACAAAGTGTCCAACAAATGTATCACGAGATGCATGTTGAAATAGGTCGCACGTGTTTCATGTTACTGACCGAAATCGATCCAGAAAAACCGAAAATAATTAACTTCTGCTGGTGAAATAACGGAAACGCTTCATGTATCAGTATTAGCTTTAGCAGAACTGAAGGAAAATGAAGAGCGAGTTGAACTGTTATAGAAGAGTTTCAACGAACTTTGCTCGCATCACCTTTGACTACGAAACCGGTAGTACATATACAAGCTTAAAATAGGCTGGATTAAATAAATAACATATACCTCTAGATATAACGTTATCCGTAACTCAAATGTTGTCAACTTAGACTGCCTGTTTTAAAGGGGATCCCCGATGGAATAATCCACTGCTTCCTTACATAATTTTGTACTCTGTGTTTGTTATGATCAATACATCGTCTACTTTTCCACCTATTTTTAAACACAGACGCCTCGCCGTGTCTACGCATAGCTGATCATCTTAAATATAGCTCGTACAAAGAACTTTTAATTTATTACTCTACTAAACATTATACAATTAAATTATGACCTTTTAATGTTGCCATCCTTTAGTTCTATTTTTATGGCCCTCATAACAGCTGTGATAAAGTTTAATCAGTGCAATAAAACCTTATTGTACTTTGCATAGAAATGCGTCATTAAAGTTAACAATATTAACATGCTTCTGCATTTGTATAAGGACGAGGCAAGAATCAAATTATATAGTTGACGATATCAAAAAACGAAAGTTGATATGGCTATAACTTTGACTCTGCAAGATTCTATTGTTGATAAATAGAGGTATATCGACAATTCGACACTGGTGTTAAAATAATTCGCACAGAAATGAATGTAGAACTATCTCAAAACTGGAAGGCAAATGACATTGTTCATAAAAGGCATCAAATCATTGTTCTCGATGTAAGAACATGAGCCTATCATGCAGCGGGGTTGTGCTAATAGCTACAATTCGAAGATAAGATACAAATCTCAACTGTCATCATTTTTCCATTGCGAATATAAACGATAATAGAACATTCGTAATGGGTATCGTATCTTCAAACATCTGATAAAACTAAGAGGTGAAATCATTCTTTACAAAAGATTATTTTGACGGTTTATGATGATGGAAATAAATACGTAAGATAATTGTTATATAAACGCGTCTTCCGCACGAATAATTTGCCATCTCCAATCAAACTTCTACTAGTTTTCCCTCCTGTTAGATCATTTTCATCTCTTATAGCTTGAGGACCTCTTAGTTTTTCATCTGTACAATGGAAAAGTCATGTATATTATAATTATTCACTGTATATCATCAAAATCTCATGCAACTCTTCGGTAATTACAAACACTAATCCACCTTGAAGTTTTTACTTTTGTTTTTACGGATTTGTTTCCAAATTGAACCGACCTAGAGATACAATTATTATGGAATTACCATTTTGCAAAAGTAAGTTCTCATGCAGACTATTCTGAATTTATTGTTGTACAGAGAGTAAATATACAAAAAGATTAGTATCGTATTTGTTGTTCGTGATTAGAGCATGGCCGTTCCGTATAACGTTATGGTTGGCCCGAGTGCCATGATGTACGAGTTTTATTGCTCTAACAATGAAATATAAGGAAAATACAGAGAAGCAGTTCACGAAGATTTACATTTATGCTTATGAGTAAAAACAGAACATCACTTAGCAACTAGGAGTGCGAAACTAAATTTAGATATGCATTGACTTGAAGATGTTTAGAATGCATACTGTCGATGAAATATTGGCATTATACTTGATGTTGGCGTCGTTCAGGTCAGGGTTTAATCGCTTGTTATTCCATAACCCGTATTGTCATCTATCATGGACATGACCATCGGAGAATAAGTAGAAAACACGCCTGCAGCTCATGCAACACTTAACGACGCAGATATGAAGCCATAATTATGGCATATTTTGCGAAAAATAATTTACTAACATTTCATAAAGACATACTCTAATAAGTACTGTCAATCCAGAGACCTCTAATTCAATTGTCCATTGTCACGCATCAAATTATCAATGTTTCGCACAATCTTTAGAAGGCGTACGGTTCTCCTTAACGAGCGTGTGAATTCCCATACAATTGCTACAATTTGTACTTCTCATTAGCACTGTGTTAGTTTTTCATTTGGTGCTTTAAATTGAAGGAAGTTTTGAGCGGTACTGCGTCTCTTATTTCCGAAAACTCGGCTTGTAGTCTAAACATGTTACTGAATACCAGTAGTTTTATTTTAAGTGTTTGGTATACAGCCACAGCCAGTACAAGTCGTATATGAAGATATTTGTATCTTGGTTCATTTACCCTTTGAGGAAACTTGATTCGTATCATGCATGTCTGCAGGCGTGGCTTTCTGTCTTCAAGCAGTTAGCCTACCGTCAGGAATTCCCCTTAATCAGAACCACTGACGTCATTTATCTTATTCGTGTTCCTCCAATGTTTGGATTGTAGTAGCTACGTCAATTATTTTTTTGTTGTCCAATTGTAAGTTTAATGCTTCATCGTTCATTGTTTTATCTTTGTCATTCATTATGTTTTAATTTAAGTCTTTGGCAAATTGGAGAAATGCTATTTTAGCTTTATTTAAGGTAGTGTCTGTATCAACTCAGGAAATGTTTGAGCAATGTATCATATCTTTTCACAGAAATCTATAAACTGAGTATTTATATACATTACGCAAGTTTATATGTGTAAAAACCCGAGTTGAATATTTTATAATGAATGATAATTACGGTAGATTTCCTTTTTACTCTTTAAAAGATATAATAGACTGATCGAGTTGGTAGGTACTCATATGTATTTAAGTACCTTTGTGGTTTGCACATTTTTTGACCAAAGTACTGTGAATATCTTCGAATAGATAGAGTATTTCAAGAGAAACCATTGTCAGCAATAATGTTGGCTACATTTGAATATATAATTAGTATATTTATTCACTATCACGTGAAATGAATGAGTAACGTCTGCAAATACATACTTGGAAACTACGGTCGCGTAATTCAAGTGGTAAATATTTTACAACGATCAAAATTGCACCTAATGACAATGACTTTAAAGTGAACTTTTAAGTCGACATTTACGAGAGTTAACCAGCAGTCGTTATGACTTTAGACGAATTTGGTGTTCCGTGTCAGCCACCAAGAAAAAGAGGTTGTTGTACATTGAATTTTATCGTGAAGTGTCAAGGAGTAATTTGATTTGTGAAGTATTTTCACGTAGAGATGATGTAAGTGATAGTGGCGCCCGTCACCTTGGCGGAATACCAAAACGTCTGTCCGACTGTGTACGTGAACGAAGTAATTTACGGCTCTGGAGTCTGTCTGTAATGTGGGATGTACAAATATACCTGGTTGTTGGAGCAGATGGTGATTTTTTGCCGAACGATGTCTCGAGACGCCTAAATAACTGAACAAGCTAGACGACTCGGATTTTTTTTTCAAGAATATAATATTAACAAGCATTTTACAATTTATACATTTACGTAAGTAGTCATTATAATAATAGCACCTACAAAAAAATCGGGTACAACATGATTGTACCAACACTCATAAGTACAGATAGCAACAAAAACATGGACTGAAATAGGTAACGCGAAAAAATCGCAACCGATTTCAAATGCATCTCTTATCATCAAAAGATATTCTTAAAAAGTAAAAAAAAAACATAAGAACAATTAATAGCTTTTAAAAAATTATAATCCGTAGTAAACTTAAATCAATGTCTCCTCGCTGACACTGAAATAGAGGTACTTACACTTAAACTCGTGTTATTCAAATAAGCCATAAAATAAGTCTTTAGGAGTTTAGCGCATAATTTATTACAAGACATGTGCCTGGCTGTACCATTGTGATTTAATGTTATTTACATGAACTACACGTAATTGAGGGTTATATTCAATCTTAGCCAGGTGTGTAATCGGTAGTCAAGGTTCTGTAATGAATAGACCAGGCTGATGGCGTCCTCACACAATATGGCCGGGCCGCAGATAAATAGTTATTGAACGGGGCCGATACATACTCATTAAATACATAATGGATCGTATATTCAATGAGGGATATCGAGAGACCGCTAAAATGAACGGTCTTGGGATAATTCCATATTTAGCACCTTACTGACGGATTAGTGAGCCAGCCCAGATGTCAATGGTTCAATATGAGGATATGATAGGAAATTATAAATATCTGCTTTATGGAGCCTTCTAAAGTTTTAGCCAAGACCCACAAGTTGTCACAGTATAAAAAAATATCTGCAAATTTTGTACCAATTCATTTAGATAGGCATTGCTCACAAGTAAGGTAAAACAAACACTTGGAAGATTCCACCGAATTCTTTATAACTAAGAATTAATAAAAATATTCTTGTTGTAGGAAATATACTGGAAAACTTAATTGAATTCTTCTGTTCAACAAAAACGAGGATAAAGAGGACACTCCATATCATAAGAAAGAATCAAAAGATTTTAAATGGAAATCCTATAAACAGAACCAAACATTAGGAGTTCAATGAATGTTTGGGAATAATGATAATATTTAGTAAACATTTTTTTCAACTGACTGATAAACACGAGGAACAAATATTTTAAAAGTCCCCAAATCAATACATGATGGATCTGTAAATCAGGACTAAAAAAAAATCGGAGGGCCTCAATTTCCAAACATTTTGACAGGAACTGAAAGGCGAACTGTCTTGGTTGACACTCCTTACGCTATTTTTAATAACAAACTACTTATCTATAATTATTATTAACACTTGAAAAACAACATGACATTACGGAAGAAGGATGTCACGAAGACATTCAAGTGCCATCAACGTAATCATTACAACTAATTTGTACTTTGATAATTGTACTACAAACTTCTATAACACAATTTATTACGCTATTGTTATATAACAATACTTCGTCAACGAATCGAGGTTATCAGGAGCGTACGCTTTGCACAACGATAAAAATATTGGAAAGGAAGGAAAAGATTTGTTGAATAATCTGAATCTTTCATAATTTCTGCGATTGTGATGCCATTTCTTTCGGAAAACGCCATGTTGACCCAGATCTGATAAGAATCGACGATTGGTCTGCAGTTTGTTAGATAAGCATTGAGTCTGTAAGTCTGATATGTCAAAGAGAAGGAATTTTCGACTGAATCCCAGTCGGAAATATCCTCTCTTTGACATAGCAGACTTCATTTTTACGTAGCCAGGTTAGAAAACTTGGTCATAGGGTGCAGCCTTCGACAAAGACAACGCTTGGATCGTATAATCATATTCAAAGCTTAATAAAATATCCAAAGAAATACATCACAAAACTAAAAACAGTACCTAATATTCAAGATCAACCAACCGGTAGAGACATATCAAAACGAGTCGGATAGCTTTCTAAGCAAACGTCTCGCGTCGCCTAAAGGCTCCCGTCACCGTGAACTTGGTACAAATCTGTCCGACAGTTGATACTTTTCGCATCAGCGGTAATAGGCCAGTCACGAGCTTGCAGGTCGACGGACTGGTAACGGTACATCTACATATAAATATTGTACATGTATATGTTTACAAGAAAGCAGATGCACGAAAGATGCAGACGGTAATTAAACTAATTGGTAATGTGCAAGACATAAAGCTGCTGTAAAGTTCTTTCTTATCTGTATTTAAAAACTGCAGAATACGTAACTCACATTAGTTCTGCGTTAACCTAGTATACTGTATTGGCTCAAAGGTAAAGACATGACAATTTAGTAAGAATAAAGGACAAAAGAAACAAAAAAAAAAGCAAAAGGCTAGACATCAATTTTTACGAATGCCACAAACATTTGTCGATCCAACGCTAACCAAGAACTGGTATTTTCCTTGTCCACATTCAAATTCAAAATAGGTTGTATAGAAATTGCAATAAATTATAATAATCCAAGCGAGCAGGTGAGATAGTGGCCAAACGCGTGCCTATCAGTAGTAAAAAAAACAAGGGAAAATGCATTATGTTGTACAACAACAATACGCACGAGACTACATACTACAAAATATTTAACCTATTTCAAATCCACTAACTAACCAGTAATCACCAACTTTAAAATGAATGGCTAAACACTATATACGAGTATTTAGCTTTTCAATAGCATTGTTTACACATAAAGACAATCTGGGCTGGCTTATCTTACTATTGACACATCCTGCATTTACTAAAGTCAAAACAGCAGGAGCATATACCGATCAAACGGGCACAATACACAATTAGCCAATCGGAGAAACAATATGGAGATTGGACAGCAACAAGCAACTGCCCATGACTCAGTCAGGGGGAGTACACCAAATGTCAGTTTATAAACTTGGAGTGAAATACATTGCCTAGTCGAATCATGTGATTTGATGGCGGCTATGCAGAATGCGTCACACAAGGATACTCCTTTGTTCTAAATGGGAAAATACAAACGTGCCTGCAGTTATGATAAACGCACCTAAAGTAAATTAGGAATTACATTAATAGGCAAATATAGCCCAAGGGGGAAATTAAATACATTTCTCTTTTGCCTGAATGGTTCTCTACATATTATCTTTATTAGGTATGCATTTTACATCTCTTTCGAAATGTGCAAGCGGTCCGTCCAAGAACTTTAGTAGGCGGTCATTATTTTGAACGCAAGACAATACTCGTGGATACTATGTAAGAACGTCGCCGTTTGACATAATGACTAACGACCGTTCTCATTACTACTACATTACTGTTTAGAAGTTTATTACACTGCTTGTATAGAGCGAGCCAATATCTATAAAATAGCATCCATTGCTTGACTCGTACGCAGAGATCCGCCTCAGAAATTAGTAATGGAGCAATGAATTTCGTGCGCACATGCAGCTTAATAGACAAAGACAATACAACGACACTTATACTGCCTTTCATCACTGCTACTGAAGATCTTGGCATTGGATAACACGGCACTAACTGCTTCCACTTTAATCTTGAAATAATCACTATTATCTTAAACCGAGTACCACTACATAACCTTGTGTTTTGATGGCAATAAATCCGTCGCCGTGATTTACTGCAATCCAGATTTTATCTCGTCTAAGAACAACCTCTCAGATAGTAACAATCTCTAGACAAAAACGTTTTTATCAGACATCTTAATAACATTCGATAAGTAAAATTTTTGTTATTGTTAGAAAAATTTATCTTCGAGAGAGCTTGAGAATTTCGTTGGCATAACAAAAACAAATCGTGAGATATCAAACATCGAAATTTCTTCACGTGTTCAATTTAGGAAGGAATTCGAAAATATGTTAACGTAATTGTTTGCAACAACCATAATAGTCATTAACAATATTGTATTAACAGAGTGGGAATGAGTCGTGACGTGATCGTCGTGTGAACTGTGACATCTTTCAGCAGGTATTGTGATGTTAAACATGCGTTTAATAAACATATGCGTGTACTAAACGGATTGCGTCCATGGAAATGGTTTGTGACACGAAGAATTGAAGACACCGGCCAAACAATGATACACCGGAAAAACAATGATAACAATGGTAGGATACTACTGAAATCTTTTGGATTTTGTAGTTGTAGCTTAGTTGCTCTACATTCACCGCTATTATTGATATCAAGGTACTTTTAAGTATAAAATCTTTTTATTCCTATTGTACAATATACGAAATTACTCCGAGTAAGGTCGCCGTTCAATATTCGCTCGTAAACTGTTGATACACTTTGTAGCAACAAAGTCAATTAGAAACAACCTCAATGACGTAATTGATACCTAACAAGCCCATATTGTGTTAGACAGCCAGCATTGTGTTACACAATGTATCTACTTGGAAAAGGCTAAGCAAATTTATCACAACCATACTCGATCGCCTCAAGGTTCATACGAAAAAGTCTTTGTTAGACTTGTTAAACACAATTTTAAATCGCTTCAAATACCGTAAGATTGAAAATAAACACTTTTCAATTAAGTATTGGCACGTGATAAGTGGCTGTTGGCTCTAAACCAAGCGTAAGTTTTCTTGAATATTAGTCTGGCATTATAAATATGTTCTGAATGCTAGATTCTTGAATTAATTACAATTTTAAAGTTAATAAAGCATCTGTCCTACATTTGGACTTAAGTAAGCCGTTTTAAACCTTAGATATGGGTTCAAATGAATAACACGAGTTTGTAATCAAAGTAAAATATGACACAAAACATAAATTATTATCTAAGACACTCGTACCAAGACGCTGTTAGGATTGTCTATATTGAAAAATATCATCGATCACGAAACTTTTCGTATTCGGGCGGAGTCTGGTGCAGTTCCAAAATGGCCTCCCACAAGGAGGTCCTCTTGGTTATTTTTTTAACCATTATTATAAAATACAATCAAGATTTCATACCTTCACGAATTGGAAGTTTCTTTAATTTTAGATAATTGTAACTATTTTAACATGAGCTTTTGACCGAATAAGAAAAGTTTGATCACGAAGTGCCGTGTAATTTCAGCATTTACATTTTTCGCACCTAATTCCATTATCTATTCTTGAAGTCCAAGTTACCTTGACAACGCACATGAAATCTAACGTTCTTGTAATAAAACAATACTGTGATATTGAAGTGAATGTTAGTAAGCAAGTGAAGGGTGTTAGAATTGAACTGAATGTTCGATTGTTACCCAGTAGTGAAGACAACATTGAAATGAGTCAAGTTGATTTCAATATCGTCCGTTAAAATGTTACTGTTGAGTCTGCAACCATACATTTATAACATATACCCGAACCATAACTACCTCTATACCCATCTACAATATAAAATACAAATATACACTACTAACCAAGGCAGGAATTCCAGGGATTCTTGTTTATCCCGCAAACTAGGGAATAAATCAAGCATAAATGTTTAGCAATAATACTGTACAGTTACGACTACAAGTTAATATAATAGTCTAATGCATTACATCAACGTGTTGGTTATTTAGTTCAACAGCTTTGTAATCTTCTTGAAAATATTTTAAATGTACTATTGTGGAGAGGATATTACATGCATTACGTTTGGAAAAGGGGTTCTGAAGGATTTTATCACTATTATTTGCAACCATAACTTGTAGTACTTGTGCGTGAAGCGCGCGATCTTTAATATTGAAGTTCTTGTTTGCAGAAGTTAAATTATACTTAGTAGGATGTTTTTCGTGTTTCATCACGTGCAATATTAGTTCCATGGTAGTGTTCACATAAACCACAAAGAGTCGCTTTGAGCTCAGAGCAATTAATTTGTTGACAATGTAAATATTTACAAGATTCTTCGTCAAATAATAAAAGTGTCAAGTTTATGTGAACAACGTGATTGATTGCATCGTCTTTCGTGTAGTACGTCACTACGTCACTCGTAGGTAGCAGTTTACTAACGTAGATAATATTAATCGGCAGAGTTAGTAGGCAGTAAGTGTGTATCTTTCGTGGTAGTAACGTACGATAATTTTATGAGTGGACATACATTTTGACACGATAAGACATCGAAGACGAGCAACCAATAGAACCAGTAGAGAGCAGAGCCGCAGCTGAGCTGTCGAGAACAGTCCAGCTGCTCGAGTATCGGGTGGTGGTCAGTGTCACGCCAGTGCGTATGTACACACGCATACATACCCTAGTTGGACGTGGCCGATATGTCGGTTCGGGTCGTCGGATATGAGGGCGCGCGTCATCGACTCAGTGGTATTGGCACCACCCTCGTGCTACACGGAGGACAAACATAAACATGTAGACAAACATTGCCCATATGACGTCACAATGAAGGCGACAGATACTACATTTACACCACACGATGCACACTGTTTCCTTGCCTGTTGTAGTAAAAAAGTAGCGCCATCGAGTCACTGCACCTCATTCTACGCGATGGTGTGCTGTCATTACCTAGCTACCGAAAAATTATATAAAGCTTCATATGCATTGTTAGTTTGTGACTACTTCGTATTGTGTTCAAATTACAGTGTCGTTTAAAATAAACTAAAGAAAATAAATACTCTATGACTCTGACTCGTCGTGATCTACATATTATGACATGAACATATAAAATCATAATGGCATGCATAAAATGACAAGTACAGAAAGCGTGGATGACTTTATGATAACGGAAATAAAGTATTTGGTAAACCTTGTCGACTCCGATAGCTGAAACGTTCGCAGATGGACTTCAAAAATAAATCATGTCGGAAACATTGTTAGTTCAAATAAAAATTAAAATCTCACTCAGGCAGCAATTGGTTAGCACGCTCGGTAAGGGAGTCAGGAGAATTTCACTAAGCTTTAGTAGACGGTCTCGGACTGGGCCGGGCTGGTGCGGTGCTACAACTAAGCTGTCATTCCATCACACAAAGAAGTCAAAGAGAGGTGTTATGTTGATGATATACTATAAACCGGCCGACTCCAATGCTTGCCTGAGTGGTGATCGGTAGACTCCAGAATCAGCGTCACAGTACAAGCGCTGTAAAAATAATAACGCTCATGTGTGTGCTTTGATTTCCATTGACAGAAATGGAAATCAAAACGGTCCAACGAGCGCGTCGTAATCAATCTGAGCATACCCCAGCTTGAGAGCTTGCCCGCCCGCCATGAGCCCCTCCTCCCCCAGTAGGGTCACCTGTTCCTCCTCGCGCGACGGGTCCGCCATCTTGTGCACACACACGCCAACATGGCGTCAACGTCAGACACGCGCCAATGTCAATGTCACATTTGGTACGACTTACGACCGCGCGGAGGATTCGATTCGATTTGAGGCCACGAAATCATCTTTGTGATAGTATTGGATTTTAACTGAGATTAGAAATCGCTCATCTAGCACGAGTACAATCAAAGCAGACAGTAATGTATGCGTGCGATCAATCAGCTGCCGACATTAGACGTACAAAAATGTGACATTGACAATACGACGTCATTATTTCAAACAATATACCGAGTCTAAACGTTTCGATTCATAAGCTCGTTGTTTTTGAAGCCCACTTCGTCGTATACATATAAAATAATTCTATAAAAATATAAATATTTTAAGACCCACGACCTCCGCTTAAGGAAAATGTTAACTTCAAGAATATTGGAAAGTGTTGAACATAATTAGTATTTGGTTGATATTGTTATTGTGCTTCAAGTTATTTAAATAAAATTAAATAATAATATTTAATGAGACACTGATCCAAAAAAAGGGAAATCAATAAATAATAATCAATGATAAAATAAATAAGGACGACTGAAACATTGATCGTGGAGCTATTTTTTTTCTACAACAGCATGATTTTGTATCGGCTTCATACCTTTGCTATTGTGTTTTCAAGCTGAACTCTATCTAATTGATTAAACCGTATCTATTGACGACATTCCCTTCGTAAACTAGCATCAGTAATTACAATGACAGTCCATATTGACTCAGTGTAAAGGATGGCTGCAACATAATGGCATCTGACGTAGTTGGAGAACAAACACTAATAGATTACGTTGATAATTAATCGACATTACACATTTTGCGTAAAACATCACGAGGAACATAGCAGTGAGCTATCTTATCGTCAGATTCTAATACATTCGACGAAGCATCTACTAAATACGGTTCGTAAACAGATTAGTTATTAAGTGAGAGTAAAATTTTGGTGTTTGTATTCGTGAGCTCTTAACGTACTGCGGTTGTTCAACTTACCTCATCAAAGAAAACTTGTGTTTTTCTGAGTATGTGCTTGAGTTCTGTAAGCTCGAGGTAATTCCTCTTGAGAGCTTCTGCGTTCTGGTTTACCTCGCGGAGTTCATTCTCCAGTTTTTCGAAGGTAGCCTAGGAGAAAAACGATGACATACATAAGGACATATTTTTATCTTGAAATCTAAATATGTTCAGTTTCTTGCCATGGATTAGGCTTGTCATGAACTGCAATATCCAGTATCTAAGGAGTGGACTTCCCTGCTGGATGTATCCTGATAGCTACAACCGGGGGTCTTCAAGTCAAACGTGTATTGGTTACATCTAGGCAAGCGTGCTCCAGCGACCACTCCATCGGCGAGATTAAGGTCAAACGCGAGGCGATCCTTTAAAAAAGATACACCTGGGCGAAAAGTAGTCTTTCTCACCTCGAGATCAATCATCTCCCTGGGTTGCGGGGCCTCGGGGCACTCGCCCGGGATCTCCAGCATCGGGATCCCGTCTCTTCGGATCTCCTTCTCCAGATATCGAAGCTTGCGCTCCATCTCGTCGCAGCGGCGGACCTCATTGACGAACTTGCGTTGAAACGCGTTCACGTCTGGGTTTAACTGGGGAGGGAAAGTTCAGGTTAAAGTATTGTCTTCGATGTAGTTCAAATATTAGGTCTTGTAATAGTTAGTTCTTGAGGAATGGAAGTCTTAAACTTCATGATTGTACGGAGGAAGCCTTACAAATTATGTAGGTCTTCCCTGGTTGTAAGTTTATCTCGATGCAATGTAGTTTTAAGTTGATATTAATAATATTTACTCGTCTATACTGTCGTTTTCTGCCAGGCTGAAGTGGGATTGGGCGAGTCACATATGTAGGATGCATCAAATCAAGAGCCGTTACACAGTGGGGGCCGAGGACGGGGGGCGTCGCCAAGGAGGGCCTAGGAAACGTTGGCGTGACGACTTGGGCCTGAACGCCTGTTCATGACGGATTGTTCGGAGAAGGCAATACACCGGGAAGAATGGAAGGCTATGGGGGAGACCTTTGCCCAGCAGTGGGACAGTATAGGTTGAAAAATAAACTGTCATTTCAGTTTAAAATTAATGGAAGCCACCACCACCAGAGTAATTTGTATAGCTTCACTAAAGAGCCAGCTAGTCGTGCAGTTTGACACACCTTTATAGTTAGCCCGTTTGGAAGTCAGATTCAAGTGGTTATTGCTATCTGTAGTCGAGCCAATCAAATAGTAATACTTATCTAATTCCCCTCGACAATCACTCTCAATAGAATATCGACCCATGCGGGCAGAGCGCCATCTCATTGAATTTTGTGTGAAATGGACGATGTGCTTGATAACAGGGCTTATGAGGATGGTTGAATTAATGGCCTTTTGTCGAAACATACTTAATCTAAATACTTTTGATAAGTTTCAAAAGATGAATATGGGATCTTTCAAATGTCATCATCAAAATTCGGATAATCGAGAAGAAGTGTTTAAATTGATACTTATTTTGTGACCACCCTTCCCATTTTTCATTAACTTCCCTGTTTGCAGACTAGTGAGAAAGAAAAACGCATCACTGTTTTTACGATTCTCGTAACTCGCAGATGTTTAAGAATGAATTGCCAGTCGACGTCACACGTGTGAGAAAAAATAGCAATCATTGTACTTAATTATACGCTGCCTATTGTGATTATGATGGCATTCCTCAACTCCCCATGGTCACCCGCCCGCGATTCACTGAAAGCGACCGCGATACTGATGCCCGATGACCTTTGGGGTCATTAGCATTTGTTATCTGTACAACTTGAATGCGCGTCTACTACGTACGTCTACTTTTTGTTTATCGCCAAAACATCTGTTTCTACGACTTTAGAGTACCTATCTTATAATAATATAGTAAAAATGTCAATGATGAAATGACTGATTACTGTAATTTTTCTCTGACAGAAGACAAAGCGTTAAAGATTTATCAAAGGAGTGTTGGAAAGGATACTTCATCTTGAAGAGATCTGTTACGCCAATTAGTTCTACGCCTACGAAAGTACGACGACGCTAGAATATTATAGAAGTTCTCGCTTAGATACCGAGTGTAAATCAAATAATTATTACCAGTCAGGTGACTGCATTTCTCTGTGGCGACAGAGACAAAGGAACAAACGAATAGTTTTGTTGCTAAAAGCATTCATCTTCCTGTATTGGAGGTCAAGCCGTTATGTCGAGAAACAATACCATTTTACTTGAATGAAAAATGTTAATGTTATTTCAAGAATTAGATCACATGTATTGGTAACAATAGGGTGCTGAAAACGAAATATTTCAGCTAAGAATATTCGAACATTTTAGATATTCAAATGAGAAGGCCAAATTCTTTATGGAAATCCGGATATTTGGCCACAGTAGCGGCAAAACTCCGACCGCAATATACGGAATGTCTAGCCAGATGAACGAATTGGAACGCAAATATTGGTCGACCGAGATGTGCCAACTTTTACAGCATCCAAGAAGGGTTTCAAATTATTGGGTCACATAATTCGTAGGCCATTGCATTGGCTGACCAATATGTGGAGTTGCGAAGTTCCGCAACGCGGTATCGATGCGGAGTGGGCACAATTGGCGCACGCGCCGCAATGCATGCAAATTACTAAGCATTAGCAGCACACACATTTCCATTGAAAGAGAAACTAAGTGATGTACTGACTTTTCATTAAATAAATCAATTCAAATTTGACGACACGGTTGGCGCAGTGGTTGAGCGATCGGCTACTGCGCTGCGTGTCGCGGGTTCGATTTCCGCACGGAACAAATATTTGTATGGCCTACAGATAGTTGTTTCGGGTCTGGCTGTTTGTATGTGTGAGTTTGTGTTTGTGAACGCACCCACGATACAGGAGAAATTGCTAGTGTGGGGCAAAGTTTAAAAAAAAAACTTATGGAGAAAGAAGATGGAATAAAACAATTTGAATATTAACTATGCAACTACTTTCTGGTTTATTTTTGCATTATTTTCCAGCTGAACATTTGCATTAGTTGTTATTAATATTGATGTAAGAAGTCAATAAAATAAACCTGAACAACAGACTGTTTATCCATAATATTTAAAGATTATGTATTCTATGAGAAACATGATAGGAATATGATATTAAAACAAAGTGTTTTGTATTTTCTTATGACTTCACTTAAATGATATTGCAATACTTTAATATTTATACCTATATTATTTTACCTAGATTTTATAAACAATGACAAATTAATGTCATCCATCATATAAAATTAAAACAATACTTAGTGGTTTGTGGCCATATGCAAATTGGATTCTGATTCATATAAGCTTGATAATAAATCTAGACAATGCCCGTTCTAGCAATGTTTAGGATAATAAAAATCCATACAAGTAGTAAACTTATTTTGCAAGGTTAACATACATTAAAGTGTCATTTGTAAGTGTGTGCGAGACAACCTAAATGTGCACCACAAAGGCTGGTTCAAGGTGGCAGGATATAAGTACCTGGAAAGATGTGTGGGAAGCCTTTGCCCAGCAGTGGGACACTCAACTGCCTAGCCTTTTTCCCAACTATTTCGGGGACGGCTTCCAGTCACACCGGATTCAGCTGAATACCAGTATTTTACATGGAGCAGCTGCGTACCAGACCTCCACAACCCATTAACTGGGTAAGACGGTACTCCTTGGTAAGACTTTTGTCAGATTTCTGGCTTCAGACTATCCATAACAGCTGCCAAAATCTCCAAATGACAGCCGGGTCCAACAGCTTAACGTGCTTTCCGAGGCAAGGAGGAAACTCTGTATGTTAAGATGGTCATCCATCCACAGACCAACCTCGGCAAGCGTTGCTTAACCTTGAAGATCGACTTGTGCGGCTGTTATTACTTAGCAACAAGCTCCTCTATTTATAGCAGTGAGACATTATAGGCGAATAAATAAAAAAATAAGCACAACCGACATCCTCCTTTCTTAAGGATGCTAAAACAATGCATCTTAAGGATATATTTATGAAGGGTATGCTAAGAATATGGTTTGAAAAGAATCTTTACAATAAATTTTGTAGTATGGTGGTAGCATAAATATTCTCCAGCCAGGAATGCGGAATTTGTTCCAAAGAGTCACCGTAGCCCTAAACGCGAAGAAGGGCTTTTGGAGGAACACTGATGGATTTTATTCAGTAAGAGTTTGAACTACCTTCCGCTCTGCCCAGAGTGGAATGAGTCATTTGATGATTTCCCGTTCTTAAAAATAAGGTAATCTGACTGCAAAATGCAACCATTTGAATCAAGGAGGCTGCCAATCTAGTACTAGGTACAAGACTCTAACTTGGTCCTGACATAGTTTGGAACCAGAATTACATAAGAACGAGCTAACTATTATATTTGGTGACATTTTAATTCATTAATGATAAGATATAGAACACATAATTATCATTGTGTTTCTAGGTGTGACCTTATCAGACTAAATAATACTTTTTATCAAAGATTGTAATGTAATTAACTCTATCGATCATAATAGCTAATAACAATCACATTTTTTTAATCAATCACATGACTTTTTAAATTGATTCATGTGATTGATTAAACCAACAACAACCAACATAATATGTTGGCACTCATGACCATTGGAATCAATTTATGAATTTAAATGTTAATAAAAAGATAATTATTTTTTAACAAAGTTTAACAATCCTTACTGCAATAAAGTAAGTTAAATAGTGTTTTCCATGTTTTATAGCAAATCTAGTTGGGTGCTACCATAAGAATAAACCACATTATTTCCATAAAAATAGAATAATTACTTACAAAAGGTTTAGACCTCTGTCAGAGCTTATTCTTAAGAAGATCTTAAGTTAAGAAGAGACAGCATTCATGAAGGTTTCATTACCAAAATCTTTCCTTGCTTGAGTATTTAAATTTAATTGAAATGTATTTGACAAGTTAGCAAGCACTTATTTCAATAACTAAAATTATTTATAGTGGTCACATTAGGGTCTACTCAATAACATAGATCTGACACTGCTGTCATTATATGCTGCAGTCGGTATCATAAAGAACCCATACCAATAGTGCTAAGTTTCTCCTAGATCACTCTATTACCAATAGACAGTTGAATCTTTATCAACAATACTTAACATCCACAACTAGTATACTATTGTGCTTTTGTTAATAGAATTCCAATTGCACAGTGAATAAGTTATAGGAGACAACAGTACATAGCTCAATAAACAGGATATCTAGCTTCTTGTACTGATAAAACATTATCAAAGCAAAATATTACAGTGGTTCGATGTATTTGGGGCGTAAAATAAGTGGGAGGATATTAAATTATTCATACAAAGAAATCCTAATGGTTCGACTTAAAAACTAATCAGTTTGTAAGTATTGTAAAATGTCAGTTAGATAAAACAGTACTATCATGAAATCAGGGCATGAAACTCGATCAAAAGCGAAACGAGGTCAGAGATATCCTATTATGATATACCATTATCGAAACAATGCTGGTTCTCCTCATGATAGTGATGATGTTCAGTTAAAGGGGCGTATAACATGATCCACATGGTGGCTACTCACGTCTCGGAACTGCACGAGTCCCAGCTCTCCGAGTTCAGACACGCATGCATACGCGGCTTCACTCTGCAGGAAAAGTTGACATAATGTCATTTCTTCACTCCTAAACAACGACCCCATCTTTCACGGTTTTTGCAACACAACACAAAATAAAAATGTAATAATCAACTACAGAAAAAGGCTCCGTCGCAGTCTGCGAGCAGACTTTGGCAGCGACGAAACCAAATTACGTGCGGAGACAAATCAATCGATATGAATAAGTTTCAAGTGAACATTAGTCATCGTGCGCAACGCGGAGTCGCAGACTGGAATGGGGATACCCATCGAAAATTTTGTTTTCCCTTCAACTGCTGTCAGTGTCAATGTCAAAATAGCTTTTCAATAATATTTTGGGCATTGGCCATTTTTTGGACACACAAGAATATAACAAAAGAACATAAACTGAAGCCTTTTTGTTCCTTAAGGGGCCAATGAAAGTACAGCGATTGGCAAGTAAAAGCTATAAAATAAGTGGAACATAGAAGCAAACTCATTTATAAAGGTGCTTCGAATAGTGAATGTAGGAACGCAGTCATATTCATATGGTTAAGTTTCAAGACGTAATTTATTTGAAAACAATTTGGGTTTTACTTCACTTGGTACAAATTAGATTTACTAGAATAAGGGCTGTTGTTTATGCATGGCAATACTCAATATCTCTTTCCCCCTTCATAAATATAGCCATTTCTTTCACACTATTGATTAGACGATGCACGTTTATGGAGAACGTGTTAACATCTAATAAACAGTGAAAATCTAGATTTGAAATTATTATAAATGTGGAAAAAGTCTGTAGTGGGTGATAGACGTACGAGCAAGTACGCGTACTTATGGCTCGACGACCTTTTTCGCTCGCGTGTCACCGTAAGTACGCGTACTTCAAAACTAGATGCGTAGAGAAAAAGGTCGTCGAGCCATAAGTACGCGTACTTGATCGTACGTCTATCATCCACTTGTGGTTTGATTGAATTTAATTTTTTCGTAAAGCATTTTTAATAGCCAAATAATTAAAATTAGTATGAAAGCTAACAATTGTCATTTTGACACATCTAAATGAGATGTAACCATGTTTACAAACGCAACAACATTAAACATGCAACCAAAATGAAAAGGTGTGCATTTGACAGAGGGTTCCAATATAATCTCTTACTTACTCTTTAACTCTGGACATACTTCTGTTTCTTTCACACGTTTTGCATTCATAGTCTTTGGAACTTAACTGCATAGTTATGAGTGGGAGTACAAAATTGAGGTTATAGATTTAGCTTGAAACGAAAATAATTTAGCAAATACAGACTATGAATAGACATAAATGTGAATGAAAATCCAGACGAAATGGTGTGTAAACTTTAGATCTATATAAGATCTAAAGATAGATTCTGTGCACAGATCAGTGTATCATTGCATTTTTTTTATATTTCAGGCACTGCTCGGCGCACAATTAGTTATTACACTGATTATGGTATCAGTGATACAGAAGTTGGGGAGTTATTCTTTCGCGAGATGGTTGTTATGTTCGCAAAGGCTGTATAGGTATTTGTACCCTACTAACAGTGAGTTGAAGGCTTTGGCGGGAGTGCCAAAGGAGACTTCGAAGGGTAAGAAAGGGGGTAAACATGAGTCGAACGGGAAGCCGGAGACGTTCCATGTGCCTCGAAGCCTGGACATACAGCTGGAGACGGCGCCCGTCACGGAACTAGACGTGGTTCACTTGAGATTCTATACTGAGTATCTATGGATAGTGGACTTCTCACTGTACACTGCTATAGTTTATATCATGTCCGAGGTATGTGTTAATTTAAATGCCCTAGTAATCTTATACTCTACTGACCATTTGCTTACTTGTATTCTGTTACTAACAGGCCTTGATTACTTGCATTCTGTTAAGAGTAGAACAGTATCTCATATTTTTTTGTATAGTTTCAAAACTTTCGGATGAACTTCTATTTAACTTTATTGGTACCGCCCCTAAGACGACCCACTGACCTAACACTCTACTTTAACATATTAGTCAAATAAAATGTTGTATCTTCCAGGTGTACACATCAGTATTCCCACTGAAGGAAGAGTTCAACTTGAGCATGGTGTGGTGTCTCCTGGTTGTGCTGTTCTCATTGTATCCTTTACAACAAATCATGTTCATGTCATACATAAATATGCTTTTTTTGGAATAAAAGAAGTCACTCAGACACTCAATGATTGATGAGTGTCTTCAGTAAACATAATGTAACTCAATGTACAGAAACTGTTTAATTCTATATACAGTTACAACGGTACTAGTTAACTTCATACACCAATATCTACTCCCTAACTCAGAACTTGCAGCAAAATCCTTCTCAGTCTGACAAAGCAGTACTTCACAAGCGAAGAGTCAATTGGGGAGCGTTCCACATGTATCGTGGCCTTCTGTGTGTTCCTTCTGATAGCTATGATGGTACTCATTGTGAGTGAGGGTAACCTGGAAGTGGGAGTAGACCCCGCTTATGACAGTTTCTATGAAAACGCTTCTAAGTTCCTAGAGAATCAGGGACTGTCTTCTGTGTAAGTATTGTTATTTTATTTGCAAGAGTATTTGATTTAAGGCCTATGCTCAGCAAAAGACTAAATCTGACTGTAAATGATGATGGTGATGAAAAGGTGCGAGAAAAAAAATTAATTGTTTCATTTAACATTTTTACTTGCAGTTTAATAGTTTTGGCCGTCGGCCAGATGCTAATTAAAATAACTATGTGAAAAGCCCAGAATTAGTTCAAGGATAAAGCAATTACTATGTAATAATTAAGATTCTTGGTCCTCTGATCAGGACAGTATTTGACTGGATTTTCTTGATTACAACCTTGAGAAAAGACAAGACAATGCTGTCTACTGGAGACATGTGACGTCACACGCAAGTCACACCATATTTAATTTGCGGCATTTGTTATAAACAATGTTTTGGGTGACAGGGATAGAACAATTATTCAAAAGGATGCAACATCTCCATTGTTCCTCAGATTTGATTTACGTTTTCACAAATTGGATTCATTTTGATTTATTATAGTTATTCATAAAAATTGACATATTGTCTTTATGATTTCAGGGGACCAGCTTCAAAACTAATATTGAAGTTCTTCTTGGCTGTATGGGCGGCTATCATTGGTACTCTATTCACCTTCCCTGGGATGAGAGTAGCCAGGATGCACTGGGATTCACTTAGGTAAGCTTTGATTCCTTATTTATTTATTTATTTATTTAACAATTTATGTACACACATTTCCTTTCCTTTTTGTTTTTCCTTGTTGCTGTATTGGAAAAAAAAAAATTTTCGAGAGAAGAAATTGAACTTGGAAATTTGAGAAATAGGCCGCCTATAAATTAGTTAATTTTTCTTCTTAAATTCCTGAGCAAGAACTCACCAGGAGAAGACTCCTTCGATCAAGGATAACAATCTTTTTTTTTTTTTTTTTTACTTTTGATAGGCACGCGTTTGACCACTATCTCACCTGATGGTAAGGGAGGATGTGGTGTATTGTGACAGGCAGAGTAATACCAATTCAATTCTGATATCTAATTAAAGTCAAATTTACATCATTTTATTTATTTATTTTGCCTTCTCCAGGTATTATGGAGACAACAAAGTGAAATCCTTACTGTTAAACTTCAACTTCGCGATGCCGTTCGTATTAGTGTTGTTGTGGGTGCGGCCCATCACTCGGCACTACCTGACTGCTAGAGTGTTCAGCGGCATGGAGAAACCACTGTAAGTTTCCTATAATAGAAATAAGCCTGTAACTAAAATTTTATAAATAATGGAATTTCTGGTAATAAACATTATGTCCCTGTACGAAAATGACATGAACTTTTTGTCTACTTAATTAAATTAATACTATTGTATTAATTTACTACATAAGAAACTTAAGGCTGATGTTCTAAACTACTTTTACTAATTATTTATACCATCATAACATTCATAGTTGTTATGAATGTTAAAAATGAATATTGAAAAGCCAGAAAATCTAAAATCAGTCTTGCCAAGCCATTAAACCATAATACCCAGCTATTGAGTTGTAGAGGACATGTAAAATATTTGCATTCAGCTGAAGACTTTGTTTCAAATAACCCAATGTGTTATCATAAGCAATATTAGTACACTACTTGACCCACGCAACTTCGTTTGCGTCACAATTTTCGTTACTGCTCCGCTCCTATTAGTCTTAGCGTGATGATAAATAGCCTATAGCCTTCCTCGATAAATGGACTATCTAACACTGAAATACTTTTTCAAATCGGACCAGTAGTTCCTGAGATTAGCGCGTTCAAGCAAACAAAGAAAATCTTCAGCTTTATATATTACTATAAGATAAGATTTAAAAATCAGCTCGTAAACTTGTACATCGTGTCCAGCATGACATCCGAAGCGTACGACACCCTGCGCCTGCTGCTGGTGGGCGGCGCGGTGGCCGTCCGCCTGGCGCTGCTGCCGCGCCAGCTGCAGGCCTACCTGGACATGGCGCAGAGGAGGCTCGACGTGCAGAAGAAGGAGGCCGGCAGGATCACCAACATAGATCTGCAGAAAAAGGTAATATTCCAACTAGCCTACCATAATATGCAGCTGCTGGTGATCCGTATCACTTTCAGTACCTAAAGGTAGAACCTACTGGTAGTCCGAATCAGATTGTCAAGTGCCTAAAATGTACTGTACCTAAGCCAGGATTAAAAGACTTAAGCACAGTGCCACCGAATTGCTTACACAAAGTAGTTAATGCCAAGTCAGAGTTATTGTTGGTGCTAAGTACTAACACTCTGCTCGTCCACTCGTCTGCGCTGCAATTTTCTTAAGAATAGAATAGAATACTCTTTATTATGTACACCATATCCCTAATTTTTTCTAGTAATACATATAGCCTATGTTACTCAAGTTTTTTAATGGTAAAATAATTTTTGTAGGCAGTCCAGTCGTTTTTGATTTTATTCCTTACTAACATTAAAATCTTTCGTCTTTATAATACCTATTATTGTAAATTAACACTTTCCAATCTTTTTTCTATTTTACTCAAGATTGGACTATAAAAGGTAAAATGGAACCTTCATAAAATTAATTTTTGTCTGTCTGTCACCCAACATCTATGCCATTAGGAATTTCAATTTTAGAATAATATTTAGGGTTTTGTAACATATCAACGTCACAACATATGAATACTTACAGATCGCTTCAGTATTCTACTACCTGTGCGTGGTAGCCCTGCAGTACCTGTGCCCCATCATCATGTGCCTGTTCCTGGCGCTCATGTACAAGACGCTGGGCGGCTACAGCTGGGCGGCGCTGCTGTACGAGCCGGAGCCGGAGCCCGCGCTCGGGGCTGCGGCCGCCGTGGGAGGCGACGGCCTTGAGCAGTTCCAACTGGCTTGGGAGAATCTCAAAATGGTGACTGATTTAAATAAATAATGCATTATTTTACATACAGTTACACATTAGTTCACATGTAATGGGATGGAAATACACTAACAATGCCCTTATTAAGTTATCAGCGGGTCCCAAATTAGGTGCAGCTTGTGTCTTGGTGAACCAAATATTTTCAAAAACTCCATTTGATTTTTGTTGTTGAATTAAGAGTCTCTGTAGTAGTTGCACCAGACTCACTCTCTAAAATAACAACAATATCCAAAAAAACTGCCCAAGTGCGTGCAAAGGGTTCCAAACGAATTTCTTTTCTTTAACAATAAAAATGGTAATTTTTCGTCTAATTTCTTGAATAACTTCAAAACCATTTATTTTAAAATTATGAAAAAAAAATATAATTAAAATCCTTACAGTAAGCCCTTTCATTTGATATGTCACACGATATTGTTCAAAAAAACTTTTCTTTTTAATTTTCTAGTTTGACCCCCAAAAGTGACAACCATACTAAAAATTTTATAATTTACGTAACACATCCATGTTTGGGTCACACAAGTCCATATGTGTACCAAATTTCAACCAAATCGGTCCAGTGGATCCGGAGAAAACTGGCTGTGACAAACGGACAGACAGACACCCGAATGATCCTTTATGGGTTCCGTTTTTTGTTCTGAACCCCAAAAAACACACTTCCTAAGCGAAGGTGAAAAATCTATAGGGTATGATTGTACAGTTCTACTTTGTGCATCCAAACACACTGCAGACAGCGAAAAATTATTAAAATTAAAACTATTCCTGTACACAACAACTGCAAAGGAATTACATAATGGATTAGTAGAAGGCTGTTCTCGGTGTTTCATGACTTTCATGTAGGGGCTAAATGTATAGTACTAGCTTTTATTCAACTAGTTCGTAAAAACTTCGGGAAATCCTCTCTTAGTGCTCCCCTATAGAGTTTAGGGGAGCCATCATGCCAAATTTCAGCTTACTATGACCAGCAGTCCCGGCTATGGGTTGTCTGTCAGTCATTCAATCACTCATCATCGGAAAAATTTAATGTAATTGATTTATTGAAAGATTAAGCACCATGTAATGGGTTGTGGAGGTCTGGTAGGCAGCCGCTCTACGTAAAATACTGGTATTGAGCTGAATCGGGGTTGTCTAGAACCTGACCCCAATATAGTTGGAAAAAATCTAGGCAGATGATGATATTGATTAATTCTTTCGTCCTGATTTTACTTATGTAAACAATAAATGATCAACATAACAACTATAGATATTTAACATGTCCAATAAAAAAGCTCACTGTCCGACTATTGCGACTATTCCACCGTTGAGCAAAGACGTCCCGACTCCTTCCATAAAGTCTTCAACTGCGGCACTCAAACCATAAATAATTGTGTTTCTTTTTTCCCCAGGTATTCACAGTAGACGTGTATCGAGGCGTGTTCGGGTTCGCGACGTGGTGGTGCTGCTTCGCGTGGTTCCTCACCACGTCGCTGGGGCTCGCCTACCAGACCTACTTCCGCATCTCGTGATACTGCTCCCTGCTGCTTGCACTTCTAGTCACGGGGACGATTGAGCGGGAAAATAAAATAAACTGCGTGCCTATTATGACATCTTAAAACCATCATTATAACGTTGTGGGAGAGAGACAGAGTTACACAACATGCATAACACTGTCCGTTTTTCACAGCTTAATCATGATGGCATTAGTACGTCATAATAGGGCCACTGGTTGTCATTGCAAGGCTTGTTTCACAATACTCAGGTGACTTTTATCTGAGGATTAAAATAGATAGAATATACTTGATTGTACAGTCTGTGACCAACATTATGTAACCCACTTGACTATTATTTGCTAATAGTTAAGTGGGTTTTTATAATATGGGTCACAGATCCTACACCAAAATTAGATTGACCTATTTCTCATGCAAGAACTATCAAACTACCATAAGTATTTATTTTTCAGATATATGTATAACTATTGAGAAATACTAGTAGATGATATTTTTAGGCTCCGTTGTGCATTGTCAAGTAGACAATTTTTTTTTAATGCTGTACGGATGACTTATTTGCCGCAATGTACAAAAACAGTGAAAAAAAAAGACTAAAAGAAAATGTAAATACTCTTTCAATGTAAAAAATGCATATTAGCAGTGAAAATATGTGTTGTGTATTACAAAGATGATAAAAAACTACAGACAAAGACTCCTTGATCCAGTATTGAATGAAAAATAGCAATAAGCTGTAAAGTGTAAAGATTGTTACCTGTTGATAGCCATATTTTATTTTTCTGACCAAATATTGTAGTGTGATCAACACATTGCACAATAATAACCATTTTTATATTGTTAGCAAGTATAGGAAGTGGGATATGTTTTCAAGTGTGTGTTTCCTAAGGTTTCCTACCGTAAAGTACCAATAATCGCACTGAATCTATTATTTTGTTAATTATTATTGAGATAAGATTTTGTTGATGTGTTTTTTGAGTATGAAGCTACAAACGTAGTTTTTTTTTATTCTGCTGAGTTTTTTATATTGATGTCTCATTCTGTGTCATCGTGCATCGTCATTTTGGACTAGTTCAACCAGTTATTTGGTGAAAACTTTACTCAAGCACAAATTGCTTCCAGAATGAATATGATATAAGATTTGATAGGTATAAGAATTTAAAGGGCGTGTTGAAATAGGAATGTTTTATTTATTTCTTTGTATTGTATTGGACTGTTTTCTAATAAATATTGAAAAGTTGTTTCGCGTATTATTTTTAACTTGTTTACTATTTTATGGCAGCGGCTTCGCCCGCGATAAAATTATCTCAAGGGAACATACTACCGGGATGAAAAGTATTGTAGACCTTAGGTTACTTTCCATCCGGGTAGTGCGTGTGACATGTTTCATCTAAATCCCTTCAGTCGATGGGACGTGAAAAGGCAACAGGCAACAAGAGTTACTTTCACATTTTATAATATTAGTAGATAAAATTAGCTGTCCCCTGGCTAACTTCGTATTGGTACCACCTCGGAATCAAATGCTTTTACCATTTTTTTATCAATGTTTTGCTTCTGTCATGTACAGAGTTAAAAAAATCTTCAGAATTTCTTTGGGGCGGAGACAAATCAAAGATCACAAAAATCGCTCCAGCCGTTCGATTTGTTTTGCATAGATAAGAACAGGATGAGAAAATAAAATGCACACAGAGAAAAAATACCCCGGGATGCTACGTTTACACGCTTGCCATGGCTTGGCAAGCGTCCACAAACTCCAAGCCATTACAAACGTTTGGATGCAATTTACACGCTTGCGAGTGCGTCAGTGACTCAGTGTGTCCCGGACAGGCAAGCATGACGGACATAAACGTTAAAGTTGTAAGGCCTCGAGTAAGGTCATAATCTCGTCGTAAGACCAATTACTACTCAGTACCTGGATGATGGTTTTTTTTACGACATTTTTTAAAAACTGGCCAAGTGCGAGTCAGACTCGCGTGCATAGGGTTCTGAATGAATTTCATTTTTCTGAACATGTTATTTTAACAATATAGACTACTTATAGGTTTCCCTGTAATCTATAGGTAACGATCTATTATCTCTATTTTTTTCAAAATTTTAAGCTCAGTAGCTTCAAAGATAATTCGGGGGTATGGTCATTTTTCGTCCATTTTCTTGAATAACTTCAAAACCATTTATTTTAAAATTATGAAAAATAATTAAAACCCTCACAGAAAGCCCTTTCATTTGATATGTCACACGGTATTGTTAAAAAACAATTTTTTTACGGACAGACAGACCATTTTTTGTTCGGAACCCTAAAAATTAAACCTAGCTTGCTAGGTCGATTTATAGCTCCCGAAATCACCTGCATACTAAATTTCATGAAAATCGATGGAGCCGTTTCCGAGATTCCATGTATACAATAATTTCTCATTTAAAGCTATTAGATGATCGTAGCATAAAATTAAATACGTCCGTTCGGTGCGATCTCGTGAGCGAACACACGAACACGCACCAACGTGTAAATGAGTCCCAAACGCTTGTCGCAAATTTCCTTTGATCTGTGTTTAAAAACCAACACTAGTCCGGATCGGAGGCAAACTCACGCAAACCATGCCAAACACCCCGTTTACACGCTTGCGTTGGTGGACGCTGGACAAGCCACGGCAAGCGTGTAAACGTACCATGAACGTTCCACTTTTGGCCATGCCGGTACCGGAAATCGGTCTACGCTCCTGCTTCCTGCTTCTCGCACATCTCAGAAAAATTACCAGATTTAATAATAAATTCGCGTGAGTGAGTCATACTTACAAAACAGAGGGCGTTATTAAAACCTCTTCAACAAATAATATTAAAAGGGTAATTAGTCTCACCTTTATTTTAGAGGTTGAATTTATAACTCAAAATCCATTTTTAAAATCTCATACTACAGTTATTTAGAACTATTTCAATTTGTAATGAAAATATTTGGCTTGTAACACCGATACAAAATGGCTAGTTACGTGCGAGGTCATAGATTATTTATCGATATCGATAGCGACATTTTAATATTTTAACATTTGTCCGAAAGGAGGAAGTCCTCCCAAAGAAAGAAAATTAATTAATAAAAAATATATTATTAATAAACTTTTTTCAGCTACGATAACGTTGGCTTCCAGTCCGATGGGATGCAGTTGGATGGAAGATACACGGACCGATTTCCTATCAGACCTCAGACCACAGAGAATAGCTATTCTTCTTGCCATAACTGATTGTCATATTTTTGAGTTACCAGGGGTGTCTTAATATTAAATGGATAGTCACCCTTTAACGAACCGAACTCCGCAAGCGTAGTTTGACCTTTTAAAACATTACAATTAAATGTACAGGAAACTAATCAGTTGATAAAGGACATCTTGATTTCTTTTCGTTTCTTACAAGATTTGTATTAATAACTTGACTGTTACGAACTCATTAGAATAGACAAATAAGTACAATAGAACCTGTTTAAGATGATTTCACAGGGACCCAACTAAAAACGCGTCTTAAGCGAGAAAGCGTATTATACGGGATAGGGGGTCGGGGGATAGTGAAAAATAAAACGTAATGCACATACATAGAATGATCTAATTTCGTATATCATTATAATTGAAGTGACAATGCCTTTCGCTTAATTGACATATTGTATCTAACAAATGATCAACACTGACAAAACCAACGTGGATAGCAGAGCGCGGTGCGCGTTCGTGGTGGCGTGGGAGGGCCGGACGCTCACGACCGCGCACCGCTAACGCTTGCCGCTGCCGCGAGAGACAACACGCGTGCGCATGTAGGCGCATTAAACGGGATGGCAAATATAAGCGTTATAAATGTATGTGAACATGTCTCAAGTTGTAGGGACTGAAGTAAAATTACGTATTATGAGAGAAATCGTTTTAAGCGTGATCGTGTTCTATTGTATCACTTATTATCTACGTGCACAACCCGTGTTTTTAAATTCCGTGAGAATGAACTTAAGAGAGTGCTGTAGGTATTGTTGGTATTACTAGTATTTATGTTTATCTTGTATTTTTCGGTTTTTGAAGTTCAAAACTTCTTTAGCGGCGTTGTGCACACTTTTTGTGATGGGTAAAAAATGTTCAACTTGCGCAAGGATACGTGACTCTGATCGAAAATTCGTAAGACGGTTTCGTGTCTGCTGGCTCCCCGGAGTGCAACCCGTTGTTTTTTTTTTTGTTTGTTCTGAAACCTAATAAAATCATCAATCATTTTGCGTTTATTGAAGTATGATGCGTTTAGACGAAAACTTGCTTAAATATGCACTTATTCTAAGTGAAATCGATTTTGTTTATGTTATTTGGAATTTTGGATCAATTCGAGGGAGTTTTTCAATTCAATTCAATTTATTTATTTCAGATAGATTACAATCATAATAATTACAATTATAAACATCCATAGATTCAATTTAAATAAAATATCACGAGACACAAACAAAACAAGGGAAACAAACAAACAAACAACATTGGAAACATTGGATCAGGTCCGCACTACCCGTATATGTAACTTTGTCCAATGCTCCATGAAGTGGCAATCCACATCCATTCTCCCTACAATGAGCTTCAGTAAGCTGTTGGGGCTGCCCCGTATGCAGCGCATCAGAGAGGCTATTCTTTTGCGATGTATCGCCTGAAAGCCGTCTACTTGAGCATCTGCAAACATACCTGATGCGCTACAAAAGCGTAGCAACCCCATCAACATCCTGAATGCGTTATTGCAAGTCCTCTGCGTATGCCTCACCCATAGGCTGCATGTGTAAAATGACTGACAGTACGCCTTGAATAAAGTCATTTTTACCTGTGTAGTACAGCGTGCAAACCTACGGGCCAGCATATTAGCTCTGACTGACAATACCCTGCGTTCCCTTTCAATATCCACGTTATCTGTGAGGGCCTCGGTGACCCAGTGGCCCAGGTACTTAAATTGCGCCATTCTTTTGAGAGCACTGCCATTCAATGTGACCTGAGGTACGGTGTCATAGCTCTTCGTACCGGACTTGAACACCATCATCTCACTCTTGGCCGTGTTATACCTGAGCCCGTGGGCACTCACATAACTTAATTAAGCACCTGAGGGCACTGATCGATGGGCTCAGCAACACCATATCGTCAGCATAACTTATATTGTTAACGAAAACTCCATCAATCGAACAACCTACCTGGGTACCGCTGAGCTCACGGACCAGCCGATCTACGTACAAGTTAAAGAGCTTGGGCGACGTCAGACCACCCTGTCTTACGCCACACTCCAACCTATACGCATCCAATAGTGATCCCGACCATCTGACATTGTTACGCTGATTGCCATACCAATATTTAAGGAGCGATGTAAATCCGTCAGGAAGTTCAGTCTCACACGACAGCTTCTGCCACAGAACACACAACCACAACCAGGTCGAACGCCCTGGAGAGGTCTAAAAAACAGGCGTAAACTGGCGTATTCCTGCTGGTGTAATACTGGATAGTATGCTTGAGACTCAGTATAGCTGTTTCAGTAGACAGCCCGGTCCGAAATCCGAACTGAGCGTCATGTAATTTAAGATGTTTATCTAAATATTTGTCAATCACACTATCCAGTACCTTAGCAATCATAGGCTTGTAATTATTCAGACTCGAAGCGTCCCTGTCTTGTTCTTAATAATAGGGACAACTATGGTTGTCATCAACGCATCAGGTAAGTATGAGTGCCCCACGCAGAAGGTGAAAAGCATGGCTAGCACCCTTGGCAAGTGGTCGCCCGCATATTGCAAGTGTTCTATGCTCAATGAGTCATGGCCAGGGGATTTTCCACGCTTCATGCGTTTCACCGCTTGCGCAAAATCATTACCTGTAATCTGTACGAACATGTCCTCGCATCTTGCCTTATGTGACTCAGTCTCTTTATTCCCAGTTGCTAAAGGTGAACAGACCTTAAAGTGCTTCTTAAACAGGTTGGCAATCTCATCGGGCCCACTACTACCCTCGACGCTCACTGGTACGCCCGACCTTGGACTCAGTTTACCGGTTTCCTTCCAAAATTGACCAAAATTCTTAGCTGTGTGTTGTGTTGCTAAAATATCCATTTAGGAAGAAAGTTTAAACTTGTTTTCACTTTCTCCTTAAAATTTCTTCTATAACTTGACATAAAAACTCTTCAATTCCTAAAAGTACATAATTTGTAAGTATTCTGAATTTTCTTATAAGATCCGACCGTTTTTTTAAGAACTAGCTGTAGCTGTACTATATAAATAGGCAGAAATCTTCTATTAGCAACCTACTTCTTACACTACGTTCTATATATTTTCATGGGTACCATCACAAACCATAAGAAAAATATAATTATTTAAGTATGCCACAATTCAGCATACTTCATGTATTTTCAAATCATCAATGTTATTTTTCACTTTATTTTATCGACAAAATCAACCACACCCATCGATACCATCACTATCTTCATTCCAAATTGTCTGAAAAACGCTGCAGATGTCAATTTCCAACCAATGACAGAGCAGCACGCTAGGAGGGAGCGAATTCTATTGGTTGATAGTGGGAATATTCCAGAACAACCGAGTGACGTCGAGTGACGCATCCCCTCGCCTATAAACTCCTTGCTAAAACTCCGACGCCATATTATTTCGTGATTAGAAGCCGTCAATCGCGCACCTTTGCTGAGTTACTCTACGAGTTAAGTCAACGACTGAGATAGTTATACATAAAAAACCAAAAAGTAAGTTTTTACGATATCTTTATTTCTAGTGTTTTGTGTTTAATTATAAATCTTTAAAATATTAAATTGCTGTGGTAATTTCGAGTTGTTGCTATGAGCTATTTCATGCCGCGGAACTTCCTTCTCCATGTTTCTATTCCTTCGTTGGCAATTTTCACAGAAACTTAATTCATTAATTTAGCAGTGCTGCAATCATATTGATTTTAAAATGTAATATCGTAAAATTTCAAGGTTCCGCGCGTTTGAACACCGGGTTCTTTGTTCGAGTCGGTAAATGCACGTGGTACTTTCTGGCAGGTGGTTTCTTTCCATGTTTTTTATT
This sequence comes from Lacanobia oleracea, assembly GCA_950371165.1. NCBI lineage: Eukaryota > Metazoa > Arthropoda > Insecta > Lepidoptera > Noctuidae > Lacanobia > Lacanobia oleracea. The sequence goes on from OX493387.1 coordinate 2,417,022, forward strand.
CACGTTCTTTATTCCGACATAGCATTTCATACCATGTTTTATCGTTAAAATTTCCATGACCCGTTCTGGAACGTTCCGTCCCCGCATCGTATCGATTTTCCGTAGTAATGGCCGCCGATGCATTTTCCGCTTGGTAACGCCTAGCTAGTTTGTTTAATAGTAGGTACCGCTGGGTTTTTGTTGATAATCCTCATTTATTGTTCGTGCTAGTGTTTCCCACGTGTTAATTCGAGGCAGCAAGTCTAGTATTGGAACTTGTTAGATAAGCACCGACCAAAATGGCGACTATTAACCTCTAAATTGCGGTTTTCTCGATGTCCATTTATGTATTTAGGTGCAAAGGTCGTGTGTCATTCAGCTTATTTTAACATTTATATTGTTTGTTTCAGATGGCAGCAACTAAAGCACCCGCTGTAGGTATCGATTTGGGTACCACCTACTCATGCGTGGGAGTTTTCCAGCATGGCAAGGTGGAGATCATCGCCAACGACCAGGGCAACAGGACCACGCCCTCGTATGTCGCGTTCACCGACACCGAGCGTCTCATCGGAGATGCCGCCAAGAACCAGGTGGCGATGAACCCTAACAACACAATTTTCGGTAAGTTTCCAAACGTCGCGTACAAGTTAGGGAAAATAAGGACTACAATAGGTGTTAAAAAGCGGTTTGTTTAATTTAATAATCTCGTAGCAAAGTATCGTGCATCTATTTCAAAGAAGGAATAGGTGTTTATCACTCGTATCGGGCCGTAAACAGGAAAGCATTCCGGCGGATAACGAAACCATAAAAAAAAATCCAATACCTAACGAAACGATAATGTAATCGGTTGGGCAACACGTGAATCGCGTGTGATAGCGACGGTCGGCGCGTCGCTGGGTATTTAGCGGGCGGTTGATAGCATCCTAGTTACAGGAAATGGGTCGCGCGATCAATACACAAGACCTAGTTCATTCAACTACCTGTGACGTCACTGACGAAACTAGGTCTCCAGTTCAACTTTTATTTAACGAAGAAGAGTTTTAACTGAGTTCGTCAATTAATAATGATTTAGCTGTGTGTAGGCACTAAAACAGCCTACATAGAAACCACAACAATGAATTAGTTATGAATGAGTCATTGTTTATACAGCTACGATCATAATTTAACGATTGATGACTAACTTCCCACATCAGGGTTCTAGAAACAAACTTACCTTGTTTATTATAGATAAAAGCTAATACAATTTTTAAATTTTGATGAGTCATCTGAACTCTCGTGTAGGGTAAAGTCTCGAAAGGTCATCTTGCCAAGAGCAAGGTCAAATAAAAACGGACGCGTTCTGTATTATATCTTGTAGGTATGTGAGGATCGATCTTAACATCGTATTTACAGTATTTTCATGATGATATCCAATATACTAGACTAGAGTCTCTGAACATATTGAATGATAAAAGTATTCTGAGGAAATATTTCACAAGTATAGAACAAACAATGAATGGAATAGTATCTTCAACAGTTTCGTCTGTTTGTTACAGATGCCAAACGTCTCATCGGCCGTAAATTCGAAGATGCCACCGTACAAGCCGACATGAAGCACTGGCCCTTCGAGGTAGTCAGTGACGGCGGCAAACCAAAGATCAAGGTCTCATACAAGGGAGAAGACAAAACCTTCTTCCCTGAGGAAGTAAGCTCAATGGTGCTCACAAAAATGAAGGAAACAGCCGAGGCCTACCTCGGCAAAACGGTGCAGAATGCAGTTATCACGGTTCCAGCGTACTTCAACGACTCACAGAGACAAGCCACAAAAGATGCGGGTACCATCTCTGGCTTGAACGTTCTCCGAATCATCAATGAACCGACTGCTGCTGCGATTGCGTACGGCCTGGACAAGAAGGGTAGTGGAGAACGAAACGTTTTGATTTTCGATCTCGGCGGCGGTACCTTCGACGTGTCCATCCTGACCATCGAGGATGGTATCTTTGAAGTAAAGTCCACCGCTGGTGACACGCATTTGGGAGGAGAGGACTTCGACAACCGAATGGTGAACCACTTTGTGCAGGAATTCAAGAGGAAGTACAAGAAGGACCTCGCCACCAACAAGAGGGCCCTTCGGCGACTGCGCACTGCCTGCGAAAGGGCGAAGAGAACTCTCTCCTCGTCCACCCAGGCTAGCATTGAAATCGATTCTCTGTTTGAGGGTATCGACTTTTACACCTCCATCACCAGGGCTCGTTTCGAGGAACTGAACGCTGATCTGTTCAGATCCACCATGGAGCCCGTAGAGAAGTCCCTTCGTGATGCGAAAATGGACAAGTCCCAAATCCACGACATTGTACTTGTTGGTGGTTCCACTCGTATCCCCAAAGTGCAGAAGCTCCTTCAAGACTTCTTTAATGGCAAGGAGCTCAACAAATCCATCAACCCCGACGAGGCCGTCGCTTACGGTGCCGCCGTCCAGGCTGCCATCTTGCACGGTGACAAGTCTGAGGAGGTCCAGGATCTGCTGCTGCTCGACGTGACCCCGCTGTCGCTCGGTATCGAAACCGCCGGCGGTGTCATGACCACCCTCATCAAGCGCAACACCACCATCCCCACCAAGCAGACCCAGACGTTCACCACCTACTCGGACAACCAGCCTGGAGTACTCATCCAGGTGTTCGAGGGCGAGCGCGCCATGACCAAGGATAACAATTTACTCGGAAAGTTCGAGCTGACCGGCATCCCTCCCGCGCCCCGTGGCGTGCCCCAGATCGAAGTCACCTTCGACATCGACGCTAACGGCATTCTCAACGTGTCTGCCGTCGAGAAGTCGACCAACAAGGAGAACAAGATCACCATTACCAACGACAAGGGCCGTCTCTCCAAGGAGGAAATCGAGCGCATGGTCAACGAAGCCGAGAAATACAGGACTGAGGATGAGAAGCAGAAGGAGACCATCCAGGCTAAGAACGCCCTGGAGTCTTACTGCTTCAACATGAAGTCCACCATGGAGGACGAAAAGCTCAAGGACAAGATCTCGGACTCTGACAAGCAGACCATTCTGGACAAGTGCAACGACACCATCAAGTGGCTGGATTCCAATCAGCTGGCTGACAAGGAAGAATACGAGCACAAGCAGAAAGAACTGGAAGGCATCTGCAACCCGATCATCACCAAGATGTACCAGGGAGCGGGTGGCATGCCCGGTGGTATGCCCGGAGGCATGCCCGGCTTCCCCGGCGGCGCTCCCGGCGCTGGTGGCGCAGCCCCCGGTGGCGGTGCCGGACCTACCATCGAGGAGGTCGACTAAACATTCCAACAGATTACAGTAAGCTTTTACTGATATTGCAGTATTCAACTACAGTACTAGTGTCTCGCAATAAATGATTGAAACTAACTTCAGTATTTTAATCTTCCACCGACCACCTTAAATGAATAATCCTTTTGACTCCGACTCGAAATATATCTACTTTCCTGTTTCCTACCAATAAAGTTGCATTTAGTACAATAGGCAGGCCAAGCTATCAAAGATACAAATCGGTCAATGCCTGACTGCAATCCAAATTGATAAAAATTAGATATCGTTGGAGTCGTCATTTTTTGTTCATTGACATGAAATACCGAGTCGGTTGACGTCATTGTTACCAAATCTATTCGAGAGATGAGTAAGGTAGAGTTGGACTTCGGCCCACCTCTCGAATCAAATCGGTCCGTCTCGTAGGTAGTAGGTATTAGAAATAGCTAGTTATGATGATGCAAATGGTCGAGCATTTTCGTGGACAATAAATAATTCGACCGAAATAGCCACTCCAGAATTATCGCGACAAAGATAAATCGTTAGATCTTGGGTATCGCATGGCGATCGATTATACTTAAGGTGGATGCTCCAGGGTAGCCCGCGAAATTCAATATTTTTATGTTTTTTGCAATTTGCCGGTCAGTGTGAAGCTGTATGTGGACCAAATGCGATCATTTGTTCCCAACGAGTAACACCCTCAAATGTCACACTGTTACTCGATGGGATTTTTTTCTGAAAAAATTCCCAACCGGTCACACTACCAGTCACACTAGAAATTAGAACTGATAATTGTTGTAAAATGTGATGATTTACTCTGATATATTATATAAAGCTGATTGTATTTAGGTACCTCCCCCCCCCCTTATTACGTGGGACTTAAATATAGATGGCGAGATGTGGGTGTAATATTACACCTCTGCCTACCCCTTCGGGGATACAGGCGTGAGTCTATGTATGTATGTATGTATTTAGGTATTGTAATTTTATTTAATTACTAGCTGTGCCCGCGACTTCGTCCGCGTGGAATAGTTATTTTGGGCATCATATTTATTTTTGCAAACAACCTCCTCAGCTTTATAAATTATAGCTGTTACCTACGACTTTGCCTGTGTCAATTTCTGTTATTTTTTTTTTTCGACAATTTAATTTTTAAAAGAACATAATTATCTAAAAGTACTTCATAGAGCTACACCCCCACTTGGGCACGCCATAATCTCGGCGGTAAGTCAAAGAGGGGTCTTTGAGGTGTGGTTGGATAGACATCACGATGTCCTCACTTTCGCGTGACGCAGTTTCTCACCGAACATGGCAAGTGCTGGAGATTCCTGCGCCGGATTCTTGCAGAAGAGACGCCCGGGTTCCTGAGATTAGCGCGTTCAAACAAACAAACAAACAAACAAACAAACAAACAAACAAACTAACTCTTCAGCTTTATAATATTAGTATAGATTTAAGAATAAAACGTTCAAAGGAGAATCACCAGCAATATGACGAATAAATGTTTTTAAAGTAAAAACCGATTTAATTCTTATTTTCTTGTCGAAAAAAAAAAAATAACAGAAATTGACACAGGCAAAGTCGTAGGTAACAGCTATAATTTATAAAGCTGAGGAGGTTGTTTGCAAAAATAAATATGATGCCCAAAATAACTATTCCACGCGGACGAAGTCGCGGGCACAGCTAGTAATTAAATAAAATTACAATACCTAAATACATACATACATACATAGACTCACGCCTGTATCCCCGAAGGGGTAGGCAGAGGTGTAATATTACACCCACATCTCGCCATCTATATTTAAGTCCCACGTAATAAGGGGGGGGGGGAGGTACCTAAATACAATCAGCTTTATATAATATATCAGAGTAAATCATCACATTTTACAACAATTATCAGTTCTAATTTCTAGTGTGACTGGTAGTGTGACCGGTTGGGAATTTTTTCAGAAAAAAATCCCATCGAGTAACAGTGTGACATTTGAGGGTGTTACTCGTTGGGAACAAATGAATGCGATCCGCGACCGTAACGCGTATTTATCTAAAGAATTATAACCATTTTAATCATCAATATAGCCCTCTAAGTTCATGTAGTTCGAAAGAATGAATATTTAATCCTTAAGTAGAACGACTTCGTGTGACGCTTTACAATATACGTTGCGTAAAAAATAAATGGTAATTAGGTGCTTACCTAACCTTAATATTTAGGCTACCTACCTAAACTTGAATGAGACTCACTATAATATGGATAGATGTGTCAATGATCTCATTTAGAAGCTGATGAGGCATCGTGTATAGGGTTGCCACCTTTTTTTTTGCGCAAATAAAGTACCTACATTGGTTGAACAGTTGAAGAAAAAACGTACATTGTGTCAAAGTACCATTTATTTTACTTCATTGTTTTGCTTTAATTAAAACATGTTATTCGTTACTTTCAGCAACTTTCTACAAATCATTCATTCTTTTCATTATTAGGGTTCCGCACCCAAAGGGTAACCAACGTAACCCTATTACTAAGCCTCTGCTGGCCGTCCGTCCGTCTGTCTGTCAGTCAGCGGGCTGTATCTCAAGTACCTACCGTAATAGGTAGACACCGTAGACAGTTGAAATTCACAGTGTGTCTTTCTATTTCCGCTATAACAACAAATAATGAAAATTAAATAAAACGAAAATGAAAGGTGGCTCCCATACAAGAAACGTGTCGGAACCCTTCGTGTGAGAGTCTGACTCGAACTTGGTCGGTTTTTTTTATCAGATTCAGAGACGCTTTGTTTTTTTCATCTTGCCATTTGCTATTTTTCTCAGAAAAAAAAACTGAATGCTCACGTGGCAGGAATCGACAGGAAAATATATTTTTTTTCTATATTTTTTGTGCAATAGACGATTCCGCAAAACCTGGTAGGTACCTACTATGTAGGTATCTGATCATGTCGTTCTGTTTGATGTAAAAATACTTACAACCAACCTTTTTTGTAATTAAGTGAAATGAATCCCTGAGAAACCAAATGATGCGAAATGAAAGTGTTTTCGCGTAGGTACTTTATGTTCTCATAAAGTATAGAGTACAAGTAGGTACCCGAAATTACGTACAATACTTTATAATAAAGTACGGTTGGCAACCCTAATCGTGTATATAGTAGTAAGCTAGTCCGATCTTTAAAACAGTGCTGCCAACCATACGATTTAAATAGTATTTATACGACCTTTTTGGCTTTTGTACGATGTACGATCGAGTTATCGAAATCGTACGCAAAATATACGATCTTTTCAATGAAATCTTACGAAACAATAAATCTTCAATAAAAACATATTTTTTGCTATGAAACTAATAACAAGTAAAAGAATTTTATTGATAGAATTAGATTTCTTAATTATTGTCCTTGGAGGAAATATCACAATTTGCATTAGATACCTTGTGCATACCCCATTCTAATGCACAGTGCGAACGAGTGTTCAGTCACGTCAATTTAATGAAGACAAAAGTTCGTAATAGATTGCTTACAGAAACAGTGAATGGGAATTTGTTGGCTGCACAGCACATTAAAGAAAACGGATCTTGTATAAACTTCAAGCCATCTGACGAAATGCTGAGCAAATTAAACTTAAGCATGTACAAAAAAAATTGTGCTTCGACTCCCGCATCAGCTGCTGTGCCTGACTCAGATAGTGACTAAGTCAATCAAAAATTTTTATTTTTTCAAAGGACAACATGTCCTAATTTAATTGATGATTAATATTACTTGAAAATTATAATTACATCCGTTTTAAATTGATTTACGTAGTTTTATTGAAATTTCATCGCGTACCTACTATTATTTCCTTGAATATCAAGACAAAATACTATTTTTTTTAGGCTATGGTACGATCCTTTAAAAAATAAAGTTGGCAACACTGCTTTAAAATGAAAACCGGCCAAGTGCGAGTCGGCCTTGCACACGAAGGGTTCCGTACCATAAACCTTTCATGTATAGGGTTCAGTACCAAAATGGTAAAAAAGGAACCCTTATGGTGTGACTAAGTCTGTCTGTGTGTCACAGCTGGATATCTGAAGAACTAATAATACACTTGGAATAGTTTTAGATGACGTTTGTTCGACTATTTAACCGACTTCTTCAAAAAGGAGGAGGTTCTATGTTCGGCTGTATGTACTCGTATCTTCATTTTTTTTTATGTATGTTCACCGATTTCTCCGCCGATTGTGGACCAATATTTTAAAAAATATTTTTTTATTCGAAAGCCTATACTGAGGTGGTCCCATTGTCACCAAGTCAGAATCTGATCATGGGTACCTACCCATGAAAATCGAGGGAAACCCTCAAATTTTATAAGCACATACAATGTTTTTCATAAACTTTCTAACGCAATTCCCATGTTTGTGCCTGGTAATCATCTCATGTTGCTGAGCTGATGATGGAAGGTACAGGGTGTCCGGTGGCAGAATTAGGTTTTGAATCTAAAGCTTCTCCGTAACGTTTAAGCGTAAGAGCGGGGAGGGGGCTGCATTAACTGCGTCATTCCTGCGGATTTTTTAGTCAAGATCACAGAGTACATTGTACGGGTGAACAACGTGCGTTCGCAATTGAAGCGTATTTCAAGGCCAATGATTCGTGTGCAACTACTCGTCGTAGATTTTGTTCACGTTACAATATTCGCCGTTTACGTGATGCTCCAAGTGAAGATTTGATTCGATCATGGGTGCGAAGGTTCCGGACAACAAGTTCAGCAGCAAACAGCCCACGTCCGGGGCCCAGCCGGACATCGAGAACAAATGAAAATATTGAACTCGTCGCGACCAGTCAGTCCGTGCGCTAGAGAGCGGCTGCCCTGGGACTTCCAAAAACTATTGCGCATGAATTATTGAAGAAGGATCTTAGATTTCACCCTTTCAAAATTCAAGTTGTGCAAGCGCTCAAACCTAACGATTACAATTTACGTAAAGCTTTCTGTGAAACAATGTTAGAGCGCTTTCGTACAGTGAACACTATTTTTTGGAGTGATGAAGCCCATTTTCATTTAAATGGAAGCGTGAACAAGCAAAATTGCCGCATTGGTCACCTAAAGGACAGAACCCCCGTTTAAAACATCAAAAGCCACTTCACAGTCCCAAAGTGACGGTTTGGTGTGCATTGTCAAGCAATGCAATAATTGGATCATATTTTTTTGAAAATCGTCGTGGCCAAGCAGTTTCTGTGGACGGTGTCTCTTATCGGCGTATGCTGAACGAATATTTTCTGCCAATAATGAGAGAACATCCTTCCTTCAGTACACACACGTGGTTTCTGCAAGATGGCGCCACGCTACACACAGCCAGAGAGACCATGGCGACACTGCGTGATTTCTTCCCTAACAAGTTGATAAGCCGTTTCGGAGACATATTCTGGCCACCCAGGTCTCCGGATCTTACCCCTATGGACTTTTTTCTGTGGGGGCACCTCAAGTCTAAAGTTTATGCAACAAATCCAGCGACCATCTCAACATTAAAAGAATATATCGTTCGCGAAGTTAATAGCATCGCGACATCACTTCTTCAGCGTGTGGCAAGAAATACGGAGGCTAGATTCCAAGAGTGTGTTCGACGTGATGGTCAACATTTAGACGACATAATTTTTAAAAAATAACATCCGCAACATTTACTTTAAAAATTATTATAAGTAAAGACAAGTTCTTTATAATAATTTTTAAAGTAAATGTTTATCATTAAAATTTATTTTTTAATTTAATTTTTATTTACTGATTCTGCCACCGGACACCTGTATAAGTCAGGATGTGATGATGGGATCCCATGAAAACTGTTTGTTCGGCGATATTTTCGCCAGTTGTTAACCGATTTGGATGTTTTTTTTTTGTTTCGAAGAGTATTTTCTCGGACTGGTCCCATTTAAATTTGGTGAAGATCTGATGAAGAACTTTGGAGGTAGGCAACGGAACTCTTCAATAAATGATAGCAAATGGATCGGGATTTCTGAAATCGCATGTCTGTTGATTGTTTACACCAGTTCATAACATAACATCACGTGGGCACGCTGTGTTTGTGCAAAATAAAAAAAACTTTTTACAAAAAAATAAAACCTTTCGCATACAGAACTAAATTAAACACTTGGACAGTCTTTGTTGTGTTTTTATTAATAAAATAATGTAGCCGGCGTAGACTTAGACACGTCGGGCTCCTCCTGGCTGTCTTCTATGTTACGCGCATGTCGCAATAAGTCACGGAACGAGTCAAATTCCTCCCGCCGCAATCTTTTTCTTATTTTCGTGTGTAAAAGGCCGTATATCATATCGAGCCTAGCCTTTTCTGATACATCCCTTTCTGAGATTTTTGATAGAAGGGCGCGGCTGCGTGCGACGAACATATCTGTATTCTCATACAGTGTTTGTGGACTACCGAATAATTCGATGTAAACACGGTGGGGCGGTCGGCGGTCACCGTAGGCGCTTATAAGGTTTTCTTTCGCTTGCGACCAGGATGGTATTGTAGATTTCACGCCCAGCCACCACGTTGCTGCTTCATCGGTGAGTAAATAGGCGAGACCGCGGAGAATGTTAGCGCTGGTGACTTGCGCACACTCACTATACGCTTCTATAGCGTCAATGAACGCGTCTACGGATTCATGCGGCTTACCGGCGAACGTTGCTTTACAGCGCGTCAGAGTACCTTCTCCCGGACTTTGCACAGGAGTAGATGAATTTGCGTGCTGTACTGTTAGTAAGAGGTCTCGAAACGCTTCCGTTTGTGATTTTTGTAGTGACGCAATTACCGATGCGACATTTTCGTTCGAAAATGTAAGGTCGGCACCCGGATAAGGGGCGGAGGTGCTGGCGTCTGGCTGGATTGATTGGCTTGTTTCCTCTTCGGCACAGCCCCGCGGCGGAGTCCGCATGGTTGGCAGAGGAGTAGGGAATGTGGGAATTCGCGCCGCATCGTCTCTGTCAACCGGGCTTCCTGCTCTACCTCTTGTGGGCCTCGGCATTATAAACTATAGTCACTAAAACAACGTATGTGCACTGAACTGTTTTATTTGGATTTCACTGAGTTTGTCTGTAATTGTCTGTAGGTACGGCCCCACGTTGGGCGCCATGTTTCGCATACAGAACTAAATTAAACACTTGGACAGTCTTTGTTGTGTTTTTATTAATAAAATAATGTGGCCAGCTAGAGTAAATAATTGGAAATCACAAACAGAAAAGGTTTAACACAGTTATCGAAGGAACTTTTACACAGCGATCAAAAGCGCGCGTGAACACTTCTAACGTCAAGCAACCCAGCGAACGACACGGCGAACCCGGGGACCAATTAGGGCGTCGCGTGAGCCGAGTGCAATCCTTTACACGCATTCGCGAAACCGTTGAGGTTTTGTAATGACGCGGCGATTGGGACGGTTTGCTACAAACCAACTTCTAAAAACAAAACACTACAAAGTTTAATTAAAAAACTTTAATTTCGGAAGTCGGTGTTCAAAAACGAAATAACCAAAAAACACCGACTTCCGAAATAAGTTATTTTTTACTTTGTAGTGTTTTGTTTTTTGCATAAAAGAAAGAAATAAAAACATACATGTTTCTAGCAACAGCGACTGAAAGGGAATATTAAAAAGTGGGGCTAGGGCATGTGGGGTGTCAGTGAAAGAGCGCTGTTTATACATTCTCAGACAATTTTTCTTTTTTTTTAAGTCGCATGGTTTTCGACTATTGACCATCCCCCCCCCCTTATCTCCGAAGTTTGCATAGAGAAAAATCTGAAATTATTCTGTGTTAGAAGTTTATGAAAAGATTACAGGAAAAAAAACGATGTCTCTAAATAACACACTTTTTCAGAAATCATCTACTAAAATTACATAAAATATGTAGTAATCACTATTTTGTATAGGTACTTGTAATACCTTAAAAAAATATATTTCTGAATGAATGTAATACTTATTTCTAGTAAAAACACACTAAACCAACAACAAACTAAAATATAGCATCAAGAAATTCGTTCTCAACGCTGACAACTGGTAATGTGCCCAAGAGACTGGCGGCATTGCCACGTTGAATGGAAATGCTAATCTCTGCCCAAAGTAAAAGCCAGCTCTTGGGTCACGGGAAATGTCAACCAATTCAAATTACATAAGTTCCAGTGGCGGTCAAGGGATGGCGCTGATCTAATCAGAGAATTCAATAATATATTCTCTGACGAATATAATATCCTTTTATGCAACGCCGATGAAAATTTTGAAACATTTCATGTTTTATATGATATGGTACGGAACCCTCAGTGCGCGAGTCCGACTCGCTCTTGAGTTGTTTTATATTGTAGCGGCAATAGATACACAATCTGTGAAAATATCAACTATCTTCCTGTTACGGTTTTTGAGATACAGCCCGCTGACAGATAACGGACGGACGGATGGACAGACGGACGGAAGGATGGACGAATGGACGGACGGGCGGACAGCGGAGGCTTAGTAATAGGGGTTCCGTTGGTTACCCTTCGGGTACGGAACCCTAAAAAACCAAACTACCAAAATATTTTTTTTTTAATTTACTACGCTAATATTATAAAGAGGAAAGATTTGTTTGTTTGAATTGAATAGGCTCCGAAACTACTGGACCGATTTCAAAAATTCATCATTAGAATCCTACATTATCCCTGATGAACATGGGCTACAGAATATTTTAAAAAAAGTTAGGGTTCCGTATGAAAACTTCGATAATGTAACCCAAGGTGTGAAAAAATACCAAAAAAATCTTTATATCGCTTACGTTGCGTAAGTGCGTAAACTATTGACAATAGAGCAAAGTGATGTACATACTACAGTTTTATAGAGGACATCAATTTCCACAAAAAGTCCCCGAGGGTATATATCTAACTATTATGGTTAATTCAAATAACCGCTTTTTGTTCAAATTGTTCGCTCAAATCCCGGGTGGAATGGAAAAGTGGTGATTTTGGTATCATGATATTAATGGATATCCATTTAAATGGTTTGGTAATTTAGGATGGTTTTGTGTACGTAAATTACAATTTAAATGATGCAAATCGGACCTTTCGTTTAAAAGTTACGACGGGTATTAAAATACTCGATTGAGGCGGTTTAGAAACTCTGACACTAAGATGTGTGGTCGTCAGACCTTACTGCCCACACGATAAGAAGAAGGGAGTCTATTAATAAGTAATTTACACGTTACACTCTATAGAGGGAGTACTTATGGAAAAGAAGTTCGTGGTCAAAGTGCTAGTTAAATATAATTTTCTTATAACATTCATAAACAGCGTCGACGTATCGTACATTTTAGCACCCTATCTACAAATTCATTCAGAAATACTTACTTGGCCGATTTACTAATTACAGAAAAGGTAAGAAATGATAAGAACACACGCAGCTGCAAGAGCAAGCAAAGCCAGCTCGAACATTTTAGCACTCTGCCTTTTGACTAGGGTTTTCTTAAACTTATTATCATCATAACAGCCAAAAGACGTCCACTGTTGGACATAGGCCTCCCCAATGGGGGGTTTGCCATAATCGCCACTCTTGGCAGGCGGGTTGGCGATAGCAGTGTATGGTGTTGCCGTGTTGCGTTTTACAGAGAACGCTGCTGCCCATTCTCTGGCGAGTCCCTTAGTCGCCTCTTACGACATTCACGGTAAGTGATGGGATGGTATTATTATTTTACGGCACCATACGGCACCGCCGATGCCATTCAGCTTAATTCTTGAGCTGGTGTCTTTAAAATCCACATCTGATCGTTTTTCTTTTGCGCAGACTCCTAACCAAAGTCGGCTCGTAATTTTGTAAGTGCACGTCTCAAAAGTGGCTTTTGGGTCTTGTAACACCTTGCTGACTTTTCGGAAGGGTTGCGAAATTTCGTACCTATCACTTGACCAAAACAACTAAGTACCTCTAATTTCTGTAGTTTATCTGTTTATGGTGCGCCCCAGACGTGATGCCCTAAGCAATTGCTTAATTTGCTTATATGGGTTAACCCGGCATTGTAGGTAGATAATTGAAATATTGTTGGCAGCATTTACGGCCTCTTAATTTCATAAATCTTAAGTATCTATACTAATACTACTTATAAAGATTCGAGGTATAGTTTGTGTGGTTGTAGGGGGTAATCTCGGGATCTACTGAAGTACCGATTTTGACAATTCTTTTACTAATAGAAAGCTAGGTACGTTATTTGTCAGTGTCACAAAGCTTCATAATTACCGAAAAAACAACCCAACGAAGTGGGCACGTGTCGGCTACTATTGAAATAAAAAAGTTGCTTTCTTAGAAAACCAATAATGATATTGTAGTGAAAATCCCTATCAAAGTTTTCTGTCTATTCAACCCTCTCTGTACCTATTCATTCACCCCGTTTGACGGTAGTGTTGATTTTTAATGCTTCTGTGTTCGTTAAAAGCATTAAGTTTGTCGTCTTGATGGCTTGCAGTGTTGCCCAGTGTCTATCAGATTGGTACGGTTAATCCTTTTTAGGGTTCCGTACCCGAAGGGTAACCAATGGAACCCTATCACTAAGCCTCCACTGTCCGTCCATCCATCAGGTCGTCCGTATATCTGTCAGCGGGCCGTATCTCAGGATCTGTAATAGGTAGACAGTTGAAATGTTCACAGATTGTGTTGAGGTTTATGGTACGGAACGGGATGTACGGAACCCTTCGTGTGCGAGTCCGACTCGCATTTGGCCGGATTTTTTTAAAGCTTTATTCTTGTTCTTTAATACGTATAAATCCACTATAAGGCCTACAAGGAGCTTATGTAACTAAGTACATCTTTCTTCTGGGTCAAAAGAAAAAGAGCATTTAGGTTTTGTTTATAGTACCTAAGGGGTACAAAGGAAACGATTTCCATATTATTGTGTAGCCGATACCTATATTTAAAGCTTACACGAGTAGCTTCGTGAATGTTGTTGCTATAAACAACAGTACAATAAATTTTATTTTGTCACAAATAGAACAGCAACAACAAGGTCGAGAGAATACAAGAGATTGTCACACTCACTGTTCATCTCTTCGATACTAACCTATAATATGTACTAGGATCTGCCAGCGGCTTCGCCCGCGTGGTCCCTAGGGAACATACTCCCGGGATAAAAAGTAGCTTATGTCCTTTCTCAAGCTCTAGACTATCTGTGTACGAAATTTTATTTAGGTAAATCGGTTCAGTAGTTTTGGCGTGAAAGCGCGACAGACAGACAGAGTTGCTTTCGCATTTATAATATTAGTAAGGAAGTAAAGATTAGTAAATTAGTATTAATAAAATTAGTATTAGTAAGGATTAAAATACAGTTATTTACAAGCACTTTCGTACCTAGTCCTTTGTGTTTTACACATAAACCTGAAGCCTAACTACGCCACTGGATATTTTGAGAAAGGGTAGATAGTACCTACCTTTTTTATTTTTTATTTTAAGGATGGGAAATCATCAAATGACTCCTCCCGCTCTGGGTGAAGCAGGAGGGAGTGTCAGACTCTTACTGACTAAAACCCATCCGTGTTCATCCTAGTGCCCTTTGTGTTCCAGGGCCACGGTAACTCTTTCGAACAAATTCCGCAATTCATAGCCATAATTTTAGATAACGTAAAATACAGTCACCTACCTCTTTTGTACAGATTCCGCAGTCCGCCTAGCTGCTATTTGCTGCGGCAGAGGAGTCTCGCCCCGGCGCTGCGCCTCCACGCGCCATTCGTAAATGAGCGCGAGTGCTCTCGCCTCCAGATCCCATGGCGGTAGTTCAGCAAGGAGGCTCGCCGCCTCGCCAGAGACCGTGCGGTATCCCCGGGCCAGCCGGATGACCATGACCCTCTGGGACGCGTTGAGGTAACGGGCAGGTCGCTTCCTCAAAGTAGGCGGCACACTGGCGCCCCATAAAGGGCCATGGAGCGCACGACCCCCGCGTGAAGGCGTTTGGACTCCCTAGATTGGGCAGAAGCCGCTTGAAGGCAGCCCCGGCTCGCCCAAGTCTGGGAACCAAACGTCGGAAATGTTATTTGAGATACCGATGGTGGCCTGTTCCGAGAACCGTGGAAGCACATGGCTTAGAACTTGTATAGGGCCACCTCGAGACCCAACTGCCGGATCCTCTCAACGACTATCGCAACCCCGCGTGTCATAGCGTCAGCCGCCGCCTGATGCGACCCCCCCTGCGCCAGGACTAGCGTATCGTCAGCATAGCAGACAACCACTGACGCCACTAGGGAGGTCGGCGCGCAGCACCTAGTTGTAGCCGATGTCCCACAGGAGCGGCCAAGACGACCCCGCCCCGGGAAACCGCGTCCCCCGTCGAAAAGGCTCTCTCGCACATGATGGCGTCCACCGTCGAGCGGCCCGTGCGGAAACCGAACTGGTTCTCCGCCAGATCCAGCCCCACCCTCACTAGGTGCTCGACGAGGTGGTTTGCAATTACTCTTTCAAAGAGCTTGCCCACCTCATCGAGCAGCACGATGGGCCGGTATGCGGACGGAGAGTCCGCAGGGCGCCCCGGCTTCGTATTGAGGACCAGTTTTCCCGTCTTTCAACGAAGTGGGAACTGGCCCCTCTCCAAGTATGCGCTTAGGAACCCTCTTAGTCAGTGCCAGGCCAGTGTGTCATGGTCAGGGCTGGCTTGTGGCTTAATAAGTACCTAATAAAAGCTGCGTGGGATGAACTTCGAGGTTAAGCCACGCTTGCCGAGGACACTCCATGGATGGGTGACCTTCACATACCAACACACTTCCGTGCCTCGAAGAGCACATTAAGCCGTTGAACCCAGTTGTTATTTGTAGATCTTTGATAGTCGTTATGGGTAGTCAGACCCCAGGATCTAACACCAGTCTTGCCAAGCCTCAAGGACCAAGGGGATGTGGGTGTGAAGTAGGCAGTCGCTTCACGTAAAATACTGGTACGCAGCTACATCCGGTTACACTGCCGACCACAACTATGTTGGGAAAAGGCAGGCAGAAAAAAGAAAAGAGAAAGAAGAGAAATCCAGACCCAGAACATATTTGTTTGTGTAAATAAAACCCTAATGATTTGCGAGCATGATGAGATCTGCAGGGCTGGAAATCGATGGCATAGTAGAAGGGCACTGGCCCTACCAGTGCCTGCCAGGGTTGCGGAATTGTTCGAAAGAGTCACCACGGCCCTGGAACGCAAAGGGCATTAGGAGGAACACGGATGGGTTTTAGTCAGTAAGAGTCGGACACTCCATTCTTCTCCGCCCAGAGCGGGAAGAGTCATTTGATGATTTCCCATCCTTAAGAAAAAAGGTCTGGTAATCGAACGCAGGACACTACGCTCACTCAACCTCACCTGTGACTCACTCACACTAACCTATAGTCCAACCAGGCAGATACAAGAGATAGCGACCAGTGCTCTAGAGGACTCAAGGAGACCATGAGGATTTCTTATCTTCCCTGAAAAAAAGAAACACTTTCTGGGGAACACAAAATTAGTTATGATGGCATCTTGTTTAGTTGAAATAGGTAGTTCTCGTTGCACACGACCAGAATCAAGGCAACTCGAATCTGTTGGCGAGCTGTCGCGTGAGATACCATCGGCTCACAAAATAAACTCATTTATTTTGCGATGACGTCTACAAGTAAGCGGAATTTATCATTCCAGCGATTGTAGTTGTTTAAAAATGTTAAAATTATAATATCAGTGGAATCGTCTGGAAGCGGAATATTTATAGCATTTCTGAGAACCATTGGGTTGTCTAAAAATAGCGTAGAATAATATAATAGAGATATATGTCTGAGAGCTGTTGGTTCTTACTTTCTATTCTAATGTTCCTTTATTATCTCAATAGATAGATACTTTAGTTTTCTGTCTACGGCGAGTAATTTCCTGCTGCTGATAAGTATGATAAGTAAAAACCTTCTAGACTGGCCTTATCGGTAAAAACTGCGTCATTATAATTTCCTGACAATAAAGTTAAAGATTGTAGTAGGGTCTGACTAACCAGGGTCATTCTCGATGGGGTACCTACCTAAGGACAACGCCCTTCGCTACACTTCCTCTACCATTCCTTTTCGGGGTTTTTTGGACGAGCTACGGCCGCTTTGGACAGAGCGTGCTGGATGTTAGAAGGTAAAAACCTGGGAAATATATCTGCATAGGGTTCAACACAAGTGTTTAGTTAGAGATGCTGTGATCTGTGGAAGCGTCTATACTAAATTATGTAAGTGCAAGTATCTTTGTGTACCTGTGGGTCATAAGTGCACCCCCTGAAAGTTCACCACTGGTAGCCGCCCACCTGGCCGGACCCTAGCTACGACGCTCTCGACCATATAAGGCGAAGTAGGTATTGTCGACCTTCTTGGTCGAAAAAGATAGAATAGAATTTAAACTAATTAAAATGTGGAAAAGTAATTTCTTTTGAATAGGCAGTCGTGCATCATTATTTCATGAAACCAATCGTTATTTGATTTAGGGTAGGTGATACCTTAGCGGCAGTAGCTGGGGTATCACAGTACCTATAGGTACCTACCAATTCTATCAAACAAAATGATGAAGCCAACGTGTCGTACTCGTGTGGTCAGGCGGTCACGGTAATACACCCATGTCGTTGACCTCACGTCCATTATGACACGGTAAGTAGCGGAAGCTGCCATATCCCGTTTGTCTCAGATGACTCCCACCGCGTGAAGAGTACCTCGTACGATTACTTCTACAATACTAGTGTTATTGTTTTAAATACGAGGTAAACAGACACTTCAGAAGTACTCATATGGTATCTACTGAGTATTACGTTACTAATAATATGTGTGTGTGAGTGTGTACCTATGTGTGTGTGTTACTCACAGATAGGTGATGCAATTATGACGATTCGGCTGTAACGATCGAAACTACGTTATACCTACCTCAATGACTTTCATTTTTTGTAGGTACCAGACGTACCAGAGTGCCGATATTCTGCTACTTACTTTTTTTAAGAAACGTTCAAATTCGCATCTCAGTCGCAGTCTCTCATAAATGCACGGAATTTACGGCTTTTTTGACAGATTGCGACTGACATACGAATGCGGACATGCGTCGCATCCATATATTTCTATGGACGCATCTGTGAAGTTTTGCTGAGTAATTTGGTGGCGAAACTTCACTGACGTTTTTTATCTAATCGATTGTAAACATGTGGAAATGACCTCAGTTTTAGCGACAGGTAGATACCTACTCGTGTTGTGAGTGACTATATGACTGGAGAACCCACTTAGATATTAAAATGATTCTAGTGATCCAGTTTGATGTTCAGGGATAGTCCCTGCTTTGTTAATACGTCTAACATTTTATTATCTACAGTAGTAGACTTAAGATTAGGAATTCGGTCACTGTATGACTAACGAATACGCGTAGAATGATGAAAGCACGGTAATTAGTATACTGTGATAAAAGCGTCATTCAAAATGTGACCATTTGTTTTAAAACTAAAAACGGGACATTGTCAAAATTATTATGAGCACATTAGAGTTCACCAAGATCGCTTGAAATTCAAAACAAAGATTATCGCATTTTCCGGTTTTCACGTATAGTATTTCACGAGGTCAAAGAAAAGATGGATGGATTGTGTGAGGAGTGATGGAAAAAAGAAAGGAATCAATGATAGCTTAACCCGTTATGTGACAGAATGGAGGAAGAAAACGTGTTGCGCCGACCCCAAGTAACATGGGATAAGGGGAGGAAGATGACGTAGTATTTCACGATACTTCCATGCTATTGAAGACTGTTTGCTATTACATTATGTAATGGGTTACCTAAAATACCTTATCGTCATCGTATTTACTGTGATAGATTTTGAGTTTTTCTCAGTGTTGACCTGCGGGTCTAAAAAGGCCACTACATAATCATATTAGAATCAAATTTCATTTTCATCTTTATTGCTAACGCATTAGGTTCAAGGTTGATTGGGAAAATTTGACAGTGACGGGTAGCGTGATGTGCTTTCTGATTCTGCTAAAGTGGCCTTTTTAGCCCCGCTGTAATACCCAGATGCAATACAGAATTTATGAGAATGTTGTCAGAAAAATGATAAAAAAAGTATAAAATAAAGGCCATTGCAACGTTTTTATTTTGGTTAATATCGATTTTTAACAAAAATAATGAATTAAAGTAGGTAATGTGAAACGGAACGTGTTTAAAAACAACAATCAGCTTTTAGTGACGTCTCTGCTGTTATGGCAACGAAAAAGCAACCTTATGTCTTTGAGATAGGACAGTTCATGACCAGTGATAGACACGAGTGACGTCATCGTCCGTTTTCGCGCGAACCTTTAAATCTCGGTTTAAAAACGCAATTTTGGCATTAAATTTAAGCGTTTTCATTTCTTTTTTATGTGGTGGTCTATTCTAGATGGAGTTCTTTAAAATTAAAGCAAAAATGGAAATATTGCATGTTTCCCATTGAAAACGGGATAATCAGCGTCCCCGCCTTTCTCAGGTACACTGGGATGGAGTAGGGGAAAAAGGGACAGTCCCATTCAAATTGAAGTATAGTCACTATAGTCGCTTAAGTATTTGTTTGTGTTGATATCAGTCGTCTAATGTTCTATTAATATACTAGGAATGAAAACATACTGACTAATGGTACACAAATTCCTTTGAAAGCCATGACAATCCAATAACTACATTGTGTAGTTTTGTAGGCTACATAACTGATAAGGTACATAAAGGAGGGTTATGTTTTTTACAATATTATATCTTACTTCTTCAATGTTTTTATTCTCTCCTAGAAGATCATTAACTTCCGAGCTGTTATTTTCCTTCGATCCGTCTTTATAATTTTTTAGCTGGCTAGAAAGTGGCCGAATCGGATACGATATGATAGCCAAGTTGATTGGTAAAAATGTACCAAATTTACCAAGCCAGATGACGTCATGCGTGTCTTCAACTCGCTGTATCCTCTTTATTTTTTGTTTACGTGAAAAAAGAAAAAAACGTGTCGAATACTTTTTGAAAATCTATCAGACGGACTAATTAGATTTTTTTAGTAAAATACCCTATTGCAACAGAAGTGTGCAATAATTATACTGAGAGAATATAGGACCTATTCGCGCCAGTTGATGCTACACTTCACACCAGCTGCTGATTTGAGCCATCCAGATAAGCTGTGAAGGTGAATCTCACGATATGTTTACATCAGTGAGTAATTATAACGAGAATGTTCACGGAAGCAGATTGTTTATAACAACACTAGTTGACACGCGCAACTTCGTCTGCGTCACATTTTTCACGAAGGCTCCGCTCCTATTGGTCGTAACGTGGTGTTATATGTATAGCCTACTAGCTTTTGACCGTGACTTCGTTCGCGCATATCCTGTTTTTCCCGTTCCCGTAGGAATTTCGGGAAAGCCTCTCTTAGTGCTCCCCTGTGGAGTGTAGGGAAACTTCATGTCAAATGTCAGCTTTCTACGAGCAGTAGTTTCGGCTGAGCGTTGTCTGTCAGTCACTCAGTCAGTCAGTAACGAAAGAATTTTATACGAGTATTAATACTAGTTGACGCGCGCAACTTCGTCTGCGTTACAATTTGCATTACTGCTCCACTCCTATTGGTCTTAGCCTGATGATATATAGCCTATAGCCTTCCTCGATAAATGGGCTATCCAACACTGAAAGAATTTTTCAAATCGAACTAGTACTTCCTGAGATTAGCGCGTTCAAGCAAACAAACTCTTCAGCTTTATATATTAGTACTAGCTGACCCGCGCGGCTTCGCTCCCGTCAACTGGCTACCCTACCTACCCTACCTACCCTACCTACCCTACCTACCCTACCTACCCTACCTACCCCACCTACCCCACCTACCCTACCTACCCTACCTACCCTACCTACCCTACCTACCCTACCTACCCTACCTACCCTACCTACCCTACCTACCCTACCTACCCTACCTACCCTACCTACCCTACCTACCCTACCTACCCTACCTACCCTACCTACCCTACCTACCCTACCTACCCTACCTACCCTACCTACCCTACCTACCCTACCTACCCTACCTACCCTACCTACCCTACCTACCCTACCTACCCTACCTACCCTACCTACCCTACCTACCCTACCTACCCTACCCGCTGTCAAATAATAACAGACAAATAATTAGCAATAAATTAAAATTGCGACTATAATTTGAGATTTAAACTATCCTATCTCTCAAGTTGGATCGAACTGCACATGGTGTGCGAATTTTATTATAATCGGTTAAGTGGTTTAGGAGTCCATTGAGGACAAACATTGTGACACGAGATTTATATATATTAAGATTAAGTGGTTTAGGAGTCCATTGAGGACAAACATTGTGACACGAGATTTATATATATTAAGATAAGATTGATTCTTCCGTTAGGTATACTATCTGTTGAGTAATGAGTCATTAACGGAGGAATTTTACATATAATAATTGATATTTAGCCTTTCTCGATAAATCAGCTTATCCAACCCTAAAAGATTTTTTAAATTCGACCCAGTTGTTATTTCCTGAGATAAGCGCGTTCAACCAACCAAACAAATAAACAAACAAACTTCAGCTTTATAATATTAGTAGGTACCTATAGATGTATCATCATTTCCGTGTTATTCCATTCCAGACGCTCGCCATGAATCAGTTTCAAATAGTAAGGAAGCTGAAGAATTCGGTTCCGCCTTATTTATTTGTAAACCAAACGATCGACCTTACCACAGAACTATAGATTACGGATATTGAATACTTGCCAAGACATAAGGGCTTAAGTCCTCGACACAAGGGCATGACGACGCGACTTCATCATTTGACGCAGGTAGGTGAGCATGCCGACTGACGGTGGATGAAGCCCTTCGTGGTTTGTTCGTATTGTTGACGCTATAAATAGGCTTCTTGGCTTCTGGCTTCCTTCTCCTTAGGTAGCCATTACACGTTCATGCAAGCGTTACTATTCCAAGTCATGAATGTCGAATGATTGATGGTGTGTGGGTAGTGTTGCCAAGTGTTCGGATAAAGCCGGACGCTGTCAGGATTTTGGTTGCGTGTCCGGCCAAATTAGACGGTGCCCGGCCTGTCCGGCTTTTGTTTTGTTTGGTAAGGGTGGCCGGCTAAACGGGTTGGTCTGTCCGACTTTTCTGTTTGAAGA
Organism: Lacanobia oleracea; assembly: GCA_950371165.1. Lineage (NCBI taxonomy): Eukaryota > Metazoa > Arthropoda > Insecta > Lepidoptera > Noctuidae > Lacanobia > Lacanobia oleracea. Next base: position 2,439,338 of record OX493387.1, read on the forward strand.
CCTGGCAACCCTATGTGTGAGTGATGGAATTCAATCGACATTATAAAATAGGTACGAGACGATAATTTTCATATTATTGGCTGACATTCGGGATTCGAAAAAAGGACAAGGACAGAAATATTACCCATTCCATAAAAACAGACCCATTTACTTTAAAGCCGTGACTAATGAAATATTCTGATTTTCGTCAATCAATTTCATGCAACCGACAGTCACAGCACTGACGGACGTTTGCATGAGCTTGTAGTGGACAAAGGTATCCAGTCACTAACCTACAGTGTAATGGGCGCCACAGTGACGGGATATCAGTCAGTGCTACTTACTATCACTATCTACCCACTTGAATTAATATGCCAGTGGATAAGCAATTTTTATTATTTAAATTCCCACCAGATTTTAGTTAAGTAGATTGTTAACAATAAATAAATCGTCGTCGTATTTTAGTTTAATATAAATAAAAGCACAACATTTCAGTTGACATTTTTATTTTGGCAATGCAAACAGCGATAACACAACATACCCGACGTCGAATCCATAGTATAATTGTCGTTAGAACCGCCGACCGCCAACCGCCGACCGTCGACCGCGGCCTATTTGTGCTATTACAAAACAACGGGGTAGGGCTCTTTAAATGACTACAATTTATTATCACGATTACATAATTTCATCGAATTTAATTGAATTTATCTTTCACTATCTGCTGCTAATGAAATGTGGAAGGAAAATCCAAGAAATTCGGCAGTCTTACAACATTCACAGCGGTGTCTACCACTGCAAAATGAGAAGATATTTAGATTCCATTATCCTATCTAATCATAATTTTTCGATTATATCATTAGAAGAGGTGCTATATTTAATTCTTCATGAAGTGTGGAGGAATGTATGTGAAGTAATATGAAATAAAAAGGAGTCTAGCTTGTCGGTTAACAGGACAAAATGGAGGAAGGAAACGGTAGGTAGGTACCGTCAAACCCAAGTAACACAAGATAAGGACAGGAAGACGATGATAATGACATAAAGGAGACAAAGGTTCACCCGGCTATCATGTGGGCTTTACAGTCAGGAAGTAAAGCTCGAGTGCAAGATCTTTTAAGTAGGGACATAGGTATTCATCATCTGTTTAGCCTTTTCCCAACTATATTGGGGTCGGCTTCCAGTCAAGCCGGATTTAGCTGAATACCAGTATTTTACCAGGAGCGGCTGCCTACCAGACCCATTAACTGGGTAACACGGTACTTCATGGCAAGACTGGAGTCAGATTTACTGGCTTCTGACAATCCGTAACGACTGCCAAAGATCTACAAATGACAGCCAGGACCAATGGCTTAAGGTGCTTTCCGAGGCACGGAGGAAACTCGGTATGTTAAGATGGTCACCCATCCACAGACCTGTTGGTCTGTGGATGGATGCCAATGTTTGGCAAGCGTTGCTTAACCTTGAAGATCGACCCGTGCGGCTGTTATTATCTAGCCACGAGCTCCTCAAGGCACATAGGTATTACTGTACCTAATCTATACAAGTATTAGATTAGAACCATTCGTTAATCTGCTACCTGGCAGAGATTTAGGTACTAAACACCGTCTGTTCTGTAAACACATTTAGTTGAAGTGAGCGGACTTGAACAGCCGGTCGATTTAATTTTCGAAATTAATTGTGACGTCAGGTGAAGTTGGCTGTTTTCAATTAATGCTAGAGATTGACAGCTGACTTTGAGCTTACTTCACTAGATCGCACTTCTAACATCAATAGATTTCAGAAAATGAGAAAGGATGAGATAACACAGGGAAGGCCCTAGTCCTGGGTACTATGTGGTTGAAGGAAATCATGAAGTACAGGAAAGGAAGACGTACAGACGAATAGTCAGTAATAGGAATTCTCCATCGAGTATCTAGCCTTGTTTATATATGAGCATGAGTGTCCTTATACTATGGTTCTATATCATAAAGAGATCACATTAGAAGCAGACAGTGGCAGACAACCAATTTCAGCAAGCGAACACTAAAGTAACTATTTTTCGAACTATTTATTTACATTACGAGTACAAAACGTTTTGTTACTATGCATCATCAATCAGCACACACGTCACACGTCCGTGTTCCAGTTTCCTGAACTATAAGGCCTGGCCGGAGCCACATCGCAATCACTCCCAACCTAACTTACCATAAAATGTACATGTTTTACCATAAAACTCAATAATACAGTCAATCTTCGATCTTATAAACAGCAATCTCAAATGGTAGTATCTATAATAAAAAACAACTTTGACCAATGACACATTTCATGCTTTGTCCATTCCGCAGGTCCACCGGCTGATTCAGGAAATAACTGTATTATTGACTTTTACCATGACATTTATTAAGCCTAATTTCTTGTTAATATTTTAATAAATAAAAACAAATACATCGAATTCACTTATAAAACAAACCAACAATCAGGTACATTTTCAAAGTAGTTAATTATAAAAAATATTATAGCCGTTTCTGACAGTCAATATTATACTTATAAAACGATATTTCAAAAATAATCTGAAATTTCTGTCATTAATAACAAATCAATTCATTCATCCCACATTTTATAATCATAATTTATTAACAAATGAATATATATTTCGTTTTAACATCAACTTATTGCGTACATTTATCTAGAAATCTAAAGTTCATATTTAACCGATACAAATCATATAAATGCGCTTATAACAAATTTTTGTTATATCTTTACAACTCTATCGTTAACTAGTCTTATACTTTTATTTTATGGAATAATCGAGGCCCCGACATATGTCGCTTAACACAAATCTAGGCTTCATAGCCTTCACTGGTGCAAATTTTTCTTCCAAGTTGATAATAAACATACCTTCAGTACCTACTTGCTTTCTTCCTTTTCCGTCTCCTTCTTTTTGTCGGAAACGGTTCACGAATTTTAAATGTGCGTTAAAGTTGATAGAAGGCTGGAATACATTAGTTAGTAGTAACCCCGGTCAAACTTCATATTACCCAAGCGATTCTTACTTCTTGTATAAGTGTCAAGTAACATATGAACGGAACCGGGAACTCCTCTTGATCTAACTATAAGCAATAAGCGTTACTTACAATATCAACAACTGGGATGTCATCAAGGCTTACGATTATACCTGACGCGGATTTCTTATAGGGGTCATTATCATCATTAATTAGTTCTTCAGAAACACTTGGTACGTCTCCTATTTACATACGATTCTTCGATGGTCGTACACTAAACGTCTCAGTGCGTAGTACAGTTCAGTCACTACCTGAGCTGACGGTCTACCGTCTACATCCAGGCGATGGCGGGCGAGCCGTCCGACGACAAGGAGTCCAGCGAGCCCCGCGGCCGCGCCGCCCTCCCGCGCGCCGCCGCCGGCTGTCAGTACAGCGACGAGCTGGAGCACGGCCCGTCCACTCCTTGCAACTGTTGCTCCGGGTTCGTGATCAACTGCAATGGAGAATTTTGGGAAACAGTTTTGTTAGTTCTCTACTCTTTAATTGGAAGAAGATTCTGTGTTTTTTAGTTTTTGAGTTTAGTCTGTTTGTTTTGCGGACCAATCTTCATTCCTTTTGTGACCGTAGCAATTACTTAAGTGTAGAAACTTTATGGTTTTGTTATGTTTTTCTTTGAAGATATTAAAATTGTGGATTATTTGGAAAGTCTTTTATCGTTGCGGCCTTCACTGCGTAAAGCTGCAGCTGTTCAAGCAACAAACAAAATATATATAAGTTAACTAGTTACTGTAGTTAGGTACTGTTAGTGAGTTGGTACCAATTCAAGTAGGATTGATTGTAACATACGATGCCCGAAACAACTACTTATTAGGTCGCTTGCCTTTGAATAAGGCAAGCGACCTAAAGGACCTAAGGGATTCGACACAAATGACCATTACAAGAAAGTGCAAGGTTACAAAGATTTCAGTCAAATCTGGGTTAAGCACAAGGAAAATAATGACTCAGTGCTTAATACTTTTCGTATATGGGAACAAAAATGTGAACGTAGTGTAAGTCAAGGGTCTAGCTTAATAAGGAGTTGTGGTGTCAGCTGTTGTGGTGAATGTGTAATAAATGTCTAATTTCACGAAGTGTTTCGAGTTTATAATTGACGACAAAGAAAATGTTAGTGGCAATATATCAAACATGGGAACATGCAATATTTTCATCTTGTTTCCATTTGAAAGAATTCTATGTAAAATAGAACATGCATAAATTAAAAAAATAAAGCGCTATCTTTTCAAAATTGCGGTTTTAAACTGGCAGTTTGACATTTCGCCCGAAAAAGGAACTTCAGTCACTCCTGTCTGACAATTGTCATGAACTGTCCTAACTCAAAGACATAAGGTTGCCTTTTCGTTGTCATAACAGCAGTGACGTCACTAAACGCTGATTGTTATTTTTAAATACGTTCCGCTTCACGTTACTTTAATTAGTTTTTTGATAAAAATTGATATTAACTAAAATAAAAACGTTACGTTTTACTAACAACATTCTCATAAATTCTGTATTTGCATCTTCCCTATTGAAACGCAGTCGTATATTAAACTCATTGCTTCTAAATTACAGTCAAGAAGACTGACGTTCTTCGTGAAATTAGCCAAGTCATCTAACCTTCTTTCGTCGTCTCCACTACTAAGGACAAGAGGAATGATCATACTTCTCTAATTTCACATACAGACGGTAGCAGTCCATCTGTAGAGTTGTTCGGCGACCTCGGTGACGGCGTCGGCGCGTGCTTCGGCACTTCCCGGCCCGCCGCCATCTTGTCGTGCAACTGAGCGAGGCGCATGCTCATCTGTCTCCTCTCCTTCTGCTCCCTCTCTCTCTCCCATCGCCTCGCGCTGTAGCTTCGGATTGACGATGAACTGCTCTGTACAGAGGTTAGACTTGGACGTCGCGAACCTGCGCAAAAAGGACAGAATTAGGACTTCTTGTAAGTAAGAGGAAGACAGGTGATGCGTGCGATCTAAGTATATTCTTTAGTACCTTTTTGTGTAATGTGAGAAGCAACTGTTACTAAACTTGTTCATTTTTAGTTTTTGAAAATGTACAGCGGTGGAAAGTTGTGGAAGCTTATTATTATCATTTGAATAAGATAAAAATTGGGGATTTTATTTTTTACTATGTTTATTAAAGTTTATTTTTAAAATAATTATATAGTTAACAACATGTACGAACAGATATAGCAAAGCAGTACAGCAATGAAAATACCTAACTACATTTAAATACATGGAGAGACAACAGTCAGTACCTATTAATTACGTCATGGAGGATACATTATTATGTAGTACTAATATAATATCATTAAAACAATATGAGTGGAATTAACGAACTACCGACATACTGCAATCCCGTGTGTCATCATTGGGATTGTGTTAATTAAAATGGTGTGTCTAAATACTTGGAGGAAACACGTCTTCCAGGGTTCCAGCTAACTACTTACAGAATCTTCGGAAGGATTACCAAAATACATTTTGTACAGAGACAAATACTTTCTGAAGTCATTAGTTTGGTAGCTCTCTGTGGCATTGTTAAAGAAATGTCTGAAATGAATAATAAATCAGTTATGTAGATCTGACAGGCGTTCTTAAATTTAACAAATTGATAAGTGGTGGTGGTTAAGGGTCATCAATTGGTGAATGTTATTGTTTAACGTATAAGCCGGTGGTCCCGGCTGCCAAATAGCGGTCGTCAAATAAACTATGTCAGAGGCCCTTGAGGCGGTTTTAGAAACTCTGACACTAGGGTGTGAGCGGTCGTTCGACCTTACTGCCCACACAATAAGAAGAAGAAGAATTGTTTAAAGAACCGGAATCAGAAGGAATAGGTCACGAAATTTTAACTAACAGTTTTCAGTTTGAGTAGATGTACTACATGAAATCAGTTTGTTCGTCAGTCTGTACTTATGTTAGGCTCCACAAAACACATAAGTGACTGGAAGCAAACGCTTACATGCACAGCCAGTGAGGTGTCGACAGATATAAGCGAAGAAGCAGTGCTGCCCACAAGAACGACGTCACTTCCTTCCATTGTCAACGACGCAGTCAATCCAAAGTCTAAGAGATCCTAATAATATCCTTTGGCAGTTCCGTCATCGTAGACAGTGCAAGGCAATGAAGTCGTCCAGTGGGCTGGGCTCATGAAACTGAAGCTTTCGCCCACCTCCGATTGTGCTCGCGAACAGTACTACATGTATGTCAATCGCAGAAATGTGATCTTCGAGGTAAACTGCAAAGTTAAGCGTGTGAACTGTGACGTCTCCTGAACTGATTGCATGATCCTGGACTCTGCGGATGTCTTGCTGACTGAGTTTCAAGAAGCTAAGAGTTTGTGTTAGTGTGTTGGATTTAGCTAATAAAATAAAAAAGTTGTAGAAACTTTGTGTTTCTTTAACTGTGTTCAAAAACGGAACTTGTCGAAGCGATCAACTTCCATGCAGCACTGTGTGAAGTGTTAAGCAAATTGAAAATACATACATTTAATTCTGGCACACACTGCCATCTTCAACCCATGTTTTTGCATCTTCAGTTTCGTTAGCACATACAAATAAGGCGTGTGGGACAGAGATAGACAGAAAGGACCATGGCCATCTTGCTCGCGCCGCCAACACACTTCATCCTGCGACTGTCGCGCCACGTTTCCATCAAGCGCAGCCAATCACGAGTAAAGCCTCACACACAGTAAGCTGTACTTACGCCAGAAATGTTACGTACCAAATATGCTGAGAAGAGGGAGCTAGCTGCTGTAAGGAAAAATAAACAAGCCGAAAGGACCATTTATTTCGAAATCCAACAAAATTATTAGGAGGCGAAAGGACCAATTTTGAAAAATACACATACATTTTTAGGAATGTACCATCATGTTTGGAAAATGGTATAGAAGAGAGAATATAGATGCCATGTTTTAAAATACATCTAAGGTTGATTTGGGGAAAAAATAGCCGGGCTAAAGTGGGAGTCGACTGGCCACGTCACATGAACGCACCTGAGAGGTGGGCGAAGATTGTCACTCAGTGGAAGAAGAACGTCGTAGTCGAGGTCGACCGCGGCGAAGTTGTTCGCTGTCTGTGGAGCAAACTTAGCCATAGATCGTTCAACACTAACAGGTTTAGAGGGAAAACCAAGAAGCCTTTAGTCAGCGGTGGGTCACAAGTGTAGTGTAGAAAAATTAAATAAATTGGTTTATTTTTCAGTGAACCGAATAAATTCTAATGATTTCCCGAAATAACCTTTGTTATTGGAAATATTTGTAAGCATTTAATAAACAGGATATTATGCTGAATTATTATGTCAGTGATTAACGAAAACAATTATAATTTTCCTGTTCAAATATAATTAATGACTACTAAGTGGAATATTATAAAATAAGATAGGTATTCCTCATTAATAGTTGCAGTTGAAAATTAATTTAAATGAATAAATTTAAGCAACAAGACCGAATCTGAATTTAATTTACTTTGAACGTAACATAGGTAGCAAAATGTGGTGCTGCTCCACAAATAGGATAGGAAACTTAATGTCAAGATCCGCGTGACCTCTTGCCAGCTCCTCACAGAAACTGATAGTCGTCACCAAAGGCGTCGAACTTGTAGCCACATTTTGGGTCAACTCTATGTAGATTGCCATCGACTGGCTGATCTTGAAGGGGGTCTTCGGGAATTTTTCAGCATATTCAGTGGTAAGTGGTGGATAGTCGCAGACTGGAGTCAGTCCTGGTCGCTAACACCGAGACGCAACATCTAACGGACGCGGCCGGCGACGACCTCTCATGCGCCCGCGAGCCCGCCGCGTGCGCAGCCTGCTGAGCTACCGGTGCCACAGGCGATCGTCAATGTAAAGGGACAGTGTTGAGATTAAAGTTCTGCGATGATAACATTGTCTTGGCGTTCACTGTGTTAGACTGCGGACATTTCGTGTCGGCTAGGATGGGAAACTGTCAAGTGAAAATGTATTAGCTTGTTTAGGGCAAACTTTAAGTCAAAGAAGACAGTTAAGATTTTTTTATCTGTTTTTCTATCAATTTGGATATCAGGAGTATAATTGATTCAGGTTCCGAGAAAGCGGAGCAGGCTGGCACGTCGGCAGGCGGCGGTCGTCGCCGCCGGCCGGACACCCAGACGTGCAGATGATGGGACGCGCCGCATACATTATCCAGATCACCTTTGGCGGCGCACTTAGGCGGGTGCGCGCCGCCGTCCCGCCTTACGGCCTTCAGGTGGCGCGAGATGAGCAAGATGGCCGCGGTGCGCGCCGCACCTGCGCGCGACGCCGACACCGGCACGCCGCCGCGCCGCGACTCGCGCCGCGAGCCCGCGCTGTGCTCCAGCGTGCCCGACGTGCAGCCCGAGCGCGACGACGCGCGGGACGACGCGCGCGTGCCGCTCAGCGTGCCACCTGCGCCGCCAGACAGTGCACGTACACGAGCGGAACAGTGCGACACGACATAGCTCTAGCAGGGAACTTACTCTTACATTAACAGGGATAACAATCTTAACACCACAAATATGTACAATGAGTTACAGAATAAACTCAATGGTCACTGTACAGCACAAGTTTACGACCACATCCCATCGCCCCCTTCTACCATCGGACATCCAGACGTTCCATCCGTAGCTTGTTGCTATTCCACTAATTCGCACTATCTAAGGGTTTTCAATGCGCACAACAAAGGAGTGGAACTTTCTGCCTGCGTCAGTATTTCCGAACGCTTTCAACCCTAATCTCTTCAGTTACATTGAACCGGCTCCTTCTGGGTAAGGGTATCAGCCGTCGAGTTATCCGCACAGAAATGTATGGGAGGTCGATTTTTTTTTCGCGGATTCAGTGTTGGTCTCATAGTAAAAATTGTTCATAATAATGAGCACAATGACCCTTTTAATGATATTGCGTTTATTCTGTTACATGTTGTATGAAGTCCAAGTTCGACAGCTTAGTGCTGCAATGATATTTCAATCGTAACTGTCTTTGATCTAGCTAATAGCTGGCCAGGTCTGTGAACACCAAGAGGTGATGTGTGCAGGATTACAGAGCTTGCCCTATTGAACTAGCTTTACTTTTAGTATAAGTAGATATCTAGCCTAACATACAGGAAGATTTGTAATTGAGTGCATCCCTTCAAATGAGACATCTCTTACATTCTGAATAGTAAACTGATGCTTCTCTGAAAGCTCATGAACGAATAAATTCTCAAATAATAATTTATCAAAACTGACTAAATGGGTACTATTTACAAAGCGTCACCTTGACGTAAAGTTCAAGCTATGAAAATTTCTTGAACTTCTCTTGTATAAACCAGAGTTCGAATGAGAACTTAAAAAAAACTCAACCTTACACTCATGATCGTAGTTAATTAGCTGTAGGACCTATTTGAAGGATTGCACTCAATTACCAATAACCCTATACACGTAACACTGACTCAAGCAGTAGACTACGATCTTACCCGTATCATTAAGCGAGTACAGGCAAGGCGGCGTGAGCCTCGCGTCGGCCAGGTGCGTGGGGTGGTAGCGCGCCTTGGTGTACAGGTGCAGCACCATGCACAGCAGGCCGGCCAGCACGAAGATGCCCGACGCCACGCCCAGCAGCGTCGGCATGTCGGCCGTCAGCAGCACCAGGTCTACAGGGAACTACTTGTTGAAGACTAACTGCACTTTCAGAAACAAGAAGGATTGACTTCCAAATGGTGCTTTTGGTTGGACAAGTCAGCAGGTCAGCTTTGGAGACTACACTTCATCGTTCTTACGAGATCATAAGGGACAATTGGACAAACAGTGATGTTATATTAAACAGGGTTCTGAAGTAGGTAGTGCTACATAATGTAAGGTTAGGAATTGCACGATGTGATGTGCCGCTTCTTAAACCTATCATCATATCAGCCGAAAGACGTTCACTACTGAACATAGGCCTCCCTCAAGTGGCACCAAACTATAATACATAGATAATAGATGGTAAAGAGGGTAAAACATTATAGACTGTAGGAAGGAAAAGATACGGAGTGTTTTCTCTCAAATATGTCATGCACCTTTAACAACTATAATGCTAAATACTAGGTTTGCATCATCTACGTCGTCTTATCAATAGTCAACCAGTTTTGGGCATCAGCCACTCGCTCAATACCCGTCTAATAATCTCGTAATTTAAAACTGCCAACAGACATGATTGCCATTACATTGCATTGAGGCTGTATTGTGCCACTGCAGGGCGAAGGCCTCCCCTCCCTCTTTCCACTTTTTGCGGAATTATTATGGGTTCATCTTTGGAAAAGGAGTTCAGCTCATCCCGCCATCTCCTTCTGAGCCTGCCACGTCGTCGTTTCCTACTGTCTGTAGGATCTAGTGTGTGGACAGCCTAAAGCTCCTCCGGTTTCCAACCCAACTTCATTTAAGCTTGGCTGTCTTGGGCCTTATATTAACAATTTGCCAACCAAACATGCTTGGAGCATGTCGATTAACAAGCACAAATTGCTAATAAATCTGATTGCTCTCTCTTCGTTAAAATTTGCTATAAACAAACAACAAACAACTACCTTCGGTGCAGAAGACCCTCGAGGTGGGGCGCGTGTGGCTGGTCTGGTGGTAGCCGGAGTCGCACTGGCAGTACGCGTTGTGGTTGACCTGCACACACGACGCGTGCGTGTCGAACGCCTTGCACGTTTCGCGGTAGAAGCACTGCTCACCCAGTTTCTTAGCTTAAAGGTGGAAGAAAAGGTTTTTTTACTTGGGTAAGAGGATCTCTTTTTAAACGACTTCTTTAAAAAGGGGGAGGTTCTATGTTCAGTTGTATGTATTTTTTTTATATACAGTATGTTCACCGATTTCTCCGTCAATTCTAGACCGATTTCAAAAATTAGAATCTGATGATGGAATCCCATGAAAATCGAGGGAACCCCTCAAATTTTATAAGCACATACACTGTTTTTCATAAACTTTGTAACGCAATTCAGATATTTGTGCCTGGTAATCATCATCTCATGGTGCTGAGCTGATGATGGAAGGTATAAGTCAGGATCTGATGATGGTATCCCATGAATATGTTTATTCAGCGATATTTTCGCCAATTGTTAACCGATTTGGATGATTCTTTTTTTGTTTGGAAGAGTAATTTCTCGGACTGGTCCCATTTAAATTTGGTGAAGATCTGATCTGGTGAAGAACTTCGGAGGTAGGCAACTCAATAAATGATAGAAAATGGGTCGGGATTTCTGAAATCGCATGTCTGTTGATTGTTTACACCAGTTCATAACATAACAACACGTACGCTATGTTTGTGTTTAATAAAAAAACTTTTAAACAAAAAAATAAAACCGAATTATTTTTTTGTTAAAAAGTTTTCTTATGGATGATGATGGCGTATGAATAGTTCACGGACTTATATTTTTTGCATTCATATTCAAATCGCAATATTATCTCAGCCACATTCAATTTCAAAAGTTGGTCAAAATATCTGAGACAGAGATGTTAAAAATATAGAATTGGAGGAATTGCCTGCAGATTATTTCGGTAAAGTCTAACAGTATTGCAGGCAACAATCCATAATTCCATCGTCAGAATTATCTAATTCATAAAAGATCGAATTACAGCTCTCCACTGGCGTCGCAAATCCTTTCACATAAATCCAAACCAAAGCTAATAACTCATACTTCAATTCAACAAAACACCGAATTTTCCGACGGAATCCGACAAAACATGATATACTTGAACAACTTAGTCCATCACTTGTTCAGCCAAGTTTCGAACTTGCTCCGAAAGGGATAAAAGGGGACCTTCAGAGACGCGAAAGCATACAAATATAGGTAGGGACGAAACTATGGAACAATTTTGTTCCAGCTGCGTATAAGGATTCAGTTCTAATGACACACGTGCCCCTGTGAAGGTTATATTTGGAAACGTGATGTCAAATGTCAAAACGGCTTTTGTTATAATTTTGACATGATGCTAGTGTGTTTAAATATGTATGTAAGGTCGATGGTACGTCACATGCTCAATGTTATTCTTGCTCACATTAACATGAGAAACTCTAGAGGTATCGCGTAATAATAACGTTGTTAATTGTATGCTAATACTGTTTGGTTTGTAACCTCGGAGACGAGGTTTCAATGTGCTACGTACTAAAAAAAAACAGAAATCGACTCTGAACGTGCTTCACGTTTGCATGTTTGGTCCCGGTGACAACAGTTTACAGTTCAGTTGTTCTAACTTTGGAACATCAAACGCTTTTAGGTCCCATTAGCATTCGTGGTCCTCTAATCCGCACAGTACCTAAACAGAGCATTGCTTGATATCTAGAACTACATATAAATACTTACATTGAACCATGACGAACGTCATTGCTTACTGCTTCATGAAATTCTGGTCACTTTTGTAAGTCACAGAGTTTAGAATCATTGCTATTAAGTAAAACAAAATGAGGTAATTCATTGACAGTGACAATTAAAACACAGTAGGGGGTTTTCCGTGCACTGTGAGAGTGTGAGCTTACGAGGAACGTGATCTTCTTTTCAACTCTAGCAGTAAATCCATAATTTGATATTAGTGGTAGTTGCAGTAAAGGCCGATGAAAGGGTCGTTCTTACCTTTAGCGCATCCCTGGGCCACGCCGACGGAGACCGGGTGCTTGGGGTCACACTGGCAGGAGGCAGTGGTGGGGTCGCAGTACACGTGCATGAGCTTGGGGTTGCACGTGAACTCGCAGGGCGAGCCCAGGTACATGCCCTTCTCTGGAAACGGACAATATGGACGGTTAGTCAAGTGGAAACTCGTAGGGACGTTGGTGTTTCGGGTAATATAAAACTTCTGGGAGCGATTTAGTCACAGTAATCAGAGGTATTGTAAGAACGCTGTTTATTGCTCTAACATTGGTAATGAGGAGAATAAACAAGAACAAGAAGATATTTATAAGAATCCTTAATGTATATTTGTCAGCTTGTTGTACTCGTTCGTTTCTCTTGCATATAAATACAACGTGTTACAGAATAAACGCTATTGCGTTTGTTAGTTGTTGATAATTATGAGAACGTACAATGCCCCTTAAGAGATATTCCTCGTAAGGGGTCATTGTACGTACTCATAATTATTATTATTATTATTTTTTTTTTTTTTTATTATGAACAACTTTTACTATGGGAACAAAATTAAAATCGCTAAAAGATATTCATAATGATACATGAGTACAATGACCCTTTCTCAGGTATTTCATTTCAACATTCAAAAAGTGTTCTCTAATCCTAATAAAGCCTTGGACAACACATACGCAAATTTCAATTTTGATAACGAATACATGAAACACAACCCCTACGTCTTGAACATTGCAAAGCACACGATTAGTCGTCGTACCTAGTCGTACTCGTATCCTAACTAGCATTCCTAGTTATGCATATCAAAGCAATAAGATTACGTGTGAGGCCTCTGGGCTACAATAGCCACGGACGACACGAGATTGAGGCCGGCGTTTAAGCCTAGGCTGGCTTTGAGGTACATAGATAGTTGTGTCGAATACGATTCGATTATACCTTGGTCTTGAGATCAAAGTCATGCCTGTGTTGGTTGGTAGGAACACGTTTGGACAAAATCAACGAGGTCCGTTTCGTTTCATATTTTATAGGATCACTCGGGTGTCTATCTGTCTGTCCGTCTGTCACAGTCAGTTTTCTCCGGATCCACTGGACCGGAGAAAACTGGCGTTCTGTTGGAATTGCACGCACACACACACACACATACACACACACACATACACACACACACACACACACATATGGACTTTTGTGACCCAAACACGGTCGTGTTACGTAAATTATTAAATTGTTAGTATGGTGGTCAGTTTAGGGGGTTAAACTAGAAAATTAAAAAAACAGAAAAAAAAATTAACAAATGAAAGGGCTTACTTGAAATGGTTTTGAAGTTATTCAAGAAATTAGGCGAAAAATTACCATTCCGCCCCTTAACTCCGATACTATTAAGCCTATTGGAAAAATTGGAGATAATAGATCTTTACCTAAAGATTACAGGAAAATCTGTAAGAAATAGTGTAAAAATAACATGTTAAAAAAAAATTCGTTCGGAACCCTTTCCACGCGAGTCCGACTCGCACTTGGCCAGTTTTTTTATTTTTATGGCGTGCTTTAGGAGAGGTCTATGTCCAGCAGTGGACTGCTATAGGCTGATTATTGATAAGCTCGCGTTCAGGCACAATCCTAACTGATAGACAGCAATGTTATTCACTTTTAATTTAAAGACACCGGCCCCAGGTTGTAGCAAATAGGCAGGTTGCAGAATTGTTTTTAACAGTGACCGTGGGAGGAGTCATTCGATGATATCTTATCCAAAAAAATAGCTCCTCCTCGCGTCGTATTCCTCATTGCTGGCTGAGGGTCGTGAATCCCTCGATGAGTGGTCAAATATCTACGGGCTCTCCACCTGGCCCATAGATATAATAAACCTGGCCTGTACTTGTCGTCATGGAGCGTATCATGCAGCTTGGTGTTGAGCGTTGAACGAATCTGATCGGACCATCTAATAGGGCTGCGACCTCTAGACCGTCTGTTGTCTATCTTGAAAAGAATAGCTATTGGCTGATAAATAAGGGAATCTTCTCATTGCCAACTGGATAAATAAAGGAGAAACTTTACTAATAAGTACTTATAACCTTGAAGATATAACCTTGAAACTTAAGCGGCAGTTCGAAGGTGTTAAATTAGAACATCAAAGACGAGAAGTTTCCTTGTTACCAACACAGGGAAAGCGATAGTCTTGATGAAGCCATGAAGGAAACCCCCCGAACAAAAGTAATTATAATTTTATATCATTACCGACATGAATGAAATTAAAAAAGTTTTTAATAGCACCGTAAGCAAGGAATATTGTCGTTTGAATTTTCTTAAAGGCTTTCCCTGTTTTTTTTTTAAAGTTTACGTACTTGAAAATTTAACAAGGTGCTTAGACTAAAATAAAGTATAGCTGGAGGTTTATTTTAAAACAGAACTTGGAAAAAAGAGTTTTTGGTTAGCTACAGGAATAAGATAACGTTAATCCTCCAAAAGTGTTTAATCAATCTCAGGGCCCATTCTAATATTTTAGCAACGCGTCGTTCGTATTCGCATCTCAGCCGCAATCTGTCAATCTGTTTTGACAGATTCGTGTTGTGCTGGCGCTGCCACAGCGGCTGCGGAACTCTCGAGTGGCGTAAATATATTAGGTCTTTACCTATGAAATTGCCGTTCTGCAGTACTGGCCATTTCAAATCAAAATAATTTTTGTTTGGCTAAGAATTCTAATTTCAAATTAATTTTATTTTAAAAACATGTTTTTTTTTTTCCAAAAGTATTCATTTGTTTATTGATTAGTGTTACATTTTCATCGCATTTCAATCTTTTTCGTCATCATGGATACGTTAAAAATTCGAGTAATTATGGAATATGAATACCGTCGTGGCATCAACGCGGCACAAGCGGCACGCAACATCAACGACGTTTACGGAGCTAACACTACAAACCAACGCACCACCTGTTATTGGTTTGCTCGCTTCCGTTCTGGAAATTTCGACCTGAAAAATGAACCTCGCGGTCGTCCGAAGACTTTGGTCGACAATGACGAATTAAAGGCGATTGTGGAAGCTGATGATACACAATCTACGGCTTAATTAGCAGCAGCTTTCGACGTTAGCGTCAAAACAGTATTGGTCCATTTGCGTCAAATTGGCAAGGTAGAAAAGCTTGACAAATGGGTGCCCCACGAACTCAATGATCGCCAGCGCGAAGTACGCGTCGAGACGTGCCTTGCACTGCTCACAAATGAAGGAATTTTGATCCGCATTGTTACCTGCGATGAAAAATGAATTCTGTTTGATAACCGCAAGCGCTCAGCAAGTTGGTTGGATCCTGGTTCAGCACCTAAACAATGCCCTAAACGAAAACTTACCCCTAGAAAAGTGATGGTCACTGTTTGGTGGTCTAGCGCCGGTGTGATTCATAACAGCTTCTTACCAAACGGGGTGAGCATTACTGCAGATGTGTACTGTGAAGAACTGAACACAATGATGGAGAAGCTGGTACATCTCCAACCAGCATTGGTCAATCGCTCGTCTCCGCTGCTCCTGCACGACAACGCGCGACCTCATACTGTACAGCAGACGGTCTCCAAGTTGCAAGAACTGGGGTTGGAAGCTCTCCGTCATCCGCCCTACTCACCAAACCTTGCGCCTACAGACTACTACTTTTTCCAGAATTTGGATAACTTCTTGGCGGGAAAAAAATTCAATACCCGAGAGGCAGTACAAAATGCCTTTGAAGAATTTGTTGCCTCCCGTCCAGCTGATTTCTTTAAGAAGGGCATCAATAAACTGCCACTGCGTTGGCAAAGATGCATTGATTGCATGGGTGATTACTTCGATTAATACAAATAAAAAATACATGAAAAAAATTCGTTTAAATTTTTTCATACAAAACGGCAATTTCATAGGTAAAGACCGACATTGTAAAGACCGATTTGAAACGACTGGTTAACACTTTCCGTGACCCAATAACTGGCTTTTACTTTGGGCAGAGATTAAGCATTGCCATTCAACGTGGCAATGCCGCCAGTCTCTTGGGCACATTACCAGCTGACAGCGTTGAAGATGAATTTGTTGATGCTATATTTTAGTTTGTTGTTGGTTTAGTGTAAGTATTTGTTAATTTTAGTTATTATCTGTTTTAACATCATCTTAGAAGTAAACTACGCAATTTCAATACTAAGATCAAAAGTGCTCCACAATACTGAATTCACAGTTAATATGGACAATTGGTCAGGACATGCCACAACACATCAATTACGCTCAATTCTGCTCCACACTCGACATCCGAGCTCGTTGCTCCTTTGAGACATGCCAGGACATGCATTCACGTTAGATTAGTTCTGCGAGTTTACTTCTATTTGTTGATGTGCTTTGGTGTATTTCAGACGGATTCACGTACCTACGTAGAGTTATTATATAGTTTATGCGGTTCTTGTTCATAGTTGTACTGTCTTCCTACTTGTTAATGTTCTCGAATGAATTGTCTTGTGATGGTTAATTTGGTTGTTGATTCTTATAACTCAATCCTATCGTATTCCTACTCATACGTCCTCTACATCCAAACGTAAATGATAAATGTGCAAGAAAATCAAACCGCTGAAGAGATTTTAATGAACATAGCATTGGCAGTATTAACTCCGAAACTATGGTCCCTTTGTCAGGCACGCGCTATCTCACCTGATGGTAAGCGATGATGTGGTCGAAGATGGAGCACGCTTGCCTAGAAATAACCTATTCACTCTTGACTTAAAGACTCCCAGGTTGTAGCTATCAGGAAACACAGACTCAGGCAAGGAATTCCACTCCTTAGCTGTACGCATTATGAATGTGTTTCCAAAACGTTTTGTGCGTATGGGTGGGATGTCCACCATGTACCGGTGGCGCGTCGCCGTTCGTCTTGTGGTCCGATGATGGAACGGGCTTGGCGAAATTAAATTACCTTACCTTGGGGTAATTACTGACACACCCACGAAATTCACGAGCGGAGCAACTCTGTTGTACCTACAGTAGATCTACAGATTACTTTTTTTAAAGCTTTCGCACTTGAGACAATCTACCACTCCACAGAAGTAATTTCAGTCATTTCTACAAACATTGAGTTGATGCTGAAACCTAACCGCAAAGACGTCATTTGGCAACCGAGTCACGGTTGACCTTCCAACGCCCTTGGGTAGGACAGATACGTTCGGAACTTAGGACCAAAAGTGGGCGCGGTACCAAATAAGGTTGAATCGTGTTTAAAACTGAATAATTCGAAATCCTGCTGAATATGACTGTATTTTACGTTAATTTTTAAATTAAATATGGCTATGGATTGCTGAATCTGTCCGAAAGAGTTGCCCTGGAACGCAAAGGACATTAGGAGGAACACGGTTGGGTTTTAGTCAAGAGTCTGACACTCCTTTTCGTTCCGCCCAGAGCGGAAAGAGCCTTTTGATGATATCCCACCAAAAAGAAGGGTATGGTATGACTCTGTCATATGGAAAATTACCTAACCAAAAATGATGAGCAATAGACTTGTAAAATGAATTTCTAACTAAACATTTCCTCTGAATGAAAAATGTCAAACAAGCAAATAAAACACGTATTACTTATACAATTGCTAAGTTAATTCAACATAGCTCACGTTATACAAGTAAGGCGGAAGCGGCGTGGGAGCGGAAGTTGGCTCCACCGGAAGCGAACTCGTCGTTCGATTGAGGACGCCGCCTCGCCTTGGAACTTCTACATTTGTTCTTTTTTCTCTCTGGTTTGGAGTTTAGCAACAAATAGGTCGGCTATTAAAAATGTCGTGCTTTGATTGAACTTTTATTGGTGTTGAACTGGACTTATCTGGGACGGATTGGAGGAAGCAAATAAAAGCAAGACTGGATTTTAATGTTTTTTATTTTATTTTAAAGTTAGGGGAGTTTTTAAGTCTGTATCTTAATTTTCATCTAGGATCTTCAGTTAAGAACTCTATTGCTAATGATAAATGATATTTACTATGAAAATAAGTTAGAAAAAACACCTTTCACCAGTAATCCAAGTTAACATGCATCGATATTCGGCTGATTCAGTAGGATCCCACACCATGTAGTTTCTGAATAATCTGAATTCCTTATAATGCTGTTGGAAGATGCCGCTTTGAGTTAGAATCTGATCAATAAGTAAGTAGAAAAAAAGATAAGAGTAAGCTGTGATTATGTAATTATAGTAAACGCACTAAGGCCGCGTTTTCAGCTGCAAGTGCTGCTACTCGTATGCAAGTTTAATTACATCGCGATCGGGCGACTGATCACATTATACCTCGGTAGTCCGCGATGTAATGTAAGACTAGCGACGCATCTAGGGTTGCCAGGTCTTCGAACCAAAAAGCCGGACAGACGAGCCAGTTTAGCCGGACATTTGGGTAAAAAAGCCGGACACCCCTAATTTTTTAGTCTTAGATTTTTTCTAAGAGTGAAACAAGCCTTTTATCATTTAAGTACCATAAAATGTACCTTAAACTCTAATGAAATAAAAATAAAATTGAACGACCTGTTTAACGCGACTTCTTACCTATATTAATCATTCAGTATTCATTACTATAGTAATTTCTATAATTGCATACAAGGTGTTGTATACAAGGTGAGGTAAATGGAGCGGAAATCAACACAATAACAAATGTAAAAAAATGCTAAAATTGAAAAAAACCTAATAAAAGCCGGACTAGCCGGACACCGTCTAATTTGGCCGGACTCATAACCAGCCTGACTGTGTCCGGCTTTATCCGGATGCCTGGCAACGCTGGACGCGTCACATAGATCTACAACACAGGTGCTTTACCCTTCATGTAAATTCCGTGTATTCATGTAGGTAGGTATATTATGTGGTCTGCAATAAATCATAGGTATCTATACTCATGAGTCTTTAAATATCCGCAGTAAAGTGTAACGGTAGAAAGGGCGAATTGAATCCTCCCACCTTGCCCGAAACGCGCGTGGGTGAGGGATTATATCAAGTGACGTGGGCAGCAGTTTTACACCTTAAATATACTCTCGCCCCTAACCTGATACTGCAGAAATCTGATTACCGACTTTACGGGGGACGAAACATGAATTAATGAAAAATTCAGAGGTATACCTAAATATTGAAAATAGTCGTAGGCATAGTTCCAAAAAATATCATTTTTAACCGAATTTTTCAAAAAAGAGGAGGTTTTATGCTCGGCTGTAGGTATGCATCTATTTTCTTTTTGTTTTTTTTTTTTATGTATGTTTACCGATTTCTCCGCCAATTCTGGACCGATTTTAAAAATACTTTTTTATTTTTAGCCTATACTGTTGAGGTGGTCCCATTGTCACTAAGCCAGAATCTGATGATGGGAGCCCATGAAAATCGAGGGAATCCCTCAAAATTTATAAGCACATACACTGTTTTTCGTAAACTTTCTAACGCAATTCATATATTTGTGCCTGGTAATTATCATCTCATGTTGCTGAGCTGATGATGGAAGGTATAAGTCAGGATCTGATGATGGGATCCCAAGAAAAATGTTTGTTCAACGATATTTTCGACAATTGTTAACTGATTTGAATGATTCTTTATTTGTTTGGAAGAATATTTTCTCGGACTGGTCCCTTTTAAATTTGGTGAATATCTGATGAAGAACTTCGGAGGTAGGCAACGGAACTCTTCAATAAATGGATCGGGATTTCTGTAATCGCCTGTCTGTTGATTGTTTACACCAGTTCATAACATGTAATTATCACGCCGGCACGCTGTGCTTGTCGTTTTCTTTTTAGTGGTACCTACGTAACACAAAAAGTGAAAAATAAAAAAACATTTTAATTAAAATAAAACCGACTTCCAAAAACAAAACACTACAAAGTAAAAAATAATTTTCATTTCGGAAGTCAGTGTTCAAAAACGAAATAACCAAAAACTAAGAATAAATGTAGTCTATCAATTCTATCAATTTGAAAATCCACAGATTAGTAACTGACTACTATCTACTAACTGCTGGTGATTCAAAATCCTAATATTTAAAATTCTGCCGTGTCCTACCGAGTGACTGGGTAAGTACCTGACAGACTACGCACAGCCGAAACTCCAGGTCGTAGGAAGCTCAAAATGTGGCAAGTTGGTTCCTAGGGGAGTGTAGGGGAGACCTAAAAGAGGATTTCCCGAAATTCCTACGGGAACGGGAAAACATGGGAAATGCGCGTACGAATCCGCGGGCAAAAGCTAGTTGACTATAAATACCTACATAAACTTACACCTTTTCCCCACGAGTTAGTCAGAAACTAGTAAACAACATCTGCAATTCATACTTACATACTTACATAATTAACATGGAGTATGTAAGAATAGGGAATATACATGAAAAACATATTTATCATCTATACAGTTTATCTAAAAATATACAAAAATATAGGTAATACTAACAGTGAAACTAGAATCAAAATGACTCGAAAAACGAAGGAGATATAATTATTTTTAACAAATATATCTGTCCCTCTCGCGAAAATGCTGTGTTTTATGGCAGCTGCGTCATAGACGATGACGCCAAAGTTTTCATCGGACTTCTCTTTCTAATTGTAATTTTTAACCGACTTCAAAAAAAGGAGGAGGTTCTCAATTCGGTTGTATTTTTTTTTTTATATTTGTTACCTCATAACTCCATCATTTATGAACCGATTTGAAAAATTTTGTTTCATCTGAAAGGATATACTTCTCGATTGGTCCCATTGTCACCATGTCAGAATCTGATGATGGGATCCCACGAAAATCGAGGGAACGGGAAAACATGGGAAATGCGCGTACGAAGCCGCGGGCAAAAGCTAGTTGACTATAAATACCTACATAAACTTACACCTTCCCCACGAGTTAGTCAGAAACTAGTAAACAACATCTGCAATTCTTACTTCTCCCGTTCCCGTAGGAATTTCGGGAAAATCGAGGGCAACCCTCAAATTTTATGGGCACATACAATGTTTTTCATGAACTTTCTAACGCAATTCAGATATTTGTGCATGGTAATCATCATCTCATGTTGCTGAGCTGATGATGGAAGGTATAAGTCAGGATCTGATGATGGGATCCCATGAAAAATGTTTGTTCAGCGATACTTTCGCCAATTGTCAGCCGATTTGGATGATTTTTTTTTTGTTTGATAGAGTATTTTCCTGGACTGGTCCCGTTTCAATTTGGTGAAGATCTGACGAAGAACTTCGGAGGCAGGCAACGGAACTCTTCAATAAATGATAGCAAAGGCATCGGGATTGCTGAAATCGCATGTTTTTTTTAGTGTTTACACCAGTTCTTAACATAACATTGCGCTGGTACGCTGTTAATGGGTACGCAGGTACCTAGGTACCACTAAAAAGTGAAAAATAATTTTTTTTTTACAAAAAATACAACCGACTTCCAAAAACAAAACACTACAAGGTACAAAATAACTTCAGTAGAAAGAAAAGAACTTTAATTTCGGAAGTCGGTGTCAAAATACGAAAAAATTAACAAAAAACACCGACTTCAGAAATTAAAGTTCTTTTCTTTCTACTGAAGTTATTTTGTACCTTGTAGTGTTTTGTTTTTGGAAGTCGGTTGTATTTTTTGTAAAAAGTTTATTTTTGAAGCTTTATAACTTCATCGCTGATGAAGGTATTTAAAAAATAATTTCACGATTGTTTACTAGAGCTAATAAGTATTTCATTTTGCAAATAAAAAAATAGCATGCATATTCCCTATTGTAACAGATGTTGTTTAGTAGTTTCTGTCGTGCTTCTGCGCATCCCCAGTCGTGAGTGGGTACTTGCCCTCAGTTTGACCAGGTGACTAAATTATAGACTAGCCGTCCCTATATGAAATATGGTCTATTCCAGTGGCTACTCCTTACAAATAATAAGTGTCAATATTACTAATGCCATAGCTAATTATATCGTGCACTCATTATTGATAGCCAACACGAAATTTCCCCGAATGTTTCCATCACGCCCGGGGCGGGACCCACCTAATTAAACTTCCAATATATTGCGTTGCTTTTATAACTGAATATTAACGTCAGCCAGGGTTTAGTGGGATGCAGACAATGAGGATAATTAATGAACCATAGAGAGTAGATTTTGCACATTCCGTCACTCTCTTATTTACAACTAGCGCTTCGCCCGCGACTTCGTCCGCGCTGCAATTTTCTTAAGGATCCCTAACTTTTTTCTAGACATATCATATACTAAAACCATAATCTATGACTAAAACTTTGCTCGAGAACCACTCTATCCATTGGTGAAAACAGCATGAAAATCGGTGCAGCAGTTTTTGAGTTTATCGCGAACAGACAGACAGACGCGGCGGAGGACTTTGTTTTGTAATACGTTTGATGACTACATCATTTTTAGTGGGATGCAGACGATTTGGATAATTAATGTACCAGCACATTTTACACATCATTCCGTCACTCTCTTATTTACAATAAAAGCGTACCAATTCTAAAAATTAGGCAACATTCGCATGTCAATCGAAAACGTACAGAAATTGAGACTTTTTCGACATATTGCGACCGAGATGCGAACATTGTTTGTAAATTAGAAGAATTAGCCCTCTGCTTGTCTGGTGTCTTTGGTTCCATTATCCGACTTTCGACTATCATTCTCATTCTTTATGAGCTGGCTAACATAGGCATCTTAGTTCAAAACAGAAGCACAGAAGCTTCTTGGGGACGCCCCCAAAGACTTCGCCCGCATAGGCTTCGCGTAGCGTCTTCACTGTTCCGAGGATTTGTGCACATTGGGAAACAACGGCCTCGCAGTCCTAGATGACTTGGGAAGCGGAGTCCTTGGCACCAAAGTTTCTGCAGAGGGCGTTTCTGTGGCGCCTAAGTTAAACAGAATATCTTTTTTTTTTTATATCTTTTTAGAGTATTCTATTCTTTTTTCAAGATCGTTCTTCCATAGATCATTCATCATCATTCTCTTGCTTTTATTTCAAACATCTATATTCGCTGTCATCTGAATCCGAAGTCCGTTCATTTCATCATAATCTCTTTAGTCTTCCTGTACCCCTATAGTGTCTTATAAATAGACATCAACATTCATACTCAATCTGCAATTTTCAAATCAACTGCGCTCTAAGAGTAGGACCCAACCGATCCTCTAGTTAGTTTGAATCCAACATAGTTATATTCTAAACAAATTCTCGATGAAGTATGCCTACTATCCCTCGGATGTTAACAGCGGTCGCAAGCCATATGGTACGCACAATAAGCCATTAAACAGCGGTCCATGTACGTATGAATAGGAACCAGACCATATCTGTGTAGTGGGTACTCAAGGCTTCCACACCGCAAGACAGGCTGTTTATGCCTGCATATGAATATATAATACAGGCACAGATTATGTTACATATCTGCAGTAACCGAGGTCCTTGTTGTGAAAATCTCTGCATAATCACAGGCGTTTCCTTGTAGTACACATACGATATTTTTGTTAATTAAAATAGGTAGTTTAGGTAGTAACAGATCACTAATAGTCATTTATCTGAACATTGGTTCAACCAAAACTTTTTTAAAAGAAAAGAACTTTAATTTCCGAAGTCGGTGTCAAAAAACGAAAAATAACCAAAAACATCGACTTCAGAAATTAAAGTTCTTTTCTTTCTTCCGAAGTTATTTTGTACCTTGTAGTGTTTTGTTTTTGGAAGTCTGTTGTATTTTTTGTAAAAAAGTTTTTTATTTTTCACTTTTTAGTGGTACCTAGGTACCTGCGTACCCATTAACAACGTACCAGCGCAATGTTTTGTTAAGAACTGGTGTAAACACTAAAAAAACATGCGATTTCAGCAATCCCGATCCCTATGCTATCATTTATTGAAGAGTTCCGTTGCCTACCTCCGAAGTTCTTCGTCAGATCTTCACCAAATTGGAACGGGACCAGTCCAGGAAAATACTCTTTCAAACAAAAAAGAATCATCCAAATCGGCTGACAATTGGCGAAAGTATCGCTGAACAAACATTTTTCATGGGATCTTATCATCAGATCCTAATTTATACCTTTCATCATCAGCTCAGCAACATGAGATGATGATTACCAGGCACAAATATCTGAATTGCGTTAGAAAGTTTATGAAAAACAGTGTATGTGCTCTATAAAATTTGAGGGTTGCCCTCAATTTTCGTGGGATCCCATCATCAGATTCTGATATGGTGACAATGGGACCAATCGATCGAGAAGTATACCCTTTCAGATGAAACAATTTTTTTTCAAATCGGTTCATAAATGACGGAGTTATGAGGTAACAAACATAAAAAAAAAATACAACCGAATTGAGAACCTCCTCCTTTTTTTGAAGTCGGTTAAAAAATAATCTAAAAACATGTTTTTTTTTAAATAACCGTATTTGATATCCGTATTAATAAGGAGCGCATTTTTCTAAAAGCCATTGACCTTGAAAATTACGGAGAATTTTCCAAGAGATTTAACCCTCATCATCTGCCTAGCCTTTTCCCAACTATATTGGGGTCGGCTTCCAGTCAAACCGGATTCAGCTGAATACCAGTATTTTACGTGAAGCGGCTGCCTACCAGACCTCCACAACGCATTAAATTGGGTAACACGGTATTTCTTGGCAAGACTGGAGTCAGATTTACTGGCTTCTGACAATCCGTAACGACTGCTAAAGTACCACAAATAACAGCCGGGACCAACGGCTTAACGTGCTTTCCGAGGCACGGAGGAAACTCGGCATGTGAAGATGGTCACCCATCCACAGACCAACCTTGGCAAGCGTTGCTTAACCTTGAAGATCGACCTGTGTGGTTGTTATTCTTTAGCCACGAGCTCCTCGCTAAATCAAGAGATTTAACCCTATTAAACTTTATACAATTAAAATAAAAACTCCTAACTAAAATATGGCGTCAAAAAACTCATCCGCATCGCTGTCGACTGGAAGTGAGCCCAAAAGACTGGCGGCATTGCCACATTGTTTGGCCCCAAACGACTCAAAAATATAAATGCCAACAAGGTTATTATATTCCCGCCGTTTAAGGTTCTCAGCAGCCGCAGTGGCAGTAACAGCACAGCACGACGAACTAGGAAGATGGGATGGCGCAAGAGTATCGAGACAAGTAGCGTCCCACACTAAAGGCCTACTACCCATCTTTCATGGAAACAAAGATATACCGTCCGGACGCTTGCCTTCGTCGCGTGGCAGGCCATTGGTTTCTAGTACGGCTGGAACGACGACAATCTCGTTGATGTTTGCGTGCGCTGCTTTGCAACCAGCACTTCGACTGCATGACAGGCCGTGGTGCCCGAGGCTGTCGACAACTTCGCCACAGTGACAACGATGAGAGAACAACAGGATAAACTTTTCCAGGAAAGGAATTTAACTCAAGTTGAGTGAGCTCTACCTCAAGACAATTCATCGAGGAGATAGGCTGTGATCTTTATCGATTCTGAGTTTCATATATGTATGTATGAAGGATACGCATCAGATTTCAGAGAATTATCGTTTTAAGGCGATAGCTCCAAAACTCCCAAGGGTTTGGAATTCAAGAGCCGTAAATACCGATTGACGTAAGAATACCAAGACCGTTTTTATAGACGGTCAAGGGCAAGACCATATCGTACAAGAATATGGGTCACATAATCATGCTATTTTGGTCGGTGTAAAAAGCACATTACACGAAACAATTTGAGTATTTAAGCAAATATGGGAACAGCAGCCTCAGCCCAACTCAGTCCTGAGTGAATAAACACACTTTGTTTGCTCTTTCCCTTCATCAGCGACGTTTGTTTGCAAAAGGGACGGAGACACAATCCGTAAACAGGCATTTTTTTTTTTGTAAATGTTTATAATCAGGAAAAGCTTTTGTTAAATCTTTTTAGGGATCCGTACTCGAAGGGTAACCAACGGAACATTATTATTTAGCCTCCGCTGTCCGTCCGTCCATCCGTCTGTCTGTCTGTCAGCGGCTGTATGCCTATTACAATAGGTAAACAGATGAAATTTTCAGAGTGTGCATGTCTATGCTCGCTATAATAAAAATTCAAGAAACGTGTTTTTTCGGTCTATGGTATTTTTTTTTACTATTAATAGGCACGCGCTTGACCACAATCTCACCTGATGGTAAGCGATGATGTGGTCGAAGATGGAGCACGCTTGCCTAGAAGTAACCTATTCACACTTGACTTAAAGACTCCCAGGTTGTAGCTATCGGGAAACACAGACCCCGGCAGGGAATTCCACTCCTTAGCTGTACGCATTATGAATGTGTTCCCAAAACGTTTTGTGCGTGTGGGTGGGATGTCCACCATGTACCGGTGGCGCATCGCTGTTCGTCTTGTGGTCCGATGATGGAAAGGGCTTGGCGGAATTAAATTATGCAATTCAAATGGTACGGTACGGAAGCCTTCGTGTGAGAGTCCGACTGGCATTTGGTCGGTTTTTAGATGTTGCATAAAAAAGCAACGACGCGTAATAACCCCAGAGGGTAGATAACTGATTTAACTATTCCGCCCGGAAAGAGAAACGCAAACATAACTTCATCCACAACACATCGGAATTATAAACTCGCGGCAGTCAAACAAATCTAGTGCCGACACCTAATCTACAATTCGATTTAGCTGCCCTAACAGCCAGGCTAACTATAGCGCTATAGTGTAGCTCGGTGCAAGGTCAGCAGACCGCGAGGTCACCTGTCATACCCGACGCCTGCTGCGGAACTGGAAAGGTTATTACCTGATTTCTATCGGCACTTAGATTATAGAAGCTTTTGCAGCTAAAGTAGGAGATCACACACTAACATTACCTAACTGTGATTTTCTCTAAACTCAGTTTAGAAATTAAGCTTTAACAAATTATTAATTATTACAATTTGTAACAACTATTACTTGGTCTTTACAAAACTATAAACAACGTATTTAAATGTTCCCGTTTAGAAATAATGGAACGACAAACTTTTTATCGTTAAAAGCGACTGCGAAAAACAAAAGCGCAATGGTCCGCTTAACTGTGACATTGCTATAAAATTTTATGTAGGCGTTTCGTTTGACTGTATTAATGTTGTACTAACCGTATATTCGGAGGCAAATTAAGTTTAAAACGTTAACTGAGTGGGTAAATGGGACAAAGTCGAGAAATCGAACACGGTATACTTACCAAGGTATATACGAGTATATATCTAGTATACGGTATGTATTTTATTAGGAAGAATTTTCTAGAAAATAAACATAACGTACCCAATGAGTGCCTTTTTAGTTCAGTTAGGGAAACTTATTATTAGAAATGAACTTACCTTGACCTACTTAGATGTTGTGCATGAAATCCATCACTTTAAGTTATGCCTATAGATATGCATAAGTAGGTACTTAGTGTTTTAAAATAAAGAAATAGCATTTGTGGGACAAATAATCTAGATATCTTTATGATCATGTATGAGTACATTGCTAAATTCTTACTCTTGCTTAAAAAATATTTGAAAAGCCTATGCATTTTTCATAATTATCTCTGCATCGCAAACGCAATCAAAGAAAAGAATTGCTTCAGTGAACCCAGAGGTTGGTTATGTCTTGTATTTTCTTCTCATTCCGAGAAACTACCAACGCTACGTTGCTTAAATACAAAAGACTTTGAGATGAGAACCTTAGGCGCCTTGTATCCAAGAGTTACTCCGACGTAGATACATAAACATACGTCCAAACACAGCCATGTTTTCTTCATCAAGCCTTTTCCAGTTTCATAAAACAAAGACTCCGTCTCTCGTAACACCCTTTCAAATGAGTCTACTTGAGCTTCTTCATACACTACCGAAAACACACTGTAACGGACAGACGTAAAGTTCACACTCCTTTGGCAATAAATAAGGAGATATATATGTGTGTGGAACTGTCAGTTAATTTACGTTGACGACGAGAAAATTCGTAATAAAGGAGAGTAACATTTTCCACTTCGAAGGGACAGAATTTCAGGTATGCTAAAAGATCGCACGTGTTTAAAAAATACGAGCTTGTTATTATAAATTCTTCGTTAAGTTTCAGAGGGGAAGTTTGAAGTGGTCTTGAGTGGGTGTCGAACAATGTTGGCGTTAGGTAGGTACACTGTGGGAGGGATGTGCCTGTAGGAACCTGCTTAGGTATACTTGAGTTGAGCTCTGAAAGCTAAAGATTAAGGACGCTTTCACGATTCGCGACGAAAACTTCATGTTTTTGAATTTTTCGAGATCAAAATCGTAATGATGTGAGCAGATTGTTTCACAGAATATTACGGATTTATAAAGAATAAGTCTTAAGTTAGTGTACTTCGGCCCGGCACGAACTGATCGGCAAACGATTGCGCGCGGGGATTTATAGTGTTTTTTATAATAATCGTGTAAAATAAATGAGTACATAAAAAGGACTGAAAAAAGAACAGAATATTTAAAAATACCTTTATTTTCTTAAAATAAATATAATAATTATGTTTCTTATCAAAACACAGTAAAAAAAATGTTAAAGTTAACAGATTTTGTATTTTTTAAATTTGGTTTTTTAAATACTTCTAGCCTTATTTTCATAATTAGGCTCTGTACAGCCCTTTGAGACTATATATCCTATTGGACAAACGTATAAAATAAGACGTTTTAGCACATTACAATGGTTGTATTTGTCCTGAAAGATAACTCTGACGTCTATTTTCGTAAAACGCTGTTCGGGGATTGCCTTCTCTTTAAAAAACTGTCTATAAAAATATAATTTTACGTTGAAGTACACTAAATTAAGACTTATTCTTTCTAAATCCATAATATTTTGTGAAACAATCTGCTCACATCATTACGATTTTGATCTCGAAAAATTCAAAAACATGAAGTTTTCGTCGTTCGATATAAAAACACGAGTTCAAAATTCAATTTGGAAAATTGATATAATTAGGAACTGAAGCAAAGTAGATCAGTGTTTATTTAGACGAAACTTTTGCTACAGTAAATTATAAAATGAATGATATTTATTTTGACAGTTGGTAATAGATAAAAAACTCTTTTGTCCGTGAACTTAAACTACATGAGGTCGGTGTATCCCAGTTGGCTACCCTGAGAAGAAACACCGAAACAAAATCAGTGGTCAAAGTGTTTTTAGGGTTCCGTAACCAAAGGGTAACCAACGGAACCCTATTACTAAGCCTCCGCTGTCCGTTTGTCCGTCTGTCTGTCAGCAGGCTGTATCTCAAGAGCCGTATATGTATATGGAGGCTGTATCTAGCTGTTATGCTGTGTGCTGTTTAAAGGTAGACAGTTGAAATTTTCCTAGATTGTGTATTTCTATTGCCGCTATAACAACAAATAATAAAAATTAAGGTTATTTGTACGGAACCCTTCGTGTGAGAGTCCGACTCGTTTTTTAATCGACACAATGGCCAACAAGTCATATTATCAGAACCATGTAGGTGTTAAGGTCTGAGGAAAGATTAAATAAAATAAAACCAATCACATAACTTAATAGTTATTAGTTATCCTACGAGTTCGAGAACGATCAGAACATTCGGAACCATCCAATCGAAGCCCCGGTTCAAAGCAACAAATACCGCGGCTACATTAGTTTGGAAAATACCAACTTAAATATATTTTAGACCAAGTTTACCTCATTTCAGAAGCCCGAGCAATTTTGTGGATTTAGCGCAAACTTAATTACTTGTTTGTGGCTCAAAGAACAAGTTATAACGGAGAAAAATCTTTAAATGAAAGATGGAATGAGGTCTTTTGATTTCTTGTAATTACGGTTTATGAGAGTTCGATACTGAGGATTGAAGCTTCTAGAAAATCATTGAGCTGTAGCCTTATAATGTTTATAAAATAAAGTTTAAGAGCCATATTACAGAGGCCTACTCCTAACTTCTACCTGAAACTTATGAGATGACCGACTATCTATGGTCCAAAACAAGTTCATAGAAATTAATTATTTTTGACCACCAGAGTGTTTGACCAATTCTAATCATTTTTAAGCAACAAATGTATGGAAATTTAGGCTTCTTTGACAGATTGCGAATGCGAAAAGAGTAAAAGTTAGTAAAATTCGCCCTCATCTCAGCTGTAAACCTACGTTACCCAGTCATTAAAAAAACATGTAACAAACCCCATTAACCCCACTTTTGGCGTTGTCGCAGCGGGTTAACGTAAACCACATAAAATATAGGCAATCATAGCTGAGAAACTGCCAAAAAATACAGCCAAACAAAATTTAAGCGTTCAAAATAAGCCAGTAACATCTGGCACGGTTGGCACGATGCCAGACCAACATCCTTGGCACGCCCGGACCTGCCAAATGTACCCCATAATAATAAAGAGGACAATTGTATTATTAATAGTTTATTATCGAGCCTACATCACGTTTTACGAGGTCGAGATTACATCGCCGAAGATTGGTGTAATAAGACCTTGTTTGATAACACAGCCTGATTTAAGCCGCAGGGGCAGAAACTATTAGATCGTGAATCTCGGGAACAATAGGTTATTTCTAGGCAAGCGTGCTCCATCTTCGACCACATCCTCGCTTACCATCAGGTGAGATAGCGGTCAAACGCGTGCCTATCATTAGTAAAAAAAAAAAACAATAAATTACAATATCTTTAGCCTAATCTCAAAGGGGAGCAAGAATTTAAAGTTCGTGTTTCCCTGTAAAAAGCAGGTGGGTTCGTGGCTCGACCTAGTAATTATCTACTGATTACTGGAAGTCACGGTAAGGGTGCATTAAAAGAACCTCCACGGATGAAGAGATACTTAATTACGGCGCACCCTGGGCCGTAAGCTTCGCTACAACCTTGCTTACTGACTGACTTTTAAAATGGCAAGAGCTTGTGTAAATTGTCTCCCAACTGAGAAGCATAAAAAAACACAAAATCCTGGTGCATTGTACAGCGAGGCTAGAACTGTAGACAAAAATATGAAGAGGTCAGATAGGAATAATCGAAGACGACACCCAGCGTAAATATCTCAAATGAGGATTTAACGATGGAGAAATGAGAAGATAATGTCAATCATGGAAACGGAAGCAGAAAAATTGAATGTTATGAACTTCCCAATAGAGACGTATACACTTAAACAGTCCTGCTACCATGTGAAGTTTTTGAAGAGTACTGTATCAGATTTACATGAACGTTATGATGATTTGGTTGTTTTGATGTCGTTTCATAAAAACATAAATAATTTCGAGGTAAATATAAAAAAAAAAACATTTTACATAGGTAGGCGCATTTTTCCCGTATTGTCTACTAGCTGAGTCGTGCTCACTTCGTCAATGACACTCACAAATGACGAAGCTTTTTACTGATAAAAGAATTTTCAAAATCGTATCAGTAGATCCAGAGATGACCCCCTAATTTCAACCTCATAACGTCACAAACTCACAAAATTTACCTCTTTATAATATTAGTATAGTTAGAAACTACAGAAGCCAATGCGGCGGGTTCGAAGAAGGAAAACGGAAATGATATTTTTCTTCCTTAAAGACCTTAAATGTAATAAATATAATTAGCAATTAGCACGAAATTCGACTTTGGTACAGCTAATTCGGCCGTGATCTCCTGCGCAGAACGACGTGACGACACATAGGTAATAAGGATTCCTGCAGAATCACAAATAATCCTGTTGATGAGAACGTGCGGGCGTGGAGGAGGTAAATGGTATAAATAGAATTTTCCTTGTTATTATTAACTAAGTATGGGTTTATCTTGAACACATGTTTTTGCACATGGGTATATTTATGGAAATGTAGGTTTATTCAAACCCACATGAAACAAATGAAATGGTATTTCAGGGTAAAACTTTGAGCGGCATAAAAACTTGAAGAACAGTACTAGTCCAATTCTTGTAGATACTTAAAAACCGGCCAAGTGCGAGTCGGACATGAAGAGTTTTTATTACGAGTATTTAAATTGTTATAGCGGCAATAGAAATACACAATCTGTGAAAATTTCAACTGTCTACCTATTACGGTTCTTGAGATATGTCCGCTGACAGACAGACGGACCGACGGACAGACAGACGGACGGACGGACAGCGGAGACTTAGCAATAACCCTATTATTACTAAGCGTGCGCTATCCTCCCGTCCGTCTGTACGTTGGTTACCCTTTGCAAAATGATATTTCAAGGTTAACTTTTCAATGAAAAGTGTTGAGAGAGAGAGTGAGAGTCTTATGCAAGATTTATTTCCACCTAACTCCATTTCGCCATAATGGACGAGAACAGCCTTTTGCAACGATACTTTTGCGTTACTTTAAGCTGAGAGGTATGAATCTAGAGGTACTAAATCTTCATTAAGACAAATTTCAAACGGCGTAGCACTGGTGCTCTAAAAATAGAGGTTTTAGTAGAGCTATATAGTAAAAATCTTATCCTGAAAATTTGTGAAGTGAACATAAATGAGCTGTCATCCCTTCCAATGATGGTGCTCACACCTTCTCAGTTTTCAGGATGAGATGCTTACAGAACCGAACGGCTGACCCATCTACCATGTTACGTGATAGAGACACGTATCATCATCATAATCAGCTGAAAGACATCCGTTACTGGACATAGGCCTGCCCCAAAGATTTGTCATGATCGCCTCGCTTCTCAGGCGGGTTGGCGATCGAGAGAATTCCGACAGTTAATTATTTCGACACGGTCGCAATTTCGAAAAACCCTCACAACCAATCATCGAATACTCATTGCTTTGGCAGTATATATGTATGTACGTATGTAAATCGGGCTGGTTTCCGCAACTCCACGACTAAGCGCGTATTTTGCGTGCAGGTGGGACAATGCGTCATTCGATCCACCCCAGCTCCCCAAGGAAGGCCAGCAACGCCTTGGTGTTACCAACTATCTCGCAGAGGGTACCTGGGTTTCCGAAGTACTTTGTCCTGTAATCCGCGCCACCGGGCAGCTTAGAAGCAAGTGTGCTGCTGTCTCATTCTCCTCCATGCAGGCTCTGCATAGCGGGCTGTCAGTGACTCCTATAGCATAGAGGTGTTTATTAAAAGAGCCGTGGCCAGTTGTTACGGCTGTGACTGAACGCAACTGTTGTTAAGTCAGTCTTAGGGCTTGTTTTGTGAAACGGCCATCTATAGAGGGAAGTACCTCTTTGGCCTGCCTACACTCACTATGGTCAACCCATAGCTTGTGATGTTTATCTCCGGTGCGTTTCCTTACCAGATTGCGTAAGTACCCGAAAGGCAGCGGTACGATGGGTTCAGGTCCCATCGCTGACAAACTCGACCCCCTTCGGGCGAGTTCATCCGCAGCGTCGTTGCAGTATGTATATACGACTGGCATTTAGTCCGACAGAACAATTTTTACAAACCTTCGAAAAACACTAGTTCGACAGAACGCTTCTTCAATATGCACCTTGTTCGGCGGGTCTCTATTTCATCGGAACATACCTTCGACGTAATACTGCTCTGAATGTGAAATTAATTTTTGAATCTTGCTTTATGGTTTTAGGTTAAGACTGAAAACATAAATAATAATCAAATAATTATGTTTTCATCATAACCAATAAGTAGTCCATTCTCTGGTGAGTCCCTTAGTCGCCTCTTATGACAACCACGGGAAGTGGTGGGATGGTGTTATTCTTTTACGTCTTACACCATACAGAACTCCGACAGGTTGAGAAGCTCGTGGCTAGATAATAACAGCCGCACGGGTCGGTCTTCAAGGTTAAGCAACGCTTGCCAAGGTTGGTTTGTGGATGGGTGACCATCTTAACATACCGAGTTTCCACAGTGCTTCGGAAAGCACGTTAAGCCGTTGGTCCCGGCTGTCATTTGTAGATCTTTGGCAGTCGTTACGGATAGTCAGAACTTCAGAAGCCAGTAAATCTGACTCCAGTCTTGCCATGGAGTACCGTGTTACCCAGGTAATGGGTTGTGGAGGTAAAATACTGGTATTCAGCTAAATCCAGCTTGACTGGAAGCCGACCCCAATATAGTTGGGAAGATGATGATGATGATGACCATACATAACCCCGAGACATTAAAGAACAGAGACACGTATGGATAGAGCTAAATAACTTGAGCAGACCTAGCTACCTCGCTGTCTGTAATGCAAGAGCCAAACACGTTTTTACAAATACTTATGCCTACATTTCCTACTCTGAAAAGAAGCCTTTGCCTTGCATTGGCACAATTACCCCCGGCTATAAAAAACGTAATGAGTTGAAGCCTGAGTAGCAGAAAAAACAGTGCAAAAGGTTCGCTTGACATTGTTGTGGGAATAAAAGGTTTAAAAAGTGCTGTGTAGATAAAAGTGAGGCAAAACGGTCTGAGCCCACTCGAGAGATGTACCCGACCGACGAGCTCTGGGCTTGTTTACATTCGTGTGGGTTAGCGAGTTTGTTTGCTACCCAGAAACCATATTACAAATTACGCACAGTATTTTATCACGCGGACGGCAAAGGAGTGGAACTGTCTACCTGGGCCCCAAGTCTGCTATTTTTATAAATTCGTCATTCCAACGCGATCCCATTGTCATTTTGGTAAAAGTTCGTAATCTCTAATTCATAATGGTCGATCACTGGTCGGTACGAGACCATTGGGTCTCGTAATAAAATCGTAGTAGAAATACATTTTCGTATTGCCATTATTATAAAACCAGTTAGTAGACATGATTTTCAAAAAATTACTACTAAATTTGAACGTTAAGTTATGCGAGATTTCTTTTATATATATATTTTTACATATTATTTATTCATTTGTCATTATGTACGAGATTACCATTCTATGCCATTTCTTTCAATGGAGTGTCAGTGGTTGACCATTGGAAAGTCATAATGACGCTTTTATATTAGTAGATTGCCAAACTTGTCAAAATCAACAATTATGAAATCAATGATAGACCATTCTGACACTATTGTAATAGCAGACTTAAAAAGTAAAAGTAGTTTAAAAAGTAAGTTAAAGTATACCTACGAGCATTATAAAACTCGGATTGTGACCTACTCACTCAAACTTTTTCCACGTATTTTCTTTTGCTTACGAAAATAATTATATGTAAGAAAGAATAACATTTTCTTTAGTAACTTCTTGAGT
This sequence comes from Lacanobia oleracea, assembly GCA_950371165.1. Lineage (NCBI taxonomy): Eukaryota > Metazoa > Arthropoda > Insecta > Lepidoptera > Noctuidae > Lacanobia > Lacanobia oleracea. The sequence continues at coordinate 2,474,882 of OX493387.1, forward strand.
TAACATGTTTTTATTTGCTTTGATCTTTAATTAAAAGGAATTGACGAACAGATTCTGAGAACTTTTTGATGTTCTTAAAATTGTTCAATGTAAGTATTCATACTGAATAACATTAAAAATTACTGTTGGAGAGACATTTTATTTGAGAAACCTACGCAGAATAAATATGTTTAGAAAATAGGGACAAATAAGAAATGTAGTTATTTTATGATCAAGTAGCTAAGACCTATTTTTATCAAGACTATGTTAAATTATTCTACTAATTTTTGACTGTTCTTGTTGCATGTTTTAATGAATTACCAATATCAGACGAAGAACCAACATAACTATGTCAATGTTTTCCCCCACATAAGGAATCACGAAACACGAGACAAAAGGTAAATTAATTAGTCTATGGTCTCAAACAACGACACAATATCTCGAATTTCTTTCTTTTTTTTCCTATCTGTTCTGTTTGATGACGTAAATACAACTGACCAGTGTTCTATGTTCGAAGACAAAAGGAAACTATGGTGATAGGACAATACCTAAAAATCTCATAAATTTGGAAATAAGAAAATCTAAACATTGTTATAGATTTGTATGCATGGTTTAGTTTTAGTGACCATAATACTTGTGAGGATTTTTTTAATAAAATATTAAATTTCTGATTTATCACTTACTACCGAATAAGTTATCGTGACCTTATAGAGAAGTATGAAAAAAGAACATAAATATTATGTAGGTACCTATGTTGAGGCGACCGCAAATAAATTGGGATGAGGATAAAATTATAGTGATGAAACTGTTTGGTCTAAAAACATTTAGGCAGTACCGATCACTGACCGCTACAGACAGTCGTCAAAAGGAAATATGAAACATCACAAAACTATGTCTCCAATATATTCCGTCATTGAAATACACAATACTTACGGTCGTGTGCAAGTCAATGAGGTTAGTCGTAGGGTCTATTTTTCTTTTCATTCGCTGAAATGCCTTCAGGGTGTCTTGTCTTTGAAGACGAAAATCTCTTTGGCCCAAACTCTTAATCAGCCGATTATAGATTATGCCGACGCCTGCTACCTGGATGCTACTGAGGAGCTTTTAAACAAGCTTGAGCGATTGCAAAATTTATGCATTAGTTTCGTGTTTGGTCTACGAAAATGTGACGATGTTTCTCATCTTCGCAAGGAACTCAAGTGGCTCCCTATCCGTCTTCGCAGGAACACTCGGATTCTGTGTCTCCTTTTCAACATCCTTCACAACCCGTCCTACCCCTTCTACCTGCGTGAGCGCATTTCTTACGCTCGACCTAGTGACGCTCCGTGCAGATTACACCTTAGATCCCTCCTAAAAACCAATCCACATAAATCCAGCTGCTATTTCTAGAATAGGAATAGTACCTAGCTGTTCTCTGTCCATGCATTTAGATTGTGGAACTCACTTCCACCTAGCGTTCGAGACCTAAAATCTGTTTCCTTTCCTCTATAACTGTGATATTTATAAATATGCTTATATATTTATTATTTATATAATTTTAGTATTCGGTATATATTATAATTATTTTGTATTTTTAATTTATACTTTAGTTTTAAGACTTCACATACTCTTCTTCTTGTTCTTACACACTATTTGTCTACATTTCTTTTTCATTTCTCCTGTCGCAGGTCTGCTGGATGAAATTTCGTTCGAAATAAGCAGTTTCTGTGTACCTACTCGTGTTTATAATGTAAATTACTACTGTTTTTCTGTGTGTACATAAATAATAAAATAAATAAATACTTCTGTTATTAATTGGCACACGTCTAACGATCCACTCGACGCGCGCTTCGCACCTTCCTCTATCTTGTCTTTGAATAATTAACATGGCCGCCGCGTTCGCTTTTTGAACGTTGTATTAATTGCTTTGGGAAGACCGAAGTACTGAATATAAGATATAGAACTTTCGTCAAAGAACCTCGAGATACCTTGAGTCGTCGTGTGATTTTAGTTTCGAATAACTATGAGAGTACTTCTGATTTCTTTGTAAATAGCGTTTATGTTTTGAGTTCAGAGACGATAAGATCACCTAAGCAGTTTAAGTCTCTTCGTTTCTTCATGCGATAGTCAATATTAAAGTTTCAAGAGTTGGTAAAGTTTTACGGTTTTTATTTATTTGTAGATGCTTTAATGTACACCAAAATTAAAAAAAAAATACAACAAAGAATACCTTAAACTAAAAATATACATTTTTTATTGTGTGAACAACTTACCCTGGGAAATTCTAGCCGTACTTTAGTAAGCTTGCGTGGTCCAGGACTGTTGGTTGCAAATTTGATACTCAGTCACTCAATTAGGCTAGGATATCAGTACTTATTTTTCAGTAACAGACCAGAATTTATTTAAGGATGTACGGCAATACTTTAGCTTTGTATCGTCTTCACCAAAATATGTATCTAAGGTTCATACTTTATATTCAGGCCCGTATTCTATATACTGGTACATAACCGTATGATGATGGATGGCGGGTGTCCTCTACAAAATAATTGACTTTGCAAGGGAAGCGGATCTTGAGGATGTATAGCGAGAAACGCCCCTCAGGGATAAAGAAAAGTATTTTGAGGGTTCTCTAACTGTAGTTGGGTTGTGGATGATAAGGTGCAATGAAAAGTAAAAAGGACAAAGTAAAAGAAAACAATGAAACAAAGAGCGCAAACAAAAGTAAGTATTTTTTATCCTTGTCTTAAAAATATAACGGAAAGATGGAAAACACGATAAAAGGAGATCGCAGTTTTAGCCAACAAAAAGGTGGAGATTTGACAGATGTTATTTACTACACAAAATTGCAAAGCTTATGTAATAATTATTGAAAAATGTTAGTAATATTTAGTTTGCTAAAAATAATACTAGCTCAATTACTATAGGTACGTGCGATTTGAAGACGCTGTAAAATTATTAGCCCAATAAAAAATTTCATAATTTAAACTAGCTGACCTGCTCCGCTCCTATTGGTAGTAGCGCGATATTATATAGCTCTCTCTCTATATCTCGATAAATGGGCTATCCAAAACTAAAATAATATTACAATTCGAACCGGTAGCTCTGAGACTAAACAAACTCTACAGCTTTATAATATTAGTATAGACTAACTTATGCCAGCGGCTTCACCCGCGTGATCGCTAGGGAACATACTCCCGGGATAAAAAGTAACCTTTGTGTTATTCCATACTATAATCTACCTCTGTACCAATTTCATGAAGATCCTTCCAGGCGTTCTGACGTGAAAGAGTAACAAACATCCATCCGTCCTCACAAACTTTCGCATTGTTATAAATTATATTATATATTATACTAGCGACCCGCCCCGGCTTCGCACGGGTGCAAATTATATACTAAAACCTTCCTCAAGAACCACTTTATCTATTAAAAAAACCGCATCAAAATCCATTGCGTAGTTTTAGAGATCTAAGCATACATAAGGACAGGCAGACAGCAAAAGCGACTTTGTTTTATACTATGTAGTGAAGTACGAATAGTAGTATTGTCCCTGGAAATGTACATACTCGTATTATGCCCTTTACAGCCGATAGGCTCGAACCCTATGAGTCGAAACTGGCAAATGATCTATTTAAGCTCTCTCTGTCTGTCTCTATGGCGTATACCTGTAGGCGTGACTTTTTAGTAGCGGATCGAAGTCAGGACCACAAAATACACAGTTGCGGACCAACTATGCATACAAAGTACGGCGGCGCGTGGGAAATAGGTTACGCTCCGTATATAAACGTTTCCCGTCAAATGAAATACAGATCTACGTATAGTACAGGCAATATGGCTATTTGGTATGCAGGCAGCTGATTTGCAACCACTTTTAAACAATGTTTTGAGTGTGCTCAGTAAACAATTATTTTACACCAGTATGTCATAAGTTTAAAAATGTTTAATGCACACATTAGAGATAAATTATATCGGTAGTACAGTAGTTTTTTTTTGCCTGTTTTCATATTCGGTATACACGAATAAACATAAATTGTTTTGTTGACTGTACATAGGGTACCGGCTTATACCACAAGTATAAATAAAAGTCTGAAAACTATAATTAAATATAGCCTGAGTCTTTATTTAAAGTAATATGCACCTACGTACGGAACCCTCGGTGCGCGAGTCCGACTCGTTCTTGGCCATTTTTATTTGCGGCAGATTGCTGTATCTTTTTTGAAAGCTTTTATTTAACTTGTAATGTATGTTAACGTTAACTGAGAAGTTTGAGTTTTTCACATCTTCAAGGGCCTGTAGACCTGTATAGTATATATGTAGTTTTAATTTAAATTTGATTCCTCCACGCGTTCCCGAGATAAAGGGTCTCGACAGACAGACGGACGGACGGACTGACAGACGAACAACCAAGTGATCCTCCGTTCCGTCTTTTCCTTTTGAAGCATGTAGCCCTAAACAGTATAGAAAGTATCGAATGCAATTTTCCACTTTGTCTTCTAGACATACAGTTTGTTACTCCAAAATAAGGTCAGATTTAAAATATACCTAGATCTTCCTACAGTCTACGCGCGCAGTCTACGCGCGCAGTCTACGCTACAGTCGCGGAATGCGATAAGGCCGCCAATTGTATATTTTTTTGTTTAAAGTTTCCTTAATGTGTTTTAAATTTGGTGTACAATAAAGTATATTATAAATAAAATAAATAACGGGACATTTTTGTCACGTTTGACGGATTCCTGAGTGAGCGATGTTTTTCCGGTTGGCAACACCGAAGATTGACAAGCCTTCAGGCAGACTGTTATCGACATTGTCACAGGCACGTTGTGAGTTGTTGACATGCAAAAATGTACGTATGTGGCTGACATGTGGTCTCTGTTTGATGTCAACGTGAAAACATTTGAATTTTTTATTATGTTTTGGAATATTATACCTAAGTAAGGCTGACTGTTCACTGGAGCGGAGAGGAGAGGAACGGAGAAAAAACCGGCCAAGCGCAAGTTGGACTCGCACACGAAGGGTTCCGTACCCTAAACCTTCATTTTTATTATTGTTGTTATAGCGGCAGTAGATATACACAATCTGTGAAAATTTTAACTGTCTACCTATTACGGTTCTTGAGATACAGCCCGCTGACAGATATCTGTGTCTCGACAGACGGACGGACGGACAGCAGAGGCTTACTAATACGGTTCCGTAAGTTACCCTTTGGCTACGGAACCCTGAAAATTAACCAATGGAATTGCATAAAATCTTCGCACCGCGTCCGTCACTGAGATTTTATTAATTTGGTTAATATTTCTGCGTTTTTCTCCTCTTTCCAGTGGACATTCAGCCTAAGTATACTACTCGGTCATGGTTCTTTTCAAGGATATTTCTCGCTGACTGATCGACACTGCGTGACCAGAGGGCTGGTTCGTTCTTTGCCCAAAGAATTATTTTCCTTTCTCTTTGTGCTGCCAGTCTTTTGGGCAGGTTCCCAGATGACAGCGATGTGTACTTTGACACCTTAGTATAGGTATGTGTTTTGTGTTTGTTTCAGAAGTGCGATGTATTTGAATGCTTGTAGTACAGCGGGGCTAAAAAGGCTACTATAGCAGAATCAGAAAGCACATCACGTTACCCGTCGCTGTCAAATTTTCCCAATCAGCCTTGAACCTAATACGTTAGCGAAAAATATGAAAAAAACTTTGTAACAAAAAAATAAAACCGGCTTCTAAAACACAAATAACTTTAATTTCAGAAGTCGGTGTTTTTGGTTTTTTCGTTTTTGAACACCATCTTCCAAAATTAAAGTTGTTTTTTACGTTGTAGTGTTTTGTTACTCGAAGTAGGTTTTATTTTTTTTTGTTAAAAGGTTTTTTTATTTTTCCCTTTTTAGCGGAACGACGTATTGAAAAGTTCCGTTGCCTACCTCCAAAGTTCTTTATCAGATCTTCACCAAACTTAAATGGGAAGAGTTCGAGAAAATACTTTTCCAAACAAAAAAGAATCATCCAAATCGGTTAACAATTGGCGAAAATATCGCTGAACAAACATTTTTCATGGGATCCCATCATCAGATCCTGACTTATACCTTCCATCATCAGTTCAGCAACATGAGATGATGATTACCAGGCACAAATATCTGAATTGCGTTAGAAAGTTTATGAAAAACAGTGTATGAGCTTATGAAATTTGAAGGTTTCCCTCGATTTTCATGGGATCCCATCATCCGATTCTAACTTGGTGACAATGGAACCACCTCAAGAGTATAGGCTTTCGAATAAAAAGAATTTTTGAAATCGGTCCAGAATTGGCGGAGAAATCGGTGAACATAGATAAAAAAAAGATACATACAACCGAACATAGAACCTCCTCTTTTTTGAAGAAGTCGGTTAAAAAAGGAATTTTTCAGATTGTTGTGTGGTTAATATTATGAGTATAATATCTTCTTCTTCTTCTACCTAGCGTTAATCCCGGCTATTGCCAGGGCCCGCCTTCCTACTTAGCTTCCTCCACTTTGCCCGATCTTGAACATCCTTCTCAGTTAGGCCATTGGCTCTCATGTCGGACTTAACGACGTCCAACCAGCGCTTGCGAGGGCGACCACGGGACCTGGCCCCAAGAACAGCCATATTCATGCATCCCCGACCAACGTACTCCATAGGGCGGCGCATGATGTGGCCATACCATCGCAGACGACACTCTTGCAGTTTTTCCCCCACGTCACGGACACCAAGACTACCTCTGATGAAAGAGTTGCGTATGCGATCGGATCGCGTTACGCCACTCATCCACCTCAGCATCTTCATCTCCGTGACGCGAAGCTCCTGGGTGTGTCTGCTTAGTGCTGGCCAACATTCACCGCCGTACAGTAGGACAGGCCGTATGATGCATTTATATATCTGCCCCTTGAGCTTAGGAGGCATTTTGCGGTCGCATACAACGCCCGTTACCTCGCGCCACTTCGCCCAAGCCGCGCCTATACGTGCTTGGACATCGTCGTCCACGTTGCCAGACTCGTGCAGCACGGATCCAAGGTACCTGAACGTATCGGACTTTCTGATCAGGTCCGAACCTATTCGGATGAACCTATTTGAATCCGTGCCGCCACAGGACATGTACTCAGTCTTCGCCACATTTAGTCTCAGACCACCGTTTTCAAGCGTGTCCTTCCAAATGTTGACTTTGCGCTCAAGATGGGCTTTGTTCTGGTTAACGAGGGCGATGTCATCGGCATACATCATTAGCCATGGGGGCTTATCTTGGATGTTTGCCGTAACTACATCGAGCACTACGTTAAACAAGAACGGGCTAAGAGCCGAGCCTTTGAAGCGCAGTGCCCACCAGATGGACTGCCGAGGTATACAGTCGAAGGCCTTCTGCAGGTCTAAAGGCCATATGCAAAGCTCTCCTTCTCTCTCTGTAAGCCTCAGCCAGATTCCGTAAGGCGAATACTGCGTCCATGGTGCTGTTACCCGCCCGGAAGCCATATTGACACTCAGAGACAGTACACTCGCTACGGAGCGGTGTGTCAATGATGCGCTCGAAGAGCTTCATGGTGTGGCACATGATCTTGATACCGCGGTAGCTACTACAATCCTGTACGCTACCTTTGCCTTTGTATATAGGGATAATCAGGCTAAATCGCCACTGGTTCGGCATTTCCTTGGTGATCAGGATGCGGTTAAAAAGATCCGTCAGAAGGTCCACGCCATGTGGGCCCATCGCCTTCCACACCTCAATTGGCACATTGTCAGGCCCGACCGCTTTCCGGTTCTTCATGTGGCGAAGAGCAATGCGGGTTTCGTCGGGGGAAATAGGGGAAATAAGTCCAAGGTTAGGAGGCGGTTCGGGAGAAAGGTTATGGGGATGCTGTTTGTTAGACAGCTCCGCGAAGTATGTACACCATCTCTCCTTAACAGAGGGGGCATCGTAGAGCAGCTTACCCTGGGCGTCCCTTACACAGAGACATTTGCTAATGTCCCGTGCAGCTTTCTCCCGGGCACGCGCCAGCTTAAAAATAAGCTTTTGCCCCTCCGCAGTTTCCAGCTTGTCGTACAAGGGCGCCAGACTTTTGCTGCGGGCTCTGGCTACAGCTTTTTTGCAAGCGCGCTTAGCCGCTCCATATGCCTCTCTGTCATCCGGAGAGTTGGACCCTTGCCACTGTTTAAATAAAACCTTCTTCTTCCGAGTCGCCTCCTGCACCCCGTCATCCCACCACCACGTCTCCTTTTCTATGGTGCGGCCACCACGAGAAGTGCCAAGGACGCGCTTACCCGCATCGGTGATTGCTGAATGGATCCTACTCCAGATCTCTTGAGCGGACTCATGCGGAGCACTGATCTCGAGATGCTCGAGCTCCGCGATGAAGTCCGACTGCCTAGGACCATCAAGCAACCACCACTTTGTGCGGGGTTTGCGTTTTTCAGTCACTTTCTTTTTCGGTACAACCGAAAAGTCCAGGACAAGGAGGCGGTGTTGAGCCGTTAGGCTTTCACCTGGGATGACTTTGCAGTTGGTAACCTTGCCAATGTGGCACCGTCTCACCAGCAGGTAATCTATTTGGGTTGAGTAGGCACCACTACGGTACGTAATAAGATGCTGGGGCTTCTTCTGAAAGAACGTGTTCGCGATGGCTAGGTCAGACAAAGCGCAGGTGCTGAGTATACTGACTCCCTCTGCATTTAGCTGGCCATATCCAAAACCACCGTGAACACGTCCGTACTCTCCAGCAAACTGACCTACGTGACCGTTGAGATCCCCCCCAACCAAAACACCTTCGGAATTCGGAATAGCGCGTAGTACGTCCTCGAACTCATCCCAGAAGGCCTCCTTTTCAGACTCACAGCAACCAGTTTGAGGAGCATAGGCGCTGATTAGGTTCGTTACCGACCCTTCGATCAGCACCCTAACTCGCATCAACCGGTCGCTGCATCGGTCTACTTCAAGGAGTCCATCCTGGAGGTCCTTAGACAGCACCACGGCCACTCCGCCCCTGCCCGTTGGTGATCCGGTGTACACTAGCCGGTACCCCTGCCCGATGTCACGTGACTTATTTCCCTTCCAGCGCGTCTCCTGAAGGAAGGCGCACTGGACCCGACGCTTCGCAAGTACGTCCGCGAGTTCTCGGCAACGTCCGGTTAGGGAGCCAATGTTCCAGGTGGCAAAGCGGAACTTCTTCTTGGGTACTATCCTCTTTAGCCGTGCCCGTACTCGACACGGTAGCCCTAGCCCACTTATCGCAGGTTTAGGGCGATGTGCCTGCGCGTCGTTATGCGGCGACGCCCTAGCCCGAGTACCCGTTATCAACTTCTTGTCCATTTTATTTGGCTGAAGTTGGTTTTACGTGGGGCGACCAGCCGTCTGACCCCCACAACCCTACGAGAGGGAAACCAGGTTCGCCAGAGCCTCGTCCGTTGGACAGCAGGGTGCACCGCTAGCAGGTGAGGTTGGCTTGGGTCTTAAGATGGTAACAGACCCCATGCACCCCTATGAGTATAATTTTATTTACTATTATATTATGAGTATAATATGATTCTGCTAAAAAGAGGAAAGGAGCTTGTGGCTAGATAATAACAACCGCATGGGTCCATCTTCAAGGTTAAGCCACGCTTGCCAAGGTTGGTCTGTGGATGGGTGAGCATCTTAACATACCGAGTTTCTTCCGGGCCTCGGAAAGCACTTTAAGCCGTTGGTCCCGGCTGTCATTTGTAGATCTTTGGCAGTCGTTACGGATTGTCAGAAGCCAGTTAATCTCACTCCAGTCTTGCCATGTAGTACCTACCGAGTTACCCAGTTAATGGGTTGTGGAGGTCTGGTAGGAATCCGGTTTGGCTGGAAGTGGACCCCAATATAGTTGGGAAAAGGCTAAGCATATGATGAATACGATTCTGCCAAAGAGGCTTTTTTAGACCCACAGTAAATAAATAGTTAAAGTCTTGACTTTTACCAAAAACTCGACCACCCACCCGGTTTAGTCCTGTGTTACATTTTATGGGGCAGAACTATTGTTATTAATCAATACATATTTATGTAGTAGTTACCTGGAAAATATAAGGTTTGCTAATTGGATAAGATGGAAGTTGTAGGTACGAGAGCTAGCAGTGGTAACACTGGTCATCCAAGTACGTATTGCGGTGAAATATGTCGCAGAAACTGTCGAATTTCGAGAGATTTCACAGAAATCATTAATTGGGTTGAGAAGGTTAGCATGAGCGTTCCACTCATGCGAAATGTTCATAACGAGAGGTCTCACGAGTCAATTTTAGAAGTTAGTCCCAGTTGTAACCAGGCTCCGAATCTTGTTAAGTTGTTAGCTTACGTTAGAGTACCTGTAAGCAGCGATCTATGCTCGTACCAATGGCTTAAACTAACGCGAGAAAAAGGGAAGACGTATAGGTGCTTATATATGTTTTCCTTGCTTCAAACAATGCACCTGGCATGTTATGCATATACCTCTAAACCACCCGTCCTTGATTGGCAGAGGCATTAACTCCGCCATTGTACCTTCGTTTCGTATATGAAGTATTAAACAAATTAGGTAGATAATAATATCAAAAGCCTTTTTAGTGCAGTCTACTACTAGTTTTTACCAGAATATCGCAGAAAGCGGGTTTTTTTAACTTGTAACAACACAGTGCAAAAGCAACATCAAAGTTTTTCAATCATATGCAAACAAACTATCTATAATTAATTAAAAAACCTTAATGATTATGCATTAAAATTTCTTAACGGCAAACATGATATTCGTATCAAGGGACATATTGAATTATGAATATATAATGTCTGACCCAATTTAGTTAGCCAGGAGTTTAATGCGTGGCTGACTTCTAAAAGCCGCTCCGAACCAATTTCGTGCTTACAAATATTTTTAGCGAAACGAAACGTTTTGGGGATCAGTTAGCGGTAAAAGGGCAATATATGCGCTGTATGTACATGTTAAAACATCGTTTAAATGTTGCCGGTACTCACTTATTCATTTTTGAATGATGTTCGTGGCTAAATAAAAACAGCCACATGGGTCGATCTTCAAGGTTAAGCAACACTGGCCGAGGTTGGTCTGTGAATGGGTGACCATCTAAACATACCGAGACTGCTCTTTGCCTCGGAAGTTAAGCCGTTTTGGTCCCGGATGTCTTTGTAGATCTTTGGCAGTCGTTACGGATAGACATAAGTCAGAAAATCTGACTCTCGTCTTGCTAAAAGTACCGTGTTACCCAGTAAATGGATTGTGGAGGTCTGGTAGGCAGCAGCTCCACGAAAATACTGGTATTCAGCTAAATCCGGTTTGACTGGAAGCCGACCACAATATATTCGGGAGAGGGCTAGGCAGATGATGATGATTCCTCTTACATGCATTTTCATTTCTTAGCTTAACCCAAGAAGAATATTCGTCAAAATCCTCCAAATTGCCAATCAGCAACTTATTGATAACTCAATCGAGTTAAACTTTTCCGTATTCGATCATTTACCGAATCGCACTCGGCTCTGATTTCTGATCAATATTACAAGACGCCGTCGTCGATCCACTGTGGAGGACAAGGTGACGGGTCGGGGTCAAGGGCGCGGGGGATCGGGGGACAACTTGATATCTTCTAAAATAAGACGTGCTCCTTCAGAGTTGAATGCTTCTTGGTTTAGAATTTGTTTCAGATGGTACAGTTTGATACCGAATATATTTTACCTATTACCGAAAGATTTTATATAATATTCTCCGTATCAATATTTTCATTAGTCTGTAGCAGGGGTGACCAACTTGATTAGACCCAAGATCCACTTTTCACTGACGAAACCTCATGCGGTCTACCAATTACACACGGCTTAAAATTTTAAAATGAATCAGTATAAATTGTATACAGAACTAGTAGGCTAGTAGGCTAGTTCTGTATATAATTTATAAATATTTTATTTTGTTAACCTAAACTATATACAGTTGCGCAACTTGTTATATGTACTCATACTTATTTTTAGGGTTCCGTACCTCAAACGGAAACAACGGAACACTTGTAGGATTACTTTGTCCTCCCGCCTGTCTGTCAAGACTCTTTATCTCTGGAATGCGTGGAGGTATCGAGTTGAAATTAAAACCGTAGGTATTCGTACTCAAGTCTACGGCCCCTTGAAGCTGTGAAACAATCAGACATCTAAGTTATCACAAAAAAACATGCGGACGTTTATGACGCAACAAAACGTACATTTCGACTCTCAAGGGAGTCAAAATGTATAGGGTATTTCCCGTTGACCTAGAACTATGAAATTTGGCAAGTAACACCGCCTTATAGGTACTACTTGTTTAGAGAAAAGTTTAAAACTCTGACTCTGACACTAGGGTGTGTGGTGTCGTTAGATCTTACTGACAAAAAACAAAAAACTATACATTTGTAATTAAATCATAAAAAATATATAGTCTTTATTTAAAGTAATTTGTAGCTACAAAGTACGGAACCCTCGGTGAGTCAGGCCGACTTGCTCTTGGCCGTTTTTTTTACTAGACTAATAGCCGCGATAGAATGGTTGGCCATCCTTGTTCTATAAGGTCCAACGGTTGGGCAAAGGACTCCCCATAACTTTCCAGACACTCTTCTGCGCCACCTCAAACTAGCCTTAAAGGTGCGCGTCCAGCAGCTCGATCCTGTAAACCACTTAGCGTGAAACTCAGATGGAGTGAGGGCGAAGTGAACTGTCATTTCATCTTGATTTCATGGATTGACAGCTCACTTCATGATCACTTCACCCGAGCCTTCACTTCAATATGTTTATAGAATCGCCCTGCAGGTGATCTTGCTACCGCTTTTTGTGTCGGCTTCAGTGAAGCCGATCTTTATATTATTTATTTTATCTAAAATAAGCTGAGTGTGAAATATCTATGAAAAAGTTGTTACAAATAAATATGTTTAACAAACACGCAACTATCAGTCAGATTATCTAACCGGAACGTAGTATGAAAACAGGCCCGTTTACCCAGATAAACTCAGATAACAAAAAAAACTCTCATCTACCTTCCTGCCAGAACAATATCAACGAATCCTTTACTAAAAATTCCGAACAAAAATACACGAACATTTTTTTTTGTAAATAGAACGTGTCCAATTCGGGTCGCATTGATAGCGTATCTGTTCTGCTATTGGCCGTAAAACATACTAGGTCGTCGCTTCCCCGGCGGCTCGGGACACCATGCTACACACTAAATCTCGGAAATACTCGGTAAGCTAAAGCACGCTCGCATTTCCCGAGAGTAAGTGTTAGATGTACTTAAATAAATGTCTCACCGGATAAACTGCACAAATCTCGGAAGAAATATTTCTGAGAAAATCCTACTGTATGTGGAAACTGGAAGAGTTTAATAAATTATTACTGAACGCGTCGTGAATGCCAGTATTACTTATATTTATCGTTTATTGCAGCTGCAGCGCTGTGCGCAAAGAGAGATAAACATAGATCTTAAGTTTAGTACATTTAACTTTAGCTCTCAATTTTATTTCCAGTGAAGGTGGCTACTAAGTGCAGAAATAAAGAGTACCTAATACAGATTTATATGTTGCATAGTTGTTCATGATGCATAGTATGGTGGCCACCATACTGTATATGCATGGGGATTATAAAAAATACAAAAGGAAATCAAATATCTATTCTATCTTTTTTTTTATTTGAAATGGGTTTGCTCTTGACTCTAGTCAATGTCAGAGATGACAGAGACAAAGTCTACGATGGAGCGAGCCTACCCAGAAGGAGCCTGTTCACTCTAACCTTGAAGAGATTAGATCTTCATAATTTTTTAAAGAAATATGACCATGGCAAGGTGTCAGCAATCAGATTTATCTACTTACACATATCTATTTTAAAGTATAAGATATTCTTATACTTTGCCAAGGTGTCAAAGCAATCAGAAGAGAGGCATTACCACTGATTGTAGACTCGAAATAGCCACTTATCTTTTTAAATTTCATCGCAAGCAAATGAAGGAATTGAGTGGTAGAGTGAGCTTCCTTTCATAAAACCACGGACGGTCGCGAGTCGGACAAATGCGGCTGCGGAGGAGCCAAAGTTATTGCTGGGTATTTATTTATTTATTAAAACTTTATGTACTAGTAGAAAAGTGTTTCTACGGTGGTACAAAGGCGGACTTGACGCCTTAGGCATTTTCTACCAGTCGATCCGAGGGTGGTGCATTTGAAAGGACAGACAAACAGAAAACAAACTGTACGTATAAATGCATAGAGTTTATGAAGTTGAGATATTGAAAGACAGGCAATAAAAGTAGAAAATAAAGCCGTAATTTGTAAGTAAGTACATTGATAACAATGACCACAGTAAAAGAACAATGTAAATAAGCTAGCTAGACAACTATTAATTAATTTGCATTGAATAGCAACAGAAATACTAACCTGATTTAAAAGATCGACCGCGCAATTACTTTATCAGACGTCAGTTATGGGAAGCCGCACTGCGCTAGTTTTTAATTTAGAGGCGTGACTTTAATTTAAAAGGCCTATTACATAACTTTCACCCATGGAAACCCGGTGCTGTACATATACCTAAACCGTTTTTGCACGTGCAATTTTTCCACAATTTTTTTGACACATGTCAAAAACGTGTGCGTATCGCGAAATGTCCGTGTGATACAGAACGCTATGTCACCCTCGTCGCGTTACACAAACCTATTTGTTAAATCCGGCGAGGATTTCCAGCAAAAATCCCATTTATAACGAACGGCAAATATTATGGGTCTAATAAGCTAAGGTGCAATTACGAGATGTAGAAGATTTTTATAAAATACTAGCGAGCATCCTCGGCTTCACAGGGGTGCAAATTATTCCTCGTTTACTTTACTTCCTCGATTGCTCAATTCCTGGTTTGCTTAAAAATTGTAAGAATCGACCCTGAGTTAGTGTGGATACAAAAGCCAGGGAAGACCATAAAACTGCATTTAGCCAGGAGATGATGACTTCAAGTTGCATTATCACCACTATGTATAATATAAACCTTTTGCTTTGATATGCAATTGCAGGCTAGACCTATCAGTAAGAGTCTGAATCTCCCTTCTGCTCCGCTCAGAGCGGGAGGAGTCATTGGATGATTTCCCATCCTTAAAAAGAATGGCTATATAGCTGTTGGATTTTTTAAATTTTGTAGTTTTCAGAGACTAAATCTGGCGCATGGCATTACACGCGATGACATATCAAAACTTAAAAGTCTTCATTCAGTCAACATTAATTTGAGTAACATTTAAATATATTATTAGAAACAGTTCTAGGCATTGCCCGGATTAATTACCACAAAAGGGTACTAAATTCTACGAATGGCACACCTACATACCATCTGTCAGCAACTATCCGCTAATGTGACGTGATTTTTTTTTAATTAAAATAAAATCCTGTTGAAAAGATAAGACGTAGTACAATTTATTTTAAAAATCTCATAAAATTATGGAGTTGTAGCAATAGCGTTTTAAAATGTATGATAAACAGAGACAGCACCGATCGCGTGAGATGTCACTCGCCAGCCAGTGCTATCCAGTACAAAGTACAAACAATACTTTGCCTGACAAAGAAAAAGCTTTTCTATTTTACACTGATTTTCGATCGATCGAAGTGTGTCATTCAGTGCCATTGCAACTAGCTTCGCAGTAGTATACCTGTCATCATCATCATCATATCAGCTGAAAGACTTCCTCCCCCAGGTGTCGCCATAACGCGACCTTCACCAGGTCATGGATCCACTTTGTGAAGGATGGAAGCCTTCCAACGCTGCGTCTTCTGGTACACGATCGGCACTCTAGAACTTTTCGGCCCCATCGACCATCTGTTCTGCGAGCAATGTGCCTTGCTCACTGGCACTTGAGCTTGGCGATGCTTCGGGCTAAATCGGTAACCTTTATATGCCTGTGACATCGAAGAAATGTGTTCGGATTAATGAAATTCGAACAATTAAGTTTTGCACGGGCGTAGGACACCGAGGAGCTCGTGGCTAAATAATAACAGCCGCACAGGTTGATCTTTAAGGTTAAGCAACGATTGCCAAGGTTGGTCTGTGGATGGGTGACCAGCCGCTCCACGTAAAACACTGGTATTCAGCTGAATCCGGTTTGACTGGAAGCCGACCCCAATATAGTTGGGAAAAGGCTAGGCAGATGATGATGATGACTGGGTGTCCACCCTGGTCGACATGTTCTATCCGTCAGCTAATGAGGCTTATTGTGACTCGTCTGGATGATAAAATTAATAAGATTTCATGCTTAGAGCGATGCTTCACTTAGAAGAAACGTCTTTATTTAAAACATACAAGTCGATAGTAAAAAGTAGCTTTGGGGTATGTACATAACTACCAACATGTAATATATTCGTTTCATGTTATTGACTAGAGGTCGTTCTGAAATAAGAACACGACACAAGTCGCAGACAGCGACTGAAACGAAAAATACTTTGCAGAACTTATGAAATACGCGACGAAAATGCAATTCAGTACATTTGCATAACGAAATGTTACTTCGTTACACTGCCGGCTCTTATCTCGAGGATTTTAAGTTTAATTAGTTTCAGCTGCGACTGGTCGAGAGGCTTTTGTCACTGGGCTGTAGAGTTTCTAAACTTCGCCGAAGGGTACCGTTGGCCGATTTATTTATATTAATTTCAAATGGATATTTTTGTTGTGGCTTAATAATAACAGCCGCACGGGTCGATCTTCAAGGTTAAACAACGCTTGCCTAGGTTAGTCTGTGGATGGGTGACCAGCATAACATACCGAGTTTCCGCCGTGCCTCGGAACGCACGTCAAGCCGTTGGTCCCGGCTGTCATTTGTAGATCTTTAGCAGAGGTTATGGATTGTCATAAGCCAGTAAATCTGAATCTACCCGATCGCTACCTAGCCGAGTCGAATCCGATTCGGCTGGGCAATGTGCCCTGGTCCACTGCCACTTTAGTTTGGTGATCCTTCGGGCTATGTCGGTAACTTTGGTTCTCTTGCGGATATCATCATTCCTGATTCGATCCCGCAAGGAAACTTCAAGCATTGCCCTGTCCATTGCCCTTTGAGTGACTATAAGTCTTCTGATGAGGCCCATTATGATGGACAACGTTTCAGTTCCATAAGTCATCACTGGCAACACAAACTGGTCATAGACTTTCGTCTTGAGATCATCAGTCATCTTTTAGCTGTTTCCAAGTATGTTTTCTGGTTTCCAGTCTAAACGGATGAAACTGAGTACCAGTATTTACATGGAACGACCTGTCTGACCTCCACAACTGGGTAATACGATGTGCCTAGGCAAGACTGGAGTCAGATCTTGGCTCCTGACTCACCAAAACGACTGTCAAAGATTTACAAATGACAACCAGTACCGACAGCTTAACGTGCTTTCCGTGGCGTGGAGGAATCTCAGTTTCATTAGAGTAGCTTTTTACCGCGACTTCGTACGCGCATATCCTGTTGTTTCCCGTTGCCGAAGGAATTTCGAGATATTCCCTCGTAGACCTTACACTCCCCAAGGAAGCTACATGCCAATTTTCAGCTTTCTGCGACTAGTATTTTTGACTTAACCTACGTTGTCTGTCAGTCACTCACTCACTCAATCAGTCAGTTTATAATTGGGATGATTAGTAACGATCAGGTCCTCGAACCGACCTCGGCAAGCGTTGCTTATCCTTGAAAATCGACCCGTGCGACTGTAATTATTTTGTCACAAGTTGTATGAAAATTATACAAGTGTATCTATTTCTAGAAACGTATCTTTGTACTTTGTAATAACATCTCAGAAACAGTTCTTTAGTAAATGTATCAACAAATACTGTCGTTGTTGATCGACGTCGTTTATCGAAGAAAATGTAATTGACCTTTATTATAAACTAATATTGTCGAACAGAAACTCAATTTGTTGCAAAGGATATATAGAAACCTTTCTCGTTTCGCTCTTCTATTAGTGAAAACCGTATCGAAATACGCTGCGTGTGTCTTATGTCTGCCAGGTTTGTTCGAAAGAGTCACCGCAGTCCTGGAAAGTTCATTTGGAGGAACACGGACAGGTTTTAGTCGATAAGGTCTGAAACTCCTTCCGCTCCGCCCAGAGCGGAAAGAGTCCCATCTTGATGATGTCCCATCCTTAAAAAAAAGGAAATAGACAAAGGCAGACAGCGTCTTTGTTTAACTATGTTTAAAAATTTACGTTTACAACGATTTTTAGAATGTCATCGTAGAAAGTGAGTACGAGGACCTCTTGCTATTTGTTTTGGGTTCTATTTGAGGTTTTTCGTTACGGTTTTGTTATTTTGTCCTACGGTAAACACCAGATAAATGCGCAATAACGGTCACTGACCCAAATACATTTATTGACTTTCTTAAAACCAAACCCCGAATAAACTACATAAAGATCGGTCCTGAGTCGACTTCTATCGCGATCCTTTACGTTCTCTAGTATTGAAAAACGGTTCATAATTTATTGTTAAAGTATCTACAAGTGTGCAAGTTTATCTGGCGTCTACTGTAGCTGTAACTATCCTACTTTCTGCTATTCTTTTAATCCTGAAAATATGTTGTTAGTCTGAATGATCGTAAGTTTAGATATTTATCAATAAATCTCGGATTTGGTTGAAACGTGACACATGGGTACACCATGACTTCAATTTCGTCTTTTACTCGGGTTAACTGTCAAATTGTGTTATCATTAATTCTGTGGTTAGGTGATACGGAGTAGAATACGCCCGCAACTAAGCCCAAACTACGGACTTCGTGCTTAGAGAGTAAGAGTAGCCCCCCTGTTTGCAAAAGTGAGATCTACATAACACTGCCTGTTATATTCCTGTCACACCAACATACAATTATATCGTGCAGCTAATGTTAGGTCGTTACAATATCGGCGGTCGTTATAATGGCACTCCAGTTGGTCTACAATAGGTACTTATCCGTCCGTTGGCCGGCGCTAACAAGCTATCGATGGCCGATGAACCGATCGCGTTTATACCTGCGATCACGATGTTAGGACGGATAGAGGATTTTTTTTTTGGATCATTTGAGACATAGAAGGGCATTGTGATCATCGTCATAATTTTAGCCGGATGATGTGTCTACTACTGGAGGCTCACTGTCACCCCTTTATTTTTATTTAATAATGGGAAATCCTGCAATGACTCCTCCCGCTCTGGGCGAAGCAGAAAGGAGTGTCAGACTAAAACCCATCCGTGTTTCTCCTAGGCGGCGGTGACTCTTTCGAACCAATTTTGCCGAATCCGAAACAGGTATCTCCCGAAACAAACGTGTATTGTGTCAGGCGGAAGGTGAGGACGCCGTCGCGCCGCTCTAGCCACTCCTCAAAGAGGGTACTTATCGCCTGGATTGTGGCGTGCCCAGCGCTGAGTTGTAACAGTCGCTGTCTCCATACCGCTATGATATCCTGCCAGAGCTCCGTCCGCCGTGCTGCGATTTGCCGTTTCAGTACACTGTCACCCCTAGTGTCGCCAGATCAATCGGTTCTCTGCGTTTCCCATCCAGCGGAATTCCACGGCCTCCACTAGGTCATCGGTCCACCTTGTGAATGGTCTTCCAACGCTGCGTCTTTCGGTACGTGGTCGTCACTGCAAGCCTTTCGCAGCATCGATCTGCTTTCTGTTTAGGGAGCAATGTGCCCTGCCCACTGCCACAATTTTGGCGATTCTTAGGGCTACGTCACGCGTCGGTAGCTAACCTTGGTTTTCCCGGGAATAGAAAGTTTTAGAAGAAGAAGGAAGGCCAACACCTAGCCAATGAGGAATAAAACGTCACTAGTTGGCACCACACAGGTGAGAGGTCCTCTTCATTGAAAAAGTGACCGACGTACCCGTGCTGTTTTGACAGGTACCAGGACTTGACGCCTCAGTGTTGCCACCTGATGCACGTAGTTTCTAGGAAACCCTTATTGGAAGGAGTCCTTCGAAGTTGAAGTCTAAAAAATAGAATTGAAGAATTAACCACTAGTAACAAGACTAGCCAAGAGTTGGATTGGCGTGAATAGTCAGTAACCATGTTAGTGTTAGTTCCGAAGATTGGTTAAACTTAACGTTCCACGGAAGTTAAATGAATTGTTGTTAAACTCAGCTTCACTGAGGTGGAACGAGCTAATCTCGTGGAGCAGGATAGAAAGAAAACAAGCTAAACGAAGGGAATGCCGCCAAGTGAAGTCTCAACAAAGTCATAGGTGGTACCAGTAGCAGATTTTCTGAGTGTAGTGGATACTTGATTAACCGGCAGCGATTTTTGTATTATGTACGTGTGGTCAACTTTGCCAACTACATGTAGTGTAACAGCAAACTATAGGACAGCAAAGGCTTTATAAAAAAAAAAAAATTAGAAAGATTACCTATTTCGTCCACGTGTGGTTATGGCTATTTTTTAAGCTTCAAAGACAAATTTTAATTGTGGTTTTTAATCGGGATAATCGGGAATCTGTCAACATTACCAACATACATTATGCCTATGACACAATTCTGTTTTAATCGGGCGATCATCAGTCCGATTGCGTAGCATTATATCGATTATGGCAACAGATCTCACAGGACCAATTTGCAGGCGTTAAGCTTCCAACGTCCTTGCGCAATAGCCAAATATTAGAGGTCGTTGCAAATTTTGCCGAAGTTATACAAACAGTCTGAAACATATGGGACTGAAAATTATAATGTATTCAGTAGGTAAGCAGAATTTGACTCAACCGATGTTTTATTACCATAATTCATACTTTCCGGGATAAAATGAATTATGTAAACGATATTTGTGATGCAATTTGGATTGTGAGATCTTCCTTTATACATTTCCTGGTAGCCAGGAAAATGTGGAGGACTTTGTAATCGTTATCAAGCTTGATGTTATCGTTTTCCTATTATATGGACATATTGTTTAACTTGAGAGATACGTTCCAATTGAAACCTATACGTAGTTCCTTGAACGCTCTTAAAGGGCATAGTACCATTGTGGCATAGCCCCCGGCGTCATTTTTTTCAAAGTTACGGCGCACGTTATAACATAAGTAGAGGACACTTCAATAAAAAAAATATGTTAGAAACATGGTGCCCTAAAGTGTCACGTTGCCAGCTCCCCTAGGAAAAGGTTCGAACCCCTTTTGAACGTACATTTTCATCTTTATCACTAACTTACAAGAAGCTCGTGGCTTAACAGCTGGACAGGTCGATCTTCAAGGTTGCCAAAGTCAGTCTGTGGATGGGAGAAGCCCTGAAGCCTACCCCAATATAGTTGGGTAAATGCTAGCCAGATCTATATTCTATGCTACGTTCGCGTTAAATTATTTTGGTTTGTTAATTGACTCCCAAACCAATGCGCTGTTTTACATGAAACGGTCTTGTTGACTACTGTAATAAGTTGTTTATTTACGACTATACCTAATGTATGTGGTTGAGTTTTTATTGTTGCTGGGCTAAGAAAAGGCTTTAATGTAATGAAAACTTTTTACTCCAATTTAACACTGGCCACGAATAAAAAAATGTAAGAAGCCATTAATGTTTTTTTCTTTATTTTTTCTTCCTCTGGAAATTTATGGCTGCTAATTACATCATCATAGTCTTCCAGTCGAAACGTATGCAGCTGATAAATAGCATTTTAAATGGAACGACTGCTTACCACGACGTTGTGGCGACGCTTGGGGGGGACCTATGTTCAGCAGTGGACGTCTTTCAGCTGATATAATGATGATGACTGCTTACCTAAACTGCCCAACTCAGATACTGTATAAGACAGAAAATACAGAACGTATTTACACATCAATATCATCGTTACAGAATACTTTAGAACACAAGTTCCATAACCTCAAAACGTCTGAAATTCGAAAACGATCGATCTTAACACAACTCACGGGGGTCTGAAGGAGCGAGGGGCAAGGGGGCGGGGTCACATCAATTCAGCAATTTCATTATACATGATTGGAAGGCTGTTTGTTCGTGGCTGGCGTGCCGCCAACTCGCTTGCATAATGTCTCGAGCCACCACTGATACAGAGGTAACGAAGGTCGAGTCTGAACAATAGTAAATGCTAACTAGCTTACGGGCCTCGGTACATGCAGGGTTAGGGTGCATTGTTTAGTAACCATTAGTTTTGGACGGGTTAATAGGTCTGGACAGCGTAGCGTATCTTTGTATTTGAAGACAAAAAGCGTTTATCTGGCGTTGGCTACAATTTGGTGCAGTTAGGTGGTACACTAAAAACGATGTGCCTTAACAGCTAAATTGATGTAAAGCAGGCGTATCTTTTTGCTTAGTAAATTATTAATTACTGCCTTACTTATCCATGCTTCAAAAGATTGGAATGGTTTGTAGACACAAATGTCTGCAAACCATAAGATCAGATAAGATAAGATAAGTCTTTATTTGCTTTAAACATGGTATAAAGTTGTTACAGTCAGGTATTTTTCTTTCATTCCAAGCTTTTGAAGCAGAACAGCGAAAAATCTCTTTATGTGTGAATTTAGATGCATTCACAAATATATGTTTTAAGTTTCGCCTATATTTTATTTGTTTTCGGAGTCCACCTTCTGTGTTTCCCGTTACAATTATGTTTGAAATACAACTGCATCGTCCAAATGTCTCGCCCGGGCTATCGTTGTGAACTTCTGCATTTCTGCCGCGTTCCAAGTTGCCTTTTATGCAAAGTGCCGTGTTTTGTGACGTTTATTGCTCCTTTATTGTTTTATATGAATACGAATTTGAGGTTGGAATTGGCGAATTCAGAACATATCTGTCAAGTTACAAACCAATTTAAAATACTCGTACTTTTCAATAAAGTATGAAGTAGGTCGTAGTCGTTGAACCAAAAAGTTTTAATCAAATAAATTTCAGTCAAACTGGCTGATATTCTTGTAAAAAAGGAGAGCAGCCATAAATTTCCCGAAGAAGAAAAAATAAAGAAAAAACTTTAATGGCATCTTATATTTTTTTTTCAGCTACTGACCTGTTTTAAATGGGAGTAAAAAGTTAGCATAACATTAAAAACCTTTTTCCTAGCCCAGATAAAAACAAAACAAAGTGTGCACTTTGTTTTGTTTTTATCTGGGCAAACAGAATTAAAAAGGATTTACAAAAATAAATTATACAGTTTGTAAAACTGAGTAATCCGTTTTCTCCTAATAAAGTATAGTGTGTGTTGTGTATGTTGTCCTGTACAAGTCCTAAACAAATATATTTTCTTTCCGTCTTGGTTGATTGCAGTAAAATGTAAAATCTCAACTTAATAAAACCAGCTGCATCAAAGCCCTACTCATTTAAAGCCCTACAATAGCCTAAAAACAGCACTAAAGAGCTCCAAACTATCTCCTACTGACATTAAACTGCACTTATTCAGTTAATGTGCTGCACCATTGTTTCTACTTGCACTAAACAGATTAACTTCGTAATAGTGCTGTAATACTCACTAATACTACCGCTGTATACTGTTGCTGAAGTTTGTGAGGAGAGGAGGGGAGAGAGGAATAGAGGACTAAGTTCAGCGGCACTCAGTGTTGTATATGAATATTTTATGTGTTTATATTTGTGTTGTGCTGATGTTGACGCAAGAAGTTTGCCGGCTGTCTGTCTGTTATGTTACGTGTAATATAACAGACGTGTGATGTTCGGTAATAGAGATGTCCTATTCCTGCCAGGGTTGCGGAATTTGTTTGAAAGAGTCAGAGAAGGATGTTCAAGATCGGGCAAAGTGGAGGAAGCTCAGCAGGAAGGCGGACCCTGGCAATGACCGGGATTAACGCCAGGTGGAAGAAGTCACCGCGGCTCTGGAACGCAAAGGGCATTTGGAGGAAAACGGATGGGTTTTAGTCAGTAAGAGTCTGACACTCCCTTCCGATCCGTCCAGAGCGGGAGGAGTGATTGATGATGATTTCATATTTTGGAAAAAGAAAATGATGCCTGAACGAAAACAATTTGCTGTACTACCCACAAATGAACCGAGACATGTGCAAGAGAAGAAGGAAGGCCCAGAAAACGCAGGCGTCACGGCTGATAGTTGTTAATGATGGATCGATCGGAAAAAGCAACATATCGGGAAGAGCTTAAGAGGTCAAAAATTCTCAAAATTGTCCGATAAACCGCTGTCGACAGAGCCCTAGTGTAAACATTTTGAAACTATTAATAAAAAACGTAAGGAAACAGTATACATACTTCTTATTCAGTTCGTGAAATATCTTTTAAAACGGTCCAATATTGGAGGAGGAAACAGGCGAGAGCCACACCTCGAATTATGAATTTTTACATACAAAGTCCATCAGTCGGTCCAGCCGCATTTCCTCTTAAGGTTATGGGAGAAATATTTTGTTCAACAGTGGGACCATATAGGCTGACAAGAAAAAGTGAGAGAAAATGATAATGCAGATATTTACACGTCCTAAAAACGTCGTTGTTGTAGTGAAAGCATAATATTTACAGTGATCAGATTAGATCAACTCATCATCATATCAGCCGAAAGACGTCCACAGTTGGACACACTAGGCCTCTCCCAAAAGGGAAAATTTTCCATAATCGCCACGCTTGGTAGGCGGGTTGGCGATCGACAACTACCTACAGAGAATTCAAAATATTTTCATCAAAAAGAACGTTCATAAGCTTGGTATAGCGTTAAGAAAAATAGTAAAACATTGAACACGCTTTTTATTGGATATGACAGCGTCCGAATTTTCGCAAAAGGTCTATATTTAGACGTTGCCGTCTGTATTTGATAAGCGTTGATAAGACGTGTCTAATACAGACTCGTCCTGATACGAAATAAGGTATATCATACCACGTGCCTACATAAGGCCTCCTGCTATTATTTATACCTGTTCACGGATTTATGAATATACGGCCATAGTCACGTGCAGCCATACGATATTCCGGGAAGTTCTTTATGAGACCCACACGATTATTCACGGGCTCTTGGGGCTCTCAATAAGGAGCTGAGTCCGAAATTATATTTATAAGGGCCTTGTCAACATGATTGTCAGTCGCATATAAAGTCCTGCTGATAATGGTATATAATATGTAAGGATAGAAGAGGCAATTTAACATACTACTTCCGTGTCATGATTTTCTGAGAGCCAAGTTGCAGTTTAGCTGAAACGTACCGTCAGGTAACTTCTATTTGTTTGTCATTTGGCTGAACTGGATCTACTTGGCGTAGCCGTGGGCCACACAATATTATCGTTTTAAAGGTCGGTCAGTCAGTAGACTTTAAGGTGAATGCTCCAGGGTAGCCCGCGAAATTCAAATATTTTTATGTTTTTTGCAATTTGCCGGTCAGTGTGAAGCTGTATGTGGACCAAATGCGATCCGCGACCGTAACGCGTATTTATCTAAAGAATTATAACCATTTTAATCATCAATATAGCCCTCTAAGTTCATGTAGTTCGAAAGAATGATTATTTCTGAAATATTCGCATATGATCGCATTTGGTCCACATACAGCTTCACACTGACCGGCAAATTGCAAAAAACATAAAAATATTTGAATTTCGCGGGCCACCCTGGAGCATTCACCTTAATTAGTATCAACTGGTACTTTCCTTATGTTTTTTTTCTGCATTAGTGTGTATCTTTGTGTGCCAAATAAACCTATTTTCCTTCATTCTTTTCAGTTGTTGGAGGTCCGTCAATACCACCCAAGTAACAAATACATTAAGTGAACACATAATTTCTACTAGTTGTTAGTAATCCATACGTTTCCCACGTTGACACTGACCTGACGCATTACGAGTAGGTATATGTAATACTTTATTGATCCGTCCTACTTCCAGCTTGTGAGAAAGTTTACACCACAATCATTGTCGGTTACTTTTGCATTTTCTTATTCATTTTTCTTGCTTGTTCAAACACCTTAATCAGTAAGTACTGATTTAGGTATATCAGCTACGAAAAGTAAATGGGTTAATGATAATGTTGACTAGCGGTTCATTGGCCAATCGGCTGTTGGTGAAAAGTTTCATTACCTGTGGAAGCGTTCAAATAAATGAACCACGCAACTACAGGAATATTTTGACATATAGTAACGTGTAGTGAATTAATAATGTGACAACTACAACCCCATAGTATTTTGGTTTAGTTTTATGGGGCATACACAATTTGTATGATAAAAAAATATGAATATAGTATTTAATTTAAATAAATATTATGTGCGAAACGAAAATTGTAGCTATGGTGAAAAAAAATATTCGTGCTAGGTCCTCTGCACATCCCTACGTAGTTTCGCGGAGGTCAAATTAAATGACTACATGCTAGCGACTGACCTGAAATATTAATCCGCTCCTCATCGTAGTAGTCGAGCTTGTGCAAATCCTCGTCATCATCGGGCAGTACGGGCTCGTCGGGCAGGGCGGGCGGGCGCGCGCGCGTCGCGTTGGGCGCCGCGCTCACCAACACGCACACCACCGCCAGCGGCAGCACAACCTCCATGGCGACATCACCGCGTGCCCACCACACCACGGACCAAGCTACAGAGAGAAAGAGGTGGCGTTAAGATTATTTGGCGCGATTAATAAGCTCAGCAGCTGTTTTAATTATTCCTAAACTGATTCCTACTGGATATTGAGATGATATAAATTGTTTGTAGTTTTCTGCTTCTATGCACTTTTTTTTTAATTAAGTAGGGCTTGCTCTTGACCAAAATCACGCCCGCACGAAGCGAGCGTGCCCAGAAGATGCCTGTTCACTCTTGCTTTGAAGGCAGATGGGTTATATGTGGACGGGAACACAGACGCTGGCAGAGAGTTCCACACTTTAGCTGTGCGTATAAAAAATGTAGAGGAGAATCGGTTGGTACGACCAGACGGGATATCGACCAAGTACGGATGGTACCTTGCAGTACGTCTTTTATTCCAGTAGTAAAAGGGCGAATATGTTAATGAAACTCAATGAAACAGGCGCAGTCTCGGAGCGGACAGTTTAGATTGTTGTATTGACTACCTTAGGGAAGGTTTGCCGAGAATGCTGACAAACATTAAAATGTGTTACATCTGCAGTCTAATGCACTGCAAAGTGATTGTATAAAAAAAACTAAGGAATGACCTACAGAGTAAAGTCCTGGTGCAGTTCTGCTAGCCTAAGACACAAGAATCCAAAACTTATGTGAAAGCAGATAAGGCGACACTTGGTGGAGATCTATCAATAGCTGTGGACGTTGTCCGGCTGAAATCATGATAGATTCGAATGTTTAGTATATTATATACAGTTTTAGTAACTATGGTACTATCTCAATGTAGGCAAAGGTCTTATAGCTTGTTCTGGTCAACTCCCATTGACGTTTGTAAGTCATCACAATAGCGTTGCTTAGGCTGATATTATACTACCCTATACTGCGTTGCACTCTTAATCAATCGCTCAAATTGGCTACCGTCGCGTTAATTTGTTCGGATAAACCGGACTAACCCTCTGTAGGCCCATTAAGGCGAGTCTTTTGAGTTTGGACTTCTGAGAATCAATTGGGAATCAAGTTTGAGTACAGTAGGTCAGAATAGGTTAAATACACATAGTCATTATGTCAATACTAGTTGACCCACGCAACTTCGTCTGCGTCACAATTTTCATTACTGCTCCGCTCTTATTGGTCTTAGCGTGATGATATATAGCCTATAGCCTTCCTCTATAAATGGGCTATCTAAAATTGAAATAATTTTTCAAATCGGACCAGTAGTTCCTGAGATTAGCGCGTTCAAGTAAACAAACAAACAAACAAACTCTTCAGCTTTATATATTAGTAAATATAGATATAGATTGGAGCTTTTAATACTAAACAAAATATTACATCGTACTTATTTTCAAATTCGTTATTGAAATTTCAAACGCATTTGGCTGCGAAACAGAAAAATGGAGAGTTATGTTTGGAATTCCTAGGTAGGTAATGTACAGTAACTAGTTCAACTGAGAAAACGTACTTGTTAAACAGACAGATGGACTCGTGGAAAAATGTGTTCTTAATTGTTTTCTAGCTAACTTTGTTGGCAAGGAAGAAGAATAAGAGAAGAAACTAATTGAGCGTGCCCTATTTCCATGTTGATTCGTTCAACTTTGTTCTATATTTCGAGAAATAAAATACCTACTTTAGCTGTAATAAAGAGGATGTTTTTACTATTTCTGTTATAAGAACAAAGACCTGGAATTATATCGAGGTCAGACTACAATCATTGATTTCGCTGTGATCAAAACAATTTTTTTTTTGTTTTTAATCCTGAACTGTCGCAAAAGAAAATTAAATTGAGATAAAAATAAGGTTTTTTGATGCGGAAATCGTTCGACAGACGGGTTTCTGTGATGACATTAATAGTACCCACCAATCGATTTTACAAAATCCGCAATTTTATACCAAAATAACCATAACAGAATTCAGGTTTGTTTTGTTTGTCAGCCACATAACTACACTTTTGCCATGTTATGTTAAACCGTTATAAAGATAGGTGGGAGTTGTACCATTGGACCATGATAGAGACGGAGCGGAGAGTACACCTGTGTTTGCTTAAACCTTGTGAACTATATTACGATTGCTGAGTATGTGACAAGTGCGGACACGAAAGGTGGGCCATGCACTGTAGAGGGACGTCACACAAACACTAAATACCGGAGCTATCCAGGAATCCCCTACAGAGGAGGCGTTTGTGTATTGTCTTGTCTTTAGTGCTTCACTGTACAAATTCAAGATTTCCCAGAGCAAGTAATCTCGAGCTTTGTAGCTCCCAGGTATAGCTCTAGCTATTATGGACGTTAGGTGTATTAATTGTCAACACGGCTCAAAAACAGACGTACATGGTAAGCCGTTGAGGCAACCGCGCGGTTCTGAC
Source organism: Lacanobia oleracea (assembly GCA_950371165.1). Lineage (NCBI taxonomy): Eukaryota > Metazoa > Arthropoda > Insecta > Lepidoptera > Noctuidae > Lacanobia > Lacanobia oleracea. Next base: position 2,503,576 of record OX493387.1, read on the forward strand.
ACCTGTCCAATTCGGACCCAGTCCAACTTGGCAGCCGACCGCCTGCAGCGAATTAATTACACTCATATGCCGTGAATTTGTAGCATTTTGTTAGTGCTCATCCGACAGATGACGAGAAACGAGTAAACTATATTTCAGCAAGTTTTAAGCGCTCTTCCTGTCTCCTACTAAATTCAAATTAGCGTCTGCATGTTGTCAAAATTATCACAAGGGAACATACGCCCGGGATAACAAGTACTATCCTATTCCAGGATATGGTCTAACCATATGTTAAGTTTCATCCAAATTCGTTCAGCCGTTAAGACGTTTACTTGTTATAAGTTTAAAAAATATATATATATATATTTATTTTGGACCAAACATTAAACATATCACGTACACCCACTAAACTGCGTGGCAGTTCGTCGGTAGGATTAGCGCTCATCTTAATACATCAGCTCAAATACATGATTAATAGTAATTAAAAGAAAAAAATAAAGCCAAGAATAAGAAAGCCAAGGTTGGCCATTTAGCACAAAAGAAAACACAGTCAAATTTATATATGTTGTTGTTGTTTATGTTCTATGTATGTTGTTGTTGTTATATTATTTTGCTGTGCTCGAAAGCGTCCATAAATAATTGTTTTTATTCATTTATGTTTACCAACTGTATGTGCACATTATGGATTGCGAAAATGCAATTAAGAATTTGAAAGTTAGTATGTTTTCAAGACTTTAGTCCTGTAAGTAATTATTTTGCTAAGCAAACGAATAAGAAAATTAAATTGAAATTAATTCGTGATTGAATATTTTCAAACAAGAAAAGAGCTCGATGGTATCAGAACGCATTCTTATCACGATAGTTTCTTTTACTGAAAGTTGGTTTACACAGGTTTTTGTGGTTATTTATAGATATAGATACAGATGATAGATACTTCAGAAAAGGTAGAGATGAATTGTTTTCTTGTCATGAATACTATTTCTTCAATTTCGTATCCAACATACCTGGTAAAATGATAAAACATAATCGCCATATTAAGCAGAATGTTTAAACCGTAATTGTTGACGTGTCTACAACTAATGTAGTAGGGAACTGTAACGGAAAGCCACCGTCAATTATACTATTACAAGCAATAATTATAATTTTATCGTCACGTAGTTCTAACATACAACTGTAGATCACGCATGCTCGTGGAATACCAACAGAGTTATTTTTTACCGAGTGGCGACGTACATTTGTTTTGTGTGTTCCCTTTATGGGTGCTATTCAACAATTGTGAAGGGAAACGTCAAGTTCGTTGTACACTGACTCCACATCATGACGTACATAAAATGATAGGAATTGAGAATAGTGGGTTATGGCATTTTCAATTTTGAAGCTAGGTTGGGCTACGATTGGAGCCGCACGGCGATTCCAGGCGTTACCGCAGCCCTGGAAGCAAAAGGCATTTGAAGTAACACAGATGTGTTCAGTAAGTCAGTGCTCCCGCTCCGCCTAGAGGGAGTCTTTGATGATTACTAATAAAAAATAAGGCTGAGCATCAACGTGTATTATATACCTAGGTTAACGAGGTTGTTTGTCTTTTGTTAAATAACCTACTCGTGCTCTCATGTGAAAGTGGAAGACATCATTATTTTACTTTTTTATTTTGATATAAGGTGTAGCTACGAAGTCAAAGTTAAATAATTTATTTCAGTTAGACCAGGCACTTATGAATTTCAAGATTTACGCTTACAAAATACGGAGAATACGTGACTTATTCTCCGTAGGTACAACAAAAACTATTTTTTAATTCTGAACTAGTCTGTTTTTTACTATGGTTAGCGGATGATGTGGTCAAAGATGGAGCACGTTTGCCTAGAAGCAACCTATTCACTCTTATTGGTCTTAGCGTGATGATATATAGCCTTCCTCGATAAATGCGCTATCTAACACTGAAATAATTTTTCAAATCGGACCAATACAGGTGAGATAGTGGTCAAGCGCGTGCCTATAAATAGTAAAAAAAAACCTGAGATTAGCGCGTTCAAGCAAACAAACAAACAAACCTTCAGTTTTGTATATTAGTATAGATATAGAAGTATAGAAATGTAAATAGATTTTCCTCACGGTTCCTCCAACATGTGCGTTTATTAATTCCACCTGTATTAAAGCCACAAACCTTAGTAAATAACATTAGTTAGTAACGCGACCAACAGGTTGGCGTGAGCAACTGTTCTACTATTTGTTGGCAGTTATTTTGACAGATAGTCGAGGGAAACTTTTCCATCCACCAGCTAGTCTATTCTGTAAGTAACCATTTCGATATCGAGCTTCACCTGAGTGAGATAGCTCACAAAGTGAACTTTATTACACACAACATAAAGGTCTTATTTTTATACTCACTTCGGATTCCGCTGTCGAGACTCGAAAATGTTGTTACAAAATAGGGGTACTGTAGTTAATAGTTTGTACATTTTTTTTGTTGCTGTTTACTAGATATTTCAAAGAAACACGTATTTCTGTTTAACGGTAAAAAACATTTTTTTTTCTAGCTGAGTTTGAATCTGAAAGAACATAACTTTCACCTTGGTGATTCTGATAAATCTTCGCGTACACAATACTAAAAACTCATTAGTTAGGTAGAGGTACCGTAAAACGGGGTAAATAGAACCGCAGGGGTGAATAGAAACAAGGTTTTGTTTGGTGTCTTTCATTTGAATGCCAATTTATCGGTTTATTTTTTATTTAATTGGGGCTCCAAGTAGTACCTATTAAAACACGTGAAAATCCCGTTTGTTTGGATACACCCCTGCTATTTACCCCGTTTGTAGGTACCGAACAAATATCTAACTAAAAGAAGATATAAAGCCGTTACAATCTATCGTAGGTACTGATTCAGACCGTCCCAGGTAGCCTACAAAGATAAACTTTCTATGTCCAAACAGATTCAACAAAAATAAACCGACAGAATAAGCCTTAACATCGGTCACAGGAGAGAAGCCGGAATATCGTCATTGTTGGGTTTCACAACGGAAGTCTGATACCTTCGGCTATCGTCCCGATGGCTTCGGGTACAATCGTATTGTCGCCAACAAATTGACTATTTAAATATGATATCTCCCCCGACCTTTTCCGTCCTTTCTGATTATTTTTTTTCCCGTTTTGGTGGAAATTTTCATTCATTGAAATTCCTTTTTGCGCAATTTGGAGATGACGTTACGATAAATACGGGTACTGATTCCGGACCGCGATTGTACGAACGGAAAACTTTCTGATCGTATATTACTGTATCAGCGTACGCAATTATTTTATTATCTACCGTATAAGAAATATGTGAAGTGTTTTTATATTGTTATGTTATCTACCGAGAAAATAAATAGAGAAAGAAATGGCGTTTTATGTTCGTTCTCGGCACGCTCATAAATATTGGTTCTTAGCAAGCAGTCGACCGTTTATCAGGTAAATATCAATTTCTAAACTAAAAGAAAACATGATACATTTCCGTTTCACTCAATAAATAACTGAATAGCCATCACGGCGTTATTCCCACCGGGACGGCTGGGGCAAAGGGTAAACTATCCCACAACGGACGGATCACCGGCATTCCTTAATACGTCATGCTGACGTACTCAGGTATAAGGGACGTGCCGAACCCCTTTATCGGATATTACTCCAATCTCGGGCTATGAAGACAGGATCCTTTATTCTTGCGGACGGCTTTACACGTATTTTGAGATATTTATGGATTATGTCAGAAGAAAAGATTACACCCATGCTTGTTAGAAGCTATCAAGGATCCTACAGAAGAAAAATATATCTTAGTATTCCATCATATGTTGGTACAAAAAGAAATTAAGGAACGGCTCATTCCACGGTGGTTACATGTTTTTTTCTTTGCTTCCTACACCAGACATCTCGTTTCGCAGACACAATAAAGTTAAACTATACCTTTCCATTGTTGTTAATTCCACAAAATAATTTCCTCTTCGTATAAATCTTCAAAAGAGGACAGTAGACAAGTCAATTGGGTGTTTAACGTCAAAATGGAGGGCGACGTCACTTTGGCAAATTGCGTCACTCGGCGTGAACGACACTGTCGGGTCGAGTTGCGGGATTGCCGGAATCTGACGTTTGCTGTTTTCATTGGCGGCCAAATTTAGCCGCCATTTGAGATAGGATGCGAGGCTTGACATTCTCAAGTTAGAAACAAGCTACTCATGGTTGATAAATTAATTTTGCCGTTTTTCAACTCATTTAATCTATAAGTTGTAATAAATTTAAAATATTTTAGGCTTTGTCTAGTAGGTAACAATAATTTTACGAAATATTTTGATCTTTACGTATTTAATTTAATTTAATTTGTAGCCACATAAGAAACGTGATCTATGTATTTAATAACAAAATTAACAAATACACTAAACTAACAACAAACTAAAATATAGCATCAAAAAATTCATCCTCAACGCTGTCAGCTGGTAATGTGCCCAAGAGACTGGCGGCATTGCCACGTTGAATGGCAATACTTAATTTCTGCCCAAAGTAAAAACCGGCTCTTGGGTCACGGGAAGTGTCAACCAGCCGTTTCGAAATTTCTTTGAAAAGGCTGTGAGCACAAGGGCCTCACGGCCCCAGGGTTTCAAACCCAAACGGCTCGAAAATAGGTTACTACATTTCCGCCGCTTGAGGTTTTCCGCAGCCGCAGCGGCAGCGCCAGCACAACACGACGAACTAACGAAATGGGATGGCGCAAGAGTATCGACACAGGTTGCGTCCCACACTAAAGGCTACCCAACTTCCAAGGATACAAATACAGGTCTTTTGCCATCGTCTCGTGCCAAGCCATTGGGCTCTACAACAGCTGGAACGCGGACGATGACGAGAGCTCTACGGATATGTAGTAGTTGCCGATTGATTTCCAGTCGGTAGTTTTCCGATTACTTAGGATGGACTAAGATTTTTAAGTTTATATTTAAGGCTTGTTTTGTTAGATATTTCTTTGCGGGTTTTCTTTTTTCTTTTATAATGCCCATTGTCCAACGAAAAACGGCATATTCCTAGGTAGTTTTTAGGGTTCCGTACCCAAAGGGTAACCAACGCCCGCTCCGCTCCGCTGTCCGTCCGTCCGTCTGTCTGTCTGACAGCGGACTGCATCTTGAGAAACGTATGTAATAGGTAGGCAGTTGAAATTTTCGCTTGATTTGTACACACAGATTGTGTATTTCTATTGCCGCTATAACACCAAATAATAAAAAATAAGGTTTATGGTACGGAATATACACATTCACATTGTTTTGACAACCCACCACACCACCATTAACATTCAACTTTAACTTCAATAACTGTTCTACACCATGATGTCACACTTCTAATTAGCAACCAGGGTAATTAGGGTTCATCAACCTCACCTCAATTTAGGTTTCGATTTCATTAATGAAGTTTGCTAAACCATAAAAAATACGTAAATATACGTAAATGTTTCCCACTGGGATACCTTTAATATTTATGTTTACAACAAGCTAAATACTTCCTACGACTTTGTCAACTTCTACTACAATAGAGCTAACATAATACCTTTTTTTTGCCAATATCCATGTTTCTATCTCCTACACCGATGGCCTTATATCATCAACATTATCATAACAGCCGAAAGACGTCCACTGCTGGACATAGGCCTCCCCCAAAGACGGGGGTTTGCACTAATCGCCGCGCTTGGCTGGCGGGTTGGCGATCGCAGTGTATGGCCTTATATACCACTAAAATAATCCATACCTTCATACTAATATTATAAAGATAAATTAACTTTGTCTGTTTATCACCTCTTCATTTCATAACGGCTGAACGAAATTAGGGTGAAACTTGACACACGTGTAGCTCACGTTCTGGAGTAAGATAATGGCTTGTCTCGGACGTATTTGGAAGCAAGAAAAGTATGTATTATTGTATGTCAGTATTTTTGTATAGTCACAATCTACAAGACAATGTACTCAAATCATCAGCATGCAATTTAGTCACTAACAAAAACATTCCAACATGGGTGCGGTAAGCTGACGTCATGTTATCCCGGGTCGATGCGATGTCAGTCAGGCGTTGACAGCGACCGGTAAACGCAGCCCGCGTTCGACCGGCCAACGCAGCCCGCGTTCGACCGGCCAACGCAGCCCGCGTTCGACCGGCCAATGCGGTGAGGCGAGCCCTCGGCACTCAGTCGATGACGTAGGTGAATCGTTAACCATTGTGCAATATGCTTTGTTAGATAAAGTAGAGGCGATCTGGAACTGTTAAGGAAAGGATTTGATGTCATGATTAATTTTTGTGTTGACTCGTCGCGTAGTATATGTACAATTTGGTATATACCAAATTGTACATATACTTCGCGACGCGAATATGCTGTTCATAAGATATTTTATAGAAAGATGTTCTGTTACTGATATAAGTAAAAATCAATTTCGAAAACTAAAAATGCCCGAATTTTATGAAAAAAAGCCCGACCGCAAAAAAACGACTAAAATGCTCCAAGCACACCCCTTTTTTAGCAGTCTGATGCAGTTCGTGGCATTTATTTTTTAGTTCAATCTCAAATTTGATGCCACCAACTGCAAGTTTTTTCAGTTATGTAGTGAATTTTTTTGTGCTTTTTTCGTAATTCATTGCATAGGGTACGTATGAAAATATATAGCCTATGCAACTATGAACAAGACGACAATGTAGGAAGAAATTCTTTCTCCGGAAATTACACGCCATAGACGTAGGCATGTGTCGTTTCCTCTATGTTCTCGCCACGATGCACGTGTCGCGACTGTTCTCATAAATCCGTACATATACGAGTATAGTATTGGAATGCCATTGGAAACGAAGTCTTGCAAACTGGGAGATTGTGTTAGTACGTAAGTTTCGGGTGTAAAGTTTTGGGTCAGAGGAATTTATATCTTTGTTTGTAGTAGAGTTTCTTATGGAATTGTTCGTGCGGGAAAATTCTGTTGCTATTACTACCATATTTATGTGAAAATTTACTTCCAAACGATATGGCTGTTTTCTGTCTCGACAGCGGAACCCGCGGTGAGGTATCAAATTCGTATTAGCTTTGTAGTAGCGTTGTCACTCAGGTGAAGCTCGATATCGAAAAAGTAGCGTATTAAGAGTACTGTCGCAATTCATCTGCCTGTTCTAGACTCATCATCAGCCTAGCCTTTTCCCAACTACATTGGAGTTGGGTGAGGAGCTCGTGGCTAGATAATAACAGCCGCACGGGTCGATCTTCAAGGTTAAGCAACGCTTGCCAAGGTTGGTCTGTGGATGGGTGACCATCTTAACATACCGAGTTTCCTCCGTGCCTCGGATAGCACGTTAACCCGTTGGTCCCGGCTGTCATTTGTAGATCTTTGGCAGTCGTTACGGATAGTCAGAAGCCAGTTAATCTGACTCCAGTCTTACCATGAAGTACAGTGTTACCTAGTTAATGGGTTGTGGAGGTCTGGTAGGCAGCCGCTCCGCGTAAAATACTGGTATTCAGCTGAATCCGGTTTGACTGGAAGCCGACCCCAATATAGTTGGGAAAAGGCTAGGCGGATGATGATGATGATTGGAGTTGGCTTCCAGTCAAACCGGATTCAGCGGAATACCAGTGTTTTACGTGAAGCGGCTGTCTGTTCTAGACTATGTTGCGGTAAATCCGGACGGTAGTTACACTTGTTTTGTACACTGGTATTAGCCTTGACAAGGAGTAGGTAACCTTTGCAAAACTAGTGTCAGGTTCAAAATATAACGACAGTCAAAAATATATAAATGAGAGTCGAATCAACGATTCGACGTGTTTTAGTTTGTTTCCGTTACTGCTTTTCTAATTAAATAAAAAAAAAAACAACGAATGCGTTACGTTAACGAATGTAGGTGTTAAATGAAATAGTACATAACAATTAGTAATCTTGTTCGATCGGCCGACACGCGATACCAGTGTTAACTCGTTTTAATACATTTGTTATTATACGCACCGCCCGATTACTCCAATTAACACAAAGATGTACGTAGATATTTCATGCTAAAAATACAGAAAAGTAATGTGAGATTTTTAAAATAGCCGTATTGGTGCGATTTAATTTTGATTATTTATCTATAAATGCTATAAAGCTGAAAAGTTTGTTTGTTTTTGTGCTGTTTGCTCCGGAACTACTTCTCTGTGTCTTTTGTATTTTAAAATTCTTTTAATTTTATTTATTAATTTATTCATTCATTAATTATTATTATAATACACAGACAAATCCAAGGCGATGTTATAACATACACATAACATATAAAACGTTACAAAACAATACAACAATCATTATTTAACGCTGGGCATACCTGGTAGGGCCTGTCACACCCACCCTTCAACTTAAACCGTTGTATTTCATTAAAATATGATGTTTCTATGGTCTTTTAGTGTTGGATAGCCCATTTATCGAGGAAGGCTATACTATAAGCTATATAACATTACGCTACGAGCAAAAAGAACGGAACATTAGTGAAAAATGAGACACAAACGAAGTTGCGCGGGTCAGCTAGTTTCATATAACACTGTCGAAGTGTAGAAACAATATAATGACAACGATATTCCGGACGCTTTATATCATCACCATCATCATCATCAATTCAGCCTGCAGACGTCTACTGCTGGACATAGGCCTCCCCCAAGCGTCGCCACAACGATCGGTCCTGCGCGTCTCGCATCCATCGGCTTTATATAACCACAGAATATTTGATTTTAAATTGAATCTTGTTATTGACATAATTATATTTTAAAATAAGTACCTAATTTATTTTCCAGCCAGTTTGAATAAAAATATATTCGCATTATAATATTTTAATTAAAGTTAATATTGTATTTTTCATTCTAAATGTTAAATGTCAGTCCTCTATTTATTTAAAATAAATATTAAATAAACTCTACAGCTTCATTATATACTAGCGACCCGCCCTGGCTTCGCACGGGTGCAAATGATATACTAAAGCCTTCCTCGAAAACCACTCTAGATCTATTAAAAAAAACCCGCATCAAAAACCGTTGCGTAGTTTTAAAGATCTAAGTATACATAGGGACAGACAGACAGCGGAAGAGACTTTGTTTTATACTACATAGTATAAAACAAAGTCGCTTCCGCTGTCTTCTCGCTGTTGGCTTCGGCGCGGGTCAATTAGTCACTACATAGTGACTAGTTGACCCGCTTGCCATGAAGTACCGTGTTACCCAGTTACTGGGTTGTGGAGGTCTGGTAGGCAGCCGCTCCGCGTAAAATACTGGTATTCAGCTAAATCCGGTTTGACTGGAAGCCGACCCCAATATAGTTGGGAAAAGGCTAGGCAGATGATAGTGACTAGTTGACCCGCGCCACTTTGTCTGCTCCGCTCCTACTGATTTTAGCGTGACACGATAAATGGGCTATCTAACAATGAAAGATTTTTTCAAATCGGACCAGTAGTTTCTGAGATTAGCGCGTTCAAGCAAACAAACAAACTCTTCAGCTTTATTTATTTTTATAGATTATGTATTAGTATAGATGTATAGATATCGTCAGTCGCATTCGGTGATAGAATGGCACTTTGTCAAGAGCTGGACAGATTGCGACTGTGATGCGAACGCTTCTTAAAAATACGAGAAAAACCCGTCTGATCACTGTCGCCGCCCCTTACACAACAACCCGTGAATTTCCCTTCCACTCCCCAGTACCTGACCTCTCCAAAGCTCCACACTTTGCAGCTTGGGTGCGAACCAAACATTGTATATTCTCAAGCGGCGCGGCGTAAAGCTACGTTTTCTTTAAGATTCTCTCCAATTAGCGAGCCGGATTTAGAACAGGTTTGTAACTCGGGATTGGATTAGGCAGGCTTTGGGTGTTTTTAGCTGGAATGGCAGACTGTTCTCCTTTATTTAAAATTCTCTCTACCAATACTATTTGCGGAGCTCGCGGCTAATTAATGGAGCCGCATGGGCCGATCTTCAAGGTGCCTTGTGTTGCCGAGGTCGGGTCTATGGATGGGTGACGATCCCGGCTGTTTAAGCTAGATATAAAAGCAACAAAATACAAGAACGTCCGTGTACAAATCGTGCCCAAGAAAGAAATAAGCAACAAAATACAAGAACGTCCGTGTACAAATCGTGCCCAAGAAAGAAATAATCTCCTTTTCCAATTACAATAAAACGAACGAAAGATAGTCTGCTACGCGGGCAGACGCGTAGACGCGGCGTAGCAACGTCGTAGCGGTGACGCGCGTAGCAGTGGGCGGGGATGATCTCGTAGCGATCCGCTACGAATCGGATTATATCGTCTTGAGGTGCATTGAGATGTAAGGATGGATATTTATGGAAAAAATATATGTGAAGTGAATTGATTATTGTTTAGATTGTGTTAGAAATTAAAAGCCTTTGGTTGCTTTTACCTTCTTTAATTTGAGAGATAATTAGTTCGGTTGGCTTTCAATCTAAGAAAACCCATTTTAACCCAAAGGTAAAAAGGTAAAAACTTTTAAGGGCACTTTTCGTCACTTAAAAATAGACTTAAAATACACAACGCTAAAGTTGAAATATGACTTTTGAGATGACTCGAAAGTACTGAAGTATATATGGCATTTGTCGCAAATCATGAAATTAGGCATTTATGACATCCCTAAAGGAGATGATCATATAGATTCACTGCTCACCTGCTGGGAATACCCGACAGATGTTTAATTGCTATTTCTTATGGGTGGGTATAGTCAAAAACGGGTATAGTTAAAAATTAAATAATATAAGTAAATCCAAGGAGCGTCAGCAACGTACCCCAAAGTAGCGTGAGCAAAAGAAACCTATGACTTTTTTATCGTCCACATTGATTAATAGCCAAGGCAAATGTTCGAACAGCTTAGCTCGGCACATTTTACGACCATCGCCTATGCTGTACATTTTATGCTTTTTATAGTACCTGAACAAAAGGTAATGCTGCTGTATTCTTGATGGATGTTGCTTTTGATTGATTGCAATGGTTCCGTTAGTTGATTGTTTTTACTTGCTAATGTTTTGTGAGTTGTATAAAGGAGTGCTAGCAAAACTGTAAAGATTTTTTTGTCAGAAATAAAACGGCTTAGTGAGATTCAGACTCTCACACGAAGGGTTCCGTTACCATAAAACCGAAAAAAGCACGTTCATTGTATGGGAGCTCCCTCTAATTTTAATTAAAGTTTTATTATTTGGTATTATAGCGGTTCGAAGGCTGGTTCGAGGTGCCGCAAGAAAAGAGTGTCTGGAAGGATATGGGGGAGGCTTTTGAACAGCTGTGAGACACCAAAGGCTAATAAAAAAAAAATTGGTATAGCGGCAACTGTCTACCAGTTACGGTTCTTAAGATACAGCCCGCTGACAGACAGACGGATGGACGGACGGATGGACAGCGGAGGCTTTGTAATAGGGTTGCGTTGTCTACCCTTTGGGTGTGGAATCCTCAAAACAGGAGTATTCCCATCTGTCCCCGAACGTATGCCCCCTAATGGGGACAAATGGGAATTTTCGTGTCATCTGTCCCCAAACCTATTAATGAGAACAGATGGGAATAAAAAATGTCATCTGTCCGCGACATATTTTTAACTAGCTTCTGCCCGCGTGCAGTTTAATTAGTTTCTATGACTGTAACTATATGAAAATAGCTGTCAAACCATACAAACGAGATGACATGACCGCTCACTGGTCGTACACGGTGAGATAACCGCAGAATAGACCGGCTGTACTGCCGGTGACAACAACATAGAAGTTGTAAACATTGAACATTTACATTTTAAATAAAATTCGTTGTATGTACCATAGACACGAGATAGAAGAAGATTACATGACAATATCCTTGTTCGAGGAAATGACTGCTATGTATGATAAGTCAAATCTTTATAAGCTTCGACCCGATCAAGTGTTCAGAGCGAGTCGCCGAGGTTCGAGCTTATCCATTTTATATCAGGAGGAAGCGATGCACTCTATCAAATAACAATGAGGGAAAAGTGGGAGATATAAATATGAACATGTCGCCATTGTTGAAATTGTAGGTTTGTAACGTTTAGTATCTTGAGTTCCTGCCAGGATTGTGGGACTGTTTGAAAGAGTCACCACGGCCTAGAACGCAAAGGACATTGGGAGGTACACGAGTGGGTTTTAGTCAGTAAGAGTCTGACACTCCCTTCCGCTCCACACAGAGTGGAAAGAGTAATTGAATGATTCCCAATCCAAAATTGTGTCTTCTTCTCTTATCGTGTGGGCAGTAAGGTCTATCGACAATTGAATTAGGAATATTAGTTCATAGAATCTGCCTAACCCTTTCTACTAGTCAACTTGGGCTTTGACTTCTGCCCCGTATAATAAACGAAAAAAATATAATCACCCCAAAACAGGGCAAAGATTCCATCACATACAGCGAAGGCACGAGTGTTTTCCAAATCATGTTGGGGTCACATCCAGTCAAACCGAATAAAGTTGAATACCAGTATTTTACATGAAACGACTATTTATCTGACCTCCAGAAACTAGGTACTTGGTAACACAGTACCCCTAGGCAAGCCTCGTATCAGATTTTCTGGTTTCTGAATACCTTATGGGAAAGTCAGAAACCAGACTTGTCAAAGATCTACAGAACACAGCCGGGACCAACGCGACGGCTTAACGTGCCTTACGAGGAACGGAGGAGACTCGGTACGTACGGACCGACCTTGACAATCGTGCGGGTTTACAATCTGCGAGCTCGCGAGCTCCTGATCAAGCGTACTAAAGAGAGAGAAATTACATACTAAAAAAATCAGTACTAATATAATATTTCATTTATAGGCAACACGTAAAATACTAAACATGTCACCGAATTTAAACCACTTAATCCCCAACTTTTAAATCCAGCAACAATATTGCTAAATCATCACGCAGATCAAGTAACACTGGATGTGTCACATATTACTAGTATCGCTTGCTATAGTGCGACCTCTCATATTGTGGTCTAACGGTCGTATGTTCGGGAATTTTCGTAATATCACTCGACTTTGATTAATGCGAGTATGTTGTGCCGAGGATAGTAAAGCTATTTGTTAAGCAAGATGTCGTTGGAATTCCATATGGTTGCTAACATAATATTATGAGAAGGAGAAAACTTTTGTTGATAGTCTTGGTTTGCAAAGGACGTAAGAAATTACGAATTAGGGAGGTCAATGTACTCTCTATCAACTTTGAACGTATGAAGAGGATAGCTGATAATCATGCCCGAGAGGAATTAGTAGGTACCTGACTCAATGTCTTTACGACTTATGTATTTCCTATATGTTTTTCTGATGTGCTTCTTCTTTTCGAGTCGATGGTTAACTCCTTAGATTTTTAGCTGCCCAGTAGGGGGCTACGTTAATTGTAGCGTCGGTGGCATTAATGAAATCCCCCAAAGTACAGGTGTATGGGCATTGAGATACTCCAAAGTGTGGCTCATGTTCTGAACAGGAGTACCGCACTCACATTGAGTATCCGACGGGTCTATGAAACTCCATTTCGTCAAGTTGTGTTTACAGCGGCCTACCTGGGTACGCAATCGGTTCAGTGCCTTTCATGTAGGCTACGGCAATACGTGTCCAGGTGGTAGATGTGCCTGGGGTTGCAAGTAGTCAAGTGGTGGTGAATGGTGTTCTTCCCACAGCTTGGTTCTCACATTAAGTGGATGGTCTTGGATAGTCTGTGCGACGAAGAACACCCTTTTTCTGATGTATAAGCTTTTTACTGTAAAATTTAATCAAAATTTGTTCAGTAATTTTCCATCCATGGTTCCTCACAATTTTTCGCACTCATATTATAGAAGGTAGAATACAATAGATATAAAATAGCCTTCACATATGTACATACATTCCTCCAGCTCACCTAGGACATTGTACCCTTTCTGACTGCTATTTTCCCATAGTCTCAGTTAGCTATACGGTTTGTCAGAAAAGTTTTATAAGAAATCTATTTATGAAAGTATTTATAGAAAAAAAACTGTAATTAAACAGAAACGATAGTTGTATCACTTGATGACTTCTAATATTATAATGTACTTTATTTGGTTCTGAAACACGAAAAAGCTTTGATTTCCAGTATGGAAAATCACGTTGTCCTATCCAGTAACTCAACATCTACTATGTATACACCGTGAACTAGATAGGTAGATACTCGTGTCAACCACGTATCTTGTACAAACCAAACACAAGTCCAAATATTCAAATTATGTATTTTTTTTTCGTTTCTTTTAAAACTACAACTCGTTTATTTAAACAGTAAATTGCTCAGGTCTGCAGTGCGGGCTTGGCGCAGTATATCTGCAGCCAAATGGCGGGGATTTTATGAAATGCCCACTTCTATAAGTGCTTACACACTCGTTTGACGGGGAAATGTGAAAAATGCCCGAGTGAGAGTATAATGGAGCGTTTTCACTCGTTTCGTGGCTTTAAACTAGTTTTGAATGAAAAGGCATAAAAGCATAAAAGGCGCAACTACGTTTTGTGTTTTGTAACTGTTTTGTTTGCAGTAACAAAACGTTTTGTTAAAAATGTGCATTTTATTACAGTTTTATTTTATCTGTCGCTCTCAGAGTGACATTCTCGGTAGTAGAAGGTAATGGTGCATCAAGGTGCAGGCCTTGCTTTGAAGAGCAGCCTTCAGTGTACTTACCTTGTCTATAGTCTGATTAAACGTTGCGATGTTATTAACTAATTAAGGAAACCAATTAACGTAAGGTTCAGTTGAAAACCAGCGTTAGGCAGCACCTAGTTGTCTGGCATTTTGCTGAACTGAACTTTGACGCAGCCGCGGGGCACGCAATGTTATTGTTTTAAAATTTGTTCAACATTGTATGTGTCAATTATACTAGTCTTATTTCCTTCTTTCTTTATTTCTTATTTATACTTGATATCTGTATAAAGACGCTATAAAAATAGTACAGGGATAGTTATTTTTAGATCGCATGTATCGGTGTCGATACAAAAAACATTATGTTTTTTGTAGCACTTTCTCCGATAGTTTTGTATCGGATTCTTGTTATATATTTTCAAAATGTCAGTAAATATTTTTCTCAGATTCATATCATATTAATATTTGACCTTCGGAATCCAATTATTAAAGGATATCTTGAAGTTCGAGCGAAAGATAGAAATCTGAGAATAGAACAATAATCGTTTTGGAAAGTTTTGGAACAATATAATTATTCCACAAAGGAAATTTCCGTGATTGATATATAATGTAATTTTGGGCTGGAAGTTTAAATATGTACGAAGTTAAAGAAAATAGAATTTTCAATGCTAAAGTTTCAAGCAAAAATTACTATCATAATATTTAACTATGGTTTATATAACGTAGGTACATATTTTTAACTAACTCTGAAAGTTAGAAATAATCCCAAGTTAACAAACACCGGGGATAAAAAAACCTTTTTACAAACAGTTTTTCTGGTATTTTTTTTTGGTTTTTGACACCGACTTCCAAAATTAAAGTTATTTTATACTTTGTGGTGTTTTGTTTTCGGAAGTCAAAATGAAACCATTTGCTATCATTTATTGAAGAGTTCCGTTGCCTAACTCCGAAGTTATTCATCAGATCTTCATCAAATTAAAATGGAACCAGTCGGGGCTAAATAATCTTCTAAACAAAAAAAAGAATCATCCAAATCGGTTAAAAATTGGCGAAAATATCGCTGAAAAAACATTTTTCATGGGATCCCATCATCAGATCCTGAATTTTACTTTCCATCATCAGCTCAGCAACATGAGATGATGATTATCAGGCACAAATATCTGAATTGCGTTAGAAATTTCATGAAAAACATTGTATGTGCCTATAAATTTGAGGGTTTCCCTCGATTTTCATGGGATTCTATCATCAGATTCTGACTTGGTGACAATGGGACTAATCGAGAAGTAGGTATAGCCTTTCAGATGAAACAAAAATTTTTCAAATCGGTTCATAAATGACGGAGTTATGAGGTAACAAACATAAAAAAAAAATCAACCGAATTGAGAAACTCCTCCTTTTTTTTGAAGTCGGTTAAAAAATGAATACATGCTTTCGAATGAAAAAAGAATTTTTTACATCGGTCCACAATTGGCGGAGAAATCGGTGAACATACATTAAAAAAAAAACATACAGCCGAACATAGAACTCCTCCTTTTTGAAGAAGTCGGTTAGAAATATCTTGTGTTAAAAAAAAAGTTCTAATAAAGAACAGGTTACACTCACGTCGATTAAAAAAGACCCATGACTAAAAATTGGGAATTTTTTCGTTCGTTTAGTATATTCCCGTTTGCCAATTTTAATCTAGATCCATCCAACCCTGGAGATGTAACGAGGAAACAAACAGACAGGCAATTATTACAGACACATTATTGTTTAGTATAGTTTGTTTATATTACTATCATGATATAATGATGTGCATTATTCGGTTATTTGGTTTTATCCTTGCTTTTACTCATCATAATTATATTCAGTTTCCTTCCTCAGATTTAATTATGCAAACCTATTGTTTAGATGTTTACTAAACTAGGGTGTATAATGATACACCCTAGTTATCTACACGGGTGCAAAGTAAGGGCTGTCGTAATGTTTGGATCAGAATGTTGGGCTGTGAAAAACACGGATGAAAGTAGATTGCATGTAGCGGAGATGAGAATGTTGAGATGGATGTGTGGAGTAACGAGAGTGGATAAAGTGAGAAATGAGTACATTAGAGGTAGTTAAAAAGTGGCGCCAGTGATGGAAAAGTAAACTAAAAGAGTTATGAATATAAATTTGGATGGATGGAGAGGGAGAGGAAAGCCAAATAATAAATGAATGGATTGTGTGAGGAGCGACATGAAAGAAAAGGGAGTTACTGATAACGTGATGGCAGAGTGGAAGAAAAAAAACGTGTTGCGCCAACACCAAGTAACATGGGATAAGGGACAAGTCAATCATAAGCACATTACAATGGGCAGTGACAAGTCAATTTAAACCAAACTAAACATCCTCCTACCAATCAATTTACCTTCCCTATACGTCATGAATTTACAGTAATCACATACAATTAACTCGGCGCCGGGCACCCGTTTCCGATAGCGTTTCAAAAACGAATGAATATTTAGCGCGACTCGGCTCCCGAGCCGTTAACCTAGATACGCACGCGACGCTATCGAGTTGCCTTCGAGCTTCGCTTCGGTTAGTGAAGCATGCTGCAGGAAATTTTTGTAAGTTGCAGTCATAATGTTTGGTGTTTTTTAATACTTTTAATGTTACGGTCTTTGCTGTAATTGGCAAGAGTTGTCAGAGAAAGTGACATTCTATTAACGAATGCGTTTGCCGAAATGCCAAATTATAAGGAGAAGCACTTCGCCCGCCACTTGGTCCGCGTTGCAATTATCTTAAGGATCCCTAATTTTTCTAATAATACACTGGACAGCAAATAAACCGAGCCACCCGCTACCTAGGCACTCTAATTCGATTTTCTCAAAAACTAAAAAACCTACAATTATCAATTACAGAAAGTGCGTTTCATGGTGATTAAAATGAAAGGAAACTCATTGGGTTTAATCAATATTTTAGTGATTATTAAGGATTTTACAAAGAATAGTCGTTTTCCAGTCGTGACAATCGTTAGTAATGATAAAGTGAAAAAAAAATTAAAGTCAAAAACAAAGATAAAATCAAAAAAAAGTTTTTGATCAACATTCCGTATTACCTCCCCTTGCTCGGATAACTGCCAGCATCCTTGTATTCATCGACCTTACGAGCCTGACGATAAAATCTTGAGGAATTGTATTCCACTCCTCTTCAATTGCGATTCGCAGCTCTGGAAGCCTTGTTGGAGCAGGTACCCGGGCTCGAACCCGACGTTTCAGCTCATCCCATAAGTGTTCTATCGGATTCAAGTCCGGGCTTCGAGCTGGCCAGTCCATCGTACGAATGCTGACGTCGCGTAGATACTGGGTCACCACATGAGCAACATGAGGCCGTGCATTATCATGCATCAATTGCATATCCTGTCCGATATATCCTGCGTAAGGTACCACATGGTCTGCGAGGATTTCAGTAATGTAGCGATGAGAAGTCAGTCCACGTGTACGGCCCGTCGGTTCGATGAAAACTAACGCTGTATGTGCTGTTAACGAGATGCCGCCCCAGACCATTACAGATCTTCCTCCATAAGCAACAGTTTCCTCGATGCAACACTGAGAATAACGTTCTCCAGGGCGACGATATACTCTCTGACGTCGATCACTTCCATGTAGACTCACCCTGGTCTCATCAGTGAAGAGTACATTACTCCACTGCTCTAATGTCCAATCCCTATGCTCTCGAGAAAATTCAAGTCGTGCTCGACGGTGTGCTACCGTTAATGCTGGGCCTGTTGCAGCTCTTTTTGGGGTCAGGTTCCGTTCAGCAAGTCTCCTTCTGACGGTATCTGAACTTATGACCACTTGGCGTTCGTCACGCAGACTTTGTTGGACTTGAACTGCGTTGAGGTGGCGATTTCGCAGAACAGTAAGGAGGATATAACGATCATCTGCTGCTGATGTAGCCCTAGGTCTGCCCGTACCTGGACGGCGATCGAATGCTCCAGTCTCTAGGTATCGTCTGTAAACTCGTTGCACCGAAGATCTGCTGATTCGAAGCCTTCGATCGACTTCACGTTGCGCAATGCCTGCTTGAAGTAATGCTACAGCTTGAGCTGCTTCCTGAGGTATTGTATCCATTATTAATCGAAAAAAGTAGCAAAAACACACGCGTCTGAGCAAAGGATGGACAAAAACTAAAGAAATGATAAGAAATATCCGACTTCCCTCATTGTAGAGAAAAAGAACGCTAATTTCAAACTCTGGTAAAAACAGAGCAAATCGTTAGCATTGTGTTTGTTGCTTGATTACAATGTGAGTTGACGGTACTTTCGAATTAATTTGTAGTCATTTTAATCACCATGAAACGCACTTTTTGTAGGTATAACTTTGATAGTTGTAAGTTTTATACTTTTTGAGAAAATCGAATCAGAGTTCCTAGGTAGCGGGTGGCTCGGTTTATTTGCTGACCAGTGTACATAGCCTATGTTACTCAGGGAATGTAGCATTCTCATGGTGAAAGAATTTTTGTAAGTGGAATGTAAATAATACAATTAAGCACTTATTATTATTATAACTGCCGTTCATTCATTTAAATAATGTTAATACAATTTTTAATTAAAAATGCAACGCCATCGCATTCAAAATATGCGATGCCTATACGGAAGTCATTAACATATTCCGAGCCGTTCTGAAATACTAACAGCAGGTGTAGTGGAACACAATTTCGTTCCTTTCAGATCCATAGACAAAATGCAACAACATAATTATCTACAACATTGATAAAATATAACATTGTTAAACGAACGAGAATGTCATCCTTCAGACTATCAAAATCTACACAAAACAAACTGGCCACTTGTAAAAAATTGCACTCAATAACAATCGAACAAACGTGAAATCATGTGATGGTCATATTTAAACATTCATAATCTTTACGAATTGAACGTCCTTTCAATTAATTCGTAAATATTATTCCGACGTGTTTTGTTAATTTTTGCATTCATATTTATTGTTCGGCCTTCTATAAAGTTTGGTACTTTATAGAAGGCAGAACTGGAAATACTATTTATTACTGAAAAAACAAATAATATTTGGGGAAAATGCACTTTACGACACAAAGTTTACGTATAAAACTAACGTTGTTTTTGTGAAAGTAATAATTGTGATTCTCCTTAGCGTTAAAAAAGCAGGAAAAACTTTTACGCTAAACTTTGGTAAAACGTTCCTCTATCAATGATTATTTATTTTTCTTAGAAAACCGGATGCAGTTGAATACCAGCATTTTACATCGAGCGACTGCCTACCAGATCTCCACAACCCATTAACTAGGTAACACGGTACTTTGATAAACACATATCATACTGAACCCAAAAAACCACGTTATCGGCAAAATAGAAAAATAAAAAGCATTAAGAATAAAGTGAGCGTTGTGAAAACCGACCTCTTCTATATTACCTGCATAAATATCAAGCTCAACTATCATGAAATCAGTAGGTATAGTAGGAAGCGAAAACCTCTTTAGGTAATAGGTATCAATATACCTACCCCGCTAGTTTATGTAATGATTTCCCATATCGTTTAATACAACGATATTCTCTACAGTCTACTAGATTGTGATCGTAGTTTATGGTCAGAATCAGGGGTTATTTTTTGTAAGCTCGTGTCTCTGACGACGATACGGTATACCCAACATATATAGATATAAAGGTGGATGGATGGAGAGGGAGAGGAAAGCCAAAGAAAAGATGGATAGATTGTGTGAGGAGCGGTATGAAAGAAAAGGGAGTTAGTGCTAGTGTGACGGCTGATAGGACAGAGTGGAAGAAAAAAACGTATTGCGCCGACCCCAAGTAACATGGGATAGGGGCAGGAAAATGATGACTTAGAACGGTAACTGTCAATATGTTTCATCCTACAGTCGGGCTAATGTTTCTTCATGACATCCACCTATTTAGGTCCAGGGTAGTAGTAGAATATAGAAAAGAGCGAAAAAGCTCTCTCTCAACTGTCTGTTTGTCAACATTTCACGTCGCAACGGCTGAATAGAGTTACATGAAACATAACACACGGGTAGTGTGCTGAGAATATTGAGAGTAGCGGAACAGAGAGTAAATTCTCATAAACCTCCTATGAAAAGGGCGGATACTCCGACCGGGCGATTGTTGTGTCCGATGGGCAACTGCCCGATAGTTGATATTCAGACCGTTGTATGTGTTCAAATCGCACGGTAAACTCTGATAGCGTGATGTAGGATTTCGTTAGTAGTTCATTGCTGGCGGTATGGATGGCGTTGCGGTTCTTTTTGTTGCGCTGTAGATCTTGCTACGATGGTTTTTCCGGGAGCATGTTCCTTTGGGATAATTTTCGATGATCACGCGGGCGCACTGACTGGCTAGTGTAAAACAGTTTGATGTGGAAATAAAAGTCTTCTTATTATTGATATCTCTTTACAATGATGTTTGAATACGGAAAAGGAATCAATACCAACCATTGAATTTGTTGGCCTTCGCCGGTGCTGCAACAAAGGACTTGTGGGTCGATACTCGATAGTTTCTGGGTC
The DNA here is from genome assembly GCA_950371165.1 of Lacanobia oleracea. Classification (NCBI taxonomy): domain Eukaryota; kingdom Metazoa; phylum Arthropoda; class Insecta; order Lepidoptera; family Noctuidae; genus Lacanobia; species Lacanobia oleracea. Next base: position 2,524,664 of record OX493387.1, read on the forward strand.
GCGAACAAAAAAACCCAGGTTAGATTAATGTTCTCGCACGGATTGAGTGGCGGGCCGTCTGTAGGTTTTATATCTACACCTGAGTGATTCGGGCCTGATTGTTTTTCCTGGTATTCGGCTAGACTAGGTCAAACAATATCTGTAGTATTTGGAGAATGGGGTTGTGGATATTTGAGGGGCTTTTAAGGTAAGGTAGTAATCCTCATTTGGTGGTACTAGGTTTTGCTTCGATCTTGTGATGGTCAAAATTATCCTGCGATAATTTTCTAGTGGGATAAAAAGTATCCATTGTCCCGATCTAGGCCATGGGCACTAAATGTAAGTTTTATTTTTATTACTTGCATTACAATTTTATGAACCGACTTCCAAAAAAAGGAGGAGGTTCTCAATTCGGCGGGTATTTTTTTTTATGTATGTACACCGATTACGAGTTTTCTCATTCGATTTGTGTGATTCTTTTTTAGTTCGATGCCGATGTTTGCAGTTTGATCCCGTAAAAAATTGATTCAGTTTTTTTTATTTCATGAACATTTTTGCTTATTTCAGTTTTTCATACATGAAGACGTTGTCCACTTAAAAGTGAAAAATAAAAAACTTTTTAAAATATAACCGACTACCAAAAAAACACTGCAAAGTATAAAATAAAATAAATTTCGGAAGTCGATGTTAAAGAACGAAAATACAAAACCACCGACGGTAGGTTATATTTTTTTCTAAAAAAGTTTTTATTTTAATACTAGTGTCAGGTCAGTGACAGCTTGACTGTCTCAACAAATCAAACCAGGCCCCACAACTTTGGCAAACATTTATTTCTTTTTTTCAAGTTTTATTTTAATTACTAGCGACCCGCGCAACTTCTGCGTCACATTTTTCATTAATGCCCCGCTCCTGGTCATAGCATGATTTTATACATTCCTCGATAAATGGAGCTATCCAACACTAAAAGAATTTTACAATTCAAACCAAAAGTTCCTGAGATTAGCGCGTTTAACCAAAAAAACTGTTCAGTTTAAATAATATTAGTATAGATTGACATGCTTGCGTTTGACCACAATTCCACCTGATGGTAAGCAATGATGGAGCACGCTTGCCTAGAAGTAACGTGTTCAATCTTGACTGAAATACTCCAAGTTTGTGCCTTCTCTAATCCTGATAGTATTATAGACGGCACTAACTTCAGCTTAACTTGATTTGTGTGGCTCGTCTCCGGAAGTGCATCGGCTGTCCCGAAGGGGTTGACTCGGACTTTGTATTCTTCGGAGTTTGACATGACCCTTCTTAAATATTTAGGGTTAAGTCTTGACAGGTCGGGCAGTTGTTTTAATTGCTCGTGAGCAATTTTAGACTTATTGCTTGGTTTTACGATTTATGGTGGTTGCTTGTTATATATTTGTATTTTATTTATACATATCTAGTAGACAAAAGGAGGAGCTCGTGGCTAGATAATAACAGCCGCACGGGTCGATCTTCAAGGTTAAGCAACGATTGCCAAGGTTGGTCTGTGGATGGGTGACCATCTTAACATACTGAGTTTCCTCCGTGCCTCGGAAAGCACGTTAAGCCGTTGGTCCCGGCTGTCATTTGTAGATCTTTGGCAGTCGTTACGGATAGTCAGAACTTCAGAAGCCAGTTAATCTGACTGCAGTCTTGCCATGAAGTACCGTGTTACCCAGTTAATGGGTTGTGGAGGTCTGGTAGGCAGCCGCTAAATTCAGCTAAATCCGGCTTGACTGGAAGCCGACCCCAATATAGTTGGGAAAAGGCTAGACAGATGATGATGATGATCTAGTGGACAAAATATTTCAAGTAAAAAACCGGCCAAGTGCAAGTCGGACTTCCCCTTGGTATGGTATATCCCCTTTGTTTTAATTTAATTTAATTTTTACTATTGTTGATATAGCGGCAACAAAAAACACACTCTGTGAAAAACACAAAACTGTCTACCTATTACGGTTCATGAGATACAGTCTGTAGACAGACAGACGTACGGACGGACAGCGGAGGCTCAGTAATAGGGTTCCGTTGGTTACCCTTCGGGACGGAACCCTAAAAAAGATTTAATGCTGAAGCATTCTCAACTAGTCAACCTTCGCGTTAAAACGACTAAATTGTGATCCGTAAAAAAATTATAAAATACATTCTGCTACGAATTTTATGGGATAACTCTCAGATTAGAAAATTACATGCAAATCTCATACATACAGAGTCATAACTATTGTAATCTGCAAAGTACCTATAGGTACCCTTTTGCAAGTTAGCCTGGTTTTTGCCTACCAGCCGCACTGCCAAGCCGTTTTCAAACTGGGTCTATTCTTACCAAAATGCATCTGAATACCAGTACTTACTAAAACTCAAAATTTTATTGGAAGCCGACCCCAATATAGTTGGGAAAAGGCTAGGCAGATGATTGGGGTCGGCTTCCAGTTAAACAGGACTCAGCTAAATACCAGTGTTTTACGTGGAGCGGCTGCCTATCAGACCTCCACAACCCATTAACTGGGTAACACGATACATCATGGCAAGACTGCAGTCAGATTTACTGGCTTCTGAAAATCCGTTACGACTGCCAAAGATCTACAAATGACAGCCGGGACCAACAGCTTAGCGTGCTTTCCGAGGCACGGAGGAAACTCGATATGTTAAGCTGGTCACCCATCCACAGACCAACCTTAGCAAGCATACAGGTTTGATACAGGATTTCTTTTTTACTGCCTATCTCACTTCTACAACCCGACTGGACTGGATACTTTTGACACCACCGGTTTTCAAGAGTTCGGGACTGCTGTCAATTTTTCTGGCTTTTACACCCATAATGACTACCAAAGCACCAGCATGGCTTACTAAAACATAGCGTTATTAATATAACCAAACCAATTTACTTAATGCAACAACATATGCAACTATGGCCTACTTATTTTTATTTATAGTTTCTCGTGCCGCCATACACGCCACTATTTTATGAAATTATGACAAGGATGCTTGCGGGCGTCGCGTCGGCTGAAGCTTGCACAAGTTGTCTCGAGCTGTTAGTGATGTCGTGTGAACAAGTTCACCTCGCCGGTGAAGAATACTTGTGCAAGTTTGCAGATAAACTCACTATGGACGGTTAAACGAGTTATTTATAGCCCCCTAAAGTTAGGTGCGTATTTAAGGAAGTAAATATCATGAGTTGCAGATAGGAAGATAAACAAAACATTACATATAGGGCAATGCTTTTCCGTAAAAAGCGATCTTTTAAAGACCACCTATCATCATCAGCTGCCTAGCCTTTACCCAGATATATTGGGGTACGTATTCCAGTTAAACCGGGTTCAGTTGCAACAGCCGGTCGGTTCTGTAAAACTCTCACCCGCACCGTGAAAACTCAATCAAATATAGTCAGCACCCAATATTTAGGTCACCATTGAGATCGGGAGTAGGTACAAATGCAAATGAATCTACTACACCGCTGCCTAAATTAGCTGTTAGCAAAATAAAAACCAATAAACGAATTACTGTACTATTCGTATGGACCTAAAACACTAGGAAGCGGTGACGGTGGCATTTTGTGGGACTGTCTTTATGTCAACGTTGTCGTTCAAAAGGTGCTGTCACTCCTAATTTGGATAAATAGCCTTTGATTTTTATTTTATCACGATACCGGTGTATGACATGTGATGGGTACGGTTCATGACAATGGGTGTCATAGAATATTCTCTGATGTCAAAAGAGCTCAGAGGTATGGGTATGAATATATTATATAAGATGGCAGAGGGGTGATCTTCGTTTTTAGGGTTTCGAACAAAAAACATTTTTAGAAGGGGGGTCACTTTTGGGGGTCAAACTAGAAAATGAAAAAAAAGTTTTTTGTACAATATCGTGTGACATATCAAATGAAAAGGCGTACTGTGAGAATTTTAAGGTGGATGCTCCAGGGTGGCCCGCGAAATTCAAATATTTTTATGTTTTTTGCAATTTGCCGGTCAGTGTGAAGCTGTATGTGGACCAAATGCGATCTGCGACCGTAACGCGTATTTATCTAAAGAATTATAACCATTTTAATCATCAATATAGCCCTCTAAGTTCATGTAGTTCGAAAGAATGATTATTTCTGAAATATTAATTCTTTCGAACTACATGAACTTAGAGGGCTATATTGATGATTAAAATGGTTATAATTCTTTAGATAAATACTCGTTACGGTCGCAGATCGCATTTGGTCCACATACAGCTTCACACTGACCGGCAAATTGCAAAAAACATAAAAATATTTGAATTTCGCGGGCCACCCTGGAGCATCCACCTTAAGTATATTTTTTTCGTAATTTTAAAATAAATGGTTTTGAAATTATTAAAAAAACTTGACGAAAAATGAGCATTCCCCCCCTTATCTCCGAAACTACTAAGCATATTTTTTTTATAATAAAAGTGGAGATAATATATCTTTACCTCTAGATTACAGGAAAATCTATAAGAATTCTATAGTTTTAAAATAACATGTTAAAAAAAGAAATTCGTTCGGAACCCTTTGCACACGATTCCGACTCGCATTTGGCCAGTTTTTAAGGTGCGTTCGCATTCACATCACAGTCGCAAACTGTCTCAAACCTTATTTTCTTAGATTTTAACAAGTTTTTGATATTGGCTGACGTGAGATTGCGACTTGAATTAGAACTCGAACGCTTTTTAACCGACTTCTTCAAAAAGGAGGAGGTTTTATGTTCGGCTGTATGTATTTTTTTTATGTATGTACACCGATTTCTCTGCCAATTGTGGACCGATTTTAAAAATTATTATTTTTATTCGAAAGCCTATTCTCCTGAGGTGGTCTCATTGTTACCAAGTCAGAATCTGATAATGGGATCTCATGAAAATTGACGGAAAACCTTAAATTTTATAAGCACACACAATATTTTTCAAGAAATTTCTATAGCAAATCAGATATTGTGCCTGATAATCATCATCTCATGTTGCTGAGCTGATAATGGAAGATATAAGTCAGGATCTGATGATGGGATTCCATGAAAAATGTTTGTTCAACGATATTTTCGCCAATTGTTAACCGATTTGGATGATTCTTTTTTTGTTTGGAGGAGTATTTGGTCATATTTTAATTTGGTGAAGATCTGATGACGAACTTCGGAGGTAAGCAACGAAACTCTTCAATCAATGATAGGAAATAGATCGGGATTTCGGAAATCGCATGTCTGTTGATTTTTTACACCAGTTCATAACATAACATCACGCCAGTGCGCTGTGTATGTGGTTTGTGTACTTTTTACGCAAGTACCACTAAAAAGTAATAAACTTTCTTACAAAAAAATAAAACCGACGTCGAAAAACAAAGCACTACAAAGTATAAAATAACATTAAATAAAATAACTTTAATTTCTGAAGTCGGTGTCACAAAACAAAAAAAAAAAAACACCAAAAACGGCGACTTCCGAAATTAAAGTTATTTTAAAAGTTTTTAGGCACGAGAATTGGCCATCAGGTCATCTCTCATTAATCTTAGTTTAACGGCTTAGATCCTTGTTTCTTGTAGCCTCTTGATTACATCGATTACTAAAGTTTCCTATCAAATGTCATGTTAGTATGTTGGACTGCTTGTCTACCTCGACAGACTCAAAAATGCATGGATATTAAGACTTTTTGACAGACTGTGACTGAGGTGCGAATGCGTTACTTACTTAAAAATTAATAGAATTGGCACTCAGACCAGCCGGTTGATTCTGCAAACAAGTCCAAGTGGTCACGAAGTTAGCTGTCAAACCAAGCAATCAAGATGGAATTGGATTAAGAGCTTACTTCGTGATCCTTCACCCAAGCCTTTACTTCGACATATTTACAGAATTGCACTGCAGTTCTCATAACGATCGAAAGCATTAATTATATCTTGAAGCGCTGTACTCTATGTTCCTAGAGGTTTCAGAAGCAAAAGAAAGGGTCTCGCCACTGGCCAATAAAAACCGGCTTGATCCGCTGCACCTTATCTGATGGCTCAAAAATCTTCGCACATATCCTGTTCTTATAAGATCTGCAAGTGGTGGTCAGGCTTTCCCATCATGGTGTTCGCAGGGTTGGGGACTTCAAGTTTTTCTTTTTTATTAAGAACTGATAGGCTCGTGTTTCGCACCTGATGGAAAGCAATGATGTGTCGAAATCATTTTCATTGTCCTTGATATAATTATATATAGTCTGCAGTTCTAAGAATAAGTAATGCTCCAATCCAATGATTACTTAACCACGGACACTTGAGGGCGCTAAGCGGAAGCCTTACTTAATTAAGTAAGATTAAGTGTTAATCTAATTGCGATAATGTGTGGTAGAGAATATCTATAGTAAAGTTGTAGTAAGACACTAAGTTTGGACATCGTGGAGGTCCTTACCATACCAAACTTAAAGTTTATTTCTGCTGTGGATTAAAAATTTGACAGATTATAATGTAGATGCTGATACATCGATAACCCGTAAAGATCGTGTATGGAAATCTAAAGGAAATCTGCCAGTATTGATTCTCAGTCCAAGCTTAAACTGAGATAAGATAGCCTGATGGATCACACCAAAGACTCAAATAAAAATTAAAAAAAAGGCGATACTCACTTACTGATTGTTACGCAAGAAGCTTGTCACATCACCAATTTATTTACAAGTCCTAAATTATTTTAACTTTGAAGTCAACCATTAAAAAGTATATTAAAATTAAAACACTGATTTTAAAAAATATTTTTAATTTTGAACATCACAGCACTCTTGCAGTCATTGTGTCACTGGCACACGGACAATACAAAAATATAAATTCGAAATTTAAATTTCCAAGATGCCTGTATCACTTTCTTTGTGGAAAAATTGCGCGGGTTTTTGTGATCGGTTGTTATAATTAGCGGTATTTAATGGTTTTCTGTTGAATTAATTTGTGTGAGTGTTAGTTGTTGGCGTTGTGCGGGGCGCGTGCATTCGGGCGCTCGGGCGGAGGCGGCGCTGGGCGATCGACGGCGCGCCGGCGCGGGCGTTGCACCCCTGCGCACAGGGCCGGACTACAGACCAGACCGCGCGATATTGACTGACACACATTTCTAAGTTTAAGGGTTGGATTTTGTGGCCATTTGACAATGTTTATAAAAAAAAATATATTTAAATCTGTAATTTTATGATTCTGGTAAAAAGTTATCCGACTATTGAAAAATCAGCCGTGTTGAATGTTGAATATGTTTGAAAATTTAAATCTGTCTGGAGATTGAGCGACTGTCATCTGGTTTTGTAAATTACGTCTTTCTTTAGCTATTAATTGTATGTCTGTTCTGAATCCTAGTTTTTGCTTCTTTAATCCTTAAAGCAGGTTAATTCCCATTACGAAAATCGGAAAACAATGATAACAAAAATAGTATGTAGGCGTTGTAAGACTATAGTAAGTACAAATACTATTACATAACATTTGAAACCTAAAATAAAAACCTCCAATTTCGACCCCAAGTTGGGCCCCTGCCGTCTGAAAAACTACGGAGGTTCCACTCGCAACGGAAACGCCCGATCGTTACCGAGAACTGCCGAAGTACGACCTGTCTGAAGTTGTTACAGTGCCCAGTATAAGTTCAGCTCCTCCCCCGCCCTTAAAATCTCCTTTATAAGGTGCAGAGAACGTAATAATGTTTGAGATTAGAGTTCTCTTTATCGTGGTCGGGCCCGACGGGGCATGCGCGTCGCACATCGATGGATCTGGCGAAACCAGGTGTTTGCAGAATATTAGTAGTTTATTGTGTTTAAGTATAATCATATTTGGATATGGGCCAATTGTAGATGTTCTTAAAACTTTTGAAAGAAAACATTGTAAAATAGCTTTTTAAACATATGTAAACCAAGAAAGATCTGCAAGAGTTTTTGCTTCGTTTCTTAGTGGTTCCATGAAAATTAATTACCCCACCTCGGCGGATTTATTTTTTGCCTGGCAACTACTGCAAGGGTTGCTAGTGGATTAATAACGTAATTAAAAATGTTCTTTTGATTAAGTTGGCCTGAATCGCGAGCCGTACAATGAATACTCTTTGGCGTTTTTTTTTAATGTATTTTTATCAGTGTTTAGATTATGCTTAAAATAATCATTCTACACAGTGTATGTGTTATTTGAGGGCTGTTTTGAAAATTTGCTGAAATACATGAATTGGGTTTAAGGCTGATTTTAATGCTAATCTTTTAACATAGCTCTTTGTCTCGATCACATGTCTTTTAATTTTATTAAACACTATTCGTTTTTATTATATTATCTTCGTACTATTCGTATTTATTTGGTAAAGTAAAAAATCAACGTATGTACAATTTCAAAATTTTTGACGATTTATATTAAAACCCTGTCTCTTCTTCATCCACCGGTTCTCTCGTTGGAGCCGCATCTGAAATTATTAATTGGTATGATAACGGGTCTTTCTTCAAAAGTTTTTCTGGATTGGGAAAGCAGTACAGCGTTACTGCTGTCTTTCCAATCAAAAGTATCGCAATATTGTTGTAAATGATCAAACGAGCGTTATCTTGCTGTAATTAGTTGAATGAGTTTTGCTCTGCCAATAGCATTAATTAAATTGCGATTATTATGTGATGGGTCAAGTAACTATATTTTTTATTGCGTCAATATGCTATTAAAAAGAATAAAACACTTTGTATGAAGATGCGTACACATCAGAAGCTATTAACAGGACACGTCGCACGAAGGTGAAAAAAATGAAATTTTGCATACAACATTGATAGGAATACTTAACTGAACATGTTTTGGAAAATGATGAACATTAACACCAGCGTTTTTAAGATATCAGTGATAAGGAAATTTATTGAAAAGCTTCTGTTTTTTTTTTAATGTTGCCAGTATGAGAAAAATAATATAGAACATTCAAGATCTTTATAATCAAAATGTACTCAGAAAGGATTACTTACTGTACTCTCTTCTCTTGGGCCATACTCTCCACGCGATTGCCATTAGTATGCCAACACCAACAATTGACAATAGACCTATTAGAAATATATTTTCTCTTTCAGGACTTCCTAGTGAAAGACTATTTGAGGATGCACTATTCGGCATGTCTTTTCTTCTGTTAAAAGTCACCTCTAGATTTCGGATTTCTTTATTTTTATCTCTTTTCTTGCTTTCTTTACTTTCAGAAATATTATTCTTAACTTTTTTATCTTCAACTGGTTTTTTGGTATTGTCTTCATGACTTTTGTTGTTAACAGTTCCATTATTTTCAACAGTTTTGTTTGTACCTAATTTGCTAGAATTATGGATTCCTACTTCGTGATTTTCAATCGTTTCGACTATACTTACTTCTTCTTTTTTCTGGTCCTTTCTTATATTTGTGTTTGATGTCTCATTTACATTTTTGCTAATTTCGATGCCCGTAATATTATAAAAATCCAAATCTATTGACTCACATTGTAATGTGGTTTTATAACTAGTAGCGTTGCTACTTGACTCATTGTTAAGATGATCACATCGAAGTAGTATTCTTTGTTTCACACTTTTGTCTTCAGGGATTCCATTGAAGTGTTCTAGATTGTATACACTTAATGACTCGCTTTTCAAAACAATGGTCAGTTCTGCATTTGAAAGTGGGTCTTTATTGTTGATTATAGAAGAGTAATTTTTTATACAGTTGGAGAGTTTTAATTCCACATTATTATACTGTACGATTTTCTCTTTATTCTTTATTCCTAAGTCAATGATCTTCCCTTCACCAACGTTTAAAGATGTGTTTTGACTACAATTATTTGTATTTCCTGTTATAAGAACTGTCATCATATTTTCAGGATATGTGTGTGATGAACTATCAGTGTTTATTTTTTCTTCTCCAGTAGAAGGTTTTGTCTTATTCATTTCAGTACCATTCTTTATTAAAATACTAGGAATAGTTATGTTCTTATTATCAGGTATTGGCTTGACATGACCGTCTTGAGATTTAATTAAATTGTTACCGATATTTGTTTCTTTTGAACAATTTATAAAATGCAATGAGTTGTTCTCACTAAGTTGATTTTTTGAGGAAAATATTGTATATTTTAATTGACAATTCCACATTTCTTGCTTTGGTGGCGGAGTTGGTGGAGTTGGAGGAGTTGGCGGGGTTGGAGGAGTTGGCGGGGTTGGAGGAGTTGGCGGGGTTGGAGGAGTTGGCGGGGTTGGAGGAGTTGGCGGGGTTGGAGGAGTTGGCGGGGTTGGAGGTGTTGGTGGGGTTGGAGGAGTTGGAGGGGTTGGTGAAGTTGGTGGGGTTGGAGGAGTTGGTGGGGTTGGAGGAGTAGGCGGGGTTGGAGGAGTAGGCGGGGTTGGAGGAGTTGGTGGGGTTGGCAGAGTTCGTACAATATGTCGATTATGTTTTATAAATGATACATCTTCACATGTAACGTTAAGAACATTTTCCGAACAAATCGATTCCTTTGTACAATTAGGATATTTTGATATTGTGTTATTTTCGATATAATTTTCTTTCAAGTACACATTTATTTCCAATATTTGTTTGCAATTGTTATGTTTAGAAATTGTACATTCGGTGGACATGGTTTTCAAGTATCTGAAATTACCATTATAATTTATAGAGTTATCGCTTGATGATTCAGGAAAATAACCAGTAAAGATTGGTTGAACTGGACTGGTTTTATCTCGATCAATTGATATTACAAGTGTTCTCGTGGGTTCTTTGCGATGAGTAAAATTGTCATTAAAGTCACTTAAGTCATTATTTTTGTAATCTATTTCACCAAGACAAACTGTTTCGGCATGATCACAGTACAATGTTTCATTACGGGGTGTCTTAGTGGTTATCTCAGAACTGTTTTGAATATCATTTTCATTAATAAAAATTAAGTTTAAATCATACATTGATGCTTTGAATTCTTCATCCAACGTAAGGTGTGGTTTTTCTGTTGCAGTTATCTTGCTTGTTGTAACATCAGGTGCTGCTGTTCTGATTGTGCTCGGTTTCGCGGTCTGGTCGTCACCGATAAAGTAATGTTTTTGATTGTTTACTGCTATTATGTGGTCTTGGCAATGCAACTCTGTACCCACACAATTAAATTCTACAAGGCATTTCTCCTTTCCATTATCTGCTTCCGTAGAATTGCACGGGTATTCCACATTGTCCCAATTTATTTCTGGTCTAAAAAAAAAACTTATTTTGAAGAGTATACCTACTTAATGAATGCTGATTGAAAAATAAAATAGTTAAATCAACTTTTACAAGATGATGACGATGATGATGATGAGGTTGTTGATTGATTCAATTTACTTTTAAATGTAGATTTTCGGGAATGAAAGCAATTAAAAAGGTTGCTAGCGTCAGTTTTAAAAACTCACGTTTTCAGTGGCTTTATCCTATAAGTACTGGTGTTGGAACAAGTAAATTCTTCTAATACAAGCACGTATTCGTCGCATTCGGCGTCACAAACTTCTACAACGCAGATGATCTGAAATGAATATATATATGAAGACTATTCAAAGACTAGGTTCAAAGTAAACGTTATGGTTTCTGGAACTGCCTGCACATTAATCAATCAATTTTATATAAAAATCTTCCGTTACTGAGTGAGTGAGTGACTGACAGGCAACGCACGGCCGAAACTACTGCTCGTGGAAAGCTGAATTATGGCATGTGGGTTCCCTACACTCCGTAGGGGACACTAGGAGAGGATTTCCCGAAATTCTTACGGGAACGGGGAAAAATGGGATATGCGCGTGTGAAGTTGCGGGCTAAAGCTAGTATTTTATATGATGCACTAGCTTTTACTCACTGCTTTGTTCGCGTTTATATATTTTTGCAAAAAGGAGTCTTTAACCGAATTCAAGGTCCCATCTATCACGCGCGCCTCAAACAGATGTCAGCGTAATGAACGGGGCACCAGGGTCAGTGCCTGCCAGGGTTGCGGAATTGTTCGAAAGAGTTACCGCGACCCTGGAACGCAAAAGGAATTTAAAGGAACATGCTTGGGTTTTAGTCACATAAGAGTCTGACACTCTTCCCGCTCCGCTCGGAGTGGGAGGAGTCGGTTCAACGAATTGGGCGCGAAAAACAATACAACTCACTTCTGCATTTATATTTTTAGTTAGGATAATTATCACTAAACCTTTTTCGGGCTAGGAAACCAAAAATTGACCCTGTTATAATGCCACTTCCACACTCAAGTTGAGAAGTTCTGGAAGTGTCGAAGGTAAATTAATGTACAAAATTTAAAGAATCCACTAAACAGTCCTTAACATATGGTTAGATATTTTTTTATAAATAAAGCCCCCAGTGTTTAATTGCTACATTGTTACCACACAAAGACTCTCCTGCAAGGGTCAACATCTTTTATATAAATATACACATCTTGCAAATATAAAAGCAATGACCGTATGTGATAGTCGTAAAACATAATAATAGATGTATGATAGAAGCATGTGGGTTCATGGTATTTATTCTACTGCATACACTTCGAAGTTAAAATACCTCGAAGTCCAAAGATTAAGTAACTACACCTTATTATTATTTATTTATTTGAGATGGGTTTGCTCTTGTCTCTAGTCTTGGACAGAGATGACAGAGACAAAGTCTACGATGGAGCGAGCTTACCCAGAAGGAGCCTGTTCAATCTAACTTTGAAGAGATTAGGGTTGTAAGCGTTTGGAAACACAGACGCAGGCTGAGAGTTCCACTCCTATGCTGTGAAATACACAGCAAAGGAGTAAATACCAGCTTTACACCTATATAATGATATATAAGTGAGAGCCTTCAAAAAAATTATAAAACACTTGGTACCGCCCCGGCTTTGCCCGGGAATCATCTTTCTAATATACACAACTCAATACCTTTCTGTACGTCTATTTGAAATCATGTTCATACCTTTCGAACTGAGTAGGATTTTCTATAAAGTTGCAGTGGTTTCTGAGATTACCCTACATATCTAATCTAATATTATAAATGCGAAAGTTTGGAGGGATGGATGTTTGTTACTCAATCACGTCAGAACGGCTGAACGGATCTAAATGAAATATAGAACAGAGATAGATTATAGTCTGGAATAACACATGCTACTTTTTATCCCAGGAGTATTTTTCCTAGGGATCACGCAAGCAAAGTCGCTGGCAGAAGCTAGTATATACATAAACACACAATATTTGCACTCTCGATCACTTACCATCAGAAATAAAACTGAATATATCTCAAGGACCTTCATTTTGCACAACACTTACTACACTTTAACACTGTTTTTGAACCTATATATTTAAAATTAAACAATATACATTTTAACAAACCCACTGCTGATTGAACCAGAGTTTTGGACACAATGATACAATAACACTTTTATGATTTAATGACTCATATACATTGACAATAATACATTTTACATAAATCAGTTCGCCGTTCTCACTGAAGGGATTTCCTTGTGGATCTTTCCTTAACGTAGCCTTGTATAGACTGATGGAAATAAAACTATCCTGTCTGTGTGTGTGTACTTGTGCAGTTCTCTAAGATAGAGATAGTGACCTAAAATAAATAATAGCCAATCAAATCATTTGAAACTGATGCACTTATTGCGTCCTTTTTAGGATTCCGTACCTCAAAATAAAAAAAACGGAACCCTTATAGGATCACTTTGTTGTCAGTCCGTCCGTCTGTCTATCAAGACCGTTTATCTTGAGAACGCTTAGAGGTATCGAGTTGAATTTAAAAACATATACTCAGGTCTACAGTCCCTTAAAACTGTGAAAAAATCAAACTTCTAAGTTAATATGCAAAAAGATACGGCCGTTTAAGCCTCAAAAATCGTATATTTCGACACTCTCAAGGGAATCAAAATTTATAGGGTATTTTCCGTTGACCTAGAACTATGAAATTTGGCAAGTAATACCGTCTCTACAAGTATAGAGAAAAGTATGATAACTACATTTGTAATTAAACGATAAAGAATATTGTCTTTATTTAAAGTAATTTGTAGCTACAAATTTGTAAGGAACCCTCGTTGGCCGAGTCCGACTCGCACTTGTCCGGTTTTTTATTATTGATAGCACCTCGTTTGTCCACAATCTCACAATCTCACCTGATGAAATGCGATGCGGAGGTCGACGATCGATGGAGCGAGCTTGCATAGAAGTAACTGTAGAAATAATCTTATCACTCTTGCTTACTTAATTACCCTTAATAATGATGAAATCCCTCAAAACGATAATGCAAAATACTTGGGCATGCACTTGGACAGAAGGCTGATATGGCAAAAACACATTTGGACAAAGAAGAAGCAACTAGATCTAAAATTGCGTAATACGTATGTACTGGTTAATAGAACGCCACTCAAAAATGAGCAGACAAAGCAAATTGTTAGTATACAAAGCCATCACAGTTAGCAACAGTAACATTAAGATATTGAAGCGATTTCAAACGAATTCAACATCCCCCAATACATCAGTAACAAGATCATATACCTTGACTTAAAACTACCAACTGTTCTGTTGTCTGTTCCAACTGTATGTAGGTGATATCAAAATATAGTGACGCCTACCAGAATAGATTATCAAAACACAAAAATGAGCTTGCTGTCAGACTGACTGGAGACCAAGGTCTTCAATATAGAAGATTAAAGAGACAGTGTACCAACTCTCCGGGACAAATTCATTAGGAGGGAATGAGAGACTCATCGGAAAAGTGTCTCTCTAAGCTAAAAGCCTTAAACGGATATAAAATATCAGACAAAAGTGGCTTATTGTTGTGTACAACAGATTGCCATAGAGCAGACAAAACAAATAAAAACTCTTGCTTAGTTACTGTAAGGTAACAGACAGATAATATAGTATCGTTCTACTTATATTTCGGAGCGAAAGGTAGTGTCAGACTCCTACCGACTAAAATCCACCCGTGTTCCTCCCTGCCCTTTGCGTTCTAGGGACACGGTAACTCTTTCGGACGATTCCGCAATAGCTGTAGGCATAATGATAGTGTTTCCGTATATCAATAGTCGTATCCATCGTCAGGCATCCTTACTAAACCGGGAGGCCTTACCTATTGCTGAAGAAGGTTGGGATGTTGGTATGACAACCGCCATGGCTCACGCACAATGGTCCAACAGAAGAACTAAGTGCGGAAATCAAATCCCGATAGATAGTCCTAAAAATATTACTTACTCACAGTCGCGAGCGAAGTCGCGGGAAACTGATGTTGTCGCAGCTAGCATCAAGTACAAAAATAGAAGTCATTCTAACAGTCATTTGTAATAAAAATGACGGCATTACGTACAACTATGCGGTATAGTCATTCATAGGTGCTTATAATTCGGAATTTACGTGATAGAAAAATATTAATATGTTCATGTTTCCTCCTGTAATTTGCGTTATGACAATGGTTTACTGTATCGGCATTCCATCGGGAAATCACTAAGATAGATGTTTTTTGTTTTTTCGTTTTTGAACACCGACTTCCGAAATTAAAGTTATTTTTTACTTTGTAGTGTTTTGTTTTTGGAAGTCGGTTTTTGGTAAAAGTTTTTTCATTTTTCACTTTTTACAAACACAGCGTGCCGGCGTGATGTTATGTTATGAACTGTTGTAAAAAATCAACAGACATGCGATTTCAAAAATCCCGATCCATTTGCTATCATTTATTGAAGAGTTCCGTTGCCTACCTCCGAAGTTCTTCATCAGATATTCACCAAATTTAAATGGGACCAGTCCGAGAAAATACTCTTCAAAAAAAAAAAAACGAATCATCCAAATCGGTTAACAATTGGTGAAAATATCGCTGATCAAACATTTTTCATGGGATCCCAACATCAGATTCTAACTTGGTGACAATGGGACCACCTCAGGAGTATAGGCTTTCGAATAAAAAAATAATTTTCTAAAATCGGTCTAGAATTGGCGGAGAAATCGGTGAACATGCATAAAAAAATACGAGAGAAATGAGGAGCTAGATAATAACTGCCGCACGGGTCGATCTTCAAGGTTAAGCGACGCTCGCCAAGGTTGGTCTGTGGATGGGTGACCATCTTAACATACCGAGTTTCCTCCGTGCCTCGGAAATCACGTTAAGCCGTAGGTTCCTGCTGTCATTTGTAGATATTTGGCAGTCGTTACGGATAGTCAGAAGCCAGTTAATCTGACTCGTGGCAAGACCGGACTTGCCATGAAGTACCGTATTACCCAGTTAATGGGTTGTGGAGGTCTGTCAGGCAGCCGCTCCGCGTAAAATACTGGTATTCAGCTAAATCCGGTTTGACTGGAAGCCGACCCCAATATAGTTGGGAAAAGGCTAGGTAGATGATGATGATGATGATGATGATGCTTAAAAAAATACACACAACCGAACATAGAACCTCCTCTTTTTTGAAGAAGTCTGTTAAAAACCGTTTTTATGAAGGAATAGAAGCGATTAATCGGTAGACTTATTGTAATTTACCTTCAAGATCTTAGTTTTAACGTTGAGGACGAATTTTTAATCGACTTCTTTTGATGCTATATTTTAGTTTGTTGTAAGTTTATTTTAGTTGTTAATTTTGGTTATTATTGTAATTTGTTTGTAAAATATGCATGCTATTAAAAATAATATTATTATTAGTTATAACTAAGTATGGTAAAAAAGCGACAATTTATAAAGGGGAAAATACAGATTAGAAATATATGGGAGAAAGATGCGATCAGACCCGCGGGCGGCAGATAGCATTATGTAAATATTGATAGAGTGGGAACATTCTTTTTTCCGATAAATAAGCTCTCCTGTCACCGGTGGTCGGTGGGTGATATCACTGTGGAGACCCGACCATTCAGCCTGAGAGCAATGTAATCTGTTCACAGGCATGGATGACCATGCATATAAGTTGGAGATCTGACAAGATGTTCTGCCTTATATCTGTTACTTGTTCTATTTACATTTTGGAGGTGGCGGTACAGAGAGTAAAGTTCCGCACACCTCAATTGCAAAGGAGGGTCCTCCAACCAGGCGGCTGTTGTGCCTGGCGGGCTACTGCCCGATAGTTAATATTCGGGCTGATGTATATGTTCAAATCGCACGGTAAACTCTGCTTGCGCGATGCAGGATTTCGACGAAGTAGTTCGCTGCTAGTTGGATAGATGGCGTCGTCGTTCTTTTTGTTGCGATGTAGATTTGCTCCGTTGGTTTTTCTTGTGGCGGTTGATGCAGCTATAACACAATCATCATCGGCCTAGCCTTTTCCCAACTACATTGGGGTCGGCTTCTAGTCAAACCTGATTTAGCTGAATACCAGTATTTTACGCGAAGCGGCACGGAGGAAACTCGGTATGTTAAGATGGTCACCCATCCCCAGACCAATCTTGGCAAGCGTTGCTTAACCTTGAAGATGCGACTCATGCGGCTGTTATTACGAGCTCCTGTCCTCTTTTTATAAGTAGGTACCTACCATTAAATGTATTTTGTCAATTTCACGCAGCTACATAATGACACTCAATAAATAGGCATAAAATATATGCCTTATTCAATTATAATATTACTATCGACCGGTTTCGCAGGTGCAAATTACATAGGAACTAAAACCTTCCTCAAAAACCACTTTGTATATTAAAAAAACCCCTCATCAAAATCCGTTTCGCAGTTTTAAACATCTAAGCATATATACGTACAGACAGACAGCGGAAGCGACTTTGTTTTATAATATGTAGTGATAGTGATGTATCAGTCAGCAATGTGGTAGCGGAATTAGTTACTTATTACATTTAGGTCAACATGATAGAGGAAGATTACCTAAATAAAAGGATAAACAATTCGATAGCGTTATTAAAATTAAATAAAACAGGCATGTCACAGGCTCGCAATATTATAAATATTCTGTTTTATCAGTAGCATCCGTCACATTTCTCTGAGCGTGTCATTGCTCTCGTGGAACGACGCTTTCTGAGGACCATACATATTAAACCATGTATACGTAAGTATGTTTGTTTGTGCTGAAGTAGTAAAAGTTATAAAAGTTGTAAACTGGTTTTTCTTTGGTTTTTTTTTACTATTGATAGGCACGCGTTTGACCACTATCTCACCTGTTGGTAAGCGATGATGTGATCGAAGATATAGCACGTCTGCCTAAAAGTAACCTATTCACTCTTGACTTAAAGACTCCCAGGTTGTAGCTATCAGGAAACACAGACTCCGGCAGGGAATTCCACTCCTTAGCTGTACGCATTATGAATGTGTTCCCAAAACGTTTTGTGCGTTTGGGTATCCACCATGTATCGGTGGCGCAACGCTGTTTGTCTTGCGTGTGGTCCGATGATGGAACGGGCTTGGCGGAATTAAAATATGCAATTCCGTCGCACATTCCCTAAAATGCAACGGGTAGGAAACCGACAGGTTAGCAACTCGTCGTCGATGCTCAAGACTTTGGAGCCTCGTCGCGACGAGCCTATCATTGCCGATGATCCTCTTGGCTCGTTTCTCAATTGACTCAAGGGCATCAAGCTGGCGTATGGCAGACCCGTTCCAAAAATGAGAGCCATACACGATCGAACTTGCGCTTGATAGAGTTTGAGCAGCTGTTCCGGTGTGAAGTACCGTCTCACCTTTGCTAGGATCCCCAACTTCTTTCCAGCCACTACAGCAGTGTCAGACTCTTACTGACTAAAACCCATCCGTGTTCCTTGTAATGCACTTTGCGTTCCAGAGCCGCGGTCGCTCTTTCGAACAAATCCTGCAACAATTTGCCCTGGGTCCATCATGTGAATAGAAAAGACAAAATTGCATCTAACTTACGCCGCGGACATGAACTTAGCGGGCAAAGAGCGGCAGCGGCGACGGCGCGGGTAGCGGGTGGGCAGCGGCGCGGCGACGCAAACCCGTTCACGAAGCCAGCGGGAAGATCGCGCGGCGCTAGAGCGGCGCGCTTAGTGTTGTGTTATGATTAGTTGCCTATCTGTGACTACGTTACTGCAGACGTGCGGGCACCGCTCGACGGCGCGCGCCGCTCGTACGCCGACGCCGCGCTGCTCTCGCGCCGCTGCCTTCGTGAACAATTCTATATAAATCTATGCATTTCGCGCCTGCTGAGTTCGTGGCCGCAGTCTTACACAAGAACATTTGTGTTAGTAGCGTTGTGATGCACCCACATCGCGAAACATGGGTTCCTATTCCCGTCTGCAGGGTTGATGTGGATCAAAGATTACAGAAGTAAGTTTGTACGGAACTTCGTCATTTTGGCCGATGGAAAATTCCATCAGGCACATAGCTTGTTATTAGAATAAAAGGGGACGATTATCAGTTGCATGAGTTCTCAGACGCCATCTAGCCACTGTCTTACATTAACTGTCATCACCGTGCCTTGCTATACCCTTATCGCTGAATCATTATTAAGTAATCATAGGTGAATAGTCTCGTTGCATTGAGTCCGCCTATTTACCATTATCGTACATGAAGTTCAATAAATATAAATAGTTCAATTAAGAAAAGAACCGTACCGTAATACCGTCGTCAAACCTAGGCACTTTGTTCCACGACACCACTTTTCGCCTCGCTACTTCTTTACGTTTAGGAGCTCCTTGTTCTCCTCATCGCTGTCACTGTGGTGAAGTTGTCAACAGCCTCGGGCACCATGGCCTTTCTTGTAGCCGCAGTGCCGGCCATTTTGCACGACACGCTAATTTAAACGACATAATCCGACGAGCTCTCGTCATTGTTGGCGTTCCAGCCGTTTTAGAATCCAATGGCTCGGTACGTGACGATGGCAAAAGACCGGACGGCATGTCTTTGTTTCCTTGGAAGATGGGTAGGCTGTTAGTGTGGGACGCAACCTGTGTCGATACTCTTGCGCCATCCCATCTTCCTAGTTCATCGTGTTGTGCTGGCGCTGCCGCTGCGGCTGCGGAAAACCTCAAGCGGTGGATATATAGTAACCTTATTTGTAATTATATTTTCGAGCCGTTCGGGGTTCAAACCCTCGGGCCGTGGGGCCCTTGTACTCACAGCCTTTTCAAAGAAATTTCGAAACGGTTGGTTGACTCTTCCCGTGACCCAAGAGCTGGCTTTTACTTTGGGCAGAGATTAAGCATTGCCACGTTGAATGGCAATTTCAACGTGGCAATGCCGCCAGTCTCTTGGGCACATTACCAGCTGACAGCGTTGAGGATGAATTTTTTGATGCTATATTTTAGTTTGTTTTTAGTTTAGTTTATTTGTTAGTTTTAGTTATTATATATAAAATGTATAGATAATTTTATTACAATGACTCTCTAGACTAATTAAGAAAAGTTAACGTCCGATTACTAAATTTTCAAGCAAAAATGTTAATTACCGACTAGTGTCACCTTAATTTCTTACAGTGCAATTCTGTAAATAGACAAGAATCAAAGAATAAATGGTTCATGGCTTGCATGCTAATCTACAGGACGCACACTCATTGTCTGGCTCAGTGGCTTGGTAGACAAATAGGCCTTATGACGAAGAGGTATAGGGCGCAAGTTAGAAAATTATCATTTGGATGAATAATCATAATGATAGAAGGACGTGTTCCATTGCAAGCGACAAGTAATTACCGTATTTGAATGTTAAAATTAATTAAACAAATCATAGTAAAATTACTCTAATCAATCACTTCTAAAATTAGAACTATTTTGAGCCTTGTATAATAAACTAGTTGACCCGCGCAACTTCGTCTGCCTCACAATTTTCATTACTGCTCCGCTCCTATTGGTCTTAGCGTGATATTATATAGCCTAAGCAAACAAACAAACAAACTCATCAGCTTTATACAGAGTTGCTATGACAGAGGGGCATTAAATTACACTACGTATATACGTGTTTAGTATTAATTTGATACGGTATAAAAATAAAAAGCGCTAAAAATGAGAAAATATTTTATTCAAACAAACTAAATAGCTCCGAATAAAACGCAACCACCCTTTGTAAATAAATTAGACTGACCGTAGATACTCGTACCTAGGTAACACAGTGGCAAAGTCGCGAGCGCGGTGTGTGTTATCTCGTGTCAAGGCGGGCGGCCGGCGGCTTAGGCCTCCGCTCTGGCTGGCTTTTATGTTAAGTAAGGTTTTGAAATACGCGCACAAAAACAAACACACTAAATTTTTAAATTCTCGATGTGTCCTCTATTCACATTAATGCACAAATTATACGGACGGAGGATATTGTTATTTATTTTTCTAATTAAATCACTGTCCGTCGCCAAGCACTTTAATTTGTGGGAAATTGCGGCTGTCACCATACCTTTCTCTGTACGTTCGCAGAGCTAGAGCTGCGTTTGCGTAAATTAAAATCATGTCAGTGTATTCTGACGCCGTGTAAGTTACACGAGGCATTGTTGAATACTTTAATTACACACAACCAAAGTTTAGTTACGTTTCCTACCACCATAAAAACAGTCAATCACAAAAACAACACTAATACTAAATAATAATAGTCCCAACTTACGTGTCCTGTCACAATAAAAAAAGAAATACCTTCTTTAACTTATTTAATGTCCTATCACAATAACAAAACAAAATCACAATTGTCACCGCGCAAATTTGACAAATCGAACGTTCCGAAAGGACAGCGTCGGCGCACTGAAAAAACAAGTTTTTTAGAGGCCGCACTTACCATCGCAAAAATTTAGGATGCAAGAAACTGATTTGCCTTTTGATAAAAGCAACAAAATTCTGACTAGATTTCTGTTTCTTTTACGCGCGGGATGTTTTGCTATGTTTGTCACTCAAGTAGTGAAAGTGCAAGTGTGTGTGTATTTATTGCTTCCTTGTTTACATTGCCAACTTTTTAGTGAAAGAGCGGCCACAACGCATCGTAGATTTGTCGTTGTAAGGTGCATGACCTATGCTTAGACATAATCAGCTGTTAGGAAAGATAGATCGTGTTCAAACAGTGCAAAAACTTAAAAAATCATTTGAGACTAAACTACTGCTTCTATTTAATTGATTTTTGGTACAGAGCTTGAAAATGGTACCTAGTATAGGCAGTTTAAAGGAAAGCCCCTCTGTCGTATCAACTTTGTATATTAGTAAAGATTTATCAGAGGAATGAAAATTACAGTTTCGCAGATTTTGTAAACCACCATATTTGTCAATATCATGATCGTCAGCTTGACTTCCAGACTCCAGAACTGCACAGAGAGCTGTGCGATGCTATGTATATTGTTGGAAGTAGTCTCTTCTCAATATACAGGCTGGCCAAAACATTGACGTCCAAAAATAAAATTTAAAATTTTATTTTCACATCAAATCACCATGATGAATGTTCTGCGACTTTTCATAGTTTTCGAGCTATGGATATGTTTCAGAATTTTTGAGAAATATCGACTTGACCATTAAAAAAAAAATCTAAAGTAAATACTATATATATATATATATATATACTATATATATATATATATATATAATAAAAATAAGAGAAAAAATACCGTAAAAAATACTATGAAAATTCTACTAAAAGTAGAATTTTTATAGTATGTTTTTGGTATTTTTAGGCATTTTAGGCGCGAAAATGAACTTCCATTGTTCCTGGAAAATATAAAAAAATAAGAACAATGGAAGTTCATTTTCCAAGAAGTTTCCGTATGTTTCTCCATTAAGTCTGGACGGCAGTTCAAATGGACCAATTAGTTCGTATTGAGGATACCAGACCACAAGTTAACGCTGAAACTATGTTGAAACGTTAAAGCTCTCATCTCATGTGAATTTACATATGTATAACTTATAACCGAAGTCGATGTTTAACCCTGTCCGTTTCTTATTTACCACGCAACGGATTTTGATACAGTTCTCACTAATACAAATAGCAATAAATCAAATAAGGTATATAAATTTCAATCGTGCGAAGCTGGGGTGGATGTTAGAAAATAATAAAGAGGTAAGTAACAAAAACAACTCGTTACTATACTCTAAATATATAAATGTAGGTTTTGTTTTCACTATTTTTTTAGGGTTCCGTACCTCAAAAGAAAAAACGAAACCCTTATAGGATCACTTTGTGGTCCTTCCGTCTGTTTGTCAAGACCCTTTATCTCGGGAACGCGTGGAGGTATCGAGTTGAAATTAAAACTATATACGTTAACGTAAAGAAAGGTACGGCCGTTTATGCCGCAAAAAATCATATACTATATGTCGACACTCTCAAGGGAATCAAAATGTATACGATATTTTGACCTAGAACTTGGCAAATCGTCTTATACTACTTCTAGAATGAGAATATGGCTATGTGTGATGATAGGGAAAAGTCTGAAAACTATACATTTGTAATTATACCATAAAAAACTGGCAAAGTGCGAGTCGTGCGAAGGGTTCCGCACCATAAACCTTAATTTTTATTATTTGTTGTTATAGCGGCATAGAAATACAAACTAAAAATTTCAACTCTCTACCCATTACGGTACTTGAGATAAAGCCCGCTGACTGACGGACGGACGGACAGCGGAGGCTTAGTAATAGGGTTCCGTTGGTTACCCTTCGGGTACGGAACCCTAAAGTATATTACTTTAAGTAAAGACTTAATTTTTTTAACCTACTTTGTACGGAGCCCTCGGTGGGCGAGACCGACTTGCACTTGGTTGGTCGTTTTTTAAATTCTATTATTTTCCTTTTACTTCAACATAGCAAACAATTAGACCACTGGGTTCTGTCTCACCTGCTGGAATTGAATAAACGCGCTATTAGCAGTTAGTCGTTACAAATTATGTTATTACAGTGCAGACATGCTATAAATATTTTTTGCGAAATATGCAAGTACCAAAATATAATACTTATAATTGTGTTACTCAAGTTTCTAAGTCAATTGAACAAACTGAGGGATTGTCAACCTTTACTGCGAAGAACCTCAACATCCAAGCAAGGTAACCGCTCTTCACCCCCTCAAGGAAAAGAGACAGGCTCATTATTTTTTGACTCATTCGCTCAATATTTATCGCAGCTTGCTCCACGAGTGGTATTTGTACCACAGATCATGAGTGTGCAACGATCACCTCCTGGAAGTGGCCTGAGTGGTTCAGAACCAAGACTGTCGAGTAGTGAAACAGTATCAGGTTTTCAAAAAAGCTCAAATCAAGTTACGTTCAGAAATAAGCGAAAGTTTACCGACGACATTAAGAAGAAATAAGTGAATTTTAAGAACAACTAATGCAAACGATGGCCACAATCACAACCAACCAAAAGGAATTTATGGATAAAGTAAGTGGGGATATTTCTACAATAAAGGAAAAAGTGGACAATATAAAAATTACTTTTAATAATCTCGATACATAACAAAACATACTGAAATCTAACATTTCAGAGGTACAATTAAAAGCCGTTGCCACTAACATCATCTGCCTAGCCTTTTCCCAACTACATATATTGGGGTCAGCTTCCAGTCAAGCCGGATTTAGCTGAATACCAGTATTTTACGTGGAGCGGCTGCCTACCAGACCTCCACAACCCATTAACTGGGTAACACGATATTTCATGGTAAGACTGGAGTCAGATTTATTGGCTTCTGACTATCCGTAACGACTGCCAAAGATCTACAAATGATAGCCGAGACCAACGGCTTAACGTGCTTTCCGAGGCACGGAGGAAACTCGGTATGTTAAAATGGTCACCCATCCAAAGACCAACCTTGGTAAGCGTTGCTTAACCTTGAAGATCGACCCATGCGGCTGTTATTAAAAAAAAAATAAAAAAAAAATGCGGCTGTTATTATCTAGCCACGAGCTCCTCTATGCCACTAGCCACTAACAAAAAGCTTGAAAAGATACAATCTGAAATTGACACGATTAAGGAGTACTCAAAAACAACTCCACCATCGCTCATAACATCGGATGCATACGAGTTATGACGAAAGTCAGAGAACGTGAACTAAGGAGTAAAAATATCATAATCGTTGGAATAAAAGAGTCAGTCTCAGCATCTAAAGACGAAAGAACAGATATGGACATGGACCAAGCTGTTAAAATTATAAGTATGACAGGTGTAAATTGCTTACCTGAGAAACATTTCCGTGTTGGAAGTACAGCGTACTCTTGTGTTGCAGACAGAAATTTCATAGGATTTCGTTTCGCAGAATGGTTTCAGATAATATTTGGTCCTTATAAGTTTTTGTTGAATATTATGCTTTCGACAACACTGTTCTTGTTGCATATTAATGATCTACTTAAACCCGGTACCTTTGGGTATGCAGACGACAGCACTGATGCTGAAAGATACGTGTCCGACGCACGAGCTGGTGGGTCACAGATCCGGGCGGGTCTCTCCGGGAGGCTATGGTTGAGCGCTTGAACGTGTCCTTACAGGCTGTCTCTGAATGGGGCGATGACAATCTGGTCAAGTTCAATGCTGCTAAGATCCAAGTGTGTTTATTTTCCCCCAAAAGAAGCCAATTCCACCCAGCTCCATCTTTCCGTGGTGCAACCGTGTCGATAACCGACCAACTTGAGCTTCTTGGGGTTACATTAACGTCTACCTATAAATATAATACTTGCATCTAAACAAGTAAAATACTTAATAAAAACATTCACACACTAATACAATTTACAAAAAAACATCAAATAGGTACACAAACAAAAAATGTAAACATCAAAAGTAAAATTAGGCTTAGAAATGCAGCTGCGGAATCTGTTCGAAAGAGGTGCCCGTAGCCTTAGAACGCAAAGGGCACCAGGAGGAACACGGATGGGTTTTAGTCAGAGTCTGACACTCCCTCTTACTTCACCCAGAGCGGGAGGAGTCATTTGATGATTTCCAATCCTTAAAAAAAAAAGGCTTAGAAATACAATTATATGCACCACGCCACGCACCAGCTATGGCAAGAAAAATGAGATGTACGAAGGTGCTGCACTGTATAATAAACTACAAATTAACATCAAAAATGCAAAATCCATGTCAATATTTAAGAAACACTTAAAGTTACATTATATTTACAGCGAGCGCACCTTAGTACATTTTTTACCACATCTAGTTGCGCGCGTTCCGTGTATGTTTATATTTCTAGCTGCGCTACTTATTAGCGATTACCCTACACTTTCAGAATATTTTTGTGCAATTGTCGTAAATTTTGTTTTGCCAAAGTTTTTTTTTGTATACTAATTAAACATTTCTCATGTAAGTGAAATTTCTAATGGGAAATAAAGACATCTCAAACCCGAATCGAGTTAAACCTGCAAATTTACCTATTAGTCAATAAAAGATATGTCAATTAGCCTAATTAGTTTCTGTCTCATTACCAGTTCTCGCTAAAGCTTTATAAACTAAAAGCCCAACTGGCAGTTATCTCTAAATCGCCCGCAATGGCGCCTGTGCCGACATGGCGAGTATTGTACAATAGTTTAGGAGATAGCCAACATCATTATAACGTAGTTGACTGACTGACACAGTGGTGTGATAACAATTGGACAGAAAGTAACCACCCTTAAGAAAAGTTTTTTTTTAGTGTACATTAATTTTGGTATAAAATAAATTAGGCTCGTTGTGAGGATGTGTTTAAAAACGATCGTGTTTTGTTTGTTTGTGGTGCTAATAGTGGATTTTGTTTGTTATACGGAGGCTTTAGATGAAAATGGTGAGGGAGTGTGTATAGTCAAGCTCAGGTAATAGTTATGTCATTTATCTGTGTATAAGAGTCGACGTGTTGAAGGATTTTTTATGGATTGTTGGTATGAAAGTAAACATACCCCTTATTGAAAGCTTAACTAGTACCTACATGACTCCGAGTCCTCTTAAAATATTTTCGAAAAGTTTTATATGTTATGTTCAGCGAAAGTTCAGATAAAATCATAGGTTTTAAAACCTCATAACTGTTTTGGTTATTTTTTTTTAAATTTTTTTTTCTTGACACGTTTATAAGCCTACTAATTTTTTCTAGTTCTCGAAATCGAAGAAAAAGACCATACAATGTGGCCATCAACAAGTGGTGTGGACGAAGAAAGTGTGTCGTCAAGAAATATAGATTTGAGGTAATTCATTACGTTTTGTATTTTTTGTATTTTGAAATTGCGTGCATTTTTACTTACCATTTTATTCATAATGGATAACTTTAATCAAATCTTGTTTCTAACCTAATTCCAGACATATTTAACTTGGACGAATCACACGGTCTGCTGCAACGGCTGGCAGCACGACAGTGAGCTCGACATCTGCGAGGCTATCTGCAGCACCGGCTGCTACGGAGGCAAGTGCGTGTCCCCGGACAAGTGCCACTGCCTCCCTCCCGCGTACCTCGACCCCGAACGATCGAACACCTGCATCACCCCCGTCTGCAGTCCCACCTGCGTCAACGCCGACTGCCACGCGAACAACACCTGTATCTGCAAACCGAACTACACCCCCTACAACTCCACGCATTGCTTTAAATGCGATGAAGGCTATACTGCAGATGAGAAGCTCAACTGTGTCCCTATCTGCGACAAGACCTGCATCAACTCCACCTGCACAGCCCCTAACACCTGCACCTGTAATGCCGGCTACAGACCAAAGAACAGTTCCGTCTGCGAACCAATATGTGACTGTGTTAACGCTGACTGTGTTGCTCCCCACAAATGCTCCTGTTACAAGGGTTACGTCCCCCTTAACAAGACTGTCTGCGCTGCAAAGTGCAACAGCTGTTCCCATGGAGACTGTGTTTCTCCCAATAACTGCACCTGCCACAGTGGATACGTTAAAATCAAGGGTGTTTGCAAGCCCCAGTGTTCTAACACCTGTGTTAATAGTTTCTGCACGGCGCCCAACGTGTGTTCGTGCAAAAGCGGTTACGTGAAGAGTTTCAGCAGTGATAATGTCTGTGTGATACCTTGTGATAAGAACTGTAAGGGGTATTGTGAAGATGGAGGATGTGTCAAGGCGAACTGCTCGGCGACGCCATTTCGGTGAGTAAGACTTTTATTGATTTCTGTTAAATAAAACACACTAACTTTTCCCCGAATCTTCACTCGCGTTAATATAGATTTTGGAAAAAAAGTAGCCTATAATCGTCTTCAGGGTTCCGTCTATCTTTGTACCTAAATGTACCTTGTAGTAAATATTTTTTTCTTTTACTATTGATAGGCACGCGTTTGACAACTATCTCACCTGACGGTAAGCGATGATGTGGTCGAAGATGGAGCACGCTTGACTTAAAGACTCCTAGGTTGTAGCTATCAGGAAACACAGACTCAGTTTTGCATTTTATAACATTATTTAGGATTAGAATAGTGTTTTAAGTTCTTTTTCAAGAAGGGTATAAGTAGACAAGAAAAAGTGTAGCATAAAAAGCAAAATCCAAATACTACTTAACACGTATTGTCATATCCATCAAGAATGAACTGTCCTCGAACTCTCTTCAATCTTGACTGCAAGGCGACAAGATGCAAACCTGGGAAGAACGCGATAAAGGATCATAAATCATTGTAACAACAGAAACAAATCAAAGGCGAGCACTGCACACATTAGGAAGTGCACTGACAGGTTCATTCATCAGTGCATATCAGATTTATCGCTTGACAGGACGTTGGCCGATACCGTATGCATGGCCACGTATGACGCGGGTCCGGTGACTGTGTACTCTAGCATTTACATGCGGCGGCGCTTGCATTTTTATGTTCGATGCCGAGGAAGGAAACGCGGACTCATTTGAATATTTGTGTTGCGTTTTTGCGTAGGCCGCTTTTTTAATATACTTACAATTATTTATGAATAACTACATCCCAAGCATATAATTTATTTTTAGGGCCTCGTACCCAAAGGGCAACCAACGGAACCCTATTACTAAGCCTCCGCTGTCCGTCCGCCCGTCCGCCCGTCCGTCTGTCTGTCAGCGGGCTGTATCTCAAGAACCGTAGTAGGTAGACAGTTGAAATTTTCACAGATTGTGTATTTCTGTTGCCTACACTTCGTGTGAGAGTCCGACTCGCACTTGGCCGGGTTCTTTTTAAAATGAACAGTTATTATATGAAGGGAAGGTTTTGTAAGAAAATAATCTTGATCCAATTTTAATGTCTAATGTATAAAATCTCGTGTCACAGTGTTTGTTATCGAACTCCTCCGAAACGGCTAGCCTCGATTTTAATGAAATTTTTTGAGCATATTTGTTAGGTCTGAGAATAGGTCGTAGGCTATTATTATTTTTTAAGATAGGTTTTTTATTTTATTTAAATGGCAAAGAACGTTTGCCGGATCAGCTAGTTTTATTATAATGAGATATCACTACATAGTATAAAACAAAATCGCTTTTGCTGTCAGTCTGTCCCTATGTGTGCTTAGATCTTTAAAACTCCGCAACGGATTTTGATGCGGGTTTTATAATTGATAGAGTGATTCTCGAGGAAGGTTTTAGTATATAATTTGCACCCGTGCGAAGCCGGGGCGGGTCGCCAGTACTTAGATAATTTAATGCAATGTGTATATTTTCCCAATCTCATTAATAGGGTTATGACATAATAAGGAAGTGGCAATTAGTATTATTCCATTGGATAAATTATATTTATTAAGTCTTGTAATTGAACTTCAATAAAGTATTAATTAAATATCTATTACGCATATTTTAATTTAATACTGCCTACTAGTAGCGCCATCTATTTTGTCACTGTTTAACACAGTCGAAATCAGTCTGTTCACGGCTTAACCTAATTACAGGGAGGTACACTAGATGGCGCAAGTGGTATCGTCAGATATTTTCGCCATGTTTAAGGAAAAAAAATCACAATGTTATATGAAGATTAACTAGGGACCCGTTAGTTTTGTCGATCATCAAGTATGTTGATGACATTTTTGAAATCCATAATAGTACATTTTGATATAAGTCCGGTAAGTTAAAAATTACAGCCGAGGCGATTTTGCTAGCCCGAGCCGTAGGCGAGGGCTACAAGGAAGCAGAGGCTGTAATTATCAAAGCGCATATGTCATACGACGTTTTATAATATATTTGCGAGGAATTAATAAAACTCGGACTTTCTTAAACGAAAAAATCTTTAATCAATTATTAAAGCAGTTAGAAAAATTAAAACAATTTGTAAAATTAATTATTACGTTGCCAGTTGGCATTTTTAATGTTGTCAAGTTATTATTATTAGTTACAATGTCACCAGTCTCTCTTTCACTCTCTTGAGTGAAAATAGGAGAAACGAGACCACAGAGTTTTGCAGTCGGTGGCGGCGACGGAGGCGGCTGCGGCGGCGGCGACGATGGTGCAATGTAGGTACGCGTGTGTGCTCGTAGATGGTCGAGAGTCAACACTTGGCTCCAAATTTATATTCCTTGTAATGCGTAGCTAATTTCTTCTTTATTTCTCATCGAGTCATCTATGTAGCCTTCGGCTACACTGTTTGACCGCCACCCTCCATGGCGTTTTAGTGTCAATAAGTTCGCACCTGAATCGGCGAGCAATGTAGCCGAGGACCTTCTGAAACTGTGCCCTGTGTATTCATGTGGATCGTCCAAATTTATGAAAGTGACAATTTGTTTCGGCATTGCTCCAAAATTTATGTCAATGGGTTGGCTGGTGCATTTTCCATTTTGGTAATTTTGTAAAAATTTGTTAGACATTGCTTTTTTTGAACGAAACGCTTCGTATTTCTTCACTATGTCGTGAAAAGGCCCCTGTATTGTGAACCATCTTGGAATTTTGTTTTTGTGTTTTTGACCTGGACAAGAAGAACCCGCCCATGGTTCTCGACATCATTAGACTTGTGATGTTTTGTTTAAAAACAGCGTACATAACACCTATATTGTAAAGAAATACGAAAGTAAAAGAAGTTAATAACAAGAATTTAGTTTCAACTGACCTTTGTTGCCAAATATCGGCAATCCGGCGCTTCTATTAGGAACTTCTTGACATTGTCAGCCGAAAATACTTCCGACTTTTTACTCACATGGCCACTTGAGCATCTTTTAAGAAATGCCAGCAAGTTGGAGTATGACTTGATATCAATACCATGTTTTGTTGTCAGTGCTTTTTAGCATTTAATAGTAGCACCGCAATGAGCTTGACTTATATTTTTGAGAAAGTGAAAAGGCTAAAAACACACTTTCTGAAAATGAACTTGCATCTTTGCTTGTTTTCCATAAGATGAAATTTTGATACGCTTGTAAGTATCTATCGGTCGATTTTTCGGGCAAGAGACTTAGATCAGCTCAACCATTTCGAAGGGAACCGAATGATCCAACCCACGCGCCGCCATAAGCGAGATATTGAGTGAGCATGACATGCTCTTAACCACCATGCTCGTTCATGTCCAACAAGTAAAACTATAACTAATCACATAAAATGTAAATGGCTTCATGGTACTCATATTTACAAAATTTGAAAAAAAAATGCTTCTACTTTACACAAAACTATGGTTGTCAATGACCAAATAATGAAAAATAAATTAATAAAGACAACGGTTAAGTTCTTTATAATATAATAAGGGCTTGATCCAGAAAACAGTACTCCTGGACACGGCGCGCATCGTTAAGAGGTTCCTCTCTCAGGAGCCCTGACCACCGGTAGCTTGGACCTTGTTCCCGATACCGGTGGGCTACTATTTTTTATATTTTTAAATGTTTTTTGTATTTTTATAGAAATATTTAAAAATGTAAATAATATGTTTAAATATGAATAAATGGAATATAATGTGTATGTAAATCAGACTAATATAAACGAAATAATGCAAGTACCCCTAAAAAAAGAGCGAGCATCTCTTCCAAATATAAAAACCTAAAAAGTGGACCTAAGCAGCTGTGACTGTGGAGCAGGACCAGCAGACACTTGGCTAAATCCAAGTGTTTTTATCGAGGATATAATCTTCCAGTTTATAATACGCTTGTCTACATAGTGTGCGTTTTATGCATGCTTTAAATTTTCTCTCATTCAGTTCGAGAATATCAATTGGTATTTTATTATAAAATTTAACACAGTACCCCATAAAAGAAGTGTGTACTTTGGCCAATCTGAATCGGGGTTGATCTAATTTGTTCCTATTTCTAGTATTAAAATTATGCCCGTCACTAATCTTGCTAAAAGATGAAGATTTTTCTGAACATACATAATATTTTCGTAAATGTATTGACAAGGTACCGTCATGATGTTGATATCCTTAAACAGTTCTCTTAGGGAATTACGCCGACGGAGATTGTAAATGGCTCTGATGGCTCTTTTCTGCAGGATAAATATAGACTCGATGTCTGCAGCACGTCCCCATAATAAGATACCGTAAGACATGTTACTATGAAAGTAACTTAAATAGACCAGCCTCGCGGTATCTATATCAGTAAATTGACGGATTTTTCTGACAGCGTAATACGCTGTCAGAAAAATCCGCTAAGTTCAGCAGCATACTATGCTGCTGAACTTAGCCGTCCCGCAAGAGATGTTAACAGACAGTATTACTAATATAATATAATTTGTTTGTGTTTTGTTACAGATAAATGGTTGTAATTTATGGTCAAAATTAATTAAATTAAAGAATTAAATGTTTATTTATTATATTTTATCCCCTTAAAGTTAATTTTATTCATAAAATATTGACCAAATTTTTTTTACATAAAAACTGTTTGCTAAGATTTAAAAAAGTACCGTTCGTTTTAGACATCTTGATAAACCATGCGTTTTAAAAAAAAATCGAGCACAAGTACTTTAATGAGATACAATACGATATTGAAATTGGTGAAATAAGAGACCCTCTACAAGCAAATAATAAACTATAATATGCATCATGGAGATCTTTATCTACATTGGTGCGTTCACACTCACCTGCAAACTTCCTAAAATGCTTTGCAGCCTTTCTCTAGCAATATTATACCATAGCTATATTTGGAACAGGGTACTAATAGCGTTGACAAAAAATAAATGTAGGCATTGACACCGTACGTTTTATGCAAATCTTTTCCGCAACGTTTGAATTGGGAAATCCATATTTAGCCACACTTGAGCTAAGTGCGATAAGCCAGGGCCAATGCCAATGAATAGGTAATTATTTTGTGTTGAGTTATTAATTTATTGGGTAGGTAAACTAAGTTTTTGGAGTGGCTAGCTAAAACTTTAAATAGTGATTAATTTAAATTATTACACAAACGAATGTAATGTGCATGGTTTTATAGAAGAAGAAAGAAATTAATCTATTTTATATGGCACACGCAGATAATACCCTAATGCGCCCTAATGCGTAGGATACATGGAAGCTCCAATAGCATCCTGAAGGTTATTGCGGAGAAGCCAGTTCTGATGCACTGGTCCAGTAGCTGCGGGCCCGGGGCTGAGGAAAAATATTTAAATAAGTTTAGTTTAATAAAAATAATTTGTTGGATACTAACATAGTTTGTAAATCCTACTAATACTATAATTATGGATGATTTCTGAATTTTTTTTTTTAATTATTATTATTATTTATTACACACCCTATGTTTAAAACAATAACTAACATCGTCTGCCTCGAGGCTGCGCCAAATACATGGGTCCAGTTCAGCAAAATGCCAGACAACTATGAGTTGCATGATGCTGCTTTTATTTATTTATTTATATAAGGTAAGGTAAGTATAAGAATAGTCCCAAGAAATTATATTGGATTACGGGATGGACGGAGAATCGTGAGGATCGGCTCAAACAAAAGCCTATTGGCCCATTAGTCAGTCTGTATGCAGATGATGATGATGATGATGAAGTAAAAGAAGACGTCAAATCATAAAAGGAATTTAAAAGGGTGTCTTCTAGAGATAATATCACTATTACTACATATTAAAAAAAAAAGTTCTCCACCGCGTCTGTCTGTTCGCAATAAACTCAAAAGCTACTTAATACTGCACCGATATTTATGTTGTTTTCACCAATGGATAGAGTGGTTCTCGTATATAATTATATCTCGTATATAGGAAGGTTTTAGTATATAATTAATTTGTCTTTAAAAATATAGAATAAATTAGGGATCTTTAAGAAAATTGCAGCGCAGACGAAGTCACGCGCGAAGTGCTAGTTAGATATATGGCAGACCATTAAAAATAGTTTTTAACCAGTAGGTTAGTAACTATATATAATACTTACGTACGTGGAAAATAACAATAGTATATATTAATTAACACATTTTTGAAGTCGTTATCAGCCTTGACTAGGTAAGGAGGTAACTGCGCCTATTATAAGCATGCTGTAGTTTCCTATTATTCCATGGAATATCGAGATTAGGTACGTACTGAAAATATTTGTTGA
The DNA here is from genome assembly GCA_950371165.1 of Lacanobia oleracea. NCBI lineage: Eukaryota > Metazoa > Arthropoda > Insecta > Lepidoptera > Noctuidae > Lacanobia > Lacanobia oleracea. The sequence continues at coordinate 2,558,728 of OX493387.1, forward strand.
ATTCCATTTCCGAAAATGTTAATTAGATAGATCTCAGCAAGGAGTAAACAGTCTTTTTAATAATCCACGAATGTTTTGTGGGAGTGAGAAACTTTCTGGCTTTTACAGATAGCTTCTTCATTCAACACTAGGTACTTAGTTTGGCGCTTTGTCGTTAGATGTCCATACGTATATAGTATATCAGTCCATAGCGTTTTATTTTAGATGCTGTTAATATTATAAAAAATAAAATGTAAATGATTGTGCCTTTCGGTCGGTTCTACCTATAGTAAAACTTTTTGGGGTTCCGTACCAAAATATTGTAAATGAGGTCGATTAACAAGGAACCCTTATGGTGTGACTAAGTCTGTCTGTCTGTCACAGCTGTATATCTGAAGAACTACTATGCTATGAACTTGAAATTTGGGATAGTTTTAGATGACGTTTGTTCAACTATTTTGCAAGTATGAAATAAGTTTATTTATTTTAATTATAAGTTTAGTTTTTCAAGAAAGAAATAAAAATACATATGCATATATATATTCATGCAACAGCGACTGAAAGGGATTATTAAAAATTCGAATTGGGGCTACTAGGGCATGTGGGGTGTCACAGGAAAAAGCGTTGCTTACACATTCTTAATTTTGTTTTTTGCCTAATGATAGAAGTTTATTTAAATATTACAGAAATAATAAAACGATGTCTCTAAATAGCACACTTTTTCAGAAATCAACAAAAAGTTAAAAATTTCCACTATATGTAAAGAGATGGCGCTGACCTAAAACTGCATATTACAGACCAACGAACGCAGTTATAGGGTCTCAAACTCTCAACACGAAGAAAAAAAATTTAGTTCTAATAAATCTTAATAGATGGCGCGATGTGTATCGATTTGCATTGGAGTTTTTTTAATTATATTATGTTCTTTTATACTAATTTTATAAAGAGGTAAAGTTTGTGAGTTTGAGAGTTTATGAGGTAATCTCTGAATCTAGTAGGAAACCTCGGTGCGCGAGTCCGACTCGTTCTTTTTTTAGGGTTCCGAACAAAAAATGGAACTCTCATAGAATCACTCGGGTTTCGGTTCAATCAGGTGATTATTGTTTGATTGATTTGATTTGACTTTTTTTTCAAATAATATGATTCACTGAAATCTTTGTGATGTTTTCTTCAAAAGACCACCTCAGAAATTAATCTACATGGTTCTCATATGATTTGACCTTCATTTTTACCTACCACCGTTTTCTTTAAAATATACACCATCAGCTAGGAAACACTGACCTCATCTGATCTGGTTTGAATAGACCAAAAAACGACCAAAACGAAAACAAAAACCGGCCAAGTGCGAGTCGGACTCGCATACGAAGGGTTCCGTAACATGAACCTAAACTTGTATTATTTGTTTTATAGCGGCAATAGAAATACACAATCTGTGAAAATTTCAACTCTCTACCTATTGCGGTTCTTGTGATACAGTCCGCTGACAGACAGACAGACAGACGGACGGACGGACAGCGGAGGCTTAGTAATAGGGTTCCGTTGGTTAACTTTTGGGTACGGAACCCTAAAAACGAACGAAAGACGTGTTCTAGTGTTATTTTTACAATTTTTTACAAAATAAAAATCATAATACAAAACTTATTATCTTGATGATACAATAATTATTCTCAATATGTTGACCATGATATCGAATCTGAGTGCAGCCCTTGCAGTAGGCCAGTCCTATAGAACACGTAATCATGAACTGATACTACGCACAAATGTTGACCACAAGCCGACAGCGGCGCGTGGGAGGACTTCCTTGCTAAATAGACCGTTGACTCTTGAAGGTCGCAGTTAACGTTGCACATAGGAACAGATAAAAACACGATAAGCTGATAAGGAAGCACTGAATAGTGGAATTTAAAATACATAAATATAAACAACACAATGCGAACTGAGAAAAAAATAACTTTAATTTCGGAAGTCAGTGTTTTTAATTATTTCGTTTTTGAACACCGACTTTCGAAATTAAAGTTATTTTTTACTTTGTAGTGTTTTGTTTTTGGAAGTTGGTTTTGCTTTTTTGTTAAAAAGTTTTTTATTTTTCACAAATACAGCGTGCCGTCGTTATGTTATGTTATGAACTGGTGTAAACAATCAACAGACATGTGATTTCAGAAATTCCGATCCATTTGCTATCATTTATTGAAGAGTTCCGTTGCCTACCTCTGAAATTCTTCACCAGATCTTCACCGAATTTAAATGGAACGAGTCCGAGAAAATACTCTTCCAAACAAAAAAAGAATCATCCGAATCGGTTAACAATTGGCAAAAATATCGCTGAACAAACATTTTTCATGGGATCCCATCATCAGATCCTGACTTATACCTTCCATCATCAGCTCAGCATCATGAGATGATGATTACGGCACAAATATCTGAATTGCGTTAGAAAGTTCATGATAGCACATACACAAATAGTGTATGTGCTATCATAAACTTTCTAACGCAATTCAGATACACTATTTGTGTATGTGCTTATAAAATTTAAGGGTTCCCTCGATTTTCATGGGATTCCATCATCAAATTCTAACGTTGTGACAATGGGACCACCTCAGGAATATAGTCTTTCGATGAAAAAAAATCAATTTTTAAGTCGGTCCAGAATTGGCGGAGAAATCGGTGAACATACATAAAAAAAAAATACATACAGCCGAACATAGAACCTCCTCCTTTTTGAAGAATTCGGTTAAAAACACAATTAAAATAACGAAGAAACATAACGATTTTAAATAAATAAATCCATCCCTTTCGCGAATACGCCACTTTCTATGGGGTCATGGCTTTTGACGTCAGAGGCCACTTCAGACTTATCTTTCTAGTTACCAAAGCTTTATAACTTAAAAATTCTAGCATATTCCATATCGCAACCCATTAAAGTTATATGTAGGACAATTCCAGGCTAAAATACCAACTCCTTTCGTATAAATCTGAATTCTAACTGAAACCAAACGGGCGCGGCGGCGTTGCGTCTACTAGAGAAATCGGCTATTTAAAGAACATGTTACATTGAAAATTAACCTGTCTTGCCAAGAACTACTAGTTACCCAAGTATTGGGTTTTGGAGGTCTGGTAGGCGGCAGCTTCATGTAAAATACTGGTATTCAGCTAAATACTGTAAGTCGGGAAAAGGCTAGGCAGATTATGAATGAAAATAACGAACCATAATACTTTTACAAAAAATACGTTGAAAAATATATTTAGCTGTTTATCTTATCGCGGTCACACAGTGGAATCCTGCGTCAGCTGGGAACCACGTGACCACATGCAAATATAATCAGTAGCATGTATTCTGGGTGGGGCATCGTTTCCGCTCTTGACCGGAGAGGTTCCACGGGTTGCAGAATTGTTCGAAGAGTTACCGCGGCCCTGGAACGCAAAGGGCACTAGGAGGAACACGGGTGGGTTTTAGTCAGTAAGAGTCTGACACTCCCTTCGGCTCCGCCAAGAAGAAGTCATTTAATGATTTCCCATCCTTGAAAAAAAAAACCGGTGAAGTGGACTCTAACACGAAAGGTTCTGTACAATAAACAAAAAAAAAAACACGTTTCTTGTATGGGAGCCCACTCTAATGTTTAATTTAATTTGAATTATTTGTTGTTATAGCGGCAACAGAAATACATATTCGGTGTAAATTTTAACTGTCTACCTATTATGGTTCTTGAGATGCAGCCCTTTGACAGACATACGGACGGATAGACGGACGGACAGCGGAGGCTTAGTAATAATGGGTTCTGATGGTTACCCGTTGGGTACGGAACTCTAAAAAGAAAAAAAAAACAAGTGTTCTGGGTTGATGGCGTCGTTGCCGCCCTGCAGGCGTGGTGGATTGTGGCCCACGCCATCTCAAAGAGAGTCCAAAGGAACAAGAGGTAAATTTGGCGCAGTTTTCATAATGCACCGTTTTCGTCTTGTGCATGCTGTGGTCTCCAGTAAATGAAGGGGTACACTATCTAAATACCTGAATTATGCGTTTGTGATATACCTAATTGAGTGTATACCTTTTTTTAGAAATCTATATACTAATATATAAAGCTGAAGAGTTTGTTTGTTTGCTTGAACGCGCTAATCTCAGGATTTGAAAAATTCTTTCAATGTTATATAGCCCATTTATCGACGAAGGCTATAGGCTATATATCATCACGCTAAGACCAATAGGAGTGGAGCAGTAATGAAAATTGTGACGCAGACGAAGTTGCGCGGGGCAACTAGTAAACTAATAAAAAGCGCTCTGAGTGATGGACAAATAGAGATTTCCCGAAATTCCTACTGAAACGGGATAAAACGGGGTATACATGTACGAAGTCGCAGGCTAGCCAGTGGTTAATATAATATTGTAGTTTCTTAGTAACAGCGGATGTAAAATACTCGTTACGATTAAATAACTTTAATCGTGACTAATATTCATGAAAATGCGTCACAAAAATTGGCAGTCTGATGCGATTGGAGATATCAAGCCTGTGATTAAACTGAAATACATAAATGCCACCAACTGCATCAGAATATTTGAAAAGTGACTTGTTTTTAATGTTTTGATCCACACGAACTTCTATGAAATCATCATCATCATCTGCCTAGCCTTTTTCCAACTATATTGGGTCGGGTTTCAGTCAAACCAGATTCAGCTGAATACCAGTGTTTTACGTGGAACGGTTGCCTACCAGACCTCCACAACCCATTAACTGGGTTACACGGTACTTCTTGGCAAGACTGGAGTCAGATTTACTGGCTTCTGACAACCCGTAACGAATGCCGACGAATCTACAAATGACAGCCGGGACCAACGGCTTAACGTGCTTTCCGAGGCACGGAGGAAACTCGTTATGTTAAGAGTCACCCATCCACAGACCAACCTTGGAAAGCGTTGCTTAACCTCGAAAATCGACCCATGCGGCTGTTATTGTTTAGCCACGAGCTCCTAAAAAAACACTAATACTAAATAAAAAAAAACGAAAAAAAGAAACTGAAAAAAAAAAACAGCAAATGTTACTAATATTTCTTTTTTCTATGAAATTTTCGCAGACATAATTTGATGCCAAAATATCGACCATTTCGTTTTCATAATTTGGTCGTACTCAGTCACTCTTATAATTAAGACAAAACTAACGAAACCTCTCGAGCTAAAATCCATCAAGCCGTTTAGACTACAGAGCGTTCCAAAGAAGTGTACATACAAACAGTCGAAAAACATAACCCTCCTTCTGCGACAGTCGGGTAGCAAAAAAATAAACGGCAATGGACAAAAGTTTCTCATTATACTACTCTGTCAAGAAAGTACCGGGAAAAGATCAATAATACACAAAATGTCTGTTATTCATCCAAATTTATTTTATCACCTTCAAAGTATGCTCTTTTAGAAACGATACACTTGCGCCAACGAATAATCCATTCATCAAAACATTTTTTAAACACTGCTTCCGGAATTGAGTTCAGTTCTCGCCGCGAATTCTCCTTTATGTCTTCTATCGATTGAAAACGGGTGCCACGAAGTGGTAATTTGAGTTTAGGAAAAAGAAAAAAGTCAGCAGGAGCCATATCTGGTGAATATGGTGGTTGCTGGATGGTATTTGTTGAGTGTTTGGTTAAAAATTCGTTCACAATGATAGCCTTGTGCGAAGGCGCATTGTCGTGGTGCAAAATCCAAGAATTTTCTTTGCACAAATCTGGCCTTTTTCGTCGAATTTGCTCTTTTAAACGCCGCATAACGCTTAAATAATATTCTTTATTTACCGTTACACCTTCCGGTAAGAATTCAGAGTGCACAACACCGCGATAGTCAAAGAAAACAGTCAACATGACTTTGACTTTTGATCGACTTTGGCGTGGTTTTTTCGGTTTCGGTTCAGTTGGAAGGCGCCACTCCGAAGCTTGTTGACTAGTTTGCATGTCAAACTCGTAAACCCACGTCTCGTCACCAGTAACAATGCGTTTCATGAATGTTGGGTCCGAACTGACTCGTTCTAGCATGTCCTCAGCGACTTTCATGCGATTGAGTTTTTGAAGAAAATTCAGATCTTTTGGGACTAGCCGAGCAGCAACATGTTTCATACCCAAATGATTAGTTAAAATGGTACGGATCGACTCGTGAGATACAGAAAGTTCGGCGGCTATCTCTCTCAGAGTTGAATGGGGATTTTCAGTCACTATTTCCATCACTTTTGCGATGTTAACTTCAGTTGCAGACGTTGACGGCCTACCAGAGCGAGGCAAATCTTCCATCACATCTCGACCGCTTTTGAACGCTTTGAACCACTCATAAGCACAAGTTTTTGATAAAATCGATTCACCGTAAGCCTTCTGTAACATTTTCAGTGACTCCGAACACGAAATTCCATTGGCGATGCAAAATTCAAGACAAACTCTTTGTTCGATATTTTTGTCCATTATGAAATTCGCAATACACACTATATATGATATTACTAAAACCAGCACTGTATTTAATATAAATAACAGATGCAACTCAAACTCCGCGCCAAAATGGAAAACAGTTGTGCCAATCTAACAACTACAAAAAAAATAAAAATTTGAATTTGGAACCATAAACAAATCATCCATTCCCGATACTTTTTTGACTGAATGTACGTGCACAATAATCTCGTGCAACAAACGGATATCCTTCAATTCCTGGTATAACAATGATAGCAGCACCTCACTGCAAAGTTGCGTTAACACAAATAGAATGTTATCCGCAGGACGCCTATTAATAACTTTCCTTGTGCGATAAGTTTGCACCGGGGGCTTTGTTCCTATCGACAATAGAATGTTATCGTTTCATGCGCAACATAGTACTTTAGAGCAATTAAAATGTATAAACATGTTTGTTAACACAAATAAAAAAATAATTGTAATTAAGTCAAATAATAATTGATAATTGTCTTTAAATCAAGAGTGAATAGGTTATTTCTAGGCAAGCGTGCTCCATCTTCGACCACATCATCACTTACCATCAGGTGAGATAGTGGTCAAACGCGTGCCTATGTTTAGTAAAAAAAAAAAAAAAGTCAATGAGTAGTTTTAAGTTGGCTTTAAAACTTTATCCATCCTTCCAATATTATACCTAAATGCAAAAATAGCTCTGTCTGTCTGTATGTTAAGTCTTCACGTCTTAACGGCGTTTTTTTTTTGTTTTTTTTTTTTTTTTACTAAACATAGGCACGCGTTTGACCACTATCTCACCTGATGGTAAGTGATGATGTGGTCGAAGATGGAGCACGCTTGCCTAGAAATAACCTATTCACTCTTGATTTAAAGACTCCCAGGTTGTAGCTATCAGGAAACACAGACTCCGGCAGGGAATTCCACTCCTTAGCTGTACGCATTATGAATGTGTTACCAAAACGTTTTGTGCGTGTGGGTGGGATATTCACCGTGTACCGGTGGCGCATCGGCTGTACGGATTTTCACACGAATTGACCTAAAATAGGACATAATTATGTTAATGTCCTTGGTGTTGTCCCTTGTTCACCTCATCATCTGCCTAGCCTTTTTCCAGCTATATTGGAGTCGGCTCCCAGTCAAACCGGATTCAGCTAAATACCAGTATTTTACGTAGAGCGGCTGCCTACTAAACCTCCACAATTACCCATTATCTGAGTGTCCCTTGTGACTTGTCCACCTAAAAAACTTAATATAGCATACCAAGTTTAAATACTTAATACGTTATACTTGCGTATGTATCAAACTGAACAATTGTTAAGGCTTAGACTTTCATCATCATCATGACTATCATATCAGCCGAAAGACGGTCACTGCTGGACATAGGCCTCCCTAAAATCTTCACAACAACCGTTCCTGTGCGACTCGCATCCATCGGCTACCCGCGACCTTCACCAGGTCATCGGTCCACCTTGTGGGAGGCCTTCCAACGCTGCTTCTTGTGGTACGTGACAGGTTTCGATTTTAGACGAAAGTATTTAATAAAGATGCAGTGTACCATAGACTTAACGTCGCCACTTGATACAATCGAACAAACATAGGTCTATAGGTCAACCTGGCCGTCCGTTAGCACCAGGGTGGCACTTCCTGTGAGGAAGGCAATAAAGAGAAACAGCAATAAACGCGACCTATTCAAGGAACAGGCTTCCTGTCACGCGCGGTGTACAGTACGAGTACATTCTAGTCTGCGCAGAAAGTATGATGCCTAGATTATGTGAGTGCCAAATGTTAGAGACGTGACGGCCGGGCCATGGCGAGTTCGCAGAAAACGTTATTCGGAAACCATTCTGAGTTTCCTGGTCGTGTTACTAGGTTGTCTTAAGAAATGTGTTTGAAATGGTGCAAAGCAGCAGTTGGGGATTCAGAACTGTCATTTGGGGAGACCCGCTACGGGTAGGTTTAAGCAAAAATCACAAAAAAGAACATTTTATTTTGCTTAACACATTTACGCCTTTATGCTAGGATTTTATTTCAATAACATTAGAAAAATAGGTACCTACGCTGTATTCAAAACAAAGAGATAAATAGGCTACATGCGTTATTTGATTTTCTTAAAATTTAATTGATTAATTTGTATTACTCATTGATTGTCAGCTCTTTGTTATTGTGAAACATTATTATCATTGGGGATTGAAATAGCTTCTGGGAGTGGCAAAGCGGAACTCATTTATGTGCAAATGATAGGACGTAAAAAAAAAAATCTGACAAAAAGTCCAGATATAGGCAAGGTAACAGAGTTTTGCTTATAACTAATGTTAGTAATTTAAAAAAAAAATCTAGACACCATCTACCCCTGCCTGTTATATAGACAAACTGACTTTCCATCTGCAACAACCTTGCTTGGCTCATCGCCGCAAGGTTGCTTGCTTGTAGGGTTTCTACAGATTGTGCTTCGGTGAGTGTGCCCAAGAACTCCACGACTTGATCCCACCGGCGCGCTTCAACCATCGGACATCCAGAGGCACTGCGACTTACCTTCCTACCTTGTTGCTATTCCACCAATTCGTACTAAGCGTTTCCAAAAGTCTTTTACAAAGCGAAATAGCAAGGTGGACCGATGACCTGGTGAGGGTCGCAGGTAGCCGATGGATGCGAGACGCACAGGACCGGTTGTTGCGGTGACACTTGGGGGAGGCCTATGTCCAGCAGTGGACGTCTTTTGGTTGATATCAATCAATCGAATCATAGACGTTTATTTCGGACAATACAAATCCATAACCACTCATCATCAAATAAAATAATATAAAATTAAAATCATCTTAAAAATATATCTAAATTAAACGCAATTAAATTAAAATCATATTTAAAAAAAATTAAAGACGAAATTAAAATAAAATTAAAAACACCAAACAAACAAAAGAGAAAGCAATCAATTGATATGATCTGACTTTAATCAATTGATATGATGATGCCTGATGTCGGAAGCCCGAAAATTTACAACGGTCTTGCCAAGATTTAGCTTAACTCTTTACCAAACTATGTCAACTGCCTCCGTGGTCAAGTGGTTTAGGCGTTTGCCTTGTGGTCGTGGGTTCGTTTCCCACGGGAACAGCATACTTCGTAAAGTTTCCAGTTTGGCTACGACATTGCAGGCTTCAATCACCTGATTGTCTGATAAAAAGATGATTCCGTGCTTCGGAAGGCACGCATAAGCCGGTGGTCCCGGCCGCCAAATGGTGGTCGTCAAATAAACCACGTCAGAGGCCCTTGAGGCGGTTTAGAAACTCCGACACCAGGGTGTGTGGGGTCATTAGACCTTACTGCCCACACGATAAAAAGAAGACCAAACTATGTTGGAATGAGGTTTAAATCTAACCGAATGCAGCTGAAATCTAATATTTTGCATAAAGCGAAAAGTTTACTGGAACCTTCCGTTAATTGGTTTGTCCTTCTGACGCAGTTGCATATCGCCTTGAATCCAGCTATTTACAGTAAATAGCAAAAACATGCAGTATTTTCTAGTTATTTCCCTCTAATGAGTCCGGAATGTGCAGCTAGTTTACTGATAAGGCTAGTGCAGTTGAAACACGTGACAGTATGGAGCCGGGATTCGGCTGTTGTTTTCCTATAAAATACCGTTAGTATTTGCCCCTTTGTCTCCTTTATATTATGTTATTTTCCTGGTTACTGTTGCACTTGTACTAGACATTTTTGAGTACCTAGCTAGGTCGTTTATTGAATAATACCTACTCAGTTTCCTGTACCTATTTGTTTATCGTTTATGTAAAAGTTAATTATAATGAAAATGACGCAAATTGAAACTTCTAGGTGATTCAATTAACAACAAAAGTACTTGCACAGCTTTTTCCTTTTTAATGCAGCCGGGAAAAACACTTAGTGTATGGCATACCTACCCTTTTTAGGGTTCCGTACCAGAAGAGTAACCAACGGAACGCTATTACTAAGTCTCCGCTGTCCGTCTGTCTGTCAGCGGGCTGTATCTCAAGAACCGTAAGAGGTAGAGAGTTGACATTTTCACAGATTGTGTATTTCTATTGCCGCTATAACAAAAAATAATAAAAATTAAGGTTTATGGTACGGAAACCTTCGTGTGCGAGTACGACTCGCACTTAGCTGGTTTTTATTATTTTCACTTACAGTGCGTGTTTTATGTCTGTGCTGAATAAATTTTACTCTTTCTTTTTTTGCGATTTCGTTATCTTGGCGTAACACAGGACTGACGTGCATTAATATGGTTCCGAATTTCAGCGAGAAAATACCACTTGTTTGTAGTTGAGAAATCACCAAATGACTCCTCCCGGTCTAGGCGGAGTGGAAGGGAGTATCAGACTTTTACTGACTAAAACACACCTGTGTTCCTTAAAATACTCTTCGCGTTCCAGGGCTGTTGCGAATCTCTCAAATAATTCCACAGTCCTAGGCTAGGATCACTCGTGTGTCTTTCTGTTCGACTGCCATAGTCAATTCTCATAACAGACGTCTTTTCTGGTTCTTTTTAGGGTTCCGTACCCGAAACGTAACCAACGGAACCCTGTTACTAAGCCTCCGCTGTCCGTCCGTCCGTCCGTCCATCCGTCTATCTGTCAGCGGGCTGTATCTCAAGAACCGTAATAGGTATAAAGCTGAAATTTTCACAGATTGTGTATTTCTATTGCCGCCATAACAACAAATAATAAAAATTAAGGGTTATGGTACGGAACCCTTCATGTGCGAGTCCGATTCGCACTTGGCTTCTGTATAGTTAGTATTTCTAGTTTCTTACTATAAACGTATGTCTCTTTTAACATCAGTTTAAATTATATAAATACCGGCTGTTAGCTTCTTTGCTTCACTCGCGTGAATTTCGGAAATTATTCCGAAGAAAAAGTTAAAATGTATCAGATTTAGGCGCTTGGCTCAGCGCCGGCGATCCGCGAGAAGCGTGTAAAGCTTGAAACAACAACACTATAGACAGAAATTACCGCTGGTTGGTGACTTCTGACCGCCAAGCGAGTATCGCCGAGCGAGTATCGCTGAGCGAGTATTATCTTTAATAGCTCTTGTCGCTGCGACCAACTAGTGGGAAGAGACGGCATCCAAAAAATTTGCGATCACTTTGAAAAATCGAAAACCTTTTTGTTACGGTCGAATCGCAAATCAGTAGGTACTCATCCAGATCACCGACGTGTCCGTATCTGGAAAAGACCAGGACACTATGAAAGGCAAAGAAGTGCCACTGGAACAGTTCAGCAAGGCGGGAAATCGGTGTACTTTTGGGGTGGTATTATGATTGGAGCTAGAACGCCTTTGATCCCGTATCGAGGCTTCATGATAACAGACATGTATAAAGCAGTTGCTATTGATGGAATTGTCAGACCATTTCGAGTAAACCATGGTCACCAATTTGTACTGGTCGATGATAATGCGCCCGCACATCGAGCTCAACGAGTCTGTATGATCTCTTGCTTAGACCCTACATTACTTTTAGATGGGAGATGAATGGAATAAAAGAAGTACTAGAACACTACTGTACTGTCCCAAAAGTAAAATGAGCTTAATGGACTGGTGGTGCGACAAATGAAGCGAGTGACGCAGCCCTTGTTGGCTGTAACGAGAACGCCTGGCTGACTTGATAGCCTAACGCGAACTGAACTGTATTATGAGTTGAAATGTATGTGCGGCGTAAACTGATGAATTGGATAATGTTCGGTTGCACCGATTAGTCAATGCTGCTCTCCAAGAATACGACATCACAAGGTTAGACTGGCTTGCCGGCTCGCCTGACTTAAGCCCAATAGAGCACGCGTAGGATGCTCTTAAGCGAGCTATTTGGAACCGTCAGCCACGTCCCCAGACAATGCCAGAGCTCAGGGAAGCCGCTATTCAAGAATGGGATAGGTAACCCAAGAAATGAATTCTGAACAACTTGATCCTTAGCATGCCCAGGAGGATCTCTGCATGTGTTTGAGCCAGGAGAGGAGTTATAATATATTGAATATAAACCTTTTATTAATAAATTGCTGTTTAAGATTGGTTAAACAATATTTTTGGTTGGTGAAACATTTTGATTTAGTACTAAATTAATATATTAGCTTATGCTTAGTGATCACAATTTTTTTTCTGATGTGTGTATGTGTCTAAACTAATGGTCGTTGAAAGTTGAAATTTGTCATGTAACTTACCTACACTCCGTAAGGAAGCACTAGGAAAGGATTTCCCGAAATTCCTACGGGAAACAGAAAAAAACGGGATATACGCGTACGAAGTCGCGGGCTAAAGCTAGTAATATTATAAAGCCGAAGAGATGGTTTGTATGGTTGAACGCGCTAATCTCAGGAACTACTGCTTTTAATTAAAGTGCTGGATAGCCCATTTATCAAGGAAGGCTATAGGCTATATATCATCACGCTACGACCAATAGGAGCGGAGCAGTAATGAAGATTGTGACGCAGACGAAGAAACGTCGGCACGGGCTAAGAAACGACGAAAGAAGCCGTCGGTACGGGCTAGCGCAAACATTTCCGACGCGCTACAGTAACGAGGTAGCCTCAACAACATACTGAAAAAAAAAAGTTAAAGTTACTTTTTCAATGAAGAGGACTTCTCGCCTATGTTGCGCTAACTGGTGGAGTAAATTTTCCGGAAAACCCTCAGTGGAAATACATTGAAGTAATTTTCGAGAAAAGGGGGGGCTATAAAGGCTACTTTGCGAGAATCATAATATTAATCACACAGCAATCTGTCAAATTTAATTTTCTTCTTTATCGCTAATGCATTAGGTTCAAGGTTGATTGTGAAAATTTGACAGTGACAGGTAGCGTGATGTGCTTCCTGATTTTGCTAAAGTGGCCTTTTTAGACCCGAAGATAGAACAGCGATTATTTATTCATTCGTCATATTTAACTAACTCTTCCTAGTTGCGGATAAATGGTAGTTACAATGTTATAGTTTAATCGTATTATACTGTGGCGGCTTATCAAATTTCGTTGACTTGATAACTGCCCTACATGGATAATTGGTCAACTTGTAGGCAAGTGAACTAACTATTACTTGATTAATTTACAAAATATCCTCATATGTTTGGTAATTGTAATATTTCCTGAGTTTCTATGAGGCACTATGAGGTGTTTGGTTAAACTAGCCAGTAAATGTTTATTTTAGAGTTCCTTGTTGAAGATTTTAAAACCGCTTCAAGTCATTCTTTTCGTACGACATATTGATTACCGCAACCTACAGAGGTAAATGAATATAGCAGATTGATGTCAGCATTCCTTCTTGAAGTGATTTCAATGGATGCGTCCCAAAAGTCAAAACAATGAAGTAGTTTATCTGTTTATCGCACTCCTTTTTGGCAATGGCCCATTTGCTGGTAAGGCTCAGTTTATACCGCCGCGGAACGGAAGTGTCAATCTGAAACTCAACACAGCATAGACCACAATGTAATGCATACATTTCTTCTGAGATAAAAAGAAGACGCGCGAATTCCACGGAATTCGCGCGTCTGTGCGGAAGAAATATGTGCAGATTGACGCTTCCGTTCCGCGGCGGTGTAAATTGAGCCTTAGTCGTGACCTCTGCCAAAAGCAGCAATGCTTGTAGGTCACATCAACAGACAGTGACCTAACGGTTCAATGTACTGCCACCCAGAGACAAAATTCTATCGTCTTTAAATAAAATAGGTACCTACATATTAATGCGCTACAAATTACCTAATAGGAAAAGGGGCATAAAAGGAAAGTACGAGTATTTAACAATTATGTTTTTTATTTTTCACTTTTAAGTGTACTCGTACTTGGTTAACGGTCTTCGTGTACCCAGAAAATAAAAAGAACTTAGCCAAACTGAGTTAAATTTAACTTACGGGACCAAATATCCACGTTGTGTTAAGTATTATGTTGTGTCATCGAACTAAAAAAGAATTACAGAAATCGTATCAGAAACCTTGGATTTTTTGAAAAAAAAAAAAATACCAACGGAATTGAGAACCTCCTCCTTTTTTGGAAGTAGGTTAAAAAACGTTTGTATCTATCGTTTAAAAGCGTTTACTATTCACGATATTTCGTACAAAGTATTAAGTTGTTTCTGTTTTAAATGAAAGAAACGACTAAAAAGATGATTGATGGTTGTCGAAAAAGAGGTTTGAGAGGGAAATATTAAGTTTTCAAAAAAAATTTAGAAAAATCTGTCTCTTACTCTGATAACTTTTTTTAAAGTTGTCTAAAGTTTACATAATTTAAATTGGTTTAAAGTGTTGGTCCCATAGTGAAATTTGTTCATAATGATGAGTATGATTATTTCTGAAATATTCATTCTTTCGAACTACATGAACTTAGAGGGCTATATTGATGATTAAAATGGTTATAATTCTTTAGATAAATACGCGTTACGGTCGCAGATCGCATTTGGTCCACATACAGCTTCACACTGACCGGCAAATTGCAAAAAACATAAAAATATTTGAATTTCGCGGGCTACCCTGGAGCATTCACCTTAAAGGGTATCGCGTTTATTCTGTTCCAAGTTGTTCAGATAAATTGTTAAGGTTATTCGTTTCCTTGGTTTATCTATTTGATGTGCAGTAAAGTGTACCTATTTAATCTAGAATGTAATGTCATAATTCATAAAAAGGTGGTTACGGAACCCAAAGCATATCGTTCCTATAGCCACCGCCTGTTCTTATCAAGAGGTTTCTAAATTTAACGTACAACGTGCAGCTTTATCCTTATGTACACCCTGAATTAGTTAGTGATATTTTGCGGATAAACCCAGTGTTTCTTTAAATTATAAACGAGTGGAAATAAATTAAAAAAATAAGAATTATTTAACAAAATACACAAAACACACTTAGCATTAATATGTTTTATATAATTATTTATACATAACACATTAAAATAGGTTATCTTTGTGAACAAAACCATAGTATTGATATCCGAATGTGACCGTTGGATGTGTTTGATGAGCCGTGTTTCTTGAAGACAAACGATTTCAGTGCTTTGTTGTTGAGTATTAATTGTGCAAGTTTAAAATTCATCGTCATTATCATATCAGCCGGAAGACGTCCACTGCTGGACATAGGCATCCCCCAAGTGTCTCCACAACAACCGGTCCTACGCGTCTCGAATCCATCGGCTATCCGCGACTCTCACCAGGGCCCCAAGTCTGCTATTTTTTATAAATTCGTCATTCCAACACGATCCCATTGTCGTTTTGCTAAAAGTTCGTAATCTGCTAATTCATAATGGTCGATCACTGGTCGGTCAATGGTCTCGTAATAGAATCGTGGTAGAAAGACATTTTCGTATTGTCATTATTATAAAACCCGTTAGTAGAAAAGATTTTCGAAAAACTACTACTAAATTCGAACATTAAGTTATGCCAGGTTTCATTTATATATATTTTTACATATTATTTATTCATTTGTCATTATGCACGAGATTACCATTCTATGCCATTTCTTTCAATGGAGTGTCAGTGGTTGACCATCGGAAAGTCATAATGGCGTTTTTATATTAGTAGATTACCAAACCTGTCAAAATCAAAATCAACAATTATGAAATCAATGATAGACCATTCTGACACTATTGTAATAGCAGACTTGAGACCCAGGTCATCGGTCCATCATCGGTAATGATGATGGACCGTAGACCTGGGCTATGTAACCTTAAACATAACCTGTTCAATACATTTAGCAACCATATTACTGGTGACAAAAGGCTAGCGAACTCTCTCGTGCGCGACAAAACTAGGAGGACCTCAGGACTCGTTTAACTAAAAAGCTAGCTAAGTTAGGTATCTAGATAGTTAGAATACTCTTTATTCTGTTTCGGAAATCAGATTGAAGCTCGAAGTGGGAGCGAGAACTCTGTAAGTGGCAAGTTTGTTAGTGAGCTTTGAACAGGTTCTTGTAGTATGTGCATTATAGTGTCTTCGATTGTGGCCTCTAGTGCGAGAGTGTGTTACATTTCAAAAGCTAGAGAAACAACTAAAAATTTAGAATATCTTTTAAAAAAAATAACGAAGTTGTGCGCATAAAATGAATGATAAACAGAGACAGCACTAATTGCGTGAGACGTAACTCGTGAGTCACGCCGAACGTACGAACTACGTTTTACGTGACAAGGATAGAAAAACAACTTTTACTTCAAGAGCATGTAATTTCTCCATTTTTACACCGATATTTTTTCACAATCATTCTATTTTAGTGACATCTTTCAGTAAAGTATTGACTCATCACTCGGGTGTCTGTCTGTCCGTCTGTCACAGCCAGTTTTCTCCGGATCTACTGGACCGATTCTGTTGAAATTTGGTACACATATGGACTTGTGTAACCTTAACACGGACGCATTACGTAAATAAATACTTTTGGAGTATTCCCCCCCTTATTTCCGAAAATAATCAGCCCAAATTTTGAAAAAATGCAGATCATATTTGTTCTTTACCTACAAATTACAGGAAAAGCTATAAGAAGTCTCAAGTGTTAAAATAACATGTTACAAAAATGAAATAGGTTCGGAACCTTTTACACGCGAGTCCAACTCGCACTTGGCCAGTTTTTTATAGTACTCTCAAGGACAGTCCCGATGCGGCAAGCTTCTTCATATAGCATCACTCCCCCTTCTCTCTTCTCTCAACTAACCTAAAAGATTCTTGCGTGTCTTGTATGCTACCCACATGGAAACCTAGTGCCTTATGAAACACGTGCACAGGACGTTTACTCCACGTGGAGAAACAATAGTCCAGCCCCTCAAGTAGTTGTGTTTAATAAAGACCTGTTTTCCTGCCTTTTGTGTTTTATCGGAAGGAAAATTATCGTATTTAAAAAGTTTCAATAATCATGTCAGCGACACCGATAATTAATGTAAAAACTGGTCAAAATTTACGGAAATTGGAAGTTGTGATGAGAACACGAACCCCTCAGAGTACCAATTCAAGCCTCGTTTTGAAAAGAAAAGAAAGAAAGAAAGAAAAAGTGTTTATTTGCATACATTTTTGACAGATTGTGAGTGAGATGCTAGCAACTGAAGGATTTCAAAATGTTTTTTATTATTTGCAAATGGATGGACCTCCACCTCAAGATTTAATTAGCCATTTAAATCTTGAGGCTGCTTTGGTAACCCAAACCAAATAGTTTTCGGCGATATTTCTCAAAAAAATATTTCTAGAAAACCCATAATTTATATTTTAAAGTAATAATAATAATCTACTTTAAAAAATTAAGATTTCTACAAAAAATATTTTTAACACAATCATCATAAATTTTAATCGTTGCTCAAGTACTGTCAATGTTATTGTAGCATAAAACTCTGCATTATCAATATAACAATATTTTCCTGTACAAAAGTAACCAAAGCGCTGTACTAGTAATTGTGTTTTACCTACGTACTTACATTATGTATCTATATGAATGTTTACGTTTGCGGCTGATATTATGATACTAGTTGACCCGCGCAACTTCGTCTGCTCCTGCTCCGCTCCTATTGGTCTTAGCGTGATGATATATTATTATAGCCTATAGCATTTCTCGATAAATGGGCTATCTAACACTGAAAAAGTTTTTCAATTCGGACCAGTAGTTCCTGAGATTAGCGCGTTCAAGTAAACAAACAAACAAACCAACTCTTCAGCTTTATATATTAGTATAGATAGAAGTATAGTCCAGTATCATAACAATATTTGTTTTTTGAAAAAATAAAGTTAGCAATATTTTGATGAACACCGGTTGCATGCACGAAAAAGTGTCACGTTTTGCAGAGCAAGAGCAAGTTGCTGATGTATAATCCTGGCTAAAAGGTTTTGCCTATGCAAGTATTCTCCGTTAGCTAGACGAGAACAACCAGAGATAATGTGGCGAATTGATTCTCCCGGACGGTGACATGCCCGACATATGTCGACCGTGCCGCCACAATAAATCTCCGGTAGTTCTTTGTCATGATAACTTCGTCCATAATTGCACAAACAAAACCTTCGATTTCTCCAAGAAGATCACCGAACCACAGCCAGGCTACGGACGCTAGTTGATCTACGTCAGGCCCATGTAGGGCCCGGAAAAAGCGCCCGCGAAGCTCCTTACTCTGCCATACCGCCCTGCGATCGTTAGTGTCAAGCACCGCAGGTTTGCGCCAGTTCTCATTTGCCAAGGAGAGCGAGGTAGGACCTATTGCCCACCGCCACTATGTCTCGATGCATATCCACGTCGACAGCTAGGAAATATTCCCTGAGACGGCATTTCTCGCGATTATGGATAATCATATTTAAAAAGCCTCGACCTCCACACTTTCGCGGGATAAACAGTCTCATTACCGACAACCGTGGATGATGCATAATTATTATTTCTACCAATGGTAGCGTAGCAAAGGCGATTGCCAAGACGTCAAACTTGTATTGGATTGACAAACACTGTCAATTCCGTATACTTTGTCATTTCTTCAATCGTATTCGCTACATAGGGTTGATCTACTAATTTTTAATCAATGTCCGCATTCGCATCTTAATCGCAGTCTGTCAAAAAAAAAAACACATTTTTTTGTCAGATTGCGAATCTGTCTAGAAGACAGACAGGAGAATGATGATCATTAATTTAATTATCCTTTGTTATGATCCTACTGAATTTATTTACGTTACTTTGATAATTAGTTAATTAAGCTAATGTGTCATACCTTGTTTAATACTGTACATAGTTAGCTGGTACGAGGAAGTCGTTACTGAAATAGACTGATATTGAAATGCTTATACAGGTTGCTCTATATTTGAATATGTCGGGCTTTTTATGATGCTGCCAAATGATGCTGTTGTCTTGCATTTTTTGTAATACACACTTTTCCGCACGGTTAGGGAGAAACCACAGAATATGGCTGTGAAGTCGCTTTAGTCCTAGTATACATAAAACCATTTGTCTATAGCAAAACGGGGTGAATAAAAAAGTAGAAATAAAACAAAACTGTGAAGGGAATTTTGATGTTATGAATTGAAAATTTCAAATTTCTGCCTATTACAATTCCAAAGATACAGCCCTGTGACGGATAGACGGACATATGTACGGATGGCGAAGGTTTGTTCCGGTTGATAAGAAAAATGCTTGAAATTTGGGTTAAAATGAAATATTTTACAGTTCAAAAAGCGACAGTACATACGTTACCGTTAGGTATTCTATTGTTTTAAAATACCTTAATTACACTGACTTATCACTCATTCATTTAAAATACTCAAATTAAAATAAAAAATGTACCTATTTTCGTTTCTTGCCCATAATAATAATAATAATAATAATAATATTCCACACAATAATGGAATAGAACAGAATAAAATGTATCTCTAATCGAGTATCCAAGACTCAAAAACTGTTAATAAGTAACGTATGAACTATAATACTAGACTAACTACGCATTCTGCCATATTTTTACAATTTTCAAATTGTAACGCTTATTAAAAGGGAATAATGACTTAATGAATGTGTTTACGAGTAGCTATGTATGACTCTATTAATTACTATTGTTGAAAATCGATTGAATATAGTTTTGTTTTTACTGTCTGTCATTAGGTTAATGCGTTTTATTGGGCATTGTCCTTTTATTGGCCACGAATAATTCAACCACTACAAATATAACTTTGAATTGCATACATATGTATACTTATGTACAAGTAAAGCACAGACTGATAAGAATATTAATTCAATTCGTCTGTTTAAAATCACAGTTTCATTTTGTCGTAGCCGCGAGCATACGTGACATTTACGAGTAGTCTTCAACCTCACACAATAGTGTACACAGTGCGTCCACATTTTACTAATATTGCGTTGTGATTTATAAATTATGTATTCTTATCCCGATCGACGTCACGACGAAAATTTATTACAAAGCGCCGGACGTCTATAAAACTGTCTAACGTTATGCAAAATGGCATTGTCCGTCACTCGCACGCAGCATTAAGATGTAAAAGTAATCGCGGCACCAAGTCTTCATCGCGGTACACTCGTGAGCTGTCGTAGTGCGCGCGCGCATCAAACACATTCAGCTTTCCGCGTCACAACTAAAAACAATCAACCTGTATATCCATAACATTAATTAGGAATTCTGCTTTCATGTTTTTTATTTCACAGTTCGGTTTTTGTTACAACAAACGTGCAAGTTCATCAAATCAGTTAGGCAGTTGTTCATTGGACGGACATTGTGACCATACACCCTCCTGCGGAAAGCGATTATTGTTATCACTTGTTACTCAGTCTCCACAACGGAGTGGAACATTAATGAGTATTAAAACAAGGCAAATAGAGCAACAACGTGCAGTTGCATAGGAACCGTGGACGCTAGATACTACCTATGTCAACAAAATGATGGAACGTAAATCCGCGCGTGTTGTGATCCTAGTGATACTCATAGTTCAGGTGTTCCACCTCTGTGAAAGCTTGGATAGAAATGCCAAAGGTGTTTGTGAAGAAGTCGTAAAGTAAGACGTTTTTTTTTATTTCTTTTTATCCGAGATTTTTCAGAATTCATCTGATATCTGAAGAATTCTCTTGCTAACTTAGAACAGGCGTGTAGTAGAGATTATTAGAATATACTGTATTTATGTATTACAATCTTAATAATACAAATATAATTTACAAAATCAATATTTTTTGTACACATTTACAAATTAAAACAGATATAATGTAGAACATAAACATACACAAACACACACAACACGAAATAAATAAAATAACCAATTGTTCCCTTAGTGAAGCACCGTGTGAGTTACATAATGACAATGAGACTCTTAGGCATGAATGTGAGATTAATGAAGCAGAAAACGAGAGGTAAGAAAACAGTCAACTGCTCACCACAGTACTATCATTTATTTTCACAGTAAACAGCCATTCCGATTTACAAACATCCGGTTTTAGTATCAAACCGACAGTAACTTGTTGAAACAGACAAATTCAAGCGTATTAGTGATGTTTATTTCGCAAATTGTTATAAATAACTCTTCTACATGTAAATTTTTGTCAATTTAAACTATTGCTCAGATACTGCTTTACTTATGTCAAGTGCTACAGAAGTTTCAATGTTCATAAATCTATTTATGAGCTTGTACCTGTAGAAGAACTTTTCATAGGGGGGAAATTACTATGGGTAATTTAAACCATCCGTAATTATTTATTGGAACTGGGTGTAAGCGTAGGATTGGCTGTTTTATTGTGATGCACATTGTACATATCAACACTAGTCCTTCTTATATTTTCACTTTTTCTTTCATCTCTATCACATACATTTACGACATCAAATTATGTACATAATATTACTTTTTACAATCACTCGTATGATTCACCTTCCGTTGTACTCTTCTGTGACTTGCACTGTTAATATTGTGAATTATTAGTAAGTAATGTGTGTTATATCCAAATCGATCGCAACTATTAGAACAAAATACTCATTTCACAAAGACGATCTTCTGAGACAATATTTACCGCAAAGCTACCACAGAATAGAATACAAATACTCTTACCACTTATAACCGCGCGGCCATCAAAATACGTAATAGTTTCCTTAGTTCGGTCTATAAAAGGTACTAAAATCTGGTATTTTTAATTAAATATGAATTAATTAATATCAAAATACACTGCACAGTAGACAGTGAGTCACCGCTTATCGAGTTTTTAGTAAACATGTTTTAAAGCTAGGTATTTCCAAACTGGCAAAGATAGGTACATCATATAGCGCATAGAACTTAACTGAATGAGGATAAAATACCAAGAACCGTTTAATTAATTTTTTTCTTTTCAAATATTTCGCTATTAGAATACATTATCATGTATCATTTAGATGCATTATAACATTACGTATCTCTGTTGGGAAGTATGACAGTATATCCTGCTGTCCAACTTACAGATATAGTCCAATGTCAATCTAAAACTATTTGTTTAAAACGATAAAATTGTTTTATTTTGCGAAATTTTCCATCACATATCTGAATGTTCAATGTCACGGTAACTGTTGATAAACATATTACGTTAATATCGGGACGCTAAAGTCCTGTGAACAAAACATGACTAGGGCTTCTGGTGAATAGTCTTAGAGTAAATCATAATTAAAGTAGTGATGGACCAGTGACAACCTTAATAGGTATACCGAAACTCCCAGTGCCCCGGAAAACACGTTAAACCATTGGTCCCAGCTGTGATTTGTAGATCTTTGGCAGTGGTTACGGATTGTCAGAAGCCAGAAAATCTGGCACCAGGCTTGCCAAGAAATACCGTATTTTCTTATAGGCGCTGCCCCACGCTGGGAATCTGGTTACTGGGGGTCAAATAAGCAGTCATTCCACGTAAAATACTGGTATTCAGCTGAATCCAGTTTGATTGGAAGCAAGCTGACTTCAATATAGTTGGGGAAAATCTAGGCAAAAAATGAATCTGCGGTGCCATAGAAATCTCCAACGATAGGCCAACATGGCGAAATATAGTCCACAAGAAAATCATTGTCGACGTCACGACCCTCAGCAAAAAAGATGAACAACGTAAGTAGGAGAAAGGAAGACACAAACATAAACCCTTTTTTTAAGGATGGGAAATCATCAAATGACGTAGTACCCTACCTAGTGCCACGATCAACATCAGCTCCGCATATTTAAATAACTTAAAAATAGTAAATATACAGTTTAGAACTTAACAATTAGTAAAACATCTTAATTATAGTGCAAATACCATGTGACAGATATTCTCAAGAAAAGTGCATAAACTAACCCAAACAAAGTGACAGTCCAGTCGAGTAAAGTGTTGTTTACATGAAGGAGAATGAACTTGGTACATATTAGTACCTAATAAACACAGCGCAATGAATAAATTATTTTCGTGTTACAGTAATCATCTTTGTTAAATATTCAAGTTGAGTGATTATTTTAGTGGTATTGGAAACATAAAAACTATTGCGGTTTTCGTTATTGTTTAAAACAATTTAACATACCTTCAGTTGACAATATATATATATATATATATATTTTTTTTTATAAACACTGGAACGGGAACCATAATTTCGATCGGCTTTGTAACATAACAGTTGGTTTAACGGCCACAGACGCGACATTGGTCTATGAATCAAGGTGTCTCAAGTTCAAATCTGAGTTCTTTCGATGTCTTTTTGTGAATGTTTCTTGCAAGTTCAAATGAAATTATATTAGAAACTATCAAGACAAGACGTAGTGGATATTGAACCAAATTAAATAATAAAAAAGACAGTTGGGTAAAAAGTATAGTTAATTATGAACTTTCAGGAAAACGTCACATTTCGTCGTAACCGAACACGTTCGGTTACAACGGACGATGACAGTGACTGTATCTCACAAACCCTAGAGAATACGGTGAACAGTATGCCCGACTTATCCGACCATGAAGATGATCAATTCAAAAATCTAAATAACAAGTTACTTGATCTAGAAACTCAGCTACAAAGTGCACACAGAGAAATTGAGTTGTTATCATCAGAAAATTGCAAACTCTGAAAAACAAATGAAGAATTGTTAAAGAAAAATAGTTTATACAAAAAGATAACGCTTAGTCCATCTCCGATGAAGAAGTCAAACAAAGCTAAGAAAGTCAGACAAACACTAAAAAAAACTATAGAGCAGGAAAACAGCGAGCCATCGCCAACATCCCTTATAAACCAATCGTCCAGAAATGTTACTAACAGTACTGATATTATGAAACAACAGGGACAAACTCTGTACCCGGTACCTTACAAAAAAAAACAAGTTATGTATACTGAGCGCAAATAATAAAAATAAAGTCTTGTCGATAGCTCAAGATTTACTAACTGACAAGTACGACATAATTATGTCATTATATAACTCCAAACGGAACATTGCAGCAACTACTTAGCGGAATTAAAACAAAATTATGTGACTATACCCTGAATGACTTTTGTATATTATTAATTGGAGAAGAGGACTTTAAAATTACTAGCAACTATTGCAGTACTATTGCATACGTTAGGGATATTCCATATGGGTAGACCATAATATCCTGCTTGCTAAACTTGAGGCTTATGGTATAAGAGGTAATGTCCTAAAATTGATAAAATCATATTTGTCAGACCGCCAACAAATAACCCAAATATCAAAATTTAATGTTAAAACTAAAAGGGAACAGGTTTTCTCCTCTGACAAGCGTTGCATCTCATATGGTGTTCCCCAGGGAAGTGTATTAGGTCCTCCTTGGTTCCTGCTATACATTAATGATTTGCCAAAAGCAACAAAAATATACTCAACTACCATACTGACTCTAGTGATTCATTGAATTCTATAATTACCTGGCTAAATGATAATAATTTAAAAATTAACCTTAGCAAAACTAACATTATGCATTTTAGACAACGAGAAAACTTTCGCAATACATCAAAATTTAATTTAGTATATAAATACAAGAAGTTGAAACAACCCGATTTTTGGGATTAATCATTGACAAGCAATTAAATTGGAAAACACACATAGTTGAACTTTGCAAAAAAATTAGTACTTCATCATATGCTCTTTATAAGTTGGCACCAACTGTCAACATAGATACTTTACTTGCAGCATATTACGGGCTTGCTGAATCAGTTTTAAGATACGGAATAATTTTTTGGGGCAATTCAACTGAGAAGGACACTGCTTTCAAAGCACAAAAGCGTTGTATACGTGCTATGTTTGGGTTACTAACTACTGACAGTTGCAAACCAATGTTTATACAGCACAAAATTCTAACACTTCCGTCACTATACATATTGGAGATATCGCTTTTTGTAAAAACCAATCCTCATTTGTTTCCCCCTTTGATCGATAATAGAAATAGACGTGAGAAGTACAGACTTTGGGTGCAATCTCTCTCTGCAAAAACAGCATTTTTGAGAAAAAGTGTAATATGCATGGCCCCATTAATATACAACAAACTACCTAATTATCTAAAGGTAATGAACATTAATTCATTCAAGAGAGAACTAAAAAAATTGCTAATTAGTAAGGGGTACTATGATATTACGGAGTTTTTAAATGACAAATTTTGATAATTTTATATGTGATAGTTTTATTCATTTTATTGTTTTAATTATTTTTGGATTGACTGTTATTATATAATTATTTGATTTAATTTTGACTATGTATAATTTAATTATTTAATAATAACATTTTGACATGCGTATCATATTGACGAATTTTAATGTATTTTGACATGAGAGATCATTAATTTATAATGTATTTTTGCATGATAAAATAGATTTGGTTTGGATTAGACTTTAATTAATGAAAACATATAAATATGCATATTGTACGCCCTATGGGTATGTTACAGCGATCTACATATTACGTTGATAAGAACTGCTTTAAACCTGTGACAAACAATAAATTATTTTGACTTTTGATTTTTGACGTCTCCCGCTCTGGGTGAAGCAGAAGGGAGTGTCAGACTCTTACTGACTAAAACCCATCCGTGTTCCTCCTACCCTTTGCGTTCCAGGGCCGCAGTAACTCTTTCGAACAAATTTCTCAACCCCGGCAGAACAAGCATAAACCTTCCAACAGAAACTGTGCTTTGTGCTTGCTAACATTTAAATAAAAGTATCTTGCGCCATATCTACGATAAATATACTTCTTGTCAAGCTCCTTTTAAATTATGTAGCAGGAAATAACCTTCGATGTGTCTTGTCGTCTGGGATGGAGACCATTTTCAAATCAATGGTAGGCGCCAGATAGATGTGCAATAACGGCCATTGACCCACATCCATATATTGACTTTCTTAATATCAAAAACAGAAATAATGACATAAAACTGTCTTGAATCAACTTCTATCGTGATCCTTTACTTTGTCTAGTAATTAAAAACGGTTTGTAATTGATTGTTCAGGTAAATATGAAGGGATATTAGGGATAAGGTCAATAGATCCTAGAGCCTCAAACTTGCTTTCTGAGTTATAAGATGTATGCGGGGCCCAAATAAACAGATAAGCTTGCGCTTAAAGTACACATACTCTATCCCACAAATTTTCTTACTCCGAAAATAAGGGGCTTTGGTAAGAAAGGGGCACTTATGATTTCCTGGTGTTAACGATTCATGTTTGTGTTATGTTTAACTACAGGTTTTTAGAGTTTCTTGAACTCTGTCTTTTCCATTCTAATGATCTGTGTATATTCATAAAATTTTAGTACCATGTTTCTTGATCTCTCTGCACGCATCACCGCCTTATTTACTTTGCCAATTGAGAGCGATTGCTTCTTCTAGTCCTGGTCACATGGTACTGGAATAAACACGAGTTTTAACTAATGTGCGAACAACCATGTCTAATACAAAGTTTTGTTTTACTTTTCAGGACCAGAGGAAAGAATCAAGTGGTATGTTTGGCTTTTATACTTCCGATTAATTATTTCTAACTTACTTAAAATAAAATGTTATTGGCAATGGCATTCTGTCTCTATAAAAAGGTTAAAATGCTGTTCAGTTTTTTTTATTAATCAGCAAATAAGTGACTTTAGAAGTATAAATTACTACGGACGCCACATAGCAAAATGACCCTTTAAAAATGTATGAAAAAAGAAACATACATATAGAATAATTTTATTTGATGATTGCTTTAATTTCAATGTTACTAAAATGCTTTTCAATCAAAATTACAGAAAATAAGACAAACTGTGTGCTGCCCCCATTACGAATACGATGGTGATACCGACCAGTGCGTGCCGATATGCTTGCCAGGATGCGTGAACGGCATCTGCTCCGACGTCAACACATGCACGT
The DNA here is from genome assembly GCA_950371165.1 of Lacanobia oleracea. Lineage (NCBI taxonomy): Eukaryota > Metazoa > Arthropoda > Insecta > Lepidoptera > Noctuidae > Lacanobia > Lacanobia oleracea. Next base: position 2,585,858 of record OX493387.1, read on the forward strand.
GCGCGCCCGGGCTCACACTCGTCGGTCACACGTGTGTGCCAGCCACATGCTCCAACTGCGAACATGGAAACTGCGTCGCGCTCAACGACTGCAAGTGCCATAAAGGCTACTTGAGAATCAATGACACTTGCAAACCGACTTGCACTGATATGTGCGTGAACGGACAATGTTACGAGCCTAATAAGTGCAAATGTAATGACGGCTTCAAAGAGGACCCCAATAATAAATTTAATTGTAACCCAATTTGTGAACCGGAATGTATTCATGGGACATGCATTGGCTACAACAAGTGCATTTGCAATGTTGGGTATGAAAAAACCGAAAACAATTCAGTTTGTAAGCCTTCTTGCGTTGAATGCGATTTCGGACAGTGTATCGAGCCAAACCAGTGCAACTGCTTTGAAGGCTACGAACGAACTGAGACGACCTGTAAGCCGAAATGTAGTTCTTGTAATAACGGTGACTGTGTTGCACCTAACAGTTGTACCTGCCATACAGGATATGAACGCATAGGCTCACTCTGTAAGCCAATATGTGATTCTTGTAGTAATGGTAATTGTGTCACGCCAAACAACTGTTCCTGTTTTGAACGATACGAACGCGTCAACAACACCTGTAAGCCAAAATGCAATTCTTGCAACAATGGTGACTGTATTGCTCCAAATAACTGCTCCTGCCATACTGGCTACGAACGCATCAACTCAATTTGCACACCCAAATGTAACTCGTGTAAAAATGGAGAGTGTATTGCACCAGACACCTGTTCCTGCCATAGTGGATATGAAAGCATTAACTCAACTTGCGAACCAAAGTGTAGTTCTTGCAAAAATGGTGATTGCGTAGCACCTAACACCTGTAAATGTCACAAGGGATATGTCTTACAAGGGGAAGACTGCACACCGACATGTTCATCACCCTGCACTAATGGACGCTGCTTGAGCCCCGATATATGCGTCTGTAATGATGGCTATAACTTGACAGAAACAGGCTGCCAACCTTACTGTTCCACAACTTGTATTAATGGGAACTGCTCTGCTCCTCATAACTGTACCTGTAACAATGGTTACAGAAAAGATGCGAACGACCATAGCAAGTGTTATAAGCCTTGTGAAACGGAATGTGTGAATGGCAATTGCAGCTTGCACGGCGAATGCATATGTTTTCCCGACTTCGAATATAATGACAGCACAAAGTCATGTACACCCGTTAAACCGTAAGTAAAAAACTCAACATATTTTACGATTCCACTGTAATAGTCTAGCGACTAATTTCCAGCGAAAAAATAAATAAACAAATTCTGTCTGTAAAAACAGGGTTTGTTTATTTAAAAAAAATACAACCAAGTAATGATCTTTCAGACATGCGGCAATTAATTTCAATCCACATAGATGGACGTAACAATGACATATTCTACGTGTTTGATTTCAGAATCGATTGTAACTTGTGCAATGGCGGATGTGTAGAAGAAGATGACCAGAAGGAGTGTCGGGAGTGGAGGTGTGCCAATAAAACACTTTGCACTTGGGGTGTGGACATCCCAGCTGAGGGGGAGATGTCTGGCGTCAAGTAAGATATGATCTTTATTAATTTACTGCAGCAAAGATTACTGGCGTTTAGTGAGAGCTCTTTGTATTAAACCATTTTATTTGCATTTTGCCTTCTGTTTTGAAACTTAACATTGGTCATTCCTTTTGTAGTTGTTATCATCATATTTTTATATGTGAGCAATTTTTTATGGCCCACTTTTTTGACGTAGAAAATTTTCTGTCCTTACCGAGGAATTTTACTATAATAATAATAAACATTTATTACAAGTACCAAGACTCTAAGTGTTAGTAACTTACAAACTATGTTAGTAATACATTAACAACACAAAATTGCGATATCACTGCTGTAAGGTGACAGGCCCAGCTGATACCCTGCAGCAGTGGTTCACAAACGCACAATCTAGCCTACTTGCTATCATAGACAGGATGCTGTTGGCGCTGCCCCGCACCCTTCTGACCAGGGATGCGCACAGTTTCCGCATCACAGTATAAAAAAAGTCAACGTGAGCTTCAGCAAACATCCCCGATGCACAACAGTATCGGGGCAACCCCATCAGCACCCTGAAAGCGTCATTGTACTGAACACGAAGGGCGCCGTATGATTTCTGAGTGCGCTTAACTTCCTTACAGGCACGCCTGAATCTGTGGGCAATCATGTTAGCTCTCACACACAGCGCGAATCTCATGATCCTGACACCACTTCAAACGAGACTTGAATATCCTTCTATCTTCACGCATCTCATCAAAAATACGTCCCGACTTAGGCATACCATTATCTAGCCAGCACAAGAATTTACGCCTAGCCTCCCTATGCACGCCGCTCACATGCAGGTTCCAGCCCACGACTGCTCCTTGCTTCTTAGTACTTGCCCCATATGTTACCGTCTCGGTGGCCGACTCGCACATTGCACTGACAATTTTACCATACATTACATCTTTTACATTAAAGTGGCGAGAGTCATTACAAGTCTGGCCGCCACACTCTCTAAAGTCATCCGGGAAGTCGATAAGTCGCAATTTTTCATGACACTTTACGCTATAAGCATGAATCTGTTCTTGACTTCTTTCTCCCCAAATCACCCTATTCACTTCAATGCTTACATTTGACTGTTGAATCTGAATAAAACTAAGGTCACATATAATCATCAAAGAAAAGTGGTCAGACCACTGCACGTCATCACGCCTTCGTGACTAAACAATGATTAAGCCACCTTTGCGATCCATGAACATCGCTGATAAAAGTGTGCGTATCCGAATTTATACCTAATAACTCAGTGTCAATGTATGTCCACTGCTGTTCAACACAAAACTTGAGAGTTCCGTATAAAATAGTTCCGATGGGTGCGAATTAAAATCACCTAAGACAACAACATTCTAAGTTACAACTGTCAATAATTACACTCACCGAGCCAAGGCAGTCCACGAACTCCGCCAGGTTAGAAACGTCATCGTTCGGCATATACACACTCACCACTAATATGGATTTCTTAGCTAGCGCAATCTTCACGGCACAATCGCGCGGATTATGACACTCAATTACCGTTACATTGCTGAATTCGCCATAGAATAGCCACACCACCATAGGGCCTCCCACGTATTAGCCTTAACGCTGAATCCATGAATGGTGTCTATGAATAATAATAATATAATATTCCACACAACTATCACACAACGCCATCTAGTCCCAAGCTAAGCAGAGCTTGTGTTATGGGTACTAGACAACTGATAAACATACTTATATATTTCTAAATACATACATATTATAGATATAATACACCCAGACACAGAACAAATGATCATATGCTCATCACACAAACATTTGTCCTGGGTGGGAATCGAACCCACAACCTCTGGCATAGCAGTCAGGGTCACTAACCACTAGACCAACAGGCCAGTCAAAATGATGAGAATGACTGCTCCTCAGTCAGCAACCAGGTTTCTTGAAGTGCAATTATGTCTGCGCTGCTGCACAAGTCTCGTACGTAATCCACCGAACGTTTCACGTTTTTACAATTAAATGTAACCAACTTGCTTCTTTTACTATCCGCCGTTTCTAGTACAACTAGCTAGCGCTGCTGACTTCGGCTTAAAGTGTACAAATTTCCGAAATATAACGCCCTGAGGTCACAACTTATCGTCAAGGAATATCTGTACTCTTGATTGTGCCACAAAGAATTTGTAGGCATAGTGTTCAGACTGTCTTCTGGCTTTGATTTTCTCTAAAGTAAAAGACACTTGCGTTTTCCTCATAATACTCGTATAATTAACTATATCAGCCTCTGTTGCGCTTTTGTGCACATTCGTTATAAAAATAGGAACATTCTTTTCCGCAGCTCGAAAGTTTTTTACAAAATCATTTGCAACTCCCATCATTCCCGTCACACGGTTTTTCTAATTATAACGTTTTTTCCTTCTAACTTCCGTCCATCCTTCATCTCCAACTTGATTTACATTTTTACTATTGATAGGTACATGTTTGCCCATTATCTTACCTGATGGTAAGCGATGATGCGGTCGAAAATGTAGCACGACTCCTTACCTGTACGCACTATGAATGCGTTCCCAAAACGTTACAACATGTAGCTGATGAAAGAATAAGTACCTACGTATATTTTCTCTGTCTGACGGACTTAAACAATTATTTTCTTTACAAACCATATCTACTTTATACCTTTGTGTGAATGTTGAAAAGATACTTCGACTAATTACATGTCAGCATCCACAAACGTTCTACCTGTAGGAGTATTGAGGTGTAATTTTTTTTTTAATTTTTAGAATGGCGAGTATGAACATGACGTTCATGATAATAGGCGGTGTCTGTCTGCTACTCCTCGTACTGGTGGTGGTCGTCATACAGAGGATCTGGCACAAGAGGCACGAGTATGGCAAGAGCAAGACTACCGATGGCAGTAAGTGTTAAAATACCTAACAGTTCCTAACTAAACGTATGTTATATTTTACGTCGCTATTCGATGTACAAAAGGCTTCTTCTTCTTATTTTGGTTTCCATTGATTGAAAATATATATTATTCGGACGAGTACTAGCAAACTGTACAGCTCCATCATTGACCTCGTTTAAATTCTGGAAAGTGTAGTTGGATGGCTGTGCACGAGAGGTACAAAAGAGGTGACGTATATCCTGTGAAGGGGTTCCAAACTGGCACTGCGTTTGAGATAGGTGGAAGACGCCATGGCCATTTAGCCAGATCATTTTTACAGCAGCCAGCATGGGTCTGCAATCTGTTGCGATTTCCAGATTGACCACTGCAGTTTTTGTCCAGTGGTAGATATTCTGCCAGGGAAGTATGGAATGGCAGGGTTTTTGAGTCTCCATAGTGAACATCTCGGTGTACCCTTGTTTCGTAGACAGAAATTTCATAGAATATCGTTTCGCAGAAAATGTTTCACATAATATTTGGTTGTTGTAATTTTATGTCAAAGACTATTTACTTGAATGAAACCTATTTCACAGAACCACAATTCAATGAATTTCATGATCACATTTTTTTATTTAACAAACTTATCAAACAGTACAATAATTTTTTAACGAATATTGTTTGTGCGGTGTTTTTTTTTTCACAGTATTTTATACTTCAGTGAAATGTAATTATAATTAAATATTATTGTTTTATAATATGTCCATGGCGTACTTTTAAGATGGCAGAATTTTATTCGGAATAATTTAACTACATATATTGCCATTTTTATTAAATAGCATTTAATAAAATAAAATATGATCTTGAAAAAAAACAACATGTGTGCTAAAACAATTTGTGACAGAAATGAATCGCTGTAAAACCGACCCCACGTAGTCTTGTCTGCCTTACCCTTAGAGTGTAATTTAAGCCCGCGTAGGCGCGGAGGGGCGAGGCAGCCCGCGAGCTGAGGAGCAGGTGTTATAACGCCCGCCACCGCGGCTGAGGCTAGGTGGTGAGCGTTATAACCATCTGTGACGATGAGTTTGCGTGGGATCGCTGGAGCCCCGCAGCGCCGGAGCCGTGACAGAAGCCTGCTGCATGTTGCATGCTTGCCTGCATACTATGTTGCTTGCTTGCATTCTGCCTACTCGTTTGTGTGCTGCATGCTTGCTTGCTTGCATGCTGCATGTTGCAAGAAGCATGCTTGCTGGGGCTGCGGAATCTGTTCGAAAGAGGTGCCGTAGCCTTGGAACGCAAAGGGCACCAGGAGGAACACGGATGGGTTTTAGTCAGTAAGAGTCTGACACTCCCTCTTGCTTCACCCAGAGCGGGAGGAGTCATTTGATGATTTCCCATACTCAAAAAAAAAAAAAAAATGCTTGCTGCATGTTGCATGCCGCATGCTTGCTGCATGTTGCATACCGCATGCTTGCTGCATTTATGTTGCATGCTCGCCTGCATACTGCATGCTTGCTTGCGTTCTGCATATTGCATGATCGCTTGCATATTGCATGGTCGCTTACATACTGCATGCTTGCTTGCTTGCATTATGCATGTTGCGTGCTCGTTTATGTGCTGTATGCTTGCTTACTTACATGCCACATGTCGTCTGCTTGTTGCATGCTAGCTGTATGCTTGTTGCATTAATGATTATGCTTGTTGGTATGCATTTTGTCACACGTTTAGAAACTGTCAGTTGATAAAATGTTTTTCTTGGTAACAAGTTTTATGTTAACTACTCATTATGCGGCTAAAGAATATTTGATTTGTAATTCTATGATATCATAAATACCGAAACAAAGTTTATTCGTAATCTATGATTTATATATATTTAGTCTGCGTATTGATTATTCTATGAAATGATAATACGAGAAAAATAAAATATGTGAAACGAAATTCTATGAAACTATATTCTATAAAACAACGTAGTTATAACCGTACCTCCACCTGACTTTGGTCGCGAAATAAGTAACCACATACACCACAAAGAAGACGAAACAGAAACGAGACGGCCCTCACTCCCTGCATGAGTATTGTTTAAGACGTACCTGCATATTTTATGAGTCGTAAAAGCTTCACGGGACATAAGACCTCCTCAGAGAACAGTGTGGCAGATGAAAGATGTTCGATTAATAATACTCATGCAGGGAGTGACGGCCGTCTCGTTTCTGTTTCGTCTTCTTTGTGGTGAATGTGGTTACTTATTTCGCGACCAAAGTCAGGTGGAGGTACGCCCGCTAGCTAGAGGGTTGGTTAGTACAACATTGTGTGAAAAGTAGGTTTTAGGCACCCGGTTACGATGCCTCAGATATAATAGTTCAGCGTGAGCGGCTGCAGAAAGGCACGACGCGACAATACTAATAGGAGGCCGGCGGAAATATTGTCGATAAGACATTCGCATCAGGAAGCGTATGTAAAACGTGCGTTGATACATTTAATCATATATTTTGAACTTATATGAGAATTGTAATACCTCTCACGGTTACTCTCACGACAGTAGAGCGTGGCGATGCATTGTTAATGAAACAACTTAGTTTGTATCAAATCTATTTATGAGCGGGCGTTTGGGTGACTAATGGAATATTGATGGCATCAACGTCTTATTTATTAAGTTAGATGTTTTGCCGCACTTTTCTGTCAAATGGAAAAGTGTGCTTTGGTAGTCTAGTGGAAAAATATGAATAATGGTTTACTTAATTTTTGGTCGTCTTTGAAAAACAATGTATTTGGTTGATACTGAAATAAGAAAATGATTGTAACGGGTCATTCCATTTCAATAGTTTTTAACTGACTAAGGAGGAGGTTCTATGTTCGGCTGTATGTGTTTTTTTTAATGTATTTTCACCGATTTCTCCGCCAATTACGAGGTTCTATTGTCACCAAGTCAGAATCTGATGATGGGATCCCATGAAAATCGAGGGAAATCCTCAAATTTTATAGACACACATAATGTTTTTCATATGTATAATTTCTAACGAAACTCAGATATTTTTGCCTGGTCGTCATTATCTCATGTTGCTGAGCTGATAATGGAAGGTATTTTTTCAGACTAGTCTCATTTCAATTTAGTGAAGATCTGATGAAGAACTTCGGAGAAAGGTAACGACACTCTTCAATAAAGGAAAGCAAGTGGATCGGTATTGCTGAAATCGCATGTCTGTTTTTTGTTTACTTCAGTTCTTAACATAACATCACGCCGGTACACTGTGAAGAGGTATGCAGGTACTACTAAAAAGTGAAAAATAAAAGAATTTTTTATAAAAAAATATAACCTACTTATTTTTATTTTTGACAATATTGCCACCAACGGGTTGCAAATAACAGTTCACAGATTCGAAACGTCTATTTGTTTAAATATTTAGGTATCATTGTTTTGAATTTAATTAATTTAAGTACCTATTTACAATTTTAGGAAAACTTACAGCTTTTCAATTTAAACCAATAATTTGAAATAGTGTAACAAATACCTAAGCGAACACACAGCAGGATCACTCAAACTAGAACACACAATCTCTCAACCCAAAAATTAGTTAAAAAGCGATAACCAAAAAACCAAAGAAACAATTAATTACTAAATGTTTTCTTAGCTTTTTCGATACAACTCGTATCAAATATAGCTCGACATCCTGACACACCATATCAAACGCACGTCAAGCTTACACTTAGATCATCATCTGCCTAGCCTTTTCCCAACTATATTGTGGTCGGCTTCCAGTGAAACCGGATTCAGCTGAATATCTGTGTTTTACGTGGAGCGGTTGCCTACCAGACCTCCACGACCCATTAACTGGGTAACACGGTACTTCTTGGTAAGACTGGAGTCAGATTTACTGGCTTCTGACTATCCGTAACGACTGCCAAAGATTTACAAAGGACAGCCGGGATCAACGTGCTTTTCCGAGGCACGGAGGAAACTCGGTATGTTAAGATGGTCACCCATCCATAGAACAACCTATGCAAGCGTTGCTTAACCTTAAAGATCGACCCGAGTGGCTGTTATTATTTAGCCACGAGCTCCTCCAATCTTTTACTTAGATTTGCTGTATTTCCAGGTTCACCGTTCGGCGGAAGCGTAGTCTACCACCACACTGCCGCCAACACGCTGATCTACCCGCGGACGAGTGGAGACTCCTTCGCGAACGGAGGCAGGGACGAGGAAGTCACGACCGACACTCTATTACGACGCGAAGCTCAAACATCTTAGACCGTACCTGCTTTAGTTAAGCCAAATGTTTAGGTTGTAAGGGAGATAAAGAAGTTATTACTGAATCTGATTTTTCTTTTAACATATAAAAAGAGTTTTTAGAGTCCCTACCTACCCTACCCCTACCCCTAACCCTATTACTAAGCCTCCACTGTCCGTCCGTCAGTCCGTCCGTCCATCCGTCCGTCCATCTGGTTGTCAGCGGCCTGTGTCTTAAGAACCGCAGTTGAAATGTTCACAGATTTTGTATTGTAAATACTAGAGAAAATTGCGGCCTACCGAAGATGGCCGGACGAGTTCGACTTCTACCGAAAAGACTGGCCCGAACTAGCACAGAACAGAATTGTGTGAAAAAAAGAAGAAGGAGACCTTTTCCCAGTAATGGGACTACTTAGGCTAGATAGATAAAGCGAGAGAAAGGAGTTCGTGGCTAGATAATAAAAGGCGCACACGGGTTGATCTCAAGGTTAAACGCTTGCCAAGGTTGATCTGGGGATGGGTGACAATCTTATCATACCGAGTTTCCTCCATGCCTCGGAAGGCTCGCTAAGCCGTTGGTCCCGACTGTCATTTGTAGATCTTTGGCAGTCGTTACGGATTGTCAGAAGCCAGTAAATCTGACTCCAGTCTTGACATGAAGTACCTTGTTACCCAGTTAATGGGTTGTGGAGGTCTGGTAAGAAGCTGCTTCCCGTATAATACTGGTATTCAGCTAAATCCGGTTGGACTGGAAGCCGACCCCAATATGGTTGGGAAAAGGCTAGGCAGATGATGATATAAAGAGAGACAGTGAGATCGAATGTCATTTATTTGGAATTAGGTTAAACAATACTTTGAATTAACACAATTTGCCTTTTGTTAACAAGCAATTATAACGATATAAAAAGTACTGGTTGCTAATGATCAGATTAAAATAATGGAGTTGCGAATGAAATTAAAAGGAAACTAAGAACAACATAATAATTACCAATGGTTCCCAATTAAAATAATAAGGCTTCTACTCTGTTTAGAAAGTGTTCTATGAAAATTCGCTCACTAGTTGTTACTAGTGAGCGAATTTTCATAGAACACTTTGTGACTTTTTGAACAATCACTTTATTTGTATTGTTGACTACAATTTGGGAAATTCATACTTCTACATTTCCTTTATAATCATTTTTAGTTTTAGCCTCATAGTCACTAAGTGAATCACTAAGTTTAGGACAGGTTTTGGTTTCAAAATGTGGCGTGGATGCAGAGGTCAACGGCAGGTTGGCACTGCAGCTGCAGCGTTTGTTAAGCTGGCTGCCGAGGTCTTCAGGTCACATGACCTAAAACTAGCTACCAAGGCCTCAGTTTACATGGCGGCTGTGCTGCCTAACATTTTATATTCTGCAGAAACCTGGACCGTGTACCGCCAGAACATCCGCATGCTGGGGGGCTACTCTCTACGCCCGAAGTCCGTAGTTTTGAACTTAGTTGCGGGCGTATTCTACTGCGTAGCACCTACGGACTTACGATTAGTTGCGAACACGAACTAAGAATGAATGACAACACGATTTCACAGTAACTATCAAATCGTGTTGTCATTAATTGTTAGTGGTTAGGCGATACGGAGTACTGGACCGATTTCACCTACGATGCCTTAGGAGAATTCTGAAGATCTTCACTTCACAAAGAAGGTTGGTTATGAAATCGGTCAGATCACATCATCACCATCATCAGTCCTAACTAAGTTTAGGAGTCTTCTCTTTTGTGCCATGCTTCCCTGGTATGCGCCCCTCTCTTCTCCCTGCATTTGTGTTGGTCATCCACTCATTTTTGCTGCTCAGCTGTTGTAGGTCCTCATTTTTAACCGACATCAAAAAGGAGGTTATTCATTTGACCCGTATGTATGTACTCAATACTCTCAGAATTGCACAGGTTTTGCAATCGTAAGTGTATGTATGTATGTTTATGTGAATGTTAGTCCGCGCATATATCGAAAACTTTAATTCGGATTGCAAAAACTCTTTTTATTTATTTATTAAAAAAATTAAAGTTATGAAGTCGATGTCATTTTTAAAAATTACTTTTAGGGTTCCGTACCAAAATGGTTAAAAGGAAACCCATCCGCGGTTGGAACGCGGATGGGTCTAACCGTTTTAGTCAGTAAGAGTCTGATAATCCCTTCCACTCTACCTAAAGCGGAATTTGATGATTTCCCATCCTAAAATAAAAGGCCATATAGAAAATTAAGGAAGAAATTACCTACCTAATTAAGGTTGGTACTAATGAGACTATTTTTTTGTACTAAATCGGAATCAAGTATTTAAAAATAACTTCACTTAACTACTTCGTTTTCTACTTAACAATAAGGAAAAAGAAAATCAGGCAAAAAAACAGGAAATTATGCTAAAATAACGGTCGTAGCGTAGAAAAATAGACGAAGTTTTTAAAATTAATTATTTATTTCAATTCTTATCTTTCAGGATGCGATTATTTTAGGGAAATATACCGGATATATACACGAGTATATACTTGGTATATTTCCTGCTATATGTACGAACATATAAGCAGTAATTCTTATTGACCGGAGAACCGCGAACTCGTGAACAATGTTGTCACCTAAAGGAACTAGTTTTGTTCTTTTAGAAATAGTAATTATCTCGTTTTTCGATTACTGTGTTTCTTTACAAATTGGGGAAAAAGGTGTTTGCGAGACGCAAGTGTATTCTGTAACGTAAGTATGCTCCTGTTAGTTTTTTTTTTAAGATTAATAGCTACAACCTGGGAGTCTTTAAGTCAAGAGTGAATAGGTTACTTCTAGGCGTGCTACGTCTTCGACCACATCATCGCTTACCATCAGGTGAGATAGTGGAAAAAAAATAACTCTTACGTCTTCAAAGTTAGACTGAACAAGCTTTTTCTGGGTAAGCTCGCTCCGTCGTGACTTTGTCTCTGTCACCTCTGACCTAGACTAGAGTCAAGAGCCAACCCATTTCAAATTTAAATTTAATGAGATGAATAAGATTAACAAGTTTAATAATCAAAATGCACATTTACAAAACTGGGGATGGTTAGTATAAAACATTTTCGGAGTTTTCGATCTGTTTATGAATTTTGCGTTACTAACTGAAATGATCAGGAAGGAAGGAAAATGTAGCCCAATTACATGTCCAGGCTATCTATCTTATCCATTCCAGGTTGTCTGGAAGAGATCGCGGAATGTGATAAGGTCGCCAATTGTATTTGTATATTTTAATTTAAAGTCTTCTTTATGTTTTTATATCTTGGTGTACAATAAGCATTTAAGGATGGGAAATCTTCAAATGACTCCTTCCGATCTGGGTGAAGCGTTGTGAAGAATCGTGTCAGACTCTTACTGACTAAAACCCATCCGTATTCCTCCTAATGTCCTTTGCGTTCCAAGGACGTGGTGACTCTTTTGAACAAATTCCGCAAATCCGCGGAACCCATGGGCCCCGTCTTCTATGCTGACAGCTCTTTGATACGCGCGTGAAACAGCACGCCGTCGACCCAGCCCGCCTGGTTCTAATCGGACGGCGAGCCACCCAATGCTCGCCATCTGCAGGCTCGCTTCTAACTTACCAACAACTGCAAAAATCTCTTTGTGTTTTCAGGAAAAAAGTACCATGGGATATTGATACTGTGCCTGTAAAATATTCATTCGTTTTCAATTACGGAACTCTTTATTGAGCAAAGTATAATGCGCACCTGGCCGGTTTTGGTACTTAGGTATTGACCATGGATTGTCCAGTTTGTTTTAAAAGTAAGAGCAGATCATAGACCAGACCAATTTAGGTCATGCAACTATTATATAATGAGATAAATTGTTTCATTGTTAATTTTTGTTCTCAGTACGGACGTTGATGACCGGAGACTAATTCTTCCGGATGTGGTATGTATTTCCTTTTTGCTGCTTGAATCTTCTTGAGATAACACCATATTACGAATTTCAGAACGATCTGATATGCTGCGAAAATTATGAGTACCTACGTGTCTACGTGTCACCGTTACTAAAATGCTTTTCAATCAAAATTACAGATAAGACGAATAAGAGAAACTGTGTGCTGCCCCCGATACGAATATGATGGTGATACTGACCAGTGCGTGCCGACATGCTTGCCGGGATGCGTGAACGGCATCTGCTCCGACGTCGACACATGCACGTGCGCGCCCGGATTCACACTCGTCGGTCACACGTGCGTGCCAGCCACATGCTCCAACTGCGAACATGGAAACTGCGTCGCGCTCAACGACTGCAAGTGCCATAAAGGCTACTTGAGAATCAATGACACTTGCAAACCGACTTGCACTAATATGTGCGTGAACGGACAATGTTACGAGCCTAATAAGTGCAAATGTAATGACGGCTTCAAAGAGGACCCCAATAATAAATTTAATTGTATCCCAATTTGTGAACCGGAATGTATTCATGGAACATGCATTGGCTACAACAAGTGCATTTGCAATGTTGGGTATGAAAAAACCGAAAACAATTCAGTTTGTAAGCCTACTTGCATCGGATGCGATTTCGGACAGTGTATCGAGCCAAACCAGTGCAACTGCTTTGAAGGGTACGAACTAACTGAGTCGATCTGCAAGCCGAAGTGTAGTTCTTGTAATAACGGTGACTGTGTTGCACCAAACAGCTGTACCTGCCATACAGGATATGAACGTATAGGCTCACTCTGTAAGCCAATATGTGATTCTTGTAGTAATGGTAATTGTGTCGCGCCAAACAACTGTTCCTGTTTCGAACGATACGAACGCGTCAACAACACCTGTAAGCCAAAATGCAGCTCTTGCAACAATGGTGACTGTATTGCACCTAACAAATGTTCCTGCCACAGTGGATATGAACGCATTAACTCAATTTGCAAACCTAAATGCAACTCGTGTAGCAATGGAGACTGTATTGCACCAGACACCTGTTCCTGCCATAGTGGATATGAACGCATTAACTCAACTTGCAAACCAAAGTGTAGTTCTTGCGGTGATGAAGAGTGTGTTGCGCCTGAGACGTGTCGGCCTGCCACTGATTCCTCTCTGTCGGAGGAAGGCAACACGCCCACATGCTCACCGCCCTGCACCAACGGGAACTGCCTGACCCCCGATCAGTGCTTCTGTAACAAAGGTTTTGACCTCGTTTGCTCCGTTGTTTGCCATCATGGGTACTGCTCGCAAGCAGGCAACTGCATTTGCAAACCTAAGAAGAAAGGAGCAATGTTTCGTTTTTAGTGTCGTTGTTTCACTTAATTATGTTTGTTTAACCTAACTTTCCTAAACGAGTATGTTTGTGTTTAAAATCTTATTTCTGGTAAGTTTTTTTCTCGTTTTACCTCTTACCACATAAAATTTTATGGAAACAAAAGATCTCTTTGTTGTGGGGTCGGGCTGCTGACATTGAATCCATATTTATTTTACAAAAGAGAGCTGTCAGAGCCCTTTATAATCTGCGACGCCGCGATTCTCTAAGGGAACTTTTTAAAAAGATTAATATTATGACAGTCCCTTGCCAATTCATTTATGAAAATATAATGTATGTACGGAAAAATCGCCATCTTTTTAGTAAAATTAGTGATAGACATAATTTTAATACTAGAAATAAAGATAAGTTAGATCAACCATTTTATAGATTAGCTAAGGTACACACATCTTTCATGGGGTACTGTGTTAAATGTTACAATAAAATACCTTGTGACATATTAGAACTAAATGAAAGAAAATTTAAAGCATAATTATATCAAAAGTTATTCATTCACGTTATTCATTCCGTCTCGTTCTGCGGGTCGCTGTGGTCGTGCACAAGTGTCTGCTTAGCATACCCAATAATACTTCATCGCGCCGCGCGCCGTAGTGCGAGTTTACAAAGTACCTACTTGTTACCGTTTCTAATCTACACAGAGTAATACGTGAGTCAGAGACCTCAACTTCAAGATGGATAAACTAAACAGTACCTATAACCAACATGATGGTAGTGATGATGAGGCGAAGCTTGGAGAAATGAGCATCGATAACTCTCTTATAGAACAAGAATCGCCTCCCCCCCAGATTACATATCGGAGAGGTACGTCTAATTCTGATGTTCAATCATTACGAGATGATTTTCAATCCTTCCAAGCATATATAATTGCCAGACTCGAAGCCTTGTTTACAAAACAAGAAGATAATATATGATCTCAAAATTCACAAAAGAACTTGATGACATCAAGTCTTCTATTAGCTTCATGAACATGCACTTTGAAGAACTAAAGCAGAAAACCGAAAATATAACAACGCGTGTCACAGTTCTTGAAAATCGGTCAGATACCTGTAATAAGGACTCATCCAAAATTGCAGCTTTGGAAGCAAAAATTGATGATATGGAGCAACATGCGCGCGTGTGTAACGCTGAAATTCATAATTTACCTGAGAAGCGTGGGGAGAATCTCACCAGTATTTTCCAGAATATTGCGAATGTAATTAATCATCCATTGAATAAACTAGATATTATATCCATTCATCGAGTACCAGCTGCCAGTAACAATGCACGGCCGAAAAATATCATTGTAAAATTTTCAAACCGCGTGTTGCGGGACGATTTCATCTCAGCTTTTCGTCTCAAAAAGGGCGTTACCTCGGAAGAATTGAGCATTACAGGATCTTCTCATAGAATTTACATAAATGAACACCTTACATTGAAAAACAAGCTTTTATTTCGTGAAGCGCGGGAGAAAGCAAAGCAGAACAATTATAGATTCGTGTGGGTCAAACATGGAACCATACTTACAAGAGCCAACGAAACGTCGCCTGTCATCGCCATACGTTCGGAACAAGATCTATCCAAAATTAAAATTTGCGCCTAACCTAATATCTCAACAACAATATTCTATTTCTGAGCTGAGTGTATTCGTTTTATGGCTTTGTAATAATAATATGATTGTTCTTGTTTTTGTTTGGTTCAGTCTCTGTGTTAAAAACTACTCTATGTGTTTACTTGCATACCGTTTAAGCGAAAATACTTTTTTGTCTACCCTCATGTGTAATTTATTATTTTTGTTTCTTACGATTGGACCGTTTACTTTGATAAAATATTGTAACTTAGTGTTAAATATAATTCCTTTTTACATTTTCAGTGAAAGTGTTGGTAATGTTACCAATGTAAATTCACGCGTTTCTTCTCAGTTTGATATCAGTTTTTATTCATCCATAGTAAGACTATATAAAATTTGCTGTTACGATGTCGAGTAAAATTACGATTTATTACCAAAATTGTTGGGGACTTAGAACAAAACTCAATGTGCTTTTCATGAATATCTTAGCCGAAAGTTATGACATAATTGTGCTGTCGGAAACGTGGTTAATACCTACAATTTCGGATAGTGAGATAATAGATTGTCGTTATGTGGTGTATCGCTGTGATCGGGACAGGACTGCAACGGGTAAACGTGACGGTGGCGGTGTGTTGGTGGCGGTACGCAAAGGTATTGTAGTAGAACGTTGCTTCTTTAAATTTTACTCGGACACTTATATTACTGATACGAATTTATTACCGTGTATTGAATATGTTTTTTTGAAGCTAAATGTACTGGGAAACCATTTTTCATTATGTGGTGCATACATACCGCCCAATCAGAAAGATGAGTTATATTTAAATTTCTTAAATGCTCTAGAACTTGAGTTACACTGTGACATCAATTTAGATACATTCTACATTGTTGGTGACTTTAACCTACCTCACATAAATTGGCAGACTTCTTCTACTTCTACCTGGACCCCAGATATCGATAGCATAATAAGTGACCGTCTAGCTACTTTTTTAAACTGTACTCTGAGCTCGCAACGTAATACCTTGAAGAACAATATGAATCGAATATTAGATTTATTTATTACCAACGATAATAACTGTGATTTTCAAACACCCCAGAATACATTAGTTCCCATAGACTTACTCCACCCACCATTTTACGTTTTTGTTTCATGTAATGTTCCAACTAAGTCTTTAAGGTCTAATTCAGCGCCTAAGTATTGCTATTTAGAAGGTAATTATAAACTAATTAATGAATGTATTCTAAACATTGACTGGTACAACATTTTGAAAGACCTGCCTGTCCAACTTGCAGTGAACATATTCTATGAAAAGATTTATGAGATAATTAAAAAGTACATACCGTTACGTCAGATAAAATCTAATGACTTTCCCGTTTGGTTTAATTCCTCTTTAAAACATATTTTTAAAGACAAAGAAAGAGCGTGGACTAAATGGAAGAAGTTTAACTCTAAAATGTACTACGAAGAATTTTCTATGTTTCGTGCCAGGTTTAAGTCTCTAAGTAAACAATGTTTTGATAAATACATAGAGTCTGTTGAGGATGGTATAAAGGACGATGTTAAAAAATTTTGGACATTTAAAAAACTTTTCATAAAAAATCCGGCATTCCATCTTCTATGTCATACAATGATCATGTATCTGATCAACCAGAACAAATTATGGAATTCTTTTCTCGCTTTTTTGGATCAGTATATGAACCCTGTGGGTTGGCAGTAGACCCTGAGTCTTCTCCTTTCAGTGACAGCTGTGATTTTATTTTGTCAGATATGAATATATCCAAAGACCTTATTATAAAAGAACTGAAAACTTTGGATATTACAAAAGGTCCAGGTCCTGATGGCCTAACACCATTTTTTCTAAAATGTACCGCTAATACAATTGCAATTCCACTTCATATTCTGTATAATAATAGCTTGCGTGAGGGTACACTTCCTGATATATGGAAGTTGGCCTATGTCACTCCTGTATTTAAAAGTGGTAGCAAGAATGACGTCACCAATTACCGCCCAATCTCACTTCTGTCCACTCTGTCGAAAGTCCTGGAACGTTTAGTACATAATTACATTTATCCCCATTTACACAAAATAATAATAGAGGAACAGCACGGATTTGTAAAACAGCGTTCAACAATTACCAACCTAGTTTTGTATGTCAACTTCTTATTTGAAAACATGGACAAGAGGGTACAAATAGACTCTATTTACACTGACTTTTCCAAGGCTTTCGATAGGGTGGATCATGAATTATTATTACAGAAACTTGCATTCAATGGTATCCGTGGCAACCTACTTCGATGGTTTACATCTTACATAAAAAATCGAACCCAGCGAATTATATTAAATGGTTTCGTATCTGACAACATTATAAACGTAACTTCTGGGGTAGCTCAGGGTTCAATCTTGGGACCTTTACTTTTTGTGCTATTTATTAATGACATAAAGAAATGTTTCAAACATACACACTTTTTATTATATGCTGATGACCTTAAAGTCTATCGAGAAATCACTTGCTTAGATGATTGTAGGAAACTTCAGGATGATTTGAATCGCTTATCTACCTACTGTTTAGATAACAAACTTCAATTAAGTACTCAAAAATGTAAAGTTATAACATTTACCAAAAAAATTAACACATTTAAATATTGCTATGTCTTACAATGCAACGAATTAGAAAAAAAAAACCGTTATTAAAGATTTGGGTGTACATCTAGATAGCAAACTCCATTTTGACGTTCATATTAACCATATTGTTAATAAAGCGTACCAGCTATACGGATTTGTGATGCGGACTTGTAAAGTTTTTAAGCGTCATGCGTCTTACCTTCTACTGTACAAGTCCTTAATTCGGTCACAGTTGGAGTATGCCACATGCATTTGGAACCCTCATTACTCTAAATACATAGAGCAAATCGAGTCAGTACAGCGAAAGTTCTTACGTACTACGAACTATCGGTGTTACCGCTCTAGGTCCTCTTACGACAATCTTTTACAAAAATTCTCTTTACCAAAATTAAAGCTGAGAAGAACGCTTTTAGACATAATGCTCTTATATAATATTGTACGCAACAAATTTAACTGTAATATGCTAGTAAACCAAATATATATCTGTATACCCTATCGTTCAACCTCAATACGATCCACTAGAAAACACTGTTTGTTTGCACCTAGGAATTGTAAAACAAATGCAGGCAAACGCGCCCCTTTGCGTAGAATAATGTATTCCTTTGATACTCATGTTCATAATATAGATATATTCACAAGTTCACGATCAAGTTTTAGGATCCAGATTAATAAATTGCTATTATCTCCTTAACTTCTTGCTCAAAAATATTGTAAAATAGACTAAAATTGTTATTGTAAAGGGTAATTTGTAGGTAAACATCCTTTATATATCAATTTGTGGACTACGTTGCTGGTTACACTGTAAGAATTTTTTTTTATAATGTTTTAAGCTAATAAGTAAGCCGTCAGTGTAATTGTTTGTGGTCCTAAATAAATTAAAAAAAAAAAAAAAAAAAAAAAAAAAAAGCACACTTTGTAAACAAGCTTATTACAAATTAGAAGATTACATTCAGGATAAGAATGCCTGGAAGCATGCTGGTCCTGCTCCATAGGACGGTCAATGTTGTGGACAAAATCAAACTGGTTGCTTTATGTATTAACTTTATAGATGTTCTGTCTCTTGTTGTGTCTGTATTTTTCTGTTAACTCACAAACTGTTAATTAGTCATTCCAATATTTGTAAATGTGTGAGTATCATGTACCTACTTATTTAGAAAATTGATAAGTCTACCTCTGCATACCCTAGGTGCATGGTCCTCACATATAAAAAAAAATAATTGTACACTTACCAAATATTGTAAAAGATTAATTGAAAAGAGTAACTATGGAGTTTCTTGTCCATTCTTCTCCATAAGAATCTACCTTTCCGAATGGACAGTAGAGTCACTTCAGAACTTTTATATATTTGAAATGTAAATGACGTTCAAAAGTGCCGTTTAATGGCCTAATTGGAATAAACGTTTTGACTTTGACTTTGACTCTTCGTCCTAATTTTAATATTTTATTGGATCCTACGTGTCTCGGCGACTGTCACACACTATACTTACTGTCTGTACCTACTCGTGTCTAGATAATTAGTATCTTAATAATAAATAACTTTCTACTGATCGCACCTTCATTGCTTAAGTCGTATATGTTAAGCCCATAAACTGTTGTACAGTTTGACTCACCCAATTACACGATATAACAAAAATAAAAGATTTAATTGTTATATATTTATTTGTCTGAAAAAATTAAAGTACGGGTGGAACTCAGTAAGTTCCTACGCTCAGTGATGTACACCACAAATTTTAAAGAAAAGTTCTTTATAATGGATACGAGGATAAAAGAAGACGTGAGTTCTAACTGTGTACCAAGTTCTCTCGAAGTTCTTTCAATGACAGCTTCTGTAATGCACAAAGTTCTGGGTGCTTACTCTTGAATATAATTCCGATAGATTGACATTGGTCAAACGTCAGTTGGTTGATTTAATCGTCAGGGATTGGCTGGACTCACTGAGTCTAGCCAATCCCTGACGTTTGACTGACGTTCCAATGTCGATCTATCGGAATTATATTCGAGAGTAAGCACCCTGGTCTGGCGTTTTGCTGAACTGAACCTATCTAGCGCAGCCAATATATTGTGGGATCACTATATTATTGTTTCGAATTAAGTCTTCTTTTATCATCATCTGCCTAACCTTTTCCAAACTATATTGGGGACGGCTTCCAGTCAAACCGGATTCAGCTGAATACCAGCATTTTAAGTGGAGCGACTGCCTACCAGACCTCTACAACCCATTAACTGGGTAACACGGTACTCCTTGGCAAGCCTGATGTCAAATTTTCTGACTTCTGACTATTCGAAACGATCAACTAATGACAGCTGGGAAAAACGGCTTAACGTGTTTTCCGAGGCCTGGGGGGAGGGCACAGTTAGGGGAGGCTTATGTCCAGCTGGGTCCAGGGGCGGCGGTCCTGGGGATGACCGTCGCCCCCCATTCATACGGACCCGAGGTGGCGGCGCGTGGTGTTCCCGTGCGCACCTCTTTGACGTCGCACCTCACTCCCCCCGCTGACCCGAGGTGACCCGCAGAGGCGGGCCGGCACCAGTCGGGGATCGCGGAAAGCCAATTAAGTTCTCGCGATCCCCGGCGTTGGTGAGAGATGGAGCACCGGGGTGGTTTTAGTCAGTAAGAGTCTGACAGACCCCTCCGCCCGCCGCAGGGCGGAGGACATCCATGAGGATTTCCCCCGTAAAAAAAAAAAGGCTTATGTCCAGCTATGGACGTCTTTCGCCTGATGTGATGATGATATAAAAATTATTTATTAGCAAATATTCAATAATAGAGTGACCTATAAATAATGGTTGAATATGCCTAAAATGTTTAAAACATGGAGGGACTATGGGTGTGTTTAGTGTCGAACAAGGACGCTGATATAAAAATACACGAGAGCGGTCTATAAAATAAACTTCACACCTTTTAACTAGCTGAAAAAATGTATTTTGCATGTGTGTGTGAACTAATCTATTTCAATGATTAGGAAATAGGAAGACATCCATCCTGCGCATAAAAGGACCGATCTGCTCAGTTGGTATCATTCGCGAGAATGGCGACTCTACTGCCATTATTTTTAATTGTTTTTATACAATTGTAGAGTGTGAATCATGTGAAAAGTGAAATTTGCACCAAAACCGAATGGTAAGTGATTGGAAAAGTTCTAACTTTTTCCTATACTTGTAGTATAAGACGCTATTAATTGCCGAATTTCATAGTTCTCGGTCAACGGGCAATACCCTATATGTATATTTTGATTCCCTTGAGAGTGTCGAAATATACGTTTTACATGCGGCATAAACGGCCGCATCTTTTTTTTACGTTAACTACCTCTACGGGTTCCCGAGATAGAGGGTGTTGACAAACAGACGGACGGACAGCAAAGTAATCTTACAAGGGTTCCGTTTTTTACTTTTGAGGTACAGAACCCTAAAAACAAAAGTTTAGAATTTGGAACAAACTTATTTCTTATCCAAATTCTTTATTAAGTGCTAGTTCTATCTGGCTATTAAAACCTCTTTAGAACTAAATTCGTGCTAATAATGTTGATAAATCAAAATTGCCCGTTTTTTTTGCAAAACAGTTTATATTAGTCAAGCACGTCTTGACATTGGATTTAGTTTAAACTTAGTAAACTTATTTCACATTAATATTATTATTTCCGTAGGAGGTATAAGACTTTCCTGGAAACTAAGTGGCGTGTAAATTGGACCAGAGAGAGGACTGATCCAAACTGCAAGATGAATTGCGAGATGCGCAGTATACCGAAATCTCAGGTTGTGAGATATACTGTTAGGGTGAGTTAAACTCATCAAAAGTTTTACTAATGCAAACTAATATTATAATCTAGCTTTTTCCAGCGGCTTCTCTGCGTGAATGTCTGAAATTATTCCAAGAAAACATACTTCCCGAAAAAGCGCTTATTACACTTCACTGAATTTAGTCGTCTAAATTCAGAAGCAACTTGCACAATTGGCAAGCGTTGCTTAGCCTTGAAGATCGATCTGTGCGGCTGTTATTCTTTAGCCACGAGCTTCTCAGGTTACCCTTTGGGTACGGAACATTAAAAATTGGCCTTTGCCTAGCCCTGGCCGTTGCCTCAATTCAAATAGAAAAAGAAGAAGAAATAGGAATAAAGTATATAATTAATAATAAATAAGATGGATGAAGGAATATTTATTACAGCGCGGATAGTTAGCAAACATGGAAATTATGAGTGTTTAGAACCAGTGGACTTCAGAAATGGGAACACAAAACAAATCTTAGATACGTCCTCCACGTACAAAGAGCCAATGGTGACTGGAGTCAGTAACTACCTCAGTGTATTTCTTTTTTACCCATAGGTTGACTGGTAGAGAATGCCTTGTTGCATTAAGTTCGCCTATGTACCACTATTGTACATGAAGTTTAAATAAATAAATGCGATGACATCTTCCTAAATGCATTTCTAATTAGGCTTCTAAATGATTAAGTCAGACAGAAACCATCTTTGCTTCTGAATTTAGGATGCTAGTTTGCTGAATGCGATTATATTTGACTAAATTCAGTAACGACTGAGTTAACACGACTAAATTCAGTGAAGTGTAATAAGCGCTTATAATCTAAATCTTTGCCAAAGAGTTACGAACATTTTCCTATGAGAGCGTTCCCGTCATCTACTTTCAATCAAGTAATATAATCCATGGAAAATTTCAGAGACTAATTATCCCGACGGTCAAACGGTGTTGCCCAGGCTATATGTCTGATGGCAATTCTGCAGAGTAAGTATATACTCGGTATTTATTGTGTTTATGGCTAAAGCAAGGTCTTACCGAAGTCAGTTCGCTGATCTGACCATGTTTCCTACCTACCGACACCTCTCCGTGGCTCGGAAAACAACACAGACTGATTAAAAACAGCTGCACTGATCGATATTCTAGGTTAAACATCGCTTGCCGAGGACAGTTTATAGTGACCATTTTATATGGTCTCGGAAACCATACTACATATCCCGGCTGTCATTTGTAGATCTTTTTGTTTCTGGTAGTCAGAAGACAGAAAAACTAACACTAGTCTTGCCAAGGGATACGTTTTACGCCAATAACTGGGCTTCGAATGACAGATAGGTAACCGTTCTCTGTATCCTATAGTAGATTAAAAGGCGAAGCTAACTTAGCTTGGAAATGACTAGATAGGCTGCGGGCAAAAACACTCTTCGTTTGCCAGGCCGGGTGTTAAAGAAGTGGTTAGAAGAAAAGCCACTTTCTTCAGCTTCCAAATTCAGTAATGATTTAACCATGTTGAAAGATGGTGGGAGACCTTCGTCGAGCACTACATATA
The DNA here is from genome assembly GCA_950371165.1 of Lacanobia oleracea. Classification (NCBI taxonomy): domain Eukaryota; kingdom Metazoa; phylum Arthropoda; class Insecta; order Lepidoptera; family Noctuidae; genus Lacanobia; species Lacanobia oleracea. Next base: position 2,609,240 of record OX493387.1, read on the forward strand.
AAAATATTGACATTAAAAATATTTCAGTTTCGTGTAAAACATTGATCTAACGACACTCGCGTCATTTTTCGGAATGTTTGTTGTGAGTGTGATTTGTCATTATTACCTGAGCTCTAGAAAACATCAATATTTTGTTTAAAATCTTTCCCTTTCTCTGAAAAAGTTGCCTAACAAATCAGACTAAAATGAATTTAAGTACTATTTGTGCGCGGTCCCTTAAAATAACAAATGATAACGAGTTGCAAAAATGCATTTCTATGTACGTAGGCTAAGTTAAATTAATTTGTAAGACAAAAAATACAATACTGGGTGATCACCAGTATTGTATTTATACTTGTACTAATTGTCAACCTACCTATAACTTTTAAAACCTTTTCATACTTATAATGTTTTTGACACTAAGTGAGAATAAGGTTTTCCTGAAAAATTATATGACGATTTGTCATGAATCGTTATCAAAATAAAAACTTACCTAATTTAAATTATATGCATTTTCCAGACTTAGCTGTAAGCCGATGTGCTTCAAACATTGTACAGATGGCTTCTGTTTTGCTCTAGAGAAATGTGCATGTTACAAAGGTTTTGTACTCGATCCGAACGATAAAAACAACTGCCTGGTCGTTGGTTCTAAACCATGCGTCGAAGAAACTGGAAGGTCACCAGATACATGTCACTGTGAAAAAGGTTACCGATATGAAAATGGAGTATGTCAACCAGTCTGTGGTGAACCCTGCATCGATGGGACGTGCATGGCTCCAGACTACTGTCAATGCTTACCAGGATACACAAAAAGTGTAGAGAAAATTTGCATGCCTTACTGCTCCAGCTGTTCTCAAGGAAGTTGCATTGCTCCTGAAACTTGTATCTGTAACCCAGGATGGCATAATTGATGGCGCACACCATCCACTGTGGGGGATGGAGACGCAAAACGCAAGGGGTAAGCCATTAGTTGATTGTCTGTTCACAACTAACCTATCCCTACTAAACACGGGTTCGGAACCAACCTTCGTAACCAGACGCAGTCGTACAATCATAGACCCTGACTCTGGCTACGGAGGGAGCAGCGAAACTAATTTCTGGGTGGCAAGTCTCGAATGAGGCTTCCAGGCTTGCTTAGACCACAAGTGGATCCACTTCGACATCCAGGTCTGTATACCACCCAAACAACCTAGGCGTAATCCTCGCAACACGGATATATCGGTGTACACACGCAATCTTACCTCAAGGCTTGTACCATCATGCGATTCGGAGTTGCTTGCGGACACGGCGCAGATCGATGCGCAAGTAACAGCTAACAGCTACCGAATCGCCTGCCCAGAAACGATTTCGCGCGACACACCCGGTAAACAACCCTGGTGGGGTGCAGACCTAGAGCGCAAACGCGGTAAGGTAAGAAAGGCTCTTAACAGAGCTATGAGCACATGTAGTGATGAGGACTGGGACGCTTATTACGCGGCCAAATCCAGCTACAAGAAATGCATCAGATTCAGAAGAACTACAGGGTAGCGCAAATTCTGTGGTAACATTGAATCATGCCAACAAGCAAACAGGGTAAGGAAAATACTGGCGCAACAGAACACACCTGAGATCGCCACACTCCGGAAACCCGATAACACGTTGACCGCGACATCTGAAGAAGCGCAACGTCTCTTAGTAGAAACTCACTTCCCAGGCAGCGTATTCGCGCAGGTAAATGAATGGCTTGACGTTATCCAAACACCATTAGAAGATGACTGGCTTTATGCAGAAAAGATGATTACGCTGGAAAAAATTCAGTGGGCCATCAAAAGCTTCCAACCTTTCAAGGTACCAGGTCCCGACGGTGTGTTTCCTGCCTTACTACAGTGGGGAGGTACCACTGTTGCAACAAAACTGGTGCTCTTAATGCGAGCGTGCCTGGCCTTTAGATACGTTCCTAAATGATGGAGGGAAGTGAAAGTCATATTCATTCCGAAGCCAGGTAAAAGTGACTACACAAACGCTAAATCCTATCGACTTATTAGTGTGACCTCGTTTTCACTGAAGACAATGGAAAGACTGTGTGAAAAGGAACTACGAGATGGCGTTTTAAAAACAATACCACTGCATGGTAACCAAAACGCATATAGCTCCGGTAAGTCGATAGAGTGCGCTCTTCATCTGGTGGTGAACCAGATTGAGGAAGCGATTCACCAGAAAGGGTCCTGTCTGGGCACATTCATAGACATCGAAGGAGCCTTCGACAAGATAAACTTTTCCAGCATTAGTGCCGCTCTCTCCAAACACGGTGTGGAACAGGTACAGTCTGTGACCAACATTATCTGACCCACTTGACTATTATACGCTAATAGTCAAGTGGGTTAGCTAATGTTGGTCACATATTGTACTAACTGGCTGGATAACTAATATGTTAAGCAAACGAGTGGTTCGCCTTGAGGAAGAGCAGCAGTTGGCTCTGATAGCCAGAGGCTGCCCGCAGTGAGGTGTGCTCTCCCCTCTTCTGTAGAATCTGGTAATTAATGACCTGATCACCAAACTCAACGCACATCGCATACTACACAATAGGTTATGCTGACGACCTCGCAATCCTAGTGTCAGGGAAAGTGAATGGAACGATGTGCAACCTCACTCAACAAGCACTACGCATCGTGGAAAGATGTTGCGACGAATATGATCGGTCGGTAAACCTCACGAAAACTGAATTAGTCATGTTCACTCAAAAACGAGCACTAGGCCACTACCGGCTACCTATGCTCTTCAACACAGAGCTCCAGCTGTCTAACGAGGTAAAGTATCTAGGCGTCATCCTAGACAGTAAGTTAAGCTGGAGTAATCACCTAGACTACAAACTAATCAGGGCCTGCATTACCTTCTGGCAATGCAGGAAAATGATAGGGAAGAAGTGGGGCCTATCTCCCAAAATAATACTATGGCTGTACAGCGCAGTAATTCGGCCCATGTTAACCTACGGGGCCGTGGTGTGGTGGCCACGCACAAAGCTACTCGTAGCTACAGCCGTAAACAAGTTTATAACATATGCAAAGGCTGGCCTGCATGGCAACGACGGGCTGCATGAGGACTACTCCAACTGCAGCGCTGGAAGCCATGCTGGGACTCCCTCCGCTACACTTGTTGATACAACAGGAAGCGACGATAGCAGCAGTACGCCTTAAAACATTAGGTCTCTGGAGTAAGAGAGATACACGACACACCGCTCTGCTCGAGGAGCTCAACAATGAACTCCCCATAACAAAAGCAATCAATGACCGGGTACCCAAGCAATTTATCTTCGATAAAAAATACAAAATCCGATTGCATGAGGATCATTGGTGCGAGGGGCTCTGCCCCGCCGAGCTGCGGATCTTCACCGATGTATCAAAAACAGGTACAGGTACTGGTGCGGGAATCTTCTCAGAGGATCTCAATATCCACATAGCCACACCATTGGGGGTCCACAACACAGTGTTCCAGGCTGAATGCATGGGCATTTCTCTGGCGGCATCAGCCAACCTAACCAGGGAAGTTAAGGACCACTCAACACGCATACTCTCGGACAGCATGGCCGTCCTGCAAGCTCTGAACAGCCACACAGTGAACTCTGGGTTGATTCTCGAGTGTCACCAACGTCTCACCCAGGTTGGTAGACACAACAAAGTAACCATTCAATGGATCAAGAGACACAGTGAATCTCGAGGCAACGACGCTGCGGATGAACTCGCCCGAAGGGGGTCGAGTTTGTCAGCGATGGGACCTGAACCCATCGTGCCGCTGCCTTTCGGGTACTTACGCAATCTGGTAAGGAAACGCACCGGCGATAAACATCACAAGCTATGGGTTGACCATAGTGAGTGTAGGCAGGCCAAAGAGGCACTTCCCTCTATAGATGGCCGATTCACAAAACAAGCCCTAAGACTGACTAAACAACAGTTGCGTTCAGTCACAGCCGTAACAACTGGCCACGGGTCTTTTAATAAACACCTCTATGCTATAGGAGTCACTGACAGCCCGCTATGCAGAGCCTGCATGGAGGACAATGAGACAGCAGCACACTTGCTTCTAAGCTGCCCGGTAGTCGCGGATTACAGGGCAAAGTACTTCGGATACCCAGGTACCCTCTGCAAGATAGTTGGTAACACCAAGGCGTTGCTGGCCTTCCTTGGGGAGCTGGGGTGGATCGAATGACGCATTTGTCCCACCTGCACGCAAAATACGCGCTTAGTCGTGAAGTTGCGAAAACCAGCCCGATTTACATACATACATACATACATAACCCGGGATGGCAAATGACTCAAATACAAGGAACCACAAATAGTTCTTGCCAACCAATTTGAAGCATCAATGGCACTTGTGTTGCCCCAGAGATTTGCCAATGCTTACCGGGACATAAAAAATCTGGGATTAATTCATGCGAACCTCACTGCTCCAGTGGATGTCAATATGGAAGTTGCGTTAGTCCTGAAATTTGTATTTGTGATTCAGGGTGGCGAATGACTTATATAAATGGCACCACAAATAGCTCTTGCCAACCAATTTGTACCGAACCCTGCACCAACGGAACATGTGTCGCTCCAGACACTTGCGAATGTTTATCGGGATACAAAAAATCTGGGAAGAATACTTGCGCACCTCACTGTTCCACTTGTTCTCAAGGAACTTGTATTAAACCCGAGACTTGTGTCTGGAACTCTGGGTGGAAGGTAACCCAAATAAATGGGTCCATGATATATTCTTGTGAACCAATATGTAGTGAACCATGTGTGAATGACACATGTGTGAATGACACATGTGTGAATGACACATGTGTGAATGACACATGTGTGAATGACACATGTGTTGCCCCAGAAACTTACAAATATCTTGAAAGCGTCACTAAAAACAGGGTGAGTATTAGCAAACCTCATTGCTCAAGTGGATGCCCTTATGGAAGATGTGTGGGACCTGATAATTGTTTCTGTAACCCAGGATGGCGAATGGTGAACACAGAATGTGAACCAATTTGCACGAACCCTTGTATAAACGCAACGTGCGTGGCTCCAGAAACATGTCAGTGCGCAAAGGGACACATTATGTCAAATTAGTTCACCTTCAAGCCCCTCTGCTCCTGTGGTTGTTATCATGGTAGATGTGTGGCACCTGAGACATGTGTCAGTGATAAAGGATGGGAAATGACAAAAGTTAATGGAACCGAGAAATTTCCTTGCCAGCCAATTTGTATCATACCCTGCATCAACAGAACATGTTTTGCCCCAGAAACCTGTAAAAATCTTATCATTGGTCCCGAATCAGTACCAAACATTGCTTGTATGGGACCTGATTATTGTTTCTGTAATCCAGGTTGGCGAATGGTGAACACAGAATGTGAACCAATTTGCGGGAGACCTTGTTTAAATGCAACGTATGTGGCTCCATGATTCTGCCAGTGCACAAAAGGATACGTAAAGTGAAATAGGTTCACCTGCAAGTCGCACTACTCCGGTGGTTGTCGTCATGGAAGATGTGTGGCACCTGAGACATGTGCCTGTGATAAAGGATGGGAAATGAAAATAATAAATGAAACCGAGAAATTTTCTTGCCAGCCAGTTTGTACCATACCCTGCATCGACGGTATATGTGTTGCCCCTGAAATGTGCATTGACATTACAAAAGAGGCCAATATTATGAATAATGTCACGGGCCTGAACATTGCTGCGGCAGATGTGGTTAATATTGATAATAACGTGACTGGAGTGGACCTAGTGGAACACTGGTAAGCAGCGCTTGCAATTTCTTCGTTCCTACTTACTCCATTTTTAACTCGGTTGTGTTGTCTATGTCGAATAAATCTTTTCTATTCTATTCTAGCATCTTCAACTTGCAAATCTAACGAATCTATACTAACTTTAAAGGATGTGTTATTTGTCTACAAGATGATATGATTGAATTGAATCTTTCTTTCCAAAGTTCCATTAAATTAATAAGAACTTAGTAAATTGGCAAAAATCGACAAATATGTGTGATTTTATTGGTTACTTATCATAAGTTCGAAAAACATTTGACCGAATTTCATTTCACCTAAAACTTTTCAACTATTATCGTTTCGTTTTTTTACTTTTCGCCACTACGACGTTTCATTTGGTCGAAAAACTTTTTACCGAAGTTACACTTAGCCGAAATAACATTTGTTCGAAGTATTATGTATCCGAACATTCATTATACCATTATACCACTGTTTTAATTTAAGTGATGTAATGGTGATGTGGTAGTGGTGGTGATGGTTAACAAAAGTAGTTTAAAGTGGTCCCAGTAAGAAGCATGCAAAGAAGGATGCTTGCTTCAAGCATGCAGCATGCAAGCAGGCATGAAGCGTTCAAGCAGGCATGCAGCATGCAAGCAGGCATGTGACAGCATGCAGCGTGCAAACAAGCATGCAACATGCAAGCAGGCATGCAACATGCAGCAAGCATTGTTTCTGTCACGGCTCCGGCGCTGCGGGGTTTGGCGGCCCCACGCGAGTTTATCGTCGCTTATCGTGGCCGGCTTAGCCGGCCAGCCTCAGCCGCAGCAGCGGCCCTTCAAACCATCTGCTCCACAGCCCGCGGGCCGCCCCACCGCTCCGCGCCTGAACGTGTTTAAATAATTACATTCTAGGGGTAGGGCAGACAAGACTGCGTGAAGTCGGTTTTGCAGCGATTCGTTTCTGTCACTAAATTTTGTAGCAGAACATATTAACTTTTAATTACACTATTATAATTTAAAAATTAAAATGCTACCCAGTAACGGGCTATATATTTGTGATAAATATTCTGTAAAGTGTAGTTTCGGTGTGGTAAAAATATGGCAAATATATCATTTGGCAAATGAAAAAGTTCAAAAGAGGCTTCGGTCAATAGCAAAAAGTTATATTGTAAATCGGCGAAATGTGGTTCGGTAAAATAATACCTACGACACATGATACTTCCATGATCTTAAAGATATGTCAAATAATGCATATAGCAAATAAGACGTCGGTAAAATGAAATTCGATAAAAAAAATTCGGAAAAGCGATCGGTTCCCGATTTTATTTTTTAAGTGCTTGATGTAGTTGCTGCTATCTGTGTATCTTTCATCAATTATATCCTCATTTTGACACCGCTGTGTACGGGAACCCCTTCGGTATCCGTAGGCGCTTATTGTGGTGGTCGGAGCTTAAAAACTCTAAATTAGTCTTGATATAATGTGCACTGTATATTTTTCTGAGTAATTAAATAATTACACCTTTTATTCTGAGTTTTCATTCATTTTCGTAGAACTGGCAAATAAATATACGCGCAAATAGCTCAATTAACGTCGATCAGAGCGAATAATTCGTTTAGTTTTGAAAATTGGTACAGTTGTTCTTTGAGGTGTCCAGATGAACATACTGAAACTTTTTCAGTTATCTGCTTGTATCTCCAAAAGTTTTAAAAATATCTCCTTGCTCACTACTACATTAATTATCTACATTAAATTTCAAACTCGTATTCACTCTGATTTCCTTAATTTTCCTGAAAGAAAAGAAAAAAATAAAAAATGATTATTTGGGACTCGCATAAGACACATAAAATAAAGTAAAACAAACCGTTATAAAAATATGTTTACCTACACAAATTCCTCACTATATGAAGTAATTTTTTAAACAAACTTGCACAAACATTTAATAATTGAATTAAAAAACGCATCTACAGTTTATTTCTGACTTGTACTTAACACATTTCAGTAAATACCTCACCTCACAATAATAATTGTAACCATGAAAACTTTCTTATCTTTCTTTTGGTAGTTAGTTGTGGTAGATTTACTACTGCAGAAATCATGTTGTTGTGAGCTGTGTTGTAATGTGCGGTTCGAATAGATACAAGCATCTCAAATACTTTTGAGAAGACTGAAAGAAGCGACATATTTATTTGTTTCACCAACAATTGAATACACATATACAAGGACAAGAGATACATCACACAAACTTATAGACTAGTGTACTAATTCCTTACATGTAAGCACAACATGCATTACATTATTGTTGATAGATGCCAACTTAAAACTCGATGAGTTCAGAGTTACTCACCAAGCAAAATAATAGTTATTAGTCATAATTATTATGACTAATAACTATTATTTTGTTTGGTGAGTAACTTCCTTTTTAAATACAGGAACAATATTTGCAATTTCCCAATTCATGGGGAAGACTAAGGTAATAAAGTCAAGCTTAGTGGTAAAACTAAGTTAGTTGTACACCTCTTTACAAACAACTGCGGAAAACCGTCGGAGCCTGGATCCTTACAAACGTTAAATTGTTTAATGCATTTAGTTTATCTTTCTTTGTGAACTTAATTTTACATAGTGGGAGTACATTTATGGTTTGTTTCTATTCAAGTTTTAGTGTTTTTTTATCTATTATATATTAGGTATGGAAAATGTAGATAGTGTTTTATGTAATCAATTGTGGTATCCAACAAGGTCACTGATAAATGCCAATGAAAAATAGTGGCCAAGAGAATTTCGGGCTCGCACGACTAAGGTTCCGTTATTGAGTATTATTTCGCACCAAATAATTATATTAAGCAGAATTAAAGTAGAAGCTGTGTGGGAGGAGCTCGTGGCTAAGTTATAACAGCCGCACCGGTCGATCTTCAAGGTTAAGCAACGCTTGCAAGGTTGGTCTGTGGATGGGTGACCATCTTAACATACCGAGTTTCCTCCGTGCCTCGCAAAGCACGTTAAGCCGTTGGTTCCGGCTGTCATTTGTAGATCTTTGGCAGTCGTTACGGATTGCCAGAAGCCAGTAAATCTGACACCAGTCTTGCCAAGAAGTACCGGGTTACCCATTTAATGGGTTGTGGAGGTCTGGTAGGCAGTCGCTCCACGTATTTAGCATTTAGCTGAATCCGGTTTGACTGGGAGCCGACCCTAATATAGTTGGAAAAAAGGCTTGGCAGATGATGATGTGTAAGTTGAAGGAAAAGTAACCACTGCTCTACCAAAGAAAAGGTCAGTCGGATTGTAAAACAAACTATACGTCTTTGTAGTTGATTTAATATTCTGCCATGAGATAATACTCGTGGCCCTTGTTTGCTTTAGTTCTGTATCTCTAGGGGTTCAGGTGGGCCAATTTAGGAGTTACTATTTTAGATCTACGCAATACACAGGGTTTTGAAATACAACTTTCAAACTTAAATATTTTTGGAAAATGTCAAGCTTAAAAAAAGGTTGGCTCATAAGGCTGGTTCATAAGCTTAAAAAAAAAAACATATTATTTAATAAGGAATTATATTGAGCGAGTGTTGAGAAGAAAAGCTAATCATTAGAGAAACTTTAACCCGTCAGGCACCGAGCACGCAACACAATAGAAGGACAAGACCGAGGCTCCAATTTTACTATTTTGGCGGACTATTTTTTAAAAATGAAATTAAAGTTTTTTTATTTTTTACTGTCGAAAGGCACGCGTTTGACCACTATCTCACCTGATGGTAAGTGATGATGTGGTCGAAGATGGAGCACGCTTGCCTAGAATAACCCATTCACTCTGACATAAAGACTCCCAGGTTGTAGCTATCAGGAAACAAAGACTCCGGCAGGGAATTCCACTCCTTAGCTGTACGCATTATGAATGTGTTCCCAAAACGTTTTATGCGTGTGGGTGAGATGTCCACCATATACCGGTGGTGCATCGCGTTCGTCTTGTGGTCCGATGATGGAAAAATTAATTCTTGGCAGAATTAATTTATGCAGTTTTAATGCTATAGGAACAGTAATTACTTACTCTGTAGAATTGCCATCCTGTATGTAACCCGGACAGCAAGTGCGAATCTGTGTGCTTACGTATCTCTGAAATAAATGGTAAAATAAACGCTTAATAATAATTGATGCCAGAATACAGGGAAGGTTTAAAACAAAAAAAACTTTTTTACAAAAAATAACTTTAATTTCGGAAGTCGGTGTTTTTGGTTATTTTGTTTTTGAACACCGACTTCCAAATAGAATAGAATAGAATACTCTTTATTATGTACACCATATAACGACAGTACTGCAGGTAGTCTTAGGTGTACGAAATTAAAGTTATTTTTACTTTGTAGTGTTGCTTCTAGGCAAGCGTGCTACGTCTTCGACCACATCATCGCTTACCATCAGGTGAGATGGTGGTCAAGCGCGTGCCTATCAATAGTAAAAAAAAAAAAGTGTTTTGTTTTTGGAAGTCGGTTTTAATTTTTTGTAAAAAAGTTTTCAGTATAAGTGGTACGCATACCACTAACAAATGAAAAATAAATAAACTTTTTTCAGGTGCCACTAAAAAGTGAAACCACAAGCACAGCGTGCTGGCGTGATGTTATGTTATGAACTGGTGTAAACAATCAACAGACATGCGATTTCAGAAATCCCGATCCATTTGCTATCATTTATTGAAGAGTTCCGTTGCCAACCGCCGAAATTCTTCATCAGATCTTCACCAAATTTAAATGGGAACAGTCCGAGAAAAAACTCTTCCAAACAAAAAAAAGAATCATCCAAATCGGTTAATAATTGGTGAAAATATCGCTGAACAAACATTTTTCATGGGATCCCATCATCAGATCCTGACTTATACCTTCCATCATCAGCTCAGCAACATGAGATGATGATGACCAGGCACAAATATCTGAATTGCGTTAGAAAGTTTATGTAAAACATTGTATGTGCTTATAAAATTTGAGGGTTCCCCGATTTTCATGGGATCCCATCATCAGATTCTAACTTGGTGACAATGGGACCACCTCAGGAGTGTAGGCTTTCGAATAAAAAGAAAATCAAAATCGGTCCAGTATTGGCGGAGAAATCGTTGAACATACATAAACAAAAATACATACAGCCGAACATAGAACCTCCTCCTTTTTGAAAAAGTCGGTTAAAAAAAAAAGGGTAAGTTGATAGGGGCAGACGGGAGCGAAGCCGCGGTGGAGCGCTAGTCAATCAATATAATATAAAATTCTTCCGTTACTGAGTGACTGACAGGCAACGCTCAGCCGAAACTACTGGTCGTAGCTGAAATTTAGCTTGTAGTTTCCTTAGGGAGTGAAAGGTAGCACTCAGAGAGGATTTCTTGAATTTCTTACGCAAACGGGAAAAACGAGATATGCACGTACAAAGTCGCGGGCGAAAGCTAGTGCGCCCGCAAATGTACGGGGCAGCTGATTTTTCTTTTCGCGATGTCAGTGTTGGTCCAATAGTGAAAGTTGTTCATCACTTTTTCCGAGTTCATCATTATGATGAACAACTTTCCAATAAATATAAAATACCTATTTGATTTTATTACACGTTGTATATCAAGAGATGCGGACGCTAATCATCGTCAACTGACGAACAAGCAGATTACAGATCTGCTTGTTCGTCGTTTGACTGTAGACACTATCGTTTCAGGGTCATTTGGCTAGTTTGATGTCAATTGACTAATCCAAACGTGCCTGCCTATATATTATGTGCCACTGAATCATTTCCTGCTGATGATAATGAATCATGAAAGTGATGGAGATAAAATCGATCCCTATAGTTACAAAATCATAAACACGGCACTTTGAAAGCTTTAGGGTTACGTACCGTAACGGTCTATTTCTTTAGTTCACCCGTCTTTCCACCTGTCCGTCTGTCCGTCTGTCTGACTGTTTCTCTATCACTTGCGATAGAGACTTGACTCTTTAGGATGCGTTCGTAAACAGTTTCGGAGAGACCACGTCTCCCTGTCCTACATCTAGACGCATTTGGATTGGTTTTGAACTCTATTCTTATGCTTGGACGGTTATTGTTGCGGCCTTAAACATCTCGTCATCTCTACGTAGCGGCAGTCGATAAGACATATCTGCATGGACTCCAGGACAGCCCAGGGTTCGACGGTGTCGAACGCTTTCTCGTTGTCCACATTACACAGAGGTTGATTATATTACTCGATCTTTTGGATTATTTGCTTGAGTGTGTGTGTGTGGTCCACGGTGCTACAACCTTTTCGAAACCTGGCCTGCTTTGGCGGTTGGAAGTCATCGAACTTTTGGGCGAGACGATTCGAGGTAACCCTCGAAAACGGCTTGTAGTTATGGCTCAGGAGTGAAATGGGGCGGTAGTTCTGTTCTGTGCTAGTGCATGTCGCCGGTGTTATACCAGTGTAGATGACGTAATTGAAGAGCTTTACAAGCTCTGTCAAGACAGGTGTTCCTCCTGCCTTGAGCAGCTCTGTAGCTATCCCGTCATCCCCCGGAGTTTTGTAGTTATGAAGTTGACCGAGAACTATTCTAATCTCACCCATGTCAAAGTCGGGAAGCTCGTCTGTGAGATGGTATTACACGCCTGGCCCGTGGATCATCCGCGCCGTGGGCCTGAAGTGGGCATGTGATGGTTTTTGAGAATGCAAGTCTCCGTAGAACTTTTGGACTTCAGTGAGTATTAAATGCCAGGTGACAACGGGAGGTATGGGGCTTGGCAAATACCTTTGAGGCCTTGATCCGCGCTATGGTTTGCTTAATGACTCGTGTATTTACGCCTTACCTGTACATGTGAGGACCTAATGTGCGGATGGCATAGACGTGGCTAAAAATGAGCTAGACAAGAAAATATTTTTGTCATCGACGCGGTAAGACGAATAAGTTTATAATGTAATAATATTTGCTTTTTTCAGACTCATCTGTACGCCAATTTGCTCTAAACCTTGTACAAACGGTTTCTGCCAAGGTCCAGAACAATGTGCATGTAACGACGGTTTTGGACTTGATCCGAAAGACAAAAACAACTGCCTGTTCCTTGGTTTTAAACCATGCGTCTATGTAACTGAAAGCGCATCAAATACATGTGAATGTGAAAAGGGATATCATTATGGCAACGGAGTATGTCAACCAGTCTGTGGTGAACCCTGCATCGATGGGACGTGCATGGCTCCAGACTACTGTCAATGCTTACCAGGATACATAAAAAGTGTAGAGAACGTTTGCGTGCCTCACTGCTCCAGTTGTTCTCACGGAAGCTGTGTTGCTCCTGACACTTGTATCTGTAGCCCAGGATGGCAAATGACTCAAATATAAGGAACTAATAGTTTTTGTCAACCAATTTGTAGCAAAACCTGCATCAATGGCACTTGTGTTGCCCCAGAAACTTGCCAATGCTTACCGGGACATAAAAAATCTGGGATTAATTCATGTGAACCTCACTGCTCCAGTGGATGTCCATATGGAAGTTGCGTTGGTCCTGAAATTTGTATTTGTGATTCAGGGTGGCGAATGACTTATATAAATGGCACCTCAAATGGTTATTGCCTACCTATTTGTACAGAACCCTGCACCAACGGAACATGTGTCGCTCCAGACACTTGCGAATGTTTACCGGGATACAAAAAATCTGGGAAGAATACTTGCGCACCTCACTGTTCCACTTGTTCTCAAGGAACTTGTATTGGACCCGAGACTTGTGTCTGGAACTCTGGGTGGAAAGTAACCCAAATAAATGGGTCCATGATACATTCTTGAGAACCAATATGTAGTGAAACATGTGTGAATAGCACATGTGTTGCCCCTGAAACTTGCAAATATCTTGAAAGGGTCACAAAAAACAGTGTGAATATTAGCAAACCTCATTGCTCCAGTGGATGCCCTCATGGAAGATGTGTTGCACCTGAGACTTGTGTCTGTGAAAATGGATGGGTAATGATAAAAATAAGTGACACCGACAATAATTCATGCCAGCCAGTGTGTACCATACCTTGTATTAACGCCACATGACTGTGTCGCCCCAGATACGTGCCAATGTCTTGCAGGGTATAAATTGTCGGAGAAGTTGGTTTGCGAATTGTATATTGCTGCCGAAGATGTGGGCAATATTCTTAAGAATGCTACTGGCGCAGGTCTGTTTAAACACTGGTAAGCAGATTCTTGGTTTTATTAGAATTTAATTCGACACATTGCAGTCACACAGCAGTCAAAGCTGCCATACTTACTGTCGTACATCAACACCAACTGTCATTTCAAAAATCTTACAAAAATATCAATAAATTTTCAACGTTTTATGTTATTTGATGCCAACATTAGAAATTTATGTTATTTTGTGACTGTTTTTTATGGTGTAACTAATATTTTTCCAGATTTGAAATTGTGTTAAATCAACAAGGTGTTTTTTTGTTTTGGGAGGTGAACTCAACAGGCTCTGACAGTTATTGAACTAGTTTGTGTTTAAGTTGCACTGTCTAGGTAAACAGTGCAACTGACTCAAAGATTCAAGACGAAATAAATCTGATTTATAATTTCTGTAATTCACATGGACGTTTGTTTGTTTGAATTTTTTGGCGCATCTGTTTAAAATGCCTGTAATAAAAAACAGTTAAACACCTTTTTACTTTTTACATGCGTTTCATCCCTCCTCTTCACATGACCACACTAAGACAAGCGAATCTCTTTTAACTTTTCCGTTACTGGCGCCACTCTTAAACTACCTCTGATGTATTTCTCATTTTATCCATTCTTGTTACTCCACACATCCATCTCAACATTCTCATCTACATTCTCATCTCTACCTGCAATGTATTTTCGTCCGTCTTTTTCACAGACCAAAATTCTGATCCATACGTTACAATAGGTATCACGGATTTCTAGATCTTCCTTTTTAATTAACACTAAATATATTTTTTTTTAGATTTATTGTTTAAAGTTTTCATGTTCTCATAGTAACGTGTTGTACTTGCTGTCAAAAAGAAAAAACTAATGAGTTATAGCATTCAGTCCGCCTTAACGTTTACGAAAGTGTTAATAAATTTATGATTAGTACCTGTTTTTGTGATACAAAAAATCACCTTTATCGAAAGGTGAATCGAAATTGAAGTTTATTTAATGAGCAATTTTTTAGTTTTTTTCATGAGTAAATGCGCAAAATTTCGCAGTCTATGTTCAAATTCGCCAAGTTACGTCGGTCGTATTGTAATACGCTATTAGTTGTTCTTACGAGTATGTCATGTATTTTTTATAATTATGGATTTTAATTAATTTCAAATGTTTATCGAATTGGCATTCATACCTTAGATACCAGGCTGATGCCTTTAAAAATGGTAAAAAGTGAAAAAATAATAATAGTAGGTTGAAACCCATTGAAAAAGGAAGATAATATAACAAACATGAAAGAAAAAAAATAACGAGTGATCTGAGGTCGGGAAGTGGACGGGGGTGAGCTTTTTTTGCATTTTTTGAGATTTACCATAGAAATGCTGTTTTAAACCATCTGAAAGTAGAGATTTTAACGAAAAAAGGCACCCGACTTAAAAAAAAATCCAATTAATTAGACAGGAGAAAATAGTTATTGATTGAAAATTAGGGTGCAAAAGTTGTAGATCTTTATAGTAACTACAACTTTGACATTTAACATTTTCTATAGGACTTATAATATTGCCGGAAATGAGATAATCCGTTTTTTTACCCTTAAAAGCTCACCCCTATCCCGACCTCTGATCGCGTGTAAATTATTATTTCTTTCATTTTAGGGTTCCGTACCCAAAGGGTATTCAACGGAACCCTGTTACTAAACCTCCGCTGTCCGTCCGTCCGTCCGTCCGTCCGCCCGTCCTTCCGTCCGTCAGCGGGCTGTATCTTCAGAACCGTAATAGGTAGACAGTTGAAATTTTCACAGATTGTGTATTTCAATTGGCGCTTTGACTACAAATAATAAGACAACACAAATCAAGGTTTATGGTACGAAACCCTTAGTGTGCGAGACCGACTCGCACTTGGATGGTTTGTGTTATATTCTCTTTCTTTTTCCAATGGGTTTCATCCTACTATTATTATTTTTTGGTTTAAAAAATTATCGGCCCTAGTCTATTTAGCGTTAATTCATGTGAAGGTACATAAAGTTTCAATAATAAATATGTTCAGTAAATGCTTTACCTCCATAATTCCGTTTTCCTGGTTCTGAATTAATAATTATTACATTTTCTTATCAAATGAAGTATTTACCTACCTATACTGATGCAGTCACGTCTATATTTAACAGATAATGAATTTAGTCCATACTACCACAACAGTTTTAAAAAACTTTGTTAACATTGTAAATTCAGAGTTAACTGTGAGTAAGGGGTAAGCTCGTTCCATCATAGACTTTGTCTCTGTCATCTCTGACCTAGACTAGAGTCAAGAGCAAACCCATCACAAATAAATCTATATATATAAAAATGAATCCCTATTTCCCTTGGTCATCGCATCACGCTTGAACGGCTGGACCGATTTCGATAATTCTTTGTTTGTTGTGTTCGTTCTGATCACGTTTATCATCACGCTATACTTTCAAGGAGCTAAGCAGCGAAAAACCATGACATAAATAAGATCGGCTATTTCAATCATTTGTCAACAGTTCTCATAGAACATCGGTTTAGAGACTGCCTTTATAACAACTTGGTGTGGGTTCGAATCCACATTTGAATTTTGTACATATTTTTAAATTATTAATTTCCTTTCTTTTTTTATTTTTACTAATACTTTTATACATTGATAACATGTTCTTATAGCATTTTGTATTTTTTTTTGGCATTTATCATTTATCTGTGCCAAAATACCACCACATGTTAAATGATAATTAACAGAACGCATCACGTTCAAAAGGTACAAAACCAATGTAAATAACTTTTACACATATACCTGATAGGAATTGTAGCAATTTACATGATATCAAAATTACATAATGCAGATACCCATAATGCCATCTATTGACCTCAAAACAGCATGAGAATTACATCAAAACATATTTTTTTGTTGTTAGTGTTACTTTTAAGACGTCTGAAAAAAGGGATTCTTTTAATACCTTAAAAATATCGTTCTGAATGAATTCCTATTAATATAAATAAAACAAACTCAGAACTAATATATCAACAGTTCAACTTCAGATTCTATAGGTGGCGTTATGAATTTGATCTCATTTTTTTAAATCGTCAACAGGCGTCCGCTTACATTTGCCAAGCTTAACTTGAGTTGCTCAAAAATGAATCTTTACGGGTCTAGGGCCTGGGGTCACGTCATACCACCCGCGAGCAGCTGGCGAAGTCCCATGGAAGAAGAGTCGCGAAAAGAGTTGAATTGGATTGGTTAATCGGATGTCTAACTGGGTTCTATATAAAAACTTAAATCGTTTCGATTTACGTTCCCGATTCGAAACAAATTTAGAATTACCTTGATTCATCAAGTAGTTTCTTAACTTAGTAGTTTGAAGAATAGCACTATTCATATAGCGCAAAATAATATACATTCAGTCAAAAAAGTATCGGGAATGGATGATTTGTTTATGGTTCCAAATTCAAATTTTTGTTTTTTTTTAGTTGTTAGATTGGCACAACTGTTTTCCATTTTGGCGCGGAGTTTGAGTTGCATCTGTTATTTATATTAAATACAGTGCTGGTTTTAGTAATATCATAATTATATAGTGTGTATTGCGAATTTCATAATGGACAAAAATATCGAACAAAGAGTTTGTCTTAAATTTTGCATCGCCAATGGAATTTCGTGTTCGGAGTCACTGAAAATGTTACAGAAGGCTTACGGCGAATCGACTTTATCAAAAACTCGTGCTTATGAGTGGTTCAAAGCGGTCGAGATGTGATGGAAGATTTGCCTCGCTCTGGTAGGCCGTCAACGTCTGCAACTGAAGTTAACATCGCAAAAGTGAAGGAAATAGTGACTGAAAATCCCCATTCAACTCTGAGAGAGATAGCCGCCGAACTTTCTGTATCTCACGAGTCGATCCGTACCATTTTCACTAATCATTTGGGTATGAAACATGTTGCTGCTCGGCTAGTCCCAAAAGATCTGAATTTTCTCCAAAAACTCAATCGCATGAAAGTCGCTGAGGACATGCTAGAACGAGTCAGTTCGGACCCAACATTCATGAAACGCATTGTTACTGCTGACGAGACGTGGTTTTACGAGTTTGACATGCAAACTAGTCAACAAGCTTCGGAGTGGCGCCTTCCAACTGAACCGAAACCGAAAAAATCACGCCAAAGTCGATCAAAAGTCAAAGTCATGTTGACTGTTTTCTTTGACTATCGCGGTGTTGTGCACTCTGAATTCTTACCGGAAGGTCTAACGGTAAATAAAGAATATTATTTGAGCGTTATGCGGCGTTTGAGAGAGCAAATTCGACGAAAAAGGCCAGATTTGTGGAAAGAAAATTCTTGGATTTTGCACCACGACAATGCGCCTTCGCACAAGGCTATCATTGTGAACGAATTTTTAACCAAACACTCAACAAAACCATCCAGCAACCACCATATTCACCAGATATGGCTCCTGCTGACTTTTTTCTTTTTCCTAAACTCAAATTACCACTTCGTGGCACCCGTTTTCAATCGATAGAAGACATAAAGGAGAATTCGCGGCGAGAACTGAACTCAATTCCGGAAGCAGCGTTTAAAAAATGTTTTGATGAATGGATTATTCGTTGGCGCAAGTGTATCGTTTCTAAAAGAGCATACTTTGAAGGTGATAAAATAAATTTGGATGAATAACAGACATTTTGTGTATTATTGATCTTTTCCCGGTACTTTCTTGACAGAGTAGTATAGCATACTAAAGATACTAAAGATATAGCATACTAAAGCATACTAAAGATCAAATATGCAAACATATGACCTTTTTTATGGCCCGACGCCATAAAGAAGGCTGTTAAAGGCAGTATGCACAGAGCGGTCCACACTGCAGAAGACCGCATTGATACGTGGCGTGTGTGGTCGCGATCCTCAGCATTCCAGGAACGACGGAAAAGAAGAAAACTGCGAACATGATATAAGAAGGACATTCAAATGCGCATTATTTTACGAATACTGTTGAAAACTGCCGATGGCAACACCACAATCAAGAGATGGTTAGGTTATTTTAGAAGATAGCCTGTTTTGTCCGTTGTTCAGCAATAATTCATTACTTCTGTGAACGGGGAATCCACTGACCAAGCAGACCATTACGACACGGATAATATTGACAAATGGGAAAAATAAGGAAAATATTTCCATCAAAACGCAAAGGAACAAAATAATATTACCATCCGATCAAATTTTATGATCTCTATTTAAATAATTAATTTATAAAGAACTTTGCAAAGGCACTTGGCTGAATGTCACACGTATCCAACAAAATGTCATAGTAGCTGAAATAAGATTTCGGTTGATTGCTCCGGCATGGCTTAAAACTGTTCAATTTCCAGTAAAGCAACAGCTCAGGGCCAAAAACTATCCGTTACGGGTTTCACCCTCCAGTGGATCATGAGAAACTGTAGATCTCCAGGAAATGACGCCAGAGACGAACTTTGCGAAGAGAGTTTCCGAGACGGTACTGTTGGACCTGTACCCACTTCTCCTCTTACCTTTCTCACTTCAAGACAACAGATGGTCACAATCTACAAATTACAGTGCAGCCTATACATGCGACTAACTAAGCGACTTCTCAACCCAAGTAGAAATATCCTCCGAATAATAATAGGTATAATTACGGGCCTTTTACCTGTAAAAAAAATCTTTTCAACACAGGCACTGCGGCACGATGGATCGATGATTTAAAAAAGGTGGCTGGCAGTGGATGGACATGGACTTCACAATACCGGGATGGTTGGCGTTTTGTGGGAGGTTTATTTAACAGTGGACGTCAATTGGCTGAAATGATGATGATGATGATAGTCGCCATAGACAGCCCAATGTACCGATGTTGCTTCGATACCGAGAAATCAGTAGCCCACTTCATTCTGGAAATGAGGCCTTTGCTACCCGATGTGCAAAAATCTTTGAAAAGATGAGGACACTCAGCGAAACCTTTATGCGTAACTTCGCTAGCTAACCTTGCCAGGGAGTCCTGGCAAGCACAATGGCGGGAATGGGAGTCTAAGTGCGGATATCGGAATCCCAACTGTACTCTCTCCGTTGCGAGGGTCATCTTTCCTTCTGGATAAAGTTTTCTATTTCAAGTTTATGTGGCTCTACCCTAGTAACTTTAAAAAAATTAAAACGTTTCTCATTACGAAAAATTACAAAGGTTGGTCGGCGTTTTGAATAGAAGAGATGATACAGCCAATGCCTTGCATTCTAAGGGGTCAAACAATGCTAGAAGTGACTGTTCGTATATCTTATGCCACAACGGTTGCTGGTCGCTCACAATGGGCCTCACCAGAAGGCTTAAAGTCACTCAAAGGGCAATGAAGAGGGCAATGCTTGGAGTTTCCTTGCATGATCGAATCAGAAATGATCATATTCGTAGAGAACCAAGGTTACCGACATAGCCCGAAGCATCGCCAAACTAAAGTGGCAGTGGGCAAGGCATATTGCTCGCAGAACAGACGGTCGATGGGGCCAAAAAATTCTGGAGTGACGAGCGCGTACCAGAAGACGCAACGTTGAAAAGCCTCCCACAAGGAGGACCGATGAAGATCGCGGATAGCCGATGGATGCGAGACGCGCTGAACCGGTCGTTGTGGCAACGCTTGGGGCTAAGGCGACGCTATGTCTAGCAGTGGAGGTCTTTCGGCTGATATGATGATATCTTATCTTAGCGATCTTACCCAGTGACATCAAACTATATGACATACACGCAAACGAAGTCGCGTGCAACAGCTATCTTTTTCTAATCTTCTAATGTATATAAATCTCGGATCACAGTGTTTGTTATCGAACTCCTCCGAAATGGCTTGACCGATTTATATAATTTTTTTGTGTTAATTTATATGGCAAAACAACGTTTGCCGGGTCAGCTAGTAAATAATAATAATAAAATAAAATAATTGTTTTTGAGTGATTTAAAGCTCGATAGCATTTTTGAAAACCTTAACTTGATTAACACTAAAGTCAAAGGTTTTCAAAAATGTTATCCATCCTATGTATATTTTAATGGCTTAAAAACTAACTTTTGGGTTTGTTTTATGTATGAACTAGCTGCCGCCCGCAGCTCCGCCCGCTTGAATGACGAAAAAATTCCTATGTCTTATTACAGACCTCTACCTCTGTGTCAAATATCATGAAGATCCTTTCAGGCGTTCTGACGTGAAAGAGTACCAAACTTCCTTATTAATGATATTGGATTTGGATGTATTAATGATATCTTTGCTCTCGACTATAAGACTAAACTCAAATTTCTTAAAATTTGAGTTTCGAATTTGAAGTTCGGATCTATATTCTTACGCTTACTTTTACGTTTCTCGGACTCAGAATACAGCTCGAAATCGCTCTTAAGTGTTGCCTTCATTTTTGAGGTGGAGAATTAAGTCAAAAGTAAAATAAATCATTGGGCATCAAAAATAATCCACATCGTTGTCAATGGCAAAAGTGCCCAGAACACTGGCAACATTGCCGCTTTGAATGGCAATGCTGATTCTTTGGCCGAAAAAAAGCCCAGCCCTCTGGTCACGTGAACAGTCGACAAGTTGTTTGTTAATGTCTCAAAAGGCTCGATGCGCACTTGGACCCCATGGGCCTAGTGTTTCAACGCCAAACGGCTCAAATATGTAACTCCCAATTAAGTTGTTATATTTGCGCCGTTTGAGATTTTCTGCACCTGCAGCAGCCGCCCCAGCACAGCCCGCCGTGCTAAGAAGATGGGATGTCGCAAGGGTGTCGACACCTTCCAAGGCATTATGGTCATCCCATCTGGCCTTTTCCCATTGTCGCGTGCCAAGCCGTTGGATTCTAAAATAGCGGTGACAAGAGCCCGACGGATAATGTCATTAATGCTGGCGTGCCGTGCTAACCGACCAGCGCTCCTACTGCAGGACAGGCCATGGTGTCCAAGGTGGTCGACTGTACATAATTTCGTGTTAACTATTGAATATAGTTAGTTAAGTATTTACAATAAGTTAATGAATAAGTCAAAAGTTTCTTTGTATTTTCCTTTTGATTTACCATTTTTGAAAATAACCATTTTTCTTGTTACCTGTCTATTGGTTTTTTTTCGTATAGTATTTTCAAGTGCGCGTTCATGGAGTAAACTGAATATAATGAGAAATAGCAAAAAAAACTCATAGGAGTCTCAGCTCAATTTGATGAAAGCTAAAACTGCATCATTGGATTTTTGAGAAATCGGTTTGCTTTCAGGATTCAAACTGGTTGATTAAAAAAACACAGCCTGTAGAATAGAATAGAATAGAATACTCTTTATTATGTACACCATATAAGTTACAGAAAAGATAGATGAAGAAACATTACATAGGGTGACACAATGGGCGGCCTTATCGCTAAAAGCGATCTTTCAACCTTTGGATGGATTTCAAAGATAACGGAAATACAGTACTGCAGGTAGTCCTAGGTGTACGATTTATATAAATAAATACATAATAGATAAATATATACAATTATAATTATGTTACAAATAAATAAAAAGCATAGGAATCGAGTGAAAACGATCAAACAGAAAGGTAGTGATTTTTGACCATTGTTTTGAAAATGGACAAAGATTGAGCACGTCTTACTGATACGGGCAAAGCATTCCATAACCGCACCGCTTGAACCGTAAAAGATTTGTCGTAGAAGCTGGTGGAGTGCACGGCATCTCTAATCTCAAGTTTTCCGACGACCTTAGACATTTATTATGTGTGTCATGAAGGAACTTGAAGCGTTCTTTAAGATAAGAGAGGTTGTAGGATTGAACAAAATACTGTAGAGCATAAATAAAATATGAGAATCCCGGCGAAGACGTATGGGAAGCCACTTGAGCTTTGTGCGAAATTCAGAAATGTGATCATATTTGCGCAGGCCAAATATAAATCTTATGCAAAGGTTTTGAAGACGCTCAAGTTTATCTAGTTGCGCCTGAGTAAGATCGAGATAACTGACATCAGCATAGTTAAGGATGGGAAACAGAAGAGACTGTGCAAGCGCAGTTTTAGTGGCAGTGGGAAGAAAGTTCCGAACACGTCTAAGGGACTTGACAGATGCAAAAATTTTGCGGCTTACGTCCTGGAGCTGCGGACCCCAAGATAGATATTTGTCGATCCAAACCCCAAGGTTCTTAACCTTCTCACTTATTGGAATAGTAGTTCCGTTAAATTGAACCTGGGGAAGCTGAGACCAATTTACTTTTGAAATCATCCTAGATCTGCCAACAACAATGACCTGGGTCTTCGATGGATTAACCTGAAGCCCATTTGCCTCACTCCACTCACAAACTGCAGCCAAATCCCTGTTTATTGCACTAATTGCATCAGCCAAATTTGTAAGGGCAGCTTGTTGGTAGATTTGTAAATCGTCTGCATAAAGGTGGTAGGAAGACAGAAGTTTTTTGGAGATAGCGTTTATAAATATTGCGAAGAGTAAAGGAGATAAAACGCCACCCTGAGGTACACCGGCAGTTGTATAACACCAGGAAGAGTTAGATTCTTCGATGCATATACGTTGCCGGCGGCCATACAGGTAACTGCGAAACCAGTCAATCGCCGTTGGAGATATGTTAAGCGAGCGAAGCATGCCAAGCAGGATATCAAAATCGACAGCATTGAATGCATTACTAAAGTCTAGTAAGCAGAGAACCGTCAGATTTCCTCGTTCCATGCCTAACCGTATGTCATCGGTAACGTTCACTAAGGCTGTAGCGGTGCTATGACCAGGACGAAATCCGGATTGAAAAGGGTTCAGCAAACTATTTTTGCAAAGAAAAACACTAAGCTGATTGTGGACAAGACGTTCAAGGACTTTGGAGAGAAAAGGCAAGATGGAAATAGGACGATATTCGGAAAAGGAAGTAGGATTTGCCTTATTATAATACTACCCAAAAATCTTACTAACGAGTATCAAATACTAGGATAATAAATATAATATAAGATCACAAATGGCAAACTAAAGGAAAGCGCTAATTTTTAACAAATTACTTTTATTTTCGGACTAAACCTAAATATTGTTGATATTTTTTTTTAATCCATTGATATAGTTGTAGATTCCCAAGTCTGGTGTGATTTATTAATATTATTATCTATTTATTTTGGACAGATTCCATATATTCATAGTTAATGAAAACTAAAACTACATCACAGATTTTGAAATATTTATAAGTTGGTGTTTTTAATGTTAAATTAAAAAAGTAATTTCTAAAAAATTAGCGCTTTGCCTTAGTATGCCTTAAATATATTATCATCATTTATGTGTCTGTCTGTCTATCCGTCTGTCACAGCCAATTTTCTCAGAATCCACTGGATCGATTCGGTTGAAATTTAGTACACATATAAACTTCTTTGACCCAAATACGGACGCATTACGTAAATATATTTTGAGAATGGGTCATTATTGGAGCTCAAATTAGAAAAAAAAAAATCGAATTACTGTCACATCAAATGAAAGAGCTTATTGTGAGAGTTTCAAATATATATTTTTTACAAGTTTAAAATAAACAGTTTTAAAGTTTTTCAAGATATTAGATGAACAAATTCCTCCCTTACCTTCGACACTGTTGAGTCTAAAATTACATCTATACTAATATATAAAGCTGAAGAGTTTGTTTGTTTGCTTGAACGCGCTAATCTCAGGAACTACTAGTACGAAAAATTATTTCAGTAGTAGATAGCCCATTTATCGAGGAAGGCTATAGGCAATATATATCATCACGCTAAGACCAACAGGAGCGAAACGGTAATGAAAACTGTGACGCAGACGAAGTTGCGCGGGTCAACTAGTGTTACATAAAGCCTTATAACGTACTATTTTGGGGGCCGAGTCACCCGCGTCCGTAGGAGAATACCCAATGTTAGACCCTACACGTCGTCCCCAATGTGACCACCCACTGGGCAAAGACGTACCGCCAAGCGGCTTAGCTGTGTTCCGGTACGATGCTCAGTGTAACCAATTCAGAGGAGTTGGGTCGAAATAGTTGTTACAATGCAGGCAGACCAGCCAGGCTAGCCCTGGCATGGGCGTATCGGGAGACTAGTCTTGGAGGGTAGCGGGATCCGAGGCACGGTGCGCCGCTGGCCGACCGCAGATAGTTGGGGGCCCAAGTAGTGTGCTAGCCACACATGAAAGGCTGCCCCGCCAACTGACGAAAAATCCCGGAATGCACCATCGTGCTGGTTGGCGACCAGATGAAAGGGCCCGATGGACATTCCCGGGGGGGCTCGGGCGTCCCCGCAGTCTCCAGACTAGTCCCCCAAAGATGTCGTCCTGTCAGGGCGTGCCTGAAGGTTAGCAGCTTGGAACCTCATTTCACTTCCTTCTCCTCAACCTCCATAACTTTTATGAACAGGAATAAAAAGAGAAAAGCTGTACAGCGGCAGCACGTCCTTTCGCATAAATTGCACCTCTCTAATATACGAGGTCTTCACTCAAATCTCGCTGCAGTCCATCACCACCTTGAGACCGAGAAACCAGCGCTCTTGTTCCTGTCGGAGACGCAGATCGGATGTCCGTCGGACGTGTCATACCTGTCTTCCCTGAAGCACCACTTCAGACCCCGCGCGGGCGTATGCATGTACGCCTGGGACGACATCTGCTATCGGCGTCTCCGCTACCTTGAAGACACCAGGTTCTCAGCGCTGTGGGCTATAGTGGACACAGGTCTAGACAAAATTGTCTACGCATGCGTCTACCGTTAGCACAGCGGTGATTTGGAGACAACTGGGCTTACACAGCACGTGAGTGAGGCGGCGAATGCGGCTCAGCAGCGGTACCCTTCTGCCCAATTGGTGTTACTGGGGGACTTCAACGCCCACCATCAGGAGTGGCTCTTCCCATACCTGTGCACAGACCATGCTGGACGAGAGACGTGAAAGCTAGCGCTTCCGTTAAATCTTACCCAGCTGGTCCAGGGGGCAACGAGGGTGCCGGATGTTGATTCGCACACTGCCAATTGCTTGGACCTTTGGTCAGCAGATCCAGACCACTATTCGGTGTCGATTTCATCACCACTGGGTAGTTCCGAGCACTGTCAGGTGAAGTCTGTGTCTGTCTACTCTCCGCCCGATCCTAGCCCAAGAGGCACACGGCGGGTATGGCGATACAAGCCAGCAGATTGGGATGGCATGCGATCTTTCTTTGCATGTTACCCTTGGCAGCCTACTTGCTTTTCTTCCACTGATGCTACGTCGTGCGCGGACGCCATGACGGATGTGTTGCGGAGGGGAATGGTGTATACATTCCGTTGTCTAAAATAGCAATATCTGGTGAAGCTCGCCCTTGGTTTGGTGCCGAGTGCAATCGCGCTGATGCGCATAAGCACGCGGCGTACCTAGCATGGGTCGACGCTCGTACGCGCAAAGCAAATGACGTGAGTCAGAAGAAGAGAGCCATCAACAGGGCTGCTAAGTCCTGCAAGAAGGTGTTGCGGAGGGCTCGGTTTGACCACATTAGCCGAATAGGGAACAATCTTGCTTCATACCCAGCAGGTAGTAAGGCTTTTTGGTCCCTGGCTAAGTCGGTCGAATCAAACTTCTGCCGCCCCTCTCTACCACCACTGCTGAGACCCGACGGGACGCTGGCCCACTCCGCTGAGGAGAAAGCGAACTTGTTTGCTTCTTTGTTTGCGGAATCTTCACGTCTGGATCCTGGTGGCGCGACGCCCTCCGCCTCTCCTGGTGAATGCGAGTCGAGTATGTCGAACATTCGCATTCATCAGAAGGACGTCCGTAGGGTACTGCGTAACCTAGACGTGAACAAGGCTAGTGGTCCCGACGGGATACCGGCAATTGTTCTGAAGACTTGTGCGTCAGAGCTGTCTCCGATCTTGACACGCCTATTTCGCCTTTCGTTCGAGACTGGAAAAGTGCCGGAGGCTTGGAAGCAAGCTAACGTGCAGCCTGTGCCCAAGAAGGGTAGTCGAGCTGACCCGTCGAATTATAGACCCATCTCGGTAACGTCCATACTCTGTAAGACTATGGAACGCGTGCTGAATCATAAGCTCCTGGCGTACCTAGAAGCGAATGATATCCTTAGTGACCGACAATACGGGTTTCGCCAAAATCGGTCAACTGGGGATCTTCTAGCGTATGCCACTCACATCTGGAGAGAGGCCATAGAGAAGCACGGGGAGGCACTGGCGGTCTCCCTTGACATCTCGAAGGCCTTCGACAGGGTCTGGCACGATAGCCTTATTAGTAAGCTTCCTTCGTTCGGTTTGCCCGCCGGTTTGTGTGATTGGATCGCAGATTTCCTGAGGGATCGGTCTATCCGTGGTCATAGATGGCTGCTCGTCTGGACTGCTGGATATTAATGTCGGGGTTCCTCAGGGGTCGGTGCTTTCGGCAACACTCTTCTTGCTGCATATTAATGATATGCTTAAACCCGGTACCTTTGGGTATGCAGACGACAGCACTGTTGCTGAGAGATACGTGTCCGACGCACGAGCTGGTGGGTCGCAGATCCGGTCTCTCCGGGAGGCAATGGTTGAGCTCTTGAACGTGTCCTTACAGGCTGTCTCTGAATGGGGCGATGCCAATCTGGTCAAGTTCAATGCTGCTAAGACCCAAGCGTGTCTATTTTCCGCCAAAAGGAGCCAATTCCGCCCAGCTCCACCTTTCCGCGGTGAAACCGTGCCGATAACCGACCATCTTGAGCTTCTTGGGGTTACATTAACATCTACTCTTAATTTTGGCCCTTAATAAAATAAAAATAAAAAAGCCTTATATTTCCAGTTTAACAAATTAACTTACAAATTATGTTGTTTCTTACCTAAACTTAATTAACAAAGGAATAAAAAAAAAATTGAGAAACTATATCGATTTCACTTAAAAAACAAAATATATTATAAGTAGGTACATAGGCAGTAGGATTTTACTGTACTGGAACCCCTCTCAGGTAAAGGCCTCCTCCAAAGCTTTCCATTACTCTCTGTCTTGGGCTATTTGTTGCCATTCTGGGCCAGCAATTTTTTTAATATCGTCGTCCCATCTAGTGAACGGTCTTCCTCTACATCGTTTGCCCGGTGGGCCTTTCCATGACGTAACTTTTTTAGTCCATCTACTATCTTTAAGGCGAGCTACATGACCGGCCCATTTCCACTTCAACGTTTGGCTGTATTTGAGAGCATCTATTGCTTTTGTTTTTGACCGTATTTTATTGTGGTTTATTTTTTGTATTTTCTTGATATTTAACATACTGCGTTCCATTCCTCGCTGACATGTGTTTATTTTATTCTTTACTTTGTTGGTATACTTCCATGTTTGACATGCATATGTCAGACAAGGAATGAGACACGAGTCCATGACTTTTTTCTTCAATTTGATAGGCATTTTGCTTTTAAATATTTCCTTATAACTTCAATACTTTTTCCAAGTTTGTTTCACTCTTCTCTCTACTTCCAGTTCATTGTTTTCTCTGTGGAATCCAATTTGTTTTCCTAAATATATATACTGATCCACATAATCTAATGGTACATTTTCGATAGTTACTTTTGATTTTTTGAAGTTGGTCATGAGTTTGGTCTTTGTGATATTCATTTCTAATCCCACTTTGCAGCTCGCTGTATGTAGAGTATCTATCATATATTGCAACTGTTGGCTCGATTCAGATAATAAAACCAAGTCATCCGCAAATCGTAAATGGTTTAGGTATGTACCCTGGATATATAAACCACAATTTTTCCAGTCTAATTTGCTTATGATAGATTCCAATATCGCAATGAAAATTTTTGGGGATAAGGGACCTCCTTGCCGGACTCCTCTCTTGACTGGAAACATTGGGCCAATGGTTTCCAGCTTGACTCTACTTGAGCAATTACTATATAGGTGTTTGAGTATCGTTATGTATTGTTGCTCTACATTTTGAGCTTTTAGCGTGTTCCACATACTTTCGTGTGAGATTGTGTCAAAGGCTTTCTGGTAATCAATGAATATGATATACAGCGGTCTCTGTTGTTCTTGGTATTTTTCAATTATCAGTTCCAAAGTGTGTATGTGGTCTAAAGTGCAAAAATTTCTCCTAAATCCTGCTTGTTCAATAGACTGATTTTCTTCCAGTGTTATACTAATTCTTTGATTTATTAATGTAGAGAAAAGTTTATAAATACTAGGTAAAAGACTTATCGGTCGGTAGTTGCTGATATCTTTTGGGTCTCCTTTCTTGTACAGCAAGATAATATTAGATTCAGACCATTGAGAAGGTGTGACACCAGTTTCAAAAATCAAATTAAATAATTTGGTTAGTGGAGCAGCTAGTATCAAGCAGGCGATTTTTATGGCATCGTTAGTGATGTTATCCGATCCTGGGCTTTTGTCTGGTTTTAGTCTATTTATTGTTTCAATTATTTCTGTACATTCTATTGATTCTATGTGGGATTGTGACTTTTCAGTGTCAATGTAATCAAAATGATTTCCAGAGTGGTTCGTGTCTCTTGCTATGTCCGGTGTACTATATAGTTTTTTATAAAAATTTGTAGCGATGTTAATTATGTCTTTTCGGTTATAAGCAATGTCTCCCGACTCCTTCAAACAATCAATCCATGTTTTTTCTGTCCGCAGCTCTTTATATCCCTTTCTTAGACTTCCACTGTTTTCTAAATGTTTTTGAAGGATATTAATTCTATAGTTTTTATAATCATTTTGTATATATTTGCTTAACAACTTATAAAGTGCTTTGAGTTCATTTTTCATTGCTCGCGTATTATTTTTAGTTCTTTGTAACTCTTGTCTTCGTTTTAAAAGTCTTTCTGTATTTTCTGTGAGTACACTGCGAACTTTTGTTGAATGTGACGTTCGTGCAACTTGTAAACTGTCTGTTATATTGTTTGTTATTTTATCGTAGTAGTCCTGTACTGTCATATTAGTTTCGGTGTTGAGTAGAGATATTATTTTAGTTTGCAAGTTTTCCTTATAAATTTGTATTTCTTCTTCGTTTTTGAGTGTACTGTTTTGTCTATTTACAAACCTGATTCGTGTTTTCACAGGCTTTGTGAGTGATATTTTGGCTCTGAGTGGTCGGTGGTCAGATGTGAAGTTCATACTTAGTGTTTCAATGTTTTGAAATGAATAAGGACGATTTGACAGTATGAAATCTATTTCATTTTTATGACCATTCGGAGACTGCCATGTCCATTTTCTTTTATCTTTTTTCTTATAAAAGGTGTTGATGATAGCTAGCTTGTTTTCCATCGCAAAGACTATTAGTCTTTGACCTCGTGCGTTTCTTGTTCCATATCCATACTGTTTCATAACTAAGTATGCATCTTGTTGTGGTTTACCAATTTTGGCATTAAAATCACCCATCAAAATAAAATCTTCGTATACTCTATCCATTGCCTCATATATGGTTTCATAGAAAATATTTACTTGTTCTTCGTCTGCTGCTTCCGTTGGGGCGTATACTTGTATGACGGTGAATTTATTTCCTGGTATATTCAGATTTAGCAAGGCTACGCGTTCCGAGACCCCGATGTAACTTTCTACATATTGTTTCAGATATTTTTTTATTATGAAACCGACTCCATGTTTGCCCTGCGTTTGTCCTGTACTACAGAGAATAAATTCTTTGTATTCTTTTATGTTGTTTCCAAGGCGCCTAACTTCTGATATGCCTATTATGTCATATTTTATATGTGCTAATGCTTTTTCCAATTCTATTATTCGTTCGTGTGCCAGTAGAGTTCTAACATTATAGGTTGCTATGTACAGTTTATCTTTGTTTCTTTTTGATTTTTCTTCATGCTCTTTTTGTGATCTCTTTGGAGGCTTGTGGTCATACTCTTCCACGGTGACCAGCCGGCTTGGAAGATGTTTTTGAAGGAATTTTGGCCCTTACATAGAGGCAAAAGCTCAAGTGGCTGCAAAGAAGTTGGGGATTCTGGGTAAGGTGAGACGGTACTTCACGCCGGAACAGCTGCTCAAACTCTATCAAGCGCAAGTTCGATCGTGTATGGAATACTGCTCTCATCTTTGGGATGGATCTGCCAGATACCAGCTTGATGCCCTTGAGTCAATTGAGAAACGAGGCAAGAGGATCATCGGCAATGAGAGGCTCGTTGCGTCGAAGCTCCAAAGTCTTGAACATCGACGACAAGTTGCTAGCCTGTCGGTTTTTTACCGGTTGCACTTTGGGGAATGTGCGACGGAATTGCATAATTTAATTCCGCCAAGCCCGTTCCATCATCGGACCACAAGACGAACGGCGATGCGCCACCGGTACATACGCACAAAACGTTTAGGGAACACATTCATAGTGCGTACAGCTAAGGAGTGGAATTCCCTGCCGGAGTCAGTGTTTCCTGATAGCTACAACCTGGGAGTCTTTGAATCAAGAGTGAATAGGTTATTTCTAGGCAAGCGTGCTCCATCTTCGACCACATCCTCGCTTACCATTAATAGTAAAAAAAAAAAAAAATGTGTACCCTGTTAGGGCACTGCAACCAGTAAGATTCCAGCATTGCATTAATAAATTAGCGACTGAAATATATTCCGTTCGAGTTAACTTTACAATAAAAACTGTTGTATCCATTTAAAATTTTAACAAAGCTTAAATTCAAATTAATCAAAAAGTAAAATCGCCTATTTACTTTATTATTTACTAGATGACCCGCGCAACTTCGTCTGCTCCACTCCTATTGACATTAGCGTGATCATATATTGCCTTCCTCGATAAATGGGGCTATCTAACACTGAAAAAGAATTTCAAATCGGACCAGTAGTTCCTGAGATTAGCGCGTTCAAGCAAACAAACAAACTCTTCAGCTTTATATATTATGTATATAGATACTTATTTTCTCCTAGCTTGTAATAGATATTACTGTCTTCTAAGTTTCATGTTCTAGACTTTAATTTGTAAAAGTAGCGTATATCTAATTGAACAAATTATTGTTAAAAATATAAAATCGAATGCTATAAAATAAAATCGGATGCATTAAAATAAAATAAACGATGAAGTCAAAATTTAAAAGCTGTGTTTTACATTTCTTATCTTCTTCATGTGCGTCATCTTATTTGTCAAATTCAATATTCACCGGCCCCTTTATTGTTACGTTTTTTAGATTAATTTCTAAATGTTTACCCTTTATTATGTTGTTTTTTCCTTTATTATTTCTGTGGTGTCCAGTGCTTGAGGTATTTGATATGCTTGGAGATTTTCATTGTTCCATCTTCTGTGAGGTTGTACTGAAGTTGTATCTTCAGTCGGTTTACCATAGATATCTAGAAGATAAAAGGTACCTGAAAAAAAAAAAAACATTTAATTGATATAATGTAAGTTTCGATGCCACGGAATCAAT
Source organism: Lacanobia oleracea (assembly GCA_950371165.1). Lineage (NCBI taxonomy): Eukaryota > Metazoa > Arthropoda > Insecta > Lepidoptera > Noctuidae > Lacanobia > Lacanobia oleracea. The sequence continues at coordinate 2,641,337 of OX493387.1, forward strand.
TTATAATATTGGCACTTAAGTCGTATTCCTACTAGAAAAGTTTGAATGTTCTTTGGTAAAAACTAATTCCTTTGGCAATCCGTCCCGATATGCGTAGGCTATTATGGATCTGTAAATTAGGTAAGACAATCGGTTGCCGTGCGCTACTCGAATGGCTTGATCAGCTTGATTACTGTGGACACTTTTTCCTGTACCACTACAGGAAAAAAAATTGTTACAACCAAATCAATTTTACTGTGCTCCCTCACCGTGAGCATTCGCCTGTTATGTTACGGTCTCGAGAAGAATATCCGTGAGTCGGAGTACCGGTCATTAGTGCGTAACATGTAATGATGCATGGATGCGCAACACACGTAAATTAATTCGTAACAATTTAGTTCTCCTAGTTATAAGGTACTAACATAGTTTTTTTTAAGTTCACACTAACAATATAAATATATTGTAATGAAATGGATCCATGGTTGTCTGAAATTAAATTTTTTTTTTATTATTATTTCGTTTATTCGGTTTTTAACAGCGTCTTGTTTAATTCATTTTTTTACTATATGCATATTTTGCTTTTTAACGAATTTTTGGTAGCCATAATAAGCATAATGGGTATAATTTAGACGGTTACCAAAAATAATATTTTTAAGACTCTAAGCCTTTTTTTTTTTTTTTTTTTAGGATGGGAAATCATCAAATGACTTCTCCCGCTCTCTCTGGGTACAGCAGGAGGGAGTGTCAGACTCTTACTGACTAAAACCCATCCGTGTTTCTCCTAGTGCCCTTTGCGTTCCAGGGTACGGCCTCTTTCGAACGAAGTCCGCAGCCCCAAAGACTCTAAGCCTAGGCACCAAAATGGATCAATGGTCACCAAATTCTATCCAACTCAACTGTGATTGCCATAAAATGTGCTTGGGGTTACAAACTGGATAAAATAGGTTAGGTTAGGTTGCACCTCCGGTGACGGAGGAGGCGCGAAGAAGACGGCTCCTGGGCCGGACGGCGTCCCCGCACGGGTGGTGGCCATAGCTGCCGCTCAAATGGAGGACAGGTTTCGGGAACTCTTCAGCGCGTGCTTTACGGCTGGAAGGTTCCCGAAACTGTGGAAGGAGGGGCAGCTATGCCTTCTCCGAAAGGAGGGACGCCCGGCGGATTCCCCCTCGGCATACCGGCCTATCGTTCTGCTCGATGAGGTCGGTAAATTGTTCGAGGGGATCATCGCCGGCCGGCTCAGGAGCCATTTGCAGGGTGTAGGGCCGAACCTGTCGGACGCCCAGTTCGGTTTCCGACAGGGCCGGTCCACCATCGACGCGCTGGCCCTTCTTAAGGGCCAGGTGAAAGGGGCGGTGGAGGCGGGGGACGGAGTGTTGGCAGTGTCGTTCGACATAGCCAACGCCTTCAACTCCGTTCCCCACTCCACCATATTGGAGGCACTCCGGTATCACGGAGTGCCCCAATACTTGAGGAGCCTCCTGGCCAGTTACTTGGAGGATCGAGAGGTCCTCCTTGTGGACAAACTGGCCAGGTTGCGGAGGTACAGCGCGGAGTCCGGTGTTCCGCAGGGATCAGTCTTAGGACCCCCCCTGTGGAACATCGGCTTTGACTGGCTGTTGCGGGGAGCTCTTCTCCAGGGCACGAGTGTCATCTGCTACGCGGATGACACTCTCCTCACTGCCCGGGGCAAGAGCTTCGGGGAGGCGGCCTGTCTGGCCTCGGCTGGCGGGTCCTTGGTGGCAGGGAGGATCCGCCGCCTGGGATTGAGGGTGGCGCTGAACAAGACCGAGGCCGTGTTCTTTCACGGGCCTCGGCAGCGCTGCCCTCCAGACGCCCACATTGTGGTGGAGGGCGTCAGGGTGGGCGTCCAGGCCCAGATGAAGTATCTGGGCCTGGTGTTGGACAGCAGGTGGCGCTTCGGCCCGCACTTTAGCGGGCTGTCGACGCGCCTGCTGAGGGCTGCGGACGCCCTCTCCTGGCTCCTCCCAAACCTGGGAGGGCCCAACGCACGATGCCGGCGTTTATACGCCGGCATCCTGCGGAGCATGGCCCTGTACGGGGCCCCCATCTGGGCGGACTCCCTCCAAAGGAGGGAGAATGCGACCGTTATGCGCAGGCCTCAAAGGGCCATTGCACTGCGGGTGGCGAGGGCCTACCGCTTGGTGGGCTTTTCGGCGGCGTGCGCTCTGGCGGGCACCCCTCCTTGGGAGCTGGAGGCGTGGGTGCTCGCCAGAGTGTACGAGTGGACGGCGCGGCGAAAGGCCCTGGGCGAGCGCCCCGTCGCGGAGGAGCGGGAGGCCGTGCGGCGGGAGGCGAGGGACGCTATCGTCGTCCACTGGACGGAGGACCTCGCCTCCGCCACCTTTGGCCGCCGAACCTTGGACGCGCTCGGTCCGGTCCTGCGAGACTGGCTCGAGCGCTCCCACGGGTTCCTCTCATTCCGTCTGGTGCAGGTGTTGTCAGGCCACGGCTGTTTCGGCAAGCACCTGCACCGGATCGGGAGGGAGAAGACCCCGGCGTGCCACGACTGCGGCGCGGCGGAGGACACGGCTCAGCACACCCTCGAGGTGTGCCCGGCTTGGTCTGAGCCGCGTCGCAGTCTAACAGCGGAGATCGGACAGGACCTCTCGCTTCCCGGCGTGGTGAATGCCATGCTGGAGAGTGAGGGGTCCTGGGCAGCTGTCGCCTCTTTTTGCGAGGATGTCATCTCGCAAAAGGAGGCGGCGGAGCGCGCGCGGGTGGACGACCCTCTCGCTGCGCCGCTCCGCAGGCGCAGAAGAGGTCGGAGAAGACGCCGTCTTCTCCCTCCTCATGGTGGTGATGGGCGGGCGATAGGCGCGGGGGCGCCTCCGCCCGCATTGCACTCCACACCACCCTCGCCGGTCATTCCCAGCCCTCCCCCTGAACGGGGAGGACTTGAGGGGGCCGCCGCTTTAGGCGGGTTGTCGTCGGAGGAGGACTGGACGCTAAGGCTGCGCCGATCTCCCAGTCCTCTTCCACTCGGACGACGCGGGAATAACGCTGGGTCGTTTTATTGGGTATACCGGGTCAGCCCGGGGAGTCCCACATACCCCTCCGGTTCCCCCGACGGGAGGGTATGCGTAATGCATTGGTTCCCCCGACGGGAGGGTATGCGTAATGCATTTTTTCCCAGCTTAAAAAAAAAAAAAAAAAGGTTAGGTTAGGTTACAATCGAGCGCTACTTCTCGAATATTATTTGATTTGGTGACCATTTATCTGTTTTGGTAACCGTTTAGAACTTTTTTGGTAGTAAAATAGGTACTTTTTTGGGCGGTGTTTAAACACAAGCCTAAGCATAATTAGTCTATAATGTTCCCACTGCTGGGACACCGGCCTCCAAGCGGTCACCTACTTCTGCAAAGCAGTAATGCTAGCAAAGGAGGAAGCCAAACGCGTGAGAGAGAGGGAAACCTTACGCCCCAGCCGCCGCAACCGCAACAGATGAAGACGCCCCGGGCGTCGCGAGTCGCAGGACCATTTTCGGCCACCGTAAGCGCGAAAAAAAATATGTGTTTGGCATTTATATTTATTTTTAACAGATATTTATTTTTCAGCCTTGTTTTCTTATTTGGGGTTCTTTAAGGGTGGTGTGATGACTCCTTCCGCGGATGGGAGTGTCAGGCTTTGACTGACTAAAACCCATCCATGTTCCTCCAAATGACCTTTGCGTTCCAGGGGGGCTCTTTAAGCCCGAAGTCCGTAGTTTCGGGCTTAGTTGCGGTCGTATTCTATTCCATATTACCTACAGGCTTACGATAAGTCCCGAACGAGAACTAAGAATGAATGACTATACGATTTAACAGTAACTGTCAAGTCGTCATCTGCCTAGCCTTTTCCCAACTAGGTATATTGGGGTCGGCTTCCAGTCAAACCGGATTCAGCTGAATACCAGTGTTTTACGTGAAGCGGCTGCCTACCAACCAAACCTCCACGAACTCTTTAATTGGGTAACACGGTACTTCTTGGCAAGACTGGAGTCAGATTTACTGGCTTCTGACAATCTGTAACGACTGCCAAAATTCTACAAATGACAGCCGTGGAAACGTGCTTTCCGAGGCACGAAGGAAACACGGTATGTTACGATGGTCACCCATCCACAGACCAACCTTGGCAAGCGTTGCTTAACCTTGATGATTGACTCGTGTGGTTGTTTAACTGTCAAATCGTGTTGACATTTATTCTTCATGGTTAGGTGATACGAAGTGGAATACGCCCGCAACTACGGACTTCGGACTTAGAGAGTAGGCCCTCGGGGCCGCGGTGACTCTCTCGAGCAAATTCCGCAGCCCTGTCAGGCACTGCCTTAGCGTGCGAGAACTATTATTCAAGTTTCCATGGTAAATGATTTTATTTTGTAAGTTGTTTTAAAATAACACTTTTTACATGTCAACCTTTCTTGTCAATATTATGTGACTATCCCGAGGAGAATCACCGGTATAAACTCAGGGCGCAGCGTAGTTGCAAAATACCATTTTGACAAGCATATGACATTGATTATTTTCGCTGAGTTGATAAATTTTGATTTGAATCATGAAGTATGAGATATGGTCTTCTGGTTTGTCAATTATTGACAAAGGATCGCAAGAACAGATAGTTGAGATTTCAATTGGTATGTATAGTAGGTATCGATTATATTATCGATTTATGTGCAGTCCTGTAAAAAACCGGCCAAGTGCGAGTCGGACTCGCACACAGTGTTCAGTACCATAAACCTTGATTTTTATTATTTGTTGTTATTGCAGCAATAAAAATACACAATCTGCAAAAATTTGTCTACCTATTATGGTTCTTGAGATACAGCCCGCTGACTGACAGACGGACGAACGGACGGACGGACGGATGGACAGACAGCAGAAGCTTAGTAATAGTGTTCCGTTGGTTACCCTTTGGGTACGAAATCCTAAAAATGGTTCTAACTTACGGAAATCCAAAATTACCTAAGGGGAATATAAAAGTGCCATGTCAGAAAACGACGAATGATAAACATGACTTGAAGTAAAATAAAGTTGGTTGTTTAATTTCCTATGTACCTATATAGAGGCATGCGGAACAGGGTGTGAAGTTCTGCAAAGCTCCATAGAAAAAGGAGGATCTTCCGAACAGACGGGTGTTGTCTGGCGGGCAACTGCACAACAGGTAGTTGATATATATACGTTCGGACTGTGTTATATACGTGGAGCGGGGATAGGAAATTATATAACTGATACGTACAAATCAAACGCACGGAAAACTCTGATATCGTGATGCAGGATTTTTATAACGTAGCCCGTTGCTGGTGGTATAGATGTCGCAGCGTCACGATGTCATCTCATCGTGTCATCAACACGTCATGTGTCATGTCATCTCCGCTATATGTCTGCTATATTTAGCGGAGTTGAGAATGTTGAGATGGACACGTGGAGTAACGGGAATGGAAAAAGTGAGAACTGAGTACATTAGAGGTAGTTTAAAAGTGGTGCCAGTGACGGAAAAGTTAAAAGGGAATCGCTTGTCTTGGTATGGTCATGTGAAGAGGAAGTATGGTTAGCATGTAACTAAAAGAGTTATGAATATAAATGAGAATCGATCAAGAGAGAGAGGAAGGCCAAAGGGAAGATGGATGGATTCTGTGAGGAGCGGTATGAAATAACAGGGAGTTAGTGATAGCGTGACGACTGACAGGACAGAATGGAAGAACAAAAGCGTTGCGCCGACCCCAAGTAATATGGAATAAGGAAGGAAGATGATGATGATATAGATTTCGTTACGTTAGTTTTTTGTGGTGGTGTCAATGTGGCTACATCTACACAGTTATTTGGGGGGTAAGCGGTGCAGAGAGTAAAATCTCGCAAACCTCCATTGAAAAGGAGGATCCTCCGACCAGTCAGTTGTTCTGCTTAGTGGGCAACTGCCCGATATGTAATGTTCGGGCTGATGTACCTATGTGTTCAAATCGCACAGTAAATTTTGCTTTCACGATGCAGGATTTCGACTTAGTAGTTCACTGCTAGTAGGATAGATAGCGGTAGCGGTTCTTTTTGTTGCGTGTAAATTTGTTCCGTTGGTTTTTCTTGTGGTGGCATTGATGCCGCTACAGTTGTATCCCAAGGCAGCTGCCCAAAACTAAGTCAAGTAAGTAAGTAAATGATTTAATATGGGTTTCCTGAAATTAATGATAATTTATTTTAATTTTAAAAGTGATTAAACTGGCGAATAGGATGTATGTGACGTTTTACGTATATTATATTTTACGTTTTACGTTACTGCTCCGCTCCTATTGGTCTTAGCGTGATGATATGTAGCCGATAGCCTTCCTCGATAAATGGGTTATCCAACAATGAAATAATTATTTAAATCGGACCAGTCTTTCCTGAGATTAGCGGGTTCAAGTAAACATACAAACAAACAAATAAACACTTCGGCTTTATATACTATAGTTTAGATAGATTTCAATATGGCAGCAGGCAATCTTTCTATTGAATTAACGCTGATTCAGCGCTATATCCTGAGAATTGTTGCTGCTGAGGTTTCAGAGGTGTTTTGAATAGCATGACCTCGACTCACATTTCAACTTAAAATCGAATTTACATATGTATGAGCAACTCGCTTCTGAATTTTGCTTAGTACCTATACTTAGTTATTTTTGTCCTAGAATGTATTATTGTGTCCTTATAAATATAATATTTACCTACAAGTACTGTAATCTATATATTAATATAACAAAGCTGAAGAGTTTGTTTAAACGTTTGTTTCATCTCTGGAACTACTGATTGAATTTGGAAAATTATTTTTGTAGCTTTAATTATGACAGTCACTTTTATGAGGAAGGTTATAGGCGAAGTCGCGGGAAAATGATATCCTTTTCCCAACCGATAGGGGTTTTCAACAAATATAATATCTGTCCCTCTCATGAAAACATTGTTTTATATGGTATCTGTATAGGCGTCATGGACCTCGACGTCAATGTTCATATCGGACTTTTATTCCTAATTGTAATCTTTGAAGCTTTTAAATAATTTCATCGCTGATGAAGGCACTAAAAAAATAATTTCACGATTGTTTACAAGAGCTAATGAGTATTTCATTTTTCAAATAAAAAAATCGCGTGCTTATTCCCTGTTCGTATAGACCGCCAAAGATCAACAAATGACAAGTGGGACCAACGGTTTATGGTGTTTTCTGAAGCACGGATGAGTTTCAGTATGTTAGGATGGTCATCTATCCATAGACTGACCTCGGCAAGCGTTGCTTAACTTTGAGTGATCCGTGTGGCTGTTATTATTGATCCACGAGCTCCTTAAATGTCATATTGTATTTATTAAAATGATCTAATATTTTTTCACTTACAATGATGAGCCTCATCAGAAGGCTAAAAGTCACTCAAAGGGCGATGGAGAGGGCAATGCTTGAAGTTTCCTTGCGTGATCGAATCAGGAATGATGATATCCGCGAGAGATCCAAGGCTACCGAGATAGCCCGAAGGATCGCTAAACTAAAGTGGCAGTGGGCAGGGCACATTGCGCGCAGAGCGGATCGATAGGGCCGAAAAGTTCTGGAGTGGCGACCGCGTACCGGAAGACGCATCGTTGGAAGGCCTCCAGTCAGTAGAAGGTTTTTATGAAAGAAACAATTAAGAAAGTAGGTAGATAGATAGATAGCCAATTGACGGGAGTGAAGCTGCGGGGGTCTGCTAGTTTATATAAGCATATGGGATCTGAGTGCTCATAACTTGCTAAAAGATCTCTCAAGACGCTTAGTTGACAGTTCGTGTGACCAAGGGCTGGCTTTTACCTCGGACAGAGGGATAAGATTTGCCATACAACGTGGCAATGCCACCAGTCTTTTGGGCACACATCCAGTCGACAGCGATGCCGTGAACTTTTTGACGCCATATTTTAAGGTTAAGTTAGTCAGGAGTTATTATTTTTTTTTCTTGTCTATTGCCAGTTAAGTAAGAATTTATTAAAACTGCTGTAAATAGCTATGTAAATAATATAATTATATTATAGTTTATAAGTTTATCTGTGAAGATATAATTATAACGTCATTCACAAAACGTTCATTTAAAAAAAATAGTTAAGAATAATAGCAGTTTGCTTAATTTTAGCCGTAATTTTCCTGCACTTATTTATGTTTCAGCTATAGCTATTCTAATGAGGCGTAATAATAAATTCTATTTATAGAGTTGACATAGGGACGTTGAAATGCTAAAACCACACCATATTTCCTCGAACCATCGATCATAGGAAAATAAACCTGTTTTTATTTTAGCTTCAGTTCTAAATATATTTATGAAATAATAATCAGGAATCCTTGATTTATTTGTTTTATTGAAAACTAGCAGCTAGTCTTGGATTTTCCTGCATTTTTAGGGTTCCGTACCAAAATGGTAAAAAGGAAACCTTATGGTGTGACTAAGTCTGTCTGTTTGTCACAGCTAGATATCTCAAGTACTACTAACGCCGTAATATCGTGTGCTACCACATGATATAAAAATGAGATTCGTCCTGAATCCTTTGCACGCGAATGAGACTCGCATTTGGCCGGTTTTTATTGGGTTCCTAGCCGAAAGGTAACCAACAGAACCCTATCACTAAACCTCCGCTGTCCGTCCGTCCGTCCATCTGTCTGTCAGCAGGCTGTATGTAAAGAACCGTAAGTAGGTAAAAAGATGGAATTTTCACAGATAGCGTGTTTCTATTGTCACTATAAGAACAAATAATAAAAATTACGGTTTATGGTACGGGACCCTTCGCTTGCGAGTCCGACTCTCACTTGGCCGATTATTATTTATTCAATTGTGTGATGTTATTGTGGCTGCATGTTAGAGTTTAATTTTTGACCCTTGGTTCATAGCTGCTGGTTTAGTGTGTATTTCTATTGCTGCTATAACAACAACTAATAAAAAGTAGGTGGTAAAGAAAGCAATATTTGAAGGAGCGCTTCTTTGGCCACCTGAAGAAAGTATTCAATAGCCTTCTATCAGACGGAAACAAGGTGCGTGCCTTCAACGGTGGGTCAGCTGGTATTGATGTACACTTTCGGCGTACTCAAATGGACTCAAACGGAACTTGACGCTGTGTATAGGCGATTCCGTAGTTCCATACACTGCTTACTGCATATCGAATGCATCACCCACTGTCGTCGGCAATGAGACTGTATATCTCGCGAAAGTGTGGAGGTCGACGCTTTTTAAAAGTACTGACCCACCCGTGTTCCTCCTAGTGCCCTTTGCGTTCCAAGGCTACGGCACCTCTTTCGAACAGCAGTCACCTGCCCTAGCGGGCCCCGTCTTCCATGCTGACATCTGGCAGCGCGCCTCCGACCCGGGCTTAGTTCTGATCAGACGGCGAGCCACCCACTGCTCGCCGTCCGCAGACCCGCGCCTACGGCGGCCGGGAATCGTCCTGCGACTCCCGACGCACCCCGCTCTCCTTCGAAAACTGGCGCAAACCAGCGGTGCTTGACACTGACGATGGCAGGGCGGTATGGCAGAGTAAGGAAACTTTTTTCGGGCTCTATATAGGAAAAAAAAATAACAAATAATGTTTGAAATCAGTAGGTAAATGCAAAACTTTACAATTGTAATCTTTTTTCCCCTTAACTTCATCTTCATCACATGGGCCCGACTTAGATCAATTAGCGTCCGTAGCCTGGCTGCGTTTCGGTGATCTTTTTGAAGAAACCGAAGGTTTTCTCGTGCAGATAAACAAATAAAGTATATTGAGCTCGCGAGGTTGTCGGTATGTGGGATGTTGATTGCGCAATCATTGTAGGTGCTGTTAGGACCGCTTTTAATGGGGTGCGTAAGGCACCTACTCTTTAATAAAAATCAGAGTATTTTCGAGAATAATTATATATTGCGTGTTTTTAACGTCAAGGCGAACAATCGAATCTCTTGGAAAAAACTAACACTTCCTTATGACACCACATTCGAATCCTAACTTTCTTTTTTCTTAACTCTTTCAAGGCTTATGTCATTGAGGTCGCACCTCCCAAAGAGGATCTCTGCATGAGCTACCCCCCGAAGAATGGAGGATAGTAAGAATAATTTTCTTGCAATCATATATTCTCAGCCTTGGAAGAGTCAAGCACCTACCTACTCCTAACCCGAAGTCCCTGCCTAAGTGGCGACTCTTCGTAGACAGGTGGACATATGCCTCTATAGAAGCAGTTTCAGTCATACCCTGCGCTTGGCAATATTCTTTAAATTATTATGCGCCATTTGCGCAATATCTTAAAGCAGTTATGCTGAAACCCTGCTGCAGCAAAACGCCACAAAAACCTGCAACACATCGTCGGACGTAAACAAAATCGATGCGACAATTCACATCTACCCAGAAGGGATTGAATTGATTAGATTTACCCTAACTAATCTATGTGGTTGCTCGTCGGATGATCCTAGTATGTCTACTCTGCTAAAGTTTTTAAATTTTAACTTTAAACTTACTCCAGTGATTATAATACATAAGAATTGAAATCAATTGCCTCCATAATCAGTTCAACCAATGGTGACAACTAGCCACCCTTCGCGAAGGTTATACCTCGTATGCAAAGTTAGTTTAATCGCCCATGGAGTTTTTTAATGGAGTAAAATTAATCGCGAAAACTCTACCTTTAACACCACTGGAATGAGTTCACCCTAGCTAATACTATTTAAACGCGCTCTTGACAAATCTGGGAGCGCCCTCGAAGTCGTCGATCACGTACAAGTCCTTCTTCGAATGTACATGGAAAAAAGACTTCATTCAATAACTTATTCAACCTACCAACGAAAATGATGTTTGTTTACATAAAATTATAATTGACATCTATCTGCTTTGACATCCTACTTTTTCTATTACCATAAATATGCTTTATAATAAAATGGTTTCAACCTATTTACATGAATATTAACTATATAACCTTATTCAATTCAATCTTTACAGGTTCTATATGAAAGCATAATCTTTTTGGTTCGTTTGACACAATATGACAAATTGTTTTTTATGTTGTCATGTCATCCTATGACTGAAATAATACAAGTCAATCCTTCGGCTTTCGCTGCCATTAAAATAAATAAATTATATGTTATGAGATTAGCAGAAAACTTGAAAATAACTAACACTATATAAATCTATCAAGTAAGATAAAGTGGAATTTCGAACACTATAAAATCTTCAAAATAAAACGTTTCCTGACCTTATAATTATGTTTAATAGTTTCATATTTCTTTCTAAAATATCTCCATATGTAAATTAAAGGTTGCTGAACTATCAAATCATTAGTGAAATGTTTTATATGATTTGATGTGTATGATTTCTTTTTAAATGTATAAATATATGTGCAATATTTCCTTGTCTTTTTCTTCACCCTTGTTTTCTTTATTTTATTCAAGGTATGAAGAGGAAACTTATACTCATTTTGATTAACTAACTCACGCCTCTTAAGGAAATTATGTGTGCGTATGTCTGTGTGTAAACTTCTCCTATCAAATAATAAAACGTCCCTACCACTTTTATTTTCTACGCTACGGTTTGCCTTATTGGCCGAAATAAAATTTAATAATGAACATAAAACAACATTCGTCGACACATCGAGTTGTGTTCCGTATTGAACCATCTCCTTTTGATCGTCTTCCGCCGAGGCAGCTTCCTCAACTTCCATCGCGGCGTCTGCATACTGGTCACCCTCTCTTGAATCCACTTCGACAGCATCCACATCATGGTTGTCAGTGGAACTGCGCCCTGGTTCGGATATCAGAATCGCCTTGCTTTCTGTAAGGAGTTCAGATGTAAATATTGGAATGGATACACCAGCTTGTACACTTTCCTCTATTCTGTCCAGTTCAGTTTCGTTCTTGACTAGGCTGCTCTCTCCACAGCTCTGTTCGACGTCGTCATCATTGTCATCCTTGTCATCATGGTCATCATTGTCATCATGGTTTTCGATTTGTGGATTTTCAATTTTCGTACTGGAATATAAAGGCGTATCATTATCGACATTCACAAACTCTCGCTGTCCGCATCCATCGGACACTTCAGTAATTGTCTTTTCGACATAAATAGAGCATTCCAATAGCCGTCGTCGTTTACACGAAATGCATTTACACGGAAATTCCTTCCTTATCTTGTCGCATAGCAGCGAAAAATCTATACCGTCATGGTATACCGTATTATAAAAATATCTCGCAGCGCTCTGCAGAAATGCGCCCAAAATCAACGAATAATCGGCTTCTCGCCACTCGCTTTCGATAGCGACTCGCCTGAATTCGGCTACGAACTCTTCAAAGCATACTCGGTCTATACCGGTATATAACATTATATTATTTATTATTATTATTTATTTATTTATTTCTCTCCACAATAAACATTACATAATAATATTGTTTCAATTAAGGTACATGCTTTGTATAGTTTACTGTGGAAGACTGGTGCCTAAGCTAGGCTTTAAAGGCCTGTGTTTCAGGTCACCAGATCTCCACACTCTAGCAGTTCGTACAATTTTGAATTTGGAGGTTTCAATTTGGACTTTACAAAAGCAGTATTTTATAAAACAATTCTTAAAACAAACGAGTAGAAAACAGAAAATTATGTTTTGGAGCATTAGTAATGTTAGTAAATATTTGTAGTGTGAACGTGAGTAAGATGTGTTTCGTGTGTGTGTGAGAGTAGGTACGTGTATGAGGGTGGTGTGTGGGGGTGCGTGTGTGGGAGGGTGTAAGTGAGGATTTATCAGATAGCAGTTGATATTAATTAAGTCACGCTGGTAAGTAGACTTTCGGTGTCATCATAATTGAGACCCCGAAGCCACGTGGTAAGCTTCTTTTTACATTGGGCCTTGTTAAGGTTAAAATATATAAGTTGAGTTTTATTAATTTTGTTGTACAAATATCGTCCCAGATAGAAAAAGAAGCGTTTAGAAAATATAGTCACATAGACATCTTTTACACATATGAAATCTTTCTTGTAAATATAAAAACCACTTAGCTTTGCTTTCCAGGCGTCCACACATCTAGCGCCTGAACATAGTTAGCATCTCGTCCTTCGCGAGATGTCTTTATAAAACTGGGAGTTTCTTCATGCACTTTTATATTTTACGCAGTGCACACGCGTACTATACCCGGCGCCTCCACCAATTGTTAGGACCGCTTTTAATGGGGTGCGTAAGGCACCTACTCTTTAATAAAAATCAGAGTATTTTCGAGAATAATTATATATTGCGTGTTTTTAACGTCAAGGCGAACAATCGAATCTCTTGGAAAAAACTAACACTTCCTTATGACACCACATTCGAATCCTAACTTTCTTTTTTCTTAACTCTTTCAAGGCTTATGTCATTGAGGTCGCACCTCCCAAAGAGGATCTCTGCAGTACCGATAGTCGTATCTGTCAATGGCTTAATAGTCACGACCCTCGACCAACACCTCAGGAGGCTCTCGTTATGCTGCTGAATCAAGGGTTTGATTCAGAAAGCAGTACTTCTGGGCACGGTTGGTCTAGTGGTTAGTGACCCTGACTGCTATGCCAGAGGTTGTGGGTTCGATTCCCACCCAGGACAAATGTTTGTGTGATGAGCATGATCATTTGTTCTGTGTCTGGGTGTAGTTTATCTATAATATGTATGTATTTAGAAATATATAAGTATGTTTATCAGTTGTCTAGTACCCATAACACAAGCTCTGCTTAGCTTGGGACTAGATGGCGTTGTGTGATAGTTGTGTGGAATATTATTATTATTTTATTTCGTCTCTCTGGGTAGCTTGGACACGGTTCCCTATACCGGCGGATTATTTTTTAACCTGTGGTCACCTGGACGCAATAGCCGTTGCGACGCCACAAGAATTGAATAGCTTTATTGTAAAAAAAATCGGCGGCCGCCATGTTTATTGGTCGATGGGGGGCTATGGCTATGGATATTAAACACTGCGTTTAAAAAAAACGAAGTTCAAACTGCGTGATTTGGTATGGCATGTGGGAGACCACTATGCGTCAATTTTAGTTGACTCCCAATGGCACACACGTGTGCCGACGAAAAACCACTGGTTAAATAGTTAATTGTATAAAGGAAATAAATAAAAGTTTGAACGTAGTCACTGAAAAAACAGATCGGTACTTATGTTTTAAACAATTACTTGGAAAAAAACAGATCGGTACTTATGTTTTAAACAATTACTTGGAAAAAACAGATCGGTACTTATGTTTTAAACAATTACTTGGAAAAAACATAAAATCCTATTCACAATCACAATTTACGAGTACCTATCTAAGTTATCCTTATATTTAGCATTTTTACCGGTTTAACGGTTTCATTTGCCATTGAATTTGAAAATCAGCTAGGTACTGATAACGACGCTTTGAATATTTCCTGTTCCGATGTATAAACCCAAATCTGTTATAATTACGTGTTCAAATACCGAACCCAAATCTGTAATAATTAGATGTTCCAATTTATTTTTTTCCTGTTTTGGTTAGGTTTCTTTTAGATTCAACATTATTTTTAGTGTACATCAAAGTGTTAAATATTTTTATCGAAAGAACCAGTAGTTTTTTTTTTATGGATGGGAAATCAACAAATGACTCCTCCCGCTCTGGGCGAAGCAGAAGGGAGTGTCAGACTCTTACTGACTAAAACCCATCCGTGTTCTTCTTGTCCTTTGCGGTCCAGGGCCGCGGTGCACCTTTTGAAAAAAATCTGCAACCCTGGTAGGCACTGACCCTAGTGGGCCCCGTCTTCTGTGCTAATGCTGCTATGTTATTATTCAACATTATTTTTAGTATACACAAAACTGTTAAGTATTTAACCTGTAGGTACACCTTTCATGAAAACTCATCAAGTTACGGGTTTGTTTTTCACCGTCTTCAAACAATGGAGGTTCTCAATTCGTTTATATATAGATAACTTCGCTAATTATTGTCAGCAGGTTTTGATGATTCTTTTTTAGTTTAAAAGAGTATTTTCCCGGAGTAAATAGTCCCATTTTATTTTTTTTACGATCTGATGAAGAACTTCGGAGATAGGCTTCCGATTTCTTTAACAGAGGATAACACATCTCCTGGGATTGCTGAAATTGCATGTATTTTATTGTTTAGACCAGTTCATAGCATAACATCACGCAGGTACGCTGTGAAGGGGTACACAGATGTGTAACTCACGAATTATAAAACTGCTTGCAAAGTCGTAGTAAAATTGCATAGCGTGTGATTGACACACTTTATTTATTGAATATTCAATTTTATCCGAATCAAGATATATCCTGTGGTACGAATTGTAAAAGAATTACGTGTGCCATAGGCACAATTTTACACATATTTTTGGCATAATCAGTAACTTCCCTCTATTGATATTTTATTAGATCTGGTTGTGGTCGGGTCAGGAACCGTGATCCCCAGCCCTACCACAATCGTACTCTTATTACTCAAAAAGTACAAGGCATAAATTCTTGGGATAAGTAGCACAATAAAACACAATTAAAATAACTATTTTGTGCCATAGTAAAATCTCCGTTCCATGTCGTGGTCGGGTCAGGAATCATAACACCGTGGATGCAGTCCAATACGTTGGTCTGACCAGATTCGCACCGCCCTTGACAGTACCGTTCACAACGCCCTCCACACTTCTTTTACATACTCTCTATTACATTCAGGATCAGAATGGTTGGAAACATGTTGGTCCTGCTCCATAGGACAATCAATGGTGGAGACAAGATCAAACTGGTTTGTTTTATGTATTTACTTTTGTACCTACTGTTTCATTTTTTGGTTTTTATTTTTCTGTTCACTCACACACTGCTAATTAATGGTTCCAATATTTGTAAATATGTGAGTACCATGTACTTATTTAGAAAATTAATAAGTCTACCTCTGCATACTCTAGGTTCATGGTCCTCACATATATTAACAAAAGTTTTGTATACCACAGCGCATGTAAAACATTGATTTGAAAAGAGTAACTATGGAGTTTCTTGTCCGTTCTTCTCCATAAGAATCTACCCTTCCGAATGGACAATAGAGTCACTATGTTATTTTAAATGTAATGATGACGTTCAAAAGTGCCGTTTAATGGCCTAATTGAAATAAACGTTTTTGACTTTGAAAGTCACAACCCACAGCACTGAGAAATAGGACGCAAGGAGGAGGAGGAGGAGTATTATTTGAAATGGCAAAGAAGTTTGGAAAGCTATGGGGGAGACCTTTATTTAGCAAAGGTACAATCATCATCATCATCATCAGCCTCTTTTTCCCATCTATATTGGGGTCGGCTTCCAGTCAGGCCGGATTTAGCTGAACACCAGTATTTTACGAGAAGCGGCTCGAACAAATTCTGCAACCCTGGCAGGCACTGGCCTAGCGGGCTCTTGAAAAAGCCTTTTTAAATTGAACTGGCAGAAAAGTTCAATTTGATCGGCGGCCATTATCTCGACAGGAGAGAAACTTCAGGCTTTCTTAGCAATAATCAAATATTGTCGGATCCTACAATCCAGCCATCAGCCGCATTCAGCTGCTCAAGTACTCAATTTTATTTTCTATTTTTTTTTTAAAGAGACGACTCGTAGTTCAACCTGCTATAGTTAGATACTGCTCAACCGGACTTTCCTGTGTGGACCTAGGGTAAAAATACTTTAAAAAATACTTGTGTATTGTACGACGATGCGAGACGCACAGGACCGGCTGTTGTGGCAACACTTGTGGGAGGCATACGTCCAGGACTGGACGTCTTTCGGCTGATATGATGATGATGATTGTAAGCCAGTAAAATCTGACTCCAGTCTTGCCATGAAGTACCGTGTTACCTAGTCAATGGGTTGTGGAGGTCTGGTAGGTAGCCGCTCCACGTAAAACACTGGTATTCAGATGAATCCGGTTTGACTGGAAGCCGACCCCAATATAGTTGGGAAAAGGCTAGAAAATGATGAAATAAAAAAAAAAACATTTTAAATGAAACAAACCTCTTACTACATATCATGGATTATGCCTACGGGGGAAACCATTACGTCTACGATGAGTTTTATCAATCTATACTCGCTAGCGACTTTACTTAAAAATTGTATGAAAACTTAATAAAAAACGGGTCCCAATTTATTTGTTTAAGGGTGCTCTCTCGAAAAGGCTTAAAAATAGCGTGCAGATGAAGCAGTTTTTCGTCGGTATTTACTGAAAAATTACATTAGAAAAAAATAGGTAGTAATCTACATGATATTGCACGTAACTTGGTTTAGCCAGAATTTATATATTGGTATCACATAATAGGAAAAAAATCACCAAATCAACTCAAATCGTTGAGATGAAACCATTTTACCCCTCCATTTTTTAACAAAAGACTAAAAAAATAATATCTACTGCTGTGCAATACAAACGAAAATAACTTGGTTTTCTTACTTTTTAAAAATATGTATTTGTTTTATTATAAAAAATTAAAAACAAGGGTAGCGGAGTGGCGCGCCGAGGTGTAGTTAGCTCCGTTTGTATGCACAAGGTCATTGGCAAATATACAAGCCTTAAGTTGTTAACTAACAAGCAAGCAAGTTGCAAGTAAAACTTTAGTTAACAACTAAGAAAATAAATTACAAACTTGTTTTTTAAAAGTTTTCATAACTTTTAGGGTTCTGTCAAGACCATTTATCTCGGAACCGCGTGGAGGTATCAAGTTGAAATTAAACCATATACTCAGATCTATGGCCCCTTGCATCTGTGCAAAAATCAAACTTCCAAGTTAACATAAAAAACATACGGTCGTTTATGCCTCAAAAAACGTATATTTCGACACTCTGAAGGGAGTCAAAATGTATAAAGTATTTGCCGTTGACCTAGTACTGTGAAATTTGGCAAGTAAAACAGTCTTATACTATACTACAAGTATAGGGAAAAGTCTGTAATTAAATCATAAAAAAAAACCGTCTTTCATCTGCCTAGCCTGCCTGCTAGATTAACGGGGTAACACGGTACTTCTTGGCAAGACTGGAGTCAGATTTACTGGCTTCTGACAATCCGTAACGACTGCCAAAGATCTACAAATGACAGCCGGGACCAACGGCTTAACGTGCTTTCCGAGGTACGAAGGAAACTCGTTATGTTATGATGGTCACCCATCCACAGACCAACCTTGGCAAGCGTTGCTTAACCTTGAAGATCGACCCGTGCGGCTGTTTTTATCTGGCAACAAGCTCCACAAAAAAATATATATCGTCTTTATCTAACGTAATTTGTAGCTACAAAGAACAATGACCACTCGGCTAACATGCTTGGACTAGTAAAATCTAACAAAAAGTAACTTGATGAAACATTCACCTATATAAACATAACTAAGAACGATCTTCAATATATTTTTAAAAGACCGGAGAATCTTGAAAATCTATGACATATGTTTTTGAGGTTATGTTTATTTATTTTATCTGTAGCATTTATATTGTCTACTCTATGGTCCGTTAGCAGAGCAAGAAACAGAAAGCAAAGAAAGTATCAGAAAATCGTACAGAACACAGTCTTCGCAGAAACGACAATACGGTGGTCGGTCAGTGCAGAAACCGTCATAAGTCGTTTGTTTATTTCATAGATTAGTTACTTGTCAAAAATAGGGAGGGACGAACGATAATCGTAATCGATCAATTTATGACAGAATCGATATTTAATGTGAATCATTTGTCTTATTTTACTACTCGGAAAACAATTTTTATAATGACCTCTTACCTCTATTGACCTCAGAGCAAAAGATCGCGAGATATTCGCGAAAAACTGATTTTCGTGACCTTTAGACCTTTCAATTTTTTTTAGCTGGCATGATACTCGTATCAATGTCGATTTTTCACATCTTCATTATAACGCCGTAATAATATAAAAAAATTCAGCTCACTAGGAATTTTTCCGCAGATAAAGCCTAAAATGACTGGACTTGACGACACTTGTCTGTCAGTCTTGTCAAATGCGTGATAAAAGAAAATCAAAATTGCATGTCAAAAAACTACAGGTACATTTAGCCTTTTCCCAACTATAAAGGGGTCGGCTTCCACAGCTACAGGTATTTAGTATCTGAGCTAAATAAATTAATGTCGGTTGCTGTTTAAAACCCCGCAAATCAAATGCTAAAATATAGATACCTTATTCCAGGAAAAGTGTGGGTTTTGATATTATTTATATATTGTCTGTGGTTTTTGACGATCATTATCAAAATAATACAGAACATAAAGCGCACACGCTCGCGTCGCATTCCATTAAAAACCATATTGTATATTGTATTTTCAGATTTCATTTCGTGTGAAGTTCCCGACCACAACGGTCGTTTAAAATTTCAAAATGTATTTTAATTATTTATCATTCATTTTAGTGTCCGTTTTGGTGAGTGAAGTTTTTTTTTTTTTTACTTTTTATTTATTTATTAAAACTATGTAGTAGGTACAAACAACTGTACAAAGGCGGAATTAATACCTTAGGCATTTTCTAACAGTCGATCTTAACTTTTGTGTAATAAATTCTGTGTTTCGTAAATGCAGTTTAGTTGTACAATAAGGGTTTTTTTTTAAATAGCGGTAAATTGATCACAGTAGTGTCACAACTCACCTTACTTCATGGGATAATTCACTTGATTTATATTTTACCTTGATTAACTAACTTGATAACGTTTCATTTTCTATAAAAATAAAACTTTTTCACCAAATACAAATACAATACAAAATGTTTATTTCTGTACCATTTAGCTTAAATTAGTTTTTGATAGGCGTTTTGACCTAATACAAACCTTCCTCAGAAAACTTTTTATATTTAAGGCGGTGCATTGTTTTAATTTAATCTCGAGGAGCTCGTGGCTAAATAATAACAGCCGCACGGGTCGATCTTTAAGGTTAAGCAACGCTTGCCAAGGTTGGTCTGTGGATGAGTGACCATCTTAATGTACCGAGTTTCCTCCGTGCCTCGGAAAGCACGTTAAGCCGTTGGTCCCGGCTGTCATTTGTAGATCTTTGGAAGTCGTTACGGATAGTCAGAAGCCAGTAAATCTGACTCCAGTCTTGCCAAGAAGTACCATGTTACCCAGTTAATGGGTTGTGGAGTTCTGGTAAGCAGCCGCTCCACGTAAAACACTGTTATTCAGCTGAATCCGGTTTGACTGGAAGCCGATCGACCCCAATATAGTTGGGAAAAGGCCAGGCAGATGATGATTGTTTTAATTTAATGTTTAGGAACATACCTAAAATTTCTGAATCTATACTAATATATAAAGCTGAAGAGTTTGTTTGGAAATTTCAGGAATTACTGGTACGATTTGAAAAATGCGATTTTGTTTTCAGTGTTAGATAGCCCATTAATTTATTGAGGAAAGCTATAGGCTACATATAATCACGCTAAGACCAATAAGAGCAGAGCAGACGAAGACGCGCGGGTCAACTAGTATAATAATACCTGTCGCAATGTGTGCATAATACAGAAGACTACCTGCGAAACATTATTTGCGTCACATTTTTCATTAATGCTCCGCTCCTTTTGATTGTAGCGTGATGTTGAGGCTATGCAACACTAAAATAATTTTTCAATTCGAACTAGTAGTTCTTGAGATTAGCGCAACCAAACAAACAAACTTTTCAGCAAACAATATCAGCAAATATATCTACAACTATGGTTAACCTTTCGGGAATACGTGAATTCGTAGTATAATGTTCAATTGTTTAATTTTACTAAAGTGATAACGATGTGATAAGCACTACTGTGGGCGCGATTATTCACCAAACTTGCATTAGGTATCGGTGACCGTGGTTTATTTATAACTGTTAGCCTTCCTGATATTTTATTAAAAACTTTAGCAGTATTTTAAATAGAGTTATGAGAGTTAGCTGAGCGGTGAGCTAGGTTAAGCGAGATGTGCAAGGATGCGCAACGAGGGATGTGTTTGATAAGCGATTTACCTAGTCATGATGCTACTGGTTCTTAAGGCCACGACATACGCCAGCAACCGCGCATTTTGTTCCCTCAAGGAACAAAAGAAACAAAACGCGCACTCGTTTAACACCCGCGCGACCCAAAATTCAGTAGTTTTTTGTACTTAACTTATTATTATAAAACTATAAAAAATTGCCTTATATTAAATTGTATATAATTAAATTGTCTTTGAGATAGTGTAAATTTCATTGAAATACGTCCGGCGATTTTGGTCCGATTGCCGTTTTATGTCCGTGTTAGACATAACTTTACAAATTAACTACACTATGTTGAACGAATAAAAAAAATCTTATATCAAATTATTAAAGAAATAGTCTAATGTAACGTGATATTAAAAAAAAAATACGACCAGCCGTGTAGACGTGATTCTCATTTTAAAATCGGTATCGGCTCTCAGGTATCTCCGCCTTAACAAAACATCCTTCATTACGTATTCTCACATATCTCTGGTGGAAACACACCCTTTAAAGCTCTTTTCACTTGCTCAGTCATCGATACAAAAGACAAAATCATCATCATCTACCTAGCCTTTTCCCAACTATATTGTGGTCAGCTTCCAGTCAAACCGGATTCAGCTGAATACCAGTGTTTTACGTGGAGCGGCTGCCTACCAGTCCTCCACAACCCAGTAACTGGGTAACACGGTACATCATGGCAAGACTGGAGTCAGATTTACTGGCTTCTGACTATCCGTAACGACTGCCAAAGATCTACAAATGACAGCCGGGACCAACGGCTTAACGTGCTTTCTGAGACACGGAGGAAACTCGCTATGATAAGATGGTCACCCATCCACAGACCAACCTTGGCAAGCGTTGCTTAACCTTGAAGATCGATCCATGCGGCTGTTATTATCTAGCCACGAGCTCCTCAATACAAAAAAAAGATACAAAAGACAAAATATTGTAGGATAAATATAAAAAAAAACAACGCTTGGCTTTGCGCGAACAGTTATTGGGACATTAACTACCCTAGTAAAAACGACCATAAGGCTGGTATTCTAAGTACGAGGATGCAAAGCGACTGGTTCTTAACAGACACATCCCTCGCTGCGCATTGGTACACAGCCTAAGTGTCTATTTCCATCAAAGCTTAACGGTTTCGCGGAAAGGATGTGCTATCAAGATGCACAAGCCCTAACTTGCTAATCAAAAGCACGGTCCCTGTCTCCCTGAATAGAAAAGAAAGAGATACACTATGAAAAAACCTATGCAATGTTTCGCAAAATAATTATGATGCTATTGCTAATTAATACTTAACACGCCTCAATTTTGCATTTAGCAAATGATTGAATTTACTTTATACAGATAAAATTTAATTGAAATTCATTCGGAAGTATGTTGTTAATTTTCCACACCAAAATTGTGACACTACTCTTTTACAAAATATATTTAACAGCCTTCTTATTAATTTAATGTCGATTAAAATTGTATTACGTCATCGGCATGCACATCGATTACAATTAAATAAATCTATTTTAGGGCTTAACTCATTTCGCTTAGGGAAAAAGACCGAATAGTGTACCTACACTACACAATACATAATTAAAAATAATTAACATCTATATTATTGTGTTTATATTCCATGTTTTACCTGTTGTAAATTACCTTATCAATGGCAATGAGATGTTTTTGCATTGATGTATTATGTACCTATAGCTGACCCGTGCCGCCGTTGGGCGGTATTTAAGTATAGGGTTAAATGTAGCCTATGACACTAACAAATAATGTGGTTTTCTATTGGTACAATAATTTTCAAAATCAGTTCAGTAGGTCCAGAGATTACCCCCTACAACCTCACAAATTCACAAACTTTACCTCTTTATAATATAGGAAAATGAATCCCTGTTTCCCTTGTCATGCCATAACTTAAGATCGATTTAACGGATGTCTTTCATCTTTTTTAAGTGGTCTAATACATTGTAGAAGGCCCTTATGAAGTGAAAATTTTATGAACAAATAATAATTCCACCGATGCATTCCACCAGCTTCTACGACAAATCTTTTACGGTTCAAGCAGTGCGGTTATGGAATGCCTTGCCCGTGACAGTAAGACGGGCTCACTACCTTTCTGTTTGATCGTTTTCACTTGGGTTCCTATGCTTTTTATTTTTTTTTTTATTTATTACATAATTATAATTGTATATATTTATCTGTTATGTATTTATTTATATATATAAATCGTACACCTAAGACTACCTGCAGTACTGTCTTTCCATTATCTTTGCAATCCATCCAAAACGTTGTCTTGAAAAGATCGCTTTTAGCAATAAGGCCGCCCATTGTGTCACCCTATGTAATGTTTTCTTCATCTATCTTTTCTGTAACTTATATGGTGTACATTATAAAGAGTATTCTATTCTATAATTGCATGGGAAACGAAAAAATGACCGAGATAAAGCTAAGATGTATTTTAATTCTGAAATCCACGTTGACGAAGTCGCGGTCAGAAGCTAGTTCTGAATAAAAACCGTCTATTAATATGCTCAGTAACTTGCACTGGCAAGAAGCACTAGTACTAAGGGCGAGACCACAACACTGCGTTGCGGCGTCGTATCGCAAAAATAACGTCGCACAGCAATACAATGCGATGACGCAACTCGAAAATTCCACGATGCTGTGTGCGGCGTCGTAGATTTTTGCGATGCAACGCCGCAACGCAGTGTTGTGGCCTCGCCCTAGGTATTGGTGCTTTTAAATTATTATTTAAAGACTCGCGAAAGACCACTACCTCATCATCATCTGCCTAGCCTTTTCCCAACTATATTGAGGTCGGCTTCCAGTCAAGCCAGATTTAGCTGAATACCAGTATTTTACGAGGAGCGGCTGCCTACCAGACCTCCACAACCCATTAACTGGGTAACACGCTACTTCATGGCAAGACTGGAATCAGATTTACTGTCTTCTGATCTGACTATCCGTAACGACTGCCTAAGATCTACAAATGACAGCCGGGACCAACGGCTTAACGTGCTTTCCGAGGTATGGAGGAAACTCGGTATGTTAAGATGGTCACCCATCCACAGACCAACCTTGGCAAACGTTGCTTAACCTTCAAGATCGACCCGTGCGGCTGTTATTATCTAGCCACGAGCTCCTCATCAGATTGATAGCAATAAAATTATGTTGTCAAAGAAGTTAGCCTATTCGCTCCTAACTGAAAGAAATCTGCCAAAATAAGAATCTCTCTTTACGGAGCACATAATGACACATCGAGAAACCTTCCGCTCGGGTGACAAAGGTACACCAACTGGCATCCGAAAAAGTTATATCTTTTGCCATTGGCTTTTATAGTAAGGAGACTACGGAATATCAAAAGTAAAAAAAAAAAAACGTAATTTCAATTAGGCCATTAAACGGCACTTTTGAACGTCTCATTACATTTAAAATAACATAGTGACTCTACTGTCCATTCAGAAGGGTAGATTCTTATGGAGAAGAACGGACAAGAAACTCCATAGTTACTCTTTTTAAATCAATGTTTTACATGTGCTGTGGTATACAAAACTTTTGTTAATATATGTGAGGACCATGAACCTAGAGTATGCAGAGGTAGACTTATTAATTTTCTAAATAAGTACATGGTACTCACATATTTACAAATATTGGAACCATTAATTAGCAGAGTGTGAGTGAACAGAAAAATAAAAACCCACAAATAAAACAGTAGGTACAAAAGTAAATCCATATACCAACCAGTTTGATGTTGTCTCCACCATTGATTGTCCTATGGCGCAGGACCAGCATGTTTCCAAGCATTCTTATCCTGAATTTAATCTTCTAATTTGTAATATGCTTGTTTACAAAGTGTGCTTTTAATGTAGGTTTTAAATTTTCCTTCATTTAGTTCTAATATGTCACAAGGTACTTTATTGTAACATTGAACACAGTACCCCATGAAAAGTGTGTGTACTTTAGCTAATCTATAAAATGGTTGATCTACGAGTAATTTATCTTTATTTCTAGTATTAATATTATGTCTATCACTAATTTTACCAAAAAGATGTCGATTTTTCCGTACATACATAATATTTTCAAATATGAATTGGCATGGGACGGTCATAAAATTTTTTTTTTTTTAAAGTTCGCTTAGAGAATCGCGACGACACAGATTATAAAGGGCTCTGACAGTTCTGTTTTGTAAAATAAATATGGATTCAATGTCAGCAGCCCGACCATTAACTTTTATAGTAAGGAGGAATGTGTGTGGTACACCAAGAATTCTGTTAATAATTAGTGTGAATAGTTTCGAAAATCAGTTCAAGGTTGGTCTGTGGATGGGTGATCATCTTAACATACCAAGATTCCTCCATGCCTTGGAAAGCACGTTAAGCCGTTGGTCCCGGTTGTCATTTGTAGATCTTTGGCAGTCGTTACGGATAGTCATAAGCCAGTAAATCTGACTCCAGTCTTGCCATGAAGTACCGTGTTACCCAGTTAATGGGTTGTGGAGGTCTGGTAGGTAGCCGCTCCTCGTAAATACTGGTATTCAGCTAAATCCGGCTTGACTGGAAGCCGACCTCAATATAGTTGGGAAAAGGCTAGGTAGATGTTGATGAGTTTCGAAAATCATTCATTTTTGCAATAGCACTCGAGATCTCACAAAAAAAAATGATCGCTCGTGGCTTGCGGCTCGCGGCGTTGACATACGTGCGGGCCGAAGCGAGCTCCGAGCAAAATTTTGAACCTGATGGATCGACAACGAACTTACTCGGTGGTTTTAAAGAACGCGTACTTAGCACACACGAACGAAAAAAGTCGTCGACCCATAAGTACGCGTACTTGCTATACGTCTATCACTTTAAATTGAATGGTGAACGCGTACCTATTGTTAGACGTTTTGGCTGCGTTGTGCTAGGACTTGCGTTGAGCGAAGCTAGGTAATGAAGCGATTCTATTGGTTCTTAACAAACACATCCCTCGCCACACATCCTCACTCATCTGTGGTGGAAACGCAGCCTTAGACGGACTGTCTTCACTATTATTCTATGTCTCATAAATAATTAACTTGTGTTCTCTACCTTATTTCAGGTTACAACAACCACTGCGAAGGATGATAAATTCAGCATTTCACTAGAAGATTGGAATTTAATGTAAGTAGAAAAATAAATACTAAGCACTTGAGTAATGTGGGGAAAAATAATATTCGTGAGTCAGAAGCCGTAAAATGTAAAGAATTGGTTCGCCACGACCAATTCGTGAAGAAAACCCCAATCGGTACCAAGCGACATAACATTGTTATTATATTCCTAATAGGTAAAGTAATATAACATTTATGTAGTTAACTAATCTATTTTACTTTTTCTTTTACAGAAAAAAATCAATAGGTCCCTTCTGCGCCTGTTCAAAGTAAGTAAAACCTAAGTTCCTATTATATGCATCCTTCTTTTTTACCCTAATAGAATAAGATTGTGTATCAAGGGTCAAGTTCAGAACGATTTCCCAGATTGTATGTAGGTATGTCGGTCGGCGTACCGGAAGATGCAACGTTGGAAGGCCTCCCACAAACTAGATCGATAACCTGGTGTAGGTCGCGGGTAGACGCTTGGGGGAGGCCTATATCCAGCAGTGGACGTATTTCGGCTGATATGATGATGTCGGTCGACGGGGAGGTGGGCGGTTGACACGTTGCCATCGAAGGTAGAATCTGGATGAGTTTGGCACTGGAACGTGAGGATTAGCACAAGCAATGAGAGGTATATGCCCAGCAGTGGGCGAATTCGGGCTGCGGATGATGATGAATGTACCTACATAAGATGATGTTTTAAGACACTACCCACTACCTCGTCAGTCCAGTATTTGGAAATGAATGAACTCTATTGAAGTTTTGCTACTCATACGCAAGATACTTCGGTCTAAAAAAATTTATGAAAAGTTTTCGAAAAAGAATTTAGAAAGACAGTGAGAGCAACTTGAAACAGAAAGTGAAAATTACTACACAATTTTTAAGGAGCAAAGCACGCGTCAACTTGACGGCACGGTTGGCGCAGTGGTTGAGCGATTGAGTGCTGCGCTGCGTGTCGCGGGTTCGATTCCCGCACGGAAAAATATTTGTACGGCCAATAGGTAGTTGTTCCGGGTCTCGGGCTGTTTGTGTATTTGATGTTATATGTATGCAAACGTAGAAAGAAATTCATAGTGTGGGGCAACGTTTAAAAAAAAAACATTGTCGATGGCTTTTTTTTTGCATTCCATTAGAACAAAGCCTGAATTTCATGGAAAATGTTACTAATGTTATTCTTTATACCTTTTCAGCCACAAATTAGTTGAACCTGAGTATTTGGTAAGTCATCATAATAGTTTTGTCTCTCTTAAAAAATGTTTTTTTGGGGTTCCGTACCAAAATGGTGAAAATTTAACCCTCAGAATTAAGTCTGTCCGTTTGTCTGTCATAGCTGCTTATTTCAGGAATTACTGACGCTATCGACTTGATATTTAGAACAGTCCCAAATTATGGATTTTTGGAAATTTTGATGCTTGATTTGCCATTATTTCACACGCGATTTGAAGTTGAATTGCCTTAGTTAGTAATGATGCCAGTAGTAAGATAAATATTGTTATTTATTTGTATTGCGACTAGCTTTCGGTCGATTTTTCTAACTCTCCGGGCACAATTTACCCGCAAAAACTCAAAACTTAACATCATTCCTGTTAAATTAATGTACAAAGACAAATGATTAAAAACAGCCAAAAGTGCAGGTGAGAAATGATCAGCTCCAACTGACGGCACCCATTCACGAATATGACGCATGAGCTGGGACCATTCAACACAACCACTTTGAAGGGATTGATCCCACACACGCGTCATCAGGATGCTGATGGCGCGTGTGTCAAGGTCGATCATGAGGTCTTGTAGATGATGATCTACAGGACCTCATGATCGACCTTGACAACTAATAAATGCCTGTAAATGGTTTATCATTTATATGTATAAAATTGTACCGTTACGGAGCGAGTGACTGACAGACAACTCACAGCCGAAACTACTGGTCGAAGGAAGTTGAAATTTAGCATGTTGGTTGCATGGGAAGGAGTTTTTGTTTATATTTGTGATGGGTTTGCGCTTGACTCCAGTCTAGGTCAGAGAGTATGTCCCGAAATTCCTACGGGAAAGGGAAAAACGGGATATACGCTTCCGAAATCGCGGGCAAAAGCTATTTGGGTAATCATGTCGCGGTACAAAGCACTATTTTAATAGTAACGGACTTAGGTACCATGCATAACATTGTAGTCCACTGTATATTCATTATAATTTCCTCATTTTGATAACGAAACAACAACGTTAATGACGCCATTATTTCCATTTTGAACTTTAATAATTAGATTACGCGGGGAGCATAGATAAAGCAAAACTGGTAAATACCGAGCCGGAGTCACCCGCCGAGGGTGCCGTACAATGTAGGTTTTTTTTTTTATTTGAGATGGGATTGCTCTAGAATGACTTCGAAATATAGTAACGGAAATAAGCAGCTGTTTATTCTTTACCGTTCCGGTACAGAGGGCCTAGCACGAATGTTTTGACGTTAGTAACGTAACAGAAGTGCTATTTTATAACCACATTTTCGTGTCTCGACAGCGGAATCCGCGGTGAGGTATCAAATTTCTATTAATATAAGACTTATAATGTTGGAAATAATGCTCGCTTAGCGAGCTTTGTCATCGAGGTGAAGCTCGATATCCAATTATTTACTTACAGAATAGCACTACGGTATCGTTAACGTACTAACTGTAATTTTCACTAAGTACCTAATTCTGTTGCCGCTATAACAACAAATAATAAAACTTAAGTTAAATTAAAAATTAATGGGGCTCCCATATAAAAACGTGTTTTTTTTTTGTTTATAGTACGAAACCCTTGGTGTGAGAGTAAGACTCATTCTTGACCGGTTTTTGGTAGTGCTGAGTAAAATTTATAATCAAAGTAACAATTTTTGTTTCCAGTGCCCAAACCTGACCGCTTATCAAGAAAAGGGAATCATAATGTAAGTATTTTCTACACATTTGCAGCGAACAACGTTTTTTATGCTCCAAATAAGTCACATTCTGTCAGCGTTTTAGCGCTCCTACGTACTAGCGGTCAGCCGCGGGGGCAACCAACCGTGTGGCCAGCCGCCCGTCTAGTTTAATACGCGACCGTTTTTCATAATGGTGACTGACCGCGCGGTCAGCCGCTTGGGTAGGAGGCTAGGAGCGCTTAGCATTCCAGAGGCGATTGTGAAAACGGCAAAACTGTATGGGATTGACAAACGTTGCGGAAATGTCACGTGATTTTGAAATTTCTACAATCGCATTCGCTGACACGATACGATTGGCACTTTTTCTAGTGCCATTTGTTTTCTCAAAGTAGAGAAGTCAAGATAGACAAGTGTCACTAGGAGCCCCTTGTGCTATTGTTTTCCTTGGGTCTTCGCTTACTACGCAATCAAAGGCAGATACCATTAGCCGCATAGACTAGGAGACACGCGAGCGATTGGCTGCCGCGCTGCGTGTCGTAGATTCGATTCCGGCATGGAATAAATATTTGTGTGGCCTATAAATAGTTGTTCCGGGTCTGGCCGTTTGAGTATGTGAATTTATATATTTGTAAACGCACCCACGTTGCAGGAAAAAAATCCTAGTGTGGGGCAACGTCGCAACTAGAACATCTGAAGCGCAGATACCTGCAAAGGCATTCTGTATACGGTCTATCCTATTGACATGGATGCGATATTAATATGTAGGATTCTTTGCCGGAGATGCGTAATCCGGTATACTTCTAACAAGCGTGTTGAAAAGAAGTTTTAGGGTCGATATGAACCAAAACTACAAGCAAGTTCTCTTCACAAAACCTGCCATTTTTATCGCTTTGGATACAATTTGGTCGATGTGGTGAGTAAAAGAAAGTTTACTGTCAAGCTGAACTCCTAAATCGGATGGTGATTTAGGAGTCTGCTGGTCTACCGTTGGTCTACCTTTTGAAGAGATACTCCGTTTAATCTATTAGACGAAGGTATTATTTTTTTATTACGTGTAAAAGTCATGTGATAGCACTTACTTACGTTATGGGTCATCATGTTTAGCCGACACCATTCGTGTATTGCATCCAGATCCTTTTGAAGAAGTGATACGTCGAAGTCCGTTTTATTTTTTTTTGTAAAATTTTAAATCATCTGCAAACATGGAACATTTGCTGTGTTGTATGGTGTTAACACTATGATTTACAAATATAAGAAACAAGATCGGCCCCAGGTGCGATCCTTGTGGTACTCCGGAAGTGGAAGAGTAGAACTGACAGTGATTCGTATCCTCTCACAACCACTCTCTGCTTCCGCCCTGTTAGGTAGGAAGCGAACCATCTGTGCAATTGACCGGCTATGCCAAAGTGTTCCAGCTTCCTTAAAAGTATGTTGTAATTAACCTTATCAAAATCAAAAGCACTTACTGAAATCTGTGTAAATAGAATCAACCTGTACACGGGAGTCCAGAGATCTAGCAATGTCGTTGATGTAGTGAACCAAATTAGTGGTAGTTGATTTTCTGGGTCGGAAGCCGTGCCAACTGCACATTAGTATGCGCAGACAGTACAGGACAAACCAACGCTTCAAACAACTTTGCAAAGATAGAAAGAAGAGATATGGAGCGATAATTAGAAGTATCACTGGGTTTTCCCTTCTTAAAAATAGGTACCACGTTAGCTAGTTAGGTGCTTTTTTGGCTTTAACAAATGTCCAAAAGAGTTTTGAATTTTGCGCTATGTTATTTTCGGCATTGCTTACATTAGTTTTGTAACAAGTTTTAACCATAATTCTAGCGCGCTCGTCTAGGCTTTTGTATTCGTAATTATCTTTAGGAATTTTGTGTTTTTTATAGCGAATTCTAACCTTTTCCTTTTCGTTCAAAAGCTTAATTAATTACCTAAAAAACCATCGCGGATATTTAATATTGGGTAGTTTTGAGAGAGGCACATGTTCTATAATTAACGTTTTAATTTGTTTGTACAACAAGTTAACCATTTCGTCTACATCAGTCATTTTAGATAATATTTTATTCCAATCTATTGCTTTAAGTTTTGCGTTGATCAACGTATAGTCAGCGCATTTGAAGTTATACTTCGAAGTATTTTTGGTTTTTAACGGTGCAGGTGAACTATGGACGATAATCATTTCTAAGGGAGGGTGATGTATATTTACTTTTGAAATCGGGTTATTGCATTCGCTAACACTTATAGGTAAGTTGGAACGAATCAGATCCAAGGTTTTATTGTAACAAGTTTTCACAATATTAGCCTGCAACATACTGATTTCGGACATGAAACAACAAGGGACTAGCCTAACCTATTGGTGTAGTTGGTAGGAAATTGTACATGGAGGGTTAAGAGTATTGTCTATGTTCCAACTTGTAAAGCTAAGGTTGAAGTCTCCGGCAGTAATTTTATTTTATTTATTTATTTATTTATTTATTTATTTATTTATTTATTTATATATGCTTTATTGTACACCAAAAAAAAAAAAGAAAACAAAGAATATCTTAAACTAAAACAACATACAATCGGCGGCCTTATCGCGTTCCGCGATCTCTTCCAGGCAACCTGGAATGGAAAGAGACAGCCTGGACATGACATGGGGCTGCAATTGGTGTAAACATAGTAAACAATTTTAACAGAGAAATATACGTAGTTAATAAATATGAACTGAAACATTATAAAAATCATACAATACACAAAAATATATACACAAATACATACATACTTAATATATAGGAAGAGGATATACTAATAATTAAAATATCATAGTGACAAGTAGTGTTCCTTAACTAGTCTTTTAAAAACAGGCAGTGATTGCGCGCGCTTAATTGACACAGGCAGAGCATTCCATAAACGAGCGGCCTGAACTGTAAAAGATTTGTCTAAAAAAATTGTGGAATGCATTGGCATTTTAAGTTTTAAGTTATCTGATGACCTAAGAAATCTTGTGTGGGAGTCACAAAGAAACTGGAAACGTTTCTTTAGGTATAGAGGGGTGGTTGGGGAAAAAAGCACATTGTACAAGAGGGAAAGAATATGGGCATTCCGGCGAAGGCGAATAGGCAACCACTTGAGTTTAACACGGAATTCTGAAACATGGTCATATTTGCGCAAACCAAATATAAACCTTATGCAGAAATTTTGAAGTCGCTCAAGTTTATTAAGTTGTACGTCAGTGAGATCAAGATAGCTGACATCAGCATAATCAAGGATGGGTAAAAGAAGAGATTGTGCAAGCGCAATCCTGGTGGCAGTCGGCAGAAAATTACGCAGCCTTCTTAAGGATGCAGCAGATGCGAATAACTTGTGACTAACTTCCTGTACCTGGGCAGTCCAAGAAAAGTTCACGTCAATAAAAACCCCCAAATTTTTAACTTTTTCACTAAACGGAATAACTGAGTTATCAAAATAAACTTGGGGAAGAGTCGTCCAGTCAATCTTTGAGATCGTCCTAGAACTGCCCACCACCACAACCTGTGTCTTTATGGGGTTCACCGTAAGTCCATAGTTCTTGCTCCAGTCGCTTATACGGGCCAGATCACGGTTTAGGGACAAGATAGCCTCGGACAGATTTCCAAGAGGAGTTCGCGTGTAAATTTGAAGATCATCTGCATAAAGGTGGTAAGAAGAAATTAATTCGTAGGAGATTGAGTTAATGAAAACTGCGAAAAGTAAAGGAGATAAAACGCCACCCTGTGGTACCCCGGCGGAAGTACTACACCAGGAAGACATAGTCTCTCCGATGCAGATACGTTGCCGGCGACCGAACAGGTAACTACGAAACCAGTCAATTACCGATGGAGATATGTTTAAAGAGCAAAGAATACCAAGCAAAACATCGAAATCCACAGTGTTAAATGCATTACTGAAATCCAGTAGAGCCAAAACTGTTACATTTCCAATTTCCATGGCTGACCTTATGTCTTCAGTAATGTTCAGAAGCGCTGTAGTAGTGCTATGACCAGGACGGAAACCAGACTGGAAAGGGTTGAGGAGATTATTTTTGGAAAGGAAAGTGCTTATTTGATTGTGGATTAACCGTTCGAGGACTTTGGAAAGGAATGGTAATATGGATATTGGACGGTATTCGGAGAAGGAGGTGGGATTGGACTTTTTCGGTAAAGGAATTATTTGAGCATCTTTCCATGAGCTTGGAAAGACACCACTAGATGCAGAAAAATTGAGGATGTGGGAGATGACGGGAAGGATTAAATCCAGCACTGGGAGTAACATTTTACGGCTGATACAGTCGCTTCCTACTGCATTTGAAGTAATAGATAGTATGCTCTTCTTAACATCACATGCGGAAAATTGACCAAAAGTAAATGGAGAATAGCTGGGAGTCGGAAGAGATGAAAGATAATTCAAAGTATTTAACTTTGTTGTCCTATCGCAATTAGACGAAGCAGAAAAATGAGTATTCATTGCATCAATGTCAATATCTTTAGGGACAGTTTCCTGTTGGGCTTTACCGACCCCCAATGACCTAAGAAATTTCCAAACTTTGGCTGTGTCCCCGTTTTGGACAGAATCATGAATGTGATGGCGATTTGCATTCCTACACACCTTATTGCAGTGTTTACGAATTGAGACATACCTTTCCCTGTTAGCGGCATTAGGGCGACGCTTAAATTTGGACTTGGCTGTAGCTTTTTTATTCAAGACAGCTTTAATCTCATCCGTCAACCACGGCGCCGGCATATGTTTTACCTTGACAGCTCGAACAGGAGCGTGTCGATCGTAAAGCTCAACAAGTTTAGTCGTGAAAAATTTAACTTTATCATCGACTGAAGTAGACGTAAATAGCGGAGACCAGTCTATATTGCTAGCATCTTCGCAAAGACTGTCAACGCTCATACCACCAAAATTGCGTTGCATGAGTATTTTGGCTTTAGCCTTAGGAGGACGAATTTTATATGAGAGAAAGATTAGATCATGATAGGAAAAGGCATCGGCTGAGCATTGCCCATGCTTAGCGACGCGATCAGGTGAAGAGACCAAAATTAAGTCAAGAAGTGAAGGAGTACAGTTTGGAAAATGGTGAGTGGCACTTAGCGGAAGAATGGTAAGATTACTAGAAGCTGAAATACTAGTTAAGGAAGAAGAACGATGGTCTTTCTTCAGGAGACAAGTATTGAAATCACCCATGATTATGCTATGACTGTAGGAAGGGATAAGCATTTCTAAAAGCTTTTCGAAAGATGAAAAGAAATTAACGCGTAAAGAGGGGCAGTAATAGACGCCAAGAAGTAATTTAGTGTGATTTAGTTCGACCTCAACAAAAAGATGTTCACCAGCATTTGATGGTGGTGGCTGCGCTGATACATTGACTATAGAGAAAGGAATATAAGCGCGGAGATACATAGCAACACCACCTCCACCACCACCTGTCCGGTCGTTTCTTATAAGCACGAAGCCAGGAAGAGAATAACTAGTAGAAGGGAGGCAAGCTTTAAGCCATGACTCGGAAATAAGAATGGCATGTATATTTTTACAGTCAAAACTTGCCAGCATATCGTGGAAATGAGCCGGAATGCTTTGGGCATTAATGTGTATAACATTAAAATTCTTACGAACATCAGAAAACTGCGCATTAAGACTGTCTGCTAAACAAGGAACACTTACAAAACTGTCATCGTTACTTGACAAAGAAAAAAAACTGTTATCATCACTACTTTCAAGAATTGACATAAATATATATATATTATAACTACAATTAAAATACCTAAAAACCAATAACAAATTCACCTGCCGGTAGCGCTAATAAGTTATTGTTACATTAAAAACTACTTACAATTTATGAACAATTGATTAATTAATTTCGGGTAACAAAGGTAACAGACTAAACATAAAACACGAGATACAAGTAACATAAATACAACAAATATTACAACTTGCCAGTGCACCGTTACGTTTTTGATTTCATATAGTTACCTAAAACGGAACGGAACGTAATCGACAACGACATGACACTGACATTGACAAGTCAGGTAGTATAAATGTCAAATCTAGTTATTAGTATTACACAAACAAATACGATAAAAATAAACGGAGGTAAAAACAAAACAAAATGTTACCCGGGCCTTCCAAACGGCTTCAAAAGAACCAAATCACTTCTTCAAAACAGCACGCTTCAACCTTCCAGTCTTCGCAGCTGCAGCGGTCGGAACAGAGTCTGTCACTGCCGATGCAGGCTCGGGGTCACTGGGAATCGGTGCTATCCTGTCCAATTCGGCAAGGGACTCGATTCGGTGCCGCGTATTATTGGGACCGAGGATGTACACGCAGCCCGCCTTAGTCCAGCTCTTGGAGACGCCGCATCTCTCCCTCGCAGCCAGGAACACGTCGTGACGCCCCTTTGTCAGGAACTCGGACATAGTGACGCCTGAAGCCCGTAACTTGGCCTTCGAAAACCAAATCTTATCCCGGAGTGCCAGATTACCAACCTTGAATAAGATAGGCCTGGTTTTACTAGCCACTGCTCGCCCCATCCTGTGACATCGGCTGATGTCAGCAACAGTGAACTCCTTTAGCTGCAGTGTATTACAGACCACCTTGGCGATAACTTTGGCAGTGTCTTCCTTCTGCTCCTCCTCCACACCATGCAGAAGTAAGATTTTCCTCCGCCCACGCATCTCGATTTGGTCGACACTGCGAGCAAGTAGCTCCACCTGTCGCTGAAGGCTATTGAGAGCTTGAGTGATGAATGCCTGGAACGTTGAAAACTCCGCAGCCAGGCTAGGAGCTGTGATGGGTGATGAAGGGGCCTTCTTCAATTCTCCTTCAAAGGCCGACATTCTCGCTTGGAACAACTCTTTCATTTCACTCAAAGTGCTTGACAGTGAATCCATTGTGATGTTGTAGTGAAAGTAGTTAAAAGTGGGAATTGCAAAAAGATAACGCTACACCAGCAGGTACTAACTATAAACTTTTAAAATAAGTCATAAATATTTGTAAACTATTAATTAATTAAATAATATTTAATTTTGAATAGAGAGCTAATTTTTCTTCGTGTGACTGTTACAACTACCCACAATTTTTTTTTTTTTTTTTTTTTTTCTTATCTTCATTTGTAGTTTCTATCAGTGTAGATACTTTGTCCAGGAATGAGTAAAATGTGACTTGTAGGTAGACAGAGCAGATATTCAAATTACTGTGGCTTTTCCCGTAGTAATTTTAAGCCTGACCTACTGATCTTCGATGTCAGATTCCCATTTCGGCGTTTGTATGGAGTCAATGACCTTAGATACAGCAATTAGAACACCTCCGCCCTTATTAGTTCCCAAAAAAGTTGAAGATCTATCTCTGCGATACATACGAGTACGATACCGGGAACCAAAACTTTCGCCATCTTTTATACCATCGTCTAGCTACGTTTCGGTTCCGATTATAACATCATAGCCACAACTGTGATGCCAACATAACAGTATTAAGTTTGGTTTTTATTCCTCTGAAGTTCTGGTAATAAATGGTGAATGTTTCAGTAATTACTGCATAGGAACCAATTTAGATTATAGCAGTGCAATGGATTCCAGACTTTTAAAATATTTTGCTTGGTGAACGTCGGCTTTTCTGACAAGGACTTTTCCGTCGCGTACCTAAACGTATAAATATCCCTATGCACGTGCTGCTTTCCTAGTTTCCGCGTGTATTTTTTAATCAACGGTGACAGGTGGTCCGATATACAAATATAGGCCTGATAGCACCACCATAGCCCAGGTGTTAAGTCCAAAATTTTTTTTTAGTGTGGATTCTAATTAATTGCTTAACAGATTCCAGGATGATATATGACTTGTCTTACAAAAGTTCGCTTTAATTTGGCAGTTCAAATATAATTAAAACAATCGCTTAAATTTTTTATAAAAACCTACCCTCCAATGTTGAACAAACAAGATGTTTGATCTTTTTTTAATATTCCGCTTTTTATTGTTGTGTGTTGTTAGGAAATAGTTAGGTTGATGATGGTAAGAAATAATAATTAAATATTATTTATTTCGTAAAACTACACAAAAATGGGTATGTTAGTACCGTAGGCCTAGTAAAAAAATGAAGGTAAATATAAGTAGTGTTAGTATTGTACCTGCTCTGGCATTTGCTGGTGGATAATTAATTTGTATCATTTACTAAATAATTATGTTTTCAACTTTACGTTTACATTTGTAAGTACATGCTAGCCGTACTATTGATGTCATACAAACAAACGAGTAAACATTTAACACCGAGCATATTATTCAAAATAAATTAATTCATATTTAAATTGTTTCAGCAACCACAGCGTTGATGAAACTTGTCAAAATATTAAGTAAGTATAAATAATTATGTAATATAATAAATTTATTGTCGATTTAATACAGTGAAATCATGTTAACATTAATATTTTATTGCAGAAATATCGATCAAAAAAATAAAGTTCCTGCACCACTCGCAACTTTTGTTATTAACACTGAAAAGCCTGCAGCAGTAGGTGACATAACTATTAGAACTGAAAAGCCCGCAGTAGTAGGTGATATAACTATTAGAACTGAAAAGCCCGCAGCAGTAGGTGACATAACTATTAGAACTGAAAAGCCCGCAGCAGTAGGTGACATAACTATTAGAACTGAAAAGCCCGCAGCAGAAGGTGACATAACTATTAGAACTGAAAAGCCCGCAGCAGTAGGTGATATAACTATTAGAACTGAAAAGCCCGCAGCAGTAGGTGACATAACTATTAGAACTGAAAAGCCCGCAGCAGTAGGTGACATAACTATTAGAACTGAAAAGCCCGCAGCAGTAGGTGACATAACTATTAGAACTGAAAAGCCCGCAGCAGAAGGTGACATAACTATTAGAACTGAAAAGCCCGCAGCAGTAGGTGATATAACTATTAGAACTGAAAAGCCCGCAGCAGTAGGTGACATAACTATTAGAACTGAAAAGCCCGCAGCAGTAGGTGACATAACTATTAGAACTGAAAAGCCCGCTGCAGTAGGTGATATAACTATTAGAACTGAAAAGCCCGCAGCAGAAGGTGATATAACTATTAGAACTGAAAAGCCCGCAGCAGGAGGTGATATAACTATTAGAACTGAAAAGCCCGCAGCAGTAGGTGATATAACTATTAGAACTGAAAAGCCCGCAGCAGTAGGTGACATAACTATTAGAACTGAAAAGCCCGCAGCAGTAGGTGATATAACTATTAGAACTGAAAAGCCTGCAGCAGTAGGTGACATAACTATTAGAACTGAAAAGCCCGCAGCAGTAGGTGATATAACTATTAGAACTGAAAAGCCCGCAGCAGTAGGTGACATAACTATTAGAACTGAAAAGCCCGCAGCAGTAGGTGATATAACTATTAGAACTGAAAAGCCCGCAGCAGTAGGTGACATAACTATTAGAACTGAAAAGCCCGCAGCAGTAGGTGATATAATTATTAGAACTGAAAAGCCCGCAGCAGTAGGTGACATAACTATTAGAACTGAAAAGCCCGCAGCAGTAGGTGACATAACTATTAGAACTGAAAAGCCCGCAGCAGTAGGTGATATAACTATTAGAACTGAAAAGCCCGCAGCAGTAGGTGATATAACTATTAGAACTGAAAAGCCCGCAGCAGTTGGTGACATAACTATTAGAACTGAAAAGCCCGCAGCAGTAGGTGACATAACTATTAGAACTGAAAAGCCCGCAGCAGTAGGTGACATAACTATTAGAACTGAAAAGCCCGCAGCAGGAGGTGACATAACTATTAGAACTGAAAAGCCCGCAGCAGTAGGTGACATAACTATTAGAACTGAAAAGCCCGCAGCAGGAGGTGACATAACTATTAGAACTGAAAAGCCCGCAGCAGTAGGTGACATAACTATTAGAACTGAAAAGCCCGCAGCAGTAGGTGACATAACTATTAGAACTGAAAAGCCCGCAGCAGGAGGTGACATAACTATTAGAACTGAAAAGCCCGCAGCAGGAGGTGACATAACTATTAGAACTGAAAAGCCCGCAGCAGTAGGTGATATAACTATTAGAACTGAAAAGCCCGCAGCAGGAGGTAACATAACTAATAGCACTGAAAAGCCCGTAGAAGTAACTGAAAAAATGAAGAACAACACTGACGATAATGGAACGTAAGTTCACATTACATTAATATGGAAACATGAAAATGTTAAATACATTAATTTATTTCAAACTAAGTGCGAACCTCGTGTGAGCAATGTGACTAAGTAGGAGAGCCCTATTTCCACGAGTGAGCGCTTGCTTTCACAGTAATCAAAAACATTTAACTTGTCTTTGTCTTGTCTCATCACTTCTAATCGTAATTGTGTGATTTTTCAGAGCAAATAATCCAGACGGTTTGCATAGAGGACCAGAAGAGCCAAGACAAGCCAAAATGTATCCGTTGACAACTCTGATATTAATACTATTTTGCTCGTTTGGTGCTGGCATTCTTGTTGCCGTTGGAAGCAAAATCGCATACAATCGCTACAAAAAGCGATCTTACGGTATGATATCAACGCTTTTTTATTCATAAAATTGCATATCTTATTCATGTGCTTGTAAGTCATTACTACATGTCCTCTTCTTTGTCGCCTCTTCTTCTTCCACAATATTAACCACTATTTATGTATTATTTACGTATTTATAACCAACTTACATTCAATCACTTCCGTATGAGCAATAATTCAAACAAATTATATGAATAGGAAAGTAACTCGGTTTTCTACCGGTTCCATTTCGGGGAGTGTGCGACGGAATTGCATAATTTTATTCCGCTAAGCCCGTTCCGTCATCGGACCACAAGATGAACGGCGATGCGCCACCGGTACATAGTGGACATCCCACCTACAGGTTTTGGGAACACATTCATATCGCGTAGCTAAATAGTGGAATTCCCTGCCGGAGTCTGTGTTTCCTGATAGCTACAGCCTGGAAGTCTTTAAGTCAAGAGTAAATAGGTCACTTCTAGGCAAGCGTGCTCCATCTTCGACCACATCATCGCTTACCATCAGGTGAGATAGTGGTTAAATACGTGCCTATCCATAGTCAAAAAAACTCAGTATGTCTGTTTGTTACAATTTCACGACTTATGTTCTGAACCCACATTGTTAATTTTTTGCAGAAGGCCTTTTATTTATTATTCCCTTGGGTTAATTTACGACTTGTCGCGGACGAATTCGCTGACAGAAGGTAGTTTTATAAATAATTTTATTATTGTTTCAGTTCTTCCTCCTGAACAAGGCATGCAAATGTAAATTGGATTCTAACGTAGCCTTTTTAGAAATCTACTCATACTAATAAATTAAAGTTGAAATCACGGGTAATTTTAATATCTTTTTTTGAATAAGTACAAGACTTAGATTTTATGTTTTGTTAAGATTTTAGTCGCAAAGTAATCCGCGAAATAGTTTAATTAGCTTGTATATAAAGTCTTATTTGTTATAAAATTGTAGATGTATGATAGTAAATATTTCATGAATGGACTAACAGTTTTTTATTTTTCCTGCATTATATAGTTTGGTTCGAAACAATAAACTCTCACGCGCCCATAATGTCCGAAGTCAGAGGGCCAACTCTACTCATTTTAAGGATGCCTGTCCATTTGCGCGGAGCGAGGCAGCGGAGCGGAGAATCTGAAAAATATTAACCAACTAGTTGACCCGCGCAACTTCGTCTGCTTCGCTCTTATTGGTCTTAGCGTATAACCTTTCTCGGTAAATGGGCTATCTAATACTGAAAGGATTATTTAAATTGGAGTACCTAGTTCTTGAGATTAGCGCGTTCAAGGAAACAGACGAACAAACTTATCAGCTTTATAAATTCATGTCAGTCAAAATGACAATGACGTGGTTGGTTAAAATTTTTCCATTTCTCTGCTCCGCTGTAATGGACAGGTACCCAGAAGCTCTTTTCACTTACTCAGTTATCGAAACCAAATATAAAATATTGTAGGACAGGCACTCTTACGCAAAGTTCACATGTTAGTCGTAATCCCTCAAAAATGTGTGGTGATTGAGATTTTTTTGACAGATTGTGACCGAGATGCGAATGCGAATATTGCTTAATGGACCAATGGCTTAATTTGCGAACAACAGCTTTAGCATTAAGAAAATGACGGCCATGTCGAACGCCGGCACCGCTCGGATAGAACCATATAAAGAATCCCCTGTATAAGAGCATGTAGCTTGGTCTTAATTACTGAAAAATCAGGGTCGAGATGTTCCTGTCTTGTAGTAGCGGCATCAAGGCCGCCACAAGAAAAACCAACGGAGCAAATCTAAATCGCAGCAAAAAAAAAAAGAACCGCAACGCCTTCTATCCAACTAGCAGCGAACTAAAATCCTGCATCACGCAAGCAAAGTTTACCGTACGATTTGAACATATACATTAGCCCAAATATTAACTTTCGGGCTGTTGTGCCCGCCAGGCACAACAACGCCAGGCCTGGTCGGATGATCCTCCTTTTCAATTGAGTGAGGTGTGTAGGACTTTACTCTTTGTTTCGCATACCTCCAAACTCCCTCGACATTCAACGTCCTTCGTGCAACTACTTCAGCTTGACGTCATCATAACTTCTCCTCATCGTGACCTCAAGCTCTCGAGCATTGAGTCATACAGCCAGCCATTACCCACGGCTTCTACGGTTATCCTGACCACTAGCATGTAGCGGTTGCGCATTCCTGTCCAGCACCTTCAGCCTCTATCATCACCCCGATTCACTGGGGCAACGCATACAGTTCCGACTCACCGTAAACTCTGCGACTGCCAGTTCCAACTCACTAGAGCCAGTAGCAGCACCATTCCGACTCACTGGAGGATGCAGCATCATCCCGACTCACTGGGATCTCATCACCCTGACTCACTGAGGCACCGCATATACACCGTAAACTCTGCGACTTTCGGTTCCGACTCACTGGAATCAACCTTCAACTGGCCTGGCAAGCATCTCAAGATGAATGGAATGGATGACTCATCCACTATCGACCTTCGGGCTTCGACCTATCGGAGGAACAAAAAAAATTTAACCGCAACGCCATCTATCCAACTAGCAGCGAACTAAAATTCTGCATCGCGCAAGTAAAGTTTACACATCAGCCCGAATATTAACTATCGGGCAGGGATCGGCTAGTGAGTAGTATACATTTTCGACTACCCACACGCACCGCATGGACCGCGCTCTCCATTATAAACCCACGACTGTGTGTTCGGACATTGTTCGCTCGCACAGTCACGGGGCCGAGCACTAATTTTCGCCACCA
This sequence comes from Lacanobia oleracea, assembly GCA_950371165.1. Classification (NCBI taxonomy): domain Eukaryota; kingdom Metazoa; phylum Arthropoda; class Insecta; order Lepidoptera; family Noctuidae; genus Lacanobia; species Lacanobia oleracea. The sequence continues at coordinate 2,683,449 of OX493387.1, forward strand.
GTGAAAAAAGTCTACCTTTATTTCGGTCGCGGTCAAGAACTTTTTCTCGTCGTGATGCCGTCAACCGGCGCCCGCAGCCCTCCAGGCCGCGATGGCGTTCCTAAAGAGGACGACGTTGGCCGGGTAGCAGCCTTGCGAAAGGTATGTTCGCGCGCGCCGACGCATCCGCTTGGCCCCATGTCAAGCAAATTGCGCCCTGGCGAGCGCCCGCCTGACGCAAAGCGCCTTCCCCGCGACCTGGGACCTTAGACAAGGTGTAAATCGACTGTCGCTAACGCTATCGAAAAGTCCAAAATGTATGGGAATGACATTAAGTATCGAAAAGTTACGTAGTTGATTGAAAATGGCTAGACAATGTGTTCCATCAAATCGATGCAAATGGAGAGTCTCAAGTATTTTGGGTAGCATAATCTATACTTCTAGCATCTTCCTCGCGCCGTAGGGTCGTATACTTCTACACTAATATTGTAAAGCTGAAGAGTTTGTTTGTTTGGTTGAACGCGCTAATCTCAGGAAATACTGGTTCGAATGAAAAACTCTATTAGTGTTGGATAGTCCATTTATCGAGGAAGGTTTGTAGAATATAGCCTAGCGCTATAAATAATAGGAGCGAAACATTAATGAAAAAGATGGCACACACTCAGTTGCGCGGGTTAGCTAGTCCCAAACAAATGTGCCATCGACTCTGAAGTTAATCCAAGCACTTATTAAAGCCAGACAGTTCTGCGTTTCAAGCAGAACTGTCTCTGTGTGAACTGAAGGTTTTACAGAGAACGCTGCCGCCCATTCTCTGCCGAGTCCCTTAGTCGCCTCTTACGACACCCACGGAAAGTGATGGGATGGTATTATTCTTTTACGGCACCATATGGCACCGGCTGACATTATACGGCAAATAAATACATGGGGCTTAATAAAGAAAGAAAGAAGATTGTGTTTATTGGCATTATACAAATAAAAACACCTTAAATAAAATAAAATAAATAATTATTAATATTATTGCCAAAAGGGCCTCAGCACAGCATAATGTCAGCTGGCAACACAAGGTATACCACCTGACGCTGATTTTCAGCTGCAGTCTATGAGTGCCAGTGCGGGAGTGCGAGTGTGTGATGCTAAAATATTTGCAAATTGAAACAGTCTTCGGAGCTATATAAGCTGAAAGAGGGTTAAATACCCAATAGTATTTTGGTATCATTGGGTATTTAAGTTTGTTTTACAGCCGCCCAAGTTTTTAAACAAGAAGTGTTTGAAATTAAAATGCTTGCATCACTAACTACAAACATCTATACTAATACTAGTTGACCCGCGCAACTTCGTCTGCGTCACAAAGACCAATAGGAGCGGAACAGTAGATAATGAAAATTGTGACGCATACAAAGTTACCCGGGTCAACTAGTTATTTATATTTTAGTAATAAATACCCAAACAACTTGAGTTTCCCTCTAGTTAAGGGAATTCTCCACAGGTTGGCAACGCTGAGATGTTTTTTTTTTCTATTTCAACGTCATTCTGACATTTGCATATTTGACTTTTCTTCGATACTTTTTGTTATTGTATTGTCAAGATAATGAATATTTTTTTTTCTTAATTTCTAAAATTATAATAAAATCTGAAAGTATTTAATAGAAACAGAAACATAGCCACGTTTAAAATAATCCTAATATATAAAATTCTTCCGTTACTAAGTGACTGACAGACAGCACACAGTCGAAACTACAGTTCGTAGGAAGCTGTTTGGCACGTAGGTTTCTTAGGAAGTGTGAGCGAGCACTAAGAGAGGATTTCGGTTTGAGCCGTTCAGACTAAATACCCGTACTTCATTTTTACTTAACCTAATCCACCTAACCTATAAAACTGTTGTAATTCATAATAATGGACATCGCTCTTCCAATTTTTTACATTAATCGGAAACGAGGCGCCATTGTCTTATGTTTACGAAGATGGCATATGCATACATTTCACACAGATTCCACCTCAAAGGCCACCAAAATAACTTGGAAATCAAAAGGTCGATGGTTATGTTACAAACACGAACATCTTATCGTTATTATTATAAGACGTTACCTGGTAAAATGATTTAAGGTTGAATGAAAAAATATTGGCAAAGAAATAAATGCAAATTTTGAACTACAGGCAAAGAAAACAGAAATACTTTGGATTAGTGGACAGTTTCTGCGTTTCAAATTGACCCCATGATTTGCATGAACAGTTTATGTATGTCCAAAAGTAGAAGTCGTGTGCGGTGCAGGGCAGATCTTTAAGGAAATAAGGAGCCCAAATCTACACTAATATAATAAAGAGGTTGTTTGTTTGTTTGAATTGATTAGGCTCCGAAACTATTGGACCGATTTGAAAAATTATTTCACCATTACAATCTTACATTATCCCTGGTTAACATAGGCGATAGAATGTATTTTTTTAAATTTAGGGACCCGCATGAAAAATTTGATATTGTACCCAAGGTATAGTAAAAATAACAAAAAGAAAAACCAAATATCGTTTACGCTGCGGAAACTATTGACAACAGAGCAAAATGTTGTACTACAGTTTTATAGAAGACATCAATATCTACGAGTACAAAAAGTCAGCGCGGGGTTATCTAACTGGTTATGTCAAAATGAACGCTTAAGTCAAAACTAACGAAATGATTTTATTGTGCGTGATAACGCTGTGACGAGACTTTGTGGGCAATACAATTCTTTGGCTAAAACTACGGACTTGGAAATTTGTATGTCTTTGTCAATATTTATAACCAGTTTGAGTGAGTTGATATAAATTTTTAAATGTAATAATTATTGTCAATAGTGTTTATCCCTTTTATACTGCCTGTTTCATTTATATATTTTTTTATGAATTCATACTGTGTAAATAAATTTTTCTTGTTAATTATTTAACTTTGCTAGCCTAGTTGTTAACCATGCATACTGTGGTCCCCTTTTTGTGAAGGAATACTCTTAATCGATATGTATTGTAACTTATATTTATGTGTCATGTGTTGTATATATTCTTTGTTGCAGATCCTAAGTTAACAAATAAATAAATAACGTTGTGAGGAAAGGAAAATTTATGTTGTACCTTAGAGGTTGTGTATAGTGCCATAACTCATCTGACTCTGTGTTAAGGCCTTTGATTCGTTCATTGCATGGAACTATTAAGTACATTAAAAAAAAACTTTTCGATAGAATCAACGTCATATATAAGGCATGACGTCACTTTTCTATAGCATCAACGTCAAATGTAAGGGATTGACAGTGTGACTTTTCGATAGCTCTCACAGAACTAGACATTTGACTAAACTAGACTTGACTAGAGACTTGGCTGGTGTCATCGAAAATTTTGTAAATAAGCAAAAACTTGTATGAAATTAATCGGAAACACAGAAATCATCATCATCTGCCTAGCCTTTTCCCAACTACATTGGGGTCGGCTTCCAGTCAAACCGGATTCAGCTGAATACCAATGTTTTACGTGGAGCGGCTGCCTACCAGACCTCCACAACCCATTAACTGGGTAACACGGTACTTCTTGGCAAGACTGGAGTCAGATTTACTAGCTTCTGATAATCCGTAACGACTGCCAAAGATCTACAAATGACAGCCGGGACCAACGGCTTAACGTGCATTCCGAGGCACGGAGGAAACTCGGTATATTAAGATGGTCACCCATCCACCGACCAACCTTGGCAAGCGTTGCTTAACCTTAAAGATCGACCCGTGCGGCTGTTATTATTTAGCCACGAGCTCCACGAAATCGAAACGGAAACACAGAAATATAAGTATTTAATTAACATGCAGAATTATAAATTCATTATGTAACAAAACATTATACCTACTTAGTTAAATTAGTTTGTCTGACATAGGGTTTCTTTGTAGACGAGTTTTGCCGCTGAAGCTTTCCAAACATGCTAGTAGTTCAGTCCTGTTGAAATAAGTGCGGCTTAGTGGTTGGTGTTTTTTTTTTTTATTTGTAATGGGTTTGCTCTTGACTCTAGTCTATGTCAGAGATAACAGAGACAAAGTCTACGATGGTGCGAGCCTACCCAGAAGGAGCCTGTTCACTCTAACTTTGAAGAGATTAGGGTTGTAAGCTTTTGGAAACACAGACGCAGGCAGAAAGTTTTACTCCTTTGCTGTGCGCATTATAAAAGACGTTTGAATACGCTTAGTGCGAATTGGTGAAATAGCCACAAGGTTGTGTGCTTGAATTATTGCCATTAGACGACTTACATACATCGTCAGCTGAAGGCAACAATTCAATCAATATTGTTTTTAACCGACTTCTTCAAAAAGGAGGAGGTTCTATGTTCGGTTAAACACTAGAAAGTAAAATATAAGTTTAATTTCGGAAGTCGGTGTTCAAAAACGAAAAAACCAAAAACACCGATTTCCAAAATTAAAGTTATTTTTAAGTCGGTTTTATTTTTTTGTTAAAAATAAAATACTAACACTGTGAAAATAGAATCAAAATTACTCGAAAAACGAAGGAGATATAATTATTCTAAACAAATATATCTGTCCCTCTCGTGAAAACGCTGTTTTCTATGCCTATACAAGGCGTCATAGACGATGACGTCAAAGTTTTCATCGGACTTCTCTTTCTAATTGTAATCTTTGAAGCTTTATAACTTCATCGCTGATGAAGTTATTTAAAAAATAATTTCACGATTGTTTACTAGAGCTAATAAGTATTACATTTTGCAAATAAAAAAAATCGCATGCATATTCCCTAATAGGGTATATGTAAGAACGGAATGCCTGATCACAATGTGACCTATATGGTGATGACTATAAAAGGTGTTCTTTTAAGCGGCAGAATTTCTAAACAAAATTAAACGGCGTACAGGCGACCCACTCGTTCTTTGGCGACAACACTGCCCTCTCACACAACCAGCCTTCATTGTTTATATTAATCTCCAAATTGGGCAAAACATGCATGATAAGTTCATTATCTGTAGCTACTGTATGGGAAAATTCTTCTGTGTCCGATTCAAGATGACCTTTCCAATTTGCAACACCTTATTCGCAAATAATATGGTTCAATTCCTCTAATGCATGCTTGTGCGACATTGTGCACACATCCCATACTATGAGCTTGTACTGCTGCAAAAGAACTCCCCGGCCGCTGATTTGATAATATTGCATGTTCAGGTATCTTTGCTTGCATGATTAAGCGGCAACTTAAAAACGGAATGTGCAGTCCGACCACTGCTAAGCAAAGTTGCAGCAATGCCCGAGGAAGCCACGTCCAGAGCTATATTGCGGCCCTTGCAGAGTTGGAACAGCAGAACATTCAGCACAAACTAACCTGTACCTCCTCATCATCTGCCTAGCCTTTTCCCAACTATATTAGGGTCGGCTTCCAGTCAAACCGGATTTAGCTGAATACCAGTATTTTACGCGGAGCGGCTGCCTACCAGACCTCCAAAACCCGTTAACTGGGTAACACATAAATGACGGGGTTATGAAGTAAGAAACATAAAAAAAAAAATACAACTTAATTGAGAACCTCCTCCTTTTTTGAAATCGGTTATAAACCAAAACGCCGACTTCCGAAATTAAAGTATTTTTGTATTATGTAGTGTTTTTATTTGAAAGTTGGTTGTTTTGTCTTGTCTACATTTATACAATTATCATCAGTTATGTATAAGAACCGTGCATTTTCCTAGGATATTAAAAGTAGCCTATGTAATTCTCAGACCCCTAAACTACCACTATGCAAAACCCATGCCAATACCTTGCCCCTTAAAAACAAAAACAAATTATCCCACAGGTACCGCGCATTGTTCCGGGGTAAAAAGTAGCTCACGTCGTCACATGACCTCAAAATTACCACTATGCAAAGAACTAATTAAAACCTTTGCTCTGTAAAAAGTAAAACAGATTTATCCCACGGGAATCGTACTTTTTTCCGGGATGTAAAAATAAGCCTGTCATTTTCTGACCCCTAAACAACTTCTATACCAAAAAATCATGTTAATCCCTTGCTCTCTGAAAAATAATAATAAATATATCCCACGGAAACCCTAGACTATCTGTGTACCAAATTTCGTTAAAATCAGTTCGGTAGTTTTGGCGTGAAAGAGCGACATGCAGACAGAGTTACTTTCGCATTTATATTATTAAATAAGGAAGTAAGGTTTACCTACTGGAGTAGGCGCCAAATTTTGCAATAAAGTACATTGACCTTTCTCTAATGTCCCTTCGTAGATACCAGTAGGTACAATAACTTATGAACCGTTTCTCATTAGTAGAGAATGTATAGGGTCACGATGGAAGTCGATGAAGGACAGCTTTATATCTTATTCAGAAAGACAATAAATGTATGTGTGTCAATGATCGTTATTGCATATTTATCTGGCGTAGAGTATACATATTTGAAGGATACCGAATATCCGTAAGAAACGAAACCCTGAGGATAACTTGGGTGTTTGTCTGTCTGTGTGTCCGTCTGTAGTAGCTAATTTTCTCAGAATCTACTGGACCGATTCTGTTGAAATTTGGCACACATGAAATTTGTGACCCGAACAGTGACACGTTATGGATATAATTTATTTTTTTGGAACGGGGTCACTTTTGGGGAACAAGCTAGAAAATTACAAAAAAAGTTTTTGTTCGTGTGGCATATCAATTGAAAGTGCTATTTAATTGGCTAATATTTCTCCGCTCCTCTCCTCTCCGTTCCTGTGGAGAGTCAGCCTAAGGCACTTGTCTCACCACCGGAGAAGAAGCGATTAGCTATCGGCAATTTGCTCGCTGAGGAAAGGAACAAGAGATATAGATCTCGTGTGAGTAAAAGAGACACATATATTTATATACGATAGCTAGCTGTTTACACTGCTGGCGAGCCGACTTTTACCACTAGTTGGTCGCAGTGACAAGCTATCCACAACTGCTAGCCTATTCTGTAAGTAACCATTTCAATATCGAGCTTCACCTGAGTGATAAAGCTTACAAAGTGAACTTTATTGCACACGACATAAAGGTCTTATGTTAATACTCACCTGGGATTCCGCTGTCGAGACATGGAAATGTTACAGAATAACACTACTGTACTCACTCAGCGACACTCACTCGGCAATGCTCGCTTGGCGGTCAGAACTCATCAACCAGCGGTAATTTCTACCTATAGTGTGGGCCGAAGTGAGTAATCTCCCGTCGCACAAAAGTACTCGATGAAAGACGAGCAACAAAACTATCGAAACTATTCACTCGCTACTCGTTGCTCGCCAAGCTTAACTCGCTACTCGCCGGCGGTGAAACAAGACAAGTGCCTTAGCTGAGTTCTGACCGGTGTGTTACGGGGCGTAATGTAATATGTTATGTTATTTTGTGTTATATTACTACATATTATAAAACAAAATCCCCAGCGCGTCTGTCTGTCTGTTTGAGATAAAAACTACTGCACTGATTTTCATGCCTTTTTTCACCAATGGATAGAGTGGTTCTCGAGGAAGGGTTTGGTATATTATTTGTCTAGAAAAAAATTTGGGATCTTTAAGAAAATTGCAGCGCGGGCGTAGTGCTAGTATGTTATAAAGCGAGCACTCGTGCAGTCAGTACATGAAAACGAGCAGCTCGACACTCGTTTCGAGTGCTCAACTCGCTGTCGGTTTTTGGCAAATCCAGGAACTGGCCGGTGTTACGGGCTGTAATGTACCATTCGCAACGAGCATGCTTTAAAATCCGTGTAATATGCTCGTTTTGAACACTTTGCTAGCCCGTGCTTCTTTTGATTCTACAAAATTATTGTTTAATCCAATACAAATTTAATTTTAATCCGAAAACAGAGCTTTTTCTTTGTCACCTCCAAGTCCTTTAGAAGAAATTAACACAATGGGATATAAGAGGAATGTATTAAAAATGGGATAAATAGTATCGTGGGCTCCATTTACCTATCATGAACCCCGTTGCAAATCTGTCTAGACTCCTGGGGGGGGGGGGGGGGAGGATTTTTGATTAGCATACATAAAGGGGAAGGAATACTTATTCTTTTTATGGACATTACACTACAACATGAATAGAATAAAAATCGTACCTATTTTTTCATAGTTTATTTACCAAACCATAATTAATATCAATTAACTTAAACCCATCAAACTAATATTGTCTTTAAGTACCCACTTCAAAATCATTAAGGCAAGGGTAAGTTTTCATAAATGAAATAAACATTATTTCTGTTACAGGTCTTGCTTTTATGAATAAATGTGTTTTCACGTTACCTGGCTGGCTGATGTACGAGTACCTATGGTAGAGATGGTAGGTAGGTACGGTTGGTTCAGGTAATGGTGGCGTCCTATCTGGGACGTGATGGCAGACATCAGCACCTCATATCATGCGGCGTTCCACAGGGCTCGGTCTTGGGCCCACCCCTGTGGAACATCGGTTACGACTGGGTACTGAGGGGCGAGCTTTCGCCGGGTGTGGACCTGACGTGTTACGGTGACGACACACTGGTCACTGCCCGGGGGAGCTCGTACAGGGAGGCAGCGTTGCTGGCGACGGCCGCGGTCTCACAGGTGGTGAGCCGCATACGCGCCTTGGTCTGGAGGTAGCCCTCAACAAGTCGGAGGCCTAGCCTTTCATGGGGATCGCACATAGTTGTTGGGGGAGCCCGTATCGCTGTCGAGTCCACCATGAAGTACCTGGGATTGGTGCTCGACAGCCGGTGGGATTTCGGCCCCCATTTCCGGCGGCTGGCGCCCAAGTTGTTGGGCGCGGCTGGGGCGCTGTCAACGCTGCTTCCCAATCTGGGGGACCCGAGCACCGCTTGCAGGCGGTTGTACGTGGGGATCGTGCGATCGATGGCCCTGTATGGGGCCCCGATCTGGGCGGCTGACCTGACGGCCGGCACTATCACTGTTCTGCGGAAGCCGCAGAGGGTGATGGCCGTCAGAGTCATCAGGGGTTATCGCACGATCTCCTACGAGGCGGCTTGCGTACTGGCCGGATCTCCACCCTGGGACCTGGAGGCAAAAGTCCTCGCGTCACTGCACCGGTGGCGTGAGGACGCGCGGGCGCGCGGCGAGCGACTGATGCAGCGGCACATTGAGCTGCGTCAGTCGCAGTTGCGCGAGGCTCTTCCGGCCGGTGCTCGACCTGTGGCTCGGGAGAAGGCACGGCTCCTTGTCGTTTCGTGTGACACAGGTCCTCTCGGGGCATGACTGCTTCAGGAGGTTCCTGTGTCGCATAGGCAGGGAGCCGGACGCTCGGTGTCACCACTGCGTCGACTGTCGGGAGGACACGGCGCGGCATACACTGGCAGAGTGTGCCGCTTGGGACGCCGTGCCCTCATCTCTGTGATAGGCAGTGATCTCTCGCTGCCGCCGTAGTTCGCGTGCTATGGTCGACGGCGAGGAGTCCTGGGACGCGGTGGTCTCCTTCTGCAAAACAGTTGTCGCGCAGAAGGAGGCTGCGGAAAGGGAGAGGGATATCTCGACCTCTCTCCCGGCCCGCAGTAGGCGCACCGGGCGTCGGAGGAGGGCTGCCCTCTTCCGGCCCCCCTAACTGGATCCAGAGGCGGCGATATCCGTCGCCCCCTATTCATTCGGACCCGTAGTGGCGTACACCTGAAAAACAAAACAAGGTACATACTGAACCCAGTCTGAGAATATTTCTGTTATCTAAAACAAGTTCAAGGTTTTTCACAAAAATGGTTCTTGAGATTCACAGCTGTAACATGGACGGACAGATAGAAATGATTTGAGTTTGGGAGAATAGGATTCCAAGCTTTGCAATTAATGTAATCTTCAGTACTTACAACATTTTACGAGTACAAATTGTTTAAATAGTAGATCAGCATAACTGAACGCAACCATTATTCAATTAACTTATTTCCCAAAGCGATAGGCAGCTGTGTACCAATACCTACATATAGAACGCTTTGCAAGCACTGTGCGGATCGAAATTTTTTTTTTATGTTGTAATGGGTTTGCTCTTGACTCTAGTCTATATCAGAGATGACAGAGACAAAGTCTACGATGGAGCGAGCCTACCCAGAAGGAGCCTGTCCACTCTAACTTTGAAGAGATTTTAAGCTTTTGGAAACACAGACGCAGGCAGAGTGTTCCACTCCTTTGCTGTGCGCAATATAAAAGACGTTTGAAAACGCTTAGTGCGAATTGGTGGAATAGCCACAAGGTAGGGATGGTAAGATGCAGTGCGTCTGGATGTCCGACGGTAGAAGGGGGCCGGTGGGATGAGGTCGTGGATTTCTTGGACACATTCACTTAAATACAATCTGTAGAAGACCGACAAGCAGGCAACCTTACGGCGATGAGCCAAGCTATGTAGCTTGGCATCCACCAGTCTTACGTCACCGATGAGCCTCTTAGCTCTGCGTTCCACCGAGAAGTGAGGCAAGCTAATATTTAGCTGAGCCATCCCAAAGATGGCTACAATACTCCATGCAAGAACGGAGTTGTGCTTTGTAAAGGGTTAAAAGCTGTCCAGGCCTAAAGTATCGCTTCACCCTATTTAGGATGCCCAGCTTTTTGGCCGCAGTTTGGGCTTTGTACTCGATGGTGGCGCCGAAGTTGAGACTGGATGTCAACTCCATGCCTAGGAGCTCGAGCCGATCAGTCACAGGAACAGATGCACCCCGAAAATCCCGAGCTTGGTCAAAACGACTCCTTTTTGCGGTAAAAAGAGACGCCTGTGTTTTGGTGGCGTTAAAAGTGACCAGATTGTCATCACCCCACTGAGAGACAACGCTTAAGGTCAAATTTGTCCGCTCTACCATGGCCTCTCTCAAGGAACAAACTTCAACCCCACTGGTTGTTGCGCTGGACTAGTATCTCTCTGAAACCGTACTGTCATCTGCGTACCCAACAAGACCGGGCTGAAGTAGGTCATTGATGTGCAGCAGGAAAAGAGTTGCAGAGAGAACAGACCCTTGAGGAACTCCTGCATCAATAGCCGTGAGGTTAGAGGAGCAGCTGTCAACGACTACTCGGATCGACCGTTCACTCAGGAAGTCTGATATCCAGCTACAAAAACCAGCTGGGATGCCATAAGCAGGAAGCTTGCTGAGTAGACCTGCGTGCCAGACCCTGTCAAAAGCCTTCGAGATATCAAGCGACACGACAAGTGCTTCGCCGTGTCTCTCAATGGCTCCGCCCCAGCAGTGCGTGACATACACAAGAAGATCGCCAGTTGACCGTCCCCGGCGAAAGCCATATTGACGGTCACTGAGGAGATTGTTGTCTTCAAGGTAGGTTAGCAGCTTACTGTTCAGAACCCTTTCCATAACCTTGCATAGGATGGAGGTAATGGCGATCGGACGGTAATGCGCAGGGTCAGCACGGTCTCCCTTTTTGGGCACCGGTTGCACATTCGCAAGCCTCCATGATCTCGGCACCGTTCTTTTTACAAGAGAGAAGCGGTACAGGCGTGTCAACACAGGAGACAATTCAGGTGCACATTGCCTCAACACTCTAGCTGGAATGCCATCAGGTCCACTGGCCTTATTCACATCTAAACTGCATAATACTCTACAGACATCTTTATTATGAACTGCGATCTCACGAAAAAGTCACAACGAGGTAAAGTTGGTGGTTGCTTGGAGCCAGCGTCCAGACGCGAATTGCCTGCAAAGAGAGTTGCAAATAAATTTGCTTTCTCTCTTGCAGAGTGAGCCAGCGAACCATCACGTTTTAGCATTGGGGGCAAAGTGAGTCGACAGAAATTCGTTTCAACCGCTTTCGACAGGGACCAAAACTGCTTACTACCTGGAGGGTGCGATGCTATTTTGGCCCCGATACGTCCGACTTGGTCAAAACGTGCCCTACGAAAAACCCGCTTGCAGAACTTCGCGGCAGAATTAAACGGCTTTTTTCCTCGCGCGAACCCTACGTGCTTTAGCCTTTCGGTCGCGGGCCTTGATCCAGGCTTGGTAAGCAGATTCTTTACGTGCCTCAGCGTGGGCGCATTCTGCATTATACCAAGGCCGGGATTTGTGACCGAGCGGGATGTCGGAGAATGGAATAAAATACTCCATCCCCTGCCGATTCACGTCCGCAATCACATCAGCGCAGCACGAAGGGTCACCCGAGGAGAAGCACACTTGCCGCAGAGGATGAGACGCAAAAAAGTGTCGCAAAATAGTATATTGAATATACTATTGCATTTATGCTCACCCTTTTGGGTTAATAATTGCAACTCAAACGTTTTACCTTCGAGGCTTCAGTAATCGACGGAACCAGGCTGATGTAGATTATTTTTATGAATAGCTGGCGCGCATTTTCTGTTCAAGGTTTTTCTATAAAGTAACAGGCAGTAACTTAGAAAAAAACTGGTTTCACAATTAAAGTTCAATCACATGTAACGCTGTAAAATGGTGCACAAACGATTCACTTACCTAGACCATTATATTTATTATTGGATTTTAGGGACAGTCAGTTAAATTTTGCCAATAATATCAATATATCAATTTTGCAATATTACGCAATGTTTTGAAGTGTTTGACACGCAAGTCAACGAAAACCATAAACTAGAACCATAGTTTTTATTCGAAGCCGAAACGAAGCCACCGCCATCGAAACCGTAACGCTTCGCGGTGATTGCCACTTGTCTAAGGCAATCACCCTGGTCGGGGACGTAGACGGCCCCGTCTCACCTCACTGGTTTGAGTAGGCCGCTTCCCGCTGCACGCGGCAACCAGTGACACTACTCACTCTACTCGTATCCCGGCGCGCAACCTGTGCTAAGTTAATATAGGCAGGTTGCGTTCCGAAATTCACACATACTCCACTATGCAGGCGCTAGTACTCACGCACCGAATATGTTTCCTAGGTTTATTCAGTACATACGCACTAGGCGGCAGTACTCACAATACACGGCCGCCCACATACACATAATACGGTTCTACGGTTCGGGCCGTTGTCGGCTAGATCTGAGATCGGTGTGGACGAGAGCCACTCACTCCTTGCTGCAGGTGCGTCACCAAAGTTGGCACCTTCGTCACTGGTCGTTCCGGCTGGGTCTCCCTCAGGTCGCTGGGGTCTCACCCGGCGGGGACTGACCGCTGAAGGTGTCTGTGAAGAAGCGACAAACGGTTGCGACGCGCCTGTAGTAAAACTCCACAATAACCCAATTACAGGTGTGCGTCTTGTTGCTATAAAAATAGTGGCAGGCGCACGCCAACATTCTTACACAACTTGACTTGCAACACAATGACCGGCCCGTATTTACGGGCAGAGGAGTGCGACTGCGGTCAGGGGGCTTTGCCCCGACACCACCTGCCGCGCCCCCTTGCTGGGCGGTAGCGACATCCATCAGGTAACTATCGGGCAGTTGCCCGCCAGACACAACAACCGTCTGATCGGAGGATCCTAATTTTACAATGGAAGTGAAGTAAAGTAGGTACTCATAATCCTAGGTAGTAGAAATAAGTACTGAATGTTTGTTTTCTACTCTCCTACTAAAACTTCTAATAATACAATTAATTATTTAATTTTGAAATGCTTCACGTGTTCACACTTAGATTATAAATTGTCCTTTTAATGGAAAGGGCCAACCTGTCACATTGTTTCGAGAATTACAGAATATGTTATCTGCTTTTAAATTGCGAAGTCCTTCCTAAGGACTTCGCAATTTACCCACTTAACGGTTGTCGCAAGCAATACTTTACGTTAGTTGAAATGCGACCTTATCCACAGATTATAAGAGTCGATAGTCGTATGCGGATAGCATTATTAGCCAGGCGCCAACCAAAACTGTCTAATTTCTAAAGGCGCTGCCACTCATCTGTTTGTGATAAATCACTTTAGAAAAAACCAAGCGGATTCTTAAAACAATTAAGAAATTACACAAAAAAGGAAGGGGCCTGGCATCCGTATCTGTGGGGAAGCGGCGAAGCCCGGCGCTGAAGGCGTGGGCGTCACTCAGTTCTAGGACTCGGGAGAGCTAGGATTGATTGGGCCGGAGGCTATGTCTCTGAAATGGCTAGACGCCATAATCTATAGGCTCGTGTTAGATAGTCTAGAAGACACAGTCAATGCCAAATTGCGAGTTTGCGTTGTTGTTGTAACCCGACACCTGTGTTTGGTTCTAGGGTTTTGGAGAAAGCTTTCTATAGGGTGTGCTTTGGACATAGTTTTAATATGGTTTATAATATGTATTAGTTTATTTTAGTTTAAGATAATTTTGTGTATTTTATCTATGGGCCTCAGATGCCTGAAAATAAAATGATATTATTATTATTATTATTATTATAGCACACTCATAGATCATAAGCCACACCGTTACTAATATCCTAGTATATAAGTACTAACGTAGGTTTTAGAGGATATATTGGTACTAACATATTTAAAAAAAATCTTTGTTTGTGTTGTGTCAGTGTAGACCTTTGTTGTCTTACAAATAAATACATTATTATTATTACAGCAACAGACTGTATACAACAATGACTCTAGACTGACCGACTGACCTGAAGCCTTACCAAGACACTGCACTAAGACAGTGCTTATGGAAGGCTAAACCGAGTAATACTCGCCACAAGTTAAGGCCCATTTGAACTATAATGTTTCCTTGCAATGTCTAAGGTTATGTCATATCAACCATACATTAGTAGAGGCTGCCTCTTCCTATGGACTGACTGACTGCAGGATAATTTGCACTGTTCTTGATAATTGCACACTTCCATTGCGGTTGGTTTCACCAAGTATGGGTTGAACTGAATTGATAGCCCTCCTAATGGGCCATCCCTATAGTCCATTAGGAGGGCTGAGTATCTCGCTAAATCAAAACCGGCCCCCAAGGTCTCTGAATGATATACAAAAAAATAATATTTGGCGAAATACTTCTTTTAGGAAGCCCAGATGGAACGCCCGTTGTCAGACGTGATGGCCACAGCAGTGCTCTAGTGTATTTCTCTCGAATTTCTCTAGAATGAGGAAGTGCGAAGCAGCATACCCAAAATTCGCTTCTGCAGATAACAAGGTGGTGCGAGACTGTCACTTATGCAAAAATTGCAATAATGAGTTGAATATGTAATAACTCTCCTAAAGCACCCCTTCACTTGGTGCGATAACGTTACTTTCGTAGTACCTACACATAGTTTCTATATGAGGGCGTGAGTGAAATCTCCGTACCACATGAGTCCCATGTGAGTCACAGACATTTTGACTGACATGATTGGTTAATATTTTTCCGATTTTCCGCTCCGCTCGCAATGGACATGCACCCTTCTAATGAGTTTTGGCGCTTTGTGTTGCACACTGTACTTTTCACTGCGAATTCGAAGAAGTATTAAGTAAATAGTTTATTTTATTATAAATTAAATGTCCAAATATGATCAATTCTGGTTATTTAACGAGATGTTTTTTCCTACTCTTCTGATCTTAATTTCAGCCCTCTGTGAAGATGAATTAGTGAGATGAACTGGTGAGATAGTGGTCAAACGCGTGCCTATAAAAAGTAAAAAAAAAGTGTCGAGTTGTCTGTGGGGGGTAAATGTGGGAGATATTAGTCGTTTGACGGGTCCCTCATCCGACTGTTCTGTATAGAGAATCGCTAAGTTGACTCATCCCTTGATATCGATGATCGTGGGGTAGTTGGGACCATACATTTTTTGCCAAGTATTTTTCATTTAGTGCCTTATTTACAACATTGAGATTTTAGATTTTCGAAACAGAAAATGCGTTGGTGATCTCAGCGGAGTATCTTAAAATATGTTTTTTTTTTAAATCCGTCATTGTAACTAGTTTATTATCCTCTAGGGAAAAAAGTTTACTTTTTTTGTTACCAACGAGCCAATACAGCGAGAAAGTTTGTTTTCTTATGTAGAATAAAAATGATTCAATACTCGACTTTGGATACCTATGATTGTTCCATTAAAAAGAAAATTTTATTTGTGAAAATGGAAGTAAACGTGGCGATCTTTTCAGCAGAATGCGTGCATTGTAATGCGTTTACAGAAGAAATTAAAAATCGGTCATTCATGAAGTTTAATTAAAATCCTTACAGGCTGATTTAAGTATATCAATGATTTGAGTGTATGGTTTTAATTTCAATTCGATACCTCCACGCGTTCCCGAGAAGTCTTGACAGACAGACGGACGGACGGACGCACGGACAACAAAGTCATCCTATAAGGGTTTTGTTTTTTCCTTTTGAGGTATGGAACCCTAAAAACGTTTGGAAATGCTAAGTGCGAATTGGTGGAATAGCAACAAGGTAGTGCTGATCACTTGCAGTGCGTCTGGATGTCCGATTGTACAAGAGGGCCGGTTGGATGAGGTCGTGGAGTTCTTAGGCACACGCACCGAAATACAATCTGTAAAAGACTGACAAGCAGGCAACCTTGCGGCGATGAGGCAACCTATAAAGCTTGGCATCCATCAGTCTTACGTCGCCAATGAGCCTCTCAGGTGTGCATTCCACTGAGTCAAACGCGACAAGCTGATTCCAGTCGAACCTGACGGAGCTGAATAAATTGTTCAAGTTTTACGTAAACACAATTTTAGTAATGTATAACCCCCCCACCCCTTGTCAGCAATAGTAATTAAAGCTCTTACCCCTCCCACCCCTCCCACCTATGTTTAAGCGCCATTTACACGATGCGTGTTTCTCGAACGTTTTAGGGTGAGAAGTCGTATACGATTATCGGATGCGATAATCTTGAGGCGACTACCAAAAAACAAAAACTCGGCTACGAGTATGTCATACAATAATCGTAAGGTAATTATCGCCCTGAGTTTTGTTTACACGATAACACAAATTGCAATGCGATATTTGCCCACGATTTCTCGACTCGTATAAACAACATCTCGTATGACATTTTTTCAAGTTCATGCGAGTAGGTATCGTACAAATCGGTTGCAACCGATCTGCATGCGAGACTCGCCCTTCGAGGTCACGTGTCGTGAACTCGAAGTACGATTTTCTTATTTTCAGTTTTGTTTACAAGGAGAAAGCCAGTATTCAAAGGCGAGGCGATTATCGCCCTTCCACATACGATATCGTATATGATGTTTACATGGTCACATAATTTTTTCTTACTTTCGAGAATCGTATGTTTGAGGTAAGAAACTCGCATCGCATCGACGACCTGGTGAGGGTCGCGGGTAGCCGATGGATGCGAGACGTACAGGACGCTTGGGGAAGGCCTTTGTCCAGCAGTGGACATCTTGCGGCGGATATGATGATGATGATCTGCCTAAACCCACAGCCCTGGGAATACAACACAATACCTCTTAATTTCTTGGACCTTATAAAGTACTCGATGACAGGGATTGTAATGTGAAATTTTTGAAAAAAAGGAAAGGAATATGTAGTGCATAACAACAGAACTAAACCATTTAGAATTTAATAATTATTTTTTCTCTTTCCTCTTTACAATTTTGTGATGGCTTATATCCTTACCATGATATCTTCATCGTTACGATGAAGATCGACACGTAGCTGTTGTGAAGTTAGAATTACATACAAATATGATCCGTAATTTTACAAACGAACGTATACAAAACTTTGGCACGCATTTGCACTTCTATACTAATATATAAAACTGAAGAGTTTGTTTGTTTGTTTGTTTGCTTGAACGCGCTAATCTCAGGAACTACTGTTCCGATTTGAAAAAATCTTTCAGTGTTAGATAGCCCCTTTATCGAGGAAGGCTATATATCATCACGCTAAAACCAATAGGACCGGAGCAGTAATGAAAATTGTGACGCAGACGAAGTTGCGTGGGTCAACTAGTTCGTTAATATAGACAAACTGGTTCCACGTTCGCAACGTACGCAACGCTTTTATACCGTACCGTAGTTCCGTTGCATACGATAAGTGTGTCTCAATTGCATAGTTTTTCATACAAAATAAATAGTCCAGATATCATAATACTGTAAGTTTGGGTGTTGTGGAGAGTAATGAAACGAGTGAAATTCGAGAATACACTGACTGTATTGAATAATAGAACCCTGTTATATAGCTTACAACTACTACCTACATCACACCTTACCCTTTAATAAAAAAAATAATAAGAATACTTGATTATTATTTTTGGATTTATATCGATAGACTATAAGCCTAGATTATATACCTAGATTACATACCTGGATTACATTGTAGAAATAATATTGCGTAGAATCTAATTTTGGTATTGTACATAACATGGTAAGGATATAAGCCATCACAAAATTGTAAAGAGGAAAGAGAAAAAATAATTATTAAATTCTAAATGGTTTAGTTCTGTTGTTATGCACTACATATTCCTTTCCTATTTTCAAAATTATCACATTACAATCCATGTCATCGAGTACTTCATAAGGTCCTAAATATATAGGATCCATTTTTTTATCTGATTCATTGGGTTTATATTAGAATCATAATGATGCTTTCTCTTAAATTTACTTTTAATTAAATTACTATGTGCATCCTTTTGCACTATTTGGAGTCTGTATTTTAGCTCGAGAGCATAATTATCGTGAGCATATAAAGGATCTACAACATGACCTTCTAAATTTGTTGGTACTCGTAATATACAGCGTTTGCCAAACACTAACTCATGTGGTGTACTCTGTCTCCGTATGTACTGCATTATTATAACTAAAACACCAGTATGGCAACTAAGTACTCGATGCACTTGGCGGATTCTCACAATTAATCCTCAGATACCCATTGTTTTATGGTTGTTCTCCAGCGCCCCGATGCTTTGGTGATGGTAAGATTTGGAATATCTCTTTCATAGTAGGTACTTGATATAAATTCTGAACCACGATCAGTCGCTATTTCTCTAGGTATATCATATCTTAAAATGAACAAATGACAAATGCACGGGCTATATACACTTACCGTATCTTTGTTGCGCAAAGGGTACGCCTCTGTAAATTTCGACAACTCGCACTGTAAGGTCAAAATGTATTTGTAACCATTTATGTCAAGTGGTAATGGTCCTACAATGTCTATATACCCTTTTTTAATTGCGAATTTGCAGTCGTTGTGACTTGCATTGGTTGCTTAGCATGTGTAAAATACTTTTGTTTCGTACATTGCTGACATTTAGAGACATAATCATTAACATCTTTTTCCAAACTTGGCCAGAAGTAATACTTCTTACCTACAATGTAGGGGTTATTTAAATAAATACTTATGTAGGGCCTAGATACTCATTTCTGAACCATGGGTCAATATGTTATCAATTCGCTCATTAGAGAAATTAAAAGGAAACCTAACGGAAACTACAAAAAACCCAATAAGATTGGGAGGAAAACCTGTCACTTTTGCAGTGTGTTAAATACCCGTCAAGCGCGAGTTCGAATGGCGCAGCGGCGGTTCCGTCCCAGTATTCACAATATCGGCTTAATACATTGAGCGTACAACACAAGCATACTGGGCCCCAAGTCTGCTATTACAATAGTGTCAAAATGGTCTATCACTGATCTCATAATTGTTGATTTTGACAAGTTTGGTAATCTACTAACATAATAGCGTCATTATGACTTTCCAATGATCAATCACTCCACTCCACTCCACCACACCACCACCACCACCCACCACCACACCACTCCACTGAAAGAAATGGCATAAAATGGTAATCTCGTACATAATGACACATGAATGACAGACGTATGCGGTAATCTGCTAATATTTTGACAGTTCCATCGATCAGTGACCTACCATTAGAACGTAATTATGTAGTCATTGCTTTTCCAGCCATTGCGCAGATCTGTTTCACGTTATTACAGGCCAGTGATCATTAAAATAATACAGCCTTTACTAAACATGGAAACCCAAAAAAAACTTCTGTTAATAATGTTGCTGATGATTGACTGACAGACAAAGCACAGCCATAATACCTGGTCGAAGAAAGCTGATATTTGACATGTAGGGTTCTTGTGGAGTGTAGGGTTGCACGAAAGGAGGATTTCCCGACATTTTCCCGAAAACGGGATACGGGATAACGGGCAGGTGTGAATATCATTTTGCCTAGTCTTCCGCTGTTTTTATTACTGGTTAATTTCGTTGCGGCATCCAAGACAGTTGAATCATTTCTCCCGGTCTCGTCGACTCGTTTTCCAGTAGTTGCCACTGTTGATTCTGGCTTTCAGAAGTTGCAACGGTCGGAAATAGTGTGGCGGGATACTCCGAAATAAACGTGATCGTTAATTAACTCGCGTAGGTTTTACCATGGAGCAACATTGAATAGGTCCGTATTTGCGGAACCCCAAACTTCATCGATACGTACAACTTTGGTAGATTAATTTTCTCTTATCGGTTACATTCGTTAGGCTACCGAAACACAATCGATAACGGAACCAGGAAAAACCGGGGTTTCTTTTAAGTTATCCAAATAGTTAAATAATAAGCTATATATTTATTATTCATACGACCGAAATATAGAGTCCATTTTGTTTTAATACACCGACCACTACGCTTACTTTCATGGCTGTACAGAAATTTTTGAAGATGTATCTGTTAAGTTGTTTATTGTTTTCTATATCGGTAAGTGCGTTTTGAGTGATTCATTATAAGAAGTAACTGCTTTAATTCTTCCGGGTTTGGCCAGTTTATTTATACATAAAAAGTTTTAATTATCTGAAAAAACATGGCAAAACACAGCTTTTACCCAGGAGCTCCAAACGTATTGAAAATATATAGAAATTGTTTGGAGGAAACTATTTCTCTCCATGCATTGATTTCCAAGAGCTCCAAAAATTTAAAGTACAAATTGCACAAAAAAGAGAAGACCGTAATGTTTAACTGTTTAACCTCATAGTGTGTGACTTAAAGTCAATGTGGCGATTAAAGAAAGTGCTTTCGAAACATATTTTTTTCAATTTTTCAATAGGTATAAGTACATACTTAGTATAAGATTGATATGTGACTGCCTATGTATGTGACTATGTACTGAAATTATTTACCATGAAATTCATCATCACCTGCCTAGCCTTTTCCCAGCCATATTGGGGTCGGTTTCCAGTCAAACCGGATTAACTGGATAATACGGCAGTTCTTGGCAAGACTGGTGTCAGGTTTACTGGCTTCTGACAGTCCATAACGACTACAAAAGATCTTCAAATGAAAGCCGTGACCAACGGCTTAATGTGCTTTCCGAGGCACGGAGGAAACTCGGTATGTTAAAATGGTCACCCATCCACAGACCAATCTTAGTAAGCGTTGCTTAACCATAAAGCTTAATAACTTAAAGCGTATTAGCTTTAAGTTTATTCATGCGACTAGCCATCACGACAT
Organism: Lacanobia oleracea; assembly: GCA_950371165.1. NCBI lineage: Eukaryota > Metazoa > Arthropoda > Insecta > Lepidoptera > Noctuidae > Lacanobia > Lacanobia oleracea. Next base: position 2,704,634 of record OX493387.1, read on the forward strand.
TATAAAATTTTTAGCAGTTTGTGTTTCGTTGACTTTACACAATTTGGTTTGGAGCCTCTGGGAACAAAAATTTGTGATGCCTAATGCCCAGGAATGAGACGAAAAAACACCATTAAATACCTTGTACGAGTAACTGTTAGAAGTTGAAATTAAAATCTCTGAGGCGGGAACAATCGTATGTTGCGGAATTTGTTCGAAGGAGTTACCCCGGCCCTGGAACGCAAAGGGTATTTAGAGGAACAGCGGCCGTTTTTTTCACTCCGCCCAGAGAGGAAGGATAAATCTGAAATTCATATTAAGTACCTATCAACTTATTTTAAAAGGAAACCTTAAATCCTGGCCTAGTATTAAATTTAATAACGTACGTATAAAAGTAAAGAATCCGTGTGCTATCTCAGTATGCTATTAGAAAATAACTTTTCATTAATTGATCATAATTATAAAAACAGTAGGTGAGAAAGCAAAAAAGAACTTCTACGCCTTGACGAGAATATACAAAGCTACTTGGGGTCTATCTTTTCAAACCTTAAAAACTATTTACGAGGCTACCTACTTGGGTTGTATGTGCCTGTCTGGGCCGAAAGCGCCTCCATAAGTGCGGACGTAAATTGCTTCAAAGCCAGCGTTTGGCTTTAATATTCTTATGCAAGGCGTATAGGACGGTTAATACTGAAGCCTTACCAGTGCTGGCGGGTGTTCTCCCAGTCGATCTGGAAGTGCAGCGGCGTGCTGCAATGTACTACTACGCTAGAAAGATTACGGATCCAGAGTTTTTACCGCAATGCGGCCGTGCTACGATCACCAGATTACTAAAGCCCCAGACTAATGTCTGGGAGGAACTTTTTTCCGAGTGGCAATGTAGGTGGGAAAATTCCATCAAAAGCCGTTACCTCCACCAGTTGTTTCCATCTGTTCGTGAGCGGCTGGACAGGACATGGCTGGAGGTGGATCACTGTGTTGCCCAATTTCTCACAGGTTATGGCAACTTTAAGAGTAAATTATTTTCCTTTAAGCTTGTGGCCTCGCCTTTATGTCAATGTTCTACAACTGACCATGAATACGAACAATCCGCACATCACATCTTATGGGAGTGTAGTCTTTGGCAAACTGAAAGCAATATTATGTTAGATAGTATTAAGGTTACATCTGGGGTAGTTTACTACACGGACCTTGTTGAAACCAGAACAAATTTCCATGCGTTCATGCGATTTTGCTATACCTATTACTGGAATCAAAAGTAGCTCACAATTTAGAACCCATTAGTTTCAGTGGTAAGATTTAATCCGTGGTGCTTAGCAACAGGGCTTAACCCAGTTGTATTTGTCCCTTGGTGCCTATTGGCCTAGTTCTATTCTGTCTCCTGCTTGATACGGAGGAAAGTGGAAATTATATTTTAATTTTTTTCCTACTCCTCCGCTGTACTTTTCTGATTAATTTCGTTGCAGGATCCAAGACAGTTGAATCGTTTCTCCGGGACTCGTCGGGTTTCATTTGCTCGGCATTTTTCTGGTAGTCGCCACTGTTGATTCTGGCTTTTAGGAGTTGCAGTGGTTGGGAATGTGTGGCAGGCTTATCCAATCATATAAAGTAAAACAACATTACTTACAATGTACATAAGTACTTTGGCTTTGCAATAGTTCAGTATAAGTACAAACTATAAACGTAATTATAAATGCAAGCGTAAAGAGACGGGAACACATTTAAACCAAAGCACGTGTCACAAGCAGCGTTTCCGACTTTTTTCCGCTTGGAAATGTATTACCATTATGGAGACCTCTGTTCCGTGTTCCTCCGAATGTCCTTGGCGTTCCAGGGCCGCGGTGACTCTTTCGAACGAATTCCGTAAAGCGGACTGTAATTGAATATGAAAGAATAAGAAGTAATCTATATGATATGGTACGTAATTTGGTTTAGCCAGAATTTATCTATCGGTATCACATAATAAAAAAAAAAAACCATCAAATCACCTCCAAATCGTTGAGATGAAACCACTTTTCTCCTTCATTTTTTAACAAAAGACTAAAAAAATATATCTACTGCTTTGCAATACAAATAAAAATAAATTGGTTTTGTTACTTTTTAAAATATGTATTGTTTTTATTATAAAAAATTAAAAACACGGGTAGCGGAGTGGCGCGTAGAGGTGTAGTTAGCTTTGTTTCTATGCACAAGGTCATTGGCATGTATGCAAGCTTTAAGTACGCGGCACACGAGTGAAAAAGGTGGCACCCACTTTAGAAAATCGCAGCTATTGACCATTTGTTATTTATTTGCAACTTAAACTTCAGCTACATTATACAAACATAATGATGCTGAAGTCTGAGGAGCTCGTGGCTAAATAATAAAAGCCGCACGGGTCGGTCTTAAAGGTTAAGCAACGCTTGCCAAGGTTGGTCTGTGGATGGGTGACCATCTTAACATACCGAGTTTCCTCCGTGCCTCGGAAAGCACGTTAAGCCGGGACCAACTGTCGATCTTTGGCAGTCGTTACTGATTGTCAGAAGCCAGTAAATCTGACTCCAGTCTTGCCAAGAAATACCGTGTTACCCAGTGTATGGGTTATGGAGGTCTGGTAGGCAGCCGCTCCACGTAAAACACTGGTATTCAGCTGAATCCGGTTTGACTGGAAGCCGACCCCAATATAGTTGGGAAAAGGCTAGGCAGATGATGATGATGAATGATGCTGAAGTCTATACAAGCTTCAGCATTTAATGACTTCAGCAATCAGTTTGATGTAAATCTTTTGGATACTTCCGCAAAATTAACCTTGACCTGAAGATTATGGCAGTTGAATTCACGGAGAATATGGCAGTTTACTACACAAAAACAACATAACGTGTATGTAATATAATAATTAATTTGTAGTATGTTATTTCAGGTAGTAAATGGCCTTACAGAGAATATTACGTTTGAAGCTGAAAACTTCGAACAACTGTAAGTAAAAACTTACTAATTAAAAACAACAACCCACCTTCTAAACACTAAAGATGCGTTTAAACACTGCCTGCGGGTAGCACGGTCCCTCGCAAGCCGCGCCATCTGTGTAGATGCGGCTCGGCTAAATACGAACGCAAGCCTACTCGTATACACGGCGCGTATTAACACAAAAATCCGACCAGCGATGGATCGTACGGGTGCCGAGCCGCGCCGAACGCAGGCTGTTTAAACGACGCGTGGCGCGCTCTATCACGCGTTGAGCCTCGCTCGGCTCGCGTATTTGCGAGCTGTTTAAACGCACCTTAAGAAGAGTAATTGTATTTAAAAGGTTCTACTATAATTTTATGTTTTTTTTTGCAGTACAAAAGATTTGACACCCTTTTGCGCATGCACAGAGTAAGTCTCCGGTTTTACTTTATACTATCTTAATTATATTAGTTTTTAGGGTTCTGAACCTTCGTTTATAAAAACGGAACCCATATACGATCACTCGTCCATCTGTCACAGCCGGCTTTCTCCGAATCTCGAGGTACATAACTTTTGTGGAAAAAAGACGGACGTATAACTACTTAACAAATACATTTTTTTTTAATATGAGTCCACTTAGGAGGGGAAAATTAGAAATAAAATAACGAGCGAGCCTAACAGTGGTCACATGATGTGTGACATCTGACATCTCACCTTGGTAATATATATATAAGCAACATTAACATTATATTCTAACAAAAATATTGAGGGATTATTTGAAATCATTCGTAACGAAGACTCATTTCTTTTTAATGAAACATGCGCTCCATCTTCGACCACATCATTGCTTACCATCAGGTGAGATAGTGGTCAAACGCGTGCCTATAAATAAAAAAAAAAAGTATTTTGTATTATAAACTCTCGAAAAATGTGTTGATACCGTCTGACGGCCAACTCTACCTAAATGCATTCTATGCATATATCCCTTTTTTATAAAATCAGGAAAGAGACTAGAATAACATATAAAAATTGTTTTTTCAAGTGTGCTGTGTGACATATTGAATGAAAGGGCTCGTCGTATGAGTCTCAAAAGTATTTTAAATTATTAAAAAAATACTTTAAATTATAAAACTGTACATTTCTCCCCCTAAGCCTTAAATTTTAAAAGAACACAGTGTCATTTCTTATAGATTGAAGGAAACATTTGAGAAGTCTGTGGTTTCCAAGTAAAAAATAAATAATTATTCGTTCGGAATCCTTTGCGCGCGAGTCTGAATTGCACTTGGCCGGTGGAGACGCAATACAAATATTGGACCAACACTGACTTCGCGAAAAAAAATCGACTGATCGACTCACAATGCTAATATATTTATGTACGCATAAGTCGATGAAATACATACTGACCAACTGAGTTTTTTCGTAATTTCACTCACACACACACATAATTCACTCACTCACTACCCCACTCTCACCCACACCATACCATAGCCAACATCACCCCACCACCACCTACCATTCTCACTTTTCACTTGGTTTTCTCTACCTATGGCTGAGCTCTGATATATCAACAACAACACTGTATTACAAAATAAAATTCTATTCTATTCTAACAATTTTATGTGCGTCACTTTCTCAAGTTTTCTTTCTTTCTTTCTTTTCTTTTTGTCAGGGATGGTCCCATAGTAAAAAGTTGTTCATTATGTATCAGGTATTGCAATTATTCTGTTACAAGTTGTTGTTAATAATTTATTTTTAATGTTTTCAGATTTAAATTAAACGAAACTGCGGTAAGTCTTGAAACAACTTAATTTTTTTATGGTTTAATTGATCCAATAACTTATTTGATACAAGCCGTTGCTCCCGACTTTGTCAGCGTCAAACTCGTAGACACTTTGTTCATAATTGTTTGGGTTTTATCTTGTTCGCCTGGAACCATACACCTTTGTGTACATACAAACAGGTTGCGTTTTTAAGTTTGCGTAGTGGGTGACATATTGTATTCATCTGCGAGACGAATATACTTCTTGAATCTTTCGATTTTAACTTATTTAAGACCTCTTAAAACATTTTTTAACTTTGTCTTCAATATACGACGAAATCGCATCTTTACCTCAATCTCATCATCGCTGTTCAATTTCTTACCGCCTTTTTTAATTTTTTGGGAAGACGAACAATCACTCGGGACCAGCCGGTCGATTCTGTAAACCTCTCCCGTGATAAGTATGGCGAAGTGAGCATGAAGTGAAATGTCATTCACACGGCACGACACAATCGAGACAATAAATCCCCTCTATGAGATTCGAGAGGCACCACAGTGTCCTCATCTTCTGCCTGACGCAGTTGAGCGGTAGATATTTTTTTGGAATTGATGGGAGGATACTCCGCCGTGATGTGTACTCGTAGCAGCTACAGACGGCGCAGACCTCTCGCATCCGGTCCTGGTTCACCTCCTTCTGCAAAGCACTAATGCAAGTGAAGGAGGAGTAGAAAAGCGTGAAGGACAGGAAATACTAATAAAAAGGCGTATTGGGACCCATATTAACAGTATTTTTATTTTCAGTGCGCGGAGAGCTATAGACCTATGTGAGTAATTTTAAAACATAGCTTTTTTTTGTTTTAACGGTTTAATAATTGAAATAAATTTTTTTTTCTCTTTTTTCAAAACAGACAGTTGCATGATTCCTATAATATACAAATGTATATTAAATTATGTTATAGTGCATAGTAATCCTCTCTCCAGCCTCTATGGGCGGAGCGGAAGGGAGTGTCAGACTCCTACTGACTAAAAATCATCCATATTCCTTCATAGTAAATACCTAGACTTAAAAAATGGTACTAATAAAGTACAATTCGTTTCAGATCGGCGAATGTCACGGACTCTTGTAAATACCTTGCGTAAGTACCAAATTTTATACATTTTTAAACTGAATTTTCGATTTTTCTTCAATTGTATGAAAATTTGATAGACATTAGTTAGTTAGCAACCCAGAAACAGTGGGTCCACGATAGTTTTAGTGTCTTACTTGTGCCTTCCTGTGTAACTTGTTTTTTTTTATTCATTAACTGATTTAAAATTACAATCTAAATTAGCAGGCTATAATACAAGGTGACCAATTGTATTTAGTGTCTCCGGATAATTGCAAACTAACGTAAGATTGCAAAATATGTTGAGAGATTGTAAACTTTCGATAAATTGTCAAATGTATCTTTTTATCAATTATACGAATCAAAATCTTGTACTCTATCTCCGTCTACATTATCTCCGTGCCGTTCCAAGAAATTGTGGACTGATATTGGCGAAATTGATACTGGCAAAAAATCAGCACTCTGGTCTATTTTGTAATTTATCTATTTTTGCGTGCCAGTTAAATTGCAAACTTGGGCCCTCATTAGTCTTTGTTGGTGTAAGCTCACGTTTATGCTAAAAAGTTACGAATGTAATGGAGTCGTTTACAATTTTAATTAATTAAAAAAAAGACAGCGAATAAATGGGACTTTTTCGTTCGTTTTGTACATTATTTTCTTATTTAGTATAACGTTTAGGTGCTCGTGGTTAAAGAATAACAGCCACACAGCCCGATCTTCAAGGTTAAGCAACGATTGCCAAGATTGGTCTGTGGATGGGTGACCATCTTAACATACCGAATTTCCTCCATGCCCCGGAAAGCATTTTAAGAAGTTAGTCGCGGCTGCCATTTGTAGATCTTTGGCAGTCGTTACGGATTGTCAGAAACCAGTAAAACTCCAGTCTTGCCAAGAACTACCGTATAACCTTGTTAATGGGTTGTGGAGGTCTGGTGGACAGTCGCTCCACGTATACTGGTATTCAGCTGAATCCGGTTTGACTGGAAGCGAACATCAATATATTTGGGAAAAGGCTAGGCAGATGATGATTTAGTATAACATTATTTTGATCTAATTATTATCTTGCATAATTTAAATTTGATCTAACCACTGAACAAAGTGCGACCGTGGCTCTACGACAAGGATAGATTGGTTCGAATAGTTTTTTTTTGGACAAGCCCGCCACACATTTCCAATCACTGCAACTCCTGAAAGCCAGAATCAACAGTGGTCACCAGAAAAACGCCGAGCAATGAAGCCTGACGAGTCCCGGAGAAACGATTCAACTGTCTTGGATCCCGCAACAAAATTAATCAGAAAAGTAAAGCGGAGGAGTAGGTGAAAAATAAAAATATAATTTTCACTTCCTCCACTCCTTATCGTCGTATCGTTTCCACATCGAATGGGATTGCAGGAGTTAGAGTGATCCCATTCTCGTTAGGTTCTTTACAACCTGCAAGTAAAAATAGGAGCCCCGCACGGCGGGCACAGCGAGGCTCCGTCAACTTACCTTGGTCATAACCCTAATTTAAGTCAAATGTACAATAACAATCTCTTATACCTAATATTACACTCCCAAAGTAAATCCAACCAATATTTGACAATGGGATATCCATTTAATTCGTAACTCTATGGCGAACATAGTGACCTCACATCTGATTTGACCAATGAGAGCATTGTTTCCAGGTTTACTATCACACGAAAACGGACAAATTGTAGACCTTGATTGGTCGCAATTTTATATCTGTCCACAATTTGTCGAAATGAATTTGAGAAATTATAGACTATCAAGTTTTGATACGTAAATAAGTATTTCAAATATTCAGTTGACAATTTATCGAGAGCTTACAATCTCTCAAGTTATTTTATAATCTTACGAAGTTTGCTATTATCCGGTGACATATACAACTCAGCTTCGCTACAATTTCAATTTATGCCCTAATTTTGTAGAGTTTTGGTTTCCTTATTTTAGTTAAAGAGCCGCATTTCTATTTTAGATGGTTTTTAATGCCTTGGCTATTGTAATAATTTCAGTAAATAAATTCGAAAGTTGCCACGACACGACTAAAAGCTATTGCATTTTTGGTAGCAAACAAGTGGGGATTAGCAGAAGTAATTCACCACACAAAACTGCAAAGCCTGTTTGATATAGTCATGGAAAAACGTCTGCTCATTTTTGCTTGATAAAAAAATATCGCAGTAAATAAACACATCGGGTTTGGTTGGCCACCCTGTGTAATCATAATTTATTTTGTCGATATGTCTATGAAAATAATAACGAATTTATTTTTCATTTACAGAAGTCTCATTAAGAAAAATAAACCCGCCTCAAAAATTGAAACGTAAGTTCAAAGACTTATTATACACGATGCCATTCTAGTCGTCTTACAAAGGCTGCACGCTTTATGTACCCGATATAAACTACTTCTAGGAGCAATTTTTTTATATAAATCTTTAAAATGAAAGGTACAATAAAAATAAATATGCATTTGAATTATAATGAAACACCTTGCTAATAATGTTTACGTAACAAAAGAGTGTCACCGTTTCATTTCGCGCCATCCTTGGAAAACAAGGCTCGGACTGCACTCACTCCTGAAAATTTCAAACTACGTCAGGCGTCATGATAATGAATAAGACTTTTTTTTTTAAATAATTCTTTATTTTTATAAATATCATCTATTAGTTGATCCGCGCAACTTCGTCTGCTCCGCTTCTATTGGTCTTAGCGTGATGAAATATATTTTCCGATTTCTGTAATACTTTTTTTAGTTCGATAATGCTTGCTATTTGGTCCCGTAAAATAATAATTCAATTTGGCTCAGTAGTTTTTGTTCTATGAGCTTTTTTGTTTCTTTCAGTTTCTACGTAGACGAAGACGTCATCCAAGTATGACCACTTAAAAGTCAAAAATAAAAACTTTTTTACAAAAAAAAAAAACTTAAAAAAAATACAACCGACTTCCAAAAACATAACACTATAGGTTCACACACACTTAGTCGGTGTTTTTTCCGTTTTTTGTCAACGACTTCCGAAATTAAAGTTCTGTTCTTTCTTTCGAAGTTATTTTATACTTTGAAGTGTTTTGTTTTTGGAAGTCGGTTGTTTTTTGTTTAGTTTTTTATTTTATCACTTTTTAGTGGTTCTACCTGCGTACCCATAAACAGCGTACCGGCGTGATGTTATGATAAGAACTGGTGTAAACAATAAAAAGACATGCGATTTCAGCAACAATGATCAATTTACTGTCATTATTCGTTCGTCAGATCTTCACCAAATTGAATTGGGACCAGTGCAAAAAAATACTCTTCCAAACAAAAAAAGAATCATCGAAATCGGCTGACAATTGGCGAAAATATCGCTGTCGAAATCATTTTTCATAGGATATCATCATCAGATCCTAATTTATACCTTCCATCATCAGCTCAGTAACATGGGATGATGATTACCAATCACAAATATCTGATTTGCTTTGAAAAATTATGAAAAACATTGCATTTCCTGCATTACCTATAAAATTTGAGGGTTTTCCTCGGTTTTCATGCAATCCCATCATCAGATTTTGACTTAGTTAAAATGGGACCAAATGGAAAGTACTTTTTCGTATAAACAAGATTATTTCAAATCAGTTCATAAATGACGAAGTTATGAGTAAAATACAATGAATTGAAAATCTCATCTTTTGTTTGAAGTCGGTTAAAAATGTAACAGACTTCTAAAAAAAACACTACATGTAAAAAATAACCATAATTTTGGAAGTCGATGTTTTTGGTTTTGTTTCTTTTTTTTTCCGACTTCCGATTTTTTTTAAAAGCTTGTTGACCTCCGGATTGTACTCGTATAAGGCACACTCTGCGCTCGCCTCAGATTTGCGGAGTTTCGCAAGAGGCAACTCATAATAATTGTGTTTTCCGCGCGTATCTTGTATGTAGATACGTTTGTTTGTAAATGTCTTTATTACCTCGTATCTTTCAAAGGGCTGGATGGATGTCGACAATCAAGTTGTCGTTAGATTTTTCTCAAAAACCCAAGTGTCCTTAGATAGGTGTTTAAAAAGAAATCGAAAAGACGCATTTTTGGCTTAAATTGAGAAACGAGCCAAGAGGATCATTGGCAATGAGAGGCTCGTCACGACGAAGCTCCAAAGTCTTGAGCATCGACGACGAGTTGCTGGCTTGTCGGTTTTCTACCGGTTGCATTTTGGGGAATGTGCGACGGAATTGCATAATTTAATTCCGCCAAGCCCGTTCCATCATCGGACCACAAGACGAACGGCGATGCGCCACCGGTACATGGTGGACATCCCACCCATACGCACAAAACGTTTTGGGAACACATTCATAATGCGTACAGCTAAGGAGTGGAATTCCCTGCCGGAGTCTGTGTTTCCCGATAGCTACAACCTGGGAGTCTTTAAGTCAAGAGTGAATAGGTTACTTCTAGGCAAGCGTGCTTCATCTTCGACCACATCATCGCTTACCATCAGGTGAGAGGTCAAGCGCGTGCCTATCAATAGAAAAAAAAAAAAAATTGTAAGCCGTTTATATTTTTTAACCAAAACTATCTAGTACTCGTAGGGTATCAAAACGAAGGAAATTAATAGGATATTACAATTGTTTCGGTCTTTTTAATGCGTTGCTAAAAAGTTGTCATTTTTTGCAGTTTCGTTTTTTGATTTTTTTTTAGATCTTTGCTCTTGTTAATTTGGGGCTTCTTCAATTATTTCGTTAAAAAATTTAATCAATGCCAATTCATTTTTGTTTTTCAGAACTCCCAATCCTTCTAAAACAAGCTCGTCAGAAACTAAAACGTAAGTTAACGTAGTTATTTTTCGTACCTAATTTTTTCATCGTGAAGTTGGAACTTCTTGCATCTTCTGCATATTTTACACACTTACAGTAGCCGGTACGCCGTTCATGGCTTTTGTTCATGGAGGGGCCTGGCCCCCAAATTGAGATGCGACGCCCAATAAGAGCAACGATTTTTCTTATTGGGCATCGCATCTCAGAGTAGCTAACCCAAAGAAAAAATGCCTAGGTACGCCAATGATCTGTGCTCATGACTCCTGCTGGCTACTAAGCTTACCTATATAAAAACCCACTCAATGAAATGAAACTGTTTTCTCTTACAGCACAGACGCTGCAGTCGTAAATGCTCCTTTAGGCTGTACTTGTGTTTAGTAAGTATAATTTACGTTTGTCATCTCTTCGTGTAACAGTGTCTATTTTGTTGTAATCAGCGTGTATATTCTACTACTTTTAAGCAACTTTCAAAAGTCAAAAATGTATAAAAAATAGGATACAGATTGAGAAGATGCGAATGCAAACGCTGGATAAAAAATGTTGAACTGGCACTCTGTTTTGCAGTGCAATAGGATATTTTACTAAAAAAAATCTAATTAGTCCGTCTGATAGATTTCTTAAAAATATTTGAAACGGATTTTTTCTTATTTCACCTAAACAAAAGATGAAGATGATAAAGTGAGCGGAAAACATGCGTTACGTCACTATTATGGTTCAATTTTTACCAGCGACATGACGTCACGCGTGCCTCCAACGCACAGTGCGTTGGAGGCACGCGTTGTCTTCATTTTTCGTTTACGAAAAAAAGAAAAAATACGTGTCCAATATTTTTGAAAATCTATCAGACGGACTAATTAGATTTATTTTAGTAAATACCCTATTCTGTAAACGTCTCACCGGTGGGTGATAAACGTACGAGCAAGTACGCAAACTTATGGCTCGACGACCTTCTTCTTTATAGGTCTTGTTTTAAGTATGCGTACTTGCTCGTACCTCTATCACCCACTTTAGAGAAGTGAGTAAGCGATGAGGGTCAATCCATACACAAAAGATGGAATGACAGTCTACTTCATGCTTACTCTATCTAAGTTTACAAGAAATAGAATCGAATACTCTTTCTCTTTCTCTCAAGGTCAGATGTTAACAGAATAGACCGACTGTTTCGTTTGATAATATTGTTGTTTTGTTTGATTTAGAACTAATTGGTTATTTGTTTTGTTTGTAGTAACAATGCCACAGCCGAGACTGCCAAGGTAAGATAAGAAATAGAACACACACTACACACACCACTACTACTGCACTAGTAGTAGTGGTGTGTGTGGTGTGTAGAAATGGTGTGTGTAATAGTGATGTGTGCAGTGTGTAGTAGTAGTGTAGACGGAATAAGCGCTCGTTTTTACATTATCAAATCCGATTTCAACAATATAAGTACAATCTACGCAAGTGCAACTTACTACGTATGTAAGTTTCGAATCGAAAGCTTATGAACTATTGAAGGTATTATACTCGTAGGATATTTTTGATATATCTTTATCTAGGGAACCGATCACTCTTCCGATTTGTTTTTGTTCGAATGTCATTTTACCGAGAACTATTGACTGACTTTTTATTTGTTGTTATGCATTATTTGACATATTTTTAGATCATCGAAGTATCATGTGACATAGGTATTATTTTACCGAACTATTATTGGCCGAAGCCTCTTTTGAACTGTTTTCATTTGCCATATGATTTATTTGCCATGTTTTCAACAAACAAAATCTTGTGGAAGATAACGGGTGCCCTCTGGTTCGTCACAAATGAACAACTTGATCACGACCTGCACATGACCACAGTCGAACAAGAAATACTCTCCTATACAAACATGTACAAGAAAAGAATTAAAGACCATCCGAACAGCCTGGCCAATGTCTTGATGGAAGACAACACTACAATCCGCAGACTGAAACGGAAGATGCCCCAAGACACACTTAAATCGCAAGTGAAATAAAGTAGGATGCGACACAGGTCCCATACCGAGCATGCCAAAAACAAACCCAAACCAACTGATAAATGTCCCTGTGGCGACAGATCGCAGTGTAAAGAGAGACAAAAAAAAAATCACCACATCGAAAAAACATTTTACGGAATATTAATCACAAATATATAGCCGGTTACTTGGTAACATTTTCAATTTTAAATGAAAATAGTGTCATTTAAAATTAATTTAGTGACAGAAACGAATCGCTACAAAACCGACTTCACGCAGTCTTGTCTGCCCTACCCTTAGAGTTAATTTAAGCCCACGTAGGCGCGGAGGGGTAGGGCGGCCTGTGAGTTGAGGAGCATGTGGTTTAAAGAACCACTACGGTGAGCGTTAAAACCATCTGCGACGATAAGCCGGGGCCGCCCAAACCCCGCAGCGCCGGAGCCGTGACAGAAACAATGAACTTGCTGCATGTTGCATGCCTGCTTGCATGTTGCATGCCTGCTTGCATGTTGCATGCCTGTTTGTACGCTGCATGCTTGCTTGCATGCTGCCACATGCCTGCTTGCATGCTGCATGCTGGAAGCAGGCTAATGTTTGCATGCTTCTTACTTGCACCACTTAAGACCACTTTTGTTAACCATCACTACCACCACCACCACTACCACTCCACCATTACACCACTAAAAATTAAAACAGTGGTAAAATGAATGTTCGGAAACATAATGCTTCAAATAAATGTTATTTCAGCTAAGTGAAACTTTAAAAGTTTCTCGACTAAATGAAACGTCAAAGTAACGAAAAAAATCGGATTGATAGTAGGTCAATTAATACAGTCGCACACGTTACTTCGATCAAGTAAAAAAAAAAAACGAAACGATAATAGTTGTCAAGTTTTAGGTGAAATGAAATTCGGTCAAATGTTTTTCGAACTTATGATAGCCCTAATAACATTTTGGTGTCAGTTACAGGCTTTTTTATGACTTTAAGTAATATAACAGGGTTATAATTATCTCACTTATTACCAAAGACGATATAGAGGAGTTAACAAACAAGTTTTAGCCCCAATCGCAGCACTAAAGCTTTAATGGACGACGTTATACAGCTTTGAGAGTTATAATGGCGCTAGTAGCAGCAAGTATACTTAATACGTTATAGGTTTAATCTTTTTGTGACACCCAAGTCTTTATAAAAGTGTTCGCCGACACCATTTAACACTTATTGTTATATAGTTATTGCAATGAACTCTTTTATACCACTTAAGGTACTATATTGACTGTTATCGTTTAGTAACACGAGAAACTAAAGGTGTCAAACAACTCCTCTATCTAGGTTTAACCTGTAATAAAGGGTTTAGCTAAAGCTTATTGTGTTAGGCAGTACCCTTTTCTAAAGGTATTGGTGTCAAACAACGCAAGTATGGGTCGTTATTAACACTAACCTCACTTTTGTAAAGTTCGCCATTATTTTCGTTACCTAACAATTAATATTATTTCGAGTTATTCAACATTTGACTACAATAAACAAAATTTCTTACATTATTTGAAGCATTCCATTATTGCCACTTAATTTTACATACCACTGCTCAGGAAGCAGGAATGAATAATAATGTTAAACTTGAGGTACCTATTTATTATCATAATTTTTCTTTTAAATCTTTAATCAATCCTAGGCGCGTTAAAATTGAGATGAGAAACATGGTTTACATTTACCGTGAAATCATAAGGGCAGTCATTTTTCACTTCACATACTTAAATAACATAATATTCCATAATATTATTCTGCTGTGTTGAATAATGGATGACATAACACTTCCATTACGAACAGATTTAATTTTAGTAAGGTTACAGGCTTTTTCATCTTGACGTGCGCTTTTTACCAGCTGTAGTGCTCACTAATGCGGTAATACAGCTTTAAGATCTTTTTGACACCTTACTATAGGATTTATACAACCTGTAGCGTTTACCAACTCTATTTTACAACGGTAATACAGATTAAAGTAGTAGCTGACGATGAATAAGCGCTCTTGTGCAGCTTTAATATCTTTGACCTTTTGTTGTTTTGTTTATCTTTGTTCTATAACTTTTACCTGTAAAACTGTGAGCCTCTTTCGTGGTTATAAGTGAATTAGAGCATGCTCTAACTCAGTTGCACAGGTATGCGTTAACACTTTTATACTCAAATGGAACTGATATACGAGTCTTATATAGGTTTTTTTAACGCTTTAGTGTTAGTTGGGAGGTAACCCTTTATCTAATATTACAAACGCTACTGTGTATTGAAAAAAGGGAATTTTTCTATTTGACGTGTTTAAGTGTGATCATAAACTTTGGCTTAATTTAGTTTTTTTTTTTTCAGAAAACTCTGAACTGTTCAATTTCAAATGAATCGAAAGGTTTTTTTAAAAATCTGCCAGAAGCGTGAGTAACAATTTATAATTTTCTACCTACATAGAAAAAAAGACTTATCAAGCAGTCTGATGCAGTTGGTGTCGTCGAATCTGTGATTGAACTATAGTAAACTGCTTCAAACTACTTTCATCATCTGCCTAGCCTCATCTCAATTATATTGGGGTGGGCTTCCAGTCAAACCGGATTCAGCAGAATACCAGTATTTTACGTGGAGCGGCTGCCTATCAGACCTCCACAACCCATTAACTGGGTAACATGGTACTTCTTGGTAAGACTGGAGTCAGATTTTACTGGCTTCTGACAACGTAACACAACGTAACAATTGCCTATGATCTTCAAATGATATCCGGGACCAACAGCTTAACGTGCATCAAACTGCTTTAAAAGTAAATATTCTGGAGTTTTGAAACAATTCAATATTTTATTTTTTGTTTTAGTTTCTTTACTGTACAGCAGATACAGAACATCACCCTCAAACTATTACCACGTACTTCAGGAACTGCTTATAGATTTCAAATATATACGTGTCATATGCGTGCAGTGAAACTTTTCCATGCTTATAAGCAAATTGTACTTTGGTCAAGAACCACTATCTCTCTCTTTAATCATTTTTACTAGAGTTCTGTGCTTTTGTTTCATAATTATGATTATATAAATTAATCTATTTATTATACATTAATGTTTGTATAAATTTGTACACCTAAGACTACCAACAGAACTGTCTCTACTTTTTCTATTTAGATCCATCCAAAGGTTGTCTTGAAAAGATCGCTTTTAGCAATAAGACCGCCCATTGCGTCACCCCATGTTATCTTTTCTGTAACTTATATGGTGTACATAATAAAGAGTACTATATTCTAATATATTCTAAAATTTGAAATAATTTGTTACAGGGAGAAGTCATTAAAATCGTATTGTGAAAACTTAACGTATGAGTAAGTATTTATTATATTTATTTTTTAAAAAGATGTAGTCAGAGAATGATTGATTGTTTTTTTTTATATATTTGCAGATCTCTATCAAAAACTGATACTGATAAATCTGAATATAATAAGAAACTCACAGAGGTTATATCAACTGTAAGTAGACATACTCGTAGTAACTTATATATTAAATGCGAAAGTAAGATAGGTTTGCTCTTGAGTCTAGGTCAGAGATGGAGCCTGTTCACTCTAACTTTAAAGAGATTAGGGTTGTAAGCGTTTGGAAACGCAGACGCGGGCAGAGCGTTCCACTCTTTTGCTGTACGCATTATAAAAGAAGTTTAGAAACGCTTAGCGCGAATTGGTAGACTAGCAACAAGGTAGGGATACTAACTTGCAGTGCGTCTAGATGTCCGATGGTAGAAAGGGGGCGATTGGATGATGTCGTGGAGTTCGTTGGCACACTCTCCGCTGTATCTACAGTCAATAATGCTATTCGGTATGCAGGCACTTGCAACTACTTTTAAACAATATTGTGAGAGTGCTGAGTAGACAATTAATGTACAACACACTCGTTAGTATGTCATTAGCTGAAAAAGTTATAAGGCACACTTGAGTAATAAATATTGACAGTGCAGTGGAAAAAATATATAATTTTTTGCCTGTAAACCAAATAGCTTTGCTGACTGTACAATCTGTAGGAAACCGACAAGCAGGCAACCTTGCACCAGTTTTACGTCGCCATGAGCCTCTTAACTCTGCGTTCCACCGAGTCAAGCGCAGCAAGCTGGTATATAGATAAGCCATCACAAAGGTGGCTGCAATACTTCGTTTGATTCTTTGTTACGCTTTTACGCCTAAATAGGTGAACCGATTTTGATGAATCTTGGTACAGACATAGATGGGATCCTGAAAACGGTTTGATGATAATATTAAAGCATTGAATAATAGTTTTTTTTTTTTCAGCTCGCATGTGAATCATTCCCATCATCAGTCTGCGATCCTGCCTTTGAAACGCATTTGAATTTGACGTAAGCACAGACATATAACAAAAGGTTTTATTAAAAATAATTGAACACATCCTACGTTTACGGTGGGAGAAACACTGATATATTTATTTTTTAAAACTTTATGCACAAATAAAAATAACTGTACAAAGGCGGACTAAATGCCATAATGTGGTGCAGAGACAATATGGCAGGTGAAAATTATAGGAAAGACAAAAGAGAGAGAAAAAAATAAAATAATAAATACATAGATACATACATACACATAAATACAATTTACGACGTTATTAAGAGAGAACGAAACCAATGAATTAAAGTTGTAATGATTCTACCAAGGTCTTGCAAATGTGCTCACAAAAAAAAAACAAAAAACTTCGAAGTTGGCTTTATTATTTTTTTTTAAAGTTTTTTATTTTTCATGTTTTAGTGGTACGTACGCAGGTACCATAAGTACAGCGTGCTGGTGTGATATTATGTTATGAACTGGTGTAAACAATCAACAGACATGCGATTACAGAAATCCCAATTCATTTGCTATAATTTATTGAAGAGTTCCGTTGCCTACCGCCAAAGTGCTTCATCAGATCTTCACCAAATTTAAATGGGAGCAGTCCGAGAAAATACTCTTCCAAACAAAAATAATCATCCAAATCGGTTAACAATTAGCAAAAATATCGCTGAACAAACATTTTTCATGGGAATCCATCATCTGATCCTGACTAAAAACTTCCATCATCAGCTCAGCAACATAAGATGATGATTACCAGGCACAAATATCGGAAATGCGTTAGAAAGTTTATGAAAAACAGTGTATGTGTTTATACAATTTGAGGCTTTCCCTCGATTTTCATATGATCCCATCATCAGATTCTGACTTGGTGAATAAAAAAATATTTTTTAAAATCGGTCCAAAATTCGGAAATCGGTAAACATACATAAAAATAAATAAAAAATAAAGATACATACAGCCGAACATAGAACCTCCTCCTTTTTAAAGAAGTCGCGGTTAAATACAAAACACTATCACTAGTCACAACATGTTACACAAGCTGTCGTGCCCACTTCGTTGTTGATATTTTTCATGTTAATAATAGCCTAAAACTTACAAATAACGTGGCTTTCTATTGGTAAAATAATTTTCAAAATCGGTTCAGTAGATCCATAGATTACCCCACAACAACACAAACTCTCAAACTTTACCTCTTTATAATGTAAATACTCGTGGTTACATCGTCATGTAACCACGTCGGTACAAAAGGTAGGCAGGCGTCCTCGTATTATCAACATTCATCAGAATGTTGGTAATACAAGGGGGGTTGTGTTGTTGTATGTTGTTGATGTTGTTGTTGTTGATGAGACGGAGTAGAATACGCCCACAACTAAGCCCGAAACTACGGACTTCGGGCTTAGAGAGTAGCCCCCCGGGCGTGAAATAATACACAGGCACTGTTCTGTATAGATTTTTACTGTTAACCTTAATTTACAAAAAAAAAGTATCAAACGATGCAAGTTTTAATTTCTGATTAAGTCTAACCAATAAGGTATTTAATGAGGTTTTTCGTCTTACCAGTCAACTGTTCCTCAACCCGTACTTAGTCGGATATCTTGCCCTTTTATAATTTTTAAAACGACATATGTTAACTGTCATAGAGTAATCGACTAAAATCAATCAAACATTGCATTAATAATCGTTATTTTAATTTTATTTTATTGAAACAAAAAAACGAAGAAATAAAAAAAAAGTAAATAAAACAGAAGGAAAAATCAACACACAGTGCCTTTGGCACAACTATACGCGATACTCTAAACTACCCAACAGATTTTTCATACAATTTTCACAATTGTTAATAAAATAATAAAAAGAAAGCGACGTAAGTATTCTTTGTCCTTTCGCAAGTTCCATTCTATAAACATGTCGTCACCTTATTGTAGAATTTAGACATTTTATTATAGGGCCAGGTTAGGTAAGGTTTAAGTAAACAAACAAACTCTTCAGCTTTATATATTAGTATAGATAGATTTTCAATAACATTTAATAATTTATTTAATTCTATTTCAGAGTGGATATGGTGAAAGTAATCTGTGCTTGTGTTAAGTAAGTTATTATTTTTATAATTTTCTCATTAAGATTCGTTTGATGAATTCATTGTCTAGCGTATTCACTTCAGTTATTAATTAAGTATGTTTGCTTTCAGCGAAACCTTGGAATTAACGGTAAGACAAAAGTTTCTATGAGCTTTGTATGTAAATTTATAAAAATACCTAATATTTTTTACCGTTTTGTGATTTTCAGACGAGTTGCGATAACAAAGTACTTGATCCATTCTTGAATGTAACAACGTAAGTATCTTTTGCCCATCGTACATCGTATTTGTTGAGCTAGGGTGATGCCAAACGTGCGTAATTTTGCGAGTATTTGGAAATCACGTTTGAGTTCGTGTTAGTCATCATTTAACGATGATCGTGTGGTGGTGATCCGTGTTGCACAAACCACACTTTTATTTGAATCTGACCAAGTTCTCTCGTTAGTCTCATCCTTATTATTTTTTGACATTCCTGCATTTGCACCGCCTGCATACAAGTCTTGACACGCCTGCATACAATTTCAGACCAAAATTAACCAAAGTTCTATAAAGAACTTCCTTAATATATAGTTTTTTTTTTGCTATTGATAGGCACGTATTTGGCCACTATCTCACCTGATGGTAAACGACGGTTTTTTTTTTTTTAGAAAAGGGAAGCAACGAGAGACATTTGGACAACTGTGCAAATTCATAAAGTGAGTACTTTATTGTTTTATTATTGGTTCAAAATTACACTAAAGCATTAAATTATGAAATGGAAATGTATTAAACAATGAACTCGAGAGTACCTGATTTTTTATTTTTTTTCGTCTGCACCAATATTTTTTCTGGGATTTTTCTCTAAGTATATTTTTATTCCAAAATATTCACTGTTCTTCTTATAGGCTTATATTCTGTTAGGCTTATTATAAGAATTTAAAATATTTATATTTTAAATTCTTATAATAAGCCTTTTCTTTAATCACATAAAATGTAAATGGCTTCATGGTACTCACATTTACAAAATTTGAAAAATATGCTTCTACTTTACACAAAACTATGGTTGTCAATGATCAAATAATGAAAAATAAATTAAAGACAACGATTAAGTTCTTACATCAAAAATAATAAAAAAAGTAATTATAATAATATAATTTGTATGTAAATAAGAATAAATAAACGAAATAATGTAAGTACCTCTAAAAAAAAAGAGAGCGAGCAGCTCTTCCAAATATAAAAACCTAAAAAGTGGACCCAAGCAGCTGTGACTGTGGAGAATATACATATAACTATATTATAAACGTTATATTAACAATAATTTTCCATTATTTTCTTTACACAGAAAACGCATCACTGAGCTTTATGAAGTTGCCCAACATAATAAAACAGATATCAGCGCTACTACAACGTAAGTTCAATGACTTATATTTCCAACCTTCACCCGCGTTAGAAGTGAAGAAATTCGAAAAAGAAAATTGTTTTTTTTTTTAAATAATCTTGTACCCAAAGGGTTACTTACCAACGGAACCCTATTGCTAAGCCTCCGCTGTCCGTCCGTCCGTCCGTCCGTCTGTCTATCAGCGGGTACAATATCATATTCTAATGGTACCCATTCCATATGTAGTTTTCTTTTTATTTGGAGTTAAATGTCAAATTTTGGGTAAATTTCGAAAGAAACTAAAAATTCTAATATCTGGAGAACGATTGAATTTCGGCCATAAATATGGGGGTTTTAATTTATTGCACTTTAGCGGATATACATCGAATTTTAAGTAACCCTGTAGATACTCTGCGTCCGCCTTAAAAGTGAGAAGATTAGCCTGAGAGGTCCGTTGTGACGATGTCTGGAGGAGGGCCTATGTTCAAATGTGCATGGCAGGTAAACCTATGTAGCGGCATCAAGGCCCCCACAAGAAAAACCAAAAAGAACCGCAACGCTATCTATCAGACAGTTCCGACTCACCGAGAACTCTGCGACTTCCGGTTCCGACTCACTGGAACCAACCTTCCACTGGCCTGGCTAGCATCTCAGGATGCATGGACGAATCATCCACTATCAACCTCCGGTCTCCGGACGGGAGTTATGTAGCGGCATCAAGGCCACAATAGAAGAACCAACGGAACCTACATATTACCCTACCAACTACTACCCCTACATACTACACACTCCACAAATACACAGAAACACCCCTTTTCGACCACCCATTCTTTAAACTGTATTAAATAATATCTCGGTTAAGTACTTCATAGTTATAACTTTTAGTTTCATGTAATTAATATTTTATTTCCACTACCCCGTTTTCTTTTTGTTGTTCAGTTATTAGTTTGATCAATAAATAAAATATTGTTGCTTTACTTGGTAAGAGACTGGACGCCACGACACAGGGCATCCTAGTGTGGGATCCAGGAAATTTGAAGAAACCTAGCCCTTAAGGTGAATGTTACGGGTTGCTCATTGCCATTTTCCCGCGAGATGGCGCTGAAGTCAACATTTTCAGTTTTATTTTGTTTCGAGTGTAATTGGAACAATATTAAGTCGCAGAAATAATGGTGCGACATTCGGATATTCCACTTTATCGAAATTAGTCAAAATACGGCATAAAAACCCTTCTGATTCGCCATACTTCAAATCATACTTTCAATCATGTCTATGTGTGTGTAATCGGTACTATAAGCGATTTAGATATTATTTTCGTGAAGTATGGTGAATAATTTCGATAAAGTGGAATATCCGACTGTCGCACCATTATTTCTGCGACTTAATATTGTTCCAATTACACTCGAAACAAAATAAAACTGAAAATGTTGACTTCAGCGCCATCTCGCGGGAAAATGGCAATGAGCAACCCGTAACATTCACCTTAAGGCTTTTATGTATCGCAATATTGTCTAACTATTGTACAACAAATCTACATCGCAGCAAAAAGAACCGCAACGCCATCTATCCAACTAGCAGCGAACTAAAATCCTGCATCGCGCAAGCAAAGTTTACCGTGCCATGTACATCAGCCCGAATATTAACTACCGGGCTGTAGACCGCCAGGTACAAAAGCCGCCTAGTCGGAGGATCCTGATTTTTCAGTGGGGGTTTGCGGGACTTTACTCTCTGTATCGCATACCCTCCAAACCGACAAAAAGAGTGTGATTTAATAAAACTGAGTTACCTCTTGTTTCTTCGAAAATAAATTGACAAATTATCACTTCCCAAAAAAAAATCCGCATCAGTGCCTGAGTTGCGGAATTTGTTTGAAAGAGTCATCGCGGCCTTAGAACACAAAGGGCAATAAGAGGAATACGGATGGGTGTGTCAGTCAGAGTCTGACACTTACTTCTGCTTCACCCAGAGCGTTCGAAATCATTTGCCTTCCCATCCTTAAAAAAAATCATTTGATTTGCCAAAATATTACTTAGCAAATGAACTCTTCATAAATCATTGTAACGCAAACCTAATGTTTGGCAAGTGAACATTTAAAAAATAACTCGCTTACCAACTAGGTACTTTAACCAATTTTAACGTAGTCAAATATTACAGTTGGTAAAACATATTTTGTGCAAAATAAAATAAGCCAAATATTAAGGACATAACGTCAATTTTCAATTTATCATTTCCAATAATCACGTGGTAGAGATCGCTGGCAGAAGCTGGTCGCTAATAGAATGCCTCGTCAAGCTACTAATTATTGTTTAATAGAATTTGGAATCAATACCAATTCATTTTGTTTTCAGATTTCCTACTCTTAATACAACAGCACCATTAGAAAATGCAACGTAAGTTAAAAAAGTAAAATTTTAAAACAATTGATATGATAATAATATAAATAATATAATGATGCTGATGGAGCTACTGAAGGTAACTGAAACCTTCAGTAGTGCCATCAGAATAGAATTTGTTGTGGACAAATGTGCAGTCATGCATGTAAAGAAAGGGGAGATTATGGAATCTGAGAGAATTCATCTCTCGGATTCCATACAGGTTAGGTCCCTCAGCTCAACCGAAACCTACAAGTATTTGGGTATATCGGAAGCGTTGGGCATTAATGTTACTGACATGAAGCATTCGTTGAAGGAGCGCTTCTTTGGACGCCTGAAAAAGGTTTTGAATAGCCTTTTGTCGGGCGGAAATAAGGTGCGCGCCTTTAACGGTTGGGGTATTAATGTACTCTTTCGGCATACTCAAATGGACTCAAACCGAACTCGACGCCCTGGATAGGAGGGTCCGTACACTGCTGACCGCAAATCGGATGCATCACCCCCACGATCCTCGGTGATGAGGCTGTACATCCTGCGGAAGTGTGGAGGTCGAGGCTTTTTAAACGCCAAGACTCTCCACAACCGCGAGATGTGCAGTCTCAGAGAATATTTTCTCAAAGCTAATGTGGGTATGCACCGACATGTGGTCGCAGTGGACAAGGGTCTCACCTCGTTGTCCATGGCTAAAGAGAACTGACGCAAACCTGTGTTACTTACCACAGATGACCGCAAGGAGGTATGGAAAAGCAAGGTGCTTCACGGGCGCTTCTATCGGGCTCTGCATGGATCCGATGTAGATTTTTCAGCGTCCGTGGCCTGGCTACGATTCAGTGATCTCTTCGGGCAAACTGAAGGCTTTGTCTGTGCGATAATGGACGAAGTTATTTTGACGAATAACTACCGGAGACATATTATGAAGGACGGGACGGTGGACGTGTGTCGGGCATGCCACCGCCCGGGTGAGTCCATCAGACATATTATCTCTGGTTGTTCTCGTCTGGCTAACGGCGAGTACTTGCACAGGCACAACCAAGTGGCCAGGATTATCCATCAGCAGCTTGCTTTGAAATACAAACTTGTGAATTCTGAGGTACCGTATTACAGGTATGTGCCCGACCCAGTTCTCGAAAATGACCATGTCACGTTGTACTGGGATCGGTCTATCATCACTGATAGGACTATTGTTGCCAATAAGCCTGATATAGTGGTGATAGACCGATTAGCGCGCCGCACAATGATAATTGATGTTACCATCCCGCATGACGAGAACCTCGTGAAGGCTGAGAAAGAGAAACAAATCAAGTATCTCGACTTAGCACACGAGGTTGTCGACATGTGGAATGTGGACTCAGCTGTCATTGTGCCGATAGTCGTTACGGCCAATGGCCTGATGGCCAAAAGCTTCGACGACCATCTGTCGAAGCTGGCGTTACACGGTTGGGTGATGGGCCTGATACAGAAGGCAGTACTCCTCGATACGGCTCGTATTGTGAGGAAGTTCCTTTCTCTGGAGCCCTAACCACCGGTAGCTTGGACCCTGCTTCCGACACCGGCGGACTACTACTTTTTATATTTTTAAATGTGTTTTTTTATGGTTTTTATAAAGATATATTTAAAAATATACTTTGTATGTAAATAAGAATAAATAATACAAGATAATATATTAGCTACTAGTTGATCCGCACAACTTCGTCTGCGTCACAATTTCCATTATTGCTCCGCTCCTATTGGCCTTAGCGTGATATATAGCGTGCCTTCATCGATAAATGGGCTATGTAACACTGAAAGAATTTTCAAATCAGACCAGAAGTTCCTGAGATTATCGCGTTCAAGCAAACAAACAAACTCTTCAGCTTTATATGTATATTAGTTTAAAGATGTTCCAAGTGAATGTGCCACCGGTACATAGTGGACACCCCACCCAAACGTACAAAACGTTTTGGGAACACATTAATTATTATGCGTACAGTTAAGGAGTGGAATTCCCTGTCAGAGTCAGTGTTTCCTGATAGCTACAACCTGGGAGTCTTTAAATCATCAGTGTATACTTTCTACAGTAACACAATCTCTTCTTTACCGTTTACGTAATGGCACACGAGTAGACCGTGCTCCAGAATAATAATTATGCCATTCATCCCGGAAATTCGTTCGTTTGAAATTTTCGAATTACTCGCATGATAACGCAGGAACAAGGATCAGGCAGGCAGACAGACATAATTACTTTCACATATTTTATCATAAGCAAACGGAATATACGGCGTACGAAGTCGCGGGCAAAAGTTAGTACAGACTAGTAAAAGTTAGTATTTACCGTTTCCGTGGGAATTTGGGGAAATCTTCCCCTACGGAGTGTAGGGAAGCTTCATGCCAAATTTCAGCTATATACGACCAGGTTGGCTAAAAAGGCCACTTTAACAGAATCAAAAAGCAAAGCACGCTACCTGCCACTGTCAAATCTTCCCAATCAACCTTATTTATTTATTTAAACTTCATGTACAATAGTGGTACTTAGGCGGATTTAATGCAACGAGGCATTCTCTACCAGTCAACCTTTGGGTTAAAAAGAAACACACTGTGGTAGGTGTACAGCAAATAAATAAAATTCAAAATACAATATTTTTCGTAAAAAAGAAATATACAAAGAAATATTATACGTAATAAAAGTTAATGAATAAACGAAATATATGTTACCAATAAAATACACATATATTGCTAAAATAATAAAATAATAAATATGTTGATTTATAATTATCTTTCTGATGAAGAGAACTCATAATAATAATAATGACGAACGGTAATGAGACTGTATATCCCGCGAAAGTGTGGAGGTCGTGGCTTTTTAAATGCTAAGACTCTCCACAATCGTGAGATATGCAGTCTTAGGGAATATTTCCTAGCTGTCGACGTGGGTATGCATCGAGATGTAGTGGCGGTGGACAAGGGACTCACCCCGCTCTCCTTGGCAAATGAGACCCGGCGCAAACCTGCGGTGCTTGACACTAACGATCGCTGGGCGGTATGGCAGAGTAAGGAACTTCACGGACGCTTTTTCCGGACCCTACATGGGCCCGACGTAGACCAACTAGCGTCCGTAGCCTGGCTGCGTTTCGGTGACCTCTTTGGAGAAACCGAAGGTTTTGTTTGTGCAATTATGGACGAAGTTATCATGTCGAATAACTACCGGAGATTTATTGTGAAAGACGGCACGGTCGACATAATGTCGGGCATGTCACCGTCCGGGAGAATTTAATTCGCCACATTATCTCTGGTTGTTCTCGTCTAGCTAACGGAGAATACTTGCATAGGCACAACCTTGTAGCCAGGATTATCCATCAGCAACTTGCTCTGAAACACTCTCTTGTGGAGTCGGAGGTGCCATACTATAGGTATGCGCCCGACCCAGTTCTCGATAATGGCAATATCACATTGTACTGGGATCGGTCCATCATCTTCATCACTGACAGGACTATTGTTGCCAATAAACCTGATATAGTTGTGGTGGATCGAATTGTGAGGCGTGCAATGATTGTAGACATAGCCGTCCCGCATGACGAGAACCTCGTGAAAGCCGAGAAAGGCAAACAAATCAAGTATATTGACATGGCTCGCGAGGTTGTCGACATGTGGGAAGTGGACTCTGCAATCATTGTACCGATAGTCGTGTCGGCCAATGGCTTAATAGCCACGAGCCTCGACCAACACCTTAGGAGGCTCTCGTTGGGCAGCTGGATCAAGGGCTTGATTCAGAAAGCGGTAGCGGTACTTCTGGACACGGCTCGCATTGTCAGGAGGTTCCTTTCTCTGGAGCCCTGACCACCGGTAGCTTGGACCTTGTTTCCGATATCGGTGGGCTACTATTTTTATATTTTTAAATGTTTTTTTATTTATTTTATTCAAATATTTAAAAATATAATATATATGTATAGTAAATGAATAAAGGGAATAATGACGAAGACCAAACTAAGAATTAGGCTTTCAAGTAGTGTTTTCGGATTTTACGTTTACCTAACGCGTTCGCCACAAAGATGAAAACTTTTTTTTTTTTTTTTTACTATTGATAGGCACGCGTTTGACCACCATCTCACCTGATGGTAAGCTATGATGTGGTTGAAGATGGAGCACGCTTGCCTAGAAGTAACCTATTCACTCTTGACTTAAAGACTCCGGCAGGGAATTCCACTCCTTAGCTGCACGCATAAAGAATGTGTTCTCAAAAAGTTTTGTGCGCGTGGGTGGGATGTCCACCATGTAATTTTAAAATTCCGTCGCACATTCCCCAAAATGCAACCGGTAGAAAACCGACAAGCCAGCAACTCGTCGTCGATGCTCAAGACTTTGGAGCTTTGTCGCGACGAGCCTCTCATTGCCAATGATCATCTTGGCTCGTTTCTCAATTGACTCAATCAAGCTGGTATCCGGCAGATCCGTCACAAAGATGAGAGCTGTATTCCATACACGATCGAACTTGCGCTTGATAGAGTTTGAGCAGCTGTTCCGGTGTGAAGTACCGTCTCACCTTTGCTAGGATCCCCAACTTCCTTGCAGCCACTTGAGCTTTTGCCTCTATGAAAGGGCCAAAATTGAGAGTAGATGTTAATGTAACCCCAAGAAGCTCAAGTTGGTCGGTTATCGGCACGGTTGCACCTCGGAAAGATTTGCCAGGTTTTTGCTTGATTATTATTATGATTCTGCTGATGTGGCCTTTTTAGCCCCCCAGTAGTTTCGTTTGAGCGTTGCCTGTCAGTCACTCAATCAATTAATCAGTCAGTCAGTAACGGATGAAGATTTTTATATATTTCAATATTCTTAAACCTGAAAGATTGTTGTTGTGGTCAAGGTAGATTAATACTACTGAATTAAAACACTTTTTTTTTTGTATGTGCACGTCGTAGTGAAGGTGAAACAGAGAGCTTGTATGTCCTGCACATTTTACATAGTAATATAAATAAACTAACTCAGTGAAACTGTTTTCTCTTACAGCACAGACGCTGCGATCATAGATGCTCCTTTAGGCTGTACTTGTGTTTAGTAAGTATGGTTTACATTTGTCACCTCTTCGAGTAACCTGTGTCCTTTTCTGCCGGTCGATTCTGTTAACATGTCGAAGTGAAGGCTTGCGTGAAGTGATCACGCAGTGAGCTTGCAATCCAAGATATCAAGATGGAGAATCACACTCCTGTTTTTATTGTTATTAGCTCTAGTAAACAATCTTGAAATTCTTTTTTAAATACCTTCATCAGTGATGAAGTTATAAAGCTTCAAAGATGACAATTAGAGAAGTCCGATGAAAACTTTCATCGTCTATGACGCCTATACAGCTGCTATAGAAAACAGCGCTTTCGCGAAATTTTTGTTTTAGTTAAACGGTATGGATGACAAATATGTTTTTCATGCATATTCCCCTTTAAAGTTTAATTTTCTATTTTTAATTCTCATTTTTCACACAATGCGACTGAGATGCGAATGTGAAAGTTACTTAAAATTAGTACCTATTCATAGCCCTCTGGTGTAATGTGCGATTCTGTAAACGTCTTACCTTGTAGGCCTAGAGAAGTGAGCATGAAATGAGGGTCAATCTATAGAAAAAAAATATGGAATGACAGTTCACTTCATGCTCACCTAAGTTTACACGGTACGATGTTGACAGACTAGATCAGCTGTTTTGCTAGAAAATAGTGTTTTTTTTTGACGTGATAACGTCATAAAAATCGATGAATGACGGCTGCACGCACGAAAAAGTGCAAGCAAGAGCGCGGAACAAGCGATAGAGAGGCACGATCAGCCTAAGCGTTCGGCGTGTTTGTTATTTTTTTTTTCTTATGACGTTGTCACGTAAAATTATCGTCCGTAAACCGACTTTGCAGACAACTATTTTTGTGTTGTTTTATGTAGTGCTAATTGGTTAATTTTTATTTGTTTGCAGTATCAATCCAAAAGCCGAGAATGCCAAGGTAAGATTAGAAATAGTATCAATCAAATCCGATTTCATCAATCTGGGTACAATATTTAGATTTTTACTAATTTGAAAATGTTAGACCTAAAAAAAGTACATGTCAATATCTTTATCTAATAGGTAATTAAAAATGTTACTAATTACTTACTAATATATTTAAATTATTAATTAATAATTTAATTATTACTTGACGTGCTTAAGTGTTTTAATTTTTCAGAATACTCTGAATTGTTCAATCTCAAATGAAACAAAAGATTTCTTTAAAAATCTGCCAGAAGCGTGAGTACCAATTTATAATTTCCCTACTTAGAATTGTAAGACATTATTCTGATGCTGGAGCCAGCTTGAAAAATATCGATCATTGTGGTTTTCCTAGATACTATAGAAAAATTGATCTTATAATTAAGATTAAGAATTATTATATTGCTTGGAAAATAATGGGATAATAGGAGGAAAATAAATTTTAATCTTTGGGTTAGGTCTTCTCACTTTCCTGCGCAAAGTCAAACGATCTTGGGTGTGTATTTTTTAAATAAATGAAAATAATAATATTAAAAAAGTAAAGTTTAGTATGACAATGTTACCTATATATATTTTAGTTTTTTTTTTCAGCTGGGTTCCATGCATTTTCTTATATTCAATTATCACTTAAAATTAATTAAAAAGTTAACCCTCACCATGGTCCGCCTTGTGGGAGGCCTTTCAATGCTGTGTCTTCCGGTACGAGGTCGCCACTCCCCACAATTGGGGGAGGCCTATGTCCAGCAGTGGACGGCTGAAATGATGATGATTAAATTTTTCGTATTTAAATATTTACAAAACTGGAAGGCATTTAAGGCAGGTTTTTAAGGCAGATTAAATTAATTATTCTTATTTAAACTAGTAAAAATAATGAACTTTTACCAATTACTCTGAAATATGAAAAAAATCAACTATGACTCTTGCCTGTGGATTTCACAGATTACGTGTCATGGGTCCAACGAGACTTTCCCATAGGTTATAATTAAAATTGGGATTATATTTGTTACAGGATGAAAGTGTTTAATTCCTATTGTCAAAACATCACGTATGAGTAAGTATTTATAAAGGGCATAGAACCATTGTGGCTCCCCCCGCCCCGCCACCGTTTTGATCTTTTTTGCGATCTAACATGCGTATTATACTGAGTAGAGGACAATCCAACAAACAAAACAATTTTAGGAACATAGTGGCCTAAGGTATCAGTGGATAATAGTAAGTGGTTTTTGCGTGTTTTTTAGGGTTCCGAATCACAAACGGAGCCCTTATAGGATCACTCGGGTGTCTGTCTGTCTGTCCGTCTGTCACAGCAAGTTTTCTCCGGATCCACTGAACCGAATCTGTTGAAATTTGGTGCGAATTTGGACTACTGTAACCCAAACACGGACGTATTAGGTAAGTTATTAAATTTTTAATATAGGGTCACTTATGGGGGTTAAACTAGCAAAAAAAAAAAAAGTTTCTTTGAACAATATTGAGTGACATATCAAATGAAAGAACTTACTGTGAGGGTTTTACTTATATTTTTTTCATAATTTTAAAATTAATGTTTATAAAGTTATTCAAGACATTAGACGAAAAAATCTCCGAAACTACTGAGACTAAAATTTTGAAAAAAATCGGGAAAATAGGTCTTTGCCTAACAAAACCACACCACCAACCACTCTACAGCAAAACCTATAAGAAATCTATAGTGTTAAAATAGGTCTTTACCTAACAAAACCACACCACCAACCACTCTACAGCAAAACCTATAAGAAATCTATAGTGTTAAAATAGGTCTTTACCTAACAAAACCACACCACCAACCACTCTACAGCAAAACCTATAAGAAGTCTATAGTGTTAAAATAGGTCTTTACCTAACAAAACCACACCACCAACTACTCTACAGCAAAACCTATAAGAAGTCTATAGTGTTAAAATAGGTCTTTACCTAACAAAACCACACCACCAACCACTCTACAGCAAAACCTATAAGAAGTCTATAGTGTTAAAATAGGTCTTTACCTAACAAAATCACACCACCAACCACTTTACAGCAAAACCTATAAGAAGTCTATAGTGTTAAAATAGGTCTTTACCTATCAAAACCACACCACCAACCACTCTACAGCAAAACCTGTAAGAAGTCTATAGTGTTAATGTTGGAGTGGTGGGATGGCAAATAATTAGGCCAGCAGTAATATTGACAACGTTTATTCGTTGGAAGATAATTTAGGAAACTTTACATCTTTGTCGTGTTACGAATTACAAGCAAGCGACGCCATGACAGTTGGCAGAGTTAAAAAGACACTGTAAGGTGGCGCTGTATGTAGCATAATGAAAATCAAGTTTATAATATTTACCACAGATTACAACACACCTCCTTAAATTTATAATCTTGATCTTTTACATAGACAATATTACTATAGACATATACAGAACTACTACTAGGCACACTACACTACACTTTATATGCTAAATTAATTTTAAGCCCATTATGTTTCTCAAAAATTTGGTCTTATCTAAACTTTTAGTTAACATGTCTGCTAAGTTAAATTCTGAATCAATTTTTACAATATCAATTATACCCTTTTCATAGTTTTCATTTATATAATGATACTGAACTTCAATGTGCTTTGAATTTTTAGTAAAATTTCCATACTTAGCAATCGAAATTGCACCTGAATTATCTTCATACAGTTTTATTGGCTTATCAAATTTAAAATCGAATGATTCACTTAACAAGTTTTTGATGAAAAGTACCTCTGTCACTGCTTCTGACATGGCAGTATATTCTGCAAAAGTTGAACACTTTGTTACTGTACTTTGTTTATGTGTTTTCCAAAAAATTAAGTTACCAAATAATCTTATTACAAAACCTGTTGTAGATTTTCTATCCACATTATCTCCCGCATAATCAGAATCTACCATACAATCTAATAGTTCAGAGTTAACATTGTCATAGTATGTTAACTTTAAATCCTTAGTCTTATACAAATATTTTAAAATTCTAATTGCATATTTATAATGCGTCTGATCATAACAACTTTGATATCTGCTCAAGTAATTAACACTATATGCTATATCTGGCCTTGTGCCTGTACTAATATACAATAACTCACCAATTATATTTCTATACATAATGCTATCATCTACTTCTCTAGCTTGTTCTAATTTTAAATTTGTTTCCATTGGAGTATCATACAACTTAGTATTTTCCAAATTATATTTTACAGCCAAAGATTCAATATACTTTGTTTGACTTAAGGTCATTCTTTTCCTATCATTATTATAATCAATATCTATGCCAATATAACTTTTAATTTTTCCTAGGTCTTTCATTGCAATTTTTTCCATTAAACTAGTTTTTACCTTTGTTATTTTATCTTTATCTTTACAACAGATTATAAGATCATCGACAAATATTAGTATGTATATTGGATCTTTGCTCGTACTGTTTACATAGAGACAGTAATCATAATTACTTCTAACAAAATTCGATTTTTCAATGAATTTGTTGAAACAATCATACCATATTCTAGGGCTCTCTCTGAGACCATAGAGTGCTTTATGCAATTTGTAAACTTTATTATCTCCAGTTTCATAACCTCTCGGTTGATTTATAAATACCTCTGACTTTACATAACCATTTATAAAAGCTGTCTCAACATCCATTTGTTCTATAAATAAATTGTTTTTACAACTGTATGATAATAAAACTTTCAATGTTTGCATTTTTCCTACTGGTGAATAAACATTTTCAAGATAATCCTTTTGCTGAAATCCACGTACTACTAATCTAGCTTTATAAACATTATTATTTTTCCTTTTAAATACCCATTTAACATCAATAACCTTTTTGTCTTTTGGCCTTTCAACAATATGCCATGTGTTGTTTTTGTTTAAGCTATTTATTTCTGAATCCATCGCTACCTGCCATTGCTTACAATCGTGGGAGCTCATCGCCTCCGCGAATGTGTTTGGTACATTTGCATCAATGTAATTTACATAAATAAAATGTGATACTGGATTACCATATCTGGAAACTGGTTTTATCTTTCTTTTTGTCCTTTCTTCCGTTACAAGATTATCCCTATTGGTACTTAAATTTTTATCATTAACATTATCTTCCACAGTATTATTAGTAGAACTGGTTTCATTTTCATCCACATAATCTTTATCAATATCAGCTTTAACTTTTTCATTTTTAATATTTGAAGTTATATTTTCCAAGATTCTATCCTTTTCATCATCAACTTTTTCTAAACAAATTAACTGAGTATTTTCCTCGACTACCTGTACATGTCTAGCATTGATTATTCTATTATTCAATAAAACTCTATAACCATTTTCATTATAACCCACTAGGACTCCTAGTTGGGCTTTATCGTCCCATTTACTTTTTCTTAAAACTTCTGGAACCCTGACATAAACTCTACTTCCATAAATCTTTAAATGCTCAACATTTGGTTTAATACCAAAAAATATTTCATAAGGAGTTTTATTCTCTACTGTATTAGCAATTGTTCAATTTTTTAAGTATGCTGCTGTTTTTATAACTTCGGGCCAATACCTTCTGTGAATTTTAGCTTCTCTCATTAAGCATCTACCAATATCCATAGCAGATCTATTATATCTTTCCGCTACTCCATTTAATTCATGGACATAGGGTGGACATGGTAATAACTCTATGCCTTTTTGTCTAATGAAATTATAAATATCTCTATTTAAATATTCTTTCCCATTATCACACTGTATTTTCTTAACTCTTTTATTAAATTTATTTTCTACTAAATTAACAAACTCTATAAAACAATTTACAGTCTCTGTTTTACTTTTAATACAAAAAATTCTAGTACACTTACTATAGTCATCAATAAATGTCAAAAAATATTTTTCTCCACCATAACCAGTTGTGTTATGTGGGCCATTTAGATCAGTATGTATCAATTCCAGAATTCCAGTAGTCTTAGTTCTATTATTTTCAAAAGGTACATTGGCCATTTTGCTTTCAATACAATTTGAGCATTT
This sequence comes from Lacanobia oleracea, assembly GCA_950371165.1. Lineage (NCBI taxonomy): Eukaryota > Metazoa > Arthropoda > Insecta > Lepidoptera > Noctuidae > Lacanobia > Lacanobia oleracea. The sequence goes on from OX493387.1 coordinate 2,738,290, forward strand.
CATTTCCAAGCTTTCAATCTTATCTGGCAAACCTTTTACTAATTTGTTGTTTATCAACTTGTTTAAATATTGAAAGTTTACATGACCAAGTGCCCTATGCCATTTCTCTTTATCAGTTAATTTTATTGAATTTACATACATGTCATTTTTATCAATTTTTGAAACAAAACTTTTTATACAATACAAATTGTTTATTTTGTTAGCAACAACTATTAACTCTCTAGATTGATTATAAATTTTTGCATTTTCATTTCTTTCTACTATTGTGCAATTTTGGGTTATTTTTGAAACGCTTAACAAATTTTGTTTAATGCCTTTTACAAAGTATACATTTTTTAAATCAACTTGTTTTATAGTATAATAATTTTTGAAATGGACTTGAACAGTACCTACTTTGGTTGCTTTTAACAATTTACCATCTGGCAATTTCACATCAATGGGATTTTTCAAATCTACATAATTATAAAAACATGTATCACTTTTAATAATATGATCTGTACACCCACTATCTAACAACCAATCTATCTCTCTTTGTTCTTCCGGGATTACATCAATAAAATCTCCAATATAGCTGTAGTTGGGAGGTAAAGCTCTGAGAAAGTACCTCATCTTCTCAGGATCACTTATATTTCCACCAGCCGCTTTAAAATCATTGATTGTTTTCTCGAACTCAACAAAAAAATCTTCTATTGTATTGTAATTGTTTAATTTAATCTCTTCAATTTTTCCCCTACATATTATTTGCATTGCGGTAGACTGTGTCAAGTACATCTTGTCAAACTTTTTCATAATTTCGTAAGCTGTTGTACATTCACTAATATATTCTAGTTGTTTATCGGAAATCGTGCTCATTATTATAGTCCTTGCTTTTAAATCCATTTTCTTCCAATCCGCCTCTAATTGTTTAAATTTTTCCGGGATCACGCCAATGGCGGGCTCGTTACATTCTTTGTATTCTAGCAAAGTTACTAACCTTAATTTCCAGCTTGAATAGTTTACCCCATCAAAAATGGGCATCATTATGTCTTCTACTTTTGCTTGTTTAGCCATTTTGGTGATGATAATCTATTTATAACGTATTTTTCCTGGACTTCTAATTTTCACGAGGCGCCGACTACTTTGCACGTGGCCTTTTTTTTTGAACTTACGAAATTTCACTTATTGAACCACCCAACCACGCTCTGCTACCATGTTGGAGTGGTGGGATGGCAAATAATTAGGCCAGCAGTAATATTGACAACGTTTATTCGTTGGAAGATAATTTAGGAAACTTTACATCTTAGTCGTGTTACGAATTACAAGCAAGCGACGCCATGACAGTTGGCAGAGTTAAAAAGACACTGTAAGGTGGCGCTGTATGTAGCATAATGAAAATCAAGTTTATAATATTTACCACAGATTACAACAGTTAAAATAGGTCTTTACCTAACAAAACCACACCACCAACCACTTTACAGCAAAACCTATAAGAAGTCTATAGTGTTAAAATAGGTCTTTACCTAACAAAACCACACCACCAACCACTTTACAGCAAAACCTATAAGAAGTCTATAGTGTTAAAATAGGTCTTTACCTAACAAAACCACACCACCAACCACTTTACAGCAAAACCTATAAGAAGTCTATAGTGTTAAAATAGGTCTTTACCTAACAAAACCACACCACCAACCACTTTACAGCAAAACCTATAAGAAGTCTATAGTGTTAAAATAACATGTTCAAAAAATAAAGTTCGTTCGGAACCCTTTGCACGCGAGTCCGACTCGCACTTGACCAGTTTTCATTGTCTCACTTGGCGACTTTACCTTCAAATATCTCGGCAAGGTGACACTTTCGGGCGCTATTATGCAAACAGTTTTTGTTTGTTTAAGTGTCCTTTACCTATATATGCATGTTAGATAGTGCGCCGCAACTTTGAAAAAAGTAAAAATGGCGGAGGGGCGGGGGGCTATGCCAGCTCCCACAGAACAAAGTGCAAACCACTCTGTTTTTAATTTTAATCATTTGATTCAAAAAGAAGTCAGAGAATGCTTCAATATTTTTTTATATACTTGCAGATCTCTATCAAAACCTGATACTGACAAATCTGAATACAATAAGAAACTCACAGAGGTGATATCAAATGTAAGTTATTCAAACAAATATTATAAATGCGGAAGAAGTGAGTACGTCCGTTTGATGTTTTGTTATGATTTCACGTCTAATTAGCTGAACTGATTTTGATGAATTTTGATTGGACTCTGGAGTAGGGTAAAATATGTTCAAGCATCAAACCTTCTTCTTCTTCTCGTGTTAACATAGTAAAGTTAAACGACCCCTCACACCCAAGTGACGGAATTTCTAAACCGCCTCAAGCGCCTCTGACATGGTTTATTTGACAGGACTACCGGCTTATACTTGCAAGCATCGAATAATAAATATATTGTGTTTTCTTTCCAGTACGTGTGTGAATTAGACCAGACATACTGCGTCTCTGAGTTAAAGAATTTAACGTAAGTACAGTCATTTATTAAAAGGTGTTATTATTAATAACTGAAATTTCTACAAACCTAAACAAAGTCGCTTCCCGCGTCTGTCTGTCCGTATGTATGCTTCGTATCTTTAAAACTACGCTACGGATTTCGATGCGGGTTTAATAGATAGAGGGGTTCTCGAGGAAGGTTTTAGTATATAATTTGCACCCGAGCGAAGCCGGGGCGGGTCGCTAGTTTAATAATATATCAGTGTTGATCCCATAGTGAATGTTTACTATGGGATTAAATTACTATTACCGCATAATGTTATACATTCATGACGAGGCGTCCTTACTTATTCTTTCGTCAGAATGTTGGTCAGTGAAATAATACAGAGGCACTGTTCTGTACACGAAAAATTCTTTACTGTTCACCTCAATTTACAAAAATATATGAAACGATGCACATAATAATGTCTAATTAAGTTTAATCAATATGGAATGTACGGAGGCTAGTTGGTACACCTGTCAACCGTTTCTTAATTCGTGCTGATTTTGAATGTTTCAACAGCTTAACAACTCGGTTGACTTGCCTTTTTATAATTATCTAAATAATAATAAAGACGTTAAATATTGCCATGACGAATAACTACCGGAGATTTATTGTGAAAGACGGTCGGACGATGGAAGGTCAACATATGTCGGGCATGTCACCGTCCGGGAGAATCAATTAGCCACAATATCTCTGGTTGTTCTCGTCTAGCAAACGGAAAATACTTGCATAGGCACAACCTTGTAGCCAGGATTATCCATCAGCAACTTGCTCTCAAATACCCTCTTGTGGAGTCGGAGGTGCCATACTATAGGTATGCGCCCGACCCAGTTCTCGATAATGGCAATATCACATTGTACTGGGATCGGTCCATCATCACTGACAGGACTATTGTTGCCAATAAGCCTGATATAGTGGTGGTGGTCCGACGAGGAGCTCGTGGCTAAATAATAACAGCCGCACGGGTCGATCTTAAAGGTTAAGCAACGCTTGCCAAGGTTGGTCTGTGGATGGGTGACCATCTTGACATACCGAGTTTCCTCCGTGCCTCGGAAAGCACGTTAAGCCGTTGGTCCCGGCTGTCATTTGTAGATCTTTGGCAGTCGTTACGGATTGTCAGAAGCCAGTAAATCTGACTCCAGTCTTGCCTTGCCAAGAAGTACCGTGTTACCCAGTTAATGGGTTGTGGAGGTCTGGTAGGCAGCCGCTCCACGTAAAACACTGGTATTCAGCTGAATCCGGTTTGACTGGAAGCCGACCCCAATGTAGTTGGAAAAAGGCTAGGCAGATGATGAGTGGTGGTGGACCGAATTGTGAGGCGTGCAATGATTGTAGACATAACCGTCCCGCATGACGAGAACCTTGTGAAAACCGAGAAAGACAAACAAATCAAGTATATTGGCTTGCGAGGTTGTCGACATGTGGGAAATGGACTCCGCAATCATTGTACTGATAGTCGTGTAGGCCAATGGCTTAATAGCCACGAGCCGGGCTTGATTCAGAATATGGTACTTCTGGACACGGCTCGAAGTGTCAGGAGATTCCTTTCTCTGGAGCCCTGACCGCCGGTATCTTGGACCCTGTTCCCGATATCGGTGGCTACTATTTATATTGTATAAAAAGGTTTCAAAATATAAATAAGTAAAGAAAATAAATAAAGATGACGTTAACTGTCATCGAGTAATCGATTAAACTTATTCAAGCATTACGAATAAGTATTATCAATTTGGTGCACTGAGAACATTTTCGAAGTGTCTTATTTAGAAAAGATAATTGGTAACCTCTGTTTCTATGGAAAATTTGAAGTCGGTTGAATTGTGCTGGAACACTATTTTTGTTAAATGTTCTCTATCATCTTTTTAGACCTTTGTATCTGGCTTATGCGTAGAAAGTTTCATCAAAATCGGTTCATTAATTTCGAAAAACAAGGACTTGTAAGTTTGTATGAAATGCCGAACGTAAACGCTCTTAAAGGGGCACCAAGGAAATGATACGTAATTGGCGTTCATTTGATCCCGTGCGACGTCATGCGGTTTCACCCTCGTAGTTCCCGTTCCCGTGGTAGATCGGGATTAAAATATAGCCTATGTTACTTGTTGATAATGTAGCTATCCATTGCTGAAAGAATTTTTTAAATCGCTCTAGTAGTTTTTGAATTTATTAATTACAAACATACACAAAAATACAAATTTTTCCTCTTTATAATATTAGTGTAATATATCGTAATTAAGGATTCACTTCATAAATCGTACACACGATTACTTATAGTATACTTGACAGACATAAATTTAAAGTAATCTCTAAAAAAAATTCAAAACTACTTCAATTCTTTTCTACTTGAATAATAATAATAAAAAAAAACATTCATTTCAAGTACCAAGACTCATAGTGTTGTATATATAATAACAATATACTTTCAAACTATGTTAGTAAAACGAACGAACGTACAAATATACAAACGAAATACCTAAATTAGCGCGTGTTCCGTTCTCTTCGATCAAGTACTAAATATTTATTTAAATTCTTTTTCAGGGTGAAATCGGTAAAAGAAATATGTGCTCGTTCTAAGTAAGTTTTTATATTTTTAATTATATAATTACTTTAATAAATTTATTATCTAGCTAGCGTATTAACTTCAGATTATTAACTAAGTATTTTTTGCTTTCAGCGTAAGCTTGGGATTAACGGTAAGAATTAAAAGCTCCTATAAGTTTAGTATGAAAATGCCCCGAGACTGATGAAAATAACTAATATTTCCTATCGTAATTTTTCAGACGAAGAGCATAGATAATGATATCTTTACAATCTTCACTGCCTTGCTGAAGTGAGTATCTTTTGGCTATCGTATTTGTAGAGTAAGGGCGTTGCCAAACGTGCGTAACTTCGTGAGTGTTTGTTAGCCACGTTTGAGTTCGTGTTAGTCATCATTTTACGATGATCGTGTGGTCGTTGCACAACCCACACTTTAAGTCCTCTAGTTTGTCTCACGCTATTTTTTATTTTAACATTCCTTACATTTGCACTGCCTGTATACAAGACACTTAATATCTCTCTCGGAATTATTGATAGTGCTACAATTCTTCTTTATAAATATTTTTTTTTTTTTTTCAGGAAAAAATATCAATTGGAGGTGATTGATCATTTCTGCGAATCCATAAAGTGAGTACTTTTTACTTTTTGTTTTTGGTTCCAAACGACACTAAGGCATTAAATTATGAAGTGCAAATGTATTAAATAATGAAATCAAAAGTACTTACGATACAATATCTGATCTTGTTTGTCAGTTTCCATTTTTCAGGTTAATGTATCGATTTTTCTTTAAGTTTATTTTTGTATAAGCCGTTATTTTAATTGAGACAAGGTTAGCGGTATACAACCTGTAACAGAATTTAATTTAGGTACATAAATTAAATCATATTAAATTTAGGATTTTTAATATGACAGAAGTTTGAAGTTAGGCCTCGTTTCTGGAGACGCGTGGCTTCGAGCGTCGCGTGCGGAGGCGCGACCCGCACTAAATTCAAACTTACTGCGTTGTATGAGAGCGTTTACCGAGAGGCGTTTTTACACGCGTTTGTTTGAAATGTAGCATTATTTGCGGATGACGACGCCGCGTCGCACGGGGCGTCGGACGCAGCGCCGCACGGGGCGTCGGACGCAGCGCCGCACGCGGCGTTGGTCGCAGCGTCGTACGCGGCGTCGGTCGCAGCGTCGTGCGCAGCGCCAGTTTTCTTGAGTCCTGGGCAGTCTTGTTCGAATAGTAACAACGAACAAACGTGTAAATACGTGTAAACGTGTAAATGTGTGTGTAAATGCCGCGTCCACCGCCACGTCCACCGCCGCGTCCGCAGCTACACTTCTCGCGACGCGCCATGACCCTCGGCTCCATGAACGAATTCGTACTTAATCATATGTTTGTTTTTGTGCGTGTGAAGACGCGGACCGCTGCACGCGCCGTCTCTTTGTGAACGCAAAAAACGTCCAACGCAACGCTAGACGCCACACTGCACGCGACGCGCGAAGCCACGCGTCTCCGTAAACGAGGCCTTAGGCGCAAATGGATGATTATTAATATTGTAAAAAAATAGTAATAAATTTTTAAATTAATTTTAACTGTCTCTTTCACACTTTCTTCTAATATATCGAATTAGATGGATATACCCAGAAACATTGTATTAACATGTTAAATTGATTGATTGATTACTTTCTTTTCACAGAATACGCTACACTCAGCTTTATGAAGTTACCCAACAGGATGTAACAGATGCTAACGATGCTGCTAACAACAACCAAGCCGCTACTGAAACCACTGAAGCGCATACTGAAACTAAAACCAAAACTACTATCGATAACCACCAAACTAAAACCGAAACTACTACTACTGACAATAAGAACCAAACGAGTACCGCAAAACCTGCTGTCAATGATAACAAAAATACCAACAACGCAAACACATTATCTGCTACGCCATCAAAATTTGTGGGGTAAGTTGCAAAAGTTTGTTTGATTTGACATTTAGCTGGAAACTAGCACTGTGGCTCTTTCTCGCACACGAGTTCCAACATTAAATACAGCCTAGATATGTTATTATAATACATCACTGATAAGGAAGTAATTATTTGATTAATGATTTAATTGTTTTCACATGGCAACTTTGCCTCCATATATCTTGGCAACGTCACACTTTGGACCACCATATTGCTAACATTTTTAGACTAAATGAAAAATTAAAGGGGGCTGCTATACAAGAAACGTGATTTTTTCTATTTATGGTACGGAACCCTTCGTGTGAGAGTTTGATTTGCACTTGGCCGGTTTTTAATGTTTTTTTAAGTTTCGTCTACCCATACACTTATACATAAATGTTTGAAAACCATATTAAATTGGCGGCTGGTCAGCTTCCATAAAAAAACGTTCATACCTTTTTAAACCTATTGGTGAATTATTACATTATACGAGATTGTGTGAACTGAAATATTTACCAAAACGTTTTGTCTCAACAGAATACCGGATGAGAAAGACCAGTCACCCACGAAAGCTGGTACACGTTATTCAAAAGGAATAGTTGTTGGAATCTCATTTTGTGCAATCGCCTTTGGCTCGCTCATCGTTGTTGCCGCCAAAATGTCATACACTCGCTACAAGAGGCGAACTTATGGTAATATATATTATTTATCTACATTATCGTAAAAACCTGACCACAGTATAAATATATACTTTACCTCGCTTTGACGCTGCCCGACCACGTCAGCCTTTTTGTAGGACCGATAATTGGGGCGATTTTTTCTTGCTTGGTACAAACTACCGATTTTTTTAAAGGACGTGTGCGTTACACTCGGGCTCGCCTTCGTGTCCGAGGGCCTAGCACGAATATTTTGACATGTACGTCAAAAACTACAACCCCATAGTAGTTTGGTTTAATAATATGGGACATACACAATTTATATCATTCAAAAATAGGTATAAGAAAAATTAAGTCGCGGGTAGCCGATGGATGTTTAGAGATATGCGGTACAGAGAGTAAAAAGTCCCGCATACCCCCATTGAAAAGGGAGGATCCTCCGAGCAGGCGGCTGTTCTGCCTGGCGGGCTACTGCCCGATAGTTGATATTCGGGCTGATGTATATGTTCAAATCGCACGGTAAATTCTGCTGGCGCGATGCAGGATTTCGACGAAGTAGTTCGCTGCTAGTATGATAGATGGCGTCACGGTTCTTTTTGTTGCGAAGTAGATTTGCTTCGTTGGTTTTTCTTGTGGCGGCATTGATGCCGCTACATCACTCCCCTCCGGAGATCGGAGGTCGATAGTGAATGAGTCGTCCATACATCTTGAGATGCTTGCCAGGCCAGTTGAAGGTTGATTCCAGTGAGTAGAAACCGGAAGTCGCAGAGCTCTCGGTGAGTCGGAACTGTCTGTGGTGCCCCAGTGAGTCGGGTTGAGGATGCTGAACAAGAATGCGCGGTCACTGCATGCTGATGGTCAGGATACCCGTAGAAATCGCTGCTCGAGAACTTGAGGTCACGATGAGGAGTGATGATGACTTCACGCTGAAGTAGTTGGACGAAGGCTGCGCTGACGTCCAATGTCGAGGGTCACCTGTTTTGAGGGTATGCGATACAGAGAGTAAAGTCACGCATACCTCCATTGAAAAGGAAGGATCCTACGACCAGGTGGTTGTTGTGCCTGGCGGGCTACTGCCGCATAGTTGATATTTGGGCTGATGTATATGTTCAAATCTCATGGTAAACTCTGCTTGCGCAATGCAAGATTTCGACGAAGTAGTTCGCTGCTAGTTGGTTCTTTTTGTTGCGATGTAGATTGGTTCCGTTGGTTTTTCTTGTGGCGGCATTCGTGCCGCACCAGATGCAAGACGTGCAGGACCGGTCGTTGTGGCGACGCTTGGTCCCCCAAGCTTTCGGCTGATATGATGATGATGAATAATAGGAATATAGTATCTAATTAAAATAAATATTATGTGTGAAACGAGTATTGTAACTATGGTAAAATTTTAAGTTACGTTACTATAAAAATATTCGTGCTAGGCCCTCAGTACGTTCCATTTTTCTCTTACAAAAAATCGGTCGCCGATTATCGGACGTGGGCGGGCAGCCTGAAAGCTTATTCTATACAGCGTGTTTTAAAACTGCGTGGTAATATTCCAGGGTTACGATCTATATCTTACGTAACGTTAAGAAACAATAGCAACAATAAAAAAATAACTTTTTTTCAAAAATCAAGACATCCAAAAACGTGAATAAAAACTTTTCAAGCAGTCTGATGCAGTTAGTAGCAATACATTTCTGATTGAACTAAAATAAATGCAAGTGTGAGTGATTTGTTTGGAAGTGTTTTTTAGCACTTTCTGATTTTGTTTTGCAGTCGAAATTTTCAATAAAATAAATTTTATCTTTGCATTGTTTCCTTACCGTACATCAGAAATCAGACAAAAATAAAACATTTCTTGAATATTATCACAAACTTTTAAAACACTCTGTATACTTACTTAAATTAAAACAGTCGCAATGTGTCAAAAATGTAGGGAATCAATTTTTTCCCTACATTTTTTCCTACCTGTTCATTGCGAGCGAGCAAGGCAGCGGAGCGGAAAACTGGAGAAATATTAACCAATCATGTCAGTCAAAATGTGGTGTGGAGATTTTATGCAAGTCCATTGGTTCAGATAATATTTAAAAATATTTTTTTGCTCTGCAACGTAATAAAACATGACAAAATTTAAATATGGTGATCAATTTGCAGTGGGAACTTGTGTAACTACCCGTGTCTTTAACTTAATTTAACATAATATTATCTCATCAACATTATCTCATCATGCTGTATCTAGGGGGTCTAAAAAGGCTACTTAAGTAGAATCTTATTAACATCATGATATTAATCATACAACAATCTGTCAAATTTCATTTTCATATTTATTTATTTTTTCTTTTACTATTGATAGGTACGCGTTTGACCACTATCACCTGTAGGTAAGCGATGATGTGGTCGAAGATGGAGCACGCTTGCCTAGAAGTAACCTATTCACTCTTGAATTAAAGACATTCAGGTTGTAGCAATCAGGAAACACAGACTCCGGCAGGAAATTCCACTCCTTAGCTGTATGCAATAAGAATGTGTTCCCAAAACGTTTTGTGCGTGTGTGTATCCCCACCATGTACCGGTGGCGCATCGCCGTTCGTCTTGTGGTCCGATGATGGATGTCCGTCGATTCTCAAGACTTTGGAGCCTCATCGAACGAGCCTGACTTTGCCTATGATTCTCTTGGCTCGTTTCTCAATTGACTCAAGGGCATCAAGCTGGAATCTGGCAGATCCGTCCCAAAGATGAGAGCAGTACTCTATACACGATCGAACTTTCGCTTGATAGAGTTTGAGCAGCTGTTCCGGCGTGAAGTACCGTCTCACCCTTGCTAGGATCCCCAACTTCCTTGCAGCCACTTGAGCTTTTGCCTCTATGAAAGGGCCAAAATTGAGAGTAGATGTTAATGTAACCCCAAGAAGCTCAAGTTGGTCGGTTATCGACATGGTTGCACTCCGGATACATGGAGTTGGGTGTAATTGGCTCCTTTTAGCGGAAAACAGACACACTTGGGTCTTAGCAGCATTGTACTTGACCAGATTGGTATCACTCCATTCAGTGACAGCTTGTAAGGACAAGTTCAAGCGCCCAACCATAGCCTCCTGGAGAGACCGGATCTATGACCCACCAGCTCCTGCGTCGGACACGTATCTCTCAGCAACAGTGGTGTCGTCTGAATATCCAAAGGTACTGGGTTTAAGCAGATCATTAATATACAGCAAGAACAGTGTTGCAGAAAGCACCGACCCCTGAGGAACCCCGGCATTAATATCCAGCAGTCCAGACAAACAGCCATCTATGACCACTCGGATAGACAGATCCCTCAAGAAATCCACGATCCAATCACACAATCCGGCGGGCAGACCGAAGGGGAAGCTTACTAATAAAGCCATCGTGCCAAACCCTGTCGAAGGCCTTCGACATATCAAAGGAGACCGCTAGTGCCTCCCCGTGCCTCTCTATGGCCTCACTTCAGATGTGAATGGCATACGGCATTAGGTTAAAGATTGATTGGAAAAATTTGACAGTGACGGGTAGCGCGATTTGCTTTCTGCTTCTGCTAAAGTGACCTTTTCAGACCCACTAGACACTTTCCCATTGACAGCAATGTGGATGATTTTTTTGGTGCGCAATGATTTATTTTGTATTTTTACGCATTTGACATCGCGAATTGATAAGAGCCGATGCAAACGGTGTATTTTTAACGCGCCGACGACGTTCGTTTTACGAAAATGCGTTTCCGGTGCTCTGTAGGTGACCAAAAAGGCAGCAGTGCTACCAGTCTATTCCGTCGACATCTCACCGTGTATATTTAGGCAAAGTGAATGACAATTGAGCAGTCATTCCATCTTGTTTGTATGGTTTGACAGCTCACTTATCATTCACTTCGTCTAAGTTTTCACTTCGACATGTTTACAGAATCGACCGGCTGTTGAGCGATGTTGACTGAATTCATTGACGTAAAATTAACCTTGTTTTTTGAATACTTTTATGATTTCATTCAAATGTTTCAGCAGTAAATCAAATCCGGTCTTGAGATAAAGAAAGAAGGAGTCATCAGTCAGCCATCGAGAAGATTCAAATATCAAAAAAATAATTATCATTTCACTAGTTTGAATGAACTTTAAAAGGCGAATCCATTTGATTGATTTAAGATCGAACGTACATATTTTAAAAGAACATAATTAAACTTAAACTATCATGTTTGTTTGTTTTTTATCTATGTTTGCATTATAGTGTAGGTCATATTTAGTAAATTAATTAATTTTCGATGTTTTTTTAGACTTACTAATTATAACATGTTTCAACTGTCCTTCGCCTTAACGACTTTGTTAATAAATTAATCTTAACAAAATAATCTCTCCCGTTTTATTTACATACCCCACTTGAAAAGCATTTGCTGTACTTTTACTCAAATATCTTCTACCCAAACTGGAAACAAGTCATTTTTAGAACAAGGATTAATAAACCACAAACGACCCTGTCATGTTGAGACGCATTTTCATCTTTACCACGTTGTTGCTCATAATTAAGTACCTATAAAGTCTAAGAATTTACCAAATAAACTTTGAAAACCTATTATGTACAGAATAGGTCAATTAACTATTAAATAACATTGAGAAAAATATATGAACAGCCGAGTATCTCCTTCTCAAGAGTACCTGCGTCAGTATTTAAATTCTTTCCATTATTTAACAACATCTATGTGCGTAAAGTGTTAACTAAATAAATATGGAGGCCAATAAAAAGATGCATGGATTGTGTGAGGAGTTAGTGCTAGCGTGACGGCTCACAGGACAGGATGGAAGATAGAAAACCATATTTTTGTTGAAAAACACAATTTATTTTAATTCTACAAGGTTCGTGTTTTGGGAGCTATTTTATAATATCTTGCCAGTATCTTTAGGTCAGAATCCAGTGAAGGTACACTAATTTCTAAATTAATCCAAATTATAGGTTTTGCCATGGTTGCATCATATTTTAAGCCAGATTTCAAACAGGTAGCAAATTTCTGAACTTCGCCCGTGGTTCTCCCACTTCTCAGTCTCCATCCACAACGCTAGTCCTGTTTCCAGTCTACGCTATGTTTCCTTCAAGGGTGTAAAACACACCACCACCAACGATTCCTCCTCCTCCATCTTATCGTCGAAGATATCGTCGAAGATATCGTCGAAGATATCGTCGAAGTTGATAGTGTTGAGGAGTCAACGACTTGGCGCGAATTGGGAGCATAAGGTCAAAGGCAGGTTATTTGGGAATTGGAGGCACGAGAAACGGTTCAGGCTCAGATACGAGGCTGAATCACTACATAGTATAAAACAAAGTCGCTTCCGTTGTCTGTCAAGTACACACTTCTTTTATGGGGTACTGTGTTAAATTTCATAATAAAATACCAGTTGATATTCTCGAACTGAATGAGAGAATGTTTAAAGCATGCATAAAACGCACACTATGTAAACAAGCGTATTATAAACTGGGAGATTACATCCTCGATAAAAACGCTTGGCTAAATGCTGGTCCTGTTCCACAGTCACAGCTGCTTGGGTCCACTTGTTAAGTTTTTACATTTGGAAGAGATGTTCTCTCTCTTTTTTTATAGGTACTTACATAATTATTATAATTATTTATTTATTCTTTTTGATGAAAGAACTTAATCGTTGTTTTTATTAATTTATTTTTCATTATTTGGTCATTGACAACCATAGTTTTGTGTAAAGTAGAAGCATATATTCTTCATATTTTGTAAATGGGAGTATCATGAAGCCATTTAGTTATAGTTTTAGTTGTTGGACATGAACGAGCATGGTGGTTGAGAGCAATATCATGCTCACTCAATATCTCGCTGATGGCGGCGCGTGGGTTAGATCATTCGGTGCCCTTCGAAATGGTTGAGCTGAAAGGTGCCGATACACGCGTCATGTTCTTGAACGGGCGCCGTCGGTTGAAACTGGTCATCTCTTAACTGCCATTGGCTCATTTTAATCTTTATATTTTAAATTCTTATAATAAGCTTCTTTTTTCCTTTGCATTGTCCTCACATGCAGAAGCAAAAAGTATATGTAACTTAGAATTTTGTTATACAGAACATGATTTAAAAGAGTGTCCGTGGAGTTTCTTGCACGTTCTTCTCTATAGAGGTCTACGCTTTGGAACGTGCAAATAGCTTCCATGTTTTTGACTGACCGACCTTGATGTTTCAAAAGTGCCTGTGAATGGTTTATTTGAAATAAAATGCTTTGAATTTGTCTGTTCCTATGTTTTCTTAGATCTTTAAAACTACGCAACGGAATTTGATGCGGTTTTTTAATAGATAGAGTGGTTCTCGAGGAAGGTTTTAGAATATTATAATTTGCACCCGTGCAAAGCCGGGGCGGAACACTAATATGAAATAAAAATAATAAACATACATCTCTCTTTATTTTAGAGTTTTTTGGACCATAGATACAATACAAAAACACAACAACAACAATAATTAGCACAACAAACACAACGACATTACTTTTTGAAACTATCGTACCGGGACAGCGCAGACTACAGATACTTTAATTTGTAAGTCGCTTAGCTAGGTTAGACTTTCAATAGCCTAGCTTTTTAACTAAAAGGCGCCGCTCAATCACAAATTGGCATCTTTTTTTCTCGAAATAAACGTAGGTTAACCTAAATGGCAGGTGCGATACTCCAAACTGAGTGTTAATGAGCCATTTAGCTTTCAAAAGTGGCCAATTCGAAGAGGTTTTGAGCTGGATTTAAATCTATCTGTACTTAATTTATACTACTATAAAATCGAACCAGAGTTTCTAAGATTAGCGCGTTCAAGCAAAAAAATAAACAAACTCTTTAGATTTATATATTATCTAGTATCATAGATATAAAATTTCCATGTCACAGTTTTAGTTACCGTACCCCTCCGAAACGGCTTGACCGATTCTTATGAAATTTTGTGTGCATATTCAGTAGGTCTGAGAATCGGCTACCATCTATTTTTTTTTTTTTTTTGTAGGATAGTGTAGGTAGGATAGGGTAGGTAGGGTAGGGTAGGGTAGGTCGGGTAGGGTAGGTCGGGTTGGGTAGGTTGGGTAGGGTAAGTAGGGTAGGGTAGGTAGGGTAAGGTAGGTAGGGTAGGGTAGGTCGGGTAGGGTAGGTAGGGTAGCCAGTTGACGGGAGCGAAGCCGCGCGGGTCAGCTAGTATACATATAAAGCTGAAGAGTTTGTTTGTTTGTACGTTTGCTTGAACGTGCTAATCAGGAACTACTGAACTGATTTGAAAAATTCTTTGAGTGTTAGATAGCCAATTTATCGAGGAAGGCTATAGACTATATACATTATCACGCTAACAGCAATAAGAGCGGAGTAGTTATGAAAATTGTGATGCAGACGAAGTTGCGCGGGTCAGCTAGTTGTTAGTAAACATATTGTTTTTCAATGAACACTGTGGGAATCGAGCTTTTGTAATGCAAAAATGTTAAAAAGGACAAAACCAGGGAGCTACCTTTACAGCCACTTATTCAACAGCCAGCAGTGTGATCAAAGGACGGTTCGTATATGGTGTTATCAAAAGTGTCTGGTTCATTTCAGCAAATTGCCATCCACTGCTGAACGTAAGCCTCCCCCAAAGAGTGCCAACCTTCCCGGTCCTAAGCAGTCCGCATCCATCCGCTGCCAACCACCTTCTTTAAATCATTAATCCAACGTACCGCAGGGCGTCCCACAGTACGTTTGCCCATACGCGGTCTCCATTCTAACACATGTCTGATCCATCGACCGTCTGTCCGTCTACAGACATGGCCGGCCCACTTCTGGTTACTGGGAGGGAAATGGTATACTGCTAAACCTTATTTACCTTGTGGAGCCCAAGATTTAACTACTTTATCATGAAAATTCGGAACCAATCCCATAAGGGCTCATTCAAAAGAAGTAAGACATTGTGCAGCACTGTCATTGTTCCAATACCAGGGGGGCTAAAATCTGGGGCTGCGTAATCTGTTCGAAAGAGGTACCGTAGCCCCAGGAGGAACACGGATGGGTTTTAGTCAGTAAGAGTCTAACACTCCCTCCTGCTTTACCCACTCATCTCTCATTTGATAATTTCCCATCCTTAAAAAAGGGGTGGGGGATAATAAAGCCACTTTAGCAGAATCATATTACAATTATAAATCTGTTAAATTTAATTTTCATCTTTATCGCTAACGAATTAGGTTCAAGGTTGATTGGGAAAATTTGACAGTGATGGGTAGCTTGATTTTTTTTCACTTCTTCTTTGCGCTATTATATTGATAAAAGCGTGGGCATGCTCATTATCTGTCAGATGCTGCCTAAATGCATTTATAAGGGCTCCCGCAATACGGAAGTCTTCAAATAAGTGAGGGAGTGTTTTATTGATAACTGTATGCCTAAATATTTTGTAGTCCCTTTGAACCATCCGTTTATTACTTCAATGACCCAACACACTATGGTGATTTCTCGAGATTTCTTGACTTGAATATCTGTAAGCTGTGTGGCATGCCTATCTTTACTTGGTGGCATATGGGCAACATAGCCAGCACTTTCTATATCTGGTATAGAGTCTCTAAAACCTCGATCTAATATAAAAACGTTATCTGTTTGTAACGTTACATGCACTGGGGACGTTTGATCATTCATAATCTCAGTCATGATTTGGGCATCAGTCTTTGTTGCAGCGTATGGTCCACATATCTCTATAATATAGCCATCTGGGCAAGTAATCACAAAGGGTTTTAACAAGTTTTTATACTTGTGTAAGCTGTAAGACTTTTTTTGAAATAAAAAGTTTTTACTTTTCTGTACGTATATATACGAACCATCACAAATAGCTATAGCCACTGGGTTTATAGGGTTGGAATATATTGATGATGGTACTGCAAGGCTGTGAGCTATAATTTCATCCCGACTTATATGATTGAAACCCAAATGGCGAACAACAAAGTCTTGGGTCAAGCAGTTTCTAGCAGTTTTAAGCAAAATACCGATCGTTTTACGAGATACACCTATTTGGGAGGCTATACGTGTATTTGGTTCACCAGACCGTTGTTTTAATAAATATATTCCTAGTGCAGTTTTTGGTCTTCTACATTGATTTAAAAGAGACGGTGTTTCATTCAAAAGGATTTCGAATTGTTGGTGTGTTAAGCCAGTTAGGTAATATAGATCCTCTGGTAAAATGTTGTTTACATTGTCAAAATCTATATTAGTCTTATGTTTATATGCATCTCGTAACGTATCAATCATATCTATGAGATGGTCTGGTGTGAATATTGTCTCTCCATTATCATACAGGGAGCTTCAATCTTCTGTGTTGATGTGATGTGTACAAACGCGTGCATGTTCAGGAACGTACACGCTATGATTAACCAACAAGAATACTTTTATAAACCTGGACACTCTGTGAAGTTCTTGATTGATGCACCCATTAAATAAACAGTGACGCGCCGTATTTGCAACCCTTCTATAACTTGGAACAGACGTTGGGTGCTCTGGGTTTGCAAGTTCCTGGT
The DNA here is from genome assembly GCA_950371165.1 of Lacanobia oleracea. NCBI lineage: Eukaryota > Metazoa > Arthropoda > Insecta > Lepidoptera > Noctuidae > Lacanobia > Lacanobia oleracea. Next base: position 2,755,401 of record OX493387.1, read on the forward strand.
TTTGTTCTTGTTCGAACCTAGCTTGCTGTCGTCTTCCAGCTACCCAACAACGATGACACATAGCCTGAAGTTGATTCAGGGCCATCTAAAAGAAAAACCAAATCCTCAAGTAACTAAAACAATAAATAACTTAATAAAGAGTGAACAAAAAGACACCGTGTACTCGATGATCAAAAGCTATTGTTATACTAACCTCATTTATGTTAATCCGTGCCATCACATACTCTGTGAAGCCTGGATTGTCTTCCAAATAGGTTCGCGTCAGTATATGCCGGTTTCGGTCACGAATTACTGATCTTGTACATGTAACACACTGTATACGGCGTTCACCTTCCATTTTTTTGAAGCAGATGAGTAATAATAATAATCCAATCGTTAAGTAATACACTGAAGTCCGTTGTGAAAGCCGAGATTGTAAATAAAAGTAAGAATAAAATAAACTAAGATATGCGCGCGCGCTCAAAATCAGTTCCTTCTTCCACCTGGCGTTAATCCCGGCTATTGCCAGGGTCCGCCTTCCTACTTAGCTTCCTCCACTTTGCCCGATCTTCAACATCCTTCTCAGTCAGGCCATTGGCTCTCATGTCGGACTTGACGACGTCCAGCCAGCGCTTGCGAGGGCGACCACGGGGCCTAGCCCCAAGAACAGCCATATTCATGCATCTCCGACCAACGTACTCCATAGGGCGGCGCATGATGTGGCCATACCATCGCAGACGACACTCTTGCAGTTTTTCCCCCACGTCACGGACACCAAGACTACCTCGAATGTAAGAGTTGCGCATGCGATCGGATCGCGTTACGCCACTCATCCACCTCAGCATCTTCATCTCCGTGACGCGAAGCTCCTGGGTGTGTCTGCTTAGTGCTGGCCACCACTCGCCCCCGTACAGTAGGACAGGCCGAATGATGCATTTATATATCTGCCCCTTGAGCTTCGGAGGCATTTTGCGGTCGCATACAACGCCCGTCACCTCGCGCCACTTCGCCCAAGCCGCGCCAATACGTGCTTGGACATCGTCGTCCACGATGCCAGACTCGTGCAGCACGGATCCAAGGTACCTGAACGTATCGGACTTTCTGATCAGGTCCGAACCTATTCGGATGGTGTTTGTATCCGTGCTGCCACAGGACATGTACTCAGTCTTCGCCACATTTAGTCTCAGACCACCGTTTTCAAGCGTGTCCTTCCAAATGTTGACTTTGCGCTCAAGATGGGCTTTGTTCTGATTAACGAGGGCGATGTCATCGGCATACATCATTAGCCATGGAGGCTGATCTTGGATGTTTGCCGTAACTACATCGAGCACTACGTTAAACAAGAACGGGCTAAGAGCCGAGCCTTGGTGAACGCCAACAGATATTGGGAAGCCATTCGATTCGCCAACAGCGGTCTGGACAGAGGACACGGAATCGCGGTACATGTCTCTGATAATGTCAATATAGGCATCGTAGAGCAGCTTACCCTGGGCGTCCCTTACACAAAGACATTTGCTAATGTCCCGTGTAGCTTTCTCCCGGCCACGCGCCAGCTTAAAAATAAGCTTTTGCCCCTCCGCAGTTTTCAGCTTGTCGTATAAGGGCGCCAGACTTTTGCTGCGGGCTCTGGCTACAGCTTTTTTGCAAGCGCGCTTAGCCGCTCAAAATCAGTTCCTAACAGGTACTAACTACTGACGACACACCGATGCTAGCACAAAATAGTTCGAACTACCCACCTAATGGATAAAATCAAAAAAAATTGAACGTGCGTGGGTCGATTTTACTAAGGATTTTCGGTATTTTCAACATCGAATATCTTTCTTTCTACATAAGTTACAAAGTTGCTCCCATACAAAAAATATCTACGTTTTCAAAGACCTTTCGAATGGTACCAATTTCAACTTGCTACAAACTGGGTACGTTCAGACCCATGTTCTTTATATTTTTATATTTATTTTTTTTTATTCTTAATGCGTACAGCTAAGGAGTGGAATTCTCTGCCGGAGTCTGTGTTTCCCGATAGCTACAACCTGGGAGTCTTTAAGTCAAGAGCGAATAGGTTACTTCTAGGCAAGCGTGCTACATCTTCGACCACATCATCGCTTACCATTAGGTGAGATGGTGGTCAAGCGCGTGCCTATCAATAGTAAAAAAAAAAAAAAATACCGGCTTGACCCAACCGTTGAAGGCGCGCACCTTGTTTCCGCCCGATATAAGGCCATTGAATATCTTCTTCAGGTGGCCAAAGAATTAGTGATTAAACGAACTTACCTGTACGTGAAGTTCTATCACAATTATACGAAGTGCATCGTCCGAAGAGATTAGTAACCTGAAAAACGTCTAAATTATAGTAACACTCAAGTGACACCACTCATACACTGAATGTTTAAAGTCCTGTGCCTTTTTTTTTTTTTTTTACTAGCCACCCCGGTCGGCCTCGGTCTTTCATTAAGTTTAGAGTTTGAAGCCACCATGTACCGTTTTGGCATTTCTGCAGCAGACTGGGGAACATTTTGGGTTGGGTGGGTGTTACTAATCTCTTCGGACGATGCACTTCGTATAATTGTGATAGAACTTCACGTACAGGTAAGTTCGTTTAATCACTAATTATACTCGTGCATCGTCCTCGAGATTAGTAACCTGAAAAACGTCTAAATATGTAGACCTTGAGAGATGGCTGTGGAAATGTCAACCAGAAAAGACTTGTGTGTGAATCAACTGCTTTATTGCTAACATCTCTTAATTATATCACAATATTTTTTCTAATTATATTTCCCATGTTTTTCTTAATTATAAACCACAGTTTTTCGTTAACAATAGGTATGTCGATAATGACTGTAGGTAATTATGAATCAGATAGTACTGCTGTGGCGAGTGCTGTTTCGAAAGAGTCAATGATCACTCTGTTATAAAATTTTCCAAAGACATTAGAACTTCCGCTCCAGCTTGCCGTGTTGCGGATGAGGTCAATGGACACCCCGCATTGAATAGCTTTCGAAGTGGCAGCATGCCTTGTCCTATGTGCAGAGAACATGGAGGTGTCAATTCCGCTATCCTTCAGAACGGCTTTAATCCACCGGCTTAACGACTGCGTTGTTACCGGTTTATGCGGTTTCCTAAAACTAATGAATAGGTTTACATTTTTACCACGTATTGGCTGGGTTTTGTCAATATAGGCTATTAAGGTTTTGCAAGGGCATATCTCGGGTTTTGTTTCAAACAATGGCAAGCTCAGGGTTGGTTGTTTTGAGCCCGGCCTGGAAGTTTTATTGAGGTCAGGTATCTTTATTATAACTTTGGTGGGAAAGATTTCTATATTGTTAATGTTGATTTTCGCTAATGTCTGCATGCGTTGTGCCGACGTAAGAGCAAGAAGGCTAACGCTTTTTTGGTTAATGTTTCTAAGGGCAAACTTTCATTTGGAAAGTGTTGGCTTAGAAAGTCTAGTACAAGCGAAGTGTCCCATGTGGTATTATATTTAGGCCGTGGTGGGCGAAGCCGATAAACTCCCTTGAAAAACCTTGTGATGCGATCGTCATTTGAAACGAGTGGTCCTAGTATAAGGGCCAGGGCGGACCTACATGAATTCAAGGTGCCGTATTGGTATCCTTGGTTGAATAGCTGAGTGAGAAAATATAAAATGGTAGGGATTGACGCCTCATATAGTTCGACATCGTTCTCGGTACAAAATTTAAACCATTTTTTGAGTGCTAAGTCATATTGCTGGTAAGAGTTTTTCGACAACGACGCTATCATTTTATCCACTGTGGATGGCGATATCCTGCGTTGCAGTAGCGCTGTCCGCACAATGCTCCGGCAACCAGGGTAAGGTTGTCTTGAATATTCCGGTTGCTGGAATGCGAAATAATAGCTTTGTTAGGTTGAAATTCCAGCAATTCGGATACCAGAAGGCGTTGGAATATGGGGAACCACGGTTGTGTGGGCCATTTAGGAACCACCATAATTCCTGATGCCTTATCAGTAATTATTTTTCTTAGGGTTTTTAATACTATTGCGAAAGGAGGGAAGGCATAGAAATTAAGTGTTGTCCATTTGATTGTGAATGCATTGACTGCTAAAGCGTCTGGATCGCGATGCCAGGACACGTAACGAGCACACTTAGCGTTTACCCTACTTGCGATTAGGTCTACTTGAGGACAGCCCAATTTTTCAACAATTTTTTTGAAAGCAATGTCCATCAGTTCCCATTCTACATCCGGGTGTACTCGACGAGACTCTGCATCAGCTATTATGTTATCTGACGATTTTATATATGACGCGTATATGAAGATATTGCGGGCTTCACACCATTGCCATATCTCCTTAGTAACCTGGGTGAGATGTGGATAGTGTATGCCGCCCATACGATTTATGTAGGCAATTGCCGTGGAGTTATCTATGCGGAGGAGTATTTGACAGTTACTGAGGTTTTTGGCAAATATTTTAAGACCAAAGTAAGCTGCCATCAGTTCTAGCTGATTTATATGGATTTTCCTCTCATCTCGCGACCAAACCCCGCTGGCTCGTTCACCCCCGCACGCGGCTCCCCACCCCGTAGTTGAGGCGTCAGTATAGATTTCTTTGCAGTATTCGTCAATTCTTATTTTTTGGAAAGAGGACTCTATTGATTTTATCCACCATTTAAATGAAGCCTGCAAAGAGTCAGGTATAATCATGTATTTGTTGTAATCTTCATAGTCTTTTAGGTTCAGGTATTTATACCTTTCTAATTCTTTAGTGTAAAGTATCCCATATTCGATTGCTGGGCATGCCGATATAAGTAGTCCTAACAATTGTGCAAATTTTCTGATTTTACATCTTTTGCGCTACATCATCTTTATTAGTTCAGCCCTAATGTTTGATCTTTTTTCGTTAGGTAACCTGATTTGGATTTTTTTTTGAGTCGATTATGTAGCCCAGAAACTTGCATGATTTTGAAGGAGTGAGATTGCTCTTTTCCGTATTAATAATAAACACCAGAGATGTTAATAGTTTCATGGTGACCATAATATTGTCTAAGCATTCTGACCTAGTCTGTCCTATTAAAAGAATGTCGTCCAAATAAATTGTTGACAGATATCCGCATGCAATGTAAGGGGCTTTGTTCAACCCAAATGGCAACACAACAAACTCATAAAGTTATTTATTAACTTCAAACCTTAGATATTTTCGAGATACAGGATTGATTTTTATTAAAAGATATGCGTCTTTTAAGTCAAGATTGGCCATGAAGCAGTCTCTTGATACCAACTTTACCGCTGTTCTTAAGTCTTCTATTTTGAAATGATCTGTATCGATGAATGTGTTTAATGGTTTTAGATTCAGTATGAATCTCGTTTTGCCATTTGGTTTGGGGCGTAGAAAAACACTTGAGATGAATTGTCCGTTACATGGTTTGCACTCAGATATTGCTCCCATTTTGAGCAAGTTACTGATTGCTACATTAAATTGTACTTTCTCAGTTTGTGAGTGTTGTATGACTTTTGGGTAACATGTCTGTACAACTGGTTTGTTAAACTGTAGTGTATAACCGTTTACCCAAGACAGTATAGTTTGGTCTTCAGTGATGAGCGACCATTGGGCATGAAAAAAAGATAATTGTCCAGCGTACTTTACCGGATTTATCGGCGGCGGTTGAACTTCGACGGATTTCGCAATGGTTTCGACGAGTTGCCTTGCGTCGTGTTGCGATTGTATCGTGCTGAGGGGCCCAGCGCCGGCGGGGGAGCTGCTTCGCGACTTCGGTATACTCCTTGTTGTTTGCGTGCTGGGGCCGGGCTTCGCCAGTTTAAATTGTTAGTTTGGGGAAAAGTTTTGGGTTTCACCTGTGTCCTACTTTTCATTTCAGTGCCTGACTTTGTTACCGCTCTTGCTGATCTAATTGTGTCCGCTAGGTTTTCACCGAATAGGTATTTGTCAATCTTCGTATTTGTCAGATGATCTTTTAGGTCTTTCTTTATGGAAAATATAGCGAAGTTTCGCCTGGTAACAGACTCTGCATGTTGTATATCGCACAAAATCCGGCATACATCCATGAGTTGTTTGAGGCGCTCTTTATTTTTGTTTTTATCTTCGAGTTCTTTTGTGAGGACTCTTGCTAATCCTGCAATAGCTGTAGCGAGCTGACTTTGCCGACATTCAATGCCTCTGTCTCTCTTCAACACGGTTTCTGTTACCGCTGCTTTTATTTCCCCATTTAGTAATGGTGCTCCAATAAATGCACTGTTAGCAGGGATGAGGTAACGTTCATTAAGTTCTTTGCGGGTTTCTTTGGTTAGGCCCTGAGTGGCTATATGTTGTAGCCTCGTGGCTAGGTCTGTATGAATGTCCGTACCATAATTCATGACTGCAGAAGGATCAGATCCTAGAATTTCCAACACTTCTGGGTCTAAGTCCTCAGCAGAGGGGTCTTTTCCTTCGGTCTTTGTGGCCAAGTCTACTTCCAAATTATTTTCAAGGGGCAAAGTCGGTCGAGGAGTGTGATCGGTGGTAAACGGTTGTGAGTCCTCTTCAACGGGTTCCATGTTTGGTGGTAGGACATATTCGGTAGGTTTGATGTCTTCGACAGGTTCAATGTCTGGTGGTAGGACCTCTTCTGGTTGTATTTGTCGTGGACTGTCTAGCAGCACCCCAACTGAAAACCAGAGATATCCTAGTAAGGAATCTTAGTGTCTGTTTATTCTCAAGAGATTACCCATATGAGGCTAGTATAATGACAATGCAGTTCCAAGACTGTTGATTGCCTATACATTAATGAGATGGTGCTTAACCATTAAACAACCCGGCGACACAGCCCCATAAGCTGCTCTGATAGGTGTTTGGTGGATCGGTAACCGCTGTCGGTAAAACCATATTATGAAGGTCTTAATGATGCATTATGAAAATTGAGCCGGTGAAGCAGTCCCAAAAACTGATCTGATTGGCTGATATGAATCCGTCTCATGACTGTTTTGGATAAGTAACCCTGGATAAACCTGTCGATACGGCCCCAAAAACCGCTCTGGTAGGTGTTGGGTGTTTCAGCATAATACACTTTTACCTGGCGTTACGGCAGCGTAGCCGCACTGGTAGGTATTGTGTATTTCAGTATGGTTTTGATGTAAAAATACGATATGTAGTTAACAATGCTGTTTAAAACATAGAACACCAGGAAAACATGCATTATAACTCGATTTTATTGACAATAATTATTCTCTTTGTTGACAATAATAAACTTTGCACGAAAGTGTCTATGCGCAACATTCTAGGATGGCGTTTTGACAGATTGCACGATTTTAGTGTCGTTTATTTGAATTTTCCACGAGATTTCGTGGAAAAGTTTTCGTTTGCACGAACGCGTGTCTACATGTTGTGCAATATACGAAATCTTTGTAAAATAGTTGATTTCGGGCTTATTTTATTATTACGATAACACTTCTGTTACTGTGGGATAGTATGTACCTTGTTCTTGTTCGTTATCCTCCTCCAAAACCGTTCTAGATGAAGATGACACCGGGGATGCATCTCGGCGTGTCCGTTTTTTAAGTTTCTTTTTAAGCTTCTTTATTTTCCAATTGATGTATTCTATTTCCAATTTCCTTTTTGGCATTTTGATTTCTGCGTTTTTCACTTTATGACTGGTAAAATCTTAAATTTTTTTAAAATAAGTAACGAGTGGTGGCGCACTGTGACGTGAATGACTCCTCTATATTATTATACTCTTTGCGTGAATGAAAGACCGAGGCCGACCGGGGTGGCTAGTAAAAAAAAAAAAAAAAGGCACAGGACTTTAAACATTCAGTGTATGAGTGGTGTCACTTGAGTGTTACTACATATTTAGACGTTTTTCAGGTTACTAACCTCGAGGACGATGCACGAGTATAATAATTAATTAATCTATAACATGTATGAATGTATGTATGTAAATCAGGCTGGTTTCCGCAACTCCACGACTAAGCGCGTGATTTACGTGCAGGTGGGGCAAATGTGTCATTCGATCCACCCCAGGTTCCCAAGGAAGGCCAGCAACGCCTTGGTGTTACCAAGTATCTTACAGAGGGTACCTGGGTTTCCGAAGTACTTTGCCCTGTAATCCTCGAGCACCGGGCAGCTTAGAAACAGGTGCTGCTATCTCATTCTCCTCCATGTAGGCTCTGCATAGCGGGCTGTCAGTGACTCCTATAGCATAGACGTGTTTATTAACAGACCCGTGGCCAGTTGTTACGGCTGTGACTGTACGCAACTGTTGTTTTGTCAGTCTTAGGGCTTGTTTTGTGAATCGGCCATCTATAGAGGGAAGAGCCTCTTTGGCCTACCTACACTCACTATGGTCAACCTATAGCTTGTGATGTTTATCTCCGGTGCATTTCCTTACCAGATTGCGTAAGTACCCAAAAGGCAGCGGCACGACGGGTTCAGGTCCCATCGCTGACATACTCTACCCCCTTCTGGCAAGTTTATCCGCAGCGTCGTTGCCTCGAGAATCACTGTGTCCCTTGATCCATTGAATGGTTTGTTTGTTGTGTCTACCAACCTGATTGAGACGTTGGTGACACTCGAGAATCAACCTAGAGTTCACTGTGTGGCTATTCAGAGCTTGCAGGACGGCCATGCTGTCCAAAAGTATGCGTATTGAGTGGTCCTTAACTTTCTTGGTTAGGATGACCGCCAGAGAAATTATTATTTTTATTTTTTTTACTTTCTCGGGTCCCTAGAGACCCGGTCCTTTGGTAGGCGTACGAGGGGCCGATGCCAACTCGCAGAGGCCCCCTTAGACATTTCAAATGGAATGGGACATCAACCGACGATTATCCTTGTATGCACTGTGAAAGTATACCCAAGGACAATCCCCGGTTGGAGCAAAACTATTGCAAAATATGGAAACAAAAGATGAAACGCTATGGGTTTGGCTGGTTTAGTGGACTAATAATCGTTTACTATGGAAGAACTATTGGCCCCTGCCTGACCATTGACAATTAAAACCGCTTTAAAATAGCAGGGGGTGACTTGCACACTCAATAAATGGGCCCCCCGAAAAGGGTCACTAACACAAAGTGACGTAGCGCCAAGGGAGCAACATATCCTGAGGTGTTAGTGGAGTGGAGAGGTATACCACGGCTATCAGGACAATTCCGGAAGTACGGTCAAGATCCCTACCAGCACCTTACTGGATTATACTTCCTTAAATGACCCTAAACTTGCTGTTTTGTTCAAAATAAGCTTTACCTTTATTCATCATAAACTTATAGCTAGGACGTTTGTTTTGCACTAATTTCCAGCCCTCGTCTTTGTCTGGTTCATGACACAAACCTTTTCGTGCACCTATCTCCGCATACGACTGTCTGTTTAGGTTTTTCTGAGACTCGTTCTTCAAATAATTTTGTTTAACACTTCCTTTATTCACGTTCTAACCATCGCTATGTATAGGTGAAGCAATCACGGGCGATAACGGCGCCGGCGGCGATGACTCACTTGCAAAAACAGCTGATTTATTGTGGGTACTACGACACCTGTTATCCTGCTGTGTCTTACTACTTAAACTTGCAACAGGCGTAGCAATTGCCATAGGCCTACTATCCAGCAAATGTATACCTCTCACCCTAGTGTTTACAAAAGGATCAATGCGATAAGGAGTATTCATTATTGAGCTCTGTTTGTTATTACAATACCTTATTTCCACCTAGCGTAGCTGCTCGATAGTGGCATATATACTAGCAAAATTCTGTACTTGGGATTTCAGTAAAGTTATTTTTCTAGTTTTTTACCTTTTCCACTTCCTCCACACTAAATTCCGATACACATACGATAATATGCAACAAACTCTCATGGTCCATCACAAGAATTTTATTCGTGATAGATGCCAACACGTCAGTAACAATATTGCAACTCGCACATTTAACCATACTTGACTGCGACGTCATGATTGCACCGAGCACACGACCGCACGTTAGCGCAACGGCGCGAGACTCAAATGACGAGACCGAAAAGCCCATGCATTCAGCTTGGAACACTGTGCTGTGGACCCCCAATGGTGTGGCTATGTGGATATTGAGATCCTTTGAAAAGATTGTCGCACCAGTACCTGTACCTGTTTTTGACCCATCTGTGAAGATCCGCAGCTCAGCGGGACAGAGCTCCTCGCAACGATGATCCTCATGCAATTGGATTTTGTATTTTTTATCAAAGATAAAGAAAAAGAAAGAAAGATAAATTGATTGGGTACCCGGTCATTGATTGCTTTTGTTACGGGGAGTTCATTATTGAGCTACTCGAGCAGAGTGGTGTGTCGTGTTTCTCTCTTACCCTAGAGATCTGATGTTTTAAGGCGTGCTGCTGCCATTGTCGCTTCCTGTTGAATAAAGAAGTGTAGCGGAGGGAGTCCCAGCATGACTTCCAGCGCCGCAGTTGGAGTAGTCCTCATGCAGCCCATCGTCCACATGCAGGCCAGCCTTTGCATGTGTTGTAACTTGTTTACGGCTGTAGCTAGCTTTGTGCGTGGCCACCACACCACGGCACCGTTGGTTAACATGGGCCAAATTACTGTGCTGTACAGTCATAGTATTATTTTGGGAGATAGGCCCCACTTCTTCCCTATCATTTTATTTTATCATGTTTAGTTTGTAGTCTAAGTGATTACTTCACTTTGACTACAAACTAAATTCTGGTAATTAATGACCTGATCACCAAACTCAACGCACATTGTTACTACACAATAGGAATGCTGACGACCTTGCAATCCTAGAGCCAGGAAAAGTGACTGGAACGATCTGCAACCTCACGCAACAAGCACTACGCATTGTGGAAAGATGGTGCGAAGAATATGATCTGTCAGTAAACCCCACGAAAACTGAATTAGTCATGTTCACTCAAAAACGAGCACTAGGGCACTATCGGCTACCTATGCTCTTCAACACAGAGCTCCAGCTGTCTAACGAGGTAAAGTATCTAAGCGTCATTTTAGACAGTAAGTTAAAGTGAAGTAATCACCTAGACTACAAACCAAACATGATAAAATAAAATGATAGTAGGTGAAGTTTCATCCTTCTTTACAAGAACTTTCCCGTAAGCAGTCCAGCAAAATGTGTACTCTTTAGATTTTGCAAGGTCACGGGCTAGAAAGTGCAGTCTCGCACCTTTTGTAGTCAACTGTTCTGATATAAAAATGGGGGTATATTTTTCCGATTTAAATCCAAGGTGCTTAGCGCAGATCTTTTCCTTATTTTTCTTATTGAATACCTTGGTTTTCTTCAGTAAATCCGTTTTAAGAAGGGTTGAACCAAGTTCTACTACAATTGTGCTATTTTTTGTGTTTTTTTGTTTAATCTGTACCCGATATATGACTTTGACATTCTTTTCTCCAAAAATGCAGTCCATTGTTTCAGATAATTTGATCGCCATTTTGATCAGATCTTCTTTGGTCTCTTTCGCTATTTTTGGGACATTTTTTTAATTAGATCACTAGATCATATCCTTCATTTCATCCCTGAATGCACAGAAATCGGCACTGTCATAGTCAGGCTCCCTGACCCTTTTTGTTCGTTGCATTACATAGTTTGGGGGAGTACGCTGGTAGATTTGTACTGAGATATTTGACTCAGACAGTGATTTGTTACCCGTTTCCTGCATTTTGTATACTAGGAGAATATGAGTATAGTGGTATAGCAGGCGGGTTGTGACTGGATGGTATGGATATTATTTATAGCACTAGCTAAGGCTCAGGCTTTCTATTCGCAGCGCTATTTCAGTTTCCAAGTAACTCTGAGCACCAGGGGATAATGAGGTAAGAGGATGTATTTTCCTACTTACAATATGAGATACTAGTACGGAACTGACGTATCTTCCAGTTGGGGCGTACAATAAAACTCTGGTAAGTAAGGGCAGCTACCAGGAAATAATAAACGGATGGCGGTGCTCCGCGTCAAAATATACAGCTATCGCTCTTTCTCTGGGTGGGATGTCCGCCGTACTAATTAAGTTGAAGTAGGTGGTTGGCGGGGCTTTGTGTGACTAATCATAGGTAAGTAGGCGGTGCTATTAGTACCCGCGTGTGAAGGGTTGGACCTGCGCGTGCGCCGATTTGCCAAAGAGGTCGAAGAAGGCGTAGTAGCGAGATATACACCGTACCTTGGCAGTGGACGAGACGATTAGTGATACTGCTATGAGTTCGGTGGATGCCGTTGTAGTTTCGACACTCGCGCGGCTCGAATCTCCTTGTAGGCGATGCACTCCTTTTTTTGCGTACTATTAAACTGATTCTAATATTGTATTAAAAATTAAATATTATCTATCATACACTCGTCGTTATAGAGATCTGACTATATACTCTGGAATGCACTTGCAGTGCTCGCATCCTGTAACGATGAGGTTTTAGGTAGCTACATAAAAGTGCTCAGGCTTTCAGTTCCCTTTAGCTGAAGTTTTCAGAAAACTATATTTTTTAGACAAGGGCCACGTGCATCACACTCCTGGCTTGCATTTGCTTATATTGTATCTAATAGGGTATTTGATGCAAACTTATATCAGGTACAGTAATCTGAAGTTGTATTATATTAAAATAAAAATAAAATACATAGCGGTAAATCGTTTTAATCATCTTCTTCATTAGGATTATCATAATATATGTGTAGGTAGGTTCTACTAAATGAGGAGTGTCTTGACTGTTTCGCTCATTGACAGCTGATGAAGACGCCCCAGATATTGAAGGGCCTGGATGGAAATATCGAGATGCTATATTTACTCGCACCCATCAAGAGAAGCACACTTGAAGCACCCACCTGAAAATAATGTATCCACATTACAGGGTGCCATTATACAGAGACATTGTGTGTGTGTGTGTGCGCACTTTGAAAATGACTGATCTAAAGAAATTCTCAAAGAGAAATCTTAATGTGACCCGTGAATAAAACGAGTTAACTAACTGAGCATGGCAGAATCCATTATATTACATTCTTGCACTGTATCAGTTCTCTACTGTACAAGTTGATGACAACAAACTGCTTTCAGAAGACAACATCCACATTGAATAACACTCATCGGTGTCCTAGTGTCTGTTTGTTTCCATCTGGTCTACTTTCATCAAGAGCAAGCTTGGAAGATGAAGTCATTTTCATTTACTCGTAAAAATTAGTTATGATAAAAAAAAATACAAAATTAAATTAATTAAAAAAGGTAAATTCATTAAAATTACAATACGACACTGTCATTCCACTACGATTCTATTGCGAGACAACTGACCGACCAGTGATCAACCATTATGAATTTAGCAGATTACGAACAAAAATGACAATGGCATCGTGCTGGAATGACGAATTTATAAAAATAGGGGCCCTGATCTCTCGTCACTACCCCGCTATGTATCAATGGACAGGCACAGTCCGGAATTCGGTAACTCATCACTTCCTCGCGTCAATGGATATTCAGCCTAATGGGGTTAGCATATCTGTGAGCTCTCTGTGGGATAACACTATTGTGCACTTGAGAGGATGGGGTCCTCGCAGATTTACTTCCTCGCTGTTGGTGGGTATTGGCATGCTAAGCCAGTTTGAGAGCGAGGTTGGGGCTTTAGAGCAGCCGCAGTAGTTAGCTGGATGCTCAAACTGTCTGCACAGAACACAACCTAATGGTTCTGTGCATTGGGCTCGGTCCTGGGGACGGGGGCAATAGTGTACCTATGTGTTCAGTCGGTTGCTAAGACAATCGCGGCTTTACTAGCGTTATAGGTCCTAAAGTTCAGGTGTATGCACACTTCGGAAACTTCAACAGAATGACCCACCTTGTTCATCGTTCAGTTATGAGCACTACCATTGCCCTATGTCGATAGTCTATGATACCCCGATTGGTTAAATTGTGATACTGAGCTTTAAAGCCTCCCTAATGAATCTTCTTTAAGACGGTAGAGAGAGAACAGACCGATTTAATCTAGCCGTGACTTAGTACGCACATCTCCCATTTTTTCCCGTTACCGTAGGAATTTGGGGAAATCTCATCTTAGTGCTCCTCATCACGCCCAAAGGAGCCTACATGCCAAATTTCAGCTTCTTACGACGTATTTTATACAGGATTACTTACAATTTAAACCGGTTTCATAGAATCGATTTTTACACGATTGCCTAAAAAAGGAGTGTTATGTTTTCAGGGTTCATGTATGTATGTATGTTTGTGAGTTTCTTTATTCCATCATGCCTTCTAAACGCTATCACCAATTTCGATGTATGTGGTATCGTTGGAAGCGTTGCGTTATCCCGGGTAATCATCTACCTAGCCTTTTCCCAACTATATTGGGGTCGGCTTCCAGTCAAACCGGATTTAGCCGAATACCAGTATTTTACGCGGAGCGGCTGCCTACCCATTAACTGGGTAACACGGTACTTCATGGCAAGACTGGAGTCAGATTAACTGGCTTCTGACTATCCGTAACGACTGCCAAAGATCTACAAACGACAGCCGGGACCAGAGGCTTAACGTGCTTTCCGAGGCACGGAGGAAACTCGGTATGTTAAGATGGTCACCCATCCACAGACCAACCTTGGCAAGCGTTGCTTAACCTTGAAGATCGGCCCGTGCGGCTGTTATTATCTAGCCACGAGCTCCTATAAACGAGAGTTATCCCGGGTAATATAGGATAGTAAAAAACATAATAGGGTTGGCCATGGGTCATAAAAGAATGGATTTTTTTATTTTTTCATGAAAATTTGTCGGCATATACTGTCATCGTCTAGAGCTTGCTGAGTACATAACAGTAGTATTCAGTACGCATTCGTTCGCTAAATGTAAATTTTAAAATAATATTAGGACAGCCGTGGATCACGAATAAAAACGGATCATTTTTTTCATGTATACTATCATTGTCTAGACTTTGCTGAGTAGATTAGAAAAGTATATGACAGTAGTTGGTTCTCGAAATTTTTACAGGAACGGGAAAAACGGTTTATGCGCGTACGAAGTCGCGGGCAAAAAAAAAAAAAATTGTCAGTACCTAATACCAAAATGTATTAGATTGACATGCGTAATATACAAAAAAATTGTCAGTACGTAATACCAAAATGTATTAGATTGACATGCGTAATATACAAAAATAACATGTGGTCAATGCTTCGTTTTGACTTTTTGACAATCGTTTTCCCCGATAGAACGTCACATTGTCTGGACTCAAAGGATAGATGTGAAAGGCCATCTGAAATAATTATGTTTCTCGATCACGTTGTGAAGCCATGTTTAATTAAGCGTAAGAGCCCCTTATTATTTGAGTGCCGGAAATGGTTACGAAAACTTAAAAATAGCACCGATTAATACCGTTAACATTTTAAGGAAAATTGTTAATATTAACTGTCAACTGCGAACTCGAATTTTGCGTCGGTTCCGTACCTGCTCGTAAAATTGCAATAATAACACTAATATAATTTTGTTCAAACGGGAGGTTAAGCTGACCTCACATAATATTAAATTGGACCTTGGATAACTGATGGAATTTTAACAAGACGAATCTATTAAATTATTTTCAAGATAGATCTAAAAGTACTCATCATCTGCCTAGCCTTTTCCCAACTATATTGGGATCGGCTGCCAGTCAAACCGGATTCAGCAGAATACCAGTGTTTTACCAGACCTCCACAACCCATTAACTGGGTAACACGGTACTTCATGGCAAGACTGGAGTCTAGATTTACTGGCTTTTGACTATCCGTAACGATTACCAAAGATCTACAAATGACAGCCGGGACCAACGGCTTAACGTGCTTTCCGAGGCACCCATCACAGACCAACCTTGGCAAGCGTTGCTTATACTTGTGGATCGACCCGTGCGGCTGTATTATCTAGCCACGAGCAGATAATAACAGATCCAAAAGTACTATTACAAATAAATTCCAATTGTTTACTCTGACTTAGGTTGAAAGCGGTTTCTTTTTTAAAGTTTTATTAAGGTTACTTTTCATACGAGAAACATAAAGGGTACCAAAAAAAAAACAGAACCCAAATGTAACTTTTGTTATTTGGTCAAATTCTTATCGATCCAATTATTGTGGCTAATAGTTAGGTAATGCAAATGTTTTTTTTTTTTAATATATACGACGGAACCGGTAAAACTGGAAGTTTCTTGATAAAAAAAGTATAATATAATACTTTATTTGTGGTTAGGAGTCAAGCTGGAGTACCAACAATACTCTCCTGTTAATAGGTTTAACTATTGTATTAATTTTATTTTAATATATTGCCAATGCCGATAGCTGTATCCTCTTCAAAATGAATTTAATAAATTGTGTAATATTTTCGGTGCTGGTGAGTAATCATTTCATTTGGATCCTTTAATTTCTAATGCGCTTGATTTTAAGTAATGTGTTTAGTCAAGGGAAATATTGTGAATAGTATGGTTTTTTATTATCATGGGAGATTTTCCACTAAACTGGAAAATCTCGCATGCTCAATTTAAATACTTTATAAAACAATTCAATAATTCAGGATAATTCCAATCTACCAACTTGAGTTTTTACTTTAGATTATTTTTAACCGACTTCAAAAAAGGAGGAGGTTCTCAATTCAGTTGTATTTTTTTAGTTTGTTACCTAATAGCTCCGCCAATATTATAAACCGATTTGGAAAAATTCTTGCTTTATGTGAAAGGATATACTTACTAATTGGCTTTTTTTAATTTCATTAAAATCGGTTCATTACTTTGGCTTTTAAATAAAAATAGGTGGCATTCGTTTACTTAGATTTGTATACGAGTTCATCAGATATGGTTTTTTTCTTTAGCTGATTCGTGTTTTTATTTTTACTTTCCTTGTATTCATAATGAAAAGCACTGTGTTTACCTCGGGTGAAAGACTTATGTAGTCCCTCGAACTAGGCACCCTCGCCGAGACGGCGTTTGGCGCCCGTGCGTATCGGGCGCCAATTGCCGTCTCGGAACTAAATCAGTTGCTTTTACCCCTAGAAAGAAAGAAAGAAAGAAAGAAAGAAAGAAAGAAAAAGCGCTTATTTGCGCCAAGCATGACGCATACCAAAAAAAAAATAGAAATTAAATAACACTTAATCCTTGTTATCCTAGGATAACAATGTACTATTAATTTTTGAAGGTGGTTACATTTACTTCAAACTAAAGTTATTTTGTTTATGTAGTGTTTTTGTTGAGAATTATAACCGTTCAACCCATAGTCTACAAGCCATCACAATTGGTTTAATAAAAGGTCATTATTATTTTTTCCAGTTATACCTCACAGCAGCCGAACCTGATAAAGCTGAAAATTTGAATGAGTAAGTGTTTTTTAAACATTATTAAATAAATAAACGACGTAACAGCAAACAATGTATTAAAAATTACACTTTCTTTTGTCACAATTATCTACTATAAGGATGGGAAATCATCAAATGACTCCTCCCGCTCTGGGTGAAGCCGAAGGGAGTGTCAGTCTCTGACTGACTAGAACTCATACGTGTTCCTCCTGATGTCCTTTGCGTACCAGTGCCGCGGTGACTCTTTCGAACAAATTCTGCAACCCCGGCAAGATTTTTAACGGTCTATGTTTTTTTGATTTAAAGTATCATTGGTACGCATTTTAAAATAAAAAAATTGTTCAAAATGCATTTTTGACAAGTTTTTAGTTACTATTTTTTTCTAGTAGTTAATTTAACCGAATAAATAACTATTCCACAAAATTTCAAGTATTAGTTTACCGGCCTTCCTCTCCTCGGTGCACAGTACTGATACATTAACCAGGAATATTCTATCATTGTAACTGGTTAAATTTGAGGTACCGTGTTTGACCGATGCGTTGAATGCTTGGAAAATGGCTTGTCCCAACACGGATTTGCCCGACAACTTGACCTCTCAAAGACGATGGGATGAGCCACTCTGCAGTATTATACGGGATAACTTGATTCATACATCATCGAATACTGCTGAGCGCACGCGTCTGATAGAGTGGAAGTCGGGCTTGTAGCTTCAAGCACTCCCGTCATCCACCATAGGTACTATGATGGATGACGCATCGTTTCGGATCGCGGTCTGTCTCCGCTTAGGCGCACCTTGTGTTGCTCCGCATCGGTGTCACTGCGGAGTACCTGTCGACAGTCTCGGACACCATGGCCTTTCCTGCTGCAAGAGCGCAGGCCGCATTGCATGACACTCTAGCATCAATGATATTATTCGTCGAGCTCTTGTCACCGCCGGCGTACCTACAGTATTAGAACCTAGTGGCTTGGTACGTGACGATGGAAAGAGACCAGATGGTATGACGTTGGTGCCGTGGAAGGTGGGTAGGCCTCTGGTGTGGGACGCAACACGTGTCGACACCCTTCCGCCATCACATGTTCCAAGTACGACGAGCTATGCCGGCGCTGCTGCTGCGGCGGCTGAGGCCTTCAAGCGGCGGAAATACTGTAACCTTATTGGTAATTACAGTTTTGAGCCGTTTGGGGTCGAAACGCTAGGGTCATAGGGTCCGAGTGCGCGTCTCCTTTTTAAGGACGTTTCTCGCCGACTGGTCGACACTTTGCGTGACCAGAGGGCTGGCTCGTTCTTTTTTCAAAGAATTAGCATTGCCATTCAACGTGGCATAGTTGCCAGTCTTCTGGGCACGTTTCTGGATGACAGCGATGCGGAGGAATTTTTTGACGCATAATTGTATTTGGTTTTGTATATTCATAATGTATTTAGTTATTTTTATCAGTTAAATTAGATTACAATTTCAATTGTTGATTTCAATTAAATAAGAACATTAAGTTCTTTAAAAACTACATCTCAAATCGTTCATTACAATCCATTGGTATCCATAAAGGTGGTAAAATGAGTAAATAGAAACAATTATGGTCCCTGTTGGGTATAGCAAAACTTCAAAGGAGAGAGGAAGAGCTCTTTAAATAACTTTTCTTGTAAAATATTTTTTTATTATTTCCTGTTCAACTTGAACCTACTATTCAACATTTTATGCATATTATTATTATTATTAATAGGATAGAATGTCATTTATTTATTATTACTAATACAATAGAATGTAATTTATTTATTACTTGTTTCTGCCAGGGGCTTTGCCCTCGTGGTACCTAGGGAATATACTCCCGGGATAAAAAGTAGTCTATAATGTCCTTTTTCAGGCTCTAGACTATCTCTGTACCATATTTTATTTAAATCGGTTCAGTAGCTCTGGCGTAAAAGCGCAACACCAACAAATGCGAAAGTAACTCTGTCTACTTTCGCATTTATAATATTGGTATGGATGTTAATAGAATAGTATATGATTTATTTATTATTATTAATTGAATAGAATGTCATATTTATTTATTTATTATTATTAAGTTTACATATATATCTTGTTATTATTAAAATTGATCCGTATGGTATTCTTCTATGTGAGTTTTGATACCGATTTCCGAAATTAAAGTTATTTTATACTTTGTAGTGTTTTAATCGGTTGTATTTTTTCTAAGTTTTTTTTTTCACTTTTTAATGGTGATTTTCCATAGCTAAATTGACATTCACATATACCCCTCCCAGTGTACCGGTACGATGTCATGTTATGAACTAATGTAAACAATAGACAGACATACGATTTCAGCAATCCCGTTCCTTTTGCTATCATTTAGGTATTGAGGAGTTCCGTTGCCTATCTCCAAAGTTTTTCATCAGATCTTCAGTAAATTGAAATGAGACTAATTTGAGAAAATACTCTTCTAAAAACTCGCTAGAAACCGCTTCAAGTGTGTCTATAAAATTTTAAGATGTCCATCTATTTCTCCAGGATCCCATCATCAGATCGTGACTTGATTGATGATCATGGTACCACTTGGAAAGTCTACCCTTTCAAACAAAAACTAAGTTTTCAAAAATAAAAAATCGGTTCTTGCGCCTTTGAGTAATCGGGGAAAATACATAAAATTAATATTCCGACGAATAAAGAAAAAATAATTAAAAAGTCGGTTAATGGAAGTAACTACACCTCAACACACCACTCCGCTACCCGTGTATTTAATTTTTTATAGTAAAAATAATACATATTTAAAAAGTTACCGGAACGTTGCGGTCGCTTTATCGTTTGAAAAACCTTCTCCCAGCTCACATAAAGGCAATGCTCGTACAGTCCCAAATTTTTCCCATGATTGATTATGATGATGTGTGCTACTATGATCTGAATGCAGATCTCCTCAATAAACTTGACCGCCTTCAAAATAACTGCATTCGATTCGCCTTCAATATCCGTAAGTATGATCATGTGTCCGCGCATCGTTCATTATTAAAATGGTTACCCATTCGTCAGCGCAGAGCGCTGAGGGCCTTGACTAGTCTGTTTTCCTTTCTTCTCCCTCTTATGTAACTTCACAAATTCAATTCATTTGCTCTGCGCACAGTAAAAATCTTCGTTCTACTAATAATCTCCTTCTACGCTGTTCAGCACACCGCTCTGGATTTATCCACTCGTCTTTCTTTGTCCAAGCAATCTTCCTTTGGAATGCGCTCCCTCTAAACATCAGGACGGCAACCAGTCACTTGTCCTTTAAGCTGAAGGCACGTGAGTACATTCGCAAGAAGTTGGTAGAATCATCACAGCGTTAATTCGTTGAATTGGTTTTTTCTAAACGTCGTTATTTTTTTTTATGTGTATGTATCTATCTATCAGGAGGAGGAGGATCTATTTAGGCACGAGTAATTAAGTTGAAAAAGAAACAAAATAATTTCAAACTACGTAATATCGGGTTTTAATAATATCGAGTTACAAAATGATTTCCTTATAGCCACTAAATATTATTCAACATTTTATTATCGGTTACAGGAAAATGTACAATCAGCTTTTCCAAAACTAACCACAATGGGGTATTTGCAGTTGAACAAATAAGTGTAGGTAGATAGGTTTAAAAAAGAACACTAAAATATTAACAAATGCTCTGCATGGAGGAGAACGAGACAGCAGCACATGTTTTACTTCTAAGTCCCGGATTACAGGGCTAAGTACTTCGGAAACCCAGGTACCATCTGTGAGATAGTTGGTAACATTAAGGCATTGCTGGCCTTCCTTGGGGAGCTGGGGTAGATCGAATGACACATACGTCCCAACTGCATTCAAAACACGCGCTTAGTCGTGGAGTTGCGGAAACCAGCCCGATTTACATACATAACAAATGCTCTCGCGACCCTGGCTGCCCACCTCAGCCATTCCTACCTCACATACCAATATCGCGTTATATAGGACGATTTTTTAAAGTGTTGGAAGCTGGTGGAATGACAACGGGTACTCCGTTTCTTCTCCTAAACTTGTTTGTCCGAAAATCATTATCCATAACACGTTTGTTATAAACTTGTACACATACAAGATTAAAAAACGTGCATGCAGAATAACATTAAACTAGAAAAAGTTCAGACATGTTTGCCACATACTATGGCGTGCAAATATATATAGAATTATTATGTATAAATGTCAATGGTAAAAAATGAATAAATGTCAAAAAATTTATCAAATTTAAATTATGCCAAACTATTTAAATATATTTATTAGTCAAAATGTCAAAATCAATGCAAAAATTATGTCAAAATTACATAAAATGTCAATCAAATAAAAAGTGAAAAAATATGAAAAACCTATGTCAAATTTATCAATTTTAAATCAATACATATAAATATCAATAAAAAGTCCAAAACAAAGATTATATGGATTTTGTCAAAATAAATGATTCTGCAAGAAATTTGTTGATACTATAGTAAGCCTTGTTGCTTTGAAATATCTTTAGTTGATTCTTCAATTTTACATTATCAAGCTCCCTCCAACTTTTCGGCAACTTATATTTAGTGGGAGCCACGCAAAAAACACTTTTGCGCATAAGTGCAGTCCTACTCTTATACAGACAGAGCTGATTTTGATCTTGCCTGTTTCTAGGAAATCTATCTTTGGAGGTAGCGGTGCAGAGAGTAAAGTCCCGCATACCCCCATTGAAAAGGAAGATCTTCCAACCAGGCGGCTGTTGTACCGATAGTTGCCTGGTAGATGTCGCTGCGTCTCCTCCTGGGGGCGCGGCAGGCGGTGTCGGGGCGAAGCCCCCTGACCGCAGTGGTCACTTCTCGGTCCGTTATTACGCCGTCGCCGTCGTTCCGTTAAAACTCACTAAAGTCCTTTTTCAAATGATTTGATGCGAGGATATCCATTTTAATCTTATTTTCTTGGCCCTGGCACCATTTCAACCGAGATTTAAATATTCTTTTCGACTCGCACATCTCTTAATAACAACGGCCAGAAGTAGGCTTACCGTAAAATGACCATAAAATAAATTTATCCCTAGCAAGCCTGTGTGCGTCGGCAACATGTCTATTCCACCCAATAACACGACGATTCACATAAAGCTCCAACGATTTGCCCATACAATTTATCTATAATAGGCCTACATCTATGATTTACATCAGTGCACATACGATTACAACAATAGTGTAATTGCATAGGAAAATCAATTAATCTCAGACGTTTAGGACACTCAGTATTGTACAGCCTAATTTGCACCAAATCCCGCTCACCCCACATAATCCTGTTTTTTACATGTTGACTAGATACACATCTTTTTTGTATAATAACATCTAAATCACATTCAATAATTAATGGAAAGTGGTCAGACCACATAACATCATACTGAACAAACACCCTACTAACAGTTTGAGCCGCAGCCCTGGTAACCAAACAGTGGTCAAGCCACTTCGACGACCCGTGAGCCTGACTTACAAATGTGTATGTATTTGACGCTACCCCCAAACGTTCAGTGTCAATACACAACCAGTCCTGTTCACCACAGAAACCCGCGTTAAAATCCCCCAGTAAATAAAACAGTCTATAAATGTACTTTTCAATTATTTTAGAGAATATCGGAATCAATGAAATCGGTCGGTCTTGTTTTTTGAATAGCGGCTTTATTACAGATTTTTTTAAGGAATCTGGAAAAATACCTTCGCTAATGCACAAATTTATGATGTAGCTTAGCGGGTAACAAATTTCTTCAGCAACTGCTTTGATTACTTTTGTGTAGATACCATCGTAACCGACACTGTTTGTGTTGTCACTATAGTCATGACAACCTATCAGGTAATTAATTTTAGTACACAATTCAGACATTTTGAGGGTCTGGCTTTCAAGAAATTTACACTTTATATAGTTAAGACAAACATTTTTGATGCGATCGTTTAGTTTACTTACATCTAAAATTCATTCTTGAAAACATTTAACACAACAATTTCATATTATTATAGAATGTATGTACAATTTGCAATTGGGATAAGGTATACTTCAAATTCCGATCATTTTCTGCTACACAGATCACAAGTTTATCATTGTAGTTTGGCAAAGCTAAGTGCATTTTGCTAAGTGCATTTGGTTTTGTGTCAGCGATGATCCTATACTTTTGCATATTTTGTATTTTGTCTTGAATGCATCATGGCAGCTGCTAGACCGACGCATTGTTGAGTGTACTATACATAAGTACTCTATTTGCCGATTCATGTTTTTCGTCTTCAGTATGGATAGGCGTAGGTATGTAGATTTTTGAAACCGAGGATTGTTTAGCTATTCTGCTGTTTTGTTTCAATGTGTGTATTAATTTCGTAAGATCTGCAATCAGCTGTTGTGCTTCTATTAATTCTTGTTCTCTATGCTTTTGCCACAGCAATTTTTTAACTTATTCTCCAAAGTAGTAGAAGGTGTGGAAGTGAGAGAGTCTCTTCTTCTTTTATTTTTGATGTCTGGGCTACTTGCAATGATGGACGGAGAGTTACAGAGCGATTTCAACATTTTGATTACAGTAGTTAACTCATGTAGTTGTTGATGGAGATTGTTATTTTCGAGAATCGTGTTTTCTAGCTCATTCTCAGTACTATCCATTTTTTGCGTAAGCTCTTTTATGGCGTCTTTCAACTCTAGAAGTGACAATGTTTCAGAAACTGTGCCATCTACACTAAGCGAAAGATTTTTGGGTGTGTTGTATGATTCATCTGAAGTTTCGTATTCAGACAGTATGTGTGAATCCAAGGTATCAGAACTGCTTTGTACGGCAGATTTCATAGCTACGAGTTGCTTGTTTTCCTGAACCTGCACACTTTTCCCCGGAAAGGAGCTCTTTATGTGTTGGTTTCCTCTTTTCCTCATCGTGATGTTAGATACACGGCTTTTGTATTTTTTATGCATGTTTTACATCTCCAATTCTTCTTAGATTCCTGATCCATTAGACGTAAGGTTTGCTCTGGATAGCCATCACAATCCATTTCATATCGGTTGTTGCTAATTGCACAGGGGGCTGTTTTTTTAATATCAACCAGCTTCTTGCATTTAAAACATATAACTTTCTCTTGCATCTTGCGGTTGGTTTTAGTATCAGTTATAGGTGACATTTTTATAATATATTATTAGATAGTGAATGCTTAAATATACATGATAATAATAACATGATTATAATTCATGTATATTTAAACATTCATCATGATGATGACGATGATGATGAATGCTTAAATATACATGAATTGTGCGAGTAATATTATAAAAAAACACACACAAAAAAAAAATAACAATAAGAACTTTTAAAAACACAAAAAGTACAATCGTACATGATTTCGGGGATGCTTCCCCGAAATCATAGTTTCGGGGAAGCATCTCCGAAAATAAAACTAGGTATCACGTGGAATTAAAAGATGCAGTGTAAAAAACGGCAATTACTTTGGCAGTTCCGATTAAAAACCTACTCAACAGAATAAAATAAAATTTAAAAACAATACAAAACTCTTAAAAAAGATTATTAATTTAACTCAAAGAGCTCAAAATACCCATAAAATAAAGACATCGTTAATAAATCTAAAACTACATGGCCAATTATAAACCAGTCAAAGTTAAATGTTCCAAAGAATAATATTAATAAACTTATAATTAATAATAACTAAGTTATCTCTGATCCAAAGTGCATTTGTAATGTATTTAATAATTATTTTACTGACAAAATTCAGTCCATTATTAATTCAGGAGGCAGAGTCACTAGGCATATTAAAAACAGGAAGGACTCTATATATTATATGGTTCTATGTTTACTGAACTTTGTGTTAAAAATCATTCGAGCCCTTAAGAGCGCCCTAGCCAATCATTCTTCCACACAAACGTAGTATTGCGATTACTCCAGTTTTTAACGGTGTACGTTCAAAATAAAAAAAATATATCAATTTGTTTCATCATTAACGAGTCTTGTATGGAAAAAAAAAAGTAAAAAAAAACATGCATTTGAAAGTTATGAGCGTCGAAAGTTCTACATCTTAACACATACTTTAACGCATCTTTAGGCGGAAATAAATACCATGAAGAAGGATACAGAGATAGAATAGTAGTTCAAAAATGCAAATAACGTTTCACCACACATTTCCTTCCCGGGCAGTGGGACGGAGGGGAGGCGCGCGCGGCGAGTACACGCCTTACACACACATGCTTACTGGTGGTTTAGCTAGCTAGAGCTCAGTCAGTTCGGCTCACAGACTACAATATAATATGCTGCATATGTCACCGTAATTGCGCGTGTGCTGTGTATGAACTGATATCTTATTTGTCTTATTATATTTTATAACATTGACCTCTGCTGGCTTGAACTTTTGATTTCGATATTCTTTTCTTGATAGTTTGTGTTAAGAAAGAATATAATAGAATAGAAACGTTTATTTACCAAAAAAACATTACAGTGTTTTTACATTGGCCCCAAACTAGGCAAGCCTGTATCTTGGGTACCAAATAATGAATGTTGATTTAGAATTTCTCTCAAATTTTACCTAACTTTGTGAAGTTTGTCGCTGGTTCGTCGTCATACTTGGCCGATATCCCGACTAGTCGTACCCAGCGCTTGTCTTCCACATTTATTATATGCACAGCTAAGGTGTGGAACTCTTTGCCAGCATCTGTGTTCCCTTCCACATATACTACTGCGGTAGTTCCATTGTCACCAAGTCAGAATCTGATCCCATGAAAATCGAGGGGAACCCTCAAATTTTATTGGCACATACAATGTTTTTCATGAAATGTCTAACGCATTCAGATATTTGTGCCTGATAATTGTTTTTGAGCTGATGATGGAAGGTATAAGTCAGGATCTGATGATTGGATCCCATGAAATGTTTGTTCAGTGATTTTTTCGCCAATTTTGAACCGATTTGGATGATTCTTTTTTTTTCGAAGAGTATTTTCCCGGATTGGTCCCATTTTAATTTGGTGAAGATCTGATGAAGAACTTCGGAACTTCGTGCAACGGAACTCTTCATTCAATGGTAGCAAATGTATCCGGATTTCTGAAATCGGCTGTCTGTTAATTGTTTACACCAGTTCATAAAATAACATCACGCCGGTTGCTGTGTTTGTGATTCCACTTTTTGGTAAGCAGGTACCAGTAAAAAGTGAAAAAAAAGAACTTTAATAACTTTTATTTCGTAAGTCGGTGTCAAAAACCAAAAAAATACCAAAAACACCGACTTCCGAAATAAAAGTTATTTTATACTTTGTAGTGTTTTATACTTAGAAGTCGGTTTTATTTTTAAAAACCAGAACATCGCAATTCGGAAAAAAATATTTCGGAGTATTTGGGTGTTTCCCAGATAGTACACCTGTGCTCGCGCACACATTCGCGCGCTAATCCTGTTCAGATTGGCCACCGGGATCAAACTTCGGTCGGGGGTTTTGACGTTTCAAAAGTCCCGTGAGTGGTTTATTTAAAATAAAATGATTTGAATCTTTAAATCTTTATATAATCTGATCATTACAAGGAACGCTGGAAAATTAAATTGTATTTTCTTTACAGTACTGATTCCGGGAACAAAACGAAAGGTTTGAGTTTGAAAACTCGAGATTGCGATTGTGAACTGTAAGTCTATTAAAATTCCTAGTGTATTTCTTTATTTTGATTATTAACATATAGAGATAAACATTTTCACTGGTACACAGGATTATTTGTAAAACACCAACAACCTCTTAGGTAGTGACAAACCGATCGACTGGCCTGTTGGTCTAGTGGTTAGTGACCCTGACTGCTATGCCAGAGGTTGTGGGTTCGATTCCGACCCAGGACAAATGTTTGTGTGATGAGCATGATCATTTGTTCTGTGTCTGGGTGTAGTTTATCTATAATATGTATGTATTTAGAAATATATAAGTATGTTTATCAGTTGTCTAGTACCCATAACACAAGCTCTGCTTAGCTTGGGACTAGATGGCGTTGTGTGATAGTTGTGTGGAATATATTAAACCTGTAAACTCGAAAATAAAAATCAGCTGTTTCATACAAAATGCAAAAACTATATTGAATCAGCCTATGAAAATATATGAAACAGCAGATTTTTTTTTTGAGCTTTTGGGGTTTTCTCAAAGTAAAAGTTGTTTATAATCCTGTGTACTTTCAGTGCCTAAGAGGTAGTTGGCGTTTTACGAATAACCCTGTTTATGTTACCGGAAAGTTGCAGACTCCGTAAGATTGTAATAAATCTTTATTAGATCATTTTTCTCGTTATAATATAAATTCATCCTCATAACTGTTGATGAGAAAGTGTCAAGAACACTGTCAGCACTGGCGATGGATTGGCAATGGCAATCATTTTTTTTTTTTTCGAATGAATTTTTTATAATAAGTTGAATGCCAAAATTTAAAATGTTTTTTTTTTTTTTTGTGGATGGGAAATCATCAAATTACTCTTAATATGCCAGAGTGTGATTTATATAGCCTACCTAACTCTTTGCTTTTTTAAAATATGTATAGGGTTCCCAACATCCTTTTGAGAAAACGACCTGCCCTTGGCCTGCTCTTCTCCTGATAAGAGTCCTAGAGGCACGAGACGAGTATGGCGATACGAGTCAGCAGATTGGGATGAGATGCGACACTTTTTTGCGTCATATCCTTGGCGGCAAGTGTGCTTCTCCTCGGGTGACCCTTCGGCCTGCGCTGACGTGAATGCAGACGTGATTCGGCAGGGGATGGAGTATTTTATTCCATTCTCCGACATCCCGCTCGGTCACAAATCCCGGCCTTGGTATAATGCAGAATGCGCCCACGCTGAGGCACGTAAAGAATCTGCTTACCAAGCCTGGATCAAGGCCCGCGACCGAAAGGCTAAAGCGCGTAGGGTTCGCGCTAGGAAAAAAGCCTTTAATTCTGCCGCGAAGTTCTGCAAGCGGGTTTTTCGTAGGGCACGTTTTGACCATGTCGGTCGTATCGGGGCCAAACTAGCATCGCACCCTCCGGGTAGTAAGCATTTTTGGTCCCAGTCGAAAGCGATAGAAACGAATTTCTGTCGAGCTCACTCTGCAAGAGAGAAAGCAAAGGAGATGTTCCAAAATGTATGGACCCTGGGCCATGTCCTTGTACACTATACTTAAAAATAGAGAAATATATTTAAAACAGTTCTCAACTGTCCAATTTCCTTAAAATGGCTTTGTTTGCTGGTAAAACAAAATAAATTACACTTGAAATTGCACCACGCAACAAAAACCCGTCATGGCGGTAAGCTGTCATTTTGATTGATTAATGACGTACTTTGACATTTATTTCTGACATATTTATTTACCGGCAACGAGACGAAAGTGACTGAAGTGACATTGTTATGACAGCTGACAGTTATTTTTCTATTATCTGTAACTAAATCGGTGCAAAACCATGTTGAAAATCGATAAAAGTTATTTATAAACATCAATTAATTACCACAACAGTAAACATTTAAATGAATTAAATGTATTTTTCCCTAATTCTACGGATTTTTCTCTTTTTTATGAGGTAATAATGTACATAGACATGGCCCATTTTGAAACATCTCCTTTATTTGCAACTCTCTTTGCAGGCAATTCGCGTCTGGACGCTGGCGCCAAGCAACCACCAACTTTACCTCGTTGTGACTCTTCGATGCCGGAGATCAAAGTTCATAATAAAGAGGTCTGTAGAGTATTATGCAGTTTAGATGTGAATAAGGCCAGTGGACCTGACGGCATTCCGGCACGAGTGTTGAGGCAATGTGCACCTGAATTGTCTCCTGTGTTGACACGCCTGTACCGCCTCTCTCATGTAAAAAGAACGGTGCCAAGATCATGGAAGCTTGCGAATGTGCAACCGGTGCCCAAAAACCGACCGTGCTGACCCTGCGCATTACCGTCCGATCGCCATTACCTCCATCCTATGCAAGATTATGGAAAGAATTCTGATCAGTAAGCTGCTGACCTACCTTGAAGACAACAATCTCCTCAGTGACAGTCAATATGGCTTTCGCCGGGGACGGTCCACTGGCGATCTTCTTGTGTATGTCACGCACTGCTGGGGCGAAGCCATTGAGAGACACGGCAAAGCACTTGCCGTGTTGCTTGATATCTCGAAGGCTTTTGACAGGGTCTGGCACGCAGGTCTACTCAGCAAGCTTCCTGCTTATGGTATCCCAGCTGGTTTTTGTTGCTGAATATCAGACTTCCTGAGTGAACGGTCGATCCGAGTGGTCGTTGACGGCTGCTCCTCTGACTTCATGGCTATTGATGCCGGAGTTCCTCAAGGGTCTGTTCTCTCTGCATCTCTTTTCCTGCTGCACATCAATGACCTACTTCAGCCTGGTCTTGTTGGGTACGCAGATGACAGTACGGTTTCAGAGAGATACTTGTCCAACGCAACAACCAGTGGGGTTGAAGTTTGTTCCTTGAGAGAGGCCATGGTAGAGCGGACAAATTTAACCTTAAGCGTTGTCTCCCAGTGGGGTGATGACAATTTGGTCACTTTAACGCCACCAAAACACAGGCGTGTCTTTTTACCACAAAAAGGAGTCGTTTTGACCAAGCTCCTACTTTTGGGGGTGCATCTGTTCCTGTGACTGATCGGCAAAAGCTCCTAGGCATGGAGTTGACATCCAGTCTCAACTTCGGCGCCACCATCGAGTATAAAGCCCAAACTGCGGCCAAAAAGCTGGGCATCCTAAACAGGGTGAAGCGATACTTTAGGCCTGGACAGCTTTTAACACTATACAAAGCACAAGTCCGATCCTGCATGGAGTATTGTATTGCCACCTTTGGGATGGCTCAGCTAAGTATCAGCTTGCCGCGCTTGACTCGGTAGAACGCAGAGCTAAGAGGCTCATCGGCGACGTAAAACTGGTGGATGCCAAGCTACATAGCTTGGCTCATCGCCGTAAGGTTGCCTTCTTGTCGGTCTTCTACAGATTGTACTTCGGTGAGTGTGCCCAAGAACTCCACGACCTCATCCCACCGGCCCCCTTCTACCATCCAGACGCACTGCATCTTACCATCCCTACCTTGTGGCTATTCCACCAATTCGCACTAAGCGTTTTCAAAGGTCTTTTATAATGCGCACAGCAAAGGAGTGGAACTCTCTGCCTGCGTCTGTGTTTCCGAAAGCTTACAACCCTAATCTCTTCAAAGTTAGAGTGAAAAGGCTCCTTCTGGGTAGGCTCGCTCCATCGTAGACTTTGTCTCTGTCATCTCTGACATAGACTAGTCAAGAGCAAAACCATTACAAATAATAAAAAAAAAAAAAACGAAACCCTTGTAGGATCATTTGAGATTATGTAACTCCGAAATTTTAGGTCTGGCCTACATTTTTTTAATGTTAATACTTTTTTTGTGTTTTTTTAGCAACTATACGGATTTCAAATCGGTAAGTGTCGAAATTATATTAAGCTTCTTTAATCCTGGAAAATTTTACCGAATATTAAATTTTGCCGGAAATTGAGATTGCCGAAAATCTGATAAAATATATTTATCTTGAAATAACCACTTTACGTTTGTCTCCCTTCAAACGCCCATGATGTTTATGCCCTTTCAAATAAAATGACTAGATCAGATCTTAATATTTTTTTAATAATTTTAAAATAAATAGTTTTACAGTTATTTAAAGTCCTCGGCTGTAACCACACAGTGTTCTGCATAAATGTTTGTTCGGGCGCCGTAAATGAAAAGGCGGCTGCAAGACAGAGGCCCACAGTTTGCGCTACATTTTCTTGCAGATGGCTTAAAGCAGTTATAGTCTGTCCAAACCTAGCTTCAACATAGCGATCTGTAGTGCAGCCGCATTTGTTTCTATAATTTAATGACAAAAAAAGAAAAGTCGGATTCAACACCGACATAAATAGTCTGTGCTGCATTAATGTGAATGGCTTAACGCAGTTATGGTATGTCTAAAACCCAGCTGCAACGTAGCGGTGCTCCGCTTCGCGGGGCTCCTGCTTCTGGGTGGTTTAAAATAAAATAACCACGAAGCCCATACTTTACAAATCGTTAGATTTGTAAAGTATGGGCTTCGTGGTTATTTCGAGTCAGGGGGCCCCAAGTTCAAATACTGGACGATTAACTTCGTATCTTATTTAATAGAAGATCTACTTATCACGAAAACCAGACATGATAAACCTGATTTATGGGGAAAGAGAAGACATCCCTCCCCTTCCCCGTATATCACTCAACGTGACGGCGATCCTTGCCACTAGTTCAAGGAAAAACTAAGATTAGATTAGTCATTCCGAACGCGATCATAGTACAGACACCAGCATACAGTAGCGAGTACGTTATAAGCTGTTCCGTATTGCAGCTGATTTTAACCGATCAAGTGCAGACAGTTTCCAAATGTCTGTAGTATGGTGGTGTTTGTAATAGTTTAGATATACGGATTTTCCTGGACTACAGAACAGCTAGTATTAGCCACCTTTTTATTTACGCGACCGGGCTGGATCTTGTTGCGCATTTCGTCACCCTGCTAGGTATGGCCCCACATGAGTAGAAGCCGCAATGAGTGAGGGGTCTCACTCACTACGAGATCCTCTTGAAAAACGCGCGCGTAAGACAGTGCACCACCGTCTCAGACCTGTGTCTGTTCGACAGACTCTCCAAAGCTATCACCTGTAGGCCCACCCTTCACAACTGGAGCTCATTGCGCACCCGTCGGCGACCGGTGCGTGTACTACGGACAGAGTGAGGTTGAACACTCCCGCCCCCGTTGCAACCATCACTTCCTCGCCGAAAGCATCGACAGCATCGCTCTAGCTTTTACTTCTGACCAAGGCCTGAAGCTCTAAACAAAGAAAAAAGTGACGTTCCAGCAACGAAAGCGAATAAGGTGAAATATAAGGGATTGATCACGTGACATTTGACAGCGTTTGTCAATCCCACAAACTTTGACGTTTTAACATTCGCTCGCCACGCAACCGCCTGCGTACAGAATGTTACTCGTAAAGAGCCTCTGGACTACCGCTGGAAGACAGAGGTTCTCCACAGCGCAGCTCTGCTCAGGCTGGGAATTCCTAATACGAACGTTGTTTCTATCTGCTTCTTCTGTTCCAGTAGTATAAATAATTATTTTATTATAACTTACTCCTTAAATTATTTTTTCAGTATAACTTGACCTGCCAACTAAATCCCACCGCTGATGAAGAATATCGATTGGTATTGCCGGAAAAGTAAGTAACATCTTGACATGTTAACCGTATAGTTCGGTACTAGTACCTAAGGGTACTAGACAAGCAAACCTCCGCCGGCTCGGTAGTAATACCTTTAGGTGCTAAGAGTTATGTTATACGTTGACATAACTCTTAGTAGACGTTTTGTTATTGATAAAGTAACTTAAATAATCTTATATTTGAGCGTTGATTAAAACAATTGGATAAAAAGGTAATATAATAGCGATAATAATTATTTCGTATTTTACTATTTTGCATAAATAAAATCAAAGTGTATAATGTGATAATGTGTTATGTGTGTGTGTGGTAATGTTTTTTTAAGAAATTAAATTAAAAATAATAATAATAAAAATACGTTAAAGGCATGAAATACAATATGCAATAATAATAATAATGATTAATGTTTTCTCAAGAAATTTAAACAGGTTTTAGTACATTAGGTATAAAACTAACTCAACTAATTCATCGGACTCACGGCTAATTTCGCTAATCAAAATTTAAATTCAGAATGCGCGCGTGATTCAAAATTACTTTGTTACATTGAAAATAGATGTGTAGATTATTTTCGGCATAAATGTATACCGGGAATTCTATATGAAACCCATACAGAGTGTCCGGTATTCATTTATGTAGGTATGTCAAGTGGATGTAGGACTTTGGCATCAATTAAAAAAAAACAACTTTAAATTTCGTAAGAGTTGGTTCGCTAAGTATTGCATCAGGTTGTATTTTATTAATAATGTTATAGATACGTTCAGAGGTTTTTTTCTCATGAAAATGACGACCATGTCGAAAATCTAGCAAACTTTTGATATTGCCATTTCGCGTCACGTTTTTTTTTTTTTTAAATATTGTACCGAAATAAAAGATGTTATCGCATAAAACACGTATATAATTTTGCTTTTTTGAAAAAATAAATCCAAATGGTTAGTATAAAAAAATATAAAAACAGACAAATAAAAAAATACCTACACTAAAACATATTTCGTATAGGTGAATAAAATATTAATTATGAAGCAAAAAAATAATGCAAAAGGAATCGGTCACGGTTTTAAATTTGTTAACAAAAACTTCCTTTAAGTAAGCGAACTTCTACACTTTCAGATAGTGATTGCAATCAATATTGAGATCTCGTCTCAAGTTACAAATATGAGTTGACTTTGCAACTCCTAAACAATATGCAAATAGGAAATAACAAAGAAAACAAATTAATAATTAGAAAGTCTTGAGCATCAACGACGAGTTGCTTGTCGGTTTTCTACCGGTTGCATTTTGGGGAATGTGCGACGGAATTGCATAATTTAATTCCGCCAAGCCCGTTCCATCATCGGACCACAAGACGAACGGTGATGCGCCACCGGTACATGGTGGACATCCCACCCACACGCAAAAAACACACGCACAGGAACACATTCATAATGCGTACAGCTAAGGCTTAAAATACACTAAGCACTTATTATAATAATTATTTATGGTTTCTTATTACATTTAAATATTTTTTTGGGAAACATGTTTTGAGAATTTAAAAAAAACAACTCGAGAAACTCATTGGACCCAAAATACAATTCGCGCGGTATTTTCTTTTATTAGAAATTTAAATTTAGAATGTGTTTGTGTTACAGAAAAAAAACTGAGACTAAAATTATTGCAAGTTTTATGTTTGACTAGTTCTGCCCGCGGCATCGCCCGCGTTATTAGTATTTTCATGGGTTTTGATTTTTGTGGATTATAACATCATTAAAATAGTGTTTTTGTTTTAGCTGTCGTATACACTTTCATACATATTGCAGCATTGTGTATACTGCATAATAGTTTTATCTGTTTTAAACTCTTTGTATTTGATTCAACCTCTCTCTCTCTGTGGGCAGTATTTTTTCTTCTGAACATAAGGAATTCAAATTCCGATTCCTTTAAAATGTCAAAGGAATATTGGTCAAAAAATTTTTTCAGTATCTGGTGAACGTTTGGATTGAATTTAAATGACAATTTTATCTTGAATCAAGTAAATTGAATACTTATAGTAAATTGATCATAATGTACCAAGTTTCGATGTACTAAGTTTTTTATAAAATTACTTCAAGGTATGTATCTCTCGCTTTTGTTCTTTCTTTTTTAGCAAGTGAGAGTTTGTTAACTCATATATTTTCAAAACATCTAAGTTAACTACCAAAAAAGTTTATGAGAGTTGAATTACTTCAACTCTCAAAAACTTTTTTGAGAGTTGAATTAATTAATAGACAGATATTTAAGACACATTTTTAAGCAGACTGAAGCGATTTAAACGACATTAACTTGTAATTTAAGATATTTCTCGCAAATTTATCGTATACATTCAGTCAAAAAAGTACCGGGAATGTATGATTTGTTTATGGTTCCAAATTCAAATTTTTGTTTTTTTGTAGTTGTTAGATTGGCACAACTGTTTTCCATTTTGGCGCGGAGTTTGAGTTGCATCTGTTATTTATATTAAATACAGTGCTGGTTTTAGTAATATCATATATAGTGTGTATTGCGAATTTCATAATGGACAAAAATATCGAACAAAGAGTTTGTCTTAAATTTTGTATCGCCAATGGAATTTCGTGTTCGGAGTCACTGAAAATGTTACAGAAGGCTTACGGTGAATCGACTTTATCAAAAACTCGTGCTTATGAGTGGTTCAAAGCGTTCAAAAGCGGTCGAGATGTGATGGAAGAATTGCCTCGCTCTGGTAGGCCGTCAACGTCTGCAACTGAAGTTAACATCGCAAAAGTGAAGGAAATAGTGACTGAAAATCCCCATTCAACTCTGAGAGAGATAGCCGCCGAACTTTCTGTATTTCACGAGTCGATCCGTACCATTTTAACTAATCATTTGGGTATGAAACATGTTGCTGCTCGGCTAGTCCCAAAAGATCTGAATTTTCTCCAAAAACTCAATCGCATGAAAGTCGCTGAGGACATGCTAGAACGAGTCAGTTCGGACCATTCATTCGGTGTCATTCATGAAACGTATTGTTACTGGTGACGAGACGTGGGTTTACGAGTTTGACATGCAAACTAGTCAACAAGCCTCGGAGTGGCGCCTTCCAACTGAACCGAAACCGAAAAAACCACGCCAAAGTCGATCAAAAGTCAAAGTCATGTTGACTGTTTTCTTTGACTATCGCGGTGTTTTGCACTCTGAATTCTTACCGGAAGGTCTAACGGTAAATAAAGAATATTATTTGAGCGTTATGCGGCGTTTAAGAGAGCAAATTCGACGAAAAAGGCCAGATTTGTGGAAAGAAAATTCTTGGATTTTGCACCACGACAATGCGCCTTCGCACAAGGCTATCATTGTGAACGAATTTTTAACCAAACACTCAACAAATACCATCCAGCAACCACCATATTCACCAGATATGGCTCCTGCTGACTTTTTTCTTTTTCCTAAACTCAAATTACCACTTCGTGGCACCCGTTTTTAATCGATAGAAGACATAAAGGAGATTTCGCGGCGAGAACTGAACTCAATTCCGGAAGCAGCGTTTAAAAAATGTTTTGATGAATGGATTATTCGTTGGCGCAAGTGTATCGTTTCTAAAGGAGCATACTTTGAAGGTGATAAAATAAATTTGGATGAATAACAGACATTTTGTGTATTATTGATCTTTTCCCGGTACTTTCTTGACAGAGTAGTATAGCTTCAGAAATAATTTTTTCATAGTAAATTCGATTGTCGACTCAGATGGTGTGTCAAATGTCAAAATCTTGTTGTGCAAAGTGGTTAAAATAGGTACCATACGAGATAACTAAATGTTGAGAATTCTTGTACGTGTAGGTATTGTACCCGATGCCAATTAATAATTAGCATGCCTACGCCGCTTTCTGTTTGTACGCCATAGCTCATAAGCCACAAACAAGATAAACCTTAAAAAAATTGTCTAAACTCCGCAGCCGGTAGGTACTCGTATCTTATGACGATGAAAACAAAATTTAAATTAGGCATGTAAATCTGTTATTTATTTTCTAATTCTAGGCGTTACAAAAATTTACAAAGCCTTAATATAATCATAAATCGACAGTGACAGTCGCCGTATAAATGTTTTGTTCAAACGAGTGTTATTGAAATTATTTTAGTAAAAAACACGCCGTGGTTCACTTTTAGCGGGCTACATTTAACCTTTTTTTTTGTAGGAACACAGGTGTGCCATTGGGGTCAACTGAAATTGTCGTATAATGGCATCCCACATGCCATATCAAATCACGCGATTTAAACTTCATTTTTAAAAAACGCTGTGCTTAATATCCTATGGCTTCCGATCGATTAAAAAACATGGCGGCCACCGATTTTTTACAATAAAACGATTCAATTGTTGTTGCATCGTGACGTGATCACAGGTGACATACTTCCCTGCCTTAAAAACACGGTATTTTTAGTAACTTCTTAATTACTCATCATCTGCCTAGCCTTATCCCAACTATATTGGGGTCGGCTTCCAGTTAAACCGGATTCAACTGAATACCAGTGTTTTACGTAGAGCGGCTGCCTACCAGACCTCCGCAACCCATTAACTGGGTAACATGGTATTTCTTGGCGAGACTGGAGTCAGATTTACTGGCTTCTGACAATCCGTAACGACTGCCAAAGATCTACAAATGACAGCCGGGACCAACGGCTTAACGTGCTTTCCGAGGCATGGAGGAAACTCGGTATGTTAAGATGGTCACCCATCCACAGACCAACCTTGGCATGCGTTGCTTAACCTTGAAGATCGACCCGTGCGGCTGTTATTATCTAGCCACGAGCTCCTCAACGAACGGACGAACTTACGAAATTCTTAATTACTAAGTTTTAAATAAGATTCAGCAGCATTTTTAATAAGATTCTGTAATTTATGAAAATTTCAACTGTTTACCATTATAGTTCTTGAGATACAGCCCGTTGACAGGCAGACAGACGGACGGACGGACAGCGGAGGCTTTGGCGGAGGTAATAGGGTTAAGTTGGTTACCCTTTGCGTACGGAACCCTAAAAAGTACCTATCTAATATTAAATTGGCATAATTTCAAAATTTAATCACCGACCTACTGCACTTAAACGGAAATGTGTAAATAAAAGAGCCATTAAAAATACATGAAAATGTTCCATTTGCAATTTTGTACTAAATACGAAGCGATTGTAAAACAATTTAATTTTGTTACAGGTTAACATTACATAAAGAAGAATGTCGAGTTATGTCGTTGGAGTAAGTTATGTCAAAATATATATGTCAGAAGCTGCAGTAAGACAATATTTAATGGATAATTATTTTTTACAGCAATTTAAAAACATATTACAAAAAGAAAATGAAAACAGCAGATGCCAATAATAAACCGGTTGATGATCTATTTTCAATAATATCAAGCAAAAAACTAACTGTATCTAGTACAACCTCCACAGTTGTCACAGAAGTAACCAACACAATCAATGAAGAAACCGATAATTCACCGACAACCACTGAAAAAAGTACTTTTAGTACAACCTCCACAGTTGTCACAGAAGTCACAAACACAACCAATAAAGAAACCGATAATTCTCCTACAACCACTGAAAAAAGTACTGTATCTAGTTCAACACCCACAGTTGTCACAGAAGTCACCAACACAACCAATAAAGAAACCGATAATTCACCGTCAACCACTGAAAAAAAAACTGTATCTAGTTCAACACCCACAGTTGTCACAGAAGTCACCAACACAACCAATGAAGAAACCGATAATTCACCGACAACCACTGAAAAAAGTACTGTATCTAGTACAACCTCCACAGTTGTCACAGAAGTCACCAACACAACCAATGACGAAACCGATAATTCACCGACAACCACTGAAAAAAGTACTGTTAGTACAACCTCCACAGTTGTCACAGAAGTCACCAACACAACCAATGAAGAAACCGATAATTCACCGACAACCACTGAAAAAAGTACTGTAAGTACAACCTCCACAGTTGTCACAGAAGTCACCAACACAACCAATGAAGAAACCGATAATTCACCGACAACCACTGAAAAAAGTACTGTGTCTAGTTCAACATCCACAGATGTCACAGAAGTCACCAACACAACCAATGATGAAACCGATAATTCACCGACAACCACTGAAAAAAGTACTGTGTCTAGTTCAACACCCACGGTTGTCACAGAATTCACCAACACAACCAATGAAGAAACCGATAATTCACCGACAACCACTGAAAAAAGTACTGTGTCTAGTTCAACACCCACAGTTGTCACAGAAGTCACCAACACAACCAATGAAGAAACCGATAATTCACCGACAACCACTGAAAAAAGTACTGTAAGTACAACCTCCACAGTTGTCACAGAAGTCACCAACACAACCAATAAAGAAATTGATAATTCACCGACAACCACTGAAAAAAGTACTGTGTCTAGTTCAACACCCACGGTTGTCACAGAATTCACCAACACAACAAATGAAGAAACCGATAATTCACCGACAACCACTGAAAAAAGTACTGTGTCTAGTTCAACACCCACGGTTGTCACAGAATTCACCAACACAACCAATGAAGAAACCGATAATTCACCGACAACTACTGAAAAAAGTACTGTATCTAGTACAACAACCACAGTTGTCACAGAAGTCACCAACACAACCAATAAAGAAACCGATAATTCACCGACAATCACTGAAAAAAGTACTATAAGTACAACCTCCACAGTTGTCACAGAAGTCACCAACACAACCAATGAAGAACCCGATTATTCACCGACAACCACTGAAAAAAGTACTGTGTCTAGTTCAACACTCACAGTTGTCACAGAAGTCACCAACACAATCAATGAAGATACCGATAATTCACCGACAACCACTGAAAAAAGTACTGTGTCTAGTTCAACACCCACAGTTGTCACAGAAGTCACCAACACAACCAATGAAGAAACCGATAATTCTACGACAACCACTGAAAAAAGTACTATATCTAGTTCAACACCCACAGTTGTCACAGGAGTCACCAATACAACCAATGAAGAAACCGATAATTCACCGACAACCACTGAAAAAAGTACTGTATCTAGTTCAACACCCACAGTTGTCACAGAAGTCACCAACACAACCAATACAGAAACCGATAATTCACCGACAACCACTGAAAAAAGTACTGTATCCAGTACAACCTCCACAGTTGTCACAGAAGTCACCAACACAACCAATGAAGAAACCGATAATTCACCGACAACCACTGAAAAAAGTACTGTATCTAGTACAACCTCCACAGTTGTCACAGAAGTCACCAACACAACCAATAAAGAAACCGATAATTCACCGACAACCACTGAAAAAAGTACTGTATCTAGTTCAACCTCCACAGTTGTCACAGAAGTCACCAATACAACCAATGAAGAAACCGATAATTCACCGACAACCACTGAAAAAAGTACTGTATCTAGTTCAACACCCACAGTTGTCACAGAAGTCACCAACACAACCAATACAGAAACCGATAATTCACCGACAACCACTGAAAAAAGTACTGTATCCAGTACAACCTCCACAGTTGTCACAGAAGTCACCAACACAACCAATGAAGAAACCGATAATTCACCGACAACCACTGAAAAAAGTACTGTATCTAGTACAACCTCCACAGTTGTCACAGAAGTCACCAACACAACCAATAAAGAAACCGATAATTCACCGACAACCACTGAAAAAAGTACTGTATCTAGTTCAACATCCACAGTTGTCACAGAAGTCACCAACACAACCAATGAAGAAACCGATAATTCACCGTCAACCACTGAAAAAAGTACTGTATCTAGTTCAACACCCACAGTTGTCACAGAAGTCACCAACACAACCAATGAAGAAACCGATAATTCACCGACAACCACTGAAAAAAGTACTGTAAGTTCAACCTCCACAGTTGTCACAGAAGTCACCAAAACAACCAATGAAGAATCCGATAAATCACCGACAACCACTGAAAAAAGTACTATATCTAGTTCAATACCCACAGATTTCACAGAAGTCACCAACACAACCAATAAAGTAACTGATAATTCACCGACAACCACTGAAAAAAGTACTGTGTCTAGTTCAACACCCACAGTTGTCACAGAAGTCACCAACACAACCAATGACGAAACCGATAATTCACCGACAACCACTGAAAAAAGTACTGTTAGTACAACCTCCACAGTTGTCACAGAAGTCACCAACACAACCAATGAAGAAACCGATAATTCACCGACAACCACTGAAAAAAGTACTGTAAGTAAAACCTCCACAGTTGTCACAGAAGTCACCAACACAACCAATAAAGAAATTGATAATTCACCGACAACCACTGAAAAAAGTACTGTGTCTAGTTCAACACCCACGGTTGTCACAGAATTCACCAACACAACCAATGAAGAAACCGATAATTCACCGACAACCACTGAAAAAAGTACTGTATATAGTACAACCTCCACAGTTGTCACAGAAGTCACCAACACAACCAATGAAGATACCGATAATTCACCGACAACCACTGAAAAAAGTACTGTTAGTACAACCTCCACAGTTGTCACAGAAGTCACAAACACAACCATTGAAGAAACCGATAATTCACCTACAACCACTGAAAAAAGTACTGTGTCTAGTTCAACATCCACAGTTGTCACAGAAGTCACCAACACAACCAATGAAGAAACCGATAATTCACCGTCAACCACTGAAAAAAGTACTGTATCTAGTTCAACACCCACAGTTGTCACAGAAGTCACCAACACAACCAATGAAGAAACCGATAATTCACCGACAACCACTGAAAAAAGTACTGTGTCTAGTTCAACATCCACAGTTGTCACAGAAGTCACCAACACAACCAATGAAGAAACCGATAATTCACCGTCAACCACTGAAAAAAGTACTGTATCCAGTACAACCTCCACAGTTGTCACAGAAGTCACAAACACAACCATTGAAGAAACCGATAATTCACCTTCAACCACTGAAAAAAGTACTGTGTCTAGTTCAACATCCACAGTTGTCACAGAAGTCACCAACACAACCAATAAAGAAACTGATAATTCACCGACAACCACTGAAAAAAGTACTGTTAGTACAACCTCCACAGTTGTCACAGAAGTCGCCAACACATCCAATGAAGAAACCGATAATTCACCAACAACCACTGAAAAAAGTACTGTATCTAGTTCAACACCCACAATTGTCACAGAAGTCACCAACACAACCAATAAAGAAACCGATAATTCACCGTCAACCACTGAAAAAAGTACTGTATCCAGTACAACCTCCACAGTTGTCACAGAAGTCACAAACACAACCATTGAAGAAACCGATAATTCACCTTCAACCACTGAAAAAAGTACTGTGTCTAGTTCAACATCCACAGTTGTCACAGAAGTCACCAACACAACCAATAAAGAAACTGATAATTCACCGACAACCACTGAAAAAAGTACTGTTAGTTCAACCTCCACAGTTGTCACAGAAGTCGCCAACACATCCAATGAAGAAACCGATAATTCACCAACAACCACTGAAAAAAGTACTGTATCTAGTTCAACACCCACAATTGTCACAGAAGTCACCAACACAACCAATAAAGAAACCGATAAT
Organism: Lacanobia oleracea; assembly: GCA_950371165.1. Classification (NCBI taxonomy): domain Eukaryota; kingdom Metazoa; phylum Arthropoda; class Insecta; order Lepidoptera; family Noctuidae; genus Lacanobia; species Lacanobia oleracea. The sequence continues at coordinate 2,797,359 of OX493387.1, forward strand.
TCACCGACAACCATTGAAAAAAGTACTGTATCCAGTACAACCTCCACAGTTGTCACAGAAGTCACCAACACAACCAATGAAGAAACCGATAATTCACCGACAACCACTGAAAAAAGTTCTGTATATAGTACAACCTCCACAGTTGTCACAGAAGTCACCAACACAACCAATGAAGATACCGATAATTCACCGACAACCACTGAAAAAAGTACTGTTAGTACAACCTCCACAGTTGTCACAGAAGTCACAAACACAACCATTGAAGAAACCGATAATTCACCTACAACCACTGAAAAAAGTACTGTGTCTAGTTCAACATCCACAGTTGTCACAGAAGTCACCAACACAACCAATGAAGAAACCGATAGTTCACCGTCAACCACTGAAAAAAGTACTGTATCTAGTTCAACACCCACAGTTGTCACAGAAGTCACCAACACAACCAATGAAGAAACCGATAATTCACCGACAACCACTGAAAAAAGTTCTATATCTAGTTCAACACCCACAGTTTTCACAGAAGTCACCAACACAACCAATAAAGTAACCGATAATTCACCGACAACCACTGAAAAAAGTACTTTGTCTAGTTCAACACCCACAGTTGTCACAGAAATCACCAACACAACCAATGAAGAAACCGATAATTCACCGACAACCACCGAAAAAAGTACTGTTAGTACAACCTCCACAGTTGTCACAGAAGTCACAAACACAACCAATGATGAAACCGATAATTCACCGTCAACCACTGAAAAAAGTACTGTATCTAGTTCAACACCCACAGTTGTCACAGAAGTCACCAACACAACCAATGAAGAAACCGATATTTCACCGACAACCACTGAAAAAAGTACTGTATCTAGTACAACCTCCACAGTTGTCACAGAAGTCACCAACACAACCAATGAAGAATCCGATAAATCACCGACAACCACTGAAAAAAGTACTGTATCTAGTTCAACACCCACAGTTGTCACAGAAGTCACCAACACAACCAATGAAGAAACCGATAATTCACCGACAACCACTGAAAAAAGTACTGTATCTAGTACAACCTCCACAGTTGTCACAGAAGTCACAAACACAACTAATAAAGAAACCGATAATTCTCCGACAACCACTGAAAAAAGTACTGTGTCTAGTTCAACACCCACAGTTGTCACAGAAGTCACCAACACAACCAATGATGAAACCGATAATTCACCGTCAACCACTGAAAAAAGTACTGTATCTAGTTCAACACCCACAGTTGTCACAGAAGTCACCAACACAACCAATGAAGAAACCGATAATTCACCGACAACCACTGAAAAAAGTACTGTATCTAGTACAACCTCCACAGTTGTCACAGAAGTCACCAACACAACCAATGAAGAATCCGATAAATCACCGACAACCACTGAAAAAAGTACTATATCTAGTTCAACACCCACAGTTTTCACAGAAGTCACCAACACAACCAATAAAGTAACCGATAATTCACCGACAACCACTGAAAAAAGTACTGTGTCTAGTTCAACACCCACAGTTGTCACAGAAGTCACCAACACAACCAATGATGAAACCGATAATTCACCGTCAACCACTGAAAAAAATACTGTATCTAGTTCAACACCCACAGTTGTCACAGAAGTCACCAACACAACCAATGAAGAAACCGATAATTCACCGACAACCACTGAAAAAAGTACTGTATCTAGTACAACCTCCACAGTTGTCACAGAAGTCACCAACACAACCAATGAAGAATCCGATAAATCACCGACAACCACTGAAAAAAGTACTATATCTAGTTCAACACCCACAGTTTTCACAGAAGTTACCAACACAACCAATAAAGTAACCGATAATTCACCGACAACCACTGAAAAAAGTACTGTGTCTAGTTCAACACCCACAGTTGTCACAGAAATCACCAACACAACCAATGAAGAAACCGATAATTCACCGACAACCACCGAAAAAAGTACTGTTAGTACAACCTCCACAGTTGTCACAGAAGTCACAAACACAACCAATAAAGAAACCGATAATTCACCGACAACCACTGAAAAAAGTACTGTATCTAGTACAACCTCCACAGTTGTCACAGAAGTCACCAACACAACCAATGACGAAACCGATAATTCACCGACAACCACTGAAAAAAGTACTGTATCTAGTACAACCTCCACAGTTGTCACAGAAGTCACCAACACAACCAATGAAGAAACCGATAATTCACCGACAACCACTAAAAAAAGTACTGTAAGTACAACCTCCACAGTTGTCACAGAAGTCACCAACACAACCAATGAAAAATACGATAATTCACCGACAACTACTGAAAAAAGTACTGTGTCTAGTTCAACACCCACAATTGTCACAGAAGTCACCAACACAACCAATGAAGAAACCGATAATTCACCGACAACCACTGAAAAAAGTACTGTATCTAGTACAACCTCCACAGTTGTCACAGAGGTCACCAACACAACCAATGAAGAAACCGATAATTCATCGACAACCACTGAAAAAAGTACTATATCTAGTTCAACACCCCTAGTTGTCACAGAAGTCACCAACACAACCAATAAAGAAGCCGATAATTCACCGACAACCACTGAAAAAAGTACTGTATCTAGTACAACCTCCACAGTTGTCACAGAAGTCACCAACACAACCAATGAAGAAACCGATAATTCACCGACAACCACTGAAAAAAGTACTATATCTAGTTCAACACCCACAGTTGTCACAGAAGTCACCAACACAACCAATGACGAAACCGATAATTCACCGACAACCACTGAAAAAAGTACTTTATCCAGTACAACCTCCACAGTTGTCACAGAAGTCACCAACACAACCAATGAAGAAACCGATAATTCACCGACAACCACTGAAAAAAGTACTGTATCTAGTACAACCTCCACAGTTGTCACAGAAGTCACCAACACAACCAATGAAGAAACCGATATTTCGCCGAAACCTGCTAAAACCGGTACTGAATCAAGTACCTCCGACGAAACTGGCCCGAAAGACACCCAATTTACCAATGGAGTAAACGAAAACTTGTCGAAACCTACTGAAAACGATATCGTAAGTAACAGATTGATTAGATGTGACTTTACTAATCAGCCACATTCACATTCACATTGTTGCCATCTCATTTCTTATTTATTATATTTTACCCTTATGTATTTATTATTTCTGTTTACTTATCACGTTTTAATAGCTTTTATGCCGCTCCGATCGACGTCATACTTAACGCCGGCTGTCGCTGAAAACCAGCGCTGTGGCTCTGTCTCGCACACGAGTCCCAGCATTATGCTGAGCGATGGCCGTTTTGCGCGAATATGACGCATATCTTCCCAATTTTATAATTTTGTTTTATTTAAGTTCTATTTTATGAATTTTGGTATGCGTCATGCTTGGCGCAAACAAACGCTTTTTCTTTTTTTTCTTCTTTCTATGTGATATAAATATTTTGCCTCCTGAAGGCATCACAGGCCATTTTAGCAAAATCAAAAAGCAAATCACGCTACCTGTCACTGTCAAATTTTCTTAATCAAAGATGAACCTAAACTTCTAGTTATACAGATGAAAATGAAATTTGACGGATTGTTGCGAGATTAATATTATGATTTTCCTAAAGTCGCATTTTAGTGTGGTAGTTTGAATATTATGCACTTAGCTAGCAGCGCTCTGATTTCCCATTTCGTCCTTAGGCTTCGTTTGGCCATGTCACTTTTTTTTGAGATGGGTTTGCTCTGCCACTTATCGGTTGGCCGGTTTGACTGCTGGCTACCTACTAAAAAAATCTGACCTACTCGTAGAGTCAAGAGTCAATATGGTTTTCGCCGGGGTCGGTTAACTGGCGATCTTCGTGAGTATGTCACGCACTGCTGGTTCGAAGCCATCGAGAGACACGGCGAAGCACTTGCCGTGTCGCTGGATATCTCAGTTTCAATTTATTTCATGAACATTTTACATTGTGTTTGAAAAACAGTCTATAAATAAATAATAAATAAACACTTTCATTAAAATGATAAAACTAATAGGTACATTCATTTTAAAATAAATTATAGAAAATAACAATGAAAAAATATAAAATTAAATAACATTGATACATTGAGCAATACATTAACAAGACTAAAAAATAAAAATAAATTAAAACTGTGGATTTGACATCGTCTAACGAATACATTTGTCCAATAGGAATGCTTTGAGTTTTGACTTCAATGAGCTTTTGTAAATTGTAGATTTTAAGTCCAATGGCAATCTGTTAAAAATCCGCACCGCTTTGTACTGAGGACTATGTTGCACAATGTTAAGTTGGGGTATTATTCTGGTTTGAAAATCTTTCCTGCGCGTACTGTCTCTCATTCAGTGTTTCATAGCTATGCAGGAATTTTTAAAATTCACCAACTGTACCAAATTGGAATTTTTAAATTTATAAAGTGTGGCCAACAGCTCTCTCTTTACGATATCTGGGTCATGGTTCGTATGGCTGTTTTTTGGAGCACAAACGCTCTCTGGAAGTTATATTTAAAACTGTTCCCCCAAAAGATAGATGGCGCTAGCTGTCGCGTTAACATCGTATTCGTGTTATTAATTCTAAAAAAATAAGTAAACTGATAATAAAAGTGTCTCTGTTATTTAAAACTATGAAAGAACATCTAAACACCTTGTGAAATTGTTATTCAGTGAATTGCTTCATGTACTTAATCAAAAAAAGGATTTAAAATTAACAGTGTAATAACAAGGCGAAATTATGTCGTAAACCTTGCAAGATCACTTTTAAAAGAAATATTATATTTCAATTATCATTTCCAACTCTTTCAATATGAACAAATTATTCAAAACTAGTTGTCCCGCGCAACTTTGTCTGCGTCACGATTTTCATTACTGCTCCGCTCTCGCCTTCCTCGATAAATGGGCTATCTAACACTGAAATAATTTTTCAAATCGGAGCAGTAGTTCCTGAGATTAGCGCGTTCAAGCAAACAAATAAACTCTTCAGCTTTATATTTTAGTATTAGTATAGATTGAAAAAAAAAACAAACAGACTCTGGAAATTGAAAATGTATTATTGAATTTTAATTTAAATTATCTGTACGTCAACCTACTCGTTTGAAGAGCAAGACAAATGTCTGCTCTTCAAAGACCTTCTGGGATGAGTTCGAGGACGTATTACGCGCTATTCCGAATTCCAAAGGTGTTTCAATATTCTCAGCACCTGCGCTGTGTCTGACCTAGCCATCGCGAACACATTCCTTCAGAAGAAGCCCCAGCATCTTATTACGTACCGTAGTGGTGCCTACTCAACCCAAATAGATTACCTGCTGGTGCGACGGTGCCACATTAGCAAGGTTACCAACTGCAAAGTCATCCCAGGCGAAAGCCTAACGGCTCAACACCGCCTCCTTGTCCTGGACTTTGAGGTTGTACCGAAGAAGAGAGTGATCGAGAAACGCAAACCCCGCACTAAGTGGTGGTTGCTTGATGGTCCTAGGCAGTCGGACTCTATCGCTCCGCATGAGTCCGCTCAAGAGATCTGGAGTAGGATCCATTCAGCAATCACTCAATACTCAATACTCAATATATTTATTGCGTTCCACAATGTGAGCCTAGGTGGTAGGTACTTATAATATATTACAATACATTGCTTTGGATCATTGTGGACCCTGACGGGAACAGCAAAATTGGATAGTGGAAGAGGGCTATTTTATTTATTACATTTATGAAATTTTCTATAATATTATATTATTTATCTATTTCATATTTTCACTTAGATACTCGTTAACAGTATAGTAACATTTTAAAATTAGAAAATGTTTCAATATATTGACAAATGTTGTATATTTTTTTTCATTTTTAATTGTTTCAGGTAATTTATTGTAAATTTTTATTGACATTACTAAAGCGCTTGTTGAGTGTATTTTGAGCTTAGAACCGGGTAGGTTTAACCTATTTTTGTGTCGTAGTGTAAATTTAGTTTGTATGTCTTCTCGTGTAGTGTATAATTGTTGGTTGTTTCTTACGAATTTGCACATTTCCAAGATATATATAGAGGGAAGGGTTAGAAGTTTATGTTCTTGGAAATGTGGTTTGCAGCTGTCTGTATCATCTATGTTAGCTAGTATTCTAATCAGTCGTTTTTGCAGTGTGAAGAGTGTAGGTGCGTGTGTACTGTTTCCCCATAGTATAACGCCATAGCTTAACCATGAGTATGCATAGGCATAATAGGTAACTAAAGCTGTTTGGAGGTTTGTTGTTTTTTTTATTTCTCGAAGGGCATAAGCAAATTTTGATAATTTGGATCTAATTCTTTTGATATGCGATTTCCAATTCAAATTTGTATCTATAGATAGACCGAGTAGGGTGAATTCTTGAACTGTTTCTATATTTGTGTCATTATAAATGAATTTTATATCTAAGGGGCTTTTTTGACGAGGGTGGAAAGACATGATTTTGGTTTTATTAAAATTAAGCTCAAGGTTGTGTTCTGTCATCCAAGTTGTTATTTTGTTTAGAATTTCTGTTAGTTTTTCAGTTATGTTATTATTGTTTTGGCATGAGGTTAGAACTGAGATATCGTCAGCAAATAGAACACATGACTCATTAATGATTTTTGGGAGGTCGTTTATATAGATGATAAATAGGAGACATCCAATTACACTCCCTTGGGGAATTGAGGCGTTCATTTGTTTACTGTCCGACCGAATATGTTGTATTTCCTTGGTGTGTTTATTGTAGTATTCAACTTCGACTTGGTGTTCTCTATTTTCCAAATATGATTTAAACCATTCGTGAGTTTTTCCGCGGATCCCTATTCCGTGCAACTGATGCGGGTAAGCGCGTCCTTGGCACTTCTCGTGGTGGCCGCACCATAGAAAAGGAGACGTGGTGGTGGGATGACGGGGTGCAGGAGGCGACTCGGAAGAACAACAGTGGCAAGGGTCCAACTCTCCGGATGACGGGGAGGCATATGGAGCGGCTAAGCGCGCTTGCAAAAAAGCTGTAGCCAGAGCCCGCAGCAAAAGTCTGGCGCCCTTATACGACAAGCTGGAAACTGCGGAGGGGCAGAAGCTTATTTTTAAGCTGGCGCATGCCCGGGAGAAAGCTACACGAAACATTAGCAAATGTCTCTGTGTAAGGGACGCCCAAGGTAAGCTGCTCTACGATGCCCCCTCTGTTAAGGAGAGATGGTGTACATACTTCGCAGAGCTGTCTAACAAACAGAATCCCCAAAACCTTCCTCCCAAACCGCCTCCTAACCTTGGACTTATTTCCCCTTTTTCCCCCGACGAAACCCGCATTGCTCTTCGCCACATGAAGAACCGGAAAGTGGTCGGGCCTGACAATGTGCCAATTGAAGTGTGGAAGGCGATGGGCCCACATGGTGTGGACCTTTTGACGGATCTTTTTGTTCGCATCCTGATCACCAAGGAGATGCCGAACCAGTGGCGATTTAGCCTGATTATCCCTGTTTACAAACGCAAAGGTATCGTACAAGATTGTAGTGGCTACCGCGGTATCAAGATCATGTGCCACACCATGAAGCTCTTCGAGCGCATCATTGACACACGGTTCCGTAGCGAGTGTACTGTCTCTGAGTATCAATATGGCTTCCGGGCGGGTAACAGCACCATGGACGCAGTGTCCGCCTTACGGAATCTGGCTGAGGCTTACAGAGAGAGAAGGAGAGCTTTGCATATGGCCTTTTTAGACCTGCAGAAGGCTTTCAACTGTATACTTCGGCAGTCCATCTGGTGGGCACTACGCTTCAAGGGCGTTCCCGAGGCCTATATTGGCATTATCAGAGACAAGTACCGCGATGCCATGTCCTCGGTCCAGACCGCTGTTGGCGAATCGAATGGCTTCCCAATATCTGTTAGCGTTCACCAAGGCTCGGCTCTTAGCCCGTTCTTATTTAACGTAGTGCTCGATGTAGTTACGACAAACATCTAAGATCAGCCTCCATGGCTAATGATGTATGCCAATGACATCGCCCCCGTTAATCAGAACGAAGCCCATCTTGAGCGCAAAGTCAACATTTGGAAGGACTCGCTTGAAAACGGTGGTCTGAGACTAAATGTGGCGAAGACTGAGTACATGTGGCAGCACGGATTCAAACACCATCCGAATAGGTTCGGACCTGATCAGAAAGTCCGATACGTGCAGGAACCTTGGATCAGTGCTGCACGAGTCTGGCAACGTGGACGACGATGTCCAAGCACGTATAGGCGCGGCTTAGGCGAAGTGGCGCGAGGTAACGGGCGTTGTATGCGACCGCAAAATGCCTCCGAAGCTCAAGCGGCAGATATATAAATGCATCATACGGCCTGTCCTACTGTACGGAGGCGAGTGTTGGCCAGCACTAAGCAGTCACAGCCAGGAGCTTCGCGTCACGGAGATGAAGATGCTGAGGTGGATGAGTGGCGTAAAGCGATCCGATAGCATACGCTACTCTTACATTCGAGGTAGTCTTGGTGTCCGTGACGTGGGGGAAAAACTGCAAGAGTGTCGTCTGCGATGGTATAGCCACATCATGCGCCGCCCTATGGAGTACGTTAGTCGGAGATGCATGAATATGGCTGTTCTTGGGGCTAGGTCCCGTGGTCGCCCTCGCAAGCGCTGGCTGGACGTCGTCAAGTCCGACATGAGAGCCAATGGCCTGACTGAGAAGGATGTTCAAGATCAAAGTGGAGGAAGCGAAGTAGGAAGGCGGACTCTGGCAATAGCCGGGATTAACGCCAGGTGGAAGAAGAAGAAGACATAATAAGTGTCTTGTTGACACTATAGTTTTGGAACTGGCTTTGTCTGACCATATAACTACTTAATCGTCCGATTAGCACCGCACGCACCAGAAATCATTGGCGGCCAACTAGACGGGACTATAGTAAAGAGAACAAAGACAAATTTAAATCCTACCTCAATAGCATATCGTTTGTTGAAGTATATGAAGCTAAGGACCCAAACATTGTTTATAATGCCTTCACGGAAATGTTTTCTTTCTACACAGTGCTTTCCTGAAACTCTCATCTCTGTGAAAAAAGGTCTAGTTGGGTTTCTTATGGTATTAAAATATGTAGCAAAAAGAAATGTCAATTATTATGGCAATATAGACAAAAACCTACCGAAATGAATAAAAATAAATTTAAGAGTTATTCGAAATTGATTAAAAAAATTATTTGATGAACTCAACGCGCACAAAATTTACATAAAACTAAAAAATCAAATAATAGATCTAAGACTACTTGGGAAATAATAAACCAATAAAAAAGAAGACTACTTCAAAGAAGGCAACCGAACATAGAACCTCCTCCTTTTTGAAGAAGTCAGTTAAAAATGATAAAAAGTATAAAATAAAGGCCATTGCAACGTATTTTTTGGTTAATATCAAATTTTAACAAAAATAATGAATGAAAGTAACGTGGAACGGAACGTATTTAAAAACAACAATCAGCGTTCAGTGACGTCACTGCTGTTATGATAACGAAAAGGCAACCTTATGTCTTTGAGTTAGGATAGTTCATGACAAGTGTCAGGCAGGAGTGAATCAACTTCCTATTTCGGGCGAAATGTCAAACTGTCAGTTTAATCACAATTTTGAAAAGAAATTAAAGCGCTTTATTTTTTTTTTATTTATGTTGCTTCCATTTTCAAGAAAAAAAAAGAAATTAAAAAAAGAAAGAAAATGGAAGCAAGGTAAAAATATTGCATGTTACCTATTGCTGGTTGTTGAAAGCTGACATTTGGCATGAAGGATCCATGGGGAGTGTAGGGGAGCTACTTAGAGAGGATTATCTGAAATTCCTACGGAAACGGGAAAAAAAAACGAAAAAAACGTACAGAATAAAGTAGCAAGCTCATTACGTGTAGGTTTGAAATCCAGGTTCCATCTCCACAATCACTGACAGTCTCAACAGGTCCTCTATAGGAACTGCTTAAGGAACTACTGAGAACATAGCCGTTAATCGAGGAAATTTTTGCGCTAAACTTCATCCAAAACTGTTTAGCTATTTTTACGATTAGCGTGCACGTTTGTGGGCGTTTGCCCAGAACTTTTAAAGATATGGTTTTTATGTTCGCGATATTTTATAGTCTGGTCACAGCATGCTCGCGTTCATGTTCACCAATGTTCTTTCTTTAACACCTTTATTGTGGGATGAAGATGAAAGTTTATTAATGTTGTTTTGATTAATTATTTCAGTATATTTGTCCAGGGATAAAAGGTCACTGCTTCCTACTGCCGGATTCGGATGTACTGTAAGTAGTCACTATGTAATTATACGGTATGGAATAAATTTGTCTCTTAATGAACCTGCAGAGGAGCTCGTGGCTAAAGAATACCAGCTGCACGGACCAATCTTTAAGGTTAAGCAACACTTACTATGGTTGTTCTGTGGATGGGTGACCATCTTAACATACCGAGTTTCCTCTATGCCTCGGAAAGCATGCTAAGCCGTTGGTCCCGGCTGACATTTTTAGATCTTTGGCAGACGTTACGGACTGTCAGAAGCCAGTAAATCGGTCACAAGTCTTGCCAAAAATTGCCGTATTACCCAGTTAATGGGCTGTGGAGGTTTGGTAGGCAGTATCTCTACCTAAAATACTGGTATTCAGCTGAATCTGGTTTAACTGGGAGCCGACACCAATATAATTGGGAAAAGGCTAGGCAGATGATGATGAACTTGCTTATAAATAACTACATTCTGCTGTTATCTATTTTATTATTCCGCTGTCACTTACCTTGAGTGAAAGCATCCTAACTAAGTAACTCTATATATTTTTACTTATCTCTCAACTACTACTATTTGTATAAACTATTATTTTACCTTTAGTGTAATTCTTTTATAGGTATTATAATTAACTTTATTTTCAGGGCAAAAACGGCGAAAGTCCTTTGTGCATGTTCTAAGTAAGTTGATATTTTTAATAGTTAACACGACGCCGTCACTTCGCGTGCAGTAGTTTTATATAAAATACTAACTAATATATAAAGCTGAAGAGTTTGTTTGTTTGTTTACTTGAACGCGCTAATCTCAGGAACTACTGGTCCGATTTGATAAATTCTTTCAGTGTTAGATAGCCCATTTATCGATGAAGGCTATATGCTATATCATCACGCTCAGACCAATGGGACCGAAGCAGTAACTAGTAAAAAATATGTACTAGTTCACCTACCCAAAAAAAATAAAAAAATTAAATACTCGTATTCTTATCTTCTTCCGGAGGAAATCGTGGCTAGATGATCACAGCTGCACGGGTTGGTCTTCAAGGTAAAGCAACGCTTGCCAAGGTTGGTCTGCGGATGGGTGACCATCTTGACATACCGAGTTTCCTCCGTGCCTCGGAAAGCACGTTAAGCCGTTGTTCCCGACTGTCATTTGTAGAACTTTGGCAGTCGTTACGGATAGTCAGAAGCCAGTTAATCTGACTCCAGTCTTGCCAAGAAGTACCGTGTTACCCAGTTAATGGGTTGTAGAGGTCTGGTAGGTAGCCGCTCCGCGTAAAATACTGGTACTCAGCTGAATCCGGTTTGACTGGAAGCTGGCCTCAATATAGTTGGGAAAAAGCTAGGCAGATGATGATGATGATGATGATGCTGGGAGAAGATAAGAATCATCATCATGATTCTTATCTTCTCCCAGCGGCTTACCTGCGTGAAGCAGAATACTATCCCTAGGAACATAAACCTGGGTTAAAAATTTTGTCTACGTGTGTTTAATGATAGTTTTACCCGTGTGAAAAGTTTCATAAAAAACCTATTCAGCCGTTAAGGCATAATGAAGTTAGTTCATTTTATTTCATTTCATTTCATTTCATTTATTTTATTAGGGACAACAAACAGCAGTATATAATAAGATAATCACAACAATTAGTCAACATAAAGGGAGTTTACAAATTGGGAGATTCTAGAGAGCTTCTCTGCAGAAATATTATACATATACCCTGTAACATGGGGACTAGGCTTTTTATGGGGAAAGTTTCATAAAATATAGATTAAAAGATAAGATGCTATCATCATCATCATCATCATAACAGCCCAAAGACGTCCACTGCTGGACTTCTCCACAGTGTTTGCCATAATCGCCACTCTTGGAAGGCGGGTTGACGATCGAAAATACGATTTAAAAACTGTTAAGTATAAAAAGTTAGGTACTGAAGTAGTTCAAATACTGGTAATTTAATTTTACATTTTTAACAGAAATTTGTTTTGTTTTCAGCGTGAAAATTCCAGAACTCAAGGTAAGACTTCAACGAGAATTAAAAGAAACCGGGCAAGTGCGAGTCGGACTCTCACATGAAGGGTTCAGAACCATAAAAACGTTTTCTTGTAAAGGAGCTCCTTTTAATTTAACTAAATTTTAACTTGTCGTTATAGCGGTAATAGAAATACACATTTTGTGAAAATTTCAAATGTCTTCCTATTACGGTTCTTGAGATACAGCCCGCTTACTGACAGACGAACGGATGGACCAATGAATGGACAAACTGCGAAAGCTTAGTAACAGGGTTCCGTTGGTCACCATCGAGTACAGAACCTGAAAAACGTGAGAAATTGGATTCAATCTACGTAACCGTTGTAACATAATTAACGCATTATCTCGTCAGGGGTTATTGTACTCATCAGCCTGAACAACTTTCGCTATGGGACCAACAATAAAATCGAGAAAAAAATCAACTGTTCAGTACGTTTTATCGAGTTACGCGCAAATCTTGGCAAACTGCAAAATCGTGAATTGGACCTACCGTTGTCCAATTGTTTTTATTAACATCCAAAGCACGAACAAAAATTTTCTTACTGTTGTGTTTTTTTTTACAGTCAGAATGCACTGATCGAGATGTTTGGAAGGGTTTGGGCTCAAAAAAGTAAGTTTTTATTAACATAATACTAATTAAACCTACGATTCGCTTTGTTTAGATGACAATTATTAGTTCTGTTGCGAAACCTATAAATAACAATGAGGATCTTTAATTTGATAATGTGAATCAATTTGTTTCAGCCGCCATCAAATTGATAGATTCTGTGGATCTGTAAAGTGAGTTCCTTTTTATATTGACAATATTTTTTTATGCATTCAATATTACAAAATAATAATGCTTTTGTCATGTGTTACAGAGAAATCATCAAAAAACTACACGCAATGACCCCGACTGAGACAGAAAACCATTCAACTACTGCATTAGGACTTACTGATCATACTACACTCTCTTCAGGACACATTCATTCTACAACAACCACTGAAAATCCCAGTAATCAAACAACCACCAATACAGAATCCAGTAATCCTACAATAAACTTAACACAATTTAGTTATCCCGCCACCACCAATACAGAATCCAGTTATCCTACAATAAACTTAACACAATTTAGTTATCCCGCCACCACCAATACAGAATCCAGTTATCCTACAATAAACTTAACACAATTTAGTTATCCCACAACTACCAATACAGAATCCAATACTTCTACAAAAAACTCTACGAACCTGAATAATCTTACAACAACTGTGATAGATAACACTACCTCAACACCAGTTACATCCCACGGTATTGTGAAAACGACACAAAGCCCTGATGGTAGTGCCAACACGCCTAAAACCATTGCACCTATTGTAATTTCTACAGAACTTGGATCAAACGTGTCGGATCCATCTACGATGACTAATAAGTAAGTTTTAAATAGAAAGTAAGCTTACTAAGTGTTGATTTTACAATAGTAGATAATTTACAATTGACATATAAATGTGTGATTTTTATTAGTCGAAACCACGTTAGTGCGAAACTTGTTAAACCGAAACTCTTTTGGTAACATTAGTTCGAAAAACGCTTGACCAAAACCCTAAACATCGACGGTGATGGGACGATAGTCCATGAATTTGACGTCGACAGTGTATGTCAAACTGCCATTTTTATTACTCAAATAAAAGTTATCTGACTTTTGAAAAATCACTCCTAGCTTTGCTTGGCCTACCTATTATTAAATTATATTTTTTTAATGCCAGTGGAAATGAACATTAAATTCGCAAAGCTGGTTTTAGTTCAGATTTTTGGTATGTCGTATGAACCAGTTAAAATAGTGTGAACCCAAATTTGCAACTTCGAAAAACTTAAGCACCACGCTATAAAATGCGAAATGACTTTTTGCTCTAAAAGTCAAAAACTATGCATTTTCGTCCAATACATGCAGTAATTATATAAAAAAACATTTAAATTTGCAATAGTCTAAGCCCAACAGCAGCTCTATCAAACTTATAGGGACCAAGATATAACCTTTCAAAGGTGGTTAATTTTTCTCGCAAATGGTCAATTTTGAGTTTTGCCCCCATTCGTAGCAAAATATTGGCAAATTGCTCATTATCGAAACTCATCTATACAGATGATTGTGGCAACCTAAGTCACGTACACGATTTACCAATATTTTGCTACGGATGTGAACATCATCTGCCTAGCCTTTTCCCAACTATATTGGGGTCGGCTTCTAGTCGAACCGGATTCAGCAGAATACCAGTGTTTTACGTGGAGCGGCTACCTACCAGACCTCCGCAACCCATTAAATGGGTAATAGGGTATTTCTTGGCAAGACTGGAGTCAGATTTACTGGCTTCTGAAACACACTCAAAATTGTAGAAAAATTGACCATCTTTGTAGGGCCATATCTTGGTCTCTATAATGACATGGGCTAATTTTGACGTTCGATTTTATATAACATTAATACTGGTTAAAACGTAACTGTAACAACAAAATTAACAATTTTAAATTTCAAACTGCTCGATATACCTTGCTGGTACTTCTTTTGCGCTATTCAAACCTTAATCATATTTTTCTGTATTTTCAGCGAAAAACAGGGTCCAGTCCAGATAGACCCTCAGAATTATACAGTAGTTACGATGGTGGCTATTGCTCTATGTGCGTTCGCATGCGGCTTTCTCCTTGCCACGGCCATTAGTATGTCATACACTCGGCACAGGAGACGAAGTTACGGTATGTGTTTTGCAGCCACGCATATTTATTTATTCTCATGCACATCACACCTCTCTGAGAGCCTGGAATTTGGATGTTGGTGGTGAAGGTTCCCCCGCGCCTCGGAAAGCACGTTAGTTTTGCGCCAACGGGGTAACTCTCTGAAGTCCGTAGTTTTGGCTTTATTTGCGGGCGTTTTCTACTCCGTATCACCTACGGACTTACGATTAGTACTGAACCCGAACTTAGAATGAATGATAACACAATTTCATTCATTCTTAGTGGTTAGGTGATACCGAGTAGAAAACGCCCGCAACTAAAACTGAAACTACGGACTTCGGGCTTAGAGAGTAGCTCCCCTGATCTCTCTCTAGTCGTGTCAGATTGCCATCCGAATACGAGGGTGATGGAAGAGGGTATAGAAATATAAAGAGGAATTACATTTGCGTAAACACTTGTGCACTTTAAAAATAGGCCCCACGCATATAGTCTCCGTTAAAACTTGCCACCATGATCAAAATCGGTCAGGACTATTTTGTAATATATTATACAAGGTGTTGTTTTGCACCCTCGTTAAATTTCAGGAGGTTATCATAAAAGACATAAATAATCAATTGAAAGTACGATAGTGGGCAATAACTAATAAGCGCTGCTTTTATTTGTTGTTGAAATTTAACAGTATTTCAGAATTAAACCCTTAATTCAATACAAAGAAAACAGAATCACCCGACGCACACAGCGACAATGCAGCTGAGTGCGTGAGTGTCGACGTCTACCTACGAAGTGCTAGCCCGTGCGCGGGCATTGACCGCTACATAATTTTACCTAATTTTATTTCGAATATCACCTACATTATTGTCATAAATTTCGCTTGATAATTATTAACTCATTTTTGAGCATCATTGGATTACGGAAATCTTACTAAAGACAGTAATATTAATGCGCCAAAGAAAAGTTCACTGACCTGGTCTCAGATGATTAATAAAATGTTAGTTTTACTTTATCGTTCAACCTAAAGCTTTGTTGATTTGAATTTTTCCTTTCTGCTTAACGGGCTTCGGACCGACAATAATACCTACCTTAGTTGGTGTACCGATCTACTAAGTCTAAAAATTTTTTCTACGTTTGACGGGAATGGGAAGACGTGTTAGGTAAGTGTAAGTACGTGGTGATACTTTCGACTCTTAGGTATTTTTGACGTAGTTAAAAATTTTAAATCAACTTATTATTACACTAATAAAATTGATTAAGCTAACAGCTATTTAAATAATGTCATCACACTTTTCGCACAATCGAGCACAACGTAGCTGGTTTTCCTTTAGCTTACGTAACAACAACACATTCGTTTTTAAAGTGTCGAAAGCCAGCATGATGCTCTGTGATGGGGTTCCCGAGCGGGAAAGATTTTCGTGAACATCCGGATGGCTCCACGTAGGCTCTCTCCACTGATGGCATCACATGGCGGACCATCTCTACCAACTCGACATTTGAATAATTGTCCGTCATCTTGCACTTTGTACCTACGTCCGAGAGCGGAAATCGCACACCGCACGCGCGCTTCGGCAACATAAAACACACTGGTAGTTTCGGGGCCGCGGGGGCGGGGGGGCTAGGAGCTTGCGCGGAAGAGTACCTGCACTGTGATTGGTTGGGGTGGAATTGATTACCTTCGAATTTATTGAATGATCGTTTGCGTATGTGTTGTTTGCGTTTGTTTGTGTGTGAAAGCGCGGTTATAGGGCTAGTAACAGACAGGCCGCTTTTAAATACGGCTGGCTCACACTTACCGACTTCCGTAAATAAGAAAAAAAAAAATCTACCCATTTTATTGTTGATTTGGGTCTAGAATCGTTAGCATAATTACGTCCTTGAATTTGACTAGGATGCAAATCAACATCTTGTACATTACTTTAAATGTAAATGATGACGCATAAAGTGACTCTAGTTATTTTTGTATTACCACAATTCGTCTCCATCAATATTCATTAATTTGATCAATATATTTCAGCTTTACGTCGCCACCACCAGCCGTAATGAGGAAGATTCAGTCATCGATGTGCTTCTGATCCAGCTAACCAGATGCAGAACCACTATTTCACGGAGCCAATCGATGGGACCTGTTTTATATATGTTTATAGTAAAAATATACACGGTGTTATTTAGTCTTCTAACAACGGCAGCCCATTTCATCTATCCAATGGCTACTATAAAAAAAATGATACTTTTCAACATTTGAATTTTGAAAAAAGTGAAAATGTTATTCATTATCATGACACATGACGTAGTTTGAAACATCCAGGAACTAGCGCAGTCCGAGTGTGCTTGTGTTCCAAGGACGGGACGGAATAGAACGGCGACATCGTTTTGATGTGGAAACATTGTTAACAGGGTATTTCTTACTTCTTATTTTTATTGTACCTATCTTAAAGAATATTTTTTAAAAAAATTGCGCCTAAGGTACTTTATTTCGGGCCGCTTTTGTAAGACACCTAAAATGACACCATGTATAACTTATTGTGCACTTAGATTATTAAATATTGCTTGTATTATTAACAATGTGACTATTGATTGAATAATTAGATATTATTCAGATACCCAACTTCCTTAGATCCTCATAATTCTGGTTCCGGCCTTTATCTAACCTCTGATCTTCTGTCTTTAAGAAAACTTTACATTCTCCATGTTATCCTGAGAAAACGCAAATCCCTTCCAAATGACTCTATAGAACCAAGTAAGAGTTGCAGGAGGCGCTACTTAGTCGCTCCAACTGTCCCAGTTAGACCTGCTTTTGCCAAGAGGCAGTATGCAAGGCAATCTTCCCACTTATACAACCTATTTAATTTAGAATTACACATCCACCCTCACACACACTAAAACACACTCTCTCGCACACACACACACTCAAAACCCATTTGCATAATTAACACAAGTGCGCTTCTTTTTGCATTTTCTTTTCTCTTGTTTTCCTTTTAATTTTCAATTGCATACACTGTATAATGTTAAGGGGAAGGAAGGGAAGGGTAAAAATGGTCACATTTATTTTGCCACGTATTAAAAGTTTCACACATAACTCAACAATTTGTTTTGGTGTTATATTCATGCTTTCGTGCATTTTATCTTTTTCAATAGATGGCGCTTTAACTAATCAAACTACATTAAGAAGTTTCTTACTAAACTTAAAAAAATTCAATGTCTTTTGATTTAGTGGGTCTATTTTGATGTAGTAAACGCTAAATGTTACTCGGGTAATCACTCAATATTTTCAAGTACCTAGATTTGGAACCCAAGCTGTGGTTAATGCGTGATGCACCCACAGACAAAAAGACAAAAAGACAAAAAGACAAAAAGACAAAAAGACAAAAAGACAAAAAGACAAAAAGACAAAAAGACAAAAAGACAAAAAGACAAAAAGACAAAAAGACAAAAAGACAAAAAGACAAAAAGACAAAAAGACAAAAAGACAAAAAGACAAAAAGACAAAAAGACAAAAAGACAAAAAGACAAAAAGACAAAAAGACAAAAAGACAAAAAGACAAAAAGACAAAAAGACAAAAAGACAAAAAGACAAAAAGACAAAAAGACAAAAAGACAAAAAGACAAAAAGACAAAAAGACAAAAAGACAAAAAGACAAAAAGACAAAAAGACAAAAAGACAAAAAGACAAAAAGACAAAAAGACAAAAAGACAAAAAGACAAAAAGACAAAAAGACAAAAAGACAAAAAGACAAAAAGACAAAAAGACAAAAAGACAAAAAGACAAAAAGACAAAAAGACAAAAAGACAAAAAGACAAAAAGACAAAAAGACAAAAAGACAAAAAGACAAAAAGACAAAAAGACAAAAAGACAAAAAGACAAAAAGACAAAAAGACAAAAAGACAAAAAGACAAAAAGACAAAAAGACAAAAAGACAAAAAGACAAAAAGACAAAAAGACAAAAAGACAAAAAGACAAAAAGACAAAAAGACAAAAAGACAAAAAGACAAAAAGACAAAAAGACAAAAAGACAAAAAGACAAAAAGACAAAAAGACAAAAAGACAAAAAGACAAAAAGACAAAAAGACAAAAAGACAAAAAGACAAAAAGACAAAAAGACAAAAAGACAAAAAGACAAAAAGACAAAAAGACAAAAAGACAAAAAGACAAAAAGACAAAAAGACAAAAAGACAAACACACAAAGACAAAAACACAACACACAAACACAACATTACAAATACATTACAATTACATTTTTCTGTTTTATATCTTTTCCTAACTTTTATATGTAATTTTATGCAAAAACATTAAATGTAAAGACAGTCAGTTTACGATTTTATTATATATGTATAGATTTTCGCTACTGTTGTACTCAATTAAAAGATAAAAAATTGGTATTGAAACGAAATAGCTACCTCACGCAATCGGTGTAACTTCCGAGCTAATAATTAAATTACAGTATTGTTAGGTACTCTGTAAGTAAGAAGACATTGCTTAACTGCTCCATTGGTCTCGCGGTCGCAAGCGAGACTGCCGATGATGGTGCCCTGGCTTCGATTCCCAGGTCGGGCAAAAAGTATTATTGGGTTTTTACTTTAGGAATTTGTCTGTGACAACTCGGATTTTGGAGGTTGGTGGTGTGACACCCCCTGGGAAAACGCGTTGGTCCTGCGCCAGATCTCTCTTCATGTTGCCGTCCGTATGAATATGAGAGTGATAGAAGACCTGTGTTTGCGCACGAACTTGTGTACTGTAATAATGTAACGCGCCGATGGCTAGTCTTGTTAGAGATTGGTCGCCATGACCGGAATCGGTCAGGAGGACTATATTAAACATTGCCCTATGACAATAAGACCGCCTTGTTTAAAAAGGTGGTTTACAATAAACTAGATAATTAATAAATTAGTTGTCTTTCTTCTTCTTTTTATTCCAAGTCGATGGTGACCCACAGATCGGAACATTTTGCGGCATACATAAATGGCATTCAATTGTCGTTGCAACGGGCTTACGTCAGACGTAGCATTAGAGAATCTGGAGATAAGCTTATGTGCCGAGAACTTGCACTGATACCTACGAACGTTAGTTGGTTCTTCCGTTCTTTTGCTATGGATGGAAAGTCGTCAAATGACTCCTTCCGCTCTAGGTGAAGCGTAAGGGAGTGTCAGACTCTTCCTTACTAAACCCCATCTGTGTTCCTCCAAATGCCCTTTGCGTTTCAGGGTAGCGGTGAAATTTTCGGACAAATTCTGCAACCCTGACAGGTCATTGCCACACAACTGTCAAACTACAAGTACAAAACAGAGACCTTTATCTGCAGTACCTTTTTTCTGCATGGGAAAATACAAAATGACTCCTGCCGCTCTGAGTGGAGCGGGTGGGAGTGTCAGACTTACTGACTAACAGACACCCAACCGCGTTCCTACATGCCCTTTCCGTTCCAGTACCATGGTAAGTGTAAAGGTATAGCACACATATCAAATTGTAAAGGGATTATCACCATATCGCTTTTCACCTCGCCGTCAAAAAGGCATTAACCTAACGTAAGCACGTAACCAAAGCGGATTTTTGGGCCGAGCACGAATATTTTTGACGTATATTAACGTAACGTAATTAGATACTATATTCAAATAGTAGAGCTACGAGCTCAGGTGGAGGTACAGACAACCCAAGACCGACTGTCTTGGCGCCTTAGAACGAGGAGGGCCGACCCCAAATGAAAAGGGAAAAGGCAGAGCAGAAGAAGAAGATACTATGTTCATATTTTTGAATTACTAAAATACCAAAATAAAAACCAAAATTCTATGGGGTTGTAGTTTTTCATATTAAAATTTCACTTACGTTAACGTTACTATACGTCAAAATATTCATGCTAATGTCGGAGGCCCTTGAGGTGGTTTAGAAACTCTGACACTAGGATGTATGAGATCGTTAGATCTTACTGCCCACACAATAAGAAGCACATGGATCTGTGGTCTTATGACCTTTAAACGGAGACCAAGTACCTGAGTTTGGTTTAGATAGCACAACGGCACACGGCGGATATAGCACATCATCATGTGTCTAGAATAGGCTTGAAACAAAACAAGAATAAATAATGACAGTAGTGATTATATATAATAAAAAAACTCTGTAGATTTTGAGGCGCAAATCCAACTCGTAATATCATCCTCAAAAATATAAAAAGTATTCAGTTTACGTTGCAAATAAATAAAATATAAAATAATAATAAAAATATAATATATAATTAAAGAAAAGGAGGTTATATTAATAATAATAATATAACGTCCTTTTCCCTGAGGGTCTCAGGGCGGGAGTAAGAAAAAATCACCGGGAGCAAACCCGAGTAGAAAACTCTTTCAAAAACACAATAATAGAATAATATCTGTGGCCTGGCTGTCAACTTGAATAATATTAAATTTTCTCATTCCGTATTTTTTATATAATTTAATTTCAAAACCAAACAAAAACATGCTCATTATCCTGGATACAACAAAAAAAAAAACAGTAAACTACAATACAAAAAAACGACCCCGATACAACATGGAAATATAATTCGACCAAGGTCAATTTAAATGCTGACAAAAAGCCGGGCACGTTTGCTAACTACACAGCCAACATCTTCGGGTTCGTCGCTCAGCTCTGCCTCGCAAGCGCCGGAACCTGCTCCAGCTGTAAATCCTGATATTCCGGTAGCTGCAGTTGCGTCGAGTTCGAGCGACGAATACTTCTCGCCGCCGACGACACCACAAGCTGCGCGTCGGCGCGGGCGAGGCCGACCACCGGCCAGCTTAGGACCTCGAGGCCCACCGGTCTCTGACAGGGTCCCCGCTATCGGTGGAAGTGTGCAGCATATAAAATGGACTCAAACCATAAATGAGAATGTAATACGCTCATACTTTCGGGCTACAGAGGGGGGAACTAACCTGACTGTGTAACGTGGTCGGATGCTCTCTCTGTTTCAGGTACTTGAACCAGCTGTCAGCGTATCGGCCCAACGACTGTCGGATCAGGTGCGCGTCATCCAGCGTAACCGTATGTTGTGTGCTTGATCGCCTCCGCACTGAAATGTGAAGCCATATCATTGCTCCTCCGTCGCAGACTGTAGCACCAGCATCGTCAACCCAATTGCCTGCTTGATCGCCTCCGCACTGAAATGTGTAGCCATATCATTGCTCCTCCGTCGCAGACTGTAGCACCAGCATCGTCAACCCAATTGCCCAGCCACGATGACGAGGAGAGTAGTGACAGGGTTACAAACGTAAGTACCCAGTGCAATGACGAATTGAGAAGTGCTTTGGAGTGTGCTATTCGGGAATACCGTTACATACCGCCTGAACTTAGACCACGATTACCTCGTTTGCCCATGCATAACAAGAACAGGGTGCTGGTGGCTGCTCTGGATTCGCAGTTGTCAAGCTATTTTGATAACTGTGATAACCTCACCGATGCACATTCGATCATGTACTGCGCGGCTGTAGCGGCATGTCGTGTAGCTCATATCAAAATAAAAATAACCAATGACAGAGTTACACGACCAAAACCAGCCGTACCAGCTTGGCAGTGCAGGATCGAGCGTCGTATTGGTGAGGCCAGAGCGCTAATCGGCAAACTGATCTGCTTCAGGGAGGGCAACACACGCCCTAGAGTGATGCGCTTTGTGAGAAGGGCGTTTTCAGGGACTGATGTCAATCCCCGAGATTATATATCTCGTGTCACAGAGCGCATCGACTTCCTGAAGCAGAAGGTTTATGCATGGGCAAGCCGTATTCGTAGGTACAGACGGCGAGTGAAGCGATACACCCAGAATCGCACATTCCGAAGTAATGAAAGAGTATATAGAGATTGGGAGCGACCGGACCAAGGTGTGACTGACACGCGCTTGCCAGATGATGATGCTATGTGTTCATTCTGGCGCAGCATCTGGTCGGTTCCTGTCAGTTATACTAAGGGTGACTGGACTCGGGAGGTCGAGCGTATGTGCGATCCGATACCAGAAACGGGGGCAATTACCATCAGCCCCCGAGATGTAGCTTGTGCAGTCCGTCCGTTGCCTAACTGGAAATTTCCAGGGCCGGACGGGCTGCACAATTTCGGGATTAAATGGTTTACGAGGTCGCACGCTTGCTTAGCGTCTCAATTCCAGTCTGCCTTAGAGTCTGGGTCGCTACCCCAGTTCTTAACTACAGGAATAACCCACCTGCTCCATAAATCAGGTAGTACTGCGGATTGTTAGCTAGGCCACGGCTGTTTCGGCAAGTACCTGCACCGGATTGGGTTTTTACATCCATTTTGAGGGCAAAGATTAATAGTCACATTAACAACAACAACATCATGTCTGCCTCTCAAAATGGATGTAGGAATGGGTCCCGCGGTACTAAGGAACTACTCCTTATTGATATGGCCATTAGCTAACAGGTTCGGCGTTCCCGAAAGGATCTGTCGACATGCTGGATAGACTATAAGAAGGCCTATGACTCGGTGCCTCATACATGGCTCATGAGGGTGCTAGAATTGTATAAAGTTGATGCAACGCTACGCACCTTCCTGATATCATGTATGACAGTCCTTCGCTATCCAGGATGTCGAAATATCCAGAGGAATAGCGAACCGTTAAGGATCGAGCGGGGTATATTTCAGGGTGATAGTTTGAGTCCACTTTGGTTTTGTCTAGCCTTGAATCCTCTTAGCACACTGCTGGAGAATTCAGGGCTAGGCTATCGGTTGAAGAGAGGTGGTCAGGTTATATCTCACCTCCTTTACATGGATGATCTGAAACTCTTTGCCCCCACTAATCTGCAATTGTGTGTGGACAAATGTGCGGTCATGCATGTAAAGCGTGGAGAGATTATGGAATCCGTGGGAACTCAACTCTCGGATTCCATAAACCTGAGATCCCTTTCTCCAACTGAAACTTACAAGTATTTTGGTATGTCGGAAGCGTTAAGAATCAATTTTACTGACATGAAGCAATCGTTGAAGGACCGCTTCTTTGGTCGCCTGAAGAAGGTATTTAATAGCCTTCTATCAGGCGGAAATAAGGTGCGCGCCTTCAACGGATGGGTCATTGATTGATGTACTCTTTCGGCGTACTCAAATGGACTCAAACGGAACTTGACGCCCTGGATAGGCGGGTCCGCACACTGCTTACGATTACCCACGATCGTCGGTAATGAGACTGTATATCCCGCGAAAGAGTGGAGGTCGAGGCTTTTTAAATGCTAAGACTCTCCACAATCGCGAGATATGTAGTCTTAGGGAATATTTTCTAGCTGTCGACGTGGGTATGCATCGAGATGTAGTGGCGGTGGACAAGGGACTCACCCCGCTCTTCTTGGCAAATTAGAACTGGCGCAAACCTGCGGTGCTTGACACTACCGATCGCAGGGCGGTATGGCAGAGTAAAGAGCTTCACGGACGCTTTTTTCGGACCCTACATGGGCCCGACGTAGACCAACTAGCGTCCGTAGCCTGGCTGCGTTTCGGTGATCTCTTTGGAGAAACTGAAGGTTTTGTTTGTGCAATTATGGACGAAGTTATCATGACGAATAACTACCGGAGATTTATTGTGAAAGACGGCACGGTCGACATATGTCGGGCATGTCACCGTCCGGGAGAATCAATTCGCCACATTACCTCTGGTTGTTCTTTTCTAGCTAACAGAGAATACTTGCATAGGCACAACCTTGTAGCCAGGATTATCCATCAGCAACTTGCTCTCAAATACTCTCTTGTGGAGTCGGAGGTGCCATACTATAGGTATGCGCCCGACCCAGTTCTCGATAATGGCAATATCACATTGTTTTTTTTTTTTTTTTTTTTTTTTTTACTATTGATAGGCACGCGTTTGACCACTATCTCACCTGATGGTAAGCGAGGATGTGGTCGAAGATGGAGCACGCTTGCCTAGAAATAACCTATTCACTCTTGATTTAAAGACTCCCAGGTTGTAGCTATCAGGAAACACAGACTCCGGCAGGGAATTCCACTCCTTAGCTGTACGCACTATGAATGTGTTCCCAAAACGTTTTGTGCGTATGGGTGGGATGTCCACCATGTACCGGTGGCGCATCGCCGTTCGTCTTGTGGTCCGATGATGGAACGGGCTTGGCGGAATTAAATTATGCAATTCCGTCGCACATTCCCCAAAATGCAACCGGTAAAAAACCGACAGGCTAGCAACTCGTCGTCGATGTTCAAGACTTTGGAGCTTCGATGCGACGAGCCTCTCATTGCCGATGATCCTCTTGGCTCGTTTCTCAATTGACTCAAGGGCATCAAGCTGGTATCTGGCAGATCCATCCCAAAGATGAGAGCAATATTCCATACACGATCGAACTTGCGCTTGATAGAGTTTAAGCAGCTGTTCCGGCGTGAAGTACCGTCTCACCTTAGCCAGAATCCCCAACTTCTTTGCAGCCACTTGAGCTTTTGCCTCTATGTAAGGGCCAAAAACTGTACTGGGATCGGTCCATCATCACTGACAGGACTATTTTTGCCAATAAGCCTGATATAGTGGTGGTGGACCGAATTGTGAGGCGTGCAATGATTGTAGACATAACCGTTCCGCATGACGAGAACCTCATGAAAGCCGAGAAAGACAAACAAATCAAGTATATTGACTTGGCTCGCGAGGTTGTCGACATGTGGGAAGTGGACTCCGCAATCATTGTACCGATAGTCGTGTCGGCCAATGGCTTAATAGCCACGAGCCTCGACCAACACCTTAGAAGGCTCTAGTTGGGCAGCTGGATAAAGGGCTTGATTCAGAAAGTGGTACTTCTGGACACGGCTCGCATTGTCAGGAGGTTCCTTTCTTTGGAACCCTGACCACCGGTAGCTTGGAACCTGTTCCTGATTTTAAATAAAAAAAAAATAATTAAATTTATATATATACTTATGTTAATTTTTGTATAAAAAAATTTAAAATGTAGAGATAAGTGAAAAGATGAATAAAGGAAATAATAAAACATTTATTTCAGGTTACAATAGCTCATACATAAATACCTTAACCTAAGTACACATAATTATAATAACAGTTTTGTTAGTAAATAAAACATACATCTATGTTGGTATCACTTAGTTGCACTAAGGGCACCTTCAAATTAGTCGCTAAGTGCCGCGCAGCAGCAGCGCGACAGCAGCGCGGCTGCCACGCGTTTTTTGGCACTTAGGCGACTAATTTGAAGGCGCCTTAACTGTTTGTGCGTTTCGGTGGCACTTGACCGCGAAAACAAACGCCAATAATGACTATGACGACAACGATAATGTAATAACTTGATGTAAAATGTTTGATACTCAGTCATTTACATTAACCCCATTTAAGACGTGGCCACTGCACTTTGGCTGGCCCAGTACTTCATCACTAACCTTTTTAATTAAGTACTGCTCTGTTTGTAATGCACAACTGTTGCGGCCATGTCGCTTTCTGAAACTGATAAATACACATTAAGCACATATACATTCATAAAAGGAAGCATTCGATATTTAGGGTTCAGTACCAAATTTATAAAAAGGAACCCTTATGGTGTGACTCGGTCTGTCCGTCTCTCATATCTCAAGGATGACTAATACTATGAACTTGAAATTTGTTTTAGTTTTAGATGATACTTGCGCAACTAAATTCAGATACAAGATACTTGTATATGAATATGAACTTTGACTTTGACATTTTTTTTAAATAAACAAGAAATGAATCATGTTATATTTTTAGCAACAGCGACTGAAAGGTTATCTAAAAAATTCGAAGTGGGGCTATCATATGAATTGAATGATAGGGCATGGGATATCATATGAAAAAACGCTATTTATTTGCAGATTCTCAAACATTTAGGCCGTATGGTTTTGGACTTTAGAAGAAAAATAAAAAACATACCGTTCCCTACCCTTATCTCCAAAGTTGGCATTGAAAAATCTGAAATTATTCTGTGATATTATAAGTTTTGTAAGGATTACAGGAAAAATAAAAAAATGTCTCTAAATAGCACATCTTTTCAGAATTCATAAAAAAAAATAATTTAGTTCCTCTACTGGTCAAGAGCTGGCGCTGACCTAAAACTGCAAAATTCTACACCGTAGTGTTAAGACCCACTTTGTTGACGTACAATGACCCCCTATTTTCATTTCTTTTTACCGTGAATGTGTAGATAGAAAGGTATTCTACTTACTACGTGTGCTGAATATCTTTCTCCTCATTGATTTAAAATATTTCCCTTTTAAGACTGTAGCAGCCATCAGAATGATGATCATTAATACCAAAACAGAGCCCACTATTCCGTAGCACCAGTTGGAGTTATACCTGGTAGCACAAAACAAATTTTAAACGTTACATTTACACCACGAAAAGCATGATATGCTAGTTGAGTCATAATATCTATATCTATACTAATATGTAAAGCTGAAGAGGTTGTTTGTTTGTTTATTTAAGAAAATCTTTCAGTGCTACATAGTCAATTTATTGAGGAAGGCTATATATTATCACGCTAAAACCAATAGGCAATTAGCAGTAATGAAAATTGCGTGGGTCAATTAGTGGTTGAATAAAAACGTAGTTATTTCGTATAGATTTTTTCATATCTAAGTTTTGGTGGATTCTGTCTTAAAAATTGCAATGAAATTTTTATGGTCTAATAGAACATTCACGACCAATTCAAGACTCTTTTTCAAAAAAGCGTCTACGAGCCTGTTTTTTTTTTAACTTTACTGAAAGGAGTTTGCTTACCACGACGATATTTTTCCAATTTTCAGTTCACTATGATCACTATGATAACTTTCAACAGTGTTATCATCGTTGGTCATGTCAGTTGTACTTATCATAATAGTTGAAGTTGTTACATCTTCAGTTGGTTCGTGTATATCATATAAAGTTCCACTTGCAGTGGTAGCAGTTATTACACATATTGTCTTCTCACATTTATTTGCGTTATCGGAACAGTTGTCCACGCAGTCACACGGCCCACCATTTGCGTTTACGAGCATCATTTCTTGATTAGGTTCACATATACATGCATCTGGAGAAACGCAGGCACCCTCGCAGTTATCACAAATTGGAACGCATAAAGCAGAGTTTTCTTCTTCGAGACCTTTCGATTTGTCAAGCTCGTAACCTGGATAGCATTCGCAGATGTTAGGAGCGACGCATGAACCGTTCCCACACTTGTAGTCGCAGTGCGCTAAGCACATGCCATTTGACTCTGTTCTATACCATCCCGGGTCACAGACACAAGTTTGTGGGCTAATGCAGCTGCCATGCACACATTCAAAGCAGTAAAGCTCACACGTATTGTATGCGGACTTTTCGTACCCACTTAAACATTCACATGTTTCTGGAGCTATGCAAGTACCATTGGTGCAAGGTTCTGAGCACACCGGCTCACATTTTTCAACAGAATTTTTGATGACCTCGGTCCATCCGGGCTCACAAGTAATAGAATTTATACACTCGCCACTGGCTGTATAGCTGGAGCAGAAAGGTTCGCATGTGTCGTTTTCTGATTTTTTGTAACCTGGGAGGCACTGACAGGTTTCTGGGGCCAAACAAGAACCATTGAGGCATGGTTCAGAGCAGATTGGCTCACAGACTCCGTTAACGAGATTATATCCTGAGTCACACAGACATGTGTTTGGGGCGGTACAGGTTCCGTGTTCGCATCCTTTGATGCACAGTGGTGAGCAGCTGTGGGCATCGAACAGGTCGGGCAGGTAACCGGGGTTGCAAACACACACTCCAGGGGACTTGCAGTAGCCATTCGCGCAGGCTGGGGAACAATCCGGCTTGCAATGAATACTGAAATTAATAAAGCAGGTTATAATTGCTTTATAGAGTTCAAACATATTCATATAGATTTGTAATTTACCTGTTTCCGCTTATGCTTTCATCTTGAATGTAGCCCTCGCAGCAAACGTTTATCTGTTTTGGTATTAATTTCTGGAATATTTTTACAGATTGTATTAAATCGAAATTGACAATAATAGATCTTAAAAAAGTGGTGTGTTGATATTTTTATTTATCACATCATCATCATCATCGTACCAGCCGACAGATGATAACTGCTGGACATAGACCTTCCCCAAGTTTCGCCACAACAACCGGACCTGAGCGTCTCGCATCTATCAGCAACCCGCGACTTTCACCAAATCATCGGTCCACCTTGTGGTCCACCTTCCATCACTACGTCTCCCGGTACGCGGTCACCACTCTAGAACTTTTCGACCCCATCAACCATTCTGTTCTGCGAGCAATGTGGATGCGGATATCATCATTACTGATTTCAAATGTAGTTTTATTAATTGACTTATATTATGGTCTCACCCGGACTGTCCTGGTTCCCATCGCTGTGGCTACTCTGGTTTGGGTGCACCAAAATAGACAGTCAGTCTTCTCGTAGGCCTCCAAGTAAGTATATAAGAAGGTTTCAGGAACATCATGATAGTCCCTATTCGAAGGAAATAAATTTTTAATAACAAATCTCCATGTTATTGAATTCACAATTAAATATAAATTAAAAAATTGAGCTACATATACAGGTCGACAAACAGCTACTACCCTAACAAAAAGATATATGTTACTCACATTTTTGTTTCCACACAAACTTGGCCAAATGCTTTTGTTTGTAAAATTATATTCAAAACTAGAATCCCAAAAATACTACCAGTCAATGACATTTTAAAACCACACAATATAAAATTCAAACTCGGTAAAAAATACTGCCGGGAATCTCGTCTTACGTCGTAGAAGTTAAACACGGAAAGCAAAGAAGTATAGGTATATTTAAGATACATTTTAACGCCAAACAATTTCTGTAACAATAAACTTACATATTATTTTAAAAACAATATTTACCAGTACTACCTAGGTACAGTCAACTAATAAAGCTAACGTGCTCGGTCGTCCAAATTAACAGGCCTATATGGTACCAACCGACGATTATTTATGTATAGGAACGTCAGCAGTGTGACGTAATCTACTTGATCTCTAGTTCAGTGTTATTAGATTGATTCATTCTTTAAGTTTGTTTATAACGGAAACGCCAAGTAATAAACTTGAATGAGGTCGATGCACGACGGCAACGCTGGCTGTATGTTTGACGTTTGTTGTTATTTGGATGTCAGTCACTGTTACCTCGAGAGAGGAGGCAGTGTCGTCGGGGCACTCGATTCCGAGACGACTGTGAGCGGATGTTGCCCCGTGTTATCAAACTTACCGTGTTTTCCGCTTTTCAATCGGCCTGTATCTCTGCTATCAGCTATTTATTTTTTTAAATCTAACCAACAGTAGTAATTTACTGTGCCTACCTTATTCTATTTTGTACTTCCGAGAATGGGTGACACCTCTGGCACAGATTACTAAATAGTTACTACGTAACCTTTGGGAACCAGGTTTCCTCTAAGGACCCAAAATAATTATGTCTATCCCTGTAGGCACTGTGCAATCAAGTCAACCTCTTTGAAGTTTTTTTTTTTAGTAACTGTTTCGCTTGATGCTCATGGGATGGGCATTAGTCATTGGTGTTTATTGGCTCCATAACGGCGTCGTTTTCAGCTCGGGCATCTATTCAAATAAAATTTTCCCCACAAGCATTAAAATTTAGAATTTCAATTATCCACTATGTACTATTTTTATATTATTATTATATTTGTCTTGTGAAAACAGTTTAAACAATAAGAAAGTTCTTAAATCCGAGCAAGCTCATCACTACTAGAATTCCAGAGTGCACAGATGATATAAAATTTGAAAAACGTTACTTGAAAACTACAGTCGAAACATCATTTTGATGTCATTTTAAGTTTTTTTTATGAGAGTGAAAAACTTAAAATGACATCAAAATGATGTTTCGACTGTACTTGAAAAGGTCACGTTTTATTACAGGATTCTGGACGTGAGGTTAACTTAAACAAATGTTTTGTAAATCATAATATGAACATTAATTTTATAAACACGTATTTGTCGGAGAAAGAACCATTGATTTTATAAAACTACAGAGTGATTCCGTGGTCGAGTGGTTTAGGCGTAATTGCCTTTTGACCCGGTGGTCGTGGCTTGGATTCCCACGGGAAACATACTTTGTAAGATGTAAAAGTTGTTTCCAGTTTAGCTAGGACATTGCAGGCTGGAATCACCTTATTGTCTGATAAAAAGATGATTCCGTGCTTTGGAAGGCACGTATAAGCCCGGCTACCAAAAGGCGGTCGTCAAACCATGTCAGAGGCCCTTGAAGGTGGTTTAGAAACTCTGACACTAGGGTCGTTAGACCTTACTGCCCACACGATAGGAAGAAGAAGTGGTCAAACAAAGTGTGCGTATCTTCGTTGAAAAATAAATAAAATAACATAAAAAAAAAATATTTATTATGTTTTTTTACTCGATCACAAAAAGTAAAAAATATTTGAAACACCAAAAAAAAAAATTAACTTTTCTGAACTGTTTAAAAAAGTATGAAACTACTCGAATTAGGTACACTAGGAAACATTAAAGCACTGAATTATTGTCGAGACATCGTATCCTCGAATAGACTTGTTAATTCTTGGGCGGGAACTACACTGTCACCGTCTATGAAAAAAAAAATAATAAGAGCCATCACATACCTTTAAATATTATGTAAAAATTATATTTTATTTTAAGTTTTCGAAACATTTATGCACAAGTACAACTCTTTATTTAAAGGTAGAGTAATTCTGCCAGTCGGACTTAGGGTAGTGCAGAAACAGACAATAACAGGTGCAATATAATATAATAAAGCCGAACAGAAATAAATATAGAAAACATATAAATACATACATTAAAAAAACAAAATCAAAAATGCCATTGAGTTACACGAATCCAACGTTGTGACAAGTCATCTAACTTCTAGTATCCATTACGTTTACATGCCTTCACCTTAAAGTAAAACGGACTTGTAAAATATTTAAAAAGCATAAAATACACAAATACTTTTTGGGCATAGCTGTCCAATACTAAAATAAGTCACAAAATTAAACTTTTAATAATAAGGCAATATACTAACCATCTTCTAGAGAATTACGCCTTTTGCAACGCACAGTGATAATGATGATAATAAGTAGTATCACCAAAATAATGATTGCAATTACCAAGATATATATCCAGTTGGACTTAACCCTAAAACAGAAAAGGAAATACTTTTTAATAATTGCGACCGAAGAAACAAAATTCTTAAAGCATTTGAAGTATGAAAGACTATCTTTGCGACAATAAAAGAAGAATAAAACATTTTAGCATTTGATTTTCCACCATATTCTGAGTCTTAAGTTACAGCTTAAAAATGCTACGTACCAATTTTTCAAGCTGGTGTGTTTACTGGATTTAGTTGTATCAGTCAGACATGTACCATTCCGTGCTTTTATAAACCCAGCAAGACATCTACAAGTTTCTGGAGCGACACATGTGCTATTATTCACACAGGGCTTGGTACATTTTGGTTTACATGTCCTGTTACTTGTGCCATGTTGCGTTTGAGTCATTATCCATCCCGAATTACAGATACACGTTTCAGGTTTCACGCAAACGCCATGAAGGCATCCTTTTGAACAATGTGGCCGACAAGTATTATTTTTTGATGCTACATAACCTGAGTAACATTTGCAAGTTTCGGGGCCTACACAAGTGCTATTAATACAACCTTTGCTGCATATCGGCTGAGAAGATGTGTTAATGGTGACCTTTGTCTTGATGATTGGCTTTTCTGACTTATTAGAACAAGTCTCGGGTGCAACACAAGTTCCATGAGGACACCCCCTTGAGCAGTAAGGCTTGCAACCGTACACACCAGACTTTATATACCCCTTTCTGCACTGGCAGGTTTCCGGAGCAATACATGTGCCATTAGGACATCCACTGGAGCAGTCAGGCTTGCACACGTTATTGCTTGATTTTTGGTATCCCTGGAAACATTGGCATTTTTCTGGGGCGACACATGTACCATTATAGCAGGATTTACTGCAAACTGGTCGGCAAGTTCCACTTGTAAAATTATATCCTTTGTTGCACTGACATTTCTCCGGCGCAATACATTTGCCATTTTCGCATGGCTTCGAACATCGTGGCGTACAGTTGTATTTATTGTAATGGTCCAATACATAACCATTGTTACATCCGCATTCATTGGGAGATCGGCAATAACCATTGTTACAAGGCTTGGAGCATTTCGGTTTACAGGTGAGTCTGAAATATATGAAAAACAGTACATTGTTATCCTAGTGTAGAATGCAACTGATTCAGAACCGAGACGGAGTTTAAGGGTAATAGTTCAAGGGGCTACATAAGTCCTTCACCCGAGGTCACTGTGCTTTTCATTAAGAATACAAGGAAAGTAAAAATAAAAACAGTGATGAACTCGTCGACGTGTCAATACAAATCTCTCGAAAAAACAAATGAAGATCGGACTGCCGCTTTCCCGTCCATTTTTTTTTTCTGTGACCAGCCAGCCATTCAACCTTTATTACCCGACTGCAAAAGAAGGAAAAAAAAAGATTCAATCACTAATCTGATGCCGCCTACGCCATCAGACTGCTTGAAGAGCGAGTTATTTTTAGCTATTAGTTATTTCAGCGGTAGGGTTTTTTGACAAAGTCAATTTTTTTTTACATTATCATCATTGAAGAAAAGGTAAATATTATGCACAAATCTATGTTTTTTAAAGAAATAGTTGGTATTAGTAAATTATAATAAAGTCATTTATAAAATAAATAATCTTAAGTAATAATCACGTTTACGTTATTTCAATTTGACATCGCGTTGTAATTCACTGGCTGTATAGAAAGTTCAAGTTCAACAAAAATGTTCAACGAGTTTTTTTTAATATAATTTGACGGCTGCCAGTTGCAAAACGATTCGCAACTTCAGGCCTACTTTCCGAGTATGAGTAATGAAAAATATTTTACTGGATTATGTCATGTTATATCAATACTCTTCTGAGTGAAACTAAACATCAAATTGGCATCAACACCGTAAACGTCGCGTGCATCGTGGTACGATGCTACTTCATAATATGTTCACGATTTACAATGCAAGGAATCGATTACCACGATTCTACATCGCACCATACACAGGTGCCATGTAGAATCGTGGTTATCAATGTAGTAGCTCGGGCTCTAATAAAAGAGTTAGGTATTTATATTGACTTACGGATATGTTTTAACTGTTGCATAACCAGAACAGCAAAATGTCACGTTAGTCGTTACGTTTTTCTGCAAAAAAAGAAACAAAACAGTAAATAATATATCAAGTATACTAGAATGGTTTTGGTAATTAAAAAGGTATCTAAACAATCTTGAAGTAAAATACAAATATTTGGTTATAAAACTATTGCTTAAACAAGTGGTTCAATTGATATTTTTTTATTTACATTTGGTTTTAGTTGTGTTTAATTTTTAAAGACACATCAAGATTTAACTATAAAAATGCAATTTTGAAAGCGTAATCTCAAAAAAGTAAGCCTGATTTATAGAAACCTAGTTTGCAGTTTGGGATAAGGTGGAATTCACATGATAAATGTTAGCTGAATCCGATCAAATATTACAAATACACACACAGCTGCTAGACCATGTTCTGGAGTATAGGAGCGAAGATTTCACGTTGGCGAACCTCTTGGGTACGCGAAATCTTTGCGTGCACGCGTGTGTTTGTGTTTTTCGTTGTTTAAAGTTACTTTTCCAGTGTTTTGAGTAAATATTCGGGTCATTTGTTAGTATACACTTTTGGATCGGAGTAAACAATTTTGGAGTATCATTTTTCATTTATAATTTATCACTTATCAGTTTTCCAGGAGTTTTGAAAATGGGTAATTTTATAGATTTTCGTGTGCTCTTTGCGAAATTCAACTTTTGCCACCTCGTATCTTTGTCATCTTTATGTCCTTATGTATCGTGGCTTGCTTAGTCGCTTCGCGCAACTCAATCCACTATATCAGTGAGAGTGATATATAATATCAAAGCGCGACAGAACATTTCTAATACGGAAGTACGAAAGAGACGCTTGAATTTGACCTTGGAGGTCTAAAAGAACGAGTGCATTGATGTAGGCTAGCTATACGGTTGCGAAAAAAATAGAATAAGACGTCGTGATTAAATGAGTTGTAAAGATACACTGATACATTCGGATGTGAACGGATATAAAGAGCGAGTGATGGAGACTTGAATGTACCCTGACGGTTGGGAGTGTCATGCTCACTCTAAAGTCTAGCTGATATATCTAGCTGGTGGCGTATGCTTTGGATGATTTGGCTCCTTTCAAAATGGTTGAGCCGAATGGTGTTCGTGAACGGGCGTCGTCATTTGGGACTGGTAATTTCTCAGCTGCCATGGTTAATTTTAATTATCTGCGTAGCCTTTTCCCAACTATATTGGGGTCTGCTTCCAGTCAAACCAATTCAGCTGAATACTAGTATTTTACGTAAAGCGGCTGCCTACCAGACCTCCACAATCCATTAAATGGGTAACACGGTATTTCTTGGCAAGACTGGAGTCAGATTTACTGGCTTCTGACAATCCGTAACAACTGCCAAAGTTCTACAAATGACAGCCGGGACCAACATTCCGAGGCACGGAGGAAACTCGGTATGTTAAGATGGTCACCCATCCACAGACCAACCTTGGCAAGCGTTGCTTAACCTTGAAGATCGATCTGTGCGGCTGTTATTCATTAGCCACGAGCTCCTCATGGTTTATTTTAATTACTTCTTTGAATTGTTCCTTTTTTTCCGGACGCTTTTATTCTGCTCGTCTTTTACATCGTTCTCACGTGTATGTTTAATTTCAATATGATGTAAACAAGACTGTGTAAAAAATTATTATTTTTAAAAGAGTGTCCGTGGAGTTTTGTGCACGTTCTTCTCCATAGAGATCTACGCTTTGGAACGTGCAAATAGCTTCATCTTTTTGGACCGACCGGTCTTGACAAAAGTGCTTTTAATAAAATTAAAAACTTTGAGTTTGAGTTTTCAGTGCTCACGTCTAAAAACCGCCGAGTGTTCCAAACAATCATTCAGTAAACAGATCAAAATAAGTTTACGATCACTTTGAAAAAACGAAAACTTTTGTTACCGTAGATTATTTTGTATTTTTCTTCTTTTCAGATTCTTTAAAAAAAATATAGAATTAAAATATAAAACAGTTCAATTGTTTTTCCATAATTAAAAAGGCCTTCAAACCTAGCTTACGCTCATTGAGAATTCTGATTTAATCAATTTTAACTGATTAAAATTTTCGCGGAAAGATGTAATTGAAAAATGCCAAGAGGATTATCAGAAGTTTTAAAAGCAAGAATAGTAACTTTGAAGGAAGACGGGTAAACCACGAAAGAAATAGCACGCACAGTTGCTGTATCCCAATCCTGGGTCGTGACCACGTTGCAGAGATACCACGGGATGGATAATTTAGCTGACCGACCCCGCAGTGGTCGCCCAACTGTTTGGACTGCTGCTCAAAAGAATTATATTAGATTGCTGGCAGCCCGTGGCCCAACAATCAACGCAACTAAAATAAAAGCAGAAGTTCAGGCCGCCTCTGAGCTTGAAGTTAGCACCAACACCATTCGGAATTGCTTGCACCAGGCTGGATTACAAGCACGGAGGTCTTGGCGAGCGCCTCTGAATTCCCGGCAACGATGG
Source organism: Lacanobia oleracea (assembly GCA_950371165.1). Classification (NCBI taxonomy): domain Eukaryota; kingdom Metazoa; phylum Arthropoda; class Insecta; order Lepidoptera; family Noctuidae; genus Lacanobia; species Lacanobia oleracea. Next base: position 2,833,914 of record OX493387.1, read on the forward strand.
GGATTGCAGTGGCATAGGCTACGGCAAAATGAAGAAGAACTTATTTGGCAAAACTGTCTCTTTGTTGACGAATCGCGAATCAATACTCATCCAGATAATCGTCGTGTCCGTGTCTGGAGAAGACCAAGAGACCGTATAAGGCAAAAAAAAAACCACTGGAACAGTTGACCAAGGCGGGAAATCGGTTCCTTTTGGGATGGTATTATGATTGGAGCTAGAGGAGCTCGTGGCTAAATAATAATATCCACACGGGTCAATCATCAAGGTTAAACAACGCTTGCCAAGGTTGGTCTGTGGACGGGTGACCATCTTAACATACCGAGTTTCCTCCGTGCCTCGGAAAGCACGTTAAGCCATTGGTCCCGGCTGACATTTCTAGATCTTTGGGAGTCGTTACGGGTAGTCAGAAGCCAGTAAATCTGACTCCAGTCTTTCTAAGAAGTACCGTGTTACCCAGTTAATGGGTTGTGGAGGTCTGGTAAGCAGCCGCTAAACGTAAAACACTGGCTTATTTAGCTAAATCCAGTTTGACTGGAAGCCGACCCCAACATACATAGTCGAGAAAAGGTTAGGCAGATTGGAGCTAGAACGCCTTTGATGCCGTATCCAGGCTTCATGACAGCAGACATGAATAAAGCAGAACTACTATTGATGGAGTTGTCAGACCATTCCGAGTAAACCATGGGCACCAATTTGTAATGGTCGATGATAATGCGCCCGCAAATTGAACTCAACGTTTCAATGTTGCTCTCCATGAATACGACATCACAAGGCTAACCTCGTGATGTCGTATTGTAGACTGGCCTGCTGGCCCGCCTGACTTAAACCTCTTGGATGCTCTTTAGCGAGCTATTTGAAACCGTCAGCCACGTCCCCAGACAGTGCCAGAGCTCAGGGAAGCCACTTTTCAAGAATGAAACCAGTTACCCAAGAAATGCTGGATGACTTGATCCTGATTGATTTGAACAGGGTTTTTCTGCTTAAAGAAAACACACAACAAAGATTTTTTCTTGATAAAGTTTAATTTTAAAAAATATATCAGCTTATGATAGTGATCACAAACTTTTTTTGATGTGTGTACCTTATGTGTGAGAATATTATTATTGAGAGTTTGAGTGTGAATAATAGTTTAATTTAAAAATAACGGTTTTTTTCACCGACTTATATTATATGAAATACTCGTAATTAGATATCGATGACTATTTGTAAATGATTCATGAACGTTGAAGCTGGCTTGAAGTTTTAAATAAATAAGTAGGGCAACAAATATTTATCATAAAAAGTAATTAAATGGTAATGCCTGCAAATAATGATAGATTATAAAAAGTTTTACTGATAAGCATTTCACAATGGCTGAGTATTATAGTGTTTCTCAGTAATGAACAACATTCGCGTGGTATTCTGCACGAAGTTGTTCTTTTGTTGTTGTTGGCCACGAGTAAAACCGAGGAAAAAGCTTGTTAATAATAGTGACGTGATAAAATAATACTCACATAGGTCGTGCCCGGAATCATGTAGGTGATCATTCTACGCACGCCGTTCGTGATGTTTACACGAGTCGCTGTTTTAGGGACTCTATGGATAGTTCTGTAAAAAATAATACTAGGTATGATTCCTGAGTAAACAAAATAGAACTGTATTTAATCTGTCAGTTTAATTATCGGAAATATTGGACACGTATTTTTTGCTTTATCAAATTATTAAAAAATTACGAAGAAAAAACGCGTCGAAGATCAGGAGTGGGGGCTTGTGACGTCACTACTAGGTAAAAAGTGTACGGAAATATGCAAGTTTTCAACGCACTGTATTGTCTTTATTTTGTGTTTACGTGAAAAGAGTAAAAATACGTGTCCAATATTTTATGGATGTCTATCTGACGGCCTAACATTACTTGAAATGCAAAACCGTGTACGTTGTTCGGTGAACCGTTTATATGTTCTGTGTCCATATACGGATGTTGTACTAAAGATATAGACAGTGCGGGTCTAAAAAGGCCACTTTAGCAGAATCATAAAGCACATCACGCTACCCGTCACTGTCAAATTTTCCCAATCAAACTTCAACCTAATTCGTTAGCAATAAAGATGAAAATGAAATTAGACAGATTATTAAAAAGAAAGAAAGAAATAATAGTATTTATTTAGCACATACATGAAATATGCACGGTACATAAAAATAAATAATGGTAGGTAAGCCAAAAACTAATGTGTGCCTCACGGCTGCACTAAAAAGGTTCATTTCAGCGATATGTCAGACAGCCTGAGACTGTCTGACGCTGGTTTTCTAATGAACCCTAAGGATGAGTGGCGGTTCATTCATATCATATATATAAAAATATCATCAAAATAACGTACATAAAAAAAAATAAACAGATATAATGAATATCGAGCAATTATACTAGAAATAAAGACAAAGTTTGGAAGATATTAAAATAATGTGTATGATAGTGCTTGTGTGTACGTGTATTACTCATAAATAAATACCTTGTTTCCCACCGTCCGCGTTGTATTTCCTACTGGTCCCACGTACGCAACGTATGCAACGCATTATGAAATCTGGACGCTTAATTTTATTTAAAAAATATGCAAAAGAAACGCACTTATCGTATGCAACGCAACATACGATACAAAACCTAATATTAATCATACAAAAATCTGTAAAATTTCATTTTCAACTTTATCGCTTTTTTTTTTTTTTTTTTTAAGGATGGGAAATCATCAAATGACTCCTTCCGCTCTGGGCGAGGCGGAAGGGAGTGTCAGACTCTTACTGACTAAAACCCATCCGTGCTCCTCCCAATGCCCTTTGCGTTCCAGGGCTGCGGCGTCTCTTTCGAACGGATTCCGCACCCCGGCAGGCACTGGCCCTAGCGGGCCCCGTCTCCCATGCTGACATCTCCTTGAGGCGCGCGTGGAACACAGCGCGCCGCCGACCCGGGCCTGGTTCTGATCGGACGGCGAGCCACCCAATGCTCGCCGTCCGCAGGCCCGCGCCTACGGTGGCCGGAAATCGCCTTGCGACTCCCGACGCCTGGGGCGTCTTCTTCTGTTGCGGCGGCTGGGTCGTGAGGTTTCCCTCTCTCTCACACGTTCGGCATCCTCCTTCGCTAGCATTACTGTTTCGCAGAAGGAGGTGACCGCTTCCCATGCCTCTTCGCTCTGGACCATAGATTGTACTAGGGCCGGTCGCGAGAGGTCGCCGCCGCCGATCGCCTCAACAAGGACCCGGCGATTCTCCGCCCAAGCAGGGCAGACCTCCACCGTATGCTCCACCGTGTCCTCCGGGCGATCCTCGCAGTGTTGACACCCGGGCGTATCCTCCCGCCGAATCCGAAACAGGTAGCTCCCGAAACAACCGTGTCCGGTGAGTATCTGCGTCAGGCGGAAAGTGAGGACGCCGTGGCGCCGCTCCAGCCACTCCTCAAAGAGGGGACTAATTGCCTGGATTGTGGCATGCCCAGCGCTGGGTTGCGACAGTCGCTGTCTCCATACCACCATGAGATCCTGCCGGAGCTCCGTCCGCCTTGCTGCTCAACTTTATCGCTAGAACTTTAAGTTCAAGATTGATTGGGAAAATTTGACAGTGACGGGAAGCGTGATGTGCTTTCTGATTCTGCTAAAGTGGCCTTTTTAGACCCGTTGAGCACTGAAAAGAGTTTGCCTGTGCTTTTCCAGATGTTTTCGGCTTTGCGCCTTAAGGTTATCCGCTCTATATCTGCAGCCCATGCCCTCTTTAAATCCTGCCAAATCGAATGTAACCTAAATTAGCCCGTACAGTTCCGTTACTAGGTAGGCCCCCTCTACCTTTTCCACACAATTATTTCCTCTGATATTGCGGGCCAGTCCCTCCGATAAGAGTCAAGTTCGTGTTTCCACCGTTGCCTTGTGCTGCCGGCGCTGCAGCGATCGCCAAGCATTAAGAGGAAACATCGGCGACTAGACTTTGTATGTAAAAAGTCACAATTCGAGGTTTGGCTCTCGTCTGTTCTCTCCTCCAATATTGAATCGATTTAAGAGATATTTCACAAACTGAATAAGAAGGATATATATTATGTCTCTATGTTTCCCTTTTTAATGATATATTAACCGTATAAGCACCAGAACCCTCATAAAACGCTCAAAATTGACCGATAAATCGCTGCCAACAGAGTCCTAGTGTACAAATTTGTCAAATAGTAATCAATGATCAATGGCTTAATAGCCACGAGCCTCGACCAACACCTTAGGAGGCTCTCGTTGGGCAGCTGGATCAAGGGCTTGATTCAGAAAGCAGTACTTCTGGACACGGCTCGCATTGTCAGGAGGTTCCTTTATCTAGACCTCTGACCACTGGTAGCTTGGACCCTGTTCCCGATATCGGTGGGCTACTATTTTTAAATGTTTTTTTTTTTATATAAGATGTAACTATTCATCACTAAATATTTTAAGACAATCATCTAACGGTTATAACGAAGCCATTTCAAAGGATTTTTTTTTTATCTAAGTAAGTATATTTTATAAAAAAATAATAATTTAAAGTCACTTGACCCACAAAATAAATACTGGCTCCTTATTTTTTCAACATCCATTACGCAAGCGCATGACGGGCATCGCCCGTCACCGTGTCGTCGGCGCGGTGCGTCTCATTCATAGAATAGGGAGTAAAGGTTTTATGCAAGATGTCTCAAGAACATGTAAATTTCGTAAAAACAAAAAACCCTAACATAATTTTTTTTTTTTCGTTGAAATGGCTTCGTTATAACCGTTAGATAATTGTCTTAAAATATTTCGTGTATGAATAGTTACACCTTATATATATTGTATAAAAATATATAAATAAGTGAAGAAAATAAATATAGGAAATATAATAAAAAAATTGATTTATTTCAGAGGAGCTCGTTTCTAAATAATAACAGCCGCACGGGTCGATCTTCAAGGTTAAGCAACGCTTGCCAAGGTCGGTCTGTGGATGGGTGACCATCTTAACATACCAAGTTTCCTCCGTGTCTCGGAAAGCACGTTAAGCTGTTGGTCCCGCCTGTTATTTGTAGATCTTTGGCAATTGTTACCGATTGTCAGAAGCCAGTAAATGTGACTTCAGTCCTGCCAAGAAGTACCGTGTTACCCAGTTAATGGGTTGTGGAGGTCTGGTAGGCAGCCGATCCACGTAAAATACTGTTATTTAGCGGAATCCGGTTTGACTGGAAGCCGACCTCAATGTAGTCGGGAAATAGCTTAGTAGATGATACTTTATTTCGGACACAAATGTCTATTTAGTGTTAGTCATCATCAACCCATAACAGTCTACTCCTGAACATAGGCCTCTTCAAGTGCACGCCATTTGGCTTGATCTCTGACAACTCTCATCCAGCTGCTACCAGCCACCCTGCGAAGATCGTCGCTCCACCTAGTTTGAGGGGTCCACTCAAGAACTCGTCTTCCCCAACTGCCATCGGTTCTATGGCTAATATGACCGGCCCATTGCCACTTCAGCTTGCTTATTCTGTATTGGTAACATTTAAATATAAATGACTTTGACTATCTTTTAATGTTTTTTACGTAATAATTATTTGATAAATGTACAATTTAGTTTGAATTATTTGTTATTTATATAAAAAAACAAATTTAGAACCTGTTCTGCTTTCTTTTTAGTTTTTATTTTGGCACAAAATTAGCAAACACGTCGAAGTTTAACGATTAACTGACTTAGCCTGGCAGGACATTCGATTTTAGAGCCTAGCTCAGCTATTCAGTAAAACTTATGAGAGTACCGAGGAAATGATAAGTAATTGGCGTTCGTTTGATCCCGTGTCATGTCTTAACCATTAGATATGTAACTAATATTTAAGATATTTAAGGATTCCCTCTACAAATCGTACACTTTAGAAACACGATTACTTGTAGTTTCCTTGACAATAAAAAAAACCGGTCTAGTGCGTGTTGGACTCGCACACGAAGCGTTCCGTACCATAAATCTTAATTTTTATTTGTTGTTATAGCGGCAATAGCAATACACAATCTGTGAACATTTTAGCTGTCTACCTATTACGGTTCTTGAGATACAGCCCGCTGACAGTCAGACGTACGGACGGACGGCGTAGGCTTAGTAATAAGGTTTGGAAACCCTTTGAGTACGGAACCCTAAAAGTAAAAGTAATATATAAATCTGTTTTTGAATAATAGCAAGACTACAAATTTTTTCTTTAACATAGACGTTTCAAATTTTCAAAAAGTGTTTTTGTTTTTAATACGAACGAAATACCTAAAAAGCGCGTGTACCGACCATTCTAGGTAGAGCCGCCTCGATTCCCCCTATCCGCTTTATTCCTGCTTTGGCCGTCGGACATTGAACTCTGTTACTTGCGTTTACGTACGGTTTTCGCTTGCGCTTATGACATACACATACACGGATCGCATAGAATATCTAAACAAAAGGCTCGGTGCGCTCGGAATACATAAACATTCTAGCTCTTTCGAAGTCTCGAAACGCATAGAACTATTTTTGGACCTTTCATATACAAAGTAGTGTCAAATTTCTATTCTTAATGGTTTCACAAATAATGTTGCCGTGATATAACTAAAATGCCGTTATCCGATATCTGGTGGATTTTGAACTTTTGATAATATTTTATTGAGAAAAAAATATCTATCGATCAGTGATTTTTTTTTCTCATTAATATACCATCGAAAGTTCAAAATCGACCAGAGGTCGAATAACGGCATTTTAGTTATAATAAGGCAGTATGAGAATTTTGGATGCTAGAGCGAGCACAGCGCGCTCGAATATTTTGCTGCCTGCATACTAATGTATTTCGACCTTGAATGGGATCTTATTAAAAATACTCCTCTGAGTAAGCATTGTATATATACATACTATTGTGCGTTCTATTATACAAAGTAAAATTGACTACACTATAGTACGACACTATCATTATCCTAATCTTACTGATATAAATAAAGAGAACAAAATGCCTCATTGCATTAAGTCCGCCTATGTACCGCTATTGTACATGAAGTTTAAATAAATAAATATAAAATCTTTCAATAACTGACTGAGTAACAAACAACTCACAGCCGAAACTGCTGGTCATAGAAAGTTGAAATTAAGCATGTAGGTTTCATGGGGTTAGCTAGTATTTATTATTATAAGACCTTAAATGTACCATGTTTTTTATGTAGGTAAATAAAATACAACTTATTCTTAATTATTCTTAAAGCACAGGCCACATTGTAGAATTTCTTGTGCTATACCAGATGTTTGCCTTTGCGTATTGAAGAGATTCGCTCCTAGCAACGCTTTATACTATTATATTTCGTTTATTCATTTAATAAACATACATGTTAACACCAACATTTATTATTAACACCGTTTAGCCATTATCTTGAAACTTGTTTCAATATTATTTAACTTACTACAACCTGGGAGTCTTTAAATCAAGAGTGAATAGGTTATTTCTAGGCAAGCGTGCTCCATCTTCGACCACATCCTCGCTTACCATCAGGTGAGATAGTGGTCAAACGCGTGCCTATCAATAGTAAAAAAAAAAAAAAAAAACTTAATGTTTCTTTTTATTAAAATTAATACAATACAAGGAATGAACCGGTTTTCAAATTTAGAATTTTCACCGCATAAAGCACCTTAAATGTCAAGGTTTGACAGGATTCCGAGGTAGATTACAGATTTACACTTATAAAACTTCAAATTATTAATTCCGACATCGATGTAATTCTAATAATTAATAGTTTAATTGTTCACTTACGTTTCTGTTTTGTTACAAATACCATTTGCTCTCGCAGCTTCGTTTTCACTAAACAATTGTATTAAAACAATTAAAAACAAAACGAAGAACCGTGGAGTCCCCATCTTCACGAACATTCACTGATACTGATGGCGCTTCGTGCTAATTTAGGCTCTAATATAAACATAAAGTATCATCCATGACGAACAATGCATCTATTACAGGATGAGTGATATTAAAGGAATAATTTTCAATCACTGTTGCACCAAAAACATAGACAAACATTAATAAGTTACAATAAAATATTGTTTTTATCTTTATTCTTGCGGCCCAGAGGTTATGTTGTGAATAGAGATAGATCGAGCGCTTACTGACCGGATTGCGCGCTGAATTCTTTGTAGATATAGACATGCTAAAAATAGTTCTAAAAAAAATTGGGACATAACACGCGCGTCGATATTTCCGAGTAGGACGTAAGATTGCGAATAAAAAGATCCGTTATGGCCAAGCGGAGAAAAACAAACAAAACGTGTATTTTAAAGTCCAGTCAAATTTGAATTGCAAGGTTACAATAATTTGCATAGAGCTGAAAATTTGTATGCATGTTCGTAACTTGACGGTTTTTGCGATCTTTGTTAATGGGTCGATCTTTGACTATCTTAATTGCACTTTCGTAGCCACGATAACGTATGCGGCTGCTTGTTGGCACAAATGAGCGTCACTCCACGTTATTTGCAGCGCGCTGCTCCGGTGCCAGAGACCAGGCCTGATACTGCTAAGGCTGACGAAGGCGTACAGGTCTGCCACTACGGTTGCGCTGGCAGCGTTGTGTGGTGTTAAATTCAGGACTCTAAGGGATTCTGCAGCACTGAAAAGCCTAAAACTAGTCCCCCAGCTGACCCTATGTCAGTTCATTATTCAATACTGCATAACCGTGTGGGGAGGTGCAGCCAAGACCTACCTGCTCGGTCTGGAGCGAGCAGGTAAGTCTCAACTCTGTCGGCTTCTGGGTCAGAAATTACCATTCGTCTTTGTATGAATTATGAAAAAAAAAATTATTATTATTTTATCAATTTTAAAACCAAATTTTAGAGTCTGTCAAGTGAGTCGTCTCCCACAAAAAAGGCGGCAAATTTAAAAATCGTACTGGTGTCAACACTGATATAGTACGCTAAAACTGGTTTTGATACTTGGGAAAAAAATTTTAGGATAATTTAAAAAAGTGCACTTCAATTTAATTTTATTCAATTCATTTCATTTATTCAATTCGATCACAATTTACGGTGTCTGAATGTGTTACAAAAAAAACAGTAAAGTAAACAAGTAAGTAAACAAGTAAGAAAAGATCAAATCGATTCATTAAAATATTGAAAAAAAAACAGCGTCTCACTTAAATTAATGTAAAACAAAATAATAATAAAAGATAATAATTAAAAATTTCAACAATAAAAAATAAAAACACTAACAATTTAAATTAATTATGAGCCAAAAATCAATTATCAATTAAAACATTCATTCATGTCAAACAAACTTCATCTAAAACGTCAAATATATATATATTAAGAGAAGAGAAAAATAAACATGTCACATAAAACAATAAAATAATCAATAATTTCCAATAATAATTTTAAAAATCATAACCAAAAAGCAAAATTAAAATTCATCTGTTGTCACGAATCATTCTCATAAATAATGAAAACAAAGAATCAATTATATTAATAATATTGAGTCATGAACTCGTCCACGAAATAGAAACCTTTTTCCAGCAAGAACTTTTTTAGTTTATTTCTAAATAAGGTGGATCTATACAAAAGTTGTTTTTATATTCTTAGGCAAGCAATTGGATAAGTTTACTGCTTGATACTGTACACAATGAGTTACAATATTTAATTTGGAATTTAATTTATACTTCAAATATTGGTTTCTTGTGCTTTCCCTTTTAAGTCTTTCGTCTTGCGTTTCATAATCACTTATGTGTTTTGCTAGGCTAGTCAAGATTGTAAGTATGTAAAGGCTGTCAGTATTTATAGACTTTAGAAATGTTGCCGTCAGGACTCGATTTGGGGAATGCAAACTATTGTTTGAATTGCCCTCTTTTGTAGCACAAAAGCTCTATCAGAATAATTATACTTGTAGTTATTTCCCCATTGCTGAATACTATATCTCTATCTTGACTCTACCAGCGCATAGTAAACTGATTTTTATATATTCTTGTTTTCTAGCAGCGATTTTCGTCCGATAGGTACTCTGTTTCATTTTTTTTTATTGTCTTCTACAGATCATGGCTGTAGAAGACTTAACTATATTATCAATAATGATTTTTATTACTTCATCATTCAAGGCGGCTGACAAAAGTTGTATATTATTAAAAATGCAGACAGGGAAAACTTAAAATGACCTCAAAATAAGGTTTCGATTGTACTTGGAAAGGTTACGTTTTGTTTCAGGATTCTGGACGTTAGGTTAACTTAAAAAAAATGTTTTGTCAATCATAATATGAACATTAATTTTAAAAAACACGGTATCTGTCGGAGAAAAAGCATTGATTTTATAAAACTACAGACCAATTCAGTAGTCGATCAAAGTGTGCGTAAGTGAAAAAATAATTAAAATAACAAAAAAATAATTTATATGTTTTTTTACTTGTTCACAAAAAGAAGAAATATGTTTAAATAACAAAAACAATAAAAACATTTCACTTTACTGAAGTAGGTAAAAAAAGTACAAAAATGTATGAAAAAAAAGTCGAATACGATACGTTAGGAATCATTTAAGCACCGAATTATTGTCGTGACTTCGTATCCTCGAATAACCTTGTTAACTCTTGAGCGGAAACCACACTGTCACCGTCTATGAAAAAAAAATAAGAGCCATCAAATACCTTAAAATATTTTGTAAAAATTATATTTTATTAGTTCTCAAAACTTTATTCACAAGTAAAACTCAGTTTTTAAAAGTAATTCCGCCGGTCGGACTTAGGGTTAGAAAAGTTAGGAAATAGATATAAAACAAATATACAATTTTTGCATTTTTTTCTGCTTGTCTGTGCGTTTGAGGGAGCTTCACGCATAAACTACAGATTGGGTTCCAAATCTAGGTACTTGAAAATATTGAGTTATAACCCGAGTAACATTTAGTGTTTATTACATCAAAATCGACCCACAAAATAAAAAGATATTGGATTTTTCAGTTTAGTAAGAAAGATCCTAATGTATTTTGATTAGTCAAAGCGCCATCTATTGAAAAAGATAAAATACACGACAACATGAATATAACACCAAAACTAATTGTTGAGTTATGTGTGAAACTTAATACGTGGCAAAATAAATGTGAACATTTTTATACCTTATCGGTATTTATCGTTATAATCGACCCACAAAATCAAAATATATTGAATCTTTAAGTTTAGTAAGAAACTTCCTAATATATGTTATTAGTCAGAGCGCCATCTATTGAGAAAAATAAAATGCACGAAAGCATGAATATAACACCAAAACAAATTACATGGCAAAGTAAAAGTGAACATTTTTATACCTTATCGGTATATATCGTAACAATCGATCCACAAAATCAAAATATATAGAATTTTTAAGTAAAGTAAGAAACTTCCTAATGTATTATGATTAGAGCGCTATCTATTGAACAATATAAAATGCACGAAAACATGAATAAAACACCAAAACAATGTATATGGGCTTCTTATTTCACGTCTTTTGCTGCTAAATTTATTGTCAGTCTACTACTTGGTCGATAGATGGAATTGCACTGATGACGCGTTTTTCTGAATTACGGTGTTAAAATTTTCCGCTGGATAACGACCCTCACATGATTTTAACCACAGACGAGTTCGTTAGAGGTATAGGTTCGGTCTTTCTCGCTCTCGGGTCGGTCCAAATTTCCAAATTGGTTAAAATCTCTGAATTGTCTCTAATTGGTTTCGTTAATTGTGCATTCGGTAATTGCGTTTATCGCAGTCTTGATTTGGTTTGGTTCTTGCGAAGTTCTAGACGGTTCGAATTGCGGATCAGGCCCTTAGGGTTCCGTACCAAATGTGGTGACGGGACCCTACTGCTAAGCCTCGGCGATTGATTCCGTTTAGAGTGAAGCAACGAACGATTCGATTTGCGAAACAAGGCTTTAGCTAATAATAATAGGGTATACCGTACCAAAGGTGGTGACGGCGACGGGACCCTAGGCATTACTAAGCCTCCGCGATCGATTCTGATTCGTGCGAAGTATCAGACGGTTCGACTTGCAGGCCAAGGCGAATTATAGTGTTCCGTACCAAAGGTGCTAACGGGACCCTAAGAGTACGATTTTGATTCGTGCGAACGTGCGAACCATTCGAACCAAATCTAATTTTAGGGTTCCGTACCAAGGTTGCTAACGGAACCCCGTTTATTAATAAGTAACCGCTGTCCGGTTATTTAAAATCGCTATCTGAAATCATTCACAATTTCGCAAAAGTCTTAAAATATAAAACAAAGTCGGATTTATTCAAACACTTATAACTCAAGGACAACTGGACCGATTTTCATGTTTTTGAATTAGTTTTTGTCCGGAATAGCATAATATATACACTTTTTTTATTGATGGGTTTGCCATGTTTTATACAAATAAAAAAATATTCTTATTCTTATTCTTTTGCTCTTGAGCCTATGTCAGAGATGACAGAGACAAAGTCTACGATGGAGCGAGCTTACCCAGATAAAGCCGGTTTACTCTAACTTTGAATAGGTTAAAGATAGTAGGTAACTAGGGTAGGTAGGTAGGGTAGGGGTCAGCTAGTACTAAAATAAATCACAAAGTTAAACTTTAAATCATAAGAAAAAATACTAACCGTCCTCTGGAGAGTTACGCCTTTTGCAACGTACAATGACAATGACGATAATAAGTAGTATCACCAAAATGATGATTGCAATTACCAAGATATATATCCAGTTGGACTTGACCCTGAAAACAGAAAAAGAAATAGTACTTTTAATAATTGCAACTGAAGAAATAAATTACTTTTACTACTTTTCGAACTCTGAAAGACTCTATCTTTGCGACACTGAAAGAGAAATATATCATTTTTGACCTTAATCTGAGTCCTAAGGTACTGCTAAAAAAATGCTACTTACCAATCTTTCAAGCCAGTGTGTTTGATGGATTTAGTTGTATCAGTCAGACATGAACCAGTTTGATTACTTTTATACCATCCCGGATCACAAACGCAGGAGCCTGGACTCACACATTTGCCATATAAACACCCGCCAGCACAATGTGGCTTGCAGATATTTTTCTGTGTTTTTGTATACCCGGCAAGACATCTACAAGTTTCTGGAGCGACACATGTGCTATTATTCACACAGGGCTTGGTACATTTTGGTTTACACGTCCTGTTACTTGTGCCTTGTTGCGTTTGAGTCATTTTCCATCCTGAGTCACAGATACACGTTTCAGGTTTCACGCAAACGCCATGAAGGCATCCTTTTGAACAATGTGGCCGACAAGAATTATTTCTTGATGCTACATAACCTGAGTAACATTTGCAAGTTTCGGGGCCTACACAAGTGCTATTAATACAGCCTTTGCTGCATATCGGCTGAGAAGATGTGTTAATGGTGACATTTGTCTTGATGATTAGTCTTTCTGACTTACTAGAACAAGTCTCAGGTGCAACACAAATTCCATGAGGACACCCACTTGAGCAGTAAGGCTTGCAACTGTAGTTATCAGACTGTACATACCCCTGTTTGCACTTGCAGGTTTCTGGAGCAACGCATGTGCCATTTTCACAATATTTCGAGCAAGTCGGTAGACAAGTTTTGTGGTCTTTTGCTATGTGATACCTTGCATTACAAGCACATTTTTCACGTCCAACACATGTTCCATTAGGACATCCACTTGAGCAGTAAGGCTTGCAGCTGTATTTATCAGACTGTACATACCCCTGTTTACACTGGCAGGTTTCTGGAGCAATGCATGTGCCATTTTCACAATATTTCGAGCAAGTCGGTAGACAAGTTTTGTGGTCTTTTGATATGTGATACCTTGCATTACAAGCACATTTTTCACGTCCAACACATGTTCCATTAGGACATCCACTTGAGCAGAAAGGCTTGCAGCTGTATTTATCAGACTGTACATACCCCTGTTTGCACTGGCAGGTTTCTGGAGCAATGCATGTGCCATTTTCACAATATTTCGAGCAAGTCGGTAGACAAGTTTTGTGGTCTTTTGCTATGTGATACCTTGCATTACAAGCACATTTTTCACGTCCAACACATGTTCCATTAGGACATCCACTTGAGCAATAAGGCTTGCAGCTGTATTTATCAGACTGTACATACCCCTGTTTGCACTGGCAGGTTTCTGGAGCAATGCATGTGCCATTTTCACAATATTTCGAGCAAGTGGGTTCACAAGTTTTGTGGTCTTTTGATATGTGATACCTTGCATTACAAGCACATTTTTCACGTCCAACACATGTTCCATTAGGACATCCACTTGGGCAGTAATTCTTGCAGCTGTATTTATCAGACTGTACATACCCCTGTTTGCACTGGCAGGTTTCTGGAGCAATGCATGTGCCATTTTCACAATATTTCGAGCAAGTCGGTACACAAGTTTTGTGGTCTTTTGCGATGTGATACCTTTCATTACAAACACATGTTTCACGTCCAACACATGTTCCATGAGGACATCCACTGGAACAGTGAGGTTCGCACACGTTATTGTTTGATTTTTGGTATCCCTGCCAACATTGGCATTTTTTTGGGGCAATACATGTACCATGGATGCAGGATTTGCAAACTGGTCGGCAAGTTCCATTTGTGAATGTATATCCTTTGTTGCACTGACATTTTTCCGGTGCGACACATTTGCCATTTCTGCATGGCTTCGAACATCGTGGCGTGCAATTGTATTTATTGTTATGATCAAATTCATAACCTTTGTTACATCCGCATTTATTGGGATATCTGCAATAACCATTTTTACAAGGCTTGGAGCATTTCGGTTTACAGGTGAGTCTGAAATATACGAAAAAAATATTTTACTCGATTACGTGATGTTAACTCAATACGGTACTACTGAGTGAAACTAAACATCAAAACATTTAATGGATTATTAGATATTGATGATTAATGTAGATCAAATATTTAGGAAAACTAAAAACAAATTATTTTAACGACGTACTGAACGTAGCGTGCATGGTGGCACGATGCGACTTTATATGAGTGTCACGTTTTATTACGATTCACGTCGTTGATTACCACGATACTACATCGCACCTGTGTGTGGCAAGCGCCAGATTACCTTGCAATAAAGTACATTGACCTTTCCCTAAAATCCCTTTCGTAAATACCCGAAAAATAATTTATTAACCAATTTTCATTACTAGACTACGTAAAGGACCACGATAGAGGTCAATTCAGGATAGCTTTACATTTTTATTTCTAATGCATGTGGGCCAATGACCGGGTGCCTCTTGAGGTTTTGTGGTGGGCCCTTAAGGAGAAAGGTGTGCCTGGGAAGTATTTGCAGTTGATCCGAGCGACGTACAGTCGAAGCAGTACTCAAGTCCGGTCTACAGTGGGCACCACTGACAGCTTCAGTGTAGCAGTCGGTTTACACCAGGGCTTGGCCCTCAGCCCTTATCTCTTCCTGATGATAATGGACGCTCTGACGTCGGACATCCAGGAAGAGGCTCCCTGGTGCATGCTGTTTGCTGATGACATTGTGCTGGTTGCAGAAAGCGGCCTAGAGGTCCAGAGCAAATTGGAGACGTGGTGGCAAAGACTGGAGGGTGAAATTGAGCAGAACCAAAACAGAGTACCTGTTCTGCGATTTTGGCGGTGTCTCCAGTCCGATACTCTCACCGGAACGCCTATACCGATTTGCTCCGACTTTCGGTATCTCGGGTAACTTGTTCAGGGAGATGGCAATATAGACCGAGACTTAACGCACCGGATCAACTCAGGATGGATGAAATGGCGACAGGTCACCGGAACAACTTGTGACCCTCGGATGCCCCTCAAATTAAAAGGGAAAACATATAAGTCCGTGATAAGACCTGTCGTAATGTATGGATCAGAATGTTGGGCTGCGAAAAAGACGGATGAAAATAGATTGCATGTAGCGGAGATGAGAATGTTGAGATAGGTGTGTGGAGTAACGAGAGTGGATAAAGTGAGAAATGAGTACATTAGAGGCACTTTAAAAGTGGCGCCAGTGACGGAAAAGTTGAAAGGGAATCGCTTGTCTTGGTATGGTCATGTGAAGAGGAGGGATGAAACGCATATAACTAGAAGAGTTATGAACATAAATGTGGATGGATGGAGAGGGAGAGGAAGGCCAAAGAAAAGATGGATGGATTGTGTAAGGAGCGATATGAAAGAAAAGGGAGTTAGTGATAGAGTGACGACTGATAGAACAGAATGGAAGAATAAAACGTGTTGCGCCGACCCCAAGTAACATGGGATAAGGGCAGGAAGATGATGATGATGTGGGCCAATGACCGTTATCGCTCATTTATCTGGCGTCTACTCTAGCTCGAGCTTTAATTAATAATAAAAACCTAGGTATTTATAGTAACTTACGGATGTTTTTTAACTTCTTCATAACCAGAACAGCAAACTGTCACATTTTTCGTTACGTATTTCTGAAAAAAAAAACAAAACGATAAATAATTATACGAAAAAAGTTTAGGTACTTAGTCAAATAAAGGTGAACAATCTTGATGTGAAATACACAAACACGTATTAAAACCAATAAACTTCTGCATAAACTAATGGTTCAATTGATTCAGTAATCGTTATTGTTGTATTTACATTGGTTTTTAGATGATTTTTTTTAAAAGTTGGTTTTAAATAAAAAGACATGACGGCGCATTGCTAGCGCCATCTATTGAAGATACATTCGAACTAGATTTGACGTCTGTCAGTCTAGCGGAGCGTCGAATCGGGTCGTTCGGGGCCGCCATTTTGAACGTTAGTTGCTTTTGAACGCCAATGGCAAGCGCACTATGGATACATGGATACGACGAATCGCGATTGTTCTGCGTAAGCTTGTGCATTTTTGTTTTGTAGTTAATTTTATTCGTTTGATTAAGTGTTTGTTTTATTACTCGCGCGTATATTTCTGTTTAATTCTGCTCAGAACACATTTTGTTTAAATTTTATATAGCTTTGTCCGTTTCCCTTGTAGGATAGATGCCCGGAATCACCAGAGTCAGCCATGTCTATTTCCCTAGTAAATGAAAATATGGTTAGAAATGGAGCAAATATCAGAATGCCTTTATCAGAAGTGGGATGAAACTCAAAGGGCCCACATGGAAATTCGTGACAGTGTCGTAATGGTGGGGATCGGTTGCACTTTGTCTTTAGAATGCAACAAATGTGAGTGCGCATCCAGGCGGTATAAGCCTCGGCAAGTGCCATGTAACGGGACGCCGAAAAGCCTCAAGTTCGATGCGCGATAGTCGTGCGTCATCGCGTTACTGAACAATACTGCATTCTCGACAAAACTTACCAATTTTTTGTCTAGGATGCAGTATTGTTCAGTGCAGTTTGTCTTTTACTCATAAGCTACTCAAAAGCTTCGCTCCTAATGCCTGTCGTGGATAGCCTATCTGGTTTCTATGTGGGACCGGTTTGAGGAGCGTTTCAAAGTCAAATTCCTATTCGTCGAGTTTTCTGCGGCTACCCTCATCGACCTGAATATTGAAGAACCGGTCTGGAGTGGAGGCGGGCAACTTTACAGCAGCTCCCCGAGTCAGGACGAAGTGTGTGGATGAGTAAACGATCTCCTTTGTCTAAACTCATTTCACGGCAAAATAATCTCATACGCAGATAACACTACTCTCATTTTTGCTGCTAAAACATGGAATAAGACTTACCAGCTAGCCCAAAAGGGATTTGATTTGGTGAAGAGGTGGCTTTGTGATAATGTGCTTACTCTGAATGTTGAGAAAACTAAATACCTGATCTTTTCGATCCGTGCTTCTTCACAAGTCAATCTAAACTTAATCGCACATTACTGCTCTCAAGAAGCTTCTGTACATTTTAGGTGCTCATGTAATCCTTTGGAAAGTGCAAAAAAAAAAGTATTTAGGCATAATTATTGATGACAAGTTTAACTTCAAAGCCCACATTCAGGCACGGAGTAAAAGAGTTCGTAAGCTAACCTACATTTTTAAGCCATTGAGGCATGTAGTCACGCCTATATTGCTAAAGCAAATATATTATGCGCTTTGTTAGTCACTCATTCCATACTGCGTATCGTCTAGGGGTGGTGCACCAAAAACAACGTTAAAGCAACTTGAGGTATCACAAAGATCTATCTTGAAACTCAGTACGTTTAAACCTTTTCGCTACCCTACCACGCTTCTTTATGAACATTGTGAGGTCCTAACTGTACGCCAACTATTTGTCTTAAGCATAATTATGAAACAACATACTACCAATGAGTACAATCCGAGTATGTTGACAAAGCGGAAGGGTTTACCTGTATGTTAGACGATATCACACTCAAGAACTGCTTTAATTCATAGATTTTTTTTTGGCCAATTTTTATATAACAATATTAACAAGATATTTCATATTTACTCATTGAATAGGGCAGAGATGAAAACATCCGTTTTTCATTGGCTGGAGAGGCTAACGTACAATCAAACTGAGGATTTGCCGACTATCTTAAAGTAGTGATATAGCGTTGTGACACAATTTATGATCAGATTTGTATATGTATCTATTCAATTTTCTATAAGAATCTAATAGCAAAAATATTCGGAAAACTCTCTCACACACCCTCTTACACACATACACTCATCCCTTTCATCTTACACACCCAGAGGACAATAACCTTATTTTAAAAGTATTTTATAAGCGTGTAAACATTATGAATTTTAGTTTAGTACATATTTTATTGTTGACTTTTGTTCGTGAGCTCATACTTGCATATTTAGTTTGAGGGCTTGAGGCGCTGCGTACTGAAACTAAAGCAGATGCTAAAAATAGACACAATTATGTCATTAAAACGTAAAGATCAATTTTAAGAAGCTTGTTAACAAATTGTGTAATGTATTTCCGGTAGTTATTAGTCATCATAACTTCGTCCATAATTGCACAGACAAAATCTTCGGTTTCCCCACAGAGGTCACCAAAACGCAGCCAGGCTACGGACGCTAAGAATTCTACATCGGGCCCATGTAGGACCCGGTAAAGCGGCAGTGAAGCTCCTTGCTCTGCCATACCTTCCTGCAGTGCAGGTGGATGCTCCAGGGTAGCCCGCGAAATTCAAATATTTTTATGTTTTTTGCAATTTGCGGTCAGTGTGAAGCTGTATGTGGACCAAATGCGATCCGCGACCGTAACGCGTATTTATCTAAAGAATTATAACCATTTTAATCATCAATACAGCCCTCTAAGTTCATGTAGTTCGAAAGAATGAATTTTTCAGAAATAATCATTCTTTCGAACTACATGAACAAATACAGCTTCACACTGACCGGCAAATTGCAAAAAAACATAAAAATATTTGAATTTCGCGGGCTACCCTGGAGCATTCACCTTAAGTACTTTGTTCAGGTGGCCAAAAAAGCGCTCCCTCAACGATTGTTTCATATCAACAGCATTGATGCCTAACGCTTCCGACATACCTAAATATTCGTGATGATTTGAAAATTATCCTATAGGATATTTAAGGGACAAAAAGAATCCAATATCTTCCTCCAGGATATTATATATCTGTATGATACTTTCCTAACATTTTTCTCTAGTTAAAATTGGGTTGCATTTCAGAAAATGCTGAAATAGGTGTCTGATTAACAATTACATCAAACAGCATTTAGATTATGATATACTCGTAATTAGAAACTTAAGAAAGTCTATCTAAATAACTAAGTAAGCCAATATCTATATCTATATACTAATCTATATATCTATACATATACTTAATAATATATAAAGCTGAAGAGTTTGTTTGTTTGTTTGTTTACTTGAAAGCGCTAATCTCAGGAACTACGGGTCCGATTTGGAAAATTCTTTCTGTGTTTGATAGCCCATTTATCGAGGAAGACTATAGGCTATATATATCATCACGCTAAGACAAATAGGAGCGGAGCAGTAACAAAAAATGTGACGCAGACGAAGTAATAATAATAATGAATGAATAAATAAATAATAATTCTCAGTTGCTCGAATATACGTTTACTTTATTTACCTTAAACTTCGATCTTGGTATATCATCACGCTAAGACAAATAGGAGCGGAGTAGTAATGAAAATTGTGACGCAGACGAAGTTGCGCGGGTCAACTAGAACTAATATATATTTGCTTGAACGCGCTAGTCTCAGGAACTACTGGTTCGATTTGAAAAATTATTTAAATGTTAGATAGCCCATTTATCGAGGAAGGCTATAGGCTAAGTAGTTACAAGGTAATGTCTGGATTTAATGATCACATGATTAAACAGATAAAACCCACTTTACAATAGCTGAGATATTACAAGGCGCGGTGATGATAGGTTTAATTTATTCATCATCAAAGCCATACAGAAAAGTTCTAAGTGGTGATAAATATTTGTAAAAGGCTAAAATTACAAACAACGAAACCCTGACTTCCAAACTAGGCATATGCCTGTATCTTAGAAGTCAGTGTCCTTCCAAGAATAAGATGCAAATATAAGAATGACTGCACAACTTTCCACTTACTCACTTCACAAACGTTGAATGAATCAAATTAACTATTTAATAAAATTTAAATGACATTATACACAATTAACAAAAAAATAACATTAATAAAAAAAAATATAAAGGTGGAGTAAGGCAGTGACCGGGTGGCGTTAGCGGATTGGAATAAGTGTGGGTCATCTGGCAGCGAGATGGGCAGACGAGAGAGGCCTATGATCAAAAGTGGGCTTTACATGATTATGATAGTTGAGTATCAAAGTGTATCCCGGTAAATAATAACATATGCGTGACATAAGCCCCACGAACAGAATTGATTAAAAGCTTGTAAATACTTGCGACATGATAAAAGAATACTCACCGAGATCGTTCTATGAACGCCGAGCGTAAAGTTTACACGACTCGCTGTTGTAGGTAATCTAGTTCTGTGAAAAATTATAATTAAGTTGCTTGTAAAAAGTTCGCTACATTCATTTTATCAATTGGAATTATCTTTTAACACAACAAAATACCGGTACCGAAACTTTTGTATATACTTAGAAAGTTAAAAATTTCCTATGAGCAGAGTGAGTTAGAAAAAGCCAGTAATGACCCAAAAAACTTGTGGAAAACAATAAAACAAATAACAAACACATTTAAAACGCCTGTTAGTCCTTCTGAGCGGTTAAAAATACGTGATAATCCAAAATCATTTGTTAACGATGTCACTTTTTTAGTACTGAGGGAAAAAACTTGGCAGCTGACTACACGTCGCAGTACCTAAATCGGCCATTTCCAGATAGTAATAAAGTCCCCATTATTAAGAACACTCTCCTATGAATTCTCTTGCTATTATGGACGTGGATGAAGTTGATGTAGAATCAATTATCCTTCAATTACAGAATGACTGTGCAGTCGCTTGGGATGGAATTCCGTGTACTATTTTGAAAAACTGCCGACATATACTGGTTCAACCACTAACCTACCTCTGTAATCGTTGTTTACGGACAGGAGTATTTCCCGATGCCCTAAAAAGGCAATAGTTCACCCTATTTACAAGGGAGGGAGTAGAAATTGTGTCAATAATTACAGGCCAATATCAGTTCTGCCATTGCTATCAAAAATTCTTGAGAAGATTCTGAATAAGTGTCTACGCAGTTTTTTAAACAAAAACCAGATTATTACTGACAACCAATACGGATTCCGACCAGGTTTGTCAACAGAAGATGCTGTGCTGGATTTCACGCAATCGGTTGCTAAATGTTTGGATCAAAACATAAAATTCCTAGGTATTTTCCTGAACCTTTCCAAGGTATTTGACACAGTTTCTATTCCCTTACTCACCTTTAAGCTGGAACTTCTCGGCGTACGTGGCATATTACTTGAAATTTTTACAAGATTACCTCAGGAATCGTACTCAATGTGTCAAAATTGACGCGTACGTTAGCGACGATTAATCAGTGACATATGGCATTCCTCAAGGAAGTATCCTGGGTCCAACATTATTCCTTATTTACGTAAACGATCTATGCAGGATGAGTCTCCCAGACTATAATATCTATGCTTATGCAGATAACACTGTGATCCTCATGCAAGGATTTACTTGGGATCTTGTAAAAACAAAAGCAAAAGTGGCTCTGGCTCAAGTTAAGGAATGGCTTAACTCAAATCTACTAACACTTACAGACCTACAGAAAACCACCTGCATTGCCTTTGCAATACTTTGTAACACCACACCGTCAGACACCTTTAATATAACTGCTCACACATGCTCAAACCCCTCAGAACCATGCATATGCCCAACACTCACTAGAGCTGATAGTGTAAAGTACCTGGGAGTACAAATAGACAATGGCCTAAGATGGGACAAATTGATGCCCTCACCACCAGAACGTTGCGCTTGATTCACATTTTCAAGTCTCTCAGGCAGTTGGTTAACGTTAACACGCTGCAAATGGTGTACTACGTACTGTGTCAGTCGGTCATCGGCTATTATTACTGTTTGGGTGGTACAACAATGACTATTCTTGTTAGAGTTGAGAGAGCACAGAGAGCGATACTTAAAGTTATAACCAGAAAGCCCTATATATACCCAACAACGGAACTCTACTCTGACTGCAAGGTCCTTTCGGTTTGCCAATTCTTTGTGCTTAAATCGATTCTCAGAAAACACACCAGTCTTCTTTAGTCCGACCCAAGCAAGCGAACATGTGTTTTCCCAGGTACTCAACATAAAACTACTTTCGCTAAACGCCAGTTTTATACCAAGTAAACACATTTACAGAAAAGTTCACAAACAACCAAAAACTGTAGATCTAAATTCATACACATTAAACAATAGAGAACAGAGTGGCTACTACAGAAGGACTATTCCTACACGGAGTTTTTACTCACTTACATCGCCTAAATCAAAGAACGTACACTATCGCCCCGATACGATCACACACATACCCTCATGCACACAACAACACTCACCACCATACTCGTACATCACCACACATTCCTGCCACATTTCACACTCATTTCACTAGGTACTCTTAAACACAACTACTATTACTACTGACAAGTACAAACGGTAGATCGACACTGTCCACTTGTTGTATAATTAATGATAAATTAATTTATTAGATAAACACTGTCTCTTAAGATAAAGGTTAGCCTAGTTTAAGAGGCAGGGTTAAATTTGTTATTTACTTACAGAAAGGCGAATGCCCATTTGAGGCCCTCAGTGGACAATAGACTAGAGAAAAAATACTTTATGCATTAATTTTGCCATAAAAAAATATGTGTTTACTTTCTTCCAAATGAGCACCATTACAATCTACAACAATTCCTTAAAAAAAGTAATTTTAATGAACAAACAAGAAGTTTTTTGATTTTGACGCTGGCAAAATGTTGCCAGAGTCAAAATCATACATAAATCAATCGATTTGAATCGAGTTATAAACATTTACAATAACCTTAACGATATACCCACGGGACTTTACTGGTATTGTAAATTAAAATCGACTTAAAACATAACTTAAATAGAAGCTAATAATTTTTTTAACCAGTTTACTGGTTAAAAAAGAATAAGACAAATAAATCAACAATCGGTTACTTAAAAAAGTAATCGATGAATTGATTTAATGTTTATATATTTTCGTGAAAGTGACAACACTGAATTTAATCTGACAGTTCTGACTACTGACACTTCGCTTGTTGCTTACGCTCAATGTGGATGTGTTTTGATTTTTCTTCGATTTCTATTACTGCGACCTGGCTTTGTTTTATGGACTTGACTCGGATTTTGTCAATAATACATGAAAGAATGGATATCCATAATACGTTAGGAGATTATGTAAATGAATATAATTTAAATCGCAGGAGGGCACAATTTGTTAATATTACCGTTGGCTCTGACAATTTAAATGACTTCCCACAATTAACAATGGATGAATTAATATTAATTGCATGTGGTACCTACCAAATAAAACAAGCTAGGTCATATTATGGAGAACATATCAGAGCCAACGGTATGTATAGTATTGAAATATGCAGAGAACAAAATAGCAACCTACCAAGCGAATTAATCAATGAAAACTGCTGGCTATTGCGTGCCAAAATACAAAGTAGACATATAAGTCGTAAGGTATATTTTGGGTACATTAAAATAAATAATAACTATGCTGGCAGAGAGGCAATTGATGCATACTATTGTAATTGCATAATAGGAAAACGCACGGTAGGTTGTTGTGCACATACCATGACTGTGCTTTGGTATATAGGCTGGGCAAGATATGAATCGAATATATGCCCTCCTGCGCCATTTTTAGATGATTTGTTAATTGTTTACGACAATGAAGATAATATAGACATTTAAAATATTAAATGTTTCTTTTATGCCCTAATTACTACAATTGGATAAAAATATATTAGAAACCCCTTCCTATCATAATATCAATAATCAAGCATTGAAAAACAAATTATTCTTGAATTATCTCAGTTCTACACTTTTTCGTATAGAAAATTAACCTCAAAACATTTTTGTTTAATTTATATTTCTAAAATAGTGGCGTCAATTTGAATATATTTTATAGATTTCCAATACTATCAAGATTTAAAAAAGCTCCATATTTATAGTCATATTTGATGTCCATCTTGGGCCTGGGATATTATGGAGACTAGGCATTCCCCTTTTGCAACACACCGTAATGCCTACATTTAGTCTAATAGTTAGTTATACCTAATTATGTACATTTTCTGTAATTTTTTGGAAAATAAACTTTATTATTAGACTATATACGGGACCGAATGACAAATATACAGCCGGTCGATTCTGTTTAGATCAGAAATAGGATCAGAAACCTCGGAGTAATCGGTATATATACTTAGAAAACCCCACCGAATTGAGAACCTCTTTCTTTATTGAAAGTCGGTTAAAACAGCCTGTGACTGACACCAAAATATTAGTTGGACATGTACACCTGTTTTGGGGGGAATTGATGAATGCCAACAATGCTGCAATTAACGTAGCCACCTACTGAGCCCATACGGTCTAAGGGAGTTGTCTATCGACACGAAAAGAAGAAACAGACTTTTTTTTTAAGGATGGGAAATCATCAAATGACTCCTCCCGCTCTGGGCAGAGTGGAAGGGAGTGTCAGACTCTTATTGACTAAAACCCATCTGTGTTCCTCCTAATGTCCTTTGCGTTCCAGGGCCGCGGTGACTCTTTCGAACAAATTCCGCAACCCTGGCACGCGACGTCAACCCGTTACTCTTAGACCTCCAAGGTCAAATTCAAGCTTCTCTTTCGCACTTCCGTATTTGAATATGTATTTGAAATGTTCTTTCGCGCGTTGATATTGTCTATCACTCTCACTGTGGATTGACTTGAGCGAAACGACTAAGCGAGCCACGTTAAACAGTGAGAGCTACTGATACATAAAGACATAAAGATACAAAAGAGTGATACAAAATGACATATCCCAGTGATCGAAAGTTACATTTCAATATTTTCTTTTCAGGGATACTTTTTGCCCATGTCTACTAGCAAGAGCCGCCTCTCTTAACCCTCCGCATCCGCTTTAGTCCTGCTTCGGCCGTTGGACATGATCTCTATGTCTTGCGCTTACGTGCGGTTTTCGCTTGCGCTTATGACATAGACATACACGGACTGCTTAGAATTCCTGAACAAAAGGAAAAAGATAAATGTTAGAGCGAACAAAGCTAGCTCGAATATTCCAGCTCCCCGTCAAAAAAATGGATCAAACTATTTTTAAACACAAATAAGAGTCAAATACCTATGCTCAATGGTTTCAGAAATATGAGTATTTTGGATGCTAGAGCGAGCACAGCGCGCTCGAAAATGTTGTTGCCTCCAAACTAATGTAATTCGGCCTGGAATAGGATCTTATTAAAAACACTCCTCTAAGTAAGCGTTGTAAACATAGTATTTGGCGTTTTATATTATACTTAAACGAGTACAGTACAATTGACTAAAATATAGTACGATACTGTCAATATCCTAATATATAAAATCCTTCTATTCATTACTGACTGACTGACTGACAAACAATGCACAGCCAAACTTACCTACTGGTCGTAGAAGGATGAAAGAACAATGGGTAATTTTGTATGGAACCCGTACCCACTTTGTAGCATTTTAGACTAGGTGTAATTTAGAAGAGGCCTAGTTGAGTAACTCGAAAATAAGTGAACGAATGAATGAATGAATGAAAGACCGAAGTTATGATAACTTCTTTGTAACATTTTTAATTGCCAATAATCGCACTTTTTCTGCTTTTTGGACTAAATCAATAGGTAACCAGTCATTTTTTCTGTCTTTAGAGAGCGATATAGCTTCCTATCGTTGGTTTTTGGTACAGAAAAAATATTAAATAAGAACTATCAATCTTAAATAGCACAGTTTTATTAAATTATATTGTTACTTTCAATGATTATATCATCCCAGGCACTTGCCGGACCTACGAAGTTATCTAGGTGCCTGCCAACACCTAAGTACCATATTATGCTAATAGTATGGGCACAAGCACCTAGAGTTCTCATACCCGTCATGCAGGAGCAATAATACGCTTCGATGGTTTCTCTGCCCTGGACATTAACCTTGATTAAAATGTATGTGTAATATATTTTATTCGACACGTGCCT
The DNA here is from genome assembly GCA_950371165.1 of Lacanobia oleracea. Classification (NCBI taxonomy): domain Eukaryota; kingdom Metazoa; phylum Arthropoda; class Insecta; order Lepidoptera; family Noctuidae; genus Lacanobia; species Lacanobia oleracea. Next base: position 2,860,436 of record OX493387.1, read on the forward strand.
CGATAATATGCGGCCTCTAATTAACGAGCAGTTTTCGGTTACTAGCCCATGCTGCGACATACTAGGGCTACGGCTCGAAGATACCTCAATATTATATATACCATCTCCACCTCGCAAATGCTCGGCAACATATGATCTAGCGAGCTTTAAATGGTATGTGCCCAAACTGAGTAGAATGACGTCAATTGTGGAAATTGTATTGACGTAGCCGTTATTGTTGTGAACACCGCCCGCTGTCTGTTCATATGTTCTGCGACTACATAATTGCCCAGTCTGTTGGGTTCACTTCTTCTTTGCGCTATTATATTGATAAAAGCGTGGGCATGCTCATTATCTGTCAGACGCTGCCTAAATGCATTTATAATGGCTCCCGCAATACGGAAGTCTTCAAATAAGTGAGGGAGTGTTTTATTGATAGCTGTATGCCTAAATATTTTATAGCCCCTTTTGAACCATCCGTTTATTACTTCAATGACCCAACGCATTTTGGTGATTTCTCGAGATTTATTGGCTTGAATATCTGTAAGCTGTGTGGCATGCCTATCTTTACTTGGTGGCATATGGGCAACATAGCCAGCACTTTCTATATCTGGTATAGAGTCTCTAAAACCTCGATCTAATATAAAAACGTCATCTGTTTGTAACGTGATATGCACTGGGGACGTTTGATCATTCATAATCTCAGTCATGATTTGGGCATCAGTCTTTGTTGCAGCGTATGGTCCACATATACCTATAATATAGCCATCTGGGCAAGTAATCACAAAGGGTTTTAACAAGTTTTTATACTTGTGTAAGCTGTAAGACTTTTTTTGAAATAAAAGTTTTTACTTTTCTGTACGTATATATACGAACCATCACAAATAGCTATAGCCACTGGGTTTATAGGGTTGGAATATATTGATGATGGTACTGCAAGGCTGTGAGCTATAATTTCATCCCGACTTATATGATTGAAACCCAAATGGCGAACAACAAAGTCTTGGGTCAAGCAGTTTCTAGCAGTTTTAAGCAAAATACCGATCGTTTTACGAGATACACCTATTTGGGAGGCTATACGTGTATTTGGTTCACCAGACCGTTGTTTTAATAAATATATTCCTAGTGCAGTTTTTGGTCTTCTACATTGATTTAAAAGAGACGGTGTTTCATTCAAAAGGATTTCGAATTGTTGGTGTGTTAAGCCAGTTAGGTAATATAGATCCTCTGGTAAAATGTTGTTTACATTGTCAAAATCTATATTAGTCTTATGTTTATATGCATCTCGTAACGTATCAATCATATCTTTGAGATGGTCTGGTGTGAATATTGTCTCTCCATTATCATACAGGGAGCTCCAATCTTCTGTGTTGATGTGATGTGTACAAACGCGTGCATGTTCAGGAACGTACACGCTATGATTAACCAACAAGAATACTTTTATAAACCTGGACACTCTGTGAAGTTCTTGATTGATGCACCCATGAAATAAACAGTGACGCGCCGTATTTGCAACCCTTCTATAAGTTGGAACAGACGTTGGGTGCTCTGGGTTTGCAAGTTCCTGGTTTTGTTCTTGTTCGAACCTAGCTTGCTGTCGTCTTCCAGCTACCCAACAACGATGACACATAGCCTGAAGTTGATTCAGGACCATCTAAAAGAAAAACCAAATCCTCAAGTAACTAAAACAATAAATAACTAAAGAGTGAACAAAAAGACACCGTGTACTCGATGATCAAAAGCTATTGTTATACTAACCTCATTTATGTTAATCCGTGCCATCACATACTCTGTGAAGCCTGGATTGTCTTCCAAATAGGTTCGCGTCAGTATATGCCGTGTGTTACGGTTTCGGTCACGTATTACTGATCTAGTACATGTAACACACTGTATACGGCGTTCACCTTCCATTTTTTTGAAGCAAATTAGTAATAATAATAATCCAATCGTTAAGTAATACACTGAAGTCCGTTGTGAAAGCCGAGGTTGTAAATAAAAGTAAGAATAAAATAAACTAAGATATGCGCGCGCGCTCAAAATCAGTTCCTAACAGGTACTAACTACTGACGACACACCGACGCTAGCACAAAATAGTTCGAACTACCCACCTAATGGATAAAATAAAAAAAAATTGAACGTGCGTGGGTCGATTTTACTAAGGATTTTCGGTATTTTCAACATCGAATATCTTTTTTCCTACTTACAAAGTTGCTCCCATACAAGAAATATCTACGTTTTCAAAGACCTTTCGAATGGTACCAATTTCAACTTGCTACAAACTGGGTACGTTCAGACCCATGTTCTTTGGCATGTAGGTTTCGTGGGAAACACTAAGAACGAAATTCTTACGTAAACTGGAAAAACGTGATATGTGCGTAAGAAGCTGCGAGCTAATAACTCGCGGCTTCGTACGCGCATATATCGTTTTTTTATTATTAGCTTTTAACTTTACTACTATCTCCTATTAGCGAATACTAACATTTGGTTATATTTAATAAGACCTTACCAATAAAATAAACTTATTCTTGCCGGTGGGGGCCGAGTCACCCGCGTCCGTAGGAGAATACCCAATGTAAGACCCTACACGTGGTCCCCGGGTGGTGCTAATCAGGTGACACTAACTGGTGGTAGGCTTCGGCCGATGGCTTGTGACCACCCACTGGGCAAAGACGTACCGCCAAGCGGCTTAGCTGTGTTCCGGTACGATGCTCAGTGTAGCCAATTCAGAGGAGTTGGGTCGAAATAGTTGTTTCAATGCAGGCAGACCCAGCCAGGCTAGCCCTGGCATGGGCGTATCGGGAGACTAGTCTTGGAGGGTAGCGGGATCCGAGGCACGGTGCACCGCTGGCCGACCGCAGATAGTTGGGGGCCCAAGTAGTGTGCTAGCCACACATGAAAGGCTGCCCCGCCATCTGACGAAAAATCCCGGAATGCACCATCGTGCTGGTTGGCGACCAGATGAAAGGGCCCGATGGACATTCCCGGGGGGGCTCGGGCGTCCCCGCAGTCTCCAGACTAGTCTCCCAAAGATGTCGTCCTGTCAGGGCGTGCCTGAAGGTTAGCAGCTTGGAACCTCATTTCACTTCCTTCTCCTCAACCTCCATCACTCAAATTTATCAATGAACAGGAATAAAATGAGAAAAGCTGTACAGCGGCAGCACGTCCTTTCGCATAAAGTGCACCTCTCTAATATACGAGGTCTGCACTCAAATCTCGCCGCAGTCCATCACCATCTTGAGACCGAGAAACCAGCGCTCTTGTTCCTGTCGGAGACGCAGATCGGATGTCCGTCGGACGTGTCATACCTGTCTTACCCTGGGTTTACCCTGGAGCACCACTTTAGACCCCGCGCGGGCGTATGCATGTACGCCCGGGACGACATCTGCTATCGGCGTCTCCGCTACCTTGAAGACTCCAGGTTCTCAACGCTGTGGGCTATGGTGGACACAGGTCTAGACAAAATTGTCTACGCATGCGTCTACCGTTCGCACAGCGGTGATTTGGAGACAACTGGGCTTACACAGCACCTGAGTGAGGCGGCGGATGCGGCTCAGCAGCGGTACCCTTCTGCCCAATTGGTGTTACTGGGGGACTTCAATGCCCACCATCAGGAGTGGCTCTTCCCATACCAGTGCACAGACCATGCTGGACGTGAGACGCGAAAGCTAGCGCTTGCGTTAAATCTTACCCAGCTGGTCCAGGGGGCAACGAGGGTGCCGGATGTTGACTCGCACACTGCCAATTGCTTGGACCTTCTGCTGACAACAGATCCAGACCGCTATTCGGTGTCGATTTCATCACCACTGGGTAGTTCCGACCACTGTCTGGTGAAGTCGGTGTCTGTCTACTCTCCGCCCGATCCTAGCCCTAGAGGCACCCGGCGGGTATGGCGATACAAGTCAGCAGATTGGGATGGCATGCGATCTTTCTTCGCATGTTACCCTTGGCAGCCTACTTGCTTTTCTTCCACTGATGCTACGTCGTGCGCGGACGCCGTGACGGATGTGTTGCGGAGGGGAATGGAGTACTACATTCCGTTCTCTAACATAGCATTATCTGGCGAAGCTCGTCCTTGGTTTGGTGCCGAGTGCAATCGCGCCGATGCGCTTAAGCACGCGGCGTACCTAGCATGGGTCGACGCTCGTACGCGCAAAGCAAATGACGTGAGTCAGAAGAAGAGAGCCTTCAACAGGGCTGCTAAGTCCTGCAAGAAGGTGTTGCGGAGGGCTCGGTTTGACCACATTAGCCGAATAGGGAACAAACTTGCTTCATACCCAGCAGGTAGTAAGGCTTTTTGGTCCCTGGCTAAGTCGGTCGAATCGAACTTCTGCCGCCCCTCACTACCACCACTGCTGAGACCCGACGGGACGCTGGCCCACTCCGCTGAGGAGAAAGCGAACTTGTTTGCTTCTTTGTTTGCGGAATCTTCGCGTCTGGATCCTGGTGGCGCGACGCCCTCCGCCTCTCCTGGTGAATGCGAGTCGAGTATGTCGAACATTCGCATTCATCAGAAGGACGTCCGTAGGGTACTGCGTAACCTAGACGTGAACAAGGCTAGTGGTCCCGACGGGATACCGGCAATTGTTCTGAAGACTTGTGCGCCTGAGTTGTCTCCGATCTTGACACGCCTATTTCGCCTTTCGTTTGAGACTGGAAAAGTGCCGAAGGCTTGGAAGCAAGCTAACGTGCAGCCCGTGCCCAAGAAGGGTAGTCGAGCTGACCCGTCGAATTATAGACCCATCTCGGTAACGTCCATACTCTGTAAGACTATGGAACGCGTGCTGAATCATAAGCTCCTGGCGTACCTAGAAGCGAATGATATCCTTAGTGACCGGCAATACGGGTTTCGCCGAAATCGGTCAACTGGGGATCTTCTAGCGTATGCCATTCACATCTGGAGTGAGGCCATAGAGAAGCACGGGGAGGCACTGGCGGTCTCCCTTGACATCTCGAAGGAATTATTTAAAAAGTTATAATAAAATATTGTTTTTATCTTTTTTATTGCGCGGTTATGTTGTGAATAAGATAGATCGAGCGCTTACTGACCGGATTGCGCGCTGCCTGTATTCTATATGAATTATTTGTAGGTATAGACATGCTAAAATAGTTCTTAAAAAAATAGGGCGTGTACATAACACGTGCGTGGAAACTGCCTAGAGATAGCGATATTTTAAAAGATATGTAAAATGGTCAAATTGCGAAAAACAAATAAAAGTTATATTTAGAAGTCCAGTCAAGTTAGACAGGCAAAGTAACAATAATTCGCATAAAGCTGAATTTCGTTTGAACGCTCCATGCGAATTATTGTAACCTTACCCCAATTTAAACTTGACCAGAATATTATTTTTTTATGGCTATAATAGTTTGGCTAGAAGACAATGCATGTTTTTTTTTCAGATTTCGTCATGTGATCCTAATGCTATTAAATTGTAACGACTTAAAATTGGTCTGTTTCATCGGTTCAACTTTGATTGCAATTCACACTATAATCCCTATAATCCCATTTTATTGGTTTGTTAAAATATTGGTGTCATTAAATGCAGTAAATAATATTTGAAACTTTCACTAGCGTCAAAATTTTAAAAGTTGGTTACCTATTTCAATAGTAGGTACCTAACTGAAGCACATTGTAGAAAACCAGAAGAGAACCCTCGACGGGTGAGCCGCCGCATGTTTATGAGATACGTTATTGATCGTTTATTTGTCCGTTAGCCACTGACAATGGCGTTAACGGACAGATAAACGACCGATAAAAATCTCAGAAATCCTCTATTCATATTTTGAACAACGGCTCTCTCACGGTCGTACTAAGCCAGCGACGGCTATTGCAACTGCTTTTCAGTTGTCGCAGAGGAGAATGCACTTTAAATGTGCCATAGTATTTTTGATTCCCTCTGTCCATAAGTTCTCCTACATCAGACATAGTCTAGAATAGTATCTAACTTACGTTACCTAAAGAAATTGTTTAATTCCGACAATATTACATCCACACGGCTCGAATTGATAACCTCCTTTTTTGAAGTCGGTTAAAAAACCAATCTTTTGTTTATAGATCTTTAACAGTCGTTAATTTTTTTTAATTGAGATGAGTTTAGGTACTCTTTAATTTCAACTCGATACCTCCACGCGTTCCTGAGATAAACGGTCTTGACAGACAGATGGACAGACAACAAAGTGAACCTATATAATAAGGGTACCGATTTTTCCTTTTGAGGTCAACAATGCCCACCATCAGGAGTGGCTCTTCCCATACCAGTGCACTGACCATGCTGGACGAGAGACGCGAAAGCTAGCGCTTGCGTTAAATATTACCCAGCTGGTCCAGGGAGCAACGAGGGTGCCCGATGTTGATTCGCACACTGCCAATTGCTTGGATCTTTTGCTGACAACAGATCCAGACCGCTATTCGGTGTCGATTTCTTCACCACTGGGTAGTTCCGACCACTGTCTGGTGAAGTCTGTATCCGTCTACTCCCCGCCCGATCCTAGCCCAAGAGGCACCCGGCGGGTATGGCGATACAGGTCAGCAGATTGGGATGGCATGCGATCTTTTTTCGCATGTTACCCTTGGCAGCCTACTTGCTTTTCTTCCACTGATGCTTCGTCGTGCGCGGACGCCGTGTCGGATGTGTTGCGGAGGGGAATGGAGTACTACATTCCGTTCTCTGACATAGCGAAATCTGGCGAAGCTCGGCCTTGGTTTGGTGCCGAGTGCAATCGCGCTGATGCGCTTAAGCACGCGGCGTACCTGGCATGGGTCGACGCTCGTAAGCGCAAAGCAAATGACGTGAGTCGGATGAAGAGAGTCTTCAACAGGGCTGCCAAGTCCTGCAAGAAAGTATTGCGGAGGGCTCGGTTTGACCACATTAGCCGAATAGGGAACAAACTTGCTTCATACCCAACAGGTAGTAAGGCTTTTTGGTCCCTGGCTAAGTCGGTCGAATCGAACTTCTGCCGCCCCTCACTACCACCACTGCTGAGACCCGACGGGACGCTGGCCCACTCCGCTGAGGAGAAAGCGAACTTGTTTGCTTCTTTGTTTGCGGAATCTTCACGTCTGGATCCTGGTGGCGCGACGCCCCCTGCTTCTCCTGGTGGATGCGAGTCGAGTATGTCTGACATTCGCATTCATCAGAAGGACGTCCGTAGGGTACTGCGTAACCTAGACGTGAACAAGGCTAGTAGCCCCGACGGAATACCGGCAATTGTTCTGAAGACTTGTGCGCCTGAGTTGTCTCCGATCTTGACACGCCTATTTCGCCTTTCCTTTGAGACTGGAAAAGTGCCGAAGGCTTGGAAGCAAGCTAACGTGCAGCCCGTGCCCAAGAAGGGTAGTCGAGCTGACCCGTCGAATTATAGACCCATCTCGGTAACGTCCATACTTTGTAAGACTATGGAACGCGTGCTGAATCATAAGCTCCTGGCGTACCTAGAAGCGTATGATATTCTTAGTGACCGTCAATATGGGTTCCGCCGAAATCGGTCAACTGGGGATCTTCTAGCGTATGCCATTCACATCTGGAGTGAGGCCATAGAGAAGCACGGGGAGGCACTAGCGGTCTCCCTTGACATCTCGAAGGCCTTCGACAGGGTCTGGCACGATAGCCTTATTAGTAAGCTTCCTTCCTTCGGTCTGCCCGCCGGTTTGTGTGATTGGATCGCAGACTTCCTGAGGGATCGGTCTATCCGAGTGGTCATAGATGGCTGCTCGTCTGGACTGCTGGATATTAATGCCGGGGTTCCTCAGGGTTCGGTGCTTTCGTCAACACTGTTCTTGCTGCATATAAATGATCTGCTTAAACCCGGTACCTTTGGGTATGCAGACGACAGCACTGTTGCTGAAAGATACGTGTCCAACGCACGAGCTGGTGGGTCGCAGATCCGGTCTCTCCGGGAGGCAATGGTTGAGCGCTTGAACGTGTCCTTACAGGCAGTCTCTGAATGGGGCGATGCCAATCTGGTCAAGTTCAATGCTGCTAAGACCCAAGCGTGTCTTTTTTCCGCCAAAAGGAGCCAATTCCACCCAGCTCCATCTTTCCGAGGTTTAACCGTGCCGACAACCGACCAACTTGAGCTTCTTGGGATTACATTAACATCTACTCTCAATTTTGGCCCTTACATAGAGGCAAAGGCTCAAGTGGCTGCAAAGAAGTTGGGGATTCTGGCAAAGGTGAGACGATACTTCACGCCGGAACAGCTGCTTATACTCTATCAAGCGCAAGTTCGATCGTGTATGGAGTACTGCTCTCATCTTTGAGATGGATCTGCCAGATACCAACTTGATGCCCTTGAGTCAATTGAGAAACGAGCCAAGAGGATCATCGGCAATGCGAGGCTTGTCGCGACGAAGCTCCAAAGTCTTGAACATCGACGACGAGTTGCTAGCCTGTCGGTTTTTTACCGGTTGCATTTTGGGGAATGTGCGACGGAATTGCATAATTTAATTCCGCCAAGCCCGTTCCATCATCGGACCACAAGACGAACGGCGATGCGCCACCGGTACACGGTGGATATCCCACCCATACGCACAAAACGTTTTGGTAACACATTCATGATGCGTACAGCTAAGGAGTGGAATTCCCTGCCGGAGTCTGTGTTTCCCGATAGCTACAACCTGGGAGTCTTTAAGTCAAGAGTGAATAGGTTATTTCTAGGCAAGCGTGCTCCATCTTCGACTACATCATCACTTACCATCAGGTGAGATATTGGTCAAACGCGTGCTTATCTATAGTATAGTATAGTAGGTACGGAACCCTAAAATTAAAACAATCGTAAAAAAACAAACAACTCATGGTTGTTTTTGTTTCATTAAGAAGAGTAAGAAAACAATATGAGGTAATAACTTAATTGCCGAGGGTGAACATTTGTAACAGGGAAGATGCAGATTTAATATTTAGCAATATTTTGTGACTAAAATGTAAAAAAAAACATAAGAGAAGGGCCAGTGCAACGTTTTTATTACAGTTAATTTAACAATAATTACAAATTTAAAGTAACGTGAAACGGAACGTGTATACAATCAGCGTCTGGTGAAGTCACTCGTGTTAGTTTATAGTCCAAGATCCCAGGGCTCCCAGACGTTACTTTTTCGCAGTATCAAAATATTGGAATAGAGTAGTGGCCAGTGTAATTTCAACGTAGGCAATTTTTTTTAGTGATGTATGTAGGTTTGACATATTTCATAAGTCTATAGGAAGTAGTTTTGCAGTTTTCATTTTATACTTAGTAAATAAACTATGTCCAAAAGATACTTGTGAATAGGATCTCAATTGTCAGTGAAGATAGCGATCAGATCTCACACTATTACAATGACTAATTAGTCTTTAAATTTTTACTCAATTACTAATTATTTAAGAACATATATTTTGTAAAAATCGTGAAAATTATCTAGTCGCTTTATAGCTAGCATCTGATGATGATACTTACAAACTGGCGGTCGCGTCAACTCAAACTAGCAGGTAAGTGAATGTTCAAAGTACCTACATACTAACACTATTCCCATCCACAGATTTTGTTACTGAGCAAATAAGTAAGTTCTGGAAGCACTGGGATCTTGCTCTATGACTTTGAATTATCACAGTTCTTGACCAGTGATAGATATGAGTGACGTCATCGTCCGTTTTGGCGCGAAAATTTAAACTGTCTGTTTAAAAACGCAATTTTAGCAATAAATTAAAGCGTTTTCATTTTTTATTTATGAGGCGGTCTATTCTAGACGGAGTTCTTTAGAATGAAAGCAAAAATAGAAATAAATTTTGATCAGATTTTGAGATGTTTGCAAAAAATAAATCCGTCTTTCTTTTTTCAGTAAAACTTTCATCTTCAAGAACAAAGTTGATGTGCTGGAGTGCAACAACTATAGAGAAATAAAGCTTATGTCACATAGTATGAAAGCCTGGGAAAAAGTTATTGAAAGGCGGTTGAGAGAAGAGAGTGAAATGTCATACAACCAGTTCGGTTTTATGCCTGGTCGGGGTACAACGTATGCTATATTCGCTTTCCGCCAGCTGTGCGAGAAATATAGAGCTGTGCATAAAAACCTGCATATTGTATTCATTGCCCTCGAAAAGACATATGACCGGGTGCCTCGTGAGGTTTTGTGGTGCCTTTAAAGAGAAAGGTGTACCTAGGAAGCATGTGCAGTTAATCCCAGCAATGTACAGTCAATGCAGTACTCAAGTCCGGTCTGCAGTGGGCACTACTGACAGCTTCAGTGTGGCAGTTGGTTTGCACCAGGAGTCGGCCTTCAGCCCTTATTTCTTCCTGATGATAATGGACGCTCTGACGTCGTATATCCAGGAAGAGGAACTCTGGTGCATGCTGTTTGCTGATGACATTGCGCTGGTTGCTGAAAGGGGCCTAGAAGTCCAAAAAGGTGGTGGCTAAAACTGTAGAGGGGGATGGTGATATAGACCGAGACGTAACGCATCAGATCAACTCAGGATGGATGAAATGGCGTCAGGTCACTGGAACAACTTGTGACCCTTGGATGCCCCTCAAACTCAAAGGGAAAATCTATAAGTCCGTGATAAGACCTGTCTTAATGTTTGGATCATAATGTTGGGCTGCGAAAAAGACGGATGAAAATAGATTGCTTGTGGAATGTTGAGATTGATGTGTGGAGTAACGAGAATAGATAAAGTGAGAAATGAGTACATTAGAGGTAGTTTAAAAGTGGCGCCAGAGACGGAATAGTTAAAAGAGAATCGCTTGTGTTGGTCTGGTCATTTGAAGAGGAGGGCCTAAAACGCATGTAACTGGAAGAGTTATGAACATAAATGTGGATAGATGGAGAGGGAGACGTAGGCCAAAAATAAGATGGATGGATTGTGTGAGGAGCGATATGAAAAAAAAGGGAGTTAGTGATAGAGTGACGACTGATAGAACAGAATGGAAGAAAGGATCGGTCGTTATGGCGACGCTTGGGGGAGGCCTATGTCCAGTAGTGGACGTCTTTCGGCTGATATGATGACGATGATGATTTATTAAAAAACCCATTGATTATGATTTTTGGATTAGAAACGATTGTCTTGTCATGGGACTTCATAGTAATATTAAATCTAGTGCCACGTCTGTTGGTGGGTGGGGACAGCCAGTCTAGACGGGAACAAGGCCAGCGGGACTGACCGCATTCCAGCGACTTCAAGTGACCAGAGTTTTTATTAGTCCAAAAATTTGGCGATGCCATTTAACGTGACGTAACTGCTTTTCCTTTCCTCAATGGCAGTTATACGGTCGATCTTGGTATGGGTAGCATACCAAGATCGAAGTTTAAGGTAAATAAAGTAAGCGTATATTCGAGCAACTTAGAATTATATAGAATACTCTTTATTATGTACACCATATATGTAAGTGAGACGTAGTGTGTTATGTACACCGTTCTATTCTATTCTGTTCTATTATATAATACTAGCGCCTGCAAGCAGCCTCACCCGCGTGAATGTTAAAAATTATACTTAAGGAGTATACCAACGGGATGAAAAGTATCTTATGTCCTATTACGGGACCTGGTCTACTCTTATGCCAAGTTCCATCCAAATTCCTTCAGCTGTTAAAACGTTAAAAAGGTAGCAGACAGAATAGTTAAATTCACAATTAAGATATTAGTACGGATTCTACCTCTACATCTATAAAAATAAATAAATTGAAGTGCCTTTAATATGAAATTAAGGATGCCTATAAATAAAACTGTCTGTTTGTTTTGGCTAAGCTCTGTCGCGACGGAGCATGACCTCTGTATGATAAATATGTACGATTATACGTGTCTGGGTGTGAGCTAATCTTTATAAATACATTTCAATAACATAAGAGTACATAGTTACTGTTATGCAATAGGAACGTTAGTTATTCAAAACCTACTTAAAGCAGCAACAATATATGAATCCAAAGTAGGCAGCTCGTACAAATACTTATATCAAAGTGAACCAAAAAACCGGCTAAGTGCGAGTCGGACTCGCACATGAAGGGTTCCGCACCATCGCTATTATTATAATCCAGTATAATGCCGTTAAAATCAAGCACAATACTCGAAAAGGCACGTCTTTTAATTTTTAAATATAATTTTAAATTATTACTTTTTTTAGCGAATATTATAGTAATACAGACACTGAGCATTTCAAAGTATATCTGTTGCCATTATTAAGATCGAGCATAAAACGCCAAAAAAACAAGTTTCTATCTCTAGAAGGGGAGCTCCAATTTAAATATTTATTGTTATAATTTGTTGTTATAGTGGCATCAGACTGAAAATTTCAACTGTCAAACTATTACGGTTCGTGAAATACAGGCACAGACACAGGCAGATGGTCATTGTTGTTGGGGATCTGATGATGGAGACCAGAAAGTTATACTTTAGCTGGAAACTCGTATACACCTTCATTTGGGCCTTTTAAATGTTGTTTTAAAAGTCTCATAAGTCGGGGCGATACGAGGTAAATTGCTTCAAAGCCAGCATTTGGATTTGGTATTCTTATGCAAGGCGTATCAGACGGTTAGTTCTGAAGCCTTACCAGGGCTGGCGGGTGTTCTCCCAGTCGATGTAGAGGTGCAGCGTACGGACCTTGTAGAAACTAGTGCAAATTTCCGTGCGTTCAAGCGATTTTGCCATACCTATTACTGGAACCAAAAGTAGCTCACAATTTAGGACCCATTAGTTTTAGTGGTAAGATATAATCCGTATTGTTTGGCAACTGAGCTTAACCTAGTTGTATATGTCCCTTGGTGCCTATTGGCCTAGTTCTATTCTGTCTCCTGCTTGATACGGACGGAAGTGGAAATTATATACATATATGTTTTTTCCTCGCTGCACTTTTCTGATTATTTCGTTGCAGGATCCAAGACAGTTGAATCGTGTCTCCGGGTCTCGTCGGGTTTCATTGGCTCAGCTTTTTTCTGGTGGTCGCACTGTTGTTTCTCAGACCTATGATCAAAATTTTAGAGCGTAAAAAACGTAAAAAGCGTAAAAAACGATCATTTTTGCATGCGAGAGCGCGCAACGCTCAGCCGTAAATACCTTGTTTAAAGTTAAGAAATGCAGGCGCGTCTCAAACTCATTTGGTCGAATTTCATTTTATTATCGTTCATAAGACGTGAGATAGACCAACTGTTGATATAATTTCTTTACATATAACATTTATTAATTCTAAAACGTAATTAGTATAACGTTGTTTGATATGACGTTTATGTAATCGAAAATCATTAGGTCTAACGTTTAATATATATATTATTTATTTAATCGAAAATCATTACACCTGTCACCTGTGTATTAATTTACATCTGTCTGTTTTGTGCGAGTCCCAAATAAACATTTTTTTCTTTATATAAAAAACGTCATTATGGTTAACACCCCGACTCAGAGTACCCCCACTCAGATAGGTTAGGTTATATTTTTTTTACCACCCAGAAATAGCTAGCTCCGTCGACCTATCTTAGCGCAGGTGGTAATCAGTTACTATTTATGTTTTATTTCTACTTAGGTTACTATTACCTACCTATAACTACGATAGAACTTTATTGCACCCTTTGAACCTTTGTATGTCTCACACTTGTAAGAATTCATTTTAAAAGGAATACTTTAAAGATTATTATTTAACTGAGCAAGATTACGCACACTAAGTGACAACTAACAATAACTTATGTTGAGCTACCCACAGGCTACAACATAAAAAAAATACTAAATAAACTAACTATGCAATTTTGCTTTGTATTTTTAAGTAGGCGTTTTCATCATATTAGACCAAATAAGTTTTATATGTTTTGAGTGGTATGTCAAACGATTTTATATTTAATGTATGTTATGCTTAAAAAAATAGTTATTTTAAAATTATACCAATCGTTCATTATATTAACTAACCGCTATATTAAATAAAATTATAGGTTCCGTTGTTATATGTTGTGAATATTAGAGATTTTGTTGTTATATCATCTATTAATTACCCAAGAAATGCAGTTGTAAAATTTTTTCTTGGCAATTTTTTGTGAACTCTTCGATATAGCTCTTGGACTTTATTTTAAAAATTTAACTCATTATGTCTTCTAAACTAAGACTCGAATAAATTTGTGACTTGCCAAAAAAATCCGACTAATAGGCGCCTAAAGAGGAATGGTAACGGCCCATACAAAATTAAGCTAACTCCAACAGAAATCGCACTTATCCCATTTAAATATGTCTTTTTTTGTCGTCTGAAATATGGAGAAAAACTTCTTTTTTTCGAATTTGTTGGCGAACGCATAAATATATGGTTTAAAGTGTTTGTTCGAACGAAGTATAGAAAAGCTATTTTTCACACACTCCCGCTAGCTATCATCGTGGTTGGGTTCATAACCTTAGTCTTCAGTCTGGTTGGCATGTTGCTCTTAAATATATCTTTAAAGCTCCAGACTGACATAGGTCAAAAAAATAAAATTTTAACGTACTCACGAGACACGGAGCGGACTATGCTAAACATAAAAATAATAAATAAAATAAGACATACAAAAATACACAACATCACAAAAGCAGACGGCTTAGCACAAGCTCTTGCATTGGAAGTTGGCCGGACACATAGCACGCTTTAAAGACCAAAGGTGGGCAAAAAGAATGACAGAATGGAGGGGCAAAAGAAAGAAAAGGAGACCATGCAAAAGTTGGGAAGATGAAATTAAATGCGCAACGGGTCCAAACTATACAATACAAATAGTGCAATCCAGAGAAAACTGGTTCAATTTGGAGGAGACTTTAACCTGCAGAGGGGTTCTTACAGAATTATTTTAATTCAATATTAACGAATCTAAAATTCTTTTTTATAAAACTAACTACTCGTACTAACTTATAATATAATAAAGTGATACTAACAAAACTAGATAACTTTGTAAACTAGCATTTTCTGGAAGAAGTAATTGGCTTTTTAATTTTGATTTATTTATTTTATAACCATTGTACTTGGGCTCATTTCAATCCTTTCAACGAGCACTATTCATTGTTGTTGGGAAAAAGGATCTGATGACTGAGACCAGAAAGTAGACCTGTGGTCGTTTGTGTAGGAATGCAAAAAAGCGCCACATTCACAACTCAATTGAAAACTTTAATCCAACACAAGTATGGCAATTTTTAAAGTCTTTTGGCATTGGTAAATCACCTAGCAAGAGTTCCCCAGATAAAATGGACCTCAATGCACTTAATGCGCACTTTTCTAAGTCACCTATTACACTCGATACTCTTGCTAAATCTTCCTCTCTCCATGATCTTTCTATTTTTACTTTGCCTACAAATACTTCGTTCTCGTTCCACCCAATTACTGAACTTGACATTAAGAAATGTATCCTATCCATCTCTACTAAGGCGGTAGGTGACGATGGTCTCCAGCTCCAAATGTTCGTACCTATTTTGAATGAAATACTTCCTGTCATAACCCATATAGTAAATTTTTCTCTCTTTACTAGTTCCTTTCCTTCAGCCTGGAAGAGAGCTCACGTTCTACCGCTTCCTAAAGTGGTTAATCCTACCACACCATCCCAGTTCCGTCCAATATCCATCCTTCCAGTCCTCTCCAAAGTCCTCGAGAGTATTGTTCAGAAGCAACTGTCTTATTATCTGTCCTCTAATTCATTGCTAAGTCCTTACCAATCTGGTTTCAGACCTGGCCATAGCACTGTAACAACCTTAGTCAAAATTACTGATGACATTAGGTTGGCTATGGAGAACAAATGTCTAACAGTATTGGTTCTACTGGACTTCAGCAGTGCTTTTAACTCAGTTGACTTTGACATTCTCTTGGGTATCCTTTCCTCCCTCAATGTCTCCGCACCAGTAATTGAGTGGTTTAAATCTTATCTTCGGGGCCGCTCGCAGTCTGTTCGATCTGATGGGGATTCCTCTGAGTGGTGTGAATTGGCTGCGGGTGTTCCTCAAGGTGGCGTCCTCTCTCCTCTTCTCTTCTCAGTATTTATAAACGCTATCACTAAGGTCCTTACTTCTAACTTTCATCTCTATGCAAACGACTTGCAGCTTTATCGACATTTTAAAGTAGGCGAACTGGCTGCGGCTGTGGCTGCCATCAACGATGACCTTGAAAATATCAACAAGTGGGCTAAATCTTTTGGACTCTTGCTTAACCCAACTAAATCTCAAGCGCTTATTGTGGGTGGCAGATACATGCTCAGCCTATTGGATCACCAGTCTCTGCCACCAGTAGTGTATGATTCAGTGCCAATTTTATACTCAAAAAGCGCTAAAAATCTAGGCGTCCATATTGATACTAACCTCTCTTGGGAGGTTCATATTGCTGATGTTAGTAAGAAGGTATTCCACACTTTTCAGTCTCTTAAACGTCTTCAAAAATTCTTACCATTTCACACAAAGGTCAGTCTTGCTCAATCGCTTCTTTTACCAATTATAGACTACGCGGATGTCTGTTTCCTAGATGCTACAGAGGTACTCCTGAACAAACTCGAGCGACTGCAGAACTTGTGCATTCGGTTTATTTTTGGTCTCCGGAAATACGACCACGTTTCGGAGTTTCGGACCAGATTGAAGTGGCTGCCGATTTGGCGTCGGCGAGATACCCATATCTTATCCCTTCTCTATACTATCCTTCACAATCCCAATTCTCCTCAATACCTTCGTGAACGCTTTGAGTACCTCGTCCCGAGGGGCAAATCATGTCGAACTGCCACTTCTCTTCTCCTTCGTACCCCGCGTCACATTTCTAGTCGATATGGTGGTTCTTTCTCTGTTACTGCAGTACGTCTCTGGAACTCGCTCCCACACTCCATACGCGACAGCCCTTCTCTTGATGTCTTCAAGAGGAAAGTTAAAGAGCATTTCCTTTCGCTTTTGACATAATATACGTATATATGTATGTGTATGAATATTTATAGTTATGTATGTAGGTTTATGTTTTAATCTATATATATATAATAAAAAGTAATTAAATAAATGTAATTATGTGCACTGGATCCTACCCTCCATTGTCATCTTTCTCTATCACTCAAAGGTTTGCTGGGAGAAAACTCATTTCTGAGTTAAGCTCGCCTTTGTACATGAACTTTCATTACTGTATTTTGAATAAGCTGTTTTGGTGTACAATAAAGAATTAAAAAAATAAGATCTCAATGTACCATATACTAAGCAATAAATACTTACTAACTTACAATAATTTATTACTGTAAGTTCAATGAATTGTATTCACCCATACCTTTGGAATGAGCTCTAAAGCGATGATTTAAAGATTCGAAGCATTTATTTCAAATAAACAATTTACAGGCACTTTTGAAATGTCAAGGTCGGTTAGTCAAAAACATGGAAGCTATTTGTACATCCCAAAGCGTAGATCTCTATGGATAAGAACGTGCAAGAAACTCCACGGACACTCTTTTAAATCATGTTATGTTTACAAAATTCTTAGTTACAGATTCTTGTTGCTTCTGCATTTGAGGAAAATGCAAAGGGAAAAAACTAATCACATGAATTTAATATATAAGATTTAAATAAGCTATTGGCAGTTAAGAGATGACCAGTCTCAACTGACGGTTCCCATTCACGAACATGACGCGTATGTCGGCACCATTCAGCTGAACCATTTTGAAGGGAACCGAATGATCCAACCCACGCGCCACCATCAGTGAGACATTTGAGTGAGCATGACATACTCTCAATCATGACATGCTCGTTCATGTCCAACACTATTTTTCTAAACGCCGCCCGCCGTCTAAAAGCCTGCGATGTCGGTGATAAGCAGAAAAAAACAGACAGACAAAGTTTTATTTTTACTGATACAAAATCTTTTACTTTTACAAAATCTTTTCTTTTTTGGTAATACGAAAGCTATTGTTTTATTACAGGAACTTCAATTTATTTAGTTTTATAGATGTAGAGGTAGTATTCATAATTATAAAGGCAACATTGGGATCTATTCAAAGAGCTTTATTTTTAAGGATGGGAAATCATCAAATGACTCCTCCTGCTTTGGGTAAAGAAGAAGGGAGTGTCAGACTAAAACCCATCCGTGTTCCTCCTAGTGCCCTTTGCGTTCCTGGTTACGGTGTCTCTTTCGAACGAAGTCCGCAGCCCCAGCAGGTACTGGCCCTAGCGGGCCCCGTCTTTTGTGCTGACAGCTCTTTGAATCGCAAGTGGAACACAGCGCGCCGTCGACCCGAGACTGGTTCTGATCAGAAGCCAAGCCACCCAAAGCTCACTGTCCGCAGGCCCGTGCCTACGGTGGCCGAGAATTGCCCTGCGACTAGCGAAGCCCGGGGCGTCTTTGTCTGTTGCGGTGGCTGGGGCGTGAGGTTTCCCTCTCTCTCACACGTTCGGCTTCATCCTTTGCTAGCATTACTGCTTCGCAGAAGGAGGTGACCGCTTCCCATGTCTCCTCACTCCGGACCATGACCTAAACCAGGGCTGGACGCGAGAAACCGCCGCCGATCGCCTCGACAAAGACACGGCGGTGCTCCGCCCAAGCAGGGCAGACCTCCACCGTATGCTCCGCCGTGTCCTCCGGGCAATCCTCGCAGTGTTGACACCCGAGCGTATCCTCCCGCAGAATCCTAAACAGGTACCTTCCAAAACAACAGCGTCCGGTGAGTACATGTCAAGCGGAAGGTAAGGTACCTGTATTCGAAGCTTGTGTGGGTAAATAGTCACTGGCAATGCAAAGCCCGGCGTTGTGCTCAGCAGCTCCTCCCCGCATCCGCATTTCCCCGAGGAAGCTTTCGTTAAGCGGCCTCCAAACGTTGGAATAACATTCCCCACCTATTAGAGACCTGACAAATATAAACACATTTAAGGCAAAGCTTAAGGCACTTGTATCACCGGCGGCGATCAGCGAGTAGCGAGTAAAGCTGCAAACTCGAAATAGTTGGCGATCAGCGAGTAGCGAGGGAAAAGTTTCGATAGTTTTGACGCTCAGCTTGCAGCGAGTGCTTTAGTTCGACGGCCTTTTACTCGCAAAACTCGCTCCCGGCCGCACTATAGGTAGAAATTACCGCAGTTTGGTTGTTCTGACCGCCAAGCAATCGTCGCCGAACGAATGTCGCTGAGCATATACAATCTTTAATAGCTTTTGTCACTGCGATCAACTAGAGATAAGAGCCGTACGCCTCTCGGCTCGGCTCTGTGTATCACCTGGGAGAGTGAAACCAGCGAAATATGTTGTGCGTTGCTCCACAGGGTGCGGTTCTAGGGCCGCATCTGTGCGACATCGGCCATACTGGATGATGCGCACCGACCTCCCTACTGGCACGTCAACGTGGTCTGCTACGCTGACAACACGCTGGTACTGGCGTAGGGGGGGTTGCACCAGGCGGCGGCCGACGCTACGACATGCGGGGTTGCGACAGTCGTTAAGAGGATCCAGCAGTTGGGTATCGAGGTGACCCTACAAAAGACCGAAGCCATGTGCTTGTTAAAAATGTACGAAATTAACCAAGCCAGATGACGTCTTCAGCTCGCTGTATCCTCTTTATTTTTTGTTTACGTGAAAAAAGAAAAAATACGTATCCAATTTTTTTTTAAATCTATCAGACGGACTAATTCGATTCTTTTAGTAAAATACCCTATTGTGTACCTACGACGAGTATTACATCTTTTTACTTTGTTTGTATCTGTCCTGAATAAATGTTTTCTATTCTATTCTATTTATTTAACTACGATGGCCTAAATGAAACATCATTAAAATAATAACAACCATGGCAGCAAGACAACCAGTCACCATTATCCCTCTCGCCATTTTTGAACGAGGTAACCAGAACCCCTTTGCTTGCCGCAAGCAGTGACATCTAAGGCCATATACAGAAAGAAAGCTGGCAGCCTACCAGCGCTTATAAGAACCAGTTTACGCAGGTAACCGGCGCAGGCATTTATATGAACAAGCGCCAACAATTTCGGAGTGACGTTCGGCGCTTATCGGCACTTTGTTCATATAAATACCTGCGCTGTAAGAGGGCATAACGGAAAACAAATAAAAAAGAAGCCTTTATTGCTGAATCTTAATTTTAACATTTCCTTAAGTCTATTTAACAATTAACATTTATTTAAATTATACATTATTTTTACTTTATCTAAACCTACTTAATTTTATTTAAACTTTTACTTTTTCAGCTTGTCCTTCGACAAAGACCTTCTCTAATGCTTTCCATTGGATCCTGTCTTTTGCGATACGTGTCCATTCTGGACCAGCTATCTTTTTCATTTCGTCTTCCCAGCGTTTAGTTTGTCCACCTTTGCTTCTTTTACTATCACGCGGGTACCATTCCGTTACTAGTCTCGTCGACTTCTCTATCCTTTCTCTTAGCGTGTTTCCTGTCCAACTCCATTTCAGTTATTTGCATACTGTATGGATATTTTTAAATTTTGTTTATACTCTCTAATCTCATCTTGTCTCTTATAACGTTCCTTTCCATTCCATTTTGGCAAACTTTTATTATTTTTAGTTTTTTCTCCTTCAGTGCCCAGTTTGACATCTATACGATAAATATGGAAAGATACATATGTTATATATATTTTTTTTCTTTGATAGGCATATCCTTGTTCTTCATGACCTCGCTTGCTACCAGAACCGTTTCCAGCTGTTTGATATCCTTCTATTTCCTTTTGCATTGTGTCTTCTGTAAATAGAAGTTGAACTAAATATATGTATTCGTTAACATACTCTATATTCATATGTCTACCATTTAGCAGTGACGTCTGAGGGAACATGACGAAACACAAACAAAACTCAATAAAAGGTTGCGCTTTCAAGTTTTACTACTTTATATAAAATAAAAATGCGGTGAATAAGTTATTACGACCAAAACTGCTGGAAAAGCTTAATGATTATAGCAATTATTTTGGTCAGCCCTTGACTAGCTAATTGTATCACTGATTTCATGATTAGAGGCATTTCTGGTAATACATTTTCTAAGGTTTTTTCAGCTGCTGTGTTCTGACTTTCCTGCATACCACTAATAGTTACTTTGAAAGTTACTGTCTTTCCACACCTACCTTTTTCTTTGGATTTGGCAATATGCGACTTGTTGTACCATGCTGAAAGGAAAATATTATTATTGTCACAATTTTCGAGATTGAGTGGACTACTCAAAAGCAGCAACCTTTTTCGAAAAAAGGTAATAAAAGGTTATCAGAAATGCCTCTAACCATGCGTCTACTTAGGAATTAGTGTATCGCTAACCTATAAGTGCTTTGAAGGAGGTGATTCACAGAGTTTAAAAATAAATACTGATGGAAAACGATGGCTGAGGTCTATGATGGAGCTAGCGTGCCCCCTGTTTGCTCTGGTTTTGAAGGCAGATGGGTTACATGGGGAACACAGATGCTACAATTATTTGCACTGGTGCAGCCGTTCAGGCGTTTTTTTCATTGATCTGAGGTGAATACAAGTTTAAAGTAATCTTATTAATTTAACTGATTAATAAGATTACTTACATTTCGTACGCGACTTTGTCCGCGATGCAATTTCCTTAAGGAACCCTAAATTTTTTCTAGTTTATTTTTAATAATAATGAACCATATAGGAAGAAAAAAACAATACGATTCGAGATGCTTTATTTGTCTTAAAAAATATCCAGATTGAAATTCAGAATATTCAGCAACAGATTGTTTTTGAAATAAATACCGAATTCTGGTAATACCCAAAATGAATATGGATCTAATTACAACAAATACACTTTAATTAAATTAAGCACAAGAGAGAGGACACAATAAAGGTTAATTCATACACATATTAAAGCCGTGCCCGTGACGTGGATGGAGTGACAAAAATATTGGTGCGTACATTTAACAAAAACTCACCATCATCATATGATGATGATTGCCGATGCCGTCGCGCGATACCCTATCAAGTAAAGCGCAAAACCTATAAAAACCTTGACCAAAAGACGTTACGTATTCCGCTGTTGTCTTCTTCAAAACTGGACTGTTTGACTGATTGACTGAAAATTTTGAAGACGAACATATCTATGCTGTTATCATTGTTTATTTTGTTACTGAACCGGTAAAAACGGGCTGTTTTTTCAGGTTTTTGGTTTGTCATAATTGTTTTAGTAATTATGTTTTGGAAAAAGGAAAATGATAAGGGCACGTTTTAATTAGACCTAGATTTTTTGGAAAAAAAAATCATTGCTCTAGAAGCATCATCCACGAAGAAAACAATGGAATGCATTTGTATGGAGAAATAGATAGATATCCCTCTATACACACGTCAGTTTCGGGGACGTGACGGACCACTACGGCCCATCCACGTCTCGGCACAGGGCAGATTTATGTGGATCAACCTTTAGCAAATCTTCAATTTTGAACAATACAAAAACACAGAATCCCTCAAATTTAAAGCGCGGAATTTTTGTTGACATCATACTTTTGTCTCGACTTATTAAAAACTTTCGGAGCAATTTCTTGGGCTGGAACTGTCTCGGCACCATCTGTAAGGAAAATATTTCCCATTAATCCACATTAAGAAGCATTTAGACAGATGTAAAATACTAGCTTTTGGCCGCGATTTTGTACGCGCATATACCGTTTTTTCCGTTCCCGTAGGAATTTCGGAAAATCTTTTAGTGCTCCCTTACGGAGTGTAGGAAAACTTTATGCCAAATTACAGATATCTACGACCAGTAGTTTCGGCTGTGCGTTGTCTGTCAGTCTTTCAATCACTCAGTCAATGAGTAACGGAGAATTTGATATAATAGGATTAAAAAAAAAAACAGTTGCTCGGTACCAGTAGAGCAAATAATATTATTTTACGATTCCAGGTGTGATTTTTATAACGTTCTCGATACCGTTAGCGTAAATGCCAATTCGTACTGAAATTGAAAAAGCGCATTTTCATAAAATTTTACGTAAGCGAACGTTTACGTTAACACGATACGAGTACGTTAAAAAACTCACACTAAGGGTGCCTGTCCATTTGTACTGACCGATGCAGCGGAGCAGAGAAAAGGATCAATATTAACCAATCATGTCAGTCACAAAACACTACAAAGTAAAAAATAACTTTAATTTTGGAAGTCGGTGTTCAAATCTAAATAACCAAAAAACACCGACTTCCGAAATTAAAGTAATTTTTTACTTTGAAGTGTATTGTTTTTGGAAGTCGGTTCTATTTTTTTGTTAAAAAGATTTTTTTTTTTTTCACTTTTTAGTGGTACGCAGGTACCACTAAAAAAAAGAAACCACAAGCACAGCGCGTCGGCGTGATATTATGTTATGAACTAGTGTAAACAATCAACAGACATGCGATTACAGAAATCCCGATCCATTTGCTATCATTTATTAAAGAGTTCCGTTGCCTACATCCAAAGTTCTTCATCAGATCTTCACCAAATTTAAATGGGACTATAATTGACTGGGTTGACAATTAGCGAAAATATCGCTTAACAAACATTTTTAATGGGATCCCATCATCAGATCCTGACTTATACTGTCCATCATCAGCTCAGCAACATGAGATGATGATTACCAGGGACAAATATCTGAATTGCGTTAGAAAGTTTATAAAAAACAGAGTAAGTGCTTGTAAATTTTGAGGGTTTCCCTCGATTTTCATGGGATCCCATCATCAGATTCTGACTTGGTGACAATGGTACCTCAGGAGTATAGGCATTCGAATAAAAAAATATTTTTAAATCGGTCCAGAATTCGGTGAATATACATAAAAAAAAGAAACATACAGCCAAACATAGAACCTCCTCCTTTTATAAGAAGTCGGTTAAAAATGTCAGTGACTCACGTGGTGTGGAGATTATAAAATCTCCACACCACGTGAGCCACTGACATTTTAGTCAGTAGTGTGTGTGTGTGTGTGTGTGTAGTTTTTAGTTTTTTTTTTTTTTTAGGTATCGGAGCGGAATTTTTACTAGTTGCATAAGCAACTCCTTTGGTAAAAATTCCGCACCGATACCTCGCTCCGCTGTAATGAACAGGCACCCTGCCTACAGGAGCGAGAGGATCACGGCGATATTATCGTCCGTGCCATGAATTTCTCGTAATCAATTCAATTCATTTATTTATTGCATCAAATATGGTAGGTATAAGTTCTTATCAATATTAGTAACACACATTTGGCCAATATATAGCATGCAATATTACAAGTTTTTACTTAACATATTAATTACTAGGTTAGTTAACATTTCGTCAACTTATGTAAATATATCTACTAAACAATTAAATATGTCAGTGCTTTACTGTATAGAATTTACAGGGACACTTCTGAAGGAACTCATCTATCGAATAAAAACACTCCTGTAACAACCACTTCCGCAACGTAACACAAAACTTATTGAAGGGTAGTTGAGTAATTGACCTTGGCAAAGCATTGTAAATTAAAGGAGCCATATAAACGCAGCTCCGCCGAAAAAAATCTAGCTTTGGAACGGGCATTTCAAAGTCCAAATGTGTAGGTTTCCTTTTATTTGTGTTATCTTTCCGCTCAAACAGCTCAAGATTGGACCTCACAAACCTGCCAACTTCGTAAATATAAATGCATGGGACCGTCAATACATTGTGCGACTTGAATAAAGGCTTGCATGAGTCAGACCACTGCATTCTGAATATTGCACGAATACACTTTTTTTGGGCGATGAAGATCTTCGCCATTTCGGAAGAGTTTCCCCACACTACTATACCGTATCGTATTACTGAGCTGACGTATGCATGATACACCATAATGGCTATGGCGGTACGCAACGATGTAATCATTTTAATTCTTTTTAAAGCGTATACGATTTGATTGTTTTTTTAGCAATTATTTCGATGTGATTCTTCCTAGTAAAATGCTCATCAAGTTTTACACACATGAACTTTGCATTACGTACTTGTTCTATATTATTATTTTTAAGTGCAAATTAAGGCGTATAGGTTTACTTTTAGATGTTTGTGAAATATTTATTTTTAATTTATTAATGTCTAACCATTGTTTTATGTCATTTAACGTTTCTTTAATTTCAATGTCAATATTTTGTATCTTTTTACATTTAATAATAATTGTGGTGTCATTGGCGAACAACACACACTGATGTTTTATTGACTGAGGCAAATAATTTATGTAAAGAAGGAACAATAATGGCTCTAAGATACTACCTTGTGGTACACCACAGCAATTAGTCCGTGCATCAGAAACAAAATTTTCCAAAGAGTTACTTATCATTAATATTCGTCATCATTGCTTTCACTAGCGTAAATATTGCCAAAATCGTCGATTTATTTTGTCTAAACCCGTATTGCTGGTCAACAAGAATGTTGTGTTTAGGAAGAAATTTCATCACTCATCGTACATAATTTTTTCATTTTTTTTTTATATAATGGGAGTAAGTATATATGGGGTAATTATCAACGTCTGATTATGATCCTTTTTTGTAAAGTGGCTTTATCGGAGACAGTTTTAGCCTATTCGGAAAGTAGCCCTGTTCCAAGAATAAATTGACAATGTGAGCTAATGGCGAGGCTATATGTTGAGCAATTTTTTTGATGAGCTCGGTTGTGATGTCATCAGACCCAGCCGATTTCGTATTTTTTAAAGACTTTATTATACGATATATTTCAGAGTCGTTAGTGGGTTCTTCAAATTCATTCATTTGACTTTATTTTATGTATGTCAGTTTTATTATGTTTAAGAGTAGAGCAATCATCATTTCGTTTATTGATTTTTATATACACATATGTTACATTTTTAAATATATCTTAAAAAAAAATCATTAAAATTTAAAATATAAAAATAGTAGCTGGTAATCCTAAGGCGACGAGGCGGAGTTCAGCGACGGGCCCGGGGGTGGTGGGCGTGCACGTTGCGATACTGCTCTTGTGATCATCATCATTTAAAGTATATTATTTCGTTCTTCGTCATCGGTAGGTCAGTATGATTTTTCAAGTGACATGTGTCATCTGTCGGACACATATATATTTTCTTCTTCTTTCTCCATAATTTTTGAGTTTTTGTTAGTTTCTAATGTGTATGTTTTTATTATGGAAGGTTTCTATTGCAAAAACGGTATATAAATATGGATAAAAACTGAATTTCTTTGATATAAAACTGGGAGCACGAAATACAACTTTTTCTGACAATCAGAGTTGCCAGATTATTCCAATTATCATTATTCGTGTTTTTGACATTCTCGGGTCCCTAGAGACCCGGTCCTTTGGTAGGCGTACGAGGGGCCGATGCCAACTCGCAGAAGCCTCTTTAGACATTTCAAATGAAATGGGACACCAACCGACGATTATCCCTGTATGCACTGTGAAAGTATACCCAAGGACAATCCCCGGTTGGAGCAAAACTATTGCAAATATGGAAACAAAAGATGAAAAACGCTATGGGTTTGGCTGGTTTAGTGGACTAATTACTACTACTATGGAAGAACTATTGGCCCCTGCCTGACCATTGACAATTAAAACGGCTTTAAAATAGCAGGGGGTGACTTGCACACTCAATAAATGGGCTCCCCGAAAAGGGTCGCCAGCACAAGGTGACGTAGCGCCAAGGGGGCAACATATCCTGAGGTGCTAGAGGAGTGGAGAGGTATACCACGGCTATCAGGACAATCCCGGAAGTACGGTCAAGATCCCTACCAGCACCTTACTGGATTATACGTCCTTCTCCCGAGCACGTTTGCTCTTGCGAATCTCCACTCAGACCGGCCGATTAAGGCTAGAAAGAGGTGGGAGCTCTGTTCCTCGTCAGTGTTCACTCCGGCCAGCCAATAAAGGCAAGCCGGAAATGAGGAACAAGAATTCTGCCTGGAGATCAGGTCCGTGGGGTCGCTAGTGCCCAACAGTTCGCCACAAAACTGCCTTGCGGATCAATTATCATTATTATTAGAAATGTCAATAAAGTGATTATTAAATTTATTAGCAATGTCAGATCCAGATGTCAACGTAATACTACTACCATCAATAAATTTACTGATATATTCCCTAAATGGTTCGTTACCTAAGTTACGCTTCACAACATGCCACGTGGGCTTCATTTTATTACGAAATAAAGTAATGTGTATTTCATTACACAAGGACTGTAGGTTATTCATGCACTTTCGTAATAATTTAGAGTATACCTTGTACTTATTCTAATTGTCATTATTTTTCTTCCACCTGGCGTTAATCCCGGCTATTGCCAGGGTCCGCCTTCCTACTTAGCTTCCTCCACTTTGCCCGATCTTCAACATCCTTCTCAGTCAGGCCATTGGCTCTCATGTCGGACTTGACGACGTCCAGCCAGCGCTTGCGAGGGCGACCACGGGGCCTAGCCCCAAGAACAGCCATATTCATGCATCTCCGACCAACGTACTCCATAGGGCGGCGCATGATGTGGCCATACCATTGCAGACGACACTCCTGCAGTTTTTCCCCCACGTCACGGACACCAAGACTACCTCGGATGTAAGAGTTGCGCATGCGATCGGATCGCGTTACGCCACTCATCCACCTCAGCATCTTCATCTCCGTGACGCGAAGCTCCTGGGTGTGTCTGCTTAGTGTTGGCCAACACTCGCCCCCGTACAGTAGGACAGGCCGAATGATGCATTTATATATCTGCCCCTTGAGCTTCGGAGGCATTTTGCGGTCGCATACAACGCCCGTCACCTCGCGCCACTTCGCCCAAGCCGCGCCAATACGTGCTTGGACATCGTCGTCCACGATGCCAGACTCGTGCAGCACGGATCCAAGGTACCTGAACGTATCGGACTTTCTGATCAGGTCCGAACCTATTCGGATGAACCTATTTGAATCCGTGCCGCCACAGGACATGTACTCAGTCTTCGCCACATTTAGTCTCAGACCACCGTTTTCAAGCGTGTCCTTCCAAATGTTGACTTTGCGCTCAAGATGGGCTTTGTTCTGATTAACGAGGGCGATGTCATCGGCATACATCATTAGCCATGGAGGCTGATCTTGGATGTTTGCTGTAACTACATCGAGCACTACGTTAAACAAGAACGGGCTAAGAGCCGAGCCTTGGTGAACGCCAACAAATATTGGGAAGCCATTCGATTCGCCAACAGCGGTCTGGACAGAGGACACGGAATCGCGGTACATGTCTCTGATAATGTCAATATAGGCCTCGGGAACGCCCTTGAAGCGCAGTGCCCACCAGATGGACTGCCGAGGTATACAGTCGAAGGCCTTCTGCAGGTCTAAAAAGGCCATATGCAAAGCTCTCCTTCTCTCTCTGTAAGCCTCAGCCAGATTCCGTAAGGCGAACACTGCGTCCATGGTGCTGTTACCCGCCCGGAAGCCATATTGACACTCAGAGACAGTACACTCGCTACGGAGCCGTGTGTCAATGATGCGCTCGAAGAGCTTCATGGTGTGGCACATGATCTTGATACCGCGGTAGCTACTACAATCCTGTACGCTACCTTTGCCTTTGTAAACAGGGATAATCAGGCTAAATCGCCACTGGTTCGGCATTTCCTTGGTGATCAGGATGCGGTTAAAAAGATCCGTCAGAAGGTCCACGCCATGTGGGTCCATCGCCTTCCACACTTCAATTGGCACATTGTCAGGCCCGACCGCTTTCCGGTTCTTCATGTGGCGAAGAGCAATGCGGGTTTCGTCGGGGGAAATAGGGGAAATAAGCCCAAGGTTAGGAGGCGGTTCCGGAGGAAGGTTATGGGGATGCTGTTTGTTAGACAGCTCCAGCTTCAAGGGCGCCAGACTTTTGCTGCGGGCTCTGGCTACAGCTTTTTTGCAAGCGCGCTTAGCCGCTCCATATGCCTCCCTGTCATCCGGAGAGTTGGACCCTTGCCACTGTTTAAATAAAACCTTCTTCTTCCGAGTCGCCTCCTGCACCCCGTCATCCCACCACCACGTCTCCTTTCCTATGGTGCGGCCACCACGAGAAGTGCCAAGGACGCGCTTACCCGCACCGGTGATTGCTGAATGGATCCTACTCCAGATCTCTTGAGCGGACTCATGCGGAGCATTGATCTTGAGATGCTCGACCTCCGCGATGAATCAAGCAACCACCACTTAGTGCGGGGTTTGCGTTTCTCGGTCACTCTCTTCTTCGGTACAACCGCAAAGTCCAGGACAAGGAGGCGGTGTTGAGCCGTTAGGCTTTCGCCTGGGATGACTTTGCAGTTGGTAACCTTGCCAATGTGGCACCGTCTCACCAGCAGGTAATCTATTTGGGTTGAGTAGGCACCACTACGGTACGTAATAAGATGCTGGGGCTTCTTCTGAAAGAATGTGTTCGCGATGGCTAGGTCAGACACAGCGCAGGTGCTAAGTATATTGACTCCCTCTGCGTTTAGCTGGCCATAACCAAAACCACCGCGAACACGTCCATACTCTCCAGCAAACTGACCTACGTGACCGTTGAGATCCCCCCCAACCAAAACACCTTCGGAATTCGGGATAGCGCGTAATACGTCCTCGAACTCATCCCAGAAGGCCTCCTTTTCAGACTCACAGCAACCAGCCAGTGAGGAGCATAGGCGCTGATTAGGTTCGTTACCAACCCTTCGAACAGCACCCTAACTCGCATCAACCGGTCGCTGCATCGGTCTACTTCAAGGAGTCCATCCTGAAGGTCCTTAGACAGCACCACGGCCACTCCGCTCCTACCCGCTGGTGATCCGGTGTACACTAGCCGGTACCCCTGCCCGATGTCACGTGACCTATTTCCCTTCCAGCGCGTCTCCTGAAGGAAGGCGCACTGGACCCGACGCTTCGCAAGTACGTCTGCGAGTTCTTGGCAACGTCCGGTTAGGGAGCCAATGTTCCAGGTGGCAAAGCGGAACTTCTTCTTGGGTACTATTATATTGTCATCATTTTTATTTAAGTAATACTTGTACCTTAATGACCGCTTAGTATTACAACTTTTCTTAATGCCTTTTGTTATTCATTTAGGTTTACCACTATTGTGTTTCATTTAAACTTTAATACAAGGGAAGTATAGTTTAGAAAATAAAGTCAACAAATCATGAAACTTGTCGAAGGCTTCATTAGTATCTGTTATGCCATAGATTTCACTAGTTTATTTCTGTAACATATCTATGAACGTGTTTCCACACGGTGATATTATAGCGGCGATTCGATGAGTGAAAAACGTCAACTCGCCTCGATTCTCTCGCTCGTGGCGATGATCTCTAAGCCCTCTGAGTATTATATTTACAGGGCACAATATTATAGGTACAAGGATTAGAGTATTACTACTTATTAACTATACTTACTAACTACAACTACTTACTAGAATACTTTAAAATATTGCATACAATAAAAACCGGCCAAGTTCGTGTCGGACCACACGCATTGTTGTTCCGTAGTTGCACGTTTTACTGCTTTTTTACGTAACATACAACTTTATCTATGAAACCAATTTTCAATGGAGTTGTACGATTTGCTTCTCTAAGTACATTTGCACCCAACATTTTTTTTCTGATTTTACTTTAACTCTATGCCGGCGTGACTACTATGTGTACCCATACCAAATTCCAACTTTCTGGTGGAGCTAAACCGTGGACAGATAGACATAAATGGCGAAACAGGGTAGGAATCCTTATAGTTTCACCATGTCCGTCTGTCTTCTGTCTGTTGACTACGGAACCTTAAAAAGCCATATTACTTACCATCTTCATGAGACTTCTTTCGTTTGGAACGCTTAACTACAATAAGTATTATTATTATCATCAATGGCACCAAAACGCTGAGGGCGCCTGCGATGGAAATCCACTTCACCTGCACCCTGAAAACGTATTTTTTTTCTTTTTTTAAATCACTGTTATCCAAGAAAAGCCTCAAAGTTAATAGAAAATTATAGAAAATACCGGCCATGTGCAAATCGGACTCTCACACAAAGTACCGTAACATATTTAAACCGAAACAAACACGTTTTCTATGCCCCATTTAATTTATTCTAATTTTTATTATATTGTTTTATAAACTCAAAGAATTTGTTTCAATTAAATGCACACATGCACAGGCACTTTAGAATTATCAAGGTCTGTCCGTTTGTCTGTCAGAGGGCTGTCAAAGTCAAAGTCAAAGTCTGTCCGCTGGCTGAAAGACAGACGGACGGACGGACAGCGGAAGCTTAGTAATAGGGTTCCGCTGGTAACCCTTTGGGTAAGGATTATATAATTTCTCGATGGACCCAAAACGTGACCCCATTTTCAAAAGTACATATTTACGCTCCAGTGGATTCAAAGAAAATTGACTCTGACAGACAGACAGACTAACGCACGAATGATTCTATAAGGGTTCAGTTATTTCATACGAATGTTCGAAACCCTAATTAAAATATTGAGAAAACCGTATTCCTCGTATAATTTTTTGTTTGCCTAG
Source organism: Lacanobia oleracea (assembly GCA_950371165.1). NCBI lineage: Eukaryota > Metazoa > Arthropoda > Insecta > Lepidoptera > Noctuidae > Lacanobia > Lacanobia oleracea. The sequence goes on from OX493387.1 coordinate 2,891,667, forward strand.
AACTTCTATATTAAACTACTGGATTATGTGATCACAGTAGAAGTAGTATCACATGAGCAGCCATTACCATCATTTCGATATTAAATAACTTTAAAGTAATATTATTTAATCAAATTACTTACCAACTTCTTTGTCCAGTACTTTTACCAACTTCAATACTATCAGCAGCACACGTGCCGTTAAGATTACTTTTGTACCATCCTGAATTACAAATGCAGGAGCCTGGACTCACACATGTACCATGTGAACACCCGCCAGAGCAATGTGGCTCACAGATATTTTCCTCTGTTTTTGTATACCCAGCAAGACATGCACAAGTTTCTGGAGCGACACAGGTACTATTTGCGCAGGGTTTGGTACATATTGGTAGACAAGACGTAATATTAGTGCTTTTTAATTGCATCTTTTGCCATCCGGAATTACAGGCGCACTTTTCCGGGCCTACACATGTACCATTTGGACATCCATTAGAACAATGAGGCCTGCAAATATTTTGTGCAATTTGTTTATATCCTGACAAACACTGACATGAGTCTGGGGCTACACATGTTCCATTCTCACAGGGTTTTGTACAGATTGGTTGGCAGGTTTTAGACATATTGCTATCTAATTGTATCATATTCCATCCTGGGTCACAAACACATTTTTCAGGTTCAACACAACTTCCATGCGGACACCCACTAGAGCAGTTAGGCGTGCAACTATACTCATCTATTTTTGCGTAGCCTATTTTACACTGGCATGTTTCTGGAGCCACGCAGGTCCCATTTAAGCAAGGATTATTGCAAATGGGTTGACATTTCTTATTCACCGTGTCAATAGATTCTACCATTTGCCATCCTGAGTCACACACGCATGTCTCAGGTCCAACACAACTTCCGTGCGGACATCCACTGGAGCAGTAAGGCTTGCAGGTATAATTATCGACCTTTTCGTACCCCTTAGTACATTGGCATGTTTCTGGAGCCACGCAGGTGCCATTCCAGCAAGGTTTCGTGCAAATGGGTTGACATTTTTTATTTGCCGCGTCATTCGATTGTGCCATTTGCCATCCTGAGTCACACACGCATATCTCAGGTCCAACACAAATTCCATGTGGACACCCACTGGAGCAGTTAGGCATGCAACTATACTCATCTATTTTTGCGTAGCCTATTTTACACTGACATGTTTCTGGAGCCACGCAGGTGCCATTTAAGCAAGGATTATTGCAAATGGGTTGACATTTCTTATTCGCCGTGTCAATAGATTCCACCATTTGCCATCCTGGGTCACACACACATGTTTCAGGTTCAACACAACTTCCATGCTGACATCCACTAGAGCAGTAAGGCTTGCAGGTATAATTATCGACCTTTTCGTACCCCTTAGTACATTGGCATGTTTCTGGAGCTACGCAGGTGCTATTTAAGCAAGATTTCGTGCAAATTGGTTGACATTTCTTACTCGCCGTGTCAATAGATTCCACCATTTGCCATCCTGGATCACACACACATGTTTCAGGTTCAACACAACTTCCATGCGGACACCCACTGGAGCAGTTAGGTTTGCAACTATACTCATCTATTTTTGCGTAGCCTATTTTACACTGACATGTTTCTGGAGCCACGCAGGTGCCATTCAAGCAAGGATTATGGCAAATGGGTTGACATTTCTTATTTGCCGTGTCATTAGATTCCACCATTTGCCATCCTGAGTCACACATGCATGTCTCAGGTCCAACACAACTTCCGTGCGGACATCCACTGGAGCAGTGAGGCTTGCAGGTATAATTATCGACCTTTTCGTACCCCTTAGTACATTGGCATGTTTCTGGAGCTATGCAGGTGCCATTCAAGCAAGGTTTCGTGCAAATAGGTTGACATTTCTTGTTCGCCGTGTCATTAGATTCCACCATTTGCCATCCTGAGTCACACACGCATGTCTCAGGTCCAACACAACTTCCGTGCGGACATCCACTGGAGCAGTAAGGCTTGCAGGTATAATTATCGACCTTTTCGTACCCCAAAGTACATTGGCATGTTTCTGGAGCTATGCAAGTGCCATTCAAGCAAGGTTTCGTGCAAATGGGTTGACATTTTTTATTTGTCGCGTCATTCGATTGTGCCATTTGCCATCCTGAGTCACACACGCATGTCTCAGGTCCAACACAACTTCCGTGCGGACATCCACTGGAGCAGTAAGGCTTGCAGGTATAATTATCGACCTTTTGGTACCCCTTAGTACATTGGCATGTTTCTGTAGCCACGCAGGTGCCATTCAAGCAAGGTTTAGAGCACTGCAGCACGCAGTTGAAGTTATTTTTGGGGTCCAATACGTAACCCTTGTTACATGCGCATTTTAGTTTAGAGGTGCAGTGACCATTATTACAAGGCTTGGCGCATTTGGATTTACAGGTGAGTCTGAAATATACGTAAATTATTATAAGACATATTGTGATGTTATTAGATAGATGTGAGATATTAGTGGCGACCTAAAAAAAAATAAAAAAAATACTTATATTAGAGGTTCGATAACATTCTACAACTTTTACTATGGCGGCAAGAGCCGTTAAAAGTTATCTCAAATTAGATAACAATTTATAATTTCGATTTTATTGTTTTTAGTGGTTATTAGTTATCATACATTGCACGGACCCCAGCCTACATGAGCAACAATATTTAGCGTTATGTCTATGGAAAGGTTTTTTTTATAGGGACAATGCAAATACAGAATTTATGTGAATGTTGTTAATAAAATGACTTAAAAAAATAAAGGCCATTGCAACGTTTTTATTTTAGTTAATATCGATTTTTTACAAAAATAATGAATTATAGTAACGTGAAACGGAATGTATTAAAAAAACAATCAGCGTTTTACTTTAGTGACATCGCTGCTGTTATGACAAAGAAAAGCCAACCCTATGTTTTGAGTTAGGACAGCTCATGATAAGTGTCAGACAGGAGTGACTCAACTTCCTTTTTCGGGCGAAATGTCAAACTGTCAGTTTAAAACGGGTTCATATGGACTCACCTAAAGTTTATCACCCAAAATTGTTCTTCCTAATGATTTGTAATCCGAATGATCACTTTTCCTAAAATTTTTCATTCATACTATTTGTAGTGCTACCGGCGATGTTCATAACACTCATGTTTCAGAAAATCGTAATTAATAATATCATTAATGTAAATATATTTAAACTCCTACTGTTTTTTATCATAACGCTTTGATCCCTTAACATAATTACCATAATATTTTCACTCACAAAACAACTGTTCACATTTTTACATTTAGCCATTTTAATTTTGGTTATTGTTGTTACATACTTATAAATATCATCATCTATTCCCAACTATATTGGGGTCGGCTTCCAGTCAAACTGTTTTACGTGGGGCGGCTGCCTACCAGACCTTCACAACCCATTAACTGGGTAACACGGTACTTCTTGGCAAGACTGGAATCAGATTTACTGGCTTCTGACAATCCGTAACGACTGCCAATGATCTACAAATGACAGCCGGGACCAACGGCTTAACGTGCTTTCCGAGGAACGGAGGAAACTCGGTATATTAAGATGGTCACCCATCCACAGACCAACCTTGGCAAGCGTTGCTTAACCTTAAAGATCGACCCGTGCGGCTGTTATTATTTAGCCACGAGCTCCTCATCATATTACTATAAATATAAATGAGATAATTAGAATGATTAAAGGTCGCTTCACTGATTTTTGTCATAATGAATGAAATTCAGGCCAGAGTGTCGTCTTGGGGGCACTATGAAAAAAATACTAAGAAAAATTTCGCGACCAATTTCGAGGTAGCGCTCGCCGGCCGCTGCCGCGACACCGCTCGCTTCGCTTGCTCGGCTCGCGCGTAGTTGGTCACAGTTCTAACCTAACCTTACCTATGGATATCTTTTAAAGTTACGCAAAACTAATGTAAATATTACTGATTATTATGAATAAAAAGAAATCCAAACAAAAAATATACGACTTTATATACGAAAATATAGGAAAACAAATAAAAGTATAATAATTATTGCTACTGACATTATGAAGTTGAATGCTTCGGAATTATGAACATTAGAGACTAGTTAGGAATTGTGATTGTTAGAATGAAAAAGGTTAGGAAGAACATTTTCGGATTTCCAACTATTGGCGTTGAACATTTTGGTGAACTTTGGCGCACCCGTTTAAAACCGCAATTTTGAAAAGAAATTAAAATTATTGCATGTTCCCTATTATACAATCTTTGGGGGAAATAAGCTGCAGCCTCGTAAAACAGCGAGACTTTAATCAATTACCTACTTTAGGTCGTATCCTGCCACGTCATATGCCTACGGACGTATGTGAATAACAACTATTACTATTTCTGCTATACAACGTGTAGGTAACAGAATAAACAAAATACCTAGTAGAAGCATATTTTTCAAATTTTGTAAATGTGAGTACCATGAAACCATTTACATTTTATGTGAGTAGTTATAGTTTTACTTGTTGGACATGAACGAGCATGGTGGTTGAGAGCACACAGTATATTGTATATATTGTATTGGTGGTTGAGAGCATGTCATGCTCACTCAAAAGTCTCGCTGATGGCGGCGCGTGGGTTTGATCATTCGGTTCCCTTCGAAATGGTTGAGCTGAAAGGTGCCGATTCACGCGTCATGTTCGTGAACAGGCGCCGTCGGTTGAGACTGGTTATCTCTTAACTGCCATTGGCTTATTTTAATCTTTATATTTAAAATTCTTATAATAAGCCCTTTTTTTTCCTTTGCATTGTCCTCACATGCAGAAGCAACAAGTATACGTAACTTGGAATTTTGTAAAACAGAACATGGTTTAAAAGAGTGTCCGTGGAGTTTCTTGCACGTTCTTCTCCATAGAGATCTACGCTTTGGAACGTGCAAATAGCTTCCATGTTTTTGACTGACCGACCTTGTAAGGCTCTATTGGGGCCAAGCTGACTCGCGCAGTGTAAACGTTATTTGTATGCGTTTATTTTTATTTTGTACTAGCTGACCCGGCAAACGTTGTTTTGCCGTATAAATTAACACAAAAAAAAATATATAAATCGGTCAAGCCATTTCGGAGGAGTTCGATAACAAACACTGTGATCCGAGATTTTTGTACATTAGAAGATTAGAAAAAGATAGCTGTTGCACGCGACTTCGTTTGCGTGTATGTCATATAGTTTGATGTCGCTGGGTAAGATCGCTAAGATAAGATATCATCATATCAGCCGAAAGCCCTCTACTGCTGGACATAGCGTCGCCATAGCCCCAAGCGTTGCCACAACGACCGGTTCTGCGCGTCTCGCATCCATCGGCTACCCGCGATCTTCATCGGTCCTCCTTGTGGGAGGCTTTTCAACGTTGCGTCTTCTGGTACGCGGTCGTCACTCCAGAATTTTTTGGCCCCATCGACCGTCTGTTCTGCGAGCAATATGCCTTGCCCACTGCCACTTTAGTTTGGCGATGCTTCGGGCTATGTCGGTAACCTTGGTTCTCTAAGAATATGATCATTCCTAATTCGATCATGCAAGGAAACTCCCAAGCATTGCCCTCTCCATTGCCCTTTGAGTGACTTAAAGCCTTCTGGTGAGGCCCATTGTGAGCGATCAGCAACCATTGTGGCATAAAATATACGAACAGTCACTTCTAGCATTGTTTGACCCCTTAGAATGCAAGGCATTGGCTGTATCATCTCTTCTATTCAAAACGCCGACCAACCTTAGTAATTTTTCGTAATGAGAAACGTTTTAATTTTTTAAAAGTTGCTAGGGTAGAGCAACATAAACTTGAAATAGATAACTTTATCCAGAAGGAAAGATTACCCTCGCAACGGAGAGAGTACAGTTGGGATTCCGTTATCCGCACTTAGAGTCCCATTCCCGCCATTGTGCTTAGGAGTCCTGGCAAGGTTAGCCAGCGAAGCTATGCATATAGGTTTCGCTGAGTGTCCTCATCTTTCCGAAGATTTTTGCACATCGGGTAGCAAAAGCCTCATTTCCAGAATGAAGTGGGCTACTGATTTCTCAGTATCGAAGCAACATCGGTACATTGGGCTGTCCAGCCACCTTTTTTAAATCATCGATCCATAGTGCCGCAGTGCCTATGTTGAAAAGATATTTTTTTACAGGTTAAAGGCCCGTAATTATACCTATTATTATTCGGAGGGTATTTCTACTTGGGTTGAGAAGGCGCTTAGTTAGTCGCATGTGTAGGCTGCACTGTAATTTGTAGATTGTGACCATCTGTGGTCTTGAAGTGAGAAAGGTAATAGGAGAAGTGGGTACAGGTCCAACAGTACCGTCTCGGAAACTCTCTTCGCAAAGTTCGTCTCTGGCGTCATTTCCTGGAGATCTACAGTTTCTCATGATCCACTGGAGGGTGAAACCCGTAACGAATAGTTTTTGGCCCTGAGCTGTTGCTTTACTGGGAATTGAACAGTTTTAAGCCATGCCGGAGCAATCAACCGAAATCTTATTTCAGCTACTATGACATTTTATTGGATACGTGTGACATTCAGCCAAGTGCCTTTGCAAAGTTCTTTATAAATTAAATATTTAAATAGAGATCATAAAATTTGATCGGATGGTAATATTATTTTGTTCCTTTGCGTTTTCATAGAAATATTTTCCTTATTTTTCCCATTTGTCAATATTATCCGTGCCGTAATGGTCTGCTTGGTCAGTGGATTCCCCGTTCACAAAAGTAATGAATTATTGCTGAACAACGGATAACATAGGCTATCTTCTAAAATAACCTAACCATCTCTTGATTGTGGTGTTGCCATCGGATATTTTCAACAGTATTCGTAAAATAATGCGCATTTGAATGGCCTTCTTATATCATGTTCGCATTTTTCTTCTTTTTCGTCGTTCCTGGAATGCTGAGGATCGCGACCACACACGCCGCGTATCAATGCGGTCTTCTACAGTGTGGACCGCTCTGTGCATGCTGCCTTTACCAGCCTTCTTTATGGCGTCGGGCCATAAAAAAGGTCATATGTTTGCATATTTGATCTTTAGTATGCTAATATTATTTTGCGCTATATGAATAGTGCAATTCTTCAAACTACTAAGTTAAGAAACTACTTGATGAATCAAGTTAATTCTAAATTTGTTTCGAATCGGGAACGTAAATCGAAACGATTTAAGTTTTTATATAGAACCCAGTTAGACATCCGATTAACCAATCCAATTCAACTCTTTTCGCGACTCTTCTTCCATGGGACTTCGCCAGCTGCTCGCGGGTGGTATGACGTGACCCCAGGCCCTAGACCCGTAAAAATTCATTTTTGAGCAACTCAAGTTAAGCTTGGCAAATGAGATCAAATTCATAACGCCACCTATGGAATCTGAAGTTGAACTGTTTATATATTAGTTCTGAGTTTGTTTTATTTATATTAATAGGAATTCATTCAGAACGATATTTTTAAGGTATTAAAAGAATCCCTTTTTTTCAGCCGTCTTAAAAGTAACACTAACAACAAAAAAATATGTTTTGATCTAATTCTCGTGCTGTCTTGAGGTCAATAGATGGCATTATGGGTATCTGCATTATGTAATTTTGATATCATGTAAATTGCTACAGGTTTATGTGTAAAAGTTATTTACATTGGTTTTATACTTTTGAACGTGATGCGTTCTGTTAATTATCATTTAAAATGTGGTGGTATTTTGGCATACATAAATGCAAAAAAAAATACAAAATGCTATAAGAACATGTTATCAATGTATAAAAGTATAAGTAAAAATAAAAAAAGAAAGGAAATTAATAATTTAAAAATATGTACAAAATTCAAAAATAATCATAATATGTGGATTCCAACCCACACTAAGTTTTTATAAAGGCAGTCTCTAAACCGAAGTTCTATGAGCACTGTTGACAAATGACTGAAATAGCCGATCTTATTTATGTCATGGTTTTTTGCTGCTCAGCTCCTTGAAAGTATAGCGTGATGATAAACATTGCTATGGTTAGACGCATAAGTATCTGCAAAGTTATATTAAGTTGTGGTTTTTATAACAATTCCCCACTAAACTGTTTGGAAAAATGTGAAATATAAATTTAAATATTATTGTAAGTGCAAAAAAACCCATTTTATTATTTTTTTGACAATACTCTGGTGTAAAAATAAAGTTTAAAAGATAAAATAAATACAAAAATAATAGTTGTTGCTGGCCGGGGATCGAACCTTGTAGCTGTCATTAAAACGGACATTTTTGAATATTGCTCATCCTCCAAAGCACATAGCGTGATAATATATAGCCTAAAACCTTCTCGTGACCAGAACGAACACCACAAACAAAGAATTATCGAAATCGGTCTAGCCGTTCAAGCGTGATGCGATGACCAAGGGAAATAGGGATTCATTTTTATATATATAGAAGACTAGCTGACCCGCGCAAACGTTGTTCTGCCATATTAATTAACACAAAAAAAATATATAAATCGGTCAAGCCATTTCGGAGGAGTTTGATAACAAACACTGTGATCCGAGATTTTTGTACATTAGAAGATTAGAAAAAGATAGCTGTTGCACGCGACTTCGTTTGCGTGTATGTCATATAGTTTGATGTCGCTGGGTAAGATCGCTAAGATAAGATATCATCATATCAGTCAAAAGACCTCTACTGCTGAACATAGCGTCGCCATAGCCCCAAGCGTTACCACAACGACCGGTTCTGCGCGTCTCGCATCCATCGGCTACCCGCGATCTTCATCGGTCCTCCTTGTGGGAGGCTTTTCAACGTTGCGTCTTCTGGAACGCGGTCGTCACTCCAGAATTTTTTGGCCCCATCGACCGTCTGTTCTGCGAGCAATATGCCTTGCCCACTGCCACTTTAGTTTGGCGATGCTTGGGGCTATGTCGGTAACCTTGGTTCTCTACGAATATGATCATTCCTGATTCGATCATGCAAGGATACTCCAAGCATTGCCCTCTCCATTGCCCTTTCAGTGACTTTAAGCCTTCTGGTGAGGCCCATTGTGAGCGACCAGCAACCATTGTGGCATAAGATATACGAACAGTCACTTCTAGTATTGTTTGACCCCTTCGAATGCAAGGCATTGGCTGTATCATCTCTTCTATTCAAAACGTCGACCAAGCTTAGTAATTTTTCGTAATGAGAAACGTTTTAATTTTTTAAACGTTGCTAGGGTAGAGCTACATAAACTTGAAATAGAAAACTTTATCCAGAAGGAAAGATTACCCTCGCAACGGAGAGAGTACAGTTGGGATTCCGTTATCCGCACTTAGAGTCCCATTCCCGCCATTGTGCTTAGGAGTCCTGGCAAGGTTAGCCAGCGAAGCTACGCATATAGGTTTCGCTGAGTGTCCTCATCTTTCCGAAGATTATTACACATCGGGTAGCAAAAGCCTCATTTCCAGAATGAAGTGGGCTACTGATTTCTCGGTATCGAAGCAACATCGGTACATTGGGCTGTCTATGGCGACTATCATCATCATCATCCTCATTTCAGCCAATTGACGTTCACTGTTAAATAAGCCTCCCACAAAACGCCAACCATCCCGGTATTGTGCAGTCCATGTCCATCCACTGCCAGCCACCTTTTTTAAATCATCGATCCATAGTGCCGCAGTGCCTATGTTGAAAAGATATTTTTTTACAGGTTAAAGGCCCGTAATTATACCTATTATTATTCGGAGGGTATTTCTACTTGGGTTGAGAAGGCGCTTAGTTAGTCGCATGTGTAGGCTGCACTGTAATTTGTAGATTGTGACCATCTGTTGTCTTGAAGTGAGAAAGGTAATAGGAGAAGTGGGTACAGGTCCAACAGTACCGTCTCGGAAACTCTCTTCGCAAAGTTCGTCTCTGGCGTCATTTCCTGGAGATCTACAGTTTCTCATGATCCACTGGAGGGTGAAACCCGTAACGAATAGTTTTTGGCCCTGAGCTGTTGCTTTACTGGGAATTGAACAGTTTTAAGCCATGCCGGAGCAATCAACCGAAATCTTATTTCAGCTACTATGACATTTTATTGGATACGTGTGACATTCAGCCAAGTGCCTTTGCAAAGTTCTTTATAAATTAAATATTTAAATAGAGATCATAAAATTTGATCGGATGGTAATATTATTTTGTTCCTTTGCGTTTTCATAGAAATATTTTCCTTATTTTTCCCATTTGTCAATATTATCCGTGCCGTAATGGTCTGCTTGGTCAGTGGATTCCCCGTTCACAAAAGTAATGAATTATTGCTGAACAACGGATAACATAGGCTATCTTCTAAAATAACCTAACCATCTCTTGATTGTGGTGTTGCCATCGGATATTTTCAACAGTATTCGTAAAATAATGCGCATTTGAATGGCCTTCTTATATCATGTTCGCATTTTTCTTCTTTTTCGTCGTTCCTGGAATGCTGAGGATCGCGACCACACACGCCGCGTATCAATGCGGTCTTCTACAGTGTGGACCGCTCTGTGCATGCTGCCTTTACCAGCCTTCTTTATGGCGTCGGGCCATAAAAAGGTCATATGTTTGCATATTTGATCTTTAGTATGCTAATATTATTTTGCGCTATATGAATAGTGCAATTCTTCAAACTACTAAGTTAAGAAACTACTTGATGAATCAAGTTAATTCTAAATTTGTTTCGAATCGGGAACGTAAATCGAAACGATTTAAGTTTTTATATAGAACCCAGTTAGACATCCGATTAACCAATCCAATTCAACTCTTTTCGCGACTCTTCTTCCATGGGACTTCGCCAGCTGCTCGCGGGTGGTATGACGTGACCCCAGGCCCTAGACCCGTAAAAATTCATTTTTGAGCAACTCAAGTTAAGCTTGGCAAATGAGATCAAATTCATAACGCCACCTATGGAATCTGAAGTTGAACTGTTTATATATTAGTTCTGAGTTTGTTTTATTTATATTAATAGGAATTCATTCAGAACGATATTTTTAAGGTATTAAAAGAATCCCTTTTTTTCAGCCGTCTTAAAAGTAACACTAACAACTAAAAAATATGTTTTGATCTAATTCTCTTGCTGTCTTGAGGTCAATAGATGGCATTATGGGTATCTGCATTATGTAATTTTGATATCATGTAAATTGCTACAGGTTTATGTGTAAAAGTTATTTACATTGGTTTTATACTTTTGAACGTGATGCGTTCTGTTAATTATCATTTAAAATGTGGTGGTATTTTGGCATACATAAATGCAAGAAAAAATACAAAATGCTATAAGAACATGTTATCAATGTATAAAAGTATAAGTAAAAATAAAAAAAGAAAGGAAATTAATAATTTAAAAATATGTACAAAATTCAAAAATAATCATAATATGTGGATTCCAACCCACACTAAGTTTTTATAAAGGCAGTCTCTAAACCGATGTTCTATGAGAACTGTTGACAAATGACTGAAATAGCCGATCTTATTTATGTCATGGTTTTTTGCTGCTCAGCTCCTTGAAAGTATAGCGTGATGATAAACATTGCTAAGGTTAGACGCATAAGTATCTGCAAAGTTATATTAAGTTGTGGTTTTTATAACAATTCCCCACTAAACTGTTTGGCAAAATGTGAAATATAAATTTAAATATTATTTTAAGTGCAAAAACCCCATTTTATTATTTTTTTGACAATACTCTGGTGTAAAAATAAAGTTCAAAAGATAAAATAAATACAAAAATAATAGTTGTTGCTGGCCGGGGATCGAACCTTGTGCCTGTCGTTAAAACGGACATTTTTGAATATTGCTCATCCTCCAAAGCACATAGCGTGATAATATATAGCCTAAAACCTTCTCGTGACCCGTTCAAGCGTGATGCGATGACCAAGGGAAATAGGGATTCATTTTTATATATATAGATTATTTCCCCAGTTAGTTACCAAAACAAAGGTTCTTCAGAGGTTAAGGGGTCATTGTACCTATCGCCATTATAAACATATTTTACTATGGGACAAACCGCGAAATCACGGCAATTCAAGATATTGACTTACGGGTTTTTATTAATTGTGTCATAACCGGAACAGCAGAATGACACTTTTTTCTGAACATATACCTGAAAAAAAAAAACATTAATAATGCTGCAATAGGCTTGACTCAGTCGGACAACGTCGGACCGATTAACTATCGGTCTTTACCTACTTGGCTTTAATATTTAATGTGTGGACCAAGGAGTCTTTCCGTATATAATGAAATATAGTAAGGTTAAACCACTGGGGTGCATGGGGCCTGTTGGGGTGCATGGGGCCTTTTACCATCTTAAGACCCAAGCCAACCTCACGTGCTAGCGGTGCACCCTGCTGTCCAACGGACGAGGCTCTGGCGAACCTGGTTTCCCTCTCGTAGGGTTGTGGGGGTCAGACGGCTGGTCGCCACACGTAAAACCAACTTCAGCCAAATAATCAAATGGACAAGAAGTTGAAAACGGGTACTCGGGCTAGGGCGTCGCCGCATAACGACGCGCAGGCACATCGCCCTAAACCTGCGATAAGTGGGCTAGGGCTACCGTGTCGAGTACGGGCACGGCTAAAGAGGATAGTACCCAAGAAGAAGTTCCGCTTTGCCACCTGGAACATTGGCTCCCTAACCGGACGTTGCCGAGAACTCGCGGACGTACTTATGAAGCGTCGGGTCCAGTGCGCCTTCCTTCAGGAGACGCGCTAGAAGGGAAATAAGTCACGTGACATCGGGCAGGGGTACCGGCTAGTGTACGCCGGATCACCAACGGGCAGGGGCGGAGTGGCCGTGGTGCTGTCTAAGGACCTTCAGGATGTACTCCTTGAAGTAGACCGATGCAGCGACCGGTTGATGCGAGTTAGGGTGCTGATCGAAGGGTCGGTAATGAACCTAATCAGCGCCTATGCTCCTCAAACTAGTTGCTGTGAGTCTGAAAAGGAGGCCTTCTGGGATGAGTTCGAGGACGTACTACGCGCTATTCCGAATTCCGAAGATGTTTTGGTTGGGGGGGATCTCAACGGTCACGTAGGTCAGTTTGCTGGAGAGTACGGACGTGTTCACGGTGGTTTTGGATATGGCCAGCTAAATGCAGAGGGAGTCAGTATACTCAGCACCTGCGCTTTGTCTGACCTAGCCATCGCGAACACGTTCTTTCAGAAGAAGCCCCAGCATCTTATTACGTACCGTAGTGGTGCCTACTCAACCCAAATAGATTACCTGCTGGTGCGACTGTGCCACATCGGCAAGGTTACCAACTGCAAAGTCATCCCAGGTGAAAGCCTAACGGCTCAACACCGCCTCCTTGTCCTGGACTTTGCGGTTGTACCGAAAAAGAAAGTGACCGAGGAACGCAAACCCCGCACAAAGTGGTGGTTGCTTGATGGTCCTAGGCAGTCGGACTTCATCGCGGAGCTCGAGCATCTCGAGATCAGTGCTCCGCATGAGTCCGCTCAAGAGATCTGGAGTAGGATCCATTCAGCAATCACCGATGCGGGTAAGCGCGTCCTTGGCACTTCTCGTGGTGGCCGCACCATAGAAAAGGAGACGTGGTGGTGGGATGACGGGGTGCAGGAGGCGACTCGGAAGAAGAAGGTTTTATTTAAACAGTGGCAAGGGTCCAACTCTCCGGAGGACAGAGAGGCATATGGAGCGGCTAAGCGCGCTTGCAAAAAAGCTGTAGCCAGAGCCCGCAGCAAAAGTCTGGCGCCCTTGTACGACAAGCTGGAAACTGCGGAGGGGCAAAAGCTTATTTTTAAGCTGGCGCGTGCCCGGGAGAAAGCTGTACGGGACATTAGCAAATGTCTCTGTGTAAGGGACGCCCAGGGTAAGCTGCTCTACGATGCCCCCTCTGTTAAGGAGAGATGGTGTACATACTTCGCGGAGCTGTCTAACAAACAGCATCCCCATAACCTTCCTCCCGAACCGCCTCCTAACCTTGGACTTATTTCCCCTATTTCCCCCGACGAAACCCGCATTGCTCTTCGCCACATGAAGAACCGGAAAGCGGTCGGGCCTGACAATGTGCCAATTGAAGTATGGAAGGCGATGGGCCCACATGGCGTGGACCTTCTGACGGATCTTTTTAACCGCATCCTGATCACCAAGGAAATGCCGAACCAGTGGCGATTTAGCCTGATTATCCCTGTATACAAAGGCAAAGGTAGCGTACAGGATTGTAGTAGCTACCGCGGTATCAAGATCATGTGCCACACCATGAAGCTCTTCGAGCGCATCATTGACACACGGCTCCGTAGCGAGTGTACTGTCTCTGAGTGTCAATATGGCTTCCGGGCGGGTAACATCACCATGGACGCAGTATTCGCCTTACGGAATCTGGCTGAGGCTTACAGAGAGAGAAGGAGAGCTTTGCATATGGCCTTTTTAGACCTGCAGAAGGCCTTCGACTGTATACCTCGGCAGTCCATCTGGTGGGCACTGCGCTTCAGGGGCGTTCCCGAGGCCTATATTGACATTATCAGAGACATGTACCGCGATTCCGTGTCCTCTGTCCAGACCGCTGTTGGCGAATCGAATGGCTTCCCAATATCTGTTGGCGTTCACCAAGGCTCGGCTCTTAGCCCGTTCTTGTTTAACGTAGTGCTCGATGTAGTTACGGCAAACATCCAAGATAAGCCCCCATGGCTAATGATGTATGCCGATGACATCGCCCTCGTTAATCAGAACAAAGCCCATTTTGAGCGCAAAGTCAACATTTGGAAGGACACGCTTGAAAACGGTGGTCTGAGACTAAATGTGGCGAAGACTGAGTACATGTCCTGTGGCGGCACGGATTCAAATAGGTTCATCCGAATAGGTTCGGACCTGATCAGAAAGTCCGATACGTTCAGGTACCTTGGATCCGTGCTGCACGAGTCTGGCAACGTGGACGACGATGTCCAAGCACGTATAGGCGCGGCTTGGGCGAAGTGGCGCGAGGTAGCGGGCGTTGTATGCGACCGCAAAATGCCTCCGAAGCTCAAGGGGCAGATATATAAATGCATCATACGGCCTGTCCTACTGTACGGCGGTGAATGTTGGCCAGCACTAAGCAGACACACCCAGGAGCTTCGCGTCACGGAGATGAAGATGCTGAGGTGGATGAGTGGCTTAACGCGATCCGATCGCATACGCAACTCTTTCATCAGAGGTAGTCTTGGTGTCCGTGACGTGGGGGAAAAACTGCAAGAGTGTCGTCTGCGATGGTATGGCCACATCATGCGCCGCCCGACCGACCAACGTATTCCATAGAGTACGTTGGTCGGGGATGCATGAATATGGCTGTTCTTGGGGCTAGGTCCCGTGGTCGCCCTTGCAAGCGCTGGTTGGACGTCGTTAAGTCCGACATGAGAGCCAATGGCCTAACTGAGAAGGATGTCCAAGATCGGGCAAAGTGGAGGAAGCTAAGTAGGAAGGCGGACCCTGGCTATAGCCGGGATTAACGCCAGGTAGAAGAAGTAAGGTTAAACCACTATTTAAATCGGGCGACAGCAAAGACACCAATAATTATAGACCTGTATCTGTTTTGCCGGTTTTTAGCAAAGTGTTTGAAAAAGTAATGCTCAATCAGATGCTCAATCATTTTAACATCAATAAAATTTTACACGATCAACAGTATGGTTTTACGCCTTTACCAGGGGTCGTTGTACGACTGACGCTGGTGCCACGTTGTTAAAATACATATATTGAGGGTGGGAAGAGGCGCAAGATGCCATAGGAATCTTTTGTGACCTCTCCAACTGAGAACTGTTTAAGGATATCAACATCATGACGGTACCTTGTCAATACATTTACGAAAATATGATATATGTTCGGAAAAATCTTCATCTTTTTAGCAAGATTAGTGACAGGCATAATTTTAATACTAGAAATAGGAACAAATTAGATCAACCCCGATTCATATTGGCCAAAGTACACACTTCTTTTATGGGGTACTGTGTTAAATTTTATAATAAAATACCAGTTGATATTCTCGAACTGAATGAGAGAAAGATTAAAGCATGCATAAATCGCACACTATGTACGAGTAGACAAGCGTATTATAAACTGGAAGATTATATCCTCGATAAAAACGCTTGGCTAAATGCTGGTCCTGCTCCACAGTCACAGCTGCTTAGGTCCACTTTTTAGGTTTTTATATTTGGAAGTGATGCTCGCTCCTTTTTTTTTTTTAGAGGTATTTGCATTATTTCGTTTATTTATTCTTATATACTATACATACAAATTATATTATTATTATTATAATAACTTATTTATTCTTTTTGATGTAAGAACTTAATCGTTTTCTTTATTAATTTATTTTTCATTATTTAGTCATTTACAACCATAGTTTTGTGTAAAGTAGAAGCATAATTTTCAAATTTTATAAATGTGAGTACCATGAAACCATTTGCATTTTATGTGAGTAGTTATAGTTTTACTTGTTGGAAATGAACGAGCATGGTGGTTGAGAGCATGTCATGCTCACTCAAATGTCTCGCTGATGGCGGCGCGTGGGTTGGATCATTCGGTTCCCTTCGAAATGGTTGAGCTGAAAGGTGCCGATACACGCATCATGTTCGTGAACTGGAGCCGTCGGTTGAAACTGGTCATCTCTTAACTGCCATTGGCTTATTTTAATCTTTATATTTTAAATTCTTATAATAAGCCCTTTTTTTTCGTCCGTGGAGTTTCTTGCACGATCTTCTCCATAGAGATCTACGCTTTGGAACGTGCAAATAGCTTCCATGTTTTTGACTGACCGACCTTGACGTTTCAAAAGTGCCTGTGAATGGTTTATTTGAAATAAAATGCTTTGAATTTGAATTTGTATACCAGCTTTTGCCCGCGAAATCCTCTCTTGTGCTCCCTTACACTCCCCAAGGAACCTACATACCAAATTTCAGCTTCTTACGACGTATTTTCATATTAAGATTACAGTCTTACCGGTTGCATAGAATCGATTTACTATGTAAGAATAATCGGTTTTCGAGGAGCTCGTGACTATAGATAATAACAGCCACACGGGTCGATCTTCAAGGTTAAGCAACGCTTGCCAAGGTTGTTCTTTGGACCATCTTAACATACCGAGATTCTAGCGTGCCTTCTAATATACCAGTCAATCTTCAAGGTTAAGCAACACTTGCCGAGGTCGGTCTGAGGATGGGTAACCATTTTAACATACGATCGCCCCGGTGCTACTGTTATTACTTAGCTACGAGCTCCTCGTTCAGTACCTACTTAATATCTATTTAAATAATCGATTATTCATCATATGCTTAGCCTTCTCTCAACTATAGTGGGGTCGGCTTCTTTTTAAGTTAGGTGTAGGTACTTGGTAGTCGTTACGGATTGTCAGAAGCCAGTATCTGACTCCAGCCTTGCCAAGACGTACCGTGTAACCCGGTTATTGGGTTGTGGGGTCTGATAGGCAGGCGCTCCACGTTAGATACTGGATTCCAGCTGAATCCGGTTTGACTGGAAGCCGATTCCAATATAGTTGGAAAAAGGCTAGGCAGATTATTTTATTTTATTTATTTATTAACTCATCATCACTATCATTACAGGAATGTCCTAATTCAATAGTGTGGCCATAATTACAGTTTTATTATTTATTATAACATATTCTGTACATCGTGATTTTTGTTAACTCACTCAGAGAACAAGTAAAAAGATCTATGCTGTCTGCTACGTCATTTAGTACACGCAAGGTACGCGTTATAGGGGCTTTACTCAGTAGATTGGTCCTACCACTGGGGACCGCCAATAGACGTGGCCGTCGCCTTCGTAATACATAATTGTCGGGCACACACAGGTTTACTTCTTTTAATATACCTGGGTTTGAAGTCTTGCCACGCAATAATTTAAAAATATAGGTAGCAAGAGCTATGTCCCTCCTTGTTTCCAATTTATTGTATCCCACCATGCCTATAACAAACAAGGTTGGATACATCAATGGATAAAATGGATATACACCATACAACCTTAAGTACAGAAACCTAGTAAATTTATTTTGTATACGCTCCAGCATGAGACTGTATTTAGCTTCATGCGGAGCCCATATGATTGCGTTACATTCGAGCTGACTTCTTACCAATGCATTGTACAAAGAAGTTAGCGCAGCGATGCTTGTAAAAGCCTCTGCTCTTCTTAGGACGAACCCTAGGTTCCTATAAGCTTTTTCACTAACATCTACGATGTGATTACGAAATGCCAGGCCCGAGTTAAGGCGTACTCCTAAATCACGCATCGTTTCTGTTCTTTTCAATAACGTGTTGTCCACTCTATAGTCATATTTCTTGGGCATTTTCATCCTACTAAAAGTTATTACTGAACACTTTGACGTATTAAACACCAACTTATTTTTCTATCCCCATTCAACAACTCTGTCTATGTCTTCCTGTAAGCCCTCAAAGTCATTTTGATGCGGTACTAGTGGATTACTTATTGTAATCCACAAGTACCGCAACATAATCTGCCTAGGGGTGTATGGGGTCCTTTACCATTTTAAGGACCCAAGCCAACCTTACCTGCTAGTGGTACACCCTGCTGTCCAACGGATGAGGCTGTGGTGAACCTGGTTTCCCTCTAGTAGGGTTGTGGGAGTCAGACGGCTGGTCGCCCCACGTAAAACCAAATTCAGTCATATAATCATATGGACAGGGACAAGTTAAGTAAGGGTACTCGATCTAGTGCGTCGCCGCACAACGACGCGCAGGCACATCACCCTAAACCTACGACTGGTTAACTGTGTCAAGTACGGGGCACGGCTAAAGAAGTTAGTACTCAAAAGGAAGTTCCGCTTTGCCACCTGAAACATTGGCTCCCTAACCGGACGTTGCAGAGAACTCGCAGACGCACTTACGAAGCGTCGGGTCCAGTGCGCCTTCCTTTAGGAGACGCGCTGGAAGGGAAATAAGTCACGTGACATCGGGCAGGGCTAGTGTACACCGTGTCACCAACGGGCAGGCGCGGAGTGGCCGTGGTGCTATCTAAAGACCTTCAGTCCTTGAAGTAGACCGATGCAGCGATCGGTTGATGCGAGTTTGGGTGCTGATCGAAGGGTCGGTAACGAACCTAATCAGCGCCAATGCTCCTCAAACTGGTTGCTGTGAGTCTGAAAAGGAGGCCTTCTGGGAAAAGTTCGAGGACGTATTACGCGCTATTCCGAATTCCGAAGATGTTTTGGTTGGGAAGGATCTCAACGGTCACGTAGGTCAGTTGGCTGAAGAGCAACTATGGCCAACTAAATGCAGAGGGAGTCAGTATACTCAGCACCTGCGCTGTGTCTGATCTAGCCATCGCAAACACATTCTTTCAGAAGAAGCCCCAGCATCTTACTACGTACCGTAGTGGTTGCTACTCAACCCAAATAGATTACCTGCTGGTGCGACGGTGCCACCTTGGCAAGGTTACCATCTGCAAAGTCATCCCAGGCGAAAGCCTAACGGCTCAACACCACCTCCTTGTCCTGGACTTTGTGGTTGTACCAAAGAAGAAAGTGATCGAGAAACGCAAACCCCGCACTAAGTGGTGGTTACTTGTTCCTGGTCCTAAACAGTCAGACTTCATCGCGGAGGTCGAGCATCTCGAGATCAGTGCTCCGCATGAGTCCACTCAAGAGATCTGGAGTAGGATCCCTTCAGCAATCACCGCTGTGGGTAAGCGCGTCCTTGGCACTTCTCGTGGTGGCCGCATAATAGACAAGGAGACGTGGTGGTGGGATGACGGGATGCAGGAGGCGACTCAGAAGAAGAAGGGTTTATTTAAACAGTGGCAAGGGTCCAACTCTCCGAATGACAGGGAGGCATATGCAGCGACTAAACGCGCTTGCAAAAAAGCTGTAGCCAGAGCCCGCAGCAAAAGTCTGTCGCCCTTATACGACAAGTTAGACGAGGGGCAAAAGCTTATTTTTAAGCTGACGCTTGCCCGGAAGCTACACGGGACATTATCAAATGTCTCTGTATAAGGGACGGCCAGGGTACGGTGTTCTACGATGCCCCTTCTGTTAAGGAGAGATGGTGTACATACTTTGCGGAGCTGTCTAACAAACAGCATCCCCATAACCTTCCTCCCGAACCGCCTCCTAACCTTGGACTTATTTCCCCTATTTCCCCCGACGAAACCCGCATTGCTTTTCATGTAAAATCGGAAAGCGGTCGGGCCTGACAATGTGCCAATTGAAGTGTGGAAGGCGATGGGCCCACATGGTGTGAACCTTCTGACGGATCTTTTTAACCGCATCCTGATTGCTAAGGAAATGCCGAACCAGTGGCGATTTAGCCTGATTAGCCCTGTTAACAAAGGTATCGTACAGGATTGTAGTAGCTACCGCGGTATCAAAATCATGTGCCACGCCATGAAGCTCTTCGAGCGCATCATTGACACACGGCTCCGTAGCGAGTGCACTGTCTCAGAATGACAATATGGCTTCCGGGCGGGTAACAGCACCATGGACGGAGTGCTCGCCTTACGGACTCTGGCTGAGACTTTCAGAGAGAGAAGGAGAGCTTTGAATATGTCCTTTTAGACCTGCAGAAGGCCTTCGACTGTATACCTCGGCAGCCCATCTGGTGGGCACTTCGCTTCAAAGGCGTTCCCGAGGTCTATATTGACATTATCAGAGACATGTACCGCGATTCCGTGTCCTCTGTCGAGACCGCTGTTGGCGAATCCAATGGCTTACCAATATCTGTTGGCGTTCACCAAGGCTCGGCTCTTAGCCCGTTCTTGTTTAACGTAGTGCTCGATGTAGTTACGGCAAACATCCAAGATGGCTGATGTATGCCGACGAAATCGCCCTCGTTAATCAGAACAAAGCCCATCTTGAGCGCAAAGTCAACATTTGGAAGGACACGCTTGAAAACGGTGTTTGAGACTAAATGTGGCGAAGATCGAGTTCATGTCCTGTGGCAGCACGGATTCAAACACCATCTGAATAGGTTCGGACCTGAACACAAAGTCCGATACATTCAAGTACCTTTTATCCGTGCTGCACGAGTATGGCAACGTGGACGTCGATGTCCAAGCACGTATAGGCGCGGCTTGGGCGAAGTAGCGCGAGGTAACGGGCGTTGTATGCGACCGCAAAATGCCTCCGAAGCTCAAGGGGTAGATATATAAATGCATCATACGGCCTGTCCTCCTGTACGGTGGCAAGTGTTGGCTAGCACTAAGCAGGCACACCTAGGAGCTTCGGGTCACGGAGATGAAGATGCTAAGGTGGATGAGCGGCGTAACGCGATCCGATCGCATACGCAACTCTTTCATCCGAGGTAGTCTTGGTGTCCGTGACGTGGGTAAAAACTGGAGTGTCGTCTGTGACGGTATGGCCACATCATGCGCGGCCCTAAGGAGTACGTTGGTCGGAGATGCATGAATATGGCTGTCATTGGGGCTAGGTCTCGTGGTCGCCCTCGCAAGCGTTGGCTGGACGTCGTCAAGTCCGACATGAGAGCTAATGGCCTGACTGAGAAGGATGTTCAAGTTCGGGCAAAGTGGAGGAAGCTCAGTCGGAAGGCGGACCCTGGCAATGGCCGGGATTAACGCCAGGTGGAAGACTTGTGGATTAACTATTGTATGAAGTGTTACAAAATACTCACTTTGGCCGTGGCGGTGTACGTGATCGTTTTATTCCTTTTGTCCAATTTGGTTAAAGTTTTAGTTTTAATTTGGTAGTTTCTGTGAAAACAAAAAACAGTATTGTTAAAAATTAAGTGCATTCGCTTTAGGCAATGTGCAGCGTAAACTTACTATTGCCCACCGCTTCGCTCGCGTTAATAGTTGTTGATTTTAAAAAGTGGCCTATCAGTGTCCATCTCAGCACCAAAATTAACAGCAGTAACTCACTTTCGCATTTATAATAATATACATGCATTTTTATTATATAGACCAATATTGTTTTGACGCTAATGTGAAAAGCTGCTGCTAATTCAGTCATAGATTGAGTATCATCAACTTCCATAATTCGTCAATTTTATTATCATATAACGGTAGTTAAAAAAGTATATACGTTGTTGATGTTGTGTGCCGTGTTGCTGCCACGACGGTACTCATATTCCATAATAGGGAAGATGCAAATACAGAATGTATGAGAATGTTGTCAGTAAAATGATAAAAAAAGTATAAAATAAAGGACATTTGAAAGTTTCTATTTTGGTTAAGGTGGATGCTCCAGGGTAGCCCGCGAAAGAATGATTATTTCTGAAATATTCATTATTTCGAACTACATGAACTTAGAGGACTATATTGATGATTAAAATGGTTATAATTCTTTAGATAAATACGCGTTACGGTCGCAGATCGCATTTAGTCCACATACAGCTTCACCCTGACCGGCAAATTGCAAAAAACACAAAAATATTTGAATTTCGCGGGCTACCCTGGAGCATTCACCTTAAGTAATATCGATTTTTAACAAAAATAATGAATTAAAGGAACGTGAAACGGAACGTATTTAAAAAGAACAAACAGCGTTTAGTGAAGTATCTGCTGTTATGCCAACGAAAAGGCAACCTTATGTTTGCCTTTTCGTTGGCAACCTTTTCTTTGAGTTGGAACAGTTCTTGACCAGTGATAGACAAGAGTGACGTCATCGTCCGTTTTCGGGCGAACCTTTAAACTGTCGGTTTAAAAACGCAATTCTGGCAATAAATTAAAGCGTTTTCGATTTTATTTATGTGGTGGTCTATTCTAGATGGAGTTTTTTAAAATTAAAGCAAAAATTGAAATATTGCATGTTAAAATAAATTCTTTTGATTTGAAATAGCCAGGAGGTACTGCAGTACGGCAATTTCGAAGGTAAAGGCGTAATATTAATTGATATAAATAATGGTAGAAATATAAATGATATAATTATTATAATTGTGGTAATAATATTATTTTGAGGCGATATTGAAATAAATAGATTGTAAAATATTAGCCGTGATCGAATGTGTTTACAAAATGTTTTCCTTGTTTTCACAGGGCTGCGGCAGGTAACCCACAGCTAAACTTAAATTAACGACGTGTTCGAAATCGTCCCGTTCATTTTTTTCTGCGAGTTTATTAGAAACTGACGATTTTTAAATTAATTATCATCTCATCGACAATAAATGTCAAAAACTGCAATATTTTTTATAGTTTGCGGCAAACGCTTCTCAAAATGCGAGAATTGCCACGCTGACAGGTATCCTTATATACAAAACTAGCTGACCCGGGCCCATGTTGTTGGGCGGTATTTTTCGAGTTAACATATAGCCTATGACACTCACAAATAACGCGGCTTTCTATTGGTAAAAGAATTTTCAAAATCGGTTTAATAGATCCAGAGATTACCCCCTAAAACCTGGCAAACTCACAAACCTACAAACTCACAAACTTTACTTCTAAACATATTAGTATAGAACTAAAGACAATATAATAGATTATTCCTTTTGTGGTGAATGACAAACAACACAGCCGAAACTATTCATCTTAGAATCTAAAATTTAGCATGATGGTTCCTTGGGGAGTGTAAGGGAGCACCAAAATTTCCCGAAATTCCTACGGTAACGGTAAAAATGTTATGTTCCGCTACTTTTCATAGCTATGAATTTTTATCTGAACTTTTCAGAAATATCTACCTGACCAACTTGGAAATGTCAACTTTGTTTTTTTTTGCAGTTGAATCTTCGTGAGTTTTAATTTTATGCATAAAATTATCAGCTTCGTAACTGTACAAAGGTTGGTCTAAAGTGAAATATTTGCGTTCCGTAAATTGTGACCTATATTTTCAACTTTAAATAAAATTCTAAACAGGTAATTTAATGGTGTCATAAGTTAGTAATTTATTATGTCAGTTTCAAGAATGTGCCAGATTTTCAACTTTCGTAGTCAATCATTCAATCATTAAAAGAGTACTTTCATAGAGCTACTTTTGTTGAAATTGGCCTGCAAAGACAGCGAGTTGGAAAATTCAGAAAATTAGCCATCTGATTAAAACTATATTTTGCCCATTTTACCATAATTACCATAAGTGGGCGATTGAAAATCCACATGAAGTAACAGTTTCAACATTTCAGCATCATTTCAGCTTTAACTTGTGGTCTGGTATCCTCAATATGAACTAATTGGTCCGTTTGAACTGCCGTCCAGATTTAATGAAAAACCTACTGAAACTTTTTGGAAAATGAACTTCCATTTTTGCTGAAAGATGTGTTAGACGAACCAAGGTGTGACAAAAAAAAATCTTTTTACAAAAAAATACAAATGACTTGTGTTTTTGGTTTAGTTTCTTCGTTTTTAACACCAGCTTCCAAAATTTAAGTTTTCTTTTTATATTTTGTAGTTTCTTTTTTATGCGCAATTTTTTCACTTTATACCAACATTTTCACAACTTCCAACATTGTTGTGAAGCTGATAATTTCAGTTGCAAAAAAAAATCTCCAGAAAGTCGCCTCATTTGATTTTTGGAATCTTTTCAAATTGAAAAAAAATTCATAGCTCGAAAATTATGATAAGTCGCGGAACATACATGGGGGTGATTCGGATACCCCAGAATACGAGGGTCTAAATTTTATTTTTGGACGTCGTTTCGTCGATGTAGTTTCCTTGGGGAGTGTAGGGAAGCACTAATAGAGGATTTTCCCAAATTCCTAGGGGAGTGGGAGAAAACGGGATTCGCGCGTACGAAGTCGCGAGGAAAAGCTAGTCTTACTAAAATTATAAAGCTGAAGAGTTTGTTTGTTTGGTTGGTTGAACGCACAAATCTTAGAAACTACTGTTTCAAATTGAATAATTATTTTAGTGTTGAACAGCTCATTTATCGAAAGCTTTATAACATCACACTACGGCCAATAGGAGCGGAGCATAATGAAAAATATAATGCAGGCGAAGTCGCGTGGGTTAGCTAGTTAAAATAATAATAACGTTTCCGGACATATAAAACATTCCATACCTATACATTTAAACAACCTTGAACTAGTCCTTTCTGGAACTTTTCAGTTATTGCCAAAGTCTAGTTTCAAGGTCCAAAGTTAATAAGTACCTGGCTAGAAAATAGCTGGAGGTGGATCAATGTGATGCAAGCCTAATTTCTCACATGTCACAGCAACTTGCAGACTAAATTATTTTTTCCTTCAAGCTTGCTACCTCGCCTTTGTGTTAATGTTCTAGAACTGATTGTGAGTACGAACAATACGAGTAGGTAATACTAATTTTATTAATGTGAGTTTGATGGGAT
Organism: Lacanobia oleracea; assembly: GCA_950371165.1. Classification (NCBI taxonomy): domain Eukaryota; kingdom Metazoa; phylum Arthropoda; class Insecta; order Lepidoptera; family Noctuidae; genus Lacanobia; species Lacanobia oleracea. Next base: position 2,916,765 of record OX493387.1, read on the forward strand.
GGATGGATGGATGCATGGTTCCCATCCTGCTACAGGACTTAAGCACAAGCAATAGTTGACTTTTTGTTTTTTGCCAGATGATTTCGGCTTTGCGCCTTGAAGAGATCCGACCCATCTACAGTTCACGCCCTTTTTATATCCGCAGATTATTCTTACTTAACACTATCTTTCAAAATTATTTTACCTAATGAGTTTTTGTTATTAATATTTGTGTAATGTTAAAGGCCGGTTTCCGAATTGAGTATTTGGCGTTGAGATCGTGTAAAGCACTTCTTAGGTAAGTGGCAGTTAGGCAGGTTTAAGCTAGGATCGACGTTGACAATTTATTATGCAACTTCTAATTCGTAATTCTGAAATCGAGATCCAGTCTAATAAATAGAAAAGTAATTGAACATTCACTTACCCCTCAGTTCTGGTACAAACACTATTTTCACTTGCTGCTTGATTCGCACCAAACAATTGAATTACAACAATTAAACATAAATAGAACGATAGAGGAGTCCCCATTGTCGAAAACATTCACTGATACTGATGGCGCTTCGAACTATTTTAGAATATCAACTTAATTTCATCATGGTCGGTGATTAATCCTCTGCGTCAATCACAGGATGGCCGATGTAAATGGTCCAGTACGATTCACAATCACTGCGCTATCAAGCACCGGAAACATCGACCAATTATAGAAATAACTTTATTTACGGGGCAAAAGTCGTGTTTTGAATTGATATTGAACGAGCAGTAACTGGCCGGATTGTGCGCTGAAATTTTACTACTAATATAAATTTAATGTGAACGTTTAGATGGATGTATATACAGCGTCCTCACCTTCCATCTGACGCAGGTACTCACCGGCCACGGTTGTTTCAGGAGATACCTATTTCGAATTCGGCGCGAGGAAACGCCCGGGTGACAATAATGCGAGGATCGCCTGGAGAACACGGTGGAGCAAACGGTGGAGGTCTGCTTGTCTTGGGCGGAGCGCAGCCGTTTACTCGTTGAAGCAATCGGTGGCGGCGATCTCGCGCGGCCTTCCCTGGTTCAATCCATCGTCCGGAGCGAGGAGAGCATGGGAAGCGTTCACCTCCTTCTGCGAATCAGTAATGCTAGCAAAGGAGGAGGCCGAACGCGTGAGAGAGGCGATTCCCGACCAACGTAGGCGCGTGCAGACGGCAAACGTTGGGTGGCTCGCCGTTCGATCAGAACCAGGCTCGGGCCGACGGCGCGCTGTGTTCCACGCGTACCTCAAAGAGCTGACAGCAGCGTAGAATACAGGGCCCGCTAGGGCCGGTGCCTGTCAGGGTTGCGGAGTTTGTTCGAAAGGGTCGGTACAGCCCTGGAACGCAAAGAGCATTAGGAGTAACACCTATGGGTTTTAGACAGTAAGATCCTGACACTCTCTTCTGCTCCACCCAGAGTACAAGCAGTCATTTGATGATTTCCCCACACACCCATTTCGGTATTTGCATTACAATGTACTTACAAGATCAACAAAGGCACTTTAACATATGCTGCTATAAATTCAACGTTCGGCCGTTATACTTTTTGACCAAATCATTAATATAATACCGTTTTGACATTTTCCTCTGTACTACAATGTCTTCAATTCATTCCATGTTTAAATCCCGCGTATTCTTACGATCAGCAGTCATTTGTAGGTCCAGTTATGTTTATGCAACTCTGCAGCGGGGACCGACGATCGAATAGAGCTGTACCCATCGTAGCGTGTGCGCAGGCAGCCGGTGGTCTACTAGTTTTTGATTAAACCACGGTGACTGCATTGGCTACACGTAACGCGTTACACGTACACGCGGCACGTTATCTTCGCTATCTGTCTGGGCTCGTACTTCTCGAAATCAGTGGTTATTGTCGCTATTGTACCCTTGAATATCGGCTTTGCCATTACTAGACACAGATGACTGTCTCACTGATAGGAATTGTGATCTAGTTCAGCTAATCTGGCACCATTTGGCTACCTAACGGATTCAAAATCGATCACTAGGTGACCAGTCCGATCAGTATGTAAGGTAAGCCAATCCCTTGGAGCGAGCCAAATACTTATATTAAGACAGACTCTCTTGTGTGCCACCTCCGTTCAATGTAGGCTCCTACAGTAACCGGAAATCGCTCTGCATCTCCCGACGCCCAGTGGATCTCCTGCGACTGGGGCTAAGGATTGCCTCTCCCTTAAGCGCTCAATCTCCTCACAATACTTCCCATGCCCCGTCAACTTATTCTGGACAATGGATATACAGAATGCGCAATGGACCAGTCACGGGTCGAAGGAGCGCAGGTTGTGTTTCAAAGAATGTCAGCATAGTTGAGGCTTCTAGTTCTAGTGCCTGCCAGGGTTGCGGAATCGTTCAAAAGAGTCCGCGGTGGTTTTTAGTCCGTAAAAGCCCGACATTCAATCATCCAGTCATTTGGTGGCATCGGAAGTCACGTATAAGCCGGTAGTCTCGGCCGCCAAATGGTGGTCGTCAAATAAACCATGTCAGAGGCCCTTAAGGTGGTTGTTTTGTGGGGTGTTGTTAGACCTTACTGTCCAAACGACAAGACCCAAAAGAATATCAGCATGAATTGATTATCATATAAACGATTTAAAAGCGTAAATAAGCTTAAAATCCACAAACATCTAGTTATTTACAGAAATTATTGGAGCGTAATACGTCAAGAAAAGTCGATAAATTAAGTAAATAATTTAATTAACGATTTGCTCGAGGAGATTGTTAGTAAATAGCCATTAAATGACAAACTAGTAACAGCATGTGGTTGAAAGATTTCAATTATTGTATAGTCCTTAGCCTGCTATTTAATCATTAATCTTTTCAGAATGTTTAATTGGCATTTATATATAATTGGAAGAGTACAATTTATTGTACTTACTTTAGCAACATTTTCACATTGTTATTTTGGTTAATGAAAAATAGATTTTCTTAAACTAACAATATACCTCTATATTTTCCTAACGGAGACGAAGATAATGATGTCGGACGTGGCGTACCTCAACTACCCCTGTTACTGGTTACCCTCTGGAACATAAGTTCAAGAAGCAGGCTGGGGTCTGTGTATACGTCCGCGATGACATTAAGTTGTCGTCGTCTCCGCTGCTTTGAGAAATCGGGTTATTCTGTCATATTACTACTTCTGGACACTGGCGTGTAGAAATTCATCTACATCGATGTATACCGATCGCACAGCGGTGACCAGGAGACGAGAGCGCTGTTTAAATCCCTAGTGGAGTCAACCGACGTAGCTCAGCAACGGTGAAGCTCATTTTTCTGGGGGAATTCAACGCTCACCATAAAGAGTGGTTGTTTCCGTACCAGAAAACTGACCATGCCGGGTTAGAGGCGCGCAAGTTTACTTTAACGCTAGATGTAAACCCAGCTGGTGAATGTCGAAATGCGGCCGGGTATCGGATGTTGAAGCCCATACAACCAATTGCTTGGACCTTCTGCTGACAACTGATCCGGGCAGTCATTCAGTATCGGTCTCAGCCTCACTGAGAACGTCTGACCACTGCCTGGTAAAATCCGTGTTGACCTGCTCTACTCAGATAAGAGTCCTAGAGGCACGAGACGAGTATGGCGATACGAGTCAGCAGATTAGGATGAAATGCGGACTTTTTTGCGTCTTATCCATGGTGGCAAGTGTGCTTCTCCTTGGGTTACCCCTCGTACTGTTCTGACGTGATTCGGCAGGGGATAGAGTATTTTATTCCACTCTCTTTAATTCTGCCGCTAAGTTCTGCAAGCGGGTTTTGACCACGTCAAACGTATCGGAGCCAAACTAGCATCACACCCTTCGGGTAGTAAGCAGTTTTGGTCCCTGTCGAAAGCGGTTGAAACGAATTTCTGTCGACCCACTTTGCCTCCAATATTTAAACCTGATGGCTCGCTGGCTCATTCTGCAAGTGAGAAAGCAAATTTATTTGCAACTTTCTTTGCAAGCAATTCGCGTCTTGACGCTGGCTCCAAGCAACCACCAACTTTACCTCGTTGTGAATCTTCGATGCTGGAGATCGCAGTTCACATTAAGGGTTGTATATTTGCCAATGACCTTGTGCATACAAACGGAGCTAATTACACCTCGGCGCGCCACTCCGCTACCCGTGTTTTTATTTTTTTTATAACAAGACAAATACATATTTTTAAAATGTAATAAAACCAAGTTATTTTCGTTTGTATTGCACCGTAGTAGATATTATTTTTGTAGTCTTTTGTTAAAAAATGAAGGAGTAAAATGGTTTCATCTCAACGATTTGGAGTTGATTTGGTGATTTTTTATCCTATTATGCGATACCAATACATACATTCTGGCTAAACCAAGTTACGTGCAATATCATGTAGATTACTACCTATTTTTTTCAGATGTTATTTCTCAGGAAATGTCGACGTAAAACTGCTTCATCTGCACGCTATTTTTAAGCCTTTTTGAGAGAGCACCCTTAAGGCTTGTATATTTGCCAATGACCTTGTGCATACAAACGGAGCTAACTACACCTCGGCGCGGCACTCCGCTACCCGTGTTTTTATTATTTTATAATAAAACAAATACATATTTTAAAAAAGTAACAAAACCAAGTTCTCTTCGTTAGTATTGCACAGCAGTAAATATTCTTTTTTTAGTCATTTGTTAAAAAATGAAGGAGTAAAATGGTTTCATCTCAACGATTTGGAGTTGATTTGGAGTTTTTTTTTTCCTATTATGTGATACCAATACATAAATTCTGGCTAAACCAAGTTACGTGCAATATCATGTAGATTAGTACCTATTTTTTTCAGATGTAATTTTTCAGTAAATGCCGACGAAAAACTGCTTCATCTGCACGCTAATTTTAAGCCTTTTCGAGAGAGTACCCTTAAAGAAGTCCGTAGAGTATTGTGCAGTCTAGACGTAAATAAGGCCAGTGGACCTGACGGCATTCCAGCAAGAGTGTTGAGGCAATGTGAACCTGAACTGTCTCATAATCAAATCAAATAAAAAAAAATATTTGCCAGAAAATACATACAAATTACAAGGAAAGATCTTACATCCTAAAAGTCAGCGTGCAAATTATTTACATGTCAATTTTGTCATAATAATTGTTATCATGCAATTCAAATTATTAAAATCTATTATTCATATATATCCATCATTAACATTCATTTTTAAATTCCATGAATTCCTTAATACTACAGAAATATTTATTTTGTACTCTGCCAATGTTTTCTAAAATAATTTTATAATTAATCAGAACACACATATTAAACACATTTTTTTATAAATATCTTTATGACCAGGTAGGTTGAGAAATTTATCCCTTTTTTGGCTCGGCAGAACCCTCACTACGCTGCTTAAAGTATTTCATGTGATTCTTGGTAAATATGCAGATATCTCTAATAGTGGAAGAATATTACATTTTTTATAGAAAGGTTTACAACTATCCAAGTACCATGCTTTGTTATAAATCGCATGCAACTTTTTTGGAGCTTGAAAACTCCTACTCCTGTGTTGACACGCCTGTACCGCCTCTCTCTTGAAAAAAGAACGGTGCCGAAATCATGGAAGCTTGCGAATGTGTAACCGGTGCCCAAAAAGAGAGACCGTGCTGACCCTGCAAATTACCGACCGATTGCCATTACCTCCATTCTATGCAAGGTATTGAAAGGGTTCTGAACAGTAAGCTGCTGACCTTGAAGACAATGATCTCCTCAGTGACTCAGTGAGTCAATATGGCTTTCGCCGGGGACGGTCAACGAAGCCATCGAGAGACACGGCGAAACACTTGCCGTGTCGCTCGATATCTCGAAGGCTTTTGCCAGGGTCTGGCACGCAGGTCTACTCAGCAAGCTTCCTGCTTATGACATCCCAGCTGGTTTTTGTAGCTGGATATCAGATTTCCTAAGTGAACCGTCGATCCGAGTAGTCGTTGACGGCTGCTCTTCTGACCTCATGGCTATTGATGCCGAAGTTCCTCAGGGGTCTGTTCTCTCTGTAACTCTTGTCCTGCTGCAAATCAATGACCTACTTCAGCCTGGGACTTGTTGGGTACGCAGATGACAGTACGGTTTCAGAGAGATATTTGTCCAGTGCAACAACCGGCGGGGATGAAAACCGTTTTTTGAGAAAAGTCATGGTAGAGCGAACAAATTTGACTTTAAGCGTTATTAAAGCCACATTTGGGATTGCTCAGCTATATATCAGCTTGCCGCACTTGACTCGGTGGAACGCAGAGCTAAGAGGCTCAACGGTGACGTAAACTAGTGGATGCCAAGCTACATAGCTTGGCTCATCGCCGTAAGGTTGCCTGCTTGTCGGTCTTCTATAGATTGTACTTCGGTGAGAGTGCCCAAGAACTCCACGACCTCATCCCAACGGCCCCCTTTTACCATCGGATATCCAGACGCACTGCATCTTACCATCCCTACCTTGTGGCTATTCCACCAATTCGCACTAAGCGTTTCCAAACGTCTTTTATAATGCGCACAGCAAAGGAGTGGAACTCTCTGCGTCTGTGTTTCCAAACGCTTACAACCCTAATCTCTTCAAAGTTAGATTGAACAGGCTCCTTTTGAGTAAGCTCGCTCCATCGTAGACTTTGTCTCTGTCATCTCTGACCTAGACTAGAGCCAAGAGCAAAGCCATCACAAATAAAAAAAAAGTCTTCCGCTTTAATATATAAAGCGGAAGAGTTTGTTTGTTTATTGAACACGCTAATCTCAGGAAGCACTGCTCCGATTTGAAAAATTCTTTCAGTGTTAGATAGTCCATTTATCGAGGACGGCTATAGGCTATACATTCAGTCAAAAAAGTATCGGGAATGGATGATTTGTTTATGGTTCCAAATTCAAATTTTTGTTTTTTGTAGTTGTTAGATTGGCACAACTGTTTTCCATTTTGGCGCGGAGTTTGAGTTGCATCTGTTATTTATATTAAATACAGTGCTGGTTTTAGTAATATCATATATAGTGTGTATTGCGAATTTCATAATGGACAAAAATATCGAACAAAGAGTTTGTTTTAAATTTTGCATCGCCAATGGAATTTCGTGTTCGGAGTCACTGAAAATGTTACAGAAGGCTTACGGTGAATCGACTTTATCAAAAACTCGTGCTTATGAGTGGTTCAAAGCGTTCAAAAGCGGTCGAGATGTGATGGAAGATTTGCCTCGCTCTGGTAGGCCGTCAACGTCTGCAACTGAAGTTAACATCGCAAAAGTGCAGGAAATAGTGACTGAAAATCCCCATTCAACTCTGAGAGAGATAGCCGCCGAACTTTCTGTATCTCACGAGTCGATCCGTACCATTTTAACTAATCATTTGGGTATGAAACATGTTGCTGCTCGGCTAGTCCCAAAAGATCTGAATTTTCTCCAAAAACTCAATCGCATGAAAGTCGCTGAGGACATGCTAGAACGAGTCAGTTCGGACCCAACATTCATGAAACGCATTGTTACTGGTGACGAGACGTGGGTTTACGAGTTTGACTTGCAAACTAGTCAACAAGCTTCGGAGTGGCGCCTTCCAACTGAACCGAAACCGAAAAAACCACGCCAAAGTCGATCAAAAGTCAAAGTCATGTTGACTGTTTTCTTTGACTATCGCGGTGTTGTGCACTCTGAATTCTTACCGGAAGGTCTAACGGTAAATAAAGAATATTATTTGAGCGTTATGCGGCGTTTAAGAGAGCAAATTCGACGAAAAAGGCCAGATTTGTGGAAAGAAAATTCTTGGATTTTTCACCACGCCATGTGCCTTCGCACAAGGCTATCATTGTGAACGAATTTTTAACCAAACACTCAACAAATACCATCCAGCAACCACCATATTCACCAGATATGGCTCCTGCTGACTTTTTTCTTTTTCCTAAACTCAAATAACCACTTCGTGGCACCCGTTTTCAATCGATAGAAGACATAAAGGAGAATTCGCGGCGAGAACTGAACTCGATTCCGGAAGCAGCGTTTAAAAAATGTTTTGATGAATGGATTATTCGTTGGCGCAAGTGTATCGTTTCTAAAGGAGCATACTTTGAAGGTGATAAAATAAATTTGGATGAATAACAGACATTTTGTGTATTATTGATCTTTTCCCGGTACTTTCTTGACAGAGTAGTATATCATCACGCTGAGACCAACAAGAGCGGAGCAGTAATGAAATTTGTGACGCAGACGAAGTTGAGTGGGTCAACTAGTACTAGTATATTATAAAGCTGAAGAGTTTGTTTGTGTGTTTGCTTGAACACGCTAATCTCAGGAACTACTGGTCCGATTTAAAAAAATCGTTCAATGTTAGATAGGCCATTTATTGAGGAAGGCTATTAGGAAGGCTATAAATCATCACGCTAAGACCAATAGGAGAGGAGCAGTAATGAAAATTTTGACGCATACGAAGTTGCGCGGGTCAACTAGTATATATAAAACTCTTCTGCTTCTATTACTGAGTGATTGACTGACAGATAGATAACGCAAAAGGACAAGATAAAACTTGTCGTATAATAACCGGCACGAGTCGTGAGCACACTCTCCATTGGTCGGTTTTACGACAACAGCTCTGACGTTTCACGTTATTGTTTCGTCAGTCAATACTCATCGAATTGGGCTTGCAAGTTTCGCTGCATTTATGTGTGGTCACGACTCGAGCCGGCTTCTATGAAAAGCTGAAATTTGGCATGTAGAATCCTTGGGGAGTTTAGGGGAGTAAAAGAGGCAGGGTTGCGGGATTTGCTCAAAAGAATCGACGCAGCCCGGGAACGCTAGTTAGTAATAGTCTGATCTTTTGGTTCACCCAGAGCGGGAGAACCAGAAGAGAGTCATTTGGTGATTCTCCATCCGAGAGGATTTCCCGAGATTCCCACGGGAAGGGGACAAACAGGATAGCTAGGTATAGAATGTAGGTAGATATTATTGCAAAAAAAAACAGTGCTGATCTTAATTTTCGTCCAACAGATATCACCAGCCACATTTTATCGCATTTTTATGCTAATGGATTAGCCAGCTTGTAGTTGGTTACAAAGTTATCTTACAAAATTAATGATGTGGTCTCTCAGGAAGCATTTGTGGCGTAGTTGGAGTGAAGTAATATCAGGACTGACTTGTGCAGTCAAAGGACTAAAACCACATAATTATCAGCAACATCTGATAGCACTAAGTTGCGTAGAAACGCCGAATTTAAAAGATATAGGTACATTTTACGTTCTGCAATTCACTTCCAGTTGAAGTCTTTGTAACTTATAAAGTCTCAAGTCCTCAATTTGAATCGCGGAATGCGATAAGGCCGCCCATTGTTTGTGTTTAGTTTTAAGTTTCCTTTTTGTTCATACTTTCGGTGTACAATAAAATGTATAATAAATAAATAAAAAAAAACAATAAATAATAATTCCAACCAGTCCCTATCAATTTAATTGTCTACCACCGAAGTTCTTCATCAGACCTTTTGGCATTTAAATGGGACCATTTCGGAATAAATCTCTTTACCAGACTCCAACTAAATCGGTCTAGGATATATGGAGAATATCAACTGTGACAGACAGACAGACAACAGAGTGATTCTATAAGGGTTCTGTTATGCTGAGGTTTGAAACCCTAAAAACAGCGAATCTCGTTAATTTTCAAAAAGTATTTCTATTTTTGCTGTAGGCATTGGCTGAATAATAAACGGCTGATGAAGCCAGTTACACAAATTAAAAAGAAACCAGACGATTCAGGTACTTTATTTCTCTTTCAAATATCCAAATAAAAACAGTAAAAAAGTTTAGTAAAACGTTGGAGTTTTACCATATTTATTTCGAATTATTATTAATAACCGAATCAGCCGGTCGATCCTGTAAACATGTCGAAGTGAAGGCTTGGAAGTGTCAACTAAGCATTAAAAACAGTGGTTCTCAACCGGTGGTCCGCGGGCCACTGGTGCTCCCTGGCAGAACCTGACGTGGTCCGCGAAGCCATTCTAGATATACCTAATGCAATATTTTTGCAAAGCTGAATAATTTGAAACATCAATGTCGATGTCAGTATTGGCATGCGTTTGGCCCTGAGTAGCACTGGACTGGATACAAAAGTTAGTAAAGAGTATGCAGTAAAAAAAAAAAAAAAATTCTCCGAAAAGTTGGTGGTCCATGAGAAGAAAAAAATTTGGTCAAATGATCCCTTACGACTAAAAGGTTAAGAACCACTGATTTAAAAAGAGCTTTAAATAAGACAACAGCACTTGAACCCCACGGTCCAAGAGTTTAATACTAGTTAATTAATTTGATAAATATTGATACAAGAATACAGAATCCAAAACCCCGAAATATAGAGAAAGCCTTGGTATTGTCCCTCCAAATTAAAGTTCTGTATTTTTTTTAAAGACATCGTAGGTGTGTTTCGACTTATTAAAAACTTTTGGAGCAATTTCTTGGGCTGGAACTACCACGGTATGATCTGTAAGGGAAATAATTCAGAAAACTATTAAAACAGTACACTCAACACCATAAATTCGATAAAGAATACCGCGAGATTCAGACTACCTACTTTATTCATGCTCAAGTTCACTTGGCGAATCGCAAAGACATGCACATGGGCACGCTCAGCTCAATTTGTGTACCTGCTAACTATTACTTTTGTTTTTCTTTGTCGCTGTGCGTTAGTGTCTGTGCTGAATAAATGTTTTTCTATTCTATTCTGTTCTATTCTGTTCTATTCTATTCTGTTCTATTCTATTCTGTTCTATTCTATTCTGTTCTATTCTATTCTATTCTATTCTATTCTATTCTATTCTATTCTATTCTGTTCTGTTCTGTTCTATTCTGTTCTGTTCTGTTCTGTTCTGTTCTGTTCTGTTCTGTTCTGTTATGTTCTGTTCTGTTCTGTTCTGTTCTGTTCTGTTCTGTTCTGTTCTGTTCTGTTCTGTTCTGTTCTATTATATTATATTATATTATATTATATTATATTATATTATATTATATTATATTATATTATATTATATTATATTATATTATATTATATTATATTATATTATATTATATTATATTATATTATATTATATTATATTATATTATATTATATTATATTATATTATATTATATTATATTATATTATATTATATTATATTATATTATATTATATTATATTATATTATATTATATTATATTATATTATATTATATTATATTATATTATATTATATTATATTATATTATATTATATTATATTATATTATATTATATTATATTATATTATATTATATTATATTCTATTCTATTCTATTCTATTCTATTCTATTCTATTCTATTCTATTCTATTCTATTCTATTCTATTCTATTCTATTCTATTCTATTCTATTCTATTCTATTCTATTCTATTCTATTCTATTCTATTCTATTCTATTCTATTCTATTCTATTCTATTCTATTCTATTCTATTCTATTCTATTCTATTCTATTCTATTCTATTCTATTCTATTCTATTCTATTCTATTCTATTCTATTCTATTCTATTCTATTCTATTCTATTCTATTCTATTCTATTCTATTCTATTCTATTCTATTCTATTCTATTCTATTCTATTCTATTCTATTCTATTCTATTCTATTCTATTCTATTCTATTCTATTCTATTCTATTCTATTCTATTCTATTCTATTCTATTCTATTCTATTCTATTCTATTCTATTCTATTCTATTCTATTCTATTCTATTCTATTCTATTCTATTCTATTCTATTCTATTCTATTCTATTCTATTCTATTCTATTCTATTCTATTCTATTCTATTCTATTCTATTCTATTCTATTCTATTCTATTCTATTCTATTCTATTCTATTCTATTCTATTCTATTCTATTCTATTCTATTCTATTCTATTCTATTCTATTCTATTCTATTCTATTCTATTCTATTCTATTCTATTCTATTCTATTCTATTCTATTCTATTCTATTCTATTCTATTCTATTCTATTCTATTCTATTCTATTCTATTCTATTCTATTCTATTCTATTCTATTCTATTCTATTCTATTCTATTCTATTCTATTCTATTCTATTCTATTCTATTCTATTCTATTCTATTCTATTCTATTCTATTCTATTCTATTCTATTCTATTCTATTCTATTCTATTCTATTCTATTCTATTCTATTCTATTCTATTCTATTCTATTCTATTCTATTCTATTCTATTCTATTCTATTCTATTCTATTCTATTCTATTCTATTCTATTCTATTCTATTCTATTCCATTCTATTCTATTCTATTCTATTCTAGTCCTATTCTATTCTATTATATTTTATTCTATTCTATTCTATTCTGAATGTTTTTTATTAATCAGAGGTCGGAATTAGGTAGAGTTATTCATGTACTTGCATCGAAATGTTGATATTAATGTGGATTTTCCAGGGATCTAGTACATTTCGTTTAGCGGGGAGTGCTCCACATTTCCGCTATTGTTTTCTTTTGTGCTATGTCGATGTCGTTGATGTAAATTTTATTTAAAAAATCATGGGATTTTTCTGCACTTTAAAATTAATCCCGGGATTTGAGGCATTTTATTTTTTCGCTGTATGAAATTAGTGTGAGTATGTAAATAATTCTACCTAATTCCGACCTCTGGTGATAATACACATCGTCGAACAAAATTTATTGATTTGATTCATCCAACCTATCTAAAAAGTCAAATCTGTTTTGTAACTACACTACATTTCCTAATCCTTTGTTAAATGCATGTCGTGGTAGCCTGTAATTCAGGCTACACTATAAAATGTACAATTATGCGTACTTTAATGTGTATTTTGCTGTATGCTTTGTTGGTTGTCCTTAAACAAATAAATAAATTGATAATAAATAAATATTAAAGTACAATCTCAATTTATATCCGAATAAAAAAGCTAAGATTACTTCTTTATTTAAAGACATTAATTATCACTATTTTAGGCATTCGAGATTTCTAGGAAAAGTCGTTTTGTGTTCAATAATTAGACCGTTTATGCTCTGTACAGCTCACCACAAACATCAACGCATTCTACAATATTACGTTGTAATCTACCTATTTTAAAAACGATACGAACTGCATTCAAAGAATATCGCCTGTCCGAACCGGGAATCGAACCCGCAAAATATGAAAATATCTGTAATTTTACTGTACTGATCGAAAGTCTCTATAGTATACATTTATTTTTTCTCAATAACTTAAAATCAGCTAAAATAAAAGCAAGACCATGAAAGGACACGATTCATGGTCCCTAGAAATTTAACTCAGCTCCGGTATCAAATAAAGACTTGATGAGACAATTTTTAAAACTTTTCGAAACTTTCACTTAGGTTACTGGTAAAAAAAACTGGTATCAAAAATTGATCTTAATTTTTAATCAAACTATTTAAGAATTTGTTTTTATCTAATTGTAATGCAATTTCGAATGGACTTACCATCCTTAAGAGATCCATTCCGTCTGTAGCGCTTTATGAAAATGATTATCAGTAACATCAAGGGCAGCAAAACGCTGACAGTGCCTAAGATGTACATCCAATTAGACTGCACCCTGAAAACCAAAAAGTTTATATTTTAATCAATGCAGTAGAAGAAGAGAATATACGAGGTAGTAAAGTCTAAGGAAATCGTGGTTTAAGTGTCAAAAAAAAAAAACTAGATCAGCGTTCGATCAAGTGTCAGAAAATTTTAACACCAGTCTCATGTGTCCAATCGAATAATTCGCTAACAACATAAACACCATTGGAGCAGACGCTCAAAAAGACTTGGACATATTGTATAACTGGTTTAGCTACAACTTACTTACTATAAACGCATCAAAAACATCGTACATGATATTCTCAGATAAAAATAAAAAAATTCTGACCACCCAGCTTTACACATAAACAACACCAAAATCATCAAAAGTAATTGTGAAAAATACCTCGGACTTAGATTGGACAACAAACTCACTTGGCAAGCGCACATTGATTACATAAAATCGAAAATAACATCGCTAATGGGATCAATGCGCGGCTACATAAATAACATTCCAAAAAAAACCCCTTCGACATTTACAACTCATTAATTCGCTCACACATAAATTATCTTATCGAAATCTGGGGATGCGCTACAAAATCTGCAATTAAGGACCTACAAACAGCACAAAATAAAATAATTAAACTTCTATTCAACTACGATTATCATACACCTACATCTGAACTCTACAAAAACATAAAATTAATGAGCATTCATCAACTTTACACATTTAATTCCTGCGTTCTTATTAGAAAAATTATTAACAAAACCATTCACACACAGTTATCCTTCAACACGAAAACATCCAAATACAGCCAAAGAAACCCTAACCAAATACAGACACGTCCCGCCGCGAACGCAATATGGCAGGAAAAATATAAAGTACGAAGGCGTCCAGTTATATAATAATCTACCAGCAGATATTAGGAACACATCTTCTTTTAATGTATACAAAGCTAAACTCAAGCAGTACGTCACTATCAACGCAAAACTTGTAAGTTAATATCAATGTTGACATCGTACATACCTATATTAAGAAAACAAAACTGTTAGCTACTGGACTACACTAACCTTAGTAATGTATTTATTTGCTAAGTGAACAATGTATGTTCTTTTAGAATAAATGTAGAATCTTTAAACCCAAACCCAATAATTTTGTTCGACTAGGCGTGCGAACAGGCGATTGTCGCCTTCATAATGTCACTTTTTTTTTTGTTCCCAATACCGGAAACTTTTTGAAATGTTTTGCTTCATGACAACATGGACCCAATAGGGACCCAAATTATCGCTGTAAAAATCGCTCCAAATTAGCCTTAAAACGGAACGAACAAAATCAACAATCGCCCTGTATGTACCTACGCACCATGACCGCTTTGGCTAAGATAGTTAAATCAAATCAAATAAGTTTATTTGTGTACAATAAAGGGGCTTTCAAAATCTGGGGACTAATATATGCACCACATAATTACGTATTGACTTCAGTAGCAATAACTACAAATTTGATTTATAATCATCATCATCATCATTTTAGTCGAAAGACGTCCACTGCTGGACATAGGCCTCCCCCAGGCGTCGCCACAACGACCGGTCCTGCGCGTCTCGTTGCGTGATTAGAAATAACTTTATAGTATTACTACATCACACTACTTACCAATTAATTTTTCCTGTGCTTTTACCCAATTCGGTGCCATCAGCCACACACGTATCATTGTGATCACTCTTGTACCATCCCTGATTACAAATGCAGGAGCCTGGACTCACACATGTACCATGTGAACACCCGCCAGAGCAATGTGGCTCGCAGATACTTTCCTCTGTTTTTGTAAACCCAGCAAGACAAGTACATGTCTCTGGAGCGACACATGTACCATTCACACAGGGTTTGGTACATATTGGTTGGCACGAACTGTTACTTGTGCCATGGTGCGTTTGAGTCATTTTCCATCCCGAGTCACAGATACACGTTTCAGGACTCGAACATACGCCATGAAGGCATCCATTTGAACAATGTGGCAGGCAAATATTTTTTTCTGATTCTTCATAACCTGAGTGGCATTTGCAAGTTTCTAGCGCTATACATATGCCATTAATACAGGGTTTGCTGCATTTCGGCTCAGAAGATACGTTATTAGTGCCAACAGTCTGAAGTATTTTCCATTCTGATTTCTCAGCACAAGTCTCAGGTGCTACACAAGTTCCATGAGAACACCCACTTGAGCAGTAAGGTCGACAAGTGTTGTTCTCTGATAATTTGTATCCTGCCAAACATTGGCAGATCTCTGAACCTATGCAAGTGCCATTTTCGCAGGGTTTAGTACATATTGGTTGACAAGTTTTGTTATCAGTGCTATTAGTTTGTATCATTTCCCATCCTTCAATACAAAGGCACGTTTCCGGTCTCACACAAACGCCATTAGGACACCCATCTGAACAGTGTGGCACACAAACATTTTTCTTAGACTTTTCATAGCCAACATGACATTCACAAGTATCTGGGGCTACGCAAATGCCATTTACGCAAGATTTGGTACATATTGGTTGACAAGACTTAATTTTTGTGCCATTTAATTGAATCACTTGCCATCCGGTATTACAGACGCATTTTTCTGGACCTACACATGTACCATTTGGACATCCACTGGAACAATGAGGCTTACATGTAAACTTCCCAGATACTCTATAACCAGGCAAACACCTACATACCATTGGTGCAACGCATGTGCCATTTAAACAAGGTTTGGAACAAACAGGTTGACAGGTTTTATTGTCATTTGCCATTTGATATCCTGAATTGCATTCGCATGTCTCAGGCTCTGCACAAATTCCATGAGGACATCCAATTGAACAGTGAGGCTTGCAAATATTATTTTCATATTGTTTATATCCTGGCAAACACTGGCATGTGTCTGGGGCTACACATGTACCATTCTCACATGGTCTGGTACAAATAGATTGACAAATTTTTGTCATAGTAATGTTATTTGTAATCATTTGCCATCCTATACCACAATCACATGTTTCGGGTCCAATACAACTTCCTCGCGGACATCCACTGGAGCAGAAAGGCTTGCAGCTGTACAAATCTGACTTTACATGCCCATTTGAACACTGGCAAGTTTCTGGAGCTACGCAAGTGCCGTTTAAGCAAGGTTTCGTGCAAATGGGTTGACATGTGTTATTCGCCGTGTCATTTGATTCCACCATATGCCATCCTGAATCACACGCGCATGTATCAGGTTCAACACAACTTCCATGCCGACATCCGCTGGAGCAGTTAGGCTTGCAACTGTACTCATCTGTCTTCACATACCCCTCTGTACACTGACACGTTTCTGGAGCCACGCAAGTGCCGTTTAAGCAAGGTTTCGTGCAAATGGGTTGACATGTGTTATTCGCCGTGTCATTTGATTCCATCATATGCCATCCTGAATTACACGCGCATGTATCAGGTTCAACACAACTTCCATGCGGACATCCGCTGAAGCAGTTAGGCTTGCAACTGTACTCATCTGTCTTCACATACCCCTCTGTACACTGACACGTTTCTGGAGCCACGCAAGTGCCGTTTAAGCAAGGTTTCGTGCAAATGGGTTGACATGTGTTATTCGCCGTGTCATTTGACTCCAGCATATGCCATCCTGAATCACACGCGCATGTATCAGGTTCAACACAACTTCCATGCGGACATCCGCTGGAGCAGTTAGGCTTGCAACTGTACTCATCTGTCTTCACATACCCCTCTGTACACTGACAAGTTTCTGGAGCCACGCAAGTGCCGTTTAAGCAAGGTTTCGTGCAAATGGGTTGACATGTGTTATTCGCCGTGTCATTTGATTCCACCATATGCCATCCTGAATCACACGCGCATGTATCAGGTTCAACACAACTTCCATGCGGACATCCGCTGGAGCAGTTAGGCTTGCAACTGTACTCAATCTGTCTTCACATACCCCTTTGTACACTGACACGTTTCTGGAGCGACGCAAGTGCCGTTTAAGCAAGGTTTCGTGCAAATGGGTTGACATTTCTTATTCGCCGTGTCAATAGATTCCACCATTTGCCATCCTGGGTCACACACACATGTTTCAGGTTCAACGCAACTTCCATGCGGACATCCACTGGAGCAGTTAGGCTTGCAACTGTACTCATCTGTCTTCACATACCTCTCTGTACACTGACACGTTTCTGGAGCCACGCAAGTGCCGTTTAAGCAAGGTTTCGTGCAAATGGGTTGGCATGTTCTATTTGCAAACGTATATCCTTGGTTGCACAGACATTCCTCCGGTGCGATACAGACGCCATTTCCACATGGCTTAGAGCACCTCGGTAGGCAGTTGTATTGGTTTTGGCGGTCTAAAATATAACCGCTATGACATTCACATTCCTCTGGATTATTGCAGAAGCCATTTATGCAAGGCTTTGAACATATAGGGGTACAGACGAGCCTGAAAAACATATTTAATTATTTAATTTGTGCATTTTTTTGGTCAATATTAAAGGAGACAGTTCAAAATAAACCCAATTGACAATTGTCGCACAATAGATTTAAATATCAGATAGCAGATTGGGAAAAAAAATTGAACTAAATTACTATTTAACTACAATGTTATATAATCTTCAATGAAATAACGAGTGTTGTTAAAGCAAACAAGTACCGTAGGTTCACTAGCGGGGAGTTCCCAGGAGGCACAGTGCGGGCGGCGCTGGTCCGTGCCATGGAAATCGTTTCCTATGTACTTACCTACTTATCTGAACAAAGTTCAGCACTCGTGCGGTTATCCGCGTTTTTTCCAAGTATAATCTTAACTTTTCGCATTATTGTGATCTTACGTAGCAACTTTTAAGACATTGTCTTATTTTTTCTTCCAAGAAAGGGTCCTTGTAAGGAAAAAAAAACCATGGTCGAACCCCCTCCGACTCTAAAAAAAATAAATGAATGGCTCGGAGCATATTAGCTGTGAAAGACGGACGGATAGACACACGAGTGATCCTGTAAGAATTTCGTTCTTTCAGGTCTTTTCAGTTTTCAGTTGATTTCGCTATTTCCCGGCTTGATTGGAATAAAGTAAATAAATACTTACGTAGAATAAGAATAATCTCTCTCATAACCAAAACAGCATTCGCTTTTAAGTTTGCTCATATATTTCTGAAAGAATATAATAGAATACTCTTCATTATGTACAACATATAAGTTACGGAAAGATAAGAAAGAAAGAAAGTAAAAATAAGAAAAAAAAGCATAAAAGAAAGAAAAAGAAGAAAAAAAGTATTAGGTTGGTGGTTGTTTGGGTGGTCAGACATATTTATCACATGATAATGTACGAGTGACCGACACCATCATCCGCCTAGCCTTTTCCCAACTATATTGGGGTCGGCTTCCAGTCAAACCGGATTTAGCTGAATACCAGTATTTTACGCGGAGCGGCTGCCTACCAGACCTCCACAACCCATTAACTAGGTAACACTGTACTTCATGGTAAGACTGGAGTCAGATTAACTGGCTTCTGACTATCCGTAACGACTGCCAAAGATCTACAAAGGACAGCCGGGACCAACGGCTTAACGTGCTATCCGAGGCACGGAGGAAACTCGGTATGTTAAGATGGTCACCCATCCACAGACCAACCTTGGCAAGCGTTGTTTAACCTTGAAGATCGACCCGTGCGGCTGTTATTATCTAGCCACGAGCTCCTCAGTGACCGACACCCGTATTCACAAACAATACTTATCTCAGTAAAGTAGCAACGCTATGCGAAGTAAGACATTTCTCACTGCGTTGCACATGGCAAGCCTTTCAATTCATCTATCTATCTTATATATATATATATCTATATATATAAAAATGAATCCCTATTTTCCTTGGTCATCGCATCACGCTTGAACGGCTGGACCGATTTCGATAATTCTTTTTTTGTTGTGTGCGTTCTGGTCAGGAGAAGGTTTTAGGCTATATATTATCACGCTATGTGCTTTGGAGGATGAGCAATGTTCAAAAATGTCCGTTTTAACGACAGGCACAAGGTTCTATCCTCGGCCAGCAACAGCTATTATTTTTGTATTTATGTTATCTTTGAATTTTATTTTTGCACCTAAGTATTTTCCTAAAAATAATAAAATGGGTTTTTTTGGCACTTAAAATAACATTTAAATTTATATTTTACATTTTGCCAAACAGTTTAGTGGGGAATTGTTATTAAAACCTCAACTTAATACAACTTTGCAGATACTTATGCGTCTAACCTTAGCGATGTTTATCATCACGCTATACTTTCAAGGAGCTGAGCAGCGAAAAACCATGACATAAATAACATCGGCTATTTCAAGTATTTATCAACAGTGCTATTATAGCCAATCTGTTTAGAGACTGCCTTGCTAACGACTTGGTGTGGGTTCAAATCCAAACAGTCATAGTTATTTTTGAATTTTGTACATATTTTTAAATTATTCATTCATTTTCTTTTTTAATTTTACTAATATTTTTATACATTTAAAACGTGTAATTATTATAATTCTTTTTTGCATTTATCTTTGCCAAAATATAATGGCCGTTCAAAAGTATAAAACCAATGTAGATAATTTTTCACATAAACCGGATAGGTATTGTGGCAATTTACATGAAATCAACATTACATAATGCAGATACCCATAATGCCATCTATTGATCTAAAGACAGCATGAGTATTACATCAAAAGATATTTTTTAGTTATTAGTGGTACTTTTAAGACGTCTGAAAAAAGGGATTCTTTTAATACCTTAAAAATATCGTTCTGAATGAATTCTTGCATAAGCAATGCTTCTAGCATTGTTGACTGTTCGTATTTCTTATGTCACAATGAATGCTGAAAGCCTTAAAGTCACTCAAAGGCAATGGAGAAGGCAATGCTTTGAGTTTTCTTGCGTGATCAAATCAGGAATGATGATATTCGTTATCCATGGTTACTGACGTAGTCCGAAGGATCGCCAAACTAAAGTGGCAGTGAGCAATGCATATTGCTGGCAGAACAGATGGTCGATGGGGCTGAAAAGTTCTGGAGTGGCAACCGCGTACCGGAAGACGCAACGTTGGAAAGCCCACAAGGTGGACCGATGAAGGTCGCGGGTAGCCGATGGATGCGAAACGCGCAGAACCAGTCGTTGTGACAACGCTTGGGGGAGGCCTATGTCCAGTAGTGGAGGTCTTTCGGCTGATACGATCTTACCTAGCGACATCATTTTACTATACGACATACACGCAAAATTCGCATGCAACAGCTATATATCTATTTTTAATCTTCTAATGTACAAAAATCCCGGATCACAGTGTTTGTTATCGAACTTGACCGATTTTTATCATTTTTTTGTGTTTATTTATGGGGCAAAACATCGTTTGCCGGGTCAGCTAGTATATAATATATAAAAATGAATCCCTGTTTCCCTTGGTCATCGCATCACGCTTGAACGGCTGGACCGATTTCGATAATTCTTTTTTTGTTGTGTGCGTTCTGGTCACGAGAAGGTTTTAGGCTATATATTATCACGCTGTGTACTTTAGAGGATGAGCAATATTCAAAAATGTCTGTTTTAACGACAGGCACAAGGTTCGATCCCCGGCCAGTAACAGCTATTATTTTTGTATTTATTTTATCTTTTGAACTTTATTTTTGCACCAGTCTTGTCAAAAAAAAATAATAAAAGGGTTTTTTTTACACTTAAAATAAGATTTAAATTAATATTTCACATTTTGCCAAACGGTTTAGTGGGGAATTGTTATAAAAACCATAAATTAATGTAACTTTGCAGATACTTATGCGTCTAACCTTAGCAATGTTTATCATCACGCTATACTTTCAAGGAGCGTAGGCATACTTTCAAGGCATTTATCTATGTCAAAATATAATGACCCACATGTTAAATGATAATTAACAGAACACATCACGTTCAAAAGTACAAAACCATTGTAGATAACTTTTACACATAAACCGGATAGTAATTGTGGCAATTTACATGAAATCAAGATACCCATAATGCCATCTATTGACCTCAAGACAGCATGAGAATTACGTCAAAACATATTTTTTAGTTAATAGTGGTACTTTTAAGACGCCTGAAAAAAGGGATTCTTTTAATACCTTAAAAACATCGTTCTGAATGAATTCCTATTCATAAAAATAAAACAAAGTCAGAACTAATATTTCGACAGTGAACTGTGAACTTCAGATTCCATAGATGGCGTTATGTATTTGATCTCATTTTTTTAAATCGTTAACAGGCGTCCGCTTACATTTGCTAAGCTTAACTTGAGTTGCTCAAAAATAAATCTTTACGGGTCTAAGGCCTGAGATCACGTCATACCACCCGCGAGCAGCTGGCAAAGTCCCATGGTAGAAGAGTCGCGAAAAGAGTTGAATTAGATTTTAATCGTATGTCTAACTGGGTTTTAAAAACTTAAATCGTTACGATTACATTCCCGATTCGAAATAAATTGAGAATCAACTTGATTCATCAAGCAGTTTCTTAACTTAGTAGTTTGAAGAATAGCACCATTCATATAGCGCAAAATAATATTAGCATAGGTACTAAAGATCAAATATGCAAACATATGGCCTTTTTTAAAAATTGCCGATGGCATACACCACAACCAAATGATGGTTAGGTTATTTTAGAAAATAGCCCATGTTGTTGGTTGCTTCAGCATTAATTCATTACTTCTGTGAACGGGGTATCCACCGACCAAGCAGACCATTAATACGGATAATATAGACAAACATATTTTTTGGGAAAAATAAGTAAAATATTTCCGTGAAAACGCAAAGGAAGAAACTGATATTACCATCGTATCAAATTTTATGATTTCTATTTATTTTTTTTTATTTTTTTTTATTTGCAAAGGCACTTGGATGAAAGTCACACGTATCCAACAAACTGTAATAGTAGCTGAAATAAGATTTCGGTTGACTGCTCCGGCATGGCTTAAAACTGTTCAATTCAAAGTGAAGCAACAGCTCAGGGCCAAAAACTATCCGTTGCGGGTTTCACCCTCCAGTGGATCATGAGAAACTGTAGATCCCCAGGCAATGACGCCAGAGACTAACTTAGTGAAAAGAGTTTCCGAGACGGTACTGCTGGACCTGTACCCACTTCTCCTCTTACCTTTCTCACTGATTCGTACATGAATTTGCCAGAGATTAACTGAACTTCAAGACAGCAAATGGTCGCCGTCTACAAATTACAGTGCAGCCTATACATGCGACTAACTAAGCGACTTCTCAACACAAGTAGAAATACCCTCCGAATAATAAAAGGTATAATTACGAGTCATTTCCCCGTAAAAAAATATCTTTTCAACATAGGCACTGCGGCACGATGGATCGATGATTTAAAAAAGGTGGCTGGCAGTGGATGGACGTGGACTGCACAAGACCGGGATGGTTGGTGCTTTGTGGGAAGCTTACATTTAATAGTGGACGGCAATTGGCTGAAATGATGATAATGATGATAGTCGCCATAGACAGCTCAATGTACAGAGGTTGCTTTGATACCGAAAAATCAGTAGCCCGCTTTATTCTGGAAATGAGGCCTTTGCTATCCGACGTGCAAAAATCTTCGGAAAGATGAGGAGAGAATCTCAACTGCGTGGGTAATCTTTCCTTCTGGATAGAGTTTTCCATTTCACCTTTATGTAACTCTACCCCAGCAACTTTTTTCAAATTAAAACGTTTCTCATTACGAAAAATTACTAAGGTTGGTCGGCGTTTTGAATAAAAGAGGTGATACAGCATTTCCCTTGCATTCTAAGGAGGTCAAGCAATGCCAGAAGTTGACTGTTGGTATATCTTATGCCACAATGGTTGCTGGTCGCTCACAATGGGCCTCATCAGAAGGCTTAAAGTCACTGAAAGGGCAATGGAGAGGGAAACGCTTGGAGTTTCTTTGCGTGATCGAGTCAGGAATGATAATATTCGTAGAGAACCAAGGTTACCGACATAGCCCGAAGCATCGTCAAACTAAAGTGGCAGTGGGCAAGGCATATTGCTCGCAGAACAGACGGTCGAAGGGGCTGAAAAACTCTGGAGTGACGACCACGTACCAGAAGACGCAACGTTGAAAAGCGGGAGGCTTTTTAGCAAGGTGGACTGATGAAAATTGCGGGTAGCCGATGGATGCGAGACGCGCAGAACCGGTCGTTGTGGCAACGCTTGGGGCTATGGCGACGCTACGTCTAGCAGTAGAGGTCTTTTGGCTGATTTGATGATATCTTATCTTAGCGATCTTACCTAGCGATATCAAACTATATGACATACACGCAAACGAAGTCACGTGCAACAGCTATCTTTTTCTAATCTTCTAATGTATAAAAATCTCGGATCACAGTGTTTGTTATCGAACTCCTCCGAAATGGCTTGACCGATTTATATGAAATTTTTATCTTAATTTATACGGAAAAACAACGTTAGCCGGGTCAGCTAGTAAACAATATAATTCAAACAACCCTTGACTAAGCAAACACACAGCGTTGAATAGAGCTCTGTGATTGGTTCGTTTGTATTGCGTAGTTCACTTCGCGGCTTGACGTTCATTTCTAGGTCTTCATTTATCAGAGGCAAGAGTATAAAAAGTACCACATCTTTAGAAAACCTGTAGCGTCGTCTAAATTCATCCGAACTATAATAATCAAAAGGATTTTGGAAATCCCGTATCACTTTTTTGGAATTCATTGTGCTTCTCTCATTAATATAATTATCAAATTCTTCTTCAATACTATAATCTATTGTAAAAGGACGCTATTAAAATGGGAAATTAACACAAACAGTAAAATCTAACCCCGAAAAATATTTCTCGTAACATTATAGACCACAGAGAATCGAGACACATAAGCTACGCGTTGCTTAAAACAGCTAGCAGACTACCTTAGCTGTGCGTTAATTTTAAGGGACGCATAGTGCTAGCCGGCACTCAAGTATTGCCTAAGAATAAGTTGTAGGGTCCCTGTGCGCTCGCGCGCACTGTGAGACTTCATAGTACCTAACGTTTGTGAATACAAGTGTGAGTAACTTACAGACAACGCACAGCCGAAACTGTTGGTCGTAGAAACTTTAAACTTGGCATGTAGGTTCCTTGGGGAGTGTAATCACTCAATAATGAAAGAGTTTTAAACAGGATGTCCCAAGACTTAGCCACATGGAGGGAAAGTACCATAAATACTCATCCTAGCCTTTTCTCAACTATATTGGGGTTGGCTTCCAGTCAAACCAGATTTAGCTGAATACCAGTATTTTACGCGGAGCGGTTACCTACCAGACCTCCACAACCCATTAACTGGGTAACACAGTACTTCATGGCAAGACTGGAGTCAGATTAACTGGCTTCTGACTATCCGTAACGACTGCCAAAGATCTACAAATGACAGCCGGAACCAACGGCTTAACGTGCTTTCCGAGGCACGGAGGAAACTAACCATCTTAACATACCTTTAAGATGGTCACCCATCCACAGACCTACCTTGGCAAGCGTTGCGTTACCTTGTAGATCGACAAAAGTACCATAAATACTGTATATTATTAATAATTTACTAACTGAATACTTTATTTTTTTATAAAAATAAAACGATTTGCATTCGAATAATTTTAAATAATCGCCTGTCTGAACCGAAAATCGAACCCTCAAAATATACTTTTTAATTCACAGTTTTAAGGTTTGTTCTTATTGCAAAGTCTTCGGTAACCCTGTATATAAGGATAAACTCTGTGGTTAGGTTAGTTAGTTTTTTTCTAATTTAACATGGGTTTGTTTTTGACTCGAGTCTAGGTCAGAGATGACAGAGACAAAGTCTACGATGAAGCAAGCTTACCCAGAAGGAGCCTGTTCACTAACTTTAAAGAGATGAGGGTTGTAAGCATTTGGAAACACAGACCCAGGCAGAGAGTTCCACTCCTTTGCTGTGCGCATTATAAATGACGTTTGGAAACACTTAGAGAGAATTTACGGAAGAGAAACATGGTAAGGATGGTAAGTTGCAGTGTAGTGTAGGTATCTACTCCATCTTGAAATTTTGGATCCATCCAAACTTTCGCGTTTATAATCACGGAAGTTTGTTACTCAATCTGCAATCATTCCAGGACGGCTGAACGTAGCAGAATCAGAAAGAAAATCGCGCCTCCCGTCACTGTAAATTTTTCCGATCAAACTTGTCCCTAATTCGTTAGCGGTAAATATGAACATGAAATTTGAAAGATTGTTGCGTGATTTACCTGTTATAGTTAATTCTAATATGATTTCTGTCTGAAATATTACAAAGGAAATTTTATATCCCAAGGTCACGTTCCTTTGTCTTGAATCACATGCAATACTTTAAGCAGCGTAGTGAGGTTCTACCGAGTTAAAAAAGGGCTAAGTTTCTTAATCTATTATATCGCCCACCTGGTCATAAAGATATTTATAAAAAAATGTGTACTGATTTATAATAATATTCAAAATGAATTGTTTGCAGGGTATTTTATTTAAGAAAAAATTGACAGAGTGGCTACAAAATAAATGTTTGTATAGTATAAAGGAATTTAAAAAATAATTTTAATGATGGATATATGTATATGAAAAATAGATTTTATAATATAATTTTAATAATAATATTTTGTAATAATTTGAATTGCATGATAACAATAATTATGACAAAATTGACATATAAATAATTTGCACGCTTGCTTGCAGGCAGAATACAATGACTTTTAGGATGTAAGATCTTTCCTTGTAATTTATTATGTATATTCTGGCAAATAAATATTTTTGATTTGATTTGATTTGGTGTAATTTCCGAAAGTCACGCGGGCGAAGCCGCGGCCAGATACTGGTGTTAAAAAAATATTAGCTAAGTTAGTTAGGTATTATAAACTTTAAGCTAGTTCAACTCACTGGAACGTTATGATTAGATCTATAACTTTTCGTTCCCCGTAGTTTCTTGCAGAATATCCAGCAGTTGGGTTTCTTGTACGTATACGTGTAGGTAGACCAGTAGGTTTCGTAGACATCTGTCAAGTCCCTGTAAGGATAATTACTACAGTTTCGTACTTGTACGGTTCGGTAAGGCTTTCTGCGAAGCAGTAATGCTAGCAAAGGAGGAGGCCGAACGTGTGAGAGAGAGGGAAACCTCACGTCCCAGTCGCCGCATTTCTTCTATAGAAAACGCCCCAGGCGTCGGGAGTCGCAGGACGATTCCCGGCCGCCGTAGGCGCGGGCCTGCGGAGGGCGAGCAGTGGGTGGCTCGCCGTCTGATCAGAACTAGGCACGGGTCTGCGGCGCGCTGCGATCCCAGCGCGACTCAAAGAGATGTCAGCGTGGAAGACGGGGCCCGCTAGGGCAGATGTCTGCTGGGGCTGCGGAATCTGTTCGAAAGAGGTGCCGTAGCCTTGGAACTCAAAGGGCACCAGGAGGAACACGGATGGGTTTTAGTCAGTAAGAGTCTGACACTCCCTTCTGCTTCATCCAAAGCGGGAGGAGTCATTTGATGATTTCCCATCCTTAAAAAAAAAAAGTGACCGACAAAAAAAAAAACAAATTCCCCTTTTTCGAAAAATAAAAATTGTTTGTCGCCAAAACAAAATGATAGGTACTGCGTCTTTAATGTGAACGCTTTCTGGTAGGTACTTATGTTGAGGTGGTTTAGAAACTCTGACACTAGGGTGTGTGGGGTTGTTAGGCCTTACTGCCCACACAATAAGAGGAAGATTTTGAGTTGGACCACTTTACTTACCACTCTTCTCTGGTGCAAATTTTACTGTTCACATGATTTTTAACATCACACAATTGCAATAAAACAATTATTAATATAGACAACATAGTCGCCATTCTCGCGCACATTCTGCAACGAATGAAGCTGTATGGGATTTTGCTCATTATCAACTGTTATTATCACTCAGAGAATAACAATGTTATTTTTAGGGATCCGTAGTAAAAAATGTTACATTTTTTCACTATCTGTTTGTCTGCGCGTAAGTATGTCAAGTGCACATCGCTGAGAAGAGTAGAGCAGGGCACCAGTTTCCCGCATTTAGACTCCCTTTCAGTCCATTTCTTTTTTTCAAAACAACGTTACCCCATACTAGGAATTGCTCCTGTATCGTGGTTGCATTCATAAACATACAAACTCACATACACAAACAGCCAGACCCGAAACAACTATCTGTAGGTAGTACAAATATTAATTGTTCCGTGCGGGATTCGAACCGCGACACGCAGCACAGCAGCCAATCACTGCCACTGCACTAACCGTATCGTCAAGACTTTATATTCGTAGGTGTCCTAGCTAGGCTAGCCAGCCTAGCTCCTTCCAGAAACACATACGCTTCCTGGGTGGTTCACTAGCTGCGCGGAGCGACCCCACCGTTCTGAGCATTTGTTCACGTTGGTTAGCCACGGTCTCGCATTCCAGGACGGGAAGTCTCGACATACATACTGATCGCCTAGCGACCGAATTCGGTAAATTCACCCGTTCACAGTCAATCTCGAAGGCATTCCACGGTCAAAATCATTGGTATGTCCGTGGATCGCGTTCGAAATTTACCCACTGTGTACCTACTTCATCATGTGCCTAGCCTTTTCCCTACTATATGGGGGTCAGCTTCCAGATAAGCTGGATTTAGCTGAAGACCAGTATTTTACGAAGAGCGGCTGCATACCAGACCACCACAATCAATTTCGCGGGCTGCCCTAGCGCATTCCCCTTAACATACCGAGTTACCCATCTACAGACCAACCTTGGCAAGCGTTGCTTAACCTTGAAGATCGACCTGCGCGGCTGTTATTATCTAGCCACGAGCTCCTCTGTGTGCTACTTAACGAACAAATTCGGTAGCTACGCGATCGTTATCTATGTGGAGACTTCAGGCCCAGGTTGACGTGGATGGCTGGTTCCTTGGCGTCAAAGCAGCCTCTGCAGTGGGCTGTCCATGGCCCTACGATAAATAATGTTTCTTTTTGTTTTACTATTGATAGGCGTACGTTTCACCACTATCTCACCTTTCCTCTCAATGACCGTAAGCCCCAATGGGGTATTTTACTAAAAAAATCGAATTAGTCTGTCTGATAGATTTGCGTGACGTCATCTGGCTTGGTAAAAATGTATCAAATTTACCAAGCCAGATGACGTCACGCGTGTCTTCAACTCGCTGTATCTGCTTTATTTTTTGTTTACGTGAAAAAAAGAAAAAACACGTGTCGAATATTTTTTGAAAGTCTACCAGACGGACTAATTAGATTTTTTTAGTAAAATACCCTATTGGGGCCAAATGGTATTGTTTTTCAATCGTCTTGAGTGCTCGGTGCCTCACGGGTTAATGCAGTTTCCATTATTATTTAGAGAATTTGTCCGGATTTTTTAGCGCATCTTTGGAGTGTTTTACATACAGGACCGATGACAATTATATTAGATTGCGGAGTTTAGATATGCAATTCAATTTGATCATGTATTTTGGGTCTCTCGGGGAAATCGATACTTAAAATATGTAGGTAGGAAGGTAGTTTAGTATTTCACACTACCACTTCACAGGTTTTGTACAAGATTCAAGATTCAAAGCATTTTATTTCAAATAAACCATTCACAGGTACTTTTGAAACGTCAAGGTCGGTCAGTCAAAAACATGGAAGCTAGTTAGAGTTAGTAGTAGTTAGTTAGAGTAGTTAGAAAGCACGTTCCAAAGCGTAGATCTCTATGGAGAAGAACGTGCAAGAAACTCCACGGACATTCTTTTATGTCAAAATCTTATTATAAGAATTTTAAATAAGCCAATGGCAGTTAAGAGATGACCAGTCTCATCCGACGGCGCTCGTTCACGAACATGACGCGTGAATCGGCACCTTTCAGATCAACCATTTCGAAGGGAACCGAATGATCCAACCCACGCGCCGCCATCAGCGAGACATTTGAGTGAGCATGACATGGTCTCAACCACCATGCTCGTTCATGTCCAAAAAGTAAAACAATAACTAATCACGCTTCATGGTACTCACATTTACAAAATTTGAAAAATATGGTTCTAATTTACACAAAACTATGGTTGTCAATGACCAAATAATGAAAAATAAATGAATAAAACAACGATTAAGTTCTTACATCAAAAATAATTAATAAGTGATTATAATAATTATGTAAGTACCTATAAATAAAGAAGGAAAGCATCTCTTCCAAATATAAAAACCTAACAAGTGGACACAAGCAGCTGTTACTGTGGAGCAAGGCCGGCATTTAGCCAAGCGTTTTTATCGAGGATATAATCTTCCAGTTACGCTACGTAGTTACGCAGTATACGCTTGTCTACATAGTGTGCGTTTTATGCATGCTTTAAATTTTCTCTCATTCAGTTCGAGAATATCAACTGGTATTTTATTATAAAATTTAACACAGTACCCCATAAAAGAAGTGTGTACTTTAGCCGATCTGAATCGGGGTTGATCTAATTTGTTCCTATTTCTAGTATTAAAATTATACCTGTCAATAATCTTGCTAAAAAGATGAAGATTTTTCCGAACATACATAATATTTTCGTAAATGTATTGACAAGGTACCGTCAAGATGTTGATATCCTTAAACAGTTCTCTTAGGGAATCACGCCGATAGAGATTGTATATGGCTCTGATGGCTCTTTTCTGCAGGATAAATATAGACTCGATGTCTGCAGCACGTCCCCATAATAAGATACCGTTAGACATGGTTTTTTTTTTTTTTTTTTTACTGTTGATAGGCACGCGTTTGACCACTATCTCACCTGATGGTAAGCGAGGATGTGGTCGAAGATGGAGCACGCTTGCCTAGAAATAACCTATTCACTCTTGATTTAAAGACTCCCAGGTTGTAGCTATCAGGAAACACAGACTCCGGCAGGGAATTCCACTCCATAGCTGTATGTTGTGTAAAGTAACTAAAATAGACCATTTTCGCGGTATCTATATCAGTAAATTGACGGATTTTTCTGACAGCGTATGCTGCTGAACAAAAAACAAGTTATTCCCCTTTACACCCCATGTATGTATGTAAATCGGGCTGGTTTCCGCAACTCCACGACTAAGCGCGTATTTTGCGTGCAAGTGGGACAAATGCGTCATTCGATCCACCCCAGCTCCCCAGGGAAGGCCAGCAACGCCTTGGTGTTACCAACTATCTCGCAGAGGGTACCTGGGTTTCCGAAGTACTTCGCCCTGTAATCCGTAACTACCGGGCAGCTTAGAAGCAGGTGTGCTGCTGTCTCATTCTCCTCCATGCAGGCTCTGCATAGCGGGCTGTCAGTGACTCCTATAGCATAAAGATGTTTATTAAAAGACCCGTGGTTTACACCCCATAAAGGTCGTTCTTTTTTTTTACTATTGATAGGCACGCGTTTGACCACTATCCTGATGGTAAGCGATGATGCGGTTGAAGATGGAGTACGCTTGCTTAGAAGTAACCTATTCACTCTTGATCAGACTCTGGCAGGAAATTCCACTCAATAAATGTACTCCAAAAACTTTTTGTGCGTGTGGGTGGGATATCCACCATGTACCGATGGCACATCGCCGTACGTCTTGTGATCCGGTCATGCTTGGCGGAATTAAATTATGCAATTATCTTTAGGACAAAATGGCCCGTAATTAGACTGAGAAGTCAATTTTGATGAATTTTTGAACAAAAATATGTGAGGTCCTGGAGACAGTAACATGCTACTTGCGAAGGTTTATATAACGCGAGTTGTAGCCGCTTCTGTCTTTTTTTCTACTATAGATTTTGCTTGCGACTTCGTACGCGCATATCCCATTTTTTCCCGTTCCCGTCGGAATTTCAGAAAAACCTCTCTTTGTGCTCCTAAAGGAAACTAGATGCCAAATTTCAGCTCTCTTCGACCAGTAGTTTCGGCTTTGCGTTGTTTGTCAGTCACTCAATCACTCGGTAACGGAAGATTTTTTGGTATTGATACTGGTTTAAAACATAATATTTTAACCTTTCTCTGTACATATATTTTAAAGACATGCAAATTTGTACGGAAACACCAGGAATTTTATTCAAAACGTGGAGACACAGACACGCAATCTACTCAGACACCGAACTAGGCTAAACTTACCAAGTTCTCGATTAAAAATTCACTCTAAAAGTCCCTATGCAATGTCCATTAAATTATACAATAAACTACCCGCTTCAATAAAGAAAAAAGTGAAAAATAATATATTTTTAAGAAAACTTAGACTATTTTTGCTAAATAAAAGCTACTCGGTAAACGAATATCTAAGTGATAGACTTATAAAACCATAACTTAAGTAAGTACATAACGCAAACTACCCAAGTCTTTCTGTGTTTTACATAGTTAAAAAAAAATGCTTCCTCTCTCCTACTTATCCTACTTATCTTGCTGTGCCCGACAAAGGTCCACATGAACCAATTTTGTTTTCACCACCTAAGAATACATGTGGAACGCAATAAAGATATTGAGTATTAAAGGAGCTGGTCTGGACAGCCTGGCCCCTTATTTCTTCAAGAACACTTGCCAAACAATCTGTGTCCCGTTACAAAAAATATTTAATCAATGTTTAAGGGAAGGGTTTTTCCCTAGTGTTTGGAAAAGGGCTTCTTTTGCAAAGACGGTAACGTTGAGAATTATCGACCCATATCTATCTTGTCTAAGCTTTTTGAGGGTCTAGTGCACAGCTACTCGTACCTATTTCCACAGTTGAATCATCTTATAATACCCGAGCAACATGGTTTTGTTAAATCCAAACCCACTTCTACAAACTTAATAATTTTCACTAAATTTTTGTTTGAAAACATGGACATGCATGCGCACGCAAGTAGATGCTGTATACACAGATTATCAGAACGCTTTTGACAAGGTGGACCACAAATTGCTTAGTGATAAAATCGCTTTCAATGGCATAAGAGGCAATTTACTCAGATGGTTTGCCTCATATGTATTTCATAGGACTCAAAAAGTTGTCATCAATGGATTTGAGTCTGATTATGTGGTCGTTGAATCAGGTGGGCCTCAAGGATCTGTCTTAGGCCCATTGCTTTTTATCTTATTTATAAATGATATAATATCCTGCATAGTCAACTCTGAATTTCT
This sequence comes from Lacanobia oleracea, assembly GCA_950371165.1. Lineage (NCBI taxonomy): Eukaryota > Metazoa > Arthropoda > Insecta > Lepidoptera > Noctuidae > Lacanobia > Lacanobia oleracea. The sequence goes on from OX493387.1 coordinate 2,949,282, forward strand.
AATGTACGCCGATGTCATTAAAATCTATAAAGCTTGTGCAAACTCTCAGGATTGTTTGCTACTACAAAAGGACTTATGCAGGCTCTCACAATACTGTCTGGTCAATAAACTTCATCTTAGTCTTCCAAAATGTCACTTCATCTCTTTCACTATAAACAAAAATAATATTATACCTTGAAGACCTCAAAAAACCTTCTACTTTTATCTTCTTATATAAAACACTATTCCGTTCACAGTTGGAATACGCGTTACCCATCTGGTGCCCGAAAAATGATAAATATAAGCAAGCAATAGAAAAGGTTCAGAAAAAATTTCTTCGTGCCATACACTACAAGTGCTTCCGTACCAGGATTCCTTATGCAGACTTGCTAAAACATTACGAAATATTGAGCTTAGATTCCAGAAGTTTACTGATCATGGTTATGATGCTGTACGGGATTTGCAATAACAAATTTATTTTTACTGAGCTGTCGAATAGATTGTGTTACGTAGTACCTAGAACTGTTATTCGCCGGGAGGTGCGTGCAACTCCTAGGCGTTGTAGAATGTGGCTGGGGTATGGGCCCCACTTCGCCGACTTACGTACTGGTGGTAGGCTTCGGCCGATGGCTTGTGACCACCCACTGGGCAAAGACGTACCGCCAAGCGGCTTAGCTGTGTTCCGGTACGATGCTCAGTGTAGCCAATTCAGAGGAGTTGGGTCGAAATAGTTGTTCCAATGCAGGCAGACCCAGCCAGGCTAGCCCTGGCATGGGCGTTTCGGGAGACTAGTCTTGGAGGGTAGCGGGATCCGAGGCACGGTGCACCGCTGGCCGACCGCAGATAGTTGGGGGCCCAAGTAGTGTGCTAGCCACACATGAAAGGCTGCCCCGCCATCTGACGAAAAATCCCGGAATGCACCATCGTGCTGGTTGGCGACCAGATGAAAGGGCCCGATGGACATTCCCGGGGGGGCTCGGGCGTCCCCGCAGTCTCCAGACTAGTCCCCCAAAGATGTCGTCCTGTCAGGGCGTGCCTGAAGGTTAGCAGCTTGGAACCTCATTTCACTTCCTTCTCCTCAACCTCCATCACTCAAGTTTATCAATGAACAGGAATAAAAAGAGAAAAGCTGTACAGCGGCAGCACGTCCTTTCGCATAAAGTGCACCTCTCTAATATACGAGGTCTGCACTCAAATCTCGCCGCAGTCCATCACCATCTTGAGACCGAGAAACCAGCGCTCTTGTTCCTGTCGGAGACGCAGATCGGATGTCCGTCGGACGTGTCATACCTGTCTTACCCTGGGTTTACCCTGGAGCACCACTTTAGACCCCGCGCGGGCGTATGCATGTACGCCCGGGACGACATCTGCTATCGGCGTCTCCGCTACCTTGAAGACTCCAGGTTCTCAACGCTGTGGGCTATGGTGGACACAGGTCTAGACAAAATTGTCTATGCATGCGTCTACCGTTCGCACAGCGGTGATTTGGAGACAACTGGGCTTACACAGCACCTGAGTGAGGCGGCGGATGCGGCTCAGCAGCGGTACCCTTCTGCCCAATTGGTGTTACTGGGGGACTTCAATGCCCACCATCAGGAGTGGCTCTTCCCATACCAGTGCACAGACCATGCTGGACGAGAGACGCGAAAGCTAGCGCTTGCGTTAAATCTTACCCAGCTGGTCCAGGGGGCAACGAGGGTGCCGGATGTTGATTCGCACACTGCCAATTGCTTGGACCTTCTGCTGACAACAGATCCAGACCGCTATTCGGTGTCGATTTCATCACCACTGGGTAGTTCCGACCACTGTCTGGTGAAGTCTGTGTCTGTCTACTCTCCGCCCGATCCTAGCCCAAGAGGCACCCGGCGGGTATGGCGATACAAGTCAGCAGATTGGGATGGCATGCGATCTTTCTTCGCATGTTACCCTTGGCAGCCTACTTGCTTTTCTTCCACTGATGCTACGTCGTGCGCGGACGCCGTGACGGATGTGTTGCGGAGGGGAATGGAGTACTACATTCCGTTCTCTAACATAGCAATATCTGGCGAAGCTCGTCCTTGGTTTGGTGCCGAGTGCAATCGCGCCGATGCGCTTTAGCACGCGGCATACCTAGCATGGGTCGACGCTCGTACGCGCAAAGCAAATGACGTGAGTCAGAAGAAGAGAGCCTTCAACAGGGCTGCTAAGTCCTGCAAGAAGGTGTTGCGGAGGGCTCGGTTTGACCACATTAGCCGAATAGGGAACAAACTTGCTTCATACCCAGCAGGTAGTAAGGCTTTTTGGTCCCTGGCTAAGTCGGTCGAATCGAACTTCTGCCGCCCCTCACTACCACCACTGCTGAGACCCGACGGGACGCTGGCCCACTCCGCTGAGGAGAAAGCGAACTTGTTTGCTTCTTTGTTTGCGGAATCTTCACGTCTGGATCCTGGTGGCGCGACGCCCTCCGCCTCTCCTGGTGAATGCGAGTCGAGTATGTCGAACATTCGCATTCATCAGAAGGACGTCCGTAGGGTACTGCGTAACCTAGACGTGAACAAGGCTAGTGGTCCCGACGGGATACCGGCAATTGTTCTGAAGACTTGTGCGCCTGAGTTGTCTCCGATCTTGACACGCCTATTTCGCCTTTCGTTTGAGACTGGAAAAGTGCCGAAGGCTTGGAAGCAAGCTTACGTGCAGCCCGTGCCCAAGAAGGGTAGTCGAGCTGACCCGTCGAATTATAGACCCATCTCGGTAACGTCCATACTCTGTAAGACTATGGAACGCGTGCTGAATCATAAGCTCCTGGCGTACCTAGAAGCGAATGATATCTTTAGTGACCGGCAATACGGGTTTCGCCGAAATCGGTCAACTGGGGATCTTCTAGCGTATGCCATTCACATCTGGAGTGAGGCCATAGAGAAGCACGGGGAGGCACTGGCGGTCTCCCTTGACATCTCGAAGGCCTTCGACAGGGTCTGGCACGATAGCCTTATTAGTAAGCTTCCTTCCTTCGGTCTGCCCGCCGGTTTGTGTGATTGGATCGCAGATTTCCTGAGGGATCGGTCTATCCGAGTGGTCATAGATGGCTGCTCGTCTGGACTGCTGGATATTAATGCCGGGGTTCCTCAGGGGTCGGTGCTTTCGGCAACACTGTTCTTGCTGCATATTAATGATCTGCTTAAACCCGGTACCTTTGGGTATGCAGACGACAGCACTGTTGCTGAAAGATACGTGTCCGACGCACGAGCTGGTGGGTCGCAGATCCGGTCTCTCCGGGAGGCAATGGTTGAGCGCTTGAACGTGTCCCTACGGGCGGTCTCTGATTGGGGCGATGCCAATCTGGTCAAGTTCAATGCTGCTAAGACCCAAGCGTGTCTATTTTCCGCCAAAAGGAGCCAATTCCGCCCAGCTCCATCTTTCCGCGGTGAAACCGTGCCGATAACCGACCATCTTGAGCTTCTTGGGGTTACATTAACATCTACTCTCAATTTTGGCCCTTACATAGAGGCAAAAGCTCAAGTGGCTGCAAAGAAGTTGGGGATTCTGGCTAAGGTGAGGCGGTACTTCACGCCGGAACAGCTGCTCAAACTCTATCAAGCGCAAGTTCGATCGTGTATGGAATACTGCTCTCATCTTTGGGATGGATCTGCCAGATACCAGCTTGATGCCCTTGAGTCAATTGAGAAACGAGCCAAGAGGATCATCGGCAATGAGAGGCTCGTCGCGTCGAAGCTCCAAAGTCTTGAACATCGACGACGAGTTGCTAGCCTGTCGGTTTTTTACCGGTTGCATTTTGGGGAATGTGCGACGGAATTGCATAATTTAATTCCGCCAAGCCCGTTCCATCATCGAACCACAAGACGAACGGCGATGCGCCACCGGTATATGGTGGACATCCCACCCATACGCACAAAACGTTTTGGGAACACATTCATAGTGCGTACAGCTAAGGAGTGGAATTCCCTGCCGGAGTCTGTGTTTCCTGATAGCTACAACCTGGGAGTCTTCAAATCAAGAGTGAATAGGTTATTTCTAGGCAAGCGTGCTCCATCTTCGACCACATCCTCGCTTACCATCAGGTGAGATAGTGGTCAAACGCGTGCCTATCAATAGTAAAAAAAAAAAAAAAAAAAAAAAAACTTTTAGAAACCTATAACTCACAATTCCAAGATTTTAATATTTTTGCGCTGTCGCAATCTACATTTAAAAGATTGGTTTCACAATTTACTTGTGAGTCGTCCATAGAACATTAATTCGTCGGTATCAGTATGGTGTTTTTCTTATACCGATATTTTTATTTTTTCTTCTCATTTAACATGCGTTCGTTATCATCATACTCCAATGTCATTTCGCGGACAATAGTGTGGGTTATATATTTTCTCGACTATAATATTATAACTACTTTTTTATAAATGCTGTAACGTATAACTGTTTTTTGTCCCAAATAAATAAAACAAAACTAAATTAAATCGTTTACCATAGTACTTTAGCACACCCTCTTTGGATATATAGCCTTTTTGTCGAAGAAAGCTTTAGAAGAATTAAATTATTAGAACAGGTTTAAATATTGACATTTGAAGGTGTTCTCTTTTTCTAGAGAGATTCTGTGAAAGTTTTCCTTGAGGGCGGAGGCCCATTAAATATTCATGCTTAAAGTTCAATCAGCATTTAATTTCTGAACTAGTTCCTGAGGAACCGTTAGATCCAAGCCCCAGGTACCACAGTGCTTTAGAACTAATTTGATACTTGCGAAGTAGGTACTGGACGGTTCGGCTTGCGGGGCCATCAGGCCTGTAGGGTACCGTATCAAAGGTTGCTGACGGGACCCTACTATATTAAGCCTCCGCGATTCAGGCCTGTAGGGTTACCAATGGTGCCGACGGGATCCTACTATGTTAGCTCTCCGCGATAGATTCTTAGATCGGAAAAGCTCCGAATGCTCGGAAAATACTGCGAGACTTGATTCCTGAACTATTTATAATATGACTTTACCTACCTATAAATTTACACGGAACCCTCGGTGCGTGAGTCCGACACGCACTTGGCCGTCTTTTTTTCTTCCCTAACTAAGTAGGTACACAGTCTACAATGTAGGTTGAAACTCGTGCACTTGGCGCGTTTATAACAGGATGAGTGATAATAATGGATCAGCTACATATTTCGCAATCGCAAGTGACAACATCCAGTACATCAATGTTATCTATAAACTTCTTTCATAAGAGTAATAAGCTGTTTTGATAATATCATAGTTTATGAAGAGTTTAGAGGTGGCGTACGAACCCGCTCTTTCACAAAGTTCGTCCGTCTGTTGTAACAAAATAGCCTTTACCTACACTTTGCAGAATATTATTTTTATAAGGCAAGCAATGACGATGTCAACTATTCTAAAGAACAGTAAACTATTATAAAATAAATTGGAAAAGTGTATTGTGTTACACGCAGCTGCATAAGGGGAATTGCCATCTCAGCACTCAATTATTTTAGAACCATACGCTGCAATTAAATGAACGATGGAAACTGTGAGCTGAGATAGCACATTGTGACGCACGGACCTAAATTTCAAAATTATTGTAACTCGGTGAAATTCCACTCCATATTCATACTTCAAATAGGCGATTAGGCTAATTTAAGACATACCTAATTAATGTAACTCTTTTTCTTTCTTGGAGCGGCGGCGGTGGCTGCGCGGGAGCGGGGCGGGCAACGTAGACCCGTTCTCGAAGCCAGCGGGTAGATCGCGGAGATCGCGCGACACTATAGCGGCGTAGTGTTGTGTTCGTGGTTGTTTCGTCGAGATATTTGTTTATTCGCGAACGAATTGTCTGAACAACGGCGACAACATTTTTTTTATACACATTTATTCCTAACGTTCTATTTACCGTGTGATTTTAACATATACATCAACCCGAATATCCACTATCGGGCAGTAGCCCGCCAGGCAAAACAGCCGCCTGGTTGGAGGATCCTTCCTCTTCAACGGGGGTATGCGGGACTTTACTCTCTGTTCTGCGTACCTCTAAAGTGGTGACCCCGACTAACTGGGGCACCGCATACAGTTCCGACTCACCGAGAACTCTGCGACTTCCGGTTCCGACTCACTAGAACCAACCTTCCACTGGTCTGGCAAGCATCTCAAGATGTATTGACGACTCAACCACTATCGACCTCCAGTAACCGAAGGGTGTGATGTAGCAGCATCAAGGCCGCCACAAGAAAAACCAGCAAATCTACATCGCAGCAAAAAGAACCGCAACGCCGAAATGTATGAAAGCTCAATTTCTTGCAATTGGTCAGCCAACTTGCACAAATCTTCGAGGTATTACTGATTTTGCGCAACTAAAATGGCTTGAATTTGATGAGGCAATCTATTTAAACAAATGGCCGGCAGAAGCTGTTCTGGGAAATATGAGCTGTGAAAGTCTTAAGGTGCCGCAAGAACGAGGAGCGTTTCCTGTCACCTATTTCCTCTTGCTCGAGGAGTCTCCTGACTTTTTCCTCATATGATTTGGAGAAACGACTGATTAGGGCTTTCTTTAGTTATGTAAGTCGAATATGGTTGATTATGTTTTTTCATGCAATTTTACATACTCATTATTTTAATGGACATAAAAGTTCTATCAAGTGTAACATTAGGTGAGGAATATAGAAACCGGAAGGGTTCCTTTTCTATCAATGTGGAAGCTGTTTGTGATTCTGATTTGAGGCTCATGAATGTGGTTGCTCGCTGGACGGGTTCTGCCCACGATGCAACTATTTCTATTCTCAGAGGTAACATTTTCACTGTGGTTATAGTTATAACATAATAAGTAAAATAAATTATTGAAACATGGTTCTATATTACATTTAATCGTTCAAGCCTTTTACAAATAGAGTTGTCTTACAACAAAAGTACCTACAATGAATGAGAACACTCGCGTATGCATAATTATTTTATATTATGGATAAAGTAACGATGTGTATGTTCATAAGGGATTGCATAAAACGGAATGAGCAAGAGGGAATGGATTTCCAGATATCTGCGGATTGAGCCAACGGTAGGATCACCTTTGTCGATATTGGGGCTTTGAATGGAGATCGATTCATAGATCGGTGTATATCTGCGATCGATTTCTATCTTGGATTACGGATTGATTATTAATTTCGGCCGTATACCTACATATTAGAACGAACTTGACTTGGCGTTTCGGAGAAAAATGTGAGCTTGTTGCAAAGCGCCAGACAGGAATTCACTTCGCCGTAGCGCCAATATTGTTCTTATTGTTTCGTCGCCGGAGTCTACAATTAAAGCGTTGCAGTTCGCCTAGTTTCTTTGATAAGTATAATGAAACACAGGTGTTCAAGTCACACTAGTATAATATTAAGAAATTTGGTCGTTCACAATCACTATGTTAGGTACTTACACAATATTTTCTAACAGAGATAGTGGACATTCTTGATATTTATTCGAAAAATAGTATTAGTAGGTACAAAACTAAAGTTAAAAGGCTTATTACACCACACGATTTCTCGGGCCCTGTCTACAGAGACAGCGTGGTGTAACGAGAAACAGGGAGTAAGATCCGTGCCGCCGGGTGATCGGGTGGTCCCGATCTACCTGCGACCCGGCCGCTCTGTCGATCGCCTAGTACCTATAATAAGAGACAGGGAGGCAGGGCTCTGCCGGAGTGGGAATACTTACTTGAGTGCGAAAGCCGTATGAGTGTCATCGAATTTTGTTCCTTCGAAAACCTTTCAATGACATTTCTATACTGCGACGCCTCGTTAAATCGACGTCTTGTTACTGCGATATTTCGTTACATCGAAAAACTGTACTGCGAACGATTTTACTGCGTAAATATCATACTGCGAAGTCTTGTTCAATCGATGTCTCGTTACTGTGATGTTACTAAGGAAAACTTACTTCGGACGACCTTACGGCGAAAACCAAGTGCATCGATTTTCTTTTCCAAAACAAACCTACATTTTTAACATTTCTTTAAAAGCAGAGAGTGCCGTCTGTCATGAAAATCAGTGTTTGATTTGTTCTTTTCCAAAACAAACCTACATTTTTAACATTTCTTTAAAAGCAGAGAGTGCCGTCTGTCATGAAAATCAGTGTTTGATTTGAAATTGAAATTCGAGCTCCATACCTACACATAGAAACAATGTCAGGGATTTAAAAAAAAAATTGGAATGTATCTAGCGTCTGTTCACTCCTACCAGTTTATTTGCGAAATGAAGAAAATTGGAACTACGGCCGTCATGTTGAAATGTCTTTCGATTGTCAGTGTCTACTAAACTCGGGTTCTCTGGTTGTTTTGTCGTGATATTGCTGAATTTATAAATTTAAATATGCCGAAAGCTATTAAAAGTGATGCTCGAAACATTTTTCGAAAGGTTAAAACCTTTTTTTAAGAAGAACCTCGGGCGGGGTCTTCGATTATTCTATCTAATCAAATTATACAAACGAATTTCGGCAGCGACAGGTTAGTTTTGTCAACTTTCTTGTTATAAATTACCCGATACTTAATTAATTATTTAAGTACCAACACGAAAAATCTCAATCCAATCGGAAGGTTCTTACGGAGCGCAATAAAATATCAGCTTGGAGAGCTAAGTACTTGCGTGCAGTGGATAAAAATAATAAATCTCCCCAGCCCCGGCAAATAATTTATTTAGATGAGACCTATATTCACTCTTCGCATACATCGGGTAAATGTTGGCAAGGAGAGGGTGAAGACGGAGTATTGGAGCCTGTATCGAAAGGGCAAAGATGTATTATTGTTCATGCGGGAGGATATGCTGGAATTGTTACAAATGCACTACTTGTGTTTAAATCAAACACAAAAAGTGGTGATTATCATGACGAGATGAATAATACCAACTTTAAAAAGTGGGTTATTGAAAAACTTGTGCCTAATTTACGAGAGCCATCCATAGTAGTAATGGATAATGCTCCTTTTCACCGTATTTGTGTGAATAAAGTCTCAAATACGAAATCCTTAAAAAAAGATATGCAATTATGGTTGACCCAAAATAAAATTGACTACGGTGAGGATTTGACTACACCTCAGCTTTTAGAAATAATTAAGAGAAACAAGCCTGAACCTGTATATGAGATTGAAAAAATAATTGTGGTAAGTGACACTGATAATGATGATAGTGGTACGGAAATAAGCAGAGTATGGCCTCACAACCAGGATGAAGTTGTGTATGCAGGTTCATCTATAGGTCACAATTACTGTAAACCTGGTTTTCAATCAATTATTGTAAAGCAATTTGTTTTTTTTTTATTACACTACACTACCACTAAGTACCACTGCTAATTATAATTAGTCAAATCTGGTGTTAGGGGTTAGGAGGGTCATAACTAAATGCTAGACATCCAGGTACCTCTTGCAGGGTAGGTACCTACTTAACTTCGCATTACATGGAAGTAGTGAAAGTGAAACATTTTATCTGCCGAATTTCCACTTCATTGGATTGCTTTTTAGATAAAGCCATTGCTTATTTCTGAGAGACAAAATCTAATAACTGTAAAGTCGAATCTACGTAACTGTAAATTATCAAATTCTTTTTATTTATTTTATTATTTTATATAGGTATCATTGTTTTTAATTTGTAAAAACTGTAATTCTTATAAACTATTATGTCTAATGTGAAATTTCCTTCGTGAAAACTTTCTCAATTCTCAATTTTTGGCACCCTAATTTGCAACACTGAATCGACGGTACCGTCCTCTTTCAGTTCACAGATAAGTTAGTAGAATTGTACCACACACGGCAATCAAGATGACAACATAGTCCATGCACCGTTGGGTATCGCTTTGCACGTAGCAAATCTTTTTAATTTTTATTTTCGGTAGGTACATAATAATCAGATTTTTTAAATCTTTGTCATATCTATTTAAAAAACCTTCAAACAAACCCTTTCATTCTCCTTCATTTGATACGTCACACCCACACGGTACAAACACCAAACAAGAAAACTTAAAAAAACCAATTAAATAGGTATTTGAATTTTTCGAAAAGTCTCTATTACACGGTATAAGATCAAATCAAGCGCAACATGAAATCATTACTTTAGGGAATTAGAAATAAAATAACTTTGGGCGCTGTTTTTAAAATATACCCTGATGCGATTGTGGTGCCACCCAACTTGACATTTTTCATACACAGAGTCCTTCTTGTCTCTATCTATATTCCATGGTCGCCATGCCAAGACATTACTACTTTGGTTCAACACAGTTATAATAAGTCAGTAACCGTTTGACACTCTTCTTATATTCCACCCAGAGCGGATCATTTTGTTGATATACAATAAAGAAAAAAGCCGCGCACTCCCGCTATTTGTACCAGTAAAACTCATCCTTTGCACCCGCGCCAGAGCGCTGTTCATACTACTTTTGATTACTTAATTTTAGCTTTATTTATGATAACATTTTACCACTTTAACGTAGCTGCAGCACGTTCATTGATTTCGAATAGCAGCGCCCCGCGGTTTCACCCGCATAGTAAATATAGCCTATGTTACTCGGTAAAGCTTTCTAGTGGTGAATTTTTAATATCCGTAGAGTAGTTTCTGAGTTAAATCATAAAAAACAAAAAAGTTTGTTTGTTTACTTAAACGAGCTAATCTCAGAAACTACTGGCCCGATTTGAAAAACTCTTTCAGTGTTAGATAGCTCATTTATCAAGGAATATATGGGTTTTATGATTATCATCACGCTAAGACCAAAAGGAGCGAAGCAGTATTGAAAATTGTGACGCAGACGAGGTAGCGTTCAAGCAAACGAACAAACTCTTTAGATTTATATATTAGTATAGTTATAGATATTGTTTAGATTAATTAGATTAGGTATAGATTAGAGTACTATAGATGAAATCTATTTTTTATCGTATCGAGAATGCAAGGCCAATTTTATTTATATTTTGGTCACACTGTCTCTTGAAGCATCATTCATTGTCAATATTTGTCAATGCCATTTAATCTTATGCTGTCAATTAGACAGCTGCACAAAATACTAGTAGCAATTTGATTGTTTGTTTTTTGCTAATATTTGCTTGTTTTAGTGAAAGCAATAGCCTAAATAATGAAAATATAAAACAGAACAAATAATGGTCAGTTTTATATCGTGAACTACATAGTTATTTAAGCAATCTAGAAAGGTGATCTCTTCATAACAGCAACTGTAAAGCATAAACTTACGTAAAATAATATTAGTGTTTATGATTTAAAATGTTGTAGTTTAGCATTGTTATTCTTTATTAAAGTGCAATAGTTGTGTGTGATAAGAGTATTCCAGTAAAATGGTTGCAATGGAGGAGTTTATCAACATGATACGGCAGCTGCCATGTTTATGGGATACGGGCTGCAGAGAATATCGCGACATGAGAAAGAAAGATGCGGCTTGGAAACGAATTATCGCTGAAATTAAATGTAAAGAAATACCCGACAGTAAGTCATACTCCATAGTATTGATTGAGCCTTAGGCTTAAGAACTAAAGTACTTAAAAGTAAAATCTGTATTCTTTTGCCTTATTGCATACACAAGAACATTCAAATACAATATCAACAAGGCACCTCATGTACAAATGCAAACTTTACCCAGAATTGGGTTTTCTATCAACAAACCACAGTGAACCACACCTAAATGTATCTATCAGATATATTTAGGTCAAATTAGTGGGTAGGTATGCTATACTAGAAAGGTTGCCTTTCTTCAATTTAACTACCTATGTTAAATAAAGAAAGACAATCTTGATGTGACTTTTTATTTAAAACTCAGTTTAAAAATAAAATACAACTAAACACCAATGTAAATACAACAATAATGATTCGTAAATCAATTGAATCATTAGTAAAAGAAGTAGTTTATTTCTTTGATATGTGTTTGTGTTAAAAGTCACATCAAGATTGTTTACCTTTTTGAACTACCTAAATCTTTCCAGCATTAAGCACAAGTGCACAGCAAAATCATTAAAATTACTAAACATTTAAATCTTAAATTAAACAAACTAAACAAACATATTTACAGCCCACAATAAGTGAAAAATATAATAAGTACAAAAACCTGGCCAAGTGCGAGTTAGACTCGCACATAAAAGGGTACCGTACCATAAACCTAAAATTTTATTATTTGTTGTTGTAGCGGCAATAGTAATACACAGTCTGAAAATTTCAAATCTCTACGTATTATAGTTCTTGAGATACAGGCCGCTGACAGACAGACAGACGAACGGACAGCGGAGGCTTAGTAATAGGGTTCCGATGGTTACTCTTTGGGTATGAACAAGAGTAGTAACATCCCTATTTAATTTCTTTCACATTATTATAAATCTCATAGAACAGATTTGAAGCTACTACTAAAACTTAAATAAAATACTGATTCAGTGTCTTATAACTTTTCAGTCAAAACAGCAAAAGCCGAGTGGAAGAAATTGCGAGACAGTCACAGAGATTCCTTAAAAAGAGCCAGAGCTGTCTCCAATGGTCAGGATGTGGTCATAAATAACAAGTGGAAGTATGCAGAGATAATGGCCTTTCTTCTTCCATTCATGAAAACAAGAAAAAGAAGACAAAGTCTAGGATCGTCCAGTGACGATAATAAAGAGTCATCACCATCACCTTCGGACTCCTTTTTAGAAGTCCAACCATCCACTTCAAACACTGATACCCTGAATTTCACAACAGAATCTCATACCACCAAAGTAGATACGTCTCTACGAACCGAACATGTGTTCAGAAAAAGAAAAATTGAAAATGATATTGGAGAAATTATGATTGATATGGATGACAGAAATTGTCAATACGGAGACCGGAACAAACATCCCTTAGATTCCTTTTTTGAAAGCATGTGTGAGACAACCAAGCAGTTCCCGACGTGGCTACAGTATACAGTGAAAAGAAAAATATTTAACGTAATCTCTGAAGCAGAAGACACATTTGAATCTTATAAATCTCGAGAATCAATCTTTTGATACTCCTAAGTTATTATAAATTATACTTTTTAGGATATGATAGTGGTTTGTTTTATTGACATAGTATCACATTCACAGCACTTTGTTTAAATAGTTTGCCAACTGACTTGCAGACTGGCCTTACTAAGTCATCACTTTTGTACTGGCTATCTATGTGGCTCACAATTCTAATATATCTAATCAATCCCATGTTTCTGATTGATTGAATGACGGACAGACAATGCACAACCGAAACTGGTCGTAGGAAGTTGAAATTTGGCACGTGGGTTCCTTTGGGAGTACAGCGAGAGAGGATGTCCCGAAATTCTTACGGAAACGGGATATGCGCGTACGAAGTTGCGGGCAAAAGCTAGTAGGTAACTAAAATGCATGCCTATGTTAATATATAAACACTTACAGGGTGTTTTACAATTATGAGTTCATATTTTAGGGTGACATTCTGTATCTGTTCAGTGCAGCGCAGACAACACACTTTTTGTGCGATAGTCTGACTAAAAAGTGCGTCACGGATAGTTTGTCATCTGCGCTGCACCTTATACCTTCAGGAAACAAAAAAAAAAACATGACTTCAAAAAAACCGACGTAAAATCACCCTTGAAGTTCCTAACAAATCTCTTTCAAGCAATTTCATGCATTTGGTCGCATTTATTTTAGTTCAGTCAGATTTGATAACCAAAACTGCTTGAAAAGTGACTTGTTTGGATCGTTAAGTCGTTGTTTGAAGTTGAGTTTTTTTTTTTGCTATTGTTAGTTTAATATCAGACTAGTCGACCCGCGCAACTAATTACCATCTAACACTGAAATAATTTTTCAAATCGGATCAGTTTTTCCTGAGATTGGCGCGTTCAAACAAACTCTTCAGCTTTATATATTAGTACAGTAGGTAACTCTGAAATATGAACCCGCACTTCTAAAACAACCTATATAATGGAGTGCGTAACATAGGTAACAGTTTGACAAGCGCTTTCGTTAGGAGCCCCTATTTATTTTATTAAAATTAGTTGAAATTGCAACGCAAAAATACATAGGTACAACAGATTAGATTCTCTACCAGTCAACCAAGGGTGGTGGATGTGGATATTGTAACCACATAATTTCTTATCAAAACATTCTTCATTATTTCTTGGTAAATAGGGGACACAGTGTTCAAATTAAATGGGGTATCCCATTAACGCATCCGATTTTACTGAGCTATCGAGCAAATGGAAGACGATTAACGAAAAAATGAAAATTCTCAGTTTGTGCCCTGAATCCTTACCCTCGTTGATTTTAGCATTATAAAATAGGGAGAGGGAGACATTCGCCCAGCATTGGAAAAAGCAAATAACTTTATTCATTGAAGCGAAGCGAGCGAGTCAACGGAGCGGAACGTGTGAGCAGTGTTGCTAAGCGTAGCGAGGGCAACTGAGTTCACTAAGCTGCGAGACAACGCAGTCTTTATATGGATTGCGAAGTTACCTGCGGCTACGGTTTTCTAGTCTACGTGTCGGCTGCAAATTTTGGGGCACAGAGGGCAAGATACCTAGTGGGTAAAATAAAGTCTGCGATAGTGTTTACATCCGCACCATCAGCGGTTAGGATAACCTACCTACCTACCTACTTAGAACTTAGCTTAACTTACAATTCGTTCCGTCAAAAGAAAAATCGTTTATTTTGCACAAAACGATAAACATGAATTCCACATTCCTACAACTAAAATACCTATCTATACCTACAGAACTTAGGTACTTTTGGCATCAAAAATGCTGAATATAGACTTGTGGCTCAGACAGAACCAGACCTTTGGACCTCTCCGTCAAAAGAGGGACTCTTTTGACGGAGAGGTCCAAAGGCGCGGGAGATACAAAGCACCAACCACCACCTACATGTCGGTGAAAACTTATATCTACTTAACAATCCATACCACGGTATGACGGTAGTTACGTACATAAAGCCCGCTTCACACTCTCGCGAGAAAACCACAAGAACGTGAATGTGGAACCGGCGGGTGCTGCCTGCTCTCCAAGGGTGGTAGGTAGTCAACAAAGCTATTCGGTATAGGTACCTAAAGGTAAAAATATTTTTTTTTTCCACAGCACTGCCAATGTTTATTTCTAATTTGTGCATTATATTTTTTTAAGCTTTTGGCGTACTTAAGACCGACCTACTTACGAGTGTGTTGTACCTACAACAATTTTGTCTACTGCATACCCACAACGTTGTTTAAGTAGTTGAGAGTTAGCTGCCTGCATACTTACCTACTAGCTTTGTTGACTGTACCTACGTAAGTTTGTTTATAATTTTTCGATTTAATTTGTACTGATTAATGATTACCTATAGGTATTATATAATCTTATATAGGTATATAATATAGGCAGCGCAGCGGGGCGAAAAAGTAAAGATGCCTGTCACAACGGAGAAATATTTACTAATCATGTTCGTCAAAATGTCAATGAGTCACGTGGTGCGGAGATTTTATGCATTCCATTCCATTGGTCAAAAATTCTCCGCTCCGCTGTGTAATGGACAGGCACTGTTATAGGTACGGTGCAGAGTTACGGACCGTGTCTGTCCATTGATTCGGAGTGAAGTTGCGGCATGTGCGGAGCCAGGCCGATTAAACACGACGATTTAGAGGTGGGTAAGTATTTGAACAAGCGGAGCTGCCGGTATCTTTCAGCTTCCCCACTCTGCTGCATCGCTCCGTTTCCCGATTTTGAGCCTGATTGCAAGCGCTTGTGGCTAATTCCCTTTGATTTGTACAAACAATCGACAGTCAGGATCGGCTATAGGCGTTTGCGAACCTACACAAACGAAGTCAGAGTTTGGCAAGAATATTGGCTCCGGCTTAAACTAGTTCGCAAATCCCTGTCTACTGAAGCGAAGCGGAGTTTTTATGCAATTTCATTGGTTACTATTGGGTTAGCTCCCATCCACTTCTCTCTTCTCCGCTTCAGTGGGCAGTCAACCTACGAAACAGACGCCTACCAAAATGAGAACAGCAATATCGGTCCCAGCAACATTGCTATGGTCATTACCTACCTATGTTTTGGTAGGACACAAAGAATCCTTTAGGTACTTACCTAATTAATTATGTGCTACCTTAAGTAAGAAAATTAGAATTAGAAGTTTATTACCTACCTATTTGTGTGTGTTTTGTGTGTGGGGTTCGAAGATTTTTCTATGGGAGCTGGCATAGCTCCCCGCCGTCATTTTGATTTTTTTTTCAAATTTGAGTCGCACGGTCTAACATGTTAGGTAGGTACAATAAGTATATGGGTAGAGGACACAAAAACAAACACAAATTTTTAGCAAAAGGTATAGAAGCCTACTGCTAACAATTTTTGTCTATAAAGATCATCATGATTGTGAAAATGACGCAGCACTAATAAAAATTAGCTAGGTATTAATCAATTTTAACCTAGGTACGTGCTTACGAGTTGGTGAACAACAGATACTTACATGATCCGGCCTTATGAAAGTGTCTTTTTTTTACATAAAGAAATAAGTCGGTAGGTACCTAAATATTGTATTTCAAAATAAAAAAAACATGTTCAAAGTACCTAGTATGGCGCCAGATAAAAGTGCAATAACGGTCATTGACCCACATACATTTATATAAAGGCATAAAGTTGTCCTGAATAAAAAAAAAGTAGGTAGGTACTACCGAATTGAGAACCTCCTCTTTTTTGTGAAGTCGGTTAAAAAACAGTTCATAATTTATTGATCGGGCGTTTATGAAGAGATATCAGGGAAAGGTCAATATACTTTATTGAAACTACGATACTCGTGATACACTATCACTTACCTACACCTATGATAATATCAAAATGAAGACTAGCTAACGATAACACGCCTGAGAAGGTCACAGTCATGGAAGAAAACCTACCTTCTCCACATAAACTAGGGGCCCCTAAAATATTCTCAGACTATAATAATCTCCGTTTCTGTAAACCATTTAAAAAAAGGTAGGTATCTACGGCGTTATCACTTATCACATGCACAATTAATATGGATGCTGTAGAGTGAAGCGGATGTGTGGTTCGTCACCACTACGCGTCGTGGTAAATACTGCACACTATGTTGTGCGTTGTTTGCCGCTACTGTGACCAGCGCTTGTGCCCGGAGTCAGGACTTGTCCTGTATAAAATAAAGTCGCTTCCCGCCCGTCTGCCCTTTGTAAGCTTAGAACTTTTAAACTACGCAACGGATTTTTTGTTTACGTATTGTAGCAGCGCTTTTATGTGGCTTGCACTGATTGTAGAGGTTTTGTACGTCTAGGTCTAGGTAATCTTTCATTTCACTGGCAACAATGTATCCGTTTACCCCTTCTTTGTCTCCACATCACTATTTATTTATCTTTAGATAACGTTCGCAGCCATTTTATTATCATTTTGTTGAAAGCTAATATACATTTTACCTTTTTATTTATCTAGGGCAGGGTAGGTTACTTTTCCAGGGAGGGAATAAAGTTGTTCACATAATTTTGGTATCGTATAACATCACTTGGTAAAAGTTCGTTTGAGAATTTTTCCGGATTTTATAGCGCATCTTCAGGGTGTTCTTCTTAGCTTCCGTAGCCTGGCTGCGTTTTGGTGATCACTTCGAGGAAACCGAAGGTTTTGTCTGTGCAATTATGGACGAAGTTATGATGACTAATAACTACCGGAAATACATTGTAAAGGACAGTACGGTTGACACATGTGGGGCATGTCACCGGCCCAGGGAATCTATCCGCCACATTATTTCCGGTTGTTCTAGTCTGGCTAACGGAGACTATTTGCACAGGCACAACCTTGTAGCCAGGACTATCCACTAGCAACTTGCTCTTAAATACAATCTTGTGGAATCGGAAGTACCGTACTATAGGTATATGCCCGACCCAGTTCTCGAAAGTGGTAGTTGCACAATGTATTGGGTCTATCATCACTGACAGGACTATTGTTGCCAATAAGCCTGATATAGTGGTGGCTCCTGAGATTTTGTTCGATACTTATAATGTACAAAACGCCTAAACACAATTCCATCAGGCCACAACTCGTTGTATAAAAACAAGTCTGCCGTGTGTTTGGAAACATATAGTTTATACCATGTTTATACGCATTATACCTTCTAAATGACTTCATGTTTATCTTTTTTAATGTAACAGTTTCACTTGTCTTGTCCTTAATATAAATTTAAGAGCATCCTACGAGGTTTAAGTCAGGCGAGCCGGCAGGCCAGTCTAACCTTGTAATGTCGTACTCTTGGAGAGCAGCGTTGACTCGTTGAGTTCGATTCGATGTATGGGCGCATTATCATCGACCAGTACAAATAAGTGCCAATGGTTTACTCTAAAAAAAATTGTAGTTATAGTGAATTATAACTATTTCAGTGTTGATTGTCACCCTACGCTCACATCCTACTCATATCAACTTATTTGTTCACAATGAATTAATTAGTAATGAGCAGTAGCAAACATTAATGGTAGTTTTCAGTGAGTTTGGTTAAGTTGGTATAGTTTAGTATATCGATCTCAAAATGTTCATGAAATGGCCAGTGACTTATCTTTGTGCTTTCGCTTACTTTTTGAATAAGGTGGATGCACAGATTTGTGAGAAAACTGAATAGTAAGTCTTTATGATATTTTTGTGCGACAAAAATTGTATTCTCAATTCGACTGACGGCGACTTTTTTCTTAACCCTTAAAGTCGCATGATGATTGTTGTTAAAGAAAACAGGTAAAATTAATTTTAATAGTTTATTGGGCATATAAAAAAGTTAAAAAAAAAATACAAAAAAAAATCTAGAGCTGTTATTTTTTGGAAAAACCTATGTATAGTATACTATACGGTGCCACTTTTGCTCGAAACAATAAGAAATTAGCAATGTATAGCATACTATACGTTGCGCTATTCTAGTGCTTGGTGTGGTAAGCCAAAAAACAGTTTCTGCCTTTGACATAACATAAATGTATTTTGCATTTAGTGCACATTGTACTTGCTTGACCTCCTTTACAATATTTACATCTCTGATAACCGGTTAACTGAGGCCAATGATCGTATTTATCATACCTAACATCATCAAAAGGCCTCTCGGCCAATGGTTTCTTTATCTTTTGCTTCTCAGGTACAGATTCAATGTCCTTTACAGGCACAGTTCTATAACGCTTCAGAAGTCCAGCGTAGATTTCGTATCGAAAGTCTTTCAAATGATCTTGCTTTCTCTTCTTATCTATTTGTCTGTCATGTCTACGACGTAACAGCCAAGCATTATTTACACATATGTCCAAAAGCTGGGAAAAAATATTCATGTAGGTACCATCTGTGAGATTTTATACCTGTGCGATATAATGCTATTAGCATATCCGCCAAATCCACACCTCCCATGTGGCGATTATAATGCTTCACAATTTGTGGACATTGTATATCGACGCGACTTTTGGACTCTTTGCTGAAACGTTTAATATTCTCAAGGGGAAAAGAGTCAACATAAGAGCTTACTAACCTCACATGCTTATTGTCAAACCACTTGACCACACTCAGTTTGTTTTCATTACAAACCACTTGAGTAAAAGCTCCTCTTCCTTTCTTCTGTAGCGATTTATCGTCAATCATTTTGCTCTCTGCATCCTTCAATCTATTTTTCCTAACAGTCCCTAAACTAAATATACCATAGTTTTCTCGTAATATATAATATATACTAGTTCTAGAGACGTAAAATAGAAAACGTAAGTTTAGTTTTTTGATACAGCATCTTTTGACTCAATTAATGGCAATAGAAGGCCCAGTACGTTTTCTTTGTCCACGTGTCCTCAAAGGTGTGTTAGTTGCCATAGCAGTAGCAGGTTGAACAGACGCCACAGAACCAATAGAAGAAATTGTAGGGATTTCATCATAATTGCATTGAGTAGGGCTCGGAAATACAGCGTTCAGAATTGGTGTGAGGGGAACTTGAGCATTTTCTTGTTCAACATCAGATAGGGCTTCTGTGTTTGATTCTACCTCGTCCTCTGAAGGGTTGGCTGGCGAAACTGGGCTGCCTAGAATGTTGAGCCTTTCAAATGACGATTCTAGTGAAGGTGCTGGTGAACTCTCAGCTGTTCTCGCTTCATCACCACTGCTCGATTCATCACTATCATCAGAATTAGCATTTAGTGCAGGAACCAACGCCAATATTCGTCTAGATCTTCCGTTCATTGTGGTCTAAAACAACATAAAGCAAACATGCAAGTCAACCACCACCCAAATAAAAGCCAAGACGTTATTTATGCACTCTATAGAACTCGTATCATATCAAAATATATAAAAAAAAATTAGTTTCATCACTTAGTAGCAATTGTGGCGTTGTATAGTATACTATACAAATAAAAATAGTGGTAAATGTAAGCAACTGTAGCATTGTATAGTATAATAAACATGTATATAAACTAGTCAAAATAATACAAACACCACATTTTCCAAGTTAGTCATCTAGCAAAATTATTAGAATAACTGTTCACCTTTACATTTTATGCATTGGAAATATATAATTAGTAATAAAAACACTATAATAACCAAAACTCACCTTGATAATAATTTCTGGCTGCGACTCGTTCGTTATTTTTCACAACTGATTTGAATTTACCATAGTTTAAAAAAGTTTTGTCATATTGACTTAGAAAAAAACGTTCAGAAATGTGATTTATGATGAAATATTACAGATAAAATGAAATAAAATTGGACAATATTTTTTTTAACTTAGACGTATACTATTCTATACAAAGTGACTTTAAGGGTTAATTTGAGATGGGTTTGCTCTTTCCTCTAGTCTAGGTCAGAGATGAAAGAGACAAAGTCTATGATGGAGCAAGCTTACCTAGAAGGAGTCTGTTCACATAATTTATATTTGTGGGCACCGAAAATTTATTTTTTAGCTTGATTAATGGGCAAATTAATACCTATCTATTACTTTTAATAACTAACATTGATCGATTGATTTAACTAACAACTACTGGTAAATGAAATACTTAAGTGTTTTAGGATTCGGTAGACCACAATAAACCCCTACTTAGGTATAGCTTCGCCATGTCTGTATGTCTGTCTGTTTTTCCGCGGTTAAGCTTAGAGACGCTAAGCTTTGGAAAATTGGAATTTGGTATTACACTACTGGGAATTGATGGCTTATAACCATATAGAAGCTCAAAGGGTGTAAATTCGTTAGGTATTACAATGCGGAGGACAGAATTGCTGTAGCAAGGTAACATTGCCAGTCGTCCTGATTTTCATTAACACATGACTTTAAGTACTCCTTAAGGGCAGCATGACGTCCATTTGTTTGAGGGTGATAGGGTGTAGGAAATTTTAAATCTAATTTGTTTAAAACTAGCACTTCGCCCGTGCTGCAATTTTCTTAAGAATCCCCATTTTTTTCTAGACAAATTATATAATTATCTACTTACTAAAACCTTCTTCGAACACCACTCTATCCATTGGTGAAAACAGCATGAAAATCGGTGCAGCAGTATTTGACTTTATTGCGATGAGACAGACAGACGCGGCGGAGAACTTTGTTTTATAATACTCGTAGGTAGTGATGACGAATGAAGTTTGCCATTTGTTATTACTTACTAGAATTGGATCGTAATAAGCTACTCTTTCGGATGGTGTAATATTATGGACAGGATGTGTTTTTTTTTTTTTCAAATTAAACCTGTTCGATTCCTGGGTAGGAACAACCATTTATCAAAAGTACAATGATGCAGTTTTAGTTTTCATCATAATCGGACTCGAGACTCCTTTCAACGTTTTTCGATATTCCTCATAGTTTCAGATTTGGCCCTGAAGGCACACATAAAAAGTTCACCCTGTATTTTGTTTATATTTTCAGTATAATGACTGTAGCAGAAGAGACTTTCCAGACAACTTACATCGAGACCTACAACGGCCAATGTATTTATGGCTGTATCAAAACACGATTGGCCACTTCCGTTACTCGCAAATACGTTCCAGTAAGTAATGGGTATCCCCATAGATAAATAATACTAGGTATTGTTTACTAGAATCAAGCTGCATGCGGACAAAGAGGAATTATGTTGGGTCACCTTATTATTACCTGTAACATTCATACTGTGGAATTTGTTCGAAAGACTCGCCGAGGCTGTGGACTACAAAGGGCATTAAGAGGAACACGGTTGGGTTCTAGTCAGTAAGAGTCTGACACTCCCTTCCGCTCCGCCCAGAGCGGAAGAAGTCATTTGATGGATTCACCTAACCACTAAGAAATAATGGTGATGACACGATTTGACAGTTATGGCCAAATCGTGTCATTCATTTTTAGTTCGGGTCCGGGACTAATCGTAAGTTCGTAAGTGATATGGAGTAGAATACGACCGCAACTAAGCCCGAAACTACGGGCTTCGGGCTTAGAGAGTGACGGCGAGCTACCCTACGCTCACTGTCCGCAGGCCCATGCCTAAGGTGGCCGGGAATCAAACGGCGACTCCCGACGCCCGGGGCGTCTTCTTCTGTTGCGGCTGGAGCATCAGGTTTCCCTCTATCTCACTAAGTCAGCCTCCTCTTTCGCTAGCATTAACTACTGCCCCGCAAAAGGAGGTGACCGCTTTCCATGCCTCCTCGCTCCGGACCATGGATTAATTGGCGCATTCATTAGCACCTGCTAATGAATGCGCCAGACTATCATCTCCGATCAGATTACATCCGTGGTTTGAGCTAATGTACCATACCAGTAGCTCAAACCGCGGATTTAATCTGATCGGTACACCTCAAGGCCCTTGAGTCTTTTTTTTTTTGCCACTTCGTAACCATCCCTTTCCCATACGTTACGCTCAAATCGTCAGATTTTCTAAATGTAGGTACACTTTTTACTAGAAATTTTTATTCACTAATCTGATGGGGTGTTCTAGAAACACGAGCCTACAAAAATGGCTTACCTGTGGTGGATGTACTCAACAGGATGCAAGGTATTCCCCCTATATTCATCTGCCACGCTCGAGTAAATCTTGAAAAACCCATTGGCCTCCTCAACTACTTATTTGACGTTTGTGCTGAACTCTGTCCATTTAATGACAAGCATTTGAAGTACTTACCATACATGGTTAAAATTACTTGTTTTAGAAAAGAGAGCCGTTTACTGTCAGATCCTGCTGCACCGGATACAAGGAGATAGCATCATATGACTCTGACAGGTACGTAGGTACTTAACACTTTATTTATATCTAGCAACCCACAAGACTTCGGAAGGCTTCAATTTACTGATACACAAGTCGTTTTTCGCATTTTCTGTTAGTGAAAACCGTACCTAAATCTATTCCATGGTCTAGAAGTAAGCGGGGAACAGAGATAAACTCTGTTTTTAAATACCATCACATATTACCAACGAAACCATTCGGTAGTTAGGTACTGCGGGTCTAAAAGGTCAAATTATAAGAATCATTATTAAGATCCATTTAGGATCATAATATTAACCATACAACAAAATGTCAAATTTCATTTTCATTTCTATCGCTGATGAGTTATAGTCCGGTCAAATTAGACCAAAAAATAGGAGTGAAGGTACAATAACTCGCACCAGCTCAGAATTGGTAGGATTATTTAAAACACTATCATAATATATGAAATCTGAAAAGTCCTCATCGATCCGACACCTGCAAAAAAAATACTCGGGGTCACAAAAACGGGTTTTTCAGGATTTTCAGCAATACGGTAAGTTTTATCATAAAATTAGTTCAGACAAAAATTGAAAAACAAATAATTATGAATAAAAATGTCTAGATACTTTTTTCCTAAGAGACACCGTTTCCGAGATATAACGATTCAAAAAGTTGGAAGAGTCCCTCAGTCTTTTGGGACTAGTTGATAACTAAGCCACACTTGAACTTGGTAATATACCCGTAAAAGATGTTGATGAGCAGCCGCTGAGGTTGGAGGAAGACAAGCTAATTTATTGTTTTTTATTTCGAGTATTTTTAACGAAACATGAATATCGAAACTTTATCTAAGCACGTAGTTTTTTTAGGAGCTCCATACATAGAGAGAAGAATGCGAATTCCGTTGGTGATAACTTCTTGTGGACTTGAATTCGCCACCTGAAAAATGCGAATGTCGTTCAAATTAAACAGAATCACAACAGATCCGTCGAATAGGCCTATCGGAGAAATCACGCTAAACAAAACGCGCTAAGTACTCTGCCTCAAAGGTGGCGTGGACACGTGCATATTATGACGATTACAAGTGTTCCCACTTTTTTAATCGTTATATTATCTCAGAAACGGTGGCTCTTAGAAAAAAAGTATCTAGGCATTTTTTATAGATAATTATCTGATCTACAATTTTTGCAGGGACTAATTTTATGATAAAACTTACCGTCTTGCTGAAAATCGCGAAAAAACCCGTTTTTGTGAGCAACTAAATTTTTTTCCAGTCGGATTGATGATGATTTTTAGATTTAATTTATGATAGTTTTTTAACCAATTTTGAGCTGGGTGCGAATTAATGTAACCTCGAATGTCTAAATTGACTGGACCATTAGCTACAAGGTTGATTGGGAAAATTTGTCTTTAGTTTCGGGTAGTTTGAATTGCTGGCTGATTCGACTAAAGTGGCCTTTTTAGACCCACTGAACTGTTGTCGAGGTCTTGTTACAGACGCCATCTGCTATCATAGTCCTTATGAATGTTTATAATTTCAGTGACATCGTATGCGAGCCAATATGCGAGCCATGTGGGAACGGGTACTGTAAGGCCCCATCAGAATGTGCTTGTAAAGCGGGATACATTCCCGACCCTACAGACGAACACAACTGTATCCCTTCATGCGTGCCAGGCTGTGAACACGGCAGGTGTATAGCCCCGAATACGTGCCGGTGCGACGACGGCTACCAGCTCGTAAACACCACCTGCCAGCCCATCTGTACGAGCCGAGGACCATGCCAGAATGGCACCTGCATTGCTCCGGAAACCTGCGAATGCCTCCCTGGCCACAGAAAATCTAGAGAGAACGTCTGTGAGCCGTATTGTTCTAAAGGTTGCGACAGCGGATTGTGCGCCAAACCCGAAACCTGCCTCTGCAATCCTGGATGGCAATTTAAAGAAGGTGCAAATGGTCAAAATGGACGCTGTGAACCAATCTGTTCGAAACCTTGCGCTAACGGAATCTGCGTTGCTCCAGACACTTGTGATTGTAAGGGTGCCTATACAAAATCGAAGAGCGGGATCTGTGAGCCAGTATGCACGCCTCCGTGTGGCAATGGAACATGTATAGCCCCACAAACATGCAGCTGCTTGCCTGGGTACCATGTTGGTACGGACATCATATACAGTTTATTCGATAGCCCCCATTTGACAGGCTGTACACCAACTTGTACTCAGTGCAGAGGTTCACATTGTATTGCTCCTGAGAAGTGTCACCCAGAAAGCCTCAGCGCTGAACGGCACTCACCGGATCGGATTTTTGATAATTACCTTGATATTTATGATGAGTATTATTCTGGTATCTTTGATGATTCTTACATCGATACCAAAAAAACTGCCACAAGTCGTAAAACTACATATTCCGATGCTTTCCATAGTACACGCCCTAATATAGTTGATGGAGGTGAAGTTAATACAGACACAATCAAAAATTCTGTAGATAAAATTACACGTCCATATGATAAAAGGACGGAAGCAATGAATATTCCTTTGAAAAGCACAAATTCTTATGAAACAAATACGGTAGCGTACTCCGAAGACGCACAAACGCAGCCATGGTAAGTAAATTCTTACTTATACTAGAAAGGAAACGTAAAGAATTTTGATGTGAATTTTTATTTAAAAACTTATTTTCAAAATAAAATGCAACTGAAAACCACCACAATAACGATAACTGAATCAATTGAACCATCAGTTGAAGCAGTAGTTTATTTGTTTAATTTTGGTTTTTTGTAAAAAGACACATCAAGATTGTTTACTAAACCTTTCTAGAATATTCCTATAATCTTCAATTTATATTTTAGACATATCCCTATTTGTCAGAAAAAAACCCCATTTGTTTCCTCGGTTATCGGAAATTATAATACGTAATCGCCGGGATAATAGTAAGATACATGTTCAGCCAGCTAAGACAGCGCTGCTGCGTAAAAGCGTTGTATGCATGGCGCCAATAATTTATAATAATATCCCTAACCAAGTTAAAAAATTTAATACAGACCAGTTTAAGAATACTTTTAAAAATATACTCCTAGAAAAAGTTTACTATAATATCACTGAATTTCTAAATGACAAATCGCTGTAATGACTATATTTATTTATTTTGACTATTTACCTAATTTTATTATTTAATTTTTAATATCAATTGTTGATATATTTATTGTTATTAATCTAATCTGTATTTTTTCTTCTATTTTTACTTTGTATCCTGTTGTTTGTACACCAGCCATGGTCAAACATGATGAGTCATATTATAATTATGTAACACCTATAATAAGCATGTATTATGATTGTCCATGTATATTATCTACACATGTTTTTGCAAATAAATGAATCTGAATCTGAAATAGCACTTTAGTAGATAATTCTTTCTGAATGATTCGTACTGTAGTTTGTTTTTTCAGGGTTCCGTACCGGAAGGGTAACCAACGGAACCCTATTACCAAACCTCCGCTGTCCGTCCGTCCATCCGTCCGTCCGTCTGTCTGTCAGCGGGCTGTATCTCAAAAACCGTAATAGGTAGACAGTTGAAACATACACAGATTATGTATTTCTATTGCCGCTATAATATAAATTTAAGTTTATGGTATGGAACTCTTCGTGTGCGAGTCTGACTCGCACTTGGTCGGTTTTTATTGGTGACTAGTTGACCCGCGCAACTTCGTCTGTGTAACAATTTTTATTACTGCTTCGCTCCTATTGGTCTTAGCGTGATTATATATAGCCTATAGCCTTCCTCGATAAATGATCTATCTAACACTGAAATAATTTTTCAAATCGGACCAGTAGTTTCTGAGATTAGCGCGTTCAAGTAAACAAACAAACAAACTCTTTAGCATATTAGTATCAGATATTATATTAGTGATAGGCTCACTTTCGACCACTATCTCACCTGATGGAAAGTGATGCAGTTGAAGAAAGAGCTCGGTTGCCTGGAAGTAAATTATTCACTCTTTACTTTAAGACCCCAGGTTGTTGCTATCAGGAAACAGAGACTCCGGCAGAGAGGTCCCCTCCCTAGCAGTACGCATATTAAAATTATGTATTCCCAAAACGTTTTGAGCGTATGGATGAAATGTCTATCATGTCCTGGTACATTGTGGACATTTTTATACTACTTTATTAAAGACTGGTTGACCTCTCTTCCAGGTTACAGCTCCATTGGGTGTCTATCTTCATCCCAGTGTTGGTGATAGTAACGGCTGCAGCCATAATGTTACTAGTTTGGCGATGGGCGCCTATTATCATTTTCTTCAAAGGGAGGAGTTATATTGTAGAAGGTATGTACCTACATATTTTTATTCCCTATACATAGTTTTGTCCGTGACTTCGTCCACGTTTGTTTTCACTATTTCATAGGTTTTGGTTTTATCTGCTTTTCAAAGTCACGTCGAAATCGGTTCGTTTCGAAGAAAAGGTAATAGATCAGAAACAGGTTTTTTTTAGTTTTTGGTTTTACGTACCCAAGGGGTAACTATCGGAACCCTATTACCTAATAAGCCTCTGGCTGTCCGTCCGTCCTCTGTTTGTCTGTCAGCGGGCTATGTTTCATGAACCATAACACTGGTCAACACTAGTTTTGGTGCCAAGAAACTGTATTTGTTTTAAGTTAGGACCGCATACTTATGACATTCATACCAAAGGATCATGACCAACGATGTATGGAAATCCGTCTAAAGTTGAAACACAATAAATCTTTATTTATTATAGACTACGCTTTATATACTATTAAACAAAAGTGTTAATTTTCACACAAATACCCGGATTTTGAAGTAATTAAACAAATACGGAGATAACCTACAAATTATGTCTAACCTACTCGCAACTTATAAAATGACCACAGATCACTCATGGAGGTACAAAACAACAATGTTAGTTAAAAACAAAACAAGTGAACAGTTGCTAATTGAAAAATAAAATGTAATATTCATGCTTTTTATGACCTTGCGGCGTTGATGTGACAATATCGAAATAAAACGACAACTTCAGTCAGGTAGAACTTATTTATTAATGAATCGATTCTTTAGACTTCGATTCGAATAGATTTAAAAATCGTTCTTGTTTAGGAATAATTGCCATCCCTATCGGCCGGTCCGTCTGTCATCTGGCTTGACAGTTGCATCTGCGTGAGACGAAACACAAAAATAAATATTATCTTATTGGAATGATGAAATACATCAGTACGATATGGTTATGATATTACTAATTATATAGCTATTTATGAGTTTAGTATCATTTTTGTGAAGATTTTGTCCAAAGGTTCCTACTTACGTAACTCGTACAAATGAAGAGAACGAAATGTCAATCATGACTAATGTACCTAGCAATCGTTAATTTACTGTTTATGTTAAAATCATAATTCCGGATACGAAAACAAAATTCCTGAAGTGAAAAGCTTGTAAAAAATAAACAAATAATTTCTATATTAATTTTATTTTCCTTCATGCATCTTTGCTAGACTGCTTTCGGTCAATCTCCTTTTTGACTTCCTACGTGTAGGTTTGGATTTACCCTCAGTTTAATATATGAATTTTGGCAGTAATCAGTACTTTCACGTGCAGTTTGCTTACTTATCGATACATTTCTATAAATACTGGGCATCATTATTTCAAAGACTGCGCGGTAGCACCAACAGCATTTTGCAAATGATTGCATCCCGCCATGACTATCCCATACAGGCACACTGGGTGGGAATAGTGACGGGAAAATTGTAGTTTTTAAGAAAAATATATTTTGTTTTATTATGTTCCTACTAACATAGCTCTTAAGAAAAATGTTTAGTAACACTTATGGAAATTGTCCGAAATAAATAGATAGATAATAATAATAACCCACTCCTCTGGCGCTACGTTACTTTGTGCTAGCGACCCTTTTCGGGGGGCCCATTTATTGAGTGTGCAAGTCACCCCCTGCTATTTTAAAGCCGTTTTAATTGTCAATGGTCATAGCATTTCATCTTTTGCTTCCAAATTTTGCAATAGTCCTGCTCCAACCGGGTCCTTGGGTATACTTTCACAGTGCATACAGCGATAATCGTCGGTTGGTGTCCCATTCCATTTGAAATATCTAAAGAGGCCTCTGCGAGTTGGCTTCGGCCCCTCGTACGCCTACCAAAGGAACGGGTCTCTAGGGACTCGAGAAAGTAAAAACATAAAAATAATAATAAATAGGGTGAAGCGATACTTTAGGCCTAGACAGCTTTTAACCCTTTACAAAGCACAAGTCCGATCCTGCATGGAGTATTGTAGCCACCTTTGGGATGGCTCAGCTAAGTATCAGCTTGCCGCGCTTAACTCGGCGGAACGCAGAGCTAAGAGGCTCATCGGCGACGTAAAACTGGTGGATGCCACGCTACATATATAGCTTGACTCATCGCCATAAGGTTGCCTGCTTGTCGGTCTTCTACAGATTGTACTTCGGTGTGTGTGCCCAAGAACTCTACGAACTCATCCCACCGGCCCCGTTCTACCATCGGACATTCAGACGCCCTGCATCTTACCATCCCTTCCTTGTAGCTAATTCACCAACTCGCACTAAGCGTTTCCAAACGTCTTTTAAAATTGCACAGCAAAGGAGGTGAACCCTCTGCCTGCGTTTGTGTTTCCAAAAGCTTACAACCCATAACAAATTAAAAAAAAATAAGTACATTGATTTTAATATCTGTCTAACATACTAAATTCTTAAGTTCAATGAACAATTTGGAACTACCGGCGTGGATTTTGTTTGTTGAGGTCACTAAAAACTTACTAGGAAATCACAATTCAAATAAATCTAACATTGTAAATGACATGCTGGAGAACTTTAATAACTCAGGATTTAGTATTCCATCAAAGTGCACTACTTTTACAATCCGATGCCGATCCCACCGGCCTTGGTACTTCTCTTCTATCGTTTTCAGTTCCTGGTGAATTCGATCCCCTTGTTCTTTGCTATGGGATCCAAGATTCTCTGAGAATTGATTGAGGTGACTGTGAAAGTAGTGCAGTTTGATGGACATAGTAAGTTCTGAAAGTAGTTATTTGACTTGTGATTTGGAGTAAATTTTAAGTAACCTCAACAGTTCATTGAACTTAAGAAATAAGTATGTTATACAGATATTTATAGAAATGTACCGATAAGTAAGCAAATTGCACACATGAAAGTACTGATGACTGCCAAAATTTACACATTAAGCAAAACTACACGAAGGAAGAAATTGATTGATTGTGTGAGTAGTGATATAAAAGAAAAGGGAGGGAGTTAGTGATAGCGTAACGGCTGAAAGGAGAGAATAGAAGAAACGACCATGACCTCAAATAACATGGGATAAGGGCAGGAAGACGATGGTACATGTATAAGCTATTATTGGCGAGATTACAAACAGAAATTTAAATTTATTTATTTGTTCCTATAGTTCTGTAAATTATCTGAGAATGTGTTAATTTTATGTACAAATAAAATACTTTCATATCAAATTGTTTTCAGGAGATCCTGTGGACATCAAGGTATCCCGGCCTTTTGAAGACATACAGATTTCAGCAGTTAAAGAAAAGGAAAAAACTGCTGAAAAATAACAAATGATCAAGAGTTCTGTGTTAATAAACCAGTCAAAAAACTTCGCAATACTGTTTTTATTATGCTTACTAGCTAGCCCGCCTTCGTATGCACATATCCTGTTTTTTCCTTTTCCCGTAGGAATTTCGGGAAACCCTCTCTTAGTGCTCTGCTACACTCCCCAAGTTCAGCTTTCTACGACCAGTAGTTTCGGCTGAGCGTTTTCTGTCAGTCACTCAGCCACTAAAGCAGTCAGTAACGGAAGATTTTTATTGATTGATGATTTATTGATTCATTAAATTATGGATAAGCTCGGGTTTGTTGACCACAATCTCACCTGATAGAAAGGAGGCTATGGTTGACGATGGAACACACTCGGCTAGGTTTTCAGCAACCCCGTTGATAGCACGAAAATATACCTAATTTACTAATTAGGTAGATATATTTTCAAATACTCTTCCGTGGTACTCATTTGTAACGTAACCTTACCGTACCTTGTTTATTTTAATGATAATTGGAATCCACGGATCTTTGTGAGCTGTGTGCAGGCCTGTGATTCACACAATTTTGTCTGAATGCGCGAGCGCAACCCATCAGGCGAGTTGACCTCAGTTTGCTTTAGTGTGGTCGGCGGCACGTGCAACGCCAGACGTACCAATTGTTGCAACGAATCATTACGTCATGTGAGACGGCCATTGTTTTTGTCTGCCTTTTCCCCGTATGTGACCTCAAAACAACTGGGTACAGTGTTTGTTATTTAGGTACTTGCAATTTTTACCTTATGACATTATTTTATATAGACTACCGAGAGTAATAGACGCTGTCTTTTAATTATAAATGTGAATAAACATGAAAATTAAATACGCTACTGACAAAGCAAAGTGGTAGCTAAATTCCCAGCCTGATACTTTTAAGATTGCTACTACTACATAAGGAAATCAAATTGCCAATCACACGCAATAAAGAAGTACACAATTACTTGAAGCACTATGGACGAAGCCCGAATCATAACAACACAGAATTCAGTGGGATATACCAGAAACACAGTAGATGAAGCTCCAAAACTAGTTGAAGAGATACATCATCCAAGTGAATCTGAGAAATTGAATCCTGCAGTGAAGAAGTGTTCAGAAGTATCAAGTGATCCAGTTATAAGTGAAGAGACTTGTTGTGTTGACTGCATTGGGCATTGCCTTTACTGCTGTGACTGCTCCCTTATTTGCCATTCTTTTTTAACTTGTTTGACTTTATGTATAGCTAATGCTCTAGTATGTAATTAATATAAACGTTGCGCTTAGATTATAAAGTGCAGTTCGAACAGGTGCGATTAATAATGATGGAGATGGCGATAATGTTACATTGTATGTTTTCGTGCGATTTAATTTGATGTAATGTGACGTGTATAATATTTTATTATAATTTCTGATTATTAATAGATATGAGTATCATTGGTAACAATAAATAAACTTGCACGTTAGTAACAAGGTAATCATTGCTGAAGCAGTAATTGCCTATCCCAACCGAAGTACTGGAGCAACGATTCATTGTAGAACAGTCCAGCCTGTGAGCAGGATGCTGTTGGAACTGGCTCGTACCCTGCGCACCATAGATGCACTTAATTTCTGTGATATAAGTGCATCTATGGTTCACATGAATCTCTTCTTCTTTGCCCACGCCTCTTCACGTTATGGGGGGTCGGCTTTTTTAATTCTTCGGCGAAATTCACTTCACTACCGGTAAAGCCAGCAGGGCCACCTTTTACCCATTGGAGGCCCTGGGCACAGTAGAATAATGGGGCTCCTTCTATACATGTTAATTGAAGAGTTTTTAGAAAATCAAAATAGTCAATCACTTGTTCAGTCTGTCTTTCAGCACATCACATACGATGGACATCAGCGGTTGTCCAGCAGAATCTAGCTAGGGGACCCCTATCGATTGCGGGGCCCTTTGTACTTGCCCATAGTACCCTATCAAAAAGAGGGGTTTACTGGTAAGTTTACTGGTAACGTTTTGGGAACACATTCATAGTGCGTACAGCTAAGGAGTGGAATTCCCTGCCGGAGTCTGTGTTTCCTGATAGCTACAACCTGGGAGTCTTTAAATCAAGAGTGAATAGGTTATTTCTAGGCAAGCGTGCTCCATCTTCGACCACATCCTCGCTTGCCATCAGGTGAGATAGTGGTCAAACGCGTGCCTATCAATAGTAAAAAAAAAAAAAAAAAGATCGTCATCTGTAAAGCCAAGCTTTTACATGTCTTTCCGGGCATACATTCTAAAAATAAATAGTTGCCATTATTTTTCTGAAATACATAATCAAAAAATCTTTAATTCGGATAAATAACATCCATATGGGTTAAAGTAAACAAAAAGATAACTTATTCCTATGTTAGTGAACTTAAAAACTATTTAAAGATAAGGATGTTGTTCGAAATACATCTTTGAAACACATCTCCTAACAAAGGAGAGTCGTACCTCCCCGCTAAGGTCTTCAGGATGGAGTTAGAGCTGACCTGCACTCTGCAGAGCAAAGAGAAAGATTTTTGTCTGACGATGACGTGGAAGCCATCTTCGTGTGCTTGTGCAAACATACCTGATGCACTGCAGAAACGGAGCAGCCCCATTAATATCCTGAACCGTTATAATAGCAGGCAGAAGATGGCAGCGAGGCAGAAGGCCAGAGTAGAAGCCGTAAGTATAAAAGGAGCCTAACAAAAGTGACGTGATTAAAAGAATAGCCTCTTTTCATATTGTGTTAAAGGAGCCGAGAAAGAGCAAAGCCAAACCGTACGTCGTTGCTCGCAACGAGTTTCTTACAAATATCCTTATTTTATAGATGGGTTTGCTCTAGACTCCAGTCTCGGTCAGAGGTGATAGAGACAAAGTCGACGATAGAGTGAGCTTACCCAAAAGAAGCCTGTTCATTTTAACTTTGAAAAGATTAGGTTTGAATGTGTTCGAAAATACAGGCGCAGGTAGAGAAGTCCACTTTTTGCTGTACGCATAATAAAAGACGTTTGGAAACGCTTAGTGCGAATTGGTGACATAGCAATAAGGTAAGGTTAACTTGCAGTGGCTCGCCAAACTCACCGAAGTAAAATCTGACTGAAAGAAGACTGACATGCAGGCAACCTTGCAGCAACGAGCCAAGCCAATAGGCGGGGTCTACTACGCTCAATTTTCTGCACTAGTGCGAAATAGGCTGGTAGTGGTGGTCCGAGTCGTACTTAGTTTTGTGTATAAGGATTGGTTGGGGATAATATATTTTATTTAGATGTAATTTAGTGCAAATGCACGCAACATGCAGCTTGTATTGATTGACAAAATCTTGTAGGTTCTGGCGAGCCGTAGGTATGGAGTTCTCTAGCAAATACTGCCGTAATAACAGAAGAATGGCGATTTCCGAAACAAAAAATGTTGTTGACATTTTTCTACTTTACGATTATGTTGGTTTTACTGATTATGCTTTTAAATATTCACCATTTTGCCACAATTATCAATTTGTTCCTTGCAATTTACTATAAAGGAAAAACATTTGTTATTTACTCACATGGATAAATTAGGTACTTAACTAAATCAATTGTATGTTTTGTTATTTTACCCTGTTGTAGGATAAAATCAGTGCTGGTTAAAATTTGATTTATTTTATCTTTAATTAATCTGAACTAATATAATTTCTATTAAAAATTTTATAAAGAGAAAACAAATTGTTTGTTTGTACCGAATAGGGTCCGAAACTAGTGGACCGACTTTATCCATTTTTAAACCAATATAAAGCTGATTTATCAGGAAGTAGCATAGGCTATAATTTCTTTAAAAAAAAATAGAGATACCTACTAAAATTGCAATACTAATAAACCCGCGCTAACGAAGTCGCTTGTGAATTGCTAGTAGGTATATTATAAAGCTGAAGGGTTTGTTTGTTTTGCTGAACGCGCTTTGTTTTTTTTTGCAATTTGAACAAATTATTAACTATCTTGTTGGATATCCCATATAACGAGGAAGGAAGGATATAGGCTGTATTATTATAACATCACGCTATGCTGCAAGTTGGCAACCCACTTTTAGTACGAGTTGGACTCTCACACGAAAGGTTCCGTCCCATAAACCGGAAAAAACACGTTTCTTGTATGGGAGTCCCTCTTTTTTAATAGCTGCAATAGAAATACAGTCTCTGTGAAAATTTCGTCTACTTAAGGTTTTGAGATAAAGCCCGCTGACAGACGGACGGACGGACAACGGAGGCGTAATAGGGTTCTGTTGGTTACCCTTTGGGTACGGAACCCTAAAAAAGGTTCACTAAACAACAGTAACCTCAAAAGGCGAGCAATGGAGGCTCGGTAGTAATGGCTGCGACTTACGAGTTGTAGATCGCAGGTTCGAACCCAGATAGGCGTTTTACTTTGAGCAAATTATTTCATCACCACTGCTCTCAAAACGGTGAAGGAAAACATCGTGAGGAAACCGGCATGTCCTAGAACCAAAAATTCGAAGACATGTGACATCTACCAACCCGCACTGGGCCCGCGTGGTGGATTACGACCCACTCCTTTCTTTTCCACCGAGAGGAGGTCTATGTCCCAGCTGTGGCAACATTAGAGGCTGATTATGCTAGCCTCAAAATGGTGGCAAGAACGATATTGGTTGCAGACCAAGCCGGAGTATTAAGAAAAGTATCAGAAGACGAAATGGTTTACTTTACAGCGCCAGAAGAAATCGAAGATTATTGTACTTTGCGGGTCTAAAAAGGCTAATTTAGCAGAACCATGTTAACCACACAACAATCTGTCACATCCCTCGTTAGGGATAAAGATGAAAATTGAAATTTAGGTTCAAGGTTAATTGGGATTTGACAGTGACGGGCAGCGTTATGTGCTTTCTGATTCTGCTAAAGTGGCCCCTGGAGCCTTGTTGCGTTTCAATGTGTAACAGCCTCCGTGGTCGACTAACTGCCTCTGTGGTCGAGTGGTTTAGGCGTTTGCCTTCTGCCTCGGTGGACTTGGGATCGATTCCCGCGGGAAACATATACTTTGTAAAGTTGTTTCCAGTTTGGCTATGACATTGTAGGCTTGAATCACCTGATTGTTTGATAAAAAGATAATTACGTGCTTCAGAAGGCATGTATAAGCCGGTAGTCCCGGCCGCCTAATGGTGGTCGCCAAATAAACCATATCAGAGGCCTTTGAGGCGGTTTAGGAACTCTGACACTATGTTGTGTGGGGTCATCAGAACTTACTGCACACGATAAGAATGTGTAGGTAGTGGTTTTTCCATAGCAAGGTGTTCTCTCAGAGTTTGTGAGTATGGATTGACAGATCAGTTTAAAGATTTTTGTTTTTATTTTGTCGCTTACAAAGTCGCGGGCACGAGCTAGTCTACCGTAGTTTAATTTTCTGCAATGTACACGGTAGGTAGAAAGCGATGTTGTTTTCCGGGAAGTTCGCAAGTTATAATATTTTCACGCTTGACAGAAACGAGTTACAGAATAATCGCAATACCTTCACGATGGGACCAACACTGAAACTGAAACGTTTGTTTTTGTTAGAGTTTTAATTTTTTGATTAATATTAATTTTGTTTTTTTACTAGCTGGCTTTGTTTTGCCATATACATAATTATATACATTAAAAAGGTAACGTACGACCCATTCTCAGACCTAACAAATATACACAAAAAAAAAAACATAAAAATCGGTCAAGCCGTTTCGGAGGAGTTCGATTTTTTTATCCTTATATTTAGCATTTTGTAGGATACCCAAACTTTAAAAAAATATTTTTCTATTTTTATCATGTTTTACTTACGAGGATAATAATTATATGTAACTGTACGTTTCTTATTATAGTGTCCTAATGATTGTACACTTGCAATTAATTTAATTAAACAATTACCTACTACTATGATTTATCTGTTAGCTATTTACAATATTGCCATTTAATTTATCCTGTTACACGGAGTTTCATAACAGCTTCTAGAGTTACTGTGTCACATACGGCCGAGGTAACAAGAACAGTTAAATTAAAATAATTACAATTATAATAATCATAAAATGGATATTAATAATCCGAAAAGGATATTTGTAGTAGACGAAGCTGAGGCCACACTTAACCCTGGAGAAGACACGCGTTACTATGTTGTTGAGGAAGAAGAGGAACGTTCCGAGTGTTTAGAAGATTGTGCGAGCCAGTGTTTCCGTAATATGATCAGGCAGTGTATTTTCAGAATTTGTATAACTTTTATTGGAATGTTCATAGTATTAATTTACTTACTTATTTCAAAAAAGTATAAGCCACCTCGAGATGGATCGACTCTTTAACAGTTACGGAAAGAAGAAATTAAATGCAACATCAGTGGTTTTCTGAATTACCTATCATTGTATTCTTGCTATAATTAAAGTGGATACTTATACTGAAGCACAGCACAACTGAATTACTTAACTCTAATA
This sequence comes from Lacanobia oleracea, assembly GCA_950371165.1. Taxonomy (NCBI): domain Eukaryota; kingdom Metazoa; phylum Arthropoda; class Insecta; order Lepidoptera; family Noctuidae; genus Lacanobia; species Lacanobia oleracea. Next base: position 2,986,314 of record OX493387.1, read on the forward strand.
AAATGGTAACAAAAATCTTATCCCTGTATTACTTGGGGTCGGCGCAACACGTGTTTTCTTCCATTTGTCCTATCAACCGTCACGCTATTACTAATTCCTTTTTTTTCATATCGCTCCTCACACAATCCATATGACAACAAAAATACTTTTAAGAAATCAGTTTTTTACCGACTTCAAAAGAAGAAGAAGGTACCCATTAGACAGATTTTTTCTATGTTTGCGATATCTTCGCCAATTATTGTCAATTGATTCCGATAATTCTGTTTTTGTTAGAAACGATATATTTCCGAGATTATCCTGTTTTCGATGAAGAACTATTAGATATAGACAATGGAACTTTTCAATAAATGTTAGAAAATTTCCTGGGATTGCTGAAATCGCACGGTACACCATTTCATGACATATTCATAACATCCCGTCAGAAGGGTGCAGGGGCGTAACTACAAAAAGTGGTGCCTGGGGCACGCATCATTGTTGCGCCCCTTCGTAAATTATCTCAAAATGAAATAAAAACAAAAACACTAAAAAACCATTATAAATCTTACTTACAAAACATTAAATACACGCAATTACCACGCAAGTAAAGCACGCAATTTTCCGCCAAAAGGAGCCAATTCCACCCAGCTCCATCTTTCCGAGGTGCAACAGTGCCGATAACCGACCAACTTGAACTTCTTGGGGTTACATTAACATCTACTCTCAATTTTGGCCCTTTCATAGAGGCAAAAGCTCAAGTGGCTGCAAGGAAGTTGGCGATCCTAGCAAAGGTGAGACGGTACTTCACGCCGGAACAGCTGCTCAAACTCTATCAAGCGCAAGATCGATCGTGTATGGAATACTGCTCTCATCTTTGGGACGGATCTGCCAGATACCAGCTTGATGCCCTTGAGTCAATTGACAAACGAGCCAAGAGGATCATTGGCAATGAGAGGCTTGTCGCGACGAAGCTCCAAAGTCTTGAGCATCGACGATGAGTTGCTAGCTTGTCGGTTTTCTACCGGTTGCATTTTGGGGAATGTGCGACGGAATTGCATAATTTAATTCCGCCAAGCCCGTTTCATCATCGGACCACAAGACGAACGGTACATGGTGGACATCCCACCCACACGCACAAAACGTTTTGGGAACGCATTCATAATGCGTACAGCTAAGGAGTGGAATTCCCTGCCGGAGTCTGTGTTTCCCGATAGCTACAACCTGCCCAAATAACATTTTGGTGTCAGTTACAGTCTTTTTTATGACTTTAAGTGAAATAACAGGGTTATAATTAACTCAGTTATAACTAAAGGCGATATAGAGGAGTTAACAAACAAGTTTTAACACCCATCGCAGCACTAAAGCTTTTATGGACGACTTAATGCTGCTTTGAGAGTTATAATGGTGCTAGTAGCAGCAAGTATACTTAATACGTTATAGCTTTAACCTTTCTGTGACACCCAAGTCTTTATAAAGGTGTTCGCCGACTCCTTTTATCATTTATTGTTGTATAGCTATGCAATGAACTCTTTTATACCACTTAAGGTGCTATATGGACTATTATTGCAGACATAGGCTATAAAATAGAGTTCGTCGAGAGTTTAGTAACATGAGAAACTAAAGGTGTCAACCATCTCCTCTATCTAGGTTTAACCTGTAATAAAGGGTTTAACTAAAGCTTATTGTGTTAGGCAGTACTCTTTTAAACACGTTCTAAATGTATTGGTGTCAAACAACGCAATTATGGGTCGTTATTAACTCTAACCTCACTTTTGTAAAGTTCGCCATTGTTTTGGTAACCTAACAATTAATATTATTTCGAGTTATTCAACATTTGACTACAATATACAAAATTTCTTACATTATGTGAATGCCACTTAATTTTACACACCACTGCTCAGAAAGCAGGAAAGAATAATAATGTTTAGATTGAGGTACCTATTTTATTATCATAACTTTTCTTTTAAATCTTTAATAAATCCTAGGCGCGTTAAAATTGAGATGAGAAACATGGTATACATTTACCGTGAAATCATAAGGGCAGTCATTTTTCGCTTCACATACTTAAATAACTTAATATTCCATAATATTATTCTGTTGTGTTGAATAATGCATGACATAACTCTTCCACTACGAACAAATTTAATTTTAGTAAGGAGGCATTTTCAATCTTGACGTGCGCTTTTTACCACCTATAGTGCTCACTAACGCGGTATTACAACGGTAATACCGCATAAAGTAGTAGCTGACGATGAATAAGCGCTCTTTTGCAGCTTTAATATCTTTTTAACACTTTACTATAGGATTTATACCACCTGTAGCGTTTACCAACTCTGTTTTGCAACGGTAATACAGATTAAAGTAAAAGCTGACGATGAATAAGCGCTCTTGTGCAGCTTTAATATCTTTGTGACACCGTACTATAGGCTTTCTATAACTTTTACCTGTAAAACTGTGGGCCTCTTTCGTGGTCATAAGTGAGTTAGAGCATGCTCTAACTCAGTTGCACAGGTATGCGTTAACACTTTTATACTCAAATGGAACTGATATACGAGTCTTATATAGGTTTTACTAACGCTTTAGTGTTAGTTGGGTGGGAGTCTTTAAGTCAAGAGTGAATAGGTTACTTCTAGGCAAGCGTGCTCCATCTTCGACCACATCGTCGCTTGCCATCAGGTGTGATGGTGGTCAAGCGCGTGCCTATTAATAGTAAAAAAAAAAAGTAAGTCCGTAAAAAATATGACCTAAATTTAAAAAGTTGCATTCGCACCCTATCTCGGATAATTTAATTTTCTTTTATCCTTTTATGAAGTGACTTTTTGAGTCATATAGGAAATGTCAAAGGACGAGACTGTAGAATTTTTTCGAACAATTTTTCACCCCACCTCGGTTTTGGTTTAATTTTTTTGCCATTCATACTTATGTAAATAGAAGAAACAATTTTAAGTAACCCAGGAAACCTCAAAAACCTAGACAGGCGAGCTTAAAAATAGTTGCATCCTGCATGAACTATCTTCGGTAAGAGTTAAGCCCTAGACTACGCGAAAAAAAAAAGTGGTAAGTAGGGTTAAGGAGCCCTTAACCCTACTTACCACTTCTTTTTTTAAGGTTGGGAAATCATCAAATGACTCCTCCCGCTCTGGGTGACGCAGGAGGGGTGTTAGACTCTTACTGACTAAAACCCATCCGTGTTACTCCTAGTGCCCTTCGCGTTCCAGGGTTACGGTACCTCTTTCGAACAGATTCCGCAGCCCCAGAACCCTACTTACCACCTGGCATGCGATAAGCGCCGCAATCTCATAAAAATTTAGGTAATAACAATTGTATGAATTCTTTCCAATGATATCTTTTTGTTCCATCCATGTTTCAATTCATTATTTATTTATTCTTACTTTTTTTTTGCAATTGTATTTCTTGCATGTATGTTTGTCTATTTCTGTGTTGAAATTAGTACCTATCTAAGCCAAATAAAGCGGGAGAGGGCGCTGGCTCCTGACATACAGGTACACCTAATTTAGGAGTCAGAGGCTTCAAACAAGTTTTTTGTATCCTATTATTTCAATAAAGAAATATTATTATTATTGTTAATCCAGGACCGTGGGGGCCTATGTAGGCTAAGGCCCAGTCTGGCCAATTCCGCCTCGAATGTATGGCCAGTTCGAACTGGCCTAACTAACCGAAAACAGTTATACGAAGACAGGGTCGGCCCCATGTCGGCCCAGTCTTCGTAAAACTGTGCTTCGTTAGTTAATATCGCAACTATAGGAATCTCTTCACATCTAGAAAAAAACCGGACCTCAGTTTACGCACCCGCCGGAGCACGTCGCTCATTTCCTCCCGGTGATTGAAATCAGGAAATAAAATAAATATTATAAACCAAATAATAAAATATAATATTACAGTATTGTAGTGGTTTACGGTAATTTTTTAAAATAAATATGGTAAATTTAGATTTTAAATTGATTTTGCGCCCCCTTTCGATTGGCGCCCAGCGCTCGTGCCCTACCTGCCACACCCTAGTTACGCCTCTGGAAGGGTGTGTTGAAAAACGTCGTTTGATAACATAGATCAATAATACCTAGTTCTAGATTAAGAATCAGGAACAAAAATAAGATGCTCAAGTGGCCACGTTGCAGACAGAAAATATCTTCATTTTTTAGAAAAAAGTTTAAAAATGACAACGACTTAAGTTTATTATAAACCTTAATGCTGAAACAAATAGTTTAATAACCATTGCAAAATATATTTTATTGAGGTCCTTTCGTCAGAAAATAGATATTATGGAATAACTTTAAAATGTCGCTTGATAATAAATACAAAAATATTTATTCTAAAATTATACTTAAAGTCTAAGTTAAGGTTAAAAACACTGTGTTTACATTTTCGTGTTTATTGTATTATGGAACTATAATATGTAGTTCTTGGTATTACATTTCAATGCTCAGAACACAGTAAGTATTGAAAGACGTAGAGTTGCAGAATTTATTTGTTTCAGATTTGTTTTGTTTGGTGGCAAATATTTTTGACCGATTCAAAAAAGTAGTAGATACTATTTTACATTGCCGCTATTACAACAAATAGGTAATAAAAAATAAAATTTAACAAAACAAAAAAAAATAAAGGAATCAAGAAATATGTTTTCGGCGTATTCTTTATACAGAAGTATTTAAAATAGTAATGTAGGTTAAACAAATTCCGCTTGTTATAAAACTGTCTTTTAGAAGTCATTTTTATATGAGCGTAATGTAATCTTACATCAATGAATTTTTCTATAATCAGTTTAATTAGCCTTATTTTATGGCTGTATTCTTTTATCCCAGAAAACAAATCCTTTTCAATATATGCGTTTAAAACATTTACACATATAAAGTTTTTATCATACTTTTTTTGCATTTATTTGCCACCACTCATGCGAAGACAGTTGCGTATAACGCGTTAGGTTTTCATGCATATATCAAACATATCGTTTGGAGCATAACATAAACCACTCATGTCTCTTACATCTATTAAAAGTACTTAAAGAGACTTTAAGAGTTCTTTTATTTGTAACATTAATTGCTAATGGTAATAAGTAATCTTTAATTTGAAACAAGAATGACCATATTTTTTGTGAATTAACCTTCTTCAAAGGGTGTTTGAATTAACCTTCTTCAAAGGGTGTTTGAATTAACCTTCTTCAAATGGTGTTTGAATTAACCTTCTTCAAAGGGTGTTTGAATTAACCTTCTTCAAAGGGTGTTTGAATTAACCTTCTTCAAAGGGTGTTTGAATCCAAAGTCCTTAAGGTTTCTAGTATTTAGGGTATCAAGAAGGTAATTATTAATTACCTTTTTGATTAGATCAATAGGAGCGGAGCAGTAATGAAAATTGTGACGAAAACGGAGTTGCGCGTGTCAACTAGTTTACTATAAAATTCTGTTTATTATTTTATGAAAAACACTTAATGATATAAACTTACCGAAAAAAAGATATTAGTTACGGTGGTTATTTACACAGTTTTTGAACGCGCACTGTGGCATTGTTACGTCTTAATGTTGGCTATGATTGGACCATACTAATTTGGAATAGGACCACAAAATTATTTTTCGGGCTGGTTTTGAAGTGCTTATCGGGAATCTAGTACTATTATTGATCGACGTTTGATAAACGTGGTCTAGGTCATTTATAATTGCAATATCTCTGACCCAAAACTTTTTATTGCACCTTTTTCGCAATGACGAAGACTATTTTCCTACTGAATAGGTACGGAACCCTAAGTGAGCAAGTCCGCTATGTTATTAGCCGTTTTTTTTTATCTTGCGCACCATATTTGTGCAGGATAGCCGCATTATAGTCTTAGGTTTATAGTTAAGAGTTAGGTACGTGTTATTAATAAGTAATTATAATACCTTTAGTCGGCAACATATTTTTAGAAAGCAGCCAGATGTGAGGGACAGTTCGACGCTTTATAAAACGTTTGGGCCTTATTGTAGTTTTTTTAAGTTATTACCTATAGTTAAAGATCCCTTGTTTTGTTAGTTTTATGCCTGCCCATTAACAAAATGGTGTATTTGTCTCCGATATTTATTGTCCGGCAACAGTTAAAATCCCTTGTTTGTATTATTTGTAAAATTTCATGACCGTACCTATTTGTCTCTTTGTAACCCACGCCGAAAATAGTTTGTATTTTGCGAGTATCGTTTTACCCCCACCGACCGCGTTGAAACTAACGCCAAAGACCCTTATAAAAGGGGCCCGCAGGCCAAAATAAATCAGTTCCTCTCCATACATCAGCGCCTTCAGAGTCTTCATAGAGTTCTATCTATCCACCACGAGACAGAGGGCTTAGCTCAGCAGGGACCGTACTCGCTACCATCTACAGAGGATAAAGTTTTTTCATTTAAGTACATCCCACGTGGTAGCACCTTCTCACAGTGACAGTGTCTTGTTGCATTTCAACCCTCCAATCCAGCAACATTGTACGACCTATCGTGCAAAATATTTCCTGTTAAAGGGGATATGTCAAAAGAGATAATCTATTTTAGGCAGAGTTCGTCTATTTTATTTAGTTACATATTATTGTCATTTATTGTGTCACAGACAACCAAGAAAGCAGCTGCTATTGAATTAATCTTTAGTGTATCACCGAGCCTGTTAAATAAGGACTACCACGACCCAACCGCGCTACCCAGAACTCTCAGAAGGCGCTGAAAACTCTGCTTAGCTGTAAGTGTTTAAAAATGGACAAACATATTTCGCAAAGGGCTATTGCGGTGGATGACGCTGGTACCGCGCATGAAGCTGTTATAAACCTTATACAAGACACGAACGTAGCTCAGGGAGAAGAAGATGAAACTTGTGCCGGGTGTATATGCGAGTGTATAGGCGAGTGTATAGGCGAGTGTATAGGCGAATGTGTGAGTGAATTGATAGTCCGCATCGTGGTCAGACTTTGTTTAGTTTTTGTGGCATTATTAATAGCATTAATTCTCAGTGGACTTCATAAATAATAATTGTTTAACCTTTTAACCGCCCACATTGGGTCGCCACATCTCTCTTTGTTGTAGGTATTTATTTTTCAAGTTAGTAGTTTTTTTTTACTGTGCCGGGTGCTGGGAGCACAGTTAGTGAGCTAAATTGAAGTTTAAGTTAGTGAAGTAGCTATAAATTTCACAACTCATTTTAAACCAACTATGTACCTACCTATGTCAGCAAATCACTTATTTAAAATTATTGTTTCCGTATTGTAGGAAAGGAGAAACATTAAATTATGTATTATATATTGTATTGTAATAATATAATATTATTAGGAAAAATAGACATAACTAGCCATCTATTTTTCCTAAACAACGAATTTATTAATCAAATCACAACTTGGTGCGGACGAAGATACTTTGGTAGTCAAGCTTAATTTTCGTAACATTAATTTTGAAAATATTCAACCTGTATTACACAAGACAATGGATGAGGCTGGAGTGATAACGACTCAAAACTTTAGGGGTTGCAACCCTCTAGATCGAGATCAAAACCTAGTGAAAGGGACGGAGCGACACAGACCTGAAAACATAGACCCTGCAGTTGAAGCTGAGGAGAGAGAAGGCATGGAGGCTGGCCACTCGGAGGAAGATGAATGTACCTGCATGCAGTGTCTGAGGTGTCTGAGTTCGTGATTTTCCTGGGAATGTTTTTGCTGTTTTCTCTACAAGAGTTGTTTATATGCTTTAAGGAGCATGAGTCGTTAGTTTTGTTTTTTTTTTTCGTTTCCGTTTTAATATTAAGGAGAAAGTTTTTTTTCCTTTGATGAGTTTGAACAGCTTGTTTGTTGTATAATAATTAAAATTAGCAGTACTGTGTCACAATTTTTGTGTAGAATAAGGTATATCTCATCTAGATATCATGTAGAATTTGCTTTATTGATAAATCGATGTTAATGTTTCACAAATCTTAAAATTATTTTTGTCCTGTCTTTAACTCTTTCAGTCTATTAAGTTATTATTATGTTTTATGTGATTTATTTATATTTGTGGAAAAATCGATTTAAAAGGCATCTTGCTTGAATGCGATTTGGATCTTTATTTACTACTAGTTGACCCGCGCAACTTCGTCTGCATCACAATTTTTATTACTGCTCCGCTCTTATTGGTTTTATCGTGATGTATAACATCCTAGCCTATCTAACACTAAAAGAATTTTTCAAATCGGACCAGTAGTTCCTGAGATTAGCGCGTTCAAGTAAACAAACAAACTCTTCAGCTTTATATATTATTAATATTAGTACAGAGTATAGATAACCATAGTGGTCATCACTTTTGACCACCATGGAAAGCTTTATACAATAGAAACTCAAAATGTATGTTATTATAATCTGCTAACCACAACTGTACCACTGTGTACAAACATTGTTGTTCTACCTATATAACGTGTAACAGAATATCTCTTAAGGGGTACACGCAATACCTCTTAAGGGGTAATTGTACTCACCATTATGAACAACATTTACTATAGGACCAATCCAGAAATCGCGAAAAAGAAATCAGCTGTTCAGTACAGTTTGTCGAGTTATGCGCACATAAAATCGAGTTTTTTTCACGATTTCAGTGTTGGTCCCATAGTGAAAGTTGTTCATAATGGTGAGTACAATGTCCCCTTAAAAGGTATTGCGTTTATTCTGTTACATGTTGTATAAAATTGTGACTGAGAGTTATTATAAAAAATATATATATTTGTAAATTATATATGTTTGCGTAGGTACATTTACTTGTTTATTAATTTCAATAATTAATGTAATTTTAAATTAAAAATATTCTCTTCTCTTTTTGCGTTTTCCTTTGTAATACGAAATATTTTGGAGACACACTATGAGCAGCTCTTATTAGGCTGGGAGTACCTACTTTTCATCAATATTAGATTATACATTTTATGTTCACTAAATATTTCCCCAAAAACAGGAAATATTTTACAGTCGGAGTTTGCAACATTAATTTGTATATTCAAATCATAATACGAGTTTCATTTAACACTCCTTTATTTTACTTTTTTTGAGATGGGTCTGCTCTTGACTCTAGTCTAGGTCAGAGATGACAGAGAAAAAGTCTAAGATGGAGCTTGTTCACTCAGGCAGAGTTCCACTCCTTTGCTGTGCGCATTAAGTGGGTGACAGACGTGCGAGCAAGTACGCGTTCTTGTGAAAAGTTCGATAGTACAATCTCTTCTCAAAATCCAGCGGTCCTCCGGCTTCTAGCCGTAAACAGCTTAGGTCACCCGTTTTTTTTATTAACCCACTGCATATAGAAGTTTCTTTGCCGACTTAAGCATAAAAAAATGCAAAATTAAGATACAACAGCAAGCAAAGGAAGCTCAAAAATGTCGCACTTCACCACGGATCGGTTCGATGGTTTTTTTTTTGACAAGCAGCCTACAACTTTGTAGCTGTGGCTTAATTTTAAATGACGTGTAGCAACACAGCGATAACCCTGCCTACCAACAAAAAGACTAATCTATTCTTAGGCACAATTCGCCTAATTTATCCTTCCCCAATTTTATTTTGTTCTAATTTATTGTAGTTTAGTGTTTCACGTGCAACCAGGGAAGCAGCACCTATTGAATAAATCTTTAGCAATCACCGAACCTCCTAATCAAGGACTAGCGCGACTTTTCTATCGCAATTCTCGGAAGGCTTTGAAAACTCGGCTTAGCTGTAAAAGTGTTTAAAATGGAGAGATATATTCCGCGAAGGGTTTTTGCGGTTGACGAAGCTGGTACCGTGCGTGAAACTGTTGTTAATCTTAGACAACACACGAACGTGGCTCAAAGAGAAGAAGAAGACTGTTGTTCCGAGTGCATAGGTGCATTGTCGCTGCGCACTAAAATACAACTTTGTCTACTTCCCATTTCATTAATGATCATAATAATTTTGAGTGGACTTCAAAAGTGAGTTAAATAATTAAGTATCTATATAATTCACAACTCATTGTAACTTTACATAATTATATTACAACAGTGACAACAAATTGCCTACTTATTTAAAATTAGATTTTCGCTTTGTTTCCCTATTGTAAGAAAGGGTGAAACCTAAACATAAAAATATGTACCTATTATGTTTTTAAGACTATACATATACATGTTATAATAGAATATTATATTACTAAAGAACTAATTTATAAATCAAATCACAATTTGGCACGGACATAGTTACCAGTTGGCCTTAAGAAATACAATCTGTTCTACGAAGAAAAACGGATGAGGCCGGAGTGATAACGACTCAAAACTTTAGGGGTTATTGCAACCCTTTAGATTGGGCCAAAATCCTGTGGAAGGTATAGATCTTGCAATTAAAGTTGAGGAGGTAGAAGGCATGGAGGCTGGCCACTCGGAAGAAGATGAAGGTACCTTGATACAGTGTCTGTGTGTCTGTTTTCTTGAAGTAATTTTTGGTGTTGTGTCTTCATGTGTTGTGTAGTGGCCTTAAAGCACGTGAGACCTTAGCTTTGTTTTTTTACGTTTCCGTTTTAATATAAAGGAGAAAGTTTTTCTTCTTTCCACCTCTTTTTTTTATAATTACAAGTATGTTTATAATACTCGTAGGTTAGATGATATTTTTAATCGATTTCCAAAAAAGAGGAGGTTCTCAATCCGGTTGTTGATGTTTTTGTTGAACTTTGTATAAAAGTGTTGTGTTATTATTTTTGGTATATAATTATGAATATTTTAAGTAATTAAAAAAAATAGAGTTATGTCAATGTTTTACAAATCTTAAAAATATTTGGTACACATGTTTTTAAATGGAATATATTTTTAGTATGTTGTATTTTTTTGTGTAAAAACAACATAATATTTGCATATTTATTTATTTCAATCAGTTATGTAAACACTAATTATTAATTAAACATTTTTTAGATCACAGATATATCGTTTCCCTAATATTTTTATTTTTGATATTCTCGGGTCCCTGGAGACCTGGTCTTTTGATAGGCGTCCGAAGCCAACTCGCAAAGGCCCCGTTGTACATTTCAAATGGAATGGGACACGCATTCAGCTATCATTAAAAAAACTTCTTATGTGGGATGTTTAAAAAAAAATTGTAATAGTACAATCTTTTCTCCATGTCTAAAGGCTTTTTTTAAATCATCAAATGACTCCTCCCGCTCTGGGCGGAGCAGAAGGGAGTGTCAGACTCTTGCTGACTAAAGTCCATCCGTGTTCCTCCCTGCCCTTTGCGTTCCAGGGCCGCGGTGACTCTTTTCAACAAATTCCTGAACCCTGGCAGGTAACCCGTAAAATTCAAATTTTATTACGTTTTATTGCAATTAGCAAGTCTTTACCCATTAGGTTTTATGTTGATTAAAGTATGATTCGCAGGCGTAAGAATTATGTATTTTCAGAATTATAACCAATTAGGGCAGCAATAAAACTCCATAGAGCCAGATAATCAGAATGAATGACAATTTCATGAAATCTTGACATTTTAGATTTATACCGACTTATGGAGTTATTTTACTGATTTTAATTGTTATAATTCTGAAAATACATAATTTTTACGCCCGCGAATCATACTTTAATCAACATATAACCTAATACTAAATTGCAAATTGCAAAAAACGTAAGAAAATTTTAATTTCGCGGGCTACCCTGGCGCAACCACTTTAACGTTTTGTTGCAAAAGCCAAGTTCCGCATTTACACTTCGATACCATTCATATAATGTATGGGGGTGGGGTAAACATGTATTAAACATTTTACGTACATATTTGTATGCAGATGGCGAGTAAAAATGCAGCGTTAAAACAAATTTTCTCGCATCTGGAGCGAACGGCGACTTTATGAACGGCCTCGTACGATTTTTTTAATTTTTAATGTTCCATTGAATTATTCTGCAACTTCAAATTTTTTTTTGCCATATTGAAAACCAATTATACAAAAATAACATTATACAGGGTTATTTGTAAAACACCAGCAACCTCTTAGGCAGTGAAAGCACACATTATATAAGCAACTTTAATCTTGGGAAAACTCAGAAATTTTGAGAAAAATATCAGCTGTTTCATACAAAATGCAATATTTAGCCAATGACAGTGTATGAAGCAGCTGATATTTTTCTCGAAATTTCGGGGTTTTCCCAAAGTAAAAGTTGCTTTTTTAGTTTTTGGGACAAGCCCGCAACACATTCCCAACCACTGCAACTCCTGAAAGCCAGAATCAACAGTGGCGACCACCAGAAAATCGCCGAGCCAATGAAACCCGACGAGTCCTGGAGAAACGATTCAACTGTCTTGGATCCTGCAACGAAATTAATCAGATAAGTACAGCGGAGGAGTAGGAAAAAAATATATATATATAATTTCCACTTCCCTCCGTATCAAGCAGGAGACAGAATAGAACTAGGCCAATAGGCACCAAGGGACAAATACAACTGGGTTAAGCCCAGTTGCCAAGCACCACCGATTATATTTTACCATTTAAACTAATGGGTCCTAAATTGTGAGCTACTTTTGATTCCAGTAATAGGTATGGCAAAATCGCTTGAACGCATGGAAATTTGTTCTGGTTTCAACAAGGTCCGTATAGTAAACTACCCCATATGTAACCTTAATACTATCTAACATAATATTGCGTTCAGTTTGCCAAAGACTACACTCCCATAAGATGTGATGTGCGGATTGTTCGTATTCATGGTCAGCTGTAGAACATTGACATAGAGGCGAGGCCACAAGCTTAAAGGAAAATAATTTACTCTTAAAATTGCCATGACCTGTGAGAAATTGAGCAACACAGTGATCCACCTCCAGCCATGTCCTGTCCAGCCGCTCGCGAACAGATGAAAAAAACTGGTGGAGGTGACGGCTTTTGATGGAATTTTCCCACCTACATTGCCACTCGGATAAAAGTTCCTCCCAGACATCAGTCTGGGGTTTTAGTAATCTAGAGATCTTAGCACGGCCGCGTTGCGGTAAGAACTCTGGGTCCGTAATCTTTCTAGCGTAGTAGTACAGTAGACGGTTAGTACTGAAGGCTTCAGTACTAACCGTCCTATACGCCTTGCATAAGAATATCAAAGCCAAACGCTGGCTTTGAAGCAATTTACGTCGTACCGCACCTATGATGGCCCTATCGGCCCAGACAGGTGCCCCGTAGCACATACAACCCAAGTAGGTAGCCCCATAAATAGTTTTTAAGGTTTGAAAAGATAGACCCCAAGTAGCTTTGGATATTCTCGTCAAGGCAAACAGTAGGTGAGAAAGCAAAAAAGAACTTCTACAGTTCTTTTTTGCTTTCTCACCTACTGTTTTTATATGATCAATATTGAAAAGTTATTTTCTAATAGCATACCGAGATAGCACACAGATTCTTTTCTTTTAACGGGTACGTTATTAAATTTAATACTAGGCCAGGATTTAAGGTTTCCTTTTAAAATAAGTTGATAGGTTTTATGCGGTGCAAAGGTCAGACGGTTTCGATCGCCCCACTGAGATATCAATCGTAGGCATTTGTCAGCCAAATTCTCGAGGCCAGCCCGAGTACTTGCCTGAATGAGAGAAGCAAGCCATCGTCCGCGTAACCGGTTAATGAGCAGCCGCATGGAAGTGGAAGTGCGAGGAAATCATCTTAGCCAATATTCCAAACATATGGACCGATAACTGAGCCCTGAGGACATCCCATAGGTAGAGACTTAGTAATTGAATGATGTCCAAGTTTGAGTTTCACGGAGCCGTTTAGAAAGTAAGAAAGAATCAGATTATAGAGGTTTTTGTAACAACCACGGTTTTTCATTTTTAGTAGTAGCATTGGCCACCATGCGTTATCAAAAGCACCAGAAATGTCGAGAAAGATTCCAACAACATATTTATGTTCCGATAAGTTAATAATTTTACGAACAGAGAGCACCACGTCAACGGTGGATTTACCAATAGTAAAACCAAATTGATTATTATGAAATTTAGGTCCATTCGGTAGTAAGCGCGGAACGATTAGTCGCTTTAAAAGATTTCCCAAAGATGGAAGTAGGGTTATGGGCCGGTAGGACTTAGGGTCATCCGGGGGCTTATCGCCACTCTTTGGAATAATGCGTATATAGCCTTGTCGCCATATTCGAGGAAAAATACCTTCCGCAACGCATCGGTTATATACTGATAAGATCGTGTCTCCCGCTGTCTTACACGCTTTTATAATCATTCTATTGGATATTTTATCTTTACTGGATGATTTTTTGAGAGGTAGTCTCTTGACAACGTTTATGAATTCGTCAGTGGATGGAAGATCTGACTCCGATGATTCAGGTGGCACCGTGGCCCACGCTCTGATCTGTTGGTGGTATTGATTATCATTTACTGATGAATCGTCTGGTATAAGGGATTCAAGCAGAGCATCAGTTGTTTCTACAATGCCTGTAGTATGTTTATTGTTTACTTTAATGTTTTGAACGTACGCAAGGTCGACAGATCTATTAGCTTTGAACTCGTGGTACTAAGGAGTCCACGGACCCTCCTTATCAAGTTTATCAACAATTTTCCGCAATAAATTACCCTTAGATTTTTCAACAGATGCTCTGTAGCGTGACTTGGCAACTCTAAAAGTACTTAAAGCAAGATTAAAGAGGTCCCCGGTAACCTTACGTTTTTTTAGCTTATTAAGCTGTCTACGAGCTCTACGAAAGCTTTTACGTTGTTCAACAAGGTAGTCACTCCACCAATCACATCTACGAATATTGGTCATGGATGCGCGACCAATAGCAATGTCAGCACAGTAAGTGAAGGCGTCCAACATTAACTCAGCACTTTCCTCAGCTGACAGTCCATCGCGAGTGAAGTGTTTGACATGACTAGAAAAAAGTCAGCCGAAGAATTCCCAATTCGCGCCCTTACTTTTATATCTAAAATTTCCCATTAAGTGTGACGAACCTTGAGTAAACATAGGAACAAATTCGTACACGATCAGGCGATGATCACTACAAGACGCGTCAGGAAGGACACGCCACCTATCCAAGCGTACGTCTGCACTAGAAAGTGTGACGTCAATACAAGATTCGCCCATTTGGCTACAAAAAGTAGGTGGTGCGTCTGGGGTGTTATGAATTGATAAATTCATCTCAGCAATAAAATCTTCAACAGCACAACGTCGTTCGGAATCAGTGGATCGAACTTTGCCATACCACAGGGAAGAAGATGCATTTACATCAGCACCTACTATAACTTTGCAGCCCGCGAGCGACCGCAAGACGTGACGGAGATTATGTATATGTGGAGTAACTGGGTCTGAGTATTGAAAGTAGCAGCTCACAACGTAAACCTTAAAGGTAGGCGATAATACTTCCGCCACGGCGCAATGAGGCGTCATGAGATTACTTATAGATGTTACAGTAAAGCCCGAAGAACGCGCTACATAAATTCCGGCCCGCGTAATATGGGGAATCAGAAGGGTTTTTATGCCGTATTTTGACTAATTTCGATAAAGTGGAATATCCGATTGTCGCACCATTATTTCTGCGACTAAATATTGTTCCAATTACACTCGAAACAAAATAAAACTGAAAATGTTGACTTCAGCGGCATCTCGCGGGAAAATGGCAATGAGCAACCCGTAACCCGGTAAGTTTATATCATTCACCTTAATGATATAAACTTACCGAAAAAAAGATATTCCTTCCAAAACCTTGGTGTTACGGTGGTTATTTACACAGTTTTTGAACGCGCACTGTGGCATTTTTACGTCTTAATGTTGGCTATGATTGGACCATACTAATTTGGAATAGGACCACAAAATTATTTTTCGGGCTGGTTTTGAAGCGCTTATCGGGAATCTAGTACTATTATTGATCGACGTTTGATAAACGTGGTCTAGGTCATTTATAATTGCAATATCTCTGACCCAAAACTTTTTATTGCACTTTTTTCGCAATGACGAAAACTATTTTCCTACTGAATAGGTACGGAACCCTAGCTGAGCGAGTCCGCTACATTACTTGCCGTTTTTTTTTAACTTGCGCACCATATTTCCTGTTAAAGGGGATATGTCAAAGGAGATAATCTATTTTAGGCACAGTTCGTCTATTTTATTTAGTTACATATTATTGTCAGTTATTGTGTCACAGACAACCAAGAAAGCAGCTGCTATTGAATTAATCTTTAGTGTATCACCGAGCCTATTAAATAAGGACTACCACGACCCAACCGCGCTACCCAGAACTCTCAGAAGGCGCTGAAAACTCTGTTTAGCTGTAAAAGTGTTTAAAAATGGACATAAATATTTCGCAAAGGGCTTTTGCGGTGGATGACGCTGGTACCGCGCATGAAGCTGTTATAAACCTTAGACAAGACACGAACGTGGCTCAGAGAGAAGAAGATGAAACTTGTGCCGAGTGTATGGGCGCTTGTATAGGCGAGTGTCTGGGTGAATTGATAATCCGCATCATGGTCAGAGTTTGTTTAGCTTTTGTTGCATTATTAATACTATTAATTCTCGGTGGACGTCATAATTAATAATTGTTTAACCTTTTAACCGCCCACATTTTTTCGCCACATCTCTCTTTGTTGTTGTTTGTTCTTTTTCAAGTTAGTAGGTTTTTTTACTGTGCCGGGTGCTGGGAGCACGGTTAACTAAATTGAAGTTTAAGTTAGTGAAGTAGCTATAGATTTCACAACTCATTTTAAACCAACTATGTACTTACCTATTTCAGCAAATCACTAATTTAAAATTATTGTTTCCGTATTGTAGGAAAGGATAAACATTAAATTATGTATTATATATTGTATTGTAATAATATAATATTATTAGGAAAAATAGACATAACTAGCCATCTATTTTTCCTAAACAACGAATTTATTAATCAAATCACAACTTGGTACGGACGAAGATACTTGTGTAGTCCAGCTTAATTTTCGTAACATTAATTTTGAAAATATTCAACCTGTATTACACAAGACAATGGATGAGGCTGGAGTGATAACGACTCAAAACTTTAGGGGTTGCAACCCTCTAGATCGAGATCAAAACCTAGTGAAAGGGACGGAGCGACACAGACCTGAAAACATAGACCCTGCAGTTGAAGCTGAGGAGAGAGAAGGCATGGAGGCTGGCCACTCGGAGGAAGATGAATGTACCTGCATGCAGTGTCTGAGTTGTCTAACTTCGTGTTTTTCCTGGGAATGTTTTTGCTGTTTTCTCTACAAGAGTTGTTTATATGCCTTAAGGAGCATGAGTCGTTAGTTTCGTTTTTTTTCGTTTCCGTTTTAATATTAAGGAGAAAGTTTTTTTCCCTTTGATGAGTTTGAACAGCTTTCAAGTTGTTTGTTGTATAATAATTAAAATTAGCAGTATTGTGTCACAATTTTTGTGTAGAATAAGGTATATCTCATCTAGATATCATGTAGAATTTGCTTTATTGATAAATCGATGTTAATGTTTTACAAATCTTAAAATTATTTTTGTCCTGTCTTTAACTCTTTCAGTCTAGGTGGTTAGAACACTAACCACTATTAAGATATGTTTATATGTGATTTATTTATATTTGTGGAAAAATCGATCTAAATTTGGATTTTTTCTTACTACTAGTTGATAGTTCAACCCGCAACTTCGTCTGCATCACAATTTGTATTACTGCTCCGCTCTTATTGGGTTTATCGTGATGATATAGCCTATAGCCTTCCTCGATAAATAGGCTATCTAACACTAAAATATTTTTTAAATCGGACCAGTAGTTCCTGAGATTAGCGCGTTCAAGTAAACAAACAAACTCTTCAGATTTATATATTATTAGTATTAGTATAGAGTATAGATAACCACGGTGGTCATCACTTTTGACCACCATGGAAAGCTTTATACAAAAGAAACTCAAAATTTATGTTACTTTAATCTGCTAACCATAACTGTACCACTGTGTACAAACATTGTTTTTTTTTTAATTATTAAATACCTTATATAATTAAAATACCTCTTAAGGGGTAATTGTACTCACCATTATGAACAACATTTACTATAGGACCAATCCAGAAATCGCGAAAAAGAAATCAGCTGTTCAGTACAGTTTGTCGAGTTATGCGCACATAAAATCGATTTTTTTTTCACGATTTCAGTGTTGGTCCCATAGTGAGAGTTGTTCATAATGGTGAGTACAATGTCCCCTTAAAAGGTATTGCGTTTATTCTGTTACATGTTGTATTAAATTGTGACTGAGAGTTATTATAACAAATATATATATTTGTAAATTATAAATGTTTGCGTAGGTACATTTACTTGTTTATTAATTTCAATAATTAATGTAATTTTAAATTAAAAATATTTATTTTTACATCTTTTTGCGTGATACTTTGTTATACGAAATATTTTGGAGACACACTATAAGCAGCTCTTATTAGGGTGGGAGTACCTACTTTTCATCAATATTAGATTATACATTTTATGTTCACTAAATATTTCCCCAAAAACAGGAAATATTTTACAGTCGGAGTTTGCAACATTAATTTGTATATTCAAACCATAATACGAGTTTCATTTAACACTCCTTTATTTTACTTTCTTTGAGATGGGTCTGCTCTTGACTCAAGTCTAGGTCAGAGATGACAGAGAAAAAGTCTAAAATGGAGCTTGTTCACTCAGGCAGAGTTCCACTCCTTTGCTGTGCGCATTAAGTGGGTGACAGACGTGCGAGCAAGTACGCGTTCTTGGGAAAAGTTCGGTAGAACAATCTCTCCTCAAAATCCAGGGGTCCTCCGGCTTCTAGCCGTAAACAGCTTAGGTCACCCGTTCTTTTTATTAACCCACTGCATATAGAAGTTTCTTTGCCGACTTAAGCATAACAAAATGCAAAATTAAGATACAACAGCAAGCAAAGGAAGCTCAAAAATAAAACTAAATCACACTAAATTACTTCTTGGCGTCTATTACTGCCCCTCTTTACGCGTTAATTTCTTTTCATCTTTCGAAAAGCTTTTAGAAATGCTTATCCCTTCCTACAGTCATAGCATAATCATGGGTGATTTCAATACTTGTCTCCTGAAGAAAGACCATCATTCTTCTTCCTTAACTAGTATTTCAGCTTCTAGTAATCTTACCATTCTTCCGCTAAGTGCCACTCACCATTTTCCAAACTGTACTCCTTCACTTCTTGACTTAATTTTGGTCTCTTCACCTGATCGCGTCGCTAAGCATGGGCAATGCTCAGCCGATGCCTTTTCCTATCATGATCTAATCTTTCTCTCATATAAAATTCGTCCTCCTAAGGCTAAAGCCAAAATACTCATGCAACGCAATTTTGGTGGTATGAGCGTTGACAGTCTTTGCGAAGATGCTAGCAATATAGACTGGTCTTCGCTATTTACGTCTACTTCAGTCGATGATAAAGTTAAATTTTTCACGACTAAACTTGTTGAGCTTTACGATCGACACGCTCCTGTTCGAGCTGTCAAGGTAAAACATATGCCGGCGCCGTGGTTGACGGATGAGATTAAAGCTGTCTTGAATAAAAAAGCTACAGCCAAGTCCAAATTTAAGCGTCGCCCTAATGCCGCTAACAGGGAAAGGTATGTCTCAATTCGTAAACACTGCAATAAGGTGTGTAGGAATGCAAATCGCCATCACATTCATGATTCTGTCCAAAACGGGGACACAGCCAAAGTTTGGAAATTTCTTAGGTCATTGGGGGTCGGTAAAGCCCAACAGGAAACTGTCCCTAAAGATATTGACATTGATGCAATGAATACTCATTTTTCTGCTTCGTCTAATTGCGATAGGACAACAAAGTTAAATACTTTGAATTATCTTTCATCTCTTCCGACTCCCAGCTATTCTCCATTTACTTTTGGTCAATTTTCCGCATGTGATGTTAAGAAGAGCATACTATCTATTACTTCAAATGCAGTAGGAAGCGACTGTATCAGCCGTAAAATGTTACTCCCAGTGCTGGATTTAATCCTTCCCGTCATCTCCCACATCCTCAATTTTTCTGCATCTAGTGGTGTCTTTCCAAGCTCATGGAAAGATGCTCAAATAATTCCTTTACCGAAAAAGTCCAATCCCACCTCCTTCTCCAAATACCGTCCAATATCCATATTACCATTCCTTTCCAAAGTCCTCGAACGGTTAATCCACAATCAAATAAGCACTTTCCTTTCCAAAAATAATCTCCTCAACCCTTTCCAGTCTGGTTTCCGTCCTGGTCATAGCACTACTACAGCGCTTCTGAACATTACTGAAGACATAAAGTCAGCCATGGAAATTGGAAATGTAACAGTTTTGGCTCTACTGGATTTCAGTAATGCATTTAACACTGTGGATTTCGATGTTTTGCTTGGTATTCTTTGCTCTTTAAACATATCTCCATCGGTAATTGACTGGTTTCGTAGTTACCTGTTCGGTCGCCGGCAACGTATCTGCATCGGAGAGACTATGTCTTCCTGGTGTAGTACTTCCGCCGGGGTACCACAGGGTGGCGTTTTATCTCCTTTACTTTTCGCAGTTTTCATTAACTCAATCTCCTACGAATTAATTTCTTCTTACCACCTTTATGCAGATGATCTTCAAATTTACACGCGAACTCCTCTTGGAAATCTGTCCGAGGCTATCTTGTCCCTAAACCGTGATCTGGCCCGTATAAGCGACTGAAGCAAGAACTATGGACTTACGGTGAACCCCATAAAGACACAGGTTGTGGTGGTGGGCAGTTCTAGGACGATCTCAAAGATTGACTGGACGACTCTTCCCCAAGTTTATTTTGATAACTCAGTTATTCCGTTTAGTGAAAAAGTTAAAAATTTGGGGGTTTTTATTGACGTGAACTTTTCTTGGACTGCCCAGCTACAGGAAGTTAGTCGCAAGTTATTCGCATCTGCTGCATCCTTAAGAAGGCTGCGTAATTTTCTGCCGACTGCCACCAGGATTGCGCTTGCACAATCTCTTCTTTTACCCATCCTTGATTATGCTGATGTCAGCTATCTTGATCTCACTGAAGTACAACTTAATAAACTTGAGCGACTTCAAAATTTCTGCATAAGGTTTATATTTGGTTTGCGCAAATATGACCATGTTTCAGAATTCCGTGTTAAACTCAAGTGGTTGCCTATCCGCCTTCGCCGGAATGCCCATATTCTTTCCCTCTTGTACAATGTGCTTTTTTCCCCAACCACCCCTCTATACCTAAAGAAACGTTTCCAGTTTCTTTGTGACTCCCACACAAGATTTCTTAGGTCATCAGATAACTTAAAACTTAAAATGCCAATGCATTCCACAATTTTTTTAGACAAATCTTTTACAGTTCAGGCCGCTCGTTTATGGAATGCTCTGCCTGTGTCAATTAATCTTCCTATATATTAAGTATGTATGTATTTGTGTATATATTTTTGTGTAATGTATGATTTTTATAATGTTTCAGTTCATATTTATTAACTACGTATATTTCTCTGTTAAAATTGTTTACTATGTTTACACCAATTGCAGCCCCATGTCATGTCCAGGCTGTCTCTTTCCATTCCAGGTTGCCTGGAAGAGATCGCGGAACGCGATAAGGCTGCCGATTGTATGTTGTTTTAGTTTAAGATATTCTTTGTTTTCTTTTTTTTTTTTTGGTGTACAATAAAGCATATATAAATAAAAATGTCGCACTTCACCACGGATCGGTTCGATGGTTTTTTTTTTTGACAAGCAGCCTACAACTTTGTAGCTGTGGCTTAATTTTAAATGACGTGTCGCTCAACACAGCGATAACCCTGCCTACCAACAAAAAGACTAATCTATTATTAGGCACAATTCGCCTAATTTATCCTTCCCCAATTTTATTTTGTTCTAATTTATTGTAGTTTAGTGTTTCACGTGCAACCAGGGAAGCAGCACCTATTGAATAAATCTTTAGCAATCACCGAACCTCCTAATCAAGGACTAGCGCGACTTTTCTATCGCAATTCTCGGAAGACTTTGAAAACTCGGCTTAGCTGTAAAAGTGTTTAAAATGGAGAGCAATATTCAGCGAAGGGTTTTTGCGGTTGACGAAGCTGGTACCGTGCGTGAAACTGTTGTTAATCTTAGACAACACACGAACGTGGCTCAAAGAGAAGAAGAAGACTGTTGTTCCGAGTGCATAGGTGCATTGTCGCTGCGCACTAAAATACAACTTTGTCTACTTCCCATTTCATTAATGATCATAATAATTTTGAGTGGGCTTCAAAAGTGAGTTAAATAATTAAGTATCTATATAATTCACAACTCATTGTAACTTTACATAATTATATTACAACAGTGACAACAAATTGCCTACTTATTTAAAATTAGATTTTCGGTTTGTTTCCCTATTGTAAGGAAGGGTGAAACCTAAACATAAAAATATGTACCTATTATGTTTGTAAGACTATACATATACATGTTATAATAGAATATTATATTACTAAAGAACTAATTTATAAATCAAATCACAATTTGGCAAGGACATAGTTACCAGTTGGCCTTAAGAAATACAATCTGTTCTACGAAGAAAAACGGATGAGGCCGGAGTGATAACGACTCAAAACTTTAGGGGTTATTGCAACCCTTTAGATTGGGCCAAAATCCTGTGGAAGGTATAGATCCTGCAATTAAAGCTGAGGAGATAGAAGGCATGGAGGCTGGCCACTCGTAAGAAGATGAAGGTACCTTGATACAGTGTCTGTGTGCCTGTTTTCTTGAAGTAATTTTTGGTGTTGTGTCTTCATGTGTTGTGTAGTGGCCTTAAAGCACGTGAGACCTTAGCTTTGTTTTTTACGTTTCCGTTTTAATATAAAGGAGAAAGTTTTTCTTCTTTCCACCTCTTTTTTTTATAATTACATGTTTTTAGATGATATTTTTAATCGATTTTCAAAAATGAGGAGGTTCTCAATCCGGTTGTTGATGTTTTTGTTGAACTTTGTATAAAAGAGTTGTGTTATTATTTTTGGTATATAATTATGAATATTTTAAGTAATTAAAATAAATAGAGTTATGTCAATGTTTTACAAATCTTAAAAATATTTGGTACACATGTTTTTAAATGGAATATATTTTTAGTATGTTGTATTTTTTTGTGTAAAAACCACATAATATTTGCATATTTATTTATTTCAATCAGTTATGTAAACACTAATTATTAATTAAACATTTTTTAGATCACAGATATATCGTTTCCCTAATATTTTTATTTTTGATATTCTCGGGTCCCTGGAGACCTGGTCTTTTGATAGGCGTCCGAAGCCAACTCGCAAAGGCCCCGTTGTACATTTCAAATGGAATGGGACACGCATTCAGCTATCATTAAAAAAACTTCTTATGTGGGACGTTTAAAAAAAAATTGTAATAGTACAATCTTTTCTCCATGTCTAAAGGCTTTTTTTAAATCATCAAATGACTCCTCCCGCTCTGGGCGGAGCAGAAGGGAGTGTCAGACTCTTACTGACTAAAGTCCATCCGTGTTCCTCCCTGCCCTTTGCGTTCCAGGGCCGCGGTGACTCTTTTCAACAAATTCCTGAACCCTGGCAGGTAACCCGTAAAATTCAAATTTTATTACGTTTTATTGCAATTAGCAAGTCTTTACCCATTAGGTTTTATGTTGATTAAAGTATGATTCGCAGGCGTAAGAATTATGTATTTTCAGAATTATAACCAATTAGGGCAGCAATAAAACTCCATAGAGCCAGATAATCCGAATGAATGACAATTTCATGAAATCTTGACATTTTATTCTTATACCGACTTATGGAGTTATTTTACTGATTTTAATTTTAGTTATAATTCTGAAAATACATAATTCGCGAATCATTCTTTAATCAACATATAACCTAATACTAAATTGCAAATTGCAAAAAACATAAGAAAATTTGAATTTCGCGGGTTACCCTTGCGCAACTACTTTAACGTTTTGTTGCAAAAGCCAAGTTCCACATTTACACTTCGATACCATTCATATAATGTATGGGGGTGGGGTAAACATGTATTAAACATTTTACGTACATATTTGTATGCAGATGGCGAGTAAAAATGCAGCGTTAAAACAAATTTTCTCGCATCTGGAGCGAACGGCGACTTTATGAACGGCCTCGTACGATTTTTTTAATTTTTAATGTTCCATTGAATTATTCTGCAACTTCAAATTTTTTTTGCCATATTGAAAACCAATTATACAAAAATAACATTATACAGGGTTATTTGTAAAACACCAGCAACCTCTTAGGCAGTGAAAGCACACATTATATAAGCAACTTTCTTCTTCTACCTGGCGTTAATCCCGGCTATTGCCAGGGTCCGCCTTCCTACTTAGCTTCCTCCACTTTGCCCGATCTTGAACATCCTTCTCAGTTAGGCCATTGGCTCTCATGTCGGACTTAACGACGTCCAACCAGCGCTTGCGAGGGCGACCACGGGACCTAGCCCCAAGAACAGCCATATTCATGCATCCCCGACCAACGTACTCCATAGGGCGGCGCATGATGTGGCCATACCATCGCAGACGACACTCTTGCAGTTTTTCCCCCACGTCACGGACACCAAGACTACCTCTGATGAAAGAGTTGCGTATGCGATCGGATCGCGTTACGCCACTCATCCACCTCAGCATCTTCATCTCCGTGACGCGAAGCTCCTGGGTGTGTCTGCTTAGTGCTGGCCAACATTCACCGCCGTACAGTAGGACAGGTCGTATGATGCATTTATATATCTGCCCCTTGAGCTTAGGAGGCATTTTGCGGTCGCATACAACGCCCGTTACCTCGCGCCACTTCGCCCAAGCCGCGCCTATACGTGCTTGGACATCGTCGTCCACGTTGCCAGACTCGTGCAGCACGGATCCAAGGTACCTGAACGTATCGGACTTTCTGATCAGGTCCGAACCTATTCGGATGAACCTATTTGAATCCGTGCCGCCACAGGACATGTACTCAGTCTTCGCCACATTTAGTCTCAGACCACCGTTTTCAAGCGTGTCCTTCCAAATGTTGACTTTGCGCTCAAGATGGGCTTTGTTCTGGTTAACGAGGGCGATGTCATTGGCATACATCATTAGCCATGGGGGCTTATCTTGGATGTTTGCCGTAACTACATCGAGCACTACGTTAAACAAGAACGGGCTAAGAGCCGAGCCTTGGTGCACGCCAACAGATATTGGGAAGCCATTCGATTCGCCAACAGCGGTCTGGACAGAGGACACGGAATCGCGGTACATGTCTCTGATAATGTCAATATAGGCCTCGGGAACGCCTTTGAAGCGCAGTGCCCACCAGATGGACTGCCGAGGTATACAGTCGAAGGCCTTCTGCAGGTCTAAAAAGGCCATATGCAAAGCTCTCCTTCTCTCTCTGTAAGCCTCAGCCAGATTCCGTAAGGCGAATACTGCGTCCATGGTGCTGTTACCCGCCCGGAAGCCATATTGACACTCAGAGACAGTACACTCGCTACGGAGCCGTGTGTCAATGATGCGCTCGAAGAGCTTCATGGTGTGGCACATGATCTTGATACCGCGGTAGCTACTACAATCCTGTACGCTACCTTTGCCTTTGTATACAGGGATAATCAAGCTAAATCGCCACTGGTTCGGCATTTCCTTGGTGATCAGGATGCGGTTAAAAAGATCCGTCAGAAGGTCCACGCCATGTGGGCCCATCGCCTTCCACACCTCAATTGGCACATTGTCAGGCCCGACCGCTTTCCGGTTCTTCATGTGGCGAAGAGCAATGCGGGTTTCGTCGGGGGAAATAGGGGAAATAAGTCCAAGGTTAGGAGGCGGTTCGGGAGGAAGGTTATGGGGATGCTGTTTGTTAGACAGCTCCGCGAAGTATGTACACCATCTCTCCTTAACAGAGGGGGCATCGTAGAGCAGCCTACCCTGGGCGTCCCTTACACAGAGACATTTGCTAATGTCCCGTGCAGCTTTCTCCCGGGCACGCGCCAGCTTAAAAATAAGCTTTTGCCCCTCCGCAGTTTCCAGCTTGTCGTACAAGGGCGCCAGACTTTTGCTGCGGGCTCTGGCTACAGCTTTTTTGCAAGCGCGCTTAGCCGCTCCATATGCCTCTCTGTCATCCGGAGAGTTGGACCCTTGCCACTGTTTAAATAAAACCTTCTTCTTCCGAGTCGCCTCCTGCACCCCGTCATCCCACCACCACGTCTCCTTTTCTATGGTGCGGCCACCACGAGAAGTGCCAAGGACGCGCTTACCCGCATCGGTGATTGCTGAATGGATCCTACTCCAGATCTCTTGAGCGGACTCATGCGGAGCACTGATCTCGAGATGCTCGAGCTCCGCGATGAACTCCGACTGCCTAGGACCATCAAGCAACCACCACTTTGTGCGGGGTTTGCGTTTTTCGGTCACTTTACCTTTTTCGGTACAACCGCAAAGTCCAGGACAAGGAGGCGGTGTTGAGCCGTTAGGCTTTCACCTGGGATGACTTTGCAGTTGGTAACCTTGCCAATGTGGCACCGTCTCACCAGCAGGTAATCTATTTGGGTTGAGTAGGCACCACTACGGTACGTAATAAGATGCTGGGGCTTCTTCTGAAAGAACGTGTTTGCGATGGCTAGGTCAGACAAAGCGCAGGTGCTGAGTATACTGACTCCCTCTGCATTTAGCTGGCCATATCCAAAACCACCGTGAACACGTCCGTACTCTCCAGCAAACTGACCTACGTGACCGTTGAGATCCCCCCCAACCAAAACACCTTCGGAATTCGGAATAGCGCGTAGTACGTCCTCGAACTCATCCCAGAAGGCCTCCTTTTCAGACTCACAGCAACCAGTTTGAGGAGCATAGGCGCTGATTAGGTTCGTTACCGACCCTTCGATCAGCACCCTAACTCGCATCAACCGGTCGCTGCATAGGTCTACTTCAAGGAGTCCATCCTGGAGGTCCTTAGACAGCACCACGGCCACTCCGCCCCTGCCCGTTGGTGATCCGGTGTACACTAGCCGGTACCCCTGCCCGATGTCACGTGCGCGATGCGCTTCCAGCGCGTCTCCTGAAGGAAGGCGCACTGGACCCGACGCTTCGTAAGTACGTCCGCGAGTTCTCGGCAACGTCCGGTTAGGGAGCCAATGTTCCAGGTGGCAAAGCGGAACTTCTTCTTGGGTACTATCCTCTTTAGCCGTGCCCGTACTCGACACGGTAGCCCTAGCCCACTTATCGCAGGTTTAGGGCGATGTGCCTGCGCGTCGTTATGCGGCGACGCCCTAGCCCGAGTACCCGTTATCAACTTCTTGTCCATTTTATTTGGCTGAAGTTGGTTTTACGTGGGGCGACCAGCCGTCTGACCCCCACAACCCTACGAGAGGGAAACCAGGTTCGCCAGAGCCTCGTCCGTTGGACAGCAGGGTGCACCGCTAGCAGGTGAGGTTGGCTTGGGTCTTAAGATGGTAACAGACCCCATGCACCCCATTATATAAGCAACTTTAATCTTGGGAAAACTCCGAAATTTTGAGAAAAATATCAGCTGTTTCATACAAAATGCAATATTTAGCCAATGACAGTGTATGAAACAGCTGATATTTTTCTCGAAATTTCGGGGTTTTCCCAAAGTAAAAGTTGCTTTTTTAGTATTTGGGACAAGCCCGCCACACATTCCCAACCACTGCAACTCCTAAAAGCCAGAATCAACAGTGGCGACCACCAGAAAATCGCCGAGCCAATGAAACCCGACGAGTCCCGGAGAAACGATTCAACTGTCTTGGATCCTGCAACGAAATTAATCAGATAAGTACAGCGGAGGAGTAGGAAAAAAAATATATATATAATTTCCACTTCCCTCCGTATCAAGCAGGAGACAGAATATAACTAGGCCAATAGGCACCAAGGGACAAATACAACTGGGTTAAGCCCAGTTGCCAAGCACCACCGATTATATTTTACCATTTAAACTAATGGGTCCTAAATTGTGAGCTACTTTTGATTCCAGTAATAGGTATGGCAAAATCACTTGAACGCATGGAAATTTGTTCTGGTTTCAACAAGGTCCGTATAGTAAACTACCCCATATGTAACATTAATACTATCTAACATAATATTGCGTTCAGTTTGCCAAAGACTACACTCCCATAAGATGTGATGTGCGGATTGTTCGTATTCATGGTCAGCTGTAGAACATTGACATAGAGGCGAGGCCACAAGCTTAAAGGAAAATAATTTACTCTTAAAATTGCCATGACCTGTGAGAAATTGGGCAACACAGTGATCCACCTCCAGCCATGTCCTGTCCAGCCGCTCGCGAACAGATGAAAAAAACTGGTGGAGGTGACGGCTTTTGATGGAATTTTCCCACCTACATTGCCACTCGGATAAAAGTTCCTCCCAGACATCAGTCTGGGGTTTTAGTAATCTAGAGATCTTAGCACGGCCGCGTTGCGGTAAGAACTCTGGGTCCGTAATCTTTCTAGCGTAGTAGTACAGTAGACGGTTAGTACTGAAGGCTTCAGTACTAACCGTCCTATACGCCTTGCATAAGAATATCAAAGCCAAACGCTGTCTTTGAAGCAATTTACGTCGTACCGCACCTATGATGGCCCTATCGGCCCAGACAGGTGCCCCGTAGCACATACAACCCAAGTAGGTAGCCCCATAAATAGTTTTTAAGGTTTGAAAAGATAGACCCCAAGTAGCTTTGGATATTCTCGTCAAGGCAAACAGTAGGTGAGAAAGCAAAAAAGAACTTCTACAGTTCTTTTTTGCTTTCTCACCTACTGTTTTTATATGATCAATATTGAAAAGTTATTTTCTAATAGCATACCGAGATAGCACACAGATTCTTTTCTTTTAACGGGTACGTTATTAAATTTAATACTAGGCCAGGATTTAAGGTTTCCTTTTAAAATAAGTTGATAGGTTTTATGCGGTGCAAAGGTCAGACGGTTTCGATCGCCCCACTGAGATATCAATCGTAGGCATGTGTCAGCCAAATTCTCGAGGCCAGCCCGAGTACTTGCCTGAATGAGAGAAGCAAGCCATCGTCCGCGTAACCGGTTAATGAGCAGCCGCATGGAAGTGGAAGTGCGAGGAAATCATCGTAGCCAATATTCCAAACATATGGACCGATAACTGAGCCCTGAGGACATCCCATGGTTAGAGACTTAGTAATTGAATGATGTCCAAGTTTGAGTTTCACGGAGCCGTTTAGAAAGTAAGAAAGAATCAGATTATAGAGGTTTTTGTAACAACCACGGTTTTTCATTTTTAGTAGTAGCATTGGCCACCATGCGTTATCAAAAGCACCAGAAATGTCGAGAAAGATTCCAACCATATGTTCCGATAAGTTAATAATTTTACGAACAGAGAGCACCACGTCAACGGTGGATTTACCAATAGTAAAACCAAATTGATTATTATGAAATTTAGGTCCATTCGGTAGTAAGCGCGGAACGATTAGTCGCTTTAAGAGATTTCCCAAAGATGGAAGCAGTGTTATGGGCCGGTAGGACTTAGGGTCATCCGGGGGCTTATCGCCACTCTTTGGAATAATGCGTATATAGCCTTGTCGCCATATTCGAGGAAAAATACCTTCCGCAACGCATCGGTTATATACTGATAAGATCGTGTCTCCCGCTGTCTTACACGCTTTTATAATCATTCTATTGGATATTTTATCTTTACTGGATGATTTTTTGAGAGGTAGTCTCTTGACAACGTTTATGAATTCGTCAGTGGATGGAAGATCTGACTCCGGTGATTCAGGTGGCACCGTGGGCCACGCTCTGATCTGTTGGTGGTATTGATTATCATTTACTGATGAATCGTCTGGTATAAGGGAATCAAGCAGAGCATCAGTTGTTTCTACAATGCCTGTAGTATGTTTATTGTTTACTTTAATATTTTGAACGTACGCAAGGTCGACAGATCTATTAGCTTTGAACTCGTGGTACTAAGGAGTCCACGGACCCTCCTTATCAAGTTTATCAACAATTTTCCGCAATAAATTACCCTTAGATTTTTCAACAGATGCTCTGTAGCGTGACTTGGCAACTCTAAAAGTACTTAAAGCAAGATTAAAGAGGTCCCCGGTAACCTTACGTTTTTTAAGCTTGTTAAGCTGTCTACGAGCTCTACGAAAGCTTTTACGTTGTTCAACAAGGTAGTCACTCCACCAATCACATCTACGAATATTGGTCATGGATGCGCGACCAATAGCAATGTCAGCACAGTAAGTGAAGGCGTCCAACATTAACTCAGCACTTTCCTCAGCTGACAGTCCATCGCGAGTGAAGTCTTTGACATGACCAGAAAAAAGTCAGCCGGAGAATTCCCAATTCGCGCCCTTACTTTTATATCTAAAATTTCCCATTAAGTGTGACGAACCTTGAGTAAACATAGGAACAAATTCGTACACGATCAGGCGATGATCACTACAAGACGCGTCAGGAAGGACACGCCACCTATCCAAGCGTACGTCTGCACTAGAAAGTGTGACGTCAATACAAGATTCGCCCATTTGGCTACAAAAAGTAGGTGGTGCGTCTGGGGTGTTATGAATTGATAAATTCATCTCAGCAATAAAATCTTCAACAGCACAACGTCGTTCGGAATCAGTGGATCGAACTTTGCCATACCACAGGGAAGAAGATGCATTTACATCAGCACCTACTATAACTTTGCAGCCCGCGAGCGACCGCAAGACGTGACGGAGATTATGTATATGTGGAGTAACTGGGTCTGAGTATTGAAAGTAGCAGCTCACAACGTAAACCTTAAAGGTAGGCGATAATACTTCCGCCACGGCGCAATGAGGCGTCATGAGATTACTTATAGATGTTACAGTAAAGCCCGAAGAACGCGCTACATAAATTCCGGCCCGCGTAGTATGGGGAATCAGAAGGGTTTTTATGCCGTATTTTGACTAATTTCGATAAAGTGGAATATCCGATTGTCGCACCATTATTTCTGCGACTAAATATTGTTCCAATTACACTCGAAACAAAATAAAACTGAAAATGTTGACTTCAGCGGCATCTCGCGGGAAAATGGCAATGAGCAACCCGTAACCCGGTAAGTTTATATCATTCACCTTAATGATATAAACTTACCGAAAAAAAGATATTCCTTCCAAAACCTTGGTGTTACGGTGGTTATTTACACAGTTTTTGAACGCGCACTGTGGCATTTTTACGTCTTAATGTTAGCTATGATTGGACCATACTAATTTGGAATAGGACCACAAAATTATTTTTCGGGCTGGTTTTGAAGCGCTTATCGGGAATCTAGTACTATTATTGATCGACGTTTGATTAACGTGGTCTAGGTCATTTATAATTGCAATATCTCTGACCCAAAACTTTTTATTGCACTTTTTTCGCAATGACGAAAACTATTTTCCTACTGAATAGGTACGGAACCCTAGCTGAGCGAGTCCGCTACATTACTTGCCGTTTTTTTTTATCTTGCGCACCATATTTCCTGTTAAAGGGGATATGTCAAAGGAGATAATCTATTTTAGGCACAGTTCGTCTATTTTATTTAGTTACATATTATTGTCAGTTATTGTGTCACAGACAACCAAGAAAGCAGCTGCTATTGAATTAATCTTTAGTGTATCACCGAGCCTATTAAATAAGGACTACCACGACCCAACCGCGCTACCCAGAACTCTCAGAAGGCGCTGAAAACTCTGTTTAGCTGTAAAAGTGTTTAAAAATGGACAAAAATATTTCGCAAAGGGCTTTTGCGGTGGATGACGCTGGTACCGCGCATG
The DNA here is from genome assembly GCA_950371165.1 of Lacanobia oleracea. Taxonomy (NCBI): domain Eukaryota; kingdom Metazoa; phylum Arthropoda; class Insecta; order Lepidoptera; family Noctuidae; genus Lacanobia; species Lacanobia oleracea. The sequence continues at coordinate 3,017,914 of OX493387.1, forward strand.
AAGCTGTTATAAACCTTAGACAAGACACGAACGTGGCTCAGAGAGAAGAAGATGAAACTTGTGCCGAGTGTATGGGCGCTTGTATAGGCGAGTGTCTGGGTGAATTGATAATCCGCATCATGGTCAGAGTTTGTTTAGCTTTTGTTGCATTATTAATACTATTAATTCTCGGTGGACGTCATAATTAATAATTGTTTAACCTTTTAACCGCCCACATTTTTTCGCCTCATCTCTCTTTGTTGTTGTTGTTTGTTCTTTTTCAAGTTAGTAGGTTTTTTACTGTGCCGTTTGCTGGGAGCACGGTTAACTAAATTGAAGTTTAAGTTAGTGAAGTAGCTATAAATTTCACAACTCATTTTAAACCAACTATGTACCTACCTATGTCAGCAAATCACTAATTTAAAATTATTGTTTCCGTATTGTAGGAAAGGATAAACATTAAATTATGTATCATATATTGTATTATAATAATATAATATTATTAGGAAAAATAGACATAACTAGCCATCTATTTTTCCTAAACAACGAATTTATTAATCTAATCACAACTTGGTACGGACGAAGATACTTGTGTAGTAAAGCTTAATTTTCGTAACATTAATTTTGAAAATATTCAACCTGTATTACACAAGACAATGGATGAGGCTGGAGTGATAACGACTCAAAACTTTAGGGGTTGCAACCCTCTAGATCGAGATCAAAACCTAGTGAAAGGGATGGAGCGACACAGACCTGAAAACATAGACCCTGCAGTTGAAGCCGAGGAGAGAGAAGGCATGGAGGCTGGCCACTCGGAGGAAGATGAATGTACCTGCATGCAGTGTCTGAGTTCGTATTTTTCCTGGGAATGTTTTTGCTGTTGTCTCTTCAAGTGTTGTTTATTCGCCTTAAGGAGAGTGAGACTTTAGTTTTTTTTTTTTTTCGTTTCCGTTTTAATATTAAGGAGAAAGTTTTTTTTCCATTGATGAGTTTGAACAGCTTTCAAGTTGTTTGTTGTATAATAATTAAAATTAGCAGTACTGTGTTACAATTTTTGGTGTAGAATAAGGTATATCTCATCTAGATATCATGTAGAATTTGCTTTATTGATAAATCGATGTTAATGTTTCACAAATCTTAAAATTATTTTTGTCCTGTCTTTAACTCTTTCAGTCTAGGTGGTTAGAACACTAACCACTATTAAGATATGTTTATATGTGATTTATTTATATTTGTGGAAAAATTTTAAAAGGCATCTTGCTTGAATGAGATTTGGATCTTTATTCACTACTAGTTGACCCGCGCAACTTCGTCTGCATCACAATTTTTATTACTGCTCCGCTCTTATTGGTTTCATCGTGATGTATATCATCCTAGCCTATCTAACACTAAAAGAATTTTTCAAATCGGACCAGTAGTTCCTGAGATTAGCGCGTTCAAGTAAACAAACAAACTCTTCAGCTTTATATATTATTAGTATTAGTACAGAGTATAGATAACCACGGTGGTCATCACTTTTGACCACCATGGAACACGGGCTTTATACAATAGAAACTCAAAATGTATGTTATTATAATCTGCTAACCACAACTGTACCACTGTGTACAAACATTGTTTTTTTTTCTTATCTATATAACGTGTAACAGAATACACGCAATACCTCTTAAGGGGAAATTGTACTCACCATTATGAACAAAATTTACTATAGGACCAAACCAGAAATCGCGAAAAAGAAATCAGCTGTTCAGTACAGTTTGTCGAGTTAGGCGCACATTAAATCGATTTTTTTTCACGATTTCAGTGTTGGTCCCATAGTGAAAGTTGTTCATAATGGTGAGTACAATGTCCCCTTAAAAGGTATTGCGTTTATTCTGTTACATGTTGTATAAAATTGTGACTGAGAATTATTATAAAAAATATATATATTTGTAAATTATATATGTTTGCGTAGGTACATATTTACTTGTTTATTAATTTCAATAATTAATGTAATTTTAAATTAAAAATATTCTCTTCTCTTCTCTTTTTGCGTTTTCCTTTGTAATACGAAATATTTTGGAGACACACTATAAGCAGCTCTTATTAGGTTGGGTTGGGAGTACCTACTTTACATCAATATTAGATTATACATTTTATGTTCACTAAATATTTCCCCAAAAACAGGAAATATTTTACAGTCGGAGTTTGCAACATTAATTTGTATATTCAAACCATAACACGAGTTTCATTTAACACTCCTTTATTTTACTTTCTTTGAGATGGGTCTGCTCTTAACTCTAGTCTACGTCAGAGATGACAGAGAAAAACTCTACGATGGAGCTTGTTCACTCAGGCAGAGTTCCACTCCTTTGATGTGCGCATTAAATGGGTGACAGACGTGCGAGCAAATACGCGGTCTTGTGAAAAGTTCGGTAAAACAATTTCTTCTTAAAATCCAGGGGTCCTCCGGCTTCTAGCCGTAAACAGCTTAGGTCACCCGTTCTTTTTATCACCCCACTGCATATAGAAGTTTCTTTGCCGACTTAAGCATAAAAAAATGCAAAATTAGGATACAATAGCAAGCAAAGGAAGTTCCAAAATATCGCACTTCACCACGGATCGGTTCGATGGTTTTTTTTTTGACAAGCAGAGCGACGACGTCAGGGTGCTGCTGCTGCAGTCGCCTGCCACAGCTGCCCTGTAAGAGCATCTGTGCGAAGACGAGGGCGGACTCAGATTGCGCGAGCCGCTGCTGGGCCGGCGCGCCGTGTATCGCGTGCCGCACTTCGGCGACCAGCTGCTGCAGGCGGCGCTGCGTCACTTGGTGGAGTACACAAGTACTACCTGGCCACCTACGCGGGGCTGGAGACCGACATCCTGCCGGGCGTGGTCCGGTACCGGCGCTACGAGCTGCCCGGCGCCGCGCGCACGCTGGCCGCCTACCTGGGCGCGCGCGCGCCTGTCGCACGCGGCTCACGCGCTGCTGACGCACGTGCGGCACAACCCCGACTACCTAATGGACGAACTCTTCATCAAGTGACCCGCTCGCCACCCCTGACTGCACGACTCCGGCTCACTAAGTACAGCGCTGTCCTAGCTGAACGTTGTAACCGGTTCGCACTTCTAGAAACCGAAAGAGAAACGGAGACATTTTAGGTAATGGATGGCATAACATCTGCGCACTACGTGACAAACTGACATTTTGGCTTGACATGATTGGCTAACATTTCTCCGTTTCTCCGCTCTGCTGTCTCGCTCTGCGCAATTAAAATAACATAATTTATATGGAATTGCATAAAGTGTCAGTGACAGACAGTTGATGCAATCCCATTGGTTAATATTTATCCGTTTCTCCACGTCTATGAACAGGCAGCCTTAGGGCCCTACTATAATATGTTAAAAAAATCATGAGTCTGGTATAGAATTTACATAGAAATATACAGGACAAATAGCACAAACTAAAATAAAAAATAGAATACCATAATACCTATATAAGGTATTCTATTTTTTATTTTAGTTTGTGATGGATTTGCTCTTGACTCTTTTCACTACGAATTGAAATTGTATTAGCACTTCGTAAAGGAATGAAATGCAAAAAGGAATCAAATGAAAATTATAATTAAGTAGATAAAAACATACAATATGTAACAGAATAAGCGCTATACGCGTTTTGTGAATAAATAAAAACCTCTTATGGGGTAATTTTAGTCATCATAATGAACAATTTTAACACAATACTCGCAAAAAAAAAAACGGTCCAAAACATTTAAGTGCGTATAACTCTGCAAAATGTCAGAAGCCAATAAATCTGACTCCAGTTTTGCCAAGTTGTACCGTGTTACCCAGGTAATGGGTTGTGGAGGTCTGATAGGCAGTCGCTCCACGTAAAAAACTGGTATTCAGCTGAATCCGGTTTGACTGGAAGCCGACCCCAATGTAGTTGGGAATAGGCAGATGATGATGAACTCTCCAAAATGTACTGAACAGCTGTTCAATTTAGAACATAAATTCATAATTATAAACTTTATTTTTGGTAGATATTTCCTTGTAAAAGGGAAACAATAGGGGAACAGGATGGACGGACAAAGATATTTGTATGTATTATTTACGACATGTCCTAAAAATAAATAATTAAATTCAAATCGTAATTCGACTCTGACAACGCTGCAAGTGCATTAATTTTAAATAAAAACCCAAAATACGATGGACGAAGTAGACAAAGCTGAAGTGTTAACTACTGAGGATACAGTGAGGTATTCTGAAAACTTACAAGATGGATCTCCAAAATCTATTGAAGAAAAAGATGCAAAAGCTGACTCTGATGATAAATTGGAGCCTGTAAATAGTCAGAAAGCCGTGAAACATGGAACGTATCTAGAGGAACTGTCGGAAGAAATGGACATAAATAATGGTTCAGATAATATGGACATAGAAATCCATCCGTGTTCTTTTCAAGTAAGGGAATGTGCGTCCGTGAGTGATTCAGAGTCAGGAAAATGTGAAAATTGTGGCTTTTGTTTCTTGTGTTACTGCGCCGAGTGTTTTTATCGCAGCTTTATACTTTGTCTGGAGTGTACAGGATTAGCTCGGCGCCGTTGTGGTAATAGAACGTAGTGTCTGATTAGGCATACAAATCACACGCATCTTCCCTTCTTTAAGCGAACAAACGCCAAAAACCTTTAAGTGTCTAAGCTCTTGTATTCACAAATCAATTTGTGTTTGTTTGTAATGGCCTGAATAAATCTTTGAAACATATTTCATTTTTTTATTAAAGGTTGTCTTGAAAAGATCGCTTTTATTGATAAGGCCGCCCATTGTGTCACCCTATGTAATGTTTTCTTCATCTATATTTTCTGTAACTTATATCGTGTATATAATAAAGAGTATTCTATTCTATTCTATTCTATTCTATTCTATTCTATTCTATTCTATTCTATTCTATTCTATTCTATTCTATTCTATTCTATTCTATTCTATTCTATTCTATTCTATTCTATTCTATTCTATTCTATTCTATTCTATTCTATTCTATTCTATTCTATTCTATTCTATTCTATTCTATTCTATTCTATTCTATTCTATTCTATTCTATTCTATTCTATTCTATTCTATTCTATTCTATTCTATTCTATTCTATTCTATTCTATTCTATTCTATTCTATTCTATTCTATTCTATTCTATTCTATTCTATTCTATTCTATTCTATTCTATTCTATTCTATTCTATTCTATTCTATTCTATTCTATTCTATTCTATTCTATTCTATTCTATTCTATTCTATTCTATTCTATTCATATTTTTACTCGTACTTCACTGGTTTTTATTATACTTATGGCCAAAGTGAGCCTTTTTTTGTAACAATATCAAGTCAGTTCTGGGACAGGCAGACGGACGGACAGTGGAGGCGTAATAAGACTCTAGTTCACAACTTAGGCCAGAGGTACGGAACCTTAAAAATAGAAAAAATACATCTCTCATCATCATTTCATCTCTTGTTGATCCAAAGTTATGACCAATAGTTAAAATTATAATAATAATAATAATAATCCGCAAGGCAGTTTTGTGGCGAACTGTTGGGCACTGGCGACCCCACGGACCTGATCTCTAGGGAGAATTCTTGTTCCTCATTTCCGGCTTGCCTTTATTGGCTGGCCGGGGTGAAAACTGACGAGGAACAGAGCTCCCACCTCTTTCTTGCCTTAATCGGCCGGTCTGAGTGGAGATTCGCAAGAGCAAACGTGCTCGGGAGAAGGATGTATAATCCAGTAAGGTGCTGGTAGGGATCTTGACCGTACTTCCGGGATTGTCCTGATAGCCGTGGTATACCTCTCCACTCCTCTAGCACCTCAGGATATGTTGCCCCCTTGGCGCTACGTTACTTTGTGCTAGCGACCCTTTTCGGGGGGCCCATTTATTGAGTGTGCAAGTCACCCCCTGCCATTTTAAAGCCGTTTTAATTGTCAATGCTCAGGCAGGGGCCAATAGTTCTTCCATAGTAAACGATTATTAGTCCACTAAACCAGCCAAACCCATAGCGTTTCATCTTTTGTTTCCATATTCTGCAATAGTCCTGCTCCAACCGGGGATTGTCCTTGGGTATACTTTCACAGTGCATACAGGGATAATCGTCGGTTGGTGTCCCGTTCCATTTAAAATGTCTAAAGAGGCCTCTGCGAGTTGGCTTCGGCCCCTCGTACGCCTACCAAAGGACCGGGTCTCTAAGAAAAGGGACCCGAGAAAGTAAAAAAATAATAATAATATTCCACACAACTATCACACAACGCCATCTGGTCCCAAGCTAAGCAGAGCTTGTGTTATGGGTACTAGACAACTGATAAACATACTTATATATTTCTAAATACATACATATTATAGATAAACTACACCCAGACACAGAACAAATGATCATGCTCATCACACAAACATTTGTCATATTATGGTTCACATTTTCTAATAGTGTTCAATTATTAAGTAGTAATTTATTTGACCATTGCTCAAACTAAAGTGCTTATTATTTTAAACCAATCAGTAACCATGGATCAAAAGCTTTTCCCAAAAACTAACAAAATGAAAAGTTAATGTTATGCTGTAGCCAAAGTCAAAGTCATTTATTCAAATGAGGCTGAGTGCCAGAACTTTTTTAACAAAAAGCTAGCAAAAAGGGTCCCCCAAATACGCCCCACCCGTACCACTTCCTAGCGTTTTAACTAGAAAGAAGAAGTAGCGCAACAATCTTCCCAGCAACACATTTGTCTGTTGAGTTAGAAGTACTCGCATTTATACAACAATATGCAAAGTATTCTATTATTACAAAAAAAAAATATAACATAGGTAGGTAACACGTAAAACCTAAAGCTGAATTCTTCATCACTTGTTAGCTCGCACTCTCCATTATGCCATCACAATCTATCAATCAGCCTGGGATGAGGAATTGATTATGTTCTTTTGGTTGTTATGACAACCACAAGATCTACCTACCTCATTATGTGTTTATGAGCTACCAAGTACCAACTGTACATGAGCCTATAAAATAACTACGTACTAATTTATAACAATGTAATGTAATTATTTTTTTTTTGGTATGCGTCATGCTTGGTGCACGTAAACGCTTTTTCTTTCTATGTAAAAAACCGGTCAACAGCGAGTCGGACTCGCGCACCGAGGGTTCCGTACAAATTTGTAGGTACGTATCTATTATAAACAGTTCAGGAATCAAGTCTCGCAGTTTTTCCGAGCTAAGAACCTGAACAACTACTAGATGTAACAACATCATTCAGAAAAACGCGTCATCAGTGCAGCGCCATCTATCGACCATTTTGTAAACTGACAAGACAGCGGAAGACGTTAAAGAACGTTTGTTACGATTTATAACGATAAGATATTAAGTAATTAACACCTTCACTATTATTTTGGTAATTATTCGAAGTTTAACAAATTACTTGTGTTTTAGTGTTATTTTCAAGCATTTTGCATTTTAAATTTTCTCAACAGATGACTGTGATGAAATAAACGTTAAATGTTACTCCGGATAACACTTAATATTTTTAAGTACCTAGATTTTGTATCCAATCAGTGGTTTATTAAGCTCGATAATTGATTATGTACTTTAAATAAAGGCTATATTTTTTTATGATTTAATCACAAATGTTTAGTTTTTAGACTTTTCTCTATACCTGTAGTATAAGGTAGTATTACTTGCCAAATTTCATAGTTCTAGGCCAACGGGAAATACCCTATGATTTTGATTCCCTTGAGAGTGTCGAAATATTCGTTTTTTGCGGCATAAACGGCCATATCTTTGTTTTATGTTAACTTTTAAAAATGATTTTTTTACCGCTTCAAGGTACCGTAGACTTGAGTGTATAATTTAAACTCCACCTCGATACTTCTACGCGTTTCCGAGGTAAAAATTCTTAACAGACGAACGGACAACAAAGCGATCCTATGAGGGTTTCGTTTTTTTCCTTTTGAGGCACGGAACCCTAAAAAAGAACCAATTGGATTCGCATGTACAGTCATCAAAGCTATTTTGTACACAGACAAACAATGTTTTTTTTTTCCACTGCGCTTCCAATATTTATATCTCATAAAGATAAAGATAAAGATAAGATAAAGATAAATTTATTTGCCCAAACATGTGTACACATACAAGATTAAAAAACGTGCATGCAGGATAACATTAGACTAGAAAAGTTCAGACATGTTTGCCACATACTATGGCGTGCAAATATTATGCAAAGTAAAGAATTTATTACAAATTATTATATTTGAATTATTATAAATGTCAATGGTAAAAAGTAATTAATGTCAAAATATTAATCAAATTTAAATTATGTCAAAAACTATTCAAATATTATAAATGTCAAAATCAATGCAAAAATTATGTCAAAATTATATAAAATGTCAATCGAACAAAAAAAAAAAAATATATAATAATAATTAAATACCTATGTCAAATTTACCAATTTTAAATTAATACATAATATCAATAAAAAGTCCAAAACAAAGTATATATGGATTATGTCAAAATAAATGATTCTGCAAGAAATTCGTTGATACTATAGTAAGCCCTGTTGCTTAGAAACATCTTTAGTTGATTCTTTAGTTTTACATTATCAAGCTCCCTCCAACTTTTCGGCAACTTATTATAAATAGTGGGAGCCATGCAAAAAACACTTTTGCGCATAAGTGCAGTCCTACTCTTATGCAGACAGAGCTGACTTTGATCTCGCCTGTTTCTAGGGAATCTATCTGCCATTCGCGGAAATAGGTTTTTATTGTTTCTGACAAACATTACTGTTTCCAGAATATAAAGGGATGTCAATGTTAATATTCTATAGCGTATGAAATAGGGTTTACAACTATCGATAGTTTTTAACTTAAACATGGCCCTGAGGCATCTCTTTTGTGCTTTAAATACAATTTCTTTACTAGTTGAGTTACCCCAAAAGATAACCCCATATCTGAGAACAGATTCAGTTAGCCCGTAGTAAGCGGTTAATAAGGCATCTACGTTAACCGTTCGTGACAGCTTATGCAGGGCGTAAGCACTACTGCTTATTCTTTTAGTCAGGACATCAATGTGTGCCTTCCAATTTAAATTTCGATCGATTGTCAGTCCTAGAAACTTAGTTGTATTAACTGTGTCAATTGAAATGTCATTATACTTTATGTCAAGATTAGGAAGAGTCAATGAGCGTTGGCTAAAATGCATCATAACTGTCTTATTTAAATTTATTTTTAAATGGTTATTATCTACCCATTCTATAGTTTTTTGCAAAGTATTACTTATGTCCTCTTTATAAAAATCTATTTCATTGCAAGGTATTGTTATTGTACTGTCATCTGCGAATAATGTCACCGGATGTTTGATTGCCATTGGAAAGTCATTTATATAGATAGTAAAGAGCGGTGGTCCCAGTATACTTCCTTGTGGAACTCCGTAGACAACGTCGCGTTCATCCGATAGAAATACTTCTTCTCTTTTGGTGCTAGTATTTAGTCTGCTTATTTCAGTAATCTGTTTTCTGTCAGTTAGATACGATTTTAAGAGCTCAAGGACGTTTCCTCTTACCCCGTAAGCTTCAAGCTTTTTCAGTAAAATATTGTGTTGCACGTAGTCGAATGCCTGGGTCATGTCACAAAATATCGCACATACTGGTTTATTTGTATCCATATTTGTCATAATAGTATGCAAAAAGTCATAAATCGCCATGTTAATTGTTTGTTTTTCCTAAATCTTTTTTGTTCGTTGCAAAGAATATTATTTTTCTCTAAATAAAAATTAAGTTCTCTATAAATGTACTTTTCAATAATTTTAGAGAATATCGGAATCAACGAAATCGGTCTGTAGTTTTCCATGAACTCTCTATCTTGTTTTTTGAATAGCGGCTTTATTACAGATTTTTTTTGGGGGGGGTCTGTATGTATGCTTTTACGGTTGCACAACGACACGCTTTGCTTTGCTTTGCTTGGTAGTATAGATGCAGGCCTACCTTGCTGTCTCCTTCAGAGGCGGGAAGGTGGCGTGGTCTTGAGGGGGAGCGCAACGGTCGTGTAGATCCTCAAGGCAAGTCCGGTGGATATACCTTCTCGAGGTTGCCACCCCGTTTTTGGTCTAGTTCCTTACGAAATAGACGTAACTGAAACCACCGGGCGACCCGCAGAGTGGAGGGCTTTCCACTCAGTCCCATCCCATATCCCACTAAACCCCTTTTCCTCTCTATAACCCCTCCCAACTCCCCTCCTAACTGTGACCCTTCTGTGACGAAGTGGTTGCGGGCTCGGCCGTCACGAAACTCAGCTGACGGCGGGTAGGAGAATTTTGTCACCTGCGCTAGGACCTGCGCAGTCGAGCGCCGTAAGCGGGGATGAAGGAGTCCTGGGGGGTTGAGCCGATCGGCACTGGCGGTAATGTGTCCGTGAGGCAACACGCCCCCTTTGGTCTGGATTTCAAGCAAAACGGTGGCCCTATCTTCTAGCCAAGGGTAGGGAAATGGCCAAAGTGTCCCGTCAGAGGGCCACAGGCGAGGTGCGTGGGGTCCGCTAAGGTCGTCCTTGGGCGGCCGAAGCGGTAGGTAAAGGCCATGCTGACGGTGTAAGTGAGGGTTGATTAGTTGCCAACCCGATCGAGCACCCGATGTCGCGCTGTAAACCAGCCTTGCGCACCTATATCTTCCTGGTAGTCCTAACGTTCGCACTCACAGTAGTGCGACGTTCCCAGGTGCGGGCTCCATGGTGGGTGGGAGCCAGGAAGATGAAGTTAAATAATTTTTAGTATGGACGTATTGAAGCCAACTGAAAATACCGCAGGAGTGGAGTCGGCGAAAGCTGGCAAAGCTCCTAAGCAAGGTACCTCTGGTGCCTTGCTCGCCCCTGGATGCCCTGCGGCTCACGCCGTGGGCGCCAGCGCGGGCGCTGGTCCGGCTGTGGCGAAAACCGCAGCTAAGACCAAAAAGTCCCACTCCAAGCAAAGGAGAACGGCGCTGCATGGGACCAGTACCGATCCTTTAAATACAAAGGCGAAAACGGAGACGGCTAACACCTCTGCCGGAAGTAGCCTTCCCAAACACCCTCCCGCTCCTCCTGTGGCTCCTCAAGCCGCTTCCCAAGTCGCGGCCGCCTCCGGTCACACGGAGGCGATCAGCAACACCGAGGATGTTTTTAACAGCGCCTGGCAGGTGCCTACTCGTAAGGGTAAAGGTAAAGGCAAGGGCAAGGGTAAAAAATCCATTCCACAAGCCCATTGCTCTTGTTCGGGCCCCTCGGGTCCTACAGCTCCTACAAGCCAGGGTAAGAGGAGGGAAAGACTGACGCGCAAGGAGCGGCGTCACGAACGCAGGCGGGGACGCAAAGCCCCCCAAAACAAGCAGGTTGCTGCCACCAGCTCGGTTAAACCGACCAAGCAAGGTAAGCTGAACTTCTCTGAGGGGAAGCGGTCGCAGGCTGAGGCCGGCACTAGCCGACCAACGCCTAGCACACTGCAATCTAAATCCGCAGGAGGTCCGGCCGAGGAGGCAACCACAACGCAGCGATCCGATGGAAGTGACCAGGCTGCGGTCAAGCGGGCTCTCAACGAGACGATTTCGCCCCGTGGAGAGCACAAGCGGCCGCGGCTTGACCAATCCCAGAGGATCGCTAACAGAAGCTACGCCCAAGCTGCCAGTGCGTCCCTAAACGTCGCAATAACCTGCGACCGGAGGGGCATCATAAGCCAGGGAGTATCGGACCAGGTCTTGGCTGCTATCCACAAGCGGATCATCAGCGAGGCCTGCTCTGCTATGCAGGATACACCGGGACCAACCTTCAACGCGAAGCCGCTGTTCACCGGTGGAGTCCTCAAGCTGTGGTGCGGTAACGACTTCACCTTAGCCTGGCTGAAAAAAACAGTCTCCAGCCTGGCTCTCCCGGCTGGCACCTCGCTAGTCGTCAAGAGCCAGGCGGAGATCCAGAAGCGGGTGCGTTGCGGCATCGCCATCCCCGACGACCAGGGAGTCTACGAGGACTCGACCTTTATTGGACGAGCCCTCTGGTACCAGAATCGCTGGATCGACGTAAGGAGGTGGGTAGTGCTGCACGCCGAGAAGCAGAAGGCTTGCTGGTTCGTGGTGCTGGGTATCCCCGAGGACCAAGTTCCGACCCTGATGAGCGCCGAGCGCCGTCTCTCAATTGGTTTGGGAGCGGTGTACGTCAAGTTCCAGGGTCCGAACGGCAGGTTCGTCGACGTCCCTCGGGGTTGGGACCCGATCACGAAACAGCCGCTGGAAGACGCAGAGGACACCGATTCTCCGCCAAACAACCCGGAAGCAACTGCGGCCGAACCTGCTGTAGCAGCAGACTCAGCCGACCCTGCCGCCACCGTGGGTGCCGTCCCTTCATCGGGGGGGGAGCCGGACGACGTAATGTTGTCCCCGGCTTCAGACCCGGGAGGGGACGGTTTCGACGAGGGCGACCTGTTTGCCGGGCTGCGACTTGAGGGCGACGAGGAGGGTCTTGCCGGCGATGGCGTCCCTTTTGTCGGCCTGTAAAGTCGTGCAGGCTAACCTCCACCACAGCCAGACCGCGACGGCTCAACTCCGCAAGTGGCTGGAGGTTCAACACACGGCCATTGCCCTGATCCAAGAGCCGTGGATTAGGGGTGGCCACATACGAGGACTCTCCAATCTTGGTGGTAAGCTCCTTGTTACTGCGGACCATGATCACCCTAGATCGTGCATCTATGTCACAGGTAACCTTAAAACACAGCTATTAAACGACTTCTGTTGCAGAGATGTCTCTGCTGCTAGGCTGAACATACAGCGGGGAGCCACTAAGTTGGCTATCGTCTTCGCCTCGGTATATATGCCTGAGGCGGAGGAACCGCCCCCACACGACCTGGTCCGCCTCATCACGCACTGTGAAAACAGCAGGGATGAGATTGTCATTGGGACCGACGCAAACGCACACCATCCACTGTGGGGGATGGAGACGCAAAACGCAAGGGGTAAGACATTAGTTGATTATCTGTTCACTACTAACCTATCCCTACTAAACACGGGTTCGGAACCAACCTTCGTGACCAGACGCAGTCGTACTATCATAGACCTGACTCTGGCTACGGAGGGAGCAGCGGAACTAATCACTGGGTGGCAAGTCTCGAATGAGGCTTCCTGCTCAGACCACAGGTGGATCCGCTTCGACATCCAGGTCTGTATACCACCCAAACAACCTACGCGTAATCCTCGCAACACGGATATATCGGTGTACACACGCAACCTTACCTCAAGGCTTGTACCATCATGCGATTCGGAGTTGCTTGCGGACACGGCACAGATCGATGCGCAAGTAACACTACTCACCGAATCGCTGATAAACAGCTACCGAATCGCCTGCCCAGAAACGATTCCGCGCGACACACCGGGTAAACAACCTTGGTGGGGTGCAGACCTGGAGCGCAAACGCGGTAAGGTAAGAAAGGCTCTTAACAGAGCCATGAACACATGTAGTGATGAAGACTGGGACGCTTATTACGCGGCCAAATCGAGCTACAAGAGATGCATCAGATTCAGAAGAACTACAGGGTGGCGTAAATTCTGTGGTAACATTGAATCATGCCAACAAGCAAACAGGGTAAGGAAAATACTGGCGCAACAGAACAAACCTGAGATCGCCACACTCCGGAAACCCGATAACACGTTGACCACGACACCTGAAGAAGCGCAACGTCTCCTAGTAGAAACTCACTTCCCAGGCAGCGTATTCGCGCAGGTAAATGAATGGCTTGACGTTATCCAAACACCATCAGATGATGACTGGCTTTATGCAGAAAAGATGATTACGCTGGAAAAACTTCAGTGGGCCATCAAAAGCTTCCAACCTTTCAAGGCACCAGGTCCCGACGGCGTGTTTCCTGCCTTACTACAGTGGGGAGGTACCGCTGTTGCAACAAAACTGGTGCTCTTAATGCGAGCGTGCCTGGCCTTTAGATACGTTCCTAAAGGATGGAGGGAAGTGAAAGTCATATTCATTCCGAAGCCAGGTAAAAGTGACTACACAAACGCTAAATCCTATCGACCTATTAGTCTGACCTCGTTTTTACTAAAGACAATGGAAAGACTGTGTGAAAGGGAACTACGTGATGGCGTTTTAAAAACAATACCACTGCATGGTAACCAACACGCATACAGCTCGGGTAAGTCGACAGAGTCCGCTCTTCATCTGGTGGTGAACCAGATTGAGGAAGCGATTCACCAGAAAGGGTCCTGCCTGGGCACATTCATAGACATCGAAGGAGCCTTCGACAAGACAAACTTTTCCAGCATTAGTGCCGCTCTCTCCAAACACGGCGTGGAACAGGTACTAAATGACTGGATAACTAATATGTTAAGCAAACGAGTGGTTCGCCTTGAGGAAGAGCAGCAGTTGGCTCTGATAGCCAGAGGCTGCCCGCAGGGGGGTGTGCTCTCCCCTCTTCTGTGGAATCTGGTAATTGATGACCTGATCACCAAACTCAACGCACATCGTTACTACACAATAGGTTATGCTGACGACCTCGCAATCCTAGTGTCAGGGAAAGTGACTGGAACGATCTGCAACCTTACTCAACAAGCACTACGCATCGTGGAAAGATGGTGCGACGAATATGATCTGTCGGTAAACCCCACGAAAACTGAATTAGTCATGTTCACTCAAAAGCGAGCACTAGGCCACTACCGGCTACCTATGCTCTTCAATACAGAGCTCCAGCTGTCTAACGAGGTAAAGTATCTAGGCGTCATCCTAGACAGTAAGTTAAGCTGGAGTAATCACCTAGACTACAAACTAAACAGGGCCTGCATTACCTTCTGGCAATGCAGGAAAATGATAGGGAAGAAGTGGGGCCTATCTCCCAAAATAATACTATGGCTGTACAGCGCAGTAATTCGGCCCATGGTAACCTACGGGGCCGTGGTGTGGTGGCCACGCTCAAAGCTAGCTACAGCCGTAAACAAGTTACAACACATGCAAAGGCTGGCCTGCATGGCAACGACGGGCTGCATGAGGACTACTCCAACTGCGGCGCTGGAAGCCATGCTGGGGCTCCCTCCGCTACACTTGTTTATACAACAGGAAGCGACGATGGCAGCAGTACGCCTTAAAACATTAGGTCTCTGGAGTAAGAGAGACACACGACACACCGCTCTGCTCGAGGAGCTCAACAATGAACTCCCCATAACAAAGGCAATCAATGACCGGGTGCCCAAGCAATTTATCTTCGATAAAAAATACAAAATCCAATTGCATGAGGATCATCGGTGCGAGGGGCTCTGCCCCGCCGAGCTGCGGATCTTCACCGATGGATCAAAAACAGGTACAGGTACTGGTGCGGGAATCTTCTCAGAGGATCTCAATATCCACATAGCCACACCATTGGGGGTCCACAACACAGTGTTCCAGGCTGAATGCATGGGCATTTCTCTGGCGGCATCAGCCATCCTAACCAGGGAAGTTAAGGACCACTCAATACGCATACTCTCGGACAGCATGGCTGTCCTGCAAGCTCTGAACAGCCACACAGTGAACTCTGGGTTGATTCTCGAGTGTCACCAACGTCTAAACCAGGTTGGTAGACACAACAAAGTAACCATTCAATGGATCAAGGGACACAGTGAATCTCGAGGCAACGACGCTGCGGATGAACTCGCCCGAAGGGGGTCGAGTTTGTCAGCAATGGGACCTGAGCCCATCGTGCCGCTGCCTTTCGGGTACTTACGCAATCTGGTAAGGAAACGCACCGGAGATAAACATCACAAGCTATGGGCTGACCATAGTGAGTGTAGGCAGGCCAAGGAGGCACTTCCCTCTATAAATGGCCGTTTCACAAAACAAGCCCTAAGACTGACTAAACAACAGTTGCGTTCAGTCACAGCCGTAACAACTGGCCATGGGTCTTTTAATAAACACCTCTATGCTATAGGAGTCACTGACAGCCCGCTATGCAGAGCCTGCATGGAGGAGAATGAGACAGCAGCACACCTGCTTCTAAGCTGCCCGGTGGTTGCGGATTACAGGGCAAAGTACTTCGGAAACCCAGGTACCCTCTGCGAGATAGTTAGTAACACCAAGGCGTTGCTGGCCTTCCTTGGGGAGCTGGGGTGGATCGAATGACGCATTTGTCCCACCTACACGCAAAATACGCGCTTAGTCGTGGAGTTGCGGAAACCAGCCCGATTTACATACATACATACATACATACATACAGATTTTTTTAAGCAATCTGGAAAAATACCTTCGCTAATGCACAAATTTATGATGTAGCTTAACGGGCAACAAATTTCTTCAGCAACTGCTTTGATTATTTTTGTGCAGATGCCATCGTAACCGACACTGTTTGTGTTGTTAAGGGCTCGAATGATTTTTAACACAACGTTCGGTAAACATGGAGCCATAAATATAGAGTCCTTCCTGTTTATAATATGACTAGTGACTTTGTCTCCTGAATTAATAATGGGCTGAATTTTGTCAGTAAAATAATTATTAAATACATTACAAATGCTTTTTGGATCAGATATTACTTTGTTATTATTAATTATAAGTTTATTAATATTATTCTTTGGAACATTTAGCTTTGACTGGTTTATAATTTGCCATGTAGTTTTAGATTTATTATACGATGTCTTTATTTTATGGGTATTTTGAGCTCTTTGAGTTAAATTAATAATCTTTTTTAAGAGTTTTGTATAGTTTTTAAATTTCATTTTATTCTGTTGAGTAGGTTTTAATCGGAACTGCCAAAGTAATTGCCGTTTTTTTAAACTGCATCTTTTAATTCCACGTGATACCCAGTTTTGTTTTTTATGGACATTAATCGAAATCATAGTTTCGGGGAAGCACTGTTTGTATAGTAATGAGAAGATATCTGAAAACGAATTAAACGCTACATTTGGTTCATTTGCTTCATATACTTCTGAAAACGACAGACTCCGCAGATAGGCTTTAAATTTATCAATGTTATCGTTACTGTAATCACGACTTCTCCTACTCCACCGACTAAAAGTACATATCGTGTTTATTGGACACTTCAGTAGTTGGGCTGTGTGATCCGATAACGCTAATTCTAATACCGACGATTGACAGCGCCTGTTAAAGTTATGCGCAAAATTGTCAATGCATGTTTTGCTCTTAAGACGAGTTGGTTGATAAAGTGCCAGTTTCAAGTTAAAGCTTACTAACATATTTTCGAATTCTATTGCCTGATTAGTTCTTTTAAGTACATCTATATTAAAGTCTCCCGCTAAAACAATATTTTTACAGTCTGTTTTTATTAACATTTGTAATATCTGTTCTAATTTCTTAATACATTCATTGAAATTTTTAGAATTTGGCACTCTGTAAATACAAACACATACAATTTTATGCATAGTCAGTTCAATGGCGCAACATTCAAAGACACCACTTGCAGACATTTTTGCTATTTTTGGCAGTTCTCTCCATTGGTGATCGGACCTCACTAATATGCAAGCTCCACCTCTTTTGTTTTCATTTCGACTGAAACAGGCTGCTAGGCAGTAATTGTTCAGCTTCAGACGTTTTTCATAAGTTTCCATCATAAAGTGCTCCGTAATACATAAGACATCTACGACTATGTTTCTATCAATTAATTCATTTAAACAAACCGCAAGAAAATCGCATTTGGAAAGCAGGCCTGCAATATTTTGGTGCATGATGTAAATATGTTTAGTCAAGAAAAAAATTATCTCCTGTTTTATTAGCGTCATTCAAACTTTGATAAATGTCACAATTTTCCATAATGTCAATCATAAAGTCCAGCAGATCCTTAAATATAGTAGATAATCCAAGTTTATTTATTTTACCAGAATATTTGTTAAACATACTGCAGTCATATTCCAGATTTAGGTTACTGTCCAGAAGGAACGCGTGTCCATGAGTCAATATATCTAAGTATAAACGATTGTTAAATGTCTCCACTCGACAGTTGAATAAACTAACGTCAAATGGATACTTATATGTCGGCATACAAATAATTATGTTAGTGTGTTGCACTTCTTGAAGCACCTCTCGTATGTGAAAAATTATGTCATAATAATCATTAGTTCTCCTAAAGTCTTCTTCCCCAAGAAATATGATGCAGAAATCATTCATGGTGTAATCTATTAACTTTGTTTGCAAACCGCTTAGAAGCTGTTTTGTTGTTGTGTTCGATTTTAAGTAATGACATAGACCGTAGTTGTTCTGGAAAGTGCTTTCAGCTGTTGATAATAAGTCGTTTTTACTATCACTACTGAGTAAACATATCTTGCGTTTAGGTGTACATTTTGGTTTCAATTTTCTGTAGTCCTCACCCTTTAATACCGGAGCGGGATCACTTTGCGTAAACGTGTCTTGCGATTTAGAACATTCCGACTTTTTTGTTGAATGTTCGCTGTTTGCAGACATTATTTCGGATGTACGACATGACTTCTGAGTCATGGAAACCTGTTTCTTTTTGACAGATTTAGGTGTCCGAGTAGGCTTTTCAGTTGAACATACTTTTTTATAATTATTTATAATAAGTTTACATTTTTCTACTTCTTGTTTTAATGAAGTATTTTCTAAATTTAAGTTTGTTACTTCTTGGTTCGCAATAAGTAATTCTTCTTGTAGCTGGTTTATTTTATCGTACAGCTCTTTATTGTTTTGTGATTCGTTGATTGAAGTGTTTGGTAAACTTAACATTGTAGTGTCTAAGAGGGATTGGTTTGACGACAAGTCGTATAGCGAACTTGAACGTTGTGGTCTTCTATAAGTGATATTATCACCTACCTCAGTATCCATCGTAGTCTCGTAACTAAATTAATTGTTTCGAAGTCGACGTTGAAATTTTTTTTAAAGTTTTTATGAAATTTTAAGATTCCAAAAACTTTTTGTTTGGAGTGAGGTGCGAACTCACGGCCACACGATTGCGAGTTACACTTTGTAGCCCCTCGACCACTCTGTTTAGTACAAATGTTGTTGAAATTGGGCACCGCTTCTATCACGCAGTATTTTTTTCAATAAACAAGTCGTTAGTGAATGACTCATTGAAAAAATTTTGCGGTCTGTTTTTTTTTGCACCAAATTATCAGAACTTAATTTGTTGTCATCATTTCCACAGTTTTACTTCACTTCATAACACAATACATTAATAAAAAAACGTCTACATATATCCAAGTTTATAGTTTTTTGTTGACACTTAGTTGTTTAGTTTATTTTTATTTATTATTGATCTTTCATGCACACATTATAACTTTTTAAGCTTATGACATACTTACGACTGGGGTGTACAATTATTATCTACTCAGCACACTGCTAACAACATTGTTTAAATATAGTTCCAAGTTAGCTACCTGCATACCAAATAGCTTTGCTGACTGCACATACATATTTGCTAATAACAACTCCGAGGTTCATAAATATACTCGTATTGTAAACAATAGATCTGTACGTTTGTTCGTTTCTATCACCATTACCCAAATGTGTACGAGTCGAATGAGTTTACCGTGGAATTTATTTTCTTGCTAGTTCTACTCCATAGGAAATGACCAATTCCAACCATGCACTAGCTTCTGACGTTTTATAAGTGTCCATGCAGAGCTATCTATAACGTGACATATGCGTTGGATCATTGGCACCTTCGAAATGGTTGAGCCGAATGGTGCTAGCGCATGCGTCATTTTCGTGAACGGGCGCCGTCAGATGGGACTGGTAATTTCTCAGCTGCAATGGTTTATTTTAATTATTTCTTTGAATTTTCCTTTTTTTCTGTCTTTCACCCATGTATGTATAAGAAAAAGTTTTTGGAAATTCAATCTTTCAAGTCAAAAGCGGGAAAATGGTCTATATTACTTAATCTGCGCAGTCAAAGTCGCGGGCGAAGAGCATGTGTGGAGTTTTGATTTCTTTTGAACTTTCCTATTGCTAAACGATTTAGTAGACAACAAAAAAACGAAATGATAGCAGTGTAACTTTACTTAATTACATATTATTCAACATAATCTTCAGGTATTTCAAACACGAGTAGATCAGCGACGTCAACAGGGGCCGAAGTGTCTGCGGAGCGCCTGATGCGGCGCACGCAGGACGTCCTGCCCTTGACGCTGAAGTCTTTGAAGTAGCCAGGGTTGCAGTGGCAGACGTAGGGAGATACGCACACTCCGTTAGTACAGCCTGTGCAATGGGGCTCACACCTGGGAACATCATAAAGTACATAATATTAAAATTGCTGAGTTGGGAAGATTGTTGCGCCAATTCTTCTTCCCAGCCAAAGCACTAGGAAGTGATGAAACTGACCGTTTTGGGAAACTGACTTTATATAAACTGTCGTTCAACAAGACGTGCTGTCTCTCATCCTAATTTGAATAAATGGCTATTATTTTGGACTGTTACAGGGACAGGAAAATGCAAACAGACAGATTGATTGATTGGTCTTGATTGATTGGTTGATAAACCTGGTGTTGGGCTCGAAAATGACTGTTTTCGGTTTCTTGGACTCATTTTAAGTAAACACATTAATTTTATATTTCGACTTGTGCGAAAAACTCGCCATGTCTGAGATGAACTAGCACACGAAGGATTCGTACCATAAAACAAAAAAGTGGGACCGCTTTGACTGTATTTAGTTATAGCAGAATATACCTACCTATTGCGGTTCGTAAGATACAGCGCGCTGTCAATTAGAAGAACAAACAGCGGAGGCTAAGCAATAGGCTAATATAATTATAATATGCTAATATAATATTGTCTATAAGTTACTCGTTCGGGTATAGGACCCTAAGAATTAAAATTACCATAAAACAAAAAAACTTTACCTAGTCGTGTCTCCAGCAATGGGCACGTATCCCGTATTACAGGCACACATGTCTCTTCCGACACAAGTTCCATTGACGCAGGGCACTGAACACAGCTTCTCCACAGCCGACTGCTGGCTGCCCGGGTAAATGAGCTGGTACTCCGACCCAGGAGTATGAGACGGGTACTGAGGGTTCGGTTGGTAAGGACCTTGCTGACCAGGATAATATTGGCTACCAGGGTAAAAAGGCTCACCATTGTCCGGCCGTTGAATTGGCTGGTAACCAGAATTAGGATTGGGACGCTGGTCTGGGTAGTATTGGCTTCCAGGGTAAAATTGGCTATTTGGGTAGTAAGCTCCACCATTGGGTATGGGTAACGGCTGACTCGAATTGGGGGACACGCTGCCTTGATTGGGACGTTGGCCAGGCCCGAGATGTTGACTGTCGGGATACAAAGCTGGCTGGTTACCAGGAATGTGGGTATAAATGGGCTGTCCATCAGGACCGTACGGCGGTCTTTGACTGACATTGGCAGGGTCAGGGTGTGTCGCGTTGTAAGGACCGCCTGGATAGTTAGAAGGCTGTGATCCAGGTCTGGTATTTTGTGGATTGCCAGTGTTGTTGGTCGGTTTAGAACCAGGGTACTGATTTTGATTGCCTGGAGTATTAGGATAAGGATAACCTGGATAGTTATTTTGGGGACTGCCGGGATAGTTTGACTGTGGATTGCCAGGGGAATTTGACTGTGGTCCACCAGGATAACTATTTGGTGGATTACCTGGGTAATAAGATTGTTGATTACCAGGGTAGCTCTGTTGGGGTTGGCCAGGATGGTTTTGCTGTGGTTGGCCAGGGTAGTACTGCTGTGGTTGGCCAGAATAATTAGATGGTTGACTGCCAGGGTAGTTAGGATATTGGGGCTGTTGACCATAGGGGACTCCGGGCGGGTTTTGGCTGTTATGACTAGGATGTTGGCCGTAGGGAGAGGCAGTTGTAGTGGTGGAAGGATTTGATGGGTCAGCAGGGTAATGGCACACATTTGGAGCTATGCAACTACTTGGTGGCGTGCAGGGACTGAAACAAAGTAATGAGATGCTGTTACTATTGTAGTAAGTAACCAATTAGCGATATTCGTGATTAAATTAAATACATATATTATTAGAAACTACAGAACAAAAATAACTTTTTCACTACTCATACTCGGAAAAAAGGCCTGAAGTTGACTGAGGAGCGGGTTGAAAGCATTACTTTTCAGCTCTATGTTGAATCGTTTTCAACTGACAGCCGTCATAATAAAAAAAAAACTTGTTAATCATTTTTATTGAACCATGTCCCAACTTTCTATACAGCCGGTCAATTACAGCGCGATGTATAACTAAAGATAATATTTTTTTAATTACTTTATTATAATTTTACTTTCAACTATTTTAAAATAACATAGGTTTGGGCAAAATATTTACCATTTTTTCAATGATGAAAATGTAAAATAATGCCTGAAAGCTGGCCCGTCAAAGAACAAATAACAAAAGAGGACTCTTCATTTGTTTTTCAAATTGTAAATTTTTGTTCATACTTTTTACTTATAGCAGAGATTAGTATAAACACGGATAAGTTCATCAGATTCAGATATGGATAATTTCTTTAGCTAATTGGTGTTTTTATTTTTACTTTCCTTATTTAGTCCCTCAAACTATTGGCACCCACCCTCGCCACGTTCGGGCGCCTAACGCCGGTCTCGGGACTAAATCAGTTACTTTCAACCCCAAGATAATAATATACTATTCCGAGTACAACTATGCCAGTAGATTGAAAAGATGTTGTGGACCACTTTCTGACATTTTATAAATGCCCACATTTAGGCCTAAGTGAACTGCTTTGGATGTGACTTACACGGTACATTGAGGGACACAGTCTCCGTATTGGTTCTTCGAGAAGCCATAGTTACAGCGGCACTCGTTAGGGCCGACACACTCACCATCCTTGCACCGATCACAGGATGGCTTACATGAACCTTCGGGAGTGGACTTCAATCCATTCTTGCATTCACAAGTGTTTGGGGCTGTGCAGTTGCCTGAAAAGTGTAGGATAAATTTATTTAGAGTAAAAAGAAAAGCACATGGCTTCTTAGAATGCAGTTTGTTATTAAACTGAAAACCATTAGATCATATTTTGTGATTAGAGTGTTAAAACAGCTGCTTATAAATAGGTAAGCAGAAACTAAAGATACACAACACTCGATTGCTAAAGTGGAAAAAAAATAATTATTACCAAGTCAAATTGTCAAGAATCAAGGTTCATCGAGTTGTTCAGATAGCAATCTTCCTATTACAACCTGTTAACGCCATATATCGGTCACATCGATGGTTCCTGTCAGTTCTTATTAAGCGAAACATAAGTGTTCTTCCAATGGGTTTTGTATATTGCCTTCTCCGGCTAATCAGTCAGAAAATTATCTAAATCAACACGCCGCCCCCTTACTTTTCTTTGGCCTGCCTCGACTACAACACCGGTCCTCGTCACCCACTGCGTAAAGATCCTGGCCCATCCATTTTGATAACCTTAGCACTGCAGTGTAACAATATAGTTTAACTTAAAAACCGACAATTCTTACCCAGTCCTGGGCCACCACACTGCTCCCGACAATAAGGCACACAGAACTTGCTTTCAGAGTCCAGTCTGTATCCATCCTTGCAAATACATTCGCCTCCAGCACATTGCCCATTTTGGCACCCGATGGGGCAAGTGGCCACACAAATGCCAGCCAAGTTCTTTACGTGATCAGGAAAGCAAGAGCATGTGTTGGGTGCAGTGCAGAGGCCATTGATGCACTCGTGGTCGCAAACAGGGTCACAGATTCTGTAGTTGTGGATGTTCCTGACGTAACCGCTACAGCAACTTCTGATGCGGCTCAAGTCTGGACGGGACTGGGGAATATGAACTTTTTAGTTAAGAGGTCAGATGTGATGGTTAATAAAATATGTCTATTTACCTACTAGGTATATATTGGGCTGATCAATAGAGAACAAAACAAGCCTAGACTAGTACGGACCTTATAATTTGAGCCAAAATAAAATGTTGTTTAGGAATTGAGTCAGTCGTGACTTATTACTGAGCTTAAGAATACTCACTCCATTGCCGGCTGGAACATGAGTAGGATCTCTGACCAGGCTGGCTGTTCTGAAAAAAGAGGACGAAAAGTAAAAAAGGCGAACGAACGGTTCACTCAAGACTTATTTATTTTTTTAATTAAATTATTTTATTTCGGGTAACCCATATCGTATAGAATATCCCAAGTTCTACATATCCATCAGGGAATACAGACTCCAGCACGGAATTCAGGGATTCATACAATGGCAGATAAAAATGAAAACGAATGCACTACGATCTAAAAAGGCCGTTTTAGTAGAATCATAATTAATCATACAACTATCTGTTAAATTTCGTTTTTATCTTTATCGCTGAAGCATTAGGTTCAAGGTTGATTGGGAAAATTTGACAGCTTCGGGTAGCTTGATGTGCTGGCTGATTTTACCAAAGTGGCCTTTATAGACCCGCTGATCTCCTAAAGTAATGTTAATACGACGACCTGGGAGTCTTAAAGTCAAGAGTGAATAGGTCACTTCTAGGCAAGCCTGCTCCATCTTCGACCACATCATCGCTTACCTTCAGGTGAGATAGTGCTCAAACGCGTGCCTATTTAATAGTAAAAAGTAAGACAGCCTGTACTCACGGCACTTCAATATAACAGACTCCTCTCTCATAGTTGACGGATTCAGTAAGATTGGTCCTCACTCCATATCCTCCGTTGCTTCCATGTCCTCCATAGCCCTGGTGCTGGGTGTTATTGTTGTAATAAGTACTGTGAATATAAATGAAAAGGAATATAAAAATAGTATTCTAAGGCGCGCCACCCACTTTCAGTCGGCATCGGTGGTACAGCTCGGGTACCTGAGAGCTGCTTCGGGCGCCAGAGAGTTGCTTCGGGCGGTATCGGGTTGCCTCGGCAGTCATAAGATGAACAATGGGAACGAATTCCCAATCTACCTTTACAAATACACACGCACACCTGTTTTCACGTAACGTTACGACTGCTCTGCGACGTGACTGCCACCCGAACTATTCATAGTTTTGCCGAAGCTACCCGAAACCAGCTTCGGCGTCCTTAGGTATGCTTACGACTACGGAGGCTGTTCTAAGGCGCCCGAAGCCGCCTGAAGCAGCCCTCAGGCGCCCGAAGCCGCCGTAAGGCGTCCGATCTCTACCGAGCCGCACCGATGCCGACCGATAGTGGTCGCCGCGCCTAAGTGTTCCAAACACCTACCGGCTTTTTATTAACAGAATAAAACTATCGGAGTGTTGGGGAGTAGAATGTAACGGTGCTTGTGAGTGACACTTTCTAACCCCTAAGATCTAGAAACTGCTATAACATCAACATTGAAGACTGTGTTTGACCAAAAGCAATAAATGCATATAAATCTCATCCGTTACTGAGTGACTGAGTTACTGATAGAGAACGCGCAGCCAAAACTACTGAGTTTTAGGAAGTTAAAATTTGGCATGTAGGCTACTTACTTCGGGAGAGGGGGCGCACTACGAGAGGATTTCCCGAAATTCCAACGGGAACAGAAAAAACGGGATATGCGCTTCGAATCGCGAGCAAAAGCTATTTAATCAGGCCTATGCTGTGATGTGGTGAAAGTGAACTGTTATTTAACCTTAGGCCCTCGTAATGTCATAAGGAGAACCGTGGCTTCTATAAAAATAAACAATGACAGTGATTTCATCTATGATCTAATAGGCTGAGTCTGTGAGTGATCACAAGAATATATTTGCAAGAGCTTGCGTCATTTGGGGAAGTACCATCTACCTATTCACTTAGATGATATTATATTGACCTTAAACCAGTTTGGAAGTTGATCACAATTCACAGAACAATACATACCGAATAATGATTCAGTTATTTTTGAAGGAGATGCCATTAGGTTTCAAGTTGTTTCTAATAATCGTAAAAAAGGATCTCGTGGCAAAAAAAAACATAGGTCGATTTCAAGGTTAAGCAACGCTTGCCGAGGTTGGTCTGTGGATGGGTGATCACCTTAACATACCGAGACTCCTCCGTGCCTCGGAAAGCACGCTAAGCCGTTGGTGTCGGCTGTCATTTGTAAATCTTTTGCAGTCGAATCGGATAGAGGCCTAAAATCTGACTCTAGTCTTGCCAATGAGTACCGTGTTACCCAGTTAATGGAATGGAGGTCTGGTAGGCAGCTACTACATAAAATACTGATATTCAGCTGAATCCGGTTTGACTGGAAGCCGACCCTAATATAGTTGGGAAAAGGCTAGGCAGATATCAAGAAATAACCTGCATAAACGAACATCCGTGAGCTACAAGACTAGGATTAAACTTACTTTGAAAGTTCCCGCGCGAGTAAAAACTACTCCAATGCTTACGTAAGCATAGGAGGGAGGGGTAAGAGCTTTGATACTATCGCTGACAAGGGGAGGGGGGTAGAAATGACTAAAATTCTGTTTACTTAATACTTAAACGGCACTTTTCTTGCAATGCAAAATTTCGGTAGGTTAGACTTTTTATTCAGAATTCAAAGTATGTACAGACACAAGTGTACCTAAATATGGTGAACTTTCCATATACACTAAACTAAAAACAAACTAAAATATAGCATCAAAAATTCATCCTCAACGCTGTCAGCTGGTAATGTGCCCAAGAGACTGGCGGCATTGCCACGTTGAATGGCAATACTGTTCATACTGAAGTTAGACATACAAAACAAAAGACTGGTATTTGAAGAGGTTCCACAAATGATGGTGAAAGTCACCAGGGTAGTTTTAGAGACGTAAAAATCCCTCACTCCCAGGTATATTTCCACAAAAGTCCAGGCGCCTTTTAAAGGTTCAAGAAAAGGTCTACAGCACTCACTTGACAAGATTCTCTCCGCCCTGGTACTGGTACCCTCCTCGTCCACCGTACCCTCCCTTCACCCCCCCTGCAGTTTTTGTGTACTGAGGGGTTGCGTGCGCGAATAGGACTACTAGCGCGAGTATTAGAAGACGCATTGTGATCTGGAACGAGAGAAAGAGGAAATAATAGATTAATGTAGTGATTCGGTAGATTCCACTGTGTGCTTTGTTCCATTTTTTATTTTGAGTAGATTATTCGATAGTGCATCTACTTTTGTTTGTGCAATAAAAAGCTTTGACAGCTTTTGTGTGGAAATTATGTTGAACTAGTGTTTTAAAATGGCCTTAGCAACGTCCTATTATAAATTCTGCAGATAAAATTATCGGACAATTAAAGTATCAGCCCTAAGTAGGTAGGTATCTAAAATAAAAACACTGAACGAAATAATGAAACATTAACAAATAAGCAAGCAAAGTTTTACTTTATGCTTAATATTTAAAATTTCAAAAACACATATTCAACTTTATCTTGATACTGACAACCACACACGATTAATTTTTTGTATTATTTATTTATTTTTGAAAATGTACCGAGAATCTAGAACTAACCAACGCATTGTTTAATCATTAAGTAATTTTTTTTATTTACTTTATTCACTCAAACAAAAACACATACATTTCTAACTACGAAATCTTAAAGTAAAATCCAACTTGCATGCAAATCCGACCCGCGATGACACGCTATCTCTTTGTCCAAGATATTATTATGTACTTATGTAGATGAGATATAATAAAATGAAATAAGTATGACATAATGAACTTGACTTACCGCCGTATCTTACTTGTTCGTCCCACTGGTCTCTATGGCACACTGACGCTAGAATTAGCACACAGTACTCTACTAGAATAAGTAAGCGTGAATCTTGTAGTGCCTTTGGGTTCCGTATCAATTTTGTATTTCGTATATTGTTTGACAGTTGACTGATAGGACTTTTGCAGTGCAGTGTTTTTTTTATGAAGTTTAAGTATGTCTTGTTTACATTACGTTTGTGTTGTAGCCAAGGCGTTTCGATGGTTGGAAACAGTGCTATAAAATAAAAAAAAATTATGGCACCGTTTCATCAGCGGCATAAGTGACCTTCTGGCATGTAATTAAACAGTAAGGCAAATGACTTGGTTTAATTTCGTTTAAAGACTTGTTTAGCCAAGTAGTGGGACACAGGGCGAAGGGAGCTTAGGGCATCCCAAAACGGATAGATTAGGTTCGAATGCCATGCCAATGTATGTTCCTGTAACCCTGCGGATAGAAATATGAGTCGGCACACACAGCGGGAATACGCAATAAATAGGGATTTACCGTTAAAAAAATAACACTTTAACAAACCTTGATATTACTTATTCATCAGACAGGATTCTGGTACTACATTAACATAATTATGTAAATTTTATAATTTCACGGCGATTTTTATTTCAGTAAATATCAGAAGTAGCTTAAACTGTGCTACAGTGAAGCTTTAATATTTCACCACGGTACCCCAATTCAGTAGATATCGTCATTTGTCGGAAACGATGAGATAATGCAGATGTTTTGCAATATTTTGATGAAAATGAAACAAAATAAAATTGTAACTATGTAGCTAAATGTCATATTCTTTTCGAAGAATTCGAATGAGCTACCATTTGCCTCAGTTGTGTATGAGGAAAACTATAATATTTTTTTAAATAGGTATTTAGAAGAACATTTTTTATTTGTTTGACAACATGATATTTATGAGTTTTTTGCAGGTCTGATTCATGGAATAATGAGGTTCCAGTGATGAGCGAAGTGTTTGGCTTAGTAAGTCTACCTACCTACTTGGGTAACACGACTCACAGACATGTTATTATTTTGTAGTTGGACTAGCTTTTGAGGAGCTCGTGGCTAAATAATAACAGTCGCACGGGTCGATCTTTAAGGTTAAGCAACGCTTGCCAAGGTTGGTCTGTGGATGGGTGAAAATCTTAATATAACGAGTTTCTTCCGTGCCTCGGAAAGCACGTCAAGCCGCTGTCATTTGTAGATCTTTGGCAGTCGTTACGGATTATCAGAAGCCAGTAAATCTGACTCCAGTCTTGCCAAGAAGTACCGTGTTACCCAGTTAATGGGTTGTGGAGGTCTGGCAGGCAGCCGCTCCACGTAAAACACTGGTATTCAGCTGAATCCTGTTTGACTGGAAGCCGACCCCAATATAGTTGGGAAAAGGCTAGGCAGATGATGACTAGCTTTTGCCCGAGACTTCATACGCGCATACCCCGTTTTCCTGTTCCCGTAGGAATTTCGTGAAATCCTCTCTTAGTGCTTCCCTACACTCCACTAGGAACCTTCATGACAACTCTCAACTTTCTACGACCGGTAAACTCCTGTCGTTGCCTGTCCATCACTCAGTCGGCAACGGAAAAGTGTAACGAGGGCCTTACACGAATATAAAATTTCGTATTTCTATTTGATCAAGCAGTTTCCGGCTAGCCGATGGATGCGAGACGCGCGGGAACGGTCGTTGTGGCGACGCTTGGTGGAGGCCTATATGATCATGATGAAACAGTTTGAACCAGCCAATTTGATGAAATTATTTGAACGTGTTTGGCCCGCATTTATTCAAAAAAGGTAGATCAATTTATTCGCCATTGCGAACTCCACAGCAGTAGTACCTACATTTCCTCCTTGTACCTTAATGCAACTCGTTTGTAACATAGGTAGGATAGGACCTACTATCTAGGTTACTGTGTAAGGGTGATCAGATCAGTCAATGGATCGTCGATCCATGTTATTGATCTATTGATGGTAGAATACTTCAGTCAACAGTTTCTACTACACCAAAAGCTATCTCGTCCTTCGATTGATTGGTGATTCAAACACCCTTTTCGACTAATTTTTAGTTGGTCCCCGCAATGTTACTTAACTCCAAGGTTGCGAAATTGTTCCAGGTTTGCGAAATGGTTTGAAAGGGTCATCGCGGCCCTGGAACACAAAGGGCATAAGGAGGAAAATGTAGTAAAAATAAAGGAGCAAAAGGAGATATTTAATGATTTCCCATTAAAAAAATTACGATAAGTGCACCAGACATGTTAGTTTCGTACTAGGTAATGAAAGAATTTCATCGGACTAAGTAGGTATAATAACAGTCGGTAACACTGGACAAGGCTATCGGTCAAGATTCCGAGCGCTCTTATCATTTTAATTTGATTAAAATTAATTAAATAATACATAGATACAGTCAATAATCAGTCAAACTCTACTTCCAATACGACTTTGGCGGCATATTTTAGCAACCGTTACTTTTTTTTTTAGCGCGCATCATGGGCTTTTGAGGCCTTACATTTGACACAGACCAATTTCTCACGAATACTTACTAACTATACCTACCAATGTAGGTACCTAGCTATTTAACTGTTTACTTAGGTACGTCACATTGCGTAATTACTTACAAGAAAGTGATAAACTGAATAATATTTCTACGAAAGTAAAGCAGAACAACGTCATCTCATCTTGGAGTTACTTCAGTTTTTGGTGAACTAACTTGGATGAGATTAAGCTGAGGGCGTTTACTCCTTGATTGATTCTGAGAAACATTATAAAAACGGGTCCGAATTTATTCATACAAGTATTCACGGACCCGAGTCCACATGGTACCAGTCTACAAACGCTCTTAGATGTAGGGCCTTTTTTTGGAAATCAGCCACTTCTTCCGCTCTGGGTGCTGTGGAGCCGAGGTAACTCTGTCGAATAAAATTTCGCAACCCGGCAGAGGGCATAGGCCCTACACGATGTATCTACCAAGGTCAATGGGTCGATGGGCCACCAAAAATCTCATCACGCTGCATTCCCCATTTAAGGCTGCCAATTCTAATATTCAGGTACCTAATGGCAGTGTAAAACCCTCCAGAAGAAAAATCAAATATGTACCTCTTTGCCCTAGCCGGGAGTCGAACCTAGAAATTCATGCTCATGGTAATGTGTGCGAGCAAAACAATAAAGAGGAAGTTTTTTCTGTCTGGTCAAATAGAACCCCTATTAGGCGGGTTGGTGAGCCGTCAATCCGGGGGGAGGCTAACGTCCAGCAGTGGACGTCTTTCGGCTGATATGATGATAGCTAACTTGCTTCTTTCTAGCTAGGTACCCACAATAATTCGACAGCTGTAACCTAAATAATGAAAAGATAATTAGTCGAATGATTACTTAATAATTCGCGAAATCCGTCCCAACAAAACACAGGATGTCATTTGATAACAGTAATACCCACGCACTTTAACCCCGATAACGTTTATCGCTGTATTAAACGGGTTCCACGAAACAGCTGCACTCTCAGCGTGTAATAACTTCTGTTTATTTTCCCCCTTGTGAAAATTAAACTATAAAATGTCATTTAAAGTTTATTTTTCATTATGTCTCTAATACATTTAATAAAGATAAGTTTAATAATTCACACAAAAATCTTTGGCAATTTAAACACAAACATTCATACAACGCCATCTATTACAACAATTTAGAACTACTGACGAATCTAACTTTTGTGACCTACACATCGCGGTCATAATTCGGTCACGGCTTCCCCATTCAAGTTCATGATTTCAATAGCATGTTCGGAAGGCGGCCTCCAGCAGGGAATTTCAGCGTAAAGTGGTTCCGATGTTGTATTATCTATTACGTCCAGCTTGGCTTCGCATTTTAACGCTTCGATCGTGGACTCGGTCACGCTAGCTCGAAGTTGACGTAGTTCACTGCAGTTGCTCATAGATGGCGCTACTGATGAACGAGTTTGTATTATTCCAAAATCATTGCTTCTTCTTGGTAAATGATCATAATGACATTCTAAAATACCTGAAAGATTAAACAAATTAATAAAAATAAGCCAACCTATTGTTATTGAAAGTGATTGTATCATTTTTACCTCTGAAATTTTCCAGCATAATAGGAGAAATAGTTTGTACCACGACAGGCCTCATAAATTGTTTTAAATTCCGATCCAACGTTGATATTGGCTGATAATGGCATTTTTCCGATGTAGGTGGGTCTGAAAAAAAATACAAATTCCTTTACAAAAAAGAAAAGCCAAAAAGACGTCGTGGCCCATGAGGGGATCGAACCCGCGACCTTCGCGTTATTAGCACGACGCTCTAACCAACTGAGCTAATGGGCCGGTAGTTAAACTGACGAAAATACGGTACAGATAGCCAAGAATAATGAATGACTTCTACAACAGACATCTGAATTTTAGATTTTAGAAGAGTATCGTTATCACAAAATTTATTTTGAAGATATTGTTGTTTACAATATTGACTGAACGTGTGTTGAGTACATTTACGAGTATTTTGTCTTCTCCGATCTGTACCTACCTGGTGACTGGTAATTGAATGCGTTCCTTCAAATGGGATATTCTACAGCTAGTTTAAAACAATTTTGACCCAGATAACTTCGGGACTAAATTAATTTAATAATTCAAATAATCTGCTAAAAAATAAATTTCTCACAATCGGCATTTTTGGTCGTGAGGTAGAAAACTTCCGAAAATTACAAATCACACTGTTTAAGAGTTTAATATCTTATTTGATTTGGATTTTCTGGGAGTAGCGAGGTTCCACTATTTACTTGGTCTAGAGACTACCTAACGGCAAAATGGGAATAAACTTGTTTATTGAGAGCTGTTTTTCCATAGCCTCTATCTGGAGAAAAAATGTGAAAGATTGACTTTTTTTCCATACCATATCTGACACACCTCCCTAATTAACTCTAAGAAATAATCTTATTTTTGAAAAATCTGCCAGAAATTGCAGTACCTATAGAAATGGCGTTTGCCTTACAAATCAACAATTAGAATCATATGTTAATAATAGATTAAGGTTCGAATTTTACCGTTAAAATTTTGCGGTGCTACCGTTACTCGGTGTCTATCCATTGACTGTAATTGGTACTCAAATTCGCACTTTAATACTTAATTCAACATAATGGGCAATAGGCTAGTTTCCAACATCAATAAATTGCAAATCTATTTAGTCCGTCAGTTAAGAGTATTAAAAAATAATGGACACGTATTTTTATTTTTGTAAAGCTATGCATATTGACAAAGATAAAACGCATCAAAAGATATAACCTATTCACTCTTGACTTAAAGACTCCCAGGTTGTAGCTATCGGGATTGATAATC
The DNA here is from genome assembly GCA_950371165.1 of Lacanobia oleracea. Lineage (NCBI taxonomy): Eukaryota > Metazoa > Arthropoda > Insecta > Lepidoptera > Noctuidae > Lacanobia > Lacanobia oleracea. Next base: position 3,050,760 of record OX493387.1, read on the forward strand.
GAACTGAAGGACTAATTAGATTTTTCCAGTGGACATTCCTATTTTAATCGTTACGCTAAACTTACCGGGTAACGGCGTGTGAAAAATGCTCCTCACGTATGGCGGTGGCTGATCGTTATTATCAATCATCACTTGCATTCTTATATCATTGATCTTCCTTACGTCCTCGTACCTCGGCTTCTTGCACCTCTCTATCATCACAATTATCACTGCAACGGTGATGACCGCCATCATCACCCCTCCTGCGATACCTATCACTGATATCAAGTCTACTGATGACCTCTCCGTTCCTTTCTCCCCCATAACGGCTGTTATATGTTCAGGCTCTGTCAAAATATGAAATTCTTCATCATCCGACGGTCCATCTGTTGTAACCTTAGCAAGACTTTTAGTAACGTTAGCCTTTTTAAATTCTTTTTCAACTACCATTGGTGGATTAGTTGGTTTACTATACTTTTTTGTTACAGGTGCAACATTCACTTTTTTATGTGTTACATATTTTATCAAATGTTTTGTTGTTGGCTCCGTTGAGGACATTGTTGCATTTGAAGGTTTGATAGATCTAGTAGTAGGAATCGTAAGTAAATCATTTTGTTTCAGTGTAGTTCTTGTGGCTGAAGAAGTAGTAGTTATAGAAGTAGAAACATTCTTGTTAATATCAGTCGTCATGCTGTTAGTTCTATTAATATGAGACATAGTCTGAGTGACTTCAGAAGGTTTCGTTACTAAAGTAGCCAATTTAGTTGAAGAAGTTGGTTTTGGGGTAACAGAAGTGCTCGGTACTAATGTTTTGTTTATGAAGTATGATGTAGCCAATAAGTCTTTTCTTGATAATGGACTCAATTTTATCGGTGGTGTTGAGGTTTCAGTCTGCATTGGCTTTGTAAATTCATTTTCTGTTTTATTATACAACTGAGCAGTCGAACTGTTCTTTGTTGATATGAATGACGAAGTTAAAGCGATCTTTTTGAATGTTGAATAAGACACTGATGTAGGTATTATAGACACAATTATCGTCTTTGGTGTTGTTACAACTGGTGTCAATTCTTTGTTATCTTTGTTATTAGCACTTCTGTACCTTGGAAATTCATGAGTAGTTTTAATCTTTGTTTCTACTATAGGAGATTCACCTTTTTGCGCTGGCCTTATCCATATTTCTTTTGGTTTAAATTTGATTGTAGTGGGGAGGATTCTGATAGTTGTTTCCTTCTTTGTAGTCTCAGTCTTTATTGTTGTTTCCATAAGTGTTGTTGTAGGAACACTGGTAGTCATATCAGATGTAGTCAACACTTCAGTAGTAGGTTTCTGCTGTACGTTGATAGTTGGAACAGTTTTGATAGCTAAAAATGGTTCAGTAGTTATTTCCATAGCTTCTGTTCTATTTGATATTTGTTGAATATTAACCTTTAATGTAACAGGTTCAGTTGGTCTAGCGGCTTTTGAAGTACTTGTAGTAACAAAAGTTGTATTATCATACAAAGTAACTTCTTTAGGTTTTTCCAAAGAAGTGAGAACAGGTGTCATTTCTTCAGTTTTCTCCTGATAAACCGTAGTAAAGATTTCAGAAATACTCGGAGTTGTATTCGTAGTCAAAATAGTTTTAGTTGATGGACTAGAAGCAACTGCTAATGTGGTTTTAGTTGTTATTTCTTCTCTAGCTGTAGGAGCTTCCATAGTCGTATAAGTAGCAAAGACAACAGGAGCCAAAGTTGTGACTACTGTAATAGGAGTTGTTACTGTAGTTCTAGGAGTTATTTCTTTTGTTCTAGCAGTTGTTACAGTAGTTCTAGCAGTTGTTACAGTAGTTCTAGCAGTTGTTAGAGTAGTTCTAGGCGTAGTTTCTGTTGTGCTAGGAGTTGTTACTGTAGTACTAGGAGTTGTTACTGTAGTTCTAGGAGTTGTGACTGTAGTGCTAGGAGTCGTTACAGTGGTACTAGTAGTCGCTACTGTAGTACTAGGAGTCGTTAAAGTAGTACTGAAAGTTGTTACTTTAAATGTAGCAGGAGTTGAAGGTTTAATTGTCAGTACTGTTAGTAGTTCTTCTAACGAAGGTGTTGCGGTTGTTGGTGGCATGCTTGCATCACAACTGTAAAATAAAATAGGTTATATGTTTATAGGTATACAATTTACAATAAAGAACTGTGTGTGGAATTGAAACTAAGCAGTATACGAACCAAGATCATTCTAGCATCAAGTAATAAAATTGACTGACTGTATATTTTGGGAACGGAGTAGTCTTGGTAAGCGAAAACTAGGAATGCGGTAGGCGCCAGATAAACTTGCAAAAAGTACGTTGACTTTTGCTTAATATTCTAGCTTTATGTCTTTGTTTCTGTTTATGTTTTAAGAAAGTCAATAAATGTATGGCTAACGGTCATTGGTCCAATGACCGTTATTGCACATTATCTAGCGGCCACTATAGTATACTATTGTGTGTTTGAAAATTTTATAAACGATCTTATTTGGTAAAAAGACGCTACTTTAAAACCAATATCTTTTCGTTGATACTTAATCTAGGCATATCAAAGTGGCCACCCACCTCTCACCTTGCCATCCGTCCAAGCACTCGCATTCACCAGTGATGGGTGAGCAGAAGCCCTTTTTACATCGCTTACATTCATTGATACAGTTTGGACCCCATTTGTTGTCTGGACAGTCTGAAAATACAGTCGTTAAGATAGTCAGAAGCCAGATAATCGGGCACCAGTCTGGCCAAGGGGACTCCATTCTCAAGTGCTGGGTTGTGGAGGTTAAATAGTCTCTCCATGTTTAAGACTGGTACTTAGCTGCATCCTTAGACTAGAAGCTGACCACAACTTATTTGGGAAGAGGCTGAGTAGATTGATTGTATGTCTGAAAATACTGAAGTGTAATAATTTAGAACATCAAAACCAGGGATATTACTGTGATTTTTTTGCTATTATTAGTTGAGGGCTAATTCTACTAATTTTTAAGTCAAAAAGCTGGGCATTCTAAATAGTGTTGTAGCGGCATCAATACCGCGACAAGAAAAACCTACGGAGCAAATCTACATCGCAACAAAAAAGAACCGCGACGCCATCTATACAACTAGCAGTGAACTACAACGTTGAAATCCTGCATCGCGCAAGCAGAGTTTACCGTGCGATTTGAACATATACATCAGCCCGAATATCAACTATCGGGCAGTAGCCCGCCAGGCACAACAGCCGCCTGGTCGGAGGATCCTCCTTTTCAATTGAGGTGTGTGGGACTTTACTCTCTGTTCCGCATACCTCTAAAGTGTGAAGCGATACTTCAAGCCTGGACAGCTTTTAACCCTATACAAAGTACAAGTCCGATCCTGTACGGAGTGTTGTAGCCACCTTTGGGATGGCTCAGCTAAGTATCAGCTTGACTCGGTGGAACGCAGAGCTAAGAGGCTCATCGGTGGTAAAACTAGGTCAGAGATGACAGAGACAAAGTCTACAGTGGAGCAAGCTTTCTGGGTAAGCTCGTTCGAGCCTGTTCACTCTAACTTTGAAGAGATTAGGGTGGTAAGCGGTGTGCCCAAGAAATCCACGATCTCATCCCACCGGCCCCCTTCTACCATCGGACATCCAGACGCACTGTATCTTACCACCCCTACCTTGTTGCTATTGCACCAAAACGTAAGTGTTTCCAAACGTCTTTTATAATGCGCACAGCAAAGGAGTGGAACTAGAGAGTTCCATTCCTTTTCTGTTTCCAAACGCTTACCACCCTAATCTCTTCAAAGTTAGAGTGAACAGGCTCGAGCGAGCTTATCCAGAAAGCTTGCTCTACTGTAGACTTTGTCTCTGTCATCTCTGATCTAGACTAGAGTCAGGAGCAAACCCATCACAAATAATAAAATAATAAAAGTTTGCATTCGCATTTCAGTTGCAATCTGTCAACAAAACCTCAATTTTCACACCTTTTTGACAGCTTGCGACTGACATGCGAATGCAAACGTTACTTTAAAGTTAGAAGAATTAGCCCTCAGTTCTATTTTAAACGGTTTTATTCAGCTTGCCCTATTTGTTGTTTTTATAAGTCCTATTGAAGAACATTTCGTCTTCTCCAATCGATTCATACAACGAACTGTTAATTTTCTTGAGTAGAGTGGAGGATAGCTCTGAAAATAAAGGACTTAAGTATCTAATCAATGATATTACAATACTACCTTCCGAACATCCGGGACCTGTCTTTCCTAACGGGCATATAGGGACGCAGGACACATCCCTCATCTTGTATCCTGGACAGCATACTGCTACCTCTGCCGTCCTTTCTTCTGTCTGTAAAATTATAAAAAGTATCATCAGTACTTTTATATATTCACCCACTGTGGCTTTCGCAACATTTTCAACTTTTATGGCTACATCGCCTGCAAATCTGGTGACAAGCAACTGCACGTGACTGACAAAGCCTCAGATTTGCCAGTGGCAAACAACCTACAGGAAGAACTACCTTACGCTGGTCAGAACAATTCCAAACCTCGCTTTTATATACTTTTTTTATGGTAAGTGACGATGATGTCGAAGATGGAGCGCGCCTGCCTAGAAGTAACCTATTCACTCTTGACTTAAAGACTCTTGACTTTTATATCTTGTTTTAAAACCATGACCTGGTCACGACTCCCAGCTTTGGGTAAACGACGAAAAGTGGAGACTTTAGGTAATTAATGGGTAGCAAAAATGATGAGGAAATCAACCTTTTAAGTATGATGTGTAAACAAAACATGAACTTGAAGGAACTTTAAGAAAGGGACCTCATTAGAATAAGTCATGGCATGATCCACGATCGTGGTCATGTAATGATTATCAGTAAACTTGAAAACACACGTAACGATTTATCGTCAGTTGTATCAGAAGGCAAATCTAAGGATTTTAAGCGACAAATGTAGGTTCAATTGAACTAACTGATCGGATGATTAACAACAAGCAGCGGTGTTCCGACAACTTTGGGTTTTTTTGTCAGTCCAGAGCGATTGTTGAGTAAAACACGTGTCTTTTGTAAGACATATTATTTCCCAGCCTTTTGTTTTTATTATTCTTATAGATAGGTAGACTTGCGTTTGACCACTATCTCGTAGAAATTGATGATGTGGTAAACATGCTTGCCTAGACAATGTCTCTTTACTTATGGACCCCAGATCGTAGCTATCAGAAAACATACTCAGCAGGGAATTCCACTCCTCAGTTACGTAAAATTTCAATAAGTATTCCCAAATCGTTTGTGCGTTTTTAGTTGGGATGTCCACCATGTACCGGTGGCGCATCTCTGTACGACTTGTAGTCCGATGATAGAACGGACTTGGCAGAATTTAGTAAAATTGTACAACTCCGATGCACAATTTCCGAAATGAAACCGGTTGAAAACTTACAGTCAGGCAATTTGTTGCTATGATGTTTTAACTTAATCTGTATGAAATAGGACCCTAAAGCATTGTGCGTTAAATTCAGAGGAACGTTGCTTAATCCATATTCATTTAAGTAGGGATTTAATATGTCTATTATTCATCAGATCTATCTGAAGATACAAAGTGTAGTTTGTGATGCTGTTACGAATGCAATGATATAATTAAGGCTAGTAGGGACAGTCACTTCACAATCGATCTAGTTTTTCTCAAGGATAGTCCCAAGTAATAAGTTGTTGACATCTAAACTGTATATTTTCCTCATTAAGTTATAGGAATATTTAAATTTAATTGACGTGCACTGACACTCTACCTCTTGTTACCTTCATTATTTTAGTATTTTAATTCTTCGCAATTGTTGGAAGTTTCAAACGAGTCTTACGATTATTATTTATTTTTATTGCCACTACTAGGGCTGTTATTTAAATCATTCTATTGCAAGATTTTCTCCTTTCAACCTTAGCGGTTTTCTGAGACGATTTTTCGTAATCGGGATAGTTTAGGTTAGCATGTAATGTTCTAAAAAAACCGACTTCCAAAAACAAAACACTACAAAGTATAAAATAACTTTAATTTCGGAAGTCGGTGTTTTTGATATTTTTTTGCATTTTTGACACTGACTTCCGAAATTAAAGTTATTTTATACTATGTAGTGTTTGTCGGTTTTATTTTTTAGTAAAAAGATTATTATTTTTCACTTTTTAGTGGTACCTGCGCACCACTAAAATGTGAAACCACAATCACAGCGTAACGGCGTGATGTTAAATTATGAACTGGTGTAAACAATAAACAGACATGCGATTTCAGAAATCCCGATCTATTTGCTATCATTGATTGAAGAGTTCCATTGCCTACCTCCGAAGTTCTCATCAGATGTTCATCAAACTTAAAAGGGACCAGTCCGGGAAAATACTCTTCCAAACAAAAAAAGAATCATCCAAATCGGTTAAAAATAATTGGTGAAAATATCGCTGCACAAACATTTGTCATGGGATCCCATCATCAGATCCTGACCTATACCTTCCATCATCAGCTTGCTGTGCCTATAAAATTTGAGGGCTTTCCTCGATTTTCATGGGATCTCATCATCAGATTCTGACTCGGTGACAATGGGACCACCTCAAGAGTATAGGCTTTCGAATAAAAAAAGAATTATGATAATTGGCCCACAATTGACGGAGAAATCGGTGAACATACATAAAAAAATACATACAGCGGAACATAGAACACCTCCTTTTTGAAGAAGTCGGTTAAAAATTGAATAACAAGAAAACAGAACACAAATAAGAAAACTTTTACAAACAAACCATTTTAACTGTACATGAAATCACTTTACATAGGTAAAGAAAATATGACTTGACAACAGAAAGACGCTGCTGGTTAAGACTAAGTTGAAAAGTCGATTATTTGCTGTACCTTGTAATTTATAATTAATTCTAGTTTCTTAAAATAAGGTAAGTATTTAGTTATGGTACAAACCTCAAGCCTGGTTAAGTCCCTCATCTCGGTGTTCCACTTGGAGCACCTCGGCGGCATAGAGAAGCACCACTCGTAGGTCCTCACCGACATCGGAGCGCGATACTTCACTCTCTTCGTTATGTTGTATCTGCGGATATTAACAGTTTATGTTAAAATGCTATTCTCATAGTAGGCTTTAAGAGTAGGAGAAAATCAAAGAGACAATTAGTGAACTTTGTGAAAGATTAAGAAGCACTATTCGTAGGTCCTCACCGGCATCGGAGCGCGATACTTTACTCTCTTCGTTATGTTCTATCTGCGGCTGTTAACAATTGTTAATAAAACGCTATGTTTTAAGAGTAAGAGAAGAGCAAAGAAACGCTGGGTATGAAATATAAGAAGCACCGCATCATAAAACGCTGTAATCGTATGCCCTAAGGTCCAAATTCTAGCAAGCATTGAAGTAGCGTTTCATTGCGGACTGTTGATGTGTTCAATGACTTCAATCGTTCAGCAGTACCCTCGCAGTGTAATTAAACTTTTGAGAGTAGCTTGTAGGTGGAAACGCGACCTAACAATAGTGAAAGGATGACAAGTCTTCAAGAAAGGGTTTGGTTACTTAGATGACGAGTAATAAAGCAGTGTGGCAGATGAAGTCATATCTTTGCATCGACCACAAACAAATTAAACGGATAAGGTTTAATAAGACGAAGGAAACTTTCGACTTTAAATAGTATTCGTTTTATGCCTACGATTTTTATGTAACTTTTCTGGATAACCTTTAAAAACAAGTGTCAAAAAGCTTTAAGATGTTTAACTTCGACATGTTTACAGAATCGCACTGCTGCGGCTTGGGTGAAGTGATCAAGATGAAATGACAGCTCATTTTGTGATCACTTCACCTTAGCCGTCTCTTCAACATGTTTACAGAATCGACCGGCAGGGGTTACAATCCACGCGTGCCTCAAAGAGCTGTCAGCGTAAAAGACGGGGCCCGCTAGGGCCAGTGCCTGCTGGGGCTGCGGACTTCGTTCGAAAGAGGCACCGTACCCTGGAACGCAAAGGGCACTGGGAGGAACGCGGATGGGTTTTAGTCAGTAAGAGTCTGACACTCCCTTCTGCTTCACCCAAAGTGGGAGGAGTCATTTGATGATTTCCCGTCCTTAAAAAGAAAAGGGGTTACAATCCTAATATATAAAATTCTTCCGTAAGGGCGCCCTCAAAAAACTTTTTACATTTTTCTTTTCCAAGTTCTTCCTAAGCAAAGCCTCCTTCTTCTTTACTACGATTTATCAACAAGCTAGATTCACCGTAGCATCTCTTTCTAGCCTATCGGGGCAGGGTCCTTAAGTAGTGTTACTTAGACATGTGCTTCACATCCTGGGCTATCCGCCAAGTTACAAAATTGCTGACTGGATTAACCACGGCGTGATTTCAAATCGTTAACTTTGTTTTTTATGGGGCCAAGTAGCTCTGGTCGACGCCATTTTGTACTTTTTATTAGCGATAATGAATTTCAAAGTTCAATAATATTGGGATTGACTGTGAAATTTCGGTACGTAACATTTTATAGGTACAGGCAACAAAGCTATTGGGTATGCAGGCAGCTAACTTGCAACTACTTTTAAACGATGTTGTGAGTGTGCTAAGTAGACAATTATTGTACAACACACTCGTAAGTAAAAAGCTTAATAAAATATAATATACACTTTAGAAATAAACATTGGCAGTGCTGTGTTAAAATTAATATTTTTGCCTGTATACCGAATAGCTTGGTTGACTGTACCTACTACAAAAAGATTTCGATAGCACTTGTCGTCTCTTTGGCCTTCTGAGTGCCAATTCTAGTAATGTTATTAATCAACGATCGCAATCTCTGAAAAATGTATTATTTCTTGTTAAGTATAGCACAATCTGTGAAAATTTCAACTGTTTACCTATTACGGTTCTTGAGATACAGCCCGCTGACGGACGGATGGGCAGACGGCGGCGGCTTAGGGAACCTTGGTTACCCTTCGGTACCGGAACCCCAAAAAAGAAGTACCAACTAAACATCTTTTCTAGGCTTCCGGTGAATTCCTCAATTTGTTTAAATACAATTACCGAAGCAATAACTTTTGTCACAGGTGAAATATGACAGAATTTAAGGTACCGGTAAGTCGGAAGATCATATTAATGTTACAACTCTTCAATTTAATATTGTAAGAGTCAACGATTCATTTTAACGAGATGCCTCCCCAAACTTCGCTGTAAACGGGTTACTAACGTAGAAAGTGTTAGGTAATTAATTAAAGCTATCAGGATTAGTAACGCCTCTGGGGAATAGGCTTCTCATAAATTTGATACCAGATCACAGACTTAGGTATGTGTGTTTAGGATCATTCAAGGTTACTTGTTTATAATTTACTTGTCTTTAACAGCGACCTTCATTAGTCCTGATTTTTGTGTCTGTTTTTACAATTCCGTACCCGAAGAGCAACCAACGGGACCCTATTATTAAGCCGTATATCAACAATCCTGTTTTCTATTGCCGCTATAACAACAAATAATAAAGAAATACGCACTTGACTGTTTTTACCCAACTGCGAAAGAAGGAGGGTTATGTTTTTCGTGTGTATGTATGTATATTTCTTTGGCACGCCCTAGAGCCTCAACGGCTCGATGGATTTTAGCTTGGAGGTGTCGTTATATTCGTATTTACTGTGAGAGTGACACTGGTTATGTCAAAATGGAAAATTGGCGGATTTCTGGCGCCAAATTAAGCCTTCAAAAAAAATGTTTTTTTTTTTTTCAATATCTGTCGGGTATCAAGATAAAGGGCTCGAGGAGACGATTGCAAAAAAGTAACTCACTATCCAGTTCAATCACTGATCCAATGCCACCAACTACATCAGACTGCTTGAAAAGCGACTTGTTTCGAACTTTTTAGTTGTTTTTAGTGGTCGGGCTTTTTGACAAAGTCAATTATTTATTTGTAGCCTTTTTATTTTTTGTTGCATTTATATTACTTAGATGGCTTATTTCTGGCGTAATATTGACCGATATATACGAGACGAGTTTAGACCTTATACAGGCTGTATATCTAAGAACTATAAAATTCAGTACTGGTTTGTGGAGTTCAGGTATAAGGCACTTCATGTGAAATATTGGTACCCAGTTATATCCGTTTTGACTGGAAGCCGACCCCATTGTAGCTGGATAAGGCTACCCAGATTTTTGTGGCGACTATTAACGAACTCGAGACACTTCGAATATTAAAACAAGGAGTGGAACTCTCTGCCTGCGTCTGTGTTTCCGAACGCATTCAATCCTAATCGCTTTAAGAGCGCTTTCACAATTTTTCTTGAATTTGAGCGTTTGATTCGAGTTTTGATGTCTAATTATGCTTTAGATATAGCACAAAAAAAAAAATCAAAAATACGCCTAAGAAAGTTTGATAGTTGATCTTGGGAGTGTTCTAAATAAATATATCAATTTGTTCACGTACATCAGTAAATTTCTTGTCTCCGCAAAGGGTGTTTCATAAAATTACGCTTTTGGGAATCTTTTGATGCTTTGGTACACCGAAGATATAATAATTTAATTAATTTTAAAAATGTTCATGATACAACTGTACCTTCTACTTTGGAATTATCAAATCAATTTGTTACGATTCATGCACTAATAAACCAAAAATAATTTTGTAAAACTGAGAATTATTGACAATTTTCCGTACGAAACTATATTTTTTATCTATGAAAGTATAATCCAAATTCAAATAAAAATTATTTAATAATTAAGGAGGTATTGTTATAACGCATGAAAAAAAAAATTGGTCTATTTAAAAGTAAACTCATATTTTTAAACAATTTTTGTATACAGCCCCACAATCACTATAAATCTCGGGAAACGCGGTTTGTAGCTTTAGTCCGGGGCAAGCGCTCGATTTTGTAATAGCGCCCTTAAAGTTAGAGTGAACTGGCTTCTTCTGGATAAGCTCGCTCCATCGTAGACTTTGTCTCTGTCACCTAGACTAGAGTCGGAGCAAACTTATCTCAAATAAAAAATAATCAAAACAAAGCTACGTTGAGCCATCCTTGACAACACAACAAGATGTTTAATATTCGCTACTGCACTATTTCTTTGTTTACGAGAAGTGAATGCTGAATGATAGAATGTTGAAAAGCTCTAGATAAATCTACTTTATTTAGTAGCCAAGAAACCTAAGTATCTAAGGACCCCGAGGCCCAAACGAGAGTGAAAGGACCAGAATAATTTAGTTTTGTAATAAAACTTAATGTTTAGTAATTATTTGTGGTGCTAGTGCTACCATTACTTTCGATTATGGTAGTCATTTAAGGTGGTTGCGCCAGGGTAGCCCGCGAAATTCGGATTTTCTTACGATTTTTGCAATTTGCAAGTTAGTATTAGGTTATATGTTGATTAAACTATGATTCGCGGGCGTAAGAATTATGTATTTTCAGAATTAAAATCAGTAAAATGACTCCATAAGCGGGTATAATCCTAAAATGTCAAGATTTCATGAAATAGTCATCCTTTCGGGTTACCTGGCCCTACGGAGTTTTATTGCTGACTTAAATGGTTATGATTCTGAAAATACATAATTTTTACGCCAGCGAATCATACTTTAACCAACATAAAACCTAATACTGACTAGAAAAATGCAAAAACGTAAGAAAATCTGAATTTTGCGGGCTAACCTGGCGCATTCACCTTAAGCTTTTAGGGCTGAATATTCGGTAGTCGGATAACTTTTACTAAAGGAAAATAAAAGGCGGTTTGACAGGTTTTGAAACTGTCATTTATTCTTTAATTAAAAATTATCTGACAATTTAAAAAATCCTATAATGATATGGAGTCTTTATTCTATAATTAATAATATAGTCTATATTATAGAACCCTAGGGTGGTGCACCCACGAAATGTCACTAGTCAAACGCACATTATGACTTTCAGACAATGATGGGGTCATTGCTGTTTTTTTAACCGACTTCTTCAAAAAGGAGGAGGTTCTTTGTTCGGTTGTATGTATCTTTTTTTTGTAAAGCCTATACTCCTGAGGTGGTCCCATTGTCACCAACTCAAAATCTGATGATAGGATCCCATGAAAATCGAGGGAAACCCTCAAATTTTATAAGCACATACACTGTTTTTCATTAAATTTCTAACGCGATATTTGTGCCTGGTAATCATCATCTCATGTTGCTGAGCTGATGATGGAAAGTATAAGTCAGGATCTCATGATGGTATCCCATGAAAAAGGTTTGTTCAGCGATATTTTCGCCAATTGTTAGCCGATTTGGATGATTCTTTTTTGTTTGGAAGAGTATTTTCTCGGACTGGTCCCATTTAAATTTGGTGAAGATCTGACGAAGAACTTCGGAGATAGGCAACGGAACTCTTCAATAAATGATAGCAAAAGGATCGGGATTTCTGAAATCACATGTCTGTTGATTGTTTACACCAGTTCATAACATAACATCACGCCGGCACGCTGTGTTTGTGGTTTCACTTTTTTAAATATAGGTATTTCTCCAGTATCGTGGGTTTGTTTCCAATTTCCAAACATATAAATTCATTTACAAATATTCGTTCCATGCGGGAATGGAACTCGAAACACGCAGTGTAGCAGTCAATCGCTCAACGATTGCGTCAACTGTTTCGTCAATTGAAAATATCTTTATATAGAGCCATTGATTTCTTTTCCATTGCAAAAATAAATCTACAAGAACTCTACCTCAGGAAGGTTCTACCCACTCTCATCACTCTACTGTTATCAATATTGATTCTGAATTTATTCTCGTCTCCCGAGGACAATGTTGACATAAGATTATTTCTATTTCCAGCGTAAGAGTAGGCGTCTCCAATATTTATTCTGCCTACATTCGATTAAAGAAAACGCAACCTTTTCTTGCCTATAACAATACCGTTATGTTTTCGTTTCGGTATCCTCTTTCTATGTAACGTTTTGCGTTTTGTTTTTCTACCTACCCAATTAGATACTGGCGAACGCTTAGCTACTTAGCCCCAGTATCAAGAACGAAAATAATCGCAAATTTAATGTGGCATTGTTAAACGAACATGCAGAAGTGGTTTTTTTTTTTTATTTGTAATGGGTTTGCTCTTGACTCTAGTCTATGTCTATGTGTGTGTGGTTTGTTGAAAAATTTCTTAACAGCCAATAAAACGCAAGTCAAGCGAGGTGATTTTTTGGTTTTGGTTACGGAAACCTATTACTAAGCCTCCGCTGTCCGTCTTTCCCTCCATCCTTCCGTCTGTCAGCGGGCTGTATCTCAATAAACGTAACAGGTAGACAGGTGACGCGACGCGACGCTGCGCGCACACTTTAAAAGGGCGACTCAAAATACAACTTTATTTCCTACACGAAAAGATACACATTTCATTGTGAGAGTTCAAAATACGTTGCACCATGCAGCGCTGCGCCTCATGACGCCTCGTTGCGTAGAGCGACGTATCGCGATGGAGCGGTGCATCGCCGGTACGCGCGGCACGCAAGAGCGGCGGTGCGCTTCGCGAAGAAACGCGACGCCGCGAGGCGCAGCCGAGACCGCCATGGCGACTTGTCTCATGTGACTATTTCCGTAAAGACTTCGTGTAGAATTGATGCAGTGCGTTCGAGTGCTCGAGTGAAATTATAATGATAGATTGGGATCTTGTTGATTGGCGTCTTGCTGCGTCATGTTATATACGCCTCGCAACGTTGCGATACGTCTCGCGGCGACGCGCGGCGCAGCGCGAAATCCTTGGCCTCTTCAGCAGCGTCGCGTCGCGCGGTGTGAGCTGACCCTTAAGCGAAAATTGGAGCTAAGGATGCAAGAGCGGGTGAACCGGGTCCGAAAACAATTTCGTTAATTGTCGCGGACACGCTATATTTTCTTTATATAATACAGACAAATGTTTCTTTTAAAATATGGATGTTACAGCGAGTGAAGTAGGTACCCAGTACCCCACCACGGTTAAGTTTAGGTTAAATGTTCGCGATTGGTCTATTTTCCGAAGGTTTGTGAATTTGATGAGTACGATTTTGGGGGGGGGGTCATGACCCCCACGACCCTCCCCCTTGGACCGCGCCTGTGCCTATCAAAAGTAATATATATATATATATATACATAATTTGAGAGGAACTTTGATGATATCAAGTACTGTCATAAGTCCACTTACTTCTGTTTCACCATGCAGACATTATCTCCGTTGAGGGCTGCAGCTTCCATCACGAACACCACAGCACACACCATCAGTGCACACCATACTTTAGTCTTTATAGTCCTTATCACTTTGTCTATAAGCACCATTTTAGCACTGCCGCCGATCCATGGTCCTAATGTCGTTTTGTCATTTTCGAGCGGTTATCGATTCCTGTTGGTCAATGAAATATTAATGTTAATTTTTTTTATGGATGGAATATTGGTTTAGGAAGTTGTAATTTTGATGATTAAACATAGTAATAATAATTTACAGACTGTAATAAAACTATCTGCAGAAGCGTGAAGATACTGCTTAACTATTCGTTTGTAATATAATTTATTAATTGTCGCGTTTTGGAACTTTTAATACAACGAGAACAGGAAACTTCAGCGGCCTTCTTCTTCTTGTCGTGTGGGCAGTAAGGTCTAAAGACCCCACACACCCTAGTATTAGAGTTTCTAAACCACCTCAAGGGCCTCTGACATGGTTTATTCGACGACCGCCATTTGGCGGCCGGGACCTCCGGCTTATATTTGCCTTCTGAAGCACGGTGTTGAAGTATCTACCATTCCCAACCTGTTGAAAATTTGGTGGACAAAGCGATAAAAAGTATCTACCCACGGTCAACAAAAAAATATCGTTAAAACACGATCAAACGACAGAATTGAACGTGGCGTTTGTCAATAAACTCACCAACCAACACACTGACGCAAAACAACCAGATAAAGACCATTTCCCCTCAAGTATTCAGAATGAAAAATTATTCCTTTTTATTAGAGCCATCTCACTTTCTATTAGCAAATGATTGCCTCATTTGAGTAACGCGTGACAGAATGACGGGGCGACGGGTCAACTGACCGACGCGGACGGACGAGGGAAGGCAGCTGAATTAATTGTAGCAATAACTGTGTGATACTGGTGAAGTATCGTAATACGGGATGCTGGTCTGTGTGTTATACGTCACGAAAATGAATACGTAATAATTGTTGATGTAGCAGCGAGATAGTGAAAAAAAATCTTTAAAACAAAATAACCAAGTTGAAGTGTTTATTGATTTGCATGCGCTAATCTCTGGAATTACCGTACAGTCGGATTTGGAAAATACGGGAACAAGAAAAGACGGGATATGCGCTTACGAATTCGCGGGCAAAAGCTAATGTTTCATACCATGTATGAAATACTCTCTCTGCCTGCGTCTGTGTTTCCAAAAGCTTACAACCCTAACCTCTTCAAAGTTAGAGTGAACAGGCTCCTTCTGAGTAAGCTCGCTCCATCGTAGACTTTGTCTCTGTCATCTCTGACCTAGACTAGAGTCAATAGCAAAAACATCATACAAAAAGTAAATGGACCACCATGTATGAAATACTAGGTTTTGCCATTGGACACTAGTCGGAGTTAAAAGATGATTCTGGTATCTGCAATCAGGGTTTAAAAACCAAAAGCCATAATATGTTACCTATCAATATTATTTAAGTCATAAGAATAGATTTAGAGAACATAATCTGGATTGGATTACGACACTTCTTCCCGGTATAATTTGAATGTAATAAATTAAGATGACAAATTGATAATTTTATGGTTCGCTATTAATTGAATATGGTTATTTACTGGAAATAAATGATGTTTATTTTTAATTTTATAATACCTGGTTCTTTTGGGAAAATAAAACACTTTTGACGCAGGTGAAGCCACAGGCTGAAGCTCATGATAGATAAAGAGATGAAATACGATTATCTAGTAAAGATGCAGTGTCATAAGGTCGGCTAAGTTTGAAGAGGGACCGATAGTCGTTGGAGGTTAGGGCAGATGAGTCCAGGAATAAGACCGGTACCGGCAAACAAAGTGAGGGAAGGCCCGAGATAGAATACTATTCTATTATAGGTGGCTGGGACAGACTGGAAGACAGAACTAACCAAAAAGGTCCAGACGTCGCGGCAGAACTTCGAAGAGTTTTGTGTTCAGTAGTGGGCTGCGGCGAACTGTTGGACAAGCAAACAAACAACAAAACGAAACAAAATGTTTTTTTCAACTGAAAACGACTGAGTATCCTGTGCACACTTTGCTGTAGTGTATGTTATGCCCTGTTTCTTTTGTTTTTTTCCGAGAGGACACTGAAAACAATTTTTTGTTCTATCACTTCACATTTTTTTATTGTAAAAGATTTCAGATTCCATTCTATTGTTGGGGTAATATTTCTAAGGAGTGATTACTTCTGAGACACAATCGATGTGAATTATAATCCCTCATCTTCAAAAGAATATAAATGATGTCCACATATTTGTGGAATATTGACATATAGATGCCATTGTTAAGTATTAGTCTGTTTTCTACATGTCAACAGAATACGTAACAATTCTTCTGTCTGAATTGTTACGTATTCAAGAAATAAAGACGATAAAATTGCCGTCTTTTTCGAGTTGTCTAATGAGATATGTGATCAAATAAAATATCTTATTTACATGCAAATGAAAGACATTTTTTCTTTTGTATTTGAAACATTCTAAAAGGCCTCAATGTGAGCTTTTTACGCCAGTACCAAGTAATATGGTTGTGTAACTAACATCAGACAAAAATAGAATCTATAACACACCCACGAAAAGTCAAAGTTCAATGTCCACGTAATTACTTTCATTCATAAAGAAGTTTTGGCTACCGTTGGACGTGGTTCAGTATCCAATGCTGGTTCAGTAACTACCAAAGTGATCTTAAACGTTTGAATGCAAGCAATGAACAGTAAATAGTTGGTATGTGTCGAAACTATTAGATATACAAACGCTGTTGGTTTGTAAGAATGCAACCGTTACAAAATACGATAATTTGATTCTCAAATGGACACAATATTGAACTTGAAATACTTTCAACTCACATGCGTGTACTAATTGATTGCACATTGTACGTATGCATTGTTCATTCACACATTCTTTCATTATCTCTCCATGAATGTCATTGTACCATTTTATTTAATTCTTATTTATTTTTATGAACGGATCCCCATTAATTTTTTGTGCTTCATGCGCATGAGACACCCATGCTGCATTTTATTTCAAATTCAATGTTTAATTAAACAGAAAGTTGTTTTATTTTTGTGGTGTCATCTTCATTGTAATAATGAATATTCGTTTCTAAAAAGTCGACAGTTGTTTTATTTAACTTATTTTCTTAAATAACATCTTATTTTATTAACAAGTGTTTTTAGAGGTAGGTGCCACAAAGCTCAATCCTCGATGTTTTTTTATTCAACAGCGATTTTCGAAAAATCTTTATGGTCAATTGCACCCCATGCACAGTTCCTTAACATTTCTTCAACACTTTTAAATTCTTCTCCTACAACATGCCTTTGATGTGTGTGTACGCGCGGCTATGTCGTTTCGCATGCGTGCGCGCAATTGGGCAGGATGCGTCGATTGGCGCGTCACAACTGCTTTATCAATAGTGCCGTCGACCTCTTTCTGAATTGTGAATGAAAGCCAGCTACTCAACCTAACTTGATTTGTTAAATTGATAGAGATGTCGAGTGTCGCGTGGTATTTCAAGATCTTCGTGTTGAGTTAGTGTGAGGTCTGAATCTTGATTTATTTGCTGTATGTAAGTTTAGCATCTTAAATTGATTCTTACGTGTATTACCAGGGTTCCAGGGGTCTTAAAATATTGTGAATGTGAACGCAACAGAATTTGATTCAACATTCTAAGTGTGCCCAAAATTCAAGATGGCTTCTAGTACCACGCAATCCTGAAAGTAAATATCTATTATACAATTTTGGATGATTGGAAATAACAAAATGCTCTGGTTAAATGGTAATTAGTTATATAACAAGTTCAAAATGTATTGGATTGGGATTCACTATTGAAATGCCATATCATCAATTCCTTACATTGTGAAATTTCAATTATCGTTTTCGTTGAAAATAATAAATATCTTTTTGTGTAGGGCCTATGGAGATTCTTTATTGTTTTTTGTATATGTATTGTGTGAATGACTGCAATACCACATTTACTACTAGCTACATACATTATCCAACGAGATTAACTGGGAGTGAAGGGGTACCCATTTGTTTTATGAGCACCGTGTCTGGCTACCGGATGAAGATTGTTTGGACGAGGGGTCCATCAAATAGTTACTGTAAGTGTTCGCTGACAAAATATTATAGATATTTATTGTTAGCTCCTGATTGATTGAACATAAAATTTTATGTGTTATCGTCACGGCAGGTTGAAAAACAATGCGTTATTGGGTCTTCCTGTCCAACGGTTTTAACAATGTTAAAAGTTTAATCATTGGTATGACGGAATTTAATGTGCAGCTGCACTTTGCTTCAAAGAAACAACGTTTCACTTGCTCTGGCGTATTGTAGCACTCATTATATACATTCATTAGGTTATAAAACCGTTTCTTTTTTTGTAGCGTGTCTTTATAGATTACGTACCAGCGAATAGTGTTACCGTTGCTGAGAACTGGCCTAAACATAACTTCTGAGTATGCCATCGTCTACGCTATAAAGAATGGATTTAGCTTAGCCTTATAACAAAACTAATTGATCTATCGACAAACTTTCATCTTTAAACTTCTTTATCATTTTTTTTCCAGACAGATGTGCAACGAAATCATTAGTTAATTGTGTACATACAGCAGTATTCGTATCGTAAAGGATGTGGACTATTTAGATAGGTGCCCAAGTGGCGCAGTTGTGTGCGCTTTATTCAATTTGTTTAACACGTTATGAGCTTCCATTGAGTTTGGTTTCCGCCTGGCATGACATAATATGCCTAAAGCCTTAATCTTTTACCAAATTCACATTATGGATTGCAGATGAGGAGCTCGTGGCTAAATAATAACAGCCGCACGAGTCGATCTTTAAGGTTAAGCAACGCTTCCCAAGGTTGGTCTGTGGATGGGTGACCATCTTAACATAACGAGTTTCCTCCGTGCCTCGGAAAGCACGTTAAGCCGTTGGTCCCGGCTGCCATTTGTAAATTTTTGGCAGTCGTTACGGATTGTCAGAAGCCAGTAAATCTGACTCCAGTCTTGCCAAGAAGTACCGTGTTACCCAGTTAATGGGTTGTGGAGGTTTGGTAGGCAGCCGCTCCTCGTAAAACACAGGTATTCAGCTGAATCCGGTTTGACTGGAAGCCGACCCCAATAAAGTTGGGAAAAGGCTAGACAGATGACATTATGGATTGCAGCATTTACTCCTACAATATTAAGAGAGTGGATCGATCTTCTGTAACAGTATCTAATGATATTTTGGTCCTTTGTATCTAATTTAGCTGCAGTATTCTAATGTTTATTTCTTTCTACAACGCACAATAGTTGGATTGGTCTTTTGGTAAAGCATCTAATGACTTAAAAAGTCCTAGAATCTAATTCAGAATTAATTGATTATGATTGTAAATATTGATAAGATTTCTATAGAACTGTGCTTAGCTGTTAATCAGGAAATAAGAGTTCATCATCATCATATCAGCCAAAAGATGTCCACTGCTGGACAAAGGGGTTATGGGAGAATAATTAATACTTAAATAATTTATTGCTTTTTTAAGCAAAATCGGAGCCTATACTAGTTTTTCTAAATTGTATTGAATGGATACTTTTTTCACAAACATTGAAGTCCTTTTCAAAATGACTGCTCTCAATACAATACAATACGACGGTAAAATACCTATCGATTACATGTTCATGGCTTTGCTCTCTAGACTTATCCCTTTACGAAAAGTTCGTCACGTTCGGTTAAAATGTAATCACATTAAGTATCAAAGTTCTGCTTACCCCTCTGTCAGGACCCCCAGGAAGAATTAAGCGACGTTAACAAAGTTTCCTAGCGTGTTAATGCATTCGGCTACCCTCATTACTGAATTTTCAATCAAGATAATTGATTGACAAGGGAATATAATGATAGGGGTGAATATTGACTAGCCAATAAGATTTTGTGTAAAGTATTTGTAGTTCTCAAATGTCTTTATTAGAAGTTATGTTAGTACTATGTCTGATATTATTCCAAAGTAACATATTCCCGGGTTAAAAAGTGTCTTTTGTGTTATTCCAGACTATGTAGTAGATATACTATGTAAACGGGCTGGTTTCCGCAACTCCACGACTAAGCGCGTGCATTTTTTACAGATTGCGACATACCTAGATGCGAATGCGAACGTTGCTAAAATATTTGTGGAAATGGCCCTCAGACCTTTACCTAACTTTGTAACTTTTTTTCTAACCACAATGATTGTTACGAAACGGCCGGTTGTAAAATTATCACTATGTACTAGGAACCCATAAAAATTAGCAGTTCCTAAGAGATCTTTTGGACGTAACTCAGCCATTTACCATGTAATCAATTATCTGGACTTTTCTTCGGCCAAAGAATCAGCATTGCGATTCAACGCGGCAATTTTATTTTTGTATACGCGTTTGTACATAATTTCTTGTTAATTCGTGTAGTTTTTTAGGTCTGCATGTATATTTTATTTAAAAATTTGCTATAATGCCTAATAAACAAGTAGTTCATCCCGTAAGATACATCAATTATAATTAAAATAAGATAATAATTCATACTAACTGGCCTTTGAGAAAACTTTGTGACCGCTGATAACTCCAACACTGAAAACTTTGCTTGGGTATCGTCGAGATAATAAGACTGGGTATTATTTTAGGAACTTGGGGGTAATTTTAATAGCCAGAGATGGTTGATAAGACAAATAGATCGAGAAACCATTTTGTACAGTCAGTTTATTTAACAAAACTCATTAAATAATATCAAGTTTTAACCTTCAAGCGGTCGCGCGGCGTCGAATCGACCGCGCTCGATAAGTTTTCGCTGATTACATCGAGATTTCTCGCCACAAGTATTTCTCTTTACCAGTAGCTTTTCATTAATTCACTATGCACGAAAATGAATGCATTCCACTCTTCTCCGAGCCTTTGTAGTTAAATAGAATGCATTTGTTTAGGTCGCGGCGCAGGCGTCGAAACGACTACACGCGCTTGGCTCTTTCTTTTACCTTGACCAGATGACTAATTTCGAAGTAAAATACCTGAGTTGATAAAATAAACACTTTGATAGTAATTATTCGATTGCATAGAACTAATAAAAAATAAAAACTTCTAAATAAAAATGAGAACACAAATCATTCTCCCAAGAGAACAAAACTTAGGTTTGGCGGGTCTGGCGTGCATAGCTGGTTTGTAATCGAACGATAGTGGGTTGTTTTAATTTTAATTCCAAAAAATTGTTGCCTAGGTTAAAATTGATAATGTCTGAAAATAGAACATAAATAATTGTTAATTTACCAGTATTCTAAATTCCTGAAATCTCACATAGGTCTTTTAGGTTACGCGCGACCGCTGTCGCTACAAATACCCACGCGCCCGCTTGAAGGTTGGTGTCGCAAAATCTAAATGGAAAATAACAGTTGTCTAAATATTTAACAAAAAGCTTTGAATTTAATACACAAAGCAGATGCTATTTGGGTCACCGGCGTACTGAACCGAAGATTAATTGGCTTAATGACTAAAGCATACACTTGTCCACTCAGAGCGGTATAAAAATTGTCGTTGTATTCATGAACGGGGAAGAATTTTTACTTTGTCATTTTCGTATGCTTTGTTCGGAACCTTTGCACTTTGGCTTGGGTTCTGGTTTGAACGCTAAGAGGCAGTTTTTTTTTTCAAATTCATACCTATGCAATAGACTCAAAGTGTAGTCTTTTTAACCCAAAGGTTGACTGATAGAGAATGACTTGTTGCATTATGCAAGTCCAACTATGTGACACTACTACTCGTATAAATAAAGTTTAAATAATGTTAAACAGATTTTCAAATAATTTAAGAAAATATGTTCTCTTTAAATAATTATTTAAGATAATTGTTTTTACCTTACGTTATTCAGTTGGAAACGTAGTACATAAAGATTATATTGTAGAAAAAAAATAGCTTAAGATTTATTTATCGTAGTAGTTATAACTAATTTTGTACCACTAATTCAACTTTATCATCAAAATTAAACAGGATTTGAATTGAAGTTTTATTGTGTACTCACAGAAAACAGCCCAAAACCACATGAAACTAACACACACAAGTTCACAATAGTACCAGGCAATCAGGAGAGTAACGGAGCGCGACGCACATGTGACGCGCGATACAGTTAGGAGGCGACTGGGATACGGGACAGATGGGACGTGTTTAGATAAAAATATCGATAAATAAGGGTTGTTTACTTTAAAAGGGATTTTAAGGCAATTTTAGAATGTTGAGCAATTTACAGTTTGCTTGTTCAGGATTTGAATTTTGGGGTTGTAAAAATAAATCTGCATTTTGTGTGGTGGCATTTTTGGGAGATTTGAGTTATTGAAGATTCGGCGACGATAAATGGCAATCCG
This sequence comes from Lacanobia oleracea, assembly GCA_950371165.1. NCBI lineage: Eukaryota > Metazoa > Arthropoda > Insecta > Lepidoptera > Noctuidae > Lacanobia > Lacanobia oleracea. The sequence goes on from OX493387.1 coordinate 3,073,188, forward strand.
AGTTTGGTATTTCGAACCAAAATTAAGGTTGACAAGTATCTGCTTTTTTGTATTTTTTCAAACCTATGTGGAAATATAGGATTATGTTGTAAGACTAGTAGAACTACAAAATAATCCAGTAATAATAATCTAGTAGACTATAGTAAAGTTATAATTCAAAGTTCAATGCAAAATAAATATAGTACCTATACCAAAAGAGAAACTCATCCATTTTCTTAAAAAAAATCACGAAGTCTGCGTCAGACTAAAGTTGTTTGGTTTCTAAATTAAAAATGACCGAACATGATCGATGTGATGTGACATGCATCGTGTACCTACTTATTTATTATTGGTGTTTATTTTAGTACCAAACAGACGTCAACATCAAATTTTAACTTTTTATTTTAGTTCACACTTTTGCAATACTAAGTAACTCTCAAATTGACAATATCCTTTGTCAAAGTGAATTTCCGTTCACCATATTTCTACTAGAACATAGGGTGAAAGAAAAAACAATCTTTGAAGCACTGTTTCATTGCATATTGCTTACTAACATGTTATAATTGTAACGTGGTGTTATTAAACTGTGTTCTTTTATCAGCCACATATTATTCATTTAAAATAAAAATATAAATAAAAGGCTAACAGGAAACTGAAATTATTTATTTTGTGAAAATATTAAAAGTAACACCTTTGACTTCGGCGTGTTTTGATTGAATACTCGGAGAAGAAACAGGAAGAAACTTCAACAGATCTTCGATATTATTGGAAATGTAGTTCTAATAGCATAATTTGTAACCCCAGGTTACATACACGGTCTTTTAACTTTACCGTTTCAATTAATCAAATAACTTCGATTTGAAAGCCCTACATTATTTCCACCACCTACAGAGTTATTAGAGTTTGTTAAACTTCCAATTTAGAAGCATCTTTCAGTAAATACATAATCTCCACGTGCAACAAACAATCGTACTATCTGAAGATAGAGTTGTACTTTCCTCCTGACTCGGATAAACAAGATTGGCGTCTTATTGGCGGGCTCCGGGATAGGGATCCAGTTGTTTACGAAAACTACAGATTATTGCTCTCGCGAGATTGAATCCAGTCAACTTTCTATTAGGGGAACATAAATGGGGAGCGAACAGTGAAGTTCTTAATCGAAGACCAGCGGATCTAAAAAGGCCACTTTGGTAGAATTATTAATAGGATCATAATAATTGTTCAAATTTAATTTTTGTCTTTTGGGCTTACTTCCGGTGGACAGCAATACGAATGAATTTTTTTGACGCCTTATTTTAGTTAGGATTTCTTATTTTAAGGTATATATTTTGTTTTAATAAATCTGTACATAGAATTTTATTATTAAAAAAAATTTTTTTTTTCATCTTTCCCTAAAGAATTAGGTTCAATTAGGTTGATTGGGAAAATTTGACAGTTTCTGACTGATTCTGCTAAAATGGATTTTTAAACCCGCTGAGAGCTAATTCTATTAATTTTTTAACAACGATCGTATTCGCATGTCAGTCGCAATCTGTCAAAAAAAGCTTATTTTCCATAAATATTTGTCAGCTTGCGACTAACATGCGAATACGATCGTTGTTAAAAAATTAATAGAATTAGCTCTCTGGCTGTTAAAAGTAAATGAGCTACCATTATTGTTTTGTGTAGGTAGGTTGCAAGAAATATTAAAAACTGTAAATACCTTCAATAGGTAGGTATAGTATAAGAATAAACGGAGAGATTAATGAAAATACCTTCTGTCTTGGGTAATTAATTGGTCCTGAACTGAGAATATTTCGTTTATTGGTTCTAAATTAGTAAATGAAATAAAATTCCTATTAAAGTAAATACCTACCGAAATTACATTAATTACAAAAACAAATTACTGTACTATTACAACCTACTTGTACAAAGGAACTCAAAAACAAACCACAAACCAGCTGGTAGGTACGTTTATTACATCCCAACGCTGCTTTAAGCATCTCCTAAGCAGCATATTTAACAACAAAAATGTACCAGGCTCCCATGAAACGAAAGAGACGTTGCCAAGCGTGGGTAAAGTTGGCGTCACAGCGGCGGCGTCATCCGTCCGCCCCTATATCTTCACGTGTTGACACGCTAATGTTATCAGCAGGAGAATGTTCGCTAGGGGATGCAATGTTTATTTGTTAAAGACATATTAAAGACGCGCTTGAGGACCATTGTGTGTGTTTTGCACGGTTTTGGAAATTACTTTTGGTTTATCTACATTATCTGTTTCATTTATTTGCATTTTAGACATTGCATTTTAGACTTTGTTGGTTGCCATTTGAAAAAATTATGTGCAACTTGTGATTGAATAACAAATGAAAATCAAATCCTTTCTTGCCATACAAAAACTCATCGCTTGTGCTTCTCATAATTGATTATGCTGATGTTTGCTACTCTGATCTATCCCAAGAACTTCTTAACAAACTGGATCGACTTCTTAACAACTGTATTCGTTTCATTTTTGGCCTTCGAAAAAGAAAATGTGATCATATTTATGATCACATTTCTTCCTTCCGTTCTCAGCTTAAATGGCTACCTATCCGTCATAGGAGATCCCTCAGATCCCTCTGCATGCTCTTTACTATCATGAATGATCCTTGGGCTCCTGATTATCTTAAACAATATTTTAAAGTATTGGGCAGTTCTCATAGACTTAAACTTAACCTCCGAGCATCCAAAAATTTCATTCTACATATTCCTCCTCACCGCACCGGGTTTTGTCTAATTCTTACGCCATTACTACCATTAAACTCTGGAATATGCTACCGCTTGACAACAAGAAGGCTGAATCAAAATTTTCCTTTAAACGTAAAATCCGAAAACACTACTTGAAATCCTGATTCTTAGTTTGGTCTTCGTCATTATTATTATGAGTTCTCTTAATCAGAAAGATAATTATAAATCATCATATTTATTAGGTTATTATTTTAGCAATATATATGTGTATTTTATTGGTAATTTATATTATTTAAGATATTTCTTTGTATATTTTTATTATCCGAAAAATATTCTATTTTGAATTTTATTTATTTGCTGTACACCTACCACAGTGTGTTTCTTTTTAACCCAAAGGTTGACTGGTAGAGAATGCCTTGTTGCATTGAGTCCGCCTATGTACCACTATTGTACATGAAGTTTAAATAAATAAATAAATAAAAACCTATGAAGAAGATGTAGAACTGATAAAATGGCATCCAGTATAAAATAGTTCATACAAAAACACAAACTACAAAACTATTCATATGGCATCACAACCACTAGGCAAGCAAGACACGTAGGAGATGTAAATAGTGGAAAGTTACGTCACTAGAACACAATATCGAAACAATTTCTGAAGTACTAGGCGAGCAAGAACTCGTAAGAGGTGATTCTATTGTAACTGTGGGCGCCACTACGTCGCAGAAATAGGATGCATGGCGCGGCCCCATGGCTAATAGAATCAACAGGGGACTCCAGCTAGGGTGCATTGTTTACTTTGCATGCCTTTGTGGAACTTTTTTTTGGTAATAATTTTATTTTAGTGGAGTTATGTCCCGCTAAGTTACTTTTGTTGCCTCTTCAAATCGAATTTCCTATTGTAAAGTCTTATGCGAAAACAGCGAAAGTAACACTGATATAATACATTGTCTCCTTTTAGTTCGGTCAATTTGGACATCCGAGGTTACACTAATTAGCAACAAGCTCAAAATTGGTAGGATTGTTCAAAACAAAATGAAATCTAAAAAGTCCTCATCTATCCGATACGTGGAAAAAAATACTTGTGGTCAAAGGTAACTAACGTGATTTTCAGCAAAACGGTAAGTTTTATCACAAAATTAGTTGAGAAAAAATTGTAGATCAGATAATTATCTAGAAAAAATGCTTAGATACTTTTTCCTAACGATTCATAAAGTTGGAAGAGTTGGAATCGTCATAGGATGTACACGTTTTTACGCCAACTTTTCTCGGCCGGCTAGTGGCTCGTAGGAAAAAACTATCCAAGCATTTTTATAGATCTGATCTACAATTTTGTTTCAACTAATTTTGTGATAAAACTTACAGTTATGCTGAAAATCGCATTTGTTGTTACCTTGACCCTGGGTATATTTTTCCACGTATCGGATCGATGAGGACTTTGTTTTGAACAATCCTACAAATATAAAGTAATATTTTTTTTTAATTGAATAACAATTTGACATTTATATCAATAAATAACAATTATCCTAAATGCAATTAACTTTAACCTTAATTGTGGTTATTTCACCACTTTCGCAGTGATATCTGTCAGAGTACATTTCGATCTTATTAATGAATAATTATCGTTTTGTACCAATTTTGAGCTTGTTGCGAATTAATGTAACTTCACCCATATTTTTTGGTCTAATTTGACCGGAACATTTATGGAATAGTGAAGTAACAGGGTGTTAGTTCGTTCAATCGGTATCAAAGCTACCAGGCTATCAGTAATCATGAGAGCGATTTAAATGACGACTTGCGTTGAGACAAGAAGAGTGGGCCAGTGGTTCTTCTTGTCTATTGAAATGACGTCAATCAACCTTACTACTTTTAGCAACCGTAAATACATTAACAAAGAAAAAAAAAATGAAAAAAAAGAAAAGTAAAGAAAAGAAAGAAAGAAAAGTTTTTGAGTATTTTAAAAAATTGAAAAAACTTGTTTAAAAAATAATAATAGTATTAGAATCAACTGTACCAATTTTCAAAACTACTGGATTTAGTCGCTCTGATTTCATTAATTTTCCTATACTATATTCAGTGCAGTGAATTATGTACTAAAATACAATCTGCACTTAATAAAAAGTCAAGCCACCTGTAGAATTGGATAACCAGCAGAAATTGATCAATACTAATCGGACCAAAAGTACTAGGGCACCAGAAATGTTAAGAGATTAAACGTGGGGCGCCTGTCAGTCGGCGAACTTGATTATCGTGTTTCTTGTTGGGAGCGACTCTGCTTGACGGCTTGGCGTCTCCTTGTGTCCCTTTGTTTTATTCAAATAAAACACTTCAATTTCATTTTGACTATTTTCCAATAATAATTAAGTATGGTATTTATTTAAAGCTACTTTTTTCTAGTCTGTGGGCTTATTATTTATCAAATAAACAATAACAAGTAACTCAATATTTATTACACAAGTCTACAATTTTATGAAATGAGTATATTAAACCACAGATAAGAAATAAAAATTTGGTTAAATTATTTTGTTCAGAATGTATTGAATCGAAATTCAATCAGAGGTACCAGGCGCCAAGAAATCGTAGAGGCTTCGTCGAATTTACTTCTTGGAAATGGCGGGGGCGCGCTACCACGTTTTTAATTTAAATTCACACGCGCCATTATTGGATATCAACTTTGTGGAGGCTGCAAATACCACTGCGAAGGGGCTCCAATTATATAGGTAGTAATGCTTTAAATCTTTTCATTATTATGCTACGGCAAAAAGACAGCCATACAAGTCAAAAAGATAAATCTAACATAAAACATTATGGTATTGACTAAAAACCAGTTTGGAGTTTTCACAGTGGTTAATTTCGTTGTGGTTTTACAATAGTATTTATTATTCTTGAGGTTAAAAAATAAATGAACATAAAAAAATAAGTCTACCAGAGTATGTGTTTCCTGATAGCTACTACTAGGGAGTCTTAAGTCAAGAGTGAATAGGTTAGTCCTAGGCAGGCGTACTACATCTTCGCTTACCAACAGGTGAGATTGTGGTCAAACGCGTGCCTATCAATAGTAAAAAAAATATATATTTATTTTATTTCTTGAGCAATATTTTAGTTTTATTATAAGCGATGGTGGACTCGTTAACTTGTAGTAGGTCCGTAGATACAGATCTATTAAAACTCCATACCGTATCCCACTCAGTAGCAAATGAACCTCCAAATCAGTGAACACGTTAGCCGCACATAATACGTCCTTCGAGCCGGATATGAACCAGTGATCAGGTCTAATAAGACCACATTAGTAGAATCATAATAAGTATTCATCATCATCATCATCATCATATCAGCTGAAAGACGTCCACTGCTGGACATAGGCCTCCCCCAAGCGTCGCCACAACGACAGGTCCTACGCGTCTCGCATCCATCGGCTACCCGCGACCTTCACCAGGTCAAGGTCGCTTCAATCAAAAATCAAAAAATTAATCATCTTTATCGCTAAAGCTCAAGTTCAAGGTTGATTGGGAAAATTTGACAGTTTCGGGAAGCATGATGTGCTGGCTGATTCTAATAAAGTAGCCTTTAACTATTTTTTCATTAAATTAGTCCTAATTAAATAAACCTTTTGTGATGACAGCCCACGTCAACAGCGAATTTTTTTTTTAAAGCAAGGTAATGCGGACTGAATATGAAACTAAACGGTTTATTTTGGCAAGTTCCTGTGTTTGTAAAACGGTGGAGCTCAGAAAAATACGAACAGTTCTTGTAAACAAACATGTTTGAAGTTCAAAGGGAATTCAAAGAAAACTAAATGTTATGTAAAAAGCCCTGCTGTTCTGGTTCTTAGGTTTCTCTCCAGAGTATTTCTGTGGTATTTTTTATGTAAACAATATTGTGAAGTTTTCTGTACCTACCTGGAATGTTTTCTTGACCTTTCTTTGTAAATCTTCAAAAGGTGAAGTCTGCACTAACTGACTAAAACCCATCCGTGTTCCTCCTGGTGCCCTTTGCGTTCCAAGGCAACGGTAGTACCTCTTTCGAACAGATTCCGCAGCCCCAGCAGTGCAAAATTTACATGTTTTTTGATTTTCACATACAAACTTGTAACACTGTTTTCGTGGTTATCGTACCAAAATTGACAATAAAGAAACAAAGTTAGGACTGATGGATGCGAGACTTCCAGAACCGGTTGTTATGGCGACACTAGGGGGAGGCCTAAGTCCAGCAGTGGACGTTTTGCGACTGATATAATGATGATAAGGCTGTGAACTATCAGTAAAATATCTTAAAATCCTGCATTTCCAAAATAGGATTAGCTTTAGCCATAACTCCGGTGAACTGCAGGCCAAAAATAGGCATAACTAAATGGAATCCTGAAATATCCACTCAGCATTGCGCAGACTATTAAAGGAGGTTACAAATATAGATAAATCAATACTTACAGTCCAGTTTCAACATAAATATTGTTACCACCGGAATAATTTTCTGTAATTTTATGCTGAGCTGTGGGGATGCTTATAGTAGAAAAGTGTTGAATATTGTAAAGCTACTTAAGCTTTTGCCCGCAACTTTGTACGCGCTTATACCATTTTTTCTTTTCCTGTAGGAATTTTGGGAACGAGAAACTCTTAGTGCTCCCCTACACTTTCCAAGGAAGCTACATACCAAATTTCAGAATCAGAATCAGAAATCATTATTTGCACAGAATGTAGGTAACAAAAACATAGTTTTGATGGAATAATAAAACATGTGGATCCAGTACATTCTACCGTTTCGCATGCAACATTAAACACTATAATATTCACTTTATAATGTCAAAAACTTAAAGTCAAATTTACCGGATTAACAATAGTCACTAATAGTCAGGTTATCAATTTCTAATGTCACAATTCTTAAGTCACATTAGCCGTAAAAAAAAACACGCTTTAGCTTTCTACGACCAGTAGTTTTGGCTGTGCGTTATCTTTCAGTCACTCTTTCAGTCATTAATGGAAGAATTTTAAATATCAGAATTAGGCAGTTTAGGAAATCATCGAAGGTCTTAAATACTGAATGCTTGATTAAAAACATTGAAATCATCACTATAATAAATGAAACTTTTCTTGTTGAGCGAAGCATCAGCATAGCTCAGTATTATGCTCAGCTATGGCCGTTTTGTGCAAATGTGATGCATATTCTCCCAATCTGTATAAGTTAAAAATGCTAAGCTTCTAAATAAACGCTTTTTAATTCTTTTGAATAAATAAAAGGTAAGTGCACAAAGCAGTTTGAAAAATCAGACAACCATTTTGGAATATTATTTATCTAAGGGCTTGATCTCAATTGTAACCCATAAATAAGTCATTAAATCAAGAGGGTCAGACAAATTGGTTGGTCCATATAACGTAGGCTCAATTAATTTCCATTTATGACATAATCTTTTGGGCTGAGCCCGCATGCATTGGGTCAGTTTGATTGCTATCTTTATTTCTTTTATCATACTTACTTATCTTGTTCTATCGTATACAGGGTGATTAATTTTATCTAGGCGTGGACCTTCATACGTAGCATTTTAAAAAATAATTCCGATCAAATAACGCATAATATAAAATTAAACATAACCAAGAGTAGGTTCGGTCAATAACCTTTAAGTTAAGAAATATCAACAGGTATTACTATTGTTCTATAGCTGACCGTGCAACTCCGTCTACGTCACATGTTTCATAAATGATCCGTTCATTTTGGTAATAGCGTGTTGCTATTTAGCCTTCCTTGAGATAAGGAACCGAAGATGGATATAATTAACCCAAAAATGACAAGTTTTGGTAATAATTTTCACGCCCGCCTTTTCACATGTTATGTTTAAAAATGGGCTATTTTTCAATTCGAACCAGCAGTTCCTGAGATAAGCGCGTTAAAACAAACAAACTCTTTAGCTTTATAAAATTAGTAATACTCGTTGATATCAATTGCCTATTGGCTTCATCAGAGATATAAATAGAAAAAATAACAGAGGTGACATTTTTGTGAGATTTTTGTAAGACACAGATTTGATATTTGGAAGGAAAATAAACAAAAATTTTAAACCGTTTTTTCTTTATTTTATATCACAATAACACACTAAAATCTCAAGTTAGTTTTATGCTATTTACAAAAATATATAAATTCCTTAAAGTTAAACTTTTTTAAAATAACAACATGTATTTATTAAATCTTTATTTATGTATGAACCCTGAGAGAGACAGATCTTATATTATAATTAAAGTTATTTTATATTAGACAAAACAGATAAAAAAACTTGTAATAATATGTAAATTTACACTTTGAAAAACAAAAGAGACCAATTAAAAAAAAAACAATTATTCGCGTTTGAGTCTTTAATTTTTTGACGTGATAACGTCTTATAAATCGATGAACGCCGGCAGCACGCTCGAAAAAGTATCACGTTCCGCGTGAGCCGAGCATGCAAGCGAGAGCGTGGAACAAACGATAGAGAGGCACGATCGACCTAAGCGTTCGGATTGTTTGTTAAAAATTCAATTGTTTTCTTATGACGTTATCACGTAAAATTATCCTCCGTAAACCGACTTTACAGATAACCAATTTTTTTCTATCATAAAGCCACGAACTTTAAATACTTATATAGACGCTATAAAGCTGAGTTCCAATGTTATTATGTTTACCGCCAACGCATAGTAAAAACAGTAGTAAATACGGACGCTAGTAAGATCGTAACGAAGCTTGTGACGTCGAAATGGCGATGAGCTGCGTTGTAGAAGCCGCCGTAAACTTGGAGGCCTGCTGTCTCGATACTGAAATAGAAGATAAAATAATGTTATTGATTTTTATTTCATTGTATACGTAGTAGTTGTTATTATTATTTTGTTGGCGTTGGGCGGTATTTTTCGGGTATTTATATAGCCTATGACACTTACAAATGACGTGGCTTTCTATTGGTAAAAATTGTTCAAAATAATGTTATTGATTTTTATTTTATTGTATTAGTAATAGTTGTTATTATTATTTTGTTGGCGTTGGGCGGCATTTTTCGGGTATTTATATAGCCTATGACACTCACAAATGACGTGGCTTTCTATTGGTAAAAATTGTTCAAAATAATGTTATTGATTTTTATTTCATTGTATTAGTAGTAGTTGTTATTATTATTTTGTTGGCATTGGGCGGTATTTTTCGGGTATTTATATAGCTTAAGACACTCACAAATGACGTGGCTTTCTATTGGTAAAAATTGTTCAAAATAATGTTACCTATTGATTTTTATTTCATTGTATTAGTAGTAGTTGTTATTATTATTTTTTTGGCGTTGGGCGGTATTTTTCGGGTATTTATATAGCCTATGACACTTACAAATGACGTGGCTTTCTATTGGTAAAAATTGTTCAAAATAATGTTATTGATTTTTATTTTATTGTATTAGTAATAGTTGTTATTATTATTTTGTTGGCGTTGGGCGGCATTTTTCGGGTATTTATATAGCCTATGACACTCACAAATGACGTGGCTTTCTATTGGTAAAAATTGTTCAAAATAATGTTATTGATTTTTATTTCATTGTATTAGTAGTAGTTGTTATTATTATTTTGTTGGCATTGGGCGGTATTTTTCGGGTATTTATATAGCTTAAGACACTCACAAATGACGTGGCTTTCTATTGGTAAAAATTGTTCAAAATAATGTTACCTATTGATTTTTATTTCATTGTATTAGTAGTAGTTGTTATTATTATTTTTTTGGCGTTGGGCGGTATTTTTCGGGTATTTATATATAATAGCCTATGACACTCCCAAATGACGTGGCTTTCTATTGGTAAAAATTGTTCAAAATCGGTTCAGTAGATCCAGAGATTGCACCCTACAAACTCACAATCTCACAAACTTTACCTCTTTATAATATTAGTATAGAAGTATAGACTAGCTAACCCGCGCAACTTCGTCTGTGTCACATTTTTCATGAATGCTCCGCTCTTATTGGTCATAGCTCGATTAAGGCCAGGTATTCCCAATATTCCATCACTTTGAAACAATAATAAACAAACAAATCGTGATTGTTTAAAGCAAAAAGAAAAATACATATTGAAGTTTACTTTATGTACAATTTTTGGTTCAAAACATAATGTCGATAACTTTACTCGATCAAAAAAAAAAATCGGAAGAGGAGTCTAAATTCAACTATTTTTTTAATTTTTTCTTATTTTTCTTGAAGCTTATGAAAGTTATACTTCCAAAAACCATACCTAAGAAAGGTTAATAACATATAGAAGAATAATTTGTGGTTTAATTTTGCATAATAGTTTTATTTTTTAATAATAAATTATTATGGCTTCAAGCCGTCGACGTGAGCGCACGGCTCGATTCCCGTAAAGTATGGAAATGTTAGATACCTACTTCGCTCGGTCTACCAGCCCTTAATGGGCTATACAAAACTTAAATAATTTTTCAATTCGAACCAGTACTTCCTTAGATTAGCGCGTTCTGCCAAACAAACAAACTATTCAGCTTTATAATATTAGTGTAGATTTGTGTCCCGCTGCTGGTCAAAGGCCTTCTCTTTCTTTTCTTATACATCTCTATCATGAGCTATTTCTGGCAAACTTTGACACGCAAACGTCATCAGGCATCCACAGAGTACAGCAGTCTCTTTTATTATTAAATCTTCAATCTCTCAATCATTATTAAAGTTTTGCTATCGTTACTCTAACTTGCATCATAGATCCACATTCATTTAGGTCGTTAAATCTTGGATTCTTTGCGGATGTAACTGTCAGAAGAGATAGACAAAATAAGTTCCTCTTACCTGAACTTGCAATAGTCTCCATCGTAACTCCATCCCAGGTATTCTCCAGTCCTCAAGTTTTCACTCCTGAGCCAGTCTTCCAAAGGTCTGAAATAGTCCCTGAGAGCTTCTCCGTTCAGCCTGGCTTCCCCGATCGTCTCTTGAAGTATCTGGCTCCAGGGGGCTGAGGATCCACGCTCCATGATGCGTCTGGAATTAATGGAGGATATTCTTAGTTTTGATGGAATAAAATGGATATATTGTGAACTGGTTGAACTGTGTTCTGTTTGTCTGTGGTGTGAACAAAGACTTGTGCCCTTTCCTGACATAGTCCTCTAGCGACAATAGGTTATTTAGTTTTTAGTTAAGTTTTTATTTATTCCCTTATGGTTTTGTGTCGCTTTTGAGGAAATAAACATCTTATCTTTCTTTTTTTTTTCTTTTTTTATGTTGGGGTCGAAGAAGCAATTGAAGAATTGACAACAAAGGAAGAGCAATTGTCTTTTTCAAGAGCCATTGGCTGTTTCTTCAAACAAGATCTACCCCAGATTGCTCTAAGTTTCATGTTATAGGACTTTAGCCTAATGCCATCAACCTGACTTAAATCTAAACTCCACTAATTTGAATTGGTGAATATCCTAATTAAACAAACCAGTGGCCTTTTTATGACGTACTCATGCCATCATGATTAAGCTATGAAAAGGAGATAATGTTATGCGTGTTATATTTCTCCGCGTCTCTCCCACACCGTTATATTATAATGATGGTTGTAATCTCAGTTTACCGACGCAATAGCCGTCGCGATGCTACAATAATTTAATAGTTTTATTGTAAATCGGCAGTCGCCATGTTTTTGGTAGATGGGGGGCTATAGGATATTAAACGCTGCGTTTTTAAAAAAGAAGTTTAAACTGCGTGATTTAGTATGGCATGCTGGATGCCATTAAGCGTCAATTTCAGTTGACGCCCAAAGGCACACCCGTGTGCCGGCGACGACTGACCGGGATTTCATAATAGGCATCCAGGAAATCGTATCGCAACCTAGTGGTGTACCATGGACCCATAAGCAATAACACCTATGCCTATCAGGGAGCCAGCAGCATAGACATTCATAAACATCACCACAAACACTGCAGGACATAGGTCTTCGCTAAGCGTCATAGTCCATATTGTAATACAAAAAGGGTTTGGTACAATATCTGTTTAAAAAAATAAAGATTCAATTTTGAAGGAAGAAATCAGAACACCAGTTCCCGTTTTGAGGATTATAAATTGAAACATGATGAACACGAACCCCACACACGAAACCAGAACCATAAGCCTCCGTAACCTACAATATCGCCTTACTGAAGCCCGTCTGACTCACATAACTACCATAATTCAGGTAGGGTGTCAATTGTTGGTAACACGAGACCAGGAACAGGCTTATATAATTCTTCGCAGACAATGTGGAACTAGGGCTACCAACCAAATTGTGTAATAGAATAGGCTTCCTACATTCTGATTATGTATGCACTGGACCTTTCCGGCATGTAGTTGGTGTGTGGATTAATTGGGTCTTTACTGGTTCTTTTTGTTTTGGGAAACAACTGATAATGAGCTCCGTTGCTGAATGGCTTTTGGTTGTTAATACGTGGCGTGTTTTAAACCAGACATAATCCGTATAGGTCAATTTATCCTGTATTTCCCTAAGGAATTTCGGGAAATTCTCTCTTAGTGCTCCCCTAATGGAGTGTAGGGAAGCTGCAAAATTTCACCTCTCTACGACTAGTAGAAGGCTGAAAGTAGTCACGGACTCACTGGCAGACAGTACACAGCCGAAACTGGGTGGAGAGTGTAGAAATTTTAAATTTACGGGATCGGGAAAAAATGAGATACGCGCATACGAAGTCGCGGGAAAAGCTAGTATGCGATATAAGACTATGTATTTCAAGGCACCAGTATTATTGTAATAAATGTTATGTTCACTTAATGTTCATGTGCATTAGTCCTTTTGTAATTTAGGACAGGTTCTATAATGTTTAATATGTTCGATGCGTCTCGAACTTTCAAAAGCAATGCATTTGTAATAGAACATTTCTTACAAAAGCTCTATCTATTTTCTTAGATAGTTGATGTCTGGGCTTAGAAACCTGAATTAACTATTTAGGAAACCGAAGTTTACTTGTTTTGTGCAATTAATATTGTCAATAAATGAAGCAGCAGCTTACCGAAGCCATACTTAGGACCATATTTGGTTCCAGCCTAAATACTTACGTACTTCGAGATTACGAGATCTCGCAAGACTCTCGACTTATCTTTTTATGTCAGTTTTATTGCTTTAATCTCCAAATAAAGCCGTTTTAATAATATATTTGCATTTATTATTATTACGTAAATATAGTGTTATGTATGAATGAGATGAATATTCACTGCGTAGATACAAGTTTTTACTGACTTACTGAGCAACTGACTAAACTGACTGTCGAGCTCGTGGCTAAAGAATAAAAGCCGCACGGGTAGATCTATAAGGTTAAGCAATACTTGCCGAGGGCGGTCTGTGGATCATGGGGTGGTGTGGGGGCCTCGGAAAGCAGGTTGAACCGTTGGCTTGCATTTGTATATATCTTTGGGAGTCGTTTCGGATTGTCAAAAGGCAGAAAATCTGACTCGAGTCTTGCCATAAAAGTATCGTGTTCCCCAGTTAATGGGTTGTGGAGGTCTGGTAGGCAGCCAATCCACGTAAAATACTGGTATTCAGCTGAATCCAGGTTGACTGGAAGGCGACCCCAATATAGTTTTAACTGATGCTGTAATTAACATAGGGCTGAAAAATTCCGGACGCGATTTTCCCGAAATAATACAACAATTTTCGCAAGCTCGTCATTCGATCTCGGTTAATTGTTTCGCAAAGTAATTAATCATGGCGCAGACAATAAAGCGAATCTAATTCTTTTTGGGTTCTGACTAAGATTGATATTGTTTAATCTCTAAAATGTTTTTGTCGTCGAGAAGGTGTAAGGACCTATATTTTGGTAAGGTTAAAGGAAATAGTTCAGTTCAGGTCACTGTGCTTGAAAAGTCACGATGCAAATTTGAATTCGAAATAGAATTTGGTTAAGATTATATGCCCGGTTCCGGGCCCGGGTGTTATCTATACTAATTTTATAAAGCTGAAGAGTTTGTTTGGTTGAACGCGCTAATCTCAGGAACTACCTACTGGTTCGATAGCACATTTAAGCGCTAATAAAAAATGTGACGTAGTTGAAGTTGCATGGTTGCATAGTAATACCTTTGTCAAATTAGTGACCCACTACTTATCCGGAAGTGCAAAATCGGCCATCGACTCAGCTGTACTTGCCCGATCAAAATATTTACACTTGGCTGCATGAGTGGACTAATAAATCCAAATCAAATATTTTGCAAACCACCCATCAAATTCCATGCCCCAGTGAAAGTAGCTTAACCTAAATTACCTAACTTCGCCTCAGAGGTAAGGTATGATTCAATAAGATTCTCAGAGCGCAATACTAACGGCTACTATAAAACTGATTCAGATCTGCATGCGCTTACATAAGTGTCCAGTTTGTGGGATAAAATGTAGACTATGCGGACTGAGCCCTAAAATGCTGCTTGGTCTAATATATCTGGGGATTATCGTTGTTTTAGAGCTGGTGGCAAATTTCATGGCAATTTTTTTTTCTTCTTCACTCTTGTTTCTTGAATTTGTAACCATCCAATGCTGATTGTTGGACGTCTCGTCCATGGGGATGTTGACTAATAAAATCTAATTGATTGATTTTCAAGAAATATTTGACGTGTTTTTTTTACGTAAACAAAAAATAAAGACTATCGTCTTTATTTTTTGTTTGATGTCACACTCCGATACACTTTTTGTCGAATAGTGACGTCATAAACCACCACTCCTGATCTTTGAAGCGTTTTATCTTCGTCAATTTTGATTGTTTTTATAAAACAAAAAATATATGTTCATTATTTTTCAATAATCTAACTGACGGACCAAATAGAATCATATTTTTTTTACTCAGGACACAGATCTATTGCATTCCGATTTACCTGGTCCTGAGCCTCCCACATCCATCATTAATTCATACTCTCGGTCTTCATTATTAGCTCAGACTTTTATCCATTAAGAACAAAGCTTGGTTTACCTGATTATTGTCCTGCCTAGCTATTATGATATCTTAAAACCATCATGATAACGGTGTGGGAGAGAGACGAAGTTATACGAGACGCAAAATACTATCCTTTTTTCACAGCTTAACCATGATGGCATTGGTATCTACGTCATTATGGGGCCACAGCTTGTTTTACGTTTACATTTTATCTAAATCTCTCGTTAGATGATACTAGAGTTTATGGAAGTCAGTGTTTTAGATACTATATTATATTACAACTATCCTCATGAATTATATCCAATGTGTTATTGTGATGTATACTTAAAACTATTGTATTACTGAGAAGTTTCGTCGAAGTACGTTCAGTAGGGGAGGGTGGGGCAAAATGAGGCTCGGGGCACAACGGGAATTTAGCTTGTGTGCATGGCACACACGCGTATACAAGTCGACAGCGGCGCCATTCGTTCGTTGTTCAGTCGCCGCACGTGAGTCAGAGCAAGCGGAACGTGTCGGTGCGTGTTTTAGTGTCGTGGCTAACAAAAACAGTTTTTGAGTGTATTGTTATTTGTTTTCATATAATATTCTCTGGTGTAGTGAGGTAAGTACATGATCTGCATTAACTTTTATACCTTAAATCAGTGGGAGTGGTATTAACCTGTTGAAATTCTAATTTGTTTTTGATAATTTCTATTGAGGTTAGAAATGGCCGATCAATTTAAACAAAGTAATGTTTGGGGCAAAATGAACGGGGCATAATGGGACGGTATCCCATTATGCCCCCTCTCACAGAGGCAATTTAATTTAATATTTTAATATTTACGCTGGCCGTAGAGGACATTTTTACTTCTCTTAGGTCGGCATCTAATTCGTTTACTGGATTTATAATTATTATATTAAGTCCTTTTTCTTTTTTTACAGTCATTATGGTTCGGACCTACAAAAGAAAAACTGATCGACAAAAATGGGACGAAGCAGACATGAGAAGAGCAGTGTCAGCTGTGCTTCTCAATAGAATGGGGTTTCTCAGGGCTTCTGCTACTTATACTGTGCCAAAATCAACTTTAGAACGACGAGTTAAAAAAGCTCGCCAGTCTCAGAATGCAGATACAGATTCAGATAATGACTATGGCAAGAAAGGTTTAGGGCACTTCAAACCAGTGTTTACAAAAGAGCAAGAAGAAGAGTTGGCCTCTTATGTAAAAATGATGCAATCCCGATTATTCGGAATTACTGGGACAGAGCTAAGGATACTAGCTTTCCAACTAGCTATAAAAAATAATATCGAGAATCCCTTTAATCGAGAAGATGGTATGGCAGGGAAGGACTGGCTTAGTGGGTTTTTAAAACGCCATCCAGATATATCATACAGGCAACCAGAACCAACTTCTGCGGCTAGGGCGATGGGATTCAATAAAGTCGCTGTAAATAGCTTTTTTGATCTATTAGAAAGTGTTGTGGATAAACATGCACTGACTTCAGATAGAATGTATAACGTAGATGAAACGGGTATTAGCACTGTGCCAAAAAGTCAGTCCAAAATTCTATCACTGAAAGGACAGAAGCAAGTTGGATGTCTAACATCAGGAGAAAGAGGCCAGCTAGTGACAGCTGAAATATGTTTTAGCGCGACGGGAGTATATTTGCCACCAATGCTAATTTATGCCAGGAAACGCATGAAGAATGAGCTTCTAGATGGTGCACCAGCAGGCTTTTGGGGAACCTGCAGCGACAATGGCTGGATAACTTGCCCAATTTTTTTCGATTGGTTCAAACGTTTCGTGGACTTTACAAAGCCTTCTAAAGACAAACCAGTTTTGCTTATGTTAGACGGCCACGTCTCCCACACCAAAAATCTGGATCTCATAGATTATGCCAGAGAACACGGTGTTATATTGTTGTGCACACCGCCACATTGCACTCATAGAATTCAACCCTTGGACGTTTCATTCATGCGACCACTAAGCACATATTACAGTGCTGAAGTAAAGAAGTGGTTAAGAGATCATCCTGGACGCGTAGTAACTTCCTACCAAGTTGCAAACCTTTTTGGGAAAGCTTTTATACAAGCATCAACCATGAGCACTGCTATAAATGGTTTTAAAAAATGTGGCATATGGCCTGTCGACAGGAATGTTTTCACAGAAGCAGATTTTATAGCTGCGGAAACCACCAACACTGAGACCCTTGTTATTGAAGGCCTAAATACGCAAAATGCAGTAGACGTACCAACACCATACTGCGAACCTTCAACTTCAGGAATTTCACAAGCAGCTCAATTGAATCCTCCCGTATCAAACCCCAATAACTTACATGAACATGCTATGCCTACCAACTCTTCTGTGTTGACTTCAATGGCTAGTCATAAAAGTCCTGAAAGGCAAATTTCACGAGCAGTCCAATTAAATATGTCTAGTATATTAAACCTCGATGAAAACATTCCTGAACCAATCATACCCGCTGTCCAAGACAACTTAAATCAACAAGCTATGTCCACCTCCATGGTTTTAGTTTCTACACAGCCATTTGAACCTCTCGCATCCACTTCAAGGGCTAAAGATAAAACTCCTGAAAGGCAAATTTTAGAAGAAAAGAGTTCATTTGCAGTTACACCTGAAAATATTATGGCAATTCCCAAAGAATTAAGAACTAAGGAAAGACAAAAGAGAAAACGTGGGAAAACGGCTATACTTACGGATTCCCCGTACAAAAATGACCTGACTAAGGAAAAGAATGCAAAGGAAAATAAGAAGAAGACTGCACCAAAGAAGAAAAATGAACAAAAAAAAATAACCAAACCAATTAATAAAAAAAAGGCTAAGAAACATAAGCAAAAGGAAGCCACATTTACTAGTTCATCGGAAGAAGACGAAGATGACTGTGCTTGCATATATTGTGGTTATTTGTATTCGCAGTCAGACGAGGGTTGGGTTGCGTGTAGCTCTTGTGCGGGTTGGGCACACAATTCCTGCGCCGGAGTAGACGAAGATGATGACGAGGCACACATTTGTGCACAATGTTTGCCTGACTAAAATGTATCTTCATTTTGCCCCTTAGCGTTTCCTGTTTTGCCCCGACCATGGGGCAAAATGGGAAATTTGACACTTGGTGATTAGTTCCTCATAATTAAGAAAATTAGTTGATTAAGCCTAAAAGTACAAATTAAAATAATGAATAAGCATATAACTATTGTTTCTAAATGAAAAGTTTATTAAAAATATTGTTGATTTCGTATACATGATTTTTTTTAACTTAAGTATCCCATTTTACCCCACCTTCCCCTACTTTTAGCGTAACAGAGTAACAATCCATATATATACCCATGTTTACAAACGTTTTTAATATAATATGAAGATTATTAGAATAAAGAATAGGATTTTCAATGCCTAAAGAAGTTTCCTGTACCTATCAATAATTAATCAGTATCTATGTGTAACATTAATCACAAGATTACAGAGCTACCTAAACATTATTCATGATAAAGCAGCTAGGCCTCGTGATAAACAGAGCACATTTATTTGAATAATACGCCCTCATTCGCCGAATCACTAGGACATTACCGGCTACACAGTATTGCAATTTAAATATTTAAAAGCTTGTGCATGAAAAACAGGTCAAAACTGATGTACAAAGTCATTTTTGACCTGTTTTTATGTATTTTTATGTATTTTGCACTTTCGAGCTAATGATTTTTATATGTATTATTACCTACATTATGAAAAAAAGCTTGTTCTTTTAGTATTTTGAATCGCCACTTGCCTTTTGAAAGGGTCATTAAAAAACCGGAGTCAGAAAGCATCACTCCGTCTAAAATATCGCGGAAATGGACCTTTTTTAGTAAAAAAAATGTCTAATGTTTGACATAACTACCATCTTTTTATATTTTATTATTTCTTCTGTTTCGTTATTTGCTTTCCTTCTACCTGTCCTGTAAAAAAATCAATATCTTTTTTTTCGTAAGTCATCCTGTTTTGTATTAAATCTGTCTCATCCTCATGGATCGTTAAGCATCGGCCCAATGATGTACCCTGAATTCCTTTCGTTCCAGTCAAACTACGCGACAAAGTGCAGTGTACATTTTAGGCACCCAATACTTATTATGTCCAGCGTGATTTTCGCAACGGCTCCGACCCATATCCTACTGCCCAGGTTTCCTATACCTCGGTACAATGGTAATTAGGACAGCGCCGCAGTCACGATTTTGGATCACAATTGGATTTTACATCAGCGTGAATTGTACGCTGGCGTATTTATTATTTTTTATGTAAGTATTGGACGTTAATGTTGTTATTTGCTTTTGGATTTGGATTGGGCTGAATAGTTTGCCTATGAAGCTGAGCTTGTTTGTAACGCTTTTACAATTATTTCAATATCCTTGAATGTACAATTATAGTAAATCTTGAACGCGAGCTGGAATAAAGTTAATGTCGTTTGTTTGTAGAAGTAATGTGTAAATCGATTACGATAACTCCTCCACTGTTGTAAATTACACAATCGCTAAGTGACACAGGTTTAATCCTGAAATTTTACGGTTCCTTGGTTGCGAACCCGCGGTGAAAAACTATTTAATGCATAAATAATTATTTTACACAGATAAAAAGGTTTTGTAGATGATTGGTGATCTAGTAAAGTTGCGAATTTGTTGATGATAGCTATGATTGATGGTGATTTAGAATTTTTGGGACAGTTCACCTGTGTGCGAGTAAAACAGCTCAATTAACCATGGCTGGACCATCAAGTGATCAAGGTAAAAGCTTAATTGATGTAGTGGCAACTGGCACAACTTAATTCTGCAATTTGGGGTTTTGCCAGAGCGTAGTGGCATTAGTTTTGGGCTCGAAACATGGCATCAAGAGCCTATGGGATTATTGTACAAATCAGTCTTTACTGTTTTGCAGAAAATATAATATATCAGCCCCTCCCCTACTACGATGCGCCAATGCTCTTATGATTCCATTGTGAAAAAGGGATAATGCTATGCGTCTGGTACAGGTCCGTACACTGGAATCATGATGACAACATTGATGCACCGCCAATTGCTTTCGAACGCTTTTGCTGTAACTGGGACCGCTACATGTACCAGGCTGCCAGAGAACAGTAGAAGGGCCTGTCGCGTTTTAGTTAGTGTTTTTTCGCCTCCAAAAGCATGAATATGGGCCAAAAAATGGAGTTTGTAAACATTATGTAAATCAACAAAGTAGTGTCGAAGAATCGCCATCTGGGGCAGCTAAATGTACCAGGCTGCCATGGAACTGTAGGAGAAACCCGTCACGTTTTTTCAAAGCATAATTCTTGCATTCAAAATTGTAAATACATGCCAATAAGGGAGTTACTGAACACAATGTAAACAGTGTAACTTTAACAATGCACCGCCATCTGCTTTCAAACGCGTTCGCTGTAACTGGGGCCGCTGAAGGTACCAGGCGGTCAGAGAACAGTAGGAGGTAAAATGTTACAAGTTACAACAGTCGTGCTACCGTATTTCCAGTTGGCAAACTAGTCGATGTACCAGTTGATTTCAGAAATGAAGTATACTAGGACTTTATAACAGTTTGGTTCAAGTAGAATGCAAGACTATTACAGTTTGAAAACTCTTACTGCTTTTGGCTTCAAGTTGCTTAATTTATAAGGAAATTGTTACGTCAAGCGCTAAAAATCGCAACTGTTTTATTTACCTACAAGATAAAAATATGTTTTCTAAAACGTTTTCAAGCTACCTAAGGTGTACCTAACTAACTCGGTCAGAGTCTAAATAAATGAATCATGTATAACAAACTAAAAAGTCAAAAGTCTAGTTTGTTTGCCCATTCAAAATTTATTAGATTCGAAATCCATCGGCAGTTTTATCTTAATTACTGTTTTGAATAGTTTCAAAATTTTAATGTGGTTAGATTACGCAAACATTTCAATCTAGGTCTATTTGATTATTTTTAGTAGCTAACAATAATGTCAGTCATGTATTCGGGTTATCAAAGATTTATGCTAATAAATGCCTATTTCAAAAGTATATTAAAAGCGCCTACTGTTATAATATTTTAACTAATAGGCTCATGACATTTGAATTGCAATATAATACAGTACACACAGTACAGTATATAGTACATGGTGGACATCCCACCCACACGCACAAAACGTTTTGGGAACACATTCATAATGCGTACAGCTAAGGAGTGGAATTCCCTGCCCGAGTCTGTGTTTCCCGATAGCTACAACCTGGGAGTCTTTAAGTCAAGAGTGAATAGGTTACTTCTAGGCAAGCGTGCTCCATCTTCGACCACATCATCGCTTACCATCAGGTGAGATGGTGGTCAAGCGCGTGCCTATTAATAGTAAAAAAAAAAAAAAAAAAATAATAATATAACTGTACGTTGTAAAATGAAGCAAGCAGGTCATCCTATACTATGGTACCCTAGAGGCGGCATTAGAAGGCAGGGGCGTCCAAAAACAAGATATGAAGACATGTACCTAACGTTAGGGTCATACTGGCCCAGGGTTGCAGAGGTTAGAGCCCAATAGATACCGTTGGAGGAGAACTATACCGAAAGGCACAGTCAATTTCGGAAAGTCCTGTAAAATCTTTTTGAGTGTTATTAAGTTAGATAGACGCTAATTGTAAACCCGACTTTGGAAATAAAGGCGTAATGAAAAATACTAATAAAAATATATATTTTCTCACTCATAGTAAGGTTTCCTTGATCAAAACATTGCGTTTCAATTTTATTTTTTCAATAGCCCTTATTCTCAGAGTCATCGCAAGTCAGTTTGGGTCCCACCAAAACTATGTTGTTTCCACAAAAGCAATGCATTACTCCTTTGCCATTGTTATGTTGCAATAAGACCTAATTAACGTTTTTTAAATTTTATTCTCCATAAAGTTTGTCAACAGTTATAAGTTTTTCAACTAGTGTATCTTTTATAACTTGGCCGGTTGTGGCAAATTAAATATTTTGTTTGAAATTCGTCCGTTACACACTGTAAGGAATTTTAACCAAATGGTATGCACTACTGGCGAACAACGAAATGTCGTTGTCATTTTGCACTGGTGAACTGTGGGATGGCCTTAATTTGTGAATCGTCATTGGGTAACTATTCTGTTTGTCTATCAAACTGAAGTATTTAAAACTTGTAGAGCATTATTTGTCGGGGTGCGGAATCCGTTCGAAAGAGTCACCGCGGCCCTGGAACGTAAAGGGAATTAGGAGGAACATGGATGGGTTTCAGTCAGTAAGAGTCTGTCAGTTCTGTCACTACCTTCCGCTCCACCCAGAGCGGAAGGAGTCATTTGATGATTTCCCATCCTTAAAAAAAGAGCATTATTTGTACGCTTTGTGATCCTTGTATGGTTGGTGGCAGAGATATTCTCTCTTCCTAAAGATACCTTTCTGTTGCTATGATGATCAGTACCTATACTATAGCAGCTGTCTGCTTCAGTGTACCTATATTATCATTAGTCGTTGCTGCAAAAAATACATTATTTTAATGATTATCTGCATTTATATTTAGGATCTCTGAAGATAGCGTGTAGTGTTATAGTCTTAATGCAAATTCAGTGCATATTATGTGTACTCTTAAAAAGTTCTAGTTCTGGAACAAAGTGATGGCTAATTTTATTTCGTATTTAGGTTAGATTGTTTGTTGACTTGACTAAAAGTATAAAGTACTCTCAAAGTATAGAAAGTGATCTTAATATCTTCATCTAACTTGTAAACTGATGACTGATTATAAGTATTGAATGGAAGATTTTCGACGCCCAAGGGTACAAATTTATCACTAGCTTCAAAACTAAATTCAACAATGTAACAATATTAACGAATAAAATTTAATAATACAGCCCGCATCCACGGCGACAAGTGGCTACATCCGCGAGGAGACGCGCAATTGTCTGTACCATGCTTTATTTTTAAAACCACAAGCCAAAGGAATTGCTACTCTATCTAAATCCAGTAGAGTTTACAATAGATCGAATATTTTATCTATTTAAGGACATTTACACCCGAATGAAATTCAACTCTCCGTGAAAGTTGTACAGTTGAAATTAGATCGGATCGATGTTCTATTTCGGAGAATTATACTGTTAAATAAGGTGGACTGTATTTTGACGGAGTAAGGGTGATATTGCTTTGAAAGATATGCGTATAATTAGTGGTGTGAATAAATTAAATGTTGTTAAAATTAAAATGCATTTTCTGTCGATTATTTTTTGGTGTTGCAACTTGTTCATCAAGGACTTTTATGTTAATAATGCTAGTGACATAATCACATATTTATAGAGATAATTATCAATTTTCCATAAATATAAGTGGATTTATTAACCTTTGCACGTTGTAAAGTAAAAGAACCGTGTTACTCAAGAATGCATTATCAAGAAATAGTAGGTAATTAAACAATATATTTCTCCTCTATTTAAAATTGTTATAATCTGGTCAGTACTTTAAACGAGCAATATATGCCACCAGGATCGAAAAGGCAACAACAAATAAAAGAAAAACAAGACTGTAACGACTATGCATTATACGGACTCTATATTCTAATCCAATATTTGATCTTTGTTCGTCTGTCCGCACATCACAGAAACAGTTTGAAGCAAAATATACGGTAAGTGAAGCTCTTCATTTTCTTATTGATTGATTTATTAACCGACTTCAAAAAAAAGGGTAGGTTCTTAATTCGACTGAATGTTTTTTTAAATTATTATTTATAGAAAGTATTGGGAAGGAAAACTCAATAGTGGACTTATGAGAATTCAGAAATAGTTGTACAGTGTCGTTTCGTTTCCCTATAACGAAATTCGCCTAGCCATGGTAGGTCATTGACCCACATACATTGATTGACTTTCTTTAATATCACAAACAGAAATAAAGACATAAAGCTGTCTTGAATCGACTTTTATCATGATCCTTTACGATTTCTAGTAATGGAAAACTGCCCATAATGTATTATTCGGGTACCTACGACGGGATTAGAGAGAGGTCAATGTACTTTATTGCAAGTTTATCTGGCGCTTACTATAGACATTTGGAGTTAAGTGGTACAGAGAGTAGGGTCTCGCCAACCTCCATTGAAAAGGGAGGATCCTCCAACCAGGCGGTTGTTGTGCCTGGCGGACTACTGCCCGATAGCTTATATTCGGGCTGATGTATATGTCCAAATCGCACGGTAAACTCTGCTTGCGCGATGCAGGATTTCGACGTAGTAGTTCGCTGCTAGTTGGATAGATGGCGTCGCGGTTCTTTTTGTTGCGACGTAGACTAGCTTCGTTCGTATTTCTTGTGCCGGTATTGCATTAAAATCGTAAGACAAAGCCGGAGCATACACCTAGATTCACAACCATTATGTAGATATATAAATTCAAATGCAACCGTTACGGTCAAGGCCGCTCTGCTTCACGCTCACAGATTATATCTACGATTTATGTAAAGTTGAGCTTATTACATATACTACAGATCATTATCGCTTTTTATTGAGTTCGTAATCTATTCGTGTCGCTAAGAATCTTGGAGATTTTTGATGTGATTACATTCTGGAGGAAAGTGAATGTTTTAAACAGGATTTTATGTATTCAGGTGGTGTAGGAATGTAGTTGATAAATGAGTTCTGAACGTAAATATCGATATCCGGGTTCTGTATGACATAGATTCTTACTCTTGTAAACTTTAGTAAACATTTAGTTCTGTTACAGATTGCAGTAGAATTGGGATGCTAGTGCGTAAAAAAAGGTCTGCATCCAGAAGGTATAACCAACGGAACCCTATTACTAAGCCTTCGCTGTCCGTCCGACTGTCTGTCAATTTTCACAGTATATATTTTTATTCCGCTTTAACAGCAAATCATAAATAGTAAATTAAATCCATATCTATACTAATATATAAAGCTAAAGAGTTTATTTGTTTGTGTTACTCCTATTGGTTTTAGCATGATGATATATAGCCTATAACCTTCCTCGATGAAAGGGCTATCTAACACTGAAATAATTTTTCAAATCGGACCAACAATTCCAGAGATTAGCGCGTTCAAGTATACAAACAAACAAACTCTTCAGCTTTATATATTAGTATTTATATAGATGATTTAGGCAGCCACGGGCAAGTCCAGTTGTAATAACCAGCACGAGTCGTGAGCACACTCCATTGGTCGGTTTAACGATGACAGCTCTTACGCTTCATGTTATTGGTTCGTCAGTCAATGTTCATCGACTTTTGGGGTTGCAAGTTTCGTTCGCCCACCGTACATTGGCGAGATCACCCTGGTGTATCCATCTGTGCTCACGACTCGTGCCGGCTGCTATAAGCAAATGACAACCTCGTAGGTAGAACAGCGAGAGCCACTCAAAGAGAAAAACTTACGTCAGTATCTTCCCAGCCTCAGGGTTCCTGTAGAAGTCACATTTGTGGAGAGGTCGTGATGGGTCCCCGGGGATGAATTGTCCGGTCCGTTCACACACTGCCCGGTAAATTTGGAACTGTAGCACTGTGCTCACGAAGTATCTGTAGACAAAAGAAAAAGTGGATTTAGTCAACGACCTGATGCAGGATTTTAATTTAGGGAAGTGATCTTCTCAGGGTGACTGTTTCAGTAGGATTGGAGTTGCAGAATCCTGAAAAAGGGACACCCTTCGTCAAAAAACTGCTGTGATGATGAGGTGTGTCCTGGTACACGCGTAAAAGAAGAGGCAAAAATAGTTCGTGAAAGTGGTTGATGGCACAAGAGTAAAAGTAAGGGCTCCCTCAGCCCTTTCTTTAACTCTTTCTTTATCGTAAACAGAAGAGCAAAAAATACATTTTAATTAATGAAAAACTTAGATACCAATTAAATACTGGACATTTCAACGTAATTTCATGTGCAGTGTCAATTTCAGGAGCAATCTAAAAGTGCCTTGTGTCTATATCTATACTAATATATAAAGCTGAAAAGTTTGTTTGTTTGTTTACTTGAAAGCGCTAATCTCAGAAACCGATAATTCTTTCATTATTAGATAGCCTATTTATCGAGGAAGGCTATATAGGCTATATATCATCACGCTAAGACCAATAGGAGTGGAGCAGTAATGAAAATTGTGACGCAGACGAAGTTGCGCGGGTCAACTAGTAAAGTATAAAGTGTCTTGTGAATGATAATGAAGTTTAAGGGTTATCGTGTTTCCACCAGCCTTGGTAGTTCCTAGCAAAGTGCACCATTCCGCGAGGTAGTGTTAACTAAACTAAAACAGATTCATGCAAACGCGTGTCAATAATACTTGACAAACAATTTGACGCCGTGCCCATTATGACATCTTATCGCATTCAAATATCTGATATTCTCACGGGAATTGAGTACATTACGTAAGCCATGTTCATAAACGTCGGCTCACTGAGTTAATACGTTAGCGACAAGTTAGCAGTCTTTTAGTAAACCGCGGTTAAAGGAAGTCGAGAGATAGAAGTTATTGGTTTGTCTCGTTTGTGAGGCAACCGGCAAATGGGTCAGTTTTCTTAGGTAATTAAACTGTATCTGAGAAGGGATAGTTATAATCTCACCTAGATTGTACAATGTTTGGTTTGAAATTACCTGTTTTGGGTAGAACCTAGATGATGGCAGGTGACGTGGAACTTGGCCTAAGATAAGAGATGGCTATGCTCAGCTGTCATGTGGGCAAAGTCGGGCTATTGATAATGATGATTCACGGTTTCTATAATTTACAGATACTGGTTAAGTATGTTGAGTTGAAATCTTTAAAATTAATTTATTTTTATGATTTTAATGTAGGTTTAGGTTTGGTTTGACAATTTAAAATTTTATTTATATTATTTGATTAATGTCGTTGAAATTAATATTCTTTTTTAGAACAAAGTATAAGTATAATTAATTATTACTTGTGTCTTACTGTGGTTTTAATTTTAATTATGATCAGAATAGATTGAAATAAATGATTATTATTAATTTATTATTACCAACTATAGAATGATTAAAGCCACCCATTATTGGACAACGGCTTAGGTACCTGCGTCCATTATTTGCATTGTTATTGGTTCTGCGCCAATTATTGCCATTAATAATAATTGTTCATACAACCTTTCCACAGTATTAGCGCAAGATGAAAATTTGACAGCGACAAACAAGGTTCAATTGATTGAAATTCTATAAATAAATTAATTTGGTTCGGGCCCCCTAATTTATGTAAATTATAACTTCTTATTATGACAGATTGCTAAACCTTGCCTTCGAAGACTTATAATCTTAATAGACGACCATGTCGCATGTCAAGTTTTTTTTTCAACCTTCGACTAGTTCAAGAGAGTTTATTAAAAACTGTTTCATAAGACCAATAACATGCATTTATTTATTAATCTAAATCTAAACTAACTTAAAACAATATAATCTGAAATAAACTAAACTTACAACAAATTAAATAAAGTATATTTATTTTTATTTAATTGTATTTGATTTTTGTTCTTTCTTCAATTTCATATTGGGCTTACTTTTTGCATCATTCACACATGATAGGAAGAGTTGGATTCACTGTAAACTCTCACAGTGGAACGAGAGTCCTGTTTACTCTGGCTTTGAAGTCTGATAGATCATTTGTTGATAGTAGGGAACAGATACACTGAAAAAGAACTCACCAAATTGCATAACTTATGACGAGAAAAAAGATATCAACTAAGCGTTGATGATACCCCGCTGTTTTGAAATGCTCTAAAGTTGCAACTGCATTTTAAATTATGTAACTTGCAGCTGCATTTCCAACTTTGTCGGCTATCCACGCGTTGCCACGACCACTGCGGTTAACAAAGGGCAATGATTAAATTTGTATGGGAAGTTGTTAGTGAAGCAAATGTGCGACTGTTTTGTAGTTACGATGCATTTGTAGTCAAGCTGTTTGTGCCTAAAGATTTGCATAGGATCTTTAAACTTACTGAATTTTGTTAGTTTTAGTCGTCATTGTATTTTTTTATTATGGTAAAGCTGAAAGGGAAGGGAACCGCTTGTCTTGGTATGGCCATATGAATAGGAAGGATGTTGTTTTTCTTTAGCAAGTATCATCCGACCGCTATGTTCATGATCAGTTTTCGTAATAAATTAGTTTAATCATTGTCCATCACCTTTTGTTGGAGTGTGTCAGGAATGAGTCTGAAAGAAGTAGAGTAATAAGGGAACTGAATATTAATAAGCTAGATTTAGGTAGCTTTAATGTTATTCTTACCAAACCAATGTCGCCAGCAGCTATTTTAGTTTATTCATTGGTTAATTTGTAATTGTGATGTCTTTGGGTAAGGTTACGATGGGACTGATGTAACATTTTGTTAAAAGTTCCTTAAAAAAAAAAAAAAAAATTAGGTTAATCATAGGTAAGTATTTCAAACACAAGTTTCAATCCGCTTTTAGTTACATAGATAGCGTCCTGTGACATACAGGTAGATACGAAAGCCATTACAGGTGATATCAGCGCGGAACCCAAATAAGAAATTATTTGCAATAACCAGTCTGATTAAACACTACTTTGTATCGACAGGTTGCTAAAACTTAAAAGTCACGCTAAAAAAAGGGTGTCAATCATCAAAATTACATACCTAAACTAAACCTGTCTTCAGAATCAGTACACTAAAACTAATAACTGTAAAGTTGTGCGCACAATGAGTCGTTAATAGCTGACATACTATAAGAAAACAAAGAAACGCATTTACTCTCGACAAAACAACCGCGTATTCCAAGCTGACAAAATCGGTGTTGATTTTGTGAACAGAGTTTAGAAAAATATAAACCACCAAACGTTGAGAGGCCTCTGAAAAAAATAAGCCCTGTGCAACGGAATTGAACATGACAGGTGCAGTTAAAAGAAAAGAAAAACAGTAAAAATAATAAATAATTACTTTGGTACTTATAGCTAAAATTAACAATGTTGTAAAGAAACACAAATCAACGCTGTGATGTTTCTTCCAACTTCTTACGAACGTATTCAGCCAGAGCCGGATTATGCCCGCGCGGGACCTGTAGCAAATGTTACCAAGGGGCCCATAATCCTAAAACCTTTGTAAAGTGAAAAATAACCAATTGAAACAATAATTATAACCCCCTCTATTATTTATTCCAGACCCCGGGGTCCTTATGTAGCGCAAGAGCCTACATTGTCCGTATATAGAAATATAGACCAGATCCGGGGCTGTTTAGATTTCAGACGGTATGGTAGCATGAAAAACTATAGCAAAAAGTGTCGTTACAACTTTTGGTCTTAATGTGTCGTTACAACTTTTGGTCTTAATTTTTTACGTCTAGCCCCCTTTCTCAACGCGCGAATTGTAATAAAACTAGAAACATAACTGTGTTTTACGACTTTATCCTTTTCCCTAAGATGGTATCGTATCGTTGACAACTAATAACCCACTGTTTCTCATCTCAATCAGTCCCTATTGAGATGAGAAATTCTATTCCATTCCATTCCATTCCATTCCATTCCATTCCATGCCATTCCATTCCATTCCATTCCATTCCATTCCATTCCATTCCATTCCATTCCATTCCATTCCATTCCATTCCATTCCATTCCATTCCATTCCATTCCATTCCATTCCATTCCATTCCATTCCATTCCATTCCATTCCATTCCATTCCATTCCATTCCATGCCATTCCATTCCATTCCATTCCATACCATTCCATTCCATTCCATTTCATTCCATTCCATTCCATTCCATTCCATTCCATTCCATTCCATTCCATTCCATTCCATGCCATTCCATTCCATTCCATTCCATTCCATTCCATTCCATTCCATTCGCACAGCTTACAATAGCTTACTATAGCAAAAAGTGTCGTGACAACTTTTCGTAAGAATTTTTTCCGTCTAGCCCCCTTTCACAACGCGCGATAAGGAACTTCGTTCCAATAAAAGAGAGAAAACTATTTTTTGCGCGAAATATGACCCGTTCCAAAATTAGTGACTTCATCCGCAGAAAACGGCTGTCGCAGTATAGTGGGAATTGGGAGGACTCGTGTGTGAGATAGATCCCTGGTTTTCAGCGACATGTTTTTGTAAGTCCAAATGCAGGGCCCCCAATGAGCGGGACCCGTATCATTTGCTACTCTTGCTACGTGATTAATCCGGCACTGCCTTTCACTTAATGGAAAACCAACTATAGTTTCTGCCATTGAAAAAACAATGTTAACAGTGTGCTCACCGTCTTACACTTAATTAGCGAAGTCATTTCTCTGGTTCAATAAGTGCGTGCGACCAGTATGTTAAGAAATTGGCCCAGTTTGCATGTCAGAATTGTTTCGACAGGGTATGGCTATTAGATCGCGTGTTTTTGTAATAGGAGCATCGCGGTGAGTAAAATGAAGCTTGATGTGGCCGTAATGGTATTGAGTGTCGTATTGAGTCGGGTGCAACGCAATAATGTTTTATTTACGTTTAGATATCGATTTTTTTATGATGTCACTCACAATAGGGTATTTTACTAAAAAAATCTAATTCTCTGATATATTTCCAAAAAATATTCGACGTGTATTTTTTCTTTTTTCACGTAAACAAAAAATAAAGGAGATACAGCGAGTTGAAGACACGTGTGACGTCATCTGGCTTGGTAAATTTGGTACATTTTTACCAAGCCAGATGACGTATATACCCCATTCTATTAATTTTGCTAGCTATACATTAAAATATATTTGTATGCCCGCCCAGCCTGTCCAACATACTCTATGTTTATTGGAAAACTGCAGGGCAAACGACTCAAAAAGAGTCGACGAGCCCGGTGAATTGGCCAAGTTTAATTGGTAAATAATATTTTGTTAATAAATTACACACATTGCTCACACAACAGATGGTCGATGGGGCCAAAAAGTTCTGAAGTGGCGATCGCGTACCGGAAGGCCTCCCACAAGGTGAACCGATGACCTGGTGAGGGTCCCGGGTAGTTGATAGATGCGAAAAACACAGGACCAGGACCAGTTGTTGTGGCCACACTTGGGGGAGGCCTGTGACCAACAATAGACGTCCTCCGGCTACTATGATGATGATGATAATGTTGGTAATAGTTTGAAAAGAAGGTGATCAAAATGGCCAAGAAAATAAAAAAAACACCGTCTTCTGAAAATACTCAGCTTACTCGAATTTAGGATAATTTTATTCCACGTCACTTGTTACATACCTAATTTGTAAATTAATTAGGTAACTAGCATATTATCTAACCATTAATGTTACGATTTTTCAGATAACAAGCGCTACTCAACAGGTCGTTAGAAACATCCACGTATCCATCGTTAATGATACACAAATGAAGCAATTTTTACGCGCATTAACACGTTATACGATGAATATCTCAATATAATTACCGTTTCAACTTTTTGCCGGCAGTTTTTCTTTACAAACCGAGAATTCCCAGCAGGTAATTTAGTTCAATATGCCGCAAAGTGGCAAAAAATTTAGGCGGTTCATCTATTTTACTTTTCGATGAGAAACTTACAAAAGACGCCTGTATTTTTGGAGACAAGCCTAAGAAGCATGGTATATGTACCTTACTTAGAACCACTTCAGTGATCACTATCAGCACATAGAACTCATTAGGGCCCCGTGATCCACAAATATCTTCTTGGAACACTTGTAATGTTGGTACATCCCTCTTCATCTGCCTAGCCTTTTCCCAACTATATTGGGGTCGGCTTCCAGTCAAACCGGATTCAGCTGAATACCAGTGTTTTACGTGGAGCGGCTGCCTACCAGACCTCCACAACCCATTAACTGGGTACACGGTACTTCTTGGCAAGACTGGAGTCAGATTTACTGGCTTCTGACAATCCGTAATGACTGCCAAAGATCTACAAATGACAGCCGGGACCAACTGCTTGACGTGCTTTCCGAGGCACGGAGGAAACTCGGTATATTAAGATGGTCACCCATCCACAGACCAATCTTGGCAAGCGTAGCTTAACCTTAAAGATCGACCCGTGCGGCTGTTATTATTTAACCACGAGCTCCTCGTTGGTACATCCCTCTTCTTACTCACTAAAGAGTCACCGTGGCCCTGAAACGCGAGGATCTCTAGGAGTAATACGGATGGATAAGAGTCAGTAAGAGTCTGACACTCCCTTCTCCCAAAGCAGGAGGAGTCATTTGATAATAAAGTATGGGATACCATACATAAACAATAGGGTACATTCCTGGGGAAAATGTAAAGGGGTGTGCCTCGAGGCTTACTGGATAGTAACCGGTCAGCGTCACTAATGGACATATACAATGCAAGAGTATCACAGGTGGCCTGCGGACGGAGAGCGTTGGGTGGCTCGCCGTCCGATCAGAAGGCCCAGGTCGTGTTCCACGCGCGCCTCAAATAGTTGCCAATATAGAAAACGAGGCCCGCTAGAGTCAGTGCTTGTCAGAGATGCGGAATTTGTTCGAAAGAGCCACCGCGGCTCTGCAACGCAATGGGCATTAGGCGCCAGAACGGGAAAAGTAATTTTGATGATTTTACATCCTTAAAAAAAGGATACATTCCTGGTTGTGCCTCGAGCCTTACTGAATAGTCACTGGTCAATACCAGGGTATTGAGAGTGTCACCAACGTCTCAACCAGGTTGGTAGACACAACAAAGTAACCATTCAATGGATCAAGGGACACAGTGAATCTCGAGGCAATGACGCTGCGGATGAACTCGCCATGAACTGTCAGCGATGGGACCTGAGCCCATCGTGCCGCTGCGTTTCGGGTACTTACGCAATCTGGTAAGGAAACGCACCGGAGATAAACATCACAAGCTATGGGTTGACCATAGTGAGTGTAGGCAGGCCAAAGAGGCACTTCCCTCTATAAATGGCCGTTTCACAAAACAAGCCCTAAGACTGACTAAACAACAGTTGCGTTCAGCCACAGCCGTAACAACTGGCCACGGGTCTTTTAATAAACACCTCTATGCTATAGGAGTCACTGACAGCCCGCTATGCAGAGCCTGCATGGAGGAGAATGAGACAGCATACACCTGCTTCTAAGCTGCCCGGTGGTTGCGGATTACAGGGCAAAGTACTTCGGAAACCCAGGTACCCTCTGCGAGATAGTTAGTAACACCATGGCGTTGCTGGCCTTCCTTGGGGAGCTGGGGTGGATCGAATGACGCATTTGTCCCACCTGCACGCAAAATACGCGCTTAGTCGTGGAGTTGCGGAAACCAGCCCGATTTACATACATACATACATAATAATAAAATAATAATAATAATAAAATAATAAAAATTGTTTATTTCTCACCACAAGCCAAAAAATACAAACATACCAGGGTATTGCAGATTAAACCTTTTTGAAGAAGACTTTCTTAACTTGAGCCCCTCATTTAATGAAAATAAAGTGATTGCTCGATATGCAAATGATGTGGGCTTGGAACATACAAACCCACATCAATCAATGTAAGTAATACGAGTAAGCTAGTAATGGCTATTGACAACTTGATAGACACCGGTGTCGTCTCAAGAGGCTCAATAAACCGTTTCCTTTTCTTGAAGACAATGGCTTTTACGAATCTTTATTATAAAAGATATATTCGTATCTACCTTTATGGCTACGTTTCAACCAAAGATGTACGAGTATGAATAGCGAAAGATGTGTTTGTTAAGAGGGAATCTACTATTTTATTTTATTTTTATTTACAATGGGTTTGCTCTTGAATCTAGTCTATGTCAGAGATAGACAAACGCATTACGGTGTTTTCTTAGTGTATAATGGTTCTAGAGCAATGATTTTTTTTTCCGAAAAATCTAGTTCTAATTAATATGTGCTTTTATAATTTTCTTATTTCCAAAACAATATTACTAAAAGAATTATGACAATCCAAAAACCCGAAACAACATTCTGTTTTTACCGCTATGTTCAGACGACAATCAGACAAATTTAATAAGTTTTTAACGATATAGAACATAATAAAAGCATAGATATAGCCGTCCTCTAAATATAGATATGTGATTTTTTTTAATCAGTCTAGTTTTAATGAAGTCAAGAGCGAACACATCACAAATAAAAAAAAGGTTTGTGGTATGGAACCTTTCGTGTGCGAGTTCGACTCGCACTTCGCCGTTTTTATCAAACACGGGGACTGTGAAATCTTGGAGAAATATTAACAAATCCGCAATGAAGCCAACGGTAAAAACATTAAGGAAAAACATTTTCTCCTTTATATTTGAATGTTACCCCAGATAGATTAACCTACTATTGTATGTAAGAAATATCCAATATTGTATGTTGTAAATAATAAATGAACACATCTTATGGCATTGGGAAAAACAGCCACAACTCTATTCTGTAATATGGGAAACCGTGAAAACATTGTTAAAGCGAGCTGTCATATAGTTTCACTGACAGTACTAACACTACAGTAGTGCTATTTTTGTGTGAACTGTCACCTGAAGCTGCTTCAGGAGACACCTAGTCCAGTTTTCACAATGACATTTTAAAATAACTGCTAGATTTTGTAAAAAATTGGCCAAATGCGAATCGGACGCGCACAAGAAGGGTTCCGAACCATAATCCATTTTTTTATTACTTGTTGTTATAGCGGCAATAGAGTTACACAATTTGTGAAAATTCATCTGTCTACCTATTACGGTTCTTGAGATACAGCCCGCTAACAGACAGGCGGACGGACGGACGGACAGCGGAGGCTTAGTAATAGGGTTTCGTTGGTTACCCTTTGGGTATGGAACTTTAGTTTTTTAGACTACCTACCATAACCTTACCAACCTTAATTTACCTTGATAGCTCACTTCACCTTAATTTACACCTTGAGATTTAAAAATAGTATTACTGTTAGAACTGACAATTTCTCTATAAATTTTACAAAACAATCATGTTTCTTACTATAAAATCTTTAACAAAGAAAACCATTTACATTATTATTTCCTAACGTTCTAATTTAGTGTTAAAACAAAGACGTAATTACATTAATTACAAATAATTCAACAACATACTTTATTGCGTTGTCATAAAAATGAAACAAAAAATATCTTGCAGCATGTTAGGCGCCGAGGTAAGAAATAATGGCGTATAATTATAATACGGTTAAATATAACCAGTGGTTTTACGTTTGTACTCGTAATTACTTTAATTTATTGGAAACGTTCCTACATCATCTGCCTAGCCTTTTTCCAACTATGTTGGGGTAGGCTTCCAGTGAAATCGGATTCAGCTGAATACCAGTATTTTACGAGGAGCAGCTGCCTACCAGACCTCCACAACCCATTAACTGGGTAACACGGTACTTCTTGGCAAAAACTGGTGTCAGATTTTCAAGTTCCTGACTATCCTTAACGACTGTTTAAGATTTACGAATAGAAGCCAGGACCAACAGCTTAACGTGCTTTCCGAGGCACGGAGGAGTCTCGAAATAATTAGATGGAAACCCATCCCCAGACGAACCTCGGCCAGCGATGCTTAACCTTGAAGATCGACCCGAGCGGCTGATATGATTAAGCCACGAGCTAGCTCAACCAGTGTTAGAAATAATGGCTAATAGTTATAAAACGGGTAAAGTATAACCACTAAAGTCGCAATCTAAGAAGTTCGATTTGACAGCAGGATACAGTATTTTTTTTTATTCCGATCTATGTTGGGTTCGGCTTCCAGTTAAAACAGTTGCAGCTGAATACCTGCCAATGTATTTTTTTTTATTTCCTATTCCTTTTTTCTTTTTTCCTTTTTTAATTTTTGGAATCGTCTCCTTGAGCCCTTTATTTTGATACCCCACTCGATAGATTTTGAAAATTATAAATTTTTTGAAGGCATAATATGGCGCCAAAAATCGGTCATTTTGTTTTTTTTATTAATTTGATGTACTCAGTGTCACTCTCACTACTTAGGCGAATATATTGACACCACACACATAAAAATACAACAAGCCGTTTAGGCTCTAGGGCGTGCCAAAGAAATATACATACATACATACACTCGAAAAAAATAACCCTCCTTCTTTCGCAGTCGGGTAAAAATAAATCTCTTTCGCACTTAGTGGTAAGGCAATCTTCTATCCCTCTCTACTCAGCTGTCAAAACGGACTTGTTAGATTTTGGTGACTTTAGTTCCACGTTTGTAATAAGTTTAATTTATTGGAAACGTTCCTAAAGTTAATTCAATATCAAACAGGTAATGGGTGATTGGATAGAGTTATTAATGTTAATTAAGTTAGTTTTTGCGCATTCCAGTTAAAACTAATTAAGCTGTTGGTTCAAGTAATCAACAGAAAAGTATTATAAGGTTCGCTGTCCAGAATTCGGTCGTTTGGCACTTAAAACCCGTTGCCAGGGTAACGCCTTTCCGTCGCCCCATGAGTTCGTGCAAAAACTCTAGAACAAAGTTTTTCATATACACATACACCCCATAACAATTATTTGTAGGCTGCATGTAATGGTGTGTGTTTTTTTTTGCAATATAATATTTTATGAGGTGCCCGTTCATTCTGCTGCTGTGTGGTGCAAGTTATAAGCAAAAATCCGAATATGTTACGAAACTGGTTTTCACTCAGTGCATTTTTCCTTACTTATCCTCAATTTATGAACGAAAATAAGGTGATGATCATCTATAAATTACAGACCAGGGGGTGCTAAAAGGCTATTTTTGCAGAATCATAATATTAATCACACAACAATCTGTCAAATTCGTTTTCATCTTTATTGCTAATGATTTAGGTCCAAGATTGATTGGGTAAATTTAACAGTGACGTGTAGCGTGATTTGCTTTCTGATTCTGCTAAAGTGGCCTTTTTAGACAATCTGTTTTAGAGAAACCCGCACACGAAGAGTTCCGTACGATAAACCGTAAAATCACTTGTTTTTTTACTTTTGATAGGTACGCGTTTGACCACTATCTCACCTGATGGTAAGCGATTCCTGCTTGCTAATAGGAATACCTACACATTCAATGAAAAAATTCAAAGGCTTGGTATTTCGGTTCATGAGATACGGAATTACGGATGGATATTGGAGGCTTAGTAATAGGGTTAGCACTCCGATGGTTACCTTCCGATAAAAAAACCCTAAAATCGACTAGGAAAGCATCGTGACGTTTAATCATCATCATATAAGCTGAAGGACGTCCACAGCTGGACATAGGCATCCCCCAAGTGTAGGTGGGGTTTGCCATAATCTTGGCTGGCGGGTTGGCGATCGCAGTGCATGGTGTTGAGTTTTACAGAGAACGCTGCTGCCCATTCTCTGGTCATCTCTTACGACACCCACGGGAAGTGAAGGGATGGTCCTTTTACGGCATCATAAGGCACCGGCCGACACCATACGGTCTCGTTTACATATTTGTGTGTCTCAGCCCCTTTCGAAAACGCAATTTTAATCATGTAAAACTGAATTAACATAACTATCACATTTTATGTAACTCACCAAGTAGGAAGATTTAAATTGACCTAAAAAGGATTAAATAAATATCTAAATTAACGATCTTTATTAATGGTTTCCGTTTGTACTAAAGTCTATAAATCCTTTGCATCCGTCAGTCAGCGAAGGAAACTTCAATATTTTGTAACAGCGGTTACTGCATAGTGTAACACCATCAATCAGTAGAAATTATTCAACTCCTTAGTAATGATAGCCAGGAGTTATTGATAGTGTGTAATAAGCCTTATGATGTAATGTGGGGTGTGGTGTTAGTTGTAGCGATTTTTGAAGGAAACTATGGAAGGGTTGCTGCAGCCTATGGGACTCAATTACAGCCATTTTGTAACGAGGAGTAAGATTACTTTTTTAAATTTTATTTTTCAGCTACAAAGTTAAGTTTGTCGTTCAATCGTACTTATTTCTATTATATTAGGAGATATCAACTCATAGTTTATTAGTAGGCTAAGTATCCTCGGAAAAAATCAAGACGTGACTCCCGTAATGGGCGAACAATCTACAAATGAGTTGTACGGAATCCTTGATACCTGAGTCGGACTCGCGCTTGTATCTTTGAGGACTTCAGAGTTACTAGTTACTAAATGATTATTGCAGAAGAAAATACAAGATCCAGTTTCAATGGTATCTTCACTAGATTTTCAGAAATGTTATAAATTAATAACATTAATTAATTGTTTATTGAGATGTGACTAGAAAACCAGTAGACAATTTTCCAAGTTTTACTTTACGAGTAATTATGGGCCGCATACCAAATGCATTAGCCCGCGAATGGTTTCAAACCCCATACAAAGATTCCTATCTAGATAAAGAATCTTATCTGTAATATTGAATTACCTAAGTCGTTTAAGTTGCTATGCTTTATAAAAATATTTGTTCAGGGAACATCGCTGACACTCGCACCAAACCCAAACCGATTCATTTCAATTAGGTCCACTGAAGCGCATTACAGTAATAAATTTAGTACATTACACTCACAGCTACTGTATCGGAACAACTGAAACACACTCACAATGTTGTTGACGAACATACTGAACAGGCATTCACGCCTCAACACGTTTGTGGGTGAGCAGACTTCGAGCCGTCATCAAAGTTGATGTGATATACAAACTTGTAAGGTGTCAGAATGATATGTAATGCCGATTATGTAGTTGTTTTTAGTGTTACTTGGGCAATTTGTAAGTCATCGTATTGCAGGTTTTTTGACAGTTGACATGATGATATAGTTTGTAAATCTGGTTTTAAAAGCATAGATTTGAACACGCTCGTCGTAGTATCGGTGTACTCTGATATAGTGCAAATCGTATCGTATGAAGTATCGTATTCCCTTATGAGTACATATGACAAATAATATAGAATACTGTTATAAACTGGCCCCTATTGATCTCTGATTCCTTATTAGTAATGGTCCAATTAGACCAAGAGAGATCTGTATATGTTCTTAGTGCTAGTGCTAAATTATTACCTATTTGACATTTGGCTAATAAATTGCTGGATTGATTGGAATAAATTCCTCGTTTTGATCTATATAACTTCAGTTCATCTATCTTAAAGTCTTTTAAAACTGTTCTAGCTTCAAATCAAAGGATTTCGTAAGGTTGCCTGCTTGTCGGTCTTCTACAGATTGTACTTGGGTGAGTGTGCCCAAGAACTCCACGACCTCATCCCACCGGCCCCCTTCTACCATCGGACATCCAGACGCATCTTACCATCCCTACCTTGTGGCTATTCCACCAATTCGCACTAAGCGTTTTCAAACGTGTTTTATAATGCGCACAGCAAAGGAGTGGAACTCTCTGCCTGCGTCTGTGTTTCCAAAAGCTTACAACCCTAATCTCTTAAAAGTTAGAGTGAACAGGCTCCTTCTGGGTAAGCTCGCTCCATCGTAGACTTTGTCTCTGTCATCTCTGACCTAGACTAGAGTCAAGAACAAACCCATTACAAATAATAAAAAGTCACAGGCCGGGACAGATACTGAATAACAATTTCGTTGTAGATATTAATAATAATTAATTAATTTTTCATCATCATAATTCTCTTGCTTCTATCCCAAATGATTTGGTTCCGCATAACATTTCTCCCTTCTCCATACTTAAAGTTAAGTTTCCCATCACAGAATCCACCCATCGTTTCTTCAGTCTTGTTATGTTATCTTTCATCGACTCCATTAAATCCTAATGTAAATGACTTCCCGATACCAAACGGAGCCGCGCGCAAAAACTATAGCGCCTCGAACAGAGCCAATTAAGTGTTACGTGCAGTTGATTTGTTGGGATGTCAGCGGAGAATGTGGTCGCATAGGATCCGGGTGCTAACTTTACCCTATACTGCAATATTTATATAGAAGGCGAAGACGGGGTATTGATTCACTCCTTTCTAAGAGACACTCCTAACGTACTAATATAAAAAACTCCTCCGTTACTGCTGGAGTGACTGACAGACACCGCACAGCCGAAACTACTGCTAGTCTATTCTGTAAGTAACCATTTCGATATCGAGCTTCACCTGAGTGACAAAGCTCACAAAGTGAACTTTATTGCACACAACATAAAGGACTTACGTTTATACTCACCTCGGATTCCGCTGTCGAGACACGGAAATGTTGTTACAGAATAGCAGTGCTGGTCGTCGAGAGCTGAAATGTTGCATGTATTACTTGAGGAGTGTAGGGTAGCATTAAGAGAGTATTCCCCGAAATTCGAGAATAACGGGATATGCGCGTACGAAGTCGCGGGTAAGAGGTATTCTTTAAATAAATGTCGAGCATGACTATAAGCTGTAGAAATAGTGTCATTCTACGAGTATTTGCGAATGCAAATGTCGAAATTGCAAAATAAAGGAATAGATCTTTTGACATTTCGAAATTCTCTACATTTTTTACGTTTCGATAATACCATGTATAGAATGTATGTAACTTGTCTAGAGCCTCAGATGATCGCTGAGGAGTGGAATTCCCTGCCGGGGTCTGTGTTTCCTGATAGCTTCAACCTGGGAGTCTTTAAGTCAAGAGTGAATAGGTTACTTCTAGGCAAGCGTACTACATCTTCGACCACATCATCGCTTACCATCAGGTGAGATGGTGGTCAAGCGCGTGCCTATCAATAGTAAAAAAAAAACCTTCGAGATAGCGGTCAAATGCTTGTCTACCAAAAATAATTTATCTATACTAATATATAAAGCTGAAGAGTTTGTTTGTTTGTTTGCTTGAACGCGCTAATCTCAGGAACTACTGGTTCGATTTGAAAAATTCTTTCAGTGTTAGATAGCACATTTATCGAGGTAGGCTGTAGGCTGTAGGCTATATATCATCACGCTATGACCAATAGGAGCGGAGAAGTAATGAAAATTATGACGCAGAGAAGTTACGTGGGTCCACTAGTTACATTATACACAATTATAACATTTGGCATAAGAAAGGAGGTGGCTGTCCTCATCATGATTTTGAAATTGCAAAGTACAGAATAAAACACATAGAAATTGAACTGTACATTTTAAGCACTCACATTGATTCTAAGCAAAGATCAACGGTTAGATATAATTAATTCAGATGATGCAAGAAAGTTAAGTCAAAGTTGAGAACTCTCTATGAAACAACACAACATTTCAGTGTTAGTTACTAAAGAATGTTCTCTTATGTTATATTATAATTGAATTAGTTTTGTCACACCAAAAGCCCCATCTCATGTCCTGGCAAATACTGTCTATCTCAGGTTGTGTGCGATAAGGCCGTCCTTTGTATGTGTTTAGTTTAAAGTTTCTTGTTTGTTCATACTTTTGGTGTATTATTCATTGTTTTTTAACACCGACTTCCGAAATTAAGGTTATTTTATTCTTTGTAGTGTTTTGTTTGGAAGTTGGTTATATTTTTTTGTAAAAACTTTTTTTATTATACACTTTTAAGTGATGATACTTGGACAACGTCTTCGTCAACGCAGTCATTGAAATAAGCAATAATGCTCATATAATAAAAACTATTGAACTAAATTGAATCAAATTTACGGGACCAAATGGCAAGTGTACTGCATCGAACTAAAAAAGTAATCACACAAATCGGATCAGAAACCTCGGAGTAATCGGTGTACTTACATAAAAAAATAAATAAAAAAAAAACATTCCCGCCGAATTGAGAACCTCCTCCTTTTTTGGAAGTCGGTTAATAAATAGTAAAGAAGTGCGTCCCAAAGTAAACCTTCTGCAAATGTTTTACAGCACACGCACAAACATAGACACTCTATAAACGTCCACCATTGAAACACGTTGGTCGCAGCATCGTTATGTAATAGGGAAGCGTTTAGACGCAAACTTGAGCCGAACGACGCCGACA
The DNA here is from genome assembly GCA_950371165.1 of Lacanobia oleracea. NCBI lineage: Eukaryota > Metazoa > Arthropoda > Insecta > Lepidoptera > Noctuidae > Lacanobia > Lacanobia oleracea. The sequence continues at coordinate 3,115,414 of OX493387.1, forward strand.
CACGACCAGGGAAACCGACCAATGAGGCAGGTTGACGCTAGTGGAGATTTTTAGAATAGTTCTCTGGTTTATTAGGTCCAGGAGTATCTTCACGGGTCTTTAATGAGTGAATTTATGTTATACGTAATGTGTGACTGCAAAATGAATACATACAGGCTTTAGGCTGTATATAGTGACATTTGGTAAGCAATAGTGGTTTTTCAAAAGTAAAGAAAAATATAAGGAATTGACACCGTGAGAAAAGACTGGCAAAATTAAGAAGATAGTCAGAAATATATGTAGTTTTTTATTATTGACAGGCTAATGTTTCGATCACATTCTGACCTGACCTGATAGAAAGCGTTGGTTTGGTAGACAATAAAGCACACTTGCCTTAAAATTATCCATTCTCAGAGCCCAGGTTGTATGTATCAGGAACACGCACAATGGTGGAGACTTCAACTCCTTAAACTTTCGCTATGCATACGCACAAAAAAAGTTTTTGGGATTCCCGATGGCGCAACGCCATACATCGTAGTTGTTTTATACTTACGCCCAAGATGCTTTAAAATCGCTTAAACTAAATAAAGAGTATTGGTCAACCATGTGCGAATCGGACTCACACACGAAGGGTTCCGTGCACCTCCGTAAACCTTAATTTTTATTTTTTGTTGTTATAGCTGCAATAGAAATACACAGTCTGTGAAAATTTCAACTGTCTGCCTATTTCGGTTCTTGAAATACAGCCCGCTGACATACAGACGGACGGACGGACGGACAGCGGAGGCTTAGTAATAGGGTTCCGTTGGTTACCCTTTGAGTACGGAACCCTAAAAATTGCGCAAAGCTATCGTAACCTAAACTATACATTTAAATGAGATTAATCATGCGTGAGGTCAATATCAAACATAGGTAGATGGAGGAGATTTAATGAGGCTGGCAGATGAGTCATTACGACACAGCTTGAGTAATCAGCTGATCATCTTGTAAACTGGTTTCTTGTTTAACTGGTGTTGTTTAAATTTATGGTTTTTACACGCTTGAGTCAAGAAGACGGATAGGAGAATTCCATCACATACCATTCTTAATTTGTTTATCTGCATGTCGGTTTGTTGACTCTTCATGTATTAATCGGCTGAACGGTTTAAGATGAAACTTGGTACAAGAGTAGACTAAGTCCTGGATGATGACAAACATGTATATAAATACTTTTTATTTAGGTATTGAGCAAGTTCCCTTTGGCTACTTTTTAACTTTTACGCGGGCGAATCCGTTGGCAAATGTTATTAGTATTATAACTAATGGTATATAGATGCGCAAGTGAGTTTTTGTTTATTACGCTTTCAGGCCTAAATCATGAATCGATTTTGATGAGTTTTGATAGAAAGATAGATGAAACCCGGAAGATTACGAGAAAAACTTGAACAAGAGCGGAGTCGCGGGAAATAACTTCTTATTCTTATCGTGTGGGCAGTAAGGTCTAACGACCCCACACACCCTAGTGTCAGAGTTCCTAAACCGCCTCAAGGGCCTCTGACATGGTTTATTTGACGACCGCCATTTGGCGGCTGGTACCACCGGCTTATACGTGCCTTCCGAAGCACGGAATCTTCTTTTTATCAGACAAAAACTCCACGACCTCATCCCACCGGCCCCCTTCTACCATCGGACATCCAGACGCACTGCATCTTACTATCCCTACCTTGTGGCTATTCCACCAATTCGCACTAAGCGTTTTCAAATGTCTTTTATAATGCGCACAACAAAGGAGTGGAACTCTCTGCCTGCGTCTGTGTTTCCAAAAGCTTACAACCCTAATCTCTTCAAAGTTAGAGTGAACAGGCTCCTTCTGGGTAAGCTCGCTCCATCGTAGACTTTGTCTCTGTCATCTCTGACATAGACTAGAGTCAAGAGCAAACCCATTACAAATAAAACAAAAAAAAAAAAAAAAAAACAATCTGGTTGATCAGGTCGGGGCGGGAAATACTCGTAACTAGTATAGTAGTATACCATAAAGCAGAAAGCATCACGTTGTCACACATTATGGCCCGCCAAATGTCATCTATCGGTTTCATTATAGACTCTAATTTATTTTGATTTCATTATTTTGACGGCTCGGTTGGCGCAGTGATTGAGCGATCGGCTGCTGCGCTGCGTGTCGCGGGTTCGATTCCCGCTCGGAACAAATATTTGTATGGCCTACATATAGTTGTTCCAGGTCTGACTGTGTGTGTATGTGACTTTGTAAATGAACCCACGTTACAGGAGAAATTCTTAGTGTATGGCAAAGTTTTTCTAAAAAAAAAAAATTTAGTCCTACTTAAGAGTTTCTGCTCTAAACCAACTTATTTGCATGTCAATATCTACTATTGCTTTCATAATCAAGCAATCATATGATATTTATTTTTGCGCAAAACTACGTTAACTATCTTACTCATTAACTATCTTCGATGGACGTTACCTGGTTTTAGCTTTTTTATACAAATTAGAAAATTTTTTACGCAATGAAGATTTTTGCGTAACGGTTTCTTAGAACCGATAGATTTGCATGTCGCATGCAAATTCTCGACTAGTAGGCTTTACAAAAATGTTGTTTTCTAGTGACAACTAGATAGTAAAGTGTTGGTTAACTTGTAAAATACTGGAGAAAATACAGGGAAATGTATGTAAATTATCCTGTTTAGCTGTTCAACTTCTTAATCAATATTTATGAATGTTTGTTATTTAATAGATACTATATTTATGATTTTTATCTAAGTCTTGAGTCACCAGTTTGTGTTGAGCATAACAGCGTTTGAAACACTCACTTGAATTCAAAATATTTTATTTCACACTAGTTGACCCGCGCAACTTCGTCTGCGTGACAATTTTCAAAACTGCTCCGCTGCTATTAGTCTTAGCGTGATGATATAGCCTATAGCCTTCCTCGATAAATGGGCTATCTAACACAGAAATAATTTTTCAAATTGGACCAGTAGTTCCTGAGATTAGCGCGTTCAAGCAAACAAACAAACAAACTCTTCAGCTTTATATATTAGTATAGAAGTATAGATAGGCGATGGGTCCATATAAAACGTCAGAATTAGAAGGTTCGAATTGGTCGTTTTAAGGATTCCGTACCCGAAGGGTAACCAATGATACCCTATTACTAAGCCTCCGCTGTCCGTCCGTCTGTCTATCAGTGAGCTGTATCTCAAGAACCGTAATAAGTAGACAGTTGAAATTTTCACAGAATGTGCGCTATAACAACAAATAGAAAAAAGTTTATGGTAGGTACGGATTATGGTACGGCTTTGTGTGCGAGTTTTTTATGGATAAAACCAGAAAGAAACTTCACGGTTACTCTTTTAAAACATTCGATTTTTGTTTCCATAATTTTTATACAAAAATCTGGATGTTTTCAATAATGTTACAAAAAACCACGAATTCATTTCAAAATATGTACGAATCAAATAAGCTTACGAGCACCTTTGAGTGTACAATGCAACCAGCTAGTCTATTCTGTAAATAACCATTTCGATATCGAGCTTCACCTGAGTGACAAACCTCATAAAGTTAGCTTTATTACACACAACATAAAGGTCTTACGTTTGACGTAATTTGATACTCACCTCGGATTCCGCTGTCGAGATACGAAAATGTTGTTACAGAATAGGGGTACAGATCCAGTAACGTAATAAATATAAAATTAAGAGAGGTTCAACTTACACCAGTTGCCAAAATGTTGGCTAAATAGGAGGTAATAAATTACATAAGACAAACAGACTCCATGTTGCGGCTAGCAACCACTAGCAAATTAAATTAATGAACAACCCACGCTAGATCGATTATAATTTGCCAAACTGGGGCAATCAAAACCATCTCAATTACTTATTAACACAGATATACGTACATAATTATTTTAGTATGTAACTTTGCATAATAGTAAGTATCGTCAGCAAAAGAAATATGTATTCAGTCAAGTTATTAGCTTTGCACTATCAAGAATGTGTTCATGTTGAGACGAACAATGTCAAAACATATTATACACGCACAATCCATACCTACTAATATTACAAAGCTGAAGAGTTTGTTTGAAAGCGATAATTTCGAGGATAACTCGGATTTGGGAAAAAAAAATACCTGTACTTTTGCCACATTCATGAGACTATATGGGAAAGAAACGGGATATGCGCGTATGAAGTAGCGAGAGGAAGCTAGTTTTATTTTTAAAGATTTATTGGCTCTTATTACTAACAAATAGGTAACACGCGTCGTGATTAAGTGGTCACCAACGACTATGAACTTTTTAATACCAGTGGCAGCGTTGTCATTTGGGAGATAAAAATTGAGAAATCTCAGTGTGCCTGTAATAAAATAGGCTCCAATACGTTTTTTTTTTTTTTTTTTTTTTTTTTTTTTTTTTTTTTTTTTTTTAAGGATGGGAAATCATCAAATGACTCCTCCCGCTTTGGGTGAAGCAGAAGGGAGTGTCAGACTCTTACTGACTAAAACCCATCCGCGTTTCTCCCAGTGCCCTTTGCGTTCCAGGGTACGGTGCCTCTTTCGAACGAAGTCCGCAGCCCCAGCAGGCACTGGCCCTAGCGGGCCCCGTCTTTTACGCTGACAGCTCTTTGAGGCACGCGTGAAACACAGCGCGCCGTCCACCCAAACCTGGTTCTGATCAGACGGCGAGCCACCCAATGCTCGCCGTCCGCAGGCTCGCGCTTACGGTGGCCGAAAATCGCCCTGCGACTCCCGACGCCCGGGGCGTCTTCTTCTGTTGCGGCGGCTGGGGCGTGAGGTTTCCCTTTCTCTCACACGTTCGGCTTCCTCCTTTGCTAGCATTACTGCTTCGCAGAAGGAGGTGACCGCTTCCCATGTCTCCTCGCTTCGGACCATAGCCTGAACCAGGGCCGGACGCGAGAGATCGCCGCCGCCGATCGCCTCGGCGAGGACACGGCGGTGCTCCGCCCAAGCAGGGCAGACCTCAACCGTATGCTCTACCGTGTCCTCCGGGCGATCCTCGCAGTGTTGACACCCGGGCGTATCCTCCCGCCGTATTCGAAACAGGTACCTCCCGAAACAACCGTGTCCGGTGAGTACCTGCGTCAAGCGGAAAGTAAGGACGCCGTGGCGCCGCTCTAGCCACTCCTCAAAGTGGGGACTTATCGCCGCAATTGTGGCGTGACCAGCGCTGGGCTGGGACAGTCTTTGTCTCCATACTGCCATGAGATCCTGCCGGAGCTCCGCCCGCCGTACTGTGATTTGCCGCGGCAGAGGAGTCTCGCCCCGGCGTAGCACTTCCAGGCGCCATTCGTAAATGAGTGCGAGGGCTCTCGCCTCTAGATCCCATGGCGGCAGTCCGGCAAGGAGGTTCGCCGCCTCGCCAGAGACCGTGCGGTATCCCCGGGCAAGCCGGATGGCCATCACCCTCTGGGACGAGTTGAGGTAACGGGCAGGTCGCTTCCTCAAAGTAGGCGCCCACACCGGCGCCCCATAAAGGGCCATGGACCGCACGATCCCCGCGTAAAGCCTCCGGCAGGAGGCGTTTGGACCCCCTAGATTGGGCAAAAGCCGCTTGAAGGCAGCCCCGGCACGCTCCAGTCTTGGAGCCAAACGTCGAAAATGCTCAACAAAGTTCCACCGGCTGTCAATAACGAGACCCAAGTAAGTCATCGTCGATCCGACGCTGATTTGAACCCCTCCTACCGTTATTTGGGATCCCGACGGTGGTCTGTTCCGAGATCCATGAAAGCACATGGCTTCGGACTTGTGTAGGGCCACCTCGAGACCCAACTGCCGGATCCTCTCAACGACTATCGCAACCCCGCGTGTCATAGCGTCAGCCGCCGCTTGGTGCGATCCCCCTTGCGCCAGTACCAGCGTGTCGTCGGCATAGCACACAACGCTGACGCCACTAGGGAGGTCGGCGCGCAGCACCCAGTCGTAGCCGATGTCCCACAGAAGCGGCCCCAGAACGGAACCCTGTGGAACACCGCACGACATCTCTCGCCGGTTCCACTCTCCCAGGTGACCGGGGTAAATGACGGCTCTGTCCGTCAAGTAATCCTCGACTACGCGACGGAGGTAGGTCGGCACCCGGTGATACCGAAGTGCCTCCCTGATGCAACTCCAGGGCAGGGTGTTGAAGGCATTGGCGATGTCTAGAGACACCGCCAAGACGACCCCGCTCCGGGAAACCGCGTCCCCCGTCGAGAGGGCTCTCACGCGCATAATGGCGTCCACCGTAGAGCGTCCCGTGCGGAAACCGAACTGGTTCTCCGCTAGATCCGGCCCCACCCTCCCTAGGTGTTCGACAAGGCGGTTTGCAATTACTCTTTCAAAGAGCTTGCCCACCTCATCGAGCAGCACAATGGGCCGGTATGCGGACGGAGAGTCCGCAGGGCGCCCCGGCTTTTTGATGAGAACCAGTTTCCCCGTCTTCCAACGAAGTGGGAACTGGCCCCTCTCCAAGCATGCGCTTAGGAACCCTCTTAGTCGAGGCCCGAGAGCCTCCAAGGCCAGGACCCAGGCTTTTCCAGGTAAGCCGTCGGGTCCTGGGGCGGTATTTTTGGCCTTCAGCCTATTAACCGCCACTCTCAGGTCTACCTCAGTCACCTCAGGAGCATAGTCATCGTCGTCACCGGTGTAGTCTGTATCAGGCGCCGCAGGTGGCAGAGCCATAAGCGGGGGAGTATGCTCCCCTCGCGAGGGGAACAGAGCGCTTACCACGTCCTCCACCAGCTGGGGCCGTAGACTCTGCGTTAACGGGGGGGCCCAGGTGCGAAGCTTATTCCGCACCATTTTGTAGGGTCTTCCCCACGGGTCCCCGTTCAGAGACTCCAGCATCTCCTTGACAGCCAGATCCTTGGCCTGCAGGATCTCAGCTCGGAGGGTGGCCTTCGCCACTCTGTACCCCTCGTACAGCTCCGCCTCTCTGATCTGCGCATCCGGAGGGCGGATGCGGAGCCTGCGGTGCCTGGTGTACCGGCGCCGTGCGGCAACGCATGCCTGACGCAGCGTCGCCAGCTCTTGCGACCACCAGTACACCTGGCGGCGGGCGCGTCCTGGCTTAACCCGGGGCATTGCCACGTCACAAATATCGGACATGGCCTCCCGGAACCACTCCGCTTCGTCGTTGATGTCAGCAGGCCTGTCCGGAGGTGACACCCAGGCCTGCACGATCGAAGCTTCCAGGAGGAGCTCCCGGTCCAGCTGTTTCAGCGCCCACCGCGGACCACTCGGGGCCTGCCGGACTGGCGCGGTTGAAGTCTGGGCGGAGACGTCAAACCGGATGTACCGGTGATCGGAATAGGTCTCCACCTCCTCTAATACGCGCCAGTCAATAACACGCGGTGACAGAGCAGGGTTAGCGAACGAAATGTCCACCACGGACTCCCCCTGCATCCGCACACACGTGGGGACAGAACCTCGGTTTAGGACGACCAGGCCTGACTCCAGAGCCCAGTTCCCTACCATCCTACCCCGCGTATCGGTGTAACGGGAACCCCAAGCCAGGTGCTTGGCATTGAAGTCCCCGAGAACGAGTACAGGGAGGGAACGAAACCCGGCGACGACGGCGCCCAACTCCGTAAGGGAGTTTTGGAACTCGGCGAGAGTTCGGTTCGGGGAGAAGTACACTCCTACCACAACAATCTCCCCAAACCGTGCTGCTACGCACCCCTGTCCTCTCCTGACGCTTTCGAGGGATGGGGTACCTGCAGCGGCCGACGAAATTAGGGCAACTGAGCCATTCAGGTCCTCCACCCAGTCATCCCTGGGCGGGACAAAGTAGGGCTCAGCGACCACGGCGATGTTAATCAACCACTGTGCCATGCTTTGGACCAACAGGTCCTGAGCGGCGGCGCAGTGGTTGATGTTCGCCTGGAGGAGGCGTAATGCAGCCGTTATTGGCTCTCCATATCAGCCTCCTCCTGAGTCCCTTGTGAGGGCTCACTCGCAGCAACCGAAGTGACGGCGGCGGCAGGGACGGCGGTGGTGGAGGGCTTCTTTTTGCCCCCGGCCTTGGCAGGTGGAGCGCAGGCTTTGCCCCCAGCCCAGTGATCGGCCGGCTTGCCAGCTGCCGCACAAACAACGCAGTGCGGCGTGGCGTTACACGAGCCGGCCTTGTGTCCGGGCTGACCACAGCGGAAACAAAGGTCGCTGCGGTCCACCTCCGAGGTGCAGAGAGCTCCCGTGTGATTGCCCACTAGGCAGCGGAAGCACCTCAGGGGTCTGGGTTCCAGCAGTTTCACCTGCGCTGAAACCCAACCCACCAGAAGCCTTCGGCCCACCGAGATTTCCTTGGCCGCCGTCACCGGACAGCTTACCACAACGGTTCGCATGCCCGTGTTGTCAGGGCGTATGGTGCCTGCCTTCACTTGCTCAGCAGAGCACCCCCCAGTCCTGACGACGGCGGCCACGACCTCCTCTTCCGTGACGGAATCATCCAGGCCCAGGATGCGCATGTCCACGCACTTGATCGGCCTGGACACTCGGACCTCGTCCGCATTTAAGGACGCTCTGAGCCTTTCGGCCAGAGCGTCAGCGGTGGGGCCACTGGCTGCACCGGGGATCTCCAGCATCCGGGCCCCAGTCATGGTTAACCTGAGCCGGAGGCCTCCCGTTATCCCGAGCTCCTGGAGGTCCACCGCCTCCTTTGCCTTAGTAATGACATCGCGGTAAGTCACGCCCCTTTTCTCCGCATCCGGCTGTAGTGTCATTACTACAGCTGCGGTGTTCGGGGCGCGTAGCCTAGCCGCGACGCTTTGCACTTTGCGCTGCCGCCTCCTCTGACGTTTCTTGGCCGCCCTGGCTGCCTTGCCCGCCTTCCTCTTTTCCCCGACCACTTGCCATCCGGCTTCGGCCGCAGGAGAGTTGGAAGGCGGGGGTGCCGGTTGCACTGCTGGCGCTTGAGTCTTCGCCACCTGTGCAGCCGCCCCACCTTTCTTCTTCTGCTTGGCTTGCTTCGCGGTTGCAGGTATCGTGGGTGCTGGTCCGGCCCCTCGGTTAGCCTGACCGGACGACCTCGGTTTGGCACCCGCGGCGGCCGCGTACGAGGCCGCCTTCGGCTGGCCCGATGCCTTCTGGTTCGTCGCTAGTGGGGGGCGCAGAACGATGCCCTCCAGGACCGAAAACCTTTGCGCGAATGCAGCCATCTCCTGCCGCACCAGATGCAGGACCTGCTCCTCCGCTGACACGGCCTGCCCGTGCTTGCGCCCCCCTTGAGGCGCCTCCTTTGCGCCAGCTCCTCGGAGCCCGGCCAGGTCTGCTCGGAGCTTCTCATTCTGCTTTTGGAGAAGCTCCGTTGCGGCCGTCAAGCGAGCGACCTCCGCCTGCAGCTTGGACATTTCGTCAGACGGAAGCCCGCAATAGTTAGCCTCCGCTGCCGCCAAAATGGAGGCCGAGGCCGCACTTATAGCCGTATTTTTGGAAGACTGCGACCTCTTCAAAGCTACATCGCGGATCGCGGCCTTCACAACCTCCGCAAACCTGGCCTTCCGCTCCAGATCTAGATCGGAGCCGCCACCCACCCTCGTGCCTACGAGAGAGACGGAGACTCCTCCCGGCTCCTCAATGGAGACCCCTGATGAGACTCCGGGATCACTCTCCCCGCCAATTCCCGTCATATCAGGGCGCTTGAAGCGACCCCGTACGTTACGCCCTGGCAGAGTAGCGGAAGCTCCGCTCACCGTCGCTCGACCCCGGCCTCTCTTCGTTGTCGCCACTTTAGCAGCCGGCAGGTTCTCTTCACTTGAGGAGAGACCCACCGACCCCACTCTGTCCGAAGAAATTTCGTTGCGCGATCGTTTTCTCCAAAATTTGGAGCGACCGCGCAAGTCCTGGTCGGACATATTTCGATCCTCTATTAAGGATCGGGAGCCTCCTTGGCTCTTGTTGCCGTCGCCGGCAAGCGGTACCTCCACAACATCTTTTCTATTTTTAATTTTTTGAGAACATTCATTCATTTTGATCCCACGAGTAGTAAGGAAAAAATGTCCACCCAGGCAGAGCCTATTTACCTGGGTAAGCCTACATACTGCAGAGTGCGGCAGGTGCTCTACAGGGGAAGCGCTCGCGACTGGACTCCCTCCAGCCTTTCATCCTCTCACCGCGCTTCAAAGCTTAGGATTAGGTGGTTTTTTATCTTAGAGGTAGCCTTCCTCTGGGCCAGGCGGTCAAGCCAAGCCCCCGGCGGCGGCATTAAACATGCCTCCGTTCGCTGTCCGGCCAACCCAGCTCAGCGAACCCGCCGAAAATTCTCTCCTCAAGGGGAGAAAGGTGCGCCGCTTTGGTGCGCCTGCACCGCAGCGGCATGGTCACGTCATCTGTCGATCGACTACCGTCGATCAATCAGGAGCAACCACTTCCCGGTATCTCTCTTGGTCTGGTCTCTCACTAGGACCTTTCCGGCATGAGTAACTCTACCGGCAGAGCTCCAAGATCATTGAGACACACAAGCCCCACCACGACGACAACGTGGAGATACAGCGGTGGGGAGGCTCCAATACCTACATGTCTCCACTTGCTTAGTGGCAAAAATAGATACCTAGTACTTGTCCTAACGAGCTCCTTCACTAAGCTCTACTACAGCCAATCCTTGCCCGGTAACTAATCTCTTCTGCTGTCAGTACTTACGCATATAAAAATTTCACCAGCCGAAATAAAAAGCGGCCTTGAGGTTGAGTTCAAACTGGATCTTGTAGAACTAACGCACAATTTTGAGATGTTACCGCAAGATTGTGACATGTATGTTTGCGAAATTTACGATCACCCTATAATTTTGTGAGTGTCGATCGTACCTAGAGGGTATGTGCGTAAGATGTTTTGTGGTTTGTAAATTATTTAATGATCTGCCTTCTAATTACCAACTTTTTTTCTAAGGTTCTGGGTGAGCGTCTAAGGTCATGCGTTCCTCATAAGCCTTCTCTATCTTTGCTAGAAGTCTCTCTACAATGTTCGCTCTACCGATGGTGACAATTGTTGAAATCCCATAATGGTTAGGGAATAATTAGGATTGAACGCATCAGATTAGACTGACAATCGATATTGCTAGTAGAATCTCATTTGGTCTTTAAGCTCTTTTCTTCCAAAGAGTATCTAAAAGATGGAGTTTATATTTCTATTGCCGCTATAATAAAAATTAAATTAAAGGCCTACATACAAGAAACATTGTTTTTTTTTATGTTTGGGACGTAACCCTTCGTACTTGGCCGGTTTTTTTAAACACAGCGTAGGTATTATTGGGTCTTTAGCATTTACGTGCAGCTACCCATATGCGATAACCCTCAACGCAGCATCTTCCGCAATGGATCTCCAAATGTCGTTCAACCCTACATCACAACAGGCTGAGCAGAGAGCACGGACCAGTAAAAAACGTTGCGTCATATTGACGGAAAACTCCGAGTTGTGCAATTATAGCGGGATGGCGCGTAGTACTGCCTGGGTCGTGTTGTTCGTGTACTTTGGCTATTGCAGCGGTGCAGCATAGACCTTTAGTGATTTGTTCATCGGGAAGCAAATAGATATAGATATAACTTAGATATTTTTAAAATTTTGCGATACCTAGGGAGTAAATTTCTAGGAGCTGTCAATAAAAGCAAATTACTGAATCGACTTCTATCGTGAACCTTTACGTTCTCAAGTAATGGAGAACGGTTCATAATTTATTGTTGTCACGATGGGATATTAGGGAAACTTCAATGCATTGGAATTTATCTGGCGCCTCCTCATTGTCACATTTTGGCACAAATTGAAACATACAAGTCATGAAGCAGGTTGGATACCTTAAAAATAAATGTAAAGCTTAGGAATAGGTACAATTAAATACTGTTCCAATTTATACCAACAACCCAAAACTCACACAATTCGCTCCAGGCGTTGCCCTTATCTCTCTACCCTTAACGACCAAACCGTGTACATAACATTATATTATTACAACAATAATAACATAAGCAGACACTGGCAGACAGTAACCGTAATAATTGTACATTATTAAATACTCAGCTTGACTGTCCTTGCCTTTCCCGAACACGATCGTTAAGGGCTTTGTCTACACAAATAAATAAAACTGGAGTGTCTGTTTGTAATATCAAAATATTGTTGTGGAATTGTTCACCGCGGCCCTGGAACGCAAAGGGCATTTGAAGGAACACGGGGGTTTTAGTCAGTACGAGTCTGACACTATCTTCTGCTCCGCCCAGAGCAGGAGTCATTTGATGTTTTCCGATCCAAAAACAATACAGCTTTAAAAAAAAAATGCACATGTAAGTATTTAGTAGGTATCAAAAACACATTTTTATACCTTTGTGTGTATGTTTGTTGTCTCTGAAGAAGCTGGACCGATTATGACGGGTTTTTCACTGGCAGATATCTGATAGATACTAAAAGAAGTAACATAAGCTTCTTTTATAATAGAAAAACGAATAAGATTCCGTGCAAAAAATTTAAACCCATTTTCAAGTTGGCAAAGCCGCGGGTAGAAGCTAGTCGTTTAAAATTGCCGACGATAGAGAAAGATAGCACACACTTTGTCATACGATAGACCAGGACAGAAGATGTCTTTTAACAATGGTAATTAAGGCAATAATGCGCAATGTGGTTATTTTTGGGTGGCCGCGAGATTTTTAATAAAAAGGCTTTTTCTGGTTAAGTTATGTTGAGTTTTGTTGAAGTTTGGTAAGGTCTTCTTTTAATGAAAGTGTAGTAAAAAAAGATAAAGAAAAATAAAAAAAAAGTGGATATTATTACGTTTTTTTTTTTTTTTGCGAAGTATCTCCACCTTATGGAAAAATTCTATAATCTCCATTTTGCTGTCATTTATTCCCTTACTGGGTCCAACTCCAAGTTCAATGGGTTGGTTTCAATTCTACTATTGTTGGAGTGGTCTAAATGGTAGTCTTCGTAATATTATGACATACTGAAAAAATTTAAAAATAAGAAAATCTTAATTATTAAGGTAGTCAACATTTAATTTCTATAGGGTTGCTAATGCCATAAATATAAAAAAATTAAGACGAATAAGAAAACTGTTTTTTTTTTACTATAGATAGGCACGCGTTTGACCACCATCTCACCTGATGGTAAGCGATGATGTGGTCGAAGATGGAGCACGCTTGCCTAGAAGTAACCTATTCAATCTTGAATTAAAGACTCCCAGGTTGTAGCTATCGGGAAACACAGACTCCGGCAGGTTTCTTGAAAAAAGTAAAATAAATTAAAAACTATCAGCAACCATTAATTAATCAAAGCTACCATGTAGTGCTCCCCTACACTTACCAATTAACCTACATGGCCAAATGTCAGTTTCCTACGAACAGTAGTTTTGGCTGTTTGTTGTCTGTCAGCCACTTAATCAGCTAATCAGTAATGGAAGCATTTTATATATTTGTATTTAAAAAAATAAATAACACGATAAAGTATGTTAGAATAAAATTTAAAATCCTCGCAGTTCAAAGTGGCCTGTTTAATAATACGGAACCATAGATAGTCCCAATATTTATTGGGACTGTAAATATTAAGTTTAGAGGCCGGATAGAGCCAAAACCTTAAAAACTATTCATTTTGTTTAAGTGATTAATAGAATCATAAAATTTGAAATTGCAAGTTTAGCGATGACAATTCCTAATTGGATTTTATGACCCTTGGTAAATAACGAGTCGTTTAATAAATATTTATTATTTGATTGCTTACTGTCTAAGTCCTGTTACAAGATTTAAAACTTAGTAAGTATAGAATAGAATACTCTTTACTATGTACACCTCGTAAGTACACAGTACAAAGGCAAAACTTTATAGCAGTAAATGCCTAATATTATAGTTTTCTTTTGATATAAGACAACGATAGCCGAAAAGAGCACGTTTAGGTATGCAGCAGTCATCTGTAGGCTAGGCCTTTTCCCAACTATATTGGGGTCGGCTTCCAGTCAAACCGGATTTAGCTGAATACCAGTATTTTACGTAGAGCGTCTGCCTGCCAGACAAATGACAGCCGAGATCAACGGCTTAACGTGCTTTCCATAACCCATTAACTGAGTAACAGTACGGTACTTCATGGCAAGACTGGAGTCAGATTTACTGGCTTCTGACTATCCGTAACGACTGCCAAAGATCTACAAATGACAGCCGGGACCAACGGCTTAACGTGCTTTCCGAGGCGCGGAGGAAACTCGGTGGTCACCCATCCACAGACCAACCTTGGCAAGCGTTGCTTAACCTTAAGATCGACCCATGCGGCTGTTATTATCAAGCTACAAACCTACACGTTAGCACGTTTACGGAGCAGTATAAAATTTTAGCATTATATTTTATTTTCCGTTTCAGTGTTTGAATTTTAATTTTTATTTAGGTGTCATGTGCAAATGATGAAATCGGGCACTTCATTAAAGGAGATGATCAATTCCCAGATGTCAAAATAAAAACTTCCACGAAGTTGCTATTTTATACCCGATTTTATCTTTTCTCTGCGACATACACAAGACATTGTATCCCCACATATAAAAAGAAAATATAGAGACCTACATTTTATTTCTAATAAAATAATGACGGATTAACATTATTTTAGAGTAAAACAATTTACTTTACGACAAAATTAACCTAAATGTTTATAACAATGGTCACACATTAAATTAACCATGTCAATGATAAAACATTGCATTTATTTTACAACGTTAATGTACCTAACAATGTTATATTTAACATTAAACCTAGAAATAAAACACATATTTTGAAATGAATACTTGTGAACAAGGGCAAAAAGAATATTAAAAATTAAAACATAAATAATATTATCAAGCTAGAGAGTTTATTCAAATGTTAATTTAATTTCTTTTTCTAACCTACATACAGACTTATAAACAACTAAACTAATATTTACGAAATTATGTACAAACGCGTATAAAAACAATAGATCATTGGACATCAAAAAACTAATCCACATCGCTGTCAATGGCAAAATTGTTAGCAGAATCTTATTATAATCATAATATTAACCACACAACAATCTGTCAAATTTCATTTCCATCTTTATCGCTAACGAATTAGGTTCAAGATTGATTGAAAATTTGGCAGAGACGGGATTCTGCTAAAGTGGCCTTTTTAGACCCCCAGAACACGGGCAGCATTGCCGCGTTGATTGGCAAAAGCCCAGCTCTTTGGTCACGTGAACAGTCGACAAGTTGTTTGCTGACGTCCCGAAAGACTCGATGTAAACTTGAACTCTTATTTCGCCATTTTTCGTCAAAATGGAAATGCTTCTTTAGCATAAAATGGTCCATTAAATAATGCTAAGCTGATACCTATTGAGACCGGGAATCGTTAAAGCTTTCAGTAAATTAATTTAAATTATCATAGCGTCGTAGAAAATTACAGCAGTTACAAATGGTAAATAAAACGGCTGTTTCAATCTCACACAAACATTTTTTTCTGGAATATTTAAGCATCAATGGGGAAAACTAAACTAACATAATTCCATGGATTATTCTAGAACAGTTGTAACATATAAATTGAGGAGCTCGTGGCTAAAAGGTGTTTTTTCATTTCATTCGCTGAAATGCCTTCAGTCTGTCTTACCTTTAAAGACGAAAATCTCTTTGGCCCAAACTCTTATTCAGCCGATTATAGATTTGCCGACGCCTGCTACCTGGATGCTACTGAGGAGCTATTAAAAAGCTTGAGCGACTGCAAAATTTATGAATTCGATTTGTGTTTGATCTACGCAAGTATGATCATGTTTCTCACCTTCGCAAGGAACTCAAGTGGCTCCCTATCCGTCTTCGCAGGAACACTCGGATTCTTTGTCTCCTTTTCAACATCCTTCATAACCCTTCTTATCCCTCTTACCTGCGTGAGCGTATTTCTTACGCTCGGCCTAGTGACGCTCCGTGCAGATCACACCTCAGATCTATCCTTAACACCCATCCTCATAAATCCAGCTACTATTCTTACTCTTTCTCTGTCCATGCAGTTAGGTTGTGGAACTCACTTCCGCCTAGCATTCGAGATTTAAAATCTATTTCTCTTTTTAAGAATCGTCTTAAAGAGCACTATCTTTCCTCTCAACTATGATAGTTATATTTATTTTATAATATTGTGTTCGGTATAGGTATATATTTTATGTATATTTTATTTTTATCTGTTAATTTAATTTTAAGGCTTTACACACTTTGGCTCTGGAGACAGGCCTGGTCGTCCTAAACCGGGGTTCTGTCCCCACGTGTGGGCGGATGCAGGGGGAGTCCGTGGTGGTCATTTCGTTCGCCAGCCCTGCTCTGTCACCGCGTGTCATTGACTGGCGCGTATTAGAGGAGGTGGAGACCTATTCCGATCACCGGTATATCCGGTTTGACGTCTCCACCCAGACCTCAACCTCACCAGTCCGGCAGACCCCAAGTGGTCCACGGTGGGCGCTAAAGCAGCTGGACCGAGAGCTCCTCTTGGAAGCTTCGATCGTGCAGGCCTGGGTGTCACATCCGGACAGGCCTGCTGAAATCAACGACGAAGCGGAGTGGTTCCGGGAGGCCATGTCCGATATCTGTGACGTGGCAATGCCCCGGGTTAAGCCAGGATGCGCCCGCCGCCAGGTGTACTGGTGGTCGCAAGAGCTGGCGACGCTGCGTCAGGCATGCGTTGTCGCACGGCGCCGGTACACTAGTCACCGCAGGCTCCGCATCCGCCCTCCGGATGCGCAAGTCAGAGAGGCAGAGCTGTACGAGGAGTACAAAATGGCGAAGGCCGCCCTCCGAGCGGGAATCCTGCAGGCCAAAGATCTGTCTCGCAAGGAGATACTCGTGGGGAAGACCCTACAAAATGGTGCGGAATAAGCTCCGCACCTGGGCCTCCCCGTTGACGCAGAGTCTCCGGCCCCAGCTGGTGGAGGACGTGGTGAGCATTCTGTTCCCCTCGCGAGGGGAGCATACTCCCCCGCCTATGGCTCCACCACCTGCGGACTACACCGATGACGACGATGACGATGCTCCGGAGGTGACTGAGGTAGACCTGAGAGTGGCGGTTAATAGGCTGAAGGCCAAAAATATCGCCCCAGGAACCGACGGCTTACCTGGAAAAGCCTGGGTCCTGGCCTTGGAGGCTCTCGGGCCTCGACTAAGAGGGTTCCTAAGCGCATGCTTGGAGAGGGGCCAGTTCCCACTTCGTTGGAAGACGGGGAAACTGGTCCTCATTAAGAAGCCGGGGCGCCCTGCGGACTCTCCGTCCGCATACCGGCCCATCGTGCTGCTTGATGAGGTGGGCAAGCTCTTTGAAAGAGTAATTGCAAACCGCCTCGTCGAGCACCTAGTGAGGGTGGGGCCGGATCTGGCGGAGAACCAGTTCGGTTTCCGCACGGGCCGCTCGACGGTGGACGCCATCATGCGCGTGAGAGCCCTTTCGACGGGGGACGCGGTTTCCCGGGGCGGGGTCGTCTTGGCGGTGTCTCTGGACATTGCCAATGCCTTTAACACCCTGCCCTGGAGTTGCATTAGGGAGGCACTTCGGTATCACCGGGTGCCGACCTACCTCCGTCGCGTAGTCGAGGCTTACTTGACGGACAGAGCCGTCATCTACCCTGGTCACCTGGGAGAGTGGAAGCGGCGAGAGATGTCGTGTGGTGTCCCACAGGGTTCCGTTGTGGGGCCGCTCCTGTGGGACATCGGCTACGACTGGGTGCTGCGCGCCGACCTCCCTTGCGGCGTCAGTGTTGTCTGCTATGCTGACGATACGCTAGTCCTGGCGCAGGGACGGTCGCACCAGGCGGCGGCTGACGCTATGACACGCGGGGTTGCGATAGTCGTTGAGAGGATGGGCCAGTTGGGTCTCGAGGTGGCCCTTCACAAATCCGAAGCCATGTGCTTCCATGGTTCTCGGAACAGGCCACCATCGGGATCTCAAATAACGGTAGGAGGGGTTCACATCAATGTCGGGTCGACGATGACGTACCTGGGTCTCGTCCTTGACAGCCGGTGGAACTTCGTCGAACATTTCCGACGTTTGGCTCCCAGACTTGGGCGAGCCGGGGCTGCCTTCAAGCGGCTTCTGCCCAATCTAGGGGGTCCAAATACCTCCTGCCGGAGGCTTTACGCGGGGGTTGTGCGGTCCATGGCCCTTTATGGAGCGCCAGTGTGGGCGCCTACTTTGAGGAAGCGACCTGCCCGTTACCTCAACGCGTCTCAGAGGGTCATGGCTATCCGGCTGGCCCGGGGATACCGTACGGTCTCTGGCGAGGCGGCGAGCCTCCTTGCCGGACTTCCGCCATGGGATCTGGAGGCGAGAGCCCTCGCGCACATTTACGAGTGGCGCGTGGAGGCGCAACGCCGGGGCGAGACACCTCTGCCGCGGCAAATCACAGCAAGGCAGACGGAGCTCCGGCAGGATCTCATTGCGGTATGGAGACAGCGACTGTCGCAACCCAGCGCTGGGCAAGCCACAATCCAGGCGATAAGTCCCCTCTTTGAGGAGTGGCTGGAGCGGCGCCACGGCGTCCTCACCTTTCGCCTGACGCAGGTACTCACCGGACACGGTTGTTTCGGGAGATACCTGTTTCGGATTCGGCGAGAGGACACGCCCGGGTGTCAACACTGTGAGGTTCACCCGGAGGACACGGTGGAGCATACGGTGGAGGTCTGTCCTGCTTGGGCGGAGCACCGACGGGTCCTCGTCGAGGCGATCGGCGGGGGCGACCTCTCGCGACCGGCCTTGGTTCAATCTATGGTCCGGAGCGAGGAGGTATGGGAAGCGGTCACTTCCTTCTGCGAAGCAGTAATGCTAGCAAAGGAGGAGGCCGAACGTGTGAGAGAGAAGGAAACCTCACGTCCCAGTCGCCGCAACACAAGGAGACGCCCCAGGCGTCGGGAGTCGCAGAGCGATTTCCGGCCACCGTAGGCGCGGGCCTGCGGTCGGCGAGCAGTGGGTGGCTCGCCGTCTGATCAGAACTAGGCCCGGGTCGGCGGCGCGCTGCGATCCCAGCGCGCCTCAAAGAGATGTCAGCGTGGATGACGGGGCCCGCTAGGGCAGGTGCCTGCTGGGGCTGCGGAATCTGTTCGAAAGGGGTGCCGTAGCCTTGGAACACAAAGGGCACCAGGAGGAACACGGATGGGTTTTATTCAGTAAGAGTCTGACACTCCCTCTTGCTTTACCCAGAGCGGGAGGAGTCATTTGATGATTTCCCATCCTTAAAAAAAAAAAAAAAAGGCTTTACACACTTTTCTTGCGGCTTAACTTGCTTTCCGAGGCACGGAGGAAACTCGTTATGTAAAGATGGTCACCCATCCACAGACCAACCTTGGCAAGCGTTGCTTAACCTTGTAGATCGACCCGTGCGGCTGTTATAAGCTAGCCAAGAGCTCCTCAAAAAAGTAAACTATATCATCATATTCATCATTTCAGCCAATATCCGCCCACTGCTGAACGTATGACTCCCCCAAAGAGCGCCTACCATCCCGGTCTTGAGCAGTCCGCATCCATCCGCTACCAGCCACCTTGTTTAATATTTGGCGCCGACAATGTTATTTTTTTATTTAAATTAAGCTTTTTTTACTTTTATACCTGTATTGTGTTTATCTGTGTGTGCCAAATAAACAAGTTTATTTCTTTCTTTCTTGTCTTCTTTCTAAGATTGTAAGAATGAAAATAATACTCTCAAAGTACCAATGCAATTCGAACCGAGGAGCTCGTGGCTAAAATAGTCGCACGGGTCGATCTTTAAGGTTAAGCAACGCTTGCCAAGGTTGGTCTGTGGATGGGTGACCATCTTAATATACCGAGTTTCCTCCGTGCCTCGGAAAGCACTTTAAGCCATTGGTTCCGGCTGTCATTTGTAGATCTTTGGCAGTCGTTACGGATTGACTCCAGTCTTGCCAAGAAGTACCGTGTTACCCAGCTAATGGGTTGCGGAGGTCTGGTAGGCAGCCGCTCCATGTAAAACACAGGTATTCAGCTGAATCTGGCTTGACTGGAAGCCGATCCCCATATAGTTGGGAAAAGGCTAGGCAGATGACCAATGCAGTCCTCCTAAATACCATTTTTTTTACAGTAAAGTCAAAAAACAAAATAAGATCTAAGAGCTTGTGTCAAAATGGAATGTAAAGGCCTATCGAGACGGAATGGTAGAGGATTTTGCCACCAGTCAGCGCTCACTCGCCGCTTACACATCCAGCGACGTGCCGCGGCATCCCGCCGAGGGATCCCTTAGCGCGCTCTCCAGTACCGTGTCAAGAAATCCCTTTCGTTGTCACGGAATCAATTTATAACATTGGAATTTATGTCATCCTCCCATTAGGTAACTTTGAATGTCCTTTGGTAAAAAAAATAATCTTTTGCTATTCCGCCCCTATATGCATAGGCCATTATATGCATAGAAAGAAAGATGAAAGAAAAAGCGTTAATTTGCGCCGAGTATGACGCATACCAAAAAATACCGTTCGTTCCATATTCAAATTCTATAAGCTGTCAAAATTGCAAAATGTTTCGAATCTTTTTCAATTGTTTGACAATCGCTTATCACACCTCTGCCTACCATATTTGGGAATACTCGCGCAATGATATTATGTACATACATGATAATTGTATGTATTTCTCAAACATGGCGGTCTAGATACGAGTGAATCAAAAGCAGTTATAATATAAATTATTGCACGTGTCGGAATTATTTCTCAAGATTTCTTTGTATTGAAATTCAAGTCTTTTTATTTAGGTTTTGCTTCTTGCAGTTGCATTATGCGAAACTTCATGCACTAAGTACATATTATATTTTGGTCTTGATTACACATTTAGAGTAACTATTATGACAGCTACAATTGGGAAATATTCTCTTCACCGAATGAAAAGTCGTAATATAGTCTTTTCTTCCGCTTTTACAAGAGTTCAAAGATCTGTTACACTATTGGCACAAAATTTGCATACGATAACAAAAGATAATGCAAGTATTATCTGCAGGGTAAGACAGAGGTTGCAGAATTAGTTAGAAAGACTCACTACGGAACCCAAAGGGCATTTGGAGAAATACGGAAGGGTTTAAGTCAGTAACAGTCTGACATTCCCTTCCGCGCCGCTCAGAGCGGTAGGAGGCTTAAATGATTTCTTACCCTTAAAAAATATTTAGGCACCTAAATATAACTTTTTATGTTTCCATTAGAGATTTTAGTTCAATGAACTTATATTCTTTGCATAGCCGAGTCTTCAATTGACTATTATACCGTGACAAGTGCGATATCCGAGATGCAGTCAACGACCCTGCTGCAAATCGCTTCAATGATATCGGCTCGTAACCGTCTTTATAAGCGGGCCTCCGATATACAATACCGACTTACTTGTATATTTTACCTACATTTTTAAGGTCAATACAGCTTTACTACAAAACACGGGTAGGGTTCGCTATATAAGGTCCCGATCTTTAAAAAGACAAACTGCATGTTTGGGAATGAGTGGTCGGCTAGGCCTAATGTTTGATAGTGGAATATTATAGAGTTAAATTATTGATTGAAATAAAACCAAGGAAATTTAAAACCAAACATCATTTAAGAAATCGTCCTCGTTACTTTAGAAACCATCGAAGTTGCTTAGTTCAAGGCTATACATATGATTTACGATCCGCTTTCGTAACACTACATACATCTGTTTTGACACTAGGTTAAAGATGTGAGAAAATCTTGACTTTGATTTTTAGTAGGACTTAGGAAATTGCTTAATTAATTTATACGTTTTTTGGCAATTTGGCGACCTGGTTTTAGAAGACGTGCAGTCACACACGTTTGATTCGTGTGCTAGAATTGGCAAGCTTGATTTTAAACAAATATTTGGATAGAGTCGACCACATGTTCGCATCTCATGCAATAAGTGTTCAAAATTATGATTAATATTGTACTGGTGCTTCTAGATTAAGGTTTTGTTTTTAATCACGTATTTTGTGGGCCCGTTTGTAGAATACTGCTACTTTCTACTAATGTGATGCTCCCGAGAGTTTGTTTTTTTTTTTGCTCCGTATAATAATTATGTATCCTACAGCGTATTTGCCGCACTAGAGTGAAGCCGATTTTGAGCAAAAACGTACGTCAAATCAACGCATTTATTTCAAATAAACCAATTAAAACATGAGTCTATTTGCACGTTCCAAAGCGTTAATCTCTATGGAGAGTAACATGCAAGAAACTTCGTGGACACGGGCATAAATTGTTGTAATTTGTATTCTCTTTTAAGTATGAAAATTATTGCTATATTTTAACTTAAAATGTCATAAACGCACCATATGCCAGGCGAAAGATCACCAAGATTCCCCAAAACATGTGGCGAAACAACTCAATGACACACTGATCTCGAACACGCACAATTTGTCAGTGTTAATATTACATTTTCCATATTTGTAGCAAAAGTGTCAATTTAGTGTCTTCTTGTTTATGTAACGCGAAGTAACGTTACTGTTTGAAGCGTAACGAGGCGTTGCAACGACCGGTTTTAGGCCGTATTACCAGGGCAGAATGGGCCGAAATGTTAAGAAAATGGGCTGAAGATAATCTTTATTAAGGTGTTAATGTCTATTGAAATGAGCACACCCGCATTTTCGGTTAAGTATGCTTAGGTTTTGTATTAAAAGCGCATTTTAGTTTCAAGGGTGTTAGTAATTTTGGTCAGAGAGATTAAATTTTGTATCTAGATACAGCCTTTTACGATTCTTACCATGGTATGTGGCCAGTTCTTGTTTTGTGGCTAAAAATATTAATTTAATGTACTTTTGTGAAGTGTACTTCTGAACGAACAATTAAAAATAACCTTTTGTGTTGACATAAAAAAAGACAGCTGTAAACGTCAAAGATTGATGGATTGTGTGAGGAGCGATATGAAAGAAAAGAGAATAAATAAGTGATAGAGTGACGACTGATAGAACAGAATGGAAGAATAAAACGTGTTGCGCCGACCCCAAGTAACGTGGGATAAGGGCAGGAAGATGATGTTGATGTGCATAAAAGAAACATTTGATATTATGATAAAAAATACTTTATTCTATTCAGGGGATAGTTACCCAGCTTCGCTAAAAGGTACATGTTATGGCCGGAGTCCCATACAAATTGAAACATCTCCTTTTAAACACACATCGCATTATTTTCGCTTAGCATACATCCTTTGCTGGACACTTGTCATTAAGCACCAATTTATTTACAATAAATCTCTAATAAATTTATGTATCCTGCTAACGATTCAACTTTGTAAACCATATTATGTAAGCAAGCAGTTAGTCGACTTTTACCGTTTCCAGAGAGCTTGACCGCTCAGGATTCGTAAGTCCTTTTCGGGGCAAATTTGCGTGCGCAATCACACGAGTGTCGGCTGGTCCTGATAGGGACTTACTGATTCTGACGGTTGGGGAACCTCAGCCAACAAATCAGCATTGCCATTCAACGTGGCAATGCCACCAGTGTTCTTGGCACTTTTCCCATTGACAGCGATGTGGACGAATTTTTTGATGCCCTATGAGTTCTACCCCTCCCTTTTTTGTTCCGCTTGTACATTTATAGAGGTACATAGTACTAGCTTGTTTAACTACCTAATAAGTTTGATGTATTTATAAATAAATATCTAGTGAGGGTCCACAGGACTGGTTTGCTGTTGTGGCGACATTTAGGGGAGGCCTATGTACAGCAGTGGACGTCTTTTGGCTGAGACGACGATGATGATGAAAAAATATTTTGACTATGCAACATTCTGCAATAGTTTTCTTTGGATCATGACACTTATCTGCATAACAAACTTTTTCTGGCCTACCTTTGTTCTTAAATATTCAGATTTCTAGAATTTAATATATGATATTGGCAATTTAATGATGATTTGAATGTATTTGCATAGCAAAGTCATTATTTTGAATAAGTTTTGGTAAAGAAAGACTTTGAAGCCAAATGGGTTTCTTGTTTTCGTTGTTGCAATATTACAATGTCTATTTTTAGTTGGCAGGCTTAACGTAACGCACTTCAAACGACTTAGTTTGGCATATGAAAAACTAGTTTACTTAAATCACGTTTTGTATACTTGTAGATACAAAAAAATGCTTGTAGACGTAATTAAATTATTAAAAAAAACTATAATAATGCGAAACGCGTTTTTGGATTTCTGAAAAAAAATATACTTGAGCTGTTTGTCAATTAAATATAATGTTTTGTTTGACCTCTACTAGCACTTGGCCCGAGATTTCGTTTTTGCGGGTTTAGTATTGCAATTTTCGTAAGGATCTCTACTTTTTTTAGTAATAAATTATAACTTATTTCACTCAGAGATAATCTAGCATTGTCATAGTCAAAGAACGTTTGGAAATCGGTCCAGTGGTTTTTGAGTTTATTCGTTACGAACATACAAAACTTCAAATCTGTTTGTAATATTATGTATTGTAGATAATAAAACCTTGTATTATATAGTATCTAGAATTTAACTTAGTAAGATTTTGTTTAAATAAACTACATATATATCTAGTTTGTATCTGATTGAACAAATTTAATTTATGCATAGATACGATTTATCGATTACGTAAGCAATACGTTTATTTTAACACACCGCCAATTAATATCAATAATTTATTAGTATATTCACGCCACGTCTATTTTGTAGATTGCCCGGATTGCACGCATATAAATATTGCGGGTGGAATCTGGTCAATAATTATTGTCAGTAGTAACCGGTCAGTGTCGTAAATTATCCTAATCCATAAAGCTGGCATGTTGCGGTTTGTTTTGTAATAAATGATCGATATCTTTATCTATCTTTATTTTCATACATATCATATTAAATTATCTATATCTATACTAATATATAAAGCTGAAGAGTTTGTTTATTTGCTTGAACGCGCTAATCTCAGGAACTGAGCAGAAAGATGCTTCTAAATTGGAAGTTTAACAAAATCTAATAACTCTGTAGGTGGTGGAAATAATAAGTGGCTGATAAAAGAACACAGTTTAATAACACCATGTTACAATCATAACATGTTAGTAAGCAATATGCAATGAAACAGTGCTTCAAAGATTGTTTTTTCTTTCACCCTATGTTCTAGTAGAAATATGGTGAACGGTTGACGTCTGTTTGGTACTAAAGTAAACACCAATAAGTAGGTATTAGTAGGTATAGTAAATAAGTAGGTACAGGATGCATGTCACGTCACATCGATCATGTTCGGTCATTTTTAATTTAGAAACCAAACAACTTCAGTTTGACGCAGACTTCGTGATTTTTTTTAAGAAAATGGATGAGTCTGGTCTGATTTGAAAAATTCTTTCAGTGTTAGATACCTAGATCGTTTATCGAGGAAGGTTTTAGGCTTCTATAGCGTGATGATATATTCATCACTCTAAGACCAATAGAAGCGGAGCTGTAATGAAAATTGTGACGCAGACGAAGTTGCGCGGATCAACTACATGGGTAGTTGCTTTGCGTATGTTTGTGTGACCGTTGAGTTTTTCTTATAGGCTCAATGGGTTTTAGTTTTATTCGATATTCGCCATAAATGTGTAGTAATATTTTGTTTCAAAAGGTGTCTGTGTATGTCTTCACGTGACGTGACGCAATATTTATAAAAAAATATATTTTAACCATATTTGTTAATTCATC
Source organism: Lacanobia oleracea (assembly GCA_950371165.1). Lineage (NCBI taxonomy): Eukaryota > Metazoa > Arthropoda > Insecta > Lepidoptera > Noctuidae > Lacanobia > Lacanobia oleracea. The sequence goes on from OX493387.1 coordinate 3,140,946, forward strand.
AAATTCAAATACTCTAAAGAATCAAAGAAAAAAAACTTTGAAAAAAAACAAAGAATCTGTTAATAAGTATTTATGCTAAGCATTTGGTTACATTTTTAGCCTGAAACATAATAAAAAAATTATCGGTACTCTGTCAATTTGTAAAAGCCGAGCGCAGCAGCAGCAAATCGCTAGTTAATTTATGATATTAAATATTTTTATGGTTAAGCCGCAGATTAGCTATCGTATATCTTTATATTATTTCAACCGTTTATCATTAAGATTTCTGCGTAACTTGAAATGAATATTACGTAGCTAGTAACGACGTTTGCGATGGCCAATCAAGACGCGGAACTCGAGCTATGTGCGTAAGCTGGGTTCAGTCAAGTGTTATTACAGTTGAGAAGAAAATCACATTTGAATTTCCTTGTGTGGCACGTCATGCTAACATGCCAATATGAGTATTTCAAAGTTCGAACACGTCACACAAAGCGCATAATAGTACAATGAGGGCTATCGCGTTTGAATTCGCCGCTAGAGGCGCTAGTGTAGCGTGAGGTTTTAAATATCGAATTTCACTGTTGTTGTGGTTATTTTTGTGGGCATTTCAAACCTAAATGGCTGTTGTTTTAGCGACACGAAGAGTAAGAAGTTTGCGGTTCGAACACAAAGCAAATAAGCCAACGAAAGGATACTTACTTAAAACGAGACCTACGTTGACAGTGCTTGTAGGGCTCAACCCTGCAACCTTGTACATTTGAAGCAAAGCGCACTGTATGACATTTGCGGGCGTGTCAGCCTTGATCGTTGACATATACCCAGCTTATGAGGTCATTGACATTTAGGTATTAATGCACTTTCATTCAGTTATGTACCCTTTTCATTACTTGTAGTTGCTTTTGTGGCGGGACGCCTCTGATAGGTTCTTGAAGGTCTACTCGTTCCGTCGATCCGATTTCCTTTCAGAATGTTACATGGGTAATTTCCGTGTGCTTTTAATATGTTCAGTATTAAATTCACACAGGCAACTCAAGGACGACTACAGTGGGGATTCAAATCGAAAAGCTCACTACTGCTGACATATTTTTTTTTTCTTTTTAAAGAAAAAACTTTCCCCACACTAGGAATTCCTCCTGTATCGTAGGTGCGTTTACATACATATAATCTCACAAACACTAACAGCCAGACCCGGAACAACTACCTATAGGCCTTACAAATATTTGTTCCGAGCGGGAATCGAACCCGCGACACGCAGCGCAGCAGTCAATCGCTCAACCACTGCGCCAACCGTGCCGTCAATAATTACCATTATTACCATTATTTTATGCCTTAAACATGGTATAAAGTTGCTACAATGAATGGACTTATGTGATGTGTTAAGAGTATACGAAAGAAGTTGAAGTCTTAACCAACCTGTTGTGTCTCACAGAAGAATCAGTCGAACAGAAGAATCAATTTATTGAAAAGCTATTTTTGGACATGTTTCGGAGTTGAAAGATGGCCATCAAATTAAATTTAGTTACTTTATTACAGTGACCTATTTTTAGGAATAAGATTGACAAATATTCCTTTTTTTTCTGTACTAGCTTTCGCCCGAAACTTTGTACGCAGATTCTCAATAATTTGTCATTATGTCAACCACATTGAGGTTTACTTATAGAGAACCCAATTCTGGCTAAACTCGCCTCTGACATAAGCTGTCCTGTTGCATTTGTATATTTTTGTGTGTTCATTTAATAATTAGACTAAAAACTGTAACTAAAACAATATATTTAGATAGCATATTTTTTTTCAGTTATGTACGTACTTGTTATTCATATGATTATAGTTCGTTTTTTAATCCCATAGACTAATTTGACAGTTGCAAATGTCAAACTCAAAACTGAAAAAAAAAACAGATGTCAAATTAGTCTCTGAGATTAAAAAACGAACTTTAAAGTCCACGTGCATGTCTCAAAACTCGCTTATTTTTTATATGACCCTGTACCAAATCCAATGTAACCTAATTTAGTTTCAATATCTTTCATCTTACGGCGGATATAAATTATCTATAGATCTAAAAGTTTCGCGCGTATCCGCTCAACTATCACGCGAGGACAAACATATTAATTTATGTAGATCAGATTGTACGCATTTGTTCATAAATACTTCTAGAATAATTAGAAATAAATTACAAGTATGTAGAAGGGCTGTTGAAGCTAGCAAAAACCGGACAAGTGCGAGTTGGACGGGCACACGAAGGGTTCTGTACCATAAACCTTAATTATTATTATTATTTACTGTTATAGCAGTACCGGTCATTGTGGCGACGCTTGGAGAGGCCTATGTCCAGCAGTGGACGTCTTTCGGCTGATATGATGATGATGATGGGATTCTGTAGACACCTCAGCGTAAAAACTTGGGTGAAGTGAACATGAACTGAGGTATCAGTGAAGAGTCAAGGTGGATTGACAGCTGACTCCACATACATTTTCTCGGTGAGATATTTACAGAATAGACCGGCTGAAGCCAATTCAATCGTAATCTAAGCTATAGCTTTTACTGTCATTGTTAAAAAGTTTTATTTTTACTTTTTAGTGGTACCCCACACCTAACAACACCACTGGAAAGTCACAGGGATGACAAACCAAATACGTCATCTAAATAAATGAGCGGTCGCTACTACAGAATTTTTCGGCTCCATTGACCATGTGTTCTGCGAGCAATGTGCCCTACCCACTGCCAGTTTGGCGTTCCTTCGAGCTATATCGGTAGCCTTGGTTCTCTCGCGGATATCATCATTCCTGATTCGATCACGCAAGGAAACTTCAAGCATTGCCCTCTCTATTGCCTTTTGAGTGACTTTATGCCTTCTGATGAGGCCCTATGTGAACGACAACGTTTTAGATCCATAAATCACCACTGGCAACACGCACAGAATACCATTGCTTATCATAAGGACCAATTCGTACTTAAGTACTTCTGTTCTCTAAACAAACAAACAGTACTCGACTTCCTTTAAGTTCGCTCGTGATTAATGGACCGTGATTGTCTTATCCTGGCCGTATCTCGTGATCTATATGTGAATGAAGTTTTAATTATTTCGTGTTGTTGCAATGTGTCATTCTGGACGCGATGTACGAAGGTTATATGTTACTTGGAGGAGTCAAAGCATTAATGCATAGTTGACTAAGTGTTGTGATGTCGAAATCGCATGCATGTGTGGAGATAGTGACGAATGACACTGCAACTTGCCCATGGAACTCTATATCTGAATGTAGACCTTCGACTAGACCTATAAAGTTACGAGTAACTTTATAGGTCTAGTCGAAGGTCTGTTAAAGGTGTGTGATGACCCATAGACCCATTTGCTACGAGTAGCAAATGGGTCTATGGGTCATCATCATCTGCCTAGCCTTGTCCCAACTATATTGGGGTCGACTTCCAGTCAAACCGGATTCAGCTGAATACCAGTGTTTTACGTGGAGCGGATGCCTACCAGACCTTCACAACCCATTAACTGGGTAACACGGTACTTCATGGCAAGACTGGAGTCAGATTTACTGGCTTCTGACAATCCGTAACGACTGCCAAATATCTACAAATAACAGCCGGGACCAACGGCTTAACGTGATTTCCGAGGCACGGAGGAAACTCGGTATATTAAGATGGTCACCCATCCACAGACCAAAATTGGCAAGCGTAGCTTAACCTTAAAGATCGACCCGTGCTTCTGTTATTATTTAGCCACGAGCTCCTGTCTATGGGTCTATGGGTAATTCTCTAAAATAAAACTTGGTCCTAAATGAAAAAAACGAATGCGTGGATTTACCCGGGATAACAGAGTTACTACAACATGACTGATATTTGTTCTACGAGCTGTTTTTCTGGGACACAAAAAACTTATTTACTTTTTTCTTTTGAACCATTAAACCATAGAAAGAATGTATTAATTGTATTGGATGGCTGACCTAAGAAGAGATGGCGAGAAGACCTAACATGTCCACTGCAAGGGCTGGCTCGGTAAAAGAATACCTGGAAGGATTTGGGGAGGCCCGTGCCCGGCAGTAGGGCAGCATGAGGTGCAAGCCGATTATCCATCTGACATTAGGTATCTGGTCAACGTACTAATGATACTAGACTGCAATATCAGACATTGCTCCTTGCCGTAGATGCAGTTTTCAACTCATTCTTGGCTATTTTTTTTGGATACTAATAATACATAAAAAATGACTCTTCCCGCTCTAGGGGTAACGGGAGAAAGTGTCAAACTTTTACTGACTACCCACCCACCACCACCCGTGGTGTACTACAAATACCCTTTTTTAAATCTTTCGAACAAATCCGTGACCCTGATGGCTTTTTAACTTAGTTTTTTACTATTTTTCTCTGAATAACGTCAATGCCACATCCACCACCTTCGCAGCTCTTGTCGGCTGCAGCTACCGGAACTGGCAGCCGGACCCGCTTGAAGGGCGCGCGATCGCCTCTCTCCGCCGCTAACTGCGTGCTAACACACTACCTATTTTTTACATTTAGATGTGTAGTTTCAGGTGTGTATTTTATTTACGAGAAGATTAGCGATTGACTGGTAAAGTAAAATATACGATCATGATTGAAGAGGTAGTTTAGCTCATCATCATCTGAATAGCCTTTTTCTAACTACATTGGGGTCGGCTTCTAGTCAAACGGGATTCATCTGAATACCAGTGTTTTACGTGGAGCGGCTGCCTACCAGACCTCCACAACCCATTAATTGGGTAACACGGTACGATGAGATGAGACAGTTTAACTGTTCAGCATAAAGACAAAATTTTCAGCAAGTCTTGGAGTACGAGTAGCAAAGGTAAGTTTAAGTAACAGAAAAATCAACAGAATATCTAATAATAGCCCGAGTAATTTATAGTATATAGGAGCAGTGGAGTAAACAAACTAAACTCCTACCAACTGAACAGAAAAATGTGTTGGCGAGAACTTCTTCTTCTCAGCTAAAACTCAAAGAAATGGTGATGGGCGCTCCATTTCGGGGGACTGTCTTTAAAATTTGTAACTATCCAAAAGCGTTGATTTAGTCTTACTTAAATAATGCACACAGTGGCTTTTTTATGCCTTAAACCTACCAAATCCAAATCAAACCAAACCCCATACCAGCAGTATGTCATCACGACTGATAATCGCGTCGCAGCGGCGCGTGCGACTAATCCCAGCCATACGCAATGGCGTGTCGCAAGCGGAACACGGCTCGGGAGAAGGAAACTGCGCGTTAAAATGCCTGACCATTGCGGCATTGTGACACTGGCGATTTTGTGCCGACAAGGGACAACCTGATTAAATCGGTTATCTTTTTCGATCATTCAGGGTGCTAAAAACTTCGGTTGAGAGTAAAACAGGTGCATAGAGCTAGAGCAACTGTCGAATCGATACCCATTTCAGTGCAAGGAAGCAAATAGCTACTTATCAGAGGTGGTAGATGGAATATAGTAGTGTATGTTTGCTGAGAAAAGCCCAACACAACCCTGGACTATAGGTGACATGTAGATGCATAGCAGCACATGATATAGAAGTTTAGCGCAAGGCAGATGTATTAAAATCTTATAAATTAATTTGAGAAACAAACAGAGATTTACGCTCAAGTTTGCTATTGACTCTAGTTTTGGTCAAAGATAACAGAGACTAAGTCGACGATGAAGTGAAGTGAATTTACCCAGAAGAAGCCTATGCACTCTAACTTTGAAGAGATTAGGGTTACATGCGTTCGGAAACACAGACGTTCGACGCAAGCAGAGTTCCACCCCTTTTGATTTGCGCAATGTAAAAGACGTTTGGAAACGCTTTTTGGGAATTGGTGGAATAGCAACAAAGCTTAGCTTAGCTTGTTTGATTTCTATATATTTCTTTTAGATTCTTACCATTTGACCTATAAATGATGTGCAAATATACCTAAGAATTTCAACGAATCAGCAAACATTTATCAACCCACGCGAATGAACCAATCAGAGGGAATCAAGTAGTTAACCATGATTTATGCCGACTTTAATATATTACTGCGAATATTAACAAATAGAACTGAACAGCTACTTTCAGTATATTTCCTTACCAGCTGCTAGTGATATAATGGTTTAGCATAAGACTGATCTTATTGGTTCTCTTCAATTGATCCCATAATAGTGGGTTTCCCATAGATCGAACCATTGTGTTCTATATTCCTTCTACTGGATGGAATGGTGTTTAGATAATATTAAGCTTCATCATGTAATATTGTTCAACCGTACCGAAATCTCGTATTTCTCTCTCAATAACGGATAGATTTTCGTCGAGATTTCTACGTCGTACGTCTACCCTTTACATGATTAGGGTAGGTTACAGGGTAGACAAACTGCTTTTATCAGACCACTAACTTTAGGTTCCTTCACATTGTTTGCCCCGCAATTCAGTGATGTCTTAGATTTACTAAGAATGTTTACAAATATGTTTACGACTCTTAAAACTGCTGTCAATAACAACGTTTTAATTTCATTTACCAGATCAAATCGAGTCACCAGCAAAACTACGCAACGAAATATTACTAGATATACCTGTATAGTAGTTTAATTCACAAATCGTAGGACTAGTAAAAGTATGGTGTAAACGAAGGACGTATGGCCGGATGTATTGCGATATCACCCGATGGCATGTACTCGTAATGGACTAGGTCATGCACTAAGCCAGGTTGCATGGCCTTTGGGACTTCAGACTTGTCAACTTTTTGTTGGGACACTGTTGCGACACAATCAGGGCAATCATTGTGACCATCTCTCATGTTTTTTATCGAACTTATAGACATGCAAGTGTGAACTTATGTGCTTCATATGGGAAAATTGACTGTTTTGTTATAGCAGCGAGCTTAGTAAATTTAGTTGAGTTGATCGTAAAAAAGTTTGAAACCTTATTAATACATGATTTTGTGCACATTTTCTGTTGGATTGTATGAATAGGTTCTTGCTCAGAAATAAGGATTTTTTGGTGTTCACAAACATTAAAGTTAAGTTTCCTAAAATCATTGATTGTTTCATGTGCTGTTGCGTAACAGTCCCCCAACAAAAAGTTGCTTCGTCTGTAGATCCTAAGGAATTTGGACAAGTAGCCTGCTTACCTTGTCCAGTGGTTCTCGGTTACGGGCACAAGCGGAAAGGAACCCTTTCATGGTGTCGTAAGAGGTGACTAAGGGACTGCGAATTTGGAATAATGATCGGTTTGAATGCCTTTGTTCCAGCGGCCCTTCAGCGATTGTTACGTAACCGTGGTTAGGTAATAAGAACAACAGGCTGCATTTCTATAAACCATAAACGGAAAAAAAAGTTTCGTTACTTCTCTTATCAACTGCTAACGGATGTAAAATATAATTCATAAAAAATAAAACTTAAAATAAGCATAAGCAGAACTTGGCGAAACTAATTTATTTTTGTGTTATGCATAATTTCACTTATTTGCTCTTTATAATTTACTGACATTACATTTTTTTTTTTTTTTGTTATAGGTTTGCTCTTGACTCTATGTCAGAGATGACAGAGACAAAGTCTACGATGGAGCAAGCCTACCCAGAAGGAGCCTGTTCACTCTAACTTTGAAGAGATTAGGGTTGTAAGCTTTTGGAAACAGAGATGCAGGCAGAAAGTTCCACTCCTTTGCTGTGCGCATTATAAAAGACGTTTGAAAACGCTTAGTGCGAATTGGTGGAATAGCCACAAGGTAGAGATGGTAAGATGCAGTGCGTCTGGATGTCCGATGGTAGAAGGGGGCCGGTGGGATGAGGTCGTGGAGTTCTTGGGCACACTCAACGAAGTTCAATCTGTAGAAGACCGACAAGCAGGCAACCTTACGGCGATGAGCCAAGCTATGTAGCTTGGCATCCACCAGTTTTACGTCGCCGATGAGCCTCTTATACTTTACAAGTTTTGTAAAATATCTACTGTGTTAGTAATATTTTGGTGAAAAGAGATTTTTTTAAATCCTTGTGTCGTATTCACAAGATTAATTTACAGACTGTACCGAATAGTTTTCGACAAGAAAAGGATAAACCACATTAAAACATATGGATACAAATTAATACGTCAGGTAATTTAAATAAATTAATTGATACAAAGAATGTTGCAAGCATGTGTGAAAAATTATGATAATTCATCTGAATGCGGAAAATTATTTATTACCTTGAGATTTGCCATGTATGGGTGAAGTTTATTAGATTTAATTGTCGACGTAAATTGACTTAATTTATCTACTAGTGCATGTTCGCCTGTCTTTCAAAATACGTCAGACATGGCATTGAGTTTTGAGGTGGAGGGATATCTACTCCTGACACTTTGCCACCACAAACATTTTTTTGTTATTTCTCTTAAATAAAAATATTGGATGTTTTTTTTTAACTTTGTTGTTATTTTATTTTCCACCTCCACAAAATAAAAGGTTGTTTTGTAATGTATTGTGTTGTATGGTTAGATATTTAATAAACCAAATCGATGATCTATTTTCAAAAGATTTTTTAAAATATATTATGTGAGACCACAATTTAAACTCAAAATTACTGTTTGTTAACTGAATTACAGATTAATTACAAACCTGTAATCAAGAAAAACAACATTTAAAGCTATTACTTCACTTTATTCCTTGTAGCGTAAAATATTGCTTTCAGTAATAGCGTCAATCCAGAATGTCAAAACCATGGATTAAAAGAAAAAAAAAATCTAAGTGCATGGACTTTATAAGCGGGAGATTTAAATGAAGATTTTAATGATCTTCATTTACATTAATACAATCTTTACTTCATTTCGAAGGTGAAAAATATTTTGGGCTAGTTAATTTTGCTACCAATATGAAACAGGGATCTTCCTTGTGTCGTAATGGTAGCAAAATTAACAAGTTTTACTTCTTATATATGTTCTTGGTAGAAGTCAATCTATTGGTTTCCTTTCATACCATAATTACCTTATGTTCGAGTTACATTTACAGGAAAAAAAAGCCTTTTTTGCGAGTAAAAGTATACCCGGAACCCTTCTCTTGTCTACCTGTGAATTTACAACCTCTTAGCTGTAGATTTATACCGTTATTTGGCCTCGGTAAATAGCGTCATTTATTATTTCTTATTGCACTGGATTTGAATGGTGACTAATATTTTGTTGAAAAGAAAATAATGTTTTTCTGTTACCGAAACGGCACCGAATACATTTTACAAGCAATGGCGCGGCGACAGCGATTGCTAAAAACTCAAATGTTGGTATTTATGGATGATATGCGCTATCGAATTTATTCTCAACTAGCTTCTGCCAGCAGCTTCACCCGCGTGGGCCCTAGGGAACATACTCCCGGAATAAATAGCCTATGTCCTTTCTCAGGCTCTAGACTATATGTGTACTAAATTTCATCGGTCCAAGGAGTTTTGCCGTGAAAGCGCGACAGACAGACAGACAGACTTACTTTCACATTTATAATATTACGAGTAGTAAGGATTACCATAATATGCTACCGAACTTTCATCATTACTTGCCTAGTTTTTTCCCGACTATTTTGGAGTCAGCTTCCAGTCAAACCGGATTCAGCTGAATACCAGTAAGTTTACTAGCTATCCTACCGAACTGCCAAGGGATTAATAATTCGGTTGCGACCCTTTTGACCATTTTGACCATCGATATCACTGATGGAATGTCACTCTGGAATGTCAAATATGTACTATAGAATGTTGTGTTAGGGTCATAATAACTTACCGTACCCATGTTTATTTTGTTGGTACATAAAAGCTGCTGCTGCCTTACCTGTAACAATAAAAAGTACCATTATAGAAGAGCAAGATGAAAATCATCGTCAACGTTCCCGCTCTGCGAGCTTAATCAAGCCTCAGATCGGTACCTACATCTGAGACAAAAGCTCAGGTTTTAAAATAACCATACACAGCTTCACAAATTACCTTACACTGGTAAATAATTTACTTAGTCATCAGAGACCAAACCCCTTACCTTTTCACAGGTAACCATCATCGTCATCATATCAACCGAAAGACGTCCACTGCTGGACATAGGCCTCCCCAAGATAGCGGGGGGAGACCATAATCGCCACACCTGGCAGGCGGGTTGGCGATCGCAGTGCGTGGTGTTGTGTTTTACAGAGAACGCTGCTGCCCATTCTCTGGTGAGTCCCTTAGTCGCCGGGAAGTAATGGGATGGTATTATTCTTTTACGGCACCATACGGCACCGGCCGACACCATACGGCCAAGGAAACCAAGCCCTAGGCTAATCGAACCATCTACATACATAATTTTTCGATTACACAATGACTAACCAACACATTCTTGTTCGAAAAAAAAATAAAAAAACGTAACAGACTTGTCACACCGGTTACTTGCAGTTTTTCCTTTTTCCTGGGTCTTAGGTGACCTCAATTAAAATTGTGACAGGTTCTGTGAACAGTATTGGTTGATATAGCTTAGCAACAACAACGGATATTCGGCAGGATTTGACATTGCTGCAGTAGATACATAAGTAAGTTAAATAGTCAGATAGGAGAGCTTTTTTTGGATGGGTATGGGTAATCATCAAAGAGTCTTCTCGCTCTGAGCGGAGCGGGAGGGAGTGTCAGACTCTTACTGACTAAAACCCATCCGTGTTAATCCGCAACCCTGCTAGAATCTAAGGCCGTACTATGTAGTACTTGAACAATATAATATAGTTATGATATAGTAAGTTTTGACTGCTAATATCAATGAATGGTGCCTCGGGGAGGCGAGCTCACTCGCTTGAAATATCATTGAGGTTAGAGTCGGGATAAGCATGCCGAAATCCCTGATGTATTTAGTATAGATGTAGAGGAATATGATGGAGGTAAATAAAGCTGTAATCGCATCATAATTCCGTAGTGAATTAAGAATAAAAATAAGTCTATTTTACAAAATTGCTCCTTGAGTTCAGATTGTGGAAGAGTTGAAATGGTACCTAAGTTCAATCGTCACGAATTTTCGTTATCGTTTATTCTAGAGTTTTAGACCTTTTTCGCCTTAGAATTGTCAAATCTTGTCGATGATAGAAAGTCCCTTTTTTTAGATCACATGGTACCAGAAATGGTATCAAAAGTATTTTTTATAACACCGAAGTAATTTCATACGTCAGTGTCATTAAAGATACGTACCTAATGCTTATTTCTGTAAAGAGTTGCTCCATAAATTATAAGCGTTATTTTTCTTTTACACAAGGAGTCGCTTAGTAACTTAAATTCTATTTTTGTGTCGTTTCGTATGGATGCATTTGACCTTTAAGAGGAATTTGGTCGGTTGAGGTAAATCCAACTGAACCGAATTCCTATTTGAGTTTTTTTTTTCTATTTTGTGTTTTAAATATCTAGATCGTACACATAATGATTACGAACAGCCTCAATTTTGATTTTGTTGTTAAATGTGATTTTAATTTAATTATATTTGTTAAATTTTATTGTGTTTGTGATTTATTTAATGTCAACTTCATGATTTTTACTGTCCGAATTCAACGTTTTGATTTTAGAGCGCTAAACCCTAAAATTGGAAGACAAAATCATTTCAAAAATTTCAATCTCAAGGGACTCATTATCGGGATGAAAATAATTTATAACTCCTAGAGCCAGAATTTCCTATTTTTAACCAAGTATTCGAAGACCAACATCTAAGTTCACACCAAGGTCGCACCAAGTTCACAGGCACCTTCTTAATTCATGACATTGTGCATAATATCTAGTTTTACGAGGTTCAGCCACTCCTCACCTTAGCTCAGGTTTTCATCCAAGTCTCGTGAAGGTTACCGAGGTCAGTAACGTGTTGCGAAAGTTGCTTTCTCGGTGTTATGTTATTATTAGTCTATTGTTTTATTAGGTTCTAGTTTTTGCCCGCGATTTCTTGTTCCCGTATGAATTTCAGGAAATGGCCACATCATGCGCCGCCCTATGGAGTAAGTTGGTCGGGGATGCATGAATATGACTGTCCTTGGGGACAGCCATATTCGTGGTCACCCTCGCAAGCACTGGCTGGACGTCGTCAAGTCCAACATGAGAGCCAATGGCCTGACTGAGAAGGATGTTCAAGATCGGGCAAAGTGGAGGAAGATAAGTAGGAAGGCGGAACCTGGCAACGGCCGGGATTAACGTCAGGTGGAAGAAGAAGAAGGAATTTCAGGAAATGCACTCTTTGTGCTCTATGGAGTTTTGCCAATACATGCCAAATTTTAGCTCCCCACGACCCGTAGTTTCGGCAGTGTGTTGTCTGTCAGTCACTCTCTCAGTAATGGAAGCATTTCATATCAGGCTTTTATGATTAATTTTCTTGTTTATACTTAGTTATTGGATCTCCAAGAGGCTACAGAATCATGTTAGACACAATAGTTGAAGGTATAGAATTATTATCAAGATGGAGAAGAACTAATTTGTCATGAGATCAAAATTAATAACGAAAATAAAGAAGAAATCGTATGATATTCAGCCGAACGGTAGGTTCGTCGAAATAATAGGATAATAAGTGAAAATATAACATAAAAAATATATAACTAAATGTACCACAATCTTCACCAATAGATTCTTCTATTGCCTTTCAGTATGAGGCGCAAAAACGTATCTTTGTTTCTTTTTTTTGATCATATTATTGTCTTAGTTTCTTCATTATCTGCCCTTCAAAACATCACGAACAACAATAAACATATTATATTATTAATTAATCTCTCCCATTTGGGGACCTTCAAAATATCATTACAAACTATGTACTTATTTCGAAAAGCTCTCGGTTTCGTCGGTAACATGATGGATGGTCATCATTTGATACGGTCTGATCATTAAGTGGATACAGATCGTTATGAAATAATTAATATGCAGTTTGATTTGAAGGATGTGGGAGGTTGTCTGTATTGAAGAATCATTTTTGAGCGCGCATGGAGGTCTACGAATGACTTACATTATTGTTAGAAATAAAAGCATCGGTAAGACAAGAGAATCAATTAATATATTTTAGTTGATTCTCTTCGTAAAATCCCCAAAATTACTATCCATTTAAATGTTAATGTAAAAGTTAGAAATGAAGACAATAGAAATTGAGACCGCCAATTCTTTTGAGCGATTATTGAGTTCAATGTTGTTTTTCTTGGCAAAAATTGTAGGTACTTCAAGATCTACCTAACCGTACTGGGTTCACGTGCTAGATACTAATCCCTATCACAGAGAAGACACAGGCTTGTATCCTATTAGTCTAAATTTTATAGGCTGATTTTGTGTAGGTTGCTTGCCTCATCGCCGCAAGGTTGCCTGCTTGTCGGTCTTTTACAGATTGTACTTCAGTGAGTGTGCCCAAGAACTCCACGACCTCATCCCACCCGCCCCCTTTTTACCATCGGACATCCAGACGCACTGCAACTTACCATCCCTACCTTGTTGCTATTCCACCAATTCGCACTAAGCGTTTCCAAACGTATTTTATAATGCACACAGCAAAGTAGTGGAACTCTCTGCCTGCGTCTTTGTTTCGGAACGCTTACAGCCCTTATCTCTTCAGAGTTATAGCGAACAGGCTCCTTATGGGTAAGCTCGATCCATTGTGAACTTTGTCTCTGTCATCTCTGACCTAGACTAGAATCAAGAGCAAACCCATACCATATGAAAAAAAATTGGGCAGTCTTTGGGGACTCAATAGAAGTCAAAACTAAGTAACTTGTGAATTGTGCAATATAGCTCATGAGAAGCGTGCCTGCGTGCAGTTACGATGACGCTTTTTTTCACCCAAAAAGTACACATAAATACGCAGTATACATATAGCTCATGGAAAGCGTTGGATGACGATAACGCGATTTTCGTGGTTTTTGTTCACCCAAAAAGTACTCAACGCGTCTAAAAATTTTCAAAAGAAGAAGATTTGGCAAGATTTTGAGACAAAAGAATTGGCAAGAAAAAGACAGTTGAAGTATCCCATGCTCAGAATTAACTAAATTTTCGATATACAATTTCAAGATAGAGTGTTCAATATCCATATTACATCTAAAAAGATTGTACATATTAATCTGGGAACACACTGGCCCAGATTGTGAAGGTTCCACAAAAACAATAGCCCCAATTTTCTTTTGTTATTCATACGAGTATAATGCAGATTTTCCCATATTGATTGCTTTTGTTGGTAGTATGATTGATCGGACAATATGAGTGATATTACACTAGAGGTGTGATTGTTAAATCATCTACGAGTATGTAGCAGGTATTGTTACTTACAGAATGACGATAGTATAAACGTATTCGGTATTTTTTAAGCGTAGCCCTTCACTAGGAATTTCTCCTTTATCGTGAAGCGTTTACAAATTTAAAAAAAACTCAGACAGACCCGGAACAACTATCTGTAGGCTATACAAATATTTGTTCCGTGCGGGAATCAAACCCGCGACACTCAGCGCATCAGCCAATCGCTTAACAACTGTGCCAAAAGTGTTTGTCTTATGTAAGGTAGATTTACAGAGCTGTGTTATTAAATAAAAGTGACAATTTGATGATTTTAGGTCTTGTTTTGGTTTTGACGTCCTAGTAGGATTTGGTGCTGGCTTGAACCTAAGTTCTGAATTGGGTACATTATCAAGCACTGTATTATTTTCCTACCCTTATCCCATTATGTTACTTGGGGTCAGAGAAATCGTTTTTTAGTCTTCCATTATGTAGGTATGGTATTATTGACATCAGTCTTGCCAAGAAGTACCCAGTTACTGGTTGTGGAGGTCTGGTAGGCAGCCGTTCCTCGTAAAATACTGGTATTCAGCTGAATCCGGATTGACTGGAAGCTGATCCCAATATAGTTGAGAAAAGGCTAGGTAGATGATGCTGTACCTATTGTTGACAGTCACGTTGCAAAGCAAACCAACTGCAAAGGATATTATTTTTCCTAATTCAATAAAATCTTGGTATCATTTTATTTCAACCGTAAACATCAAGTATTTTTTTTCTTAAAATGATGTAATTTATTGTTTATCAAGAAATATCTGGTCTTAAATCACAATTTAATCATGTTTTTATTACTTAATCTATTTGTGTTCCAACAAGTTTCCATCCTTGTATCCATCAGATGAGGATTTAAAAAGATGATATTTTTACTAATTAATTAGTCTCACCTACAGACTAATAACTCATCTAATCAGTAGCGTCTAATTTAGTCTAATTAGTTGTTGACTACCTGATTCAGAAAACTAGTTGACCAAGATCTTAAATGTCATTATCGTTTTGGAAAAGAACATCCTTATATTCCGCATTTAAAAAAAAAAATATAAAACACAAAATAAAATATCGTTTACTATGGAAGAACTATTGGCCCCTGCCTGACCACTGACAATTAAATCGGCTTTAAAATGGCAGGGAGTGACTTTCACACTCAATAAATGGACCCCCCGAAAACGGTCGCTAGCACAAAGTGACGTAGCGCCATGGGGGCAACGTAGCCTGAGGTGCTAGAGGAGAGGAGAGGTATACCACGGCTATCAGTACAATCCCGGAAGTACGGTCTAGATCCCAGATTTTTTTATTTACTACCTAGGTAATTTTATGAATTTCAAGCGATTTCGAGCCAATCCTATAAAATAGAATGCCTAGCTGGCATTCTCTTTTCTAGCTCATGCATTTTTTAAAGTCTACAGCACTTTTTTCTTGTCATTGGGGATTCTTCTGAACAGCACTATGTATCCATCAGTCCTTTGAAACATGCATAACTGATACGGTATACAACTAGTGAAAATCGGGAAATACACTATCTTGCCTGCTTATTTCAGCATCTATTCATTGTGCGTACAGGCTAAGGAGTGGAATTCCCTGCCAGAGCTTCCTGATAGCTACAACCTGGAGTCTTTAAGTTAAAAATGAACACAGGCTTCTTCTAGGCAAATACCCTTCATCATCGACCACGGAAACAAACGCTGAGCCTATCATATGATCACAAAACCGGCGAAGTGCGAGTCGAACTCACACACAAAGGGTTCCGTACCATAAACCTTAATTTTTATTATTTGTTGTTGTAGCAGCAATAGAAATACACAATCTGTGAAAATTTCAATTGTCTATCTGTTACGGTTCATGAGATACAGCCCGCTGACAGACAGACGGACGGACGGACAGCGGAGGCTTACTAATAGGGTTCCGTTGGATACTCTTTGGGTACGGAACCCTAAAATAGATAAACATACTTCATTCCATAGACTAATCTTCTCGTAAAAAGATGAGTGTACCGCAAACTGAGCCTAGTTTGCGTAAAGCCGTGACATGTGTCGCGTAGCGGGCGGTGTGGGTGACTTTCATATACCATACATCTTCTGCAATGATTACTTTTGTCTCACGAGTCAAGGCCTCGTAATATGTTAACATATACACGCTATATATAATATGTATGACCCAGTTTTGAGCGCATGAGTTATTCTCTTAGCTAATTGTTTTAAAACTAATTTAATTTACTCTTTGTTTTTGCTCTTGTTATGATGAGGAATTATTTGTTAATAGTGTTTACACAAGGTTGTGCATTTCAGAAGCATATTACCTATATCTAGATCTGAATAAGAAATGATCAGAAATGATATAAGTCAAGTCGTGTTCGCACCGGATTGCGGCGCACGGGGGCGTCACAGCAGTGACTTTTGAAATCCTGGAAACTGCCCCGTTGGTTATTCTCTAAAGAATTCCTTACTACTAAGGAATTTGTAACTACTTAGTAGTAAAAAAAATATTCTTTTTGCTAGGATTTGTAGAAAGATAAGTCATCATCTGCCTAGCCTTTTCCCAACTACATTGGGGTCGGCTTCTAGTCAAACCGGATTCAGCTGAATACCAGTGTTTCACCTCTACAACCCATTAACTGGGTAACACGGTACATCTTGGCAAGACTGGAGTTAGATTTACTGGCTTCTGACAATCCGTAACGACTGCCAAAGATCTACAAATGACAGCCGGGACCAACGGCTTAACGTGCTTTCCGAGGGACGGAGGAAACTCGTTATGTTAAGATGGTCACCCATCCACAGACCAACCTTGGCAAGCGTTGCTTAACCTTCAAGATCGACCCGTGCGGCTGTTATTATTCACCACGAGAAAGATAATTAAACGTACGTAAACTTGGTAATCGTAGAAAATAGAACATAATAAATACTTTCGTCTTACTTTTTTTAAGGATGGGTACGCCCCTCGAAAGGAGTCATTTGAAGACAAATGACTCCTTCCGAGGGGCGGAGCGGAAGGGAATGTCAGACTCTAACTGATTAATAATGTCCATTACGTTCCAGGGCTGCGGTGACTCTTGCGAACTAATTCCGCAATCTTGGCAGGATTCCGCTACCCTAGCAGGTGCATCTTACGTTAAACCTTAACTTTAAACGCTGGTTTAACCAGTGCATTCTACAAGCTAACTATGCATGTTAGAATAAATGGTCCCCGCTCACATTATATAAGAACGATTTAATAGATCAACAAAGTTCACCACTTAGTAGAAACAAAACAATGACTTTTGAACTTATACTAAGAGCAAAGCACAAGGTTAACCGATTAAATCTTGAACTTGAATGTAACCTTTCTAATCTTTAGTTTTATTATTAAAGTTTACGTAGTGAACAGAAGTTGTGCAGCATTGTTGCAGTAACATGGTGTTGCATTGCTGCATATGTTTGTGTTACGCACATGATAAAAAGCTGGCATAACTATATAAGTGTAGTTCTGCCGTGGTATTACTGAAAGGCCGTATCCGACATCTGGGCGATTTTTAGCTTTTGATTATATTAATGAAAAAAATATCAATCGATCTGTGTTTTCGAATTTTCAATACCTTGAACAAGTAGCTTTGGAAATTCTACAGGTTTTATTAGCCCGTCATGATAATAGCAAAAGTGATATGACGCCCAGAATTCAGGAAGCAATAATGAAAAATAACAATAGCTGTACTAAACTTGAAAGCCGATGGAAGAGCTAAGGAAGACTTTTCATTTATACATAAATATATATTTTCACTTTTGATAGGTACGCGTTTGACCACTATCTCATCTGATGGTAAGCGATGATGTCGTCGAAGATGGAGCATGCTTGCCTAGAAGTAAAGTATTCATCATCATCATCATCATATCAACCGAAAAACGTCCACTGCTGGACATAGGCCTCCATAGGTTTGCCATAATCACCACACTTAGCAGGCGGGTTGGCGATCGTAGTGTATAGTATTGCGTTTTACAGAGAACGCTGCTGCCCATTCTCTGGTGATTCCCTTAGTCGCCTCTTACGACACCTACGGGAAGTGATGGGATGATATTATTCTTTTACGGCACCATACGGCATACCTATTTACTATTGACTTAAATACTCCCAAGTTGTAGCTATAACTGTTGTAGAGGTATAACTAGGTGTAGACCGCCAACTATCCCGTGTAGATTTGTAGAATCACCTCAGCTATGCGAGCTAAGCTGAACTAACTTAGCTTATCTTTTAATCTGCAACGGGCTTTACTTTTAACCTAAAGCCATTTTAAAGGTTACTAATAAATTGACGGGAAGTAGTATAATTTCGTTGGAAGCTGTGCGTGATTGAGATATGTGAGAAAATCTTTAGCCTCGTTTGGAAGGAAGTGGTTGAGTAAGAGTTGATTTAAATGTTGTCTTAACAGTGTGACTCATAGATGTCAACTTTGTTAGCATATTATACGTACCTATGAGACACAATTTTTAGGGGTAAAAATTTCTTCATATTCCAATCAATATGAAGAAATTTTCACTAGTCTACCTAGTTTTTTTTTACTATAGATAGGCACGCGTTTGACCACTATCTCACCTGATGGTAAGCGATGATGTGGTCGAAGATGGAGCACGCTTGCCTAGAAATAACCTATTCACTCTTGACTTAAAGACTCCCAGGTTGTAGCTATCAGGAAACACAAACTCCGGCAAGGAATTCTACTCCTTAGCTGTACGCATTATGAATGTGTTACCAAAACGTTTTGTGCGTGTGGGTGGGATATCCACCGTGTACCGGTGGTGCATCGCCGTTCGTCTTGTGGTCCGATGATGGAATGGGCTTGGCGGAATTAAATTATGTCGGTCGCACATTCCCCAAAATGCAACCGGTAGAAAACCCTAGCTAGTGAGCCTACTGAATAGGCTCGTTCTTAAATAAATTACATGATGTGCGATGTAAATACATCCCGGACTTAGATAGATCGACAGTATCGGCACAGCTTACCGTTCTCGTATAAATTTCGGGAAATCCTCTCTTAGTTACACTCCCCGTGGAACCAACATACTAAATTTCAGCTTTCTACGATCAGTAGTTTCGGCTGTGCGTTGTCTGTCAGTCATTCAGTGACGAAAGAATTTTATATCTGTATACTAATATATAAAGCTGAAGAGTTTGTTTATTTGTTTGCTTAAACGCGCTAATCTCAGGAACTACTGGTCCAATTTGTATATCTGTACTAATATATAAAACTGAAGAGTTTGTTTGTTTGTTTACTTGAACGCGCTAATCTCAGGAACTACTGGTCCGATTTGTGATTTTGTTTTAGTGTTTAATAGCCCATTTATCGAGGAAGGCTATAGTATAGGCATTTGGTGTACATAATAAAGAGTATTCTATTATATTCTATTCTATCATCACGCTAAGAATAATAGGAGTGGACAGAAGAAGTTGCGCGGGTTGACTAGTATTAGGACAAACGGCTTCAATTTACAGTCAACCAAGCTATATGGTACACAGGCAAAAATATTTATGTTTCCACTGGACCTGCCAATGTGTATTTTTAATGTGTTTAAGCATTATAACTTTTTAAGCTTATGACATACTCACAAGTGTGGTGCCTCATGTCACATTTACAATATTGTTTAAAAGTAGTTGCAAGTAAGCTACCTGCATACCGAATAGCTTTATTGACTGTACATTATATTATTACTATGCTAAATTTTATTTCCAAATTATCTCTTGATCTATTTCAATCTGTTTTTGGACAGTCCATAATTCACGCTCAGAACTCGACCTCACTGAAATTGGGTGAATGTCAAGTAAACTAATTTAAAGAGAACTTAATACTAATACTGTCATATCAAGTGTTTGACCCCGATATATGATAATTTGTGAACTGATTAGTGAAAGAAATAGAGCATGAATTTATTGTGAAAAGGAGCTTATTTTCAGTTAGTTTAAGGCTACAAATATCGATATTTAAAAAAAAAGACAATTTGAAGTCCGTATCGGGTCACGCAGAGTGCAATCTATACTAATATGTAAAGCTGAAAAGTTTGGTTAGTTTGTTTACTTGAACGCGCTAATCTCAGGAACTACTGGTCCGATTTGAAAAAAATCTTTCAGTGTTAGATAGCCCATTTATCGAGGAAGGCTATAAGGTATAAATATCATCAAGCTAAGACCAACAGGAGCGGAGCAGTAATGAAAATTGTGACGCAGACCAAGTTGCGTCAACTAGTCACTACATAATTTTGACAGTAACCATGAAAATGACATCCACCCCATGTCAGGAAATGGCGCCATCTTGGAATTTAATTTTGCGCCCATAGGTATTCGTTATTGCGAACCCGATAACTATAAAAACGGCACCCATGAAATTTGCAAATTTTTCGTAGAACGTGCTATTTTGGAATTTAATTAATTAAATTTAGTCTGTTTTGGTGAGGATATATAGCCAAAAAGCCTCTTGGCGATCTGTGTTCTCTGCCTACCCCGAAAAGGAAGTTTAGTTTAACATTAAAGTAATTTACTTTGGAATTCTTCATGTTTACATGTTATTGTGTCCCAGACTGTGAGGAGCTCGTGGCTAAATAATAACAGCCACACGGGTCGATCTTTAAGGTTAAGTAACGCTTACTAAGGTTGGCCTGAGGATGGGTGACCATCTTAACATAACGAGTTTTCTCCGTGCCTCGGAAAGCACGTTAAGCCGTTGGTTCCGGCTGTCATTTGTAGATCTTTGGCAGTCTTTACGGGTTGTCAGAAGCCAGTAAATCTGACTCCAGTCTTGCCAAGAACTACCGTGTTACCCAGTTAATGGGTTGTGGAGGTCTGGTAGGCAGCCGCTCCACGTAAAACACCGGTATTCAGCTGAATCCGGTTTGACTGGAAACCGACCCCAATTTGGTTGGGAAAAGGCTAGGCAGATGATGATGATGATTGTAGTGTCCCAGACTTACCAGCATTAACTCCAGATACACTACCACATCTATCTACGTGTCTACCTAGCCTATTTTGTCCCACTGCAGCGAAGACAATATGACCTCTCTATTTCATAGAAATTTGTCTTCTACTGGCAGCCATTTTTTTAGTAGGATCTAACACTTTAGATAGTTACCTACTAGCTTAAAAAAGAACAGCACTACCGAATCTGACAATAAATTACATAGAAACTACTATGTACATTGTTCGCGCCATAAATAAAATAAATAAAGAACATAAACAAAGAATCGATGTTGTCTCATTTACTCGGCGTCGCGTCCAACCGTTCAATGCACCAGATTTAGGGTGAATTCGTTCGAGTTCAAGGCCGCGAGACCGGAACCGGTCGGAGAATAGGCGAGGAGCTGCACTTGCGCAAGTTTATGTCATTGTTTTTTGTTAGTACTTACTTATTAAAGTTATGGTCAAAATATATAAATATTCGTTACCACTGTGATAGGTTTCAGCTCAGATTATTCCAAACTAAAATTTAAAATGCGTGTTTGACTTTTTTATTTATTAGTTGGTGACGCATTCAGGCCTAAGTGGCATAAATAGTTTTAACGAATTTTGGTACAGGAATAGATGGGATCGCGGAGAGTTATAGGCTATTTTAGCACAAACAAAGCTGCTGGCAAGAGCTTTTTTATAGTGAGGCACTATAAGGAAACTGTTGTGATGTGTATAAAAAATCTGCAATTTTTTTTATTCACCGATCTACATGAGCATTTAATGTCTAATGGCTTATATCCATAATAAAATCAATAAAACTTGATGTTTTGTTTCAATTAGCAAATAATAAAATGTAACGTGCAACATTAAAATACAAATAAATCTATTGTAATCAAAATGTTCATGTATCTTGGCATTTACAAAATACGATACGATTCACTGCTCATTATTACGTCAATAACATTTAATTAATTGGTGTTTTTAACTTAAAATGATATGTTTATGTTAATAAGATTGAAGTTCAAGAGTGGTACTTTAATTTATGATACAGATAAACTTAATTTATGTCATTTCCTAGGAAATGCATCTTCAAAATTAGTTTTGCATATTTATATACTTGACTTGTAAAACCGCATTTTATTTTTGTGACCCCAATTAAATGCATTTTTTTTGTCGACGAATAATGAAATAAGATCCTAAAAGTTTCCCAGGCTCCTAGACTACAATAAGATTGTACTGCACGCTTGATCGGCTTAAGCCTTTCCAATATTCAGTATAAATATAGATACTTTACCAGTACTTGAATGTACACTGTGTGGCATGCAAATCGATTGATTTTTATCCACTCAACGAGAGCGGAACGATCTAAAACCGTATTTTGAATTGCATACGATTTCTTTAGTGTGGATACAGTTCATTGTTTGGTTTGTGTTGCTAAGTTATCTATTCTCCATTGAAGTTATTTATTGCTAGAATTTCGATTCGAAATGTCCAATGCTTCACAGTTCCTAAAATATCTCTGAAAGAATTCGTGTAGGTCACGTTTGAGAGTCTGGTTTTCACTTGGGTTCCTCTTGGATAGAATGACGTATGGCCACCAATGGCAAAACTGAAGCCCTTTTTATAGTAACCGCAAGCCAATCAATGGCAAGTCATACCATACTTAAACAGGTTCCCGGTGATGATTAGTAACCATGATATAAATATGAGCACGTACCTAATTCAGCCTCGAATACTTTTACACATCTAAGGGCTACACACGATTTCAATTTAGCTTTAATAGTAATAATAATGCCGCTTATTATTATTAAAAAAGGAAGTGACTGGAAACATTGGCAGTGTTTTAAAGGTCAAAAATTGTATCAAAATGGCCACGATTTCAATTGTGGGTCAAGATTCGACGCTGATTACGATAAACTGGAAATGTATTTCCTTATAAGTAATTGTTTACAATAACATTAAAACATTCTTGAGGTAAACAATAACGTAAAGTTGGTAGAATATAAAAAAAAAAAACTTTGTAAGAAAACATAGTTTATCTGGAGATATCGCTATCAGTGATGGTAAGACCACCGTTATTTGGACCCATAGCATGAAATTAAGAATATTTTAAAAATAATTTGGTATATAGGTAGGTACTTAAGTACAGACAACAAAGCTATTTGGTATACAGGCAAAAATATTTCTTTTTCCACTGGACTGCCAATATTAAATTCTAATGTGTGCATTATAACTTTTTACTATTTTCCTTTATTTATCTTGCGTATCACGTTTCATATTGAAGACTGTGCACTTAGTGTTGTAATATGCATCTGGCAATGAACTTTGTGCAATGACAGTAACGCAGGATACTGAAAACTTATTGAGCGTAAGCTAATTTTGATCGGTACAAATCAGCATAGGTCGACTGGTCGAGTGGTTTTGGCGTTTGCCTTGTGACCCGGTATTCGTGGGTTCGATTCCCATGGGAAGCATTCTTTGTAAAGTTGTTTCCAGCTTGGCTAGGATATTGCAGGCTTGAATTACCTGATTGTATGATAAAAAGACGATTCCGTGCTTCAAAGACACGTATAAACCGGTGGTCCCGGCCGTCAAATGGCGGTCGTCAAATAAACCATAAATCACAGGCCCTTGAGGCGGTTTAGAAACTCTGACACTAGGGTGTGTGGGGTCGATAGATCTTACTGCCCGAACGATAAGAAGAAGAATAAGTAGTGATTTTTCATAGCAAGGTGTATTGTAAGTTAGAGATAAGATTGATATTCACTATACCTAATGTAATAAACTACTTATGCAGTAAGTTTTGCGCCAGGTAGTACATACTTAGGTTTTAGAAACTAAATAATTACTATTATATATAATCGAAACAACCTTAGCAGTCACGTTCATTTGATTCCTCAACTACTTATGATTTATTATAGTACTAACCTGAAAACGTCTTATCAAACGAAATATAGCATTACAACATTGTTTAATAACATAATTTGCTCAAATTGCAGGCACATCAAGTTAAAGATTATGATTTATTTTGACCTAACATCCTTTTTAGACCTAAAATGTTATTACCAAATATCCTCAAAGAAAATAACATTTGAATTCCGGTATGACTCAATATCCTGTTTTACGAATCGATTATCTAGAAAAATCGCAATAAAAATCGCTATTAACAATCGATTGTCATTTCCGTGTGGGTGGCGATTTTATCACATTTTAGCACAAACAAGGACTCAAAAACCTTTTCAATGTTAAGTACTGAATAAAAAAAAAGTTCCTATGTAATTATCGCATATTGTTTTTATGATTTCTCGCGAGTAATGCGTCATTAGTTCGTAATTAATGGCTAAGTACTGTATGGTCACCTAATTACGTGGAATTATATTGATTTATCGATGACTGACGTAATATTTGTACCACCAGCACTTTGGTACCTACTTAGGCAGTTAGGCAGAACATTGAAAACTAGTCTGTCTTTTTCAGTTAATGTAAGCACTGAAAAATATGTTGCGGTTTTATGATCATGTAGAACTATGTTATTTCATTGTGATGACTTTGATTCATTCTGAAAATCTAAGGATGACAATCGAACTTAGATTTTGAAGATAATATGATTTCGATTTTAAATCTTACTTTAAACCATGACGTAAAAACAATAGCGAACGTTTAAACGTTTTCACGGTCAGGTTTGAGGTTGTCAAACGCCATAAACTCCAACCCGTCTTGTATTTCCATTCTTGTACCTACAGCTATACTTATGGTGTCGTAGAAAACCACGAACATTCACACACTATGGTCTTGGGTCATAAGTCAATGGGAAAATAATCGTACCTATTTACTTTTGCGTAAATCAAGTGCATTAGCTTTCCTGTTTTATGTTCAGTAAATATTATTTTATGACAAATCCACACTTCCATGTTATAAATGCAAAACTCACTTTGTCTATCTGTTTGTATGTTTTCACGCCTGAATTGATGCACCGATTTTGATGCAATTTGGGTATAGGGATAGATTGACCCTGTTAGGAGAATCATAGACAATTTTAATACCGGAAGTACAGCCAGTTATATAAATTAGCTGACCCACCTTTGCATAAACGGTTAATTTTTGTTTAAATACGAATCAATATATTTTTATAGTTCTATTATATTTTATTTACTTTGTTCGAATGGTAAAAATGTTGCTACAACTGACCGTACGTTTGCCTGGTATATTTTTAGAATTTCTGACAGTCAAAACCGTCAGCAGAAGCTAGTGTGTAGTCTGTAGATACCTTTTTATTGCATCATTCTTAATTTAAGTTACTTCAATGATGACGTTTATTATTTTTACGGTCAGACTGAGGTCGGGTCATTTGGTTCGCGACGGAAGTTTCATAAGTCTGAAATACCAGTAGGTATGTACTTTAAAACTGGTAAATTATGTGGATACTTATTTAATTAATTAATTAAATAGAGATTAGATTATGGATAAGGATTTTTTTTAAATAAGGTAGATCATCGAATGACTCTTTCTGTTCTGGATCGAACGGAAGAGAGTGTCAGACTCTTACTGCCTAAAACCCATCTGTGTTCCTCCTATTGCCTTTTGCGCTCCAGGACCGCGGTGACTCTTTCGAACAAATTTCACAACTGCGGATAAGGCTAAGGTACACTTCAGGATTTTTATGAAGGTGTAAATAATTTTGTTTTTGTAATTTAAAAATCTGGCCCTACTAATCAACAATATTATAAAATAATTCAAAAAGACATTTATCAAAACTAGTCGGAACACTTTTTAAACGGCACTTTTATAATAATAAAACCACCAAAAAACGCGCCCCCGTCACCACTTCCTAGTGTTTTAGCTGGCAAGAAGTAGCGCAACAAACTCCTCAGCAACACATCTGTCTTTTGAGTTAAAAGAACTTCGGATTTATACAATATACTATTGTATAAATCCGAGTTCTTTGCAAAGTATTATTACAAAAGAAAATAATATAACAAAGGTAACACCTAAAAGTAAAGGTAGTATTTCAAATGGCTGGGGTGATCAAGGACCGCAGCCCTAAAAGGAGACGGCAGCATGAGCATTTCGAAAAGGAGGAAGGGATGATTTTACCACACAATGAGACAACAATGGTACAACAAAGATTTTCTTGATGACTCTTACTTATTTCGAACATATTGTATGTGTATTGACTGCATAGAAGGAATAGCGCAACAAACTTCCTAGCACTGCACCTTTCAAACCTATTATTTAAGATTTTAACGTTTAAATCATTAATGATTCAGAATCACACATGCAGAGATAAAAATCCTTTTAAAACGCAGTAAAGCCGGAGCCCTACAAAACAAACTGATACAAGAAATTACAATAAATGAATCAGTAACCTAACCAGGTCATGGTTACACAATATTATCTATTAGATAGGTACCTATTTACGCATAATTATGTCAACTAACCTGTCATAATAGATATAACGAAGTTATTGACAGCATTTCATTACGTACCTATCTCTTACACACCTTGGAAAAGGTGGTAACAAATCAGTTTAGTTGACAGTACCTTAAAGTATGTTCCTAGCCTGGGATATTGGTCAAGGTGGTAACAAATTGGTTTAGTTGCCAGTACCTTAAAGTATGTTCCTAGGCTCGGATCCTGGTCACCCAGTTTCCCATGACACTTAAATAGAGATTTCTGCTTACCTCTAAGAGGTGACAAGTCGTGAAGGTTGTATCATAAAGTCAATAAGATAAGACTAGTGAACTTTAGAGGGCACCCTGTTTCAAATCAATAGGATTAACAGCGAAACTGGCTAGTTTTGGATGTAACTATATACACGTTCGAATAAAGGCATGATAAAAGGTTCTGTTTTTAAGGTTCTGTACCGTCTGTCCGTCTTTCACAGCAAATTCTAGCTACGTCTACGAATCTACCGTACCGATTCAGATATTTAGTACACATTTGAACTCATTTGTAATCCAAATACAGATGCAAAACGTAAATATATACATTTTGTTAATGGGATAAACTTTTCGCGAAGAATATAGACCACTCTCGGGTCAGGTTATAAACCATTCCCTTTCGACATCCTGCTAATCCACTTACAGATCGAAACTCCTGAACGAAACAACGCAATGGAGGTTGAAGTTTACCGGCCATCAAAAATATTAAGTCAAAGTTCGAACCACACATAAGAGAAAAATCGACAACACTAATTAAATCATTGCATAATCTTTTAATTGCCTACTCTATCATTTAATCGAAGGCAAAATTATTGGAACTTGTTTCAACTTGTCTCCTATATAACTGTATGTTAATTGATTTCATTATGTTTATCACGTAACAAAATAGGCCTTGCAATGAGGAATATTTATGAGTCAGTACATAAAGAAAGATTACTTACCCGGGAATATAACTTAGATACCTACCTACAACAACTAAACTATATGGTTTCCGTTTATGGATCGGAATCTTAAAATAATTGACTTTAATGTAACAAAAGATAAGTAGAACTGTTGCTAAAGATATCAGATTGTTCTTGTTTGAATCAATTAATCAGGTATGACCTTCGATTCTCCTAAATTATGTAATCAAAGCCAAAAAATGCATTTCCAAAACTCTTTGGCTTCTATTTCATAACATTCATTCAAAAAACCAAAAACATTATAAACGACTCGCCCACGTTATTGACTTAATCAACAAAAAGTAGAACAAACAAAAGGATATGAACTAATATCGTTATTCGTAAACTATTCGACATCGAAATAGTTTACGATCTGGGCCCCAAGTCTGCTATTACAATAGTGTCAGAATGGTCGATCACTGATCTCATAATTGTTGATTTTGACAAGTTTGGTAATCTACTAACATAATAGTGTCATTATGGCTTTCCAATGATCAATCACTGACACTCCACTGAACGAAATGGCTTAAAATGGTAATCTCGTACATAATGACAAATGAATGACAGACGTATGCGGTAATCTGCTAAAATTTTGACAGTTGCATCGATCAGTGACCTACCATTAGAACGTAATTGTGTAGTCATTGCTTTTCCAGTCACTGCGCCCAGGACCACTGACATGTCAGTGAAGGACCATTATGAATTTAGCAGATTACGAACTTTTAGCAAAATGACAATGGCATCGTGTTGGAATGACGAATTTATAAAAATTAGCAGACTAGGGGCCCTGGACTATTACCGACATACGCAAACTACTATTATTACGGACGAAGTTGTAATCTTTGTACAGGATGCCAACCAGTATTAAATATCAAGCGGAAACACTAATATTTACTTCAAGATACGCAATTGCAAAATACACGTAAATCAAAAATGCATTGATCTAAAATCCTAAATTCAGGGCATAAACACACGAAATGATTATTATCGAATGTCAAAAAAGGATTGACTATTATTATTGAGACGGAAAAAAAGTAATTAGAGCGAAGAATTATTTGAATTATTTTTTAAAATCCGAACGCGCGGCGCGTCTGTCTTCTGTCCGACGGCTAGCCGAATACAAGGACTCGTACACAAAACAGCCTATTCCCGCTAGGGGGGCAATGGCGAAAGTATCGCCAAATAACCACCTATAAAAACACACAACACACTCAACACAGTATCCAGTTCGATTCCCGACATCAACCACCGTTGAAGAGGCATTATGAAAACAACGGTGAGTGTGTGAAGTGCAGTGTAGTGCAAGTGATGACTTCGAAAAAGTGAAACAGTGGGTCCCGTGATTTTGTGAAACAGTGATTCCGTAGGGCCTGTTGTACCATTGTTAGTTACATTATACGGTCAAAATTAAAGTGATTTTTTATAGTTTTGAATAAATATTCAAAATTAATTTATGTTTGGACAATGGTGAAACAGGTTCTACGTTTATCATCAGAATTAACGTGTGAAAAACGGGATGTGACACACTTTTTTGAAGTCAACATTTTGCTCTTATTTTAATTACGGATTCATGAGTTACATATACCTAGTAGCATTGCGATACATTAACGGATAAATACATCATTTACCTATGGTAAAAATCGCAAATCATTATAATCATCTATATTTAAAACAAAACCGGACAATAGTAATTTACAGTAACATTCAACAGCCTAATTAAAAAAAAAGATTTCAATCAGAGCCAATTATTTTATTTATCATCGAAATTCGAACTCAAAATAACCTAAAAGACCTCAAACGGCCATGAAAACACAAAACGTCAGGTTACTATAAACTAAAGTTTAAATAACTGCTTGAATTGCTGATGAGTATCTTATGGCATATTACGTCACAATAGAGAATTCACTCTCGATCAAGACTAACAGGTTTCAGTCCAGTTTAACAAGGAAGAGAGTCCAGGAAGGCATAAGTCAATGCAACGCCCAGTTAATGCGTGAATTGCATAAAGGCACCCAAGAAAATAACTGGACAGAAAAATAAACAAGACGTAATAAGAGAAAAACGACAGAAAAATAAATAAAAGAATTTTCGCGAAATTAAAAATAAAAATTCAAAAGAAAATCTCAGAGGCCCTAACAAAAAAATCTGATAAAACAAACAACACGCGATTCTTAGATATGTTTATGAAAAGAACATGGCACCAGTTTTTCAAGACAGTGAGAAAATTTTGCGCAACAATAGTTTTGTAAATCGACCCGTGAGAAAACACAACAGACTTGTTACTTTTGTAGATTGACTGCTAAATACACCGTTTCAATGTTAATTGTAACATTTATGATAACATCGAAATAAACACAGCATTTTAAAGATGGATAAATCGCGATATGACTAACTAAATTCTGTTTATGGAAACACACAGTTATTTATTTTTGGCGGGGCCGCTCCTGCGTGTTTTTTTTTCACAAAAAAAAATTAGCATAGTTTCTTTTTAGCTTTTGTTTACCTTTGAAAATCGAGAGAGAATTCAATTGCGATACACTGTTACAGTAATCCAGATTTTGTAATCTATACAGTACTTTAATAAATCAATGAAAAGTAGTCACAAGTTGCAGATTCCTGGCCAATTGATTAACTTTTAATTAGAATGCTCTTAGAATGGAGCGAGAATTAATAGGCTTGGTTTCAGAATTACTTATTCAAAGGCAAGCGCCAACAGAATTGCAAAGCTGATAATATTTATTAGTTTCCTGTATAACCTGGTTTGCCTTATAAGGTTTATGTTATTAGTCCTAAACTGGCAGGTTCTTAAATATATTTTTGTTTGAACAGAGAAACGGCTGTTCGAGCGATGACGCACTGTCTTTGAATTAGGATAAAAAAGCTGATAGTAATACTTCACAATTTTAATGATCACAATTATTGTGTTTGAAAAAGCATGTTATTTATGTAAATCTGCTAATTTACCATGCAAAATGCATTTTAAAATTGTATATCTTCATTTTTAATAGAACACCAGAAACAAGAATTAAACAAACAAGCAAGACTTGAGGTATTTCTTACAATGAGTCCCATAGTTTGCTGAATCGGCAATAAAATGACCATCATTATATTTACGGGAAACGTAACGCGACGGGATATAAAAACTAAGAAAAGCTCATCGCGTTCCCGTCCACATTTCTTAATCGCACGTTTTCCTCACGTACTACACCCATTAGCAGGTTATCTCGCAAGTTTGATTAATATTAAAGATGTGCATAAGTCCATGTCATAATCCGCAGGTCAATGTTTCCACCCGTGGTATTACAGATTACATAAGAAAAGTAAAACTGGCACATTTTCTTTATTAGTGACCCAAAGCGCTTGCAATCTTTGACCATGTATAGTAGCAATCATTATTGGTATTATATTGACGCAAGGCTTACTGCAAACCATGTGTTTTTAAGTGCGTCAAAGGTGTGGGTGGATACTACTGGCTTGATACTTTAAAGAAAGATCGAGAATTAAAGAAAAAAAAAACATGATCTCAATTAGGTAAACAAAATAACATCACAGCTAAAGATTACGCAGAAAAACGCATAGTACGTTCTTTGTTTACAAAACTTTGGAACAGCACAAATTAACATATCGCAAAAGTTGCAGTTAGGTAAGTATCTGCGACCCATTTCCTTAGTTGCGAAACCACCATAGAAGTCATACTATCCCACGAGTCGAGCCGAGGCAACCCGATCGCCGCCCGACCTCGTTCTCTTTCCTACTGATTAGCATCTTTTCTGTCAAAACAATGCGAATGAAAATGTTTGCGATCCAATTTTCGACTACAGTTGTTGGTATTGAGTATGGAAACTTACGTAAATATCGATAGCTTCTGTGTTAATATATTCTTCCTCTTTTTCATATCTAAATCTAATCATAGATTACGATCTTAAAACCACTTTAGTCATAGTGACGAAAGAATTCATTACACATCTGTCAAATCTGTGTCGCGTATTACTCAAATGTAAAACACAAAAAAAGAAATCTAATAGTCATAAAAACGTGCTGTTTACATACAAATAATGTTTTACTGCCACCACGTGCCAAAAAGGTCAGTTTTACGAGTTTGCAAGCGCATGATGCTGTCAAATGACGTCTCAAAGATGCGCTTTGCGGTTACAGTGTTCGTGATACTTTAACAAATAAAGAAAGATTTAATCAGACAGTTACGTACAATAATGCGTTCGTGTATGTAGCAGATTATGTCGTAGTAATGATACGGTCTCGACAACTGCTCGGGTTTTGTAATGGTAGATGTGTAAGTAAATAGATATGGTAGTTAAGGTATTCATTTCACGAAATATGTGGCACTGAACATAACTCAAACAGTATTAAAATACATAGTTTTATACGAAGGTCAGTCATCAACTCAATTTCTATGAATGTCTCCAGAAAATTCGTTACAATTCAAAATTCGAAACAAAGCAAGGTCAGGTTAAATATTGCACAAAGAAAAACAAAAATGCTGGGAAAAATTTAAACAAAGAACGGCCGATGCAGGCCGGTTGCACCATGGACGTTTAACTTAGCGATTTGTGACCGGCGATTATAGAGCAGTTACCGAGCCGTTTGGCGCTAGCGTGATATTATTTAAATGACTATTGCGAATAGATGTACACTGTACAGGTTTACAGGGATATTTCTCAACTTATCGGTTGATTTATATGTTTTTTTGTTGGAATTAGAATGTTAGAAGGGAAATGTGTAGGCTGTCAATGGCTTTGGGACAAGAAACATAGACAGCAATGCTAACTATCTCAACAGGTCTGGGTTTCACAGATTTACAGGCTATACTTATAGTGGTATTTACTAAG
The DNA here is from genome assembly GCA_950371165.1 of Lacanobia oleracea. Classification (NCBI taxonomy): domain Eukaryota; kingdom Metazoa; phylum Arthropoda; class Insecta; order Lepidoptera; family Noctuidae; genus Lacanobia; species Lacanobia oleracea. The sequence goes on from OX493387.1 coordinate 3,173,266, forward strand.
CTCTTATAAACTTATTTAAGTACATCCTTATTTGTAGTATACAATTAAGACGTATGAGCTTTGGCCAGCTATTTTCATCATCACCCGGTGACTTTGTAGATTTTGGTCAACATTCACCAAGGTCACTACTGCTACGTAACTTTCAAATTACTCATTGGACAATCGGGAAATAAAATCTGGGTGATGTCTCATCAATCTTAGCATTGTCCGGGTATTTTGCAAACCGACTGAACAGCGAGTGCTAACCACATGTTTTGTTAAGTAATAATCGCGACCTTAATTGGATACTTTATGAGTAAAGCTTAGATTAAAGTTTTGTTCATTTGTTCTAAAGTTTACTTATGTAATGGGTTTGAATAGGATCGCTTTTGTAAATTTATTTACATGGCTTAATCATGCGCCTGGTTTAAGAATTTTAACAAGAGATAATTTATGATCAGATGTATTCCTAGTACCTATAATAGAAAGTTCAGTCTTCTATGATGTGAATCGTTAAGTTTTTAATGTTCTAGAGTTTTATGGTCTCATAAAACAGCTATAAATATCAGCTACATAGATTTCGCAATACAAGTTATTGATGATAGTCATTTCCATGTCACCTGGTTGCAAGAACGGTTTCACAACCTTGATTTAACTATTTGCAATATTGTAGTGAATATCTAACGTCCATCAACGATACGATACGTTAAACTGTCGTTGTATAACGGTGTATTGACACGATTCGCATCGATGCTTCTAGTTCGATTACAACAATTATGAATTAATAAAGCATTATTTGGAACTGTGGTTCAGTATTAAGTAATTTCATTGATTTAATAGACTTTTCATGCAGCTATTATTTTCTAAACTAGTTCTTACAATATGGACTGTTTTTATAAAACCAGTGGCATTTGAGTTGCGTCTAGATATTTTATTAAATTATAGTGATGATACTATTCTTAATCCAAATTATATATGGATCTTGACATTGAATTGCATAATAAATGCCATCTAAACTTGATTCGTTCCGGATACAAGTGAATCTGAATTTTCCTCTTCATCATTAATATTTCTGCTAGTATTATCTCTCGACTAAAAATATAAAAAGTTTATTTAAATAATGGCGTGCCCTTACGAATTATATTTCTGTATGTTTCCATGATATCACTACATATTTTCTTAGATATTTTGTTGAAATACTGTGGAGTCGTTTTCCTCAGTTTTTCATCGAATTCTTTTCCACACTTGAGTAGGCATTATCGTCGCTAATTGTCGTTCTAATACAAAAATGCAGTGGCATAATAATTATAACATTATTACATAACTACTAATTATATAGGATAGAGATCCATATGATTATGATGGACGACAATTACTGTGTTGCACGTCAGAATGGCGTATTAGAATGACATGCTACTGCTTTAATGTTTAGGCAAAAGAGCATGTATGTATTTAGTCTTAACAATTATTTTCCTTTGTTCCAGTTCTGCTTAGTTTTCCTGCTGGTAGCAGCCGCAGCTGCCAGCGAGAAGAAGACGACAGAAAAGAAAGCGGAGACATTGGACAAGAAGTTGGACAAACGTGGACTCTTGAACCTCGGCTATGGATACGGCATCCAGGGGCTAGACATCGGCTACATCGGCAGCGGTCACGGACTCGGCGGAGCCTACAACTTCGTCGATGACCACGCCTACAACGGCTACGGATCATATGATCTCGGACAGCACACCCACTCCGACACCACGAGGACCATCACCCTCGTGAAAGGCGTCCCCTACGCTGTGCCCGTCGAGAAACACATCCCGTACCCCGTCGAGAGGCCCGTGCCTTACCCCGTCAAAGTGCCCGTACCACAGCCCTACGAGGTCGTCAAACACGTGCCTGTTCACGTGAAAGAGTACGTCAAAGTCCCCGTCCATGTGCCTGCGCCTTACCCGGTTGAGAAGAAGGTACCTTACCCCGTCCACGTTCCCGTCGACAGGCCCTACCCCGTGAAGGTCCTCGTCCCTCAGCCCTACCCCGTTGAGAAACACATTCCCTACCCCGTCAAGGTGCCAGTGCCCCAACCCTACCCCGTAGAGAAACACGTGCCATACCCGGTTGAAGTTAAGGTTCCCGTTCCCCAGCCTTACCCCGTGATCAAACACGTTGGTTACCCCGTTAAGGTGCCCGTTGACAGGCCCTACCCCGTACACGTACCCGCTCCCTACCCCGTCGAGAAGCCCGTCCCAGTCGCTTACCCCGTTGAGAAGCCAGTGCCTGTGCCCGTCCACGTGCCCGTCGACAGGCCCTACCCCGTCAATGTAGACAGGCCTTACCCTGTCCCCGTGAAGGTGCCCGTGCCTGAGCCTTACCCCGTCTACAAGCACGTGCCTTACGCAGTAGAGAAGCCCGTGCCCTACCCCGTCAAGGTGCCCGTCGACAGGCCGTACCCCGTCCATGTCGAGAAGCACATCCCCGTGGCTGTTGAGAAGCCCTACCCCGTTCCCGTCAAGGTCCCAGTCTTGGTGAGCGAGCACGGTGACCACGGTGACCACAACAGCCACTTCAGCTTTGGAGGCTCCTACTACAGCCATTAGAATAATACTAGCTTTAATATAAAAAGTTTTCATCCGCCAAGCGATCATTGAAATATTATTTATAATCTCGCCTAGTTATGGCCGGGACAACAGCAAAAAGAAAACACTTCATTTTTGTATATTTATATGTAAACATGTCTTGCATGTATGAGCGTACGTGTACGTAGTGATATAAAGGTTACCATTTTAGGTTAAGATGAATGTAAAAAAGTATGAAAAAATTAAATAATTAATAATTATTTTCTTTGTTTGAATTGCGCACCGACTTATCCAGTGTGTGTGTATGTGTATGCACACATACACACACACAAATACCAATTAATTATGTTTAAACTTTTATATGAAAGTAGCCACAGTAGGAACTTAAAAGTAGTCTAATTATAATGACATCTTAAAATGATAAAACAACATTCCTTTATTTATTAATTCCTTAAAACCCAATCAATGGAATTAAGCAAAAAAACATCAACAATCCAATAATGGTTTCCCATGAACACAAAAAAACGCATTTTACAAATTTAACCTCGAAAATCACAGGCCTTTTAATTTTTTTTTAAAAGGAAATCACCGATCGATTGAGGAAATGAACGAATGCCTTGCGAGGTGTAGCTAAACAATCATAAAGAACGACCTTCACTTACTGACACTCGATTCTATAATAATATTATATTTTATTTGCAAGAATTGCTACTATTATAAAAGAATGACCACGGTCAGTATAGACTTGAGATTTTTTGCCGCAAAAGTAGGTAGTTATTTAGAATGGCAAAGGCCGACAGGTGCTCGATTGTATCTTTTTTCATATTATGTAGAGCATAATTTCAGTGTTTCATGTAAAATATAGCTGTTACTGTTGACACTATAGAGGTTTCCATAAACCGGACTAATTATCTTGGAATGTAAAACATCAAGTGAAATAAAATAAATACAAATGCTGAAAAATCTACAGAATCACAAGCCTATTATTAAGCATCAAATCTTAGTTTTTTTTTTCTTGATTAAGAGTATTCTATTCTGAGACTTGAATCGATGAACAAATACGCGAATTAAAGTTACGCGTGTCGTTTTATTTCTCAAAGAAACTATTAAGATACCTAGGCACTCCCCTCCTGTTTTGTAGGTGCATGTATTGTTAACACTTATATACACCAAAGCCAAAATATGTAGGTATTTTAGGAGCTACCATGCCATCTTAGAACCACCACATCTCCGACGTGAGAGATATATAGGAGGACGTACAGCACTGTCCTTTCTTCATGCCAAAATCATGATGACATTGGCACTTCGTAATACCATCTCTGATCGAGCCCACAACTTAAAATGTGCAAATGGGACTCACAATATAACGATAAAATATTTTATATCTCAAAAGCCAATCGTTCAGCCACAGCTTCAACCATAAATACCAGTTTTACATACTTTTAAACAGACTCAAAAAAATAAAAGCCGATTTTCTCAAGTCTTTAGTTTCATTATTTTCTGTCAGTATTTTACCCTAGTCGCCAGCCATTGTGGTCGTTCGTTATGTGAGAATCGCTTTTACGTAAGATGATAAGGTTAACAAAAGTGGAATAACCGTCCATTTTATATTATTTACTGACCTTGTATTGTATGTACTTCTAGAATTTTGACACGCTTCTTTTATTCGGTCAAGTGCATGTTTGTTTTATGGAATAATGTTGATGAACGTTAAAGTTATTTCGGTTAGCAAAGTTATGATGCAAAATGAAATGCCTTTTTAACTGTATTTAATAAATTAAAAATGTTTCTACGCTGCCCAGTGCAACCTAGGCAGAATTCCAGCCAGGAAGATAGTCAACCTGAACAGACGAAGAAGGCACGAGTGGAATGCGAAAGGTCCAGGGTCTGGTAAAATGGTTTGAAACCTCCACTCATTGGGATGATGAAGAGAAAAGTAGGGGTACAGTACATTCTTCCTCAAAGTACATCATTCTCTGTTAAATAATTAACTTTATTATTTAAGGCTTGTATATTTGCCAATGACCTTGTGCATACAAACGGAGCTAACTACACCTCGGCGCGCCACTCCGCTACCAGTGTTTTTAATTTTTTATAATAAAACAAATACATATTATAAAAAAGTAACAAAACCAAGTTATTTTCGTTTGTATTGCACAGCAGTAGATATTATTTTTATGGTCTTTTGTTAAAAAATGAAGGAGTAAAATGGTTTCATCTCAACGATTTGAAATTGATTTGGTGATTTTTTTTCCTATTATGTGTTACCAATACATAAATTGTGGCTAAACCAAGTTACGTGCAATATCATGTAGATTACTTTATATTTTTTTCAGATGTAATTTCTCAGTAAATGCCGACGAAAAACTGCTTCATCTGAACGCTATTTTTAAGCCTTTTCGAGAGAGCACCCTTAACAAGCTCCTGCAACTATATACATTTGGAAGCAGAAAATATTGCACGATCCTTCAATTCCCGATTACACAGCGTGTCAAAATAACTAGCCACACATTTATTTTCCGCGTATTCTTTCATCGACGCAGACAACAATATAAGAAATGTTAAGTCACAGAAAATACACAGTTTCTCAGCCATTGCACATCTAACGTCAAGTCAAAGGTTCATGTGTATGTATGTACATGTGTATTAAAACGTTACTACACGGCACAAAGCATTCTTTGTCCCATTGTTACTTACGTGCTCACTCACACGCATTCGTGAACACATGAGGAAGAAAAAACTTGCACACAATAGCATAAAAAAATATTTAATAATTACATTTGAATATTAATTAGGGTTTAATTCTTGATTAGAGAAGGACATTATTTAATTAAAACACAGATATTTTACAAAAATAAATTGAAATAGTTTTTAACTTTAAATTATTTCGTAAGAAATAGATTCTTTTTATTTCTAAAAGTATGTTAGGGCTTTACCGATGGCATCGATCGATTTAATCGATCATCGTCTGAATGATTCAGTTGACGTCGATCGAGAATTCATTCTGTACCAAAACTAACAAAACAATCGATTGACCCAATCAATGGCATCGACTGATGATCGATCTATTGGTATTGTCTGTTACCACATCAATACATTGATCGACAGTAGTTCTTAAGAAAACGTAGTAAGTAATTAAATTTAACTTATCAGAGTTCTACCAATTAAGGTCCACTCTTAGTCAGTAGTAACTAAAACCAGTAATCATGTTTTGAAATAACAAGACCACAAAACAAATTATGATCTAATTTCCACAAACTCTTAACTACAAACAAGGAAACGAAAAGTAACTTTAATTACTCGTATCAAACTAGAATCAGTCGCAAACCATATTGCCCAATGAGTTGAAAGCCAGAATGCAACCATAATTGGTAGTGTGCAAAAATTACAGTGTATATCTCGCATTGTCCGCCAGTGTAGTGGGTATTTGCAAGTTGCATGGGAAAAGCTTTAATTCGTTGTTTTCATTGCAAAAGGAGTGGGTAGTGCAACATGATAAAATAAATACTGACGGTTTTGTATGCACCGAAACTGGATCAGTGGAGCAGGATCGAGGATATTTATGTAAAGATCTCTTTGTTGATAATGTGAAATTATTAACGTAATTTGAAAGTTATTTTTAAAGTCATTATTATAAAAATATGTGCCATTGAAATAATAGACAGGATGGTTATCAACTGTACCACACGGGCTAGACGCTAACAATCTTGCTAGGGTGGCGGAATTCAGTCGAAAGAGTCACTTCGGCCCTGGAACGCAAAGGGCATTTGGTGGATGGGTTTTATTCATTAATAGTCTGACACTCCTTTCTGCTCTGGGTTGGACTTATAGTCATTTGAGATTTCCCATACTAAAAAAAAAAACTATCGGTGTCGACGGCAAGATATACGTGATGTCATCACTTATCGTATTTTGTAATTTTATGTTTTAGCTATTATGGACAATTGTCCATAATAGCTAAAACATTTGGTTATTAATTATGGTTAGTAATGAAAAATTATTTTAATCGGACCTTTCGTTTAAAACTTACGACGGGTGCAAAAATAATCTCAAGAAAGAGTAATGTCTAAATTACTTAGTTTTCACTTCTATCGGCAGGCCCCAGACTGCCCGATTTTTTTTTTTTGGTGTGTCATGTCCTTGTGCTTTTCTAGAGTTTGAGAATCATTTAAGAAATTCAGTCTAGTAGCCTATTCTTACATTACGACTCTACTACAAACTATCTGTAGTACTGCCTACCCTTTTACCGATTTGACACAGTAATATTATTACACAGCGCCATCTACGCAAAGTGCATGTAAACATAAATTTCGTATCACGTTATCGCCAGCCCGAGGTTTAGAAAGTATAGACGACTGTGGTTTCTACAATTTAATAGTTCTTGACGACAACGGCAGAGGGCGTAGCTGTCGCATGGTATTTGTAATTGGCTTACAACAAAGTTTTTTTTTTTTTTAATAAAATAGTTGTTTGTTAGAAAATTATATTTAGAAACAGGTCAAACACAACAAACATTTTTATTTTTAATTGTTCGCGTAGAAACACATTAATAAAGCGTTATTAAGTAGCAGAATTATTTCCTTAATATATCGTTAAAGGAAACTGGAAACAATCAACTGCACTGCTACCGAGCTCATAGGATGAAAATATTTTTCTGTTGATAAAAGTTCGTAGTGCTACGAAAGAAGAAGTTCGTAGCATTTTCGTAGGCGCGTAGCGCGTAGCAAGCTGAGTTTTTTTTTGCATTTTCCTACGTATTTCTAAGTTGGCTTTTTTTCAGGACACATTTTTTTTTAACTTTTAGTAATCCTAAAAGCCAAAGGTTGTGTCTGTTTATCTATTAATTGTAATAAAAAATGCATGCGGGATGTGAACACATTCCCGAACACGCTCATATTTTGCATAAACAACAAAAAGCAACGTCTAATGAGACTCGGTCTTAACATACCCATACTAGATAGCTATTGAAGATACTTCTGCTTTCACTTTCAAAATAACTTTAATAAAGAAGCAACAAATCTAAAAGTCTAATATAACTTAAACCACTTTCTTACGAATTTAAACAATACTAATAGTCTTTAAGGAAAAATGAATCCAATATATGTCAGGTTTATTCACATAGAGTATAATAAAGTTGTCGGACGACACAGTTGGCGCAGTGGTTGAGCGGTTTACTGCAGCGCTGCGTGTCGCGGGTTCAATTCACGCACGGAGCAAATATTTGTATGGACTATAGATAGTTGTTCCGGGACTGGCTGTTTGTGTATGTGATTTGTGTGTTTGTGAACGCACCCAAGATACAAGAGAAATTCCTAGTGTGGGACAACGTTTTAAAGAAAAAAAACCGGCTAAGTGTGAGTCGGACTCGCACTCGTAGGGTTCCGTACCATAAACCGTAAACCTTAATTTTTATTATTTGTTGTTGTAGCGGCAATAGAAATACTCAATCTGTGAAAATTCCAAGTGCCTACCTATTACGGTTTTTGAGATACAGCCCGCTGACAGACAGACGGATGGACGGACGGACGGACAACGGAGATTTAGTAATAGAGTTCCGTTGGTTACCTTTTGGGTACAGAACCCTGAAAACTTCTTAGTGCATAATTATATCAATATTCAATAGATTAAATAACCAAAATCAGTCATAATAAGCGCAGTAGCCCCTTTTAGGGTTATTCGTTTAATCTGTTACAGTTTTAAAATAATTCAGTTTTCACGTTTCATCAGTAGCAGTAAGCAGACAAGAATTTGTAGTTGCAAAGCCGCTAGTTTAGAAAAAAGACAGTAATTAAATCGTCATCACTCGTCACGAACAGCCTACTGAACGTACAACTTCTGTCTTCACCACCACATGCTAACGTGAAAGGCCTTACAGACAAAATAAAAACAAAAAACGTAGGTATAACTATATAATTTATCACTGGCAGTACAGTTAAGTGCAAAAATATGTATAAAAAAATAAGAGAGAGTCAAAAACGTTCTTCGTATAGAAAATGGGAACGTAACATCACGAATATTTTCTCCTAGTGGCAGGAATAAACCATGTATTATGTATATTGTAAGAAAGAAAATTAAACATTTATTTGATCATAGCCTACAAGAAAAATAAAAAAGTGACAATAAAAAACCGGCCAAGTACAAGTCAGACAAGAAGGGTTACGTACCATAACCGAAAAAAAAAACCTTTCTTGTATTAATACGTTTCTTTAATTTTTAATTGCATTTTTTGAGGTACTATTTGTTATTATATCAGCTGTCTACCTATTATGGTTCTAGAGATACCGCCCGCTGACAGACAGACGGACAACGGAGGCTTAATAATCTGGCCGATTGGCGAGCCACTGTCCCTGCACCCCATCTTCAGTGCCGCCGGCGCGCGGCAATGTTGGGATCAGTAGCCTCAACAGTTACCCTTTGGATACGGAACCCTAAAACAGGTCATGCAGTAATTTCAACAATGTTGTGAAAAGGAGAGGACCATAGACTTTTTCTCAAATTTAAAACACGTGGGAAATCTTTTCTTACTTTTCCTGCTCTAAGTTAAATCGCGGCACCTCACAATTTAAATTAAGAAAAAGTCATCATTGCTGTGTACACATATTTCTGCACGTGACTGTACAGTTGTGCAAAGCAACAATGTATGTGTGTGTGCAATAATTTATTAATGTGTGTGCTTAACACTTGATACATTATAATAACGGAGGCTTGACGCAAGCTGTTACGCCATCGAGAAACAAAAAGTGTAAGTTACTTTTTTTTCCATTTTGTTTCTTGGTGTTGAGACACCCTAGCTGGTTTTTTCTAGAAGGTAGGTTAATGTATATTGCAGATATGTGGGCAACCGGTGTTTATGAAGAAAAAAATACAAAATAACCCCTATTATTGCGCTATGTGCGTACAGCTCAGGAGTGGAATTCCTTGCCAGAGCCGGTGTTTCCTGATAGCTATAATAGGGGATTTTTAAGTCAAGGGTGAATAAGTTACTTTTAGATAAGCGCGTTTCGTCGCTTGCCATCCAGTAAGATTGTGGTCAAACTCGTGCCGTCAAAACAATATTAAAAAAAAAACTTTTCATCCCCTTTTATTAGTTTTCACTAATTAATTTATCAGTTACAGTTTGTTATTTATTGACATTAATCCACTGGTTTCTAGAAGATTAAATTGTGTAGAGAGATTGGTCTTTAAAAGGACTTAAAACATCAACTCAGTAAGCTTGCCAATACATTAACATTAAGTTTTTTTATTAAAGAAAAACATATTATGTTAATCATAATTTCACAATTTCACACTTTTATTTGAAGATAAATCATAGAAATCAATTAATCAAGTTAATGAAAAATCGATAAATTAGGAAGATGAAGCTATTTTTTTTAAGTCGTTTGCGGCTTTGCGGTTAGTTTATTTAATTTATAGTTGTATTTCAACCAGAACGTTTAGAAAGTAAACACTCACGTCTCAGTTGCTTTCATCATACTCGTACAAATGAGAGGTTCAGACAGATGAACTGTATTTAGCATAGGTCTTTTTTAGCAAAAATTAATGCTAATATATAAAATTATCTCGTAACTGAGTGAGTGACCGACAAACAACTCACAACCGAAACTGCTGGTCATAAAGGGCTGATATTTGGAATGTAGGTTCTGTGGGGAGTGCAGGAGAGTAAGTACTAAGAGAGGACTTCTCGAAATTTCTGAGTAAACTGGGCTATGCGTGCACAAAGTAGCGGGTAAAATCTAGTTATACCTTTTACTAAAATCAACCTTTCATTGGCTGCAAAAGGCCAGAAACCTACATTCATCACGGCCTAATGCTTAGACAAACTGGGATTCTTATAAACTATCTCCCAAGGTCCACAATGTGTAACGGACATTGGCTAAGGAAATGTCAGGCAGTAAGCCTCATGCATTTTGAACTTTTGATGATCACTATCACTCGCGTCGGCGATCTGCTAGGGTTGCAGAATCTGCTAGGGTTGCAGAATCTGCCAGGGTTGCGGAATCTGCCAGGGTTGCGGAATCCAGCTACTTGGAGGATCGAGAGGTCCTCCTTGTGGACAAACTGGCCAGGATGCGGAGGTACAGCGCGGAGTCCGGTGTTCCGCAGGGGTCAGTCTTAGGACCCCCCCTGTGGAACATCGGCTTTGACTGGCTGTTGCGGGGAGCTCTTCTCCGGGGCACGAGTGTCATCTGCTACGCGGATGACACTCTCCTCACTGCCCGGGGGAAGAGCTTCGGGGAGGCGGCCTGTCTGGCCTCGGCTGGTGGGTCCTTGGTGGCAGGGAGGATCCGCCGCCTGGGATTGAGGGTGGCGCTGAACAAGACCGAGGCCGTGTTCTTTCACGGGCCTCGGCAGCGCTGCCCTCCAGACGCCCACATTATGGTGGAGGGCGTCAGGGTGGGCGTCCAGGCCCAGATGAAGTATCTGGGCCTGGTGTTGGACAGCAGGTGGCGCTTCGGCCCGCACTTTAGCGGGCTGTCGACGCGCCTGCTGAGGGCTGCGGACGCCCTCTCCTGGCTCCTCCCCAACCTGGGAGGGCCCAACGCACGATGCCGGCGCCTATATGCCGGCATCCTGCGAAGCATGGCCCTGTACGGGGCCCCCATCTGGGCGGACTCCCTACACAGGAGGGAGAACGCAACCGCCATGCGCAGGCCACAAAGGGCCATTGCACTGCGGGTGGCGAGGGCCTACCGCTCGGTGGGCTTTTCGGCGGCGTGCGCTCTGGCGGGCACCCCTCCTTGGGAGCTGGAGGCGTGGGTGCTCGCCAGAGTGTACGAGTGGACGGCGCGGCGAAAGGCCCTCGGGGAGCGCCCCGTCGCGGAGGAGCGGGAGGCCGTGCGGCAGGAGGCGAGGGACGCCATCATCGTCCATTGGACGGACGACCTCGCCTCCGCCACCTTTGGCCGCCGAACCCTGGACGCGCTCGGTCCGGTCCTGCGAGACTGGCTCGAGCGCTCCCACGGGTTCCTCTCATTCCGTCTGGTGCAGGTGTTGTCAGGCCACGGCTGTTTCGGCAAGCACCTGCACCGGATCGGGAGGGAGGAGACCCCGGCGTGCCACGACTGCGGCGCGGCGGAGGACACGGCTCAGCACACCCTCGAGGTGTGCCCGGCTTGGTCTGAGCCGCGTCGCAGTCTAACAGCGGAGATCGGACAGGACCTCTCGCTTCCCGGCGTGGTGAATGCCATGCTGGAGAGTGAGGGGTCCTGGGCAGCTGTCGCCTCTTTTTGCGAGGATGTCATCTCGCAAAAGGAGGCGGCGGAGCGCGCGCGGGAGGACGACCCTCTCGCTGCGCCGCTCCGCAGGCGCAGAAGAGGTCGGAGAAGACGCCGTCTTCTCCCTCCTCATGGTGGTGATGGGCGGGCGATAGGCGCGGGGGCGCCTGCGCCCGCATTGCACTCCACACCACCCTCGCCGGTCATTCCCAGCCCTCCCCCTGAACGGGGAGGACTTGAGGGGCCCGCCGCTTTAGGCGGGTTGTCGTCGGAGGAGGACTGGACGCTAAGGCTGCGCCGATCTCCCAGTCCTCTTCCACTCGGACGACGCGGGAATAACACTGGGTCGTTTTAGTGGGTATACCGGGTCAGCCCGGGGAGTCCCACATACCCCTCCCGTTCCCCCGACGGGAGGGTATGCGTAATGCATTTTTTCCCAGTTTAAAAAAAAAAAAAAAAAAAAAAAGGGTTGCGGAATCTGCCAGGGTTGCAGAATCTGCCAGGGTTGCAGAATCTGCCAGGGTTGCAGAATCTGCCAGGGTTGCGGAATCTGCTAGGGTTGCAGAATCTGCCAGGGTTGCGGAATCTGCTAGGGTTGCGGAATCTGCCAGGGTTGCGGAATCTGCTAGGGTTGCGGAATCTGCCAGGGTTGCGGAATCTGCTAGGGTTGCGGAATCTGCCAGGGTTGCGGAATCTGCTAGGGTTGCGGAATCTGCCAGGGTTGCGGAATCTGCTAGGGTTGCGGAATCTGCTAGGGTTGCAGAATCTGCCAGGGTTGCGGAATCTGCCAGGGTTGCGGAATCTGCCAGGGTTGCAGAATCTGCCAGGGTTGCAGAATCTGCCAGGGTTGCAGAATCTGCCAGGGTTGCGGAATCTGCTAGGGTTGCAGAATCTGCCAGGGTTGCGGAATCTGCTAGGGTTGCGGAATCTGCCAGGGTTGCGGAATCTGCCAGGGTTGCGGAATCTGCTAGGGTTGCGGAATCTGCCAGGGTTGCGGAATCTGCTAGGGTTGCGGAATCTGCCAGGGTTGCGGAATCTGCTAGGGTTGCGGAATCTGCTAGGGTTGCGGAATCTGCCAGGGTTGCGGAATCTGCCAGGGTTGCGGAATCTGCCAGGGTTGCAGAATCTGCCAGGGTTGCAGAATCTGCCAGGGTTGCAGAATCTGCCAGGGTTGCGGAATCTGCTAGGGTTGCAGAATCTGCCAGGGTTGCGGAATCTGCTAGGGTTGCGGAATCTGCCAGGGTTGCGGAATCTGCCAGGGTTGCGGAATCTGCTAGGGTTGCGGAATCTGCCAGGGTTGCGGAATCTGCTAGGGTTGCGGAATCTGCCAGGGTTGCGGAATCTGCTAGGGTTGCGGAATCTGCCAGGGTTGCGGAATCTGCCAGGGTTGCGGAATCTGCCAGGGTTGAGGAATTTGCCTTGCTGCGAAATTTGATTGAAAGAGTCACCACGACCCTGGAACGCAAATGGCAATAGGAGGAACACGGATGGGTTTTAATCACTAAGAGTCTGGCATCCTTAAAAAAAAAGAGTGTCGGCGATTTCAAACTTGGACTTTAGTAAGGGTTACATCTCAAAGAAAGTGTTTGATATTGAATAATACCTACAGATTTTGATATAGCTTCAAACTGGTAACCTCAAATGAGTCGGTTTTGGTTCATCTTCAGCATCATCATTATGTCAGCCGAAAGACATCCACTGCTGGACATAGGCCTCCCCGCGCGTGTCGCGATGGCAACCGGTATTGTTCGTCTACCATCCATCGTCTACCCACGACCCTCACCAGGGCCCCTAGTCTGCTAATTTTTATAAATTCGTCATTCCAACACGATGCCATTGTCATTTTGCCAAAAGTTCGTAATCTGCTAAATTCACAGGTCATCGATCCTTTTCATTGATATTCATTAATGAAGGATATTCATTGGGCAATCATTATACTGGCACATGGTGTTTTTTGCGCAGCATTTTAAACATTATTGTTTCATCATTTGGTGTTCCGAAATTTCCAAAATTTGGTGTTGCAATTCTTTTATAGCTGGTTCGTATTTGCTATAGATATATTTTTGAATATTTTTAAATATATTATTTGTTATTTAAATGTGAGTCTAATGATCTACATGATGATCTTTGACATGTGTAAATTAATGAGGTGCAGATATCAAAATCTGTTCAATAGCAATCTCCGTTCAAACTGTTCAAAGAGTATAATCAGTGCACTTCTCTATGCCTCATCTTTCTACTGCAATACGTTTTCAATAGAAAGACATTGCCACTTATTTATTTTTCATTTATTTACTTTAAGTACATATAATTTATTTTACAGTGTAGGTTACACCTCATAGCAAGCACAGGAAAAACGCTTATAAAAAAACCGGCCAAGTGCGAGTCGGACTCGCACGCGAAGGGTTCCGTACCATAAACCTGAAATTTTATAATATTTGTTGTTATAGTGACAATAGAAATACACAACCTGTGAAAATTTTAACTGTCTACCTATTACGGTTATTGAGATACAGCCTGCTGACAGACAGACGGACGGACGGACAGCGGAGGCTTTGTAATAGGGTTCCGTTGGTTATCCTTTGGGTACGGAACCCTAAAAACTAGCTACCACCAGCACCACCACAACCACTTTTTTTTTTAATCTTTACTAGACGAAATGACAGTGTTGTGTTTTTTAACTTTGTGAGAACCATTTCAACTTGATACTTTTATTTAACCATACATAAAAAAATGCAAAAACATTAATCATAAATTGCATATAAATCAATAAATTGAAAGAGCTCAATATAATCGTTTTAAAGTTGCCAGCGGTTTTGCGGTCAGTTTATTTAATTTGGGACTGATTTTTCAATAACAAAAAAAAAACCATTTCTATAATCTTTTATTTGAAGAATAAATATGGCTGGTTGAAAAAATCAGTCAGACGGCCTTAATTAAATCTTCAAATAAAAGTTATATCTGGCGATGAAGAAGTCAGCTTTCAGAGTTTTCCGCTCAGAACCAAGAATATTAAAAAAAAAACATTACATCTGTGGAATAAGCCACAGAAGCAACACCGCGGGAAAAAGCTGTCTCTTTAAGAGATATTGAACTGCAAAATTACCGCCAAAGGCTTTAGACAGACTTCCCTGTACTTTGTCACTCTGAACTTTAATATAAGCTCCAATGCTTTCGTAATCATTGCTTCTGAGCGATGGTGTGAATGTAATAATAGTGCTTTAGATTTCCTGTAAAATGTAGGAAATTAATAACTTACAAGATTTAATAGTTTACACTAGTTACGATTGGGACTTCTTGGTTATAAATTCAATTAAAATGGCGTTCGATTAGGGCTTTCTTAAAAGGTAGGCAATAGTAACAATTTATGAAAATAACTTATTGAAAGTTGTTTAATAATTAATTTATTTAATATTGGTAAAATAATGTCTCGCCGTATCCTCGGGATTTACTGGCCTAAGACGATCTCTAACGTAGAGCTCTTGGAGAAATGCCACGGAAGCCCGATCGACCGCCAGATCAAGCGTCGTAAGTGGAAGTAGATTGGTCACACGCTTCGGAGGGATCCCGATCAGGCTATGGATTGGAATCCTCAAGGGAAAAGGAAGCGTGACCGTCCTTGACAAACCTGGCGACGCACCGTGTTGGCAGAAGCGACGAGCATCGGAATGACGTAGAGTGAAGTAAAGCGTGAAGTTTAAGACCGCTCGCGATGGAGAACTACTGTGGACGCCCTCTGCCCCAGCTAGGGGTCATGGGATCTTAAGGAAGGGGGGAATGTCTTGCCCAGTGGGTTTCTGACAATGGAAGGCACCGGCCGTCACGGGCGGCCTGGAAAAAATTGTCGAAATGAATTATTTGGAAGAAATTTAGGAGGTCTTAGATCGTTAGTGAGACAGCAGTTGTTGGATAAAAAAGTATCTTATTTGTAAGAGTTATCTCTAGACCAGAATGTTTTAAAGCTACACGATTGACGAGTAACATAAGTTTCTTTTTCGCCGGAAAACGCACAGGTCTTTTGAGAAGCCGCGGGATATGATATTTGTACAAATACATATAAGTAGATATGCAACACGATTTATTTATAAGAAAAACAATAATGAGTTATTAGTATCAAGCTATTGTTTCCTGATAGCTACAACCTGGGAGTCTTTAAGTCAAGAGTGAATAGGTTACTCCTAGGCAAGCGTGCTCCAACTTCGACTATATCATCACTTACCATAAGGTGAGATAGTGATCAAACGCGTGCCTATCAATAGTAAAATAAATAAATAATAATTCATGCAACAATATAATTAGGTAATTAATAAACAATCACCAAATTAAAATATTAACGGCCAAATTCGATATAATAAAGGTTAACAATATTTTATCATGCAAACAGAAGCTACAATTAATTGTTAGCACGCAAATGTTAATAATGGTGAACAAACGGAAACACTAATTCTTCAACACTTAAAATTCGATTAATATGCAAACAGTGACCTCAACATGTAGTGCTAACATGTGATTCATTCATTATTTGTAGGGCTGGCACCAACAAAATCAGAATTTGGCATTTCATGAAGTAACTAGCTTGCCCGCGACTTCGTGCGCACATATCCCGTTTTTTCCCGTGCCTGTGGGATTTACGGAAAATCCTCTCTCATTGCTTCCTTGTACTCCCTAAGGGGTTCCTTAGGGAGGGAGGGGGTTTAAATTTGGCATGTAGGTTTACATGCCAAATTTCAGCAATCGACGACCAGTAGTTTCGGCTGTGAGTTGTCTGTCAGTCACTCAGTGACTCAGTCACCAGTGACGAAAGAACTTTATATATATATTGGTGATCATTAATTAGCCTTATCGAGACACTTTACTACAGTTACCTAAAGAAGATTTTTTGTGAACAGAACATACAAACTATAATACAAAAATGTTAAAGTCCTACTTACTTACAAAAGCAGATGAACACTCAAGATCTGCTCAACAAAGCTCTACTTAAATACACGAATTTCGAAACTTGGCAACCCTATTCCACTATAAATTAAATCACTTCACTAAATAGTGAGCTCGAATGTGTGCCGTTTAAAAGGAAAAGGCAGAGAGACGATAAACACATTCACACCAGATTGTCTATGGTAATTTTATTGTTTTAATTAATTTATGAACTGAATTTACATAAGTTTCGCGTGAAAGAGGCGTTAAGACGTATTAAATGAGTTTGACGCATGAAAAATTAAGCAGTTTGCATAATTTTTATGATTTTGCGATTTACTAACAAGGTTTTGTGGTCTTAAGCCAATTAAAGGAAATATTAAAAAAAAACTGTTAAATTATTGTTAGTCCATCCTCAGCAGAACTTTTTACTTGTAACCTATTTTTCAAAATTCAAATTTTGACTGGCCATTTCGTGTCAAAACAATCGTGGATGCCATTATTTTTTCTTTTTATTTTGTTTTTTTTTCTTTCAACTATATAGCTTCTTTATCGTTTTTCAAACAAATCAGCTTGTATTGTCTGTAATATAGTATTGCAACCTTATTCACATTGATTTCAAATATTTAAAGTGAATGATTCTATCTAATATTTTAAAAGACAATTCTATGTTCTTTCGAGATCTGTCCGTCTATGTTTCTCAAGACAATAAGAGAGGTAGGTACTTATGAATAAAATTAAATAAGTACAGGCAAATAAATTATTATGTAAGCCGAAATGCGCAGATATTTTAGAGATAATAGGGATTATTAGTAGAAAAAGTTTTTCTTCAATATTTTGTTCTCTTATTTTAAGTAACGCGTGAAAAAATTAAAAGTGATATTACTAAGTATAACAACACAAACTTCATGTAATCCTTAAGTAATCCATTTCAATACACTGACCATGAAAACAAACAGAAAAAGTTGAAACATGCATAACAGTCTGATTATGTAGATATATTGCACACCTAACCCAATTCGCATACTTGCGCCAAAACGCATGCATTTCACGATGACTCATCGATGTCATTCGTATTACAATCGAATAAGGTTTAGATTCCAATAACATGTGCATTTCACGATGACACATCGATGTCACTTTTATTACAATGGAATAAGGTTTAGATTCCAATGACATGCCGACGACAGATGTTAACCGTATCATTGCTCCTCATTTTGGTGTGAAATTGAAAAAAATACCCTTTTAAAAATGTCGCTTTTATTGAATTACTTGTTCTTACACAATGAGAGTTATTATATTAATGTACGTTTTTTGCTCAGTTTGACGAATTACCGCCTACATGCGACGATGTGCGGTTTTTTCGGTACCTACTTACGGAGATTGTCAAATTACGAACTTTCGTCGAAATATGTAATTTATTTTGATTCATCACGGTTAAGTGAATTTCCTTTATTTTTTACTTGATTAGCGAAGGTGCAAAGATTTATGTTAAGATCGCATGCAGAATTTATAGGAAATTTTCTTTTTACCTACACATGACAATATAGATACGTGTTGGTTGTTGGTTGACATCTAAGCTATAAAAAATGTAACTCAACGTAACATTTAGGTACATTTTTAATGTGTAACATCTACTTATTGGCGCGCCTTGGCAGTAATACCAGCTCGCATGCCGTGACGGAAATGGCGCCGTCATATCGTGATTCCGCCGCTACGCCGCCTTTTACCGACGGCAAATTTTGGAACTAATTTATAAGATTTCTAAAATTATGAATTCTAATATTAAAATAGATGTTTGACATCTGCCTGGCTTTGTTCTATATTTTGCTAGAACGAATTTAGATGCTGTAATAACATGAGGCCGACCTAGAAAGAGGTGGCAAGACGAGCTGGACGCATACCGTGAGGACTGGTATGAGGTGGCGCGGGAAAGAATACTTGGAAGGATTTGGGGGATGCCTTTGCCCAGCAGTGAGACAGTACAGGCTTAATAAAAAAAGTGTCCAACAAGGATTTAACCATATATTATTCAAAAAATAAGACCACCCATTCCAACTCAATATTTTAGATGCGACAGTAATCGTTTTTTTTAACTATTTACAGGCATACGTTTGACCACTATCTCACCTGATGGTAAGCGATGATGCTGTCGAAGATGGAGCACGCTTGCCTAGAAGTAACCTAGAGATAACTATCTGCGTTTGTAACGCTTTCTTGCCTAATTCTGTACAACAATTTTTATGAATTTGGGCACTGGTATAGATTGAATTATAATCCCGAGAGTATGTCCGTTCCCTTGTGATGATTGCCAACTTTCGCACGGGCAAAGCCGATGGCAGAAGCTTACTGCATAAAACCCATCCGTGTTCCTCCTAATGCCCTTTGCGTGCGTTCCAGGGCTGCGGCGTCTCTTTCGAACGGATTCCGCACCCCGGCAGGCACTGGCCCTAGCGGGCCCCGTCTCCCATGCTGACAACTCCTTGAGGCGCGCGTGAAACACAGCGCGCCGCCGACCCGGGCCTGGTTCTGATCGGACGGCGAGCCACCCAATGCTCGCCGTCCGCAGGCCCGCGCCTACGGTGGCTGGAAATCGCCCTGCGACTCCCGACGCCTGGGGCGTCTTCTTCTGTTGCGGCGGCTGGGTCGTGAGGCTTCCCTCTCTCTCACACGTTCGGCATCCTCCTTCGCTAGCATTACTGTTTCGCAGAAGGAGGTGACCGCTTCCCATGCCTCTTCGCTCCGGACCATAGATTGAACCAGGGCCGGTCGCGAGAGGTCGCCGCCGCCGATCGCCTCAACGAGGACCCGGCGGTTCTCCATGGCAGAAGCTAGTTCTTTATAATTTCGATACAAGCGCATCGTTACGAAATGATCTAAAATATCAGAGCTACAATTTGGCAATATTCTTGGTGAAAGAATAAAGAAGACTACCAGGTTAAATTGCTCATTGTTTGGGCCGAGTTGCAAATGTCTTGATTTCATGAATAATTTTGGGCATTGAAAAGTTATATTTATCAAACAATGATCTGACGTAAGTATTGAAATCTTTGCAATAGTAGGTGTTTTGGCCTGTTTGCCAACTTTTATATGTATCCTTACTTCCTTACTAAATATTATAAATGCGAAAGTAACTCTGTCTGTCTGTTTGTCGCGCTTTCACTTCAAAACTACTGAATCGATTTGATACAGAGATAGTCTAGAGCCTCAGAAAGGACATAAGCTACTTTAGAACTCCTCCAAAACGGCTTGACCGAATCTTCTCAAATTTTTTGTGTATATTTGGTAGGTCTGAGAATAGGTCATAGAATATGTTTTTTATTTTTGTATATGGTAAAACAAAAGTTTGCCGGTTAGCTTGTTAATATATCATCATCATCTGCCTAGCCTTTTCCCAACTATATTAGGGTCGGCTTCCAGTCAAACCGGATTCAGCTGAATACCAGTATTCTACGTGGAGCAGCTGCCTACCAGACCTCCACAACCCATTAACTAGGTAACTTCTTGGCAAGACTGGAGTCAGATTTACTGGCTTCTGACAATCCGTAACGACTGCCAAAGATCTACAAATGAAAGCCGGGACCAACGGCTTAACGTGCTTTCCGAGGCACAGAGGAAACTCAGTATATTAAGATGGTCACCCATCCACAGACCAACCTTGGCAAGCGTTGCTTAACCTTAAAGATCGACCCTCCTCTAGCTTGTCAATATATATATATATATATGTATGTAAAAGCTCTTCCGTTATTGAGTGACTCTTCTACTTCTTAGCGTGTCGATGGCAAAAAATAATTGTTTGGCCCAGTATTCAGCAACGGTAACAGCATTCGCTGACGCAGCCATGAAGGTCCTCACTTGTACAGGTAACAGAGCATGCGGTGCTTGACGAAATATGGGTCAGGGACTGCGGAGAGGCACAACACATACA
This sequence comes from Lacanobia oleracea, assembly GCA_950371165.1. NCBI lineage: Eukaryota > Metazoa > Arthropoda > Insecta > Lepidoptera > Noctuidae > Lacanobia > Lacanobia oleracea. Next base: position 3,193,860 of record OX493387.1, read on the forward strand.
CTGAAGATCGGAGCCATCCAAGAACCCCCACAGCCCCCCCGCAACCTGAGGAGGTTATCCTCACGCCACCCAATGCACACTGAGTGACTAGATGAATGTCAGACAACGCACAGCCGAAGCTACTGAAAAATACTATGGGATTGAAAGAAAGAAAGAAAAACAGTTTATTCCATCCAAACAGACGCACATGTGTGCGCATGTGTGTGTGTGTACTTACATGTGCGTTTGTGTGTGTGAGTGTGTGTGCGCATGAGTGTGTGTGTGCATGTATGCGCGTGTGTGTGTTGTTTTTATATTCAAAATTCACTTAGTTACTTAACGTCAAAGCATATGTGCTTAGGCCCTTTGTCCCTAAAGAACTCTTTCCATTTCTCTCGCAGCATGAACAAGCTAATCAAACTGATACCGTTATCAGAAGGTCACACAATGTCAGTGACGTTATAAAGGTTAAGATCTTGAATGAACTTCGAAATCGTGAGCTTGCTAATGACCGTGTCTCACCTCTGATGATGCTTATGTCAGGCACTCAAAGATGCGTGACTTATTAATTTATACCATGAATGAAAGACGGCTTCACGCAAAGTCGGGTAAATACCGGGCGATAATTTGTATTAAGAAGTGTTGGTTTTTTATTTAATTAGGGTTCCAAACATCCGTTAGAAACGGAACCCTTATAATCGTATCCTATATTTGCATATCACTCGGGTGTCTGTCTGTCCGTCTGTCATAGCCAATTTTGCGCCGAATCTACTGGACCGATTCTGTTGAAATTTCGTATACAAATGGACTTATGTGACCCAAACACCGTCACATTACGTAAATTATTATAGATTTTGTGTACGGGGGTCCATTTTGGGAGACAATCTAGAAATTAAAAAAAAAGTTTCTAATCTGTAGGTACCGTTTGACGCATAAAATTAAATGGCTTATTGTGAAGGTTTCTTCAACAAATAGTTTTGAAGTTATTCTAGATTTTAGACGAAAATCCTCCAAAATGATTGAGCCTAAAACTTTGAAAGAAAAATGCTGGCAAAAACAGTAATATAACCTATAGAATATATGTAAGTCTAGAGTGTTAAAATAACATGTTAAATAAATGTAACTTGTCCGTAAACCTTTGCATGCGAGTACGACTCAAATTGGCGAGTTATTTTTAATGTAATTTTAAAGTCATCGAATTTATAATATTTTTCATGAGCTATTTGTGGTAAACTTTCTGATGGAGTAAGCTTGCGGTTAAGTTAATAAATACATGAATAGATACTGATTTTCGTCCTTGGACAATCCAAAGGGTGCACTTTCAAAATGTAGAAAATGCTAGATAGTACAGCTGCCAGCATATCAAGCTAAAACGATCTGTCAAGTTTATACTATTATATAAAGCTGAAGAGTTTGTTTGTTTGTTTGTTTATTTGAACGAGCTAATCTAAGGTCCGATTAAAAAAAAAATCAGTGTTAATAGCCCATTATCGAAGGAGGCTTTAGGCTATATATCATCACGCTAAGACCAATGGGAGCGGAGCAGATGAAGTTGCGCGGGTCAACACTATATCGCTGAAGCTTCAGGTTCAAGGTTGATTGGGAACAGTTTCGGGTAGCTGTGTGTGCTGGCGTCTGAACATGCCTAGGTTTATGAAATATCTATACTCTACTCACTAATATATAAAGCTGAAGAGTTTGTTTGCTTCCTGGTTGTTTACTACTGGTCCGATATGAAAAAAAATATATTAAATAGCCCATTTGTCGAGGAAGGCTATAGGCACGCTAAGGCCAATAGGAGTAGAGCAGACGAAGTTGCGCGGGTCAACTAGTATTGATAATAAAACTTGAACACTTGAACAGTTTTATGCAATTCATAACTCGTTATTAAAGGTCGCTTACTCATCTGCTTTTTAAAAGTTGAGCAGGTTCTAAATTGAAATCTAGTTATGCTTGACTCATATCTGTACTAGTTACAAATATAATATTATTTCGTTTATTTTCGTTAAGTTTCTTTACGTATTATTTAACATTTATAAATATAAAAAACAAACCGGTCAAGTACGAGTCGGACTCGCACACGAAGTCCGTACCATAAACCTAAATTTTTATTATTTGTTGTTATAGCGGCAATAGAAATGCACAATATGTGAAAATTCCAACTCTCTTATCTCTAACCTATTACGGTTCTTCAGATCAGCCCGCTGACAGACAGATGGACGGACGAACAGCGGAGGCTTAGTAATAGGGTTCCGTTGGTCACCATTCGGGTACGGAACCCTAAAAAACAGCTCAGGTGCTCAGTTAGGAACTTAAACAAAGTTCATAAGTGATCCAATGTTAGAGATATATATTTTAAAAGTAAAAGCTCCAATCAGGCACAATGCGACAATGCGACAACATTTTTACATAAACTTGTTCTAAGAAAGTATTAATTGTTGCATTTCCGGTTCGCGTCTGTCTGGGGCAGCGTCTAAAAAATATTTGAAATGACTGCCAAAGTAACCGATAGCAATCTCCATTTAAAATTATAATTAAAATTTTCTAATAGTACATACAACAAAGTCTATATTAATTAAGCCCAAAAATAATGCAGAAGTAATAATTCGGTATGAGCGCACGCAACGCCCTCTATGCTATGTGGGGCATAATAACTTTCGTAATTATAATGATTCAGTATCAAATTATTGTAAGGCTTGCGTTTATGAGCGGGAGTGTGGTGTGAGTTAGGAGCGAATAGCGATTAGGTAACTAATAAAACATTTGAATGTTCGAATAAATTATTACGAATATTTTTCTAATTTTGTTTTGCTTTTTTTTTCTTAAAGCCTATGCAAAATATATGGAATGAGTTTTTTTAATACATTGGTAATTTGTTTGTTTATAAAACAACAATTTGTTCGCTAGATTGACAATATCACCAGCCTAGGCATGTGGTTTGTCGGTTGCAGAACTCCAGTTTTGATGAGATCAAAAATAATGAAGGTGTCTGTCTACATACATTTTGAGCACACACTTGTTACGAAAACTAAGTAAGAGGGATGAATTCTCTTAACCTCAGAATTTTTTTTTCTTAAATAGTATCTGCTGTGTCTGAGGGTCATAAGCTACTTTTGCATCTCAGAAAAATATACAATTCCTGTGAGAAAGGTCACGGTAGCAAAGCCGCAGGAAAAAATCCCAGTAAATTAAATCCATCATCAAATTCATCTTTACCTCTACCCGTGATGCTTTTTATGAACCCTTCTGAAGGTTTCCGCCTATTGATAGTTCTTAGTATACAATAACCGACACAAGTCGAGAGCACACTCTCCATTCATCTGTTTGATGACGACAGCTCAGACGCTTCACGTTTTTGGTTCGTCAGTCAATGCTCACCGTACATTGGCGAGATCACCCCGCTGCTACTCATCGATGCGCATGACTCGTGCCGGCTACTATACCGCTTCCACTTATCCCTTGCACCCCGCCCACCCACTACAGCTGGACGTCCGTACGTTTTGCTCCACATACGTAATGTGGACATCTCACTGCGACATTGCGTAACGGCATTTTTCTCAACGCGAAGGTAACGTTAGGAAACGTGTACATATGGTATTACTTTGTGGAGTAATTGATCATGAGAAGGCATAAATTGAGCCTGCATAGATACTTAGAGGTCTTGTTGCGAAGAGTTACTGGCAAAAAGCAGCTGGTTGTGGCCAACGAGATGCGAAACTGTGATGAAATTTTTGAGCTCTTAAGTTACATTTGCCAGTATTGCATGATTCCACAAAAGGTGTATTATTTGGTACAGTATTTTAAATGGAATAGGAAAAATAGAAAATCTTTGATACTGTTTCTGGGCTAAAAGACGTCGAGCTTTTGTCAACAGTTCTTCAGCCTTACCATTAGCAAATGAGGCTGAAGAACACAATATTAAAATGTCTTTGACCATCTCATGATCCATGGTCTCGCACCTATAGTAGGTGTACGATAGACTAAAGTTAACTTGTAGATCCATACGTTACTAATGGAAAGATATATCATATTATTGTAATCAATCAATTTATTTATTCACATAATAAGACGTCGGTCGGTCAATGGTTTTCGGTCAAATGAAATTCGATCGAAAAAAAATCGGAAAAGTGATCGGTTGCAAATTAGGCCAGATTTTAGATTTTTGTTTTTTTCATAGAGGTGACAGATTGTCTACAGAAAAAATCTTGTAAATAAATAATATAATAAATAAATAATATAAATAAATAATAATAGATAAAGGACCGATACGTTGTTTAAATTCTTACTATAAAGGCTGCAAATACTAGGCGTCCCAACAAACTAGTTCCGACCAAAATGAAAGCAGTAACAATCGGAACGTTACGCAATTACTGTTAGTTTGCCAGTTATTTAAAGCGTGCTAAAGCATATCACTGATATATCTATGTAGTTAAATAGCTGAGCGTGACTTTCAATCACACACATAGATACATTTAAGAAATTAAATCTAGCTACCGTTCACAATTTGCACATTCGTATAAAAATATACATTCATAATATTCTATACTAACGTTATTTATGGAGAAGTAACTCCATCTGTCAGTCTGTGTCTGTGTTCATGTCTTACCGGATTCGATGAAACTTGGCACATGTGTAGACCATGCCCTGGCAGGACATTTTATCAAGGATGTTCAGGAGCTCCGTAACCATAACCGAAACTGTCGGATATCCGAAATAATAATCTATGCATAAATGTTTCGGATAAGCGCGGAGTCTAAATGAGACACGTTTTGTAGGTTAAGAACTATCCGAAACTAACGGATAATCCGAAATATTTTCACATACATAACCGTAACCGAAACCGGTATAATATTATTTCTATATCCGTATCCAGATCTGAAACTTTATATCCACATCGGACCACAAGACGAACGGCGATGCACCACCGGTACATGGTGGACATCTCACCCACACGCACAAAACGTTTTGGGAACACATTCATAGTGCCTACAGCTAGAAGTGGAATTCTCTTGACGCGGAGCCTGACTCAAGATTGAATAGGCTACTTCTAGGCAAGCGTGCTCCATCTTCGACCACATCATCGCTTACCATCAGCTGAGCTAGTAGTCAAACGTATGCCTCTAAATAATTAAAAAAAAACCGGCCAAGTGCGAGTCGAACTCGCACACGAAGGGTTCCGTACCATAAACCTTAGTTTTCATTATTTGTTGCTATAGCGGCAATAGATATACACAATCTGTGAATGTCAACTGTCTACCTATTACGGTTCTTGAGATATAGCCCGCTGTCAGACAGACGGACGGACAGTGGAGGCTTAGTAATAGGGTTCCGTTGGATACCCTTAGGGTACGGGACACTAAAACATCCCAGGGTGGAATACTTTTATTCCGAGAGTATGTTCGTTTGTGATAATGTTTGACTTTGAGGCGGAGGAAGTTGCTGAAAGAAACTAGCAGTCTATAATTTCACACTATGCTAATTAATCTAGATCATTTAACTAATTAGTTTCTAATGTCAATTTTAACATGTTAATCGAGTAAATTTTGATCGAATTTTGAAATACACGTAACAGTCTTGTCGATCGTTATCTCAATAGATTTATACGAATAAATTAATTAATTGTTGCGTGGGAACAAACGCGAGGAAATATTCTCAATACTATAATTGGAACAATGTGGAGTATGCAGACTTTAGATAAATAAAACTAAATTCAGCTAAATTTAACTGAAAGCCGCCCCAATAAAGCTGGGAAAAGGCTAGGCATATGACGATAGTGTACTAGATAGTGTACTTAGTAGTATGGCTTATCGAATAGTAATTTATTAATGGGCCACAAATTGCAATTCAGAATTCAAAGCAATAAAAATGCTATTTTCGATAGAGTCTTCTATTAAGTTCTAAATTAGGAAGCTGAGTTTTTCTTTTTTAACTTTGCCACACACTGAGAATTTCTCCTGTATCGTGGGGTCATTTACAAACAAAACGTAAACTCACATACATAAAGAGGCAGACCCGGAACCATTATCTGTAGGCCATACAAATGTTTGACCCGTGCGAGAATCGAACAGCGACGCAGCAGCCAATCGCTTAACTACTGCGCCCATCGTGTCGTTGAATTGGCAGTAGGTATAAATATGTCATAACATCACGGCTTGGCTTTTTTCAAAAGGGGTTGTCGAATTAAATCGCGGTTTCAACCAAAATAAACTCCATTTTAATGAATATTTTTGTGTACAATCCAGTTACGAACTAACGACCTTGCAATCAAGAGCCTTGCTTGCAACCACTGGACCGCCGCCGCCGAGACAACATAACAGAAACATGACTAACAACAAATCATAAAAACATTTACACAAGTTACACGACAAATGTGGAATTGGATATAACTTGCACAAACACATACGTGTCGGGTCAAACGGCTTATAATTAGGAATGAACATAAACAGTGAGACAATAAATCTTTGACTGAGATACTATAAATGTATAAGTAATTACAATTTACGAAATCGACTCTCTTCCCTTTCGCTCTGTAAAAGTTGTTTAAATGTAGGTATAGGCAATATTGCGGTAGAAAAATCATCTCCGTTGAGATTATTTTTAACCGACTTCATCAAAAAGGAGAAGGTTCTATGATCGGTTGGTTGTATGTATCTTTTTTTTTTTAGGCGTGTTCACCGAATTCTCTGCCAATTCTGGACTGATTTTAAAATTTTTTTTTTTTTTCGAAAGCCTGTGATCCCATTGTCACCAAGTTAGAATCTGATGATGGGATCCCGTGAAAATCGAGGGAAAACCCTCAAATTTTATAAGCACATACACTGTTTTTCATAAACTTTCTAACGCAATTCAGATAGGTATGTACCTCGTATTCGTCATCTCATGTTGCTGAGCTGATGATGGAAGGTATAAGTCAGGATCTGATGATGGGATCCCATGAAAAATGTTTGTTCAGCGATGTTTTCGCCAATTGTTAACCGATTTGGATGAATCTTTTTTTTGTCTGGAAGTATATTTTTTCGGACTGGTCCCATTAAAATTTGGTGTAGATCTGATTAGGCAACGGAACTCTTCAATAAATGATAGCAAATGGATCGGGATTTCTGAAATCGCATGTCTGTTGATTGTTTACACCAGTTCATAACATAACATCACGCCGGCACGCTGTGTTTGTGGTTTCACTTTCTAGTGGTACCTGCGTTCCACTAAAAAGTGAAAAATAAAAAAACTTTTTAACAAAAAAATAAAACCGACTTCCAAAAACAAAACACTACAAAGTAAAAAATAACTTTTATTTCGGAAGTCGGTATTCAAAAACGAAAAAAACCAAAAACACCGACTTCCGAAATTGAAGTTTATTTTTTACTTTGAAGTCGGTTTTATTTTTTTGTTAAAAAGTTTTTTAACAAAAAAATAAAAAGCAAGCTTCGAGTAAGCTTTACATATAAAGCTTACTCGAAAAAATATTTAAGACTTGGACGAGATTGATGTTTGATTTTCTACGAAAAATGAAATGCATTTATACTCGTAACAACATAAGACAAGGTTTGTGTACCCAAAACATAGTTTATGCGATTGTACATAATAGAACTATGATTGTAAAAAATCTTCTAAAGTTTTGAAGAGTGATTTTATCATACAGTCACACTCATCTTCATCTACAGAATAGGGAAGATGCAATTACAGTATTTATAAGAATTTTGTAAATAAAATGATAAAAAAGTATAAAACAAAGGCCATTGCAATGTTTTTATTTTAGTTAATATCGATTTTTAACAAAAATAATGAATTAAAGTATTTCACGTTACTTTAATTCGGAACGTATTTAAAAACAACAATCAGCGTTTAGTCACGTATCTGCTGTTATGACAACGAAAAGGCAACCTTGTGTCTTTGAGTTAGGACAGTTCATGACAAGTGTCAGACAAGAGTGACTCACCTTTCTTTTTCGGGCGAAATGTCAAACTGTCAGTTTAAAACCGCAATTTTGAAAAAAAATTAACTCTTTATTTTTTAAATTTGTGTATGGTCTATTTAACATAGAATTCTTTCAAATGGAAGCAAGATGAAAATATTGCCTGTTTCCTATTTAATTTTACCAAGTTAGGAAAATTTACTACGCTTCGTAGCGATGCTGTGCCATAGACTACAGATTTGTTTGTTTTAAAAAAAAAGCAATATTAACTACCTATCGTATTATCATTGTTAAAGTATACAAAAATCGTGTAATCGTGTAATTTAACTGAATATTGCTTGCGATTTACTTCAGCTGTTCGGTTTACCGTGTCACACTTCACATCTCAAAAACTAATTTGATTTGGTTAGTAAAATCACCTGAAAATTATGTAATTCTGGCATTAAACAGTGTCTGAATTAGTGTTTTAATTTTGGTTACGACTTTAGACATAGTAAACAAGAATTTAATTTTATGGATTACTGTTCTGATTAAAATTCTATTAAAAAGCATAAATATAGGCAGAAATTTATGGCGCCGAATATTTTACTGAAATCATGGTATTTTCAAGAGTCATACGATTTTTCACATTTTTATTGGTTATGGAATTTGCTACTGCATATCACTTTTTTTATTTGAGAAATGTTCCAGGTATTTATATTTTTGTATTATTACTTAAAAAATTAAAAAACTCTGCCAGCTCCTGAGCTTGGTACATCAATAGCCCAAGTGGCAGTGAGCAGGGCTCATTGCTCGCAGAACGGATGATCGATGGGGCCGAAATGTTCTGGAGTGGCGACCGTTGGAGGGCCACAAGTTGGACCGATGACCTGGTCGCGGGTAGCCGATGGATGCGAGACACAGAACCGGTTGTTGTGGCGACGCTTGGGGGAGGCCTATGTCCAGCAGTGGACGTCTTTCGTCTGATATAATAATGATGACTGTCAGCCACAAATGAAAAGGTATAGCATCCGTTCGTTATTATTAATTTGCAACAGCGCCTGAGGAAAATCGACATGAGCCGTATTTTGCGATTGTTTCTTTCTTCTACGTTGTAGCTTTCGATTTAATCAAATTTTGAATAATTGAACTAATCAGCAAGCAAGAAACCTAATAGGAGTAGTTTTATATCAAGTACTTAGATATTCAGAACCTTCTTTGCAGAGCAGCCTCAAGCAGAGCAGAAGGGAGTGTCAGACTTTTAATGACTTAAACCCATACTTGTTTAGTCACAGTTTACAGTTTAGTAGTTAGTTTTTAGTGTGTTTAGTCAGTGCCTACAGTTTTGTCTCGTTTCCAGAATGTTACCATGATATGATATGCATACGAGACTACGGTCCGGGCTGTTACTGCCTCCACGGGTATTGTCAGTGCTACGCCGTTGCTTGAAGACAACACAACTTTAGATGCAACTAGATTTCGGTACCGTCGACCGTACATAGAAAAACCATCGATTTTGTGTTTTGAGATGGTCAAAATCATCTGGATATATAACGTCTATAAACCATCATGGTTTCGGTGTAAGAGAGAGACCGAGCTATACAGGACGAATAAACAGCACTATCCCTCTTTACGATAAATCATAATGGCATTGGCACTTCGTTGTACGGTCTTTGATCGATTAATTGCAATCAAATAACACCTCTTTACCCATTGTTTCATAAAATACACAACAAATTGTTAATTTAGCTAAATAAAAGTTAGTATGCCAAACTCGTTTTTTAGTTTCATTATTTTATACCTGGTTTTTATTTACTTCGTATTGTTTCAGGAAAGGGTATAGAGTTTAAGTTAGTATTTAAATTCGGTGATCCAAGCCCGCCTGAGATATCTACTGAGAATCACAGATCTCCGCCACGGTATCAAGTTTATGATGTAGAATTTCGCAGACCACCACCACAATATCACCATTCTGGTGTTGAAAATCACAGACCACTACCACTTCATCAACATTTTGGTGTTAAAAGTCATAGATCACCACCACATTATAAACATAATGGTGATGAAAATTACAGATTACAACCACTTTATCACCATTCTGGTATTCAAATTAACAAACGACAACCTTTTCATCAACATTCAGGCCTTGGAAATCGCAGATTACGTCCACAAAATCAACAGTCTGGTAATGAAAATCACAGATCACCACCAAGATATCGTCATTCTAATATTAACAATCACAGATCACGACCAAAATATCGTCGTTCTAATATTAACAATCACAGATCACGACCAAGATATCGTCGTTCTAATATTAACAATCACAGATTACAACCAAGATATCGAAAGTTTAGAATTGAAAATCGCAGATCGCTACCAGATTTAGAAATACCTATTGTGATTGATGTCGGTTCATTTAAAGCTAGCTAAAATGTTTGTATAAAATGATGTTAGACTTACCTAATGAAGGGAACCTTAAGAAACAGAATGTTTTTTGAAATCAAAAGTTCTTCGACAACCAAAAAGACGAGAGGACTGCGTTCAAAAATAATGAAGCTATATTGATCATGATGATGATTGATTGATCAGAGTGCTATTAAATTATTGTTGATATCTCTATCGCAAACAACGGTAAGACGTGCTTAGCAGCAATGATCCTGGTAATAGCAATCCAATGGCCTAACAGCCAAGAGCCTCGTCACACCAAATATGGGTGGATCAAGTACTGCAGCTGGAAGTCTACTTTACTGTAGATCATCAACATTTATTTCAATTCTTTTTTTTTTGTATTAAAAAAAATCTCGTGGATTAATAAATAATAAAAATAATCAGAGTGTAAAGAGTGGCTTAGCGGCTTATTTGCAAATTTGTAGTGTATTTTATTGCATCTTACTTAAAAATAATATTAAATATAAGAAAAAAAACCAGCCCAGGGCGAGTCAGACTCTCACATAAAGGGTTCTGTAGCATAAACCTAAAAACACACGTTTCTTGTATGGTAACCTCTCTTTAATTTTAATTTCATTTTTATTATTCGCTGTTGCTCTAAGAAAATCTCGATCACACCTACATTATGGGTTACACCGAAGTATGGGTCTACTTACTAGTACATTATACTGGTAAAAACAAACATTAACCTACTGTAACGCAACTGATCTCAATATAATTAAACAGCATAATTGTAATAAAAATAAGACAATTTAAAAGAACAATAAGGACCTTGGAATGACAATCGCTTCACGAAAACCTTTCGGTGGGAAACGTTTGCGAAATAACACTTAAGAATCGCTCGGATCTAAGGTGTTGACGCACTGCGAGAAGAAAATGCGGCGGTTGGAACGCTGCTTGACTTGTAACTGTAAGCGGCGGGTGAGATAACATATATCCATATTACCCTTCTCTTAGTTTCTCTATGGTCGTCTTTTTATTTATTAGAAGTTGATGCAGAACAATATGCATGGTGTTTCAAACGTCTGTGGTCATGTTTTAGGGTTGCATTTTATATCTGATATGAAGTAAAGAAACAAAAGCAAAAAAAACATATAACCGACTTCCAACCAAAACACCTCTAAGTATAAAATAACCTTAATTTCGGAAGTCGGTGTTTTTGGTTTTGTTTCTTTGTTTTTTTAACACCGTCTTCCGAAATTAAGGTTATTTTATACTTTCAAGTGCTTTTGTTGGAAGATAGCTATATTTTTTTTTTTTTTTTTGTAAAAAGTGTTTTAATTTTCACTTTTTACTGGTGCTACTTGGACGAAGTCTTCGTCTACGCTGAAATTAAAATAAGCAAAAATGCTCATAACGTAAAAACTACTGAACCAAACTGAATCAAATTTTTACGGGATCAAATGGCAAGTATACTAATACTAAAAAAGAATCACATACACATTAGACATCTCGGAGTGATCGGTGTACATACATACAAAAATACCCACCAAAATGAGAACTTCATCCTTTTTGGAAGTCGGTTAAAAATAAAAATTATCAAAAGAACCACATTATCTTTCACACAATTTACGCTTAAAAAATATCAATTATTTTGATTATGCGGCCACATTATGGAAGCTAAATAATGCAATCGATGTCAAAAAATATCTTCCTCATTACCAGTTGATGAACTGCATTAAAAAGTTGAATGACCTTTCCCAGAAAAAAAAAACCTGATCTACTGTCACCTCAGGCTGTTTGGCAATTACATGACATTTTTGTAATTCGACAGTAAAGTTGTGTGCCGTGCAAAGGTTTTGGGGACTGACTGAATGTGTAACAGGCAAATCGAGTGTTGTGGCGTAACTATCAAGAGAATAACTTCGCTTCCTTTACCTAGCTTCGCTCAGCGCAAGCAATTCTATTGGTTCTTAACAAACACATCCCTCGCTAAGCTACCGTGGTATAACTAAAATGCCGTTATCCGAGATCAGCTAGTCTATTCTGTAAATAACTATTTCGATTTCGAGCTTCACATGATTGACAAACCTCACAAAGTGAGCTTTATTGTACACAACATCAAGGTCTTAAGTTTGACATAATTTGATACTCACCTCGGATTCCGCTATCTAGATACAAAAAATGTTGATCCAGAATAGGGGTACTGGTCGATTTCTTTCTTTTGATGATATACAAATGAGAGAAAAAAATCTATCGATCAGTGTTTGCGAATTACCAATGCTATTCAAGGTGTTGACAATTCGCAAACATAGATTGATAGATATTTTTTTCTCATTAATATATCATCAAAAGTAAGAAATCGACCAGATATCGGAAAACGGCATTTTAGTTACACCACGGCAGATAGGCAGTCCGAATGATGCTACATTATTAAAAATCTTCAGTACAGAAAAGCAAGATTTTTCAGTAGTATGAAAAGCATGTAACTAGAAGAGTTATGAATATAAATGTGGATGGATGGAAGGGGAGTGAAAGGCCGAAGCAAAGATGGATGGATTGTGTGAGGAGCGACATGAAAGAGATGGGAGTTAGTGATAGCGTGACGGCTGATACGACATAATGGAAAAAAAAACGTGTTGCGTCGACCCCAAGTAACATGGGATAAGGGCAGAAAGATGATGATGATGAAATTTTATTATCTGGAAGTCATAAACAAAATACAACAGGAAACAACTAAGGAAGTAATAAGGCTACTGAACTTCTAAAAAAAACACATACTACATCAACAAAATACTTCCGATATAATACAACTATGAAACTATAAATTCTTATCTTATAAACGAATATTAGCCATGGGAACCCTGTAAGTGCCCATTTTGAGAGCATAATGGCACCATAGACTACAGGAATAGTTCTCACACATTTAAATAATGTGCTTATTATCATTTGAGATAGGAATAATGGCTGTCATAATAAATAACAGAAAACAAAACACTGTAGTCTGAATATGAAGATGCGTTCCAAATTGCGAACGTTGGAAAATTTGTTGAGTTGGCCCTCAGAGGACCAATTCTACTATTTTCAAGGTTCCGTACCTAAAGGTCAACCAATGGAACCCTATTACTAAGCCCGCTGTCCGTCTGTCCGTCTGTCAGTCAGCGGGCTGTATCTCAATAACCGTAATGGTTAGATAGTTTGAAATTTCACAGATTGTGTATTCCTATTTCTACTATAACAACAAATAATAAAAATTAAACTAAATTAAAAATTAAAGGGGGCCACCTTTCTTATGCAAGAAAGGTGTTTTTTTTCGGTTTGTGGTACGGAACCCTTCGTGTCCGAGTCCGGCTCGCACTTGGCCGGTTTTTTAAGCAACAACACCAATTTCCATACATTTTGGCAGGTTGCACCTGAAATGCGAATGCAGACGTTGCATTAAGGCCGTGGACACGAACGGGCTGATTTATATGGAGAAGTTCACTCATTGGCACTCTGAACTGAAGAATCTATATATTTTTAAAGAACATTCATATCAGTCGCAAGCTGTCAAAAACACCTCCAATTTTGACATTGATTGGCGCTGAGATAATATTACAATTTGGATTTTAACGATTTTTAAGTATGATAATTTTTTTGGCATTCTGACCTGTAGCTCTAGAATAAATTTAAAATGGCAGTGTATCACCTACAGGAATGGACAAAATGTTTCCGATCGACCACATGACATTACAATAGATTTTAGTTGAGCCCAAAGACAACCTTACCGTTAACACAGACATAGGCCGGTAGTACCTACATATCTTTGACAGCATTAGTAAACTCTACTGTTAAACTAGGTCTTTCTAATGTAGCTCTCAACGAAAGACCTTGGTAGAATTTTATTGATCAGCATTCGAGGCAGGTAGATTTTTGTTTCTAGTTATGTCATCAGTGTGAGTATAGAGAAGTGGTGTTGTCTATCTATGCCTGTCATATAGTGGAAGGAACTTTGTAGGTAGATGGTACAGATGGCAGTGAAATCTTCAAGAGAACAGGGTAGGTATTTTTATTCCTGAAAGGCTTAACCACAATCTCACCTGATGATAAGAGATGATGTGGTCGACGATAGAGTAAACTGCCTAGAAATAACCCAATCACCTTTGACTTAAAAACCCCAGGATGTATCTATCAAGAATACCAGATTCCAGCAAAAAAAGCTAGTTGCTAACTAAAGATTCCTGAATCAGAGGTTCAAAGGGCTTAGTATAAGTTTTTAACGCACTCCATCGGTTTAACGTAAATGTTCACTTATGTCAAATTGTATAGAAAAAAAAAGGTTTACCGTTATTGTAACCAGACGGCGCTTATTCAGTTTCAATACAAATTGACGTTTACGCTAACGCGATCGAGAACATTAAAAGAACTCCCACTAAGGGCACAGATGTGCTCTTGTGAAACTATCTAAAAAAATCGCATACCTATCGTGTAAAAAACAAACAACCTGTGATCAACAACAACAAACTATACTGCTATAAAATAAAATCACGTAAATGATGTCAATTGGACAAAATTGCAGCATAATCAAGTAATAGACATTACTATTCCACATTAGATGAGTCCGCGTAGCTGTTCCGAATATTTCGCGCAATCAAACCGACAAATTAAGGCTCATCACGCGTTTGACGTCACATAGATACTTGTATGTGGAATAAAGTTATGTATATGGAGCGCGGACTATTTATGAAACATACACATCTAAGAGTATTGTGCTGTTTTACTGTTTTTCTTGTTGATGGTCTTTATATGCTCTGATGACAAACAAATTTTATTCCAATTTTGTTGTTTTGTTATTACTTTGTTGTTAACAGCATTATTTCAGACTATCAAGAATCAGTCGCCTTGCAAAGCAAAGAAAGTTTCCTTTTCTGCCTCTTTAGGCACTTTTCTCACCGCTGGCGAGGAAGCGAGTATAGCTATCGATCATTTGCTCGCTGAGGAAAGGAATAAAAGATATAGATCTCGTGTGAGTAAAAGAAACACATACGTTAATAGTCGATAGCTGGCTGTTCACACTGCGAACGACTCTGGCGAGCGGCTCTTACCTATAGTTGATTACAGCGACAAGAGTTATCAAAGATTGTACTCGCTCAGCGACACTCGCTCAGAGATGCTCGCTTGGCGGTTGGAACTCAACAAACAGCGGTAATTTCTACCTATAGTGCAAGCCGGGGCGAGTATTGCGAGTAAAAGCTCGTCGCAGAAAGCACTCGCTGAAAACCGAGCGTCAAAACTATTGAAACTTTTTGTTCTACTTAACTGTTCCAAGTTACAAGCTTAACTCGCTACTCGCTGATCGCCGGCGGTGAGACAAGTGCCTTACAAACTACATATGTCTACGTTTCTCGTCCTACTCTTTTGTTGCAGGTCTGATGATACTTTTGTGCTCCTTTCAGAGTATTCAATTGACTGTAGAAATTGTTTTGTGAGTTAATAATATATTTCTGATCTCTTTTTCTTATCGTGTGGGCAGTAAGATCTAACGAGCCCACACACCATAGTGTCAGAGTTTCTAAACCGCCTCAAAGGTTCCTGACAGGATTATTTGACGGCCGCCATTTGGCGGCTGGGACCACCAGCTTATACGTGCCTTCCAAAGCACGGAATCATCTTTTATCAGACAATCAGGTGATTCAAGCCTGCAATTTTCTAGGCAAGCTGGAAACAACTTTACAAAGTATGCTTCCCGTGGAAATACGAACCCACGACCACCGGGTCACAAGGCAAACGCCTAACACTCGACCATGGAGGCAGTTAGCCGCGTGTGTTACGGCTGTACTAAATTCTCTCTCTCTAAAACGCCGCGACGTTCGTGCCTAGTGCGAAACTTCAAAGTCTATTACGAAAACTCTATCGCGGCCTATCGATAATAGAGCAAACGATCGACAGTCCCACGACGCACTTGTCATTGTTATGCTACAAGGAGAAAATAATATTTCTGGTACTAATGAAATAATATAACTATCCCACAAGTATGATGGCGGGTCGAGCTTAACGCCTATCGACACGAATGGTCCCCCGAAAGCCGGTAAATATGGAAAGAAAAACCGGCCAAGTGCGAGTCGGACTCGCACACGAAGGGATTTGTACCATAAACCTTAATTTTTATTATTTGATATTATAGCGGCAATAGACACAAACTGAAAATTTCAACTGTTTACCAAAAATTTCAGCTGTGAACCTTAGGGTTACCCTATTATTAGTAATAGGGTTCCGTCGGTTACCGTTTGGGTGCAGAACTCTAAAAATGGAGGCCTTTGCCAAACGGGGATAGAATAGGCTGAAAATAAATTAGTAATAAGTAGAGGTTCGTTTGCAACATCAAATCAAATCCCCATTTTCTCTTGACCAAAAAGAGATTTGACATATGTTTTACTTTTATTTTGTTATCTGTTCAAACAATATTTAGTTTTTTTTTTACCGCCATAGTTTACTTATTTAACACATTTTACAATTTAAATACCTATTGTCTTGTTTTGTTTTACCCTAAGCTTTACGTTCCTGTGCCCATTCCTACAGTAATTTTAGTTGTGACTATGAAATTATCTTGCCTAATTATCTCTTAAGAATTTTAAGCAACAGAAAAAGTACTGGTATTTACTTTAATTTGTATTCCTAAAAATACATACACCGGTAGTTAAGCATGCAATTACCTGATTGCATTTATTTAAAGAGGTTTTTCTCCAAATTAGTCGGACATACATAAAGTAGCACTAATTTGGCGCGAAATTATTTTCTGTTGGGTTTACCCTCGTCGCTAGGTATTGTGACCGTGAACCTCAAGTTTAATCATAGACAATGTAAAGAAAGACCGTTTTCTTGTTTATGTTTTAAAATAAAGTGCGACAAATGTGTTGAAAGTTTTGCGGAATTTATTCGAAAGAATCATCGCGGTCCTGGAACACAAAGGGAATTAGGAGGAAGATGGATGGGTTTTAGTCAGTAAGAGTCTAATACACAGTCATTTGAGAATTTTCCATCCTAAAGAAAAAAATATGGTACTTGGGAGGTGTGGTAAGGGATGTCCACCACAGTAAAAAGGGGTATTACGTCTTCAATATCTGCTGCCGAAAGTATTGAAGACGACCATAAACAAATCTATAACCTTTACAGGTTCCGAAAATATGCGTAAGCTTACGGCTTTTTCCTTTGACAAACTCTTTTACTAAAACTTCCACAAAATGTAAAAATGGTCACAAACTTTTTGCTGATGTAAAATTATTTCGCTGAAAACCTTTCAATATTTTATACGGTGGATTCAGACATGTGAGTATACAAACTGATGAGGCTAAAACATAATACTGCGCACTTAGTATGAAAGGCCTTTTATGGTTAATTCTTGTATCAATCTGACAATTCTACTAATTTGATAAATATGTAAATAAATAATAAAAGCCACACGGTTTGATTTTCAAGGTTAAGCAACGCTGGCCAAGTCTGGCGCGGTCTGTGGATGGGTGACCATCTTAACATACGGAGTTTCCTAGCTGTCCTCCGTGTCTCGGAAAGCACGTTAAGCCGTCATTTGTCAGTTATTTGGTTGTTAAGGTCTAGTAGGCAGCCACTCCACGTAAAATACTGGTATTCAGCTGAATCCGGTTCGACTGGAAGCCGACCCCAATATAGTTGGAAAAGGCTAGGCAGATGATAAAAATGTCTTATTTTCTATACATTTTGACAGTTTGCGACTGAAATGTTGATAAATTTTCACTCTGGTATTTAAAATCAGTCACAGCTCGAACTCTAACGTAATTTCCACTTGACCTGACCTGAACCAACCAACCTCAACCAGAAATTCGAACCAGTTTAAAGTTCAGACTGCAATGAAGACCATAAAATAATACGGCATAAAACCGGTTATTTTATAGGTATAATTATATTCCAAGTCTACAGGTGAGCCAGGTCATGTTACATAACGAAGACCTGACTGATGTGATGGCTGACGACATTGTCGCGTCAGTAAAAGGGCACGTTCCTTTAAAGTATGACGTTCGTCAACATAACGGAGTCATTGGCTGTCACGTCTCTAGTTTTCCAAAGAGCGCGTGGTACGAGTAGATAAATAAAGAGTCAACTGTTTTTTGTGTTTGCATGGTTGGTAGAGTTTGCAAAGTCACAGAACTAGATTGATTAACACCATGCTCATCATCATCTGCCTAGCCTTTTCCCAACTACATTGAGGTCGGCTTCCAGTCAAACCGGATTCAGCTGAATACCAGTGTTTTACGTAGAGCGACTGCCTACCAGACCTCCACAACCCATTAACTGGGTAACACGGTACTTCTTGGCCAGACTGGAGTCAGATTTACTGGCTTCTGACAATCCGTAACGACTGCCAAAGATCTACAAATGACAGCCGGGACCAACGGCTTAACGTGCTTTCCGAGGCACGGGGGAAACTCGTTATGTTAAGACGGTCACCCATCCACAGACCAACCTTGGCAAGCGTGACTTAAACCTTCAAGATCGACCAGTGCGGCTGTTATTATTTAGCCACGAGCTCCTCACCCACCATGCTCATCAACACCAAATTATCACAATATGATTATTTGTGAACCTGCCCAATCACTGATGGCATAAACCAATAAGCCGGCGTTGTTGGGTGCAAAACTATCAATGGCCCGCAAACTCTCAACTCTCACAAACTATCAATGGTGTGTTTTAAGCTATTTTTCAAAGACTATTTATGCAAAAATGTAGTACCTAAAAATACAAACATAAAATTTTGCTCACATGACGCAGAAAATGTAGAAAAGAGTAGAGGAAGACATATCGCACCAAGCCCAAATTAATTAGGATTACGAGAAAAGGGACGGAAACTGGTTTAATATTAATCATCGTAATTAGATGCGTAACCTGCCTTTATTGTTAGTCAATAATGTAAATGAAATCCTCTGATACAACACGACGTATTATATATAGAAACTCAAACCAACCTTGAGTTGATTTGAATTATAAGCATCCTCAATAAAAAATGTTGCAATTTGACTGCAGTTCTTTAATAACTGATTAATGGTTATAAATGTTATAATTTATGTATGTGTATTTGATTTGAAGGTTGTGCGGGATTATACCCTTATTAGGCACGCCAGTGTATTAAACTTTAATCATATTATTACAGTCAATCTTTGAGATCGTTAAGAGAACGCGAAGCTTATCGAATTAAAATAATATTTAGCTTTGCGTGATTATGTGTAAACATTCTTGGAAACAAACAAAATGTCTCATCCGGTGTTCAAAAATTGGATAAATAATTATGCACTGAGTGCAGAGGATGCCCATAATTCTTTTTATATCGAGAATTCAAAAGAATAATGTTTCAAAAACTTGCGTCAATGTAACTATGCGAAACAAAAAGCCGTTGCCTCCATTCAATGTCACATTTGTGAAGATCCTAAAACAGATACCATCGCAGGAACAAGATGGAAAGATAAAACGTACTCAAACGTATGTAAGCAATGCGATAAAAATAACTTCCGTTCCTGAAACAAAGCCTTTTCGAAATTCACACACTAATTCAAAATATAAGAAACAATACGCAAGCATGCAAAGGTCAAGCTAAACGTCAAAAATCAAGTAATTTATGTTTATTTTATACATAGTTAAATATTTCGTAAAGATGATAAGAAAAGCAAAGAATTTGAACAAAGTGATTGGGTCGACAAGATGTCATTGAGAGATTAATCATTTTGGATTTTTGCATTCGTAAAATGGAATTCAAATTTCGTAACAATCGTAACTTATTGATTTTGTCATTCTTGAATGTTTGCAGATGTGTCACCGCTAATCCCTCGATTAAGTTTTGCTTATTATTTATTTAAATCTTAAGCAGCTTATGACGTTAACATGTTTGGGATACAGCCGTCCTCTCCGTGCCAGGATGCCGCAAACTTCCGTGACCCACCTGAAAGTTAATGTACTGACTACGAAGTTGGGTCAGCCGCTTCAGTGAGCCGTTTTAATAAACTCAAATCAAGTGTATAACTGGCTGGCAGCCCTTCAAATGCCAATGCAAAATCAATGTTTAGATGACAACAATGCGCATTTAGTCAATCCTCAGAGCCTAGTCAAAATACCATACCATCAGCGATAGCGTCTGTCACCCAAACGCTTGTAATTTGAAAAGTTATGACTTGTTTTATAGGGTTCCGTACCGGCGGGTTTTTTATTTGTGATGGGTTTGCTTTTGCCTATAGGCCAGAGATAACAGAGACAGAGTCTGCGATGGAGCGAGCTTACCCAGAAGGAGCCTGTTTACTCTGACTTTAAAAAGATGAGGGTTGCAAGCGTTCAGAAACACGGACGCAGGCAGAGAGTTCCACTCTTTTGCTGTGCGTATTACAGAAGCCGTTTCAGTAGCGCATATCAATTCCATATTTAAACTGTTCGATAATCGTTAAGAGTGAAAATGATACTAAAATGAAACTTTTCATTGAGCATTGGGTCTACTCAATGCTCAATGAAAAAGTTTTATTTAAGGTATTTCTCTGCATCTGACCCTGCAGTCAAACAGATTGCATCTAAAGGTCTAATTTAATTAATTCACATTCTCAAAATATAGACTACCTCTGACCGATGTATGTTAATCCACCCGCCCACATTCGTCTTAGACACAGATTTGAAGAAAATCTTTATAAAAATGCTTGCAGTCCACCTTGACATAAAAATCCTTCAATTTTTCGAAAAATGTAAATGAATACTGCATTTTTTTGCTCTATAGTCATGGATATTTTGTTATAAGATCAGGGTCTTTCGTTCTTTATTTTGGATGTATGTTATGAGTATAAATCGGGGTGAGGCTGATATTCGAAGATCTCTTGAAGGTAATTCCTTCACACCAATCGACGCAGTTGCCATGACGACGGAAAAATGACAATCAATAAAAAGCTATAACTGTCAATTTCATTGAGCCATAAAAAGAGCCGTGAAATTTAGGAACAAAACTTTCCGAGTGTTCTAAAAGTTTCTTGTTGTTCTTCGCCATAGAGATCTACAATTTGGAATGGGCAACTGGCTTCATCTTTTAGACTGACTGACTCTTTGAAAATTCAAAAGTTTAATGTGAATTACCATTAAGCCTTGAGTTTGGATCAAGAATGCGTATCATAATTTCAAGTCAAAAATCCAGTGCTGGAAATAAAAGTGCAGTGAACAAAAATACCAAAATATGATTGAAAGAACCTAGTTTAAAGAACACGAATAAAACTGAGTTCAGTGTTTACACCATAACTCCCCTAATTGTAAATTGAAACAGTAGGGACTCGGTTAACGACAAATAAATCGCACAGATCAGAAACTAGCCAGCTTCTATAATTAATTGCAAACCAAATACCCTTTCAATTACGAAAAGCTACTAATCTGGTAATGGAACAGTCTAAAACACAAACATGCATCAGTTTATCATACCGCACAAGTGGCTTGTAAACTGAAACTTGTTCTACGCGTGGGCGATGTGCATTTAAGCAAGCACCCAAGAACCTGTAGACACTATCATTTCACCCGTTGTAAAACATAGATTGAAGAAGGAAGCATAACGTTATAAGTGACAAGAGAACATGGTAATTTATGTAGGTCATCGAGATAGTCTCTATTGGCTTGTTTAATTCGCTTCTTGTAACATAGAACCGCTCCATTATAATTATGCCTCTTATTCAATCGAACCGAGTGATCCTTTTTAATCGCTTGGAAGTAAGAAATTTCTATTTACATATTTAGCAGGTTTGACAAATTAACCCAATAAATAAATACATTCTTTATTGAAACAAACACAGTTAACAGAAATAAGCCCAACATAAAAACATCCTCAGCTGAAACATATTAAAAGTGTTTAAATAAGATGACTACCGACAAATACGATTAGTACAATATTAGGAAAGAGACCTACATACAACCGGACATTCAAATGCAAAACCAATGATGACACATCCTGCTTGATTCTATGATCCTTGATGCTGTTGCTGCTACTAAACTGTCCAATAGCGATGTTGCGATCGACTTCAAGATGGCTATTACTCATTTACTTACTTAACATCTGGCTTACGTGCCAAAACTCTTGTTGGAGTAACTATAAATTTTAGCATTTTGACGGAATCATGGTTGATATTGACGATATGGCGTAATCATATTGAAAGCATGTGACGGATGAAGAATAAGAAATAAAAAATTGCACAATGACGATGAACGTAATCATCATATCATAACATAACAGAAGACATGCAAAATTATGGAGACGACATGAAAAGCAAAGAAAACAACAGGCAGATGATGCATTGAATCCTAACAAAGTATTAAAGGAAGAATGAATAACATTAGCTTTGGCAAGGCTGCACTTTTCTAAAAAAACTTTCAAATGATGCCTCTATCAAGGACGTGCCTTAAGTATCATTGAATTACGCCCATCATCCAGAGGCAAAGTTGAAAGGCTCTTGATAGTACTCCTTGTGGATCACGTCCAACTACAGCGTGCCCTACGAAATATAACGGGTTTTTTTTTTTTTTTTTTTTATTTGTAATGGGTTTGCTCTTGACTCTAGTCTATGTCAGAGATGACAGAGACAAAGTCTACGATGGAGCGAGCCTACCCAGAAGGAGCCAGTAGAGGTTACGATTTAACCACAGTACACTTAATGATTTTCAATAGTTCATCTTCCAATTCTGTGACTTCATCATTCTCCTATCTAGGTTTACGTACTACTTGTTGATCTTCATTGTCACCATTTAAAATTGACAAATTGTTTCCGTGTCCAAGAGGGTCTAGAGGGTGGTCTAGAGGGTGTACCTGTATGTGTACATTATGGATTGGATTGCAATAAGCATTTGTTTTCTTTTGTCAGCCGTTTTCATCAAGTTTCTTAGTTTTTCATAATATTTCAAAACAATATTAACGACATTAATTATGCTCTAAAACTTATATAGTATTTATTAAAGTGCGGAGTTGCTAAGCTTACTGGCATCATCATTATATTCTTCAATGAAATAACAAAACTCCTGTAGATAACACGAAACTGCAAATATATGCTAATGTAACTGTAATTGTATGTAACTGATATGCATGTTCTGTATGCGCAAACACGAAACGAACATTTATATTTTAGTCACGGGTCATTAGAAAATAATTGATTGTTCAGGAACCGATGAAAAATACTTTTTTTGCTATTTGTCATTTTATTTATTAGTTTGTTATTTTAATATTCAATATGATACTTCCACGGATGTTTGCGAAAGTAATTTCTATTTAAATATTTTTTATTTGTTGTACTTACGCCTACAACCGAGTAGTCTTTTGAACCGAAGGTTGACTGGTAGAAAATGCTTTGTTTCATTTATTCCGCCCATGTCCTACAGTTCTGCATAATATGAAGTTTCAATAAATAAAAAGCCGACCAAGTGTGAGTTGGGCTCGCACACGAAGCTTCATGGTAAGCTTAATTTTTATTATTTTTGTTATAGCGGCAATAGAAATACACAATCTGTGTCACAACGTTCTACCTATTACGGTTCTTGAGATACAGCTCGCTGATAGACAGACGGACGGATGGACAGCGGAGGCTTAGTAATAGGGTTCCGTTGGTTACCCTTTGGGTACAGAACCCTAAAATTGGTACGAGTATTTTCTTTGGATGATCTTTTTTAAGTGATCCTGCATCTTCGTTTCTAGTCAAACTACTGCAAACTTATGTCTTACAACAGTGCGAAAACGTCCAAAATTGTGTAAAGGGTACTGAATCTCAAACTCGGAATTTAAATTGTGAGTACAGTCTATGGCCATTCTGTGATTTACTTACAGATGTCTCAATTCGCCCTTTACCTATAGTTGCATGTTTTCAAGGACTCTTTTCCAAATGAACCTTTTGATGTCAAATATTTTTTCCATACAAAATCGCAAACATGAGAATCGTGTTTTTTAGAAATTCCAGTGCAACTATTTTATTTCAGAAATCTTAATTAGTTACTATGAATACATTTCCAAAGCAATCCAACGCACGCCAATTACTTGGCGAAATATTTAGCAAAAATAAACAGAATGTGTTAAAATGATCTCTATCTTTCGTAATTAAACACCCTCTTAAAACTTTTACATTTACTATCGAACATGTTATTAACTTAATTAAATTACCAACTAAACACTCAATGCACTTTATTACATGATTAGAATATTCACTTCATTTATAGAAACAAAGAATTATTCAAGTCCAAGGATAGCCTTCAATAACAAGACATCAGACGAAAGACGTATAAAACAACCGAGTACATATCCACTAAACTGCAACATACAAGCCAACATGAACACAGCAACCTTGAGGTCTTACAAAGGAAAAGCATTCACAGATCGGCATTAGATGATTACGTTAATTATATTTAAATTATATCATTGCAAGCGAACCGGTCGCCGCGAATCTCGGCGTAGACAGATATAGAGCATTTCGGCTTGCTCGATTCCGAACCCCCTCAAAAGCGAAAGTGTAACATGGTCCTATAGAGTCGCCATTTTTTTTCTTCGCTCGGCCGCTCTTACCGCATATATATAGCGAAGCTACGAACGATCACGCATCATTCGCATTCAGGACTTCGCTGACTTCAGTGCAACCTACTAGTGCAGCATCATGAGGCACATGGTGTGTTCGAACATTAAAATAATCAAAATTAACAAAATAATTTAGTGACAGTGCAAATAATAATTATAAGCCCGTAGTTGTGACAGTGCCTGGATATGCAAAACCCCCTTGTCCCACTTTTAACAATTTACGCAACGAGGAAATTGCGTACTTAGTGTGTAGTTGTCTGTGCCGATGTTAACTCGACCACTCATTAAAACAACGAGCCTCGAAGCATATTTGCACCAGATAATTAGTCAACTGCGATAATAACTTTCGATTCTATTCTTACAATCACATTTGTTCCAGTTTTTTATACTAATCTTTGTCTTTTTGTTAACAGCTCGTGGCCGCCAGTCTGGTGGCTCTCTTGGCCTTCGCTTATGCTGAAGAAGCCAAGACAGCAGAAAAAGAAGTGGCAGTGACCGATAACAAGGAAGCTGCGGCGGACGACAAGAAGCACGAGAAGAGAGGAGTGTTCGACATAGGACTCGGCTACGGACATGGTGGTGGTCACGGAGGATTCGGCGGTGGTTTCGGCGGTGGTTATGAAGGCGGCTTTGGCGGTGGTTACGGTGGACATGACACCCACTCCCACAAAACCATCACTGTGGTCAAGAACGTCCCTGTCCCCTACCCAGTAGAGAAGCACATCCCCTACCCAGTGGAGAAGAAGGTTCCCGTACCCGTAAAGGTGCACGTTCCCCAACCCTACCCCGTCGTCAAGCACGTCCCTTACCCAGTCAAGGAGATCGTTAAAGTACCAGTGCATGTGCCCCAACCCTACCCAGTTGAGAAGAAGGTACCCTACCCCGTCCATGTGCACGTAGACAGGCCCTACCCCGTCAAGGTGTACGTACCTCAGCCCTATCCCGTTGAGAAGAAGATCCACGTCCCTGTCAAGGTTCACGTTCCCGCTCCTTACCCAGTTGAGAAGAAGGTACCCTACCCCGTAAAGGTGCCCGTACATGTGCCCGCCCCCTACCCCGTGTACAAGGAAGTGCCCTACCCCGTCAAGGTTCCCGTTGACAGGCCTTACCCCGTGCACATCCCCAAGCCTGTGCCTTACCCAGTTGAGAAACCCGTGCCCTACCCCGTAGAAAAGCCCGTCCCCTACCCCGTCAAGGTCCACGTTGACCGTCCCGTGCCTGTGCACGTTGAGAAACCCGTGCCCTACCCCGTCAAGGTGCCCGTGCCAGCGCCCTACCCCGTTGAGAAGCACATCCCCTACCCCGTGGAGAAGCCAGTGCCCTACCCCGTGAAGGTCCCCGTCGACAGGCCCTACCCCGTCCACATCGAGAAACACGTGCCAGTCCACATCGAGAAGCCCGTGCCCTACCCCGTGAAGGTACCAGTCCCCGTTGTTATCGGTCACGGACACGGCCACGAATATGGCCATCATGATAGCTACTAAGGCTGCAGGGAGCAGATACGTCTGAATGTGATACATAAATATAAGCTTAGCACTAATACGAACGGGGGACGTGAAATACCCCGGCAATGGATAGTGGTCGTGCTACCAGATCCAAGGAACTCGTATTCCACGACCCGCGATCAAACGCACTGAACTAAATACTCTATTAGTCTACTTTTTTGTTAATTTTTTTTAATCGGTTGAAGTTACGTTTGAGTTTATGTACCTGTTATATTAAGACGAAAAAATGATGTTTTTGATTTCCCTTAATTTTTGGATGAGCGAACTGATTGTGAAAATAAATGGCCACGCCAATTATGATAATAATTATGTCCGTTGTTTTAATTCGTCCATTGTCCCTGTGTAATTGGGTGTAACGTTATGGGTCTGTAAGTAAGTTTTACGAAATGCGAAATAATATGACCCAGATAGAGGCATCGCAAGCGGATAGCCGCTAGTTACGCGTGTGACGAAACATGGTACATTTTCACTCTTGACAATAAACACGCGGTGCGCGATCTTTGTTTTGCGTAAGCCGCCGCGATATTACGCGAGCGTAATCTCACACGATTACAATTAACTACAATGTTCTATTACTATTTATTAGCGCACAGCAATCAATAACACTAAACCTGTTTCATTCGTAGTAGGATCTCTCTCTATGATCGTAAATTCATTGCATAAAATCACCAATTCGTTGAGCATCCATTTGTCAAATTGCATATTGATTATAAGTGAACGCTGATCTTTCAAAATTAGTGTTACTTGATTTACAACGCATGTTTTATGAGCATTAGGTATGTGTTGCGAAATGTCATTGCATGGAGCAGTTGTATACTGTCAACATTAATGCGACAAAATGTACGCTCGCTCACCATTACGAAAATATAAAACTCATTTTACGTAATCTTTGTTTTTAAATGCTCGAAAACAATTCCATTGGTATCAATAAAAGTACTTTTATGTCGTTTTTGCGAAATAATTGGAGTTCAATTAGCATTGCGGTTTTGGTGAATGGGAATAATGTCTTTAAATCTGATGGGGAAATAGAAAACTGTGTGTAACTAAATGAAATATTTCTCATCCCACACACGTACAAGTAATGTAGGTGGAAAAGTGACTCGTTATGTACGTATTCGCACTTGCGTGAGACATAATGCAACTTGTCGGTACAGTGTGCATTCTCACAGTATTTAAAATTATGTTGAGTGGCTTATGCATTCAGACAAAATTGACAGGAAGTCTTTATATAAGGATATTTTGCCACCAACATAATGCTCTGTGAAATTCTCAACTCGTAATCTGAATGGAGATGTGTAAAGTTCCTTGTATGGATTGCCTTATATCCTTTTCGAGAAAATACCAACATCGACGATAAAGGCAAACAGATAATTTTAGAACACAAAAAGAGTAAGAAACATTAACATTAGGTAACGCTCCAGTCGCTTAAGAATTGAATTTTATAGTTTTTAGGGTTCTGAACCCGAAAATGAGCCAATGGAACCCTATTACTAAGCCGCTCCTGTAGGTATACAGTTGAAATTTTCATAGAGAGTGTATTGCCGCTATAACAGGTTACAAATAAAATAAGCAATAAATTAAATTAAAAGAGGCTCCCGTACCGGAAACCTCTTTTTTTTCGTATTATGGTACGGAACTTTTCGTGTGTCCGACTCACACTTGGCCGGTTTTTCTAAAGACATTATCAAAACCAATGTCACCTTAGCCATAAGTTTAGGAAATAATAGTACCTAATAGGATGTGCTATAGTCTCCACGAGCGATATTATTTATTTAGCCTTGAAAGCAGAATATATGAATAATTAATTATGAATAAATTATAATAATTATATTGGTCGTAACCTTGAACTTATCACCCGACATGACATTAATAAAGACATCATAATATTTTCTTTTTTTTATGTTGGTAAAATATCCATGATTACATTTGATTTAAGAGCTTTTATAGATTAAAATAAATGCAGTCCTAATTAAAATCGACTGATAAACAAAATAAAATCAATTAGATTAAATACGCGTTTGTACAGAATTTATTTATTTATTTATTTATTTATTTAAACACTTTCAGCACAAAAATGTACAGAGGCGGACTTAATGCCAAAGGCATTCTCTACCAGTCAACCTTTGGGTATTGCAGAGAATAGTCGTAGGTGCAATAAAGAAAATTTAAAGCGATTCTAATACAATAATGAACAATATACAAATATAAACCATACATACAATACAAATATATAATAAATATACAAATCAACAAGAGAAATATACAAACGAAATACTAAAACAAGGCGAATAAGTTAACGGGAAACATTAGCGCTGTGATGATACAACTGCCAACCTCTTACGAATGTGTTCACGAACCTTAACTTTGAAGGATAATCGGTTGGTGGCCATCCTGATCTCTTGTTAATTAGTTTTTTAAGTCTGCAATCTGTGATTGAACCTTTCCGAAGCTGGAATTGAGAACAGTTTAGGTTTCATAAGTACAAGGAGAACAGAAACATGTCGAACTTTATTTCAGGCTGGAATTATGAGCGGTAAAGATTCACATGTAGCAGAATACCAGAAACGTGTAAAACTATTTATTTGGCAGGTGTCGTGAGCACTAAAGATTCGCAAGTACCAACCAGGAAACCACAACAATGACGAAGTATTTCCGGGGTTAAAAGTAGGAACTGCAAAGACTCACTAACTATCAAAATACCAGAATCATGAAGAGAAGATGCATTTCCGAGGATTAGATTAATTCATTCTTTGATAGCATTTACGCATAAAAAGTCGATTACATTCATGTCAATATATTCAATTTTATGCAACTCAACATAGTTTATGATTTGGCTACTGCGTTTTGCTCTCGAATTATAATTTTAAAACATTGGTTAGTCATCGGAGCAACCTCAATAATTTTGTATTTTCAATATTTTTGCATTTTCGAAAATATATCTTGCAATATAAGTCGTACTATGCAAAATATGTTGCATTGTTGTTTAATATAATTATTATCTACTAGTTTTCGCGTATATTCATTTTTCCCGTTTCTGTAGGAGTTTTGGATCGAATAATACATATAAAATCCGTTGCCTAGTTAAAAGATACAAGCGTACAGATGGAAAAACCGACTTTGTCTTATACTATGTAAAGATTAGTACTTAATCCGTTAGTTCAAAAATATACAGACAATGACACGCCCCTATAAAGTTTTCTCTCTTTCGTTTCTTCGTACATTGTAAGTTCTTGCTTTTTGGTAAAGCTTGTACCAAGAGTTCCATTCATTAGTTAGTTTTTACACTGATATGTCTCCAAAGTTGAGCAAAGTCGAAATAAATTATATCAGTTTCTAAACAGTTATTTATCAATTTGTTTAGAAGTTCAAATCTATCTGTTTGCTCAACAATTCGTTCATCCATATTAATACCGTATATTAGTCAATAATACAACCATGAACATTTTGACAATCATTGTCATCATGATAGCAAAATCTTTTCATTAAAATAAAGTAAGCTTGATATTTAACCAAGCAGTTAAAATTACAGCACCTTTATGAGACTTTATTGACTCCTTTTGTGATATCAAAGAAACGTTGAATACCCGCTGATCAGGTGAAGCAACGGTATTAATCATTACTTGACATTTAACTTTTGACATATTACACATTCTTATTAACAGGTATTATTCTAAATAATGTCCGTTTGTTTGTTTATTTTATTTATGAGTTGAAAGAAGTGGAAAGAAGTGAAGTGGAAGAAGAGAATAAAAAAGACAGACCCAATTGTGAGATAGATGAAAGTGGACGACTATTGTTGATGCGATGCGATGGAAAAGAAAGACAAACTACACCCAAATAAATTGAAAAAGGGATTAAGAGGGTTATAAAGCGAATAGGCAAGACAGCACATGGAAGGCACAACTAACAGGAATCAACTAAAAGGCAGATGAAAGATGTGGACTAAACGAGGTGTGTTAAGAAGCTTTAATATGAGTACTTACACAATCATAAGGAAAATGGAAACATTTCGATATAATGGTATAAGAGAACACTAGTGCATCTGTACTATTATTATAAAGCTGAACAGTTTGTTTGTTTGGTTGGTTTGGTTAATGCGCTTATCTCAGGAACCACTGGTTCGAATTGAAAAGTTATTTTAGTGTTGGATAGCCCATCTATTGAGAAAGGCTATAAGCTATATAACATCTCGGTCCTACTAATAGGAGCGGAGCATTGATGAAAAATGTGACGCAGACGAAGTTGCAGCTAGTTTTTTCATAAAAGTGGTCTGGTTAAAAATGTAAAATTAGAAGTGGAACTGAGGAATCTTAAAACCATTCAGCACAAGTTAGGTGCAAAAGCTTATACGAGTACCCACATGGTAAGTTAATGATTGAATGCGTAATCATTGTTGTTTACTGGCGGGGTTACTAACCTTAGCCTTTTCGTAATGTCAACAGTTGGCAGCATGTGTGATATATTGTGCAAATTATAATTATGAACGTGTAGAGAACAATTTCATACTTGCAGTACCTACTTTTTTTAGGATGGGATTTCATCAAATGACTCCTTCTGCTCTGGGTGGAGCAGAAGAGAGTGTCAGACTCTTACTGAATAAATAAAACCCATCCGTGTTCCTCCTAATGCCCTTTGCGTTCCAGGGCGCGGTGACTCTTTCGAACAAATTCCGCAACCCAGGCAGAGACAATCAGTTTTACTATTATCCATTTTTACGGTACTTTAGAGTTAGGTTAAAAAAGCGACGCGTTAAAAACAGCAGGCAAAGACGACGAGACAAATCAGACTGCTTTACGTGGAATTAGATCACAACAGAAAAATGTCATGAGAAGTGGAAAAAGTTTTCATTTTGACCCAAAGGCAAGTTTTCGCCTTTGGGTAAAATGGCCTGGAATTATACAGAGTTAGGTGGGATAACCTTTTTTGCACAGCACATTTATTAATTAATCACAATCAAAAGATGGCGACTATGCCAATGCTACATTTTTGAACCTCGTGCTCTAAATATTCTTATATGAAATACTCCTCCAGTTCACTAACCTTCACAGAGTCATATAAATGTTCTAAATTAGTTTGAAATTGAAATACAAAGAAATCAAGGTCAGACTACTTTTCCGAAATGTTTCGAAAAAGACATCTTCACCTTGAGAGAGCATATTTGGAAACTGTTGATTTATGGTTTAGCAATCTTATAATATAAGGATAAGTTGATACCGATATTGAAGAGTTTAATAAATTCATGAGGTTTATTAAAACATATCACTAACATCAGCTCAGAGATTTGTACATAGGTTCTGCCAGCGTAGCAGATTTTGATCGAAAGAGTCACCGCGGCCCTGGAACGCAAAGGGCATTTGGAGAAACACGGATAAGTTTTAATCAGTAAGAATCTGACACTCTCTCCTGCTCTGCCCAGAGAAAGAGCTATGTATGTTCGTCGTAGTAGGTTTACATAACAGATTCTTCGAAAGAGTCACCGCAGCCCTGGAATGCAAAGGGCATTGGGAGGAACACGGATGGGTTTTTAGTCAGTCTAGAGTCTGACTCTTCGCCCAGAGCGGAAGTAGTCAGTTGATGATCAAATCATAAAAAAGGTGTACATAATAAGACCACGCCAGTATTTCTGGAAGAATTAGGTAGAGGTCGTGCTTCTGCGGTAGGTACCTATTTAAAAAAATATATGTATTACAAAGTATGTGTTCTAAACTGTTGTGTTTTCATTTCAGTTTCTACAAAGAACTATGAACGATTGCTCCAACTATTGTTGGTATAACCAATAATTAGTTGAAGGAATTCATAGTAATACTCATACAACTCACACATTGAAGGTCTTATATACAATTACCGGTTACAGCAATACTTATTTTAGAAATTAATGACAAATTGCGTTTGCTAACCGTCGCCTGTTTTGGAAATAGTGGCAATAATATCCTACATCCATTTATTAGCAGTATATATGAAAGCCTAGGTTTAGAATTGGACGTTTTTGCCTAGACAATGGGTCTAAAAACTTTTAGACTAAACCTCATGTATCTACATGAGGTTTGGTCTAAAACTTTTTATCTTGGTACCCAGTCTCATACCAGAATTGTTATTTTAAAATATAGGCAATATTTGCCACCTTAATATATTACTAGTCTACTCGACAGCTCTAACTTTACTACCCAGTCACATCATAGCAACACAGTGTTATTTATTTTTTGTTAATATACAATATGGGTAGAGAGGACACTTAAACAAACCAAAAAATGTAGCAACATGGTGCCCTAAAGAGTCACGTAGCTGAAAAACATAATCATAGGTGATAAAATTGGCAAGAGAAGGCTAAGGCAAGAGAAGCCAACAAGTATATTCGAAACTTAATCATTCAAGACTCCGATCTAACTTATTAAAAATTCAGAACAAAACCGTTCATAGTAATAATATCGACGGCGGCCAGACGATTATGAAACGCGGCACAAACTGGTTGTGCACAGACAATCAGATAGCACAGCACTATCGACTGTGTGCCAATGCACTACCGTCACACACATCTGCAATCATGTGTGACTCCTTCCAGTATAGAGGTAGTGTACACTGGACTGAGACGAGGCTGCCTTGGTTATTGCAAATAGTTTGCCTCGGGCAAAGTTTTGAGACTTCATCGATGTTTTAAAGGTTTCGGAATGAGATAGCATTAAAAACCATGCAATTTCGTGAAATTAGGTTAGAGTGAACCTTGGAGACGTGATAAGCCCTAAATAATGTGGGGCAAGGGCTGAAAGATGATGTTGGTCAACAAGTTGCTAATAAGAACTAAACTGGGATAATTTTCGAACTAAAGTACGGGAGTTCATAATGGTAAAATCAAAGTTCGGGAGGTATACCATGCCTTCCTGTGCCTCGTTACAAGTTTCAAAACACCTGTAAAGAAGGCGAGCTCAAACCTGAAACCTCCTTTATAATTAGCTTATTAAGCTGTTACTTACCAGCATTTTAGTTGTTTGAAACCTCTTTAGTAATACTAGTCTTTCCAGATACTTTATACGTCGAATAGGTAGCTTCTTATGAATCTAGATAGTCGTTACCTAATCATAATTACTAAGTCATAAATGTAGTATTACTTTCTTGAATTGGCATAAAAGGCATTCAAAAGGAATGCTGTGCTGTAGTATTATTTGTAAAGAATTCGATATTACTACTAATATTCCAAATCAGGTTGTTATAGGAATATCTTGAAGGGCTGTTCCTCATAGTAAGAGTCTTGTAAATGCTTGTTAAAAGAGCAAAAACATTAGGAAGTGAGGGAAGGTAAAAGTGAGAGCTAAGAGAAAATTATTTGGGAATTTAGTCTTCCTTTGTAGAGTGTTCTCAGTAGTGCATAAAGTTTAAATATTAATATATAAATAAATCAAGCCTGTTTTTCCACTTTCTGGAGGTAATCATAAAACCATTTCAAATAAAAATTACCTACATACTGCACACATAAAAACATACCAATACAGTAGGAGAGTTTTAGTACAACGGTGAGCTTAAAAAAGCATTGGGTGCTATAATTACAGCAAACCTTAGTAATCAAAAGGAGGAAAACAAACAAATTAATAACATCAAACCTAACTTGATAACTTATAACTTGTAACATTGGTTAATATGAGTGAAAACGATTACATTAAAATAATTGGTACTATAACTGCTCATCTTCTTTGGATATAACAAACATTAAAATTAAATACACCGCCGCCGAGGAAGCGAGTAGCTATCGAACATTTGCTCGCTGAGGAAAGAATATATAGATCTCGTGTGAGTTAAAGAGACACATACATTCATAGTCGATAGCTGGCAGTTCACCCTGCCAGCGAGCAGCTCTTACCGCTGGCTGATCGCAGTGACAAGAGCTATCAAAGATTGTACTCGGTCAGTGACACCCGCTCGGCGATACTCGCTTGGTGGTCACAAGTCACCAAACAGCGGTCGTTTCTACCTAAAGTGCGGGCCGTAGCAAATAAAAGCCCGTCGCACAAAAGCACTCGCTG
The DNA here is from genome assembly GCA_950371165.1 of Lacanobia oleracea. Lineage (NCBI taxonomy): Eukaryota > Metazoa > Arthropoda > Insecta > Lepidoptera > Noctuidae > Lacanobia > Lacanobia oleracea. The sequence goes on from OX493387.1 coordinate 3,228,198, forward strand.
AAAGCCGAGCGTCAAAACTATCAAAACTTTTCTCTCGCTACTCGCTGCTCGCCAACTCGTTTCGAGTTTGAAGCTTTACACCCTACTCGTTGATCGCCCGCGGTGAGATAAGTGCCTAACTTTGAATAATCATACATACGTTCGCTTTTCTGAGTTAGTAATTAATGTGATTGATTTATTGACTCTGGGATCTGTTCATTGGTAAACTTTAATGTAAATAGTCTTTTTGTTCAGAAGATTTAAATAGCTTGCTTCACTTGTAATGGAAGAATCGTGATTTGTTAAGAGTTACAAATCAAATTAGAATTAAATAATGTTATCGCGAGTTACATAATTCTTAATTGATTAGTGTGCGAAAAGAATATTAGCATGATTTACAGAACTCATTTTTCTGTGTGTAAATTCATTACATTAAATCTATATTTACTCTAAAATCTAACAAAGAGAAAAAAGAAAATTCGACTGGAAAAGCCGCGAAGCAAAAGACTTCAACGCGTGAAAAGGCCAACATACAACAGTAGATTTTCACAGATTGGAAAGAAAATGAGGATGACACGAAAAATTATACTACATCAACCAGTACACATTAAATGCGAGTAGTAAACACTTATAACACGCAACTAATTCTATTGTCCCACCAATATCCAAAACAAAGATGAACCAAGACCCACCCATTCACACCTTAACTTGAACAAACAAAAGCGAGAGTCAAACCCATCTTCAAGGCAACTGAAGGTCAAGATCACGTCACGACTGAGTCAATGAGACGTCAGAACGATAGCGAAAGTTATGTCATAACGGAACGCGCAACAGATCCGATGCGCACGAGTGCACACGACCGGGTTTTTGTGGAAAAACCTGCTTGCTACGTGATATGTGTGGTCGGGTGGATCAAATAAAATATTGTACTGGTATTGGTTTCAAGTTTATGTAATGCAGGGTGGAGTGTAATGTTATCGGTGTGATATAATTTGTGATTTAGTTTTTTTTTTACATAAAAATTTCCCAATGATAATTTTTAGGGTAACCAATAGAACCCTATCACTTAACCTCCGCTGTCCATCCGTCCGTCCGTCCGTGCATCCGTCCGTTCCGTCCGTCTGTCTGTCAGCGGGATATATCTCATGAAAGACACACAGTTGAAATTTTAGTGTGTATATTTCTGTTGCAGCTATAACAAAAAAAAAATGATTTAACTCTTCATGAGTGAGTCCGACTCGCACTTAGCCGGTTTATTTTCTTGGCTCTTGCTAAGGTCAAATCGACTCAAAAGACAGCATGTGAAAATTTAATGTGATGTTATCCTATGTTTTAGACATGGGATAACATCACATAAAATTTTCATATGTTTCCTTCATCTTTTCGATGTAATTAAATTGGTGATTTATGTTTATTGGTCTTGCGGAGAACTATCGTTTCTTGAAAATAGGTACAACTCAAAATACAATTTTACAGCTGCGTCAAGTGATATGTAACGAGTGGATCGAATGAAATATTGTACTGATATATGTATTGGTTTCAAGTTTATGTAATGCAGGATTGTTATGTGAGCGGAGTGATATAATTTTTGATTTAGTGTTTGCGCCTTTTCCACATCCTACAAATGATTTGAATGATGGATGGATGTTTGTTACTCAATCACGTCAGAAACAGCTTGTAACGGCTTCAATGCCGCCACAAGAAAAACCCAACAGAGCAAATCAACATCGCAGCAAAAATAATCGTAACGCCATCTATCCAACTAACAGCAAACTAAAATCCTGCATCGCGCAAGCAAAATTTACCGTGCGATTTGAACATGCACATCAGCCCGAATATCAATTATCGGGCAGTAGTCCGCCAGGCACAACAGCCGTCTGATCGGAGGATCCTCCTTTCTCAATGGGTATGCGGGACTTTACTCTAAACAAATCTGGACGAAATTTGGCACCGAAATGGATAACTGAATAGTATTTATGTAACTATTTTATCCTAGACCTGGCTTTTATCCTTTGGATAATTTCTGACATAAGTTAGTAATTAATTATTGTGAATGTGCCAAATTTGATTCCACAGCACCGATCCAAACTGATCTTGTTGAAAAATCTACTTGTCTACGTCAGCGTAGATTTGATCTTGTAAGGTCACCCATGACATGACATGACAAAATATTAAGTGTTTCTCCTCAAAATCTTGGTGGTTAAAAATTAACTGTTGTTTATTAATCACAATTTCTCTGGATATGGTTACAACTCGAAAAATAATTCTGCAGTCGAGGCTGTCTGATATGTAACGGTTGGATCAAATGAACTAGTACGAGTATTGGTTTCAAGTTTATGTAATGCAGGATTGGTTTGTAATGTGAGTTGTTGTGATATAATTCTGATTTTGCATTTGAGCTTCTAATTTACGGAGAACATGAGTTTGATTTAAAACACTGGTATTCAGCTAAATTCGGTGTGACTGGAAGCCGAACCCAATACAGTTGGGAAAGGGCTAGGCAGATGATGAAGAGATTATTTTTTGAACGTACAAAAAGGACAATAAGGTCTCTCTAGGTCAATATGACCTTGGCTTTTGAGGCCACCTTGTCACGGCATGTCAAGATGATAATTATGTTGTAACAACAAATTGAAATTATGAATGTGACTAATTTTTCTACTTCTAATAACGAAAAAATCTCTGAAGAATTAAACCATCAAAAAATGAAAGGAACTGAAATGCACTAAAAGAAACAGGAACCTTTTGAAATAATGTTGAGTCGGCGCCGGCGTCTAAACTTTCACACGCAACTCGTTTGCTTGTTTGTTTTGTGCCGACTCAAATATGACAGATGTTCCATTTTATCTTAGAACTAATGCATTCGCCAGTTTCAACTAGCAAATACCACATCAGCTGATCTATTCTTAAGACATCTCACCTCTGAAAACTTAGGGGAAACACCATCGCCTCTTTCTGTGAAGAGATGATGCACGCAAAGGAGGTGGTGGAGAGGGAGAGAGAGCCAGAGTATACCTCTCAATCCAATCGCAACAGAAAGGCATCCGGGCGTTAAAGGTGGGATGTCCACCATGTACAAGTGGCGCATCGCCGTACGTCTTGAGATCCGATGATGGAACGGGCTTGGCGGAATTAAATTATGCGATTCCGTCGCACACTCCCCAAAATTCAACCGCTGGAAAGCCGACCGAACTGAGCTGTCAGTTTAAGTATTCATGATGGAATGACAGCTCCCTTCGTGAACATGGTTACAGAATCGACCGGCAGAATAGACTGTTTGGTGTGATTTATGTTAGTTAAAGACTAACGATGATCAACTTATTTATCTTTATTCTATGGAAGTGTAAAACACTCTTAAGTAAACATTAAGCAATGACGTGTTAGCTCAGTCCTAAGTATTGCAAATAGGTATCGTAACTAGTAATGCGAGGTTACCATCACCTGGACACCTCAACCATTTATTTCCTTCGCTTGATTCGTATAATTTCTACAGGTTAATGAGTATGCATTATTATGGCACTTGGTTACTAGAATTCTCAGATAGGAAAGCAAGTATTTCAATGTATTTTTAATGCTAAAACGGTCTCATTACTCGTACAATTAATTACTTTCAGTATTTTTTCTGGAACTGTTAGCCTATCTATTTGTGAGCTTTCAGTTCGGTAAATTCATGAGTCGTAATCGTGGTGTTTTATACTGCTTTTTCAACAATAGAAACAATTCAATCAATCAGCGGGTCAAAAAAGGCCACTTTAACTTTAGTAGAATCATAATATAAATCATACAACAATCTGTCAAATTTAATTTTCGTCTTTATCGCTAAAGTATTAAGTTCAAGATTAATTGGGATTTTACTGTGACGGGTAGCATGATGTGCTTTCTGATCCTGCTAAAGTGGCCTTTTTAGACCCGTTGTGCCTTCTGACGTTTTATAAGTAAATATTTGAAATTCTTTCGTTACTGAGTGACTGACAGACAACGCTCAGCCAAAACTACTGGTCTTCGAAAGCTGAGGCATGTAGCTTTCCTACACCCCTAAGTTGGAATACTAAAGAAGGATTTGATTCCCCAAAAAACGGAATATGCGCTTATGAATTCGGGGATAATAATAGTGTAAAAAAATTGGTTTATGTTTTTCGTCAAATATGGAACTTTTGAGTGACGTAAAATAAATGTTTCTAGCCAAACACATACAGTAATTAGACCAAAAGATAATGATCATTTTCGCATATCCGCGGTAAGTATACCAACTTGCAATATCGTTGCCGGCAACCGTTCCGTCGGTACTCTCGCTTTCAATAGTCTTACAACTCGCGGCCTTGATACTTGATGGGAATTCCTTTGAAATTGATAATAATTATTGGGCCATAAAACCTTTAAAATAACCGTGTATTATATAGTAGGCTTTATGTAATGCGACCGAAGAATTCAACTGATTATGACATATATTATTAGCTACTATTTACTTCAAAATCCATGATGAATCTATGAGGCCATTTTATTGCTGGCTAATAATTTTAAATGTTCTTCTATCAAAGATGCCTTTTATAAATAGAACCACGTTTTTGTGAAACTACTGGCAGAATTACCGGATTAAAGGAATAAGTCGGATAATCGTTTACAGATGTCATAAAAAATTTTATTCTAAACGTCGTTATTTTTAATATGTGTATGTATGTATCTATGTATTTATGATTGTATTTCTTTTCCACTCCGTTTGTCTTTCCTTTAAGTTGCACCTGCCATGTTGTCTGTGCAAAGGTATTAAGTCCGCCTTTGTACAGTATTTTTACTAGTGCATCAAGCTTTTAATACATAAATAAATATTCGTAAATTAATTACTTCAATACAATTCCGGTTCTATAGTTGGTCTTTCTAACAAACTGCTGCAGTCACTATCATGAACTTAATTCCAAGACATCTAGTGCTCCTTTCACGAATTAGTAAAAGTACTACTTACGATGCGCATACGCACAAAAAATAATGTAATTTAAATTCAACTGATACAACCATCAACTCAGCGCCATCTACAGGATCGCCGCAGCACTGCCAAGTGAGTGACCGCCATAAAAAAACGAAAGTGAAAGGAAGTTCATTTTTTAATTCTTTGGTGTGGACTAACAAATGCTTAATAGTTCAGCATTCGTCCACTTATTACTGGCGGTAGTGTGCATGGTTCGATAAAGATTCTTGTTAGTAAATGAAAAAAAAAATTGACAAAAAAACAGGCATATACAGGCGTTGTACTTGTGTACGACAATATCATTCTTCTTCTGAAGTATTCAGGTAAAACTAAAAGTGACTGAACTTCCGTTACTAAAACTTGAAGCTGCTTTGATATAAAAATATAATTATAATTATAGTACTTACCCAAACGCCATTTCCCAGAAAATACTGAAGAAAAGTCGACTTACCTGTAATAAAACAAAAAAAAAACGAGTTAAAAATAAGAACTTCGTCAAAGTTGATGAAAACTGTTCGATGAAACTTGTCAAACAGTTTTTGTCAACTTTTTATTTATTTTCACGACAGCTATTATTACAGAAAAGCTACATTCTAGGTAAGCTTGGCGAGTGTTAAATAATATTCATATTTCAAAATCCCTCACAATTCATCAAATATTTGTAAAGGTAAAAAAAATATATAATAATGTCTGTAAAACTTCAAGTTCAATAAAAAAACCTTTCGTTTCAGAATAGTTTCCTTTTTATTTATTTTATGAAGAAAATCATCGTGAATTCATTTCTCTATAGCGTTTGAATTTTGAAGCGAAGTTTTCAAAAATTCAGTAAAATTAAAAAAAAAGTAATATTTTTAAAGCGCTAGTGAAATCTAGCTCAATAAAAACTGATAGCAAACATCGAAAATTGCCTAGCAACACCAATTTTTGTTCAAAACCAGTTTTAAATCAATAAATACCTAACCAACAGTTTATTATAACATGGTACACACGCTGTTTAACAAGCAGGCCGTCACGATGTATTGGCGAAGATAATCACTCCTGCTACAAAATACTTTACGTAACGCATCATTCTAGTGCACCTGATTGGTATTATTATCACGGTTGTTTTGGCATAGGGGTCTGCAGACCGTACAGGCAGGCTATAAAGATTTTGTTTCCTATTTTGGTAATGAGTAACAGATTCTTACTTAATACTATTCGCTCAAAGACAACTTTACTGATGCTTTTTGAGTTTTAAATAAACGCTTTTTCTTTCTTTCTTTAAGGTCACAGTCCACTATATTAACTCTAGTTATTATAAGTATACTACAATGATATGAATGAGCTGAGCCTTCAAATACAGCCATTGTTTGCTTAACTGGAGGCTCCAAATACGTTCAAATGTGATGCTGTTTCACAATTAACTATTTTGTAATTTTTTATTTATTTATTGTACACCTCATAACAAGCACAGTAAAAACGCTTATAAAAACTAGTGTACAATGGGCGGTCTTATTGCACAGGGCAATCTCTTACAGACAACCTTTGGATGGACTAAAGAAGTTAGATTTAGGGCGGTTTTGTTACATTATTAGGATGATTTTTGTGGGAATCCATCCTTATGATGTCATGAACATATCGGTAGACACGTTCTAGAACCGAAAATTCAAAAACCTCACCAATACACTCTGGCGGTCTATTCTTCTTACCGTGTGGGCAGTAAGATCTAACGACCCCACCACACACCCTAGTGTCAGAATTTCTAAACCGCCTCAAGGACTCTGACATGGTTTAGTTGACGACCACCATTAGGCGGCCGGGACCACCGGCTTATACATGCCTTCCGAAGCACGGAATCATCTTTTTATCAGACAATCAGGTGATTCAAGCCTGCAATGTGAATAATCCTAATCAAACTGGAAAACAGCTTTACAAAGTATGCTTTCCCGTTGTGCGAACACACGACCATCGGATCACAAGGCAAACGCCTAAACCACTCAACCACGGAGGCAGCCGGTCTATTGTGACAACGTGACACCGTATCTGCTTAGCAGGTGGAGTGGGCTGTGCAGTTTGTATGAAATGACAGCTCACTTCGTGCTAATCTGTCACGGTGGGACGTTAACAGAATATTGCACAGCTGGACCTGCGTGAATTACAGCTCCTTCTCATTGAGAGGAGGCTAATTATGTGACAGCAGTGAAATCTCATCATCTGCCTAGCCTTTTCCCAACAATATTGGGGTCGGCTTCCAGTCAAACCGGATGCAGCTGAATACCAGTGTTTTACGTGGAGCGGCTGCCTACCAGACCTCCACAACCCATTAACTGGGTAACACAGTACATCTTGGCAAAACTGGAGTCAGATTTACTGGCTTCTGACAATCCGTAACGACTGCCAAAGATCCACAAATGACAGCCGGGACCGATGGCTTAACGTGCTATCCGAGGCACGGAGGAAACTCGTTATGTTAAGATGGTCACCCATCCACTGACCAACCTTAGCAAGCGTTGCTTAACCTCACAGCCGCACGGGTCGATCTTGAGATCGACCCGTGCGGCTGTTATTATTTAGCCACAAGCTCCTGACAACAGTGAAATTTATAGGCTGCTATATCTTCAGCCCCGGGGACCTCTTCAGTCGAGAATGAATAGGTTACTTCTAGACTAGCAGGCTCCACCGTTGACCACATCAACGCTTACCATCAGCTGAGATAGTGGTCAAAGTCGAGTCTAACAAAAAAGCCGGCTGCAGATGTCAAGCACCTTTTTCAAGTAAAGTGTTTTCACTCAGGGCACCTTTTTTAGACCAAGCGTTTTCTCTCTAATCTCTTCGTCTACACAAAAAAATAAAGTATTTTGATACTCAACTTTATCCTAACGTAACAAGCCTTACAACAAAAACATTATTCCCTTACATAATTCGGAAGGCACCTAAGCCAGTCAATGGCTAAATTACTCAAGCCCAACCTACACTATGATTTGCAACTAATACCCAGGAAGCTTACTGAACAGTTTGACATTACACAATTCTGATAACTGGTAAAGTTGCATTGGTGAACTTATTTCAATGAAATAACGCCTTTTATTACACTTAGTTAATTTGCTAATGTGGTAACTGAAAACTGGACAAGTGCGAGTCAGACTCGCACACGAAAGGTTCCGTACCATAAACCTTTATTTTTATTATTTGTTCGGCAATAGAAATACGCAATCTATGAAAATTTCAAGTGTTCAACCTGTTACGGTTCTTGAGATACAGCCCGCTGACAAACAGACGGACGGACGCACGGACAGACGGACAGCGGAGGCTTAGTCATAGGGTTCCGTTGGTTACCCTTTGGGTACGGAACCTTAATAAGACCAAGCTTTATATCGTGTTGACGTAATGTGGGGTGAGACATGAGAGTAGACGACTTTTGATGAGATAATATGAAGCCAATGGGGTGAAAGCCTATCGTTAGACTTGGAAGGTGACAAGAAAACTGTAAAATTCTAGGTTTTTTATTTTGCCGTGTTGAAGCAACTGCCTGATACTTATATTAAGAAACTAGTTGACCCACGCAACTCCGTTTGCGTCACAATTTTCCTTACTGCTCCGCTCCTATTGGTCTTAGCGTGATGATATATATATGACCTATAGCCTTCCTCGATAAATGGGCCATCTAACACTGAAATAATTTTTCAAATCGGACCAGTAGTTTCTGAGATTAGCGCGTTCAAGTAAACAAACAAACAAACAAACTCTTCAGCTTTATATATTAGTATACTAGTTGACTCGCGCAACTTCGTCTGCGTCACAATTTTCATTACTGCTCTGCTACTATTGGCCTTAGCGTGATGATATATAGCCTATAACCTTCCTCAATAAATGGGCTATCGAACACTGAAATAATTTTTCAAATCGGACCAGTAGTTTCTGAGATTAGCGCGTTCAAGTAAACAAACAAACAAACAAACTCTTCAGCTTTATATATTAGTATACTAGTTGACTCGCGCAACTTCGTCTGCGTCACAATTTTCATTACTGCTCTGCTACTATTGGCCTTAGCGTGATGATATATAGCCTATAACCTTCCTCAATAAATGGGCTATCTAACACTGAAATAATTTTTCAAATCGGACCAGTAGTTTCTGAGATTAGCGTGTTCAAGTAAACAAACAAACAAATTCTTCAGCTTTATAGATTAAGTATAAGTATATAAGAGTATAAGATATATAACCTTGATCCATTGTAATTATTACTGTAATACTAAATAGTTCAAGATACCTTTTCCCTAAATGTTTATTTACCTGTTAGTCAGATACCTATTGCAAAGGGAGAAGTCATTTTTCTAATCACCCTTCATAGGATATTCAGTAATACTAAGGCGTTGCTAGCTTCTCTCGAGGGGCTGGGGTGAATTGAATTACTAATTAAATTTATCCCACTCATAAATCTGACTCCAGTCTTGCCAAGAAATACCGTGTGTGTGTATAATGGGTTGTGGAGGTCTGGTAGGCAGCCGCTTCACGTAAAACACTGGTATTCAGCTGAATCCAGTCTGACTGGTAGCCGACCCCAAGTTCGGAAAAAGTTAGGCAAAAGATGACTAATTAAGTCCCTTTCAATGCTAGGCGACATCGCGGTAGACCGAGGTAAAGGTGGAGAGACGGACTCGCGGTTTATCAGAAGGACTGGCCCGCAATGGCAGAGGATAGACGGGTGAGGAAAAGGGAGAGGGACGACTTTCCAAAGCAGTTGGACATAATGGACTATATTAGATTCGATTACATACACAAAGTGTGTTTCGAAGTGGAGTTTCGGACGCCAGCCCGAAATTAATTACTCGTACATAGATGTTATAGTTTCCGAGAGAACTATTTCCCAAGGAGCTAACTTGGATTAGGTATGAGCATTTAAAATGAACAGTAGTAGGTATTTCAAACATTGTCTTAATAACCCACTTAAAACATTACAGTTTAATAGAAGCACGTACATAATACTTAATAACTGTTATTTTGTAACCGTAACTGAGAATTTATTCTAATAACATCCCGCTGTTATAAAATACCTAATTAATTGTCTTGGTTTACATTATTTGATTGCGTTTTGGTTTAGTAGGCTCATGTGTTGTATGTTGATGTTGTTAAGATAAGATTTTAATGAAGACGAACATGCGTGAACGAATACAATTGAAGATTTGAGTTACCTGCATGCAATAATGTCCGTCATAACTCATACTAGCCTTTTCACAACTACGAGTATACATACACCGTGTTCCGGACGATATACATAAACTTCGACCGGATGTTCAAAATATGGAATTAAATATTTTTCATTATCACAATAATCAATTCTTATTTTATTTATTTTTTGTTAATTTTCATACAAACTAAATATCTTGACGTAAATCATACGATATGCATGCCTCTTTATCCGAGTTGGCAACGAAAAATAAATGAAATTCAAATAGCATTTGATTGATTTTTCATTTTAATTGCACTATGACCCTTTAATACTGCGTAGCTCAATTAAATCAAATTACAAACATCTTTTGATTTGATTTGTTAAAGCTATATAAGCGTTTGCTAAAGTTTATGGAGAACGTGAAGAACTCGGTGTATTGGGGTCGGCTTCCAGTCATACAGAATTAATCTGAACAACAGAATTTTACGTGGAGCGACTGCCTGACAGACCTTCACAACGCATTAATTGGGTAACACGGTACCCCTTTTCTAAGACTGGTGTCAGAATTTCTGGCTTCTGACAATCCGTGACGACTACCAAAGATCTACAAAGGATAACCGCGCTTTCCAAGGAACGGAAGACTCTCGGTATGTTAAGATGGTCACTCATCCTCAGAGCGACCTCGCCAAGCATTGCTTAACCTTGAAGATCGACCCGTGCGGCTGTTATTATTTAGTCACGAGCTCCTCTACCTACAACAGTGTTAAGTTGAGAATATGTAGCTACATGGGGAGCTAATCATGTCATGCGACAAAGCAATTAGTGTTTAAGTATAGAAAAGATATAAAAACTATGGAACGTCTACAACCATTTCCCACTATCATGGCTGTTATAGCACATGACAAACGACCCACTGTTATTTACGAAGTTGTTCTTAGAAAATAAAATACTTTTTTTATCCACCATTCAATGATGTTGGTAGCTGAAAACTGAGAGCCAATTATTCTGTGTTTCCGTCGTAGGCGGAATCTGTCAAAAAACCTTCATTTCAATGCATATTTGACGGCTTGCGACTAACATGCGAATGCAGACGTTGCTTAAAAAATGTGGAATTGGCACTAAAAGGTCATTTATCTATGGCAACCATGGTGATTGTGGCTATCCCCAAAGCGATTAATGACTACTGGCATATTCAAATTATTAAGACGTGGTATGCATACTTAAATAAATTCGTATTAAATAACGCAACGCAAATAATATAAACATATAAAAACTAAAATAACCAGAAAATATAAAGTAGGATATCAAATCCGGAAATAGTGTAGTGATACGACATAAAAAGCACGGTGGTTATTATCGATAGATGTGAACTGTCATCGTGTCGTACAATGATCGATAAAAAATGGGGAAGCGTGTTGCGCGCGCGCGCGATATGTTGTGGTTGTGCGCGGGAGTCGACGCAAAGCTGGGTACTGTCGCGATGAAAATAAATGTTTATTTATTTAAGAGGAAAAATGTCTGCGTAATCAATACACATGAAATAGTTTCAGGGGAATAAAATAAGCGAGAGCTTTAAAACCTTTACACGCTTAAAATTGAGGATGGCAGTGGAATGCAAAAACAATTATTGTTTAATAATTCCATTGTCTTTCCGGGCGTAAATAACTTGAATAAAAAAAAAGTGTTATGCTGATTTGCAATTATGATCCGGTTCAAATTTAAAGAGTTATGCACGTCTTTGAAAAGATATAAATATTAAGATATTTAGTAAAGATTGTTACCATTAATCTTGTTTTTTTTTTTCAAGTTTGATGAATATGAAGAAAAATAATTTGAAATTATAATAATTTACTTAGACTTTGACACGGAATATTTTATAATTAAGAATCTTGTACTAGTTAGATAATTGGATGAATATTTATGATAATAGAGATGTCTGAATACTATATTCAGTTATGTAAACATTTGCGAATGAAGTTATTACATTTATCCAAAACGAAAAAAAATATAAGTTAGTTATGAATTATAATAATTATACTATGTGTAATTTAGTATTAAAAGTGTATTACACTATTCACTCTGTTTATCATAGTAATGATTGCTTTTATGTACTCCTACACTAATAACCTCAACGAAATTGAAATACTAACTAAAAGATACTTCTATCTACCCCCACAAGACTGTATCTTTTAGTCGTGTTTGTCAATGATTAAAAATTTGCACAAGTATAAAAGTACTATTGTGATCGAGCAGATTCGCACTAAAAATATAAAAAAGTAATATACAATTATTTATCAAAATAACCACCATCATTTTCTTTAAAATTTTCCTCTCAATAGTACCAAGTTAGTGCAATTAAATTTAACGGAAGAGTGAGCACTGGCCGCGATCACACAGCTTATGTAACCACTAGTGTTGTTACTTAATCGATAAAATAATTTATCTTGATAAGAATGCATAGCTCGGTAATTGGATTACTTAAGCGTTGTTTGCTCTGCATTGCGATATTTCGTTGAAAACTGATACGAAGTAGTTTGCACGTAGCAAGTTAAGACAGCATGCGCTTAAGATTCAGTTTGTTTGAGGGTATAAAATTATTATTTGTTTTTACAATACCATTATTATTTTACATCACTAACTTAGACAGGGTTAGGTATCGCATCGTACAGATTTGTTTTACATAGTGCAGTTTAAGTTAGTAATTATTTCAATGGAAACGTATGAGTACTGTTACATAATGCATTAAAGCTTTCTATTGTCCTTCAGTGTTATAAAATCGTGTCGAACAGAAATAAAGGCTAATAGAAAATATATAGTAATGACCACCCAGATTAATAACCATAGTTCCACCCAATATAGGGCTAGTTACGACAACCTGGAGTAATTAATAATTCAAATAGATTATAACTTCCATCAAACTGTGTTACGTAAACTGGTTTGAGAAATGGTTAACTCGTAAAGTTGACGTATTTATTGTATTTGATTACTGTGTTTGCTAATCAGCGAATAATTAATAGCGGGAACATTGCTAAAACGTGGTTTCATAATTTTCTATCTTATAACATTTTTGACGCATTTCTTGCTTGTTTGAATCATTTCCTTTCCTACTCGCTAGTTATGGATTCAGCGGATTTTATTGTGTTTACAAAAAAAAAGATTTCTCCTTTATTCATTGCAACACACGTTCAAAATACGTATTTGAATGATGAATATAAAAAAATAATAATAATGATATAATTATATCATTATTATTCATTTTTAATTTATCGATACTTGATATCGCTTCATCTAATCGCGCCCGTCACTAAAAGTTACGTTGAATCAGTCGAGATGTACACGTTTTTCTTCTTCGATAATGTTTGCCTCTAGTTATGTGCGTGTGTTATTATTTACTTTTGTTCACTTCTCGTTAGTGGGTGGGTGAGCAGATAGCCTAGTGATGATTATGTGTCGTGATGATAACGATTAGTTATGATTGTGACAACGTGAAGAAAATTAATGTGTGAAATTGTCATTGATTTTTGTTTTTTTTTTGCTGACTGTATACATGGTGGTGATTAATTAAATGATAAGGTATTTAAATAGGGCAATAATCAGATGAAACGAGCTATTAACGATAAATGAGCTATCTAACACTGAAATATTTTTTCAAGTAGTTCCTGAAATTAGCGCATTCAACAAACACACAAGAAAACAAAAAAACTTCAGCTTTATTTATTAGTGTAGATAGATTGAATACAACCTATTATGTTAACCTATTTACAGTTTGTAACTGATTGCGTTTATTTCTACATTGTCTTCAAACGTTATATCTAAGTAAAATAAGTATTAACAGACAGGTAAATAGTATAATCTAATAGATTTATAGCTTCGTTAACCCGTTTCTATAACTTCACGTTTATTAGTAACACTGACGTAACACCCTCTATGTACTAACTCTCTCGTTCAGTTAGCGAACACAATAAGAATCTCAGAATCTGTACTACTAAGATCTAGTCAGCCTCATTTATTTTACTTCTCTTTTCTGTTCAAATGAACCTGTTTTTTGCCCCACATCACAGGTTGAATGATGGGCTGTGCTGGTAGACCACTGGTAAAAAGTAGATAGGTACTTATAGACATCAGCTGATGCACAGTATCCTTATAGCTGTTATCCGTCTTTTTATACTTTTTAAAGGATGGGAAATCATTCAGGACCTCGTGACAAGATAGTAACAGCCGCACGGGTCGAACTCGAAGGTTAAGCAACGCTTGCCAAGGTAGGTCTGTGGATGGGTGACCGTCTTAACATACCGAGTTTCCTCTGTGCCTCGGAGAGCACGTTAAGCCGTTGGTCCTGGCTGTCATTTGTAGATATGTGACAGTCGTTACGGATAGACCGAAGCCAGTAAATCTGACTCCAGTCATGTCATGAAGTACCGTGTTACCCAGTTAATGGGTTCTGGAGGTCTGGTAGGCAGCCGCTCCTCGTAAAATACTGGTATTCAGCTAAATCTGACTTGACTGGAAGCCGACCCCAATACAGTTGGGAAAGGCTAGGCTGATGATGATTGTCTTAACTTGTGTTTTAAAAGCTTACATATAGTACACTAACTAAATCCATGCGTACAAACCAGCAGCGGAAGCTAGTCTCTCACATAAAATAGATTGGAATCAATTCTGCTGACTGAGCTTCGTGTCTTGTAGAAACGTGTTCACAATCCTTCGGAAGCCATATCGTAAAGTAAACGCTGATGGTGGAGCGATTTCATAAATTGTAATGTTAATAGTGCATTAGCGATTTGCCTTCGCGGCTCGTGTAGCCTTAGGGCGGGGTTGGGTTGCAGTGACAGCGAGACTGATACTTAACAAATTATTTTGAAACCTATTAAGTTATTACGATTCACAATTATTTACAAGTAGTTATAATAAGTACAGTAAAATATAGTTTTTATTATGGCATTTCAAATGACATAGCATAGCTTGGTACACCTTTGGGTCGGAGACCATGCAAAAATGTACAGCGTCCTTTTTATTCTGAACCCAGAAGAAGACATTTTTATCAGCATTTTATGTCTCACCAGATAATATGTGTAACACGAAATACGTTACAAGCCTTGACATGAACTGATGCATTTTATGCTTGCCAGAAAATAGTGTCAAACGTATACTTTTGCATAATGCTTTCAAAATTACTACGTATTTGTCATTTTTCCAAAGATCGTCAGTGTCTGACTAACGACGCAACCAAAATATTGCAAGATTAATTCGAAACATTTTGTTTCTAATTAACTCACAATTTATGAAAGCACAGATAAATGAATCATGCTTAATGGAGTGGAGGAAGTAAGTGTGCAATTCTAAACGATCGTTTGATAGCTAATTTATTTACTAAGATGGCAATAACCATGTTTAATTTCCTAATAAACTGACGCACGAAACCGATGTTAAGTATTGATGTTGTTTGCTTTGTGGTTCAGAATTATAATAAATGTCTTTCATTCGGGTCGTCGGGCCACTTCGTTACCGCCCGCCGCCTTCCGATATCTCACAACGGCAGCCAAAGATTGCCGAGTTGGGCATTTTTACCATCACTCAAGGTGGGAGACGATCATTGTGAAGTTCCACCAAAAACATAAATGTGAAGAAAACGCAAATTCTTTATAACGGCATGGCTTATACAAAGTTCTCTAGAAGTTCCTTAACTCTGTCATGAAAAGTGTTTTTCAGTTGCTTTAATACAAAAAGATAACGTTTTTTGCTACCTACTCAATAGTGTTACTTGATTTAACCCACCAACTTGAAACTTGTATTAAAGTATTTAGAAAAGTTTGTTTCAATTTGCTTACTATTAACAGAGTGATCGAATTGCGTTTTCACGTCACTTTTATTTCTTTTAATTAAAAATAGACCGATTTCGAGAAAAAAATAACTAAGTTTTGGCAATTACAATAGCACTCAAAACAAAAACTCCTGACTAAGTAAACCTTAAAACATGGCATCAAAACCGCAGTCGCCTGGGAGTGACCCAAAAACACGACAGTGTTTTTGGGTCACTCCCAGGCGACAAGATAAGTTAAGACAAGATAAGACAAGATAAGTTCTGCCAAACTTATCCTTTATCCAAAGTACTAAAAACACGTTTGGAATGATCAGGCATGACTGTGTTCAAGAGCAAGCCCATTACCAAATAAAAAAAAAATACAGCAACTTTGAGTAGATACATAAAACCAAAATCACCTGAGCCTACAACTCTCTCACTGGCACCACAACCCACCGTAATAAAGTAAGTGAGCTTGCACAACACTATTCCGCATTCGAGAGAACATTCTCGATGGTTACAGAACACAAACAGGGCCTATCTCGAGTCTAATCACGGAGTAAATAGATCGTGAGCGTATTGTCGAACTGATTGATCTTCGGTGATGTCAACCGGGTCAGATGGATTAGGTAGGTTGTTCATTGATTTTCTATAAGTGAATTTGGGGTATGACTCACCTCTTGGAGGAATGCGGAACAGAGAGTAAAGTCGCGCAAACCTCCATTGAAAAAGAAGGATCCTCCGACCAGACGGTTGTTGTGTCCGGTGTGGGCAACTGCCCGATAGTTGATATTCGGGCCGGTGTATATGTTCAAATCACACGATAAACTCTGACGGTACCTACTTGTTTGTTAAAATTTTATATCGTTTGTCTTAGCTCCATATATATTTTTTTTTTGTTGAGGAGATTGTTACACTTAGGCCACGTTTCTCGTACGATAATTATCACAAAATTATCGCACAGCCAATCGCAACCGGGTCGGTGTTTTTCCAGAAACCGGGGGTAAGGGATGCTGAAATCTAACATTGTTTATTCTAGACTAAGAAACAGTCATCCATATAGCAAATGCTGCTTGTTGGCAGTGGTAACAATTTTAAGAGAGCTAAAATAAAATATTAAAAAAAACTGCAACATTTGTCAATAACCAAAATTTCTGTTACGAAGTTCTAATGCATATGCATAGGCCAGCGATTTTTATAATTATTAATAACTCTTGGTACATGTGTCGAAAACGACACCTCTAAAAAGAAGAATATAATCTCATCTGCATATTTCATAAATCGTAGTGAAGATTTCTTTAGGCTGACAAATCCAAAGACAGACATGTTACCAATCTCGCTTCGAGCAACTTGAGGCAACAAAATAATTATGTTTGGCTATAAAAAGAGATCTTAATTGCACAAGTTAAAACAAATTGCTATTTCGTCAACTAGAACCATCGTTTTGACCTACATTATTTTATATCTCATGTGAAATTCGTGAGGAGGCTGTGTTTGAGCCATGCCATTGATGGCAATGGAGCTAGTTCATCACAACTTGACGAGACGACTTTGCGTGTAATTTTGTATTTATTTGTAGAATATGTCGCTTTGTCACATTGCGCTCGTCTGGAAAATATATGATTTTACAAAATTCTTGTATTAATCGATTGTCACCTGACATCAGCGGGTCTAAAAAGGTATCTTTAGCAGAATCAGAAAGCACATCACGTTACCCGTCACTGTCAAATTTTCCCAATCAACCTTGAACCTAATGAGTTAGCGACAAAGATGAAAATGAAATTTAACACATTGCTGTGTGGTTAATATTATAATTTTAATATGATTCTGCTGAAGTGCGCAAATATGGCTCAGTAGCTGATTATGAAATGATCATCACGTCTAGTCGTATTTTTTGTTTTTAAATATTAGGTTACATTGGATTACGTTGATATTTGAAAATTTTGAGTTTTATTCGTTCAACATATTGTTATTAATTTCTAAAGTTATGTCTAACAAGGGCATAAAAATGTATTTTAATGGTATTGGCACTATCCTAAAAACAATTTAATTATTCACATTTTGATATACGAGTATTTTTTTATCAGAATAACAAGTACAAAAAAATACTGAATTTTCAGTTGCGCGGGTGTACCTACACACCCGCGCAACTGAAAACACGCACTCGTTACAACGAGTGCGTGTTTTGTTCCTCCAAGGTCGCTGGCGTATGACGTTGCCTAAAAGACACAGAGGTGGGGCTGGACTTTTATAAACGTATTATATAAGTATATGTGCCATTTTAATTTAATAAAGTAAACACGCAGATCTCAAAACTTGCTTGAAAAAAGTAGTGTAGAACATACTAAGGCCCGTATTATAGAACTACAATCAAGACTCAAGCATTACTTAAAACTAGTCTCAGTTGGAGTTCTAATTTTAGAAATTGACTTGGGCAGAAATCAATAATCTCCTGATCAAGACCACGCTTGAGCATAGATTCTGATGAAAATTGTTGCGGATTTGGAGTAAATCGAGTACTTACCTAATCAAAATGGATATATTTGCAGAAGTAGATTATTATAATATATTTTTTTTTATAATGAGATAAATCGAACGTTTAACTTAAATGTTCCTCTGATATATTTAAGAGATACGCAGCACTCTTATAATTGTGAAAACTTTAAGAAGTAGTACAGGTTTTCACAAGATGTAGTGAAACATTTAATTTTACCTGAGAACTCTTTATTTTCATTTACATCTTTTTTGAGTTTCATTAGAATGCGAGTGCAACAAATTCAATTTTTTTTGCAGTATTTGGCAGCAAATGTTTCGAGTCAGCCTTCTCGCAAACTTCACTAAGGTAGTCAATATCAACAAAACTCTATTTTACCAAGATAGCGCCTGTTTCAATGATTCTACATATAATCCAGTTGTGCAGACACTTGAGATGCCAAACTACACCAATTTTAATTCACAATATCCACTAGGAATCAATTTGCGAATAATTAAAACAGCCACTGAACTTCACTCGAAATAATCCCGCCAAAAAACTCCGTTTCACAGTTTTATTTATTTTATTTTAGGAAAACTTACAGCTAATACATTACTTTAACAATTAACAACAACAACAACAAACAACAAGAACATTTAAAACAAGAACAATTTCGTGAAAACAGCTAGCAGGACTCACGCACTTGCGCTTATACCACGCTCAAAAAAGAAAAACTACAACAAAAACAAAACAATGATCAAGTACCAAAGACATAACCAGTCAAAATTCTTTTAACTTTTTTAACACTGCTGTTAAACAAATCTAGCTCGACATCCTGACACACCATATTAAAAGCACACAACACACACACACACACACACACACACCACAAAACATAATATCCACACAACACAACATAACACCACACCACATAACACACCACACACACATCCACAGAACATAATGTGTACCTACTCTGAAGGGTTAAGGGTAGCTGTCAGTGTCTATAACGTCGTGTCGGTCGTCGGCCTCGTCCGGTTTTGATCGTGCAAAAAAAAAAGAATTGCAATAGAAAACAAACTATTGTTCAGGGTTACCATAATGATTGCTTACTTACGTAATCAGAGATCAAAATCTCTACTCAAGCGTAGTTTCGTTTGATTTGAGTTTGAGGATAGTTCTAGAATAAACTGAACGCTGTTGAAACCCTCGGGCCGTGGGGCCCTTGTGCTCACAGCCTTTTCAAAGAAATTTCGAAACGGCTGGTTGACACTTCAGTGACCCAAGAGCTGGCTTTTACTTTGGGCAGAGATTAAGCATTGCCATTCAACGTGGCAATGCCGCCAGTCTCTTGGGCACATTACCAGCTGACAGCGTTGAGGATGAATTTTTTGATGCTATATTTTAGTTTGTTTTTAGTTTAGTTTATTTGTTAGTTTTAGTAACTTATTTTACCTTACAATAATAAGATCGACTATAAGTAATGATTTATTAACTGAACGCTTAAGTCGAGATTCTTTGCTCAAGCAGTAATCGGTTAAACGCAGTTTACGTAGTACTTGAGTAAGGTTCTGTAATACGGGCCTAAATCTCTCACATCATTTTCATTTATTTTTATAATTTATACTCGTGAAACTAGTTAATATAGTCGGTACCGTCTGATTTGTAAACCATTATGTAAGCGTGGCTAGATAATAACAGCCGCACGGGTTGATCTTCAAGGTTAAGCAACGCTTGCTGAGGGTGGTCTGTAGATGGTTGACCATCTTAACATACCGAGTTTCCTCCGTGCCTCGGAAAGCACGTTAAGCCGTTAGTCCCGGCTGTCATTTGTAGATCTTTGGCAGTCGCCTAGTCTTTACGGATAGCCAAAAGCCAGTAAATCTGACTCCAGTCACGCCATGAAGTACAGTGTTACCCAGTTAATTGGTTGTGTAGGTCTGGTAGGCAGCCGCTCCTCGTAAAATACTGGTATTCAGTTAAATTGGGTAGGCTCGCTCCATCGTAGACTTTGTCTCTGTTATCTCTGACATAGACTAGAGTCAAGAGCAAACGCGTTACAAATAAAAAAAAAAAAAAAAAAACCGACTTGACTGGAAGCCGACCTCAATTTAGTTGGGAAAAGGCTAGGCAGATGATTATTTAAGGCATGTATCTAACCAATATTTTATTTTTACTGACACTGACACAGTTAACTTCGACATTAACTTCAATCAAATAATCAAACACTATTAAAATCTCGTCAAACATCAATTCATTTTGAAGTTTCTTCAGACCTTCGATTACACTTCACTCCAAAATTATCTTCCCACGAGCAATAAAACGTTAATTACAAAATTTTCTATCAAAATTACAAAGGAAACAAAAATACGACGCAATAATCTTAATTCCTGTTGTGGTGTTTGCAAACGTGTGGAGAAAAGCAAATGAACTTAAGTGTAGCCGGCGACAAAAGTATGACCTTAATGGCAAAATAATGCAATGGCGAGCATGGTAAAGTGGCAACGTGGAATGAATGCAATATTTACACTGTTTTATTTGAATGTTCATAGGATAAGTATTCCAAATCCTTTTAAGCTTTTATTCGATTCCGATTTTAAAAAAGGCTAGCAATTTGGTAGGTTAGAAATATATGATTACTAAATTCCATAAGTACACTTTGTAAAAGCTTCGAAAAAATTGAATGAAACAAGTTCTTGAACATCAAATTAACACAGTTACTAAAAATAGCTACTTTACAAAAAAAACAGTTAATACAACAATAATATTTTAATGTGTAGGTATATTTTTTACAGTCATGTAGAAGTAAACAATTAACAAGAATTAAATTCAGTAAAAGTTAAATATTTACATCACAGCTGAAACTCTACTGTTCGTTTGCGTTACTTAACCTGTCTGTCAAAGCAGATTGTCTGCAACTGGTTAGTAATTAGTATGGTAATTTGCTCATAACCAGAAATTGCAATGAGTTAAGCTAAATGTAATAGTCCATTTATTAAATTGTTCTCAATTTTAGTCGTGCATTACATACACAACTTTTTTTCTGTGTTTGTCAAACGTGTTTCGATACAATTATTTAAACATCTTTTATTTAACAGTAGCGTCGTAATACCCAATGATAACACATAAACACCACTATTACTTAAACAACAAAGAAACAAAACGCGCAAACATTAAACAAGAAAAAAACCATCATCGCTGAGTCAATAAATCTGCCACTAAGTGCTTCACCATTGCGTACGCATCACCGTACACTTGCGAGCTTGCATCTATTACGTCCACATCTACTCTTACAACAACTCACTGACGGATATTATGAATTATAATTTATAACGACCGGTTTTCGTGGCCACCAGTGTATGCTAATGAGAACTTATTAATAACATTATAATTGTTTTTTTTTTAACTGCAATACCGTTGAAGATTATTCAATGCAGTTATGAGATTTAATGAAGCAAGCTGGAAAGTAACCTGGTAGGTACTTATTGAGAAATGTCGGATTATATTGCGTGGTTTGTATGCAACTAGTGTTAATTGATATTATGGTTAAACGTTGCTTGTGTTCCAAAATATAACCCAGCACACTGGCCAGTGCTCATGACGTCATGAATCCGACGCCATACTGTTGATTGACGTCATACATTGACGCCATAGTGAGAATAGAGTTTATGCTCGTTTACAACAATCATTATTACAAATATTAACTATTTCAATATTACAATAAAAAAAATCTCAAAGCACACACGCCCCTTTTAATATACTACTGTATACGTCACATTTGTCCCACCAGTACAATATGGTGGCACGCCAGTACAATATGGCGTCGGCAATATGGATTCACGATATCATGAGCACTGGCCACTATACCTGGTTATATTTCAGAACACACACATAATGTATTGATTTGTAATATCAGTGGGTTTAAGAACAATAATAAATCGTTGAAGGTTAACAAGTTATGACAAAAGAAAGTGATGTCATATGAGGTATCATTTCAACCAAGAAGGCTGAAAGCCGAACTCTTTGATAATTTTGAATCGCGATAGTGGATAATCTTACTAAAAGATTTTCAGGCAATAAGTCATCGAGACGATTGAAAGCTGTACTCATGAAAAGATGAATCGCGAAAATCCAAAAGCGACTTCGTACGCGCATATCCCGTTTTTCCCGTTCCCGTATAGCGTATGGACTACCTCATGAATGTGGCTATCATATAAAAAAATAACTTTCCAAATCCAACTGGAAGTTCCAGAGATTAGCGACTTCAAACAAACAAACTCGTCAGCTTTGTTATAGTAATATATACACGGTTCCATTTAAGTCTTCTTACAAAGGCGGCCCACTTAATGTACCTGATATAATATATACTCGTATACAAACACACACCCAGACCTACACACAAAACGCAAGCACACACATACACATTAACACACCATAACACACACTCGCAGACATGCAGTTCAATTTTTCTTTTAAGTATTATTTTATTTTGTTATCTTTTTTCTTTTTTTTTTTTAATCTTGTTTCTTATTAGTGGTGTTACAAAGAAAATAATAAAAGTTTAATAATTATACACATCAAATGCATTACTTTTTATCTAAATATTTGTTTTAATCGTACGGAAGGACTGGAACCCCACGACACAGGGAATCCTAGTGTGGGGGCCAGAGATATATAGTTTTTTTTAGTGCCTAAGTTTTCTGAAATAGTATTGTGTATTAATTTGGAAATGAATAAAGAAGATATAAATAAATGGATATAAACTACCTCTAGGCGTGATTTTTTTAATAATTCATGAAGATAAATAATGCATTAAATTATGAAACACCCTGGTAATAATGTTTACGTATATTTTTTTTTACTATTGATAGGCACACGTTTGACCACTATCTCACCTGATGGTAAGCGATGATGTGGTTGAAGATGGAGCACGCGTGCCTAGAAGTAACCTATTCACTCTTGACTTGACTCTTGACTTGTGCGGTTACCTTGTTGCACCAGAGTAGCTCGCGAAATTCAAATATTTTTATGTTTTTTGCAATTTGCCGGTCAGTGTGAAGCTATATGTTGAACAAAATAAGCCCTACTGAATGGATCATTCAGTAGGGCTTTATGAACTTAGAGGGTTATATTGATGATTAAAATGGTTATAATTGTTTAGATGAATACGCGTTACCGCGAATCGTATTTTGTTGAACCTACAGCTTCACACTGACCGGGAAATTGCAAAAAAACATAAAAATATTTGAATTTCGCGGGCTACTCTGGCGCTTCCATATTAAAAGCAACAATGCTGTTTGGCTAAAACCGTCTAGGCTTAGTGATAGGTCAGCAGATCAGCCTTTTCACACGGCTCGGTATTATCGTCCTATTTTTTCGTCATTGTCAAGCGCGAGATCAAAATCTTTGCGTGGTTTTTAGGGTACTAACCCGAAAAGTAACCAACGGAACTCTATTACTAAGCGTCCGCTGTCTGTCTGTGCGTCCGTCCGTCCGTCCATCCATCTATCTGTCAGCGTGCTATATCTCAAGAACCGTAATAGGTAGATAGTTAAAGTTTTCACAGATTGTGTATTTCTATTGCCGCTATAACAACAAGTAATAAAAATTAAAGTTTATGGTACGGAACCCTTCATGTGCGAGTCCGACTCGCACTTGGACGGTTTTTTCTGACCCTTAGCTTAGCAACCAGGAAGTGATCCGAGCAGGACAGATAAGTCCGAGCTTTCCAAGGCACAGGAAAGTCACACCAACAACTTCCTAACTCCGGGTTAACTACTGAGAAATTGCTCAAAGCCTGATATCCTTTTTTCCCGAACAAGGAATCGAACCCAAGACAACGGTTCAACGGTCGAGAGTCACGCTTCCGACCACTAGACTACCGGGGCTATATAAGTAACTAGCACTTCGCCCGCGACTTCGTTTGCACGGGTTTAGTATAGCAAATTTTCGTAAGGATCTCTTTTTCTAGTTATAAATAAATCCTATGACACTAACAAATAATGTGGCTTTCTATTGATAAAGAATTTTCAAAATCGGAATAGTAGATCCAGAGATTACCCCCTACAACCTTACAACCTCACAAAATCACAAACTTTACGTCTTTAT
This sequence comes from Lacanobia oleracea, assembly GCA_950371165.1. NCBI lineage: Eukaryota > Metazoa > Arthropoda > Insecta > Lepidoptera > Noctuidae > Lacanobia > Lacanobia oleracea. Next base: position 3,252,669 of record OX493387.1, read on the forward strand.
AATATTAGTATAGAAGTTTAGATTAAGTAATATGTATTTTAAGTATATAAGTACCTTTCAGTAGGTTCATCTCTTATACAACACATGATCGACGTTTAACAAGTGATACAATCTACAACGAAACGTTATTCCATTTCTAGATCAACATGGAAATCTATTGCAAGATAACGCAATACTTGGAGTGTAAATATAATGACAGCTTGCGAGCTCATCGCCCCCGATTACTATCGAGCATGGTTTCCTATTGCGTCGTGCGATTGATGGGAAAGAGAACATATTGAAAAAAAGTTTTTGAATACTATCTGATTCTGTCTAGAAAAGCGTCATTCTAGCGAATGCGATTGTCGAAGTTCCAAGATTCAAGGGATTGATCACGTCACATTTCGACAGCGTTTGTCAGTCCCATACATTTTTGACGTTTAGAAAAACGCCTTCGCCACGCTACCGCTGTCAGAATGTCACTTTTCTAGTGCCTCTGGTAATATGTGTAAACAAAGATCCCGTTTGTAAAATATTTTATAGGGGGTGTTATGACCCCTGGCAGCCTATAGACATGTGCAGGTGTTCTGAGTTCAGGCTAAAGGTGTCAAAAGTGTGAGACTTGTAATTAACAACATGAGCTTAAATTCCCAGCTTAAACTCCAAAATGTCTTTATTTATGGAGTGGACAACTCATGTCTTGAAAAAATAACAAATCTATCATTTTTCGAGATCAATTTGGCAACAAACAACACCAGAATAAAACCGGCAAGCTTGAAACGTCATGATTACAGATAACCTATATCAGGCAATGGTCGCAGAAATGATGACGATACATATAATAGTGATGAAGCATTTACAAGCCCTGAAAACAAATTACAACCAAGAATGACGATGAAAAAAACCCACAGACATGCCCTCCAAACACCCTTACGGTTTTACAACATAGAGACTAGCTGTAATACCAAGTCAGATTATATAACGTGCATATAAGTGATTTATCTACGCCCCTGACCGACTCAATCCAATCAGAGTGAACGATATCCTTCCTTTAATAATAAAACCACCGTTAAGAGTAATTGATCGTTTCTATGAATGAACTGGTTCATTGGGTAACATGTTCTGTTCAGTCAAGGTCGCCATTTTATATTTAAACTATTTGGACCACTTTCGAACGTTCCCCGTCTGAATGTTTGTCACGGTTTTGCAGTAATTCGCGTTACTAATTTGATCAGTTATTGATTTGTTGCGGGAACTTTATCTACCCGTACGCCGAGAATATTCGTTCAGTGGCTATTTTTGAAGAGAATATCTCAATGCTACAAAGACTGCTGGTTATTGATTATATCTGACTAAACCCAGAGAATTTGGTAATCGTGCTGGACAAAACTAAACATAGCTAACTTATTATTTTATTTATTTTTCACGTATCAACATTACTTTGTTCTGTTTTACGCATGTCTTAGAATATTTTGCTGTACCTACTCATTTCGAAAGATCGGTAAATATTATGCGTTATTTAAAGAACTTGCTAAAGCTTAAGTGACACTTTGCTTGAACAGAGGGCTGGCTTTTACCTAGGCCAGAGGATAAGCATTGCTATTTGACATTCAACGTGGCAAAGCCGCCTTTATTTTGGACTCACTTCCAGTCAACAGCGACGCGGACGAATTTCTGACGGCATATTGTAGTAATAAAAAGTAAAATAAAAATAAGTTTAAATTTTTATTTTACGTGTATAAAGTAACTATACAACGATAATATTTTATTTTAATTAACAAACTATATACACTTAAAATAGAAAACAAAACACCTAACTATAATAAATGGCGTTAAAAAATTCATCCGCATCGCTGTCGACTGGAAGTGAGCACAAAAGACTGGCGGCATTGTCACGTTGTATGGCAATGCTTATCCTCTGTCCGAGGTAAAAAGCCAGCCCTTGGGTCACGCGAAGTGTCAACTAAACGTTTAGCTACTTCTTTAAATAAAACGTGAGCACTCGGACCCCACGGTCCAAGAGTTTCAACCCCAAACGGCTCAAAAATATAGTATATAGTCAGATTAGTATTTTTATAGGGTGGCTGGTAGCAGCTGTATGAGAGTTGCCGGAAACATAGTGGAATGGGCTGCACTAGGAAAGGCCTATGTCCAGTAGTGGACTGCTAAAAATATACATGTTTCTAGAAAAATAAAATCCAAATAACTATCTCGCCAAAGAGATAAAAACTAATGAAAATAATCAAAACAAACACTAGTATTCTATCACAAAGTCAGGTCGACGACCGCAGTGACCTTTACAGCGCGAAGCGTGAAGCGTCAAGGGCCCACGACCTTATACGGCTACCTCAAGGCAAACTTCTTACAGAGCAAGCTTAGAAAGTAACTAGGATAGCTTATCTGATAGCTTTTTCAACTAAAGTGGAAGAGTGCAGGGCCCATTGGCCGCAGAACAGATGGTCGATGGGACGAAAATTTCTAGAGTGGTGACCACGTACCGGAAGACGCAGCGTTGGAAGGCCGGACAAGGTAGAAAGATGGACGATACGCACAAGACTCCGGTTGTTGTAGCGACACTTGTGGGAGGGCTAAGTCCAGCAGTCTTTTGATTGATATGATGACGCTTTTCAACAATATTGAGAAGTTTATGATTTGCCCAGTATGGGCATAATGTTGATAATGGAGAGGAATGAGAAGTAAATGATAAAAAATCGTATAACGAAAAGAGACAGCTAAAAGAAAAGACAAAAAGATTGTGTGACAGATAGTTGTCTAGGTAAGGGCATTAGGAGGAACACGGATGGGTTTTAGTCAGTGAGAGTCTGAAACTCCCTTCTGCTCCGCCCAGAGCAGGAGGTGTCATTCAAAAAAGAAGGCAAGGGACTGGACATTGGATATTTTGTAGGACCATGATATTGTAGAAAAAAATAATCTCTCTAGCTACTCATGTTTTTCAAATAGGTATTTTTAGGGTTCCGTACCCGAAGGGTAACCAACTAAACCCTATTACTAAGCCTCCGCTGTCCGTCCGTCTGTCTGTCAGCGGGCTGTATCTCAAGAACCATAATAGGTAGAGTGCTGGAATTATCACAGATTGTGTATTTCTATTGCCGCTATAACAACAAATAATAAAAATTAAGGTTTATGGTAAGGAACCCTTCGTGTGCGAATCCAACTCGCACTTGACCGGTTTTTTTAATGTTTTGAAATTGCCGAAACTGCTCTAATGACATGATACTGGGGTCACCAAGACGTTTGATAAATGTCCAAATTATGGTAAGTAATCAGTTCAGAAAAAATATTAATAGTTGAAATGATAAACCTTGACATAAGCTCTTGATTCAGTACGAAAAAATATACTTGAAACGAATAAATTACTATTTTCGGATTAGCAGGAGTAATTTTCTCAACGTTTCTTACTTAAGTTCATGTAGGTACCTAATTGATGTTTCCTTAAACCATCCTTAGGTTTAAAGAACTCTTTTTCTCATAAGAACAACATAGGTCACTTAAAATGAGATTTTTAATTAACTTAAACATTATGTACACTTATTTTTTGCTCTAGTTTAATATACAAAATAACATGACAATATATTGTATCAACTGTCATAGGTAAAGTAGGTACTGACAATATCCTTATCTTTTTTTTTTTTTTTAGGATGGGAAATCATCAAATGACTTCTCCCGCTCTGGGTACAGCAGGAGGGAGTGTCAGACTCTTACTGACTAAAACCCATCCGTGTTTCTCCTAGTGCCCTTTGCGTTCCAGGGTACGGTGCCTCTTTCGAACGAAGTCCGCAGCCCCAGCAGGCACTGGCCCTAGTGGGCCCCGTCTTCCGTGCTGACATGTCCTTGAGGCGCGTTGGGATCGCAGCGCGCCGCCGACCCGGGCCTGGTTCTGATCAGACGGCGAGCCACCCAATGCTCGCCGTCCGCAGTCCCACGCCTACGGTGGCCGAGAATCGTCCTGCGACTCCCGACGCCCGGGGCGTCTTCTTCTGTTTCGGCGGCTGGGGCGTGAGGTTTCCCTCTCTCTCACGCGTTCGGCTTCCTCCTTTGTTAGCATTACTGCTTCGCAGAAGGAGGTGACCGCTTCCCATGTCTCGTCGCTCCGAACCATGGCTTGAACCAGGGCCGGACGCGAGAGATCCCCGCCGCCGGACAATATCCTTACCTAATTTCAATTCCACAAAGAGTTCAAAGTCAGTCATCAAGAAACAAAGTACAACTACAATACTTAATTAAAAACTGTAATAATTAATTCACTACAGTTTTCATGGAAAGCCCTATTTAGGAATAAATGCGAAGCGAACTCATCATAGATAAAAAAGGTATCATTTATACTTAAGTACCTAAAATAATCGTTTCGTGTAAGGAATGATTTTAAAATTTTTGTCAATGATGCGTAGTTTGCTATCTACGAACTAAGCCAAGGGCGGAAAGATGTCAATGATTTATTCATAATTCTGTCATAATCATAAGTCCTATGATGATTAGTCAAGCATAAATTGTCGTAATCGGATGATCGATAGCAATTAGACTTAGTTGTTTCATTTCACTTAATTGTAACGAAATTATATGAAATGTTTAAAAACGTTCGTTTACAGACTTATCTTCGTCATAGTCATATTTCATAATGTGCCACCTCAAACCTAAACTCGACGACGAACTGTTTTGGCTGCAGAGTTTAAAGGAACCTAGCATGAATGGGATGACGGGAGCTCCCGCTATCCCATTTCGAACCGAATCTATCCGTATCGGAGTGCACCAAGTTTCCAAATAACTTGGCTTGGCAAGTCATTGCCAAATTGCTGGCTTGGCTTGGCTAATTAAACCCGTTAGTTGTGACACAGACATAGATTTAAGAAATAGATTAGACCTAAGGGGTTATTTTTACCCCGTGTTATTGAGGACCCTGCGAATTTGACCCGAGTAAAGGCACTGTCAAACAACTGTTACATAATTTACAGGTCAATCTTATACCAATGGATCTTATTTATTTTCTTAGAACGATTATATGTCTTGCACGTAGCGGACAACTTAATGGACGTGATCAGAATATTTATATTAATCTTGTAAGATTAACTGTAATACGTATTGGCAGTTTATTGTCATCTATCTACTATCCTTCCTGTTTTAGATCTTATCGTAAAATTCTGTTACATCTACACTATTGTCATTTACGTGCCAACTTTTATAAACTTTATTTGTGACTGTAGTTTTGATTCCGATAAATTTAAACCTTTTTTCATTGAACGGGGTTCCGATGTAGCTCGTCGTCTGATAAAGAGCCCCGTCAGGCACCGAGCACGCAAGACAATTGAAAGACAATACCATTTGGCCCCAATCGGTCCTTACGGTCCTTGACAGGGCCACGCGCTTCAAAGAGATGTCATAGTTGACGGTGCCCGCTGGGAACAGTACATGCCAGGGTTGCAGGATTGTTGGAAAAAGTAACCGAAACCCTAGAGAGCAAAGGGAAATTGAAGAAACACGAATGGATTTTAGTCAGTAAGAGTCTAACACTTCCTCCCACTCCGCCCAGAACGGGAACGATCATTTTATGGTTTACAATCGCTTTCATCAATAACTTAAGGATATCCGTCCACTGCTGAACGTAAGCGATTAGTGATCTTTGGAGGATCAAAGATCGCCAACCATCCCGGGTCTGAGCAGTCCGCATCCATCCGCTGCCAACCACCTTCTTTAAATCATCGATCCATCGTGCCGCAGGGTGTCCCACACTACGTTTGCCCATACGCGGTCTCCACTCTAACACATGTCTGCTCCATCGACCGTCTGTCCGTCTGCAGACATGGCTGGCCCACTTCCATTTCAGCATGCTGATTCTACGCGCAATGTCGGTGACTTTAGTTCTCTTGCGAAGGACTTCGTTGCGAATTCTATCCACCAGAAAAACCCCGAGTATTGCTCTCTCCATTGCACGCTGAGCAAGTTTGAATTTGTAGACCAGGCCTATGGTGAGTGTCCAAATTTCGGCTCCGTAGATCATTATTAAGATGTACTGGCTAACGGTACACTGGATAACTGGTTGCGTGGATGATGTATTTCAAATAACTTGATACTCGTTAACCTAGGGTCATCCAGGATTATCTAATGCGATAGTAATCGTTCTAACATTTAGTTACTGTTTCATCATACATACGTTTACAAGCTGCTCAATCATGCAATTCATTGCTAGAGTTTTTGACAGTAATTCGTTACCAAAAAACACTTTGAAAATGTAGAGGTGAGAATAGCGTGCAAAGAAAACAGGTCTTATACCTGAAAGAATAATAAATAAGGAATAAACAAAATGCAATCTGATCAACTGCTGTTGGATACTAAGAAGATAGTAAGAATTCCTATCATTGCAGAATCTTGAGATCCTGAAAGGTTGACTGGTAGAGAATCCCTTGTAGCACTTAGTTCTACTGTGTACCTTTACTACACATAAATTTTAAACAAATAATGATAATTAAGGTTGTAAAACAATTCTGCTACTTGGTGAAGCAGACCTTACTTTGCCTTTAACGATATTATCCTTATCATATCTACGAGGAAAAAAAGAGACACTCTAAATATCGATCGACATGACAAACGATGAAGACTAGACGTAAAAGCAGTTAGTTTACTCGTCACAATGATATCAGGCGTGAAGTGATTGAAACCTTAATTTATAACCTGCCAGATTTTATGGCAGGCCATGCTCCGATTGGTAGGATGCGTGGAAAGAATGCCGCTGGGAATTAATCAGTCAAATAAAATTATATCATTTTGTTCCATGAGAGTGATAATGTAACAAACAAATGTTATTTGTCCATCGTTTCTCAGGTTTTTTTCTTCAGAGACTGTATTCCTCAAATGGTATCGTAGGGTGTAAACCTGTAGCTGCAAACGGTTGACGGCAATGGATTTACTACTGCAGCCCGGTGCTGCTGAAATATTATACATGAAAAATTAAAGAAACAGTTGGCTCGACCCGAGGGTCAAACCCAAAACTTTATGTTCAGCAGTAGTGTTTGCTGTCACTAGACTCACAAAGCAAACTGTGATTCTGACTTAAGAGCCCTATCACAAAATTGCGTTTTCACTCACAAAACTGCTGACTAATAGCTATGGTTTATTTTGGTATTATTACGTAATAATATTTATGTATTACTTGTAAGGCGAAATTTAATTCATTCTTAGCATTCTAGTAGTTTTTATGGATTTAAATGGGATTTTTTTTACGAATTTTCCGTTCTCATTTCAAATTGCCCCTACGAGCTAATTTAGTATTTTAGGAATATTATGATATATTTTTCATTTCATATGGTTAGTACAGTAGTTCAATCCACGAGCTCGATAAAGTGCCGTTTGCGTATTTCATGAGAAACTTACCTACTACAGAATTTTGGCTTTTTACAAATAGATAAGAGAAAAACACGACAAGTGAGGCTGCTACAAACTATACTAACAACTATTTTTGACTACCCAATAAGCCAAAGTTGTCTAAATACTTCAGGTTCTAAGAATAAGAAAGCCAAAAATAGCCATTTTACGCAAAAAACTCAGTCAAATTGTAAGAGGCCTCTTAATAACTTTTTTTTTTAAATATTATGTTAAATAGTGGTGGGTAAATAATAACAGTCGCACAGGTAATATTCAAGGTTAAGCAACGTTTTACTAGGTCGGTCTATGGATGTGTGTCCATCCTCAACATACCGATACTCTTTCGTGTCACCAAAAGCACGCTAAGCGGTTGCTTACAGATTTGACCATCGCGTCGTTACGGATAGTCAGAAGCTTCTCGCCGATGGGTATCGTGTTACCCAGTTCCTGGATTGTGAAGGTCGGATAGGTAGATTCTTTAGATGACATAGTGGTATTCAGCTCATCCAGTTGGGCTGGAAGCCGATCCAAATATACTGGGAAAGTAGGAAAGGCTAAGCGACGAAAACCGATTAATTTTGAAACATCATCATCTGCCTAGCCTTTTCCCAACTATATTGGGGTCGGCTTCCAGTCAAGCCGGATTTAGCTGAATACCAGTATTTTTTTTATTTTGAAACATAATTACATAAATTAATATCTACACACCTCTATACAATAGTGGTGATTTCAGTTACTAAAAGGTTGCAAAAGTCGTGTCTTATCACTTTTGTTTGGAGAAAACACACACACACACACACACACACCCCACACTACGCCATGCCACTTTAATACATCTGGATAATTGATTATGATCTCAGATCACGACCGAAGCGGACAAGAAGACAGAAGCATTGTCTTCTGGATTTTACATGTTTTTTTGTTAACTTGCGAAGTAAGCACTTCCTGTCGTCCAATAAAGCTGAAACTTGTGATACTTATACGTATAACTTGGGGGACAGACAGTGGATCTGGTTTGATGATGCAGCAGGAATGTGGACACAAGAACCTCAACCAAAGAAAATAGGGCTGATTGGATATGTCAAGGGAACATTTGATACATAATCTGCTTCTTCCACCTGGCGTTCATGCGCATGTGCATTTGATACATAATAGAATCTTCTAAAAATATTCTTACATGTACATAATAATTTATTTTTCTAGTTTCTGAAAATACCCAGATGTTGAAAGATTGACGAAGCTGGATCAAAGGATTCTTAAATACACGGTTATTCTCCTTATGGTTCGGAAAAGTACGTAAGATACTTTCAAGTTACATATTATGGTCGAACTTCGTGATGTCGTTTCTCAGGGTGTTATTGATGACTGGTTTCATTCATCAGTATCTAATGTTTTATCATCGTTAAAAGATCGAAATAAAAAAGTGAAAACTGTTGAGTAGCGTTTTTATTTAATTTCAATGAATATTCAGAATTCAAATCTCCTAAAACAAATTAACTTTGCCTTATTCGAAAATAACTTTTACTGACAGCCTGTTCTATCTGCATATTGCCTCAAAATACTGTTTTGATTAAAACCGAGTAGACGCCACGGCAGTTTAATTATAATTCCAGATTTTGTGTTTGTTTATGATAAGAATCAATTTGAGCTTTCATGCGATTTCTTTTATAACTCCTTAAGAAATGTAAAATGACGACGAAAAATAAATATTTTTCCCAGATTATTTCTCATAACATCAGTTAAAATCTCCATGCTATCATTTAGATGGGTATCTTCAAAGTTCCAGAAATCTGAATACATTACAACATACTGCTGAACTACTCGTAGCTACATGTAAAAAACAAGTTCCTTATTTAATTTCCCAAAAAAAACACCATACTAATTTACCAATTAAAAACTCTAAGCAGGGAACTGCAACGTCCCATCTTCTTAAAAAAAACAACACCTACACATCGACGCCTCACTCACACTAGCGAAAGTGTTTGCAACACTCGTACATACGAAACTACTTGCATGAGGTATAAAACGTGGTAACTGGCGTGATAGGAATACACTCACGGCGTACCATTCGCTGAACAACTAGCGAAGCGAAAATGAAGCTACTGGTTAGTAAGAAATTCAAAAAATTCTAGTGACAGTGTTCTATGTGTGTGCAGTTCGGATGTCAAGTGTCAATGTGACTTTTTTTTAATGTGGCAAAGGAATTCAGAAATCCAGATCAATCGATTTGAAAAAAGAAGAATCGATTGTTTATGTCATCGATCTCTTGTGTTACCGGACGTGTCATATATCTTACAGTTATTAATCATATTATCTAAGTGAATGACGCGTTACTAGATCAATATTACGTAAAGTTATTTCCTTATTCGCATAACTGGTCGTTATGAGTTGTCCCACAATGCTCGGAAAGTTCTTGTGTTCACTTCCAGTTAGATTTCACTGGTATAAGTTAATTTCCCTTTTCATTTAGCGAGGCCGTTTCTCATCTCAGTTGCTTAAGTTTTGTTAGTGAATCTTTAGACAATAACCCGCATAGGTTTGTGCCCATCCAGTAATTTATGTTAAAAGTTTTATGGCTAATCCAAGATAATGTTTGTTTATTTCAGAGGTCTTCCTTAATCCTGGCCGTGGCGTTAAGCCTGGCCACGGCAGAGGAGAAGGCAGAGAAGGACACCAAGGCTGAACCAAAAGCCGCAGAGGAAACAAAGAGACAAGACAAAAGAGGACTGTCGGAGTACTATGGTGACCATGGAGGAGATTTTGGAGGTGGCGACTTCGGAGGCTCCTTCGGGCACGACCTGGGAGGCTCCAGCGGAGGTGGTGATGAAGGACACACCATCGGCCACGAGGAACATGTACACAAGACCATCACTGTTGTCAAGAAAGTTCCCGTGCCCTACCCCGTAGAGAAGCACATCCCCTACCCAGTGGAGAAGAAAGTGCCCTACCCCGTCAAAGTGCACGTGCCAGCGCCCTACCCCGTCGTCAAGACCGTCCACTTCCCAGTCAAGGAATACATCAAAGTACCCGAATACATCCCCAAGCCGTACCCCGTGACGAAACACGTGCCTGTTCCCGTGAAAGTTCACTTCGACAACCCCGTCCCAGTGAAAGTGTACGAACACGTCCCTTACCCAGTCGAGAAACACGTGCCTTACCCCGTCAAAGTGCACGTGCCGCAGCCCTACCCCGTCGAGAAGAAAGTGCCGTTCCCCGTGAAAGTACCAGTCAAGGTGCCAGTACCATACCCCGTCGAGAAAATCATCCACTATCCAGTGCCGGTGCACGTTGACAACCCAGTGCCCGTACACGTTGAGAAGCCAGTGCCAGTTCACGTTGAGAAGCCAGTGCCTTACCCCGTCGAGAAGAAAGTGCCTTACCCAGTGAAGGTGCATGTCGACAATCCGGTCCCCGTGCACGTCGACAAGCCAGTGCCTTACGAAGTGAAGGTGCCCTACCCAGTCCCATACCCAGTCGAGAAAGTAGTCCCCTACCCCGTTGAGAAGAAGGTGCCGTACCCAGTGAAGATCCCTGTCGACAGGCCCTACCCTGTGCACATTGAGAAGCATGTGCCTTACCATGTTGAGAAGCACGTGCCTTACCCCGTGAAGGTGCATGTGCCTATTGTGCATCACGAGCACAAGGAACACCATGAAGAGTCTCACCAAGAAGTCCATGGTGGTGAGAGCGAAGGTTACGGAGGTTTTGAGGGGGGTCATGGAGGGGGTCAAGAGGGGGGTTACGAAGGGGGTCACGAAGGGGGTTTCGAGGGCGGTCAGGAGGAGCACTACCACCATTAAAAAGAACTGATCTCTTTATTTTTTCTTTAGCTTTAAAGTGTTAACTTGTTTAGTAATTGTTTTTGTTTATGTAATGTTTTGTGACTGCTATGTACCTGTGACGATGTAAATAGTAAACGAAAGTATTAAAAAGTGATATAAATAATACTTAAATCTTCGTTTTATTACAAACCTACTGATGAAAAGTATTTATTATTATGAGCTTTCATAATTATATAGAAATGAGACGAAAAGACATCAACTGTAAGACCATTACTAGACAAACCGGAAAAACTTTGAATGTGACTGGTTTTAATATTATTACATTACAACTAAAGATTATTTTCCTGCATGTAGCCTACTTACATAATCATTATCCGGAAGATTATAAATACCATTACACTGCTACGACCTAGTCCATCTCTTGTAAGTTATTTAAGTAACTCATTTAATCTGTCAAACCACCACAATTTTTTAAAGAATAATATCCTTTCCTAATTTATAAAATTCTTCCGTTAGTGAGTGAGTGAGTGAGTGACAGACATCGCACAGCTGAAACTACTGGTCTTAGAGTTTTCTTAATTTGGCATGTTGGTTCCTTGGGGAGTAAAGGGGAGCACTATGAAGTCCCGTACGAGAAAAACTGGGATATGCGTGGGCAAAAGCTAGTAGGTTCATAATTCTCGAAGGAGATCGAACCAAAACATTGCTAAGCATTTCTTCCAACATACAATGACGTCACACTGTCGAAAGAAATCCGAAAGATTTGCTACATAATCCTAAATTATTCATATCAAGTTTTTTACCAGACAGACCACTTTCACTAACCAACCCAGTTGTTCTCGCCAGTTCTACATATCGTGCCAAATGACAATACACCTTGAGAACTAGAGATACATTAATAAACGAAATATTTCGAAACTACTCGAATGCTGTACTAGCTCTTTGCCCGCGACTTTGTCTGCGCAGATTTACTACAAACGATGTTTCCCCTTCTCACTCCGTTAAAGGCTTAATTTCGAAAAATCCCTTGTTTGTGTTCACTTAAATCATCAGTACCTGGGTGACCGAGCTTCACTCGGTTTTTTTTTTTTGCGACGGTATCTAAAAAAGAAAACGCAACGAGTGATCGCGTGGTGGATTACGGCCCACTCCTTACCACCGAGAGGAGGCCTGCGTCCCAGCAGTGGGAACATTATAGGCTGATTATGCTTATGCTTCTAAAAAAGAAACCTAGATTGATTTATCGCTCCCGAAACCCCCTGCATGCTAAATTTCATGAAAATCGTTGGAGCCGTTTCTGAGATTTAGATTGTATATAGGTACATATATACAAGAATTGCTCGTTTATTAAAGGTTCTTGTGCAAATATGCGTGTTCTTAGTCCCTGTGCGTTGATATGTCTGTCAGTCCGTTTCCCTTCTTGTAAATGTATGTTTATAGATTTTAAATTTCTCGCAAGACTTGGTACATTCATTAATGGTTTAACGAATAAATATGTAGCAGATAAGTAATCAAATCACTTGAACTCTTAACCAATGTGACCGATTAATATTAGATATTCAGAATTATTATTACGCAAGTGAAATCTGTAATAACTGACATTTAATTGTTATCAAACTCACATTGGTTGGTGGGGTCATGATTCTGCAAGACCGAAATTGACCTCATACTGACAAGCTAGCATAATAATGTAGTTTAGAGCTTTGCAACAGAAAGTGAAATTGTTTGCTCCATCGGAAGTCATCTGTAGAGTACCTACAGTTTTGTGTTAATTATAATAATTATTAAAACAAAACACACACAAAAACAAAGCTAAACGACTTGTCTTCACAGTGTCCAAAAACACACACACACACACACACACAATATCAATACAATATCTTATTTTTTTTACAAATTTTTGATTCTCCAAACTTTGCAGTCTGATGGCAAGAATCGCTCTTTAAACATTCCCAAAACTAAGCTCGTTTACGATCTTGCGATATCTTGCCCATTCCCATAAACTGAAACGGCTGTAGCAATACCTAAAACACTTCTTGAAAACAGCTAGGCAGATGATCACACCACAAAATCTCTTTATTGCAGCACATAGCTCCTCGAATCCAATAAAAGAACGCAAACACCGGAAAAATTACGCTAATGGAAGAAAATTGCTCATCACGGTACATGGCTTCGCACCTATAATCACGAGTATCGGAAACTTGCAAGCACCATGTTTTCTTTTTTTTTCTGCTATGTATATTGCATCTATGAATCAATTTGCCAAGCCTTCGGCTTCTAGTGTTACCGGATACAACTGAATACTAGTATTTTAATGGAGTGTCTGCCTATCTGACCTTCACAACCGACTAACTCGAAACTCCTTGGCAAGACAGGGGGGCTAATCTCTATGTCCGAAGTCTATAGTTTTGGGCTTAGTTGCGGGCGTATTCTACACCGTATCACCTAACCACTAAGAATGAATGACAACACTATTTGACAGTTACTGTTGACTAATCGTAAGTCTATAGGTAATATAGAATAGAATACGACCGCAACTAAGCCCAAAACTACAGACTTCGGGCTTAGAAAGTAGCCCCCCTAGTGTCAAATTTTCTAGCTTCTTATCAACGCCTTACAACTGTCAAAGATATACAAATAACAGCTAATACGAACAGCTTGACGTGTTGAATAAGATTTCTGTATTCCAGCCATAAAATATTTCGAAATAAAAAATTGACTCATTTCTCGAAGGGCACCATATTTAACTATGGTTTCGTCGAAGTTAATTAGTCTGTCTAATAAATTATAATTTGACGTCTTAGGCAAATAAGGTACAAGTTTTAATAGGTAAAAATTTGTGTTGATGTCAATTTTGTAATTTGAACCTTGACATGTGGAGTTAAATATTTCAAAATGAATAGATTTAGTTAGTTTTCTAATAGGTTAGTTAATTTGATATGAATAGTTGATCATACATAAGTCAGCAGATAACCTAAAGAATAGATTTCATTGACAAAAAAATATGTTTATGTCTGCATTACCGCGCGAATATCCGCCGAATAAAACTTTAAAGATATCATCATTCTAGAATTTTCAAGACCTGTTTCTACTTAAAAGTAAGAATAAAAATTAAACTCTTGTAGTCACCAGCTTTATAGTAAAGTGCCTCTCTTAGTTACTGAACCACGTCATGGTCCTCCATGTGCATTATGATACCTACTTTTGAATTGGCGCAATACGTCTTTTTCTTCTATTCCTGCTAACCCCCGCTCTCCCTTTTCCTTTAAATCATTCATCACACAATCCTCCCACTTTTCGCACCAAGCGTTTCTAAACGTCCTTTATAATGCGCACAGCAAAGGAGTGGAACTCTCTGCCTGCGTCTCTGTTTTCAAACGCTTACAACCCTAATCTCTTCAAAGTTAGAGTGAACAGGCTCCTTCTGGGTAGGCTCGCTCCATCGTAGACATCGCCTCTGTTATCTCTGACCTAAACTAGAGCCAAGAGCAAACCCATCTACACTAATATTATAAAGAGGAAAGATTTTTGTTTATGTGTTTGTTTGTAATGAATAAACTCAAAAACTACTGGACCGATTTAAAAAATTCTTTCAACAATAGATAGCTACATTATCAGGGAGTAACATAGGCTATATTTTGTTCTCGAACTCATACGGGAAAGGGAACGGGAACTACGTGGGTGAAACCGCGTGACGTCCGCTAGTCTTAAATAAAAATAAAATAAAACCATCAATGAACATTATTCAACACACAAAGACGACTCCAAAACCGTCAACTGAAATGACATGTAAGTACTTGTATATGATTAGTTTCTACGCCTACCCAAAAACCGCAGTAAACTTCTAAACCATCTACTTCCTGCACACAAGTGCGTCATTAAGGAAACCGCGTGACTTGCGCAAGACCAACTTATGCAACTAACTTCATCAGGTTACACGTTAGTACCAGCTGTATTCATCCCCGGATCGTTAATGAGCTAGAAGAAAATCTATTTGGTTCGAGAGCTTTCTATTGATCAATAGCAACATTCCGGCAGAATCTTTATTTTTTACTTTATGTCGAGGTACATGGGTGGACTTAATGCGACAAGGCAATTCCCATATATCCGAAAGAATAACACCTCATGGCAAGCTGTTAAGGGGGTAAAAGACCAGTCCTTTGGCGTCGATTATGAGATATCGCTTCAGTAGAACTAACACTAAAAAGAAGACTGAAAGCAATCATATGGCTCTTCTCCTAAAGCGAATAATATCGTAGGCTAGCTCTTGCATAATTTGGAAGCTTTTACTGGCAGCATTCCGGTCAGCCTTGAAAGAGCTTTATTCCCACCAGACAAGATTTATGTGCCTCCTTATTGCCTCCACTACCATAAACATAAAACCAGCTACACATTCAAAAGCTTGTCTCAAATACCTCGCACATAAAACCAAAACACACGCAACACCGTGTGAACGCCGGTAGTTGTCTCGAAGTTAAACTGTATCGGACTTGAATTACTGGCAGCCTGACACGATTCCGCGGTACATTCACCACAATGGACCTCGACTGTCCATTTATCCCTAAAAGGAATGGTGTAATAGATTGTGCAACAACTGTATTTGTAGTTTTGAGAAATAAATGGTTGGATGGAGATTTTGCAAAAAAGGTTGGCGGGCTTTCAAAGATGTTCCATAATTCTAGTTCGAGGTTCATGTATCATCAAGGAATATTCTTGATTATTACGCAATGGAAAACTGCTTCTTAATCTAGATAAAGGTTTGGTCTTTAAACTATTATTAACTGCTTTCACTCTAATAAACAGCTGCACCCTCGCCTCTGTTCTTCTTTTCGTGTCGATGGTATATTACCATGGGTATTTATACTATTCGGGCTCAGAAAGTGTCCACGTTTTTAGCGGCGTCTGAGGCATTTTTCAGATGATCTTGAAAGCATGTAAAGACATTTTGAATACTCGAACAGATGAGACAGGGCTCTAAATTCACACAATTAAACATAATAAAATATCTAGCAGACAGATAAAACTCTATTAGCGACTGGACACAACATTTCATGACCGCGACTACTCCGTGATGAGCCAACTATGAAGTAGCTTTAGGAAAACTCACATTGACTGAATTGTAATCATTTCTAAAAAATATAACCGATCAAGACTATCATCATTAGCCAAAAGACAAACACAAACTCCTAATGACATTTAAAACAAAATTAAAGCACGCAATGACAGATAGGTGTACTGTTACTAAATGCCATCAAGATAATATTATTACTCCGACATTATACAACCGGAATACAATAAAATAAGCAGTAATACGATACATTTCTTCACTCAATCTCCTTATTACTTGTGAAGTAAGAATTACTGATCTTATTTTACTTTATATGAGCCGATTTAATCAACTGATTGGCGATAAAATATGAGAAATAAATAAGGTTTTGTAAAGTTTTTAAAACTTTAAACGAAGAATTAAGTGTACAATATGTCGCCGGATCATTGCAAACACGCCGTAAGATTTTAATCATTCACAATATAGGCCTTAATTTTTGTGACTTTAAAATATAATTTGGGAATAAATAGGATTTTACTGAGAAGGAGCAAAGATATGATATTTACATATATTCAAAAGTGAATATGTCAAAAATACGTCGCTTCCTCGTTCTGTAAAGCCGATGACATTGAGTTGGAATATCACACTAATAGCTAAGTCTTACCTTATGTACGGGATGTTGGCAGGGATGTGGTACTTGGAACCAGGATCGAAGTCCAGCTCTGAACGAAGTACTGGAGGCTTGATGCCTTGATACTGCTCCCTGTGGAAACAAAGACTGTTTAGGAAAGGATTTGTTGGAATTGATAGAGATTAGTTTTTTATTATAGTGTTATGATGCTTTTATGATCTAGAAGACAACAGAAGATTCATAAAATGCTGCTGCAACAACAATATTTGATACGACATCCGCAGTATATAAATTTGTTGGTATTTGATATTTTGAAAATATTAATCATAAGCCTTTGCTCGCCTTAACGTAGCTCGTATTAAAATTTATCAACGTTGAATCTGCAATTTAGACGTGATATTTAAAGAAACTCGCTTTCACATTCAAAATATTAGATAGGATTTGATCATCAAGAATCCTTTGATTATACTTTTAACACAATGTATCACACCTAAGGCTATTGTACACCTGCACCATAAACTAGTTGACCCGCGCAACTGTCTGCGTCACATTTCTCATTAGCTTCACTCCTATAGGTCGTAGCGTGATGTTACACAGCCTGTAGCCTTCCTCGATAAATTACTCGTAGCTATCCAACACTAAAGAATTTTCCAATTCGAACCAGTAATTCTCGAGATTTATTGGTTTGTTTGACAAACAAGCAAACAAAAAAATAAATAAAATTCAGCTTTACACTATTAGCACCGGTTTTTTAGTTTTTATTTTTTGTATTTCCTATCCGTCAAAGGAGATCCCTCAGATCCCTCTGCATGTTCTTCACTATTATGAATGATCCTTGGGCTCCTGATTATCTTAAACAATATTCTAAAGTATTGGGCAGGTCTCATAGACTTAACCTCCGAGCATCCTAAAATTGCATTCAACGAATTCCTCCTCACCGCACCGGGTTTTTGTCTAATTCTTACGCCATTACTACCATTAAACTCTGGAATATGCTACCCATTGACATCAAGAAGGCTGAATCTAAATTTTCCTTTAAAGGTAAAATCCGAAAACACTACTTGAAAGCCTGATTCTTAGTTTGGTCTTCGTCATTATTATTATGAGTTCTCTTAATCAGAAAGATAATTATATATCATCATAATATTTATTATTTTAGCATTATATGTGTATTTTATTGGTATTATATTTTTCGTTTATTCATTAACTTGTATTGTATATATTATTTCTTTGTGTATTTCTTTTTCCGAAAAATATTCTATTTTGCATTTTATTTATTTGCTGTACACCTACCACAGTGTGTTTCTTTTGAACCCAAAGGTTGACTGGTAGAGAATGCCTTGTTACATTAAGTCCGCCTATGTACCACTAATGTACATGAAGTATAAATAAATAAATAAATAATATTAAATAGATTGTATATGGATTGTACAGAAAACCTTTTCTTCACAGCTAAATTACTTAACTTTGGTCGATTGACCCATTGTTTTGATTGGCCCATTCAATATTTTTTTGCCTAAGCGTGCCATTGCCAAAGGTAACATAGGTACATTAAAACTTTGTAATATCGAAATTAGTATGTTATTAAAAGAAATTAGGTCAATTGGTTATACACAAGATTTTGAACTTACATAACGTCAGAAATGCATTCTGTAACATAGTACGTTTAAGGTAGCGGGTATAGTGACGAGTGATAGCGAATTGAACGTGAGCTTCACAACTTGAAAGCTTACGATTTTTTTAAAGGTTGTTGTGGTGTATTTGTTGTTTTTGTTAAAGTTTTTTGTAGTTATCTTTAAAAAAATAAGTATCCGTAGCCTTTTTTAGGATGGGAAATCATCAAAAAGAAGTGAAAAGGAGCATTAGACTCTTACTGACTTAAACCCATCCGTGTTCCTCTTGAATCCCTTTGCATTTCAGGGCCGCGGTTACTCTTTCGAACAAATTCTACAACCCTGGAATTCCGCAGCCCTAGAAGTATCCGTAAGCTACGGATACTTACTGAAAATTTAATTTTACTCGCCAAGTTATACGTTCTTTTTTTTCTAAGCCTAAGTTTAGTTAATATTACTAACACTAGTTCGTAAGTTTGCAACTGTTACTAACAAATTATGGAAGAAATTCTGAAATAAATATTTTTTTTTTATTATTATTATTTTCTCATAAGTTATTAGCTGTCATGCTCTCTTTCATTCTGTCTTATTATTCCATGTCACTATCGATTTATATTTGATTAAAATTGTTCCAATGCAAATATTATCTACTTTGTTAAAATCATATTTCTTTGCCGCAGCGGCGTAGCTAATGTCAAAAGGGCCCTACACTAAGCATTTTTGGGAGGCCCTTTTTAGAGTATTGTTTTCCAAATACAAATAATTTATTTGCTGGAATATAGGTACATACATTTATCATGATTAAACCAAACAAAATAGACCCTACTAGCTCAGAACTGTCTTGGAAGACCACGAATAAGACAGCGGGACTAAATATCTTTGATATGGCTTATACGGTGGTAGCTACGCCCCTGATCTGCCGTCTAAAACACAAATGGATAAATTTAACGCTGTCGCTCATACACTATGCACCAACAACTCTTGCTTTCATCGCAGATATGAACCCGTTACCGAGTCAAGGCCGACAGACGACCGCAATCCCATCACGACGCCTACTTGAACCACTTCATTTGCGTTCTTGCAACCGGTAGCAATCGCTCGATATGCTTTTTTTTTACTGCTTTGTGAAATTTGATTTTTTGATGTTGTTATTATTAGTTCTAATGTGGGAATAGTTACGTGAAATGAAAAATCTAAATGATCGGTTTCAAATGGAAATTGGTACAAGTATGGCTTTTTCAAGTGTTTTCGATTTTTCACGACACCGATGTGGACCACTTCATTTGCGTTCTTGCAACCGGTAGCAATCGCTTGATATGGAGCTTTTTAGGGTTCCGTACCCAAAGGGTATCCAATGGAACCCTATTACTAAGCCTCCGCCGTCCGTACTAAACGAATAATAAAAATTGAGGCTTATCGTACGGAACCCTTGGTGTGAGAGTTCGACTCGCACTTGGCCCTTTTTTTGTTTTTTGCTTGCTTTGCGAATTTTGATTGTTTCGTCAAGCTCAATGTTTTTATTTGTTCTAATGTGGCATAAGTTATGAATTTTTCAAATTTGCAATTGCTATTTGGCTTTTTCAAGTGACTTTTCTTTTTATCTACATTATGGGTGATGCGATACCCTTTGGTGGAGATCTGAGATCCGGTTTCGGACTAGCCGTAACGACTGTCATGACTGTGTGAATGGATGACCCATTCGCGAGTCAGATCCAGTCAGCGTTGCTTACCCTCGAAGATCGACCAGTATAACTGATAATTAATTAGTTACAAGCTCCACAGTATCTCTACGACAAATTACAAATCCTTGCGATATATAAATGACAAATCTTCTACGCCAACACTGAATTTCGAACATCACTCTGATGAATTTGAACATCTATAATGTTACCAAAACTCTTAGCATCACGCAAAAAATTAACATAACCATACGTCACAACCGCAACATCAAAATCGTTGATTGATTTGAATGAAGTAACAGAACGACAACATAATTTACTATTTTGACCTAGAATACACTCGTATTCACACTTATTCCAAGTGATCACCAGACCGATGATATTATGTCATGAAGTTGCGTGCGTTAACTGAATTATCTAACTGATAATGAGCAAGTTAGTTAGTGGTTAGTAAAAAAATATAATGCATGTGTGAAGTGATTTAATTTTGTTATTGTTCGTGAGTGGTTGCTTTTAAAAATTAGCTGATGTACTGCAGCTTGTCTATTCATCATTTGATGATTTCTCACCATCCTTAAAAGACGGGCTACATTGCAGAATATTCTAGGTTCTCACAGCAAGAATATCTGGACCACTTAGGCTCGGAATGTGAGTAACCCACTACATAATATTCTATGAAGATAGTCAAGATAACCAGTACGGTGCTGTGTGGTAATAGTCAACTGAGGGTGACGGTTACTCAACGCGATGAGCCGCGGTTACTTGCGTACGATCTTACACCTCATTATATGTTATGGAATGTGAAGATTATGATCTGATTGCATTGTGAAATAGTAATCGATTTATTTACAGGAAAAGTCTTTTTTGTAAACTTTGTTTTTCAAGAGTTGTGTTGATAACTCTGCTCAAAACCCATTTTATTCTTTTTTATTTTTTTTATTAACGGGGGGAAATCCTCATGGATGTCCTTCACCCTGGGGCGGCGGGCGGAGGGGTCTGTCAGACTCCTACTGACTAAAACCAACTCGGTGTTCCATCTCTCACCAACGCCGGGAGTCGCGAGAACTTAATTGGCTTTCCGCGATCCCCGACTGGTGGCGGCGGGCCGGCCCGCCCCTGCGGGCCACCTTGGGTCAGCGGGGGGAGTGAGGTGTTTGACTCCCCCTGCGACATCAAAGAGGGGCGCACGGGAACACTACGCGCCGCCACTTCGGGTCCGTATGAATGGGGGGCGACGGCCATCCCCAGGACCGCCGCCCCTGAACCCAATTAGGGGGGCCGGAAGAGGGCAGCGCCCTCCTCTGACGCCCGGTGCGCCTGCTGCGGGCCGGGAGAGAGGTCGAAATCTCGCTCTCCCTTTCCGCAGCCTCCTTCTGCGCGATGACTATTTCGCAGAAGGAAACCACCGCGTCCCAGGACTCCTCGCCGTCGACCATAGCACGTACTACGGTCGGCAGCGAGAGATCACTGCCTACCACAGATATTAGGGCACAGCGCGGCTCCTCCCAAGCGGCACACTCTGCCAGCGTATGCCGCGCCATATCCTCCTGACAGTCGACGCAGTGGTGACACCGAGCGTCCGGCTCCCTGCCTATGCGACAACATGGGAACTTCCCGAAGCAGCCATGCCCCGAGAGGACCTGCGTCACCCGAAACGACTAGGAGCCGTGCCTTCTCCCGAGCCACAGGTCGAGCACTGGCCGGATGGCTTCAATAATGCCGAGGCCAGCGGAAGGGCGTGAGAGCCTCTCCCGCCATTCTGCCACCAGGACCTCGCGCAGCTGCGACTGACGCAGCTCAATGTGCCGCTGCATCAGTCGCTCACCGCGCGCCCGCGCCTGCTCAAAACCCAAGCCTAAGAGTAGTCCCGGAGTCTTCGGTTTTTCAAATTTTATGGCTAACAATAAACATTGAATGACTTTTTCATGAAATAACCATTCAGTAGGGCTTAATGAACTTAGAGGGTTATATTGATTATTAAAATGGGTATAATTCTTTAGATAAATACGCTTTACGGCCGCAAATCGTATTTTAGTTCAACATACAGCTTCACACTAACCGGCAAATTACAAAAAAACATTAAAATATTACACTTCGCGGGCTACACTGGCGCTTCCACGTTAAGTCAAAAGTAAAAAGGCTTCATCTAAGCAAGCGTGCTCTATCATCTGCTCATAGCTCTCCTTCAGGTGAGATTGTGGTCCAACGCGTGCATAGGCACAATAATAAAAGTTTATAACTCGGAATCAAAAATATCAATAACAACTTTCTTCTATAATGCTCTTATCCTGAATTATCGATGTCAGAGTTTTAAGATCTTTAAGTTCCAAAATCTACCAACCTGAGTCTCCACCAGTGACAGTTGTACTGTTCTTTCCTGACGTCTCCAGTAAAGACATCCCACCTCCACTTGTCCATTACCAGCGCGAATGGTAGGAAGGCCAGTTTGTCCATAGCCTGGGTGAAGAGGTAGTTGATGTCGTGGGCTGTGTCATCCACGGAACGTTGGACTAAGCCCAGGGTCTGGAGGTGGCGGGGTGAGGAGACGGAGAGGGCTATGGTCTCGCCGATGGCTTCGTGGAAACCTGTTGGAAAATAAATCATAATCAGCTCTCTAATTAAAACAGTCTTATCACTGCAAGATAGCATGGCCATATAAAATTTATTATTGCTTATAAATTCAAGAGGAGTCTTTGTTTTCTGATAGCTACAACCTGGGAGTATTTAAGTCAAGAGTGAATAGGTTACTTCTAGACAAGCGTGCTACATCATTGACCTCATTATCTCTTTCCATCAGATGAGATAGTGGTCAAATTCAAGCTTATTAATAATAAAACTTACATCATACCATCGAGAAAATATACTCGTAGGTCTAATTACATGGTGGAACATACGTGAAGGCTCCTAATTGAACTTTCGGAATGCAACGTGCGCGTCAGAACTGTCTTCGAAACGCTCCAACACTCTTCGTATGTCAACCGTACCGACATCTGACTGATACTCGGAGGAGACAGTGTCATCGTTATCCTTACTTAATCTTATCTATACTAATATATAAAGTTGAAGAGTTTGTTTATTTACTTGAACGCGCTAATCTCAGAAACTACTGGTCCGATTTGAAAAATTATTTCAGTGTTAGATAGCCCATTTATCGAGGAAGGCTATAGGCTATATATCATCACGCTAAGACCAATAGGAGCGGAGCAGTAATGAAAATTGTGACGCAGACGAAGTTGCGCGAGTCAACTAGTAATATTATAAATGCGAAAGTAACTCTGTCTGTCTGTCTGTCTATCGCGCTTTCACGCCAAAACTACTAAACCGATTTAAATGAAATTTGGTACAGAGATAGTCTATAGCCTGAGAAAGAACATAGGCTATTATATAAAGGGCATATATACTTTTATCCCGTGAGTATGTACCCTAAGGACCACGTGGGCGAAGCCGCTGGTATCATAATATGTTTAACAAGAAAATTTTGTTGTCAAACCTATCATGCAACATAAAATCCGAAGCCCTTAGTAAAAAGAAATCCCTAATTACTTCTCCAACTAGTGCGTTACTTTCCTCCGTTCAACACCGTGAAGATTCAGCGGTTCCCAAAGTTGACTGGACCGCGACCCCCAAATTGGGCAAAAAAACCAAACCTTGGCTGTTATCAAGGGAAAAGGTGTATAAAAAAGAAAAAAGTTACAATTGATTCGTTTTGACACTCCTGAGGCTCTAAATAAGTAACATTTTGTAAGCAGTAGCCGTTTGGTTATCAATCCCTTATGTTTTTGTATTTCAAATTTTCAACCGTCGCATTTGCTAATCAGAGATTGTTACATGAAAGTTTGTTTCCAATTTTTAAAAGTCATTAGGGCTTTATCATCAGCTTCCCAGGACCCATTCAATATTCACGCATAGTTCGGGAAACACTGTTTTGATTGTTCTCGACGTTTCTGATAAGTTTGGCAACAGAGGTATTTAATGAAACAATAGTATCTCTCTGTTCTGCAACGAAGCCGCAAACAATGTTTTTGCGAAACAATGATTGTATTGAAGCTCGTATAACTTGAAAATGTATGGAACAACTAATTAAAATTACTACTATGTAGAGAAAGGAACATTTGGAGTTTATTAGCTTGTAGAAATAGTACAGGTCTGGTCATTTAGATGAAGCAATTGCTATGGTCTTCGGAATGGAATGGTCGTTGATTGATTGATTTAATTAAATGATATTATACTAGTAATTAGTAGGTAGTCATTGTTGACATATGTTGTAATCGTACGTTTTAAAAGAGTTAATGCAAAAGGCAATGAACTAATTGTTGCGATGCTATTCCAACATTTTTTTAAATATCGTCGCTAAGCTGACAATACCGTTCAAGTCATTTTGACAAATTTTAAAGTAGAGCGGAAAAACTGACAAGTTTATTGTAACAAATATACTGTGTTCACTATTTGAATTTTGACCTAGGTTTGGTCGATCGCCAAGTTTAATACAGTCAGTACGATCCGCGACAAAGAGTTCTATCCAATGAAATTAATTAATTTATTTATTTGTTTATCAACTATGGATGATAAAAGTAGAAGTCTTATAAATCGACTTGAGTGGTATTTTTAGATAAGAGACGATATCTCCAGACGTGGACTTCACTTCTGCATGAACTTCTATATTTATTTTTCACTAGATCGTGATACAGCAACATCCTCTCGGGATATATATATTATAGCCTATGTTATTCCAGACTCCTTTTCTTCTTCTGCTCTGCCTTTTCCCTTTTCATTTAGGGTCGGCCCTCCTCGTTCTAAGGCGCCAAGACAATCGGTCTTGGGTTGTCTGTACCTAAGCTCGTTCCATATCCTTGGTAACGATTGTCCACCACGTGGTCTGTGGTCGTCCTTTGCCTTTCTTCTTATCTGGGATGGCTAAGGCTTTCCTTACAATGTGTTTTTCATCACGTCTCATCACATGTCCATACCAACGTATGACCCAACCATAAATATAGTTTTATTTATTTTGAATTTATAGTCTGGAATAATATGTTATTCCAGACTATAAATTAAAAATAAATAAAACTTTATTTTCAGACTACAGTCCATAATTTGGTTAGTATTTTGGTAACTATATTCTACCTCTGTGCCTTTCATGAACATCCTTCCTCATAAACTTTCGTATTTATAATATCACAAGTAGGATAATAGGATTAATAAACCAATGATGTATCATTAAAAGATTTATTGCATCAGCTTTATTAGACACTAACAACTTGGCTTTAACCAAATAATGACACCCAAAACCACAAATTCCGCCATCAATTTAATTTATTTATTAGCAAAATAATCTAAACCGAGTATTTGTTATACCTACAGTATCAGATTCTGAACAGGAACTAACAGCTAGAAGGGAAAGTGATACTGTTACTAAAATGGACCGGAATAGTTCCTGCAAAATATCATAGATTCCTGTTACCTTGTATGGTCGTTTAATGTGTCAATATCGTTACGTCACTCTGTTACAAGGAACTTGTAAAGGAATGCTGTACTGGATGTGGCACTAGTTATTAGACCGCTCCTATGATCTAGAAAATATCTGAGAGCCAATTTTAGTATTCGATTTTTCATGTATTCTTTGCTTTTGTCCAAAATGGGTAATGTTAGAATGGGTGTGTATGGGTCGTACACAACCACAACATATTTTCATTAAGAGCAGGGTTTAACAAGGGGCAGACTCATCGCTAAAAGCGATTTTATACATGATGGTGAATAGTTTTGACATAGGACAAAAGGTACGTAGGTAGTTTGTGGTATGTGGTTAAGTTAATTTTTAATTAATAGAAAGGATAAGAAGTGACATTTAACCGACAATAAAGATTATAAAATCTTTTGAACTCTCATCAGTAACTGCTAAACATATGGGTTATGATGATCACACTAGTCATCATGATAAATATTTAATGTCGACACCAATTATCATATGGTACTCTTATATAGCTTCTTAGCTATAACATAGCGCTACATCTTTTCACAGGCTTTCTCATCAATCATGAAACAAAAACGTTACACCATATTTTTTTCTACAGTTTTTTTGCCAAGCGCTAGACAAAAAAATAAGAGGACCTAATTATGATGGTACACAAACAATCTCCAACAAAAATATGTAACGCCACTTACTAAACTTAATACAGCAGCATCTCAAGATACAAAACAGTAAAATCTCACGCATGCGCACAAACAATGCGGCTAGTCTGTATCGGCGCCATCAGCATGCGCACTGCATCCCAATATGGGTGACTTCCGACTGTCGGGTAACGAAGAGAGGTTATGTAATGCGGTTACTGTTTTGTAACTAATCTGGCAGATTGAAGATGTCCTTGTTTGTATGTCATTGGGTGGGATTTACCAGAAAAGGAGTTTTTGTTTTGTTGTTGTCGTGAATGACGTAAGCTTAGAAATAAACCGTTGGTGAGATCAGACTGGAAAGTGCACCAGAAACATAAGAATTTTGAGAAAAGCGATTGCTGCTCGATTCCAAAGAAGCAACATATTAGATGTTGTAGGTTTATGATAAACAGTTAACAATTTCAATTTAACCAGAAAATAAAAAAATCGATTAAAAAATAAGAAAGTTGCATTCATCTCAATCAGCTAATTGGCAAAACTCAACGTTACAATTTCTGTTCAGTAACATTCTAAAACCAAATCCTAATTTATGCAACGTTTTATCCTCCAATCAAAGCACAAACTAATCAATAACTTCTTGAATAACAAAAGAGATGCAAGCGGCTGCGCGGGCGCAGGCGCGGGTGAAAGCTGCACGCGGATGTTAACCTGCTCCCGATTGATAAACTCGAGCGCAACAAAATGGCGGAAATAAAATCCAGTATTGGTTGTATCGGTAACTAGGGTTTTCCCGTGGCTATGCTTTCTGATTTCTAAAACTCCACCTTATCAAATTCCTAAGATAACATAAAATAAGCAATTCGTTCAACCTTTACTTAATTTCTTTTTGTGACTATTTATTTCATTTTGCATTATTTTTTGAGCAATCATTTATGACATAACTAACTTTTGCCCGCGACTTCGTACGCGCATATCCCGTTTTTTCCCGTTCCTGTAGAAGTTTCGGGAGATCCTCTCTATTTGTTCCCCTACGCTCCCCAAGGATCCTACATGCCATATAGCTTTCTACGACCTGTAGTTTTGGCTGTGCGTTGTCTGTCAGTCACTCAGTAACGGAAGAATTTTATATACATATATTGACTGTCAAGAAATAATCATTTTACTAGATGTGGCAGGAAAAAACCGATTGAACAACCATATTAGTATTAAAATTAGTTATGTTCCGGTTGGTATAAAAGTTTGTTTATATTTACATAATTTGAAACTAATGACTGTAATTAAAACATAATTCACCGGTTATACCACGTGCCAACTTAGGTAATACAAATCGATGACTGTATAATTTTTTGGTATAAAACAGTTATTTAGTTTCTACTCTCGGAACTGCCTCTTAAAATAATCTAATTCTTACGTAATTCTTATGTTAACTACTGTAAAAATATTTAAACGTATCACGCTTTCCACTTTCTACTTGTTTTAATAAAATTGTGTGTTGTTTTTGACTTGCCATGTTTTTATTTTATTTTTTAAAAACGACAGATAATATAAGGCCATTTCCACAAAATATTTCTTTAGGTTAATTTCAGAATTAGCCTCTACACAATATATACACAAAACTTTCTGAAGTTCGGGCTTTAACAAACTTTCTCTATAAAGATGTACGAAATCAAAGAGTATTTTCAAATTATTTTGAGAAGAAAATATAACATACTAACTTTTGCCCGCGACTTCGTGCGCGCATATCCCGTTTTTCCTCCCTTAGCGCTCCTCTACATTCTTCAAGGAACCTACATGCCAAGTTTCAGTTTTCTACGACCAGTAGCTTCGGCTGTGAGTTGTCTGTCAGTCACTCACTCAGTAAGGGAAGAATTTTATATATTAGGATTTTAATACAAAAGGCAGTCATAAATCAATACAGAACCATCATTTAACCCAACACTATTTGCCAATACACAGAAGTGACAAATCATCTTTGTTTGAATATTAATCAGTGGTGATCTATAGAAATTCGTAGTCATAATAAATACGGAACCGTGACATTTCATATTTCATAGAAACGAATCTGGCGCAGCCCGAACTTGACCCCGATGAGCGCTCGCGCAGTTAGACGTACGAAAAAATAAAGTATTTGATGGTACATGGACATTTGTTGGACTAGAAGTGACTTCAATAAAAAGAAACTAAAGTTTTTTGTTGTTGAAAGATTTTAATTAGAAAATCTGAAAATAAGAAGACGTTTGAAAAGCCTTCGCTAATGATAATTTACAGGAAATGTTGTTTGAGTTGGTTAAAAATGAGTTTTTTTTTTGTTTCTTACGCTTTCACGGGTAAATTGCAGAACCAATTGTAATTAATTTAGGCACCGAGATAGATGGAATTCTGGACTGGAGACGGTTATAGGCTTCTTCAGCTTGCGTTAAACTATATTCGCACGAGAAAAGCCGCGGGCAAAAGCTAGTTTTCAATATTTTATCTTTTTGTCTCTTCCATTCACCAGATATCTATGGTAGTGGACGCACGCGCCGAGATGCGCGTGAGTTGCGTAATGTAGCTCCGTAATCGTTAGTATTAATTTCCGTGAATTTCCTACAGCGCGTACGACTTTTTAATGTGCAGTTTTTTGTTATGGTCAACTCATTGCTTTTAATTGTTTTGTTTTTAATTCTTTCTAAATATAGATGAGAATGAATTCTTTTACAACACATTTCTGTGCTCAATAATGCTTCAACACCAAAGGTTTAATTATTTAAGTGAGCTTCTTTTCTTGTTACTTCTTTCTTCTTAAATAAGAAGGAAAAATAAAAGCCACTGAACAGGAGCAGCTCTTAGCAGCCTTGGGAATTCTTTCAAAGCAAGATGTTGGTGAATGATGAATGAATGGTTATAATGAAAGGGCTACTCCTTCCATAAATCACAGTTAGGAAAAGTTTTAACGAAAAAAAATTTAAAAGCGAGATAACCTTCTGCTAAGGGTATTGGACCCTAAAACGCAAAGGGCATTAGGAGGAACACGGATGGGTTTTAGGCAGTAAGTCTGACACTCCCTTCTGCTCCGCCCAGAGCGGGAGGAGCCATTTGATGATTTCCCATCCTTAAAAAAAATGGTATAGTCGGTCATTTTAGTCTTCGTGAAAGAAACGTGGTCATTATTGGACGCTGATTGGCTGGCGATGCTGAAAACGGTACAAACATTGAAAAAAAACTCAAAACCAACAATTTATGTTGCGCTGCGGACTTGTGGAAAACGAATTTATTCTCATCACGAGCTCACGTCCTAAGTTTCTCGAGATCCATCCTAATCCGCCGTGCGTGTAACAATTTTACGTCTATTCATACAATTTCCTAACACGCGCTGTGCCAGATTTCGTATCGTCGTAACTACAGTTTAGATTTAATTATTATGTAATGTGTAACGCAGTCGCGTTTGTTATTTAACTATTGTAACGTTTGTCTGATGGATAAGCAGCGGTTAAATAATAGTGGGTAACATCTTTGCTAAAGGCGTTTGAAGAAGTAGACATGAATACAAAGATAGATGAAACACATGCGCGCTAGCGCGACAAGAATTTCAATTAAATCCATGGTGGCCCACACACGGACGGAAAACACTTTTCATCTCACGCCTTTTTAACGGATCTATTCCAATCAAATGACTCCTCCCGCCAGAGTAAGAGGGTGTGTCAGACTCCTACTGACTAAAACACATTCGTGTTTTTTCGATTGCCTTTTGTGTTCCAGGGCCGCGGTGACTTTTACGAACTATCCCATAACCCTGGCAGGCACTGGCCCTAGCAGGCCCAGCTACCACGACGAGTGACGGTGAGCTACCGCTCCAGTCATGTCTCGGATAAGATGGTCTTACTTACTTTGATCCAGGGTGTAATTTTCAGTTTCTGCCTGGTTAGTTTTTAACGACGTTAACCTTTCGTTACTAACTTCCCTCAAAACTTCGTTCTTGTGACCTATCCCATAAAAACCGTTTATCTAGGATGAAAAGAAGCCATCCCTCATACTGTGGCTTTCTCACACAATATACTACTCTGTCAAGAAAGTACCGGGAAAAGATCAATAATACACAAAATGTCTGTTATTCATCCAAATTTATTTTATCACCTTCAAAGTATGTTCCTTTAGAAACGATACACTTGCGCCAACGAATAATCCATTCATCAAAACATTTTTTAAACGCTGCTTCCGGAATTGAGTTCAGTTCTCGCGCGAATTCTCCTTACTGTCTTCTATCGATTGTAAACGGGTGCCACGAAGTGGTAATTTGAGTTTAGGAAAAAGAAAAAAGTCAGCAGGAGCCATATCTGGTGAATATGGTGGTTGCTGGATGGTATTTGTTGAGTGTTTGGTTAAAAATTCGTTCACAATGATAGCCTTGTGCGAAGGCGCATTGTCGTGGTGCAAAATCCAAGAATTTTCTTTCCACAAATGTGGTCTTTTTCGTCGAATTTGCTCTCTTAAACGCCGCATAACGCTCAAATAATATTCTTTATTTACCGTGAGACCTTCCGGTAAGAATTCAGAGTGCACAACACCGCGATAGTCAAAGAAAACAGTCAACATGACTTTGACTTTTGATCGACTTTGGCGTGGTTTTTTCGGTTTCGGTTCAGTTGGAAGGCGCCACTCCGAAGCTTGTTGACTAGTTTGCATGTCAAACTCGTAAACCCACGTCTCGTCACCAGTAACAATGCGTTTCATGAATGTTGGGTCCGAACTGACTCGTTCTAGCATGTCCTCAGCGACTTTCATGCGATTGGGTTTTGGAGAAAATTCAGATCTTTTGCGACTAGCCGAGCAGCAACATGTTTCATACCCAAATGATTAGTTAAAATGGTACAGATCGACTCGTGAGATACAGAAAGTTCGGCGGCTATCTCTCTCAGAGTTGAATGGGGATTTTCAGTCACTATTTCCTTCATTTTTGCGATGTTAACTTCAATTGCAGACGTTGACGGCCTACCAGAGCGAGGCAAATCTTCCATCACATTTCGACCGCTTTTGAACGCTTTGAACCACTCATAAGCACGAGTTTTTGATAAAGTCGATTCACCGTAAGCCTTCTGTAACATTTTCAGTGACTCCGAACACGAAATTCCATTGGCGATGCAAAATTTAAGACAAACTCTTTGTTCGATATTTTTGTTCATTATGAAATTCGCAATACACACTATATATGATATTACTAAAACCAGCACTGTATTTAATATAAATAACAGATGCAACTCAAACTCCGCGCCAAAATGAAAAACAGTTGTGCCAATCTAACAACTACAAAAAAACAAAAATTTAAATTTAGAACCATAAACAAATCATCCATTACCGATACTTTTTTGACTGAATGTACCTACCTAATACTAACAGAAAAAAAAATAAGGCAAATCTAATGCATCTGTTTTGATAAGGTCCTTATGGACAAAGAAATATTTAGATATCTTCTGTATCATGAAGTTGATCAACAAAATCCTCTTTTGGTAACCTGACATCGATAACTGGCACAGCAGTGTTCACTAATCTAATTAAGTGTCGTCATAGAAATGTAATTCAGTTCCCTTCCACTGTCACAACAGTTCGGAGTGTCCAGGGTTCAGTGATGAAGTCTTTGTCTAAATCTGCTGCAGTTTCGGTGTTAGTTAGTTTGTCGTGTTGTGTTCAATATGGTGAGTAATACAGTGGTCCTAGTTTTGGAGATTTGTTGGATGTGTCGGATGGGATATGTTGATGAATCGCCATGAACGTTTCACTTTTAGTGTCTAGTGCCGTGTTTTCTCGTAGAACTCTATTCTTACTTCTCTTATTGTTTCCTTAATGGAGGGCTATATCATGGGTGATCATAAATAATTACTCATCACTAATCTAACACTAATCCATTGCATTGCTATCTACTTTTTCCACAGTTTGGTTTGCGATCAAAATTGCTTTTAATTTTATTTTGTGTTTGATCGCTTTAATGCCTAATGCTAACTTCTTCGGTAACTGAAGCAGCTTTATTATGCTATCAACATCCTTGTTTTGCACATGGAGAAGAATCCTTTCCTAAAGATATCTCTGATCTTGGAGACGAAATATTTAGTTAATCCCTTAAGTTTCTTCTGTCCAAAGTTAAACAATTTGGTATAGTCTCTTAATTCCATCTCATTTTATGTTATAAAAGCTTAATATAATGATAAAAACCTAATTGATAAAACATCCAAGCCTCACAACGATTCGTTTCAGAATCGTCATGCCAACTCATGCCCCAAATTCATTGATTTCTATGTAGGTCAAAACGGACACCCGACACGTGAAACCGTACAATGTACAATGAAATTGGATTACTGACCGCAAGTAGCTGAACTTGACTCAAATTGTACTGAAAGTAGAAAGTATTTTTTCTTCCATGTCTAGGATAGCCCATCTTTGTATCGTCAACTCATGGCACTTCAAATGATTGCCATAAGTTTATGATACAAAAAGTCAACAAAATTTTCTTCGAAGTATTTCTTAGTAAATTTGAATGAAGATGCTTATCGGATTGCTTAATGCTTTTGTTAATGCTGTCACCGAATAATATTTCGTAACGCGCTGTTTAGCAGAGAAAATATTTTAGTTTTAACCTTGAATATACCAACAAACTATATTTCTCCCTTTCCAGCCTCTTCAATCTTATGCTATGACTGCAATAGTGCTTATGACCCCCGATGTGGCGTGGAGTTCGACTCCTTCAGTCTGGGCATCGTCAACTGCTCCTTGAGGGACCCGCCAGAACATTTGGAGCCTATTGAACCGACTTTCTGTCGATCTATCAAGATGGAGAGTGAGTATCCATTTATTGGGTTTTTGTACTGTTGTCCTTGTATCCGGAAGCACAGGACCTGTCTATGTAGCAATGCTTGGAGAGAACTATAATTTAAATGATGTTGATGTAATGAAATGTCTTCGGGTGTTAAAGCATTTGACATCCTTTCAATGAAATACTATTATTATTGGAATTAAACCAGAGCACACACCATGCTAAACAATGAGAGGCAGCAGAATAAAAAGTACTCACTTTATGTCATTAAGCAAAAGTATTCCATGTTCGAAAATAAATTGAACGACATTACGTAATAACTTGACTGGCCTGCATCAATCAGCTATTGTAGTTATAGCTAAATTTACACAAGAGGGTATTGTGTACTTTTAAACATTAAAAGTATTCTTCCATTTTAAATTCTTGTAGTTATACCATCTTTTTTATTATGTACTGATTAGTTTCTAATGTTTCTTCACAGTCTACGGAAAGGTTCGAGTGGTCCGCCAGTGTGGGTACCTAGCTGAAGGCGAAGTCACAGGCCAATCCTGTCGGCGGGTCTCCGGCAACGGCGACGTCTTCGTCACTTACTGCACTTGTAACACGGATCTGTGCAACTCTGGCGTTGCGAAGATTCGCCCAGAGATGGCGCTTGTGAGTGTGTTGTTGTTTCTAGTTGTATGGTATTGATGTGTTCGTAGAGGAATTAAATGTTCGTAGATTGTTGTTGTTTTAATTTCTTTGTATTTTTTGTTTTTGTTGGATATTTTAGGATTTATGCCTAATGCAATTTTATATAGAGTTCAGTTTTAAAAAGAAACCTGGACCTTACGAATAACACAAGGTTCTTAGTCTAAGGCTGGCTACAGAACCTAGGTTTAACTTCTCTTAAATATAGATATGATGATCGTTTTCACGACACCATTCAGCCAGGCTATAGCTGAATATTCTGATCTTACCTAACCCCGTTTTTTATCTAATTAACTAGCTTTAGCTCGCGACTCCGCACGCATGAATGTTGAAATTTATCTTCAGGGAACATACTCCCTGGATAAAACATATCCAATGTGATATTCCAGACTATAATCATTATTCATCCTGTGTGACAAATTTCATCAAGACCTGTTAAGCCGTTCTGACGTGATTCAATAACAAAATCCTTCCATTTTTCCATTGATCCATCCAAACTTTCGCATTTATAAAACTACTAAGCCATAATGGTTGTTGCTGAATGTTTTAGTCATACCTAACTCAATACAGGTAAAGATGGTTTAGATACGAGTTAAAGTTTTCTCTTATTTAAATCTTCATGATTTATGAATATGCCAGTAGAATGATAAAGTGAAAGCAAGCACAGTCATGTAAGTACAAAACATAGGTTTTCCTGATACTTAACATTAATGTACTCGTAAATATTTATTGACGTGCGTTATAAACTAATAGCACCGGAAAATATTTCAATTGATTATTTATTTATGGAGAAAAATGTATTCGTGACTCAATAAATATTGCACTATATCTATCTCGCCAGCTAGTCAATTTACATCATCTTATTCGAAATTTCATTGTGTTGACCTATAATTCTTCCGAACTAAGCTGAGTCACGGTGGCCAATATCAACGAAGAATAGCCCAGTACGTACGCAAAAGATATTTTACCTCACAAGTGTATGCGCAAACACAGCGGGTACAATCACTGTTCGTTTACTGTCATAGTCCAATGAGACTGACAATGACAATTGACAGCACGGTCGGAGCAGTGGTTGAGCAATTGGCCGCTGCGTTGCGTGTCGCGGGTTCCATTCCCGCACGGAACAAATATTAAAATACTTGTTCTAGGTCTGGCTGTTTGTGTATGTGAGTTTGTATGTTTGTGAACACACCCACGATACAGGAGGAATTCCTAGTGTGGGGCAGCGTTTAAAAAAAATACTCATATGTGGTCCTTAATTTAGACTTAACAAAGAGTTCGCCCTCGATGATGGCAAGAATCATAACCACTATCCTCAATCATATAGACTAGTTTACGTGCAATAAATTTTAATGTTTTAATTCACTAACCTGGGTTAGCTCCATCACGGAACACCTTGGGCAAGTTCCTGTACGCTAGGAAGTACTCGATATGAGCCATCTCATGATGGGCTGTTACCAGGTCCTTCATGTCCACGTGAGTGCACATCTTGATCCTGGAAATATGTATTAGAAATTAAGTTTTATAGCTTTCGGTTTAGATTTTCAAAACGCAGAAGTAAGTCATGCAGCCAAATATACAAAAAAAAAAAATATCTGGTAGTCATCTAGGTTAGATAGAGAAGAACAGTTTAATGCCAACTGATGACTCGTAGCAAGCTATTGGATCTATCAATTTCAGCAAATCGTTATGCAAGGTATGACCACCAGCAGTGGTTTATGGTATCACGTGCAACACAGCTGTAAAGGTGCAAGCAACTTCTATAAGCCACAACGCTACATAGCATTTTTCTAACGTGCCCAACCGTATTTATTTATTTTCAATTTAGACAACTTATATCTCACCTGTAATCATGTCTATTACAAAAGTCCCAGGCGGAAGGCTGGCAGTGGATGTGCCTGTCTGTGGGCTGCTGCAGCGCGCTCAGAGCCCAGAAGTCGTTAGGCATCGCAGACATGTTCATAGACACGAAGAACTCTTCGGCCAGTTGGAAGATTGTCAGAGGAGTGTAGCCCTGGAAATTATAATTTGGCGTCAGCTTGATGTACAAAAATAGGTCAGCAAGAAGAAGGAGAAGTGGCACCGACAACCCAGGGTAACTGTACGACGTAGATACTGTGCCATTTGCCGGGTTCTTATCTAACTCCTACGCTATTTCCACCATTAAACTCTGTAATATGCTACCCTTGACATCAAGAAGGCCGAGTCAAAATTTTCTTTTAAGCGTAAAGTCCGAAAACACTACTTAAAAGCCTGTAATTCTAAGTTTGGTATTCGTCATCAATATTGTGAGTTCTCTTAATCAAAAGGATTACATTAAACATCATATTTATTAGTTTACTAGTTCTAGTTGACCCGCGCAACTTCGTCTGCGTCACAATTTTCATTACTGCTCCGCCCCTGTTGATCTTAGTATGATATATAGCTTATAGCCTTCCACGATAAATGGGCTGCCTAAAACTGAAAGAATTTTTCAAATCGGACCAGTAGTTCCTGAGATTAGCGCGTTTAAGTAAACAAACAAAAAACTCTTCAGCTTTATATATTAGTAGATATAAGATATAAAATTATTTTAGCTTATAAATGTATTTTATTACAATTAAATCTATTATTTGCATTTTGTTCCTCGAAAGATTCCAATAATTTTTATTTTTTAATGTACACCTACCACAGTGTAGTCTTTTTAACCCAAAGGGTGGCTGGTAGAGAATGCATTGTTACATTGAGGTCCACCCATGAACACTATTTAAAATTAAGCTTAATTAAATAAATAAATTTAATCACATATGAATAAACGTATTATTCTCTCAATGCATAAACAGTCTGTGAAGTCCCGGTTGCCGGAAAATAGATCTCCATTTTCTAAGGATTTACCACAGAACCGAAGTTCATCCTTTCATTCAATATGTTGTCCTCACCTGCTGTACCATCTCCGGCGTGACATCCACGAGGGTCTTGCCCGGGTACGGCAGCGTGACGGGCACGATGCCCGACCAGCTCTGTCCCCACATGTCGCCGAGGATGTGAGCGGGTATGGGAGCCGAGCGGGAGATACGCTCAGGACCGTAGGCTTCCCGGAGACGACGGCGGACGTAGGCGTGGAGAAGCTCGTAGAGGGGCTTGATCTGAGGATAAATAAGGTTACTGATATGAAAATACATAATTTTACATTATGCCTGTGGGTGGCAAAGGAAAGCCCAAACCGGAAACTGAATCTATTTAAAATCTACGTTCAGTAAGTCTTTCGTCCACTGGAGCAACAAAGCAGCTACAATCGTTTAGGTGTCGTATTATTTATTTTTCATCAGAAATTACAGTGTTTTTAAAAATGAAGGACATATTTGAAATCCACGATGCGGAATAATTGATTGAGCATTTTTTTTTTGTTGATGAAACATTAAAAAAAATAGTTGGAAGAAAAGATTGTTACCTGCTCCCAAACTTCATCAACTTCTTGCCTCATGTTGGTAGTCTCGTAAGGAAACATCCAGTAAGCAGACGCGTCAGTGAAATCTGAAAAAACACAAAATAACCATTAAGTTCAAACTCGTACAACAGAAAGATATTGAATAAAAACAAAACCGATTGATGAGATCTGGATTCACAAAATGGCATCATAACTACCAAAATGCCATGCCATTTTGCATAAAATGATGTCAAAATTGAATATATATCAAAAACTTCCTACTTCCTATCACGAAAACGTAGCACAATGCTAGCACAACACGCATAGCTCTTGGCTTAATA
Organism: Lacanobia oleracea; assembly: GCA_950371165.1. Taxonomy (NCBI): domain Eukaryota; kingdom Metazoa; phylum Arthropoda; class Insecta; order Lepidoptera; family Noctuidae; genus Lacanobia; species Lacanobia oleracea. The sequence continues at coordinate 3,290,100 of OX493387.1, forward strand.
TTGTGCCTTTTATTTATGTCCGAGCACGTCGCACAACCGTCACAACGGCAAAGCAACTTGCTTTGGTTCGGGTTCAGGCGTTAAGTTAAATACGCGACCGAATCATTCAAACAAGTTGATAACGAGCCTCAGTTAAAATTTACGACAGATAGGCATTATTAGTAGTCTAACTTATCCTCATTCACCCTAGTGTCAGAGTTTCTAAACCGCCTCAAGGGCCTCTGACATGGTTTATTTGACGACCGCATTTGGCGGCCGGAGCCACCAGCTTACACGACCCACGACCACCGGGTCACAAGGCAAACATCTACACCACTCGACCACCGAGGCAGTTAAAAAAACGCCATTAATTCAGTTACAGCGCCCATAGATCGTGATTACTACAACCCAACACAAAACAGAACAAATCCCACTCACTATTCAATCTCGCAGCCTGATTGGTCAGATCCACCAGCTGCTCATACAGGTCCCTGATCCTTCTCCCGGTGTTCCTTCTCCACTCGGTCCAGATGTGGGACAGCTCGTCCCAGTCCCGGGAGTGGGACATGATGAACTGGAGCTCGGGCTGCAGGTGCAAGCCGCACTTGAAGGGCTCATTGTACGCGCAGATCTCCGCCGTGTTATAAACTGCTAGCATGTCGTTGATTATACGGTTGTACTGGAACAAATAAGAAAAACCTTTAACATTACATCAAGACAAAGTATGTAGATTATCACATAAAATAATATAGGCAGAACGTAGATAATGTGTTAGCAAAACCGCAGATTGACAGTTATTTGAAGACCCAAGTAAAAGAAGCGAAAGTCGAAATTTCATCGTATCCTTATACCCGATGAAATATCGACTTTCGCTTCACTTAAGGGCACCCTTGTGCCTGTCCACTACAGCGGAGCAAGGCAGCGGAGCGGAGAAACGGAGAAATTTTAACCAATGGAATTGCATAAAAACTCCGCACCACGTGAGTCACTGACATTGTGATTGACATGATTGTTTAATATTTCTCCGTTTCTCCGCTTCACTACCTCGCTCCTCGCAAATGGACAGGTAGCCTATATCTCAATAATGTAAGTGCCAATTCTACTATTTATTAAGCAACGTTCGCATTCGTAATGTCAGTCACAATCTATCAAAAATGTATGGAAATTGAGGTTTTTCTGTAGGCCTAAAAAGGCCATTTTAGCAGAATCAGAAAGTAAATCACGCTACCCGTCGCTGTCAATTTTTTCCAATCAACCTTGAACCTAATTCATTAGGGATAGAGATGAAAATTAAATTCGACACATTGTTTCGTGATTTATTATGATTCTCGTAAATGGGGCCTTTTTAGCCCCCCTGGTAACCTCTGGGAGACAAATTTATTAATTTCCTATCTAGATAAACAGTTGATATTCCGTTATCGCAAAACGGTAACAATACTCTCCCGTAACGACATAAAAAAACTACAGTTACCCAGGTTAGACAAAACAGGGAGATATTATTAAGCTAGTCTTTATTGATACTCACTCTATCAAGCTGGTCTGGTGGCAAGGCAGCAGGTCCGATGATGGACAGCAATCTCAGCTGCCTGAACGTAGCGAAGTCCCGGAGCCCTCCCCAAGGTATCTGCTGAGCGGCCTCCCATAGACCACGCTGGAAGAGGGTGTAGCGTTGCTGGGCGTCCAACTGCAACGGAAAAGATAATGCTGATGATACATATGTTTGGAACACAGTTTTAAATGTCCGAAAATACTATAAAATATGAGAGTATTCATTCTTCTAGGTTAGCCTGGTCATCATGCCACAGAACAAGCAAATATCAACCAACGACAAAATTTCATTAATTTTAAGAAACAAACCAGAAAAACCGGTTTTACGGAGAACCAAAAGCTTTGATCCACCCTTGGTTGGTGGTGGTTGGTTAGATGATTTTCTAGGTTGGTGAACATGGTTATCGTGGCTAAAAGACTTATAATATTTTGCTACCAGTCTCCAAATACCCTTTGTAGACATACTAACGGTCCAGCATTAGTGATCAACTTTATATGTACGAGTGACATGATGTTTGGCTAGCTTATTCTACTTTGTTAATTATAATAATATTCGCTGTAGTAAGATTGCAAAAATACGTTCAAAAACGCTTAATTTTATTTAAATTTTAAACAAACCGAAATTGATTAAACAAACATAAAAATAGAGGGTTGCCTAAGTTTTTTGGTTCACCAGTGTAAATGCACTAAAATCTTCGGACATTACGTCAATCATGGAGATGTACATATTGCATTGAAAAATATTGAACGTTTACACAGCATAAAAATACTATAAGTCATTTGAGATGGAGAAATTCTTCAAAAATATTTCGCTACAATCGTTATTGCAGAACATACATATTATTTGCAGGCCTTGTGACATATTTACTTTGGGACGACAATGAAACAAAACGAAAATCTCCATAACGGATGCAGCCGCATACAATTCTAAAAACCTGTCAAAACATTGTGAAACCATTCATTTTTCAATCTAAAACAAATACCACAGTGTATGGTGTCATGGAAGACTGATGGCGGTATTCTTAGCAGCCGGCGCCGCGCCGTGTGAACTACTGACATGCTTTTGATGTGTCTAAGTGAAAAATTTAGTAACCTCAGAGTCCGCTACGAAACTACCCATCGATAAAAATGAGAATTTAAGGCCTGTATACATGCCAATGACTTTGTGCATATAAACGGAGCAACTACCCCTCTACACGCCACTCCGCTACCCGCATTTTTATTTTTTTGTAATAAAAATAATACATGTTTTAAAGAAGTAAAAAAACAAATCATTATCGTTTGTATTGCAAAGCAGTAAATATATATTTTTTTTTACTCTATTAAAAAATGAAGATGTAAAATGGTTTCATCTCAAAGATTTGGAGGTGAATTGGTATTTCATTTCTTATTATGTGATACCGATAGGTAAATTCTGGCTAAACCAAATTACGTATCATATCATGTAGATTCCTAACTATATTTTTTCAGATTTAATTTTTCTCTTAGTGCCGACAAAAAGTTGCTTCATCTGCACGCTGTTTTTTGGCATTTCTCGAGAGAGCAGCCTTATTAAGTGTTCCAATCAATTCTTTGAAATTTTAGATCCAATGGGCAAACTTTCCTTGTCATTCGTCGTCTTGGCTAAATTTTCCTTTGCACACAAAAATGTTAGTCAAGCAAGTTTACTTAGGGCAAAACTAGTATACCGATAGGATCTTGAGACAATCTGACAATCCAACCATTATGTATGATTCTTTTATACATTTTCAGCAGGTACCTGTAGCAAGATTGTGACAAAGAAAAGAGTACAAGATATTAATGTCGTACTGTCGTAATGTGTAGTTATGAAAACTAAAAAGTTTTAGGTTTCTCTGATCCCACTAAAGTATTTTATAATGCGCACAGCAAAGAAGTGGAACTCTCTGCCTGCGTCTATGTTTCCAAATGCTTACAACCCTAATCTCTTCAAAGTTAGAGTGAGCAGGCTCCTTCTGGGTAACCTCGCTCCATCGTAAACTTTGTCTCTATCATCTCTGACCTAGACTAGAGTCAAGAACATACCCATTACAATTAAATAAATATAAAAAAGTTACGGAATTGTTGTAAAGAGTCACCGCGGCCCTGGAATGCAAGGGGTATTTTAAGGAACACGGTTGGGTTTAAGTTAACAATCTCAGCTGGTTGATGATTTCTCATTCACAACAAAAGGGCTCTCTGATGATCGAGCTATAACACCAATAAAGTGTGTCTACCAGCGTTATTATTATAATAATGTATTAAAATCGAAATACATTGCTAGCTAGCTTAATGTAATCTTTCTTGAGATAATTATACACTTCATTCTTGTTTGCCTAAAATAACCTACCACTTCTTTATTACCTTCGCAAATAATTAAGCCTTAATTAAAATGACGTCAATCCGAAAACAATGACGGATAACAAGAAAACAATGACGAACTGTAGACTATTTTTTAAAGCTACAATTACTTCGGTGACTCAGGGGACATAGCGTGATGATATCGTGTTGTGATGAATCACGGTAATGTTGCTATCATGATAATTGATTCGTATTGTTATGAGGTGACACAATCAACTTGTTACAGGTTTGATTCTAAGCTGATTGGTTTGACTGGCATGTTTTGGGATGAGTAAAGATTAGATCAACTTGCTAGTTGATCTAATGGTTGCTACCCGGGTGGGTTGCGAGTTGATCTGATGGTTGCTACCCGGGTGAGTTGCTAGTTGATCTGATGGTTGCTACCCGGGTGGGTTGCTAGTTGACATCATCACAAAACCGCACGGATAGGTTGCAGGGTGACCAGCTCCCAGATAAGATAAGATAAGTCTTTATTTGCTTTAAACATGGTATAAAGTTGTTACAGTCAGGTATTAATCTTAGGTCCACATGTTTAGCTATACAGAATATATATCAATTGCATGCAAAATATTATAATTTAATTATTGTTTAATATCAAGAATATAAGGTCAATACAATAGTATAATAGTTGTCAAAATTATCCACGTAAATTTCCAAAATTTTATAGTTTATTGTTAAAAAAATCTTTAATGTCATAAAACATATGTTCTTTCAGCCATTTCAATAATTTGTTTTTATAAGATTTAATATTACATATCAATTTTATTTCTTTTGGAATTTTATTATAAATGCGTATACACATGACCAGGGCCCCTAGTCTGCTAATTTTTATAAATTCGTCATTCCAACACGATGCCATTGTCATTTTGCTAAAAGTTCGTAATCTGCTAAATTCATAATGATCGTTCAGTAGCATGTCAGTGGTCTCGTAATGAAATTGTAGTGGAATGACAGTGTCGTATTGCTATTATTATAAAACCCGTTTGGAGAAATAATTTTCGAAAAACTGCTATTAAATTTGAACATTAATTTATGCCAGATTGCTATTGTATATAATTTTACATATTATTTATTAGTGTTCTATGAAATCTGAAGTAGTAACAAAGTCGTAAATAGCAAACGTAATGAAACTCATTTATATTTTATCCGTTTTGCTGTCAAAGTCAAATGTGACATTAGTGACATTAGGTACTGTTTACTTTACTGACGTCGACGACTGTTTTTATTTGTTTTGAAGCGACCAGTGTTTTGCAAAGAGCTAATTGAATTTTAACGTGAGCGTCATTAAAAAATCAAATAATTAATAGATTTGTTTATTGCTCTTTTTTACTTCTCAATAACGACATCATGAGACTGCATCAATTGCGGAATAGCAACGGAACGCTGCAATACAATAGGAAGGTGAATATTGGAAATGAATCATTCTTCCTATTGTACAGGAATGGGTGGGTTAGTATCTGATATTTCTATATCGTAAACATTTAACATTTTTGTACGTAATATTTAATGTAAACAAACTAAATGGTGTAATAGGTTCTGTTAAGTTTTCTTTTAATGGTTTTATTTTTTAAAATAATACCAGAATGTGCAACAAATTCAAATTCAAAACATCACCAATCCAGACTAAATCTGTATGGTCAATTACAACCTATTCTCTCTCTCAGAGGGGAGGCCAGCGTCCCTTTAATGGAAATGTAATATGGCCACTTATGTTTACCAAAATTAGCCACTCAGCTGTGTGATGTGTTATTTCTAAATGCTAGTGCTAGACCTAATAGTCGAATGAAAATTGTTTGTTTCAGATAAATGAAAATGACTTCATCTTCCAAGCTTGCTCTTGATGAAAGTAGACCAGATGGAAATGAACAGACGCTAGGACACCGATGAGTGTTATTCAATGTGGATGTTGTCTTCTGAAAAAAGTTTGTCCTCATCAACTTTTACAGTACAGAACTGGTACAGTGCAAGAGTGTAATATAATGGATTCTGCCGTGCTTGGTTAGTTTACTAGTTTTATTCACGGGTTATGAAAAACATTATTTAGTTTAGTTTTGTTAACGAGGGCATAGAGTGATATTTTCATTATCTATCTATACTTATATATAAAGCTGAAGAGTTTGTTTGTTTGTTAACTTGAACGAGCTAATCTCAGGAACTACTGGTCTGATTTGAAAAATTTTTTCAGTGTTAGATAGCCCATTTATTGAGGTAGGCTGTAGGCTGTATATCATCACGCTAAGACCAACAGGAGCGGAGCAGTAATGAAAATTGTGACGCAGATGAAGTTGCGGGTCAACTAGTACTAATATTATAAAGCTGAAGAGTTAGTTTGTTTACTTGAACGCGCTAATCTCAGGAACTACTGGTCCGATTTTAAAAATTCTATCAGTGTTAGATAGCCCATTTATCGAGGAAGGCTATTGGCTATATTATCACGCTAAGACCAACAGGAGCGGAGCAGTAACGAAAATTGTGAGGCAAACGAAGTTGCGCAGGTCAATTAGTATTTAATATATTAGTCAAGCTCTTAACATCAACATTTTTCATTTGCAGGATTTCATTAATTCAGTCATTTTCAAAATGGGCACACACATACACAATGTCTAAGTGTAATGGCTTTCTGTAATGTGGATAAATTATTTTCAGGTGGGTGCTTCAAGTGTGCTTCTTTTGATGGGTGCGAGCAAATAGAGCATCCCGGTATTTCCATTCAGGCCCCTCACCATCTCGGGCATCTTCATCAGCTGTCAATGAGCGGAACAGTCAAGACATTCCTCATTTAGAAGAACCTACCTACACACATATTATGATAATCCTAATGAAGAAGATGATTAAAACGATTTACTTACTGCTATGTTTTATTTTAATTTTAATATAATACTATTTCTGATTACTGTACCTGATATAAGTTAGCACCCTATTAAATACAATATAAGCAAAAGCAAGCCAGAAGTGATGCACATGGCCCTTGTCTAAAAAATATAGTTTTCTGGAAACTTCAGCTTAAAGAAACTGAAAGCCTGAGCACTTTGATAAAAAATCATCATTATAGGATGCAAGCACTGCAGCATAGCTGCAAGTGCATTCTAGAGTATATAGTCTTAGATCTCTATAACGACGAATGTTTGATAATATTTAGTGTAGGAAACATAGCCACAAATATGCATTTTTCGTTTGAACGAGCTAATCTCTGGAATCAGTCAGATTTGAAAAAATATTTTTATATTGTTAGGCTATACGGGAACGGAAAAAATCGAGATATGCGCGTACAAAGTCGCGAGCTAAAGCTAGTAACTTATTTAAAAATAATAACCTAAAATATGGGCAAATATTATCTGATTTGGTCAGTGGGTCAAAATTGGGCTCGTGAAACCTTCCTAAATGCTCTAATTTATGGCGAAATCCAGCTCTGTAACGCCAGGCCCAAGTTTTTATGGAGTTACGGTTTCTCCTTTCGGCTCTCATTGAGTTTTTCGAAAACCACTGACACCTGGCGCTTGGCTACAGCAGCCGCACCAATGAAGGGCGAAGTTTGTCCAAAAAATATTGGATATAAAACGCCGGTAGAATGGCGCAGTGACTGGAAAAGCAATGACTACACAATTACGTTCTAATGGTAGGTCACTGATCGATGGAACTGTCAAAATTTTAGCAGATTACCGCATACGACTGTCATTATGTACGAGATTACCATTTTATGCCATTTCGTTCAGTGGAGTGTCAGTGATTGTTCATTGGAAAGTCATAATGACACTTTTATGTTAGTAGATTACCAAACTTGTCAAAATCAACAATTATGAGATCAGTGATCGACCATTCTGACACTATTGTAATAGCAGACTTGGGGCCCAGGAAACTTTTCGCATACTTGGCTGATTTAGGAGTATCTTGCAATACAAGTCTACATGGATCTCTATTCCGAGAGTTCATTTGATAGGCTTTTTTGAACAATCCCTTATTATTATAAACATAATTACAGATTTCATAAATGTAAAGTGATGGAAGTGGTAAAATACCTAGCTTTTTAAAGAACCCTTTACATGACTCGTCAGGACGGATGTCACAAATTGCTCTGACGCATTTCTTTTGCGCAATAAATGCTCTGTGTCTATCCGTGCTATTACCCCCAAAAAAGGAGTCCGTACCGTAAGATGGATTCTATATAGGCGTGATAAGTCGAAAGCTTGTGACAGGTCGAAGAATAGTCCGGTCGTTAAATAATTTTTATTTAGGAAATTATGAACATGTCCTAAAAGATTAGCAATTGCTAATCTTTTAGGACATGTTCAGGTAGGTAGGTTCTTGTAGGTCATGTTACTGTTCTTTTGTTATGATGTTGTTCTTGCTACAGTAGTCGGTAAGTCTCTTGTGCATACATTTTTCAAATAATTTAGATATTATAGGTATAGGTAAATTATCGGGCGATAATTTTTAACATCATTTTTATCGTCTTTTTGTACAGAGGTTTAACAACTGATAATCTAAGGGCATCAGGAAATGTTCCAGATGAAAATGAAAGATTAATCAAATAAGTCAGTTTAGGAATCAGTTCTGTACTGCAAGTTTTCATTATCCTTGTACTCAGTCCACATATTTTTGACATCTTCGTCTTACTTCAAACAATTTACACAAAGCCTTAATGAACCTGAATACACATAAACCTTGCCGATGAATTACGTTCATTGTTAAAAATCTGTTAAGTGATTTTGAGTTTATCGCGTTCACTAGTTGTTTGATAAAATACGTAGTATTCTTATAGGTACGGATTGGCCACAAAAGGGTTCGTCCATTAATCACGTAAAGCTCAATGGGGGAGAGGGGGTTGGAAAAATCACGAAATATCAGAAGAGGGAGGGTGTCCAATTTCCAGGTTCCAGGATTCAATTTTGTAGTTGATATCTGTGATTATAGATAATGTTCTGATTTTTTAAGATACTTTTTACGAAAAAAATACATTTTATTCTTGGTTGGCTTTGGTATAAACCACCAACAACCACATATTACCACACTGAAGGGGAAGAGAAGGGGGGCAATTTCATCGGCTCTTGACTTCGTGATTTCTGATGTGCACACAGTTAGTAAAGATTTTCAGTCTCAAGTTTTCGAGCCTCACAAACCCGTCACGGGTCAAAATACGTTCTCAGGTCAACACCACGTATATGATTCATAATCATCTTAATTATCTTCAAAACCCGGATGAACAGCAATTAAACGCAATAATTTAGTGAAATAATCGTGTAATTAAAAACTGTGGATAAAACTTTGTTCACACTTTTTTGTTTCTGGACGGATTCTTAATATAAGCAAGTATTTATGAATACGTACCATGACATCAAAATTTAAAATAAACTTCATATTTTTATTAACAAAGGTTCGTGAAATATGAATGGAGAACGTGTCAGTAAAACATTGGTAAAGTACCATAAATGTAAAGAAAAGTTGGATGGAACAAAGCCAAAGGTACTCGTAAGACGTATAGAGATGAGACTTAAAAAAAAAAGTTAAGGAAGAAAGCCTTCAACCTACCTAGATTAAAAGTAAAGAACTGAAGGACAATTTGTAGAGAATCTATAAATAATTACTAGTGCCGATACAAGCCCGCCACACTGTTCCCAACAACTGCAACTCCTGAAAGCTAGAATCAGCAATTGGGATAGCTTCTTCATCTTCTTAACGACCCCACACTCCCTTGTGTCAGAGTTTTTAAACTTCAAGGGCCTCTGACATGGTTTATTTGACGACCGTCATTTGACGGCCGGGACCACCGGCTTATACGTGGCTTCCGAAGCACGGAATTATCTTTTTATCAGACAATCAGGTGATTCAAGCCTGCAAAATCCTAGCCAAACTGGAAACAGCTTTATAAAGTATGCTTCCCGTGGGAATCGAACCCACGACCACCGGGTCATAAGGCAAACGCCTAAACACCACTTGCCACGGAGGCAAGGCAGCTGTCTGCCTACAAATATGAATAAAAAGACATGTGTTTCTTAGTAGGTAAACCTCGTATCAGATAATGTCACGACCCCAAGCCACCCAAAAAAAAAACCAAGGCAAAGATCTGCCGCATTCGACCCTCAAGTTCAAGACCTTACTTCAAATTTCGCAAATCTGCGTGCTAATAACTTTACTTTATACCGCGACCTTGTTCGAAGTAGCAAACAAATGTCATAAGTCCCTTAACAAAGCGATTCAGTACGTGACCTTGATTTACTTACAGATCTTATCTTCGTTCTAGACTCAAGTTCAAGTTGTATGCTGCTTGAAATAGCAATTACTCGGTTTAATTATTTATTTGAGTGTAATGGATGAAATTAATGGTTTCTGTTTTTAGTAGAAGTTGGCTATTGAGTCGAAGGTAAGCAGAAAAAAAGACAGGCTGTTGTTGACAAAACACATTTATTTTTATTATCGTTTAAGGGACCTCGATTGACCCGTTCCTCACCTGATGGTAAGCGATGATATGGTCGACGATGAAGTATGCTTGCCTAGAAGTAACCTCAGTTATAGAAAATCGCCTGGTACTCGTATTAACTGGGATAACGGCAAGATGGTACTTATGGTCCTCATAAACTAATCAATAGGAAGAGTGTTTAAGCATGTTCCACACGGATGAAATCCAATGGCCCATCCAAGGTGCTATTTCTTGTTGCTATTCTACCAATTCGCACTAAGCGAAGCAAAGGAGTGGAACTCGCCGCCTCTGTCTGTGTTTCCAAACGCTTTACACCCTAATCTCTTCAAACTTAGAGTGAACAGGCTCCTTCTGGGTAAGCTCGCTCCATCGTAGAGTTTGTCTCTGTCATCTCTGACCTAGACTAGAGTCAAGAGCAAACCCATCACAAATAAAAAAACAGGTGGCCTGGCTTGGTTTCCATCCGCGAATTTTGTTTGAATTTGGATCGCATCTGCCGTCTACACGGATGGCAACAAGCAAGGTCACCTTGGATGGGACGCTGCATTACATCCGTGTGAAATATGCTTTACTATGACAAAACTTCTTCATTCAATGTAAACTTATCGTAGTCTTGCTTTGTGAACAAGTTCCAAAATTGTTTTCTTGAAATTGATGAAAGATAAATCTAGAACAAAGAAGATTTTGTTCAAATTGGATATTAAAATCACTAATTTTAAGGTAGGTAGGTATTTAAAATTATTCCCACGTTGTTAAGTGAATATAAAAGGCTATTGTCCTTTCCCAAATATAAAGGCAAGATTTAATAATTTAAAATCTACAAGGTAAGGAGGAGATCAATACTTTAAAAGTACTGTTCTGAATACTTTTTTTTACTACCATTGATAGGGATACGTTTGATCAGCATCTCACCTGATGGTGAGTGATGATGCGGTCGAAGATGGAGCACGCTTGCCTAGAAGTAATCTAACCACTCTTGATTTTTTTTTTATAAATAGGAATGGGCTTACTCTTGACCACAATCAGGCCTGATGGAAAGCGATAGATGAGGTCTATGATGGAGCGAGCGTACCCAGAAGACTCCCAGGTTGTAGCTATCAGGAAACAGAAAGGGATAAACCCTTACCCCCTGTTCCCCTTAGGTACAGAAGAAAGCCCATTAGGAAATGGTTAAAACTAAAGGCATAATTAAATGGTACTTTATTAAAAATTAAAAGTGCCTAATAATATTAAAAATGTGAGTCTTTTAAAATTTTATAAGACTATAAAAAATATTTTAATTGAAAAATTTTACTACACAATTGACGACTTCCTGAATGATCAATCACTGACTAATTGACATACCTCCTGTTCCATTTGACATTATTGTTATTATTGTCCCACTCCGCTTGGCTTTCAACAGAGCGAGGCAGTGGAGTGGAGGAACGGAGAAATTTTAACCAACGATGTCCGTCAAAATGTCAGTGACTCACGTGGTGCAGAGATTTTCGATCGAGAAATTTTAAGCATTGTTTAAAATTTATTCGTTTCTCCACTCCGCTGCCTCGCTCCGCTGTAAAGAACAGACACCATTGGCACCTTTACAGAAATTATAAAAGTTGAACTTGACTCCATTTTGTCGGGAAAACTCGACGATTCAAACAAAATAACTTCTTATTAGCCCAGCTATAGTAATAACAAATTCAGTTTCCCACGCTCGGAACTGGTTTTGAACTTGAGACTATGTTTATGTGTTAATTATTCATTCATTATTATCGCACATTTTGCCTTGTCACGATCTTAACTTAATCGTATTAAAGTACTTGTAAGTACAACGCATGCAGAAGTCTGTACCAACAGACTGCTTACATACCTCGACTACTATGTTACCAGAATATGGGTCCTTACATTTTCGAAAGGAAACACCGTCACATTAAGATGCTGATTACCGAAAGGCTTGTAAATGATAAGCATAGTCGTTCTTACTGCCTGTGCCTGCCCTTCGGGCTTCCAAAAAATCGCTCACAACACATAACTAACACTAAATAATTTTTGAATATGTGCAAAAGTTAGGCTCTGGACACCTACGGAAATTCAGGTTGGCTGCTCAAACTGACGAAAACTGCCACACGAAAAGAATACAAATATTAGAGACAATGATGAATATGATGTGGTTATGATTTACCACGTGCCTACCGAAACACAAATTTTCTACATAAGTCCAACGGTAATCCTTCTGTGCATCAATGAGCTGTTTTAGAAGGGACCTCACAGTAACCTACGGTAACGTTAGTAACCAAACTATATACCTATATAGTTTGGTTACTAGAGTTACCTAAATACAGAACTGAACTGAACTCTTTCAGAAGTAGTTCTTTCAAGATTCTACAATAGTAACAGATTCACACACAGAGAACGTTAAGGTAAGACAAGGTGCCATAGAAAAATTTCCCTTCACGCTTTTCCTCAATTTTCCTCAACCCAAAATCACCAGAAGTCATCGTCACGTTTGTATTGCGAAACGCCACAGTATGGGAATGTCCTCTATCATTGACAATGGACACACGTTAACTTGTGTGAGAATTAATAGGCGTCTCATTATGCTGTGGCGGCGGCATTGAAGTGGCTACCGTAAGGTCTTAGCTTTATCTTCGTGGTTCAGCTTCATCGCGTCTTTGTTTTATTTCGGGTTATATAATGGGTTTAATTAATTCTTTGCGGACGTATTTCGGTTTCGGCTTGAGTTGTAATACTTAATGTCATGGGTTACAGTCCCCGGCTCCACTTTCCGCGTAATTGTGCGTTATGGTATCAGCTCCGATATTTTTTGCATGCTACATGCGGCGGGCGGCGCGAGCAGTTACATTATACATCTCTGCATTTGAACGTGCCACTGCAGCGCCGGTCGCGTCAAATGCAGAGTTTTTTGGTGTTTTTCAGCAAAATTTGCTTAGTACAGTTCACCGCGAGCAATAACACAATTTTATTGATTTCAGTACGAAGTTAGTTGATTATTCATTTCAGTGCAGCGCTTGTACTACTAGCACGAGTTAGCAAGTGTGACTGGGTTGTTTGCTTTGAGCATGCTAATACAACAGTATACTCAAAACTAGCATGCCAATACGTAGCATATGTAAACATTACGATAGCATGCTCAATATTAGCATGCTTTCAAGCATGCTTAGTAGTGCGCTACTTTCTAGCATGTGTATCTATACCATAATGGTATAGATACACATGCTAGCTGCAAGTCAGTCCACTTACACTAGTTTTCTGCATTGATAATTTTGAGTTTCAAGCCTTAAATTTAGAAACCATGGGACTGGTCAGTAACACCGTAGTTTGTTTCTAAATAACTACAAGCTTCATTATTGCGATGATTGAATTTTCCTGGCTACACAATACCTAACTGAACTTAATGACCTAACCAGAATTCACGATTTTAAAACTATATGCCTACTGGATACCACTTTAATAATTACAAAAACCCCTCTGTCAAAGTTCCAAAACAAATCTTTAAAGAAGTCGCTACACTATCCGTCATAATCAATGCAACTACTAAAGAAGCTAACAAAAGCTAAGAGGCTGAACCAACAAAAAAACTCATTCATACCCAAACTAGTTCAAGTTTACAAACAGATGTACTATCGCGCACAAAGCTGCTTCGATATTTGGCACAACACTATGCAATCTATTTGCACTTTAACACAAACTTAGATTTACACTTCTACAAACAAATTTTGGACTCAAACCCATTGTAATAAGGTTTAGGAAAGGTAGTTTAGTGTCATTTGTTGAGGTGGTTGTGAGGATTCTAAGGTCAGGATCGTCTTTTGTCATCAATTAGCAAACTACGTGTGTGGGTTGTGTGAAATGGTTTAAGGTACTGTTAAGTGGAAAAGTCATTGGTATGCGAGTGAGTCTGAACATTGATTGCAGTTTTGAGTCCTTTAAAACCAGTAGTGATGACTATTGAATTTTAATTTTGATCACTAGCTAAAGTAAAATAAATAATTTAGATGTTGTCTACATTTTATCAAGCTGTGCAAACAAAAAAGTACTATTTTTTTTTTATTTTTTTTTTGCTCCATCTTCGACCACATCCTCGCTTACCATCAGGTGAGATAGTGGTCAAACGCGTGCCTATCAATAGTAAAAAAAAAAAAGAAAACTAAGATAATTGGGACGGTGATAAAAAATCTGATTGTATAAGAATTATTTAAAAGTATATCAGAATTTTAGAGAAAGCTCTTTTGATTGTAGCCAATTAAATAAAAGTAATTTATTCGTAATGGGCTGAGAATTGGCACTTTTATATTACAATAGACAGTAGCGAAGATAAGGTGACGTACCAATATGAGTTTGATAAGGTATTTTTACCAAGGTATGATGGGTTAATTAATAATCACAGAAAATAATAATAAGGATACAATAAATATTCGGTAATCACTTTAAATTCAGAGACCAAAACCAATCTGGAAATAACTTAACCGATTGCGGACCCAGATTGACCGCTGTAGACCTGGACATATGTAATATCATAGACCTGTTCAAACATAGTAGCAGTATGCCCATAAATGCAGAAGCGCCTTCGCAGGATATACATCACCTCGGACGGCGAGCATTGTGGCTTGCCGTCCAATCAGAACCCAGGTCTGGGTCGTTGGCGCGCTGTGTTCCACGTACGCCTCAAAAACTGTCAGCATAGAAGACGGGGCCCGCTAGGGTCAGTGCCTGTCAGGGTTGCGGAATTTGTTTGAAAGAGTCACCGCGCCCCTAGAACGCAAAGGGCATTAGAAGGAACACGGATTGCTTTTAGTCAGTAAGAGTCTGACACTCCCTTCTGCTTCACCCAGGAGTCATTTAATGATTTCCCAAAGATATGCACCACCTCCTGCCATTCGTGACTGTGACCTGCTACTTCCAAGGATCTAAACGTGACAAGTGACAGAGCTGTCCAAGTAGTACATATAACATACATAACATACATACATGTGGTATGTATGTTATGTATGTTAATCGGGCTGGTTTCCGCAACTCCACGACTAAGCGCGTATTTTGCGTGTAGGTGGGACAAATGCGTCATTCGATCCACCCCAGCTCCCCAAGGAAGGCCAGCAACGCCTTGGTGTTACTAACTATCTCGCAGAGGGTACCTGGGTTTCCGAAGTACTTTGCCCTGTAATCCGCAACCACCGGGCAGCTTAGAAGCAGGTGTGCTGCTGTCTCATTCTCCTCCATGCAGACTCTGCATAGCGGGCTGTCAGTGACCGATAGCATAGAGGTGTTTATTAAAAGACCCATGGCCAGTTGTTACGGCTGTGACTGAACGCAACTGTTGTTTAGTCAGTCTTAGGGCTTGTTTTGTGAAACGGCCATTTATAGAGGGAAGTGCCTCTTTGGCCTGCCTACACTCACTATGGTCAACCCATAGCTTGTGATGTTTATCTCCGGTGCGTTTCCTTACCAGATTGCGTAAGTACCCGAAAGGCAGCGGCACGATGGGCTCAGGTCCCATTGCTGACAAACTCGACCCCCTTCGGGCGAGTTCATCCGCAGCGTCGTTGCCTCGAGATTCACTGTGTCCCTTGATCCATTGAATGGTTACTTTGTTGTGTCTACCAACCTGGTTGAGACGTTGGTGACACTCGAGAATCAACCCAGAGTTCACTGTGTGGCTGTTCAGAGCTTGCAGGACAGCCATGCTGTCCGAGAATATGCGTATTGAGTGGTCCTTAACTTCCCTGGTTAGGATGGCTGATACCGCCAGAGAAATGCCCATGCATTCAGCCTGGAACACTGTGTTGTGGACCCCCAATGGTGTGACTATGTGGATAAAGAGATCCTCTGAGAAGATTCCCGCACCAGTACCTGTACCTGTTTTTGATCCATCAGTGAAGATCCGCAGCTCGGCGGGGCAGAGCACCGATGATCCTCATGCAATTGGATTTTGTATTTTCTATCGAAGATAAATTGCTTGGGTACCCGGTCATTGATTGCTTTTGTTATGGGGAGTTCATTGCTGAGCTCCTCGAGCAGAGCGGTGTGTCATGTGTCTCTCTTACTCCAGAGACCTAATGTTTTAAGGCGTACTGCTGCCATCGTCGCTTCCTGTTGTATAAACAAGTGTAGCGGAGGGAGCCCCAGCATGGCTTCCAGCGCCGCAGTTGGAGTAGTCACATACTGGTCGTACAAAATTTAGAAAAGTTGGGACTCACCAAGTCAATCCACACGAAAAGTAATACGGAGAGTTAAAAACTTTTATCACGACTGTACTTAGTTCAATGGAGCATAACAACGCAATCGTGGTCATACAAAATTCTGATTATTGTAAAAAAAATCTCGGGCATTGTGACGTCAGTCCTCTCGACCCTGATTACTGCTGATTCCAAGCCAAGGTTAAGGTAGATAGTTATCAAATTTTTTCAGAAATATGTAATTTGACATAATTTTTGGTTAAGACAGACAAGGAGGAGCTCGTGGCTAAAGAATAACAGCCGCACAGATCGATCTTCAACGTTAAGCAACGCTTGCCAAGGTTGGTCTGTGGATGGGTGACCATCTTAACATACCGAGTTTCCTCCGTGCCTCGGAAAGCACGTTAAGCTGTTGGTCCCGGCTGTCATTTGTAAAACTTTGGCAGTCGTTACGGATTGTCAGAAGCCAGTAAATCTGACTCCAGTCTTGCCAAGAAATACCGTGTCACCCATTTAATGGGTCTCATTATTTAGGTCTGGTAGGCAGCCGCTTCACTTAAAATACTGGTATTAAGCTGAATCCGGTTTGACTGGAAGCCGACCCCAATATAGTTGGGAAAAGGCTAGGCAGATGATGACAGAGACGGAAGGACTGTTGATTTATATAGAGCATAATTATTATCAATTTGTGTGTGCTTATTTTACAGTCTGAGATCGGGATCTCCTCAGGCCCCAACCCTGCTTATTTTCTCACTAACAAATTATGTGGGATGCATTAGAGCCGAAATACATACTTATTTAATAGAAACCAAACTTATTTAATGACACATTTTTAGACGCGGCTTACCCCCTCTTTTATGAAATAGCAATCGTACATTTTTCAGAATTAGAAGTCGGTTCAAAAATATAACACTCCACGAGCGTGAAGCTTTTTATTGGCAAAATATTTTTTTCAATAATCTTCGATTCCGGAGATTTCCTCGCATTAAATAATAGTTGAACTTCTTGTAATATAATTATGCTTGTATGTGTATAAGAGCAAGAGATTAGTAAGAGACTTAATAGTGATTAATGCACGGTTTCTAAGGTACTTTATCGTCCGTTTATCTATTCGATAACTATCAAACAATCAACGGTCTTATGAAAAATTGTGTAAGTTTTTTTTTTTACTATTAATAGGCTCGCGCTTGACCACCATCTCACCTGATGGTAAGCGATGATGTGGTCGAAGATGGAGCACGCTTGCCTAGAAGTAACCTATTCACTCTTGACTTAAAGACTCCCAGGTTGTAGCTATCGGGTAAGTTATTCAATTTCAATAAATATTGAAACTTTCCTGCAATACCAGTGTACTTAATAAAATTAACATAGCATTGTTAAATAAATATGTATCTACAATTCGCGTTATGCTAATGAAATCAGACCTTAAATCAGCTATGGCATTGTTTTAGGTTTTCACTTGCACTGTTTTGTACAAGGTTGGCTGAATTGTTGAAAGCAAAAACTACTCATCCTTTTCAACAGCATAATTTTAGTAAAATTCACTAAACTATTCCCTTTACGACCCTTTTTCTTTTTTGATAGGATGGGAAATCTAGCTCCTACCGTTCTGTGCGGAGCAGACGAGAGTGTCAGACTCTTACTGACTAAGACCCATCCGTGTTCCTCCTAATGCCCTTTGCGTTCCAGGGCGCGGTGACTCTTTCGAACAAATTCCGCAGCCCTGGCAGGCACTGGCCCCATCGAACCTATGGCTACAGATAACGATACGTCCAACAGATAAGAATGCTTTCGTCCATGTCCCGATGTTTTCGTCACGACGTTGATAAACCTTCCCGTCGTTTAAACGTGATTCACCGCTTCACAACACCACATAAAATACAATGCATTTTTTTTTAATCAATTTTCTATTGTGAATAAATTGAGTTTTTTTCTACACGAAAAACTGTCAAGGTTACACTGAAATTCTTATCGATAACCTTATTGCTATAATTCGAGAATTTATTGAATTATCAAAAAAATCTAGTGCTGAAGCTATTGTTACATTTTTTGTTGGTTTTTCAGACGCTGGTCGTTGACTGGCTGAATTAGGTTGGATTATGAAAAAACTGAAAGAGATTTTTAATCTAATAAATACGTTTCATTTACATTGCCCAAGAACTTTGCCGCTGTGTACAGATTTTTCTATGACCGATATTGATAAAGTTTCAGCCGTCAAAGTTCTATTAATTATTAATTTCATTATTATCAACTGTAAATGCGTAACAGACGCTACACTATTGATAATAAAGTTCAGCAACTGTTACTTCATACCTAGCCGTCAATAAATACAAATCTTCATGAGCCAACAAGCATGAATAACAAAAGATAGACAGTTTCGGTGAATCGTTTGTTCGACAACGAGCTGCGGGTCTAAAAAGGCCACTTTAGCAGAATCAGATTAGAATCATAATATTAACATAACAACAAATTTTATTTTCATCTTTATCGCTAACGCATTAGGTTCAAGGTTGAGAAAAAGGTAGAGTTTTAGGAAAATTTGACAGACAGGTAGTGGCCTTTTTAAACCCCCTGAATACGATGGATCACGGGTGGAGGAGAGCTTTCAAAAGCCTACAAGCCTGTCGCAGAGCGCCTTAAACAACGCCACAAACGAAGAAATAAATGCTGCCCTACTGGGCCCAAACAGTAGTAACTACTGCTTATTCATCGTTACGTCACTGTTGAGGATCGCGACCACACACGAAGCGTCTTCTACATATGTGGTCTTTTGCAGTTTGGAGCTCTCGATACACGCTGCCTCCAACAGCCGTCATGATTGCGTCTTACCAACTTAAAATAACAGTTCATCTTAAAAATAAACCTGCGCAGAAGTCTAAAAATAAAACTTTAAAACCCCAAACTGACCTATAGAAAGAACAAAATAACATACGGCATATCTACTTGTAACCCATTCGAAACCACCTCACAAGTGCCATCAAAAGCAATTATTATGGTCACAAACCCATTACTGACGACCATAAGCTTTTCCTCTAACTATATACAATAATTATAATGGCAGAGACACAATAAGAAGCCTTGGAGTAATGAATTATCTCATTGTTCTGTTATCACGAGCCTTTTAGGTCAAGATACGTTTATAGGTTATAGAACAGACGAGATATGTTATGATGTCTAATTTCAGGAAGAAACATTTTTGGTTTACGTGGTGAGTCTCCCGAAACAAAGCCCAAAAACCTGAGAACCAGTCTTACCCCAGGATATCGCAGTATCTTGTAAGAAGGTTGTAGAAATCAGATAGGCAGTCGATCTATGTAAAATACTGGTATTCAGCAGCATCCAGCCCAATTCAGTCGGGAGAAGTCTAGACAGCCGAGGAACAAGCAGCGAGTCGTGGACAGAGTTTAAAATACCATTCTCATCGACGGCATTGTCGTCAACGATCCTTTGGCCAGCTGTTTTTTTTTTTACGAACGCACTTTAGGAATGCAAGGTGATCCTTAAACAGAACAGGAAAAGTCGCCATTTTCTAAATGCCTCCAACCTTTCCATTCGCAGTTTTAAATAGGAACAGTATTGGTTACTAACAATTATCCTTATCCTTATTTCTCGTATCAATAATGATACGAGTCAGTACTAATTTATTATTGTCTGCACGTGTAGATGATTGAGCGATGTGTATTATGGTTTGAAGAATAATCAGGTGCCTATAGATGGGTCTGAAAATTGGTGACAGCTATGTACACGATATGTTGAAGACAAAGGCTACATTGTTTTTTTTTGTCATTTTACCCCTTTTTGTCCTGATAAGCACTTAATCATAGAGTTACATAATTCCGACCATTTCAAAATGTCATCCTACGGATCTCCGGTGCATTTCCACGATTTCGATGACATTTCAATAGATTACAGAACAAATAAAACTGACCATGATCGGTGACACCATAGCTTCATTGTTTTGATACAATGTAACGGATATTACTGGCCTAAAATCAATCGTGACAACCGGTGCTGTTTCGTGACTAAATTTCTGCTTTTGATGTTAACACATTTTGTGATTTTTCCGATTCAAAATAATTAAGCTGGCTTCAATATATAATTGCATGTTTATTTTTTTAAAGGTGATATGATACTTCAATGCAGGGAAGAAGGAATTTGACCCTAACCTGTCAGTTTTCGTGGGCACACGTGTGTGCCATTGGGCGTCAACGGAAATGGACGCTTAATAGCATCCCACATGCCATACCAAATCACGCAGTTTAAACTTCTTTTTTTAAAAAATGCAGTGTTTAATATCTTATGACCCCCCAACTATTCAATTGTTGTTGCGTTGCGACGGCTATTAACGACCGGGTAACCACAGGTTAATCATAAAATAAATAAAAAATACATGGAAATAGAAGGGAGAATATCTTGAACATCTTATCTATACTTCTATACTAATATATAAAGCTGAAGAGTTTGTTTGTTTACTTGAACGCGCTAATCTCAGGAACTACTGGTCCGATTTCCAAAATTCTTTCAGTGTTAGATTGCCCATTTATCGAGAAAGGCTATAGGCTATATATCATCACGCTAAGACCAATAGGAGCGGAGCAGTAATGAAAATTGTTACGCAAACGAAGTTGCGCAGGTCAACTAGTAAGTATTATAAAATTTAAGCTAAACACAGTTCTGTCGGGACCAATCAATCAAATACTATCAAAGTCATAGAATAGAATAGCTTAGAAAACTCTTAATCATGTACACCAAAAACAAAAGACAACAAAATTGCTTATCAAGCAGTCAGCAAATACTTAGTCATCACCCTATTATCCTTATGTCGTCAATAATAAGGACGTAAATGTACAAAAAATCCGAACCAAAGTATATCGAAACTAGTCACGACCCACATGTATGGTCTGCTGTTCTCACGAACAGGTGTCATAAGAAATACTATAATAATTAGATCTTGATCGTAGAACATTGTTATGGAAGTAGCTTGGTAGCTAGATACATAAGTTTATAGCTATTGGTAGTTTGATTCCGGACAATAATGCTGCAATGGGTAACAATATTGAAAAGGTTCACGCAAACGCTTATAAAGTCGAGCAAGGTGAAATAATAAACAACGAGGAGAAGAACAATAGAACTCTGGTAGTACCACATCACCAGGAGACAGCCAAATTATTCTCCGCTATCAGTGTAGCGGAGGAGAATAAAGAATGAAGCTGTCTGCCTAAAGTACAGTCGCTTTAGGCAGGCAGCTTCATTTATAACATCGTAGCAAAGAAAACCCAAGCACCAATTGTGAAATTTAAATGTCATCTATGATCCATATCAAAGTCTTCAACGTCGGACAATGTAGATGAGATGATGATGAGAAATCAACAAGACCTTATTTATATCTCAGTACCTACATTTGTAAGACAAAGACAGCCACATCGTGTGAGAAAAAGACGGAGATATTTAAAGAAATAAAACTGGAAAAGGAAATTCTGCAACAAATGTTAAAAAAACATACTAAAGAAGAGTGTCAATCTAACAACAGTAGATATGCGGCAGACACGATCATAATGCACCTTGATTTCAAAGTCTCTATCCATTTCCTTACCACACAATCTTCGATAGCACAACAATATCATAATCAATCATGACATCGAGAAACCTGTCCATAACATGCAGCAAAACAGTAACCACGTAATAACATCTGACGACAGAAACAATACGCCACTCTCTAGAAAAACTGAAGACACACCATAGAAACGTGGTTGTAGATCTCACATACATTGTTGAGCTATGGGAACCGCTACCCGGAAACTTTCCACTACATAAACGCCTATGGGAATGTGTGAAATAACAAATTCTACTTCTTTAATTGAGATTTTTAGAAAATTTGATTTGTTTGCCGAGGTCACCGGGGCACAAAACTGTACTGTTTTTTCCACCTTTGTCACAAAAGACAAAGTAATTTTGGTATTCGCTTTATTAACGATCTTGGTTTTTTTTTGTATTTGTAATTAAATTCCAGGGCAAGCACAATTAAGCATATGATAGTTTTTTCAAAATCATAAGCTTCACCTTTTTTTAAGGATAGGAAATCATCAAATGACTCCTCCCACTCTGGGCGGAGAGGAAGAGAGCGTCAGACTCTTACTGACTAAATCCCCAAGAGTGTCAGACTCTTACGGACTAAAACTCATCCGTGTTCCTCCTTATATCCCTCTTGTTTCAGGGTCGTGTTGACTCTTTCGAACAAGTTCCGCAAATGAACTTCACCTACACCCTCCACATTAACGGATTGTTCTTAGCTAAACTTCAGGTAGCTAAGGAAAACGAAAATATCATACTTTCGTTGTAGATTATTTTATTAATTACGGACTGACATAACTGCACTTGAAGATTCCTTTGACGAACTATACCTTTAACATAAGTATCAAGACTACGATTTATTCTTTGAATGACTCAAGGAATGATAAAGTACTGGTACGTTCTAAAGACGATAATTAAGAACGAAACAACATGTTCCCAAGGTATTATAAAATGCTGCATGTCATTTTAACATGGCAGTAGGTACTACATTGTTTATTTGATAACAATCTCAAATAGTAGAGTCATTTGTTAGTAATCATTGTGGACGGACGACCATTTAAATATGATGTACTTGTTTGTATGTTTTATGCACTTAGACCGGATGGATATGATGTTTTAAATTGCATTAAAGTATCTTGCAAGATTAATTCAACCTTTAATAAAGATAACAAAAATAGCAGCTAAAGAAATTTAATATAAACTGCTATTGAAAATAACGTTTGCAAGCTGCTATCTACATCTATAGCATAAATTGAAGCACATGCTTTGAATACAAATTATGCTACCAGCGTTTGTAGAATTTGAACCAAAGCACGTTTATACATATCGGCTAAAATAAACAACAAACAGTACCAAATACATACATTCACTTTTTTTCTAACAAAGATGACAACATAGCTGGAAACTTGAAGAAATAGAGACACATGTTAATGAAGAAAAAATGCAGATTTTAAAATGTTCAATATTTAAAGCAAAATAAAACAGACTTACCGCCGCATGTTGAGTAGCATCGTTGACATCAGTCTCAAAGTTCCACTGAGCTGCAACATTGTTAGTACATTCCTTCGAAGCCTGATCATCCGCTTGAGCCAAAAAATCCCGAACCTGTTGCAGGTTCACATGCTGTAGCCTATCGTCAATACGGTTACCATCAACACCCCTGTTGAAATCATAAGGATTGGCTCCAACATAATTGGGATCATTACGAACGAAGTTAGGATCATTCTTCCTAAAGTTCGGATCATTATTTATGTCAATTGAATCGTCTCGATTCCTGTCATCATAAGGTCTTGACGTCGAACTTGGATTCCGACTGTTCCCAAAGTTATTGGGGTAACCGTTATTACTTATATCAGGGTTTATACTGTAAGGGGTGGAAGATACAGGGTATATTCCAGGAGCCTGGCTGGACGAAACAGGTCTTGCAGAACTATACTGAAAGTTTCTGTTCACATCGAACTGGTTTCCAGGAGAATTTATAGACGCCTGAGTGCTGGAAAAGCCGTATCCACCATAGTTTCGCGGTGTGCTTGAAATTGGCGGCAAATCCAACTGTGGTTCAGCGGAGGAGTACGAAAAAAGCACCAGAATAACTTGGAACCACATGATGGGGTTTTTATTTGAAAGATAGTCCATGTTAAAGTGGTCTGTCTGACCTAGTTGCGCGAGGTTCTTAGCAGCCAATGGTGCGTGGTGCTTGTTTGGTATCGCGTTTACGACTGTCCGTCGGTGAGCTGGCTTCTGAACTCGGGCCGTGTGAATCGGCTTTGTCTGCGTATACTTCTGCGTACCTAATAGACTTGAGGTCATAATGCGTCACATCTTACGCTTTATTGTCGATCCTCGGGGTTACGTGGGATTGTGTAAGGCTTTTAAGGGATGATCTCTATTAATGGATGAAAAATCTTATATTCCTTGATGATTAGTCAGTGATTTTATTGTTTATTTTTTATTAACTATCCGATTTCCAACTGTTTACAGCTTACTTTATTTAAATGGTGTGTTTTAACCGATGACTATAAATACACAAAAGCTTACATACAGTTTAGCATTTAATATTATTCCACACAAATTAAAACGAGACCAGTCCGGGAAAATACTCTTCCAAACATAAAAAGAATCATCCAAATCGGCTGACAATTGGCGAAAATATCGCTGAACAAACATTTTTCATGGGATCTCATCATCAGATCCTAATTTATACCTTCCATCATCAGCTCAGCAACATGAGATGATGATTACCAGGCACAAATATCTGAATTGAGTTAGAAAGTTAATGAAAAACATTGAATGTGCCTGTAAAATTTGAGGGTTCCCTCGATTTTCATGGAATCCCATCATCAGATTCTAACTTGGTGACAATGGGACCAATTGGGAAGTATATACCCTTTCAGTTGAAAAAAAAAACAATGCTTTTTCAAATCGGTTCATAAATGACGGAGTTATGAGGTAAGAAACATAAAAAAACAACCGAATTGAGAACCTCCTCCTTTTTTGGAAGTCGGTTAAAAAGCTACGTTCATCTTGAGAATTCACATGCTAATTACATTAAATACTGCTTAGCTTGTGGTTTTCCGTACTGTCCGTGGATTACTCAGTTTTTCGATTATCCCACGGAAACTATAGCTACATACATAATTTACCTATTGCTATCAAATTGATTGGATCTTTAAAAACTTGCGCTTGCGCCGTCATGACATATAAATTTACGCCTTTTTATTGTTTTACACTGTAAAGGAAAATTTAATTACTAGTGTCTGCGACAAAAGTCTTTAGATTTAAAATCATTACTGTTATTAAAGTTTTAGTTTTGTTTAAGTGCTGTAATTTTAGATAGTAATTGAGCCTCCGATTAATGAGAGAGGTTGACTGAAAAGCATTGAAAATATTATTTCAATGCTGAAACATCAATTCGTGATAGTGCATGGCGTAACGATGACATAGTTATTTTTCCTATAAGAATCACCGTAAATGAATCGCTTGTAATTAAATAATTTAACGCATGAATTAATATGACGGCGGGCTTAATTAATTAAGTATGGATGTTTTATTTACGTGATAAAAGGCAGAAAAGTGACAATGAGCACACTGCAAAATCAATGACTTATGCATTTTCAAAGCGGACCTACATAATAATTTACCTACGAACTCTTCAAAAAAACCCAGTTTTCAAGATTTCCCGAATCATCAAAAACCAATCAAAAAATAATCCTAAAAATCGCTAGCAAGCTCGATTGCATATATACGAGTATCAATCACTGCAGCGCCATCTCCCATGGGATGAAATAAATTTTAACGAAATATTCTAACATAGTTATTAAGTTAACTAACACAACAAGTCCTTGTTACTTAAATCAAGAAAATAAATATATTAACATTTATTTATAGTCTGAACTAACGTATTTCTAATAGTCGTACAAGTAGGTTTACTCAATACACAAAAAATATCGAGCACTCCTTCTCGAGACACCATTTTCGAAACATAAAGGTGCGTCTACAATTACCCAAAGGACGTAAAATCCCAGTTGTAATGAATTCCATGTTAAATAACATGGCGCTACACTTATTTGTTGCGTAAATTGTCGGGTGCGAGCGGTGTGTACCGCACCTAACATCGTTTAACAATTAAGTATTACGAAGTGACGTGAAAATCTGAATATTTTGACGTTCTTGGAATTTGTGTGGCCTAGATAGAGCATGGTGAAAACAGTGAAGGAACACTTGACACTAACATTTTTAAGTCGGCAACTGCGGGTCCAAAATGGACGCTTTAGCAGAATCATACGAGTAATTTTAACCACACAATAATCTGTCAAATTTCATTTTCATCTTTCTCGCTAACGCATTAGGTTCAAGGTTGACTGGGAAAATTTGACAGTGCTAAAGTGCTTTGGATCTGCTAACCACCTCTGCACCTTTTTAGACACCCTTGTGTTCGCTATATTCGCTAGTCCTACTATTATAAAAGAGTTGACGATCGTCTCCTGTTCTATTTCATTCGAGATTGGAGGAATTGTGCCATTGATAAATATATCATCAATTCAAATAATTAAACCACCTCCAATCAACAACCAACCAACCAACAACAACCAACTACCTCAACTACCTCTTGTTTTATGTATTTGTACTTTTGGCTCTTTGCTGTATCCAAAGTAACAAAAAAAGCATAGTATTGCGATCATTTTACAAACTTAAGCCTCCCTGAAGTTAATCCATAGCACTCCCTAACATCGTCTGCTTTACATGGACAGCCGTTAGCTGTCGCCTTTTATTTAACCTATTTGCGAATTTACAAATACATAATACCGTTCCCTCTACAATTAGATCACCATATACATTAACATTCATACCAGGGCCCCATTACCTAGGAGCGAGGAGTGACAAAGAAAGCGGTGACAGCGAAAGTGATAGATAACGGAGGAAGTTGTGACCTAATGAGTAGTTATTATCTCCTGGTACCTGCTGTTATTTAATGGGGCTTTGTTATGGGTAGTAAAGCTATGGTTATTTATTATTTTAAACTAAGTTTTCTTTGGTAAACTGTTTTAAAAGGAGTTTTGACAAACAGACAAAAGTGAAGAGCCTCCATCATCAATTTATTTTGTACTTAATTTCACTTAGAAGTCGACGACTACTGATTTGGGGCTGTAAACTTCGAGGTTTGTGTACATATTGGTACTTGGCATTAGTTCTGTATATCAGAATAAAAAATGTAAGTAGCACACATTCATCATCATCTGCCTACCTTTTCCCAACTGTATTGGGGTCGGCTTCCACCCAAACCGGATTCAGCTGAATACCAGTATTTTACGTGAAGCTGCTGCCTACCAGAACTCCACAACCCATGAAATGGGTAACACGGTATTTCTTGGCAAGACTGGAGTCAGATTTACTGGTTTCTGACAATCCGTAACGACTGCCAAAGTTCTACAAATGACAGCCGGGACCAACGGCTTAACGTGCTTTCCGAGGCATGGAGGAACCTCGGTATGTTAAGATGGTCACCCATCTACAGACCAACCTTGGTAAGCGTTGCTTAACGTTGAAGATCGATCTGTGCGGCTGCTATTCTTTAGCCACGAGCTCCCCAAGTAGAACATATTACCATGCCTTATTAGCCGTAGGTACATGATTGAGCTTTGATTAGCTCAGAAATATACCCAAAAACTAATGCCTGTGCGTTTTTAACCAATTTTTTTAATTTTAACAATACCTAATTGACAGGTCAATCGGTTATACGAAAATGTAGCAATAATTTAACGGCAGGAAATATGTAAATCTGATAATATTAATGTAGTAGCAACGCACCTGTAACACCATTAGTTTAAGGTACCGATGCAATAAGGAAATTTTCCATATTGTAAAGTTGAAAATTCTGTGCCTGTAAACCAGGTACAACTAGAGGAATATTTTGTTGATCAGTTTACCAGCTAAAGGCAAAGCAAATAACTGTAACTGAATGTTTCAAGAAGGCAATGTCAAACTCAAAGAAAAACAGATTTTCTGCAGTAACATCAAATCCAAGGTAACAAACCTATGTTTGTTTGTCACCCACTCTCTATTAGAAGAAGAACCTTAGAACTCGGTTGGTAAGTTTCAGTTACACAATAATAAAACATTGCACGCACATGCGTAATATCTTCAACAAGATGCCGTCGTTTTCTACACAAATCAAAGGGGAATTCTAAACGTGTGTGGAAGAAAATTAAGTGGAACTATATAGAGTTGTTACATCATCCAGCGTACCAACTTTTACATGGCATTATAATATGCAAGGCAAAAAACAGTGCATTTACGAAAACTTATAGAAAATCGATAAGACTACTGTGATTCTGTAAACATCCATATCACCGTATTTGCCTAAACGAAGTGAACACGAAGAGAGCCGACAGTTCACTGCTCACTCCACTTAAAAACTCCAAATTTACACGGTGAGATATTAACAGAATAAACCGGCTGAAATGGCAAGCAAAAGACTTACGAAAAAAAACCATTTTTTTTTTTATTCTTATGCAGCTATGGGTCGCCTACTGTAGTGCTATTCTGTAACAACATTTTCGTGTCTCGACAGCGGAATCCGAGGTGAGTATCAAATTACGTCAAACGAAAGACCTTTGTGTTGTGGGTAATAAAGCTCACTGTGTGAGGTTTGTCACTCAGGTGAAGCTCAATATCGAATTGGTTATTTACAGAATTTACTAGCTGGCCGTCTGGTCGTGGTCGCGCGTCGCTGTCGCCAAGATCGGAATTGTACCTTTTGTTATTTCTTATTCTCTGACAAACATGAGCTTTCTGTAATTACCACTCTATATAGTTAGTAGTCTCACTAAATGATAAGTGATATTTATTTTGGCAAATAGATTACAAGTGTTGAGCGATTGGCTGCTGCGCTGCGTGTTGCGGGTTCGCTCTCCGCACGGAACAAATATATTTGTATGGCCTACAGAATGTTGTTCCGGGTCTGGCTGCTTGTGCATGTGACTTTGTATGTTTGTAAACGCACCCACGATACAGGAGAAATTCCTAGTGAGAGGCAACGTTCGTTAAAAAACGAAACAAACAAGTAAATCTTTTACACTTCAATAAATGAGTAGGATTAATAACGAAATTAAATGATTTCAGTATGACGGTTTGCACAGTCTTCTTCTGTCATTCATTTCACACACGTCTTTACCACTTTAAATCCGCCCACAGGAAGACTACACACGTTTTTGTCAGGAACTTAAATAACTACATGGTATCAACAGCTCTAGCTACACTCAACTTCGACGACGCAATTTTCCTATTGTGCCAGTTTTACCGTGGGAATTGTTCTGTACCTGCGTATGTACATTAGACATATACTTACTCCGTATGTACGCCCATACTAAGTGACACATTACTGCAAGCGCCGGCGAATATGGTAAAGCAAGGACAATTTTTACCATAAAGTTGTTGGTAAACTTTGTCCTTGACATAGGTTAAGATATAAACCATGTCGTGGTTGTTCTCCTGTTAGATGTTTTGCATGCATCGCACGTTTACGCTGCTAAAATACTTAAGAATATTACACAATTACCACCATCGTTTTGTACAAGTTTGTAAAGATGAATGAAAGAGGGAAACCTTAATGTTGTTGACTTTTTTGCAATTATTCATGTTCATTTAGTTAAAAAAAAAAGATGGTAACAAAATGCTTAAAGCTAAGAGACAGTTGTATACCCTATTGGCGCAGCAACGTAATATTGTAGGGTCTGTGACCAACATTATCTGACCCATTTGCTATAAGCCAATAATAATCAGGTGGGTTAGATAATGTTGGTCACAGACTGTACTAATAGTAAAAAAGGAAAATTTTCTGAAATATGGGCTTTTTATTTAACAACTAGATTGGTATCTAGTCAGAGACTGTTGAAACATTGTATAGACAAGTGTTTATACAATGTTTCAACTGTTCCTGTCCGATCCAACATTATCAGCACAACGTTCTCACGATTGCCTTATCCGTTTTCCAACTTACCATCACCATTTTATAAATCAAAATCATCTTACATAGTGACAAACGGATATTTCCAAAGACATGCGACTACAACTTTTAACTCGTCTAAACACAAATTGGCGTAAAATTACTCAAACAAACATTTATATTTAATAGTAAAATTGTTTTATATTCATTACGCGCACGACTGGCTGTGTTGACCGCGGACGGCTTGCAAGGTCAGCAATGAAATGATTATCTTGAGATCATTATGGACTTTATTACAATAGATTTAAGGACTACGTTGCATCAGATTGGAGACAAAATGTGGTGGACTATTTTTTTCGAAATGTGTTAGTAGTGCAACCTATATTTTGCACTTTTTTGGGAAATCACATTCTGAGGTAAGTGTTGTGATTATGATAGTTTTTACCACTGAAATTATAATTTCTGTGGTCTGCGTTTCTTTTAGTTTTTTTTTTGGGTCTGGTGTATTTTTATTTAGTCTATTCGTGTAGTGCTACTATTGTTACTAACCTCCCGATTTCTGTTTGTTTATCTCTTAGACTCGCACATGTGAACTATTTTGCTTACTTCATTTCCATTGATTGATCCATGCAGGGCCCTTCAATTCAAATCCTTCAATATCATCCCAAAAACTCATCACACTAAGTCTTCTTTTAAG
Organism: Lacanobia oleracea; assembly: GCA_950371165.1. NCBI lineage: Eukaryota > Metazoa > Arthropoda > Insecta > Lepidoptera > Noctuidae > Lacanobia > Lacanobia oleracea. Next base: position 3,320,789 of record OX493387.1, read on the forward strand.
TTTGTTTCCGTATCTAGTTCCAGAGCATCATGATAAAAGAGATTTTGTACCTTGCTTATGTCTACACTGAATCTGAGAGGAGCTCGTGGCTAAGTTGTAAAAGCTTCACGGGTCGATCATAAAGATACAGGTATTCAGCTTCAACTGTTTTAACTGGAAGCCGAACCCAACATAGTTCGGAATAAAAAATTGAATTTTTCAAAAAACCCGACCGCTGAAAATTTCTAAAAATTTCGAAACAAATCGCTTTTCAAGCAGTCTAATGCAGTTGGTGGCGAACTGCATCAGACTGATTGACGAAGTCAACTTTTTTATTTCCTACTTTTTAGTGAGTTACATTTTTGGAATCGTCTCCTCGATCTCTTTATCTTGATACCCCATTCGATAGGTTTTGAAAAAAAAAAAAAAATAGGTATAATATGGTGTAATAATTGGCCATTTTAATTTTTATATCCCCATTGTCACTCTCACAATCAAGATGAATCTAACGACACCTCTCAAGCAAAAATCCATCGAGCCGTTCAGGCCGCAGAGCGTGCAAAACAATAATATACAAACGTAAGTAGGTATGTATAATTATATAGATAATTATTAGATACATTGCTGATGTCCTGAAATATCCTTTAATTCACGACGTATTCAACACTGCCAATATTACGTGAATCATCTACAATGACTCTACCATCACTAATGACCGAATGGTGACGCCTCTGCATAATAATATCTGCCACAATAGTTCATAAACAAAAGGTATTTACATATAATAACATAACAAGTCCTTGTCACAAACTGACAAGTGGACCGGAAAAATATGAAGCAAAAAAAAACAAACTTGGACAAAAAAATGATATATTGTGGGAACCATCAATGAATGGAGAACTGGGTTTTATAAATGTGAAGGGTCAGTTAAGGGAACACTTGGGGGTACATAAAGGGGTATTTTTGGACCGTCTACATCTATATTATTTTCGGAACGTTGCCGGTTCCCTATTTGAGATGTGCGCAAATAGCTGCGACACAGTTTTTAACTAATGTTGCCATTTTCGTTTACAAGCAATTTTTGAAATGTTTCTTTTTCGCAACATATTTTCATATGGCACCTGCACCTTACATATATTTTTATTTATTTATTTATATATTGTTGCCAAGTGGATCCAAAAGATGGTAGCGGTGTGTTTTTTGTATTGTGTCTAGAAAAAAGTCAGTGTGTATTATACTAACGTAGTTTAAGTAATTACAAACAAACCCTATAGGATGTGTGTTTTTATATATCTATATATCAATAAAAAAATAAATTAACATTTTTTTTTTCTAACTGCCTAATCTGCCTAGCCTTTTCTCAACTACATTGGGGTCGGCTTCCAGTCAAACCGGATTCAGCTGAATACCAGTGTTTAACGTGGAGTGGCTGCCTACCAGACCTCCACAACCCATTAACCGGGTAACACGGTACATCTTGGTAAGACTGGATTCAGATTTACTAGCTTCTGACAATCCGTAACGACTGCCAAAGATCTACAAATGACAGCCGGGACCAACGGCTTTACGTGCTTTCCGAGGCACGGAGGAAACTCGGTATGTTATGATGGTCAACCATCCACAGACTAACCTTTGCAAGCGTTGCTTAACCTTAAAGACTGTGAGGCTGTTATTATTTAGCCACGAGCTCCTCGCTCCTTTCATCTGGATGTTCATAGTGCTCAAATTATTAGAAACTTCAATTTATATCCGCTTATTTTACATTAAGATTATAGTGGCCATCTTCTGCGTTTGTAAGATCATAACTTATTCTATCATCAATTTTATGACTCTTATCATCCATGTCGTTTGTAGTTCTGCTTGAACATACACCACATTGTTTTCTTTCAGTGCTACTATTACTTCACTAACCACTTATTTTGACATCATTCCTTTCAGTATTTTCGCTACCCGTACGAAAATCACCACGAGATATTATGAGATCAAATTTAAAAGTATCACTATGGTCTTTTTTGTTGTTAATACGGCTAATACTACCAATGGACCTTATGGTTATAACAACAGCTAATAGAACTCTTAGTAGTATCTGATCTATTTTATCACAACGATGTCAACATTTTTTTGTAGACCGTCCACTTAATTGAAATCTTTTGTTGTCCTTCTTATTAAAGATTCGATCAATCTTTCGGCTAATGTTGTTGTTCTCTATTTTTTTTTCTGTTTGAGGATAAATTAGTTTAAGCCAAACAAGATTTAATGTAAAATTTTAGGCCCGTATTACAGAACCTTACTCAAGTACTACTTAAACTGCGTTCAACCGATTACTGCTTCAGCGAAGAATCTCGACTTAAGCATTCAGTTTATTTTAGAACTGTCCTCAAACTCAAATCAAACGAAACTACGCTTGAGTAGAGATTTTGATCTCTGATTACGTGAGTAAGCAATTATTATGGCAACCCTGAACAATAGTTTGTTTTCTATTGCAATTCTTTTTTTTTTGGTACGATTAAACTGGATCAAAACCGGATGACGAGGTTGACGACACCATGTTATTGACACTGACAGCCTCCCTTAACCCTTCAGAGTAGGTACATCATAGGTACATATGTTCTGTGGACAGCTAAACTGTGAAACTGAGTTTTTTGGCGGGATTATTTCGAGTGAAGTTCAGTGGCTGTTTTAATTGATTCCTAGTGGATATTATGAAGTAAAATGCTGCCAAATACTGCATAAAAAATTGAATGTGTTGCACCCCCATTCTAATGAAACTCAAAAAAGATATAAATGAAAATAAAGAATTGACTTAAATCCAAAAAAAAACTGTGGAACTTCATCTTCATTGTCAAATTACTCAAGAGTCAAGCTCTTCAGAAATACAATAAAATATTGTTTCCAATAATTATTGTGGTTCCGTGTGGTTCATATTTGGGTTAGGAAATATCTTAACAAAAAAGAATTTTACGCATTTGGAAAGAAATTTATTAAGTACTACAATTATTAAAATGTTATAGAAAAAAAAAAATATTATAATAATCTACTTCTGCAAATATATCCATTTTGATTAGGTAGGTACTCGATTTACTCCAAATTCACAACAATTTTCATGAATATCTATGCTCAAGCGTGGTCTCGACTACACTTGCGAAAACAACGATCACATCTCGCCTCAAGCAGTGATTCTGAGCTGATTGTAATTTTAAAATAAGGGCACATTGAGTAGAGCTCTGTTTTATAATACGTAAAAAATTTCATTTTAAAGTGACGTTGCTCAGGTGATTGTTGATTGTAGTTTCTCTGCTCAAGTCAAGTTCTAAAATAAGAACTCCAACTGAGACTAGTTTTAAGTAATGCTTGAGTCTTGATTGTAGTTCTGTAATACGGGCCTTAGTACAGTTACAATTGGTTGAACTTAAATTCTACAACAGCATTTTCCTTTATGATGCTCTTTTTGCTAACGCGGCAGAACTTGACTGACTGACCTTGACAATTCAAAGTGCCTGTAACTGGTCCATATGAAATAAATGATTTTGTTATTATTTGAATTTTTGAAATAGCAGTCACCGAAAAGTCACGATGTCTTGTTTTTTTTTGTAGGTAATATAATTAGTCAAGTATCCGACTTAAAAGATAATTATTTTGTCACCATTCCAGGAAGCATAGATACAATAATGACAAATGCTACCAAATTGATTGTGTTCCATAATAATTAGCTTTAAGCTGATATTATAAATGATATGTATGACATTGATAGTACTGTAACACTTTTGAAGGTTAAAGTTTAAATGTGTAAAGCATACTTAATTTATTTATTACAGTGTGAAATAGAAGGTTGAATGTTTTACCATTTTCAGTCGTAAAATCCAACCAGTTGATTAATGTAGTTGAAGCATGGCTGTCAATTGGATACGAACATAAGTAAATACGGTAAAATAGGGATACTGATATGGCACAAGCGTCCTGTAATTTATTCACCCTAACCCCAAGTCAAACCAATTCTGAAAGTTAGTTCCAACTTTGCAACTAGGTGGCGTTGTTCATTGAGACCCGTTTCCTGAATCGCGGTGTTAAGATTCTCCGCCGTTGAACGACCCTCGCGCGTTACTGTAGCAAAATCATACTTACCTGGCGTAGGGGAAACCGTGATCACGATGGCGGTTCCCCCAGGGCGAGACCTACCATTGCACTGCGGTTAGGTTGACCCTTGCGATTACCCCTAATGTGGGTAACTCGGACGCGTTATTTTTGGTAGTGAGAGACTGCGTACGCGCTGTCTCTCTATATGATTCTTGAAATGAAAAACAAGCAGCTTGTTGCAGCTGTGTTACATTCGATTTGACTTGTGAGTTAGCATCATTCATTTTTCGCCACTTGCACCTTAAACCTTTTATTAATTTCTCAGGGTTTCTGAGAAACAAAAGTTCTTCATTTATAGACCAACGTTGTGGTTGAGTTGTCAAATCAAAATAAAAGTTGGCTTAATATTTTTCCTGCAAACATCTACGAATTCCTTTGCATAGTACCTAGTAGAACATTGAAATCGAGGGTCAAATGAGTATCTTGCAAAATGACTACTATACTATCCCCAAAAGGGACAGTGTAATGTTACTCACCTTTTAAAGTAGCGCGAAAATAGTACGAGGTCAGGGCTGTATCGCAAAGTATCGTTACGCGTTACGCCATTATTGAGTATTGTGTGACATCCTGTCATTGAGCGGATTTAGTTCGTCTAGAACCATGACTCGTGTTTATAGAATAGATCTGAAATTTTGCCAATTTTGTCACAGTCTAGCTAGAATATCTGGACACAAATCCTAACTAGTAAAATAAATATTTAAGTAAGTTTGTTTATTAAGCTCTCACGTCTACCATGCTGAACCGATTTTGATGAATTTCTGTACACAGATAGACGGAACTCTGAAGATGGTAATAGGCTTGTGCCCGGTCCTGACATAGTCCTCTAATGACAATAGGTTATTTAGTTTTTAGTTAAGTTTTTATTTATTCCCTAATTATTTTGTGTTTTGTGCGTCACTTTTGGGGAAATAAACGTCTTTTCTTTCTTTCTTTTTTTATTTAACCTTCTACAACTTAAATGAAGCCAACGAAGAGTTATCCAGGTGGGTAGCCACCTGGATACTGGCCAGATATATTGTGTGTCAACACGCCACGAAAAAAAGACTATAAAATATCCAATAAATACATACATCTTACGGTTAAAGATCAGTTCTGGTTCTGCAAAGGATTTTGAGCAAAAATAAAACTAAATTCTTCGCGTATAAGACGTATTATTCAATAAATAGTTTACTTCGAGTGAATACTTTTACATAGCAGCATATTTTTTCAGTCTTCTGTTGAAGCCAGATGTCTCCATCGCCGTACGCTGTTCGCTTGTGCAGGTCGCTGGAAAATGGGAATAAATGAAATTTATAAAAGTCCCGAAGTAATATGTTTTTATGTTTACGTTTACAGAAAACGTATCATTATACGTATAATAGTTTTTGGTACACGTTTTGGCGTGTAACTTTCAAATGCAGAGCATTAGATGTATGAACACATTGGTTGTTTGGCAACTTTGAAGAATTAGAAGACAAGGAATTATAATTTTCATTCAAAAACAATTATATTTGAAATCTAGTTTTTGCTGTAATTAGCTTCAGCTATAGACTGCTACAACATACTATAGACTGTCGAACAAATGTTAAGCAGTTTCATGTAACGTATTCCCCAGCTTTTTACAAATTATTTGGCAATGAAACCAGATATAATCATGGCGGTCACTTACGGACAGCGCTAGGTTCCCAGCCAACGAACTCGCCAGTCCTCTCATTCTCGGTCTTCAGCCAATCGTGCAAAGGTGCAAAGTACTCCAGGACTCCACTAGCGTCCATACTGCGCTGTCCGGTCAGCACCTCCATCGCATCAGACCAGGGTTTTGAAGAACCCATCTGGAGCATTTTACTGAAATAGCAAAGTGATGAATATCATTCAGAACGAGATTCATGAGAACATGAAACTGAGCCTTCCGAAAGATTTTAAGGAAACCAAAAAACAAACTTTCTCTATTTTGAGAGTCAAAAAGATAGATAGAGAAGTAACCATTATTATTATTGGCTGTTTTGTTCCATCTACTGGTAAAATAAGCCCTTCCTAATCCTCCCTTTTTTGCCATACTTTCCTAGTCTGTGCGAATCACATTTAGTTCTAGAGTATCCAAATATTAAAAAACAAAAAACACTTTTGGGAAAACGGGAATCTGAGGATATTGTTGTGGCATTTACAAATAATACTAAATTGGACATCACTATTAAGCTGCTGCGCTTGTTTGGGCGGCGATGACGCGAAGGTGAATGGAAAAACCCTCAAAAAATTAAATCCGTCAACTAACGTGTTAGCTAAGATACAACACTGTTATTCACAGGCCCTATCATGAAACCAGCGCTGTGTTATTCACAGGCCCTATCATGAAACCAGCGCTGTGTTATTCACAGGCCCTATCATGAAACCAGCGCTGTGTTATTCACAGGCCCTATCATGAAACCAGCGCTGTGTTATTCACAGGCCCTATCATGAAACCAGCGCTGTGTTATTTATTTTTAAATTTCGCGGCCTATGATGAGATATGGATAGGCTTTTTGACCTCGCACAGACTAAATTATTGTTATTGACTACTGTTATTTTTAATCAATTTTAAATCTGTGTGTGTTTTGAGCGAGTCCCAAATAAACATTTTTCTTTCTGTTTTTATTATATCCAAATAAACGTTATTAATATTTTCTACCAAGTCAAAGTTTGTTACCGCCCTCAATCCATATTAGCAGTAACGAGCAGCTACAGATCAGCATTGCGTGATCGTAATTTGTTGTATGCAGTCACAGCGAACGCACAGACTAGCACAGGAACATGGCACAAGAAAAGAGAGGCCTATGTTCAGCAGTGTGATGCAGTCGGGCTGCGGATAATGACGATGATGAATCACTTCATATCGGGCTCTTGCTCTTAGATACTTTTAACCCCAGTTTCAACTTACCCCAAAGCTTCTCCAGCTTCAGTACTCTTATAGATGTCACAGTTGGAGAGCAGCTTGGTGGGGTCTCCGTAGTCATACTCGCCGGCGAGCTGGCACAGGGAGCGGTGGAATTGGAACTGGATGATGTATGAGATGTAGTATCTGAAAGTTAAGATACACAGATTTTGTAGATTTTTCAGTGGGCACTGCTTAAAACACCAATGATTTCAATCATTATACAGAGTTATCATCGAAATTTCTCGAGTTTATACAACGAATAGCAGAATGACCGCCTTGATAAGGAGTCATTGTACTCATAATTATGAACAAATTTTACAATAGGACCCACTGGAGAATCGCAAATAAATCCCTTTATCGAGTTATGGACCAATACACGTATGAGGTAGTCGATTTGGTTACAAACGGTACCTCTTGGGTGGGCCTTAGGATTTGATAGTATCTACACCACATCATCGCTAACCATCAGGTGAGATAGTGGTCAAACGCGTGCCTATCAATAGTAAATATATATATATATAAACGAGGGGAGAAATTGAAATTGTATCTGTGTAGAATGCTTTATCCTCATTTGCTTGATATTAACAAAAAAAGATTCCAAAAGCAGTCCTCACCTCATGTACTCCACATCAGCAGAAATATGGTACTTCGCAGCCGGATCGAAGTCATCCTCAGTCCTGGGTGCCGGTGGCTCAACACCCTGGAGAGCTTCCCTCAGTTGCCAGTAGTGACAGTTGTAATCCTCAGTGGTAGTGGTGCCTCGGAAGACGCCGTAACGGAACAGGTCCAGGAGGTATGCGAAAGGTAGGAAGACTATCTTTTCTAAACCCTGAAATGGAAGAAAGAGTCTGTCATTTAGAATGGGAGAAAATAAATGGATTTAATAATAAAGAACACAATTCAGCAGCTTATTTTGACAATCGCCTTTGATAGGCGTACAAGGGGCCGAAGAACTAAATGTTGATTATCTCGGGCGGTGCAAAACTAATGCAAAATATGGCAACAAAGAATATGAAACACAAACATGAATTTAGGAACGAGTAATTGGATTCTAATTCTGATTCAGAGTGCAGCTGAGAAGAGGAAAGTGTGTGGAACTTACCATTTTATAAAGCTGATTGATGTTGGACTCAATATCATCAGGGCCGTCTTCTAACAGACCCATAACCCTCAAGTGTTTAGGTGTGGCTACAGAAAGAGCAATAACGTCACCAACAGCCTCATGAAAACCTGAAATTTTTTAAACAATGAACGTTATTCAAACTTGTGAATTCCTTCTGCTATCCTCCAGCCATTTAAAGATAGCCATCAATGAAGGCTCCTGTACATTTAAACATTTATGTTCATCAGCAAAAACATATATTCTACTAACCAGGATTAGCTCCAGCCCTGTAAATGATGGGTTGATCTTTGTATTGCAAGTAGTACTGAATGTGACCCATCTCGTGATGCGTGGTCTTGAAGAAAGCGTCTGTGATTGTAGTGCACTGTTTGATCCTGATGAAGAAAACACATTTGAACGAATGTAAAACTTTGCTCTTACAAGCGCCGTCAGAGTCAAGATCGACGTCTTTGTTCATATAAACATTTCAGAATCTCTTCCATAATTTGTTAGTAACAATGTAAACCTATAAACTAGTTTTAGTAATATTTATTGTAACCTGCGTGAGGCACGCCGATCCTAGCCCACCTATCAGCCATCGTTCTAAAGATGGTGTTGGGGATGGCGCAAACACGGCGTAACAAAAATACGCATCTCTTGCGTATGATGGCCGAAAAACTATCAACGTTCGCGTCGGCAAACATGCCAGACGCGCTACAAAAACGCGGCAGCCCCATCAACACCCAGAACGTGTTGTTATATTGAGTGCGTTACTATGTAGACAAATTTTCTACGAACCAATATACTAGGTGAAATATTAGGCTGTGCGTCATGGGTGCATAAATTAGTGCCATAGCTGTTTTCAATCGTCGGGCTGCTGTATTTTCTCTCTATTTATGGATTCTTAATATATCAATATCATTTTAAACGTTTATTATCGTCCTGAATTGTCCCACTCTTGGGCAAAGGCCCCATTCCTTCCATTTCGTAGTTGGGCTTCTTGACGCAAATATGTACTAGATCGATTTTATCTGTTTCGTTAAGGTATTTCTAAGCTAGTAAATTGAACCCTACCTAAAATCTTCTCCATCGAAAAAGTCCCAGGCTGAAGCGTGACAGACCATGTCACGTCCGTCAGTAGGCTTCTCGATGATTGACTTCTCCCAGAATAGTTCTGGCATTGGACTCAAGTTAAGGGACGTAAAGAAATCCTCGGCGGTCTGGAAGAACTTCAGGGCTGTGTAGTTCTGAAAAAAATAGAAAAATATCTTTATTGCTACAGTATTTGATAAAAACCAAAAGATCTACTGAGACTTTTGCAACCCCTAATAATGACAATGGACAGGTGACTGCATGAACTATTTAGTGTAAAAAAAAACTCTAACCCACCTCTAACCCCTATTTCCCGAAGAATCGCTAAAATTGAGTGGCACTGGGCAGGACACATTGCTTGCAGATCACATGCAAGCAATGTGAAATCGAAATGATCGAATGATGATGTGTGATCGAAATGTTCTGGAGTGGAAGACACAGCGTTAGCAAACCTTCTACAAGACGACCGGATAGTCTGGAATTCAGCTTTTTTTACCACTGATAGGCACGCGTTTGATCACTATCTCACCTGATGGTAAGCGATGATGTGGTCGAAGATGGAGCACGCTTGCCTAGAAGTAACCTATAACTCGATGCGAGACGCAGTGGTGGCACTTGGGGGAGGCCTATGTGTAGCAGTGGAAGTCTTTCAATTAAAACGATGATGATGAATCGCTATTTAAGTTAAGTAATTATTGATTCCTACATACCTGAGCTTGTAAAGCAGCAGTGACGTCAACATCAGGCTTATCAGGGTACGGCCTGGTGAACTTCTCTACGTTGTTCCATGTTTGGGCCCAAATGTTACCTGGTAAGGAATAGAGATTCAAATTAATACCTGTAATAACTAAAATATATCTTAATATTTCTTTATAGACATAAAAGGTTTCAGAAACTCGTTGGAAGCCTCTGACTCCTGAACTAGGTGTACTTATATGTCAGGAGTCAGCACCCTCTCCCATTTTATTTGGCTTAGATACTAATGTCAACATATAGAATTGACAACTATGCTATATATCCAAATGAAAATGCCTCGAACGAAAGTGAAGCAATATCTTTTGTACTACCTTATCTACAAGGTTAAGCAACGCTTACCAAGGTTGGTCTATGGATGGGTAACCATCTTAACATACCGAGTTTCCTCCATGCCTCGGAAAGCACGTTAAGCCGTTGGTCCCGGCTGTCATTTGTACATCTTTGGCAGTCGTTACGGATAGTCAGAAGCCAGTAAATCTGACTCCAGTCTTGCCAAGAAGTACCGTGTTACCCAGCTAATGGCTTGTGGAGGTCTGGTAGGCAGCTGCTCCACGTAGAATACTGGTATTCAGCTGAATCCGGTTTGACTGGAAGCCGACCCCAATATAGTTGGGAAAAGGCTAGGCAGATGATGATGATGGTAGCATACAAGTAGTATGGGATTTTCCTGTTTTGCTACCAACCTTAATTTAAAATGTTTATTTTCTGTAGGGTGAAGCCATTTTTAAAAAGCTTTTCATATTCGATCAAGCAAAATTTACGAAACTACAATACTAGATTAAAAGTTGCCAAAATGAAAGAAACGGGATGTTGCTGCCTTGTCTTTTATGACTCAAAATATTCCAGGCCGATACATGCCAGTTTTTTATTCATAGGAAAAAAAGCGTCAACGCCTCGAATTGGATTGATCAGTATTTTGATCGGCGTTAGCTGATCGACAATTATAACGTCAAAAAGTTTAAAATAAACATTTCTAATATCCGTCATACCCAACAAATGCGCAGGTATAGGTCCAGTGGCCGACACGACGTGCTCCCCATACTTGAGCCTGAGATGCCTCCTGACATACGCATGGATCTGCTGGTACAGAGGCTTGATCTGGGCCCAGAGGGAAGCGAACTGCTCTTCACTGTCATCTGACTCGTACTCGCTTAACCACCATTCTGCTACGCTGTCGTATCCTGGAAAAGTTTTAATGGATTATTGTAGGTAACTGGTGAATTAAATTTAATAAGGTTTCAGAATGGCCGAGTTGTTGGCTTCTTTTGGGTAAGCTCACTCCATCGTAGATTTTGTCTCTGTTATCTCTGACCTAGACTAGAATTGAGAGCTGAGAGAGATCTCAAATAAAAAAATATGAAAAAGCTTGTCAACGCTGTATTACAGATACAACTTTCAAAATAAACTTGTGATATTTGGTGTGGTTCAACAGAATAACAACCATCGCAGCCAATTAAAGACATGATTTTTAAATGAAATATCAGAGTCGTAACAAAGAATTGCTGCAGTTTAGAAAAATTGTATCAAGTGAATATGAGGTTTCATATTTATAAAATGATAATTATATTACTGAATGATGAAAATATCATAGCCTAATATAAAGACATGGTAACACTTATAAAATCAACTGTAGAAAACAGAACAAAACACAAAGAAGTCCGTGTAATTACCATTCAGCTTAGCAGCCTCGTTGTCCATAGTAACGTACTCAGTGAAGTTGCCCTTGGAGGCGGCTCCGGCGACCCTGTGCCACTCCAGCCAGGTATACTTCAACTCCTCAGGGTCGTTGCTGTTCGCGAAGATCTCTGTCACCTCTGGAATCAGGTTTTCAAATATTAGAAGAAGCTTTAAGATTTTCGGGAAAAGGGTTTGTATTAATATCTTGAAATGTTATAAAGAGGTTAAATTGTTGGTTTAATTGTCTCTTTGTTTGTTTGTTGCGCTAGCAAAAGGTCACCTTTGGAACGACTGATCTAGTAACGAATCTTTCACTAGGTAATAGAAAGCTATACTATCATGGAGTATCATAATGGCAAAGGTCAAGTAAGCGAAGCTGTAGGAAAACCTAGTGTTTATGATATGTAGGTAAACTACTCTATGGTCTGAAACAAAAAAAAATAGATCTAGGCACAAATATAAGAGGGATGGTCCTAGGTATATCTAAACTTTTTAATATCAACACCTTAGAGCAATGAATTGCACCTGCGCGACTGCACAGGCGCTTAGCGCCCTACCTCAACAACTCAACAACAAAAAATAATATTCTGTAATTGACAAAAGAATTCAATCTTAAACACAGTTCCATATTAAATTTCCTCAAGTGAATCTTCTAGTCAATTCAATAAATATATATAAATTCTTCCGTCACTGATTGAGTGACTGACAGACTACGCACAGCCGAAACAACTGGTCGTAGAAAGCTGAAATTTAGCATATAGGTTCCTTGGAGAGTGTAGGCGAGCACTAAGAGAGGATTTATTTTCCGAAATTCCTACGGGAACGGGAAAAATTGGGATGTAAATGTACAAAATCGTAGACAAAAGCTAGTATACTATAAACGCGTTAACTTACCTGGTTCCACATGTAGATCACACTTGGTCCTATCCTTGAAGTCACAGATAGTGGCCTTAGCATACGTCGACTGCATGTTGCTAATGGCACTGATCAGTCTCTCGTTCAAGTCCTCAGGAAGAGCAGAGGTACCAAGCTTGGTATACTTCTCGAACATCCTCTTGAGGTCCCGATCTTCGTACTCATGCCAGAGGTAGCTCATCGTCTCTTTCCAGTATTCCTTCTCATCTTCGGCAATCTCTAAAGCAACTGCCAGCTGTAATATAAGTATTTGGGATCAGTAACCTAACATCTTATTGGTTGTTTTTGGGAAACTAAATATGGTTTGTCGGGTCAAAAAACCAATATTAAGGCTCATATCAGAAAGAAAACATAATAAACTAGTTTGGAAACAAATAGATTTAAAAAATTAAATAATCAGAACTGATTCGAAACAACACTGATTTGTCTAACAACAACTCATTTTACAATGCACATAAAACAGGAACTAAAAGACAAAGCTCACCATTCGATCCTCATTATACTTCGTGATATTACTCGCGTAGTCCCAGTCCGCAATAGTCTTCTTATTCCTAGCCTTGGACATCAGCTCATCCAGGTGTCTCATGTAGTCCCTCCCCGCTGCTTCCTCGGCTGCTCGTTCCACCGCCCGCCCTCGGGCAGCCACGATGAAGACTGAGGCGATGGCGCCCACCAGGGCTAGCTCGCCGATGATCTTCATTACTAACTGTAATAGAGGTGATTAAGGTCTAGTTTAGTTCACTGTTGTTTGTTTTGCAAATATGTGTCAACCGGCAGCGAGTAGAGCAGAAGTAATTTATGCCCAGGTAAAATCGGGTGAGGCTGGCAAAGGAACGTGGGGATTGGCACAAGAATAAAGAAGCTTACACTTAGCAGTAGGCAAAATCGGGTTGCAAATGAACATGGTGGTTTTACTAACATCCAATCAAGGAGAAAACTAAAGGCCGTAGAAGCTGTAGTTTAGTCACACAGCAAAATACTTGTGACTATTTGCCCATCACATAGAAACAGAATCTTAAAGGTGGTTGTTTAGCTTCTGCATATACTTCGCCGACAGTTAACATTGCAGATTTCAAAAGTTATGCAGGTATCACATTGGATTGATCTACATCATCGATGTTCGTAGATCAACCACAATCTTCGTTAAACTTTTGTTTTTTTTTTTTTTATAATCGTTCACTCTATGAACTCACGCAAAACAGACCGAATGATAGTCTAAGTGCGGAGAATGGAGTCCTTACTTTACTCTACACTCTCTCTCAGATTAAATACCCAATATCAATGAAAAAGAAAGTTCCAAAGAATGTGATACATCAAAACTAACACCTCTATCCAATTCAAGACGACGACAAAGATGCTAACGCAAATCAAGAAACACAAATAAAAAAATCAGACCAACCTACAAGATCACACGGTTTCACAAATGGCAATGATGAAAACAAACCCATATCAATGCATAAATACTTAAATACTAACTCCTCCGTCTAAAAACTTGGACAAAACAGCGTGTCAAGGAGGATGGAAAGGTGAATGATCCAACCAATATTGTTGGCGGCAAATTGAGCTGAACGGATGGGAAAAAATGCTAAATTATTGGTAACCTCGGTGGAGCCTGCATTTGTGGTATTGCAATCGCTAATGGATAGGTCCACGGCTAAACGTAACCTGAGCCTTGTGCAAATTAAACCATGCATGTTAAATTGATGATCAAAGGTATGGTCATTTGAAAGTTTAAGTTTGTATGGGTTTGTAAACGCTGATTTAAAAGAATGTCCATGGATTCTCTTACACATCCTTCTCCATAGGATCTAGTCTTTGAAACTGCCGCTGGAGATAGAGTTGGTGAGTGTTTTTTGCCGCAGAACAACTTGCTGTTCTTGTCGCTAGAGCGGCAGAACTAGCTGTATTTTTGACTGACAGGTCGTGACTATTCAAAACTAATTATTTCAAATAGACCAGTTGCAGTCTGGTCTATGTGAAATAAAAGATTTGGTATTTTGTATTTCAATTTATTTTGAGTACCTATGAATTTTAAATACATCGTTGATTAACTGTATTATCCTTATCCAAAATTAAACTAGCAGATTAAACCCAGTCTAGCCATATCCAAATTAGTCATTAATACCCATGTAATCAATGCAGAAAAAGTTAAACAAATGTCTAATTTTAAAGACAACCTTGAAACTACTGCACTCTTTCATCTCATTTATATTTTGCATGTTTTTTCGAATATTTCTAAATAAAATTATCATTTTATTTATTTTTCTTCGATCAAACACATTTCTATTATATTCGAGTAAGTTCTTTACGTTGTATTTAGCAACATTTTTTAGTGGAACTGTAAGTAAGTAAGTCATTTATTTTGCAAATATCGGTACAGTACATGGTGATAAAAAGATAAAAGGTAGGTTCAGTAACCAATCATAATCATCGTAATCTCTTATCTAAGATATCTGTGAGTTATCTTTTGCTCCTTAGTGCACCTTAGAGAATAGAGTGAACCTTCTACACATAACATTTTACACTTTTCGCACTTACAAATAAACTCTTTTTGGCAGTCTGGCTGCAATACCCACAAGGCATCTTCCTCTGATTTTTCTTCGTTCTATTTATTTTAACCATTAGAAATAGCTATATCTTGCACGACTTTAACACTGTAACACAAAAAAACCACTTGGAACTGTCAACGTACTAAAATTAGTGGTTCAAACTCAAAAACATTAATTATTATGTAAATTAATTACTAACGTGTCATGCTTTCAGGATTTTGTGTGACGAGAAAATTGTTGCCGAAACAAATGAGACGGTTGGATGGTTCAGACAGAATGTAGCTATGAAAAATAAAACTATTATTGTCATAAAATCATCGTCAGCCATCATCAGCCTAGCCTTTCCATAACTTTCCCAAGAACCCCACGACCTCATCCCACCCTTCTACTATCGGACATCCAGACGCAAATTACCATCCCTACCTTGTTGCTATTCCACCAATTCGCACTAAGCGTTTCCGAACTGTGAACTATCTGCCTGCGTCTGTGCTTCCAAACGCTTACAACCCTAATCGCTTCAAAATAAGAGTGAACAGGCTCCTTCTGGGTAAGCTCGCTCCAAAGTAGATTTTCTCTCTGTCATCTCTGACCAAGACTAGAGTCAAGAGAAAACCCATCACAAACAATCAATTAAAAAAAAAAGTATAACGAGTATCAGTATTTCATATGAATAGAGCCTATGTACTCTCCATTGCAAAGTTACTGTGTAACATTATAGCCCCTTTGTGATTATTGCTCTTGGGCGTCATCTTTTTAAAATTCTTTATCTTGTCTTTTGCTAAGCATAGTCCCATATTCTGCAGACGGACAAACATAATTTAATTTAATTTAATAATAATTTAATAATTTATTTCCCAAATTACAATTAGTAATCACTATGTTGTTAACAAAACATAAATTTTATTCCAAATTGTAAATTTACACATTATTATACACCTCTGACACCCAAGCTAAGATTGAACTGACAGTCGATGAAGCAGACATGTGTTAGCGTGGAGGACGCGTATGGGCAAACGTAGTGTGGGACGTCCTGGAGCAAGATGGATCGATGTTTTAAAGAAGGTGGCTGGCAGCGGATGGATGCGGACTGCTCACGACCGGGATGGTTGGCGCTTTTTGGGCTTAAGTTCAGCAGTGGACGGATATTGGCTGAAATGAGGCCCATATTTTACATGTCTTCCAAACAAATTACAGATTAGGACACACAAGTGTATAATCCACTACTCTATAGCAGCCTGGATTGTAGATTTGTGTGACTTTGGTAAAATATTGTGGACCCTACATACTCGTACAAGAGCGGACCGATGACCCGGGGAAGGTCGCGGGTAGCCGATGGATGCGAGACGCGGAGGAGCGGTCGTTGTGGCGACGCCTGGGGGAGGATCAGTGGACGTCTTTCGGCTAATATGATGATGATACAAGGGCTATAAGTTTATCTACTGAAATTATGTGTCTGTGCGCAGTAGTCATAGCGCATGCAATCCATATATTTATATCTATACTAATCTATATCTATACTTACTGATCTATACTAATATATAATGCTGAACAGTTTGTTTGTCTGTTTGCTTGAACGCGCTAATCTCAGGAACTACTATTCCGATTTGAAAAAAAATTCAGTATTAGATAGCCCATTTATTGAGGAAGGCTATATATTATCACGCTAAGACCAATAGGAACGGAGCAGACGAAGTTGCGCGGGTCAACTAGTACTAATATAAAGCTGAAGATTTTTTGTTTGTTTGTTTGCTTGAACGCGCTAATCTCGGATTCTGTTCGGATATGAAAAACTCTTTCACTGTGAGATAGGCCATTTATCGATGAAGGCTGGCTATATATCATCATGCTAAACCAATAGGAGCGGAGCAGTAATGAAAATTATGATGTAGACGAAGTTGCGCGGGTCAGCTAGTGTTATAATATAACATTTCATATAAGGCCAACAATATGATAAATAACCTGTTTGTCCTCAAGACAGCTTAAGTAAAGATAAGCAAAGCGAAAAGTATGGACGACAAAAACATACTTAGCATTTGTTTGCAAACTTGTCCATTTAAAAACTGGTTTTCCAACCACAACCAAAAGTTGATATGTAATTTTAATAAAAAAAGAATCAAGATGATACCGACGTAGTGAAGTTACAATGTCGATGGACTCGAAAATCAAATGTATGGAAGTTGCGAAAGCCTAAACTGTTGTGCCATTTTTAATATTAAGTCCATAAAACACATTTTTATTTTCTTAAAATAATAACACACTGATGCATAACCGTGAGAGCTGGTACGAGGTAGTGCGAGAAAAGAATTCCCGGAATACTTGGGGGAGGCGTTTGCTCAGCAGTGGGAAAATAATATATCACACCTACATTTCCCGAAAAGTTGGGGTGAACCTGTAAAACGCCCATATTTCACTAGTTTTGGTTAGTTCACTTTCATGTACCTATACGAGGCGATCCCACCATCACTAACTGCTCACAAGGCAACCTGGTTGCTTTTAAGACAAATGCAACAGAACAAAAGGCGAGCCTATTGGTATAAACAGGGTACAAAATAACAGAACAAGAGGCCTATTGCCAAACACCTGAAACAAATCCAGAGTCGAGCCTGCTACTGATAAATTCCTGAAGAAAAATACAAAATCTCTTTAGCTAAACTAGCAATCAAACCCAGGAATTCATACTCGGCAGTAACACTTTCAAGATTCAAGATTCAAAGCATTTTATTTCAAATAAACCATTCACGGGCACTTTTGAAACGTCAAGGTCGGTCAGTCAAAAACATGGAAGCTATTTGCTCGTTCCTTAGCGTCGATCTATATGGAGAAGAACGTGCAAGAAACTCCACGGACTCTTTTACTTATCAAGTATTAAATCGAGGAGATCCACAAGACCAGCGATTCAGTCGCATGACGTAGGTTCCTTACTTAATCAACTACACAGCCCTATTAAAAGTCTCTAGAAAAAACTGAACAAAGTAAATCGACATTCTTACCTCGATTTCACACGGATAATCAGGTTGAAATAGCAATTAGTTTGAGGTCAGTTCATTAAATAGATCCATGGAATCCTTCTAGCACAATCCTTTCATTCCATTCCGTCACTGTCTGGTCAAAACCAAGTTATTTTGAGTACCGAAGTAGGAAGGTATAACTCCTAAGTGAGGCGACTTTAATGGGTCAACAGCAGGTCGTCGATGTGGAGCCGAGTTGTAAACTATGCGCCACCTCATATCTTGTCCTATGTGACATATGTAGCCACAGTGACCCATGCGACGGCACTAACGATGCCGTGGAAGAGGCAAACTTTTGGGCCAAACAAACAAAAGAGTTACTGTCGTGCCAGTAACATGAAAAAAAAACAGAGTAAAGAAGCCCATAGTTAGTAGGAATAGATATACTAGCAAGTACGGTGGTGGCTTCAGGCTTTGGAATCCGACAATAGACATTCACCTTACCATCAAGCGAGATTGAGGTCAAGAACAGGCCCATCAGAAATAAATAAAACACAAAAAAGACATCTGCAGCTCCTGTGTCGGATCGCCATGTTAACTGCAGTGGTTTGAGGTGGCCCAGTAGCTGACTAAACAGTTTTGGTCTTTCGAGTAGGTACAAGTCTGATTGTTTGCGACCAAGTTAAACTGGATATCAGTAACCTGACCTGAGTTTACCCATATAAAAAAATCTGGATAAACAGTTTTTTAAGTTCGGCACCTCAAAATACAAACCTACCTACTTGTACACTACTGCATGAAGTGGACATCATTCGTCTCATTAAATATTCTGTTTCGGTATTCATAAGCGTAACAAAACATTGTTAGTCAAATATTTATGACAATTTCATGCAGAATGTGTATTTTTCTACTCTTCTTTTGAAGAATAGTTACCAACGTGAAGAAAACATTGGAAATAACGGGTAGGCTCGAGAATCGAGTTACGTAATTTTTGTCCTAATTTGTTTGGCTTTTTGTATTATTCTTCAAGGAGAAATCTAGAAAACATAGGCATTGTTTTCAAAGAAATATTTACTTCCGTACTTCTGTGAAGTCTTAAAATCATTATCCTCAAAGGTGTGGAACTCTCTACCTGCGTCTGTGTTTCCGAACGCAATTAACCCTAATATCTTCAAAGTTAGAGTGGACAGGCTTTTTCTGGGTAAGCTCACTCCATCGTAGACTTTGTCTCTGTCATCTGACCTAGACTAGAGTCAAGAGCAAATCCATTTCAAATAAATAAATAAAAAAAACTTTTTCTTTGGGCAGTTGCGTAAAAAGCCTAGTCTTCTACAAGTTCTTAGCACATTATTATTATTATTATTAGCACATAACAAAATTTTGTCATCATATCGGCTGAAAGACGCCACAACGACCAGTCCTGCGCGTCTCGCATCCATCGGTCCTTCCCCAGGACATCGGTCCCCCTTGCGGGAGGCCTTCCAACGCTGCGTCTTCCGGTACGCGGTCGCCACTCCAGAACTTTTCGGCCCCATCGACCATTTGTTCAGCGGACAATGTGCCCTGCCCACTGCCACTTTAGTTTCGCAATCCTTCGGGCTATGTCGATAATCTTAGTTCTATTTCGGATATCATCATTCCTGATTGGATAACGCAAGGAAACAAGCAAGCATTGCCCTCTCCATTGCCCTTTGATTGACTTTAAGCCTTCTGATGAGGCCAATTGGCCAAAATTTTCTACTAACTTAAAACTATTTAAAAAATCAAAATTACTTACAAGAAAATCCTTCTGTTCTTTCGTTAATATCATGCCCAATAAAAAATGCACAACACCAAATGTCTTTAAAATTATAAAGCTCTAACACATTCACATAAAACTATCTCTTATCACACGACATACAGAGCACATTGTCCTTTATCACGACAAGACAAATTTAATCAATAAAATCATTTTCTAAACGAGATGTTGGGTCACGATCATCTCTGATGACACTTGGTACGATAATAAGGATGTTGGCAGCAATCTTTTTGATTTCAAGTAATTGCTAAATATTATGAGGAAAATCTTGTTTTTCTTTGTTTCTACAATAGAAAATCTTTAATTTTAGGGTTCCGTACCCGAAGGGTAACCAACGGGATCCTATTATTAAACCTCCCTCGTCCGTCCGTCCATGTGTCTGTCAGCAGGCTGTATTTCAAGACCCGTAATAGGCAGACAGTTGAAAATTTCACAGAGCGTGTACATCTATTGCCGCTATAACAGCAAATAATAAAAATTTAATTAAAGAGAGCTCCCATACAAGAAACGTGTTTTTTTCTGTTAATGGTACGGAACCCTTCGTGTGAACGTCTCCGACTCGCACTTATCTAGTTTTCTTGTCATTTCATTTTACGGCTTGGGGTTAAACAAATAAATCAGTATGAAAAGAAGCGCCCAATTATTTTATAGGTACAGCTGTGGTCGGTTATATGCAGACACTATGTTTGCACAACCCAATGGGGCACTTGATTTTATTCCCATCATTTCAGGGTCGAAATAGTAAAAATTGGCCACAGTAATAGTTGTTCAAAATTATGACCACAATGAGCACATATCAAGTTTTGCGGTGTATATTTTTGTAACATTTATACAAAATCGTTTAGAGATTTTTTAATTTTTGTTTTTGGGTTTTCTCGTAACTCTTGTGAAGCATGTTCACTCTAATCTTGAAGAGACTAGGGTTGTATGCGTTCGGAAGCACAGACGCAGGTAGAAACACGCTCGCCGCATCATAGACCTCATCTATCGCTTTGCATCAGGATTTGGATCAAGAGCAAGCCTATTCCTCAAAAAAAAAGAAAAAGTTCCACTCCTTAGCTGTGTCCATTATAAAAAAGCCTATTCCTCAAAAAAAAAGAAAAAGTTCCACTCCTTAGCTGTGTCCATTATAAAAAAGCCTATTCCTCAAAATGAAAGAAAAAGTTCCACTCCTTAGCTGTGTCCATTATAAAAAAGCCTATTCCTCAAAAAAAAAGAAAACGTTCCACTCCTTAGCTGTGTCCATTATAAAAAAGCCTATTCCTCAAAAAAAAAGAAAAAGTTCCACTCCTTAGCTGTGTCCATTATAAAAAAGCCTATTCCTCAAAAAAAAAGAAAACGTTCCACTCCTTAGCTGTGTCCATTATAAAAAAGCCTATTCCTCAAAAAAAAAGAAAAAGTTCCACTCCTTAGCTGTGTCCATTATAAAAAACGTTTGGAAAAGCTTAGTGCGAAGAATCATTTTTGTGGACGCTTTATGGAACATATTTTTAAGAAAACGACACCCACATCCAATACATACATTATCTTCCATTAGCATGAACTTGGCTCTTTGGGACGCCATCACTACCTTGGCAGCAAAATGCCAGCCTACCGATTATTTAATATCAATAATGTTGCGATTTAATAACATGTCCCGTGATTACAATATTCAACAAATATGCAGGCATACTGGTTTTATCCGATCCGATGTATTGCAATCCGCTTGGATGGAGGATTTAAATTAAAGTCAAGGAACTACTTAGCATAGCAATGTTTAACCAGAAAGGTATTCATATTACTGCAATAGATGGGAATCGGTTAAACGGTGACCTATAACGTAATCCCTTTGACAGATCAACTAGGTCTTCTTCATTCGATCAATTCAATTAAGACAGCCAGCTCTTGGGTCACGGGAAGTTTCAACCAACTGTTTAGAAATTTCTTTTACTTTGGGCAGAGATTAAGTATTGCCATTCAACGTGGCAATGCCGCCAGTCTCTTGGGCACATTACCAGCTGACAGCGCTGAGGACAAATTTTTTGATGCTATTTTTATTTTGTTGTTAGTTTAGTGTATTTGGTCATTTTAGTAATCCAGAGCCTCAGCACCATAAATGTGGTGTGAGTTGCTATATACTCCACAGACGATGAGACACTTAACATAGAGTCTAAACCTCCGTGCAAATGGGCCACCGACCACAGCCACAGGTAGCTATCGTGCGCTACGTCCTTTAGTACCGCGCAAACGAAGGTGGTCGGTGGCTGCCACGAGTGGTCGGTGGCTGCCACGAGTGGTCGGTGGCCGCTACAATTTGTAACACTCCTGCTGTACAGTCTCACGATCGATTGCGTTAAGAGTGGCGAGTGTCGGCGTTTTAGTAGCGAGTGGCATGTCGCGGACACTGAGTCACGAGTGGCCGCTACCAGCAGCGTGTTGTTGACACTCAGTTGCAATTGGACGCCACTCGCTAGACGTATGCGGCAATTCCATACAAAACGTGTTAAAAATAATGTAAACAGCTTGTCGCCAGCCACTGATAGGTGGCCCGTTTGAGCGGAGCCCTACATGTCCTGTTGCCTGCACGTTACAGAAACTAATGCCCACTAGTAACGCTACTAAAGACGCCAAACTTGTAGCTGAATTCTGGGCTAATCTGGATTGCCATCGTCAAACAGCAAAGGTAGCTAAGTAATTTCCCTACACAAATTAACGATCTCTTCAGTTACCTACATTAAATCCATTTATCCTGATAAATTATGTTCTAGGAACTTTGAAGGATATCACTCAACATCGTCTAGGTTCCTTGTTCCGCTTACGTTCAGAATGTGTCTAACATAAAAGATGAACTTCCGATTGAACGCATATTCGTAGACATTTATTTATTTATTTATTAAAACTTGATGCACTAGTAAAAATACTGTACATAGGCGGACTTAATGCCTTAGGCATTTTCTACCAGTCGATCTTAGGATGGTGCAGAGACAACATGGCAGGTGCAACTTAAAGGAAAGACAAGCGGAGTGGAAAAGAAATACAATCATAAATACATAGATACATACATACACATAAAGAAAATAACGACGTTTAAAAAAAAACGAATTCAACGAATTAACGCTGTGATGATTCTACCAACTTCTTGCGAATGTACTCACGTGCCTTTACCTTAAAGGACAACCGACTGGTCGTCAACAGTCGTCGTGCTGATCAATTCACATTTCTGGTGAATTGATCAGCAAGTCTTCGAAAACAGGTTATTTTTTTTAAACGGCCCGTTGCTGACCAAGAACTAAGTTAGTTTAACTTAGCTTGTATTGTTGATGTAAGTTTTTTTGTACATGTGTGGAGATTGGAAACTACAGAACCTTAACTTTTTTACTTTAGTCTGCAACAGGCTTACGATGGCACTATATCTGGCATAGAAAAATCTAGCTTTGGATATGGTACATAGATTTCACTGAATACATCATCGTCTTCCTGCCCTTGTCCCATGTTACTTGAGATCGGCGCAACAAGTTTTTTTCTTCCATTCTGTCCTATCAACCGTCGCGCTATCACTAACACCCTAACCAGAGATCTTTAAGTATCTATTACAAAGACGCTTTTGCCCTGTGTACGCGAACTTCTTTTAAACTACGCAACGGATTTTATTGCAGTTTTTATCAAAAGACAAAGTGATTCAATAGCAAAGTTTGAATGTATTATTCGTTCTGAAATTCCAACGGGAACGGGAAAAATTGGATATGCGTTTACGAAGGCAAAAACTAGTACATGATATATTCATACTTTTTAACCAGTTATTAGGTAAAAAAAAACAATGAACTCACCGTCTTTTTCCTGCTGCTATCAATTCCACACTACCGCTCGAGACGGGATGCCATTCGTATTTATCTGAGGTACTTCATGAATGATAATGTAATCTGTCGCAGAATTATTGGTACAGAGCGATACAAGATTCTGCCCATTATGTTTGTTTATCTTAAACCTTAGTTTTCGTTTTACTTGTCTTCCTGTAAAGCAAAATTTTGAATCCAGACAACGCACAGCCGAAACTACTGGTCATAGGAAGCTAGAATTTGGCTCATAGTTTTCTTGGGGAGTGTAGGGGAGCACTAACAAAGGATTTCTCGAAATTCCTACGGGAACGGGATATCCGCCTACGAAGTCACTGGCAAAAGCTAATATATATCTATACTAATATTATAAATCAAAAATTTGGATGTTTGTTACTCAGTCACGCCAAAACGGCGGAAAGGATGATGAAATTTGGCTTAGAGGTAGATTAGTCACGAAGAGCACATCGGCTACTTTTAATCCTAGGAATATTGGTTTGGAGTATCTCTCCCTTGGAATGATTTCCAAAATTCCCGCGGGCGAAGCCGCTAACAGAAGCTAGTATTCAAATGGTTTTCATTCTTTTGAATTTTAATCGGAATATTCAAGTTTAGTTTTTGTTGGTCCCAAAAAAGGAAAATGTTGAGTCTTAATATTTTCCTTATTCCAAGTATTGGGTACTGGATAACCAGATATTTATTTTTAGCCTTTGCAAACGAAAGGACCCAGAAAGTCCTTGAAGAGGCCTCACAATTTTATAGCAAGATTCTAGAGCCGCCAGCCGTTAGTATTTTTTTTCTTGAGATGCGTTTGCTCTTGGCTCTAGTCCAGGTCAAACGTGACAGAGACAAAGTTGACGCTGGAGTGAGCTTACCCAGAAGAAGTATGTTCACTCTAACTTTCAAGATGTTGTGCGTAGGTACATCTAAGGAGTGAAATTCCCTGACAGTCTGTTTCCTGATAGCTACAACCTGGGAGTCTTTAAGTCTTTTTTTTTTCTTTTACTGTTGATATGCACGCGTTTGACCACTATCTCACCTGATGGTAAGCGAGGATGTGGTCGAAGATAGACCACGCTTGCCTGGAAATAACCTATTCACTCTTGACTTAAAGACTCCCAGGTTGTAGCTATCAGAAAACACAGACTCCGGCAGGGAATTCCACTTCTTAGCTGTACGCATTATAAATGTTTTCCCAAAACGTTTTGTGCGTATGGGTGGGATGTCCACTATGTACCGGTGGCGCATCGCCGTTTGTCTTGTGGTCCGATGACGGAACGGGCTGGGCGAAATTAAATTATGCAATTCCGTCGCACATTCCCCAAAATGCAACCGGTAAAAAACCGACAGGCTAGCAACTCGTCCTCCATGTTCAAGACTTTGGAACTTCGTCGCGACGAGCCTCTCATTGCCGACGATCCTCTTGGCTCGTTTCTCAATTGAGTCAAAGGCATCAAGTTAGTATCTGGCAGATCCATCCCAAAGATGAGAGCAGTAACCTTACACGATCGAACTTGCGCTTGATAGAGTTTGAGCAGCTGTTCTGGCGTGAAGTACCGTCTCACCCTTGCTAGGATCCCCAACTTCTTTGCAGCCACTTGAGCTTTTGCCTCTATGAAAGGGCCAAAATTGAGAGTAGATGTTAATGTAACCCCAAGAAGCTCAAGTTGGTCGGTTACCGGCAATAAAAATAAATAACCCAAGAAAATGAAACTAGTTTGATCTTCAATTACTAGACTTGTCATTGGCTCACATCCAAACATGTTTACTTTGCATAAACGTTTCTAGGATTTTTCCTCAAAACTCAACGTGTGTGGAATCAAATCAATATTGATCAGAGTTTGTTTACTTGTAATTCCTCGAACTTTACATTGTGATGGTGCTTCAATGTAAATCGCTTCCGAGACAGAAGTTCCTATCTACGTCATATTCCAGTCTTTGTCCATGTTAAGGTTAAGGGCATACCGCTCGCACAGTCAAAGTCTTGAAGAGACGAAGTTTTGAAGCTTGAAGCTGTCATTGATAAGATTTAGATCAATGAGGTAGGCAGGAAGGAAGGTGTACGACGCGGAGGTGAGATGAAGACCGCGGGTGGAGGTGAAAACTGCGCAAGATCAGTTTGGCTGGCAACTGCTAGACCGCTCGATGAAGTTTCATCGTGCTGCCGACCAAACGGAGCAGTCGCAATCGCAACTGTTTGAGCGGTTCCGTGTATGTACGCAATAGGGCCGACAACTGACAAAGTGGCGCTAGTAGCACACAGACCAATAACAAAGCAATTTTAGATGAAAAGCCCATCTTTTCATCATCTTTTTTTTTCCAGTTACATAGTTTGGTAAACTTTCAGTTTGATTAGATCGTCGTTAACTATTTCTAATTCTTTGTACGATCCCAAACTTACCGGCATTCATCATCTGCCTAGCCTTTTCCCAACTATATTCAAACCAGATTCAGCTGAATACCAGTTGTTTTAAGTGGAGCGGCTGCCTACCAGACCTCCACAACCCATTAACTGGGTAACACGGTACTTCAGGGTAAGACTGGAGTCAGATTTACTGGCTTCTGACAATCCGTAACGACTGCCAAAGATCTACAAATGACAGCCGGGACCAACGGCTTAACGTGCTTTCCGAGGCACGGAGGAGACTCGTTATATTAAGATGGTCCCATACCCATCCACAGACCAACCTTGGCAAGCGTTGCTTAACCTTAAAGATCGACCCGTGCGACTGTTATTATTTAGCCACGAGCCCAAACTCACCTGCAACCTATAATGTAAGATAATGCGAATTCGATTATATAAACCTTAATCGAAATCAGACTGCCTGTAATACACAAACAAACGAACAAATGATCTTCAAGACTGGAATCACATAATAGTGTTTATCTATACTGTACTTTAACAATTAAACAGGACGTTCTGCTAATAGGACGTTCTGCGGATGATGGGTCGCCGTTTTGCGAATATGACGATTTGCATTTTTTTTGAGAAATGGTCGTTTTGATACGGAGGCGTCATGTTCTTATTTTATTTATTTACCGTCGCACGGGCTTTGAACCCACTTAATTTTATTTAGTACCGTGATGTCTAGTATCTGTCATTTGATGATTCGATAAGAGATAATGATTTTATCTTCATCTCATTTATCTGAAGAATGATCCGGCGGTTTTTTTAAGCTGTTGTTAAATTACGCAAGAGACTGGTATGTTATCTAAGAGATACAGTGTAATACTGATATTGATAAACTACTGTCTAGAGTTCATCCGACGTCTCGAGTCATATTCTAGGTATCGTGATCATTATTTTCAACCAAACGGCCATTTCTGTTCACAGACCTTCCCAAAAGAATGCCGCCCACGTTAGTCTACCCACACTGCATCTAACACCATCACCATTATCATATCAGCCGAAAATCATCCACTGCTAGACATAGGCCTTTCAAACTGTCGCCACAACGACCGGTCCTGTGCGTCTCACATCCATCGGCTACCCGCGATCCTCACCAACGCTGCGTCTTGCGGTACGCGGTCGCCAATCCAGAACTTATCATCATCTGCCTAGCCTTTTTCCCAACTATATTGGGGTCGGCTTCCAATTCGGGGATAAATTTTGCTTCAGGTTCCAAAATAAAATACCAAATATTCCTTATAAAAAAAACATTTATTATGAATACTGTGTTGCTTGTCTGCCATAAATTAGACTAAGTGTAGTAAGTACTCATCGCGTCACGACTCTGCCGGTTCTTGTTTTGTCTCTGGTTTATTCACCTCCTTAGCGCTTAAAGCGGCCCGCTGTTCCGCTGTGCAGTATTCTAGAAAGAACAGAAAGAGGTTTTAGGGGTCGTTCTATAGCAAAGCAATCATTGCAAGAATACGCGATCGTTGCGTTGATTTGTACGGCAAAACCGGTGAGAGCCTTCTTTCGGCGCGATCATTGCCGTTCATATAAGCGCGCTTAGATGACAATAAAAAGGGTTGATCGGAAACTGTTTTGATTGCCAATTAAGCCTTTTTAAAGTTTAACTTAATGAACACACGCATAAACTGAACATTTTTCTCTATAGGCGTGGGCAGAAAGTACAGAAAGCTATCTGTTACGATCACAACATACTACTTTACTTCATTCATGCGGACAGCTTAATTAAATCGATCGGTGATCGTCTTTTTAATAAGATAATAGAAGAGCTGTAACTTTGAATTACTTGGTTGCCATCGAAGGTAGTATGGCTTTAACAAAACCGTTTCGCATTATGGACTACTACGTCACCCAGCTAACTACAACTTGTAGATACAGATACTATCAACTGACGTCTCACATTTTGACATAGCTCAAACAAATATTGCTTAAGAACTAAATCCGTAATACTAACGTGTTTTGCTAGGTTCCCATCCGATATATTCGCCGGTGCGTTGGTTCTCTGCCGTCAGCCACTCCTGTAGAGGCCTGAAGTACTCCAGGAGACCATCAGCCTTCATCTGTCGCTGGCCAGTGAGGGCCTCCATCGCGTCAGGCCAGGGTTTCGATGAACCCATCTTGAGCATGTTGCTGTTGGGAAATAGGAATTCTCAGTATTTGCTTTTTAAATGACAACTCTGGAGAATGTGAGCTTACTACGAGCATCTCACTTGAAGCGATAAGTACTGCAGTTATTTGGACCACATAAAAGAGAATAAAATAGGAGATACTTTACTGCGGTGTGTCTAAACAATTCACATGTACAGATTACTAAGAATCTGTGTTCCAATTTGACTTATGTAGGGTCAGACCAAGCCAGTAACAAACAAATTAGTTCTTTGTGCTCACCAATGAAAACTAATCATCATGACGAAAGCACCTTACGATACTGTCATCGTTTCAGTGTTATTTATTTGAATTATTTGCCTATCGTGGTCGCAAGAGCGACAACTGAGCATAATGTCTACTGTACTTATGACAGTTGATATATAGGCACTGTTATGTTATTTTGAATAGTAAACTAGAGCAAAAATAAGTGTATTTTAGTTTAACATAATTTACAAAAATCTCATTTTAAGTGAACTGCGAACTGAATGTTGTTCTTATGAGAAATAGAGTTCTTTAAAGCTATGTCCTGGGTTCGATTGCCAGGTCGGACATAAAGTTTCACTGATTTCTTTTTCTTTTCGTACCGATGGTGAACTCCCTAGATCGTACGAACCTAGTAGGTGGCTACATTAATTGCAGCTTCGTTGGCATTCATTAAATCCCCCAAAGTACGGGTGAATGGGCACTTGCGGTACTGTAACATGTGGCTCATGGTTTGAACCGATAGTTACATTGACTTCTCCTTTTGGAATATCTCAGTGGAAATCCGGAGTTTGGAAGTGGATCCTGTAACAACCCCGTGTCTCCGTGCTCCTGATCTCTCCCCAATTTTGCCGGATTGCCGTCCCATCGGAATATGAACGCAAAGGAAAAAAAACCGGCCAAGTGCGAGTCGGACTCGGGCATGAAGGATTCCGTACCACAAACCTTATTTTTTTATTATTTTTTGTTATAGCAGCAACAGAAATACACATTCTGTGAAAATTTCAAATGTCAAATTATTACAATTCATGAGATATAGCCCGCTGACAGACAGACGGACGGACGGATGGACGGATGGACGGATGGACGGATGGACGGATGGACGGATGGACGGATGGACGGATGGACGGACCGACGGACGGACGGACAGCGGAGGCTTAGTAATATGGTTCCGTTGATTACCCCTTGAGTACGGAACCCTAATAGAGATTGCACCTGTGTTTGCACACACACTTGTGCATTATAGTATCTCCCGCGTATTTGGCTATTCTCCGTTGAATTTGTTCACCGTGTTCGAAAGTTGGACGGGAGGGTTTGTATATATTTTATCTTGTAACTTACGACAACGCGTTTCCAGCGGCAACGCTCTGGTAAATGTCGCAATCCACGAGCTTCTTATTCAGATCCTCAGGCACGTACTCGCCAGCCAACTGGCAGAGCGCGCGGTGGAACTGGAACTGCACTATGAAAGAGACGTAGTATCTGGAATAGCGAAAAAAACATCTGTTATAATACCAGAAGAAGGAATTTACATTTAATATTGTATTCATTCGTTTCCAACTGTCCAGTACTTCTTTTAACAACTCTTCGATGGTAATCTATTGTACCACCAATGAACTTATGAGCGAGTTTATAAACCCTACTAATGTTGCTTCTACAAATAGATTTTTGGGTTCTGTCAAGCCACGATGCCAATAGCATTTGCTTAATGAAACATAGCTACAACTTGAGGGTCTTCAATATATGAGTTAATAAGTAACTTTTAGGAAAGCGTGCTCCATCTTGGACCACATCACCGCTTTACATTTTTTTTTTTTTATTTGTAATGGGTTTTGACTCTAGTCTATGTCAGAGATGACAGAGAAAAATTCAACGATGGAGTGAGCCTACCCAGAAGGAGCCTGTTCACTCTAACTTTTAACCGCTTTACATCATGTGAAATTGTGGTAAAATTACGAGCCAATCAATAATAAAAAAAATATTTCTGTTGACTTCTAGTTGATACAGTATCACACAAGATAGAATTTTGACTTCGTCAGCGGTCGCCATTTTAAATCTCATATATAAAAATCTCGAGTCACGGTGTTTGTTATCGAACTCCTCCTTTTTTTGTGTATATTTGGTATGTCTGAGAATAGGTCGTAGGCTATTTTTTTTTTCATTTGGCAAAACAGCGTTTGCCGGATCAGCTAGTCTATCTATAAAAGAGCCTCATTTGATAACTTGTATTTAACGCCTGTCATCTTCACCTCGCATATTCCACATTAGCTGACACGTGGTACTTGGCTGCCGCATCGAAGTCCTCTTCAGTCCTGTTGACCGGCGGCTCCACACCCTGCAGCATTTCCCTGAGCCTCCAGAAGTGGCAGTTGTAGTCCTCAGGAGGTGTGGTCCCTCGGAAAACCCCGTAACGGAACATGTCCAGGGTGTAAGCGAATGGGAGGAATACGATCTTGTCAATGCCCTGGAAAATTGATAGTAAGTAATAAATCAATCGTGTAATACAAAGTTTTATTGATGAAACTTGTCACCAAAAAAGTTATACTTCAAATGGCCATAGGTACTTCAAATCATACTTTCAATCATGTCTATGCGTGCGTAAACGGTACTATAAGCGAGTTAGATATTATTTTCGTGAAGTATGGCGAATCAGAAGGGTTTTTATGCCGTATTTTGACTAATTTCGATAAAGTGGAATATCCGATTGTCGCACCATTATTTCTGCGACTTAATATTGTTCCAATTACACTCGAAACAAAATAAAACTGAAAATGTTGACTTCAGCGCCATCTCGCGGGAAAATGGCAATGAGCAACCCGTAACATTCACCTTAAATTATTTTTGGGATTGAACACAATCTTTCGTAAAGTGGCATCATCGCAGATAGCGAATTTTATTAACTCCTTCCAATATGCAGATTTAACCAAAAAAAATCCTTCTACTTACCATTTTGTAAAGCTGATTAATTTCAGTCTGCTCATCTTCATCATCACCGGTACTTAGACCAACGCGTCTCAAATGTTTCGGAGAAGACACTGATAGAGCAATCGTATCTCCTACAGCTTCATGGAAACCTGAAATATATGCCAAACAAATTAGAAGTTGCAAAAGGGGTTTTTAACAGCAATGCTGAAGACAAAATAGAAAGCGATAGAGGTAGCGGTGCGGTATATTGTTACGGTGTGAATGTTCGTGTTCGTCTTTGCTTAGTCCTGTCTGTAACTGTCTTTTATGTATATGTGTTTTATGTTTTCCGTGTTGTATTTTATGCGTTTTATGTATTTTTTTATGTTTGTGTATATGAGTTTCCGGTACTAAATAAATAAATTTAATTTAATTTTATATTAGAATCTCAGGGAAAATATTTTGAGATACCTTTCGAATGGCTTAAGCAGGACTCAATTAATATTAGAACAATAGTTATAGAGGATGACGACGAAAAAGTCAGATGCAATACAAGCACAAGTTGTAAACCCAGTGCGGACACACGAACACAGACAGTTTGACAAGGTAGATATTCAAATTGATGACAAGTCATTTTGCACAATTTAACTTTAGTAAGAAATTTAAGAAGGGACAGATCCAAATGATGAAGTTAATTCGTTCCCAAATTCCAAATACCTGGATTGGCACCCTCGCGAAACACGAACGGTTGCTGTTTATACTGCAAGTAATATTGGACATGACCCATTTCGTGATGCACTGTTCTAAAATGTTGCGAGTTGATTGATGTACACATTTTGATCCTGGTATAAAAAAATAATAAATTAATTACCTGGGTTAGCTCCATCCCGGAAAACAAACGGTTGATGTTTATATTGAAGGAAGTATTGAATATGTCCCATTTCATGATGTGTAGTTTCAAAGTACTCTTTATCAACTGATGTGCACTGTTTGATCCTTCAAAATTAAGCCAAATGATATGTTAATAGAAATTTTGAATTTTTTTTAGTTCGGACATAATCGTGTAGCTATCTGGAACTGGAACGTTCCGGCCTGATATACCTACTTTATGCTTTAGATTCGGAGAAAATTGGCTGTGACAGACAGACAGACGTATTCTGCATATACGAATTATCCTAAAAAAAACTCCGTATAAACATTCAGACGATCTGAAACCTAATGATCATGGTTTTTCTAAAAAATCATACTGCGAATACAAATTCACCATTGCGTAAAAAACTACTTCAAACGTTGAGAAT
This sequence comes from Lacanobia oleracea, assembly GCA_950371165.1. NCBI lineage: Eukaryota > Metazoa > Arthropoda > Insecta > Lepidoptera > Noctuidae > Lacanobia > Lacanobia oleracea. The sequence goes on from OX493387.1 coordinate 3,353,189, forward strand.
AAAGATATTGAACTCCCGACAAAACCCTTATTCAACACTTCTCATCTGCCTAGCCTTTTCCAAACTACACTGGGGTCGACTTCCAGTCAAACCAGATTCAGCTGAATACTAGTGTTTTACGTGGAGCGGCTGCCTACCAGACCTTCACAACCCATTAACAGGGTAAAACGGTACATCTTGGCAAGACTGGAGTCAGATTTACTGGCTTCTGACCATCCGTAACGACTGCCTAGATCTTCTAGATCTACAAATGACAGCCGGGACCAACAGCTTAACTTGGTTTCCGAGGCACGGAGGAAACTCGTCATGTTAAGATGGTCACCCATCCACAGACCAATCCTGGCAAGCGTTGCTTAACCTTCAAGATGGACCCGTGCGGCTGTTATTATTTAGCCACGAGCTCCTCTACCCACAACATGTTAAGTTGTGGGTAGAGGAGCTCAACACTTCTATTTTACCTAAAGTCTTCTCCGTCATAGAAGTCCCAAGCGGATGCATGGCATACAATCTCCCTGTCAGTAGGCTTCTCAATGATGGAGTTCTTCCAGAACTTCTCAGGCATGGCTGTCAGGTTCAATGACCTAAAGAACTCATCAGACATCTGGAACATCTTCAGTACGGTGTAGTTCCGTTCTTTCATTGTTTGGGTGATGTCTATGTCCTTCTTGTCTGGGTATGGGCGAGTGAAGTGCTCAATGTTGCTCCATGTTTGAGCCCACATGTTACCTGAAATTGAAATGGCCCATCCATTTTATTATTAGTTTGGAGCTTTATACGTAACACCTTTCTAGTCGGAGGGTCCTCCCCAATTTAATAGATTTTTGCGGGACTTCACACCCGGTTAAGGAGCAGTACTCTTATAGATGCATGCGCATCTACTATATAAGACTACTACTCCTTAGATCTCCTCCTCTTCTACTACACCCAGTCAAAACAAACATATTTATAGTCTCACCCAGCAAATGCGCAGGGATAGGTCCCTTGGCTGACACGACATGGTCTCCATACTTGTCCCTCAGCCTCTTCCTCACGTACGCGTGAAGCTGCTGGTACAGAGGTTTCACGTCCTCCCAGAGCTTGGCCAGCTGCTCTTCGAAGTCATCCACCTCGTATTCTGCCTGCCACCAGTCTGCTACATCTTTGAAATCTGGAAGAAATAGGGTTGCTTTTAAAATTAGAAAATAAAATCAATATCTTTAACATGTTCACTGCGTTACCAGATACTTGAGACCTGTTTTTTTTTAAGGATGGGAAATCATCAAATGACTCCTCCCGCTCTAGGCGGAGCAGAAGGGAGTGTCAGACTCTTACTGCCTAAAACCCATCTGTGTTCCTCCTAATGCCCTTTGCGTTCCAGAGCCGCGGTGACTCTTTCGAACAAATCCCGCATCCCCGGCAGAATTTCGTAACCCTGGCAGTGTGACCTGGTACGTACCTGCATTCAGTGCAGGGGAAAGACAAATTTCCCGCTGATGCGGGAGCTGTATCTTAGAAAGTAAAAGGCATAGAAAAGAGACAAATATATTTTTGGGATTGTCTCGTCAATTTCTACTAGATTTATGTAAAAACTTATACCAGGTCGGTTAGACCTGGCTTCGATAGTCGTATTTTTTTTTCTTTCAAGTGCGGGTCTATTCTGTTATCAGAAACCTAGGTATCGCACTGAAAGTTGGCTTTGTTTGCAACGGTGATGTACTCGGGATAAGTTGTGTTTTAATAAGGTAGAAAATATTTCTTTGTATATCGTGTTTTGAAGAGGCGCGTTAGAAGCATATCGACATTAAGTTTAGTTTGTATGGTTAATTATTTATTTATTTACTGTCTCCATATTTGACCATACAAAATGTGTAAATACGATATGCTTCTATGCGCAACAATAATGTGTTTCGACATAGAAAAATATACTAATTCTTCTTTAAATACAGTGCAATACAAACGAGTAAAAAACCGGCCAAGTGCGAGTCGGACTCGCACACGAAAGGGTTCCTTACCATAAACCTTATTTTTTATTATTTGTTGTTATAGCGGCAATAGAAATACACAATCTGTGAAAATTGTCAACTGTCTACCTATTACGGTTCTTGAGACACAGCCCGCTGACAGACAGTCAGACGGACGGACGGATGGACAGATGGACGGACGGACAGCGGAGGCTTAGTAATAGGGTTCCGTTGGTTACCCTTTGGGTACGGAACCCTAAAAATAAAACGAAGTACGCATGCTATAGACGTTAATTAACACAAGTAAAACTTTGTGTAAGGGCCGCCTTCAAATTTGTCTGCTACAGCAAATTTGTAGGCGCCCTTAGTACTTGAAAATATTTCACGACCTCATACCGATACCTCTTTTGCTTCTATAAAGTTCCCTTTTCCTGCACGCTGTTTTTGTCTCAGAAACAGACTGTATAATCGACCATAGTATTGACTTTTTTAGCTCTAGCACATCACTAATATTTTAGTCGTTCTGTGCGGATATTATAGACCTGGCAAATTTTATGCATCATTTTTAACATAGTAAGAATTATCGAATTTATCTACGACAGCAAGGTTGAGACAAACAAAGTTAGAGTGAACAGGCTCCTTCTGGGTAAGCTCGCTCTATCGTAGACTTTGTCTCTGTCATCTCTGACCTAGACTAGAGTCAAGAGCAAACCCATCACAAATTAAAAAAAAAGCCAATGTAGATTATAACTTTTTTTTTTCATTTCGGACGTGATTTCAGTGAAATAAAAAAAAACACAAAAAAAAAAAAACAGTAGAACACTGGTATTCAGCTGAATCTGGTTTGACTGGAAGCCGACCCCAATGTAGTTGGGAAAAGGCTAGGCAGATGATGACGTGATTTCAGTGAAATATTGAACTTTTAAATTTTGTAATATGACCGGGCCTTAGAGCTGGTAAAGGTACAAACTGGGTCGATACAACCTGCTAACGCAACAGTGTGAGTCTTTATAAAGTGGACGTATTAAAATGAAGGAAACCATACTTAATTGTTTCGATGGAAAAATTAAGAAAAAACATTTTTTATATATTTTTAATTTTTTGATTTGTTTTCATTTTTTCACAACTGTGACCAGTGTAAACAAGACTGTCTAACTAAATAATCTTTCGCATTGAAACAAAATTTTATGTGATCGGAAATAAATAGGCGTCCTCAAAAAATGAAAATGGCGGAAAAAGTAAGTATAAAAAAAACATTTTAGTATAAGCACAAATTATAAAGACTCACACTGTAATAAAAGATTGCTATGGAGCTTCTCACGATGAACGTGTTGAGGAAATATCGCATGATATATAGAGGTAGAAGAATACGTTCAAAAACATGTGGGCTAATAGAAATTTTTGTGATTTTTTTCCTCATTAATTACTTAAAAATATGATTCGTAAAATTGATAAATTAAAGCTTTGAGCGACGAAATGTTTAGCTAAAAGTCCGTTGCTTTAATTTTTTTAGTTGAAAATAAGGAAAAATTATAAATTAAATAGATCCGGTTGACATAATTCTACGAAATTTTAAAACTTCTCTTTCATCATAGACATACCATAAGAGTACGACATTATTATTACACAGAAAATTTTGTTCTGTGGGTTGTAACTTCTGCGAATTCAAATCAGTAAAGAAAGAACAAAAAAACTGGCCAAATGCGAGTCGGACTCGCGTGCAAAGTGTTCCGAACGAATTTCTTTTTTTTTAAGCATGTTATTTTATCACAATAGAATTCTTATAGATTTTCCTGTAATGTATAGGTTTTTAGGCTCAGGAGTTTTGGAGATAAGGGGGGGAATGGTAATTTTTCATTTAATTTCTTAAATAACTTCAAAACTATTAATTTTGAAATAACGAAAAAAAAAAAAATTTAAAACTTTCACAGTAAGCCCTTTCATTATTTTGATATGTCACACAATATTTTGCAAAAAACTTTTTTCTTTTTTTTAAGTTTGACCCCAAAAGTGACCCCATACTAAAAAATAATAATTTTCGTAACGCTTCCGTATTTAGGTTACAGAGGTCAATATGGGTACCAAATTTCAACAGAATCGGTCCTGTGGATCCGGAGAAAACTGGCTGCGACAGACGGACAGACCCGCGTGATGCTTGCTATAAGGGTTCCGTTTTTTCTTCGGAACCCTAAAAAGAAAGAAAAATGTTCCATTGATTTTATTTATATAAATATACATATATATCTGTATATATGAATAATTGCCCTTAAAAGATTCTAAACATGTCAAGCGTTTCTTTCATATTTTTTTTAAATTGTGTTGTATCCTGTCTTTGCGCTTTTCAAAAAGAAAGTCAGTTGTAGCCTACACAAAAATTAATGCATCATCACGATATCTTTTCTCATGTCCCCGCATTTTTTATTTTGAAAGCTGTAAGTTTTATAATAAAACGCGTTAGATTGACGTATTAAATCTTTCTTCTCTATAAGATACGGATAACTTGTAAACTATTGAATTGGGGTGGGATTTGGTTTAGTCGGTGATTTATGTATTCGAAATGGTTTTTTCGCAATCAATATAATTATGTATTATAAAAATCTTCCGTAACTGACTGACAGACAACGCACAGCCGAAACTGCTGGTCGTAGAATGCTGAAGGCACGAAGCTTCCTTGGGGAGTGTAGGGGAGCACTAAGAGGGGATTTCCTGAAAGTCTTACGGGAACGGGAAAAAACGAGATATGCGCGTACTAAGTCGCGGGCAAAAGTTACTGTTATTATAAACCGATCAAGATTTATTAGAATCTTACGGTTTATGCAATAATCTAGTGACATTCATACCTCTACAGAAACCAAGACTGTCTTACCTATAGATATAAATAAGGCAGAAGGTCTGGCTGGTCTGGCACTAGAGAACAATTTATTAAACTAACAGTAAACTAATCTTTGAGTGTCATCTCGCCCTGGAAAGTATATCGCTGTCGAACAGAATTACCTTCCAGTGGATCAACGTGACACAGTGGATCCCTAGGCAATGATGCTGCAGATGAACTTGCATGGTTCGAAGTGCGGAAAATAGAGTCTCTACTCTATGGCAGAAGATCTTACCGTTAAGTTTAGCAGCCTCGTTGTACAGGGAGACGTATTCTGTGAAATTGTGTCGCGCCTTGGCTCCGGCTTCTTTGTGCCACCCCACCCAGAGGTGCTTCAGCTCCTCAGGGTCTTGGCTACTGGCGAACAGCGTCGTGATCTCTGAAATTGTTATTGTTTCGAAATTATTAAATAATTATTAAAATAATCATTCTTAATTATTGAATCATTATTATTTCATTTTTTATGATTGACATTTATAATAATTCAAATATAAAAATTTGTAATTAATTCTTTACTATGCACAATATTTGCACGCCATAGTATGTGGCAAACATGTCTGAACTTTTCTAGTTTAATGTTATCCTGCATGCACGTATTTTACTCTTGTATGTGTAAATAAATTTATCTTTATTTTTATCACTTTGCCCGCGACTGCGTTCGCGTGAGTTTAGTGTTGCAATTAACGTAGTGATCTCTGTTTTTTACGAAAATAAATTAAAGCCTATGTTACTTTCCGATAATTTAACTTTCTGATGGTGAAAGAATTTTCTAAATCGGATTAGTAGTTTTTGAGTTTATTCGTTACATACATACAAAAATACAAATATTTCCTCTTTATAATATTAATGGCATTATGAAAACAACTCATACTTAAGTGGACTTCTTCCTTATCCAACATTCAAAATCCAATAAAAATAACATAATTTTATGTAACTAAAAAATTGGTTATCTGTAAAGTCGGTTTACGGACGATAATTTTACGTGATAACGTCATAAGAACACAATTGAATTCTTAACAAACAAACCGAACGCTTAGGGCGATCGTGACTCTTTATAGTTTCTCGCTTGTTCCGCGCTCTGAACGTGACACTTTTTTGTGCGTGCAGCCGGCGTTCATCGATTTATAGATGATTTATTGATATTATATATGTTTATTCTTTTATGTACGTTATTTTGATGATATTTTAGGGTTCATTAGAAAACCAGCGTCAGACAGTCTCAGGCTGTCTGACATATCGCTGAAATGAACCTTTTTAGTGCAGCCGTGAGACATACATTAGTTTTTGGCTTACCTACCATTATTTATTTTTATGTAGGTATGTACCGTGCGTGTTTCATGTATGTGCTAAATAAATACTATTCTTTCTTTCTTTCTTTCTTTCTATTTATAAGACGTTATCACGTCAAAAACTTGTTTAATAGAACCTATTTTAAATTTTGCTTTAATTCTAACCAAATCCTAAGGAATCCACTGGTACGATACAAGTTATAATATTTACATACTAAAGAGAGGTAAGAAAAGAGAAAGGGATAGCCTTTGCCCAGAAGACACAAACACCGCTACCATAAAAAAATTGTGCCTTACCGGGTTCCAAAGACAAATTACACTTCTTAGGATCCTTGTAGTCACAGATCTTGGACGTGGCGTAGTTGGCCTCCATACCAGACACCGCCCGCATCAGAGCTTTGTACTTATCATCAGGTAACGCAGACACTCCCAGCTGACTGTACTTCTTGAACATCCTCCGAAGAGTGAAGTCTTGGTAGTCCTGCCATTTGTACATTTTCGTCTCCTCCCACGCACGCTTCTCTTGTTGCGATAGCTCGACGCGGATTTGGATCTGGAATTATAAACAAAAGGTTCTAAGAGACTCTTTTGAATTCAGGTATCAGAGTTTCCTTATTTCGCCTTATTACTAAACAGCCTTAAATAGGTAGTGCTTTTTGGGTCAATGAACATGAATGATAATGTTAATATGGACATGCCCCGTGCGAGCCAATTTCTGTTATAAATTTCGATGTATTAAATGAATATGGTGTTTAATATTGTATGAAAACGCACGACAATATATCAAACTACTCATTTCTGGTAAAAGCCGGTCCCGCGTGGTTTTTTTTGCCATATTACTAACTGGTCAAGGGATTCAGAAGGCATATCCATGTTAAGATGACGTTCACTAAATCCCGGGAATAGCACTACCTACGCAAAATCGCTCGCTCGATCGATTCGCGATTCGGTCGCGGTTTTAATCGGTAGCTTAAAACCGCTCCCATTGCCCCATCAATCTCTGTACTAAATATTCATCAAAACGTTTTAACAATTTAGTATCAAGCCAATTACCTCATGATCTCAATATAAAAGATGAAGCATTTTGCAAAATATTTTGGACCTTGAAATTTTTATCTGATTTTGCAATCACCTATAAATAGCTAGGATCTGCAATTCACAATCATTTGGACTCAATCGTAGATATTATATTTCTATGGGCTCAATGCTAAGATTGGTTAATAGTTGAATGTAAAAATCCTGAGTTATATTTATTACGGAAGCGTTCATAATCATAAATTACTGTACTTCAAATTGAATTATTAAGTTTGCCTCAATAACTGTATGAATAACTGAGAATGTAATAACGTAAAGTAATGAAACATTAAACTGAAATTGATTTTCAGCAGCGGTAAATGTTAAATGGCAATTACAGTTTATTTACAACTGCAATCGTTCTTGATTAATTACTGTACTCAAATCACGAGGATTCTAGTCACGTAATTTCAGAATTGGTTGACTTAACACTCGTTTTTTTCTTTGCCGTTAAGGCGCAGACCCACCACGGCGCATGGAGAGGACGCGCACACGTAGGTTTCCTAAGCTTCGTTTTATTGCAGGAAAATTAGCTCAAATAAATCGATTTTGAAGGACATTTAGATATATTCAAGGTCATATATTTAGGCGTTAACCATCGAAATCTAAAAAAGAGAACAAATATTCTTGCTCTACTTTAGAAGTCAAAAAAACTACAATAGGTCTCAACTCTGTCGGCTTCTGGGACGGAAATTACCATCCGTCTTTGTATGATTTATGAAAAAAAATATTTTATCAATTTTAGATATCTTCTATCTCCTAAAGTATTGGTCCTACAGTTAAAAGTAGATAACATAATGAACAGAAACTTTAATGTAGATCATTAATGTAGGAGTAAGCAAGTAGTTATTTTTAATGGTTTTGGAGATACAAGCAAAAACCTGAAAAAAGGTACCTTGCCCCCCTACCCTACCGCCAGCTCACCTTTAGGGACTTTTGGTATGTTCATCTGGACACCTCAAAGAATAACTGTACCAATTTTCAAAACTATACGAATTGTTCACTCTGATTTCCTTAATTTTCCTGCATATTTGCAAGAAAATGCATGTGATTAGTCTACTGCAACCCACGGCCATGCTATGCATCAATTGGTACATGCGTGGCTTGCTCGAATATGATGCTCACATAGCTCAACGCTGTCAATGCCATGCATGCACGCTGTACATGCGGTACACGCTAAACACGAATAATACCCACGACTACGTACAACGGTACCGCTGTACAGTTTTGAGATACGCATTGTGGAACAGAGGCAGGTGTAGACTGTGTAGTGTGTAGGTACAGCAGTGGAAACGTAGACCCACGACGTCTAACAAATGAATCCACGCAGATAAAATGCGTGCCAGTACACAGCATGCGCCGCGGTGGGTCTTCGCCTTTACAGTCATTCTTTTGAAATTAACCAATATTATTTGGTTTTGCAATTTTCCCAACATACCATAAATTCGTTCTAGTTGTATTTTTTGTGATCGAATTGTTAGTCGATTATTATCAGTATATCCTCGCATTTATGACGAAGTTTAAGGCTATTCTAGCAGAGAAAATATGCTCAAAATTGTAGACTCACCCATTTTTCTTCATTCTCTTTCGTGATATTGGACGTGTAGTCCCACTCAGAGATACTAGCCCTGTTCTTCCTCTTGCCCATGGCCTTGTCGAGCTGGAAGATGTACTCCCGGCCCTCTTGCTCCGAGGCTTCCAGGTCCGGATCGCGGCCTTGTGTGGCGACCACGAACACCGCCACAATGGCCGCGATCAGCAAGGCTCCTCCCCCGATTTTTAGCATCGTCTGAAAGAACATGAGGAAGCATTTTATTAAAAGAACTCATCTTCTTATCGATCCGCTGGTTAACTCTTTAGATTGTTTGGGCCATTGGACCCAAACAATAAACTGCTGCAATTAGCTACGTAGCCACCTATTGAAGTGGAAATGTTAATTGTATTATCTGTGGCATTTATGAAAACCACTAACGTACAGGAGCATGGGCACTTGAGGCACTCCAACGTACCTCAACTAACTTATAACTTTCCTAGATTGCATCATCAACATTCATCTAAATTCTAACACTGAGTGTTTTAGAGCCGTCCGTAGAGTACGTTGCTAGATTTTGGAATATAGAGACGTGGACGTTAAAAATACCGTCAACTAAACGCGCAGGTGAAATATGTAGCAGTGAAAGTTGTTCCACTCTTCTGCAGTTATCACTTTGTTATTACATAGGTGCTCTTTCTCGAAAATTGACTAAAACATGACATGTTTTTGGAGCATCATCGACGTTTTCAGAACCAAAGGGCACAATGCTTTAAAACTAAATATTGTACAAATGGACCATTGTGTCTCCTACACATACCATGCTGCCTTCAGCAACGAATATCTGTCATACGCCACATTATCGTGACGCAGCTGTGTAATGAGCTATGTGGTATTTAACCACAAAATGCATAAATAAGTGTATGGGTGGTATCCGACCTATTTGTTCTTAGTACTGTTGCTTATTACACAGAAAATAATTATTTTTCTGATGGATGATGAGGAAAAATAATGTTTATTTGGCAGCTTCGCTGCACAGTTTTGCATTGCTGGCACCATTTTGTATCTAGCAGATAGCATGCATGCCAGCCTTTTCGGCTTTTTTACAGTAATTGCAGACGAACATTGTTGATAGCTTTTTTTTTTTTATTCCTATTAATAGGCACGCGCCATCTCACTTGATGATAAGCGATGATGCGGTCGAAGATGGAGCACGCTTGCCTAGAAATAACCTATTCACTCTTGATTTAAAGACTCCCAGGTTGTAGCTATCAGGAAACACAGACTCCGGCAGGGAATTCCACTCCTTAGCTGTACGCACTATGAATGTGTTCCCAAAACGTTTTGTGCGTATGGGTGGGATGTCCACCATGTACCGGTGGCGCATCGCCGTTCGTCTTGTGGTCCGATGATGGAACGGGCTTGGCGGAATTAAATTATGCAATTCCGTCGCACATTCCCCAAAATGCAACCGGTAGAAAACCGACAAGCTAGCAACTCGTCGTCGATGCTCAAGACTTTGGAGCTTCGTCGCGACGAACCTCTCATTGCCGATGATCCTCTTGGCTCGTTTCTCAATTGACTCAAGGGCATCAAGCTGGTATCTGGCAGATCCGTCCCAAAGATGAGAGCAGTATTCCATACACGATCGAACTTGCGCTTGATACGAGTTTGAGCAGCTGTTCCGGCGTGAAGTACCGTCTCACCTTAGCTATGAACCTACCTTATAAACACTTGCTCCGTTTTGTTTTCTGTTTTTTTTACTATCATTTTTTAAACTTTATATTAATACGGTTATGTATAGAGCTACTTTCTCGTTTGTTGAGACGTAATCATCCATTTACGAAAACGCATTAGTTTTAATTGATATTGAAACAAAGTCATGTTTTTGTTCAAGCCTTTCAATCCTTAATGTGTTTAGGTACTTATGTTTAGACTAGCTGATCCGTGCAACTTCGTCTGCTACAAATTTTACATAATTGATCCGATTCTATTGGCCTTCCTCGATAAATGGGCTATCAACACAAAAAAATAATTCAAACCAGCAGTTCCTGAGATTAGCGCGTTCAACCAACCAATCAAACAAACTCTTTAGCTTTATAATATTAAGTACTACTTATAGATTCAAAAGATATTTACAGTAAAGTTAGAATTTGTAAAAAGCTGTGGTTACCTTGCAGGGTCAAAAAAAGTGCCGATTGGTACGTTGCGTTGTAAACAAATTGAATTCTTCAAAAAGTATCTAGACAGAAAAATGTGTGAATAGTAAGAAATGAAGTTAATAATATAGTCCACAATCCTTAAAATAAACTAATATCAAATCTAGAATATTACAGAAATATTCCAAACTAAAATAATCGCAAAAGTTTTAGTCGTACTGATGTCAGTGTCAAATCAACTGATTTATGCCATGATTTGTGCGCGACTGATTTCTTTTTAATAGAGTCTGGCAAACAACTGAAATATCTTTGAGATTTTACATAAAGTTATGAAACCTTATTGTTATAAATTACAACGATTTTCCTTAAACAATGCTTCGTGAAAACTCGGGCCTTTTCTAGTGTGCACACTGCGAGTAGTCTAAAATCTGGAGGTCAGCCATCTTAAGCAGTGATAACACGTCACACGCTCTTTTTACTGAAACCCAAATGTGACTCTCAACCGAATGTTTTGCAAATCATAAAGAAAACGTTTTTCTCTCACTAATTCAATAAAATTTTCGATCTCGTTGGACATCGTGAAGTTTCAGCTATTGCAAAAAAATGGAACTCGAGTTCGCTTTATTATTATTCATTCATTTATTACGGATTTCCATATGCACAATACAATCAAAACTAAAATGAAATAAAATAAAATTAAAATAATACGTAATAACTAAAATTTCAACAATTCATAAAATTAAAATATGAACTAATTCCATTTCTATTTTTTTTACTTTCGCGGTCTAACTGCTTTTGTGTGCAGGATTCTAAGCTACCGCATAGATTACAGTGAACGCAGAACGCTGAACTCGGAACTCAGACCGCTAGACCGCGCGCAGTGGAAGCGGCGCCTAAACACACACATTAACTTTAGTGTCCGAATTGAAGCAAAACATCGCGCGAGCACAGGAATCCACAGGAATCCTTTTCATCGCGCGACAAAGTCGCATCGTTAACTCGAACGAACAGGGCAAAACCAAATTACAAAAAAAATGCTTCAACCCAGGTACCATCAAAATGCATCAGCGTATCATCCACAGAACAACAGACCACTTAGTCCACAAAAACTGCAGGAAATTCCCATACATAACGATGTCGGATCACGTTTATAGAATCCGTCAGCCGACAGCCGTCACCCACCATACGAAGCCAGCGGTGTGCGTCGGACCGCGACAGTCCTTGACGCAACCATCTTGACAAGCAGCATTGTCTTCTGAACCAACCGTGGAGAATTCGGTTTTCACAGATACGTTGTTTGTATTGTCGCTAAGAAGTTTATGAGAATGGATATGCTGATTAGGTTACGGCGTGTGCTAGAATACAGCTTCGGGTGATTTTGGTTTTGATTCGTTTGTACGAGTAAGTTTTAACATAACGGCCTTATACATAGTGTGCATCCACGACCTCATCCCACCGGATCCCTTCTACCATCGGACATCTAGACGCAGTGCAAGTTACCATCTCTACCTTGTTGCTATTCCACCAATTCGCACTAAGCGTTTCCAAAGTCTTTTATAATGCGCATAGCAAAAAAGTGGAACTATCTGCCTGTGTCTGTGTTTCCGAACGCATACAACTCTAATCTCTTCGAAGTTAGAGTGAACAGGCTTCTTCTGGGTAAGCTCGCTCCATCGTAGACTTTGTCTCTGTCATCTCTGACATAGACTAGAGTCAAGAGCAAACCCATAATTTGCAACTTGTGTAAAAGAATAATAATAATAATAAATAATAAAATATTTTATTGCTAAAAAAGGTTTTGTAGTAAACACAGATGTATACAAGAAAGAGTGCATAGAAATTACAAATTCTTGGCTGAGCCGCTGTTCTCCTCGCTAGATTGCTGAACAACCTGTATTAAGGAGAAACAGTTTGCCTCCCTACATAAGATGTACTATATTACGAGTATATGCAACGTGTTGATTCATTAAAATTTAGTTGTTTACTTTAAAAGTATTAGTAATAAATATTCTTAAAACTAGACAAAAACATGCAATTAGAAACAAAAACATAAGTTTTAGAGAGTTGTGTCTGTGAGACTGATTACGTGTAGTGAATTTGATTTGATGGAATAAAATTGGGCCAATAGATTAATAGTAATAAGAAGAATGACCAAGAAACTACTCATACGTCAAGCATATGATAAAACTATTAATATATATAACTCATTACATATTTTATTTAAATGCTCACCAATACCACACTTCACTAACAGCAACATACAAAACTCACACAGAACACTCGCCTAATTCGAATATTTTAATTTAGTTTATTTTTCACCTTTTTTTCTCTATAATTTTCCATCAATGCCAAAAATATCTATCTATACTAATATATAAAGCTTACAAGTTTGTTTGTTTGTTTACTTGAACGCGCTAATCTCAGGAACTACTTGTCCGATTTGAAAAATTCTTTCAGTGTTAGATAGCCTATTTATAGGGGAAGGCTAGGTTACGCATATCGAGGAAGGATATATCATCACGCTAAGACCAATAGGAGCGGAGCAGTAATGAAATTTGTAACGCAGACGAAGTTGCGCGGGTTAACTAGTTGTACTTATAATTTAACTTTTGTAATCTTTATCAATTTTGATAACTGTACCAACTCACATCGCTAGCAAATCTGTATTTCCTAAATAAATGTTAACGCAACTCTGGCCCGAGACACAGGCGCTGCCTAGTTCGGGGACCACGGTATACACAACTTGTTACAGATACCGACTTAGTATTAAGTATCCATAAAAATTTTCTGTAACAAAGGCTCAATAAATTATATTGTTATCTCAGTTAAAAAAGTAATGTCTGCTTTGCTTTTAATTGTTGCATATGCGCTTTCAGATTCATGACCTGGTTCTGATCGTGAGATTATGTTTTGAAGAACAGTTTATTGAACTCTAATATATTTTTAACTTGTCTGGAGTCTCGCTTTGAACTGAAATACACAAGTTATTCCACTCATAAAGGCACTGCATAACTTGATATGGAAGCAAGTCTATCCCAACATTCCCAACTCTTTCGACGCATCTCAATGCAAATTCAAAGAGAATATAAGCCCAAACGAAAATAACCCATCCGGTTTTAAAAACAAGACACCGAATCATCTGCAGCTTCTGAATACATTAGACCCTTTGGTACGGGACTTGAAAACTGGTACCATCGAGCTACCGACCAGGGTCGCTGACACACCGCCATATCTTGCATAATTTCTAAATAAAAAAAAGTAACGGAATGTGCTCAGATGAAGGCAATGTCCTTAGACCTGATTGGACAACAGCTGCAACTTTTTGCATTCATTACACGGTTGGTCGATGCAAAGATTGGATATAATCGAAGAACATTGAACAATTAAAAATCGATGTAGTCTGTTAATTGGAATTGGTTAGATCTTACGTATTTCTATTGCATAAGCAGGCACCGTATTGTGCACCTACCATATTATGGAAACGTCATAGTTTACTACAATCTAAAAAGATTGCAGTTGGCTGACAAGATTATCCTTTCTTACTAAACAAAAATCGTAGTACGGTAGGTACTATAGTCTGACAGGGTAGCAGAATTTGTTCGAAAGAGTGCCCGTGCACCGTGGCCCTGGAACGCATAGGGCTTAAGGAGGAATACGAACGAGGGTTTTTTAGTCAGTAAGCGCGCCTTCAAATTAGTCGACAAGTGCCGCGCGGCAGCAGCGCGAAAGCAGCGCGACTGTCGCGCCATTCCCTGCTACAAAACATTCCATACAAATAACAGCCGCGCTGCTGTAGCGCCGGTGTCGCGCTTCTGTCGCGCTACAGCCGCGCGACACTTTACGTTTATTGATTGTACGGATTAACAAAGCAGCGCGACAGCGACCTTAGCGACTAATTTGAAGGCGCCCTAAGAGTTGTAAGGGTTATTTTCTGCAATCTGAATAGTGTACGTAAATGTAGCTCAAATAATCAGGGAATGGCCACGTGCCTGTAAATAATTATCTGGAAATATAAGCTTGTGAAAACAATATGTTTTATGCGGCATCTGGCTGAAACAGATATTTGAGAGTACATAAATGTCACTAATCAGTAGGTGCTGTTGAAATGTCAATAAATAAACATATAAAATGCTATCAACCGTAATAATGGTAGGCGAAATAACTTATCCGATAGCAAAAATGACAGAACTATAGAAAAATCGGTGAACATAGATAAAAAAACATACATACAGCCGAACATAGAACCTCTCTTTTGGAAAATGAGTTAAAAACGGAGCTGGCAGAGTTTTTGGGTAACCGTAAGTATCCAGGGCAATAATTTGACCGCTGTGTGGATTCAGCTCGCCAAGAGAACACCGAGAATTTATTATTATCTAACTAGGTTTGCCCGGTACTTCGTACGCGCTTATCCCGGCTTTTCCAGTTCTCGTAGGAATTTCGGGAAATCGTCTGTTATTGCTCCTCTACACTCCAAGAAACATACATGCCAAATTTCAGTTATCTACGACCAGGAGTTTCGGCTGTGTGTTGTCCGTCATCCAGTCATCAGTAATGGAACAGTTTTAAAATATTGACGATGGGTTTAAGAAACGAGGCTTGTGGTCACGGGCCCACTTTGAGATTTCAGAATAGTGTTCTTGACCGTGTTCTTCAGAACAGTTTCATTTGATCGGGTGCGGCTTGACGCAAAATGGTTTCATTTAGCGTCAGCAAAATGATTTAAATAGACATATCTGACGAATAAATTGTCGGCGTGTTAAACAGCCGGTCGTTTGCAGAATCGAACTGCAGGCCAGGGAAGCGAAGCGGCGAGAAAAGTAGCACTGGCAGTGTACGATCTAATGATAAGCTTCTTCTTCTTATCGTATGGGCAGTAAGGTCTAACGATCCCATACACCCTAGTGTCAGAGTTTCTAAACCACTTCAAGGGTCTCTGAATTGGTTTATTTGACGACCGCCGTATCATCTTTTTATCAGACAATCAGGTGATTCAAGCCTGCAATATCCTAGCCACACTGGAAAGCAACTTTACAAAGTATTCTCTTCCCGTGGGAATCGAACCCACGACTGGCCGGGTCACAAGGCAAACGCCTAAACCACTAGAACACGGAGGCAGTTACTATTTTTTTTAATTAGCTTTTACAGCCATACAATGAAAGATGGATGCACCAGATTAATATTGGAAGTTTGCTGGACAATTATTGCGCACTTGAGTAGCAACGCTTCTTTTTTTAGGATGGCAAAATCATTAAATTACTTCTTCCGCTCTGGGCAAAGCGGAAGGGACTATCAGACTCTTTACTGACTAAAACCCATCCGTGTTTTCCTTAGCGTTCAAGAACAGCGGTGACTCTTTCGAACCAACCATTTTATAGATTAGCTAAAGTACACACATCTTTCATGGGGTACTGTGTTAAATGTTACAATAAAATACCTTGTGACATATTAGAACTAAATGAATGACAAGCGTATATCAAAAGCACACTTTGTAAACCAGCTTATTACAAATTAGAAGATTACGTTCAGGATAAGAATGCCTGGAAGCATGCTGGTCCTGCTCCATAGGACAGTCAATGTTGTGGACAAAATCAAACTGGTTGCTTTATGTATTGACTTTATAGATGTTCTGTTTCTTTTTGTATTTGTATTTTTCTGTTAACTCACACACTGTTAATTAGTGATTCCAATATTTGTAAATGTGTGAGTGTCATGTACTTACCTACTTATTTAGAAAATTAATAATTCTACCTCTGCATACCCTAGGTGCATGGTTCTCACATATTAAAAAAATGTTGTATACTTATCAAATATTGTAAAAGATTAATTTGAAAAGAGTAACTATGGAGTTTCTTGTCCATTCTTCTCCATAAGAATCTACCTTTCCGAATGGACAGTAAAGTCACTTCAGAATTTTTATATATTTGAAATGTGAATGACGTTCAAAAGTGCCGTTTAATGGCCTAATTGGAATAAACGTTTTGACTTTGACTTTGTACAATTCAGGTAGGATGGTTTTCTTACTCCCTAGCGAAAATTTAACTACCTTTGATCCTACTATAGGATCGTACACAGTGAGTTATCTCGTCAATATAAATGAAATCGCACTAGTTATGCGTGTTTACTGTGTTATTAAATAAGAAACGTATGGCATAAAAAATGTCTGATAGTAAAAAAACTGCCAATTGTGAGCCGGACTCGCACACGAAGGGTTCCGTTCCGTACCATAAATCATTTTTTTTTACATATAATATAATAGAAATACACAATCTGTGAAAATTTCAACTTTCAACCTATTACGATTCTTAACAGACCGACGGACGGACGGACGGACGGACGGAATGACGGACGGAGAAGAGCGGAGACTTAGTAATAGGGTTACGTTGGTTACCCTTCGGTTACGGAACCCTAAAAATACAAATGAAAACTTTTTGTAGTAGCATCATGAAGAAAAGTGGTTGGTTGCTTAAGATCAAAATAATGATAAATTATAAAAAAAAAAGATTTATAATTAAAGATTATTTCTGTTTTCAAGTTAGTAGGTATTTAATATTTTTATGTATGTTTTTTTTTTCGTCATTGTGTCCATTTCTGGACACAAAACATATTTATTTATTTAATCATTAATTATTATAGCACCTTATCACATACCTCCAAGACGATGTTATAACGTAAAAATAAAACGCTATAATACAATACATCAATAATTATTATATATCTAGTCAGACCTTTTTCAATTAAATTATAATTATTAATAAATTAAATACATTTATTTTAATTATTATTACTAATAAATTATTTGTAATCAAATAACTTTCATTTTACTATGAAGTCCAGGAGTACAAAAAAATCAGCTCTTAGAATGTCACCATAAAAGAATACGCAATACATATTAATTGATATTTTGGTATTGTTTTCAAAATTAATTGTTGTTACTTTAAATCTTGACATAGGTTACATAGACTAATTAAATTTTTTTTAAACTCAAAATTTTATCAATTATCTGGAATTCCGAGTTTCTGTTCAATTTTTTCTGATTTAAATGCATTGTACCCTCTTTGCGTCATATGTACTGTTAACAGTTTTTATGATAAAATACTGTATTATTATTATTTAAAAGTACTTACAAAGAGTTCACCCTTGTTTCAATATTTTTTTAATTATATGGGTGGACGTTCTGTCCACTGACTCGGTAACCGACTGTTAAAAATAAATCATTCCAGTATTGACCATGTTCTAAGTTCCAAATAATTGCACGGTACATTACAACTACAAGGTAGTCAACATGCGTTTCTTAATTTAACCAGAATTAAAAATTATAAAACAACACGCGAATATCAACAAAGCGTGGTTAGAATACATAGTTTTAATCCATTGATAATTTCTAAAAACATTATATAAAATTTAACAGAATTGAAAAAAAAAACATACCTCAGCGTTTTCAGTCAAAAATATCCGTCATTAATAATTTCCGAATAAATACGAACGAATGTGTTGATTCCGTTATTGGTTGGCAAATTTGAAAAAAGAGCGGCCAGTCGCCGCGTCCGGCCGGCCGATGACTGAGCGGTGCGCCGGCGCAGCCTCGCTATCCACCCACACATGCGCAGTACGATAAAGGGTATCGGATTCGGCCATAGATTTTATTGAGTGTCATTGATTGGAGATGTGATTTTACTTACATAACTAAGTAAAATCACATCGATCGCGTTTGTTTGATTTTTTCAGTGCGATAACTATGCGAAGAGGATCGATTTTTTTCTTATTATTATTCATCTGTTACCTGTTGAAAATTGATTTAGCTGTCAAATTGAACGCCTACACAGTTTTTTTTTTATTTTACTGTAACTTTTCATGGAAATAAAGATCTTCAAAACTTTGGTTTACTTACATGTAACCTAATTTCACATCATGGTTTTTATAAACAAGCAAAATTACATAAACTCGTACTTTAAAAAAACAACTCAAGAATCGTGTACAATATGCCCAACAGTATTCTATTTTATTTATCCCTTTAAAACGTTAATCTCAAATAATAACATATATTTTCTTTCCCATCTACACAATAATCTTTGCCTCATATTTACTTGTGTGCACGACAGCTTGCAAGCTTGACTGTCACCACCGGTATTTTCATCGACACAAGTACTTACATTAAGTTTGGTTACTTGTTGTTTTGCAGATTTTAACTTCTACACTCTAATAGTCTTTGACTGCGATATATTTACTTATGTGTCGTGAGTTCGTGACATGACAGCTTGCGAGCTTGACTATCATTGGCAGTACAGTTGCAGACAGAGTGTTTATTTCAAACAAAACCTAAGGAATGCTGATGCCATCAATCTGTCTCCCCTTTTTAACCGACTTCAAAAAGGAGGAGGTTCTCAATTTGTCGGAATCTTTTTTTGCGAACTATGTTGGAGCCGGCTTCCAGCCAACCACAAGTTTCTGAGAACCAATATTTTACATGGAGCGACTTCCTATCTTGCCACCAAAATCTAGTAAAAGAAAGAAAGAAAAAGCGTTTATTTGCGCCAAGCATGACGCATACCAAAAAACAAAATAGAAATTAAATAAAACTAAATTATAAAAATTGGGAAGATAACTGGGTATCACTACAAGCTCGGTAAGCCCGTAGTTTCGGGCTTAGTTGCGGGCCTATACACGCAAAGCATTGTATCACTTACGGACTTACTTACAATTAGTCCCGAAGCCGAACTTAGAATGAAAGAAAACACGATTTAACAGTAACTGACAAATCCTGTTGTCATTAATTCTTAGTGAAATTCTTAGGTGATACGGAGCAGAATACGCCCGCAACTGAGCCCGAAACTACGGGCTTTGGGCTTATAGAGTAGCCACCCTAGTGTGAGATTATAATGCGTTTCCGCATTATAATCTCACACTAGGGTGGCGAATCCATTTTTTATTTGTTAATAGTTGACCCGCGCCACTTCGTCTGTTCCGCTCCTATTGGTCTTAGCGTGATGATAGCCTATAGTCTTCCTCGATAAATGGGCTATCTAACACTGAGTGAATTTTTCAAATCGGACCAGTAGTTCCTGAAATTAGCGCGTTCAAGCAAACAAACAAAATCTTCAATTTTATATATTAGTATATGTAGATTAACCTACTGGCCTAGAAACAATAAACCAGCTAAGCAAATGATGAATCGCAATAAAATAAAATAATATAATTTCACGTCAAAGATTTGAAGTAATTCAACTAGTCTTTAGTAGTCCACATGTAGGTTATTAAAGAATAAACTTGGTTTTTCCAGATAATATAGAGCAGTAAACATTGATTCATAAGTAAATTGCTTAGCATTAAATAGATCAACTCGTGTCGTATTGTCTACGCGCTATTGTGAGTCATGAATGAATGCTTACACCTATACAAACACAATGACATAAGTAAACTTCATGTTTTTAAGAATAAAAGAATAAAGACAGAATCTGCTGTTTTGGCACAATGACTTACATATAGGCAAAAAAAGGGCACCTCAAATTCTGCAAAATGATCTAAATACACATTTAAACGATCATTCATCACGATTCATCGATCGTGTATGGAATACTGCTCTCATCTTTGGGATGGATCTGCCAGATACCAGCTTGATGCCCTTGAGTCAATTGAGAAACGAGCCAAGAGGATCATCGGCAATGAGAGGCTCGTCGCGTCGAAGCTCCAAAGTCTTGAACATCGACGACGAGTTGCTAGCCTGTCGGTTTTTTACCGGTTGCATTTTGGGGAATGTGCGACGGAACTGCATAATTTAATTCCGCCAAGCCCGTTTCATCATCGGACCACAAGACGAACGGTGATGCGCCACCGGTATATGGTGGACATCCCACCCATACGCACAAAACGTTTTGGGAACACATTCATAGTGCGTACAGCTAAGGAGTGGAATTCCCTGCCGGAGTCTGTGTTTCCTGATAGCTACAACCTGGGAGTCTTTAAATCAAGAGTGAATAGGTTATTTCTAGGCAAGCGTGCTCCATCTTCGACCACATCCTCGCTTACCATCAGGTGAGATAGTGGTCAAACGCGTGCCTATCAATAGTAAAAAAAAAAAAAAAAAAAAAAAATCTATCGTAGAAGACAAATGACCGCCTCAAAGTTGTGCGGGAACACATTAAAAGTATGATTTGGTTATTAATGTGTGTGGATTTTTTTATGAGACTGGCAGTTATAGCCTCTCTGATGCGCTGCATACGGGGCAGCCCCAACAGCTTACTGAAGCTCATTGTAGGGAGAATGGATGTGGATTGCCACTTCATGGAGCATTGGACAAAGTTTCATATACGGGTAGTGCGGTCCTGATCCAATGTTTCCAATGTTGTGTGTTTGTTTGTTTGTTTGTTTCCCTTGTTTTGTTTGTGTCTCGTGATATTTTATTTAAATTGAATCTATGGATGTTTATAATTGTAATTATTATGATTGTAATCTATCTGAAATAAATAAATTGAATTTGAATATGAAAAAAATAAATAATTAATTATCCACGTATACATCAATTGCTTACTATCATACCCAGATCCCAATGCGGGCACACGTTTTATAACCCACCAATGGTGTGCATGAGACATTATCTATTTCGTATTTACACAAAATTACAATAAATAAAATATGTTACTAAAACTATTTCTAATCGTATTACTATTATAATTACGTTAGCTTGGATGATGGATCGATGGATGGATGGGTGAATGTTACACAATCACGCCAGAATGATTAAACGGAACTGGATGAAAACGCATGAGATATATTAGAGAGATTAGGAGATACAGTAAGATGCTGTTCCAACTACATCTCATAGACTTCTTTTTTTTAAACTGGGAATATTTTATTAATTAAAATTTCAGAAAAAAACACTGTCAAATGGCGGACTTAATGCATTAGGTATTTTCTACCAGTCGACCTTAGGGTGATGCAGAGACAATATGGCAAGTCTAAATTATAGGAAAGACAAATGAAAGAGTGGAAAAAATACATAAATAAATAGGTACATACATACACATAAATAAAATTCACTACGTTATAAAGAGAAAATGAAACCAACGAATAAAAACTGTGATGAACTGTGTAGAATATGTTCCCTTGGGATAATTTCCAACATTCTCTATAGACATACACCCCTGATAGAAGCTAGTATTAAATATTTATTTCCAACTAGCTGTCCCCCACGGCTTCGCTTCCGTCAACTATCTATCTACCTACCTACCTACTTACCCCGCAACTTTCAATTTTTTTTTTTTATTTGTGATGGCTTTGCTCTTGACTCTAGTCTAGGTCAGAGATGGAGCGAGCTTACCCAGAAGGAGCCTGTTCACTCTAACTTTGAAGAAATTAGGGTTGTAAGCGTTTGGAAACACAGACGCAGGCAGAGAGTTCCACTCCATTTTTCTTTTCTAAGAACCTTCTCCTGACAACAAAAACCGAATTACCAAATCGGCCCTGCCGGTCACGCGTAATGCCGTGGCCATCAGAAATGGGGATCTATTTTTATATATAAGAAGACGATAAAAGAAAAAATGACCAAAAATCTAAATTCGCTTTTCTTCGTAAGTGTACATCCACTAAGCACGTTCGCGCGGTTTACCGTTGACTCATCACAGTTTACATACACAAAGCTAGCGGTACATGCGAGCACATTCGAGGCAAGTCCAAATGCAAATGCAGATAATTACGAGTATACCAACGTTCTTAAAATAACATTCCAATATTTTTATAATAAACTAGTGGACCCGCACAACTTCGTCTGCGTCACAATTTTCATTACTGCTCCGCCCCTATTGGTCTTACCGTGATGATATATAGCCTATAGCCTTCCTCGATAAATGGGCTACCTAACACTGAAATATTTTTTCAAATCGGGCCAGTAGTTCCTGAGATTAGCGCGTTCAAGCAAACAAACAAACAAACTCTTCAGCTTTATATATTAGTATAGAAGTATAGATTAGTATAGATATGCAATAATTGCATATTTGAAATAAATACTTTTATGCAGCCCACATAATAAACCAAGGATAGATAGATATGTATGAACTGTCCAACTATGCAACATTGCATACCAACAGGTATGCAAGTCAATTTTGAGTTTTTAGGGTTCCGCACATCCGTAAGAAACGGAACCCTTACAGGATCAGTGATCCTGTAGTCAGACACGCTGTCCGTCTGTCACAGCCAGTTTTCTCCCAATCTACTGGACCGATTCTATTGAAATTTGGTACACATTTGGACTACTGTGACCCAAACAAGGAAGCGTTACGTAAATAAATGTTGAGTTTGGGGATCACTTTCGGAAGTCAAACTAGAAAATTTCGAAAAAGGTTTTCAATATCACATAAAAGACTTCTTTTTTTGTGAGTGATTTTTTTTCATAATTTTAAAATAAATAGTTTTGATGTTCTTAAAATTTTGAAGAAAGAGCAGATAATAGTTCTTCTTCACAGATTACAGGAAAACCTATAAGAGAAATCGCCCTTTTAAATCATATGTTACTAAAGTGAAACTGGTTCGGAAACCTTTGCACGCGAGTCCGATTCGCACTTAGCCAGTATTTTCCTTTTCAAGATTTTCATCTGATTACCAATATGTATAACTGTGTATCCGGAAAGTAGCTTAGCAGTGAACAACTAATAAAATTCTAGGCATTAGAATTATTAGTTAAAACCACTTTATTTAAATATTGTACAGCACTATGTGAACCAGTTTATTTTAATTTGTTTTTATGTTAAACAATTTAAAATAAACCAGTTAAAGTGTCAAAATCGTAACCGTTTTTTGGATAATCCTCACTTTTGGAATGAATATTGTATTCTATCTTCACAACTTCGTCTGCGTCACATTTAACTATCATAGTTTTAAGTTTTATTTACCTACTAACAAAATTGTTATTATAATTATGTGTACTTAGGTTAAGGTATTTATCTATACATTGTAACCTGAAATAAATGTTAAATTTTTTTCATGTTTTACACTTTCTCGGGTCCCTAGAGACCCGGTCCTTTGGTAGGCGTACGAGGGGCCGAAGCCAACTCGCCGAGGACTCTTTAGACATTTCATATGGAATGGGACACCAACCGACGATTATCCTTGTATGCACTGTGAAAGTATACCCAAGGACAATCCCCGGTTGGAGCAGGACTGTTGCAGAATATGGAAACAAAAGATGAAATGCTATGGATTTGGCTGGTTTAGTGGACTGATCGTTTACTATAGAAGAACTATTGGCCCCTGCCTGACCATTGACAGTTAAAACGGCTTTAAAATGGTAGGGGTTGACTTGCACACTCAATAAATGGCCACCCTGAAAAGGGTCGCTAGTACAAAGTGACGTAGCGCCAAGGGGGCAACATATCCTGAGGTGCTAGAGAAGTGGAGAGTACGGTCAAGATCCCTACCAGCATCTTACTGGATTATAAATCCATCTCCCGAGCACGTTTGCTCTTGCGAATCTCACTCAGACCGGCCGATTAAGGTAAGAAAGAGGTGGGAGCTCTGTTGTAAATGTTTTATTATTATTATTTTTTTTTTTCATTAAAGCTCCGCTCCTATCGTAGCGTGATGTTATATACAGCCTATAGCCATCCTCGATAAACGGATCTTAAAGATCAAGAAAACGATGAAACGTTTGTTCCTTAGTCCTTGTCTTGCCTTGTAAAAAAATATATCCTATCATGCGTGGGTTCCGAAATATTACCCAGTAGACTAGCTAGTGCTCATAACGTCATGAATCCGACGCCATATTGACGTCATGAGCACTAGCGGTCTAAAAAGGCCACTTTAGCAGAATCATATTATAGTCATAATACTAACCAAACAAAGATCTGTCAAATTACATTTTCATCTTTATCGCTGACGCATTAGGTTCAAGGTTGATTGGAAAAATTTGACAGCGACGGGTAGCGTGATGTGCTTTTGATTTTGCTTAAGTGGCCGTTTCAGCCCCCCTGGCCAGTATACTGGGTTATATTTTCGTAACACACGCCATATGTGGCGCCAACTAGTGGCGTAAATTTTAACGTCACTGGAATGACAGCTACCGTCACCTAAGTTATCACAATACGTTTTGCACAGAATCGACCGGCAGAGTCACCTAATTGCAACATTTTTTTAATTGCCAGACCACGGAACCTAGCATCTAGATGTATAATTATTACATTTAATTAAATAAATCTGTCGACGTCACTCACAACCTAGATAATAATAGTGCAGAAACGACATTCTCTTCAAGTTTTTACAACGAAGGAAATATTTACGTTTTAAAGTTGTCAAACCAGCTAATTTTATAAGGCATCAGCAGACAGGTGCGACGCGACATTGCGACAACGCGTTTTTGTATAAATTGCTGCATCTCTTGTATGACTTTAGAACATCATCTGCCTAGCCTTTTCCTATCTATATTAGGTTCGGCTCCCAGTCAAACTGGATTCAGCTAAATACCAGTATTTTACGTGGAGCGACTGCCTACCAGACCAGTTAATTGATTGTACGATTAACTGGGCAACACGGTAATTCTTGGCAAGAATGGTGACAGATTTGCTGATTTCTGACAATCCGTAACGACTGGCAAAGATCTACAAATGATAGCCGGGACCAACAGCTTAACGTGCTTTCCAAAGCACGGATTAATTTCGTTATGTTAAGATTTTCAACCATTTTGTAACATGTTCTATGAATACTACCGACTATTAAATATTCAAGACAGTTTTATCTCTTTATTTTTTTTTTATATTAAGAAAGTCGATAAATGTATGTGGGTCAGTGACCGTTATTGCATATTTATCTGGCACCTACCATAGATTATGTTAGGCATCACTTTTGGGAAAACTCTAGGTAAATAAACAATAAAATAAATAAGTTGTCGCATTGTCGCGTCGCACCGTCTGCAGGAGAGCCTTAGAAAACAAGTTGGGTTAGCAACATTCTGGCCAACATTATTGCTATGATGATAACTTTGCATAATGACTCATTCGACCCATTCTTGGGATTTCCCCAGTACACGGCACCCCTATGTTTCCATTAATGTAAGCTAAAGCAACTATGAATGTGACCTTGTTCACAAAATTATTTCTGTGTTAAGAATACGTGACTAGAAAAAGTTATGTCAAAACTAATCAATAATTGTTTTGAAACCGAAAAAACCACAATACAAGCCTCGCTAAGTGGATTTAGCAGTTATTTTCGTGTACCTTATTAAAAATAACCTGAAAAAGAGTTTATAAACGCCCGTAAATTTGAACTTAATTCAATGGCAGAGTTCAATTTAGCATACTGTACACTAACATTTATTGTAAAGGGGTAACATTGTTTATTTATACGCTTGTAATAGTAAATTACTGAACAAGTCACAAATGTATACTTATATATAACTAGTAATTAACAATTCTTTCACAGATTTTTTATAGGATGGGAAATAATCAAATGACTTCTTCCGCTCTGGGCGACGCCGAAGGGAGTGTCTGCCCGTTTTCACCAACATCCCCTATACTACCACCTAAGTATGGGGCCCTTTACTTAACAGTACCCCTAAACTAGCCCCTAAATGAAATTTCGTTTCACCATCGTTTTTATCACCTAACTAGGGGACACATAACTATGTGACGTTTTGTTTTCGATAATAGTGAATGATTCGTCTTTAAACTTATCGATACTTTGAAATAATATAGTTTTTTAACAAATTCTCTAAAGTATATACCTACACAAATAGATACAGTTTATAACAAATTATGTTTTAATAGCAATCATCACCTGCCTAGCCTTTTCCCAACTATATTGGGGTCGGCTTCCAGTCAAGCCGGATTTTGCTGAATACCAGTATTTTACGAGGAGCGGCTGCCTACCAGACCTCCACAACCCATTAACTGGGGTAACACGGTATTTCATGGCAAGACTGGAGTCAGATCTACTGGCTTCGGACTATCCGTAACGACTGCCAAAGATCTACAAATGACAGCCGGGACCAACGGCTTAACGTGCTTTCCGAGGCACGGAGGAAACTCGGTATGTTAAGATGGTCACCCATCCACAGACCAACCTTGGCAAGCGTTGCTTAACCTTGAAGATCGACCCGTGCGGCTGTTATTATCTAGCCACGAGCTCCTCATTTTAATAGCAATAATCAATATTAATTCCTTCATATTTTTTATTAATTTCATATTTTCTTACATATTTACTCTGTAGATACATTACGAAACTCACGTTTAATCTGTGGTCATATTTGAATTTGACACTTTTCTTTCGTTTGTTTTCGTGGATAGTTTGTTGTGATCGCTTGCTTGCATCTTATTTTGTTTCGTTAACGTTACGTATTTAGTTACGGTATAATAAAATGGCAGAAAAAAGGAAGCGTTGCTGCAGACACTATTTTTATTATTCGACTGCAAGTAGCCACACTGATCCCACCCATGTCTGCCACAGCCAACAAATGATTACCAGTAGCATGAAACCTCAATGTTATTAATAACTGATTTATTGGAGATATAGAATTATTCCTGGAATATAATAAAATTTATCATGCAAATCAAATAAACACAAGGAAACATTGTCGTATCGTCAACTAAAAAAAAATACCATGCGCATAGTTTTTTGTTATTTTATTTTATGGGCTACATTACGTAGTATAAAAAAAATGTGATTAGTTAATATGTACTCACCTATTATCTGGTAATTCTAAAGCGTGTTCAATATTTTCCAATAAATACAACACTGAAGATTTACGTAACCTATATCTCCGAAAAAAGTCAGATTCATCAAAAAATTCAAAGTAATTTGGTCGTTTTCGATATATTTTGGTCTACGGCTGTTATTTGCGTCGAATATAGTAGAAACAGTTTCAATATATTCAAAAAAATCATATAAATCACTATCCATCTTCGTTGTTTAAACAATCACATACGTAGGTGCCGCTTTATGGGGCAAAATTTCGACCACCTAAATTTAGCAGACCTTTTAACGTTTAGTTGACCCCTAAACGTTGGTGAAACAGAAACCATCCTCTAACGGCCCCCTAAACATGTTTAGGGGATCCCGTAAACTTAGGGGATGTTGGTGAAAACGGGCATCAGACTCTTACTGACTAAAACCCACCCGTGTACCTCCTAATGCCCTTTGGGTTCCAGGTCCACGCTGACACTTTCGAACAAATTCCACAACCCTGGCAGACTCTGGCCCTAGCGAATGAAGCCCATTCTTTCACAGATAGAAGGTTACCACCGTATCGATAAAGCATAGCGACCCATCATAAATTAAAAGCCAGTCAAGTGATTTGATTGGTCGTTGAAACTCATACAACCAATAAAAACTAGACCCACACCCCTACCACTACCCTAGACTTCGCACCGCATAACGCACGTGTCTGAGAAGGCCACTTTAGCAGAATCAAAAAGCACATCACGCTACGCGTCACTGTCATTTTTTTCCAATCAACCTTGAACCTAATGCGTGAGGGATAAAGATGAAAATGAAATTTGACAGATTGTTGCGTGGATTAAGATTCTGCTAAAGTGGCGTTTTTAGACCCGCAGTGCTTGTGGGATCGACGACTTCAACGGAACCGCGATAATGAGCTTGTAGATAATATTCACCTCTGCCAGGGTTGTGGATTTGTTCGAAAGAGTCACCTCGGCCCTGAAACGCAAAGGGTAATAGGAGGAACACGGATGGGTGTCAGCCAGCAAGAGTCTGACCCAGGGAGTGTCAGCCTCTCACACGCTCAGCCCACAGTGGATGGATTCATTTGAGGATTTTCAATTCTATTTTATACCTATGTATTTTATTGTCAATCACAACAAAGAAATGTGTCTTATAGCATGAATCTAACGGCCTTGATAGCTCAAAGCGGAAGCTATGCACGCCACTAGGAAGTCGTTCAACTAGTCAAAACAATAATAAATCAGATGTAAGCAGAAAACGTCGTAACCTACTTTCACTGAATCCTCTATGATCTTATGCAAATAAATAAAATTAAAGCGTCCCTCTGTAATATCAAAATAAAAGCTTACACAATTAAAATCGGTCCAGTAGTTTCGAAGCCAAACAAACAAACAAATATTTCATCTTTATAATATTAGCATAGACTAACGGACGGCTAAGACCAACTTATCTGAGCTCATATTCCAAATCTAGCATAGTATTAGTACATCTTTTTAGCAAAAGTATTTGTCTGTGGTAAGTATTTTAAACCATTACGAATTAGAAGTCAGATTGATTGTATTTTTTACGACCAAACTAAACTACTATATAATAGTTATTCAAAAAGATTCACAAGAAATTAGTGTCAGGGTTTAACTAACTTGTAGTTTGTGTTCGCCGCGCTCATTTGCGAACCATCTTCTGTTGCATCACAAAAACCGTTGCACGCGCCAGTACACAGTCACAAGCTAATCAGAAGGACATTCACGGCCGAAATCTGATTAACGATGACTGTACTTGACTGTTGATGTTTTTGTAACGTACCCGCCAGTACCGGCACGCCCCAACGTTTTAAATAAACATGACTCTTTGGCAAAGTAAACAACCATTTTTGTACACGTTTGGGCCAATTCTAGTAGGTATTTAAAGGAGCGTTCGACTTTGTATCGCAGCTACAGACTGTCAAATTTTCCCACATTATAACGTGTTTTTGACAATCAGGCCAGTTCTATGTACTAATTTGTAAGCAACTTTCGCATCTGTCAAAAAATGTAGGGAAATTAAGGTTTTTTTGACAGATTGTGACCAAGCTGCGAATGCGAAAGTTTTCCAGAAATTCCTTGAATTAGCGTCATGGCATCGACTTTTTAAATAATAGAAATAGCATTCTAATAAGAGTCTAATCAGTTTACTACAGACTACAAAAGAAAGGTATCAATGGAAGGGAAAACAGTATTATTCTAGTTTTCAATGCGGTACGTGACCTGACACACATTAAAGTTATGACACCAAAGACTTCGCACTACGAAATTCTTTCAAAGCTAATGCAGAGCTAGACGTTTCAACGCTGTTAAATTACACTAGGCTTTTCTATGAGGCATACTTAACCACGACAAGAATCCAGAAAATATTATCCGCTAAAGAATTCGAAAAATGAAGAACTCTTAACCGGATCTTGCGAGGTGGTTAAACAGGCCATTCATTTAACGTTTCGACAACACTCAACGAAGACAACACGAAATACTCAGACATCGAGACTACACCTGTCGAGCGAGAGAGAAAATAGTCACAACATTCACAGCCAAAATTATCATAAAAAGGGAGATATTTCCCTAAAGATAATCCTTATAAAAGGGGCACTAGACTTACTGCACTATTAGGCGATCGCCTTCATAACAACACTGTCACAGTTCACTCATGTTGACACACGTCCAGTTTAGTGCACCAAACGCACAGCACTAGTTTGAGGAAGCGATTGTCCGTGCGCTTCGTCAGCGTGCAAGTGGGGGATGTTATACAATGTGAGCTGGTGGAGACACGCTGCTGGCTGCGACTGTGTGCTCGTTCTTGTGTATGGGATGGATGGTAATGCTTGAGTATGTTGTGAGACGAGTCGTGGATGAATGGGAGAAGAGATAAGGAAGACGTTGGCAGATGGATGATAGATGATAAATTAATTGAATAAAACTGGTTGAACGCGAGTCGTACCGTTAAAAGAAAAAAACACATTTCTTGTATAGGGGCTCCCTTGAATTTTGATATTTACAGAAATTTCAATTGTCTATTTATTACGATTCTTGATATACAGCTTGCTGACAGACAGACGGACGGTCAGACAGCGGAGGCTTAGTAACATGGTTCCGTTGTTTACCCTTCCTCTATAAATAGGACACACTAAGAATGGGAAACAAGTTTTAAATAATAACAGCCGTACGGGTCGATCTTTAAGGTTAAGCAACGCTTGCCAAGGCTGGTCTGTGGATGGGTGACCATCTTAATATACCGAATTTCCTCCGTGCCTCGGAAAGCACGTTAAGCCGTTGATCCCGGCTGTCATTTGTAGACCTTTGGCAGTCGTTACGGATTGTCAGAAGACAGTAAATCTGACTCCAGTCTTGCCAAG
The DNA here is from genome assembly GCA_950371165.1 of Lacanobia oleracea. NCBI lineage: Eukaryota > Metazoa > Arthropoda > Insecta > Lepidoptera > Noctuidae > Lacanobia > Lacanobia oleracea. Next base: position 3,384,095 of record OX493387.1, read on the forward strand.
AAGTACCGTGTTACCCAGTTAATGGGCTGTAGAGGTCTGGTAGGCAGCCGCTCCACGTAAAACACTGGTATTCAGCTGAATCCGGTTTGACTGGAAGCCGACCCCAATGTAGTTGGGAAAAGGCTAGGCAGATGATGATGATGATGACTAAGAATGGGAAACACTAAAATAATTTGTCAATTCTAACTATTCGTTCCTCAGATTAGCACGTTCAACCAAACAAACAAACTTTATAATATTAGCATACATTTATAATATTAGTGTAATAATATTTGAAGTGAAAAAGTAAACACATGCTCGCACATGTCCACATCGCACGTCCTTCACGGCTAGCGTGTGATTCCCACGCACAGCACATCATTATAATTTGCAAATGTCTACCTGACACATTTCCTACCACACAGCGTCACACCATTAATATGGCGACCATTCAACTGGTCCTGTTCACCATTCAACTAGTTCTGTTTAATGTAACGGTATGTTTTTATGAGGAATTTATCAGAAGGCAGTCTTTTTCGAGTCGATGGTTCACTCTTTAGATTTTTCTTTGGGCCCAGTACGAGGCTACGTTAATTGAAAAGTCGGTGGCATTCATTAAATCCCCCAAACCCTCCATCCCTCCAACATGTGGTTCATATTCTGAATAGGAGACTCTCATTGAGTACTTATCCGACGGGTCTATGAAACCCCATTTCGCCAGGTTGTGTTAGCAGCGGCCTACCTGGGTACGCAATTGGTTCAGTGCCTTCCGTATAGACCATTGCAGATCACATCCAGATGGCAGATGTTGAAGGTAGTTGAATTGGTAATAATACACGTTTACATGCGCACTTTCAGATTTATATTGACGTTTGTGATCCAGTAACTTGTTGGTGGAATTTGGGTATTAGTATTAGGTAAGATAGGCAGTCGATTCAAGTATATTCTATTCTATAACACAAGTACTTAGCTGCATTCGGTTAGACCAGATCCAACCAATTTTGGGAAAAGTTTTGAATGATTATTGGATATCAAAATTAGGTCATCATCATCGTATCAGCCGAATGACGTCCATCACTGCTGGACATAGGCCTCCCCCAAGCGTCGCCTCAGCGACCGGTCCTGCGCGTCTTGCATCCCTCGGCTACCCGCGACCTTCAACAGGTCGGAGTCAAGGGTAAACGAGCTGCAGGGCACTAGGGGCCATTTTTGCATGTAACTAATAAAGTTATCAATATAAATGCGGATAGATGGAGAGGAAGAGGAAGGCCAAAGAAAAGATGGATGGATTGTGCGAGAAGCTATATTTCAGTTAATGATAGTGTGACGGCTGATAGGACAGAATTGAAGAAAGAAATGTGTTGTGTCGACCGAAAGTAACATGGGATAAGGGCAGAAAGTTGATTATGATGTAAAGACTAACAGTAAGTAAGAAAAAAAAACAATGGACATGTCCGTATCTGACTCGCGGATCTGGAGACTCGTATGCAGATAATCCGTCTGTTATGGGGAATCGAGTCTCGGTTTTGTCCGAGTATTACTCGAGACGGAAAGACATGAAGGATTTCAGGACCAACATTACTATGTACTTAGTTAAAAAAAATATACGTCACAGTCAACCCTTCAACTGTTCTCGTTCGTATGTGATTAAAAAACATTTTTTTTACTTTTGATAGGCACGCGTTTGACCACTATCTCACCTGATGTTAAGCGATGATGTGGTCGAAGCTGGAGCACGCTTGTCTAGAAGTAACCTATTCACTCTTGACTTAAAGACTCCCAGGTTGTAGCTATCGGGAAACACAGACTCCGGCAGCGAATTCCACTCCTTAGCTCTACGCATTCTGAATGTGTTCCCAAAACGTTGTGTGCGTGTGGGTGGGATGTCCACCATGTACCGGTGGCGCATCGCCGTTCATCTTGTGGTCCGATGATGGAACGGGCTTGGCGGAATTAAATTATGCAATTCCGTCGCACATTCCCCAAAATACAACCGGTAGAAAACCGACAAGCTAGCAACTCGTCGTCGATGCTCAAGACTTTGAAGCTTCGTCGCGACGAGCTCCTCATCGTCAATGATCCTCTTGGCTCGCTTCTCAATTGTCTCAAGGGCATCAAACTGGTATCTGGCAGATCCATCCCAAAGATGAGAGCAGTATTCCATACACAATCGAACTTGCGCTTGATAGAGTTGGAGCAGCTTTTCCGGCGTGAAGTACCGTTTCACCTTTGCTAGGATCCCCAACTTCTTTGCAGCCACTTGAGCTTTTTCCTCTATGAAAGGGCCAAAATTGAGAGTAGATGTTAATGTAACCCAAAGAAGCTCAAGTTGGTCGGTTATCGGTGTACATGCGGTAACATTTACTACCTGAGTCCCTACCGTCCAGTATAATGATATCTCTGAATCCGAGCTTAAATGTTCTACAGGTATATCTGTAAGTACAACTTGCTTGTCGGGATCGTAAACTAACAACAGCTACTCAGCCACCTTTGTTCAAACTTGCATCCGTTGGGGATAAACCAGGTTTCTTGGTGTACCTGCCCACCAGTTAATATTAAATAATTAAGCTTTGTGTAAAGCAATTAGCTACTTTTTATTAAGCTAATTCAAACTGAATAAATAATAGCATTTGAGATTGGAAGCCAATTAAAACTCATCATTACTATAGGTATAACTTGAAGTTTAAAAAAATACTGATAGGTATTCAGCTGAATCCGGTTTGACTGGGAGCCGACTCCAATGTAGTTGGGAAAAGGCTAGGCAGATGATGATAGATATAACTTAAAGTTATTTTTGGTAAAATGCTCACAGTCCATTTTTCAGTTGAGGTTTAAAATTAGGGAATAAAGCTAATATACAGTCGGTTTTACTTTTTTACAAAAAAATAAAACCGACTTCCTAAAACAAAACACTACAAAGTAAAAAATTACTTTAATTTCGGAAGTCGGTGTTCAAAAACGAAATAACCAAAAACACTGACTTCCGAAATTAAAGCTGGACGGGCTGAAGGACGGATGGATGGACAGTGGAGGCTTAGTAATAGGGTTCCGTTGGTTACCCTTTGGAACATAAAAAACCAGCAATAACAGAAAATAGACAAACGGCTGTTTAAACTCACACCCACACTAACAGAGCATTATGAATAATAATAATAATAATATTCCACACAACTATCACACAACGCCATCTAGTCCCAAGCTAAGCAGAGCTTGTGTTATGGGTACTAGACAACTGATAAACATACTTATATATTTCTAAATACATACATATTATAGATAAACTACACCCAGACACAGAACAAATGATCATGCTCATCACACAAACATTTGTCCTGGGTGGGAATCGAACCCACAACCTCTGGCATAGCAGTCAGGGTCACTAACCACTAGACCAACAGGCCAGAATGAAACACACACACACATAATGTACGAAGTTCATTATGTATTGTACAACTCACGTTATTTAACCGTTAAGTAAATGATCGCAGTACATAATAATACGTTGGGTGACGGCTGTGAACGTTTTATTTATTTATCTGTAGAGTACACGGGTACACGGTCCATTCTTACCTATTCATTTTTAGAGTTCCGTACCCACAGGGTAACCAACGGAACCCTATCACTAAGCCTGCGCCGTCCGTCCGTCCATCCGTCTGTCTGTATCTGTATGTCTGTCAGCGGGCTCTATCTATAGGTAGACAGTTGATTTCTGTTGCCGCTATAACAACAAAGAATAAAAATTAAGGTTTGTGGTACGGAACCCTTCGTGTGGAAGTCTGACTCGCACTTTGCCAGTTTTTTTAATCCTCCACATTATCCTTTGGCTAATTCATTGCAGGCTCCAAGACTGAATTGTTTTCCCGGGACTCGTGGAGCTCATAGGTAAGACAGCCGAAAAGGCGATTTTCAAGGTTAAGCAAATCCTACCGAGGTCCGTGGATGGATGACCATGATAGATAACGAGAGTCTTTTGTGCTTCAGAAAGCACAGCAAGCCGTTGGTACCAGTTTTCATTTGTAGATATCAATAGTAAAAAAAAAAAAAAGAATACGGTCGACAAAAGCCAAAAAACTGATACCAGTATTGAAGGGCTATCGTGTTACCAAATTTCTGACTTTTGGGGGTCAGATAGGCAGACACTACATATAAAATACTGTAGTGATATTCTGTAATCACATTTTCGTGTCTCGACTACAAGCCGAACCCAACAAAATGTGGAAAGGCTCGGCAGATTGAATTAGTTCCGAGTTTGTTAAGAAGCACTGTATTTTTTTTACTATTGTTAGGCATACGTTTGACCACTATCTCACCTGACAGTAAGCGATGATACGGTCGAAGATGGAGCACGGTTGCCTAGAAGTAACCTATATTGTATTCTATTTTTTTTGTAACCTATATTTTTAAGATATTCGTTTAGTTTCCAGGTTTTCTTTCTATAAACTTAGCGACATGTTTATTGGTTAAGACTTGAAAAAAAAGGAGAAGTTTCTCAATTCGGTTGATTTTTTTATGTTTGTTACCTCATAACTTCGTCATTTATAAACCGATTTGAATAGTTCTTAATTTTTGTGAAAGGGTATACTTTCAGATTGGTCTCATAGAAATGTCATCAAAATCGGTTCAGTAGTTTTAATCAAAATAGCTGGAATTTTACACCAAAAAGTGTAAAATAAAAACCTGTTTTACAAAAAAAAATTCATTTACAAAATGAAAAAAAGCATACAAAGTTTAAAAAATACTTTTAGTAGTACCGAACACCTAACAACACCACTTATGCAGGAATTTTTTTTATTTATTTCTCTTCAAACAAAATTGCCTCAAAGGAAAAATGTACATAGTTATCTATTTACATAGTATGATCGAAAAGTTCCAATGTGAAATAATACCTATATACCAGAGATGTTAATCGAACCTATACAATGTACCTAATTGTTTTTCCGCATCTATATTTAGTTTCCTATTTATTTAATAACAAAATCGGTTTGTTTTACAATGCACCTACGAATAAACTTGAGTTCTAATTCAGACATCAAATACTTATCTAGGGACAGGCTTTTTATAACAGAATCGGTAAGCCTCCGTAGTAATTCTTATCAGTGTATACCTACGTACCTAGGTAAATTCAGAATAACCTAACAATCCAGAATTTTTTTCATTTCTGCTACCAATGTTTTAGTCACAGCGCACACGACGACGCGCACGAACGAACTAACGAACGACGACGAACGAACGAACGAACGAACGAACGAACGACGACGAACGAACGAACGAACGAACGACGACGGCGGACGAATTTTTATATGCCTTAATAATAAATTGCTCTGCTTCATAAAGCCATAGCTGACCCGTGCCCACTTCGTTGGGCGGTATTTTTGAGTTAATACTCGTATATAGCTTATGACACTCACAAATAACGTGGCTTTATTTAATATATTTTATTGGTAAAAGAATTTTCAAAATCGGTTCAGTAAATCCAGAGTTTTTTTAGATTTTTATATTAGTATAGATAAATTATGAATTAACAAATTAAATGTTGAATTATAATTTTTTAATTAAAGTTATTGCAATTTCAGGGAACTCGAAATCATGACCTAATTACCAGCCACAGAAGCAGCAACTTTAGAAGAATGAGCAAAAATACCGAATGATACTCCGTGACACAAATAAATACAAAAAGCGAAGACTACCCACTCCATTTAAGGCAGCTTGGCTTCAAGCATGTCAACTAGTATCTATATATACAATAAAGCTGAAGAGTTTTTGATTGTTTGTTTGTTTGGTTGAATGCGTGCAAAATTGCGTGGGCCAGGTAGTAAATAAAATAAACGAAGACCATGCACTCCATTTAAGGTAGCTTGAGACCTTTCAAACATGCCAACTAGTATTTTTTATATCGGCATTAAGTTAAGTTCCACTAGCACGATTCTTCGTGACTTGGAACAAGTTTCAAGAATGGAAAAACAAAAGAACTTCTTGCTATGTATCGATAGCTCCAGTCGACTGTGTCTGATCGAAAACAAATAATGTCAGTACCTACTACTTGTTATAAAAAAAAATCGGAATAAAACTAAGTACTTGGTTATTTTATTTCACGTTTTAAAACGTCAAAAGCTAGTTCACGATTCGAACAGGTACTGTATTATCTGCGAAGAAGAACCGACAAGAATTTTCACAATTTTTCCACGTTACAGTATTAAAAACGTGCAATGGGGAAAAAAAGAATATGAGAGGGCGGACAGTCCACCATTCAAAATTAAGTACCAAGTAGATAGTACATAACAAAAAACGATCGAAATCCCGACCATCTATGAGTCTATAGAGTGTACAGTGTTCTCACATTCACTTTATAAAAAGGAGGCCTTACCAATGTTTTTTCAGAAAGGACGATGATGCTTCCATTTCCTGTACACCACCCCTATCCTTATAACCAAAACGAACAAGCGAATAAATACCAAAAAGTCATCTTTGGAACACAAAACTCGGATAGCGCTCGCTCCTAGATGTTTCAAAGTATGTCATGAGTCATGAAAATGAATAAATTTTCGTTTTTTAAACAATTCAAGTGTTCATAAATATCTTTTTTATGAACTTGTAGTTGTCATTGTATAGATGAAATTGAAAGATAAAGACTAATAAAATGGCACTGTGTATGTATAAGTTTTTCATCCATCAGACACTGCAGGGTTCAATTTATACTTAGGCAGTTATGATGCTGACCCAGCTGACAGCAATTAAAGCAGTTATGTAAATATTGCCACGCTTTTGTATTAGGTAACAGTGTTTATTGAACTTGCTGTTTAATTACGCCATACCTATTACATTATTTTATACATATCTATTAATTAAGAAGACGGAGTCAGTTCTGTGTCATGTCATGTGTAAGGAGGAGAGAGGTCTTCAAGTCTCGGCGGCGATCTCTCGCGTCCGGCCCTGGTTCAAGCCATGGTTCGGAGCGAGGAGACATGGGAAGCGGTCACCTCCTTCTGCGAAGCAGTAATGCTAGCAAAGGAGAAGCCGAACGCGTGTGAGAGAGGGAAACCTCACGCCCCAGCCGCCGCAACAGAAGAAGACGCCCCGGGAGTCGGGAGTCGCAGGACGATTCTCGGCCACCTTAGGCGCGGGTCTGCGGACGGCGAGCATTGGGTGGCTCGCCGTCTGATCAGAACCATGCCCGGGTCAGCGGCGCGCTGCGATCCCAACGCGCCTCAAGGAGATGTTAGCACGGAAGATGGGGCCCGCTAGGGCCAATGCCTGCTGGGGCTGCGGACTTCGTTCGAAAGAGGCACCGTACCCTGCAACGCAAAGGGTACTAGGAGGAACACGGATGGGTTTTAGTCAGTGAGAGTCTGACACACCCTCCTGCTGTACCCAGAGCGGGAGGAGTCATTTGATGGTATCCCATCCTAAAAAAAAGAAAAAAGGGGTGTTCAAGTCATGAGTGATGGTACCTACTTCTCAAACAGCAAACGCGCTCCATCGTCCACCACGTCTATGCTTTCCATTTCCATCAAGCGAGATTTCAGTGAAACGTGAGCCTAAAAATAAGCTTTCTTTTTAGGGTTCCGTACACAAAGGATAACCAACAGATCCCTATTACTAAGCCTCCGCTGTCCGTCCGTCAAGAACCGTTGTAATGGTGTATTTCTATTGCTGCTATAACAACAAATAATAAAAATGAAGGTTTATGGTACGGAACCCTTCGTGTGAGAGACCAACTCGCACATGGCCGGTTTTTTATTTTATTTTTTCAAGTCAAGTTCAAGCTTGAATAAGTAGGTCTATTTGACCTTGTACAAGGTCTTTTTGTATTGTTGGTTAATCCCAAATAAACATTTGTGTCTATTCTTCTTTAAAAAAAGCACTTTTTCAATGTGATAATTAAATGTGAGTGCTCTATTGTGGACCCCATCATTTCTTACCTATGACAGCTTGTTCAAACGTAACCGGGTTATCACAAATATGTAGTAAAAGAATATTTAAAATTGACTGTTCCGGCGATTTCTAAGATAAATTGACAATGACACCAATTTATAAATAAATTCGTAATAAAAATATTTCTTAATTGCCTATGAGAAAGCAATAAGTACGAAACTGCGAATCTCATTAAGTACTCAAGCTTTGGTCACACTTGCAGAGGTCATTAACCCGCAAAAGTTCGTCGACTCAACCGAATCTGTCGCACCTTTTATTAATAACGTAAATACACTTTTCGTACCGTTAACATTAAAGTCAATTGATGGGAGTGGAACCCGCTAACGGGTTAAAGTGGTCATTAATAGATGATAGAATTTCAGGTTCAGCGGAAGCAACTGAAAGTTGGTAAAACGGTAGGTATAGGTACACAGTTTGAAAACCCTAGTTTATTCCAGTACGAAGATTCAGCATTGTTTTTCTTGTAGGTTAAAAAAATATGTACCTAAACATCATAAAGTCACTATAAGTTTGAAGTAGTTAGTGAGCACTGCCATCTATCTTCTTCAAGAGGTACTAAAAAGTAAAGATTAGTGTTAAATTTTATTATTACCAGATGGTTTGGAAGGCGATTTGAAAGTTATTTTATCTGGTTTTTTGTATCTTTAGGAAATCTGGATATTGTATTCGTAAAAAATAATTTACTCAAAAAGAATAGTTACTTTTCCATCACATACATTACCGCCATCTAGCGTCGAGTAGCAATACAATAGCAACAGTCATTACGTTTTTAAAACATAATATAGAGAGCGCTGTTTTAAAGCACTATTTCCTTGTTAAATGAATTGCTTATGATTTTATTTTGAAAGGTCTATCTTGTAAAGAAATAAAAATAAATGCCAAATTTCATTTTAATTTCTTATGACTTACAAAAACCATTACATGTAAAAAACCGGCCAAGTGCAAGTAGGAGTCGCGCATGGAGGGTGCTGTATCATCTTATTTTTATAATTTGTTGTTATAGCGCTCGTGATTTGTTGTTGGAGCAACTCGTGGCTAAATAATAATAGCCGCACGGGTCGATATTTAAGGTCTGTGGATGGGTGACCATCTTAACATAACGAGTACCCTCCGTGCCTCGGAAAGCACGTTAAGCTGTTGGTCCCGGCTGTCATTTGTAGATCTTTGGCAGTCGTTAGGTACGGATTGTCAGATGCTCCAGTCTTGCCATGATTACCGTGTTACCTAGTTACTGGGTTGTGGAGGTCTGATATTCAGCTGAATCCGGTTTGACTGGAAGCCGACCCCAATATATAGTTGGGAAAAGGCTAGGCAGATGATGATGATGGTTTTTATAGCGGCAACAGAATACACACCCTGAAAATTTGAACTGTCTACCTATTACGGTTTATGAGATATAACCCACTCACAGATAGACGGACGGATGGACGGACGGGCGGACGGACAGCGGAGGCTTAGTAATAGGGTTCCGTTGGTTATCTACCCTTCGGGTACGGAACTCTACAAATATACCTAAACTCGTAAAGACAACAATAAAAACCTACGCTACGGAGCATTAAATTTACAATCGCCAGGCCAACCCGCGTCCATTAATGGACTAACCATTATAATGTTGTTGTGCAATAATGGCGCCGGTGCACCATTGTGGGTGACACTGGCACGCTCATAATACAAGTGCCAGTGAAAATGGCAACTTGCCGGTAAACTGCTACCTTCGGCCTTAGCACGTGCGAATAACAATAGAGTCGACTTGTTTACGTTGGCAATAGTTGACGTGTGTCGTTTATATATCATTGCAGATAGGTACAAGTTCGCAGGCTCGTCGCTGACTGCAGGTAGCAGCAGGGCTTAGTAGGGGTTTCGGTCGTTGGGTTTCGTCCGATTCGGTCGAAACAGGAATTTCATTATTATTCATATTTTTGAGTGGTGTTTTACCTTTTTTAGATGCACTATAACGTCAGAAACGTAATTGTATAATCCTATCTTACTTTCAGGCCACAGATAAATATGATTACTGTTCATTCTGACAAACATTCTGACAATGAATTCATTCAATAATGAAATTCCTATTTCGACCAGATCGGACGAAACTCAGCGGCCGAATCGCCGACTAAGCCGTCAGGCGACGTTTCACCGCATCACTGCTAGTGTTTATGTATTTCTATGAAATATCATTCGTAGCTAGCGCCACCTCACCTGCTGCTATTTCATAGAAATACAAAGAAACCAGTACTGCGCTGCGTGTCGCCAGCGGCTGCTGCCTGCAGTCGGCTACGAACTTGCTTCCTTACGAATTTATTTTTTGTTAGAAACGGAGAGAGTTGAAATTCCTTTGGATCTCGAAATAAGGTTACCTACACCTACACAGTTACAAGTATAACCTAAATCACAATGATACAAATAGTTCATTAAATATAGTGCTCCTCCAATTATGAACACCACAGTATGGATGTAAAAAGGTCAAAATATTTAAAAAAAATACACAAATTATTTTGAAAATAGAAAAAAAAACCTTCAGCAAAAATGGAAAATTCCAAGACAGAGGTGGTAGAGATTTCCACATTGTAGAACCCAAATTGATCGAACTGATCAAGGTTATGTCTGGACGTATTGTACTGTACGACTGTGCCCTATATGTACCTACAAGTAGGTACCTAGGCAGGTACGCGGTTGGATTGCCGACAGACAGCTCGAAAATAACTTCGAAACAAACAAAACTCATCAAGATGTTTTTGTTTTGGGGGGCTTATGTCCAGTAGTTGTGGGCTGTTATGATGATGATGATGATGATAATGAGTTTAAGAAAACCCTAATAGTCAAAAGGCAGAGTGCTACAATGTTCGAGCTGGCTTTGCTTGCTCTTGCAGCGTGTGTTCTTATCATTTCTTACCTTTTCTGTAATTAATGAATCGGCCAAGTAACTCCTATTTCTAAATCTATTTGTAGATAGGGTGCTAAAATTTACGATACGTCGACGCTGTTTATCAATGTTCGATCGTGTAAGGAATACTGCTCTCATCTTTGGGACGGATCTGCCAGATACCAGCTTGATGCCCTTGAGGCAATTGAGAAACGAGCCAAGAGGATCATCGGCAATGAGAGGCTCGTTGCGTCGAAGCTCCAAAGTCTTGAACATCGACGACGAGTTGCTAGCCTGTCGGTTTTTTACCGGTTGCATTTTGGGGAATGTGCGACGGAATTGCATAATTTAATTCCGCCAAGCCCATTCCATCATCGGACCACAAGACGTACAGCGATGCGCCACCGGTACATGGTGGACATCCCACCCATACGCACAAAACGTTTTGGGAACACATTCATAGTGCGTACAGCTAAGGAGTGGAATTCCCTGCCGGAGTCTGTGTTTCCTGATAGCTACAACCTGGGAGTCTTTAAATAAAGAGTGAATAGGTTATTTCTAGGCAAGCGTGCTCCATCTTCGACCACATCCTCGCTTACCATCAGGTGAGATAGTGGTCAAACGCGTGCCTATCAACAGTAAAAAAAAATGTTATAAGTAAATGATTTTTAATTAATAAAAATATATGTTTTGGTAGTTGTGTTTTTAGGGTTCCGTAAGGGTAACCAACGAAGTCTATTACTAAGCCTCCGCTGTCCGTCCGTCCGTCCGTCTGTCTGTCAACGGACTGTATCTCAAAAAACGTAACAGGTAGACCGTTGAAATTTTCAGATTGTGTATATTTATTGCCGCTATAACAACAAATAATAAAAATGAAGGAATGAAGGTTTATGGTACGGAACCCTTCGTGTGGGAGTCCGACTTGCACTTGGCCGGTTTTCATTTTAATGATCGGTAGGTAGTTGACTAGCGGATAGGGGGGCACCATAGGCGCGGAGTGCTTAGGGCATCAAGAAGTCTTAATCCGGCATTGGGTCTAACCACCCCACACACCCTGGTGTCAGAGTTTCTAAGCCGCCTCAAAGCCCATTTTTTTTAATGTGTTCCCAAAAAGTTTTGTGCGTGTGGGTGGGATGTCCACCGTATACCGGTGGCGCATCGCCGTTCGTCTCGTGGTCCGATGATGGAACGGGCTTGGCGGAACTAAATTAACTAAATAGATATACCTTCCAACTACAAAGTTGTTTCCAACCACTTGTATCAATAATTACACGTTCATACCTTGACAAATGAATGTCCTGTTAATTGCAAACACACACCTAATGAAGAGATAAGAAAAACAATTTCGATTCAAGAGAAAATCACCACTTCTATTGTTAACTTGCTCTAGAAATAACTTTATAATTTAGATTCGACACGCATGCACGCAAAGACATAAGTAAACATTTTAATTGATTTTCTTTAGCAATATTGAAGGAATCTTTTAATTTATTGTGTACAGGTGAAATCATTAAATACCAAGTTGATTATAGAGGCGGATGTGTTAATATAAATCTTGTTAGGTAAGTTTTCAGTGGTTCCTCAAGTGGAAATTATGGTGGGAAGCCATATTTGGTTGAAATTCCTCGCTTTCACGAATGTTAAGCCATTTTCACTAGTCAAAATAATTGCTAATTTCCATTCCCTCCACGATATAAGTATTGGTTAAGAAATTAATCATTTAAGATTAATCCCCGTTTTCCGTTTCCATCCGGAAACCATCTAATGACAGATCCCGCTTTGCGTGGAGCGGGAGGAACTCTTACTGACATAAACCCATTCGTGTTCCCTCAAATGCCCTTTGTGTTCCACTCCAAAGCCGCGGTAACTCTTACAAATAACTCCGCTACTGTCCTCCTAATTTCTAACTCTAATATAATTAACTAGCTTTTGCCAGCAAAAGCCCGAATTTCGGGATATCCTCACTTAATGTTTTCCCACGGAGTGTAGCGAAGCTTCATACCGCAGCTTTCTACGACCAGAAGTTTTAGATGTGCGTTGTCTGTCAGTCACTCAAATCAGTTAGTAACGAAAGAACGAAGAACGAAACGGAAGCCTCACTAAAATATATACACAAATATCAAATAGAAAAATTTGCCAAATAACGCCCTAAGTTTTATCTTTTCTGAAAAGAAGCCAACCGGCGACATCATTTATCATCAAGTGTCTATCGAGTGACAAATCGGCAATACTTCCGGCACTATAAGTACCACCACTGGCAACCTTGCCGACTGTCTCGTCACTATACCTAGCAAGGTTTATGTAGCGACTGTAAGTTTCTTTATATTTTTTAGGGTTCCGTACCTTAATAGGAAAAAAGCAGAACACTTATTGGATAACTGTGTTGTCCGTCCGTCTCTCTGTCAAGACCGTTTATCTCGGAAACGCGTGGAGGTATTCAGTTGAAACCATATACTCAGGTCTATGGCCCCTTGTAGCTGTGAAGATATCAAAGTTAAAAAACGTTTATTTCGACACTCTCAAAGGAATAAAAATGGACAGGGTATTTCCTGTTGACCTAGAACTATGAAATTTGACAAAAAATACCGTCTTACACCACAAGTGTAGGTAAAAGTCTGAAAACTTTACATTTTTGTAATTAAATCATAAAAAATATTAAAAAGAATATTTAAAGTTAAAGCAATTTGTAGCTACAAATTTGCACGGAACCCTCGGTGGCCGAGTCCGACTCGCACTCGGGCGGTTTTTTTCAGTCTCCCTCACATAGTTATCAGATAAACGGGCTGAAGTCAGCAGATTCCGATCGCTGTCTGTTTAATATATCTACGAATATTCTTTCTTTTTTTTTAAGGTTTCCGTGAAAAATCGGTACCCTTACTCGTGTGCCTGTTTGTACGAGTATGTATGTTTTATCTTAAACTTAGTAGGCATGTTTCTCTGCTGGGCAAACGTCCAAAGAAGATTATTATTTTCTCTCTTTCTCCCTCCGCTGCCTTTTTTATTTTTATGGAGTGCAACTTGGAAGAGTGATTTTCCAACAGTGAATAGGTACCTGCCTAGCTTTTCCTGAACTATTTTCGGGTCGGCTTCCAGTCAAACCAGAATATTTGATCTCCGCAACGACCGCAACCCTGTAACGAGGTAACACCGCATCCCTTGATTAGACGATTGGTTTCTCCCTTCTGACTTCACGCACCAACTGTCAAAGATCTTCAAAGGGCAGCCGGGACCAACCGCTTTCCGAGGCACGGAGTAGTCACAAATCCACGAACCATTGCTAAATCTTGAAGAACAAACTCTGTATCTGTTAGTATTTAGCCAAAAATGTACAAGTAATATACCTATGAAAGTGACAGGAGCCCACAGTGTATTCTTGTGATCGTGTAACATCATCCCTTAAAAGCGTGGTTGGAGTAGCGTAGCTACGAGTACAGTCAACAAAGCTATTGGGTATGCAGGCAGCTAACTTGCAACTACTTTTAAACAATGTTGTGAGTGTGCTGAGTAGACGATGATTGTGCAACACACTCGTAAGTATGTCAAAAGCTTAAAAAATACAATGCACACATGTACATCTACACTAACATTATAAAGAGGAAAGATTTGTTTGTTTGAATTGAATAGGCTCCGAAACTACTGGACCGATTTGAAAAATTCTTTCACCATTAGAATCCTACTAAACCTAAATCCTAATCCTAATCCCTGATGAATATGAGCTATAGAATATTTTCAAAAAGTTAGGAATCCGAATGAAAACCCAAGGTGTGATAAAAATACCAAAAACAAATCCTTATATCGCATACGCTGCGTAAATGATTGATTTTGGTATCATGATATTAATCATTAATGTTATATAAATTACAATTTAAATTATGCAAATCGGACCTTTCGTTTAAAAGTTACGACGCGTATAAAAATACTCGATTGAGGCGGTTTAGAAATGAAGTCGCGGGCGAAGTACTAGTTAGAAATAAACTTTGGCGGTGCTGTGAAAAAAATAATATTTTTGCCTGTATACCGAATACTTTTGTTGACTGTACATAGTTACATTCTCTGCCGGGAAAACGGCACGACTTTAGCTTAGTAGTTTAAATTCGGCTTAGAGCCGTCTGTGCTGGCTTCGGCCCGCAGGCCCGGTACAAGCAAATTCACTCAGCGGCCGGCTACTCCAGCTCAACCGGTAAACGTTGGTCCCAAGCAAAATAAATGGAAGCGCTGTTTACGCTGGAGAGTCAGAGACACTGAGAACAGCTAAGCCTTATTATCAGAATTTAAATTATATAGGGTCTTACAAAAGTTCGTGATAAGATTGAGGGGGTGTTGGATAGCTGATATACGAGTACATTAAGAAAAAATAGCAAAACAAAAAAAAACATTGTCTTTTTTTGTACCTAGTCGAATCTTTTAAGTCACAATTCTTGTTTTGTTATTTTTTCCTTAAAAATTATTGGCTTGAATCTATGTGAGGTGCTTCCGTAGCCAAATGGCAAAAAACGGATCCCTTATGGATTCGTCATGTCTGTCTGTCTGTCCGTCCGTAAGTCACAGCCACTTTTCTCCGAAGCTATAAGAACTATGCTGTTCAAAATTCGTAAGTAGATGTATTCTGAGAACCGCATTAAGATTTTCACACGAAAAGAAAAAAAGAATAAGAAGGCAATAAGTTCAGGGAACTGAAACTCAAATATTTTGTTGTATCTAACCCATACGTATGGGGTATCTATGGATAGGTCTTCAAAAGTGATATTGAGGTTTCTAATATCATTTTTTTCTAAATTTAACAGTTTGGGCGAGAGACACTTCCAAATTGGTAAAACTGTGTGTTCCCCCCTCCCCCTGTAACATCTAAAATAAGAGAATGATAAAACTAAAAAAAATATATGATGTACATTACCATGCAAACTTTCACCGAAAATTGGTTTGAACGAGATCTAGTAAGTAGTATTTTTTCATACGTCATAAATCCGTATATCCGCATAGTCCGCAATTTACCTTTCATTCAATCTACTCAAATATAAAAAAAAAATAAGGTTTATGGTACGGAACCCTTCTTGTGCGAGTCCGACTCGCACTTGGCCGGTTTTTTATTTTACAAATTTGTCAGCATGATAGATCATGACCATGACAAATTACAGCTATTTCACACCAAAAATGTCTGGCTTTTCCTTGTTTATTAAAATGATAAATTATCTTTATTTTACATAATTAAATAACACTTTAACGCATCAATTTTCGTTAATCGGCCGGTGTTCCGGATTTACTAAGAAACTATAACACATATCCAATACATTGTTTGTTTACCTAAGCGACTAGTTATTTTACCATAGAAGTGTCAGTAGTAACTGACTGAAGCAATAATATCTACCTACAAACTAATATTTACATAAGCAAAGAACGTGTCTGTCCTACTATTTGACGATAAAAAACAGACAAAGTGAAAATCGTTTATTATTTATGTCGAAAGATACCAAGACATGTTCTCTGACAGGTTTGCGACACAATATCTACGTGGAACCATTTAGAATGTTTATTTGCACTGGTTTCTTTATCTTTAAACCAAGTTCTTCAAGGTAAGACTCGACCAGGGTTGTTTTAAAATTATTTCTTTCCAACCGGCCCAGTGTGAGTCTGACTCCCACACGAAGGGTTCGTAACAAGACCCAAAACAAAAAACGTTTCTTGTATTTTTTTATTATTTGTTTTTATAGCGGCAATGGATATACACACTGAAATTTCAACTGTCTACCTATTACGGCTCTTGAGATACAGCCCGCTGTCAGACGGACGGACGGACAGACTGCGGACGCTTAGGAACAAGGTTCCGTTCGTTACCCTCCGGGTACGGAACCCCGCAGCAGGGACGATCTTCGAGGCTAAGCGACGCTTGCCGAGGACGGTCTGTGGATGGGACCATCCATTACTCACCGTGTATCCTCTGTACCTCGGAAAGCACGTTGATGAGAAAATCTTTAGCTATCGTTACCGAGTGTTACCCAGTTAGTGGATCGAGGCCATTTTTTTTTTAAAGTTGGGAAATCATCATACGACTCCTCCCGCTCTGGGTGAAGCAGGAGGGGGAGTGTCAGACTCTTACTGACTAAAACCCATCCGTGTTCCTCCTAGAGCCCTTTGCGTTCCAGGGCTACGGTGCCTGTTTCGAACAGATTCCGCAGCTGGATCGTGTAGGCCCGACAGGCAGCCGCACCATGTAAAGTATGTACTGGTGTACGGCATCGATACCGCTAACTAAAACTAACTTAACGAAATCAATACCGACATGAAAAGTAACGCAGCGACATCTATACTCAAAACTCATCTACCAATCATCAATTAATTAATATATAAAAAATTCTTCCGTTACCGTCTGGTTTAGTGACTGAGTGACTGACAGACAACGCACAACCGGAACTGTTGGTCGTAGAAAGCTGAAATTTGGCGTGTAGGTTCGTTGGGGAGTGTACGTAGGATTTCCCGAACTTCCATATGGGACGGGGAAATTAACGGGATATGCGGATAAGAACATGTAGCCCGCCGTACACAACTCCCGTCCGGTCGGAGGATTTCCCTTTTCAATTGAGGTATACTGGAACAGCTGCAAACAGTTAGACTGGTCTCCATTCTGCTGAGCCAAAGGAGTGGAACTCTCTGCCTGCGTCTGTGTTTCCAAACGCTACTCTCTTCAAAGTTAGAGTGAACAGGCTCCTTCTGGGTAAGCTCGTTCCATCGTAGACTTGGTCTCTGTCATCTCTGCCCTAGGCTAGAGTCAAGAACGAACCCATCACAAATAATAAAAAAATAGCCACGCTATTTGGTCCTATTACCATGTCCATGAAATGAATGCGTAAGGTAACAGATCGCCTGCTCCGTTGCTCATTTAATTTAATAGTTTTTCCCTCCACTGATGTCCAAATCCATCGTCATTTGTACTCGCCAACTATCCCCTCCTTACTTACAGGGCCCTAAGTCTGCTATTTTTTATAAATTCGTCATTCCAACGCGATACCATTGTCATTTTGGTAAAAGTTCGTAATCTGCTAATTCATAATGGTCGATCACTGGTCGGTCAATGGTCTCGTTATAGAATCGTGGTAGAAAGACATTTTCGTATTGCCACTATTATACAACCCGTTAGTAGAAATGATTTTCGAAAAACTACTACTAAATTTGAACATTAAGTTATGCCAGATTTCTTTTATATGTATTTTTACATATTATTTATTCATTTGTCATTATGTACGAGATTACCATTCTATGCCATTTCTTTCAATGGAGTGTCAGTGGTTGACCATTGGAAAGTCATAATGACTCTTTTATATTAGTAGATTACCAAACTTGTCAAAATCAACAATTATGAAATCAATGATAGACCATTCTGACACTATTGTATAGCAGACTTGAGGCCCTGGTGGTATGTTCCCTTACTATAATTTTAAATGTTGAGGCGGACGAAGCCGCTGTCAGAAGCAAGTATTTAAGTCGTCTTACAAAGGCGACCCACTTAATGTACCCGACATAAACACCTCTAGGCGCGACTATTTTTAACCGACTTCAAAAAAAGGAGAAGGTTCTCAATTCGGTTGTATTTTTTTAAATAATTTATTAAGATAAAATAAGGCACAACAAAAATAAATAATGCATTAGAAGGATGAAACACCCTGATAATAATGTTTATGTATCAAAACAATATCACCGTTCCATTCCGCGCCGTCTCTGGAACATAAGACTCGGATTGCGCTCGATCCTGGATCTTTCAAACTACGTCATGATGATTAATATTTTTTTTTTTTAGTTATTCAAATGTTCTTAAAAAACATTTTTTTATGAATGTCTTTGGATTCAAATTTAAATTCAAATTCAAAGCATTTTATTTCAAATAAACCATTCACAGGCAATTTCGGTTTTGAAACGTCAAGGTCGGTCAGTCAAAAACATGGAAGCTATTTGCACGTTCCAAAGCGTAGATCTCTATGGAGAAGAACGCGCAAGAAACTCCACGGACACTTTTTTAAATTATGTTCTGTTTTACAAAATTCCAAGTTACATATATCTGTTGCTTCTGCATGTGAGGACAATGCAAAGGAAAAAAAGGGCTTATTATAAGAATTTAAAATATAAAGATTAACTAGATTGAGCCAATGGCAGTTAAGACATGACCAGTCTCAACCGACGGCGCCCGTTCATGAACATGACGCGTGTATCGGCACCATTCAGCTCAACCATTTCGAAGGGAACCGAATGATCCAACCCACGCGCCGCCATCAGCGAGATATTGAGTGAGCATGACATGCTCTCAACCACCATGCTCGTTCAGGTCCAACAAGTAAAACTAATCACATAAAAATGTTAATGACTTCATGGTACTCACATTTACAAAATTTGAAAAATATGCTTCTACTTTACACAAAACTATGGTTGTCAATGACCAAATAATGAAAAATAAATTAATAAAGACAACGATTAAGTTCTTACATCAAAAATAATAAATAAGAAATAATATAGTATAAAATTATTATAACAATAATATATAAAAAAAGAGAGCGAGCATCTCTTCCAAATATAAAAACCTAAAAAGTGGATCTAAGCAGCTGTGACTGTGGAGCAAGACCAGTATACGTATACCAGATAGATGAAGTGGGCTGCCGTGGTAGGACAACTAAAATGGCACTGTGTATATCGATAGCTAGATCGATGGGCCTCATCAGAAGGCTCAAAGTCACTCAGTCAGTCGTGCCTATCAATAGTAAAAAAAGGGCAATGGAGAGGGCAATGCTTGGAGTTTCCTTGCGTGATCGAATCAGGAATTATGATATCCGCAAGAGAACCAAGGTTACCGACATAGCCCGAAGCATCGTCAAACTAAAGTGGCAGTGGGCAGATGACCTGGTGAATATCGCGGGTAACCGATAAATGCGAGACGCGCAGGACCGGTCGTTGTGGCGACGCTTGGGGGAGGCCATTGTCCAGCAGTGGACGTCTTTCGGCTGATATGATGATATAGATATCTAGATAAAACGTTTATTGCTGCACATATAAAATCCGGTCTACGAGCGCCCGTGTCGCTTGATACACTGTCATGCCCTATAATTGCCTCTTTAACAACATTTCCGGGAAGATTGGCTCCATCATCTGTGTCGATACAATGTATCTGGTGGCTCTATGACGTTAGTGTCCGTTTGCTATTAATTGCCTGTGCACGCGACATTATTATGTGAATTGCTTCAGTTTTTTTCTGATTATTTTTAAATGATTGGTCTGCATAGCACCTAAGCTAGTTGATCCGACAGTTTAATATGCCAGCCTCAGCCATTTCGGATATTAATATATATAATGCGTTCATCCAAGCTTAGTCCGGAATGGCTCATTATACTGGGCCGGGTCGATGAAAAACACACTCAAGGTAGAACACTGGCAAGATGGACCGACGCCATAAAGAAGGCTGACACAGCATGTACTGCAGAAGCCCGCATGGTTTTGAGACTCGTCGTTTGTGGTTGCAATCCTCAGCAGTGAGGGAATAACGACGAAGAAGAAGAAGGTACTTGAAAATTTCCGGCAACATCACGATACACCTGTTCTCAATCTTTGTCCATTTTTAAAACTTTGGTCAAGAACCACTATCTCTCTCTTTAAACGTTTTACTATAGTTCTCTGCTTTTTATAAATTTATTTATTTAGTATGTATTGATGTTTGGATAAATACCTGAGACACACAGTACTGTCTCTCCTTTTTCTCTTTGAAATCCATCCAAAGTTGTCTTGAAAAGATCGCTTTTTGCGATAAGGCCGCCCATTATGTCACCCTATGTAAGTAATGTTTCTCATCTATCTTTTCTGTAACTTATATGGTGTACATAATAAAGAGTATTCTATTCTAAAACTGCTGGTACGCTAGCGAGTCGGCGGCGCGGGCGTGCCAAAGCCGCCAATGGAGCGGCTACAAAACGGTGGTTTTAAACTATCGCGGTTTGGCAAGTTGGCTATTCGTGCATGTTTGAAATCCTAAGACCGCGGTATAATAATCCACCAGTGGATCAGCCGAGCCTGCGAGCCGCTTTTTGCATGCTACTGTAGCGAACGCATTTGCTAAACGGCTATATTCAGTGGCGGTTATTAAAGGGGACGCCAAATCCAACAGTTCCTTAAGTACTTTCTCGATCCTCCTCATATAATTTAGATAATCCTCATTTAATTTGTCCCCTTTGCAACCAGTTTTTGACCCACATTTTTTTGTTCTTGTTGTAACATGATACCTTAATAACAAAGTCACTCCGACTGAGAAAACACCATTTCAACACGGTGATCGAGAGTCGACTGTTTGCTACCAATGGATCACCAACGCGAGACAAAAACTGCAACCCAACGAGCCAACAGTTTATATCGTTAACTCGCCAGCTCGCCCATGGATCACCTCCTTTAGAGATAGAAGATCAGTCAATTTACTTTGCGGTAGATTAAGAGAATACCCCGATAATATTTAAAAGCGGCATTGTCATAAATACTAATGTATGTCGTCTTCAGAAAAAGCCGTCATATCCCTGACGTTCACTTATGTGAACAGTTATTGATACCGCCCTCTCCTTTATGTATGATCTCAAAATGAAGATGGGTGATCCCGAGACATTTAATACCTACTTTGGTAAAGTAGTACAAAGTTCTTTTGGTTACGTCAGGTTAACAGGGATGTTCATAAAACCAAACAAGTGCAAGTCGGACTGTCACACAAAAAAAAAAACACGTTTCTTGTACCGGAGCCCCCTTTCATCTTTAATTAAATTTTTATTATTTGTTGTTATAGCGGCAATAGAAATACACACTGAAAATTTGAATTGTCTACCTATTCTTGAGATACGGCCTGCTGACAGACAGACGGACGGACGGACGGACGAACAGCAGAGGCTTAGTAATAGCGTTCCGTTGGTTACCCCTTGGGTACAGAACCTAAGAATAACCACATGCATGGTTTATAATATACTGATTGGTGGATACTTTATTATCTATACTTACAAAACACGCTTTACTCATAAAAAATCTAACCTAAACTTGTAATTTGAAAAATAAAAAGTGTTTAAAAAGATTTAGGTTATTAGGGTTTATTTTTAGAGTATTGTAAGTATTCTATTCTATTTTATTCTATAAAACTGAAACACTATTTATAAAAACTTTTGCATACGCAAATGGTAACTAATTTATTTTATGAATTAGCCTAAAAGTGTTTGTAATTTTTAAAGTTTTAAGCTCTAGGTACCTGGTAATTTTTTTCAACCATGTCTATTTTTAACCAACCCATTTTCTAATATCGTAATTTAAGGCAAACACATTTAGATGGTCGTTTACACAATAAAGCGGCTGGATTGAGCAGTTGACGCGTCCCATGGCATTTGTTCAAACATCGACTTCTTCCCACGGAGTGACGCGAGGAAAGCGCTAAAATGCTGCATTGTTTAATTAGTCGCTTGCGTAGGTAATGATGTGTAACTAAGGATGTAAACAACGCAATTATTGTGGTTGTAAAGAAAGAAAAGAAAAATAATGATTATTTGGCATACAATGCAGCTGCAAATTTTATTTTAAAACAATAACATTGTGTGGCCCACGGCTGCACAAAGTAGGTTCAGTTCACCAAAATGCCTGACGCTGATTTTCAAATGATAGTTACTTACGAGTTCTTACATAAAAAAGGCGTTAAGAACTTAGTTCAAATAATTGTTAAAAACTCTTAAAAATCTATAGTAGTGTTTGTGGTAATCTTCATGTCACAGCATGAATTAATAGGAAAATTATGATCGTCAAAAGTAAAACGTAGCGTTTACATACTACACCAGAAACCGAACAGGAGGACAGGAAACCTATCTAAGGCCACATCTCCAACTGCAACCAACCGGCATGCAAGTAGAATAACATTGCGGGCTACCGAGGTGTAATGTGATCAATCGCTCGATCGTGCCTCGCAATGTATACAATATTGAATCGATTTGCTTGCAGGTGAAAAGCAGCCTTAGAAGCGGGTTTTCACTTAACGTGCAAGATTATGTCACTGTTTCATTGAACGAAGTCATTGAACGATATCTCTGTAAATAATTAATTTGATTACCAAATTAAAAGTTACCAAAAACATAAACAATTGATAAATAAATTCATAATTATGTTAACAAGTAAGTTTACCTAAAGATAGTAAGTAATTGTTGACTAATCATGTTTAATTGATCACGTTGTTAATTAATTTATTGAACTACCTTTACTTTTATTAGTTTGATTAGTTTAGGCTTTATTTTGCTAACAAAACATTTTATGCACCTGATCACTTTTTAAATAAATCAAGTGATTGTTGCCAAGTCAATATTATATTCTATCTAATAGAAAATAGGCTAGATATTTATCTTCTATGTTCTAATATCTATCTAGTCAGCCGCGTCGCCGCCAATTAAGAGATGCAATAATTCAGTGTGAATTCGTTCACATATCTAACAGTCCATTTGATCTAAACCTGTGTGTTTATGTCACATGTGTGAACCTTCTTAATATTCCACAACTTTAAACCTGTTGTATTAGTGATATTTACAACGCGGGTTTTAACGAGCTCAAAATGATAAAGGCGGGCTATAGGCAGGAGAAAACGTGGAGTCGGACATATAACGTTTTGCCGCGCCTTTTGAATCTTCTTTATCGTTTGTTTTAAATCTTCATGTGAAAGAAAAGCAATGGTGTAAAAATAAAAGAAAACATTATCTTATGCTGCTGATGAGGTTAAGTAAAAGAGTATCTATCAACCATAATGACTAAAGTGTCAATAGTGTTTCTTTAATACATATATTCAAGAACTATACACATAGGTGCAAATAGAAAATAAAGACAAGGAAATCACATATTGAAACGGGACGATAGGAAATCGAGATATAGAAAATCACAAAGATGCAGCTACTGTTTATTTAACAAAACTTTTTTACAAAAAATACAACCGACTTCCAAAAACAAAACACTACAAGGTACAAAATAACTTCGGAAGAAAGAAAAAACTTTAATGTCGGAAGTCGGTGTCAAAAACGAAAAATAACCAAAAACAACCGTTACAAAAATTTTTCAAATCGGTTCATAAATGACGGAGTTATGAGGTAACAAACATTAAAAAAACAATCAAATTGAGAACCTCCTCCTTTTTTTGAAGTCGGTTAAAAACTACTTTATTTTAGTTCTTTTTTCACTAAGCAAAGAAAAAACTCTTTTTCTTTCAACACATGTTTCCAATGAATTGAGCATTTCACACGCACTTGTGTATGCTTAAATCTGAAACAGGTGGGGCTACAAAATGCAAACTTTCCTCTATGAAAGACCGTGACTTGTATCAAAACATTACGAGACACTACTTCTCCTGACAAATGAGTCAAAATAAACTTTTCCCAATCAACACCATTGGGCGAGGCGTCATTTTTTTTATCGATCAAGCCCGCCACATGTTCCTAACCACTGCAATTCCTGAAAGTCAGAATCAACAGTGGCGACCACCAGAAAAACGCCGAGCCAATAAAGCCCGACGAATCCCGGAGAATCGATTCAACTGTCTTGAATACCGCAACGAGGAGCATGAGGAGTACGAAAAAAAATCATGTGGCGTCATTTTAGGCCACCGCGTACAGATTACCAAGAGCTCGCGTGCTGCTCTAATTGAACCTAATTCGATACAGCACCCGGCCCTACGAGTACCGCTTGCGACACCACCGATGATCTATATCCTCTACCGGTCCTATGTTCTGTATTAGGATTCTGATTGGGTTTGAGAATCGACGAAAATCGACGACAAAGGAATTTGGTTAAAAGATGTAGTCAGAGAGTTTGAATGAAACGTTATTTATAGAGTTGTGTACAATAGCTGAGAGATAACATGTCACCCAAGAAACATTCTACATGCCTTAACCAATGTGGTTCATAATCAAGTCTCTAACAGCAGGACCTTATACTACATGGTCAATGTTAGGGAAATTTTAAAAATGTGATGGTGGGATACAAAAGTGGTCGTTGCAGTTACAAGCAAGCATGGTGGTCTATATCATCATTCCTGATTCGACCACGCAAGGAAACTCCAAGCATTACCCTCTCCATTGCCCTTTGAGTGACCTTAAGCCTTCTGATGAGGCCCATTGTGAGCAACTTCTATGTTATTATAACAAAATCTTTTGTATATGCTTCTGATGCTATAACCTTAGCGGTAATTATTGTCAGTAAGTCAATTGTCGAAAATTTATAGGATAGACAAACGCTATCGAAATGGCAAGAGACCTGACAAATAAACAAACTCTTCAGCTTTATATTTTTAGTTCGATTTCGACTGCCGCGTTTGCTAATAGAATAGCACTTTGTCTTTAGACAAAGTTAATAGCTTCCTTACGGCTGACTTAAATTAGGTCGTTTTAATCGATTCGGTTGATGATTCGAAAACGGCGCGTATACGGTCACTTAGTGTAATCAGGTTTTCGGTTGGCCGTATTCGGCTGCAGACCATCTCCCGAATCCGGTAAACCGACAACTTAAACAAATACGGTCGCCGCAATCGGTTACTGACTTAATGTTAACGTGTCATTTAGCTTTAGAGCCTAAAGCCTAAGGAAGCTTTAACCTCACTCTATCCAGCTCCGTCACCCACGCTAATAAAACTCGTCTCTTTACGAGCCATCAAGCGAGTGATTACGATGGTATCTTTCATTGAAGCGTAAAGATTAATGCTGCTCATAAACGATTTGTTTGTCTAATCCTCGGCGGTCATAATTAGTGCCACTAATGGTGGTTATGGTAGACTGTTGGGCTTTGCGACGCCATGGTTTTAACTGTCAGTTGTTTTCTTGTATACTTATGATCATAATTATCAATTATTATGCTTCTTCCTTTTTATTATTAACATAACTTGTTCTATTTTATTTTAAAAGCTTTTATGTAACTTGCTATGTATGTATGTAATCTTGCTACTCAATTTTGAATCAGATATCTTCAACCGATTGAGCTGAAAGGAGATGTTTCAAAATGTACGGAGCCTGGGCCAGGTCACACAGGACACGATACTTAAAAATAGAGAAATACATTTAAAACTGTTCTCAATTGTCCAATTTCTTTAAAATAGCTTTGTTTGCTGGTAAAACAAAAGAAATTTCAATTGAAATAGCAACACGCAACAAAACTCCGTCATGGCGGTAAGCTGTCATTTTGATTGATTAATGACGTTTGACAATTATTTCTGACAAATTTATTTTCCGGCAACGAGACGAAAGTGACTGAAGTAACATTGTTATGACAGCTGACAGTTGTTTTTCTATGATCTGTAACTAAATCGGTGCGACGCCATGCTGAAAATCGTTAAAAGTAATTTATAAACATAAATTACCACAACAGTAAACATTTAAATGAATTAAAAGTATTTTTCCCGAATTCTACAGATTTTTCTCTTTTTATGAGGTAATAATGTACATAGACCTTGCCCATTTTGAAACATCTCCTTTGTACACACGTTTAATTTGGATGACAATACATGATAATTTGTGTGACGTCATTCTGAAATCCAATATGGCGGACCATCCAAAATGGCGGAATAGTTATTTTTAATGCATTTCTACAATATGGGTATCAAATGAAAGGGCTTGTTGAGAGTAACTCGAAATACCAAAAAAATAAATTAAAATAAAAAAAAGCTTTTATTCAAATGCTCTAAAAAAAAAAATTTTTTTTTTCCTTTCAAATCGATCATAAAAGCTTGGCGTGAGGTTTGATTAATTAAAAACTTATAGATACTTACGCAAACCTCGCGACAAGCTTTTATAATCAATTTTATAGAGACCCGAGCCCAGCAGTGGGACGTAATGGGTTGTTGCAGCAGTAGCAGTGTAGTAGCGTTCTCATAGTTTTACTTCGACCTAGGCAAATCGTAACACTTTCAACCTGGCTACTACCTTGGTTGAATTGGCCAGTCTATTTTTTTTTTTTTTTAACTAATAATAGGCACACGCTTGACCACCATCTCACCTGATGGTAAGCGATGATGTGGTCGAAGATGGAGCACGCCTGCCTAGAAGCAACCTATTCACTCTTGACTTAAAGACTCCCAGCTATCGGGAAACACAGACTCCGGCAGGGAATTCCACTCCTTAGCTGTACGCATTATGAATGTGTCCCAAAACGTTTTGTGCGTGTGGGTGGGATGTCCACCATGTACATGTCTATAAAGCTTTGAAAGGTTTTATAAAAAAGACTAGTTGACCCGCGCAACTTCGTCTGCGTCACAATTTTCATTACTGATGGGCTATCTAACACTGAAAGAATTTTTCAAATCGGACCGCGTTAATGAATAATATGAACGCGCTAATCTCAGGAACTACTGTTCCTGAGATTAGCGCGTTCAAGCAAACAAACCAACCAACCAGCAACCAGCGCTGTAGCTCTGTCTCGCACACGAGTCCTTATACGCATTATGCTTAGCGATGGCCGTTTTGCGCGAATATGACGCATATCTTCCCAATTTTTATAATTTAGTTTTATTTAATTATCAAAGAGAATGATTTTTTTACTTTTACAAATTTGAAGAATATAAACCACTACTTACCCATTTTATAAATAAAGTATTATGCTTTTTGTACTGAGTTCAAAAAGTGTGGCGACTATCCGGCTTT
Organism: Lacanobia oleracea; assembly: GCA_950371165.1. Taxonomy (NCBI): domain Eukaryota; kingdom Metazoa; phylum Arthropoda; class Insecta; order Lepidoptera; family Noctuidae; genus Lacanobia; species Lacanobia oleracea. The sequence continues at coordinate 3,411,512 of OX493387.1, forward strand.
AACCCTAGACGAATCTCTATAGGTATTTTACTCACTGTTGTCACGAGCGACCTTAGTTTTTCAAACGAGCATTAGGGAACGGCCAGAGCCACTTATACGTAATTGGATCATTTTCCTTTAGGCTACAGACGTAACTTAGTCAAATTTATTAGAAGCCACGGTAACTTTCAGGCATCTTGAGCGTATTATTCAAAGTAACAATGTGATTTCATAAAGTAGAACTAAATTGCTTATAAAACACATTTGCTTATTATATTGCATTATAGACTTTTTATTAATCTCAGAGACTAAATTAACAAGTGAAAATGGCAAACTGACATAGATTTCAATAGCATTTAAGTCAGTTTTGACATTTGAAGTTGTCAATTTAGTCTCCGAGTTAAAAAACAGACATTAGTTGACCTGCGCAACTTCTTCTGCGTCACATTCTTCATTAATGCTCCGCTCCTATTGGTCGCAGCGTGATGTTGTATAGCCTATAGTCTTCCTCAATAAATGCGCTATCTAACACTAAAAGAATTGTTCGATTCGAACCAGCAGTTCCTGAGATTAGCACGTTCAACCAAACAAACAAACGAACAGTCAAACAAACTCTTCACCTTTATAAAATTAATAAAGATTCAACGAATCTAAATCAGCATTTAACGTCAATACTAATCTTAATTAAGTGCGAATTATTCTCACAGCCTTTGAACACTTTATCAGCATTAATCATTTTACAAAACAAGAATTCCCACAAAAATGACACAGTCGCCTTTATTTTTAGCTTTGCTCAACTAAAACCTAGTTTTAGCCAACGACTGTAAATGGTTTCACACCAAACTGTTCGCAAGCAATTCTTTAATGGTCCAAATTATATAAATGTGGGGTTCAATTACTGAATCGTTCGTGAAGTCGTAACGCTCGTAAGTCGTAACGAGTCATCAATCGCAAACGTCTTATTTGCGAGTGATTGATTTAATTCTGGCTAACATTTTTAGTCAGTTGTAGAATGTGAATGTAATGAAATTTTGAATTACAGACTGTTTATGCTTTATACATAACTTATGGAGATTGATTTCCAACAAATCAGCGATTGTTTTCTAGGAATAACAGAGGAGCAATATCGTATTGACAAATCGTTCGAATGCAAGTCGGAATATCATCTCAGCGGCAGTCAATGTCAAAATATAGGAAGATTTGAGGTGGTTTTTGACAGTTTACGATTGGGAATTCGAACGCTCTTTAAATTACGAGAATTGCCTACTAGAGGGCAAATTGTACTAACTTTTAAGCAAAGTTTGCATTCGCATGTTAGTCGCAATATTTCAAAAGTGTATGGAAATTAAGGTTTTTTTGACAGATTGTGACGAAAAGTTATTAGAATCACTCTGATAACATGACGAAAAATCAGCAGTAACAGAACAATGACAGAAGAGAGAGTACCTGTTAAGGGAAGACCAATCACAGCAGAGTATTGTGCGTTAGCTTTAGCCCTTTATATCGCCAAATAAAAAGAGAAAAGTGAAAAGTATATTGCGACATTCCATAGTTATTCCGTACAAGCAAATTTACAAACACGGCCATAGTTTCCCGGTCGTAAATAAATTCCCATTAAAGTGTGAGTTTGGAGATGTAGGAGCGATTCAAAAAGTGTGCGTCGTCTGTTGATTGTGACAATTAATACAGTTGATCTCGACTCAGTGTTTTTTGTAACGGTCATGTATTAGTTTTTGTGGATAGCGAACAGGCCCACCGCTTATTGTGTGGAATCTCGCTGTGGCATCTGTTGAATGGGTGTGCCTAGAATACGTAATTAAACTGCATTCGTAGAAATGTTAAATTTACATTTTCTTGTGGCAACATTGAAATGAAAAAATTATAACAATTTGTGTAAATAAGAAGGGGTATGGAAAGAGGGAAGTATTCTCACTCACATATAGGATAAAAAAATTCTTCCTTGTTTCTATCAATGGTTTAAGCGTAAGACAACAAAGAACGGAAATGCAATTTTTTTTTTTACAATAATAAGAGAGCCCTCTGGTCTCGTGTACAGTCAATTTACGACTTGGCAAAATAAAAAGTTATTTTGTTAAAAAAAGTTTAAAGAGAGAGGGAGGGGTGGAGAGGGTTTAAGAGAGAGTTTTATTAAAGGTTTACTTTTATTTAATTGTAATATTGGGAGTTAGTGCACTAATAAAGAAAAAAAAATTTACCAAATTAGGTAGAGTGCCAGTAATTTTGAGCTTATTTTACGTAAAGACAGACCCCCAAAACGCCAGCCCGTCACCACTTTTTGTTCCCACCATGTCTGGACATGGTGATTAGTGTATTTTAATTGGTCATACCTACTTAGGTACCTATTGAAGTAAAAGTGGTTAAAGGCGTCATCAGAGGTATGAAACATCAAAGAAATTTCGCATGCGTAGCTAACCTGAAATCTTGTGAAATATCTCATTTGCATGTCCTTAATTGTAATTTCAGCACACTTATTAAAATGGCACATTCAGCTTTGCTCCAGAAATAGATTTAGGGCGAACTTTACAACATAACACATCTTTGAGCCATCATCATCATCATATCAGCCGAAAGACGTCCACTGCTGGACATAGGCCTCCCCCAAAAGGACCTTGACTGCTACCGGAATAATGGTCATTCTGCCATCGGACTACGAGACGCACTTACCATCCCTACCTTTTAACTATTCCACCAATCCGCACTAAGCGTTTCCAAACTTCTTTTATAATGCGCACAGCAAAGGAGTGGAACTCGCTGCCTGCGTCTGTGTTTCCAAAAGCTTTCAACCCTAACCTATTCAAAGTTAGAGTGAACAGGCTCCTTCTGGGTTAGCTTGCTCTATCGTAGACTTTGTCTCTGTCATCTCTGACATAGACTAGAGTCAAGAGCAAACCCATCATTAATAAAAAAATAAAAAAAGTAAGGGTTGACGGGCTGCCCGGTACTAGGGGCCATTTTTTGGTTGTGCTTGCCATTATTCGGGGGGGGGGGGGGGGGGGGGTTGCCATAATCGCCATGCTTGGCAGGCGTTTTGGCGATCGTAGTGTATGATGTTATGTTTTACAGAGAACGCTGCTGTTCGGTCTCTGGCGAGTCCCTTAGTCGCCTCTTACGTCACCCACGGGAAGTGATGGGATGGTATTACTCTTTTATGGCACCATACGGCACTGACCGACACCACACGGCATCTTATGGCCACTTCCTTCTACTAATTTCCAAGCAACGTTCACATTCGCATCTCGGTCACAATATCGACTACTGTGAACTGGCAACCGGTACCATCTCAATTTAGACAACTTTACTGGATGAAGAAAAAGCTTGTTTGCGTCTTTTTATAGCATCTAGTTTATTCAATAAAATACGCAGTTTTTAAATATTTTTATTACACAGGTTCTTGAAAACCAAAATAGCATAACATATATGCTTCCTTCTAATATAAAAACCGGACAAGTGCTAGTAGAACTGCCTACCGAGGGTTTACTTTAAAATAAAGACTATATTTTTAGGGTTCCGAACATAAAACCGAACCCTTATAGGATCACTCGGGTGTCTGTCTGTCCGTCTGTCAGTTTTCTCCGGATCCACAGGACCGATGCAGTTGAAATTTGGTACATATATGGACTTTTGTGAGGCAAACACGGGCGTTTTACGTAAATTACAAAACTATTAGTATGGGGGGGGGTCACTTTTGGGGGCCAAACTAGAAAATTAAAAAAAGTTTTTTGAACAACATTATATATATATCAAATGAAAGGGGCTTACTGTGACGGTTTTAATTATATTTTTCTTATAATTTTAAAATAAATTGTTTTGAAGTTATTCAAGAAATTAGGCAAAAAATTAACGTTCCCCCCCCCCATTATCTCCGAAATTACTGAGCCTAAAATTTTGAAAAAATGGAGATAATAGATCTTGACGTAAAGATTACAGGAAACTCTATAAGAAGTCTATAGTGTAAAAATAACATGTTAAAAAAAATCGTTCGGAACCCTTTGCACGCGAGTCCGACTCGCACTTAGCCAGTTTTTTTTTATGATTGTGTAGTTTTCAGACTTTTCCCCATACTTGTAGTATAAGAAGATATTATTTGCCAAATTTCATAATTCTAGGTCATTTACAAGGCATTTACCTCGAACAGAGGATAAACATTGCCATTCAACGTTGCAATGCCGCCAGTCTTTACAGAAATGATATCAATGTACTTTAATCCGCCCCTGAAAGCAACGCCATTATAAACCCCATATATCATAAACAAGGTCTTATCGCCAATAAACTAAACCTCCCCTGACTTTACCCCATTTTCATGGAAAATCCACAATTAAAATAAAACAGGGCACAATAATAATAAAATAGCGTTTAATTGTGTTTTTCTAACATTAAATGGCACATAATCGCTTTTCAGGGTTCGTGGTCGCGTTCGATCGTGCCCCACGACGATGAAAAAGGCTTTGAACATTGTTACTTGGCAAACTTTCTTGTTTCTCGACTGTTCTCCCTTTTAGATTTAGCAAGTCTTTGATATTGTACCTTTTAGTATGGTAGACGCCAGATAAGCTTGCAATAAAGTACACTGACCTCTCCCTAATATCCCTTCTCGTAGATACCCGAACAATAAATTATGATCCGTTTTGCATTACTAGAGAACGTAAAGGATCACGATAGAAGTCGATTCAGTAGTGTTATTTTTTTAACGCACTCGATCGCGTTAACGTAATCGTTCGCTTATGTCAAAAAGCAGAGAAAAAAAAAGGTTTTCCGTTACTGCCACCAGACGGCGCTTATTCAGTATCAATTTAAATGGACGTTTACGCTAACGCGATCGAGAGCGTTAAAAAACTATAATTAAGGCCACAAGACAGGGCAGCTAGCTACTAGGTAGCTAACTGCCAGGTTATGGAATTATTCAAAAGAGTCCCTGGAACGCAATGGGTACTTGGAGGAACACGGGCGGGTTTTAGTCAGTAATTGTCTGACACTCCTTTCCGCTCCGCCCAGAACGTAAGAAGTTACGAGTATTTGATAATTTCCCATCCACAAAAAAAACAGCCGCATTTTTTTCGATACTTTAGGTTTTGGGAAAAACTGATCGTTCGACCAATCGCGATCAACCGTTGGAGCACCCCTGAACCACGAACTAGGCCCTCGTACTTTGTCGTCTCACTGCGGCGAGGCCTTTGCAAGCGACCATGTTGTACAAGTAGGTCGCTCCTGTCGGTAGCCCATCATCAAAGTACAAGCCAACGACAAACGTTTTTCTTCGAAATAATCTAAACAAGTGCAGAATGACAACCAGCTGATTAGAATCTCATTTGTGAACAATGCAATGCTTGGCACGTTGGTGGACGTCCCAAGTTCACAGCTGATTTGCGAGGTGACTAATTAATTGAGTTATTGTGATTAATGTCGAAGAATATTGAGGTTCTAATTAATGTCGTCGATGAGGAAGGCTCTCGCTGCTAGCGGTTTTTGTCGTTTAAAAGATTTCCTCTGACAATTTTTCCATTTTCCTTATTCATGAATTATCTCACTTGAGGTATTTTTTTTTTTGCTTTCGGGAGAATCCTTCAAAAGGTGCCTGGACTCATGGGGTAAAGACGGGGAGAGTGTGTGATTTTAACCTCACTAAAACCACCCCGGCGATCACCATCAGCACATAGAAGGGGCCCCGGTACCTCTTAAAAGACCACTCCGGAAGCCATTCAGTCCAAAGCCTGTTAAGGCACACCCCTGGGGTCTCTTGAAGTCCTGCAGATGACTTTGTAGGTAATTAAATGTATCTATTTACCTACGTCTCTTTCCACTTGTGACTCATGAGCTATAATGTATAATATTGTCATCTGAACATACCAGAAGACAAAACAATATCAATACAAATACGAGTATGTAGATTGTTTATAGGTCAGGAAAGGCGACATATAAAAACACTAGCTTTTGTCAGCGATTTCGTAGTTACGCGCTAACTCGTTTTATCCCGTTCCCGTAGGAATTTCGGGAAATCCTCTCCTCAGTGCTCCTCTACGGAGTGTAGGGAAGCTACATATTATGAGCTTTTTACGACCAGTAGTTTCGGCTGAGCGTTTTCTGACAGTCACTCAGTAACGGAAGAATTTGGATAATTTATTTTCTTATTCTATCCATCCATCAAGCCAATCGTTTTATTTTCAATCCAAAGTTCAACATCAAATAATATTATTGGCCTTCCAACCTTCAGCTAACCGTTACCAATAATAGCTTCAAATCAAGGTACCACACCGTCCCATCCCGCTGCATTGTCAATCTGCATTGTACACTCAAATAAATAGAGACATCAAACAGTTCCACATGTATTTACATGCAGATTAGATCTACACATACTATTGTGCTAACGACATACTTATCTATGCGTGTGGCGAAAAGTGGCACTAAACTGGAATGTACCGGATTTGACAGGTTTTTGACGTTTACTCTTAGCAAGCAGCGCCGCCATGACACGCACAGATAAGTTTGTTGGTCTAGCTTTGTACAAATAAATAGTAAGTAAGTACTTGATTACGGTAACGAGTGGCTCTAAATGGGTTGCTCCTAAATTATTGTGGTTACAATATTTCAATTCGGAACTTATCAAATACAAAGTTATTCGTGGTATTTCACTGATTGCGTACAAGCTGAACCTATGGGTACGTTCGCGTGTAAGACGTTTGGTTCAAAATGCTTGATAAGTAGCACAAAGGCTAATAAACTATTTAGGCGGGGTATAAACAGACCGGTAAAAGTAGCCATCACTGGAAATTGCTCCATGTAGCATTTTGCCGATTTTTCTTTTGAAATAATTACAGAACACAGAATGGCCGTATGATGTCGGCCGGTGCCGTATGGTGCCGTAGAAAAATAATACCATCCCATCACTTCCTCGTGCGGTGGGTGTCTCGCCAGAGAATGGGCAGCAGCGTTCTCTGTAAAATTCAACACCATGCACTGCGATCGTCAATCCGCCTGCCAAGCGTGGCAATTATGGCAAACCCCCATCTTGGGGGAGGCCTATGTCCAGCAGTAGACGTCTTTCGGCTTATATACCTAATGATGATGATGACGGAACACAGATAAAATAATAGGTAAGCGATGTAAGTTACATCAGAGGAGCTCGTGGCTAGACAATAACAGCTGCACGGGTCGAACTTCAAGGTTAAGCAACGCTTGCCAAGGTTGGTCTGTGGATGGGAGACCATCTTAACATACCGAGATTCCTCCGTGCCTCGGAAAGCACGTTAAGCCGTTGGTCCCGGCTATCATTTGTATATCTTTAGCAGTCGTTAGCGTTACGGATAGTCAGAAGCCAGTAAATGTGACTCCAGTCTTGCCATGAAGTACCGTGTTGCCCAGTTAATAGGTTGTGGAGGTCTGGTAGGCAGCCGCTCCTCGTAAAATACTGGTATTCAGCTAAATACGGCTTGACTTGTTGGGTTAAGGCCAAGGAATATGATGATGTAAGTTATTTCAGAAATTTTATTAGTAAATCCACTGCCGACTGTCATGTGATCGGCTAACCAAATTAACAATAACCAATCTACCAAAAGATAAGTTGACACAAAATTTGACAACTGATTACACGGCAGGACCGTAGGGACTCGTGTGTCGTGTCAATTTGACAGCTGTCATTTGCACGAATTCATCCAGTGACATGGTAATTACTGACGATCGTAAAATAAACAGGTAAGCCTATAGTGGTTGACGGCTTTCCTCATTTACGTATTCTGGCTAGTTAGGAAGATAATTACTTGTAAACTTTATTTTATCTTACTAACATCTTTTAAACTTTTTCCAGTTTAAAATTAAATGGAAGTTGTCAACAATTTGCGAACATGACCGTCGAACAATTTTACGTATATTATATGAGAGTCGGTATGTATTGTAAAGGCTAGGCAGATGACGGAGCTTTAGAGAGCCCCTGCTGAGCTTATTCTCAATTATGTTGGGGTTGGTTCTTTCAGTCTGACCAGACGCAAATATAACTGCCTGTAAGACCTCCACAACCCAGTACTTGGGTAACGACAGCCCTTGGCAAGTCTCGTATCAGATTTTTAGCTTCAAACTACCCGTAAAGACTGTCCATACCTCGGCAAGCGTCACTCAACCCTGAAGATCAACCGGCTGTGTTATTTCTTAACCACGAGCACTTTTTGCTTTCAAGAGTAATTTTGTTAAAAGTACAGCAATTTATTTTTCTTCTAAAAGGTCTGTATGTAAAATGAAAAATATCGAGGTTATTGGAGTCCCGGTGGGATCACTTTTCCAGATAAGTTTTACGATACTTATATTACCTAAGTGTTTTTCAAGGAGACATGCGATCACTAGAAATCTTTCTATCCAGTAATTTTGAATTCGAATCTTAATCAATCCTCTATAGTATAGTAGTCGAAAATTTAAACAACTGTTTTTTTTTTTCAAGTGCAGTGGTAAATTTTCGAAGCGTCAATCGGAAAAATCAAATTCAGTTTTCCAGTTCAGAAGTGGTTAGAAATTGATTAGAATTTGGAATTGTTTTCCGTTGAGGGTAGAAGGTACAGACAGACGCCAGCACATCAAGGTACCCGAAACTATCAAATTTTCCCAATCAACTTTGAACCTCATGTTTTAGCGATTTGATATAGAAAAATATTAGAAGAAATTTGACAGATTGTTGTATCTTGATGTGCTGGCGTCTGTACTTATATATTCGCACCTTTGCCTGTAGTTTTATAATTTTTTGAAAATTGTGACCATAACTATCGAAGGTGTGAATATGTAGGTACACATCCTATGCTATAATTGAAACCTTTATTAAAATAGCTGTAGACTTGTAAATATTGTCGATACATTTTAGCAAATTAGGGAATGTTTAATTCAAATATAAGACGGCCTTTCTTAACAAAATCAATAAATAATTAAAATTCTAACCAAAAGTTAACTCTGCACTGCACTTCAAGGCGCCTTTTATTTTGTGACTCTTTTATCAAGAAGATTCAGAAATGTAATCACAATACGGACATGACAATCTCTGTTCGTCCAACCTTGAATTCAAGCCTCATAAAAGTTAAAACAATCTGAAAGCCAATGCTGCTTCCATGAAAGTTCTTTGTTTTCAATAGAAACTTTGAGGGAACAAGAGGGATTTCACGAACCTCTGAATACTGAACAAAGTCTATTACGATGCTGCGAGTACTATTAGTTGACCAGCTTTACCCGCAGGTTTGCCCGCATGTAAAGTTTTGTAATTTTCCGGGATGAGATAAAGTACCCAGTGTCCTTTGTTGAGAATAAAGGGTCTCAGCCAATTTTGATTAGAATTAAAGTAGGTTACGCGTATTTTCGACCTCCACAGACAAATAATATCTTTCGCCTTAGGCACGTAACGTTCTGAATTCAAAAGATATTTGTTCGAATTTCAAATACATTACCTATTGTGGTAATAGAGCGTGTGGTCTTGGGATCGATTTCTAAGTTGTGTAAGGAGAAATCAGTAGCAGCGTTGTTATTAGAAATGGAATTGCAGTCGATCCGAGGGCCTAGTGAACGTTTTGTTAACGTACTCGATCGCGTTAACGTAAGCCTTTGCTTACGTTTAAAAGTATAGAACGAACAAAGGGTCAATTCTAGTCATTTTTAAGCAAGGTTCGCGTGTTAGTCGTAATCTATCAAAAACACCTCTTTTGTCCATAAACTTTGAGAAATTGCGACTGAGATGAGAATGCGAAAAATAATAGAATTGTCCTTCAAGTTTTCTTTAACGCAATTAAGTACGTTAACGAAACTCGCGCTAAGGCCACCGATCCTTTTTTGTTTTTTTTTAATGATGGGAAATCATCAAATGACTCCTTCCGCTCTGGGCGGAGCGGAAGGGAGTGTCAGACTCTTACTGACTAAAACCCATCCGTGCCCAGTGCCCTTTGCATTCCAGGGCCGCGGCGTCTCACCGAACGGATTCCGCACTCCGGCAGGCACTGGCCGTAGCGGGCCTCGTCTCCCTTGCTGACAGCTCCTTGAGGCGCGCGTGGAACACAGCGCGCCGCCGACCCGGGCCTGGGGGGCTACTCTCTAAGCCCGAAGTCCGTAGTTTCGGGCTTAGTTGCGGGCGTATTCTACTCTGTATCGCCTACAGGCTTACGATTAGTCCCGAACCCGAACTAAGAATGAATGACAGCACGATTTAACTGTAACTATCAAGTCGTGTTTTCTTTAATTCTTAATGGTTAGGTGATACGGAGTAGATTACGCCCGCAATTAAGCCCGAAACTACGGACTTCGGGCTTAGAGAGTAGCCCCCCAGGTTCTGATCGGACAGCGAGCCACCCAAAACTCGCCGTCCGCAGGCCCGCGCCTACGGTGGCAACCGATCCTTAGGACTGCTTCTTATAGATGCCAAGGTTAACTTTGGCAGTTGAACTAGACTAAAATTTTCCAGCACCAGAACAATAACAGTTTCTTTTCATTTTACAAACAGTTATGTCTTCACATTTACGTACTTCATCATCTGCCTAGCCTTTTCCCAACTATATTGGGGTCGGCTTCCAGTCAAACCGGATTTATCTAAATACCAGAGTTTTACTTGGAGCGGCTGCCTACCAGACATCCACAACCCATTAACAGGGTAACACTGTACTTCTTGGCAAGACGAGTCAGATTCACTGGCTTCTGACAATCCGTAACGACTGCCAAAGACGATCTGACGATCTTCAATCGACAGCCGGGACCAACGGCTTAGCGCGCTTTCCGAGGCACGGAGGAAACTCGGTATGTTAACATGGTCACCCATCCACAGACCAACCTTGGCAAGCGTTGCTTAACCTTGAAGACCGACCTGTGCGGCTGTTATTATTTAGCCCCGAGCTCCTCACATTTACGTACTTCCTAAACTAAAATCGCGAGGACAACATAAACAAAATTTTACTTACATAAAGGCAAATGCAAACCGTGATCGTAAGTGAACAGTCAAAACAAACATCTGTGCTATTATTATATTATGTAATTATAATGACTTAATCCACCATGTATAACCGGTTAGCATACAAAACGACGCAAAACGGTGGACTGACGCATCGTAGAATTACAAATGTCTCACATTGGTGGAGATCTTTGGAGTTTAATTTTTCGATGCTACAATATTTTGAAAGAGTCCACCAAAAACTGGCCAAGCGCGAGTTGGACTCGCGTGCAAGAGGTTCCGAACGATTTTTTTTTAACATGTTATTTTTACAGTATAGACTTGTTATAGATTTTCCATATTTATTTTGAATTACTTAAACACTTTAAAATAAAAAAAAAACTTACTTTCCCTACAATAGCGTCGAGCCACATCCATTTGCAGTCACTGCAGTACATCTGTGTACGGAAACTTCTTTACGCATTTCGTGCATCGAACTAACACTTGTTCATATTTATTTGTAACCTACCCTCAAAACATTATAATCGACGCCTAGTGCTTCTTATATGTCCAACATTTAGTTTTATTTGTGATATGTCTAGTTTTAAATATTGTCATGTAAGTGAATTGTAATTCTTATGAGAATAAATGATCTCAAATGTCATTAATTTTAAAATTATGAAAAGAATATAATAAAAACCGTCACAGTAAGCCCTTTCATTTGATATGTCACACAATGTTGTTCAAAAAACTATTTTTTTAATTTTCTAGTTTGGCCCCCAAAAGTGACCCCCATACTAATAATTTTGTAATTTACGTAACACGCCCGTGTTTGGCTCACAAAAGTCCATATGTGTACCAAATTTCAACAGAATCGGTCCAGTGGATCCGGAGAAAACTGGCTATGACAGACGGACAGACAGACACCCGAGTGATTCTATAAGGGTTCCGTTTTTTGTTTGGAACCCTAAAAATGGATAAAATTGGGATATAACCGTTGCGATTTTAAAATTTCGATTGTAAAACACTTTTGTGATAAAATGTTTCGTTACATTTAGTCCGCCTGAAGACCGCCAATGACATCAAATTAAATAAATAAATAGAATCGATAAAATAAAACAAACCATGACAAAAAATCCGGTATCTAGCAATAGATTACGATCAAAACGTCTTATATATGTTACTGTAAAAACTACGGTAAATCCTAAGATTTTCCAGTAAAACCTAAGATTTACTAATTCTTAATGATAAAAGTCAAACAGAACAGATTTGCGATTCGAACTTTTATCACCATTCACTTGGTAAATCTTAGGATTTACATAAAGGCACAGTAAATGTTGAAAAATACATGTCACATACAAGACAAGACACAAGTACGAGAATCGTCTAGTACTTGTGACTGGTCTTGTGTGGGCAGTCTGAAACCCCCGCAACCCGCACCGTCTCCGCCAAAGTGGTCAGAGGGCTTGAAATTCATCTAGGCGTATTGCGAGAGAATTAAATGCTCCCCCTTTGGATGAGAAATCATCAAATGCCTCCTCCCGCTTTGGGCGAAGCAGAAGGGTGTGTCAGACTCTTACTGACTAAAACCCATTCGTGTTACTCCTAGTGCCCTTTGCGTTCCAGGGCCGCGGTGACTCTTTCGAACAAACTCCGCAACCCTGGCAGGCACTGGCCCTAGCGGACCCCTTGTTCTATGCTGACATCTCTTTGATGCGCGCATGGAACACAACGCGCCGTCAACCCGGGGCTGGTTCTGATCGGAGAGCGAGCCACCCAACGCTTACCGTCCGCAGGCTTGCGCCTACGGCGGTGGCCGGGAATCGCCCTGTGACTTACAACGCCCGGGACGTCTTTTTGTGTTGCGGCGGCTGGAGCGTGAGGTTTCCCTCTCTCTCACAACCACCTCGACCACCTCCTTCGCTAGCATTAGATACTGCTTCGCAGAAGGAGGTGACCTCCTTGCTCCAAAACATAGATTGAACCAGGGCCGGTCGCGAGGTCGCCGCCGCCGATCACCTCGACGAAGACACGGCGGTGCTCCGCCCAACTAGGGCAGACGTTCACCTTATGTTCCACCGTGTCCTCCGGCCGGCCCTCACAGTGTTGACACTCGGGCGTGTCCTCCCGCTGAAATCGAAACAGGTATCTCCCGAAACAACCGTGTCCGGTGAGTATGTGCGTCAAGCAGAAGGTGAGGACGGCGTGGCGCCGCGCCGCTCTAGGCACTGCTCAAAGCGGGAACTTTTACCGCCACAACTCCCCCTACGAAGCAATGTTTGGTAGTCCAATGAAACTGGGCATTGCGGCGTTAGCAATTCCTAACGAAATTATTGAACTATTAAGATTTGAAGATTTAGAGAATTTATTGCATTTCCAAAACAATACGGAACAAAATATTAACGATTTAGTCGTTGTTTTATTCCCAAAACCAACATTTACCAGCCGTCAGTGGCAAAACCTAGCATGTACTAAATTCTGATGGTAAAAGCCCGAAAAAATTGTCCCATTTTCATAAATCCTTACATTTACCAACTCATGTCGGTAAATCTTAAATCTTAAGATTTACCGTGGTTCGAACTTTTACAGTAACATATATACTAACATACCTGGGAATTTCTACATTCGGTACTAGAGCATCATAATTTAGAATAAACTAGTTTTTGCCCGCGACTCCGTAAAAAAATCGGGAAATCCTGTATTAGTGCTCCCCCACACTCCCCAAGGAACCTACATGCCAAATTTCAGCATCCAATTCAAGAGTGGTCCTCTTGAATTCATCTTCATGGGCGCCGGCAGGTCTATTTGAAGGGGGAAGAAGAACTAAAGTAGGCGGATACAAGACCGAACTCGAGGGAGCTCGAAGTAGCTCGCCTCGAATCTGCTAGGTCTCTTTTACTAGATTCCACTAGTGTTAGGCACTTGTCTCACCGCCAGCGAGGAAACGAATAGCTATCGACTATTTGCTCGCTGAGGAAAGGGACAAATGAGATTAAAAGAGACACATACATTCATAGTCGATAGCTGGCTGGTCACACTGCTGGCGAGCGGCTCTTACCTCTAGTTGATCGCAGCGATAAAGAATGTACTCACTCAGCGATCCTCGTTTGGCGGTCAGAACAAACTGCGGTAATTTCTACCTATAGTGCGGGCCGGAGCGAGTATTGCGAGTAAAAGCCCCTCACACTTGCTGAAAACCGAGCGTCAAAAATACCGAAACTTTTCCCTCGCTACTCGCTGATCGCCAACTGTTTCGAGTTTGAAGCTTTACTCGCTACTCGCTGATCGCCGGCGGTGAGACAAGTGCCTTAATGACAAACTTTTATCCTTGATCATAAACACTTCTTTACAAACCAAAAATAATTCGAAAATAATAATATAGTAGCTCGACGATACAATTCACAAGTTACTTCTATCGGCAGTCTCCAGACTGCCCGATTTTTTTTAAATGTTTTCGTATGTTTTATTGAAAGCCAGGGGGGTGGAAGTTATTCATGAGTCGAGACTAAAATATAAGAAGAAAATTTATTTACTTAAGTGACAGACCGTAGAATACAGGCTATAACCAATTTAATCATCACAGTTCATTCCAAAAATAAACTTTTAATAGGTCATGTATTGAATAAATTAAATACGCTCAATGAGGAAAAATTATACACGTCAATGATTAAACCCGATACGAATCTAGCGAACGACCCAAGAGCTAGATTGACCCGGCACTATACCGAGGACATCCCGGACGTCAGCCTGTATGAGATTAAGATGGCTCTGAAGCAGCTTAAAAACAACAGGGCGTCGGGTGAGTAAGTAATTACGGCCGAACTCCTGGAGGTGGGTGGAAAACCGGTCCTTATAGCCCTTCAGGAACTGTTCAATTCCGTCATACTCGAAGGGAAAACGCCTCAGGCACGGAGCAGAGGTGTGGTGGTACTCTTATTTGAGAAGGGCGACAATGCCCTGCTTAAAAACTGTAGGCCCATCTCACTTCTGAGTCATGTCCAGTAGCGGCTTTAGTGCAGGATGACCCGGGCGGACGCCCGGGGCGCCCGGGACATACAGGGCTCTGTGCGCGCTAGCTTGCCTTAACCACTTAATTTGCATACCTACTACCCATTTCTTTCGATATACAGAAAAACTGAAATTATTATTACAAAATTCACCGTATAGACTTTTACAATCTTATTTCGTAGGAGTGACTCAAACTGAGTATGAGCAGGGTCGTAGCTAGCTAGCTAGCTAGTCCTGAGCGCCCCTGGCAAGATTTTAATTTTTCATTAAGTACTCATACTCGGAAAGTAGGCCTGAAGTTGCCTGAGGAGCGGGTTGAAAGTATTACTTTTCAGCCCCAGGCAGAATCGTTTTCAAGTGACAGCCGTCAAATTATAAAAAAAACTCTTTTCCATTGTGGATGTCAAACGGGGAATTTAAAAGTGCATCTGTGAATCAATGAAATTTTTCATACGTTTGTTTTGCTTCGGTACCTGTGTTTATTTGTTTTATGCAACATTGTTGCTTTGTGGTTTTTCTTTTGATTTTATCAAATGTTTTTGCTTATTATTAAAACTTGTATATAAAACGTGTATATTAGTGTTTCTTGTAGCATAACATCGAATTTTGAAGGTGAACTTCATCACAGAAGAAGTTTGAAGTTTCTTAATAAAAACTGTATTTGTCGAAGTTAAAAGTAAAATCTCTTTACTGACCTGCATTGTCTAGGAATTTATGTAAATTTATTCAAACATTTGATAAAAATAATCATCTATTGTAGCACAAACACTTATCACGCCACATATTTCTGCTACAAATTCACATGCTTACAAATAAAAAAAAAATACTCGACCCACTTTACCTGGCAGCACCAAACAATTTTAATCAAACACAGAACAATGAAAACTTTTACGAAAAACCGCTGAAATTGTCTCTCAAACATTTCAGAAATAAACATAATATTAGATGTTGCAACACACCACAAACGGACGATAACAAAAGAAACTGATCCTGCCCGTGAAAAAAACTCTGTCACACATAATCAAAGCAGCGGTAACAATTTGATTAACTTTAAACTACGATTAAAAATGCATCAACGCAAGATAATATTCCAAGGTTATTATCATAAAGTTTTTTGCGAGTTTCGCACGCTTACTATCAATATTACCTTGAGTTTTGACATGACGACTTGTTAGTTGGTACCAATTACATGTGTATCACAGCACTTTATTCGCGCGCGGAGCGACCGCTCTACGCGACAGTCCGGTTGTCACTGTTGTCTGATCGAGAACGAAAGTTCTAATAAGTGACATGCGATTAAAAAAATATACTATAATAGTGTAACGTTGGGAAATAAACATGAAGTTTTGCTATTTAGAAAATAAACATGGCGACATTACATTCAATAGGCACCGTAATAGGTATTTGATTATAGAACGAATTCGGCGGTTGACATTTGAGAGACAATCGAATTGATGCTGGCCGGTGTTGATAGATTTCAATTGATACTGGCTGAATTTTGAAATAAGAATCCGACGATGTTTTATCATTTTTGGCCAGTGACACCCATAAACAGGTTCTATGACCTAAAAGTTTTCCTAGTCAACATCAAGTTTCGTATCCGCGCATTTCCATTTCAAGCCATACAAAGAAGAAACGTGTTCCTAGACTGCGAAATTACATAATGGCTTTATACTCGTAGTTCATCGCCCACGAGCATTATATTACAACCTATTTTCCTCTATTGAATTTTATATGCGCGGGATGATAACGAGATGATGACGATATAAACTTGTTGCTAGCATACCTCTGTCATTCAGATATTTACGTGGAATTCTATTGTACGAGTATGTTCCTGTCTATTATAAGGCAATTATGTGACTGACATGCGGACAAGACACAGCTTCAATTATTGAAGGGATAATTTTGAAAGATATACTTAGGTATTCCTGAGAGGGTGTAGAGTAGAGGTCCACCAAAGAAGAAATCTCTCACGGAAACTAGCATCAGGAAAAAATGTTTGTGTAAGTTGGACAATTTCTTACTGACACTTTATTAGGGTTCCGAACCTCAAAAGGAAAACACGAAACCCTTATAGGATTACTTTGTTGTCCGCCCGTCTGTCTGTCAAGACCGTTTATCTCAGAGACGCGTGGAGGTATCGAGTTGAAATTAAAACCATAGTTTATGTCTATGGCCCCTTGCCACTGCGAAAAAATCAAACTTCTGAGTTAACGTTAAAAAAAGATACGGTCGTTTATGCCACAAAAAACGTATATTTCTCTCAAGGGAATCAAAATGTATAGAGTATTTCCTGTTGACCTAGAATATATAGTAAGTATAGGGAAAAGTCTGAAAACATTTGTAATTACATCGTAAAAAAATTTAGTATTTAAGTAATTTGTAGCTACAAATTTGTACGGTACGGGGCGACATCGTCATTGTTGACCGAGTCCCCTTAAATAAAGATTAAAAAAAAAAAAAAAAAAAAAATTTGTACGGAACCCGCGGTGGGTTAGTCCGACTCACACTTGGTCGGTTTTTTTTTATCTGTTAATGCTATTACGCGATTATTAACGGACATGAACTTTTATTAGATACCTGCTATCAACGCCCACTCAAAAAATCCACCCTATTTTATTTTAATATTGTAAAATTACCGTGGCTTTTAAATTGGTCTTAATAATGTTTCGGAGGGTGTAGCTCCAGAAATATTTTTAAGTCTTTACGTCATTAAATAATGGTGGTAAAAGTAGCAATAACGTATAAAAGAAAACGAGAAGAAGATGAAGATTGGATTGGATTGTTTTTAAGCTATTGCATAGCTTCTATCGCGGGCCTTGAGCGTGGAGACCGAATCCAGAAATTCCGTAACGAAAAAAACCTAACACCCCCCACTCCGACCGGCACAGCGGTGATACTTTTTAGTTTTTTTATCGGTCACCACGCTCAAAGTGTAACTTGAATTAATATCAAAGAAAAAAAAAAATACTGCATAAATAAAATAAATATATAATTATAATTGCATAAGTTGATAAAAAATGCTATGCAATAGCTTTACCGCGGCCGTCTCCGAGTGCCACACGTCTTTTTTTTTTGGTGTTAATTTATGTGAGATATGATCTAAATATCTGTAAAAAAAAAAAAATTTTATGTTTGAATCTTCGATATTGATCGAAGGTTTGAATAGATATTAGTATTTTTTTACTTTTGCATGCCGTAAGTAGAATGTGTTCGAACTATTATTTTTTACAATATCGACATCTTATTTTATATACCCACATTCATCGCAAAATAAATTATTTAAGATTTCTGTAAAATGTGAAAATATATCCTAAAGAATTGGGAAGGGATGCTGCCAGCCTTCTGGGCACGTTTCTGCATGACAGCCACATAGACTACTTTTAGTGTCCTGAGGTTATATTTTTGAAAAAATAATTACCTAAGTTTTTACGATTTACATGCTGCCCCTTGTATCACCCTATGTAATGCTTTCTACATCTATTTTTTTCTGTCACTTATTTGGTGTACATAAAAAAAAGTATTCTATTCTATTCTATTTGTTATAATAAATTCTAAAGATACAACACGTATAAATAAATCGGTATAAGTCGATCCTTCCAAGGTTTCAGCGATCAAGGACTAAAACCGACGTAAACGGGAGAAACTAGACCGTTACACAACTCGGTCAAGGCCAACTCTTACAATATTTATGTTTTAACTAGAATCTCGGAAATTATCCCAAGGGAATATACTCCCGGGATGAAAAGTAACTTATGTTCTATTCAAGACTATAAATCTACCTCTGTTCAAAATTTTTCTAAGATCCGATAAGTCGTTCTGGTGTGATTGAGGAACAAACATACATGCTCCACAGCCTAGCCCATCGGCGTAGTGTTGCTTGCTTCTCGGTCTTCTAAGGACTGCACTTTGGTGAGCGTACACGGGAACTCCACGACCAGATCCCACCATTGCCCTTTTACTACCGTTATACAAGACGTACTGTAGGATACCATCATCACTTAGTTAGTAGATATTCCGAATAATCCCGACTAGTCGTACCTCCACATTTATTATCGCACAGCCAAAGTGTGGAAATCTCTATCAGCGTCTGTGTTCCCTTCGACATATAACCTTCAAAGCAAGGGTATACAGGCATCTTCTGGGCACGCTCGCTCCATCATATACATTATTCATCGCTTTCCATCAGGCATGATTGTAGACAAGAGCAAGCCTATAACTCAATGAAATAAATAAAAATGCAAACTTTCACATTTGTATGGGAGGATCTGAGCTAAATTTCGTCCTGATTCGTTCAGCAGTTCTAGCGTGATTGAATAACAAACATCCATTAAACTGTCGCACTTATAATTTATAATAGGTATAGTTGTAATAATCCTCAGAAGCAAGAACTGTTATCATAATAAGGACATTGAGTGAGGAATGTTTAAGTAAGAGGATAGCGACCCGTAACTTGAATAAAAAAAAAAAAACAAATCGTATTGAAAAAACATTTTCTAGGAAACGTATGTTTTTCTGCTCTTGTCATTTTCATGTCAGTGCTGAGTATGATTTATTTTTTAAGTCCTTTTCTTGAATCGTGTTTATATAATGTAGGTACTCAAGTAGGTAAGTACTCAGCATGTTTCAATTTTAATGTTTCTAGCATCATCTCCAAGCTGGCTTTCATAAAACTTGACTTCAAAAAAACTGTGACAACTATGGGTAATTTAATACATGCAATTTTATACACAAATTGGCCAGGTATGCTGATGCTCTAAAAACGTTCATCTGTTCCATTTATAAACAATGTCGCTGCATCCTCATTTGCTGCATGTTTTGTTCAAATTATAACACCCACACGAACAACGGTTTTTGGGGTCAACTCGATTACGAATATATTCAATTAATGAAAAACTCAACCTTATTCTTGAAAATAAATGTTTGTTGACTTTAAAAATTTCTTAGTCATGATTGAGCAGTCATCTTCACTACAAAAAATCATCATCATCATCAGCTGTAAGGCGTCAATGCACTGCTAAACGTAGGTGTCTCCAAGCATTGTCGCATAGACCGGCCCTACGCTACCGCATACAGGGCATGAATGAGCGATGGTGTATAGCTTAATTTTTTCTAACCGACCTTGACATTTCAAAAGTGCCTGTAAATGGGTCATTTAAAATAAAAGATTTGAATCTTAAATCTTGACAATCATCATTTCAACCGAAAGACATCCACTGATGGACATGGATCTCCGCCTAATCGACCGGTTCTGTTTTCTCCCATATACCTAAAGGATTCCCTCAGTTTTCACTAGGTTAGAGGTCTTTCTCGTGGCAGGCAGCGTCTGCTGGTCTCGCGGTCGCCACGCCACGCCAACGACTAAGTATCTGTCATGCGAGCAATGTACCAGAACGAACCACTTACTTCCTTAAAACATTCACTTATATTGATACTTCGCAGCACTATAAAAATTTGAGTATTCTTGCCTATAAAAATCGAAGAACAGAGAGAAATATTCTTATCAGAAGAATGGAATCAATTTGAAAACCAACTATTTGCAATTCGTAAATATTTCACTGTTTACAATCACACCACGAATACACAGATTTTTCCGGCCGTTCAGTATTGACTGTACCTACCCACATAACTATAAATAAATACACATCTGTTTAAGTAGCACCTTCCTCTTGTTTGTAAACTGATTGTAGTCTCAAGTCTCAAGGTTTAACCGCATTAAGTTACCGCACAGTTATCTCGGGTAATTTACTCAAATAATATAAATACCGGTACAATCTACATGCTCTGTTTCCGGTATTAAAGATGAGTAATATGTCCTGGCCAGTTTAATATGTATATGGATTTTAGAAAAAAAGTGGGCCCCTTCAATTATATCAACTTATGACATGACCATGGCGTGACTTGCGCGTGACTTCATGGATTTTATAAACGCTCCGTTTTTTTTTTGAGATTGTTAACTGTAACCCGTGTTTTCCCTAATTTGGATCGTGCGACTTCCACGCTGGTAATAGGGTCGGTGAGTGTGTTTTCCTGCAGAACAACTTGCTGCTCTTGTCGCTTGCGCTGCAGAATTAGCTTCATCTATTTGACTGTCAGACCTTGACAATTCAAATTGTCTGTAAATGGTCTATTTGTTAAACAGAATTTAGATTTTGTTTAAATAAATGTACTAAAACCAGTCAAATAACCTATTTGACCTTGTCTAGTGCTTCATATAATATAAATTTGGCGTATGGTGTCGGCCGGTGCCGTATGGTGCCGTTATACGTCATAGAATAATACAATCCCATCACTTCCCGTAGGTGTCGTAAGAGGCGACTAAAGAACTCACCAAAGAATGGACAGCAGCGTTCTCTTTAAAACGCAACACCATAAACTGCAATCGCCAACCGGCCTGCCAAGCGTGGCGCTTATAGCAACCCCCCCCAATTAGGGGACGCCTATGTACCGTGGTACCCAGTTAAAGGGTTGTGCAGGTCTGGTAGGCAGCCACTCCACGTAAAACACTGGTATTCAGCTGAATCCGGTTTGACTGGAAGCCGACCCCAATGTAGTTGGGAAATGGCTAGGCAGATGATGATGTCCAGCAGTGGACGTCTTTCGGCAGATATGATGATGGTGATGAGTGCCTCATATCGTAGTTCTGTGCCAGGTATCTCCAAAGTTGTGTCACACATAGTTCTCGACCTTCCGCATCCACTCTTTCCCAGCCACCTGTAAGGTCACCGATGCATCTAGAGAACTCTTCCAGAAACGCACGACGCAATGCCTCTATAAATAAAATCGTTGTCGCAGGGACACTTCCAATCAATCATCATCATTCTGTGGAGCTAACCCCTAAAACTTTATTGCTGTTACGAGTTACGACCGCTCATTGTTGCCCACTTAGTGGTTCATGTCAATTTTATCAGCTACACTACTTACCTATTGCTGCGGGTCGATTCCAGCAGAAACTATTGATATTACACAGATATTTAAATATTACTTCTAGCTGTATAGCTTTTTATAGGTATTAATTTGATTTCGCTTATTCATTCTTCTTTTTTTTTTATTTGTGATGGGTTTACTCTTGATTCTAGTCTAAGTCAGAGATGACAGAGACAAAGTCTGCGATGGAGTGAGCTTACCCAGAAGGAGCCTGTTCACTCTAACTTTGAAGAGATTAGGGTTGTAAGCGTTCGGAAACAAAGACGCAGGCAGAGTTTCCACTCCTTTGCTGTGCGCATTATAAAAGACGTTTGGAAACACTTAGTGCAAATTGGTGGAATAGCAACAAGGTAGGGATGGTAAAATGCAGTGCGTCTGGATGTCCGATGGTAAAAGGGGCCCGGTGAGATCGTGGAGTTCTTGGGCACATCCATCAGTTTTACGTCACCGATGAACCTCTTAGCTCTGCGTTCCACCAAGTCAAGCGAGACAAGCTGATATTTAGCTGAGCCATCCTAAAGGTGGCTACAATACTCCATGCAGGAACGGACTTGTAATTTGTAAAGGGCTAAAAGCTGTCCAGGCGTGAAGTATCGTTTCGCCCTATTTAGGATGCCCAGCTTTTTGGCCGCTGTTTGGGCTTTATACTCGATGGTGACGCCGAAGTTGAGACTGGATGTCAACTCCATGCCTAAGAGCTCGAGCCGATCAGTCACGGGAACATATGCACCCCGAAAAGTAGGAGTTTGGTCAAAACAACTCTTTTTTTGCAGTAAAAAGACACGCCTATGTTTTGGTGACGTTAAAAGTGACCAAAATGTCATCACCCTACTGGGAGACAACGTTTAAGGACCTCTCTCAAGGAACGGACTTCATCCCCACCAGTTGTTGCGCTGGACAAGTATCTCTCTGAAACCGGACTGTCATCTGCGTACCCAACAAGACCAGGCTGAAGTAGGTCATTGATGTGCAGCAGGAAAAGAGTTGCAGAAAAAACAGACCCCTGAGGAACTCCGGCATCAATAGCCATGAGGTCAGAGGAGCAGCCGTCAACGACTACTCGGATCGACCGTTCACTAAGGAAGTTTGATATCCAGCTACAAAAACCAGCTGGGATGCTTCTTCCATAAGCTGGAAGCTTGCTGAGTAGACCTGCATGCCAGACCCTGTCAAAAGCCTTCGAAATATCGAGCGACACGGCAAGTGCTTCGCCGTGTCTCTCGATAGCTTCGCCCCAGCAGTGCGTGACATACACAAGAAGATCGCTAGTCGACCGTCCCTGGCGAAAGCCATATTGACTGTCACTGAGGAGATAATTATCTTCAAGGTAGGTCAGCAGCTTACTGTTCAGAACCCTCTCCATAACCTTGCATAGGATGGAGGTAATGGCAATCGGTCAGTAATATGCAGGGTCAGCACGGTCTCCTTTTTTGGGCACCGGTTGCACATTTGCAAGCTTCCATGATTTAGGCACCGTTCTTTTTTCAAGGGAGAGGCGGTACAGGCGTGTCAACACAGAAGACAGTTCAGGTGCACATTGATTCAACACTCTCGCTGGAATGCCGTCAGGTCCACTGGCCTTATTCAAGTCTAGACTGCACAATACTCTACGGACCTCTTTAATGTGAACTGCGATCTACGGCATCGAAGAGTCACAACGAGGTAAAGTTGGTGGTTGCTTGGAGCCAGCGTCCAGACGCGAATTGCTTGCAAAGAGAGTTGCATATATGTTACATTTTTTTTTTTTTTTTTTATTATTTATAGGCACGCGCTTGACCACCATCTCACCTGATGGTAAGCGATGATGCGGTGATTTTTTAAAATATCTTAAAAAACGATTTGATTTATATTTATTTCATCAATATTTAGTTCAGTATTTTGTTTATGGTAGGACCGGTCGTTGTGGTGACGCTTGGGGGAGGCCTATGTCCAGCTGTGGACGTCTTTGATTTATGATTACGATGATGATTTATCTTCGTCCGTGTGTCATTGTGGGGTGCCAACTGAAAACTAGCACTGGGTGTCTGACGCCCAGAAAATGCCCAGCATACACTTTCGGTAAGGGCACCCTCAGCGCAATAGGGTATTTTACCAAAAAAATCTAATTAGTCCATCAGATAGATTTCCTAAAAATATTGAATACGTATTTTTTTTTTCACGTAAACAAAAAATGTATATCTCTGGGTTGCCTATTCGACCCATTGTACAATGCACATATCCTTGGGTTTATGATAACATACCATAGTCCTCCACCGTAACACACAATTTAGTTAAACTACAGTAACTGGCGTCTCTCTAGTTGCATGACCACCACGCGTCACGTGAGTCGTGCATTTGCTATTAAGTGCAAATACTAAAATCAATAAAGAATGATTAAATAGTAGTCACTACCTACTTGTAAAATGTTGGTACCTTTTTTATGGATAGGAAATCATCAAAATGACTCCTCCCGCTCTGGACGAAGCTGAAGGAAGGGAGTGTCAGACTCTTACTGACAAAAACCCATTCGTGTTCCTCCTAGTGCCTTTTGCGTTCCAGGCCGCGGTGACTCTTTCGAACAAATCCCGCAACCCTGGTAGGCACTGGCCCTAGCGGACCCCGTCAATAGACGGGGTCCGCGCGGGGTAAAATTTAAGAAAAACATTGTATGTGCCTGTAAAATTTAAGGGTTGCCCCCGATTTTAATGGGATTCCATCATCAGATTCTGACTTGGTGACAATGGGACCAATCGGGAAATATACCCTTTCAGATGAAAACAAGAAAAGAAGAATTCTCTCTCTATACGGGACTCATTTTGAGCATTTTATAAATTGATTAATTTGGTATTAAAAATGTTAAAACTCATGGTCTTCCTTTTATTTCTGACACTATGTTATTTAGAAAAAAATAATCCTTATGATGACGATGCCTTAAAATCGGTATGATAAGCTACAGGGTAATTTTTATTCTCGTGTAGCGGGTTCGATTCCCGGTTCAACCATGTAATTATTTAAAAATCTATGAAAGCAGTTAAAATTGTTTTTTAAATTAAAATAATATCTTCTCTCAGTAAAATGTTCCATCTACAATATTCAAGGTACTTTCCCTCCATGTGGCATATCCGTGGGATGCCCTGTATAATCTAAGGCATATACATAGATTTTGAATATTTGCGGGGTATCGGTATACCTACTTATCGCTATAGATAAAAATAAAATTAATCTGCCTAGGTTTTCCCCAAGTATGTTGAGGTCAGCTCCAATCTTTATCGTAAAATGTATAAATACCTATACATTTGTATAAGTTCATCACGCCGGCACGCTGTGTTTGTGGTTTCACTTTTTAGTGGTACGCAGGTACAACTAAAAAGTGAAAAACAAAAAACCAAAAAAATACCAAAAACACTAACTTCCGAAATTAAAGTTATTTTATGGTTTGTAGTGTTTTGTTTTTGGAATTCGGTTTTATTTTTTTGGAAAAAAGTTTTGTCCATATCATGCTAGCTGCCGCACGAGGCTCTGCTCGCTTTTTAGTCAGAAATAATCCCAAGGGAACATATTCCCGGGATAAAAGAACCTAGCCTTACCTACAGCTATTCCAGATCCAGACTTTAATCTATCTCTGTGCCTATTTCATCCGTTTCAGCCGTTCTGGCGTCATTGAGTGCCAAACATCAACGTCAACCCTTTCTTATGTTTTAGCTCGGAAAAGGAAGAGGTGCAACAAACTCGAAAAATTTCGACATAGGAAAATGAATTACGGAATTGTAATGGAGCTGTATCTAGCCACGAGGAGCTCGTGGCTAGATAATAACAGCCGCACGGGTCGATCTTCAAGGTTAAGCAACGCTTGCCAAGGTTGGTCTGTGGATGGGTGACCATCTTAACATACCGAGTTTCCTCCGTGCCTCGGAAAGCACGTTAAGTCGTTGGTCCCGGCTGTCATTTGTAGATCTTTGGCAGCCGTCGGTTACGGATAGTCACGGATAGGAAGCCAGTAAATCTGACTTCAGTCTTGCCATGAAGTACCGTGTTACCCAGTTAATGGGTTGTGGAGGTCTGGTAGGCAGCCGCTCCTCGTAAAATACTGGTATTCAGCTAAATCCGGTTTGACTGAAGCCGACCCTAATACAGTTCGGAAAAGGCTAGGCAGATGATGAATGAAGCTGTACGTCTACCATGAGTTTTATCAATCTATACTCGCTAGCGACTGCTAACTAACAAGAAAGCAAGTTGCAAGTAAAACTTTAGTTAACAACTAAAAAAATAAATTAGAAACTAGTTTTTTAAAAGCTTTCATATATTTTTTTTAACTACAGTCGCTAGCGATTATAGATTGATAAAACTCATGGTAGGCGCACTCGGCAGGACACCTGACAAGTCGCGGTGATGATAGGAGCAGTAAGGCGGTGACTGAGTGGCGTCACTATCGCGGATAGAACCTGGATGAGGCTGGCTCGTGGGAATTGACACAAGAAAAAGGTGTTCAGCAGTAGGCGAAGTCGGCCTTTTTTTTTAAGGATTGGATATCATTCAAATGACTACTTCTGCTCTGGGCGGAGCGGAAGGGAGTGTCAGACTCTTACTGACTAAAACCCATCCGTGTTCCTCCTACTGCCCTTTGCGTTCCAGGGTATGGTGCCTCTTTCGAACGGATTCCGCACCCGGCAGGCACTGGCCCTGGCGGGCCCCGTCTCCCTTGCTGACAGCTCTTTGATGCGCGCGTGGAATACTGCGAGCCGCCCAATGCTCGCCGTCCGCAGGCCCGCGCCTACGGTGGTCGGAAAACGCCCTGCGACTCCCGACGCCCGGGCCGTCTTCTTCTATTGCGGCGGCCGGGTCGTGAGGCCTCCCTCTCTCTCACACGTTCGGCCTCCTCCCTCCTCCTTCGCTAGCATTACTGCTTCGCATAAGGAGGTGACCGCTTCCCATGCCTCCTCGCTCCGGACCATAGACTGAACCAGGGCCGGTCGCGAGAGGTAGGCAAAGTCGGCCTGCGGATGATGATGATGGCGCACTGTTACGATTTATTTACACCAAGAGTTTTTAGGGTTCCGTACCCATAGGGTAACAAACGGAACCCTATCATATTGTGTATTTCTATTGCCGCTATAACAACAAATAATAAAA
Organism: Lacanobia oleracea; assembly: GCA_950371165.1. Lineage (NCBI taxonomy): Eukaryota > Metazoa > Arthropoda > Insecta > Lepidoptera > Noctuidae > Lacanobia > Lacanobia oleracea. The sequence continues at coordinate 3,438,429 of OX493387.1, forward strand.
ACACTACAAAGTAAAAAATAACTTTAATTTCAGAAGTCGGTGTTTTTGGTTTTTTCGTTTTTGAACACCGACTTCCGAAATTAAAGTTATTTTTACTTTGTAGTGTTTTGTTTTTGGAAGTCGTTTTTATTTTTTTGTTAAAAAGTTTTTACTTTTTAGTGGAATGCAGGTAAGTAGATACCACTAAAAAGTGAAACCACAAACACAGCGTGCCGGCGTGATGTTATGTTATGAACTGGTGTAAACAATCAACAGACATGCGATTTCAGAAATCCCGATCCATCTGCTATCATTTATTGAAGAGTTCCGTTTCCTACCTCCAAAGGGTTAGATCTGGGGATCTCGGCGGCCATCTTATTTGTCAATTTGTCCCGATCCAGGGACGAAAGTGCCATGAGATAGTCCCTTGTTCTGTGATTGTTATGAGCCGGAGCCCCATCTTGCTGAAAAGTAATGTTTTGTCGTTCTGCAACCGGAACATTATTTATGTCATTTCTTAAAATCTGAACTGGTGGTGTAAATAATCAACAGATATGCGATTTCAGAAATCTCGATCCATTTGCTATCATTGATTGATGAGTTTCGTTGCCTACCCCCGAAGTTATTCGTCAGATCTTCACCAAAATAAAATGGGACCAGTCCGAGAAAATACTCTTCCAAACAAAAAAAGAATCATCCAAATCGGTTAACAATTGGCGAAAATATCGCTGAGCAAACATTTTTCATGGGATCCCATCATCAGATCCTGACTTATACCTTCCATCATCAGCTCAGCAACATGAGATGATGATTATCAGGCACAAATATCTGAATTGCTTTAGAAAGTTTTTGAAAAACATAGTATGTGCCTATAAAATTTGAGGGTTTCCCTCGATTTTCATGTGTTCCCATCATCAGATTCTGACTAGGTAACAATGGGACCACCTCAGGAGTATTAGGCTTTCGAATAAAAAATAATTTTTAAAATCGGTCCGCAATTGGCGGAGAAATCGGTGAACATACATAAAAAAAATACGAGTACATACAGACGGACATAGAACCTCCTCCTTTTTGAAGAAGTTGGTTAAAAAATTAAGGTATATTGTACGGAACCCCTCGAGTGAGAGTCCGACTCGCACTTGGCCGGTTCTCTTTATTAATATTAACATATAAAAAAAAACAAAACAAACTGAAACATCACTAAAACCTTAACAGATTTGTCCGGATGTTGGAACACCTTAAAACTAGCTTACCTGCTTGCTTGCTTGCTAGCTTTTAGCTTGCGAGCTGCGTGTCATTTTGAATTTAATCTATGCAATCTATCTGCAACCGAACTTTTTCAAGTTAGTTTAAGTTTATGCTTGGCTACCCAGCTTGCCAGTTTATGTTGCTTAAATATTTTAAGTTCATAATTAGTGTTCGACGTTTTGCGTCCATAACGAACGTAGCAGCTCTGGTCCATTTGATATCTTTAATTAACCAACTTAACTGACTCATGCTAAACCTACTGTTAAAAAAACAATAGTTGTATGTGAAATAGTAAATGGTTTTGTCTTATTTAACAATCTCTCATTGCTTTCAGTTCTCTTCTGCGCTGGAAATTAAATTGAATGAATGCATACGGATGCATTCAAGCAATTTCAGCCCTTACGTAGTAGCTATAATTACTATCGGTAGTAATTATACCTACGTAAGGGTTGAAACTAGGAAAAAAACCGGCCAAGTGCGAGTCGGACTCGCACACGAAGGGTTCCGTACCATAAACCTTAAATTTTATTATTTGTTGTTATAGCGGCAATAGATATACCTACACAATCTATAAAAATTGTAACTGTCTACCTATTAAGGTTCTTGAGATACAGCCCGCTGACAGACAGACGGACGAACGGACAGCGGAGGCTTAGTAGTAGGGTTCCGTTGGATGATACCCTTTTGGTACGGAACCCTAAAAATGCTGCTGACAATCAGCAGTAACTACGGATGTGTGACTCATAGGTACGTGTCTGATTTATTTCGAATAAGAAATTAATTTATATAGGCGGCTTCACTACTGCGATGAAAAGTAGTGAAGCCGCTTCACTAGTGGAAGTGTCCTATTCCGGGACATGGTCTACTCGTGTTTCAAGTTTCATCTAAATCCCTTCAGCCGTATCGACGTGAAAAGATGAGAGATAGAGTTACCTACTTTCATTTATACTAATATTCTATACTAATATATAAAGCTGAAGAGTTTGTTTGTTTCCCGTGGTTTGTTTACTTGAACCGCGCTAATCTCAGGAACTACTGGTCCGATTTGAAAAAATATTTCAGTGTTAGATAGCCCATTTATCGAGGAAGGCTATAGGCTATATATCATCACGCTAAGACTAATAGGAGCGGAGCAGTAATGAAAATTGTGACGCAGACGAAGTTGCGCGAGTCAACTAGTATTTATCATATTAGTATGGATAAATGTACTTAGGAATTAATGACAGTCCAATAGGTAAGTTCATAACAATACACTATTCATCATCTGCCTAGCCTTTTCCCAACTATATTGGGGTCGGCTTTCAGTCAAATCGGATTTAGCTGAACACCAGTACTTACCTATTTTACACGAAGCGACTGCCTACCAGACCTCCACAACCCAGTAACTGGGTAACACGGTACTTCATGGCAAGACTGGAGTCAGATTAACTGGCTTCTGACTATCCGTAACGAATGATCTACAAATGACAGCCAGGACCAACGGCTTAACGTGCTTTCCGAGGCACGGAGGAAACTCGCTATGTTAAGATGGTCATCCATCCACAGACCAACCTTGGCAAGCGTTGCTTAACCTTGAAGATCGACCCATGCGGCTGTTATTATCTAGCCACGAGCTCCTCTGTAACTATACACTATTAATTTTAATAAATAAAACACAAGTTTTATAACATTAAACAGCGCCATCTATACTAAAAACAAAAAACTACATGATCACTCCATCTTTCTAAAGAGCTGCCGCTAGTCATCGACAGGTGGCGCTGACGCTCAACGCGTTTATTTTGACAACTCCCCTTCGGCCACACGCGGCGGAACGCTACAGTTCGGTAATGGCTGCCGCCGGGGTGGTTGACTCGCGCCGCTGTCATTGCGACACGCGTTGATTGGTTGTTTACTTTATTTACATCACAATCATAACCAATACAATCACAGTGTGAAGTGTTTATTGTGTACTACGCTTGTTGAATGCACGTTTGTATACGGAATAGTGATTTCTGATAAAGTTTTGAACGCGATGAGCGACGGGTCGCTCAGCAAGCGTTGGTAGAATGCATCGTCCAGTGTAGTGTTTGTGATTTTCGATGTTTACCGGCCCAATGCTGGGTTACAGAGGCGCGATGTGTAGCCGGCAGCATACCCAGGCGTGTCTCAACACTTCCCTGTCCATACGACAGGAGATACAGAGATTTGAAAGCGTGCATCCTTCTATATACGCTCTGTACGACCTTGTGGAGTTGGTGCCTGATCCATTGCTGGCGCAGCAGATACGGGACCACGTCGTGGCCATTGAAGGTTGGTACTGGTTGATTGTTTACATGTTAGCGTGCGGTTTCTACGGGCGACTGAGTTGTTTATACTTAGATAAATCACGTTGGATAACCTAATAATGCGCAGCGTGTATTTACGATAAGCGCGAGTGGATAACTCAATGTTTATTTGCGATTCCGTTGAATCACAGTGTAGCGAATTTCAATTTGGAATTCGACTACCGTTGTTCCGTTGTTTGCGTGACGCCAAAGCAAATGACGACTCAAAATCATCACAATAAAGAATTACTTCGACATCATAACACGTTTACCTGTGTTACTTTTAACAGGCCATGAAGAATGGGAATTCCGTTAAACTTATAGGCACCGGCAACATTGTACCTACGTGATGAATAGCATTCAGAAATCAAAACAGTGACAGGAACGCAATTTGATAACAATCCGACACTTCCAATAATCATTCAAAGCTACCTAACATTATGTAGGTAAGTGTGTGTATATCACTATAAGAATGCTATACTTTCTCCGGTTTTTACAACATCGCCGCAAACCGGGTCCTTAGTTGATACCATCCAGTTTTTGTAAGGCGGATTTCCTCGTGTTCATTCGCTGAGAAACTGCAACTTCGTGTCAGTGTCAAGGTTTGCCGGTTAAGTTGTTTTGTAGTTATTATAGTGCAAACCGGTACCTATTGTATTGTTGCTAATTATAGAACTGACATTTTATGTAGGTAAGGAGAGAACAGTAGTCTTATTCATAAAAATCTCGAAACTGTGAGTAAAAAAACCCGATTAGCAAATGTTCAATAGAAAGAATAATGATCAATGAACTGAACTGAATTAACAACTCCTAAATAAGGAGTTGTTAAACAGTTCATAGATTTTTCAGTTCATGAATAATTGTAGGTTCCTGCTTTATTAAAAACCTGTCAAGTCCGATTCGGAATCGCATCTCCGTACCTTTGGGAAACCTTGCATCTCGTGAAATTTCATGATTCCAGGCCAACGGCAAGCGGCCTATGGATTTTGCGGGTATCTATAAAAAAAACCGGCCAAGTGCGAGTCGGACTCGCCCACGAAGGGTTCCGTACCATAAACCTTAACTTTTATTATTTGTTGTTATAGCGGCAATAGGAATACACGATCTGTGAAAATTTCAACTCTCTACCTATTACGATTCTTGAGATACAGCCCACCGACAGACAGACGGACGGACAGCGGAGGCTTAGTAATAGGGTTCCGTTGGTTACCCTTTGGGTACAGAACCCTAAAAAATGCGACAGCAAATCCTTGGTGCGCGAGTCCGACTCGCGCTTGACCGGTCTTTACTCGCTCACTCTGAAATTTTCAACTGTCTGCCTATTACTGACGGGCGAACCCACCTACGAAGTGATGTTTATAGATACCTACCATGGCATTGTTTAAATACAGGGGATTACTTAAAGAAAAGAGCTACTCCTTCCGACCGATCACTTGAAGTTGCCGCAAAAAGTAAGCAGAAGTGTCTAAACCTGTTAAGCCTCGCAAAATTATATGTAAGACAATATAACTGGAGCCACATGTGGGAAGGACGCTGGCACCCTTTAGTCTACTATGCTACCAAGCGTAGTTATTTTAGTTTAGCAAAAGGCGGGAAGACTTCCCAAAACATAAACCCTTTTTGGACATTCCTTTAATGAAAGCAGGTAGGCGTAGATTTCGCCCGTTGCCCCAAGTTGAACTGTGTTCTGTGGTCATATCAGTTGATCTGATCGTACAATGACTAATATATGTCTGCTTTCACACATCGAACATGAACAAAACATTTTTATACATTAGTGGAAGCCTCTTATGACATTGATGATGAAAGTACGTGAGCTAGAAAAAAAGAGCGAATCCAGGTAAAAGCAGTCTTCGAATTATCATTTTATCCATAACTAGCTGACCCGCGTAACTTCGCCTGCGTCACTATTTTCATGAATGCTCCTTTTAGTCTTAGCGTGACAATAAATGAGCTATCTAATACTGAAAGAATTTTTCAAATTGGACTAGCAGTTCCTGAGATTAGTGCGTTCAAGCAAACAAACTCTTTAGCTTTCCACATTGCACCTACCACTATTATTCTCTGCATCACCCAAAGGTTGACTGGTAGAAAATGCCTAAGGCATTAAGTCCGTCCCTATATATCTGGGTGCGTAAAGTATTAAATAAATAAATGAAGGTAAAGCAAATAACAAACCTATTCTGTGACACCTAGACCTAGTCTTGAAAAGGAAGAAAATACCTTTAACCAAAAAGAGCAACTGCAAACAAAGATATAAACCGAACTAGTCCAATTGCTTCAACAGGACGAGAAATACATTCAATGAACATGAGAAATGTCTTTAATCTAGAATGTTCTAACTAATGCGAAGAGTGATGGAAGCCATTAAATATCATTAGCAACAAACATTTAACCGTATAGGTGACCGAAAGACCTAGCTATCTCAGCTAGACTGTATTTTCTAGGTTAACGATTCACGAGCAACCCGACCTGTCAGTAACGACCGGTTATTTTTAGAAACGCTGATTTGAAATCAATAAAGTGGCAATTAGAGAGATGTTTACGTGATTTATTCCCTTATTTGTGTTTAATTTTATGTGGTAATGTGAGATATGGTGAGTAAAAAGGCATGACTAAATAATAAACGTAATAAATTGTGTTTTAAGATTAACCATAGAGTATTCGGAGTTGAATGACAGGAATGCAGACACTGCAAAACTAATAAATATCACATGTTTTGTGAGATGATATGGTTTACATCTTTGATTTTGCAAAATCCTACTGCTTTCTTCTTGAAATATTCTGCTGTCTATTTTCCAAGCTTTGTTCTAATTAAGACAGTCTCTCACGATATGACACCGTGCCCTCTGTTTTTTGGAATATGGACGCAATCTTCATTTAAATCCATCCTTATAATGAGCATGAATTTATTCTCCTAAACACAACTATCGACTTATCTCTCAACAACTCCCAAGTCCGTCCAAGTACTCGTATTTATCATCGTCAGACGTTGCCCGTCACTTTTGCTCTACTTAAACCTCATCTTCCTAACGCTATCCTGGCCTGGCCCCATGCCAGGGTCCGTTTTCCTCCTAAGTCTTCCCACTTTATAACTTGCGCATCCTCAACGCCAAGTTCTTGTCCTACATTCGCAAAATGCATAACATTTACAAGATATTCTAAAGCAAATTAAGGTCAAAACTGTGCACTGTAATTAAAGGAATTCTGTTATTATCCGGCATAGTTTAATATCTCGCATAACGTGGAGTTATGCCAAGTATTACAAATATGATCTAAATAACGGTCTTGAAATACGTCGGCCGCTTGTCCGGGGTTACTTGAACAAGAAAGTAATTAAAGTACTGTAGGTACCTTTTATTATACGACCCTTGGAATATTCTATGCTAATTCCGAAATGAAAGTAAAACAACTAGCAGCTTGTCAAGTTTGAACAGTTGATGTAAAGTATTATTTATACAAACTCCAGAAGTAATTAGAATTATTGTAACGACTATTTCTGGAATAAACTCGCCCAGCTATTGAACAACTTCAAATCTTTTGATAACAGATGTTACGTTATGGGCAAGTTTCCTTATTAAATCCAGATCTGTTCTTTAACACAAGCACCGCATAATCCGCAGCTTTTCTGTCATCATTATTCCAACAATTCTTACTGGTATTTTACCAAAATAAACCTCTGCCAATTTTCACCTCAATATCCCAGCTCTGCAAATTCTGACTAGCGACCGCACAAAAGCTTCCGCTGTAAAATTTTCTTCTCTGGTGTATATTCGGTCCTTATCCATTTCTTTCATCAAGTGCTACAATTGAGCGCCTCAAGCAATGCAACCAGCGAAATGTAGGTCAGAAAATGCAATCAGTGCTCAACAATATAAAATAGATGAAGCTATTCGTTCACCTGGGACTGGGTAAAATCTGAAATGAATCAGTTGCTTATTTCTGCGCTGTTATAACTAAGGGGCAACTCGTGAAATGGGTCACTGCAGTACTTTTAGATACGAAGTCTTATTATTTTGTATATTATGCAGAAGCCGAAAACTTCCGTTGAAATCGGATATTTACTGCTACTGCAGTACAGAGGAGCTTGTGGCTGTATAATAACAGCCGCACGGGTCGATCTTCAAGGTTAAGCAACGCTTGCCAAGGTTGGTCTGTTGATGGGTGACCATCTTAACATACCGAGTTTTCTCCGTGCCTCGGAAAGCACATGAAGCGGTTGGTCCCGGCTGTCATTTGTAGATCTTTGGCAGTCGTTACGGATAGTCACAAACCAGTAAATCTGACTCTAGTCTTCCCATGAAGTACCGTGTTATCCAGTTAATGGGTTGTGGAGGTCTGTTAGGCGTAAAATACTCGCATTCAGCTAGTTTGACTGGGAGCCGACCCCAACGTAATTGGGAAAAGGCTAGGCAGATGATGATTGCGACTGCAGTGGAATCTGCATATAAGTTTCTTTTCAGGTGAAAAAACGCTCGTTTCAATTTCAGGGATAATCTTTAGGGATTATTCCGATATGTGGAGTTAAAACCCAACGTATATACGTTTAAAGTTTAAGCTCTCGTTTCGAAGTTCACAGACCAAATCCCCATTTATTGGATGGGAAATCGGGACGTCTATTCGTAGTCTTTCAACAACGAGAATTTGTTCGAGAAGACAATCAGAATTATCGTCTTCCGAAGCCATTAGTAAATCTATAAGTATTCATATTATATAGAGGTAAAGTTTGTGAGGTTGTAAGGGGGGGGGGGTGTTGTCTGGATCTACTGAATCAATTTTGGAAAATTCTTTCACCAATAGAATGCCACGTTATTTGTGTGTCATAGGCTATACATTAACTCGAAATACCGCTCAACGAAGTGGGCACGGGTCATCTAGTACATTATAGAATGTACAAACTAGCTGTCGCCCGCGACTTCGTTCACGTCAAACTCTTCAAATAGCACGAATAACTTTTTTTTTTTTTATTTACGCGGAAGTCGTAATTATTTTTCCAAAATAAAATTGAACTAGTTGCTGCCCCTTTGGGGGAGGCCTATGTCCAGCAATGGACGTCTTTCGGCTGTTATGATGATGACGTTGATGATGAGTTGCTCCATATGACATAAACTAGATATACGCCAGTGAAAGTCCAGACTTTCACCTGTTAAAATCAGTCAGAATCAGTCAGAAACAAACAGACAGGCATATAGACAAAAAAAGTAAAGGTTTTATCATAAGTATCGTCTTTCTTATTTATTAGTTAAATACTGTTATTTTTATATTACAAACCGACACCGTTATTGTACATTATTTGTATAGAAAAACGAATCCACGAAACAATAAGCGTAACATTTACAATTTTATCTCTAGACAGCTTGGCCTCGAAAAATCCTTGGCATACACGATCTTGACATTTAACTTGGCAAGTGCGTTTCGTTGCGGGGTGTTATGTCGGCGGTCGTAGTAAGTAGGCATCGTCCGATAAGTGTCGGCACCGTGCCAGCGCACCCTTGAAAAATTTGAATAATGCACTCCACGTTGACGATGGGCCAATTATGCTTAGTGGCTTATGCTGCCCTGGTACTTTGTTTGCGGTACGAGTAGTTTTTAGTATTATTTTTTACTTTATTCCGTCAGTTTGTTCCGTCTAGTGGCTAAAGCTTTTCTTACTTCTATTAATAAACGCGAAAGTTTGAATGGCTGGAGTGATGGATGGATGTATGTTTGTTCCTCAATCACGTCGAAATGGCTCATCGGATCTGAATGAAATTTGGCACAGAGAAAGATTAGAGTCTGGAATACTGTACTATTTAGCTCGGGATTATGTTCCCTTGGGATTATTTTCGATATTCACACAGGTGAAGTTGCTGGTAGAAGTTGACAATACGTCGGCGTTTTCACCAGAGATGTGCGAGGTTCCGTTGCGAGGAATGTGATTGTTAAGAACCAATAGAATTGCTTCATTTACCGAGCCTCGCTCAGCGCAAGCGATTCTATTGCGGAGAGACTTTGTATGTAAAAAGCTATGATTCGAGGTTTGGCTCTCGCCTGTTTCCTCCTCCAAAATTGCACCGATTTAAAAGATATTATATCAGAAACTGAATAAGAACAATATATACTGTGTCCCTCCCTACGTTTTTCTTTCTGATGATATATTAACCGTACAAGCACTAGAACCCTCAAAAAATGCCTAGAAAAACAAAAAAAAAAAAAGAAATGCTTTTTCTTTTTTCAGTATACTTCGTTCTTATTTTCTTATTCAGTTTGTGAAATATCTTTCACACCTGTCCTGAAATATCTTTTCCACCTGTTGGAGGAGGAAACAGGCGAGAGCCAAACCTCGAATTGTGACTTTTTACATACAAAGTCTCTCCGTCCGCATTTCCTCTAAACAAACACATCCCTCGCTCCGCATCCACGCACATCTTGGGTGAAAACGCAGCCTAAGTCTGACGTAAAGTTCTTTCTAGGACGTCGAGTCTGGACTGACTGTCTGACTGATTGATTGATCCTAAGCAGTGAGTTCAATTAGGTCTGTTTTATCGCGAAAGTAATTAATACAAGTAACCTATTTTCTTGAGCAGCCAATTACGCGAACAATTAATAAATTCTTAGATTTTCTTCGAATCGTCAGCATCACTGTTAGGTACTATTATTTTATTCTAGCAAAAATTGTATCGCAGAAAATTTTCGCTCATAATCGGATGAAGTTCATGTGTCATGGTAACAACAATAACATTACATTGTTAAAAAGTCCGTATCATTATCATTAATAAATTGAATAAATTATAAAATAATTCGCTTATCATTGGCACGCTTATCCGGCCGTTTCCTCTCAATGTTATGATTCAGAAGGAAACGGGTCATTGCGATAGCTCTCTTATTGAATGCTACCTTACCGATGTAAAATTGAGATTGGTTGGTTCAACAATTTTATCATTATCATGACTATTATGTCGTATTGGTGGAGAGTTTTGGCGAAGCTTCATAGGGTGAGGAACTAGAATATCAACATTATGAATGTGTTCCCAAAACGTTTTGTGCGCGTGGGTGGGATGTCCACCATGTACCGGTGGCGCATAGCCGTTCGTCTTGTGGTCCGATGATGGAACGGGCTTGGCGGAATTAAATTATACAATTCCGTCGCACATTCCGTAAAATGCACCCGGTAGAAAACCGACAAGCCAGCAACTCGTCGATGCTCAAGACTTTGGAGCTTCGTCGCGACGAGCCTCTCATTGCCAATGATCCTCTTGGCTCGTTTCTCAATTGACTCAAGGGCATCAAGCTGGTATCTGGCAGATCCGTCCCAAAGATAAGGACAACTAAGCGCAACATGCGTACAGCTAAGGAGTGGAATTCCCTGCCGGAGTCTGTGTTTCCCAATAGCTACAACCTGGGAGTCTTTAAGTCAAGAGTGAATAGGTTACTTCTTAGGCAAGCGTGCTCCATCTTCGACCACATCATCGCTTACCATCAGGTGAGATGGTGGTGGTCAAGCGCGTGCCTATCAATAGTAAAAAAAAAAAAGAAATCAAATCGATGCCGTAGAATGAATACCTCGTATGTCACAAAAAAGTATTTTTTTTGTTATTGTGAAAATCTAAAGAAAACTAAGATTTCCTAATACAGCGTACAGTTTCGCTGCCAACTGGAGTAAAACGAAAAACTCTTTTTTTTATTTTAAACATTGATTTTTCAAAATTTAGGAATGGGCTTGCTCTTGACCACAATCAAGCTGAAGCTGAGCCACCAACGTCTCGTCACCATAAGCCTTTTTGGTGATTAAACATCCCAGCCCTAGGGAGAAGGCTTTTGATATTTAACTTACCTAAACATATCCAATGTCTTCATACTTCAAAATGTCCAACAAAAACTTCAGAATATCGATCTTGCACTTTACGGTTCCAAATAAACACAAATAAATAGAAAGTGCCTCGACCTCCGTGCTGTCTCCAATATTCGTCTTACCACGATCTTGACATTTACCTCTAGAGTGCATCATGGCTGCGGAAGCACTCACAAATAAACTGGTCTGCCTGGAACAAAAGTACCGTATTTATGTCATAACGAGGTGGAATACTGTCTACAATAATTTTCGAATCACCACGATCTTGATTGACATTTGTCTCTAGAGTGCATCAAAGCTCCGAAAGTACTCACAAATAAACTGGACTGGAAGTCAGGAACAAAAATACCGTATTTATGTCATAACGGGGTGGAATAAAGTTTTAAGTATAATAATTTTCGATTCACCACAATACTGACATTAATCTAGCACTCACAAATGGACTGGTCTGGAGTGATCTGTCACTCCAGACCAGTCCATTTAAGTGCCTGGAACAAAAGTACCGTATTTATGTCATATCATAACCAGGTGGAATAATTCTCTTTTGATTAAAATGTCTAGCTGGTACAAGTGGCTTTGAATTTAATCAGAATTAAGTATGAAATACTGTTGGTTAGACAGATGTCTTGGGGCTTTCCAGGCATATTCTTTTATTAATTCTTATTTTAAACTAGCTGACCCGCGCGGCTTCGCTTCCGTCATCTGGCTACTCTACCTACCCTACCTACCTACCCTACCTACCTACCCTACCTACCCTACCTACCCTACCTACCCTACCTACCCTACCCTACCTATCCTACGGGATAAACAGTATCCTATGTCCGTCTCCTGGCTCTAAGCTACCTACCCACCAATTTTCAGCTATATCGGTACAGCCGTTCTTGAGTTATAAATAGTGTCAACTAACACGACTTTCTTTTATATATATAGATGTTTTATCTATCTATTTCTTTTGTCCAATTTTGTTCTTGCTCATTTTTTGAATCATTTTTGGTACTGAGTATCTCCTTTATTCTTATTAGTTAGTTATCCTTTTATTAGATTTTCTTTTTGCGCTATTGTCGAATCATTTTACTTAAGTAGCGCGGGTCAACTAGTAATCTAGTTGACCCGCGCAACTTCGTTTGCGTCATAATTTTCGTTACTGCTCCGCTCCTATTTGTCTTAGCGTGATGATATATAGCCTACTATAGCCTTCCTCGATAAATGGGCTATCTAACACTGAAAGAATTTTTCAAATCGGACCAGTAATTCCTGAGATTAGCGCGTTCAAGTAAACAAACAAACAAGCAAGCAAAAATTAATTACTAGTCATTGTTAGTTCAAGACAAGCTTCATAATACATTAATAATGCTAATCCTCTCCAAATCAATCCTTTGAAATAATTTATTAACCGTCAAATTCAGTTCTAAAATATATCGATTGTTGGACGTTATCGAGAACTTTTCATCAAGTGCCCTTTGGAGTCAATAAGCTGACGTTGAGTTGATCGCGAAGAGTATCGGAGTGCATTGATGTTGCGAGGTAATCGACTGAGAGGAGATCAAAAGGCCGGTTATATGTTCAGAACCTATAGTTGCTGTAACTGCCTACCTAATTCAAATAAGTGTAGCATATTTGATGCTTGTTGCATTCATTGCTAGCTGTTTTATTTACTAACACAATTGTAATGATATATTTACTTAGGTTAGGTAGGTATCTATCTATATGTATATATACTAATATATAAAGCTGAAGAGTTTGTTTTTTGCTTGAACGCGCTAATCTCAGGAACTACCGGTCCGATTTGAAATATTTCTTTCAGTGTGTGATAGCCTATTTATCGAGGAAGGCTATAGGCTATATATCACTACGCTAAGACCAATAGGAGCGGAGCAGTAATGAAAATTGTGACGCAGTCGAAGTTGCGCGGGTTAGTAAAAAATAAAAGTTTATTTCGGAACAATAACAGAAGACTAACAGCAAGTAAAACGATGATATAGCTGCAAAAGTATAAACTACCGCAGCTAACAATTCCATATACAAAATGGAGTGATGTTCCATGCAAAAAGTGGTAAACAGGTAGTAATATAGATTAATAGTTAGTTACAGAATAACTGACTATTTAAATATTTATCATTAATACTAGAACTATCTATTCTACTGTTCTATTCCTTTATTCAACATATTCACCTACAAATTACATTTTTAAATATTTGAAAAAAAGAATTATTTAAAAATATAATAAATAGTAGCCCACCGGTATCGGGAACAGGGTCCAAGCTACCGGCGGTCAGGGCTCCAGAGAGAGGAACCTTCTAACAATACGAGCCGTGTCCAGAAGTACCGCTTTCTGAATCAAGCCCTTGATCCAGCAGCCTAACGAGAGCCTCTTGAGGTATTGGTCGAGGCTCGTGGCTATTAAGCCATTGGCTGATACGACTATCGGTACAATGATTGCGGAATCCACATGTCGACAACCTCGCGAGCCAAGTCAATATACTTGATTTGTTTATCTTTCTCGGCTTTCACGAGGTTCTCGTCATGTGGGACGGTTATGTCTACAATCATTGCACGCCTCTCGATTCGGTCCAACACCACTATATCAGGCTTATTGGCAACAATAGTCCTGTCAGTGATGATGGACCGATCCCAGTACAATGTAATATTGCCATTATCGAGAACTGGGTCGGGCGCATACCTGTAGTACGGCACCTCCGACTCCACAAGAGAGTATTTCAGAGCAAGTTGCTGATGGATAATCCTGGCTACAAGGTTGTGCCTATGCAAGTATTCTCCGTTAGCTAGACGAGAACAACCAGAGATAATGTGGCGAATTGATTCTCCCGGACAGTGACATGCCCGACATATGTCAACCGTGCCGTCCTTCACAATATATTTCCGGTAGTTCCTTGTCATGATAACTTCGTCCATAATTGCACAGACAAAACCTTCGGTTTCTCCAAAAAGATCACCGAAACGCAGCCAGGCTACGGACGCTAGTTGATCAACGTCAGGCCCATGTAGGGCCCGGAAAAAGCGTCCGTGAAGCTCCTTGCTCTGCCATACCGCCCTGCGATCGTTGGTGTCAAGTACTGCAGGTTTGCGTCAGTTCTCATTTGCCAAGGAGAGCGGGGTGAGTCCCTTGTCCACCGCCACTACATCTCGATGCATACCCACGTCGACAGCTAGGAAGTATTCCCTGAGACTGCATATCTCGCGATTGTGGAGAGTCTTAGCATTTAAAAAGCCTCGACCTCCACACTTTCGCGGGATATACAGTCTCATTACCGATGACCGTGGGTGATGCATTCGATACGCAGTAAGCAGTGTACGGACCCGTCTATCCAAGGCGTCAAGTTCCGTTTGAGTCCATTTGAGTACGCCGAAAGAGTACATCAATACCGGCATGACCCAACCGTTGAAGGCGCGCACCTTGTTCCCGCCCGATAGAAAGCTATTGAATACCTTCTTCAGGCGGCCAAAGAAGCGCTCTTTCAACGATTGTTTCATGTCAGTAATATTGATACCTAACGCTTCCGACATACCCAAATACTTGTAAGTTTCAGTTGGAGAGAGGGATCTCAGGTTTATAGAATCCGAGAGTTGAGTTCCCACGGATTCCATAATCTCTCCACGTTTTACATGCATGACTGCACATTTGTCCACACCAAACTCCATCCTGATGGCACTACTGAAAGTTTCAGTTACCTTCAGTAGCTCCATCAGTTGCAGATTAGTGGGGGCAAAGAGTTTCAGATCATCCATGTAAAGGAGGTGAGATATAACCTGACCACCTCTCTTCAACCGATAGCCTAGCCCTGAATTCTCCAGCAGTGTGCTTAGAGGATTCAAGGCTAGACAAAACCAAAGCGGACTCAAACTATCGCCCTGAAATATTCCCCGCTCAATCCTTATCGGTTCACTAGTTCTCTGGATATTTCGACATCCTGGATAGCGAAGGACTGTTCTCCATTGCCTCATACACGACATCAGGAAGGTGCGTAGCGTTGTATCAATTTTATACAATTCTAGCACCCTCATGAGCCATGTATGAGGCACCGAGTCATAGGCCTTCTTATAGTCTATCCAGCATGTCGACAGATCCTTTCGGGAACGCCGAACCTGTTGGCTAATGGCCATATCTATGAGGAGCAGCTCCTTAGTACCGCGGGACCCATTCCTACATCCATTCTGAGAGGCAGACATAATCGAGTTGCTGTGTATATGCGTGTTAATTTTAGCTCTTAAAATGGATGTAAGAACCTTATAGACCGTCGGTAGGCACGTGATCGGTCTATAATTTTTGGGTTCCGCGGTGCTACCAGATTTGTGAAGCAGGTGGGTAACTCCTGTTGTAAGAAACTCGGGTAGTGAGCCGGTATCCAAGGCAGTCTGGTACTGAAATGCCAACCGAACGTGCGACTTTTGTAGCCACTTAATCCAAAAATTGTGCAGTCCGTCTGGTCCTGGAGATTTCCAATTAGGCAACGGACGGACTGCACGAGCTACATCTTGGGGGCTAATTGTGATTGCCCCCATTTCTGGTATTGAATCGCACGCTCGTTCGACCTCTCTAGTCCAACCACCTTCGGTGTGACTGACAGGCACCGACCAGATGCTGCGCCAGAACGAACACATGGCATCATCATCCGGCAAGCGCGTGTCAGTCACACCTTGGTCCGGTCGCTCCCAAGCTCTGTATACCCACCTTTCATTACTCTGGAATGTGCGATTCTGGGTGTATCGCTCCACGCGCCGCTTATACCTCCGAATACGGTTTGCCCATGCATACACCTTCTGCTTCAGGAAGTCGATGCGCTCTGTGACCCGGGACAAATACTCTCGGGGACTAATATCAGTCCCCGAAAACGCCCGTCTCACAAAGCGCATCACTCTTGGGCGAGTGTTGACCTCCCTGAAGCAAACTAGTTTGCCGATGAGTGCTCTGGCCCCACCAATACGACGCTCGATCCTGCACTGCCAAGCCGGCACGGCTTTTTTTGGTCGTGTAGCTCTGTGATCAGCAAATTTGACGTGAGCTACACGACAAGCCGCCACAGCCGCGCAGTACATGATCGAATGTGTATCGGTGAGGCTATCACAGTTATCAAAATAGCTTGACAACTGCGAATCCAGAGCAGCCACCAGCGCCCTATTCTTGTTATGCATGGGTAAACGAGGTAAGCGTGGCCTAAGTTCAGGCAGCATGTAACGATACTCCCGAATAGCACACTCCAAAGCACTCCTCAATTCGTCACTGCACTGGGTACTTACATTTGTAACCCTGTCACTACTCTCCTCGTCAACATGGCTGGGAATTTGGTGAGACTGTGGTAGTACCACAGTCTGCGACGAGGGGGCAATGGCACGGCTACTCAGTTCAGCTCGGAGGCGATCAAGTGCAGCATCATCCAACATATGGTTACGCAGGATGACCCGCACCTGATCCGATAGACGTTGGGCCGATACGTTGACTGCTGGCTCAAGCACCTGAAACAAAGAGAGCATCCGAACACGGTACGCGGTCAGGTTGTTTCCTCCCTCTGTAGCCCCAAAGTATGCGCGTATCACATTTTCATTTATGGAACGTGTCCATCGCATACGCTGCACACTTCCGCCGGGAGCTGGGACCCTGTCAGAGGCCGGTGGGCCTCGAGGTCCTAAGCCGTCCGGCGGCCGGCGTCCTCTTCGCCGACGAGCAGGTGGTGGCGTCGTGGGCGGCGAGAAGTACTCGTCGCTGGAGCTCGACGCGACTGCCACGGCCGGTGTCACAGCACTCACGGTGGGGCTGGTTTCCGGCGGCGGCGAGGCGGAGCTGAGCGACGAGGCCGGAGATGGCGGGCGTGCTCGACGAGCTGCGGCTCTTGTCAACATATTTCTTTTCGACTTATTGTGGTGGAGGTGGTCATAATTTTATTGCATATTTTTGTATTTTGATATCTTTACTATTTAAATTTGTTTGTCGCTATTGAATTTATCTTGTTTTCGTTTCATTTTGTTTTATTTCTATAAATTTTTCGTAAAATATTCGTCGAAAATTTTTTCCGTCACTTTAGTTGACAGTCGAGCCACAGATTTCTGTTCTATTTATTATTAGAAGTAAAGAAATATATGAGTACGTAAGTGACGCTGATAAGTGATGTGTAAAAAGTTGTGTAACTAATTATTTTTGGTGTATCATAAATCATATTCCATCTATAAATGATTGTTATGGATTCCCAATATGTCAGACTTAAAATAAAATCAAATAAAATTCACTCAAAAATTCAAATCCGGAAAATATTTTCTCTCCACACAGACCTGAAGATATGCGACAGCCAGTAAATGCCTCACATTTTTCGCTGAACACTTCCAAACTACTCGATTCGTTGAACTCGGACATACCCGCACAAGATTTGAGAGATGCAGACTGAAATACTTTCATAGAAATCGGAATTAGAGCAGTTTTAACAAAATTCGCTAAAATCCAACGAGTGTCGAAATTACCTTACGGTTCGCCATTAGAAGGCTACTTTACACCAACACTTCCATACGAAACAGATTTTTTAATTAAATAAACGCTTGGCTTGGAGCCAGCAGGGGAATTCACTTCGAAAACTTGGGAACAAAAGTAGGTCATGTAAGTAAGGTAATTTTTGCACGAGAGCTGTTTTAAAATTTTAACTAGATACCATTTTTCCAATAGCAGTTGTGTCTTTTGGCTTTAGTTTGGAATATATTATTTTGAACTTTAGAGCCTTGGAGCATAGAATGGAATTGTTCTTCCAAAACTGAAATACGAGCCCTAGTTTAAATTTTATTCAACCGAGTAGAATGGAATTGCATTTATTGAGTAGGTACTAGCTTTTGTCAGTGACTTCGCTTGCGAGAAGATCAGAAATAAAATTATCACAATGAAACGTCTTCTTGGGATAACAAGCATATCCAATATCCTTATCAGGAACATGGCTTATCAGTGTGCCAAGTTTTATACGATACCGCTAACGGTCACGGATAGACAGACTGACAGAATTACTTAATTATAGAACCAAACAGTACAATAAAAGAAGTTAAAAGAGGAAAATGATACAAGGAAGAAATACTGCAAACGAGGAAGGAGATTCATATCGTTGAACATTTTCACAATCGAGATATCCCAACATTAATATTTTGATTTAATCAAACAGTTTAACTGATTTGATTTTTCTAGATAAATCCACATATTATTGTTACGAACCCAACCTTCGCAGAAAATCATCAAACCATTTTATACTCATGCTTTTCTTTACTAAAACATCAATCCACATAGGTATTTCGATAGATTAACAATTTCTCTCAGTTATTATTAGAACCAGAACCAGCTGAATTCTCCCCATTCAATTTTGATTTAATATTGAACATTCCATTGCATCATTAATCTCCTGAGCGAAGGTGAATACGATTCCACCCCTCCAGTGGCTGACGTGCAAATAACTAATTAATGTCAAATGTCACAGCTAACAATAAAGTTGGAATCTAATTATGTTTTGGCTGTAGCAATTAATTTTAATTAAACACAATGCTTCATTTTTGAGAGATGTATGTCGTTAAATAAGAAAAGGTCTTTGATGGTTGACTACAAGAAGTACAAAATAGGAAACCTTAGTACGGTGTTTCGTTTTGCAGTAAAAATGCGCTGCCTTCCCTTCAACATCAACATACTTGAAATGTACCTCGATTTATCTCTCAGGTTACGTTATGACTATGACACTTTGTCTATGGTAAGAACAATCGACAAAGACATACTTACTGTAGTAAAAGCAGAAACAAAACGACCTAGTACCTAATTTGTTGTTACAAGTTTCTTGTATCAAGTCTTCAGTATGGATGGATAGTGTTACCATTTGCTTTGCTGTTCAATCTCTTTTTGCCTCAATAGAATATTCGTTAAAAATAGTACCAAAAGCTAAAGCAACGGCAAAAATGAAACGATTGTTATTCAATGTTTCTTCTTTAATGTCTTTAGTGTGGTTAGTGTTACCATTTGCTTTGCTGAAGACTTTACTTGCTTCAAAAGAAATTTCGGCAAAATAAGACAAGAATGGATCTGAAAGGAAATTAACTCTCGAAGATTTCAGCAAACTCCCTTCAAGGTGCCTTTGAAGTTATTTAGGATTCTTGTTTGACGTTTACACGTCAGTTAAAGTTCTTTCATTCAAGTTGTAAATGCTTTGCTTACTCGCCTAATTTAACTTTCAATACAAAATAATTTACTGAGGGATCCAGTGATTATCTGGGATTTAATTTTCAAACTTTAAGGAACAGTTGTTCTAGCGTATCTTGAAAAGCGCTAATTACTAGGGTAGATTTTCATTGTTCAGTCAAATACTTAATTTAACTATCGGATAAAGTTTAAAAAGTACCCAGAGTTAATTCCGTTAAAGTAGAAATCTAAACCTTGAAAATCAGGAAAGTGTCTACAACAGAATAATTATTACTGATTCTTCTGACTGACTGTAACTGTTAAACAGATTTCATTGAAACCAAGTTTACTTCTAAACTATAAATAAATAATACCCCACGAGAGTGTATGACAGTCTCGCAAGTTCCATTTTGCACCGAGTATCAATGCATGAATGTTGAATTGAATGTATCGTCATAGGTACGTGAATGTTGCTGCCTTTGCGCAAATTCTCATAATCAAAGTCTTTGAGTTCCGAAAGCTATAACATTCAAAGACATTCCAATGCGACTGTAATGTGCAATATTTTGCTCACATGCATAAATCCGGGAACCAATTATGCATCGCGGAATTGTAAAGTTGAAATTGAGTATCGACTAGGAATAGAACAAATTCTCAATGTTCCAGCATTGAGAATTTGTGTTCTCTGCTAGCACAATAATTATGACAATGAAATTTTGAACGATAGGAAAAATATATATCCATTGCTCAGCATACGGCATTTGTTGCAGCAATTCAGTACATGCTGATTTTCCTTTCCATTACATGTGGCCTTTCTGTCTTCCTTGTTAACTATTTCCATCGTTTGAGTTTCCAATTCATCCTCTCAAACCTCGACATACTCCCATACTTTAGATATTTACCGAATGCTATTACCGTGCATTTTATTACCCTTACCTGAGTCAACAAGTCCAATGAAAGTAAGGTCTTAGCAAACACGTCGATCATCAACCTAGTAATCAACCTGTCATACATTAATTAGATAGGAGCACATACAATTAAATATTAATTAAAACACATGCTGGTTACTATAACATCGGCGACGCAAACCGGTTTGTAACACAATGTTATGAACATGGACAGACCAATTTCAAGGTCGCGTTACGGTCAACACTCAACTTTACTGTCATTGTACTCTAGCTAAACGGAGTTTTGTTGGACTTTGATTTGTACAGGAAGCATAGAATCTGATCTGAAATAAAATTGAATTGGGATTTGCTGTTTTTTTTTTCTCGTGGCGATGTAGACGTGAAGTCAATCTGAATAAACACCCTTGAGGAAACAGTTTTTGTTTGGTTGGGAACAAAAAATTAGCATAATCGTGATCGATCGAAGAATGAAAAGATGTAGTAAAACATTTTGTTGATCCTACCAACAAAGGAGCGCGTCCGAACATTTTCAAACACCTAACTATAGACTAACTAGGTATTTTAATAAAAGCTTGTACTTACACTGAACAATGGTTATTGAGCAGGCGCCAACGCCGGCCGCCTCGTTCAAACAAGAGGTTTACTTACTAACATTTTCATTGAAAATATATTTACATAATCATAATAAATTTGCATACAAGACTACGGCAAAAATCCTCTTCTACCCACGTGATTTGGTTTTGCTTTTATTGGAAACAACAATAAAGGCAAGTTAATAAACGTTCACAACAGCATAACATACTTTTTGCTTGTATTGGACAAACACGAAGCAAATATCAAAAAACCAAGAGCGGACATCAAATGTAGATCAAAAGCATGGAATTTTATTGCACAGGGATTTTTAGATTGTGTGACTGATTAAAAAGTCCCCGTTTCAACGTGTGATATCGACGAATCAATAATGCACAATATATTTGCACAGTCGTGCTCGATACGAGTGTCGACGCGAAAAATAATAAAAATAGCAACGCTTTTGGGTAGGTAAAGGGTTCCGTGGAATTGGGGATTGAATTGTTAGCATTAGTTTATTTTTCAGCAAATCGATCGTTTACAGACTTACCTACATAAAAAAGCATCTTTCATGGCACATGTCATCGTTAGTTTTCAGCCGAATCGTTTTTTAATTTTCTTTGTGTTGATTATATACGTTATCATTGGCAACGTCTCCGAAACAATAAAAGCATTCAGAATTTTATTTGTCTGACAGTAACAGCAGATACAAGTAGAAACAAAACGTCCACTGCTAAAACTGATGCTACCCCAAATGTAATAAATCGATACAAAATAAAGATACCTGAATGTCCGTGATTGGAACCATGTCCGATAAATGACGATACATTCTCCCCTATCACATGGGACCTACTAGAATAATGGCATACCGTAATACAAACAAACATCGAACTGAGTAACATGTACAAATATGTTCCAACGTACAATTCATATTGATGCTTCAGGCCCTTCAGGGTACATTGGTATGACGATAGATACTCTCAATATTGACAATTTGGTAAGTAATCGCCTCGTAAATGTCTAGGCTTTTCTTTACCTTCAAAGTGATGAGAAATATTAGCTCTGCATTCCACTGCATTGTTTGAAGTGTCTGCGTTGTTTTCATTTTATAATAAGCAGCTAATTACAATATGTATACCTATTTAGGTCGATCTTAGTATCTGCGCTATCGTTATCTTCGACCTAACGTGCGCTTTAGGTGCTTATATTTTAAAAAGTATTTACATAAACGTATTAGCAATCGCAGCAGTTTGGTTTAGCATTATGCAATGTAATTTAAATATCTTGCTTTTCTTTCTTATTCGTATTTAAAGTTATGGAAATAGCTTCGATTGGCATTTCCGAAGCAATTTTAAATTTCAAAATTCACTAATCTTTATTTCTGCAATTTTGTATTCTTGTCTACCACTTTATCTTTAAAACAATTTTAACTGTCCGTCTCTGTCTGTTCGTATTTCTTGTAAAATATTAAAGTATGAGTAATAGGTAAGCGATTTCTAACTCATTACTTTATTCATAAGCAAACATTAAACATATTATAATTGACCACATAATTCCTATTATAAGTGAGGAAGTAGTCAAACAAATTAATAAACGCGTAATATAAAACACGAAAAAATGTTTAATTGCGATCTAGCCCAAACATAAAATCCCAATATAACGCGGAATCCTTCAAGCCTCACACTATTACATTTCCACTGAAGTTGGACCTACGCCATTCGGTGTAACGAACTCTTCGTGATGAATTATTAACCAATTTGTACTTTTTGCTTCCACTGATTGACTGTTATATACACAGTACTCACGTACAGTTTTTTACTGGAACGAGATGAACTAAATTACAGTTTACACGTTCACGCATCACATGATGTGTTAATTATGATGAGATGTTTAGAAAACTTGCGGTTTTTCACCGATTGTGTGACTATGTTGGATTAAGACTCGCTGTCCAAAGAATTTACTGTCATTTTCTTGTGTTGTGGTTTTGTTTTGAATTACTTATTGGCGATAATACATCAACACAGTATGTTTTGCCTGTCGGTTAGGATGATCATCACTATCTTCAGCTAATAAAACCGCTTTAGATGATTGCCGTCCCCCATCTACAGTTAACACTCGATGTAATCATGTTTTATTGTGTTATTAGTGTATCACACATTTGAGAGACCTGAAAACCGCTGATTTATCGTTTCAACCATCGAATTGGTGTACTTACAGGTCATCATTTTGTCAAACCGGGATGATGCCCGAGTATAATATTTGCCTAGTGCATTAGTCTTCAAAAACTTTACCTAAATACTGTTATATGAGGCTGTAGTCGCCTGGTTTTTACTTCTAGTCACGTTATGATATCCGTACACCTGTGAAATATCTTAAAGCTACGTCGGTAAGAAATTGTGAAGTAGGAATTCATTAAAAACTGATTACTTCAGATCTGGAAACGTTTTCAAGAGACTATAAAAATGTAAAGAGAAGGCTATTACCGGCACTTGCTACTAGCTAGATGTTAAGAGGAATCGGACGTCGTATCGGAAAGGCAATTAAAATCGGAAATGGGTTGCTAGAAGTTAGAAAAAGTTTCCGCAGATAAAGCGGACCTAATTAGGTACTGAGTTTTATTATTTCTTTAGTTGATAATGACTTTTTTCAGTGCGGGGAAAAGAAAATTTACTGAATCGAAACACGTTTATACAAAGAATAAAACATGCAACAGACCAAGATCTTCCACTAATTTACCATAAAGTCAACAACCCAAAGTAACCCATCCCAACCCAAACCCAACAAACCAAAAAACCAACCCAACCAAATAAAAAAAACAAAGTCAATAGTTGCACCACCATAAAAACAATTACCCATACCAGTTTCAATTAACAATTTTGTTACTCCCATAAAATTTCTTGCTCATGTCTGTTCTTCACACCAGTTCTCCAAACATGTTTGAGACGCCAATTATTATCGTCTGTACGAACAGATGTTACAAGTTTTTGCTGAACATCTACAATAGAAACACGTGTTTTATCGCTAACCATGATAACTCTACATTTGGACGCGTGAGGCAAACCGCACAATCGCTTACAAATTATATTTTTAGTGTTATTCATTAACAAGTTGTTTTATGAATGTAAACTTGGTTTCTCGGTTTGAATAAACGTTTCCAGTAAACAGCTGGTTTCTGTTAGCGTACGTGGTAAAGTTTTTGTTTGTTTAGAATATAAGTGGTGTTTAACAATGGAAATGTTATCGTTTCCATTGTTACACCTATTATTTCTGTAGGTTTCAAATTAAATTTTAGGTATTGAGAATCAATAATTATGTTGAGGATCTGATTTGTTTAGACATTTTACCTGTCAATTCATTACTATTAAAGAGCTTTACTAAGTACAATGGATTAATACAACCATAATATCCTTGAATGGAAAAAAAAACAATTGTTTAATATTTTCCTTATTCATTTACCGCATTCATTTACCTTACTTAACCAAGTTACATAACTGGACTATTCGCAATAACTGTACCGACAGACTGAGAACGTCGTCAGGGTAAACAAATATTTTATTGTTTGCATCTCACAAGACTTTACCTAGTAGGCGTGCCCTTGTACTCATCCATAATTCCAGAAAACATATACCTTATTGTTAATAAACACTGCAAAGATGTAACACACTCTAAAACTTATTCATATGAGGACCAAGGTGCATTTTCACTTAGCAGAAAGCTGGAGGCGAATCTACACTGTATTACGCTAGAACTAAAGGACATGATTCCGGTCCTTCCCACGTGTTTTCGCATTTTGTGATACGGTCGACCACACAAGTTCGACAAAATGTCCAAATATAGGATTTTTTACCGATATTGTCAGTGACAGAACTGAAAGTAGTATTTAGCACTTTGGTTTGCAAACAGTGTGTCCGTTTGTCGGACATGTTCAAGTAATAATCTCGCTTTATAAGTACTCAATTCTTTATTGCTTTCTTTTAAATAATGAAAGATAGAAAGGGCCTATTTTTTATTGGTCTTTTACAGAGTTCAAGATATTGCGAAATCATGCCAATATTTTGATAGTTATGCTTAAAAGCTTTTTACTTATCTGTACATTTAGTAATGATCTGTTTCAAATTTTGAGTAGTTTTAATTGCTTATGAGTTTGCCTCTGATTCTAATGTAAATCCATAAGCAATTAATCTGAATCTGCTTTATTATTAGGTATAATAGTTTATTTTACTTCTGATTAAATTAAGAAACTTCAAAGAAAGTCATATAATTAGCATTTCCGTTCTAAACAAAAGCCAGTAAGTACCTCAACGAGCAGTTTATAGAAAACGCCCATACTAATCAGTGGGTGTCTATGACCTTGTGATGTTAATGAGTGAATCTTAAATCCGCCACATTGCGCACGCTTTGAGGGTTTGCATCTGATTCTAAAGCTTTATTATTAGGTGTAATAGTTTATTTTACTTCTGATTAAATTAAGAAACTTCAAAGCAAGTCATATAGGTAATTAACATTTCCGTTCTAAACAAAAGCCAGTAGGTACCTCAACGAGCAGTTTATAGAAAACGCCCATACTAATCAGTGGGTGTCTATGACCTTGTGATGTTAATGAGTGAATCTTAAATCCGCCACATTGCGCACGCTTTGAGGGTTTCATCTGATTCTAAAGCTTTATTATTAGGTGTAATAGTTTATTTTACTTCTGATTAAATTAAGAAACTTCAAAGCAAGTCATATAGGTAATTAACATTTCCGTTCTAAACAAAAGCCAGTAGGTACCTCAACGAGCAGTTTATAGAAAACGCCCATACTAATCAGTGGGTGTCTATGACCTTGTGATGTTAATGAGTGAATCTTAAATCCGCCACATTGCGCACGCTTTGAGGGTTTGCATCTGATTCTAAAGCTTTATTATTAGGTGTAATAGTTTATTTTACTTCTGATTAAATTAAGAAACTTCAAAGCAAGTCATATAGGTAATTAACATTTCCGTTCTAAACAAAAGCCAGTAAGTACATCAACTAGCAGTTTATAGGAAACACCCATACTAATCAGTGGGTGTCTATGACCTTGTGATGTTAATGAGTGAATCTTAAATCCGCCACATTGCGCACACGTTGATAATGTGTTAAACACCTACGAACACCTAATTGACCCATCTCAGTTGACTCTTGTGACTAGCGTGGGTAGATGAGGAAGATACGTCCACAATTTGACCATGATGAGACTACCTAACTCAGTTACCTAAACATAAATATTCGTACCAGTACCAGTACCATGCAAGGAATTTAAAAAGTACTTACCATTTTTTTATTTAATGTAAACATTATTAAAAATCCCTCTTATATAAACAATAAACTGTAATTCTTAAAGCCATACGATAACATTACATGGCTGATCCGCTCAACATAAGACGGCAGCTTATTTTAAATCTCCATAATACTTGTTACTTAACGTGAAAATATTGTTCAGCAATAAGAACGAGGTTAAAGTTATATGGTTTGGAAATTACAGCAGCCTGTAATTTCACTTGGCGTCATAATCACTTAAGAAAGAAGTCATAATCCTTATGTTTGAATATTAAAGGTTTTCCTTACTTATAACATAGCATTGAAATTCTTGACGCCCTTCCGTTACTGAGTGACTGACAGACAACGCATAGTCGAAACTGCTGATCGTAGAAAGCTGAAATTTGGCATGTAGGTTCCTTGTAGAGTGTACGAAGAGCACTAAGAGGATTTCCCAAGATTTCTACGGGAACGGGAAAAACATGGTATGCGCGTACGTTGTGGCGGGCATAAGCTAGTTATGGTTCTAGACAAAGTGAGGTATCAGCGAAAATGATTTAAATACACAATGAATGGAATTCTTCATAAGCACTGCCAAAATGTCATAGTAAATCCCTTATATTTCGAATTTTCGATAGTCGTTATTGAAGATAGCTAGCACTATGTCTAGAGCCCTATAGAAAGTTAAGTACATACCTGCTGCTTCTCAAAAAATATTGCAGAACAAAAAATCTGTCTCGCGAAGTGTGAAACTGCAAGTCAAAAAGATTCCTTAGCGACCGTACAGCAAACTTAGTTAAAAGTCTCCACAGTAACGGAACGAGCTGGTTTCCAAGCGGCACGTTTTACTTATGCACCATTACCTTCGCAACACCCAATATGTTGCATGCAGTTTCAAACTATATTCACGTATTTTATGCCAGTATTACCTGCGCTACAGAAAATGTTCCCAAAATATCATAGAATTTTACGATGATATTAAACAATGGTCTTTAGTAAACTCCAATGCAAAGTTTAGGAAAAATTCTGTTGTTGTTCAAATTTCAATTTCATTGTACGATTTGCAACACAAACCGTATTTGTGTTTTTTTATATGTATTTGATTTTATAAATCAAAGTTTACCGACGTTGTGGCTATGCTGCATACTGCTTTTGCTGAACCCCGCTTCTTTTGCCATACTGAAATCCTGTAGTTTGTGCTTTATTGTCAAAAATTTTAGTGCACAGTGCTGCCAATGTTTCTTTCTTTCTTTGTATCATGTTGGAATATTTTCAAGTTTTAATAAAATAACTGTGAACTTTCATCAAATAGGACACCATTCGGTCGCACCTAAAATATTTGACGTGTTTAAAAATCATCAAGACAACGTGCCCTCTGTGTGCCCTCACTCTAAACGCGAGTTGATTTATAAATTCGCTATACCGTAATACCGATGTGCGATAGTGTTATTTAGACTTCTTTTATTTAATCGTTTATCACCGTTACATCTGCTGCCGCAACG
Organism: Lacanobia oleracea; assembly: GCA_950371165.1. Classification (NCBI taxonomy): domain Eukaryota; kingdom Metazoa; phylum Arthropoda; class Insecta; order Lepidoptera; family Noctuidae; genus Lacanobia; species Lacanobia oleracea. Next base: position 3,466,192 of record OX493387.1, read on the forward strand.
GTACACCGCCATTTCACACTTGGCAGACCACTGAGGTAAGATCATAACAAATGGTAAGGCACTGTGTTTTCTGTGTCTTGAATTTGAAGAATTGTGTTTCGAGATTAATGACACTGTGCCAGCTGGTGGAAAACGGTTCAGCTAAATATTTGATGGTGGTAAAGCGGAAAATTGTGGAGGCATATCTGAGAATGCTGTAAGGTAAACGAGATATTTGAGTATTCATAACATAAATTATGAAAAGCTCATCGGAAAGCGTTTTTGAACGTAGCACAGTTTTTTTGGAATATTTCGAATGTTGGTAATTATGTAGAAAAACATGAAAGAATTTACGCTTGGGCTGACAAAAACAAAAACTTGGCTAAGACATCCGTGAAATTTAACATGTAAACCTAACTCAGGCTTTATTTATCCTGAATTCCTATCCTTTGACACAAAGAGAAAATGGTCCTTTGAATTATGAAGTAAAAGTCTCTTTGTATGACCAAATCTTTTAAGTGTGGATCAAAATCTCTCAAAGTAAATTTGTTTACGACTAAGAACGAAATTTCTTTGTTCTTCATTATTTTTTCGGTTTGTTTATATTTAGTCCGATGTAGTATTTGATTAGGGGCTGGAAGTACAATGCTGTTTAATAATTAATCTATAGCTAATTATTTGTGATTTAATGCTAATTTCGCCAAAGTAATAAGTTCAGGTAACTTAATTGTTTTAGCAACACAGATTGCTACTACGGCAACATGTTTTAATCAGTTCAAAAGTTTTACTAGCAACTTCAACGCTGGCGCTCTCTGGATATACGAAGAGTGGATTATTTTCATATAATTTAGAATGAGATGTTTCCTACTCTGGCTAAATGACTGACGATCTGATAGAGGAAGCTAGCGAACTCATGTGTAGACTAGCTGCATATGTAGAGCAGGACAGGTTCAACGGTGAATGAGACGATTCATTGATAAGCTTCGGTCGCTATATTATCCTCCGCAAATCCACATACCGTAGCGTAACGGTATTTCATTGACAAAATGAACAATAGACGCAAGCGCAGCGTACCTATTTATAGTGTACTTGCTTAACAGGGTTTGCGCTACGCAGCTTTCCATAAACGCACTATAGTAAATCGCGACTCCAATAAAACTGTCACGCACTGGTATCTAAAATCGCGAAATAATGCAGTGTAGTTCTAACACCGGCAACATGGTGCTTTTTCATTCGCCGATCGTCGTGATAAAACCCTGTGTGAACCATGTTTGACCGCAAAATCTTCACCTACCCGCTAATTATAAAGTTACAACTTTCACTTAATAAGTGTATATTGTGTGTTTTTTCACAGGACTCTCATTTTCACGTCTTGTTGGACTGTCGCTTTCAATACTGACCGCGTTTCCTATTGTTATTATTCTCAATGTTAAGAGCAATATTACAGACAATTAAAATGTTTTTGTTATTGTGTGAAGCTTCTCCACAGATTTTATTGTTCTATGCTCGAATATTTCTCTTTGGAACATTAAAATGTGGAATACTGAAGTCTGGTTGGTTTGTGTTTATTTTTTATAACTAATTTCTGTCCGTGACTCCATTTGAATGTGAGCAAATCATATTTTATGTTACTTTTGTTCTCATTGTCGGCGGCGTATTGTTTTTTAGTGATATGGGCTGTCAGAACATAGAAATTATCTCTGAATTTTGTAGCATTGTATATATAAAAATGTTTTCTCTTAACAAACATGTTTTGAATGTATCATTCCCTTTCATTTTAAATGTCACCTGCACTAGTGAGCTTTGAAATTGGATCAACCAAAAGATCACCTTTTTCCAAAGTGGAAACTTTGTGAATCGGATACAGTTGCCAAAGTAGCATTTTTTGTAATTTATCTACTGTATTTGTAATACTCCCAGTTTCATAGGAGTTTCGTTGTCGGGCTCACTGTAAACATCTGTGCTGCATAGCCCTGTTACACAAAAGAAAAGTTTTACATTGAGGTTGCTCCGCAGTTCTTGTCGCAATCAAGCCCGCTGAACATGAGGTCCCGAGATCTAACCCTGGGTCGGGCAGACTTATGGGGCAATTAGAAAATACTCATCAACATGCTTGACTAGTGCTTGGTTCATGGCTTTGCTCCCTGTTACCAGAAACGCAAAACAAAGAATGCAAATCAAGATTTCATGCAAAGATGCATAGAATAATGCCTTGAAGGTGCTGTTGGGGCTCCCCAAATACTGTAATGCGTCTGAAATGTTTGCGTGTATGCAGACTGAAGACTTCTGGGCTATTATGCGCAAGAGAACCGCGTCTATAATGTGTAGGTTTAGGGGGAGCACCAACATCATCCTGAGGACATGGATTCTGGATGCACAGTCTGTGTACTCGGGGTCGGGCGGTTGGTAGGTTCCGGTGATAGTGTTGATTGTTTTTTCTTTTGTTTGTTTGGTGTTTTTAATTTAAATTCTAATTTAATTTTTAAATATTTATGATTTTAATTTAATTTATTTGTGGTTTGTTTTAATTTTTTTAAGCATTTGATTTGATGACTGTTATGGATTGTTATTGTTCGACATAAACGTTTTTATTTGATAGAATTCTTGATTTGCAACTCATTATTTTGCGTAAGCCTTCGATAGTTCTGAATTGATGAAACACAATATTTCCACAAGAACATTGTTTTTAATTTGTGTGTTGTGTATCGCTTTTATCGTTAATGCCGCCCATTGTGTCACTCTATGTACCTAAGGTTTTCTTCATCTATCTTTTCTGTAACTTATGTGGTGTACATAATAAAGAGTATTCTATTCTATATATTTGTAATTGAATTTTATATTGCTTGTCTTGCACCACCCTAAAGTCGACTGATATAAAAACGCCTGCGGCATTAAGTCCGCCTTTGTGTACTAGTGCATACATTTTTAACAAATAAATAAACTCAAGGTAGTAAGCACAATGAGTAAAGGCAAAGTGCTAAGTGCTAACTTAACTACCCTACCTGAACAGTGTAAATTGGAGCCGCGGTCTGTGCACTTACGTTTGCCGAGAGTTATTCTCCAGACTTCGGATGCTGCATCCGTTGCGAAGTTAATTAAAGCTATTTCATTTCATTTAATTTCGATAAAATGTTATCGCGTATTGGGAGCGGCGGGCAATATCACTCACTGTGTAGGTACTTTATTGTATGAATTCGCATACCTTCTATCTATCTATATCTATACTAAATATACCTATAAAACTGAAGAGTTTGTTTCTTTTTTTATTTATATATACTTTATTGTACACCAAAAAAGAAAAAACAAAGAATACCTTAAACTAAAACAATATACAATCGGCGGCCTTATCGCGTTCCGCGATCTCTTCCAGGCAACCTGGAATGGAAAGATACAGCCTGGACATGACATGGGGCTGCAATTGGTGTAAACATAATAAACAATTTTGACAGAGAAGTATACGTAGGTAAAAAATATGAACTAAAACATTATAAAAAACATACAATATACTTACAAAAATATATACACAAATACATACGTACTTAATATATAGGAAGAGGATATACTAATAATTCAAATATCATAGTGACAAGTAATGTTCCTTAACTAGTCTTTTAAAAACAGGCAGTGATTGCGCGCACTTAATTGACACAGGCAGAGCATTCCATAAACGAGCGGCCTGAACTGTAAAAGATTTATCTAAAAAAATTGTGGAATGCATTCGCATTTTAAGTTTTAAGTTATCTGATGACCTAAGAAACCTTGTGTGGGAGTCACAAAGAAACTGGAAACGTTTCTTTAGGTAAAAAGGGGTGGTTGGGGAAAAAAGCACATAGTACAAGAGGGAAAGAATATGGGCATTCCGGCGAAGGCGAATAGGCAACCACTTGAGTTTCACACGGAATTCTGAAACATGGTCATATTTGCGCAAACCAAATATAAACCTTATGCAGAAATTTTGAAGTCGCTCAAGTTTATCAAGTTGTACTTCAGTGAGATCAAAATAGCTGACATCAGCATAATCAAGGATGGGTAAAAGAAGAGATTGTGCAAGCGCAATCCTGGTGGTAGTCGGCAGAAAATTACGCAGTCTTCTTAAGGATGCAGCAGATGCGAATAACTTGCGACTAACTTCCTGTAGCTGTGCAGTCCAAGAAAAGTTCACGACAGTAAAAACCCCCAATTTTTTAACTTTCTCACTAAACGGAATAACTGAGTTATCAAAAGAAACTTTGGGAAGAGTCGTCAAGTCAATCTTTGAGATCGTCCTAGAACTGCCCACCACCACAACCTGTGTCTTTATGGGGTTTACCATAAGTCCATAGTTCTTGCTCCAGTCGCTTATACGGGCCAGATCACGATTTAGGGACAAGATAGCCTCGGACAGATTTCCAAGAGGAGTTCGCGTGTAAATTTGAAGATCATCTGCATAAAGATGGTAAGAAGAAAAAATTCGTAGGAGATTGAGTTAATGAAAACTGCGAAAAGTAAAGGAGATAAAACGCCACCCTGTGGTACCCCGGCGAAAGTACTACACCAGGAAGACATAGTCTCTCCGATGCAGATACGTTGCCGGCGACCGAACAGGTAACTACGAAACCAGTCAGTTACCCATGGAGATATGTTAAGAGAGCAAAGAATACCTAGCAGAACATCGTCTAGCCTTTTCCCAACTACATTGGGGTCGGCTTCCAGTCAAACCGGATTCAGCCGAATACCAGTGTTTTACATGGAGCGACTGCCTACCTTCGACCTCCACAACCCATTAACTGGGTAACACGGTACATCTTGGCAAGACTGGAGTCAGATTTACTGGCTTCTGACAATCCGTAACGACTGCCAAAGATCTACAAATGACAGCCGGGACCAACGGCTTAACGTGCTTTCCAAGGCACGGAGGAAACTCAATATGTTAAGATGGTCACCCATCCACAGACCAACTTTGGCAAGCATTGCTTAACCATCAAGATCGACCCTCCATGCAGAACATCGTATTCCACAGTGTTAAATGCATTACTGAAATCCAGTAGAGCCAAAACTGTTAAATTTCCAATTTCTATGGAGAATGACTAAAAATGTTAAATTCGTCCGCCAGATAGATTTACAAATATTTTTTTTATTTTATATGGGTTTGCTCTTGACTCTATTCTAGGTCAGAGATGACAGAGACAAAGTCTACGATGGAGCGAGCTTACCCAGAAGGAGCCTGTTCACTCTAACTTTGAAGAGATTAGGGTTGTAAGCGTTTGGAAACACAGACGCCGGCAGAGTGTTCCACTCCTTTGCTGTGCGCATTATAAAAGACGTATGGATACGCTTAGTGCGAAAAAAAAAATTCCGACACGTATTTGTAAAGACTTAAACTTGTCGTTAAAAAGTGTACTGAAATCAAATGATATGTGACGTCACACAATTTTTCGACACACTGTATCGTCTTTATTATTTTTTAACGTGAAAAAAGAAAAAAAAGTGTCGGATATTTTTTGGAAATCTATCTGACTGACGAATTTGTTTTTTTAGTTCACTGCCCTGTTGGGTGGCGGTAGGCTGACATTTAGCCTTACCTAGTTCCACTGGACAGTAACCTCTTGGAGAAAGGCTGCAGAACTATAATAATTTAAAACTTCACGCAAAAGGTCGGCGAGACATAAAAGACAAGCCATTCCATTAAATAGTGAAGAAAAAGCATCTCGTTAGTTAATGTGACAGTTTGATAGCAAACTTTTGTTGATATTTATAACGGACTGGTGTTAATAAACGGCAACTGTAATTTATTATGTAGACGAAGTATTTGGGTCGTCTTGTAGATGGACGCTATTTAAAAGTCATTAAAAAAATTTAAGATGACAAACGAGTGCTTAAGATCAGCATCTGCCTACCCTATTCCCAACTATATTGGGGTCAGTTTCCAGTTCGGATTTTGCTGAATCCAATATTTTTATGTGGCGCGACTGCTTATCTGAACTCACAACCCAGTAACTGAGTAGCACCGTATTTCTTTGGCAAGAATGGTGTCAGATTTTCTGGCTCCTGACAATCCGTCGAATCCTAAAGATCTACAAATGACAGCCCAGACCAATAGCTAGTCATGCTTTTCGAGGCAAGGAGGAGTCTTGGTATGATAAGATGGTCACCCATCCACGGACCATCCTCAGCAAGAATTGCTTCGACCCGTGCGGCTATTATAATTTAGCCATGAGATTCTTGACTTGAGACTAGAGATGCCGATGCATTCCACTAGCTTCTACGACAAATCTTTCACGATTCAGGCGGTGTAGTTATGGAATGTCTTGCAGGTGTCGGTAAGGCGTGCTCAATCTTTGTCTACTTTTAAAACTGTGGTAAAAAATCATTATAATATTATTTATGTAATATAATAAGTAATTATTGTTTATGTGTATTTATCTATAGTGTAATTATTGTATAAATAGTACACTTAAGACGACCTGCAGTACTGTTACTCCACACTTTAAAATCCGTCCAAAGGTTGTCTTTAATTAAAATATCGCTTTTAGCGATAAGGCCGTTCATTGTGTCACCTTATGTAAAGTTTTCTTCGTCTATTTTTTCTGTAACTTATAGGTATGGTGTACATAATAAAGAGTTTTTTATTCTATTGTCTGGGGCAATAAAATAACTCGCGATTCAAAAGACCAAAAGTTGGATGGGGTTATAGGAACTGTTTGTACTTTCTAAGTCTTGTATAAAGGGACCGCTAAGACATTCACACCACAACACTTTGTGTAACTAAACTTAGTATAATTTCTCAGTACCTAACTCCGTTCTTACCCAAGGCTAAGCTTCTGTGTGGTCGGGTAATTACCCAGACTCGAGCAAGCTTACAAACTGAGATAGTTTAATGTAATACACATCATCATCATTAAGTACATCAGGCTAGTATTCCCTGAAGGGTTTCGCCAGCTATATTTAAGATCCTTATAGTAGGAGTTTATTACCACCTATTGCTATGATAGAGGAATGCAGATCAAGGTGTAAAGTCCCGCAACCTCCATTGAAAAGGTAGAGGGTCCTCCCACCAAACGGGTATTATGCCTGGTGGGCAACTGCCGATGGTTATTGTCGAGCCGTTGTAACTACAACAAATTGCGTGGAGAACTTTGATAGCGCGATGACGTCAGGTTTTTCTACATGTTTTTTCCATGCACTATTGACGAATCCGTCATGCCACAACCTTACATCAGTGGTCGTCAAACAACGACCCATACATTTGGACCGCTCGATATATTTTGTATTGACATATAAAATCCTATAAGTGAATCGTGTTTTCACAGCTCATAAATGGTTGTCAATCCATGAAGTGATACCTCTCATTTTTCTATAAGGCTCTTGATCAGAAAAGTGTACCCACCACTCTCTTAGACGCTTGGATTGGGGAAGAAAATTTGGACCCGTGCTTGCTGCTCTCCTTGTGAAGACTGGACCAACTAAGAGTAAAATCCATAATATTTGTTAGATAATACCCATTTCACAAGCTTATTATGTTTGTTTAGCTTTTCTTATCTCATGTTTACCTAATAGTGGTGATTTACGAGCAAAGATTAACTCGTTCAGACTTATCTCCGGGCATTGACCTCATGTGGGTTGATCGATAAAGTACTCAACAATAGAATGTTAATGTGTTAATAATGTTACTGCTGGTATGTAGCGAAAAGGAATTTTAGAAAAGGAAATATGTTCTTCTAGCTACAGCTAGATTTAAGAACTCGCGATGGCTTTATATTAGAGTAGATGTTAGATGTTGATATGAAAATATTTTTTTGAGTTCTAATACTGATGATTTCATATAGTAACCTGAGTGAGTATGACTGATCAATATACCCTTGAGGGTGATAATTTTAGTCCTAAAGGATTCAATGGAAACAAGGATGAAAAAAAAGATGTATAAGACAAGACGAATTAGCTAATATGATGAATGGGAGAATCCAGTAAAACAGGATATCTAGCTGAGCTAACGCCCGTAAACTGGTCATAAATAAAGCTATTCTTCGCACTGTAAATAATGAACTAACTACCTCCAACAAGGCTCCCGAGAAGCTCTGAAACTTGTAAAAGCCTGCAAGAGATGGATTATTCCAAAACTCGTAGTTGCTCTCATAATTCATGCAATGAGCTGAAAACTAGAGCGTCTTCACTCGCAACATGGAGTTAAAGTAGAACAAAAAGCTTAAACGATTCTAAAATTAGCATTCAAAAGCTTACCGAAAAGATTGATCGTAGCAAAAAAGATAAGAACGTTAAACAAATTGCGAAAAATACTCTCAACTCTTTATCTCCGCCTGCATATTTCAAAAGCGTTATCTTTTTGACTCACCCGTTTGATACACTGTGAGGAATATAAATTAAAAGTATTATGAAACAAAAAGTGTCACAGATTAGGCAGTTCCTGCAATTTATACTAGCCAGACTGGTTAAGTTAAATTCGTAGATTTTTGGTGGGAAAACGGTATCTTTCCTTGTGTTCTGATTTAGTTTAATAGGGAATATGCATGCGATTTTTTTATTTGCCAAATGAAATATTTATAAGCTCTAATAAACAATCGTGAAATTATTTTTTAAATACGTTCATCAGCGATGAAGTTATAAAGCTTCAAAGATTACAATTAGAAAGAGAAGACCGATGTAAACTTTGACGTCATCGTCCATGACGCCTATACAGCTGCCACAGAAAAGAGCGTTTTCGCGAGAGAGACAGATATGTTTGTTTAAAATAGTCATATCTCCTTCGTTTTACAAGTAATTTTGATTTCATTTTCACTGTTAGTATTATATTTTTGTATATTTTTAGATAAATTGAATAGATGATAAATATGTTTTTCATGCATATTCCCTATTACTAAAGTGTTAAAAGTGACTGAAAAGTTAAAAGGGAATTGCTTGCCTTGGTATGGGCATGTAAAGAGGAGGGATGAAACGAATCTTACTAGAAGAGTTATGAACATAAATGTGGATGGATGTAGAGGGAGAGGAAGACCAAAACAGTATGGATGGATTGTGTGAGGAGCGATATGAAAGAAAAGGTAGTTTGTGATAGAGTGACGACTGATAGATCAAATGGAAGAAAAAAACGAGTTGCGCCTACCCAAAGTAACATGGAATAAGTGCAGGAAGATGATGATGATTGATGACTTAGAGCTGGCACTTTTAGGCACATCTTAACCTACCATCATCTTATTTTCCTGGGGAATTAAATTACCAAATAAAGGAATTTTAGCCAACTCTTTCTAACGACACCATTTTACTGGCAACAAGAATAGGACCAGTAGCAGAACATTTCCTTAATAGAGTAGTGTCCGTAAAAATAGATCCGCCACATGTAACTTTACTGGTGAGTGGTGACATCACTATTCGCTCGTTTAACCCTAAATTGGCGGGACTTCAATTAGAGGATAAATAGTCACATGAACGAGAAACAGAATTCTTAGACGTTGACTCAGTTTTGGAAAAATAGGTCGCGTACCAGTCTTCAGATTTACACACATGTCTAAAGATTTGTCCTTGAAGAAGTACTTGAAAAGCTATTGAACTGGTTTCTTTTAATCCGACCTAATAATGTCAAGATGAAAATAATAAAATGTACGAAAGATGGTCAGAGAGAATTCCGCAATTATAAGATGTTATTTTTAGACACTGACAAAGGCCGCTCGGTGTTCTTCTAAAACCAAAAATAAGTAGGTTACTACATTTTATCCTCTGAAATAGGAACTTTGATCAAAATTCCGAGGTATTCTTCAGTATGTACAATGAAGAAGATTCTTTTGATGGCCTTACATTCTTGTACCTGCTCGACTTCAAACCGATATTCCCTAAAAAGCGCTTATAATTTCTATTCCTTTCATTCCTAGGCGAAGACGAAAATAAAACGAGGAATATGATTGACGAGGATTCGCTGAAATCAAGGAATATAATGTGAAAAGCTTTCTTGGCTTAAACATAGGAACATTTCGCTGTCAAAAGCCTTGTTCGTGTGATCATATTATTTTATGAATTCTAGTTCTCGAAATTATTTTATTCGACAAGCTGGTTCTTGAATACCTTTCTGCTTCATTTTCTCTGTCTGCATCATTTGATAAAATATCGTCAAATGTGTGTTATGTTCGCATTCAAATCTGCCGGGAATTTTAATCGTTCGCAACATTTTGCTATGAATTGATACAGAGAAATTCCTAATTAAAACATGGTAGTCACTCAAAATTTTTCGGAAACTGTTTTTCTGATAAATACAAACGAGAATTCCAATTATTTGGCAAAGCATTCCCTACGTGCAAGCTTTCGTCAAAATATGCCGCCTTTCAGATGGACATAATGAGAATGCCCGCGCCCTAAATTTTACAACCTGAACACCCTTTGAAAAGAGTTATCACACGAAATTCTATGCTGTACCTGCACAATTTTCAGTGTTGTACGGCCAAAATACACATTTACTTCACCTAAGCTAACAAGACTACAAAAGATAGATCCCATGCCCGGGGGCGCCATGTTAATGCTGCCCCAAATTTAGAGGAAGCTTAATTAAATACCTCTGTGCAAGTTGAGTCGCTTTCAAAGTGTATCATTCCGCTTTTAAATGAAGTGAACGGGGCTTTGGCAGATGATGATGGTATTCTATGAGCATGTAAGTTCTCTATGATGGCTGTAAAGAATTTTCTAATGCAGAAGTTTCAAACGCTGTGTAGCACTTAGCTCAAAGTAGGTCATCCTCTTTCATCCCCTGGGTGTCGTAAGGGGGGAGCTACAGCGTAATATAAAGTGGACATAAACGTAGAAAAATGTCGGTCGGTTTAAAACATAACTCAGGAATAATATTGGTTGAAAGGTACGTGTACCCGGCTTATGCACACAAACTTGTGGGCAAACAATGTTGGTGGTCCAACTACGAACTGTTAGAAATTGAAACATGGCCAAAATGAAACCTTCGTCAAAACTAAAATACTGTTGTATCCCGAAGTTGTCATACGTAACAAATGCCCGTGGACATGTTGGCTGATATTTATTAATATTCTGGACCACAACAACCTTCAACTGTCCAACTATCAAGCTCTGGAATTTTGCAATAGTTGCTACTGTTGCTGGGTGGTCCAGAATTTCATATGGATGAGTTTCTCGTGAAGAGTGATGGTCGAGTTTGTTAATTTATGAGAGTGGAGTGGATATTTTGTTAAAATAATTTAACAACACTGTAACTATTATTTTGGCAACTAAAGCACGTGTATTTCCTTTCACGTTTTCATTATTCAGTCGTAACTGAAAGGGTTCTCTTGAAAAAGGAGTTCGCTTTAACATCAATATCTTTATACCGCCAGTTTGAATCAGACACAGAAGTAACTCCACCACTTTACACTTCGTTCTAAAATCACTAAACTAATATTTGTCTTAGAAACTAACACGGAAACTTGGCGAAAGAACAGTCGATTTTATCAAGTGTTGCCAAACTGTTGCAATTGAGACTGTGTTTATAGCCTAAGTTGGCTCGTAACTTCACGCTTTTTCATTGAAGGATAAGCTTGGTCCCAAATATTGCCAACTTTGTGAAAAGTGTCAAGGTAGGTAATAATGTTCGTTCGAGTGCGTATTTACTTAAAAATAGTTTTTCATAAAGTATCCATACAATGGTACAACCATTTTATCGTTATCTCTTGAATATTATGATGGACTATTTCGGGACCTTGGCACCAAAGCACGACTTTTTGGTGCAACACAGATAGGTATAGAGAGAATAGAAAAGGTACAGGTATTATAACTGTCAAATAACCAATAATTCTTGTTTCCTTTTCAACTTACAAATCTAAAATAATCCCGTGCAAATGCAATACGGAAACGGTTCGGTTTAACAACTTTCTTGCACTAAAAGGGTTCCGTTCGACTAATTAAAAGATTTCAAGTTTTAAAATAGTTACGACTCTGAGTTAATTAATTCACGCCTTGAGCACTCGACTTTACGAGCTTAAAAATATCATCTTGACTAGCTGTGAATGTTTACTCTAGTTTTTAAACTAGTAATAAACAACTAGTGTTCTTCTTTTTCGCTGCTTAGTAAAGTAGTTTAATCTTTTAAGCTTGCCGGGCTGGTAAATATTCTACCTCTGGCTGGACTAACAGCTGACCCCAACGAGGCTAGAGGCTAGGACCGCGGTAAGAATCTAATTAGTGGAAGTCTAGTTTATCAGTGGTGGCATTGTGCCATGTTTTGTCAGGCTAATAATAAGCCACCTGATCTCGTTTGAGGATGTCGCAATATGCTGCTAATTAGAAGCTCAGGTCAGATCGGTGAGGACTGAGAAAACAGCAATGTTATACTTGTGGGGATTGAGCTTGAGATCATTACATTGCTTGGTCTTGTAAAAAGCTACTTTTTAACCGACTTCGTCAAAAAGGTGGAGGTTCCATGTTCGGCTGTAAGTATGTATGTTTTATTTTTATGTATGTTCACCGATTTCTCCGCCAATTGTGGACTGATTTTAATTTTAAAAAAATTTCGAAAGCCTATACTCCTGAGGTACCTCACCAACTCAGAATCTGATAATGAAATCCCATGAAAAATGTTTTTTCAGCGATTTTTTCGCCAATTGTAAACCGATTTTGATGATTATTTTTTTGTTTGGAAGAGTATTTTGCCGGACTGGCCCCATTTTAATTTTGGTGAAGATCTGATGAAATCAGATTTTCAATAACTGAAAATTATCGGGATTTCTGAAATCGTATGTCTGTTGATTGTTAACACCAGTTCATAACATAACATCACGCCGGTACGCTGTGCGATGTGCGCGTGTAGTTTTGTAAAACTTTTTACATAAAAATACAACCAACTTCCAAAAACAAAACACTACAAAGTAAATAACTTTTGTTTCGGAAGTCGGTGTCAAAAAAAAAAAATAACCAAAAACACCGACTTCCGAAATTAAAGTTATTTTATGCTTTATAGTGTTTTTGATAACGTCAAGAGGGTGAACAGATAATAACTAAGAATGTGACTGCAATTGCCAATCCATGTACTCACGGTGGTGCTTATGGCATTTTCTTGTAGCAGTCACTGAGTTCTTTGCACTTCCCAAATCGCGTGACCAATTCTCAGTTAAGTACCTACGAGTACATGACTGGAAGACGCAAAAAAGTGTACAACCTCTTGTAACACGACGTGCAAATGCTTTGTTTGAGTAGAATTCTAAGCAGCGTCATTATGACAAGATCTACGATCGTATCATTAACTACAAAGCGCGATCACGCCTTTTTTAGATCTTTTCTCCGAAACGAATAAACCACTTTGCATGGTAATTACGTTTTGTGAAGTCTTTGCACTGAGCAAAATAAATATAACATTTCTGGCTTTTGACCTAAACCTCGAAACAAAAACCGGCCAAGCGCGAGTCGGACTCGCACACGAAGGGTTCCGTACCATAAACCTTAGTTTTTATTATTTGTTGTTATTTCATGTGTACCTATTACGTTTCTTGAGATACAGCCCGTTGACAGACAGACGGACGGATGGAGGACAGCGGAGGCTTAGTAATAGGGTTCCGTTGGATACCCTTTGGGTACGGAACCTTAAAAAAGATAAGCTAAGAATTATCAACTGCTTTTATTTGAGCAAACTGTTCTTTGCAGAACACAATTGAAGACCTTACAATAATAGAATTGTCATTGGTATTGATTCTACGTTTCCTATAACTCTGTCTTCCTCGGGAATTCCAACCAAGGAAGTAATAACTCATTCCATATCCCGAGGATATAAACAGATAGTTCATCTTTCCGTTTGCGATCAAAAATAACTGACGATGTTCCCCGTAACATAAACTCGGCTTCAATAAGACGTCGAAAACTTACTACTGTGGCGAAAGTATGATTATTTGTGAATCTTATTACTATAATAAAATTTGATTCGTCGTGTTACTGCATGGCGTTTTATATGGCAATAAGGAAGTAGGAAAAATGAGTCCTTGATCGTTCACACACGAATCAACGGAACTATTTGCTTTTTTACCGTTAAAAATGCCTCGCTTCATGGATAAGTAATTCGTCTTCTTCATTTTTAATACCACAAACTTTTAGCTGATCATCATAAAATCTATTCCGTTCATTCTGTTCATGAAGTAGTGTTTGAAGACATTTTCAGTATTTATAGTGATAAATCCTGAAAATGTCTTCAAACACTACAACCCTCTACTACAACTTCTACTAGAAGACAAAACCAAGTCACGGACGACACTTGAACGTGTGACTGAAGTTTGCAAACAAAAACATACAATTCAGCCGCTTAAAGCTTCCTATCGTTTCACACACGATTTGTCGAGTGAAATGTGCGAAGCGCTGCAGTGCTGGAAGGTGGCATTGGCACGACTCCAATGGACTCTTAGCGCCAATTCTGACGAGTGGAGATATTATTTTTAGTGCGAAGTTCAATAACATCGTGTTAATTAATTAATGCTTGTTGGGATCTTCCTCTGTAATGTGAATGACGTTTACGAAGTGAACCAAAATGACGTACATCCGTATTAAGTGATAGTTTTAATTGAGGCCATAGATTAACAAGAAAATTAATACTCATTTGGAAAGACGGTCTCGCTGGACCCTTAGAAGCTGCCAAACTTTCTACTATAACTACTGCCAAAATGTTCAAAATTAACTCAAAAGTTGTTTGCGTTTGAAAATATGTCGTCCATGAAATTTTTGGCGCCAGACATTTTATCATTTTCGTTTTGAAAACATTTATTTTGTTAGTTACTTCTCAAGAGATAAATGTTCGATGTCAATTTGAGTGTCAGATACTAAAATGTCTTTACGAAAAGTAGCCATTAACTTTTAAAAACAAGTTCTGGCCATCTACTATGATTGATGTCTGCCGGATCCACTAAAGTAACATTTTCGAAAGCGTTGTATTTCATGGCGTAACTGTAAACGGATCTCCCAAGTGATATTAGTACGAGGAACGGTGTGTCGTCGTCGATTAATGCCAAGTACCCACAGTAACACAGTGTCCCTAATGATGACATCTGAGTACTAAGTACTGCACACTGCGTTAATGGAGACACCATAATATCGGAATGTCCGTCAGAGCGTCCGGGTGCAATTCCCGCATCGTGCGAGTATTTGCTTTGATCAAAGATATTCACAGCACCCATGTTTGTTTACGTGATTGTGCATATAATGTTATTATGCGTGAAGATTTAAAGGATCTTTTTAGACGAGGAATTGATAAACATGTTTTGTATGACACGTAAACTAGTGTGATGTGTCAAATAGTAAATTTAAGTTTGCCATTTTCATAACTTTGTATCGATGATTTAAGTAACGATAGCAGTTACCCTTGATTGTTAGAGAATAAAAGGGCTGATAGTTGAAATAGTGGGATTCACGCCAGTAAAAATATTTTGGATATAGAAATCAAGTTACTTTGAAAGCAGTCTTTAAGAATATACTAAGGATTCCTTGAGCCCGATAGTAAGATGGATGGCTCCCACGTTTTCACGGCAGCAACTAAAGCAGTGGCCTCCCACGGGACTTCATTGACCTCAAGTAGGTCAAGGCATACGCGGAGAAAATTACTATTGTGTGGATAGGGGACCACTGGTATTACTGCTCCTAACATGACTACTGACTATCATGTGTGTTTGAAGAGTTTTGAGACGTATCTGATTAATTTAGATGCCATTTTAGGACAATCACAATCTAAACAAAGTGGCCTTCATGAGGTGAGCCCAGGAATGTGGAGATTGGTACAAGAAAAGGACGGCCTAAGGTCAGCAATAAACAAAGTCGGGTTGTATAGATGATGATGACGTTCAGGAACTCTAGGGTGCTAAAGCTGCGTGAGAGAGAAAGAAACCTCACACCCCAGCCGCCGCAATAGAAGAAGACGCGTCGGGAGTCGCAGGGGCAACCGTAGGTGCGGGCCTGCGGACGGCGAGCATTGGGTGGCTCACCGTCCGATCAGAACCAGCCCCGGGTCGAAGGCGCGCTGTGTTTCACGCGCGCCTGAAAGAGCTGTCAGCATAAAAGACGGGGCCTAAAAGGGCCAGTGCCTGCCGGGGTTGCGGAATTGGTTCGAAAGAGTCACCGCGGCCTTGGAATGCTAAATTCATTAGGAGGAACCCGGATAGGTTTAGACAGTGTTTTTTTTTCTATGCTTTTAAAGTTCACAACTGAAAACAGACTCTCCTTAGAACTTTATAAATTCCATAAAATTATATCCATTCCTACCGTCGGCGTCGTAGCAATAAAGATTCAGAAGACTGCGTTCAATAATCCAATATCCCATCAAACCTCCTACATTTAACCAGTTTATGTTGGACTTAGTATTCGCCTACAAATGCCAGCATGATGAAATATAGAAAACTGAATATTAAACAAATAAGTAAACGTTTAAACACGCTATTCTGAAGGTTTTTGGCATAAACATCGATTCTTACCGTCGAAATGGTAGAGATATTCCTTGAGACCTTCACGAACGAGCGTTGAAACAAAATGTCAGCTGCTCACCTTTCATGTCTATTAACCCGATTCTGGCTAGTTCTCATCGCATTTAATTGTTGAGTAGCTTTAGTTCTGTTCACCATTAAATTAACTTTAGTTTGGGTTAGATAGTTAATAGGATATAACTGCAACCAAGTTTCAAAATAGTTAACAAAGTTTGATGCCAAAAAATGGTGAATGAGAGAACACTTTTCGTTTACTTCGACTGCTCAGCTGTACCTCTATTCTGTAACAACATTTTCGTGTCTCGACAGCGGAATCCGAGGTGAGTATCAAATTACGTCAAACGTAAGACCTCATGTTGTGCGCAATAAAGCTCACTTTGTGAGGTTTGTCACTCAGGTGAAGCTCGATATCGAAATGGTTATTTACAGAATAGACTAGCTGGTCTCGCGGTTGCAAGCGCAACTGCCGAGCGTGGAGCCCTGAGTTCGATTCCAGAAGAGTTATTGTGTTTTTAGGAATTTTTCCATTAGGAAATTTCTTATTGACAGCCCGGAGTTTGGAAGTTGGTGGTGTGACACCCCCGTGCCCCGCGTTGGTCCTGCGCCTGCGTCGGTTTGCTGTCCCATGGGAATATGAGAGTGATGGAAGAGGGAGTGCACTTGTGTTTGCGCACACACTTGTGCACTATTATATGTCCCGCGCCGATGGCTAGTCTCCGTTGAGATTTGCCGTCATGGCCGAAATCGGTCAGAAGTACTATAATTATGTCAGTTATTTACATAATGTGATCAGAGGGTCAATTCTACTATCTAACGTACTCATTCGCGATCTGTCAAAAAAGCCTCAATTTCCATACATATTTGACAGATTGCGAATGAGATGCAAATGCGAAAAATGTTTAAAAAGTAGAAATTGTCACTCAGCTTATTAGGAGGACTATACTTCGATGATTGGAGTATGAAAGCGTCATCATTCTCTTGTCTAGCCAAATTCAATTCACAAATAGCTCAGTCAAATATGCTAACGCTCACATAATCCAATAGATCCCGCTTACGACATCAAGGAGTCCCTTTAGGAATGTTAGTTTAGGGCCAAAATCCGATATCATCATCTTGTTCAAGTTTGCTCGGATTAAAACATACTGTCTGTGCCGTCTACAGTTTGTTTTCGTTTAGAGATGGGTACGTGTTTCAGTGACGTCACGTAGTAATAGATTGGAGTAGTTCTTACTTCTAATTGAGAAATGTGTAGCTAATAAACGCAGTTATAGAAAGAAACCTGGTCGCTCTTGGCCATTCGTGCTTTGAAAAATACCTGATTTTTGTTGCTAGGGGCAAAAACATGAATAATGCTATAATTACATGAGATCGATGAGTGCCGACCCCATCAATATTTCACCCTATAATTTCACCTAAATAACTATCCCTCGACGTAAACAGCTGACAATTCCCCATAAGAACCCATCAGCTTTGATGTTATGGGACAGTAATAAACACTAAATGAGTTTTACGAGTAAATGCCCCATAAACGACAAATTCTTACGATTGAAAATGCTGTGAAACGCTAAACTCACTAAAGGAACGTTCTGAAAAGGGTAAAAACTGTTGGAATAAATCCGATAGGAACGTTTCGACCATCGTAAAACGTTTGTCGTTAAGTGTTAAGGAATTAGTGTTAAAATTGTATCCCAAAGTTTAACTACCACTTTTATTTTGATTCGAGTTTTTGGGACGTCATAAAAAGTGATTTGAATAAAAATATGTGGCGTGACACGTGACTTTTTAGGATTTCGTAACAAAGGGTAACCCTATTGCTAAGCCTCCGCTGTCCGTCCGTCCGCCTGTCTGTCTGTATGGTTGTTTGTTGCTAGCGGGCTATCTGAAAAACCGTAATAGGTAGACAGTTGAAATTTCACAGTGTATATTTCTGTTGCCGCTATAAAAAATAAATTAAAGAGTGATAATACAAGAAGCTTGTTTTTTTTCGGTTTATGGTACGGAACTCTTCGTGTGCGAGTGCAACTCAGTTTTTTTTAGGTATGGACGATACAAGTTTTCGGAATGCATCTTCGTTTCTAAGAAGTTTGCAATGGCCTTACCAGCGATATCGTGTTTCAATTCAAATACGAATCATGAGAATGTCGTGGTTTTTAAAGGTTGCACGTACCTACACAAGTAGGAAGTTACAAATTATGCGAAATGGATTCACTTGAACCGTTCCAATTTGTACAACATCATCATCATCATATCAGCCGAAAGACGTCCACTGCTGGACATAGGCCTCCCCCAAGTGCCGCCACAACAATCGGTCCTGTGCGTCTCGCATCCATCGGCTACCCGCGACCTTCACCTGGTCATCGGTCCACCTTGTGAGAGGCCTTCCAACGTTCGATCTTCCGGTACGCGGTCGCCACTCCAGAACTTTTCGGCCCCATCGACCATCTGTTCTGCGAGCTATGTGCCCTGCCCACTGCTACTTTCCTTCGGGCTATGTAGGTAGCCTTGGTTCTCTTGTGGATATTATCATTCCTGATTCAATCACGCATTGCAAAGAAAACTCCAAGCATTGCACTGCACTCTTCATTGCCCTTTGAGTGACTTTGAGCCTTCTGATGAGGCTCATTGTGTGCGACCACGCTTCAGTTCATTTGTACAACAGCAGCTTAAAACTTGAACTGTAATTAATTTTACAGATAACTTGAACACAGTGTAATATCTAATCACACTAAATATTGACATCAATCACGTTTGACAAGAGCACCAACAACTTCCCTACTCCGTGTTTGCCAGATCGATCGTCTAAAATGTTTGTTTTGGGGGAAATGGCCAAAATTGATCGATGACTTTGGAAGTTTTTGCAAGTCTTTAACGGAGTTTCAGAGAGATCCGTTAAATAATGAAATATGAATGTTTTGTTCAGTTCTTAATACAAGGATTTTGTACGTGAGTGGCTTAGATGGATGTTCATAAAAATGTGTTTTGTTCATAAATCATTTTGCTTTTATGGGCGTTCAAGAAACTCGTAATTGTTGTGCATGAGTAAGTTGATTTATGGCGTAAGTATTTAAGTTGTTTCAGTCGATAGATAAGAGTCTTAGATAATGGAGATTGGTTGTAAAACTGTCACAAATTCAATATTTAATTTAATATGTTGTACTGTCATAAGTTTTACGAGTATGTCTTAAATCAGCTTTACTGGGCGCAGTATGTGCTTCAACAGCTGTTGGTAATATCTTTGATATTTTATTGGTGTGCTTACATATTGCAATTAAACTTAAATGTCTGTTCGTGTCTTGAAGCAATAATACGATTTACTGACAGTCACTATTTTAAAGCAGTTCTCGATTTAGTTCAACCGTAGATCCTAAAAACGGCTTATACAATAAATTAGCTTTTGTCCAACTTTTGCCCGCGATTTTGTACGCGCATATCCCGTTTTTCCGTTCTTTCGACTTTCGGGAAATCCTTTCTAGTGCTATCCTACACTCGCCAGGGAACCAACATGCCAAATTTTAGCTTCCTTCGACCAGTAGTTTCGACTGTGCGTTGTCTGTCAGTCACTTCTTCAGTCAGTAGGTAACGGAAAAATCTATAGTAACATATATAAAGCTGAAGTTTGTTTGCTTGAACGCGCTAATCTCAGGAACTACTGGTCCGATTTGAAAAATTATTTCAGTGTTAGATAGCCCATTTATTGAGAAAGACTATATATCATCACGCTAAGACCAATAGGTGCGGAGCAGACGAAATTGCGCGGGTCAACTAGTTTTATGTATTAGGATAGAATAGAATAGATTAAGTACTCTTTATTACGTACAAAAGTTACAGAAAAAATGGATGAAAAAAACATTACATAGGGTGATACAATGAGCGGATGGGTAGAATTGATGTATCCTATGTTTAAAGCCCTTGCGAGTATATCCAAATTCTCATCTATTTAACGAAATAGGTCGTAAATTAACATGTTCAAGGGTAGAATCAGTTGACACATACAATTAAGCGGTTGCACCGCCACAAAACAAACTCTCCAGCGCTGGATATTGTGCAACTGGCACGTGGTACTTGTTCAAGCGTGAGACAGGGGGAGCTTCACACGCAAATTGCGTCCGGGAAAGCGCGCGTGCGCCGTTGCCGTGACGTCATCGCACAATGAGTGCGTGAGCTGCTGAGATAATATCAGTTTGTTACTTATAGAAATTGTTTGAAAGGTAATTCAAGTATGGTGATAAAATATAGTATTTTTTGTATTAGTTAAATTCGTTAAGAACAATCTATCATAGAAAATCTCGCTGACACCGGGTTATTATTCTAACTTGGGTTATTAATATCCCGAAAATCGCGAACAACCTGTGTCTAAATATTTTAGCTATGTAAAAATGTTAGCATGTCCAAATTATTCCTGAAGTCAAAAGTTAATACCTAGGTTACTTTCAAGCAAGGGTACTCCATCGTCGACCTCATCATCGCTTACCATCAGGGACAGACGTCAAACGGGAGTTTATTAAAAAATATTTGATAATAAACCCTTTTCTCTTGTTCTTTCTAACACACTATTGTCTACATTTATTTTCATTATTTTCTCCTTTCGCAGGCCTGCTGAAAGAAATTTCTTTAGAAATAAGCAGTAACTTTGTACCTAGGTACCTACTACTAAATTATAATGTTTTATGTCTACTATTTTTCTGTGTATAATAAGTAAAAAACAGTCCAAGGGCGGTCGGACTGTCACGAAGGGTTCCTTGCCATAATCCGAAAAAACACGTTTTTTGTATGGGAGTCCCCTTGAATTTTTAATTTGTTTTTTTTTTTTGTGTTGTCATAAGGCAATACACACTGTGAAAATGTCAACTCTCTACCTTTGACAGTT
Organism: Lacanobia oleracea; assembly: GCA_950371165.1. NCBI lineage: Eukaryota > Metazoa > Arthropoda > Insecta > Lepidoptera > Noctuidae > Lacanobia > Lacanobia oleracea. The sequence goes on from OX493387.1 coordinate 3,487,465, forward strand.
CTTGAGATACAGCCCGCTGACAGACAGACGGAAAGACGGACAGTGCAAGTGGAGGCTTAGTTTAGTAATAGGGTTCCGTTAGATACCCTTCGGGTGCAGAACCCTAAACAGGAGAAGAATATTTTTATAAATGAAAACAGCAAATTGGAGTAAATTGACAGGTCAAATGCAAGAATAGAGAGATCGTATCTACCTGCCAATCTTCATTCCATTCTAAAAGCGATACTATGTTAAGATATTAAGACTTTATTGACAGGTTCAATAAACGATAAAAGCTTTATGACATCTGTTATGAGGTGCGGATATCACGACCTGCCTCAATGTCATGCATTAGCATTTAAAGTATGGCTTGACGTACCTACCTGAAAAATAATGGTCACTTTTGTTAGATTTATTTTCAAGGCGATTTAGGGTATTCTTCTTATCGTGTGGGCCGCAAGGTCTATCGACCCCACACACCCTAGTGTCAGAGTTTCTAAACCGCCTCAAGGGCCTCTGACATGGTTTATTTGACGACCGCTATTTGGCGGCTGGTACCACCGGCTTATACGTGCCTTCCGAAGCACAGAATCATCTTTTTTATCAGACAATCAGGTGATTCAAGCCTGCAATGTCTTAGCCAAACTGGAAAACATCTTTACAAAGTATGCTTTCCTTTAGGAATCAAACCCACGACCACCGGGTCATAAGGCAAACCCTAACCATTCGACCACGGAGGCAGATTTAGGGCTATACAATGGGTATAACCGTATAATTATAATTAGATCCAGCGTTATTAATTACATTTAATTATTCCATTCGGACAACAATAGGTAGGTATAGTTCATATTGTTCTAGAATATCTTAAAATAACTAGTGTTATTAGTACACAAACAAGGATAAAAAAAAAAACAAAGTAGGTGTCTGAGGCAGTACGTGCAGAGACCGATAAAGTAAGGAATATGCTACCTGACCATCATCTGCCTAGCCTTTTCCTAACTATATTGGGGTCGGCTTCCAGTCAAACCGGATTCAGCTGAATACCAGTGATTTACGTGGAGCGGCTGCCTACCAGACCTCCACAACCCATTAACTGGGTAACACGGTACTTCATGGCAAGATTGGAGTCAGATTCACTGGCTTCTGACTATCCGTAACGACTGCCAAAGATCTACAAATGCCAGCCGGGACCAACGGCTTAACGTGCTTTCCGAGGCATGGAGGAAACTCGGTATGTTAAGATGGTCACCCATCCACAGACCAACCTTGGCAAGCGTTGCTTAACCTTTAAGATCGACCCGTGCGGCTGTTATTATTTAGCCACGAGCTCCTCAGAATATGCTACCTGACCATTCTCCCCAAATAGTGCATCATAAGAATATGGATTTGTTATTGTTTCGGGATGCTTTTTTGAAGGTGTGTGGAACAGTCAGAAAAGTGCCGAACACCTCCATCGAAAAGGGAGGATCCTCCGACCAGACGGTTGTTGTGTCTGGTGGGCAACTGCCCGATAGTTGATATTCGAGCTGATGTATATGTTCAAATCGCACGGTAAACTTTGCTTGTGTGATGCAGGATTTCGGAGTAGTTCGCTGCTAGTTGGATAGATAACGTTGCGGTTCTTTTTGCTGTGAAGTAGATTTGCTCCGTTGGTTTTCTTGTGGCAGAATTGATGCCGCTACACTATTGTCACTTACCCGCGTCCTACGCATCAGTGATATTCAGCTGAATAGTGGTATTTAGCTGAATGACCCCAATCATCATCTGCCTAGCCTTTTCCCAACTATATTGGGGTCGGCATCCAGTCAAGCCGGATTTAGCTGAATACCAGTATTTTACACGGAGCGGCTGCCTACCAAACCTCCACAACCCATTAACTGGGAAACACGGTACTTCTTGGCAAGACTGGAGTCAGATTCACTGGCTTCTGACTATCCGTAACGACTGCCAAAGATCTACAAATGACAGCCGGGTCCAGCGGCTTAACGTGCTTTCCGAGGCACGGAGGAAACTCGGTACGTTAAGATGGTCATCCATCCACAAACCAACCTTGGCAAACGTTGCTTAACCTTGAAGATCGGCCCGTGCTGCGAGATGATGATATTATTTGACATAATGGCTGCAATTTTTTGCTTCATCATATCGACTTAATTGTCAAGTTATCTACAAAGTAGGTTTGGCATATGCAAATCGTGTTAAGTAAGCGCCAAATATCTTCTATGCTATATCTATATCTATCTATACATGTAATAAAATCGTAAACCAACCGTGTCTGTACATTGAGTATTTTTGCAAAAAAAAAATTACATAGAAAAGTTAGGAAAAAGATACAAAACACAAATATGCTATTTTTGAAATTTTTGTCTGTTTGTCTGTGCGTTTGAGGGAGCATCACGCATAAACTACAGATTGTGTTACAAATCTAGGTACTTAAACATATTAAGTGATAACCCGAGTAACATTTAGCGTTTATTTCATCAAAATCGACCCACAAAATAAAAAGATATTGAATTTTTAAGTTTAGGAAGAAACTTCATCGAGCGCTAAAATAGGTAGTTTTCATTGAGACTCCAGAGACTTGCAATGCCATCTATTGAGAATAATAGTAGTGACAAATGTGTAAACGAACTTCAAAACATATTGTTGAGTTATTTGATAAACTCTTAATATTATTTAGCAAGCAAAAGAAAAGTGAACATGTTATTATCATAATATTATTATTTATCGTAACATGTGGGCTCCTAAGTTCAAACTCATTTTTGACAGTTTAATTCATTTTTGTATGGCGATGTACTGATGACGCGTTTTTCTGAATCGCGGTGTTAAGATTCTCCTCAGGAATATGACGTCAGCCCCATCTGCCATCTGCCTAGCCTTTTCCCAACTGTATTGGGGTCGGCTTCCAGTCAAACCAGATTCAGCTGAATACCAGTGTTTTACGTGGAGCGGCTGCCTACCAGACCTCCACAACCCATTAACTGGGTAACACGGTACTTCTTGGCAAGACTGGAGTCAGATTTACTGGCTTCTGACAACCCGTAACGACTGCCAAAAATCTACAAAGGACAGCCGGGACCAACGGCTTAACGTGCTTTCCGAGGCACGGAGGAAACTCGTTATGTTAAGATGGTCACCCATCCACAGACCAACCTTGGCAAGCGTTGCTTAACCTTAAAGATCGATCCGTGCGGCTGTTATTATTTAGCCACGAGCTCCTCATAAATGAATGAATATGACGTCAGCCCATGGGCATTAAATTTTCTTTCGAAATTGTTATTCCACGCGTCGATCAAGGTTAAGCTACGCTTGCCGAGGCTGGTCTGATGGATGGGTGACCATATATTCTGTTTCTGAGACTCCGAGATTTTAGGCGTGCCTTGAATGTAACAGTGAACCAGTCACACGGGTCGATCTTCAAGGTTAAGCAACACTTGCCGAGGTCGGTCTTAGGATGGGTGACCATTTTAACATACACACGGGTCGATTGACACTCGAATATAATTATGTGGATGAATGGAGAAGGAGAGGAAGGCCGAAGAAAAGATGGATGGATTGTGTGAGGAGCGATATGATATAGAATATGGGAGTGAGTGATAGCGTGATAGCTGATAGGACAGAATGGAAGAAAAACATGGGATAAGGGCAGGAAGATGATGATGACGGGTCCATCGACGCGTGTGACTGTTATAACTTAACTACGAGCTCCTCATTCAGTACCTACTAAATATCTTTTTAAAAATCGATTATACCTACATAATAAATAGATTCTATGAAACCGGTTAAACTGTAATTCTAATACATAAAATACGCCTCTACTGAGTGATTGCCAGAAATGCCTTGCCAGACAACGCACCGCCGGAACTACTGGTCGTAGAACGCTGAAATTTGGCATGTAGGTTCCTTAGGGAGTGAAGGCGAGAACTAAGAGAAAATTTCCCGAAATTCTTACAGGAATGGGAAAAAAACGGTATATGCGCGTACGAAGTCGCGGGCAAAAGCTAGTTATACATATAAATCTTGTCAAAAAAGCTTTGTCAAATTATCTAATCCAACGCAACGGCCAACATAATGTGAGAGTGTTTTGGCAACGTGCAGGTAAACAAGCTTATTTTTATGATGAGCTCATAAAAATGAAATTTATCGTAACTTTGATAATATTGTTGCGGTCATAGAATGGAATAAAAAAAATTATTACCTCCTCGAAGGCGCCATCTCCCGTTTTCTTAAAATTCTTATTTAATTAAGTATTCTACTTAATTTACGTCTTCATACTCTTTTACATTAGACATCTGATCTATATTTTCTAGCCCAACCACTAAACCTTCTGTAGATATCATTTTAATTATGATTATAACTGAAACTATTAAATGCCAACAACTATTCTACCAAACTACGAAAGTACATACACCAAAAAGAACTTCGTCACTTCTCAAACTTCTCAACACTTCGTGCCTTCCGATCAGTCCCGACCACTTCCGAAGTCGCTTAGCATTCACTTCGCGTCCGGATAAAATATATGAACGTCGGATCAGATACGATTGGAAGCGAATAAAGAGGTTTTAATTTATGGACTGGTGCGTGGTACGAATGTTTTGTTTATGTTCAAGTGCTCTTGAGTGCGAAGAGACCGTTTTATTGAGTTTGCACTTGATGAACTGGTATTGGACTTGAGCTTTATCAAGACGATTAAAACGATTGCGGGTTTACGATTATTTTTATTAACGTCTTGGGTTTTGTGTAAAGAGTTCAACGTATGTGTTCGCAATTCGCTGCGTATACCACTCCTCACGCCAGAATCCATATGAATTTGCTAGAGGCAGCATCTTGCGGAGTGTTCCGAGCCACTATTAGATTACCCTAATTCTACCTGCCTACCTTCGATTGATCCTAACTATGACGTATGTGCCAGGATAATGATTGCGTACTTTTCAGTCATAGCGTCTCCTACTTCATTTACTCGACTAAAATGAAGATGATGGCTTCATGCCTTTGTCCCTGATACTTGGGATCGAGTGAAAACATGTTGCACTGTGTCTTCTTGTTACATTGTTCTCTGTCAACTGTCACGGTAACATTGACTTGTAGGCGTAGCATCCATTCCTGCCAGGGATGCGGAATATTGTTCGAAAGAATTACCACGGTCCTGGAACGCAAAGGGCATTAGGAGGAACACGGATGAGTTTTAGTCAGTAAAAGTCTGACACTCCCTTCCGCTCGGTCTAGAGTGGAAGTAGTCGTTTGATGATTTCCCACTCAAAAAAAAAGGCAAAGCATCCAAAAATACCGTTAAATATTTTATTATGTTAAAATAGAAATTCATGATATGAAATTAAGGTTACCTGTTTTAATAGTCGCTGTAATTTGCGTGGGTAAAATCTGCAATTAAAATAGTTTCACTTGAGTATAAAACTGCCACAAAATCGTGAATTAACTACTAAGTGCTCTTAATAATAATTATATTTGTGATTGTTAAACGTTGCCAGTAAATAAACTACTATTATTTTGAGTCAATAATTTGGCCAATGCCGCTTTAACAAAATATTTATTAATTATGTGTATTCTCTTATGTTTGTTCATGTGAAATAAACACTGCGGTTTATAATTTGTGCACTCAATGTAATATTTTGTTAAACCAAATAAAATATTGGTATGTTAGTTTGCTTTTCATAAATATTTAACTGAATAAACCAGTTAAAAATAGTCGTTATTAAAGCATAAATTTGATCTTTTCAATCACTCCAATCGTCAGTGTTTAACTTATTAGCTATAAAACAAATCCAGAGTGTTCGGCAGGTAAATTGGCAAATGTGGCATAGTGTCAGTATTGGGAAAACTGTGTATGTAATGTTCATTCACTGTTCAATCAATCATCTATCTATACTAATATTTAAAGCTGAAGAGTTTGTTTAACGCGCTAATCTCAGGAACTCGTGGTCGGATTTGAAAAATTATTTCAGTGTTAGCCCATTTATCGAGGAAGGCTATATATCATCACGCTTAGACCAATAGGAGCGGAGAAGCAGCAGACGAAGGTGCGCGGGTCAACTAGTCAATCAATATATCCTAATACTAGTTGAACCGCGCAACTTCGTCTGCGTCACAATTTTCATTACTGCTCCGCTCCTATTGGTCTTAGCGTGATGATAGATAGCCTATAGCCTTCCTCGATAAATCGGCTATCTAACATTGAAATAATTTTTGATCACTATCTTACCTGATGGAAACCAATGATGTGGTCAAGAATCAAGCACCTTTGCCTAGAAGTAACCTAAACCTGAAGTAACCTAATAAAATTGTTAACCGTTTTTCATTTCTATATACTTAGAACGTAAAGGATCACGATAGAAGTCTATTTAGGACACCTTCATGTCTTTATTTCTGTTTTTTACATTAAATAAGTCCCTATCCCTTCATGTATCCCACTAAATTTCTGTTGGGTTGCTTAAGTTTCAACTCTCTAGAAGTAAGACGGTCTCGGGATCAGATGACTGTAATATTTAAAATTATTAGAGGGATTATCGATGATCCTGATCTGCACAATGAAATCTGCAATCCATTTGTCCCAGACAATAAAATTACTGTCGTGGCAGAAAACACCGGTTACTGGCTGTTCCAAGTAGCCGTACTATTGCGCACTCCAAGTCACCTTTTCCTCGGACAGTAGCCGTTGTTAACGCTCTCCTGGACTCAAACACAAGTCTTGATACGTTTGCGGATGAATGGAAGGTGATGCTATCAGAATGTTTGATTTTTTGTGAGAAGAAAGCATGACAGGGTTAAATAAATTAGATGTTAAATAGTGTAATGGGCTTCGGCCGTTCTATTTAAAAAATAAATAAATAAATGTATATGGGGTCAATGACCATTATTTTACGATAATTTGGCGCTTACCATATCAGGAAACAAAGACACCCCAACAGGGAATTCCACCTTCCATTGCTGAACTATTTCTCCTTTTCGCACGACTCGACGTTCGTAAATAATTCCATGCTTCCTGTAACTTTCGCAAGAAATAAATAAACAGAATACGGATATCCCGTAAGTGAGTGGACGGCAAAGTGTGAACTTTTTAATTCACGCCGGGATAAGTGTGGCGGTTTGACAGATCATTTTTTTTTTTCTTTCTTTTTTCCAACGCCAGAGCTAAAGTTTAGCAGACATGTTAATGGTTCAACCAAAAATTGAGTGGCGTAGATGATGATTTTTGTCCCTTTTAAAGTGTTGAGTTTGTCATTCGTTTTTTTCCTTTCGCTTCCACGAAGCATTCGGGTGGTTGACGTGAAAAGCTGATGGTTCATTTATAGGGTTCCTTACCAAAATGTTAAGTAACGGAAACTTGTTAGGTACTAAGCTTCCGCTGTCCGTCCGTCCGTCTGTCTATCAGCGGGCTGTACCGTAATAGGTAGACACTTGAAAATTTCACTACACATACAAGAAACGTGTTTTTTTTTGCTAAGGTACGGAAACCTTCGTGTGAGAGTCCAACTCGCACTTGGCCGGTTTTATCTTTTATTATTAAACCGTCGCTTGTCAATGTAGTAAAAATTTACTTTTTAGGTTGTTCCCAACGTCTTATTTTGCAAACTTTTCCCAGTGATATTTCTCAGCGAAATTCAACATAAACTTGTCTGTTTCAATTAGTAAATCTTCATATGAATTTCCTATAAACGTTTAAGCTAATTATAAGTTCACATAAAATTAATTTAATAACCCATAAAATCACGAACTGAAACTAGCAATCTCAAATAATTATAAAAGGTGGCGTAAAAATAGTTGTATAGCCTTTATGTAAAGGCTAATAAATAACGGTTTACATGAGAACTGTCCCGTGGTTCAGCAAGCGGTTAGTCGATAATTACTATAATGTAGCACGTAATCCCGTAAACCTTAATTACGGGGATAGGTTAAATATTGTTCCGATAAATTAACTGTTTAGAGTAGCGTGTCCTGTACAGGAGCTCGTGGCTAAATAATAACAGCGGATCGGGTATATCTTCTACGTTAAGCAGTTCTTGCCGAGGTCGGTCTGTGGATGGATGACCATCTAAACACATCGAGACTCCACCGTGCCTCGGAAAGTACTTTAAGCTGTTAGTCATTCGTAGATGTTTCGCAGTCGTTACGGATTTTCAGAAGCCTGTAAATCTGACTGCAAACTCACCGAAGACTTACTGCGGTACCCAGTAATAGGTTACGGAGGTCGAGTAGTCATCGCTATTCCACCAATTCGCTCTAAGCGTCTCCAAACGTCTTAAATAATGCGCACAGCTCTTCTAGTGGAACTCTCTGCCTGCGTCTGTGTTTTCAAACGCTTACAACCCTAATCTCTTCAAAGTTGCCCTGGGAGCGAGCTTACCCTGAAGGAGCCTGTTCAGAGTGAACAGGCTCCGACAGGCACAAGACTTTGTCTCTGTCATCTCTGACCTAGACTAGAGTCAAGACCAAACCCATCACAAATCACTCCACGAAAAATACTGGTACTCAACTGAATCCGGTTGGGCTGGAAGCAGACTCCAATATAGTTGAGAAAAGGCTAGGCAGATGATGAGTGTAGAGTATCGTGTCTGTGAGTTTAAGTTATCTGTGATGTAATCATAGTTGTTGGTAATTGTGTGGGATGCTCCAAGTTAATAACTTAATTAGAATAAACGAGAAATTGATTTGGTTTAGAGTTTATTCTGGTAAGCCTATGTAAGCTCATAGTCGTATTTATAAGGTAAATAGATCCTTGTATTAACATATTCATAATTTGTGGCACATACAGGAATTTTAAAAATGGCGAAAGTGACAGAAAAGTTGAAAGGGTATCGTTTGTTATTGTGAGGGCAAGTGATAAAGAGAGATGAAATGCTTGTGACTCAAAGAGATAAAAAGATGGATGAAAGGCTAGAGGGAAGCCAAAGAAAAGACGAACAGATTGTGTGAGGAGTGATAGGTATGAATGAAAGAAAAGGTAGAAAATGAAATCGTGATGATTGACAGGGAAGAATCAAATAAAAAAACGATTTGCGCCAATCCGAAATGACATGAGACAAGGGGCATAAAGATTGTGATGATGCGTGTGTCATCTATATTCCTTTAAAGTAATATTTCGATAATGAAAAAAAAAAACTTTCAGAAACTTGATACTTCGTTCCAAAACACAAACAGCGGATACATAAATTGCGAGGTTAACTTGCAACTGGGCTTGTCATATCTGCCACATGTCGAAGGAGCCATGTGCATAGATTACCACGCGGTGGATCCCAAACGCACGGAATCGACAGCCCAGAAAGAGATGGCGAGACGAGCTGGACTCCTTCTTAAAGGACTGGCCCAAAATTACAGAAGACCGGAGAAAGTGGAAGGAGAGAAGGGAGACCTTTGCCCTGCAGTGGGAGAATACGGGCTCATAATAATAATGAACACGAAATAATTTTCCACATTCAAAATGATTACAAAGCACATTCCACGACATGTTAATATTTGTTGCATTTGCAACGCTACCAGCACGGATCAATGTACGTTGGCCGCATACATATGAAATGTAATCAGCATTGGAATTCCAGATACAATTCCCGATAGCCCGAAATATATCATTGAATTGTATGACCTCACCCTGTACTGCTTATCCCTGAGAATCAGGCAGAAGTTTAATTGTAGGGAAACCAGTTTATGTTAGTGTAATTTGCTGTAGTGAATCCTGTTTGTTGTGGTAGGTTATGGTTCAGCATAGTAGACGGGCCCGCTAGAGCAAGTGCCTGCCGGGGTTGCGGCATTTGTGCGAAAGAATTACCGCGGCCCTGGAACGCAAAGGGCATTGGGAGGAACACGGATAGGTTTTAGTCAGTAAGAGTCTGACACTCCCTTCTGCTCCGCCCAATGCGGGAGGAGTCATTTGATAATTTCCTGTTCATGTAATAAAGTTGTATATTATATTTACTGAATCTTCTAGGTCTGCCTCGCGTCACACAACAGTGTGAACATGCCTCAATTTCCGGATCAGACAGTGTTAAGTTTTTGGGTTTTCGTGTTAATTTGGCCCATTAATCGCAATAATGATCGCGATTTAAATATAACTGGCGTAATTTGGGTAGGTACAGGTAGTATGATAGTATCTACTAAAGAGGTTATCTTCTGCCTAATCCGTTGAGGAATACAGGCGTGGTGATAAGTTTCCTCTAGAAGGGTGCATAAGATATCTAGAAAACCTCAGTGTGTGTTTTTCTTTCCGCTTTTCCTTCTGTATCTGCATATTATTGTCTCTGCTTACATCTCAATGTTTCCTTCTCTTGAACATTATTGTAATTAGTGTCAACAGCTTCAGGTATGGACAGTATATCCATTCCCTTTGAGGGACTTACTGTAATACTTATTACTCCACCCGTTTCAATTTCATTACAGTCCGTTACCGGCTTATGTTAAATTATCCTGACACAGGAAAACAGTACGTGTGTGTAATTTATTTCACCTGCTTTTTACTTGGGTTTTAATTTAAGCATAAAGGCTTTTTTTTCAGCGCAACTTGAGTGACGGATGGACTGACAGGGGTGTCAAAAAGCAATTTCGGAACTTGAATTGTTTAATTCACTTTCTAAATCCGGTAACGAATCAGCAACTTCAAAGGTTCAAACGCCAACGCTCGCTTTTGCATGATCCGTATCGAGTTGAGCGCCCTGTTTGAAACACGTTTAAAAAGGTCTCCGAACATCAGTTTCAGGATCAAAACTGCCTAAATTCGTACCTTACGTACCTTAATTAACAATGGCGGGCATTCACGGCGTAAACTTCACAAAGGTAGGGAGACAAAGGTGTTTGACAATAATCCTATCAAAGGGCAGGGGAACAATGGCTGACCTATTCTGGACAGTCTTAGCAGTTCATCTGATAGCTATTCTCCCGTTTTTGTGAGTAAATTATTTGAAATAACTTGTTGGTTTGTTAGTGGTAGAGAGAGCTGTGAAGTTAGTTTGGGAATGCTAGAGGTTTTTCTCATTGAAAAATATAAACCGTTGCGTTCTGTGATGAAGGTAAAATAGAAGTTCTGTTTAGTAATTACTGAAAATACTTAGTTTGATCAAAGGAGCAACTAACACAGCGCATAAATAATAATGACGGTATTTTTTTTAAATGAAGCTCTATTCGAATCCATTTTGTGTTAAAAATCAAGACTTGTTTGATTTTTTTAAAGCCGTATCTAACGCTCTATTCTATTCCCAAAACAAAAGATCGGCGAAAAAATTTTCACGAAACGACAGCATTGCAAATTAATTTTAAAACCATTTCGTTGTAGATTTGATTACGTACGGCTGGAAACATTAATTTACCATTCTCGAAAATAAAAATAAAAGCCACCGATCACTTTGGCCCGACGACAGCAAAAAAGGGGTCCTGTATTTCAAACCGGGAACTTTTCATAGCTCTTTGTCAGCATATAAAGTTACCGCATATTTGTGACAAATTAAATTTTACGTGAAACGTGACGTGAAACTGACGCAGACGGGGAAGGTAATAAAATATCTTAAAATGATACAAAATGGAAACGATGCCGTGTTAAAGAGGAAACCGTAGCTTTGGCTACAATTTTACTCAACCACGAGTTTTGTCTGGACCAGCTATTAGTTTTTCGTGCTCATTCTTTTTATGAATAAAATGAGGTTTTTTGTACCGGGGAAATTCTGAAAATTGTTGTTCCTGAGCTGCCTGTCATCGTACACTGTTGAAAAGCGTGATTTTATGCTATATTAAAACACAAACACTGTATAACTAAGAACGTTATTTGAATGTAAGAGGCAGAGGCAATTTCCTCATTCTACCAACTGACTAATTCAAGTACGATATCTAACGTTGCATTCAATATTGCAACCCATGTGCCATTGCTAAAGCGTACTACAGGACATGATAGATTAGTGCCTTCCAAGGTAATTTAAATGTACTCTGAGATGCATCAGTAACAGTCTCAGGGATTTATGCATGTATCTCTAACTGCCAGCCTCGGCAGAAGGGATCTATGGCTTCACTTTGTTTTATGTTCATCGTCCATCAGGGTTTTATGAGCAATAGAATCATCCATGACAGTTTCATGGCACTGAGGGGCACAGATTTGCTGAAAACTTCAGATTTTGTAAAGCTTGTTTTCAGAATACGATATTTATAACCAGCACGCTCATACCTAGTCCAAAACGAAATTTAGACATCCTTACAGGATTTCATTTTGAGCTAAACCAATTCGGGGACACGTTGAATTTTCTACAACATTCTCGCGGCATGTAAAAATCATGTTGCTACCCGTGTAGAGGAGAAAATAAATAAAATAGACGTTACGATGCAAAAGTCGCGGTACGCCAGTGCGGTCCAATCCAATTTGTGGCGGTTTCGACCAGATATTACCGGTTGCACCGAAATGTAGGTATTGAATAGATTTTTTTCTGAGCAAATTTCAAGTTTTTTACAGATTCAAGAAATGAATCTAAGTAAAACTGTATGAAATAATAAAACTTGTTTCATTTCTCTGAAACGGAGAAAAGGAGTTACATAAAAGTGCCGTCGTATCTTTTTATTTTCGTAAAGTTATAAAGAATTTATTTCAAAGAGACTAGTAAGACCAAGAATAATTTAAACTCCAAATCTAATAAAATTCTAGCCTCAACATATTTTGGGAGCACTATCCTGAATCTTCCAATCTTGGAAATGAACGTAGACGTTCAGTCTTGTTTGTACTAAATTCAATAAAACTATCTCTGACCACGAAAAGTAGGAAATAAAGGACGGTACACAATACAGCGCATGACGAAACAAAGTTTACGGCTGTCGTAGATAATTCAGGGACCCGACTCATAAGGTTTAGTGTCACGGGACGGTTTATTGGCGTGCTGAAGCAATATGGGTTTCCATTACTGTAATAGATACTGTAATACCAGTATATTTTTATAAAAGTGATGTGGTTTTTGGTATGATTTGAGCACTTAAGACAATAATCGTCAACTTATTATCATCATCCGGTTATGTGTATTAATCTGTGTACATTTAATAAATAATCTGTCGAAAATTCCCAGAAGGCTCAAAATTCTCTAAACTTTCTTATGAATATTTAAATTCTTATTAAAAGTTTTCTTATTGAGATGTTTTGTTAATCCTTTAAGTGGAAAACAAACAAACTGTTTCCTAACGACTTTTCTTTCTCAAAGTTTTTGCTGATGATTATTATTTAGATAAAATGACTAATCCAACATTCTATAAACCGATTTTTCTTTATTTCAGGTAAGGCAGTTTCAAGTTAACAATGAAGAATCAAATCAACATAACGGTAATTAAATGCGAAGATTACAAACAAACAAACAAACAAACAAACAAACAAACAAACAAACAAACAAACAAACGAACAACCAACTAAATAATAACTGAAGGCAAACCTTTAATGAAAGGAACTCCGCCTCACTCAAAACTTTCACGACAACTTTTCTTCTTTTCTTGCCGAATACGACAAGAATGCTACTTGATTTATAACAGGCATTCAATTACTTCTGATAGTTACTCACAAGCCTAACTTAATCTAGAAACTATTGACATAAAACACTGCATTGATCCCTTTGAATCAGGAAGGTCGCAAACTAATTACCCTTAAGAGGGGTAGTAAGAAGCCCGTCGTAATGCGACAAGCCCACAATGTGCCTTCAGCCTTACCTTCAATGTGTCCGTGAGTGAAATTGTGGTCTACCATCAAACGGGTAACGCTTTGTCTGTGAACGTAGTTACTCGATTTAGGAGCTAATGATTGGGATTCGGTGGCTGTTGTATCGCATTTCTGTTTTGTGAACAAACAATTTTGGTAATTTGAATTTCGGCGGTTGCCCAAACAACATGTGTCGTATTAATCTGGTTCGGTTTCGGTGAATCGAAATTGCTCCGGGTATAATCTGGAAATGAACATTTACAGAACAGAACAATTCAGCCCACTTTTGATGAATCAAATGAAGACAATCACACATTATAGGATTGGTGTACTGTTTGACACATTAACTAAGATCGTATCCTTGATAAAACACCATAGTGATATTTCCAAGTTTCAAAATGAAACAAACTGTCAAAGACCGCAACCAATACACTGAAACTCTCTCGTTCAATTAATAAAGCTTCTCTTACTCTCAGACAGTTTACTCGAACCGAAGCTACGTCTTCAGAGATAAAATAGGAAGTATAGGAACAATAATAGCCCTCTTGCAGATCGTTTTAAAAACAAACACTTTAGCTAGCTAGGAGTTTTCGACAAGAACAAATGAAGTGCGAGCTCCAACTGAAGGCAGACATTGAAACATAAGTCGTGTACCAGACTAGAATAATTGTGTGCAAAACGAAGATTTATCACTGTTTAGTTTTGTTCTTAGTTCCTGTGTTTTATAAATGATGCTGCATACTGCACTAGTGCTTAAAAGCTTAGTGGTCGGGCTGGTACTTAGGTTTCTATAGGAAATGAGATGTGGGAAGCTTGACTGAGTGTATTCATTATTCACCAAAGCGCTTAATTACAAATAAGAAAATGCTATTTTTCAGTAAGTTGCTATCCAAAGTTAGAGTCCAACTATTTGGGCATCATTACTAAAACAAACAAATCTCACGAATACATTTGCACAGCTAATACATAAACATAGTACCAAATTAATATGCATTACAAAGAAATCTGGTCCAAATATAGACCCTTGAGGGACACCCAACATTATCGCGTAAAGGTAGACATGATGCGGTCGGGACAGTCAACGAAACTATCATAGATTGAGCCCCTGTCAACTAATTTACATTTGCAAATGGAACTAAAAGCTGGCATTAGCATTGGTAAGTGGCTCAAGAGGAGACGGGCTTTCGAAAGCCATTTTCAATGCTATTTGATTCGATATTCAGGATTAATTACGTTATAGGTTTGAATTTCGATGTGCAAACATCAGTGTTTCGACTGAAGCTTGTTGTGTGTACGGTACATATATGTGCGAATTTGTGATTTCATATTCTGAATGCGGACCTAATAGGTGGGTAGGCGGTGATTTCGAATTTAAATGAAAGCTTTTCGTGTTGTAATAATGATTTTCATCCTTCAAACAACCGGATCGGACGCATAATAACGAACAACTCAATCAATCGCAAATATTGCTCTTTTTCTGCTAAAAACTCTTTATTTTCCTTCCGTACACATTTTAATCAAATTCGCCATCAAAA
The DNA here is from genome assembly GCA_950371165.1 of Lacanobia oleracea. Taxonomy (NCBI): domain Eukaryota; kingdom Metazoa; phylum Arthropoda; class Insecta; order Lepidoptera; family Noctuidae; genus Lacanobia; species Lacanobia oleracea. Next base: position 3,502,630 of record OX493387.1, read on the forward strand.
ATTCTCTTTGACGCGCTATCGCCGCGTATTGCAAATGTAGGGAAAAACTTTTTTATTTTATTATCACACAAAGGTGCGTCGGGCCTAAATTAAACAAGTTGCGCGATCGACGGCACTGTTGACAGTTGAAAGTAAACATTTCTGTTCAGAGATTAAAATTCAAAATTGCAGAGCAAAGCGGCCGTTTTACATTTAACAAAGTCCCTCAATATCAATATTTTGTAAAGGGTTAAAACGGTTACGTTATTTGCATGGTTGAATTCAATGATGAACTCATACTCTTGTTGGTTTTTAATTTTATGTTTTTTGGAAACTTTTTACACGAAAATCAAAGTGAGGAAAGTTTTACAAAGGCTCTTTTTATTTGTAACCCACATATTATGTTGTTCAATGAATAAGCATGTTATTTGCTCCAAATTCCACATTGCCATAGTCCAAAGGGAAATTATTTCTTTCATACTCTTACATTAGTGTACAGAAAGTTATTATTTATGTTACCTTCTGAAGGTTCATGAATAACCAAAGTCCTTTGAAACGGTTTCCCTTATCAAATTCAAGGATCAACGCTTTTTCTCTTTCTTGTTTGATCTCGGGCAATGACAAATTTATTGAAATAAAAATTTCGGCATTTCCTCCGTTGCTGTTTTCCTACGATCTTGCCTTTACTGCGTAATAATTATTATTTCTAAGAATTCCGTCCTTCTGGCCTTTGAATATTTTATAAAGAAAGGTCATTTTGTTGGAGATATGGCCTCTCGGTCCTTGAGATGTTGCCTTCTAGAAACACGGTAAAAAGTTGCTTACTTATGTATGGTGTGTTGCCAAACTGTTGCTATCTTGAATTCGTGGCTTTATTAGCTCCTGGCTTAACCCACTTTCGATTTTTCATGAGATCGTGTTGTAGATGCAAAGACCGCAATCACTTGTCTTTATTAGAAAAGGGACATGTTAGAATAATAAAATCCTTGTTTATAGCAGCCGCAAAATGTCAATTGACCTTTTTGTTCTCTAAATTATTTAACTCCAAAGCAGGAATATAGCGTCTTCATTTTATTTGTGCGCCACTTCATTGTGGTAGGTATAAGATATACGATGCGTTTATGTCATATGTGTCTAAAAACTTAATCTTTTTAAACCCTATACTAAACTACTAAAACTAAACTAAACACTTTAGAACAGTATTTTAAGCATGTTATGATGTCATAATAAAACGCTATGTAACCTAAGTAAGCACCTTTCATTTATATCCCAGGAAATATGCGGCAACATATTAAAACATTCTTCTAAATAAGTCTACTTCGCTAGCTATTTCTATTTTAACATTCTCTACGTTTTCATTTACAAAGCCTCTCAGCAGAAATTGTTTCATGAGATTATCCGAAAAATTCCCAACATTACGATCTTAACAAAAATTCTCTACAGCTATTCTTAACATCTAATACTTATACTCTTTCACCACGTTCGTGGGAGCGGGCGTGTTTTGCATTATTCTTATGTACAAAGCCTTTTAATGTCAATATGTGTTCAGGGTAATCTGAATTTTCCTTTCATACTCTTTTGAGGTCTATCCCGAGCTGCATCGTCGAGATGTTTTGTCAGAATAGCTCCGTAATTCAATATTCCGATGTTTACTCCTCTTGCCGATGATGATAAACTGGTAGTAATATTTTGTTATGAATATTTTATAAGCTTTATGGAATCAAACGATAAGGGTTTTGTATTAGACTGTAGGAAGTTCGACAAGGAGTTGAAAGAATATTAAATAACTGTTTTTTTTGTGAAGCTGTACGCAGTTGTATTCATAATTGGCACATTTGTCCACCATAGTTGAAATGTGTTTGTGCCAAATCAATCTGGCCTATAGCAGATAAGTAAACAAGTATCACTGCAATCTAGAATTTCTTCGCTTCAACCACATTTCAGACCACCATTGAAAAATGCTTTTAAAATTGAAGCCGTAACGCCTTTTCCAAGTAACACAACATAACTAATGACAAAACGAATCAAAATGACCGTTAAAAACAGCCACAAATAGCACCAATTTAAAACTACGAGGAAAATAAAAGAGTGATGATGGAATTGTAGCGAGCGGAGCGTTTTAACATTCATAGCGGTTCCCTTCGGCGGGTTGATTACTGCTCTTGTTACCTCCCCTGTTAATTGTAGCAGTAATTTATTGTTTTGTATTGCATTGTGTGCTTACTCTATAGGGAAAGAAGAAATAACTGGGTCTTAGGCGAATTGGTAACTTCGGTTGTTTTAATTTTTCATAAAACTGTCAAAAGAGATTTTGAATAGAATGCTAATTCCCGTGCTTAAAAAACGTTCAAATTCTAAGTCGCAATATCATCTTAGCGACAGTCAATTATTTTTAACAAATGCAAGTTATTCAAATTAGCGATTAACAATTTATTGCAAGTGCGATGCGCATGCGAACGCTCCTGTGTCCTCTGATGTCATTACCTTTTGATCTTTAAAGCAACACTTTTAATAGTATTTCTCAACTTAAAAAAGCACCATATTTGTGAGTAGCTTTTGCCCGTGGCTTATTACGCGCATATCCAGTTTTCTCCGTTCCCGTATAGCCTATATAGTCTTCCTCGTAAATGTGGCTATCATACAAAGAGAATTTTCCAAATCCGACTATTCCAGAGATTAGCCCGTTCAAAGAAACAAACAAACTCTTCAGCTTTATTATTGCTTTTTTTTACTGTATAGGTAGCTACTCAAACTCTATAGACACTTGATCGTATCAAAAAGTTTGTAGCTATGTAGGCTCCATTAGACCTTCAAAACAAAACTGCCAAAAAATCCTATTCTAAAATAACAGACTGCAGAAATAGCTTTCATTAAAAAATATTTCGAGCTGAATCGGGCTACTGAATGGCGGGATTAAAAATAATACGCCTTTCATATCTTCTCGTAATGCGGCGTTGAAATGTTCGTACTTACCACCGTTTTCAGATTATGAAAAATGTTTTTCAGCTGAAAACTGGCTGTATCCTGTGCCTCTCGTATCGCAGGATATAAGTCCCTTTTTTAATATTCCGTTATAGAATTACCGTGTTTCCGGATTTAGAAGTGCGGGCTGTTTCTATGATGTGGTAGGGTTAAAGTGTGAAAGAGATCGTTTGTTGAATCAGTCTCCCTGTCTCTCTCTGGCTCCGATGATTATCCCACATGAATTTCTGAAAGCCTTGTAAATATTGTACCGTATGGTTGGCTCGTATTATCACAGTTAGCACCTATGAGAATATCATGTTGGGCGCCACTAACAACCTTGTATTTTTTTTTTTTTATCTGTATTTCTGGCACAGATGATTGTCTCACATGATTTTTTGAAGGCTTTTTTACACGTGTTATCGTATCGTTGGCTCGTATCATCATAGCTTGGGACCCTTTGAAAATACCATGTTGGGCGCCAATTACTACGTATTTTCATTCTATTTTATTTTAGCTGTATCTTTGGCACAGATAATAATTGTCTCACATGATTTTTTTAAAGTTATGTGCATGTGGTATCATATCGTTGGCTCGTATCATCATTGTTTGGGACATCTTTGAAAATACCACGTTGGGCCTAACTACTACCCTGCGTCCGAGATTCGCATTTTCCTCAACAAATCGAGGAACGGCCAGTAAATATTTCCCATGAACTATGCAACAGTTCATTTTTCTCATCGAAATATTCCGCCGGCCACTTGAAACTGAAACTCAATGTAAATTGTTTTGAAAGCTAACAGAACCGGCTGTCTGGCCGTTCGTTGTAGCCACGCTAATGATTTAAGTTTTTCAAGCTTTAGAGGTTTTTTTTGGACCCTCTATCGTACTGGAAGTTTTAAGGTCTGCTTCGGGTTTATGAATTTTATGATTAAGTTAGGGGTTATTATTTATGCTGGTTTGAAGATTAATTAGGAGGGGATACTTATGCAACCAAACGGAATTAGTCTCAGTGTGTATATGTATATTGGGACCATGATATGGTCACGATCCCCAGTTTCGGGCAAACGACGCAAGGAGGAGGTATATGTAATGTAAATCGGGCTGGTTTCCGCAACTCCGCGACTAAGCGCGTATTTTGCGTGCAGGAGGTATGTATGTATGTATTGTTTATAAATTTTATGTTGAGGCTAAAATGATCAGATTGCTTCATTATTAACATTTATAAAAGTTACCGTTCCAAGCTGAATGCATTTAACGGACACTTTCATAATACAAGTTTTAGATGGAATTCTCCAACAGCCTTACAGAACACAAAAAATCTTTAAGCTCCAGAAACTGGTTTCGAAAACGCAAAATAAAACGTTCTCGGTATCCCAAATCAGATATTCAGTATAGGGAACGTGATTTTCCTCACAATATGTGCGTTTACCTAACAAAGCCAATGTCTACCCACCCTTGTGCTCACTCCAGTGGAAACGCACGGTGTTTCGCATTGCTATTTTTAATGGTAAAGGGCCGTGATTCGGTTATCATGTTTTCTTTTTCATGTAGGGGAGAAAAACAGTGTTGAACCAGCTGCTTGGACTCCCACACGATTGTTTGGTCGGAGGCTTTGGTTATACGAAGGTAAAGTTTTTGTACTACCTTAAAATTACATACTAACATACTTGGATCTACAAAACCTCCAAGAGAACTGCAGTAAACTGTCTGAAAATCTCACTTTAATTAGTCATTTAACTTTTCATCTGTTTGTGTCCTTAAGGACGAACTATCAAATTTCTCGCATTTTTACGACAAAAACAATGGCAGCAACCGGTGGCCCTTCAAAAGTGACGTGACAGGTGCGAGAATTTGACAATTTGTCCTTATGGACAGTGAAACAGATGAAGGGTTAAAAAGGGTACTTAGTCAAAGATTGTAAGAATATCATTTACATAGCGGTTATTTAAGACAAAAGTCAGGAAAGCTACAAAAAGGCGCATTAGAACAGAAAATTAAAATAAAGAAAGAAAAATGTTTATGTTTGTTTGTTTTTTTATGTTTAAATCAATTTTATCCTAAACTAGCTTCTGCCAGCGGCTTCGCCCGCGTGGTCCCTAGGGAACATATTCCCGGGATAAAAGTAGCTTATGTTATTTCTCAGGCTCTAGACTATCTCTGTACCAAATTTCATTTATATCGGTTCAGTAGTTTAGGTGTGAAAGCGCGACAGACAGACAGAGTTACTTTCGCATTTATAATATTAAGTAAGGATTAGCTTTTGGCCGCAGCTTCGCTCGGTTCAATATAGATTTTCACTTATAGACGTCTCCAGGGTCCCATTTATTTCTGAACCAAAAGACGAAAGCGTAACTAAGAAACTCACCTTCGCATTTATAATATTAGTTAGGACTTGATCTTTGGTTTCGGTTTGAAAGCGCCACGGTTCAGCTATAGCCATTCTTTCTTTACCCAAACCGTCTTCTCGACAGAAGGATGGGAAATCACCAAATGACTCCTCTTGCTCTAGGTGAACCAGGAGGGAGTGTTAGACTCGTACTGACTAAAACCCATCCGTGTTCCTCCTAGTGCCCTTTGCGTTCCAGAGCTACGGTACCTTTTTCGAACAGATTCCGCAGACCTTCTCGACAGCCCTACAAATGCGCTGTTTACTTCAGTAAATAATATAATCTTATTGGAACATCTATTAAATGTTCAAACGTGAATAGAGACGATTGAAAGATGACAGAAGGGTGTGGTGCTGACGACAAGGTGGGGCCACGAGATACGCGAACACCACTACCAAGTTTTGGTCCGCTCCCACTCGTAAGAAAGAGGTTTTTTTTTATTTGTAATACGTTTGCTCTTGACTCTAGTCTATGTCAGAGATGACAGAGACAAAGTCTACGATGGAGCGAGCCTACCCAGAAGGAGCTTGTGCACTCTAACTTTGAAGAGACTTCTTTCGGAATTTGTTCTGCTATGGTTGCATAATTTGTTCGAAAGAGTCACCGTGAGTCTGGAAAGCAAAGCAAAGGGCATTAAGAGGAACATGGATGGGTTTTAGTCAGTAAGACTCTGGCGCTCCTAATCTGCTCCTCGCTCTGGAGTCATTTGATGATTTTCCAACTTAAAAAAAAAAACGGAAGGAGATTTGAAGCCCAAAACATTACTGGCTGATTATGTACGACGTATTACAAATTCTGACCACGTTGCTTGTTATAATAGAGTTCTTCGAGTTTAAGTATCTTTTGAAGTTTAAATCGTTTTTATTGAGATTTTTATAGGTTTATCACCGTTTGAAGTGTTTTTTTTATATTCGCCCACGCTTCTGCTTTCGAAATCTTAGCACGATAGATATATAAATTAGCTATATTGAATAACACAATTAGCTTTTTCCCGCGACTTCGGACGCGTTACTAAAGATTTTCACATAAAAACACGAATAACCGTTTCCAGAGTTCCATCGATCTCTGTACCAAAATTCGGTAAGCGTAACATTTATGGTCTAAAGATAGGATTATTCTGGAATAATCCTATCTTTAGACCATATTTATGACATCACAAACTTTTTCCTTTGAAATATCGCTGTTGTCCTAGCCCCAACATTATCTTTCCCGCGACGCTGAACGGCAATTGATTCGATGCGTTCCGATAATAAACAGTTCCTTTCGTGTTCAATCGAACTGTGACTGTTAACGTGCACAGTTATTTCCATTTCTTGTTTGTTACCTATCCTATTTCCTTTTTGCTCGTGCTGATTATGAAAATGTTGAGTATTGTGAAAATAAAACCTTGGATACTCCTCTCTTCGGATCTTGGAAACTGGAGTCAACATTTTGCAAGTTATTTTAACTTTACTTGGCTCACTTGCTTTAACCGGAATTTTCCTTTTTAACTCAAGATACTCAAGTTACGCATGGGCGTCGACAGGACTGTTTTCAACTTTTCAGGGGGTGCATCTTTTGTCCTTTCACATAACTCACTCATCACTATTTTTGCAGAAAAGCTTTAGAACTACAGAAGTCTTCTCTTATTTTACATTACATACAGCACTTCTGAAATTATATTTCTTCATGTCTCATGTTTTATTGTAAACCAAAGAGTCTAAAAAATATATTGAACATAGAAAGTGCCTCTATCTATTTTCTTCACTGCTGGATACAGCAGTGAATGTGCAAAATAGTATAGGCGTTGTAAGCTTCTGCCATATTTTCCCAGATCTCATGATCTTCTATCATTCTGTCATGAACGAGACCAAATCGTCACTTAGGTGTATTCACCCTGTAAGTACCTACTTGGGTTGCAGAATTTCTTCGAAAGAGACACGCGGCCCTGGAATGCAAAAGGCACACAAAGATGGGCTTTAGTCAGTAAGATTCTGATTTCCAAGCCTTAAAAAAGCCTGCCATACACCCCACGGTGGGGCCCTAAATTGAACCTTAATCAGTTGTATTTCGCTTCTGGTAAGCTCGTATGCTACATGAAAAATAGTTCGCTGCTAATTGCACGAAAACTGATACAGCAGTTTTGTTGAAAACCATCGATGAATCATTGCACCCTTCGCGTTATGATTGAGTAAACCCACAGACCTCACCATTCTAGCTACGTCATTCACCATAAATTACTTTATGGCCATTTTACGGTATACGATCATTAAAACTAATTTTACGAGCGATTTCGGATTCTTAATAAAACACGAGGGAAGCTAATGAGTTTGCAAGCGAAATTATAGGGGTTGTAATAACTACATGTAATTTCAATGTTAAACCTGAAATATATTTGTTCAGCTAGCTAATTTTGTACGATAAAGAAGTCGGTTCTTTCTGAATATTTCTGTAGTTCACTGACAAATAGTCTCATTTCTCTTGTAGAAGAAAATCGTGTTCGGATTGACGCACTGAGAATCTGTAATTGTTAAAAATCAATTTTATGAAACAAAACCATTATCACATAGGTATTTCTTGAAAAGCGGCTTGCATAATATTTTATTTTTTCAAAACACATAGAAAATATCATTTTCTGACAAAATAGCAGGACATGACTTGCCTACAAATTACCGTAATAACGCAATTACCAAAATTATTGTTAATAAAACAAACAAACTTTACCTGTAATTAGTTCACGTAAACTGGCAACTCCGAAGTTACGGGACATAATTAAAGGGGTCGGTTTTCATACAAAAATTATTACGGCAATTTTTACACCCCTTGGAGAGGGGTGATAGAAGAAAGACTCCAAGTTGCATTAGCGATCACAGCGACAAAGACGTTCGTTCATGTAATGTTTTAATTCATATTTTTTGTGTTGTTTTTTTTTTTAAAGAAGCGTTGTCTTAAGGATTACTTCTCAGTAGGTATTAAAGCACTTAGCCTCTAGTTGGTATCTAGTATTTTAGCAACAAAAGTAAAGTTTATTAAAACAGTTGCTGGTATTATACCGTTTTCTAGCTGTCAACAACTTCGACTTTTTTTTTACTATTGATAACGCGTTTTATTTAATATGATTCACTACAAACGAAATGACTCGTGTAAGGTCGAATAATTTGACCTACAAAGGTGATTTTCTCTACCATCTTAGACCGCTATTCTGGATCGTCATGAAAATTAATTAATACACAAGCCATAATTACTGCAATACCTTACCTTTACCCCATATCGTCCCCGAAAGCACCTTCCTTAACAACCCCGTTAAGAACCCCTCATTTTCTTAGAACCCCTAGGTGAGTAAACATTAAAAGCTACTTTAAGATTAACATGCTTTCGGATAAGAATCCTTAATTCGATGAAACATGGTTGAGTTTTTATTGCAACTTAATTAGCGATATGACTTTTTGTCAGTTTTCGTGATCCCGGTATTAGTTTAAAATACAATTTCTTATTGTTAATTTTAGTGTCCGTAAGTGCCTAATATTTTTTCTCAATTTTTTTGTTCTCAAGTATTTTGTATGAAACCGCAACTTCGCTGTAACAAAAGTTAATATTATAATGAGGAACATAAAACAGGGATTCCCTTAAATAGCTGCTGGGCACATTAAGCAAATATTATAAAATATTTAGCGTGGCTCCAGGCTTTTGTCCTGAGGTAAACAGCGAACAACCATTAGGGAACCCATGTTTCGGGTGGTTGCAGACGGGTGATAAAACGGGGTGATTTTATTGTCTTACCCTTTAAGGTGTTTCTGGGTTGATTATTTAAAGGTGACACTTATGACGGGTTGATGCTTGCTCTCTTTTTAGCGCAGAGAAAATGTATAGCGTTGTCTCTATTTGTCATTTCGAAGTATCCGTTTTTAGACTGTTTGTAAATGGACTTTACTTTGTGTAATGATTTGGTTTTGTTGATAATGTTTTAACACCGCAAATAGTTCAGATATCCCGTGAAAACTTCTACAACGGAACAAGTTTATGGGTTTCAGTTCCTGAACGAACGAAAATGGTCAGCTGGAAGCTTCCGCCAGGTACAGATAAATCAACGCAAGCGAATCCGAAACGAATGATAGCAGTGATTTGTATTCAAAAAACAACACAAAAAATCTCACTTCGAAACATCCGGATAGGGATTTGAATTTCTAGTTTCGAGCAGCTCGTGGTTGTGGTAGACCTTTGAGGTTAAGCTACGGTTACCGAGGTTGGTCTGTGAATGGGTGATCAACAATTACATAGCGAGTTTCCTCCATGCTAAGCTGTTGCTCTTGTCTGTCTTTTGAACATCTCTGACAGTCGTTACTGGTATTCAGAAAAAAATACTGCCACCAATAGGGAATTTGCATGAGATTTTTTTGTTTGCTAAATGAAATACTTATTAGCTCTTGTAAACCATCGTGGAATTATTTTTTAAATACCTTCATCGGCGATGAAGTTATAAAGCTTCAAAGATTACAATTAGAAAGAGAAGTCCGATGAAAACTTTGACGTCATTGTCTATGACGTCTATACAGCTGCCATAGAAAACAGCGTTTTCGCGAGAGGGACAGATATATTTGATTAAAATAAGGTTTTTCAAGTAATTTTGATTCTATTTTCACTATTATATTTTTGTATATTTTTAGATAAACTGTATAGATGATAAATATGTGTTTCATGCATATTCCCTCGGAGTAAGCTTGAAAGAAACACCGCGGCTCTGGAACGCAAAGGCCATTAGGAGGAACACACTGCCTTCTGCTGCTGAACGGGAGCAGTCATTTAATGATGTCCCATCCTTATGTTGGAATAAGGCTAGGCAGATTTATTTTCTAGATCCAGTTTATTTTCTAGTTTCTGTTTCTAAATCCCGGTTCAGACGCAGCTCGCAACGTGCCTAACAGGCGTTAGCAAGTCACTGCAACAAACTCAGCCAGTTTACAATTACAGGTGTTTTTGTTTGCCAAATGTTTGGCAAAGTTGTTGTTTTGTTCCTATTTGTTTCACTAGCGCTGAGAGCCTGGTGTTAGCGAGGTGACAAAGTTTACCGCCTTCCGGCAACTTCATATTTTGTTGTTTAGTTTGACTAAATATTGGATGAGTTGGAATGGAATGCTTGGTTGAAATGTGGAGATATGTTATTTAGTTAAATAATTCATGTTATCTTTACATATAAATCTAGACATCTATACCAATAATACTGAAGTATGTGTTTGTAGCATCAAAATTACAGTTCTTTAGAAAAGCTTTTTTTTGTCCGTCGGTCAGTTTGTTCCGGCTAATTTACGAAACAGCTGATTTCAATGACAGTTAGCTGATGTTATAAGGTGTAACTTAGGCTACTTTTATTTTCGAAAATAAGTTAGGGTTCCGCCCACAAAACCCATGAAATCGTAAACAGACGCCGACGAAATCGCGAGCAGCAGCAGTATAAAAAAACAGCTTATACATATCCATAACCAATTTCTCCAGCATCCTAATAAAATCCCAAAACAGTAAGGTCTCATCTGTCCTCCATAAAAACTATACCTTAATATTTTAACACCTAAACAATTTAAATGGACCATAGGCGACCACAGCAAAACCCACATTAATAACCTAGTTAACGACTGTCCCGCTGCAAACACAGCTTTAATATAAGTTTAGTGTCCCGCAGAATATTGGCCATCGCCTGCAATATCCTGTTTTATACTGAATTTCCCGTTTATAGCTGAGCGTATATTTTGGTACTGTGTAGGTGGGACATCGTGGTGTTTAATTTGTGGGAAGGGTTTAATGTGGATATGTATTTTGATCAGAACCAATATTATAAAGACATTACAGGAAATGGTGGACATTTCACCCACACGCACAAAACGTTTTAAGGAACACATTCATTGTGCGTACAGCTAAGGAGTGGTATTCCCTGCGAGCGTCTGCGTTTCCTGATAGCTAGAACTTGAAAGACTGAAAGTCAAGAGTGAATAGGTTACCTACTTCTAGGCAAGCGTGCTCCATCTTCGACCGCATCATCACTTACCATCAGGTGAGATAGTGCTCAAGCGTATTCCTATTAATAGTAAAAAAAAAAATGAATTTACTCGCGATTGCTGCCCGATGGTTTGATTTCGCGAGGCCACGCCAATCAACTCAGCCGAGAGGACGCAGGAGACACTATTAAATCTCCAAATCATTTCATCGATATTGTCTTTTTCGATTGTTCTTAAATTATGTTTCCTTCGTTTTCAAAGCCTGTGCCTGAGCTTTAGATCTATCGTCTGTGCCTCCTCTTTTGTCTAAAATGCTCACCTATTTTCCATAATTTTCCTTATAATGTTACGGAGAAAATAGTTTATAATAACCAGTGACCACACAGGTTTACCTAAATTCATACTAAATACATAATCAGCCTCTCAATTAACTATTTCTCCATAATCATCAAAATTAGCTTGTTGATATTCTCCCACAATATTGAGTCCAGCATGCAATTTCCTGTTTACAGCACAATTTTGGTCCCAGCAAGGTGCACGCGTAAAACACCAACATTATAGTTTAATAAATAAACTTATACTGTTATTATGTTGGCAGTATGCTCTCGACGTTAACTTGAATTACCTGAAGGAATATTTAACTAGTTTGGAATAAAACGTATGGGCGTAGGTAACCTAGTTTTTGTCAGGGAATCGGGGAATAAGATACTTAGTGTTTTCTTTGCTTTTGTATGAGTGAATTTGTACCTTATTTGTATGTGAAATTGTGTGTGAATTGTATTTCTGCAGTCTTTCTCATAGGAATTGTTGTATAGAGTGTGAAGGAGCTAAGCTCGCTCCATCGTAGACTTTGTCTCTGTCATCTCTGACCTCTGGACTAGAGTCAAGAGCAAACCTATCACAAATAAAAAAAAGGAAGCTAATTTTAGGGTTCTGTACTTCAAAAGGAATAAACGTTACCCTTAGGGTGCCTGTCTATTACAGCGGAGCGGAGAAATGGAGAAATTTTAACCAATGTAATTGCATGAAATCTCCGTACCTCGAGAGTCACTGACATTTTGACTGACTTGATTGGTTAATATTTCTCCATTTATTCGCTCCGCTGCCTCGCTCCGCGCAAATGGACAGGCACCCTTATGTCTGTTTGTCTGTCAGTCTATGAAGACCTATTCTTTTAAAAAACGCATGGAGGTATCAAATTTAAATTATAATAAAATATGTAAATTTACGGTCCATTGGTGCTCTAAAAAACAAGCCTTTTATGGGACATTTCGCAAATAAATTATAACTATACTAAGGACTTCGCTGACCTTTTTTTTTACTATTAATAGGCACGCGCTTAACAAACCTAAAATTAACAAGGACGAAGAATCTTTTCAGCAGATACTAAGAAAAAATCGAGACTGTTCGACATAATTATGAACAAACATACGAGTTTGTACGGAACACTCGATGTGCGAGTCAGATTCGTGGGGGTTTCATATGAAAGAGCGTTAGAGCGCTATTTGTAAATTCTTAAACATTTTTATTTTGTACTTAAGTCGCATTTGGTTCGGTTTTAGATTTTTTTTTAACATGTTATTTTAACACTATAGACTCGTTATAGATGTTCCTGTAATCTATAGATAAAGATCTATGATCTCCATTATTTTTCAAAAAATTTGGCTCAGTAGTTTCAGAGATAAGCGGGGGATGCCCAGAATAGTCATTTTTCGTATAATTTCTTGAAAAACTTCAAAACCATTTATTTTAAAATTATGAAAAAATATAATTAGAACCCTCACAGTAAGCCCTTTTATTTGATATATCACACGATATTATTCAAAAAACTTTTTTTTAAATTTTCTACTTTGACCCCCAAAAGTGATCCCTTACTAAAAAAAAATGTAATTTACGTAACACATCCGTCTTTGGGTCACAGATCCATATGTGTACCAAATTTCAACAGAATCGGTCTAGTGGATCCGGAGAAAACTGGCTGTGACAGACGGACAGACAGACTCCCGTGTGATCCTATTAGGGTTCCGTTTTTTGTTCGGAACCCTAAAAATTACGTGAATTCTACTATAGGTTAAGAGATGGCGCTGATCTAAAACTGCAATATACGAGGGTGCGTTTTTAAGTTCGCGGAATGGGAGGGTAGATGATAAAAATAGGTCATTATCGAGGTGGCCACGACTTCAGCCACTCAATATTAGTATAAATACCAGGTTTTGTCTTAATTGGGTCATTAGTCTTTGAACTATCGTCAAGCAAACAACTCAATCGGGAAGAAAGTGTGCATTATGGAAAAAATCGAGTACCGTGCCGTAATAAAGTTCCTTACCAAGCAAGGAAAGTCAGTTCAAAACATACTGGAAGAGATGGAATCCGTTTACGGGGACTCTTGCCCGGGTAAAACCATGGTTTACAAGTGGCATTGTCTTTTTAAACAAGGCAGGACCTCACTTGAAGACGATCCGCGGCCCGGACGGGCGATCGAGGTGACTACTCCGGAAATCATTAAAAATGTCGAAAAAATAATATTGGAAGATGCCAGACTAAAGAAGAAACCGCTTGCAGAAATGGTTGGAGTATCGGATACAACAATTTTCAAAATTCTACACGATCATCTTGGCATGACAAAGGTCAGTGCAAGATGGGTGCCAAGAATGCTCACGCCGCCTCAGAAACAACGCCGCGTGGAGTGTTCTCGCACGTTTTTGGACCTCTGTAACGAAGATAAGGATAGACTATTGAGTCGAATTGTTACTGGAGATGAAACTTGGGTTCATCATTATGAGCCTGAGTCAAAACAGGACTCTATGCAGTGGCACAAAAAAGGTACACCACCACCCAAGAAGTTTAAAGTGTCACAATCGACTGGGAAAATCATGGCAACAGTGTTTTGGAATTCGGAAGGAATTCTGTTGACCGATTATAAAGATAAAGGCGTTTCTATAACCGGAGAATACTATGCTTCTATCCTCTAGAGGTTGAAAGAAAGTATTAAAGAAAAAAGGAGGGGAAAATTGACCAAAGGTGTCCTTCTTCTTCACGACAACTCGCCTGTTCACAAGAGCCGTGTTGCGTTGGCTGCCCTGCATAAGGTGGGCTTCGATATTTTAGACCATCCACCCTACAGCCCAGACCTGGCTCCCAGTGATTATTACCTCTTTCCAAATCTGAAAAAAGAACTTCGTGGAAAGAAATTTTCAACTGATGAAGAAGTGAAGGACGCGGTTTCAGCTTATTTTTCGGACAAAGACAAAACATTTTTTTATGAAGGTATACATAAGCTAATTGAAAGATCTGAAAAATGTATTAGGGTAGCAGGTGAATATATTGAAAAAGAAAAATAATTTAGTATTTTTATTTTCACTCCTTGCCCTCCATTCCGCGAACTTAAAAACGCCCCCTCGTACATACATTTAAATGATGGTACGGAACCGTCGGTGAGTCCGATTCGCCCTTGACCAATTTTTGAAATCAATAACAACCCCTATATTTACAATCGGGTGAATATGGGCGGGGATGTTTTGGTTTCGTTTAATTGTTCGTGGGCGTAATAAAGTACAAAAGTTATAAGTGTTGGGATTTTCATAGTAATTCCCATTTATTCAGAATTCCCATTTATTCAGGTAATCAATACTCACGTCATATAATGGGGGCATTTCTATAAAAAATAAATACATTGCAATCTTTTGTAAGTAAATAAGCCAGAAGCCATATTAGCTAATTAAAATCTTCCAGGAAATGGCTTAGATATACAAAGGGTAAATTCTTCCTTCCTAATTATTATTCCTCAAGCTTGGCGGCCATATTTACCATTTCTACCAATCATGAAATAATTGTATATTGTTCAATTATTAACACATACGGTCCCGGATCAAATATTCATCAAAACATTTCATGGGGTCTGGCGTCACAGCTTAGCATATCCCGCCTTGGATAAACCCCCGGCGTTTCGGGAAATAACTAAGGATTATAGCCGTAACAGCTATTACTAGGTTGTATTAGTGATGTTCTGATGCCGTGGAATTGGGAAACGATGTTGCCAATGATGGAATGGAATTAGATGGTAATCTAAATTCTAAGGGGTTATTTTATATACCAGGGCGAATTCGCCAGCGTAAAAGTTGAAAATGATCTCAAAGGAACATGGGTATTTTCGGGATGAAAAGTTTCTTGTTCCAGCACATTGTCTACCCGTCAAATAAACCATGTCACAGACCCTTGAGGCGGTTTAGAAACTCTTACAAACCCTAGTTGTGTGGTCGTTAGACCTTACTGCCCACACGATAAGAAGAAAGAGAAGTCTACCCGTATGGCATGTGTCATCCAAGTCAGCCGATAATCAGCGAAACATGGTGGTGGCCATGCATACTTATTGTTTATTTTTTATGCACCACAATATTTCACCATTCTAGCGCAGATCAGCGCTGGAAATTTTCCTTTAGGTATAGTAAAGCAATTAAAAAAAAAACAAAACGTAATATTGATTGAGTTAGCATCCGAGTACGCCGAGCTTTAAACCGCAAAGAAAGAGTAAATGAATATCTCTCCACTCAATTACAAAATTATCGTTAAATGAAAATACGAAAATACCCGTCGTTTTCACAAATACAATATTGCATTTCAGTTCGAAACCGATTGAAAATCAACATCAGCATTTATGTAAACGGACATATTATTGTAACAAAACTCGATAAACTCGTTGCCATGGTCTCTATTATCCGTATCGAATGTCGGGATAATTTCCCCGCATATTTCCCGGGGCTCAAATGCCGGGATGTCACGAATGGAAACATTTGGCATCCCTATTCGTTCGGTGATCCCGGTTCTGAAAAGTAATAAGGGTCCGTTTTGACTCCGTTCTTTATCGGTAAGTCAATTATTGTTTCTTTGATGACCTCTCCCCTTTTGTTGTCAGTTACAGGTTACAGGTAGCGGACGAAAATGAAGGGAATATTTTTTGTTTTGTTTTTCTTTAATGATTTTTGCCGGATTATGGGGATTGCATTGGATGGCGTGGGGTATTTATGGAGGTATCTTTTGGGGATGGTTTTAGGTATTTTGTTTTCGAACATTATGGAAAATCAGCTGTTGATGGAAAAAGTTGTTAAAGGAAATGTCGATAATAATAACGCCTATTGTGTTTACTGCTCAGTGCTCACGGTGTTTACAAAATTTAAAGTTATTACCTTATCCATATTACGTAAGCTAGATGCCTAGCAATACATCTACATATTTAATATTAATAGAGAATTATTCCGAGAAAGATTTAAGTGAGGCATACTCAGTGATATTTCACTCATTTCTGAGTTATGCTCGCCTTTGTATACTCTGTCAAGAAAGTACCGGGAAAAGATCAATAATACATAAAATGTCTGTTATTCATCCAAATTTATTTTATCACCTTCAAAGTATGCTCCTTTAGAAACGATACACTTGCGCCAACGAATAATCCATTCATCAAAACATTTTTTAAACGCTGCTTCCGGAATTGAGTTCAGTTCTCGCCGCGAATTCTCCTTTATGTCTTCTATCGATTGAAAACGGGTGCCACGAAGTGGTAATTTGAGTTTAGGAAAAAGAAAAAAGTCAGCAGGAGCCATATCTGGTGAATATGGTGGTTGCTGGATGGTATTTGTTGAGTGTTTGGTTAAAAATTCGTTCACAATGATAGCCTTGTGCGAAGGCGCATTGTCGTGGTGCAAAATCCAAGAATTTTCTTTCCACAAATCTGGCCTTTTACGTCGAATTTGCTCTCTTAAACGCCGCATAACGCTCAAATAATATTCTTTATTTACCGTTAGACCTTCCGGTAAGAATTCAGAGTGCACAACACCGCGATAGTCAAAAAAAAACAGTCAACATGACTTTGACTTTTGATCGACTTTGGCGTGGTTTTTTGGTTTCGGTTCAGTTGGAAGGCGCCACTCCGAAGCTTGTTGACTAGTTTGCATTTCAAACTCGTAAACCCACGTCTCGTCACCAGTAACAATGCGTTTCATGAATGTTGGGTCCGAACTGATTCGTTCTAGCATGTCCTCAGCGACTTCCATGCGATTGAGTTTTTGGAGAAAATTCAGATCTTTTGGGACTAGCCGAGCAGCAACATGTTTCATACCCAAATGATTAGTTAAAATGGTACGGATCGACTCGTGAGATACAGAAAGTTCTGCGGCTATCTCTCTCAGAGTTGAATGGGGATTTTCAGTCACTCATCTTTCCCTAACTCATGGAAAACTGCCAGAGTACTCCCATTGCCGAAGACTCTTAATGCATTAGACATGAAGGATCTCAGACCTATTAGTATTCTGCCAGTACTATCTAAAGTTTTGGAGAAGGTAGTATGCGCGCAACTGGTTAATTTTTTAGAGACAAATAAAATCCTCCCTGATGTTCAGTCAGGGTTTAGGAAGGGCCGTAGTACGGCCACGGCCTTGTTGGATGTGACTGACAATATCTTGTCAGCTCAAGATAGTGGCATGTGCACACTCTTGGTTCTGCTTGATTTCTCACGCGCGTTTGACTGTATTAACGTTCCTTTATTATTATCAAAGATGGCTTTCTATGGATTTGACGAGGACACAGTTAAATGGTTTCATAGCTATCTTAGCGATCGTACGCAATTCGTTGAAATACACAGGGCGGACGGATCAACAGTTGTTTCTAGGCGATGCTCAGTTGGAAGGGGGGTTCCGCAGGGTTCGATCCTTGGGCCAATCTTGTTTATTTTGTATTGTGCAGATTTGATTAAGAATATTAATAAATGTAAATACCACATTTATGCAGATGATACACAAGTTTATATATCTTTTAAGCCGGAAGACTACGAGCAAGCATTAATTGATCTTAATGCAGATCTTGATAGTATAGTGCAGTGGTCTAATGCTAACACGCTTGCGTTGAATCCATCGAAAACAAAATATATGCTGTTTGGTACCGTAAACCAGCTTAGTAAAATTAAACCTTGTGCAGGCTGTGTAACAGTTATGGGTCAGCCTATAGAACGAGTCTACGAAGCACGTAATCTGGGTCTTATAATGGATGCGGAACTCCGTTTCCACAAACACGTGACAGAGTGTATCCGTAATTGTTTTTATAGACTTAAGATCTTATACAAAGCACGTCCGTATCTTAGCGAAGAATTGCGAGTTCTGCTTGTGGAGTCTTTGGTTTTATCAAAGTTAAATTATGCAGACACAGTGTATGGTCAACGACTTCTTTCAAAAACCGAAAGAATGATCCAAAGACTTTAAAACGCCTGTGCACGCTTTTGTTTCAAAGTTCCCTTTAGGGGACATGTTACACCTTTCTTTAATGCGCACAACATTCTAAAAATGAAAGCTAGACGTAAACTGCACTTGGCGACCCTTCTTTTTGGAATTATCAAGTCCCACTCCCCTTCTTACTTATACAATAGGCTGTCATGGACCAGTAGACACAAAATCGGTGAGGGAAGAAAATGTTCCCAACAGCTTTCTATTCCCCAGCATAAGTCAGCAGCTTTTAGAGGCAGTTTTCGTTACGCAGCTTCTAAATGCTGGAACAACATCCCACCACCCATAAAGTATAGTAAAAGTTGCTCGACTTTCAAATTAAAATTAAAGTTGTTTTTATTAAATCATCAAAATCAATTTCAAGATATTCGTGCTGACGTGTCAGCCATTTAAAACGCAACATTTTATCAATTACAGCTTAGTTACAACCTCATGCACTCTTACATTTTGGCAGTGTTTCATCAATTTTTTAAATGTTTTATGTTTTCAATTTTACCAATGTTATTAATTTTACACGTTTTTTATTTACCAATGTTATTAATTATGTACATTTTATCATTGTTACCTTTTACGATTGTTCTTTCTATTTAATCATCAATTTTATACATTTTTCGTTTTTATCGTTTTCGCCTTTTATTATTGTTTTTTAATTTATTTTTGTCCTGTTCATTTTAGTTCTTTTTTTACCAATTTTATTAATTTTACCTTAAATCATTGTTTTTTATATTTTTAATTAAGTTATTGGTTCTAATCAATTTTATACATTGTTCGATCTTTTTTATTTTTGCTTTTTATTATTGTATTTTAATTTATTCCATAGTTATGTTCCTTTTAATAAATCATTTGTTTTAGTTGTTTTAAATCAGGAGTCACAATATTTTATTTCAGTTGGTTCAAAATATTCTTACTTTTATAATATGTGTGTTTATGTTTTCGAGCGTATGGCACTCGTGGGCTGCAGCTGAAAATCAGCGTCAGGTGGTATACCTTGTGTTGCCAGCTGGCATTATGCTGAGCTGAGGCCCGTTTGGCATTAATTGTTTTAATAATTTATTTTGTTTATTTTTAAGGTGTTTTTATTTGTATAATGCCAATAAACACACTTTTCTTTCTTTCTTTCTTTCTTTCTTCACTATTTCCTTCACTTTTGCGATGTTAACTTCAGTTGCAGACGTTGACGGCCTACCAGAGCGAGGCAAATCTTCCATCACATCTCGACCGCTTTTGAACGCTTTGAACCACTCATAAGCACGAGTTTTTGATAAAGTCGATTCACCGTAAGCCTTCTGTAACATTTTCAGTGACTCCGAACACGAAATTCCATTGGCGATGCAAGATTTAAGACAAACTCTTTGTTCGATATTTTTGTCCATTATGAAATTCGCAATACACACTATATATGATATTACTAAAACCAGCACTGTATTTAATATAAATAACAGATGCAACTCAAACTCCGCGCCAAAATGGAAAACAGTTGTGCCAATCTAACAACTACAAAAAAACAAAAATTTGAATTTGGAACCATATCAAATCATCCATTCCCGATACTTTTTTGACTGAATGTACATGAACTTTCATCACTGTGTTTTTTATAAGCTGTTTTGGTGTACAATAAAGTATTAAGAATTAGAAAATTGCTCTCGTTGTCTCTTTTAGCTTTTTTTTAGAAAAGGTTCTCAACTAACTATTTGTAGGTACCTATCTGTTTTGCAAATGCGTACCTATCAAATTTAATTAAAATCATGTCTATTCATTACCAGGATTAAGAACTTCAAAGTGTTTGTAATACCCTTAGGAACAAACGTCTCTAATAGTAGTACACTGGCTAGACAGTAGACAAATACCTCTGTATTGGACTAGCGAAACAAAGATGAAAAATTCATAACTCGTGACAGGCTGGGGTCTCCAGTAATATCTTATAGTGCAATCCATAAAAGAAACTGAAGAAAAGGTCGCATTGCAACCCACCCCGAGACATTTCAGTTGATAAAAACGATAAATCGGGAGTTCGGAAAGCAATCTCGGACCTTTGGTACCTTTGATTGATAAAATCGTAAGAGATAGATTTTGAGATTGAAGAAACACTAGGATAAAAGTAAAATAAGCATCTGTATTATGCCCTAACAAATGCGAAAAATGGCCAGTTTTATTTTTATTATAGCCACTGTTTTCAACTGAACTCTAGTTGATGAACTTGACTGAGATGGAACCGATAACTTAGAAAAGAACATTGACTTATTACTGTTAATCCAAGAAAATTAAGATAACAGAGGGGAAATCTTGCTAGAAAATACAGTCAATACAATACAACACAATTTTATTACCAACTATAGTCCTAATAATCAACATATATACAAGCTCAAATAAACCAACTAACTACCCAGCAAATACAAGCCGCAATAGTTACCTATCCACTTTGAAACATATCACCGATGCTGTAATACACTCGGGCACAACTTTGTCGACTAGGTAGATAGCACATCCCTGATATTAATTATAGCACTATAATCATCATAAAAGATTCAACTCATCATCATCATCATCTGCCTAGCCTTTTCCCAACTATATTGGGGTCGGCTTCCAGTCAAGCCGGATTTAGCTGAATACCAGTATTTTAAGAGGAGCGGCTGCCTACCAGACCTCCACAACCCATTAACTGGGTAACACGGTACTTCATGGCAAGACTGAAGTCAGATTTACTGGCTTTTGACTATCCGTAACGACTGCCAAAGATCTACAAATGACAGCCGGGACCAACGGCTTAACGTGCTTTCCGAGGCACGGAGGAAACTCGTTATGTTAAGATGGTCACCCATCCACAGACCAACCTTGGCAAGCGTTGCTTAACCTTGAAGATCGACCCGTGCGGCTGTTATTGTCTAGCCACGAGCTCCTCCATAAAAGATCCAACTATCCTATATCATATAAACCGACTAACTGCACAGCAAATACAAGCCGCAAAAGTTACCTATCCACTTCGAAACATTTATCAGAAATGCTATAATACACTAGTACCACTATGCCTTCTAGGATACTCATCTATGATATTAATTTTACTATAGTAGCATTATCAGTATAACACATCCAGGTATCGAAGATCAAATAAACAAACTACACAGCAAATATAACCCGCAATAGTTACCTATCCACTTAGAAATATATAAGCAACGCTATACACTCATGCACAACTTAGCCGTCCAGGACATAACCCATCTATGATATTAATTAACGCGTTTAGTTTCCGTATCGACCAGTGCAACAATGTCCAACTTGGGAAATTAGTTAGTCTGTGGATCGTCTGTTATGCCATATAGAGTGTAGATAGGTTATGTTATTTCTATTACCTGGCTAATGAGAGCTGCGGTCGATGACTTGTGCTGGGATGTAATCATCTAAATGAATTGTGTTTTAGACAAATGTGTTATTAAGACAAAAGCAATATGTAATGTCATCATCATCATCTGCCTAGCCTTTTCCCAGCCATATTGGAGTCGGCTTCCAGTCAAACCAGATTCAGCTGAATATCAGTGTTTTACGTGGAGCGGCTGCCTACCAGACCTCCGCAACCCATTAACTGGGTAACACGGACTTGTGTCAGATTTACTGGCTTCTGACAATCCGCAACGACTGCCAAAGATCTACAAATGACAGCCGGGACCAAAAGCTTAACGTGCTTTCCGAGGCACAGAGGAAACTCGGTATGTTAAGATGGACCTTTAAGATCGACCCGTACGGCTGTCATATTTAGCCACGAGCTCAAAAAATATCAGCTGTTTCATACAAAATGCAATGTTTAGCCATTGAAAATGTATGAAACAACTGATTTTTCTTTTTAAAATTTTCGGGTCTTTCTCAAAGTAAAAGTTGTTTATAATCATGTGTGTTTTCACTGCCTAAGAGGTTGTTTGTGGTTTCCTGGAATAACGAGTATTATTTAAAACCAATCACAAATTTCAAGTATATTCGACCTCAAACCTCATATACTTTTATCCAACTCCAACCAGTCATATCATTGAATTTTGCAGGAGCTTTCGTAATCTGGTATAGAGACTGAAATAAAGTACAAGTATTTTTTTTTTAGGTAACCTTAAAAATATGGCAACAAAAACATCCTCCGCATCGTTGTCGACTGGAAGTGTGCCCAAAAGACTGGTGACATTGCCACAGTACTCAAAAAGGACTCAAAAAACATCTGGTACTTTCTGGTACCTACTTCTCTGTCTCAAGGATTACTAGACCATTAAGTGTGTAGTAATACCCAAGTCATTATAACTTTAGTCAAGAACCGAGCATCAAACTGTGAAGCTAAGCTTTTGTTAACATTAGACACATTGCTTGGAGCGAAGTTTCGGAGACCGGTGGATGTACTACAGTACAAGCAATCGATAGATAGGTTCAGAAGGTCTATGATGGCGCATCTGAAAGGACCGAAAGTATGAGAAGACAGAGTGACGCCATAATCGTGGTAATAGTTTTAGTAGTGATCAAATTGCTCGTTGTGCACAACCACATGACCATCCTGGATTTGAACGAGGCCAATGATCGAGCTGTACAGGTTGCTCAATACTGGTCGGTTAAAAATTAATTTAACACGAAATAAAGAAGAATAGTGCAACTAGAAAACTATGAGCAATAAATACCACTTGCTTGTGTAGTGGTATACTATAAATGCCGCCACAAGAAAAACCAATGGAGCAAATCTACGTCGCAACAAAAAGAACCGCGACGCCATCTATCCAACTAGCAGCGAACTACTTCGTCGAAATCCAGCATCGCGCAGGCAGGGTTTACCATGCGATTTGAACATATACATCAGCCGAATATCAACTATAGGGCAGTTGCCCACACCGGACACAACAACCGTCCAGACGGACAATCCTTCCATTTCAATGGAGGTGTGCGGGACTTTACTCTCTGTTCCGCATAGGTACCTCTAAACTTGCTTGCTGTAGTCGCATCTCTGTTTCGTATAACGTGACCTAGCCTTATGCCGAGTGATGGCTGTTTTACGCGGAATCCACGCATATTTCGCATACATGCATCATTGAGGACCTAATGAATGTCACCGATGCCGCTGTAAACTGGTCACCATCGACTCGAAAAGAACAATAACTTCCCAACCTGTAAAAGCCTTTTATTTTGTTTCTTTTCGTGGTACTTAGTGCAAATAAACTCTTATTTTTTTCTTTACTGTTTATTATGCTTTTCTTATTAAACTTATGACTTTCGCTCTTGTGTGCACCATTATTCACTGTTATTCTGCTTAAATTGCGAAAATCTATAGATGGAATATGCTATATTGCTCTCAACTCTCGACTCTGGACTGTGTGCTGTATAGGCTTTATACTGTACATTCAATCGTTGCTTCTGTTCATTACTGTTAATCAAAACTTTAGCGACAATTGGCTAACTACCAAATATATGCACTATGCACCTATTCAATTCCGTTCTATTTGAAATGTATCATTCCAATCTCGTTCCCTTAACCCAAGGTTTGTTATCTAGTAAACCTTTTGTTCCTAATTATTTGTGCAACGGAACTGTTAGTTAGGATACTTACGTGATTAATAATGTACAAGTAAGGCTCGATTTGTGTTTTCATTGGAAGTGATCACGGTATTTCGTTTTCGGGGAGTAGCTGTTTAATTATGCAGATGTGCAAATGGGAAGTTTGTTTTTGCTTGGAATATCGGTCCAGCTCTTCCCTAAGGTGTAAAAGGGATTAAGGGATTATGCGAAGTGCAGAGGGGAACGTCCTTGTGTGTTTAAAACCACACACACGATCGGCTACTCGTTTAGGGCTGTACTTTTCAGATCAAAGGTTTTTAAGAGTGTTTTGCAGTTTTTGTACACCTTTTTCTACTCCTGAGCCATATTTTGTCTATTAGAAAATCATATTTCTAGTAGCAAGGGATTAATTTCTTCCAAAAGTGAAAAGATAAACTAACGGTTACGGAACGCGGAAGGTATAAATTTGAAAGCTTGGTCGTTTCAAGATTTAATTGTATGAATAATAAGTATCTCTTTTCTCATACATTAGGTACAAGCATACTGTCGGTATCCGATCAGATGGTCGATGGAGCAGACATGTGTTAGATTTAGAGCGAAGACCGTGTATTGGCAAACGTAGTGTAGGACGCCATGCGGCACAATGGATCGATGATTTGAAGAAGGTGGCTGGCAGCGGATTAATACGGGATGCTCAATACTGGGATGGTTGATGAGATGTCTCCGATGCAATGTTTCTGTTAGCAACGGCTACCAAAAAGATTGCCCTTCCTAGCAAAATTTCTGCAACTTTTACAACCACCGAAAGACACAGAGTGGTATCTTTGCTAACAACCCGAATCTTGTTCAAAGTTGCTTTATAAGCAAACTGCTATACACCAGACACATGTTAAGTTAAAAGGAAAGCACGTCGCGGCTTATTATGAAACTTATTACTGAAGTTGACGTTACCTTGCAACTAATATGACGTCACCACGTCAACTTCTGTCTTTGTAAAGTTATATAATATGTACGAGGTGAGCTATAAAATGGTGGAGTGGCGTTGTGGGAAGATGGGTTACTTTCGTGTGTGTTACTGAAATAAGTGCCTAGGTGGCTGTAAAATTCTATAGGAACAGAGTATCAGTTAGGTACACCGGTATGTTTAATGCTTTCTCATAGTTTTAATTTTAAGTTTATAATGACGCGTTCCTGAAAAATTTGAGTAATATCTACTAGTTTATGTGATTCGGCTAAATTGCGGATTTTTGATGTAGGTACCAAAGAGGAGCTCGTGGCCGAGGAGCTCGTAGCTAAAAAATAACAGCCGCACGGGTCGATGTTGAAGGTTAAGCAATGCTTGCCAAGGTTGGTCTGTGGATGGGTGACCATCTTAACATACCGAGTTTCCTCCGTGCCTCGGAAAGCACGTTAAGCCGTTGGTCCCGGCTGTCATTTGTAGATCTTTGGCAGTCGTTACGGATAGTCAAAAGCCAGTAAATCTGACTTCAGTCTTGCCATGAAGTGCCGGGTTGTGGAGGTCTGGTAGGCAGCCGCTCCACGTAAAACACTGGTATTCAGCTGAATCCGGTTTGACTGGAAGGCGACTCCAATGTAGTTGGGAAAAGGTTAGGCATATGATGATAATGATGAAATAGGTACCAAAGAGCAGTTGCGAGTGCAATGCGGTTCCTATGTCCCATTTGCTGAAAAGTCGCAAATGTTCATTCTCCTGGACCCTAAATGACTAAAAGATACTCCAACGAAGCAATAAACATGGCCACCTACTGCCCAAACAGTAATTTGATTAACCATCGACACGATACGAAAAAGAAAACTTACACACTACTAAACTGGAGACCATGCCTTTTACAATGCTAAAAAGTAACATACGCCTTACACTTCGCTTACCGCTCGCTGTGCATAGTAGCCATATTTATTTATGAGCATCGCCTTAACAAATTTAAGATCTTAAGCTTCAAAGGGGATGTTGTTTATTCACATTTAATCCCCAAAGGATTTGAACATTAAAAACACTCATGAAATATTAAGGCGACGCCTATACTTTAGTAGGGATTTAGTAGGATTTGTCGAAAAAGGGATTCGTGCGTGCTTTAAACGATTTTTATATTTACTTCCTTTGAACATTTTTGCGACTTTAATTGGACCTGGGATTCGGTGAAATGTTTTCTTTTAATATTTTTTGTAACGTTCTTTAGTAATGTGTTTCGCTTTGGGCGTAACATTAGGGCTGCTTCCTAGTTTAAGTCCCCTGCCACCGTTTTGGGTATTGTAAATTAAATAAAGCTTTGAAGTAAATCCTGGCAAAGGTTGCTAATGACCACTATAAGGGCGCCTTCAAATTAGTCGTTAAGTGACGCGCGGCAACAGCGCGACTGCTGCGCTGCTTTGTTAATCCATGCAAATAACAAACGCGCGGCAGCCGCGCTTTTGTCGCGCTGCATCCGCGCGGCACTTTGCGTTTATTGATTGTATGCAAAGCCGCGCGGCACTTATCGACTCATTTGAAGACTTCTATTCACTTCAATTCATCTTACAATAGGTCAATTATATTTTGATACTTACCTATTGTAAGGCTGAATTCCGAAAAACTCGCATGTGAAAAAATCAGAGCTTAACGTAGTATGAGCAGATTCAGTATTGCTACCGAAAGAGCATTTTTTAGCATTCATAGTGATTTTTGTTATCTTCATCGAAAATGTGTGGAATCGGTTGCCATGGGAACAAGTGATACGGAGGAACAGGGATGGGGAAAAATGTCGTGAGGTAAGTATAAGTGTGTAGGTAAAGCTAATAAAAAGAGTGGAAATGTTACAGTGTGAAAATCATGTGGCTAGAAAGATATTGACTTTTGTAAAGACGACTAATAGAAAAGTATGGAAGAAGCAGTCAATTGCGCCGATCCCAAATACATTTTTATAACGGCTAGATAATGATGACTCACCATCACCATAGGCCTGGTCTAAAAATTTAAGGTTACTCAACGTAATGGAGAGAGCAAGCTCGGGGTTTCTCTGGTGAGAAAGAGAATTCGCAACGAAGTCATTCACCAGAGAACTAAAGTCACTAGAATTTGAATCAGCATGATGAAGTGGGCCGGCCATTACTGTAGACGGACGGACAGATGATCAATGGAGCCTGGGTTGTTAGAGTGGAGACGGCGGAAACGCGTATGGGCAAACGTTTTGTGCGATCTATCGTGCTGGGTCGATGCTTGGCAGCGGAAGGATACGGACTGTTCAAGACCGAGACGATTGGCGCTCTTCGGGGGAGGCTTACATTCAGCACTGAACGGCAATTGACTGATATATATGATGATTACGAATAGATTTACCAAACATAGAACATGTTTTAAGATAGGTACCCTACAATTTCCAGGGCTCGTAAATGACGTCACAAAATCACCCCAACCCGCTCCACTTTAAAAAAGCCCTACATAAACATAGCAGCTCTCTATAAATAGTACAGCGCACGTCAGTCCGGAGGCAAAGAGCGTGAGAATCGATGACAAGGTCCGCTGATCGAGACGATCGGGTTACGCGGTCAATGCTCGGAACAGTATCGATATATTTAACATGAAAATATTGTGTGTCTGTACTTTGACACCTTTGAGGCATTGCTATCCTCCTCAGCCTCTAGACAAGTGACATTGTGACAGCGGTAGCATGGTGAAGGCATTTGTCGAAACGTCAAAAATAGGATTGATAAACGCGTCCCTTTTATTTTGCCATTTCCACAAACATTTTCGCTAATAGATTGCGACTCCGTGTACCGTCTCTGGTTCATTATAATCATCATATCAGCCGAAAGAGCCGAAGCTGAAGTTGGGGAGAACAACTACTATAGTAAAGGTACCTATAGAAAAAACTAAAGAACTCCAGAACTTTCCAGAAATTGTTATATTTTTTTTTGTCTCTTAGGACTATGACAAGAAAGTAGATTCTATGGGCAATTAAATTAATTACTTAACTATAAGCAACCAAAGTGCCTACTTTTAAAGGACCATGCGAATCCTGAAAACCTTTATCTTCTAATGCTTATATAACAGTGCTTTCCGCCCTTCCTGAATATAAAGTAAGAGATTTTATAAAGAGTTCCCGTGCATATCCTGCGTGCGGAGTACAGAGTGCCGGGTGACGCAACAAGTGTGTTATGTAACCGAATCAGATCTGATATGCTCGTAATCGCGTTATGATAGGCAAGCTTATGGTGCTGGAAGAGTCTGATTTAATGAGATTAAAAATTGGAAATTGTACGTGGAGAAACTAAAAAGATTTTGGCTAAACTAGAATGTGAATGAAGCAGAAATCCTTCAGATATTGTTGATTCCAGGTGTTCAAGATAAGCATCCTTCGGTATCATTCACCGAACTGAACGATACTGACAATTCTTAATTCCGATCATTCATCAGGGGATTATTCTTGACAGGGGTGAAATTAGGAAGACAATACCATTTGTGAAGGCAAAGAATTGATTGCGTAGATAGTGTGTAAAATGAGAGATCGATAGTGTTACTTAATTAACTTTTGAGTGAAAAAAAAAGTATAAATGTGATAGCATTAATCGACCCCCTTTTAGAAAAAGTAAAAAGAAGCAGCCTTCTGCAACTTAAAAAAACCGGCCAAGTGCGAGTCAGACTCTCACACGTAGGATTCCGTACCATAAGCCGAAAAAAAAAAAACAAGTTTCTTATGTATGTGAGGCCCCTTTAATTCAACTTTTTTTTACTATTTTTTTGTTATAACGGCAATAGAAATACACACTCTGTGACAATTGTCCACCTATTACGGTTCTTGAGATACGGCCCGCTGATAGACAGACGGACGGACGGACAGCGGAGGCTTAGTTATAAGGTTCCGTTGGTTACCCTTCGGGTACAGAACCCTAAAATGTAATCAATAACCCACCTTCAATCAACAATGCTCACGACCCCAACGTCATTGAAGCCAAACCTATGGGGCGAGCCCATAAATTGTCCCTACACCCCATTACGATCAGTCACCATGAGATACGTTGATAAGGTCGGACGACCGCGATAGGGTTACGGTCATCGCCCCATTCGATATAATCGATTCCATCCGATACTGATACTCGATCGTAATTATGGTAGTGGTAATTATGGTAATGACTCGTGTCGATCCACCATGAATTTTCGATGGATAATTAAGTTTTGTTCATGTTGTGTTAAATGAGGAGTTAAGCGACGCTATGGTATTAAATGCCCATAGATATATAGTCCTTGTGGTAGACTCATACTACTCTTTTTTCAAGGATGGAAAAGCTCGCTCTATCGTAGCTTTGTCTCTGTCATCTCTGACCTAGACTTGATGGGTTTGCTCTTGACTCTAGTCTTAAGTAAGTAATATACGAGTATAGTAGTAATATAGCCCTCGAAGTTCACGAAGCCATTCTATAAATGGTTATTTCATGAAAAAGTCATTCAATAGGGCTTCATGAACTTAGAGGGCTATATTGATGATTAAAACGGTTATAACTCTTTAGATAAATACGCGTTACGGCCGCGAATCGTATTTTGTTCAACATACAGCTTCACACTGACCGGCAAATTGCAAATAACATAAAAATATTTGACTTTCGGGGGCTACCTTGGCGCGTCCACCTTAACGGAAGGGAGTGTCAGACTGTTACTGACTGAAACCCACTCATGTTCCTCCTAAGCCCTTTGCGTTCCAGGGCCGCGGTGACTCTTTCGAACAAATTCCGTAAACCTGGCAGGAACTACTCGTACTAGCCCTATAGCAATGTAAAAGTAGTAGTTTGATCTTGTTAGTGTCTTGGATTCCGCAGTAAAATTGGTCAGAAAAGAACAGACAATCGTTTTTACAGGACTCATCCAGCTTCATTGCCTCGAGGCCCTTTTGGTGGTCGCCACTAATAATTCTGTCTTTCACGAATTCCGTGGTTATAAATTAGTGTAGTAGGCTCAATCGCTATACAACGGAGTTCCCTCTCAAAGCTTTTTGCGGTAGCTAAAACACCAAGTAAGAAACTAAGGGCTTTGATTTTAGGGTGCTGACATAATTCATGTTGACATGAGAATATTTTAAAGAATTAACTTGATAAGTTGTTGCTGATCTCTCTCTTATTGTCACTCAAAGGTTTGCTGGGAAAACTCAACATTGAGTTAAGCTCGCCTTTGCACATGAACTTTACCATCACTGTAAGTTATATAGCTTTTTTTGTGTATAAAGAAAATTCTATTTTTAATTCGTAAAATCTGCCAGATTACTGCAGAACTAGTGACCAGGGACTACCTACATGAACTTAACTATTACTGTCAGTAAAATAAGTTGTGGTGTACAATGAAGAACTGATGACCAGGTCCTTCAAGACCCAACCAGCCAAACCATATCAAATTACTCAAAACCAATTCAGTATGACAGAAGATCAAAAAGGCCACTTTAGCAAAATCAGCCAGCACATCAAGCTACCCGAAACTGTAAAATTTTCCCTATCAACCTTGAACCTAATGCTTTAGCGATAAAGATGAAAATGAAAGGAGATTGACCGAAAGCAGTCTAGCAAAGACGCATGAAGGAAAATAAAATTAATATAGAAATTATTTGTTTATTTTTTACAAGCTTTTCACTTCAGGAATTTTGTTTTCGTATCCGGAATTATGATTTTAACATAAACAGTAAATTAACGATTGCTAGGTACATTAGTCATGATTGACATTTCGTTCTCTTCATTTGTACGAGTAACGTAAGTATGAACCTTTAGACAAAATCTTCACAAAAATGATACTAAACTCATAAATAGCTATATAATTAGTAATATCATAACCATATCGTACTGTATATGTATTTCATCATTCCAATAAGATAATATTTATTTTTGTGTTTCGTCTCACGCAGATGCAACTGTCAAGCCAGATGACAGACGGACCGGCCGATAGGGATGGCAATTCTTCCTAAACAAGAACGATTTTTAAATCTATTCGAATCGAAGTCTAAAGAATCGATTCATTAATAAATAAGTTCTATCTGACTGAAGTTGTCGTTTTATTTCGATATAGTCACATCAACGCCGCAAGGCCATAAAAAGCATGAATATTACATTTTATTTTTCAATTAGCAACTGTTCACTTGTTTTGTTTTTAACTAACATTGTTGTTTTGTACCTCCATGAGTGATCTGTGGTCATTTTATAAGTTGCGAGTAGGTTAGACATAATTTGTAGGTTATCTCCGTATTTGTTTAATTACTTCAAAATCCGGGTATTTGTGTGAAAATTAACACTTTTGTTTAATAGTATATAAAGCGTAGTCTATAATAAATAAAGATTTATTGTGTTTCAACTTTAGACGGATTTCCATACATCGTTGGTCATGATCCTTTGACAGACTGTTGTATCACTACATATTACAAAACAAAGTAAGTACTCCGCCGCGTCTGTTTCTCTGTATATCTATTCGCGATAAACACAAAAACTACTGCACCGATTTTCATGCTATTTTCACCAATGGAAAGAGTGGTTCTCGAGAAAGTTTTTAGCATTTATAATTTGTCTAGAAAAACATTAGGGATCCTTAAGGAAATTGTAGCACGGACCAAGTCACGGGAGAAGTGCTAGTGATTAATATTATGTGATCCTAATATGGTTCTACAAAAGTAGCTTTTTAGACCCGCTGATCACCCCAAACCAGCCATCCAATCCATTTAAAACATCACCTACCGAGCTTATGACGAATAGCCTCGCAAATGTCCGGACATTAAGGCGTGTTCAAACGTTACGACTGCACAATTACCCTGATCGCGGTAATCAGGCAGTAATGGCTGCGATCGTATTATCATCTGTTTGATTTGTTGATGGCACTGCTAATTGTATGGCTATTAAGCCAATGGACCGGCTTTCACATTAAAATGTATTTGGTGTTGGATTGGGTTGATAGTTTTCTGTTGTTTTTAGTGGGGACGTATAAATGTGGCGGTGTTCTTAGACAAATAAAACCTTAAATAAACAGGCTGTTGTGTTGGTTGTCTGTCTGCAGACTGTCGCCCTTGCCCTGTTTTTCAAATAATGATTAATTCCTCTACAGTCAACTTACGTGGGAGGCCAGCAACGATATCCACTTTGTTCTGAAAAAATATAATTTTCCACATAAATGCTCCTCTCTTCTTCCCTTCGCCTTCGGCTGAGAGGTCGTAGGAATTCTATCTAATCGTTGGTGTCGTCTTACTTGCCTCACGATCTCTCTCTATCTAGCACTGCTTGATTATAGTCCGGTGAAACTATTAAAAGGGCCTCCAACCAACAAATAAGTCAAGGAACATAAAAGTAACAATGCAAACGTCAAAATCTATATTTGCCAGTCTTGTTTCAAACGGCGATCTCTCACAACATGAATAGCACCTGACGAAACATAACACAAACATATCATCAAACAAAAACACCCACACTTCACAAGCATCTCGTTCACTTTGTACACACCACTTCCCTTACCTGGTGTGAACCGTTTATTCTAGAACAAAGTTCGCAAACTCTCCTCTTACCACGGTGCGTCAACAATGCAGTTCGCGAAGCAATCCCGGTACATCCGCACGTTTGCTCCGGAGCACCGGATCCATCTAACTTGCTTAATGCCTGTACTTGCTTCCGTCGACGCGCGGTTCTATATTGAATTCGATTTTATGTTTCTTTTCAATGATGCTAACTGCTAGTGTTTTTCTAGGAATATCCAAGTTTGATAGCTACACAGGAGAACTTTGAGATGACGATGATGGCGAAAGGGGGACTAGAGATTACGACAAAGTATAGAAGATGTTGCGTCTACTCTAATTAAATTGGGATAAAATAATAATTATTATTCAAGTTTGTTGATGATACTCGTATGTCCAAAGCACCCTTATATCAGGACGTTGTGAACCGTTTCTAATTGCTGTGAAGTGTATTTTAAGTCGATTCCTCTTGACTCACGGTGCGTCGACAGTTAAATTTTCGAAGCAAGCACGTAGGTACTTAGTTCCGTCGTTCTGTTGAGGTGCTTAGGTGGACTTTGTTTCTTTTGAACAGTAAGCATTATTTTTCTGATCTTTGTAGTGTTTGAGAGATGATCACTGATTCAGCCTTTCGAGGCTAGTTGAGGATCTGCATCTTTTCAAACAGGAATATGTTCTCTTGCTAAAATTGTATCTTAACCAGGACAACCCTTTATGAATACTTTTATAACGCAGGAGACGAACAGGTTGCTGAAACAGTTAATAAAATGAGCCGACTTACAACAAAATCCCTTACTGCAAATTCTTCAAAGGACCAGCCCCAAGTAGCATGAATAATAACAGAGCATAAATCCTCAAATACAATCTGACCTACAACTTACCAGTAAACCAGTTCTCTAACAAACATTACTATTAATACGGGACACCGGACACTGCATGTAAATTACTTTTGAATAACTAATTTCGTCGGATTACACCGAGTCTGTGTTCAAGATTTAATAGGGTGTCTGAGGCTCTTGAAATTTGTACTGGCAGGGGTTCTTGCTTTGGTTTTCGTGGGTTAGTTAAGCTTCACTACCTAACTTCTTTGCAGTAAAATTATGCTTCATCATTTATATTCATCATATCAGCTGAAAGACGTCCACTGCTGGACATAGGCCTCCTCCAAGCGTCGCCACAACGACTGGTCCTGCGCGTCCCGCATCCATCGGCTACCCGCGACCTTCACCAGGTCATCGGTCTACCTAGTGGGAGGCCTTCCAACGTTGCGTCTTCCGGGACGCGGTCGCCACTCCAGAACTTTTCGGCCCCATCGACTAACTGTTCTGCGAGCAATGTGCCCTGCCCACTACCACTTTAATTTGGCGTTCCTTCGGGCTATGTCGGTAACCTTGGTTCTCTTGCGGATATCATCATTCCTAATTCGATCACGCAAGGAAACTCCAATCATTGCCCTCTCCATTTTCCTTTGAGTGACTTTATGCCTTTTGAAATATTATGAAAACTGGAGCACAAATGCATCGGCGCCGTTCACTCTCGCCAAAAACGACGTTGACATTGGTGTACTAGGTAATCTTCATCAGATAAATAGTATGACAGTGGCGTTCCAAAAGGTTTTATAAGTTCTTATTATTTTATGATCCCTATTCATTAAGAAAGAACAAAAAGAAAGAAAAGACGTTTATTTCCTCAAAAGCGACGCACAAAACACAAAATTATAAGGGAATAAGTAAAAACTTAACAAAAAAAATAAATAACCTATTGTCGCTAGAGCACTAAAACACTATAGTAATACTCTTTTTTTCGCTTGTTGTTTTTCTAGTAAAACGAACTGCTTGGGTAATTTATCGTATCCTGGACCAGTCGTTTTAAGAATAAGTACAGCGTTAATATCTTCTCTGCAAAGCACCACACCACTCATAAACGGGCCTGTTGTAATACTGTTATACCTGTCGTTAAATACGAACAAAACGCCCAAAAGAAGTGCTCTAAATGCCCACTTTAGATCTAGAAACGAGCTACAATAAGTCGGTGTCCAAGGAAGTTAAAAAGTCGTATAATGGTCAGACAGCAATAAAATTTACAGGTACTAGAGTCCTAAGTACAAGACGTTAAACATGAACACTTTTAGTGTTTAAAATTACCGACAAAGCCGTAAATGCCAGGACAACTAAAGGCTTTGCATCCAAACAAGGCTATCGACCACCCAAAAGGTAAACTTGCTTTTTACAAGCTCCCGATCTTAACAGTAGACCTTTAATGGAACCTATTGATTGAGAGAGATTAATTGAAGACCTTATAAATAACCGTATAGCCTTTATATTCCCTAAAACCAAAATGCAAAATTAATTAATATGCTTTCATTTTTTTTTTTTCAATTTTTTTAGGACACAGCTCTGCAAAATGCATTTGGAAAGAATACCTACCTATTTTTTCGTTTTTCATTATACGGTTTTTGCCAACAGAATATGCGGTTGCAGCACAATCAAAACCACATACTGGAACGGGAAAATTAAATTAAAATCCTACCGTCCATTGTCATCTTTCTCTATCACTCAAAGGTTTGCTGGGAGAAAACTCATTTCTGAGTTAAGCTCGCCTTTGTACATGAACTTTCATTACTGTGTTGTGAATAAGCTGTTTTGGTATACAATAAAGAATAAACAGAACTATTTCCTACTCGTACTTGGCCCGTGATTTCGTTTGCGCAAGTTTAGTATAGCAATTTTCGTGAGGATCTATGTTTTTTTCTTCTTATAAATATAGCCTATGACACTCACAAATAACGTGACTTCCTATTGGCAAAAGAATTTTCGAAATCGGTTCAGTAGATCCAGAGATTACCCACCACAACCTCACAAACTTTTCCTCTATATAATATTAGTATTGATGAATGGAGGATAAATAGATATTTAGAAGCTGCATGCTAATATTGATTGATCATCCTTGACCTTTGAGCTGCATGAGGGCTAATGGCGACCTTCCTTTCAGCTTTGTAGCAGTGTTAAATATACCCGCATCAAAGCTTGTTCGCTGTGACCGTACGTCGCACCGTTGTGCTACGACAAATCCCTGTCCCTCGTACTATCTCTCTGTGCTCAACGCTCTCTTGGACGTGGACCCTGACCCGTGATGTGTCCGCGGACGAATGGAAGACAGATCTCTATTCGATCATGCCAATTCGAATAGAGTTCTGTGAGATTAGTGTGTGAATTCTTCTATAAGTTATGTAACTGGCGAATATAGGATTTACCTACTTTTAAAAAAAACTCTGATTGATAGTAATGTACTTGCTACAAATTTAATACGAACAGAATTGTGACAAAGACCATTGCCCATGTATAAGGACTCCAATGACAAAGATATTAATCACCAAACCGCTATATTCTTATGAAAATACGAACTTTCCTTCTACGGTCATACCATCGCGAATTATTCCATTGTGTGCAGGAAACTAACCTTATAGGTAGCAGCGATTGCCATTCTCGAGCCCACATCACAGGGTTCGATGACCCGTGCCTTTATGATTACGTGGGAGACCTTAGGAAACCTTAAGGTAGTAGTGTGGGTTAAGCCAGGAATAAATTATGAGTTAGTGTTGTAAGGAAGATTCTTAAACATCATTTTATTTTTATTTTTTTTGTTTTCGGAAACATGCTCAATTTCGTCTTCGTAATTCATATTGGTAAATTATATTATCTTCTATATACATATATAAAAATTAATAGCTGTTCGTTGGTCTCGCTAAAACTCGAAAACGGCGGGGCCGATTTAATAATAATTATTTCATTAGTTTCGCCAGAATACAGAGAAGGTTTAAAAACAAAAAAAAAAGGTAAGTAGGTAGGGTAGGTAGGTATTATACCTACCTACCCTACCTAACTGGCTACTATAATAGTAGCCAGTTGACGGGAGCGAAGCCGCGTGGGTCGTTATAAATATATTTTTCATTCATAGCTAATAGTTTACGGATAGCTCTTACAGGGATGTTTACAGCTTATTTTTGAGTCAATGGTGACCGTTAAATAGTTTGTGCAAAACAATGGCGCTTGCTGGAGTCCCTCACACCTCCACCATTGAGGACCGAACGCCACTGATGCTGCTATAAATGTGGCCGGGCACACTGGGCATTTTCATAAAAGTTTCAGTGTGTTCTTCTTTAGTATCTCATATATCAGAAGTGATGCAAATTGCATCGCACTAACATCCCAGACTCTATCTAGCGAACCTACCAACTGGTATTTCAAAAGCCATATTTTCTTTGTGGAATAAGAACCTACAAAGTGCAAACGTTCACAGAACCTCTAATAAAACTCAAATTGTCTTTGAAAATATTTATCAATCCTAATCTTTAAAAATCCGCGACTGACTGAGTGATTGAGTAACTGACAGACAACGCACAGCCGAAAGTCATATTGATTGGTTGGAGAAAGCTGAAATTTAGCATGGAGGTAAGCAAATAGGTTCCTTAGGGAGTGTAGGGGAGCACTAAGAGAGGATTTCTTGAAATTCTTACGAGAATAGGATAAAACGGGATATGAGTGTACGAAGTCGCCGGCAAGAGCTAGTTGTAATTATATTTGGCACACAAGTAAGACAAACTAATGCATTACATAAGGCAAAAAATTATGGTACGGAATACAAATTATACTGAGAAGGTAATTAAATGAGTATTTGGTTAATGAGGTAGATACTTAAGACGATATAGGTCAGTACAAGCAAGTACAAAGAGGACCTCGCTAATACTGGGATGAAGCTCAAACCACTTGTATAAATAAAACTTACTGAAAGCAATCAGTTTTCTAACTAAGAATCATAAATTGATAACATTATCATCATAATACATTCAAGACTTTGGCAATATGTAAACGATAATACTTATGTATCTGAATAACTCTTCGCCCCCGCTAAACCATTTACTTCGGCTGACGAGCTAAGCTAAACGAATAATGAGTCCGTTTAACAGACTTTATTGCCTTGCAATTTACGTGGGAGACCTTTAAACTTTAGCGCATGTCTTTCCCCAATGACTTTCGAACACCCAATGCTTAAGACGTTTCGGACATTTTTTGAGAGAAAAGGTTTAAAGATAACTTGGTCATTGTATGAAATTGATGAAGTACAGCTATCTAAACTTTTAATAGACATCACCTTAACAAATCAATGGCCTAACAGTGCTGTGTATACTTATGCATTAAAATCATTACTTGCCAACATTTTCAAACTCGAGTCCAGTTGATGCTCCACTGAAAACTTGTCTATGTTCTAAACAAGTAACAATAAAACTTACTCCATGCAACGACACTGATTTCAAGTGCTTCAGTCACCTCGTTCTTGCCAATTTATACTCTTTCCTCTTTCTCTAAACACACATAATTACGTAGTATTGGCCTCGTGTAAACACTTCACGTCAAAAGCAGCCGAGGAAAATTACACATCAAAGAAAACGGCGGAGAGTGCCATTTACGAGTCAACTGATATACATAAAGCAAGTAAAACAGATAAAAATAATAATATCGTTAAACCATACCTCTATAAGAGTAGGTA
This sequence comes from Lacanobia oleracea, assembly GCA_950371165.1. NCBI lineage: Eukaryota > Metazoa > Arthropoda > Insecta > Lepidoptera > Noctuidae > Lacanobia > Lacanobia oleracea. The sequence continues at coordinate 3,540,714 of OX493387.1, forward strand.
TAAGAAGGCTAAAAGGCTAACAATCAGGAGAGGCTTAGGATTTTAGCAGTCCTCAATTAAGTAATTGGTCTCTAAAACTCGTTGAGGGTAGAAAAGATTCTATCCGAAAAGTATTAAGGCACCAAATCGTCTACACAAAACTCTGAAAGTAATCCGCATATGGGTGGACTGGGAGACGACTGCTAATTGACAGAGAAACGTCCAACTCAATTAACAAGACACACATACAAAGCGACACTTCCGCAAAAAACGTTCCACAAACGCATTTACTACGTAGTTTCCTGTTTCCCATCGTGGCGCGAAATGGGCCACAACTTGAGGGGTCCGTTGTCCAACAAACAGCACGCGGTGAGCATACTAAGCGATCGTAGGTTGTTTGAGTACTGTCGGATGGCACACTGCGTGTTAAACCGGGACTTCGACAATGGTCCGTGTGGTCTCGTGCAGTGTCGTGACGGCGAAATAAATGTCTTAAGTGCTGTAGGACACACGGAAGTGCGAACTGAAGTGAACCGATGACTTATGTGGCGGTACTGACTGAGGATGAAGGTAGCATAAATAGTTGTTGTTTTCAAGGGTTACTCTTTCCAGTTTCCGTAAAAAGAAGGAAAAATGTCTCATGCAAGATGAAAAACTCGTCGTTGGTTCGCGATAAGACCGCGCATTGGTTCACCTTCTTATTTTTTAAGCTCTTATTGTAATTGGTTATGCTGTAAAATAAATAGTATATCTATCTACCTAGATTCTATATTGTCATGCCGAAGTCCCTCGCAAACATGCCAATGTCATAGTAAGCATTCTTGACGCCCCATAGTTAGTATAATGAAGCATTTGACTTGGTAATTCTTACTTTACGATCTCATGCAAGCTGTACACACGAATATAACTTCTAGGCCTTGAAAGTTGAAACAAACGAACATGTAAGCTACAATTATTTGACGTCAGTGCCTTGGCTTGCAATTTAAATATTCCTTCACAAATGAATGATCTATTTAAAAAGTTGTTTTTGTCTGACGTGTCAAACCAGCTTTTCTTCCCCAGTTCAAGACCTGTCCAACACTCAACATTAACATTTTCTAGGAAGGAAGGCTGACGCTTCATTAGCCTGATTACTTTCCTTGTCTCTTTTTAGAAAAAGACGTCGGAAGAAAAGTTTTATGTCCCTAATTTGTTTGTGTTATCATTAGTCTCGCAACGGGCTTTAAGTTGTTTAAGCAAAAGCTAAACAATGTAGAAATCCTTCTGTTAAGGTCTTTTGAAAGACCGACCTTGCATGTTATTTTTAATGCTACGAATTACGTTCCAAACTGTACTTAGGTACTGTCAATTGTTAATATTTTCTGTGATTTTGCAACACCAAATATGACCTTACTTTTAAGAATTTGTGAATCTTTCTCTTTTTTAATCTGAAGCATGAACATGGATTATTTACTTTAAATATACTAAATATTATTTAATTACTACAACAAAAACTTAGTACTAAATAACTCAACACATATAACTTCAGTTTAATCCCACTCCATACAAACTAAAAACATCTCAGCCATGATATATGTGCCGGCTAAAATATGTTGCTACTTACTGAAATTTATCTAAAAGCGGGTACTGGCCACAGCAAACCGTTATTTATGAGGTAAAGTTTCCACACACTGTAGCAACTATATGATTTATATTAGGCTTTTGTACAACCCTTAGCGGTGATTATATTCGTGAGACGCAAGTCTACTGTATTTTGGGACGGACGACAAAATCATTTTGTGGTTTTGGCAAGCCATGTCAACGGTCTCAATCCCTATGGACCGCGAAATAGGAAAAAATTGAGCAGGGTTGAAGTTGTTTGCAACTAAGGCGATACAAGACGAAAATAAAGTTTATAGAAACTCTCAAAGTCAGGGAAAGCTTTGTGGTAATCAAGTTTATTAAAACTAAAAACAAAACAATTCAAACATTTGTTTTAGTAATATTTCGTTATTCGTCTTTGTAGAACTTATTTCTACAGCAAATGTGGCCAGAGCAGCCAGCAGAACCAGTATTCTAAATTATAGGTGCTCTTAAACCTAACGATGCACTGCATACAATAAAGTTAAACTTACCTCACTAAAGTATTCAAAATTTAAAAGACCCAGCTGCTTTGTGTAGAAGAAGAAAACAGTCTGGGGAAACTTAATGAAAATTTTAAAACCCAATCTCGGCTTTCTGAAGATTTTCAATATAATACGACCGTTCTTTTGATCCCACATGCGAGCATGAGGGGTCCCACGGATTCGGTTTACTCACCTCCCCCCATTATTAGTCTAGCCTGTATACTCTGAAATTCAATTCGAGGTGAAACTTTCCGTTACTTAAGTAATATCATCGTGTCCTTTGTTGCTTTTATTTTCTTCGGTATTCTCTGCGAAAGAAAGGGTATAGAGGTGTCTTTACTGAAATTGAATTTTGTGATCAGGCGCTTAATGTGTTTGGGATTATGATCGAGCTTATGTGTTGCTTCATTTTTATCAGATTTTGTTATTAGGTGACTGTGTGGTCCTGTTTCAAGTTACAAAAAATGTATTCGATTCAGCTTCGCTTATTCCGCTTTCGCTGTTCGTATCTGTTGCATCAATGTGAAATGATACTGTGCGGCAAGTAATAATACATCACTAGTTGACCCGCGCAACTTCGTCTACTCCGCTCCTCATGGTCTTAGCGTGATGATACATATCCTATAGCCTTCCTCGATGAACGGGCTATCTAACTGAAAGTTTTTTTTTTTCAAATCGGACCAGTAGTTCTTCAGATTAGCGCGTTAACAAACTCTTCATCTTTTATGAATAGATAATATAGATTTCGATGATACACAAAGTAGTATTATGACGATATTAACATCTCAAAGGGAATTGGACATTTGTAGTGTAATTGTCTAATTCCCTTATTATGAAATCGTCTAATTGAATACTACTTCTGGGTATTTGGTAATTTCTAGCATCAGAGCATTAGACGACTTGTGTCTAGATACAATATAGACACAAGTCTATATTGTATCATGTTTACGGAAGAGAAATGTCAAATATTATGGAAGCATAACATTTGATATTTCTACCTGCAATACAATGTATGTTTAGATTTTCCACTATTACAAGCAATGCTCGTGCCATAATCATTTTGCTTTATTCAGTGTAATCCTCGTAAATGAATTCTCTTTCTGCTCCCATTTTAATATACTATTTTGCTTCGCAGACAAAAACTCGAATCTCAGACAAACCGCTACGCGAGAAAATGAAACCGAAATCGCAATTCACGTAGAAAATAACGCGAAAGAGCAAGGGGTGGTTTTTTATTTTTTTTTTCTAATTTGTACATTCAATTTTCCGGCGCACAACGGAGCTCACACGGCGTGACGTGCATTTTAATTATAAATGTAATTAAAAAGTCAACGGTCTCCGCGTCTGTCCGCGACGAACGTCGGCCGCAGAATGCAAACGTTTAATTTAGCGTGCGGTCACTTGGAACCTCGTTTCAGCAACCATTTTGGTCAAGTCGCGTGGTCTTTATTGGCGGGAATTTTGAAATAAGAAGCAATTCTACTAATGTTAGTTTATTTCTTTTACTTTAATTGCTTCTGTATTCTAAAGTATCTTTGAAGAAGTTTTTCTTTTACTATGTCATGGCAACATCATAATGCAAATCTGTACTAAAACAGAAATTGAAGCGGGACTGCATCGTATTAAAGTTTATCCGTGTGTAAAGTAAATAAATGAGAACTGACGAAGAATCAAGAACAAAAAGTGAGACAGTTGTTAATAAAGATGCAGATTTTATGCATATTTGATAAGTAGTAGTCAATTATCGTTATGCACTGTGGATGCTAATTCAAAGGAAGAGAAAATGGTCCAGATAACTTTTCTGGGAACTGCTTAGTATATTTGAATTATGATAATACCTGCTAACTACCTTTAAGCCACAATCAAACATTTATTCAAGATTTTATTGAGTTACTAGAAACAATCGATGCCCGGTGCACTCAACTAGTTATTATAGCAAATTGCAAAAACACAACAGCAAAACGACATTTTATTAGTATCTAAGCTATAATGACATACTAAAACCCTTGACAAAACAGCAACCACATAAAACACGAATAACCCCCCCCCCCCCCAACAAGGCACAACTCGTTTAAATAGAAGACCACTAAACTACAGTCCATTTCGTTTTGAATCATTTTACATAACAAGCTTATGTCTTGTTTATGTTGACAAAACTAAACATCAATTACAAATAAACCACCCCAACAAAATAAGGCACCTCTCGTTTACATAGACGATACCCTTATTTCAGCCGACAATCCCAAACTATGGAGTTAGTGAACAGGAAACAATCGCTCCTAACTTGTGCCAAACGATAATAGATCTCTCTCAGGGGACGTACTAACTACAGTCCATTTCGTTTTGAATCACAGTTTACATAACACGCTTATGTGTTGTTTATGATGGTTTCCGCCATTTGTTTGTAGTGTTTTGTCGCATGGGTTATGCGATTTTAGTTGAACAAGTGCAAGACGGACTCACATGCAAAGGATTTCAAACGGATTTAATTTTTGTAACATGTTACTTTCAAACCATAGACTTCCTATTGGATTTCCTGTAATCTATAGACAAATAACTATTATCTTTTTTTTTTTTTTTTTTTTTAATTTTTCATAAACATAAAAACCGTTTATTTTAAAATTATTAAAAGAAAAATATTGGAAACCCTTTCAATACGACCTTTCATTTGATTCGTCACTAAGGCTCGATACCTCACCTGAGTAATATCAGCCGCATAGGTAGATTTATAAGGTTAAGCATCGTTGGCCTAAGTCGGTCCGTAGATTGTGGGTGACCTTAACATACGAAAATACCCCAAGCCTCGGACAGCACGTTCAGCTGTCGAACCTGGCTGCCAAATATATCTCTCTCGATCTTTCACATTCGTTACAAGTAATCTACGTGCTTACATAGTATCACAAGTTCTAGTTCTCAGCTTTTTACGCAAATCGTGAATCGGTAAAAAATTTCAGATGCAACAGTGTGGACAGCAAAATTACTTCAAATATTTTATTCAAATTGTATTACGAAATAAATGAACAAATCTCCTAAGATACACGTGAAAAAGCATGGCCAAATTTTCTCAAACAATGAAATACAGAGCATAAAGAAGAATTCTATCAAGAGTTACAGTCCTGAAATTCTATAAAATCCCATTGAACCGGATTTCATTTCGCTTTTATTGGTGCAGTCATTGAATCTCACGGTCCACGTTCGCTGCAAGATTGATTTAAGTTTCTTTGTATAAAAATTGGATAAACTTTGTTCAGTACCCGGTTTATTGTAGGTTCTGATTTATTGTTTAGTCTTTGTGAGACAACTGTAATGTCGATGATTACATCACTGAAAACACGTTCACCTTTTTCCTTTCTACTATTTCAAACTCATCTCTGTTTTCGTTCTTCGCTTTCTTTAGGTGCTCAAAATGCCCACAAATCTATGTTTTACTTGCGATATTAGTACTAAAAATACGTTTAGGAAATACTCTAATTGTGCGTTCAGCTAAGGGGTGAAGTTCCCTGCCGAAGTCTGTGTTTAAAGATAGCTTATGGCTACTTCAAAATCAGTGCATGTTTATTCAAAACACGTAACATTTGCTAAGTATGTAACAAAATAATTTATCCTTATGTCATTATTTTGAATCACATTATTTCTTGCTTTTCCATATAAAAGCAGATCTAAAGCGATTTAATATAGAACATTACGAAAATGTTTAGAAGTAAAAGCGTAAGACAATATCTTTATTACATTTTCTACCTATACAGACTAATAATAACGAAATTGTTCCCTTTGTTTCAGGTAAAGAGGAAAACGCTTAAGTTGTCCCCATATTATCATATCGCTGACTTTGGGTAAGAAAATATATTATGATTACGAAAACACCCGTGCTTTTGTTGTTTCACGGGATATGGAAGCAATATGTTTGGGATTTAAGCGATTATAATTATCTCAGCGAATTGGAGGATTTTATTTGGAAAGTTGGTAATGAATGACGTTTGGTAAGACTACAAAGTTATAGTGTAGGTATTGTGTATTTACTACTTAAACTTGCTTATTTTTTTAATGTAAAATGGACAATACTAAAGCCGTGTTTCTGAGTTGATATTTTGGGTTAAAAACTTTTCAAACCTTTCTTTAAAGCCAAAGTTTGACAGGCTTTCAGGTTACCCTAAAGTTGAGTTTGAGAAACACTCAACTCTTAAATGCTTAGGTATGCAAACTTTCAATTCAGCAGTCAGGGGTTTGCCTTAAACTCGTATATTTCTATTTGCTTCCTATCATGTCATGATAGGAAGCTTATGAGCCATCATAATAGCCAATAATAACTATAAATGTAGGTCAAGCCCACATTCGCAACCTTTTTGTTTCATTTCATAAAAGTATTGGCACATACATCGTAGTTCTCGGCGCTCCGAGAAAATTATTGAGACAAACAGGCGAATGAAAATGAATTACTGTTGTTATTCCTGGCTCTGAATACGAATATAAAAATTGCTGGTGCCAGCACTCTCCTCCACTGAAAAATAAATTAGGTAAGTGCCTGTATTTATAGTTTTACTTAAGCGTTTCGATGAAGAAACTAACTTGTCTACAGCACCTACTTTTGTTCCTACAATATTCACTTTAGGACTTACAACAGACTCGACCGTTACATTAACTATTTCTTGTCTCTTTTCTTTTCCAACAATAACTGTGACTTCACTTTTTACAATGTCCTCACCACTCATTCACAAAGAAGTCACTCAGAAATATTCAAAAGAAAAACAGCCTGAATAAAAATGTAGAGTGGTTCGTAATATTTCAAGTAAACTCGCGATTCCTATGGGAAATTAGAATAACTGCAGCGTAATTGACTTTGTCTCCGGCCATTATTTACACAGTGCTAATACTAGATTTATGAAATACTCGTCGTCGACTGCGAACTGCGAGGTCTGCGTTTACACAGTCTCTGAGCAATCCTTTACTTTTGGTTTGACTTTTGTGCAGCTTTCTCATAAGGGACCTGCACTATGAGCTATGATTTGATCTATAATAACTTCACTATTTTCATCAACAGTGAATTTATTTTCCACTTAGTAGCTATTGTCTGTCTGTATGCATGACCTTAATGATGATGTACCAAGTCATAACAGTAGTTTAGGAGAATCTTTCAAATAACTTTGAATCACCTCTTAAGACTGTAGTTATGAAGACAATTAAAAGGTATTCGTTAGCGCTATTCAAATTTATTTTAACACACATACCATTTTGTCTTATTTATTCGTCTAGACTCCGACTAACTCCCGCTGGTTATTTTATTAGAAATAATTTTAAAGGATTGTTTAATTTTCAATCTAAACCCAGCGTTGGGATCCTTTTATAATATTCTATCTTCATTCTCAGACAAGATTATGAACACCCCCACATTTTCAGCTTTATTTTATTTATCTATATTAACTTCTTAGCAAGCTTTCTCTCATATTTACGGTGTTTAGATTAACTCAACAGTTTTATCTAGTTTGCACGGTTCATATTTTCTAGTTTTAATGATTTTAGTTATGCATTGCCCGTGTGCTTATGAGTTAGCGTTGTACTTTATTTCTTTAATATTCTCATCGCAGTTTAAGTTCATCTCTTCGTTAGTTTACTATCGAATTGATTTGTGTTAAACCTAACTGAAAAATACCTTGGTACTGTGTACGTGGAGTTTTATGGTGCTCTCCGTGTCAAAAAAAGAAAAGTAAGGATTAATCTGTCATAATTCTGTCGCTATTCATATCCGAAACCGTAACCGTTAAAATTCGCATCAACAAACTTTACATAAGCACCTATTTACAGTAAGCATTAAACAAGATTTAATTAAGCTTAAGGTTTAATGCGTATTGATAGAGGATCCTACTCCCGAATCATTACGCTTTACGGTGTACCATGGTAGGAATAAACAAAGTTAGGCTGTTACGTTTATGTGACGTCATCAAAAACTCCATCAATATGATGAGAGGTTTTATGGCGCCCAACATGGGCCAACGTAATGAGCGACATTTATTCTCTTATACTTGCACTTCGTTTATTAAAAGTTGCTCTCATGTTTATCTTGAACGTGCTTTGTTTTTATTATTAGTATTTCAAATTTAGTAATATTAAACGTTGATCATCATTTTGTTGACAGGTTTAGGAACGAAGGAACTATGTGCATGTTGCGGTACTTTAATTTTTACATAAAAAAATGCTTCTTGATATTTATGAAAAACTATCAATATCTTGTGAGCTTTTGGCGCCCAACGTGGGCCAACGTAATGAGTGAAATATTCTCTTACTTCATTTGGGACGTGCGTTATGCTTTATTATTTAATCATTTTAAACTGACCAGATTTTACAACGTAGTAGAAGGCATGAACATTATGCTTAATAATTATCTGCAGGGTGCAACCTTTTAGCATAAAGAATCATCTTTAGAAGTTTCATCCCATAACATCAACATAAATTAAACTAACGTATCTTTGGCTGAAACATAAACATCAAAGTTATATTTTAAGACTAACTAGCACAGGTAACAAACATCCTATAATAATTAACAAAATTTACAGCTTGCATTTCGCATTCATAAATAAAGCAACATCAAATATTCAAGTGAATCCTTGCAGCACCTTCACTTTGTGTAACCACAGTCTGCGTGTTTGTTTCCATCTCGAAATAAACCCTGTATATACGCTTAAATTCACTGGCAAGGTAATCAAAATGTTAGTAGATGTGGTAATTAATATCTCAAGTTACTCCTGGCTTTACATAGTTTGATAAACCACTGTATTTCTCTTCACGGGAACGTTATAAATTGTACCAACTGTGAAGGTGGATTTATAAAGTGAATACGAAATGGTAGTGATTATTATTATAGCTGGCAGTAAATGTTCAGTGCAGGCCATTGACATTGTGAGTGGGTTCGGTAATCGAATTGGTGATCATAAAATATTGTTATGAAGGGTTTTAGCATTGCTTTTGCCGAACCTAATCTTTATCGCAAAATCTTGGCCATTTTGGTTGAATTTGGTACGACGACGAAGCCTGCGGCAAAAATGTATATGCATTTAATACGGATTTATAGAAGACAACTTTTGGATGTCGCATACAAAAAAAAAGTGTATGATTTAACTTTCTGTATTGTTTGAATGCTAAAAAGCTTTCAAAACAACTTTGAATTCCCTTTAAACTTAAGCGTAAAAATAAAAGTGCAACTATCAAACAATGGTTAGCAAGTTCATGCTAACATTTCTCAAGTTTCAGCCTGAAGGGTCCCAAATTGTTTCAAAGGAATTCCGATAGTCCGGAACCCATTAGTTTCGGCACTCCAATATAAAATGCCATAGCTCAATAAATAAACTGTTCTTTACTTTGACAGTCAATTTATAAAATGTCCAGAAGAGTTCTTGCGGTTTTTCGGTAAAATGCCTGAAAGTTTCGCAATGCTGATGAAACGAGTGACCAGGGATTTAAGCTCCTAAGTTATTTGAAATAACGTTGTGATTTCAGAAATGAAAAATGAAATAAAAATTACTGTTGAAATAAAATAAATTAACGGAATTCAGTTAGGCATCAAAATGTTATGAAGAATCCGAATAATATCAGCTATAAAAACAGACAGATAACATGAAAGGTCGAGATAATACGAATGGCCGTTTCCACAATATCATCCATTTAGCCGATGTTATTTCGAAAGTTACCAGAGCATAATTCCAGAATCATATATTTACGTATTTCGGCAATCCGGTCTTAAATGTGGACTGTTGAAAATGTGGACGCAGATGTTTTCCAGGTAACATATTCCAGGCACCGAAAATTCGGAACATATAGTGAAGCAATCACTTAGTTCACCACAAGTTCAACGCAAACAACATTCGTACAAAAAGCTCCGCGTTTCTACGGAATAGATCAAAACTACGCGGTTTTCTGTTTAAAAATTCACAACGCGTCGCATACAAAACGATCCCATCAGTTTATATCGCACTTTCTTTTTTCCTTACATGTTACCGTTTATTTCTTTTTTATTTTCTTTCAACTATTTATTGGCTTCTGGGTTTAGGGTATAATGTTATTTAAAATCTAAGAGTATTATTTTTGTTTTACCTTCTTTGCTAATCTTTTTTTGAGGCTACGAAAATGAAGACACTACTATTATAGCATTTATAATAGTAGTGGCTTCATTTTCGTTGCATCTTTCTCTCACCTTTTTTAAAGATGGGTCGGAGGATGGAATATGAACTTAAACCGGTGATCAACAATATTGTAGGCACTTATTTCAAGAAATAATGTAAAAATTAGCTCTCAGACTAAGACGGACACTCAATGTTTAGTTTGCCGGCTCTCACAATATCCTGTAAATGCAAAGCGCAGCACGTAGCTCAAAAGGCAAAATAAAAGACAAAAATGTTTCTCTTCAAAGGTGAAATCCCTATGCCATAACGTAGACAAGCTTGCCAGAACTCTTCATAGACCGATAAGCGATTAGCCGCATAACTTCACAAATATTCCAGGCAGCCCCGTTCAACAGAATTTCAATAAACTTTCATTGAAAAAAGAGCACATGAAAGTTTGCAACGCTTTTTGTAACAAGAACAGTTTTTCTACGTTTTTTAGCGGTGTGTGTATCGATCGTGCATCCATTAAATGTTGTAAAATGACAGCGCACGCCCGCGTCATTAAAACTCAACGTGCACCGGTGCCTTTTAAACTGTGTGGACACCAATGTACAGAGAATGGAACCGGTAAATGGAATGAGTACACGTATGCATGGAAAAGGAAAAAAAGTCGAACGAGAAAACAGAAACAACTTTGCCAATGAAAATTGTGAGTTGGTTGCAGTGCAGTGCTTGGTAGAGGAGCAAAACTGTAGAACAAATTAGGAAATGAATGTCGTTTCCTTGATTTTGATTTGCTTTATCTACTATCGTTTACGTTTGCATTTTAGTAGTAAACATGTTCGGAATGTATTGTAATAATATCAACAAAAAATGCTGTTGGAGTACAGAACATAAATACCTATACAAACATACCAAAACCTTCAGCGCAGAATAAATACATTGTAAAAATATCTCGATCAATATCTTGCACGGTTTACAGCAAATCCGCATTTTCAATTTGAGCACCGTTTTGATAACTACTTCCCCAATAAATCTTGAATTCTTTATGGCCCCGCTGGTTTCCAATCTTTCAATTAATCAGTTCTTAAGAGAACTCGTGAAACTTAATCCCGGGATTTTCTCCTTCACGTCGTTTCGGATTTTTTTTTAATATCCGCGCTTATTACAAATATGAAATCGACACCTGGTTTTATTGGAAGAAACTGTTACAGTGTAAAAATATCTTTAGAGAAATAATTTGAAAAGTTTTTCTGTATCAATTAAGTAAAATGTTTGTGTATTGAAGACGTTGCAAAAAGTTTTAATTAGTTACATATCCGTGATAAAAAATGTTTTGAACTACGATGATGTTTTTGTAATACATTTGTTCCGTATGTACAACTGTATTGTGTATGTACACTTTATATAAAAATCTTCCTGTAAAATAAATATTTCAACTTTTACTTAAGAAGAAAATTACATAAATCTTGCTACATTCTTTCGCCCAAGCCTCTACATAAGGCTCTCGTAAATTGAACTCGCAAACACAAGTTACATGCCGGTTTGAAAAATTGATGTAGAATGTAGGTAAGCAGTTTTAGATTGCTAGAGAATCGACTACAAACACAATAGAAACTCGTTTCCAACAATTGATTCCTAAATCTTTGCAGCATCTTCGGTCTGTTCTATTTTCGCTTCATTGCCAAATGCGAGAAAAATAACAGTCAAATCAAATATCAAAATAGAAATCTAAGCTCATCCAGAGATAACCATTAATTCTGTCTCCACGTTTAGTCCACCAGTGAATGCTATAGACATGTAATATGCATAACAATGGCGGTGGCATCCGTGTAGCTGACATCATGTCATTATCATGATTACAGAGCCTTATAACGAAGGAATAAAGTCGAAAATAAATGAACTTTCCTTCCGATTAATTGTACCGTTTTGTTGGAACTTGCACAAGTGTTACTACATGTAGCAATAATTCACTCAATGTAGTAAATTCGTCTGTTTCATCGTTTTTTTGTCCACTTAGTTACCGTTTGGGATGCTCTTTTATTTATTTTTGTGTGAATCACGCCAATTTGTTCACTATTTTATGTGAATTTAAAAATCCTTGTGTTATTTTATGTAGACGATTTACTTTGATACTGCTTTGAAATCTCTTCTTTCAAAGTGTTATTTGCTTTGAACAGATTGTTAAAAGCTCACGTAATTATCTCACACATATAGTATATTATATCTTCCAAGAAAATAAAATCATGGCTTAACAAGCATTACCTACGTCTACGTTTATGCTTTCTCCTATGTTCTGTAAAACACTAATGGACTGATATAAATAAGCTTTTGATAATGAATTCGCGAGTGTTTCAATATTTATAACAAGCTTTATTACTGAGGCTGAGTATCACAACCAAAGTTCATTTAACTGACGTTGAGTCAAAATAGAAGATCTAACAAGTGTAAAATGAAGTATTTGTTTCGTCATGGCTTTACTAGGATAAAACCTTTTGAAAGCTGTTCTAGACTTTCCAATATTTTGTTTCCTTAAAACTTCACACATTCAATTCGAACTTTCTGTATATTTTTCTCTAATTTCTCTCACGGGAATATTCAAAACAAATCCGCTTCATAGATTTCTATTCAGCACGCGTTCACCTGCGAATTCGCGTATGCAATATGAAATCGGCCTTTCAGCTATTCTGCCATCAAAGCCCATTCAACTCGCGACTGTTTCAAATATGACCCAAATACTGGACGGGGTACGTTGAATATGGAATAAACGAGCGAAGGATGTTGTGCCCCTATGTCCCAGGACGGTGACACGTCAGGCATGTAGCGTGGCAATGCTACCACTATTTGTCTTGGGACATTGTGATGCTGTAGTGTTTGCTTTGGTGTCCGTACGAGACGTGTCATAATCCTTCCTATAATCAATGGTTCATTAGAGTAGTTATGTGTTACAAGGCAGTAGAATAATTTGGCTACCGGTCATGTCTCAAATACTAGAATATGGAATCAGCGAGCTAAGAATGCTGTGTCCCCTATGTCCCCAAACGGTGAGGTGTCAGGAATGTCGTGGCAATGTTTGTCCTGGGACATAATGATGGTGTAATGTTTCGTAAGTGTTTTGAGTTTGTGTCCGTATAAAGCTGCCATTTATAGTATCATCATTGGGCTTTAGAGAAAGTGAAGTTCCAGTCAATAATGTGTCACGTAGCCAAACTCAATAGTTTGGCTACGTGACATGTTGGTGGTGTGTGTCAGTTTTATTCATTTTTTACTTTTTCAAAAACGTTAGCACTGATATTATGTCAATTTTTCGGGGACGTCTTTTTAAATAAAAGTAGATAATTTATTCAAATATTTTGTGAGTCACTAGAGTAATGTTAAATACAAAATTATTTAATAAAACTGGAATAATACAGCCCAACTTATCATTACGCCAGCAATACGTCAACCTTGATTAATAGGCGATGTTAATAGGCCAATAAAAGTAAGAGTTTGACTTGAACTGACATTAATGAATGCTTCCCTCTTACCCAACACGACAGCGTTGCGATATTATCGCTGTTTTCAAACATTCATTTTTCTTTTCTATGAAAAATGTTTTCTACCAGTACTGTCTGCTGCTGAAGATGCGTCTACTTGATAAACCTACTATTAATGATTGGTTGCCTGATGGTTTGTACTAAAATGTTCTGACTAATTATGCCAAAAATGTCGACAGAAATAGCACTTGACTCTAATAGATTTGATGGTCGATGAAAATGGCTACCAGTTCTGATTGTTTAAGAGAGACTGAAAATTACACAATTTCCTTATTAGAGCTGAACTTTAACATGCTGTTGAGTCTAAATTGCTACTATCTTTTCTGTAACTGGTGTACATAATAACAAGCATTTTATTGTAACTTTGAGACTACACAGCTTCGATCAAGAATATACAGTGCTACACTTTGAAACTACCAACACACCAGCAAGCATCCAAGATCAAATTACCAACATCACGAAATCCCGTTTCACTTCGATTCTCAACCTCCATTGAACCATAGAGAACTGCAGTAACCCTTTCCCCGTAGACTGTCAAATGTCCCGCCTTTTCGACATTCATGGCACCCACTGTACCATAAAAGGGGACCAACTGTACCGTGTAATATTATGACGTCACCTGCGATGTTCTTTTTTAAATATCGGTGTTTGAATCTTTAATGGCTTGTTTGATAAGTGTTTTTGTCTGTGTGCCGTTCATGGCTTATTAGGTTAATGGGTAAGGGAGGACTTTGAAGGTCGTTTCAGTCGTTTAAAAGACTCTTTGGTCGTTTAAAGTCAGTTTAAAGCCTTTTTATTTGTCTTCTTTTTCTTTGGCTGTTTCAAGTGTCGTACCGACTACTTGAGCTTTTATTTTTTTTCTTTCGTTTGTTATACTATCGATTTGTTCTGAGGTCAGATTCGCTGTCTTTATATTTCTTAGGCAAGTTACTCGTCCTATCAATGCTGTCTGTTAAGACTGTCATCTCGTGCTTATTTCTGCTCATTGACGTAGATTATAACAACAACAATTCAAATGTATGCTGTTTCTGCAAATTGTTTTATTTAATTTGGTCTATACCTCAGTCTGTATTGGATGCACATTTCGCATCACTTAACCGATATCTGATTGAAGTGACGTCAGAGATTTCATTAATATCAATTAATCATGCACTGCGTCGCTTGATTGATACCGTGGTGGTCTCTAATCGGCTTTGTCTATCTACTGCTTCATTAATTAAATGCGGCCCAGTTTGTGGGCTAACTAGTATTTTGGACCGAATTGCCTCCTATTTATCGAGAACATTGTTTTTGTTGATACTCTTTATGCTGTTTAAGATCATAGGCATACTCTTGCCTTTATTTGATTATTTTTTTTGGGTTTGCTAAACATTGGTCTACTTCTGCCATAGTTCTCTATTAGTAGTCATCTTTTATTGTCATCACTCATTATACACAGCCTGACTTCACCCACTGGAGCATGACCTCTCCTTTTATGTGCCAATCCCCACGATCCTGTGCCAGCCTCATCGAGACTACCCGCGATGAAGCTTCTATTAATCCCTTTCGAATTGCATCACGCTTAACTCAAAACCACCACCCCATAAGGTATGTGGTCTACAAAGATACTCCAAACCTAGGAACCTCTTTACATAATATAGTTATGCTCATATAAATATAACGAAGGTACATAACTCAATGTATACCTCGAACATCTCTGCATATATCTCGGGACTCTAGGTACTCCAGCCTTCATACAAAATTGATCTAGCGGTAACAAGCCCGGCTTTGAATCGTTAACTAGACGTAAAGACTATCTAGGTCGACCAAAACGGATTCTGGATAGGAAAAATATTCGGTTACACATCGAAATTGGATCCGGGAGTTGGATGATGAGAAACTGCCTCGCGTAGGGAATATGGATTTTCAAAATGAAGACAAACAGTAATCCATGTCTATTAGGACAGAATTAAAGGTTGGCAGTTACCCAGGAATTCATTACGCTGCTTGTAATTTGAATATGTAAAGGTGCGGGCGACACATGCAGCGCGTAAGTCACTGGACCGCACTTATTTAAGCGGTTGTTAACACAATCCATTAACTTGCACAGGTGTTTAAACCTGCGCAGTTTATGTACCTTGCTTAAACAGTATTCATGAAAGAGCCATTTGTAGATCACTGACTGATCGTCAGCTTATGCAAATAACGTGCATTTTAGCGTAAGCATCATGTTGCTATCGGAGAATCAACCGGAAATAAGATCATCATCTGCCTAGCCGTTTCCCAACTATATTGGGTTCGGCTTCCAGTCAAACCGGACTCAGCTGAATACTAGAAAATATTACAGTATTCTATCAACCATTGAAACGCAATCGAATTAAAATCAGATGAAAGAAAAATATACTACAAAGTAAAAAATAACTTTAATTTCGGAAGTCGGTGTTTTTGGTTATTTCGTTTTTGAACACCGACTTCCGAAATAAAGTTATATTTTACTTTGTAGTGTTTTGTTTTTGCCAGTCCGGGAAATATTCTTCAAAATAAAAAATAATCATCCAAATCCGTTAAATATTGGCGAAAATATCGCTGAACAAACATTTTTCATGGGATCCCATCATCAGATCCTGACTAACACCTTCCATCATCAGCTCAGCAACATGAGGTGATGATTACCAGGCACCAATATCTGAATTGCGTTAGAAATGACATGAAAAACATTGTGTGTGCTTATAAAATTTGAGGGTTTCCCTCGTTTTTCATGGGATCCCATCATCAGATTCTAACTTGGTAACAATGGGACCACCTCAGGAGTATAGGCTTTCGAATAAAGAATTTTTTAAATCGGTCCACAATTGGCGGAGAAATCGGTGAACATACATTAAAAAAAAAAGATACATGCAGTCGAACATAGAACCTCCTCCTTTTTGAAGAAGTCGGTTAAAAATAGATCAAACAATAATCCCACTAACGTATTTATAAACCGCAGTAGCGATTCCATCCCGACTTCACAATGCCATATACTGGAAGAACAAATTGAAAAATGTGATCGTCTACGAGGCAATCTGCATGCTCCTATGCGGATCGCCGTATTGCCACTCCATTTTAATACCAGTGTTGCTATGAATGAAAATGGATTCAAAATAGTTCAAACACTATTGCTGTATGTAGATGACTGTATAAATGGACCTATTTGCTTATTATTCTGAATGAACTCTGCTAGATACTGCAGTTTGTTCTCCGGGTTATGGCAAAATAAGAAAATAAGCTCACGATAGTGCTTTGAATAATATAAGATATTCTATCTTTCTTTACACTAAAGTGAAAGTAGTGAGGATTACTCCTACCTTTGTACGTTCGTTGAAAGCTTAATGGGAATATATTCCAAATCTAGCTGCTAGAAAACAAAGAACTGAGATCTAAGCAGGAGCTGTGAAATCAGGCGTCTACTGAATCATAATATCGTCTGTATACTTTAAGTTGTTAACCAAGACATACTCTTACAAAGTAGACCAAGATCATAAACTAAGAACATGCGAACCTAGACAAGAATCTTAGTAGGTAGTATCAAAACATGAGCTGGAACTTATATTATTCTAACAAACATGTTTCAACAAATCTGACACCGAATTCCAAGGATAACTTAGTGTATTGTTGGAGGAACAAACTCTGAACACACGAGAGCATATTCCTGCATGCTCCGCTCACAAACTATGTTCGAACCAGATTTATAGCGTCATAGTGTTGAAAATTGTATAAAACTTCGAAATTTGATACGACTTAGACCAAAGTTTGTACACTTAAAAGTTATATGATATATTTTAGTGAATACTAAAATTGATTTTGTGCGTGCATGTAAAGGATGACTTTTATTATTTTTCTGAGTCAGTTATACATAATCAGCTTACATAAGAAGAGATTTAAGATTACAATAAGTACTGACAGTCTTTGAACAATTAAGTGTTTAATGTTCAATTAAATTTTCTTTAGTATCATCTCCACAATCAGCCTGATCTCTAATTTGTATAATCGTCCTTAATGGAATATTTACTCCATCTAGACTAGAAGCTGTGTCAGCAACCATAATCGACTTTTGGCTCTGTTTAAAAATCAATTCATATTAGGTACTCGCTTTAATCTTTTGCTACAACTCAGAAAATTACTCCCCCATAAACTAAAGGTGTGAACATAAAACCTCGTATTCCCGAAACGAGCTGAAAACTGGAACGTTTGACCAACACAGAGACAAATGTAGTACATTAGCGGGGGAATAACGAGGGTAGTCACGAAATAGTTCCTATGTGGACAATGATAAAGAGGTCACTGAAAATTTTACGCTTCATGCACCAGCGAAGAAGGAAAAGAGCACTGCTTTATTTAAATATGTTTTAGACGAGTTTTCTATACTTAAACGCTTGAACAATAAACAAAAAAGATAGTTTACTAAATACGGTCTACAAAGAACGCGCGACCCTAGGGACTGGCTTAAACGATAATATTCAATTCAAAGGAACAAAAATATACTTGGTGGCAGAAATAGCTGAGATAATAGTACCCTAGAATCTAGGGTTGAATGAGTTCACTGTTAAAGAGTTTGTCAACGGTCTATGATATCAATCGCTTCGTCGGTACGAACTCGGACAAACAAAGCAATAAAAGCAATCGATAGGAGTCCGGGAAACATTTTTTTCCGTTTATAAGAAAAGTTTTTATCTTTTCCGGATAAACCATTAACGCTTTCTAACTCTTAGAAGGACCTTTACTTATTATTTATCGAAGGAATTGTGTTTGACGATTGTTGGCGTAATATTTTTGACAGTGTGGTTCGTGATAGCAAACTTTCTGGTAACCAATTCTGTCACAGGTCATCATAATATCCTACCACACTACTCCAATCTTTGAAATAATTACAATCATATGTTTGTTAGTCTGACCCAAAGGGCAGTGAAGAGGGCAATGCTTAGAGTTAAATTGCGTGATCGAAACCGGAATGATGATATCCACAAGAAAACCAAGGTTACCGACATAACCCGAATTATCGCAGAACTGATGGACGATGGGGCTGAAAAGTTCTGGAGTGGCGACCACGTACCGGAAGACGCAGCTTTGGAAGGCCTTCCACAAGGTGGGCGCTAAGATGCGAGACGCATGGAACCGGTTGTTGTGGCGACACGTGGGAGAGGCCTATGTACTACTCTGTCAAGAAAGTACCGGGAAAAGATCAATAATAAACAAAATGTCTGTTATTTATCCAAATTTATTTTATCACCTTCAAAGTATGCTCCTTTAGAAACGATACACTTGCGCCAACGAATAATCCATTCATCAAAACATTTTTTAAATGCTGCTTCCGGAATTGAGTTCAGTTCTCGCCGCGAATTCTCCTTTATGTCTTCTATCGATTGAAAACGGGTGCCACGAAGTGGTCATTTGAGTTTAGGAAAAAGAAAAAAGTCAGCAGGAGCCATATCTGGTGAATATGGTGGTTGCTGGATGGTATTTGTTGAGTGTTTGGTTAAAAATTCGTTCACAATGACAGCCTTGTGCGAAGGCGCATTGTCGTGGTGCAAAATCCAAGAATTTTCTTTCCACAAATCTGGCCTTTTTCGTCGAATTTGCTCTCTTAAACGCCGCATAACGCTCAAATAATATTCTTTATTTACCGTTAAACCTTCCGGTAAGAATTCAGAGTGCACAACACCGCGATAGTCAAAGAAAACAGTCAACATGACTTTGACTTTTGATCGACTTTGGCGTGGTTTTTTCGGTTTCGGTTCAGTTGGAAGGCGCCACTCCGAAGCTTGTTGACTAGTTTGCATGTCAAACTCGTAAACCCACGTCTCGTCACCAGTAACAATGCGTTTCATGAATGTTGGGTCCGAACTGACTCGTTCTAGCATGTCCTCAGCGACTTTCATGCGATTGAGTTTTTGGAGAAAATTCAGATCTTTTGGGACTAGCCGAGCAGCAACATGTTTCATACCCAAATGATTAGTTAAAATGGTATGGATCGACTCGTGAGATACAGAAAGTTCGGCGGCTATCTCTCTCAGAGTTGAATGGGGATTTTCAGTCACTATTTCCTTCACTTTTGCGATGTTTACTTCAGTTGCAGACGTTGACGGCCTACCAGAGCGAGGCAAATCTTCCATCACATCTCGACCGCTTTTGAACGCTTTGAACCACTCATAAGCACGAGTTTTTGATAAAGTCGATTCACCGTAAGCCTTCTGTAACATTTTCAGTGACTCCGAACACGAAATTCCATTGGCGATGCAAAATTTAAGACAAACTCTTTGTTCGATATTTTTGTCCATTATGAAATTCGCAATACACACTATATATGATATTACTAAAACCAGCACTGTATTTAATATAAATAACAGATGCAACTCAAACTCCGCGCCAAAATGGAAAACAGTTGTGCCAATCTTCTTCTTCTACCTGGCGTTAATCCCGGCTATTGCCAGGGTCCGCCTTCCTACTTAGCTTCCTCCACTTTGCCCGATCTTGAACATCCTTCTCAGTTAGGCCATTGGCTCTCATGTCGGACTTAACGACGTCCAACCAGCGCTTGCGAGGGCGACCACGGGACCTAGCCCCAAGAACAGCCATATTCATGCATCCCCGACCAACGTACTCCATAGGGCGGCGCATGATGTGGCCATACCATCGCAGACGACACTCTTGCAGTTTTTCCCCCACGTCACGGACACCAAGACTACCTCTGATGAAAGAGTTGCGTATGCGATCGGATCGCGTTACGCCACTCATCCACCTCAGCATCTTCATCTCCGTGACGCGAAGCTCCTGGGTGTGTCTGCTTAGTGCTGGCCAACATTCACCGCCGTACAGTAGGACAGGCCGTATGATGCATTTATATATCTGCCCCTTGAGCTTCGGAGGCATTTTGCGGTCGCATACAACGCCCGTTACCTCGCGCCACTTCGCCCAAGCCGCGCCTATACGTGCTTGGACATCGTCGTCCACGTTGCCAGACTCGTGCAGCACGGATCCAAGGTACCTGAACGTATCGGACTTTCTGATCAGGTCCGAACCTATTCGGATGAACCTATTTGAATCCGTGCCGCCACAGGACATGTACTCAGTCTTCGCCACATTTAGTCTCAGACCACCGTTTTCAAGCGTGTCCTTCCAAATGTTGACTTTGCGCTCAAGATGGGCTTTGTTTTGATTAACGTGGGCGATGTCAACGGCATACATCATTAGCCATGGGGGCTTATCTTGGATGTTTGCCGTAACTACATCGAGCACTACGTTAAACAAGAACGGGCTAAGAGCCGAGCCTTGGTGAACGCCAACAGATATTGGGAAGCCATTCGATTCGCCAACAGCGGTCTGGACAGAGGACACGGAATCGCGGTACATGTCTCTGATAATGTCAATATAGGCCTCGGGAACGCCTTTGAAGCGCAGTGCCCACCAGATGGACCGCCGAGGTATACAGTCGAAGGCCTTCTGCAGGTCTAAAAAGGCCATATGCAAAGCTCTCCTTCTCTCTCTGTAAGCCTCAGCCAGATTCCGTAAGGCGAATACTGCGTCCATGGTGCTGTTACCCGCCTGGAAGCCATATTGACACTGAGAGAGAGTACACTCGCTACGGAGCCGTGTGTCAATGATGCGCTCGAAGAGCTTCATGGTGTGGCACATGATCTTGATACCGCGGTAGCTACTACAATCCTGTACGCTACCTTTGCCTTTGTATACAGGGATAATCAGGCTAAATCGCCACTGGTTCGGCATTTCCTTGGTGATCAGGATGCGGTTAAAAAGATCCGTCAGAAGGTCCACGCCATGTGGGCCCATCGCCTTCCACACTTCAATTGGCACATTGTCAGGCCCGACCGCTTTCCGGTTCTTCATGTGGCGAAGAGCAATGCGGGTTTCGTCGGGGGAAATAGGGGAAATAAGTCCAAGGTTAGGAGGCGGTTCGGGAGGAAGGTTATGGGGATGCTGTTTGTTAGACAGCTCCGCGAAGTATGTACACCATCTCTCCTTAACAGAGAGGGCATCGTAGAGCAGTTTACCCTGGGCGTCCCTTACACAGAGACATTTGCTAATGTCCCGTGTAGCTTTCTCCCGGGCACGCGCCAGCTTAAAAATAAGCTTTTGCCCCTCCGCAGTTTCCAGCTTGTCGTACAAGGGCGCCAGACTTTTGCTGCGGGCTCTGGCTACAGCTTTTTTGCAAGCGCGCTTAGCCGCTCCATATGCCTCTCTGTCATCCGGAGAGTTGGACCCTTGCCACTGTTTAAATAAAACCTTCTTCTTCCGAGTCGCCTCCTGCACCCCGTCATCCCACCACCACGTCTCCTTTTCTATGGTGCGGCCACCACGAGAAGTGCCAAGGACGCGCTTACCCGCATCGGTGATTGCTGAATGGATCCTACTCCAGATCTCTTGAGCGGACTCATGCGGAGCACTGATCTCGAGATGCTCGACCTCCGCGATGAAGTCCGACTGCCTAGGACCATCAAGCAACCACCACTTTGTGCGGGGTTTGCGTTTTTCGGTCACTTTCTTTTTCGGTACAACCGCAAAGTCCAGGACAAGGAGGCGGTGTTGAGCCGTTAGGCTTTCACCTGGGATGACTTTGCAGTTGGTAACCTTGCCAATGTGGCACCGTCGCACCAGCAGGTTATCTATTTGGGTTGAGTAGGCACCACTACGGTACATAATAAGATGCTGGGGCTTCTTCTGAAAGAACGTGTTCGCGATGGCTAGGTCAGACAAAGCGCAGGTGCTGAGTATACTGACTCCCTCTGCATTTAGCTGGCCATATCCAAAACCACCGTGAACACGTCCGTACTCTCCAGCAAACTGACCTACGTGACCGTTGAGATCCCCCCCAACCAAAACACCTTCGGAATTCGGAATAGCGCGTAGTACGTCCTCGAACTCATCCCAGAAGGTCTCCTTTTCAGACTCACAGCAACCAGTTTGAGGAGCATAGGCGCTGATTAGGTTCGTTACCGACCCTTCGATCAGCACCCTAACTCGCATCAACCGGTCGCTGCATCGGTCTACTTCAAGGAGTCCATCCTGAAGGTCCTTAGACAGCACCACGGCCACTCCGCCCCTGCCCGTTGGTGATCCGGTGTACACTAGCCGGTACCCCTGCCCGAAGTCACGGGACTTATTTCCCTTCCAGCGCGTTTCCTGAAGGAAGGCGCACTGGACCCGACGCTTCGCAAGTACGTCCGCGAGTTCTCGGCAACGTCCGGTTAGGGAGCCAATGTTCCAGGTGGCAAAGCGGAACTTCTTCTTGGGTACTATCCTCTTTAGCCGTGCCCGTACTCGACACGATAGCCCTAGCCCACTTATCGCAGGTTTAGGGCGATGTGCCTGCGCGTCGTTATGCGGCGACGCCCTAGCCCGAGTACCCGTTTTCAACTTCTTGTCCATTTTAATATTTGGCTGAAGTTGGTTTTACGTGGGGCGACCAGCCGTCTGACCCCCACAACCCTACGAGAGGGAAACCAGGTTCGCCAGAGCCTCGTCCGTTGGACAGCAGGGTGCACCGCTAGCAGGTGAGGTTGGCTTGGGTCTTAAGATGGTAACAGACCCCATGCACATTTTTGTAGTTGTGCCAATCTAACAACTACAAAAAAAACAAAAATTTGAATTTGGAACCATAAACAAATCATCCATTCCCGATACTTTTTTGACTGAATGTATGTCCAGCTGTGGACGTCATCCGGCTGAAATGATGATGATGACTAAACGATAGAACTTCGTTTGATGCCATTGATTTTTATTCCGCTTCCGTTGAAATAAGCCACTGAAGTCCATCTCGTATATTTATAATCAAGCTCAAGATTTTGATTGTTTGCTTAAACGCGCTAATCTCTGGAACAATCCAGTCGGATTTGGGAAGATTATTTTTGTATATGAGAGCCAAATTCATGAAGTGAATGCGACTAGGCTATACGGGAACGGGATATACGCGTACGAAGTCGCAGGAAAAATCTAGTACGCACACCTTGCATGAAAATGTATGAGATAGTTTCCACTGCAACCCACAGACACCGCATCAATTGACGTCATTGGCACACGCGTGGCTTGCTCGAATATGGCGCCTACGTAGCTCAACGCTGTCAACACCATGCACGCTGTGCACGCGGTACACGCTATACACGAATATTAACCCACTATGTCAAAACAATATTATTGCAAAAAAAACGTGCGTAGACTCTTCGTGTGCCACTGTGGGCCACGCTACATTATTTTGTACACAGTCGTGGGTGTGTAGCGTGTACTGCAGTGGAAATGTAGACCCACGTTGTCAAACAAATTAACCCACGCAGCTAAAACGAA
Organism: Lacanobia oleracea; assembly: GCA_950371165.1. Classification (NCBI taxonomy): domain Eukaryota; kingdom Metazoa; phylum Arthropoda; class Insecta; order Lepidoptera; family Noctuidae; genus Lacanobia; species Lacanobia oleracea. The sequence goes on from OX493387.1 coordinate 3,564,738, forward strand.
CCGCGTTGCCGTGCATAGCGTGCACCGCAATGGGTTCGCGCCTTAATTGTAGAAAATAGACCTTTCATTCCATAACTCCAAAAATAATGACAATACTATGACAGTCTCGATTGTCTGCACAGCGAAAATACCTTCAAACCAGCACAAAAGTAATGCCATCACAATACCTTCGAGTTGTTCCTATTGGGCGTTGTCAGGGTATGTGGCATGCTCGGCTAACATTTAAATACGATCGTGCGAGTCTTTCGGTATTGTTCGTGACTACGGCATCTTGGCTCCATTTCAATGTATTTGTTGAGTCGGGTAAGATTCTGTCTATTGTGGAGAAAGACGTAGATTCTCAAACGTATTTGTGTAAGGTTCTTTTTCTTATTTTTGCGTGACATGGGTTGTAATAAGAGTGTGCTATTGTTAGACTTTGTTATTAGTTGCTGTGTATCACGGCGACCTTGGTCTTCCAAATCCGTTCCTAACCATCCATATAAAAAAGCGGCTAAGTGCGAGACGGTCTCCACACAAAGGGTTCCGGACGTAAACCGAAAAAAAATACCATTTCTTGTATGGGAGTCTCCTTAATTTTTTATTTAATTTTTATTATTGCTTATTACAGCGGCTATAGAAATGCACACTGAAAATTTCAACGGTCTACCCATTACGGTTTTTGAGATACAGCCCGCTGACAGACGGATGGACGGACAGCGAAGGCTTTGTAATAGGGTTCCGTTGGTTACCCTTCCGGTACGAGACCCTGAAAACACGTCATTAGGTTTACACGTTTTTAGATTTCATACAAAACGTGGCTAGATAATGGAAACAACCCCATGGGTTGATCTTCAAGGTTAAGCAACGCTTGCCAAGGTTGGTCTGTGGATGGGTGACCATCTCAACATAACGAGTTTCCTCCGTGCCTCGGAAAGCACTTTAAGCCGTTGGTCCCGGCTGTCATTTGTAGATCTTTGGCAGTCGTTACGGATAGTCAGAAGCAGTTAATATGATACCAGTCTTGCCATGAAGTACCGTGTTACCCAGTTAATGGGTTGTGTAGGTCTGGTACGCAGCCGCTCCGCGTAAAACACTGGTATTCAGCTAAATCCGGTTTGACTGGAAGCCGACCCCAATATAGTTGGGAAAAGGCTAGGCAGATGATGATGACAAAACGTTTATGAGTGCGCTACACTTCTTGAAGCTTTACTTTCGTCTTGAGTAATCTACATCTAGGTATCATATATTCCATTACACCTAATTAACGTAACATATTGAGTCTTTATATGTATCAAATAGCAACCATTCACACAGATATACACACATTTCTCCTCAACTTGCAACGTCCTTTGAAATAGCTAAATAAAGACCGTATCGTATATTTTTCTCTCTGGCCATCATTTTGTATCAGGACTCTTTAGTAAAATGAATAAAGCTAGAAATATCAGTTTGTTCTTGCAAAGCTTTGCCTCTCCATTCGGATATCGCCGTCTGCCATCTTGACTTCCAGACATATGCAAATACCCTCAAATGCCACTGTTTGTAGTTTGTTCATAATTTAGGAGGATTATCAAAGTTATGCAAGTCTTTGCATGGAATGTAAACTGAAGACGTTTTCAATTTAGTAGCTAATGAAAGCCAAACAAAGATTTTTCTATCAGATTTTTTTAGGGTTCCGTACCCGAAGGGTAACCAACGAAACCCTATTACTGAGTCCGCCATCCGTCCATCCATCTGTCCGTCCGTATGTCTGTCAGCGGGCTGTCATAAACCGTAATAGGTAGACAGTTAAAAATTTTACAGTGTGTATTTCTGTTGCCGCTATAACAACAAATAATAAAAATGCGATGGTACGGAACCCTTCATGCGTCAGTCCGACTCGCACTTGGCCGGTTTTTTTTTTATATTTCCTCCTCACTCACACAAACATACAAAGTCACATACACAAACAGCCAGATCCGGAACAACTATCTGTAGGCCATACAAATATTTTTTCCGAGCGGGAACGGAACCCACGACACGCGGCGCAGCAGCCGATCGCTCACCTACTTCGCCGACCGTGTCTTCAAAACCTGAAATATGATATTTTCCTCTTAATTAATTTAAAGGTAAAAAAGTGTACCTACCATTCTTCTGCATCCAACCCCGATTTCTACCTAAAATGGCAAATTACGTAATTACCTTAGCAACCTCGTCCCTTCTTCAAGGAAAATAATTTGCCCTTTGAAATATTTATTTAACAGTACAGGAGGGATATTAAAGTAAATATGCGTTATATTATTTAATTAAATCGTTTTATGTTATTTGCCTTAGGGGTTCGGGAAAATGGCGCATTACTCAAGTCGATAGCGGTCCTTAGTTACTCGAGCTTAAAATATTATTATTAATGAAAATCTTCGTTTGGTCTTTTGGGTGTTACTAAATGTTTTTGATGTCTCGAACGATGGCGGCTCTTGAAGTTAGAGAATATAGATATTCACTTCACATTTTGAAAGGTATTTAGTTGTACTGCGTGTTGAGCAACAAGGATTTGAATATTCTCGCTCCCATAGGTTAGTGCTACATTGGAACGCCGATATGCAACGTCCCGGTGGTCGTCGGATCGGTGTCGCTTTGTCGTCTTGCGCCTCTCTGTGGGAGCCTAATAACGTCATTCGTCCTGACTGACTGTCAATGAATACGCAGCAAAACTAAAAAAATCTAGACAGCTGTTAGGAATTAGTAAACGGGACCCGCTAGGGCTAGTGCTTGCCAGGGTTACGGAATTTGTTCGAAAGAGTCACCGGGGCCCTGGACCGCAAAGGGCACTTGGTCATAATATCAGCGAATTGCCGTCCACTGCTGAACGTAAGCCTCCCCCAAAGAGCGCCAACCATCCCTGTCTTGAGCAGTCCGCATCCATCCGCTGCCAGCTACCTTCTTTAAATCATCGGTCCAACGTGCCGCAGGGCGCCCCACTCTACGTTTGCCCATACGCGGTCTCCACTCTAACACCACCACTGCATCAGGTAGTGATATATAAACGAACTAGCTCCTGCCATCCTGCAATGTCGGCAATTATCCTACCTCTGTGCCAAATTTCATCCAGATTTGTTCAGCCGTTCCGGCGTGTTTAAGTAAAGAACATTCATTCTCATTTATAACAGACCAGACTTCGCCCGCGACTTCGTCCGCGCTCCTATTTTCTTAAGGAACCCTATTTTTTTCTAGAAATAAATATTGCTTATGTTACTCGGGGATAATGTAGCATTATAATGGTGAAAGAATTTTTTAAATCGGTTCAGAAGTTTTTGAGTTTATGCGTTACAAACATACAAATCTTTCCTCTTTATAATATTAGTTTTAGAAGTAAGATACCTCTTCGCCTTGTAGCTTGTTGCTTCACAATGTCTCTGTTGGTACATTGTTATTGTGTATAGCACTAATGCGGGAAGTTCACATTGTATTTAATCGCGATAGTGGTCTTTCCCGGCCCTTCGCTCCTTTCACTTTCACATTCTTGATATATCTGTGTTCCATCGTCTCTTTACTCGGGCGTGTGCCACGGTTACGTATGTTATCTGCAACTTATTAGATAATTGGGATTCGCCTTATTATACCTGTTCTGTAATCCGAACTAATTTTATAAATACGAAAGTTAGTTGATTGTTGTTGTTGACTGTAGTTCCATTTATTTAAAATTCGTCTAAATGATGTCTTGAAAAGATGGCTTTTAGCGATAAGGCCGCCCATTGTGTCACCCTATGTAATTTTTTTTTCTTCATCTATCATTTCTGTAACTTATATGGTGTAAATAATAAAGAGTATTCTATTGTTTAACAAACGCTTTCACGCCTAAATCACTGTTCCGATATTGATGATTTTTGGTACAGGGATAGATGGTGGCAAGCAACATGTATAGCATGCAACCCTCTTGTAGGCTACTATTGCGATCTCTTTATCCAGGCGAGCGCAACTGAGGGGTTTGTTTTACGGGTTCCGTACCCAAAGGGTAACCAACGGAACCCTAATACTAAGCCTCCGCTGTCCGTCCGCCCGTCCGCCTGTCTGTCAGTGGGCTGTATCTCAAGAATCGTAATAGCTTCTAGCTACCTATTATGTATTTCTATTGCCGCTAATAGAAATACAAATATTAAAGGTTAATAATTAAAGTTTAGGTACAGAACCCTTCTTGTGCGAGTCCGACTCGCACTTGCAGTTTGTTTATCCAATTGATTAGTTTTTTGCATACCATCTACATATTATGGAACCTGGGATCCTACCACTACAGGTTCTATAAAAAGTAGAACAATATAAGTTTAATCTATTTATCAAACCAACACCCTATTTCGTTTTGAACAGTGATTAACAGCACAGGATTACTTATTATTTACTTAATAAGATTATTGTATTCCAAGTAGCTACCCAAAGCTTTAATTATTTCCAGGTAACGCAAAATTACTAAGGCTTGAGCCTTATAAATCAAATTATTGTAGGATCATAAATACTGAATTTCTCACCAACAACAGTTGTTGTTCTGAATTCAGTCAGTTCTCTTCATCTTCTAGACTAACTAATTACCTTAAACTGGATTTGTAGTAAAATATATAGAAATAACCAGTCGTTGTGACGACGCTTGGGGAAGGCCTATGTCCAGCAGTGGACTTCTTTTGGCTGAAATGATGATCATGACTTAGAAATTCGTGTAATATATGCTTGTCATCATCATCATCTGCCTAGCCTTTTCCCAACTATATTGGGGTCGGCTTATATATGTTTTATATGGCTGATCGGCACGTTGGCACGTACATAAGTTAATGTTCAAGGAAATTGCAACAGCGCTGGGTATACTTTTTTATAGAGCAATTCTAAAACGATTTCTATGAAAAACTGGTTTATCACTTTAAATGGTTCTTTTAATCGACGATTCTGATGTTCAATTAGCCAAGGAAAACAACTAAAGTCAATAAAATCCACCATTACGTAATCTGTGGTAAAACCAGCACACGAAGGCAAGTTCCTGGCAGCACTAAAGTGGAAAGCACACACTATTGTGCCTTTTTCAATTAAGTTAGACTTTCTTCTAATACTGTTAGAAAGTAAGAAACGCGGCGGTCCGGTCGTGGCGTGCAAGACTTAGGTAGTGGGCTTTGTGCAAGAGATAGCGAGAGATTGTTTATTTGTTTGGGGCTAAACACTAGTTGGTCCCACAAGGTGGACCGATGGCCTGGTCAAGGTCGCGCCAGCCGATGGATGCGAGACGCGCAGGACCGGTTGTTGTGACGACACTTGGGGGAGGCCTATGTCCGGCAGTGGACGTCTTTCGGCTGATATGATGATGATAATGATGAAACACTATTTCAATTGTTTGGCCCTGTCTGAGATCTCTAATTGAAATGCTAAGTCTATTGCACGTTTTATACTCGACTAGCACATCTTTCTTAAGGATCCCTAATTTTTTTCATTGGTGAAAACAGCATGAAAATCGGTGCAGCAGTTTTTGAGTTTATCGCGAACAGACTGATAGACAGACGTGGCGGAGGACGTTGTTGTAATGTACACTAGGAGTACATATGTAGTGTCGAGGAGCTCGTGGCTAAATAATAACAGCCGCACGGTTCGATCTTTAAGGTTAAGCAACGCTTGCCAAGGTTGGTCTGTGGATGGGTGACCATTTTAACATAACGAGTTTCCTCCGTGCCATTTCATTTGTAGATCTTTGGCAGTCGTTACGGGTTGTCAGAAGCCAGTAAATCTGACTTCAGTCTTGCCAAGAAGTACCGTGTTACCCAGTAAATGGGTTGTGGAGGTCTGGTAGGCAGCCGCCCCACGTGAAACACTGGTATATAACACTGGTATAAGCTGAATCCGGTTTGACTGGAAGCCGACCCCAATATATAGTTGGAAAAGGCTAGGCAGATGATACTACATATGTAGTGAAGTGATAGTGATCTGTCAATTGGTGATCATTAGCTAGCAACTGTCCAGTAGACTCATTGTAGAACATGGGCAATATCACTGGAACATCCTTCTGAACGTACAGACCAGGTGACACTGACAACTGATTTAATTCAAAGCTATATTGGCTTGATATGTCAATCTACCGAAAAGCTTAAAGATAGACATTCAATTTCTATACAATAATGTATAAGTAAATAAGAAATTGTTTGAAAGCTGTTATCACTTGTCTAAGATCTATAGACAGGAATGTTTGCAAAAGTCTTTGCTTCAAAGACATAGACGATTGTCTATGCCTTTCAAGCAAAGACTTGATAACCTTCCAAGGAACCTCTTGGAAGGTAATTCATCAACATAGTGTCTATCTACGTATTTATGTATAAAACCACGATATTGTAGGTAGGATATTGTAGTCTGCACTGTTTGGTGTCGCTAGTTGACCTGTCTTGTGTTCAACTTCATCAATTAAAAAGCTCCTTCTCATATATCTATTTACTAATATATAAAGCTGAAGAGTTTGTTTGTTTGTTTACTTGAACGCGATAATCTCAGGAACTACTGGTCCGATTTCAAAAATTCTTTCAGTTTTAGATAGCCCATTTATCGAGGAAGGCTAGGCTCACGCTAAGACCAAAAGGAGCGGAGCAGACGAAGTTGCGCGGGTCAACTAGTTATTCATAAAACCATACTAAAATCGCCTCCGCTCATGCCAACCAAACCTGCCCACCTCTGCTTCAATTACGTCACTGAGGTAACGGGGGTCGTGTGAAAATTCAAGTGTTTTCCGTGAAAACTCGCGGCTAAGTGTGGCCCCTACTCGTGTTAATGTGTCCGCCACGTTGCCTCTGCGGTCCCAACGACCGAACGCCATCTGGATTTTTTTAGCTTCGCCTCTGTCGGCATTTTCGTGTTATGTGTCACGGGGGGTTAAACCCTCTCATGTGTGGATGGTTAGTGGATTTTTAAGAAGCATTGGCCCTGGTTTTTCTTGTCAGCCTGCATGTCAGTCTTTTAGACATCAAATGTGAGGTTTCCTTCATACACTGTTGTAATGAATAGTCAAGCTATCCGTGCAAATCTTACTTATATAATTATATTAATATAAATGCGAAAGTCCGTAAGGATGGATGGATGTTTGTTACTCTTTCACGTCAGAACGCCTGAAAAGACCTTCATGTTCGGCACAGAGGTAGATTATAGTCTGGAATAACACATAGGCTACTTTTTATCCCGGGAGTATGTTTCATAGGGATCACGCGGGCGAAGCCGCTGGCAGAAGCTAGTACATACTATTATAAATGCGAAAGGTTGAATGGATGGATGTATGTTTGTTACTCAATCACGCCAGAACGGCTTAACGGATTTGGATGAAATGTGGCACAGAAATAGATTATAGTCTGGAATAGCACTTAAGCTATCCGGCTTTTTATGCGGGGAGTATGATCCCTTGGGATAATTTCCAAGATTGCCGCTTGCCAAGCCGCTGGCAGAAACTAGTGTTTTACAAACCTGACACTCGAACTCCAAACAAAGTTGCATCTTCAATGAAAATACTAAAATTCTACGTTTTCCAAATAGAATTTCTTCATTAGTTAGTATTCTCTTGCATTCGTGTGACCTCAATGACCTAACAGACGTAGAAAAATCAAATAAACCCCTGACTGTTGGAATGAAATTTGAAAATATTTTTCACTCCAGCCAGCGCTAAGTATTTGGTACATTTGTGTCATCGCGGTGCTCCGGGGCTTTTGCGGCCATCTCTAGTTTTATTTGCTACCCGCAAGAAGGCATCATTTGACATTACTGTGGGTTCCGTACTAGTAGTTTTAATTAAAAGGTCTTTTAAGTTATCGTGTTTTTGAGGGTTAGTGGGTAAGGTGTGAGTGGATAGCGTGTGCCAATGATGGCTTTAACTTCATTACGTATGCTATCCATCCCTTCGTTATAATCATGTTGGAACCTTATTTTGTGGAGTGCAAATCAATAGGGAATATACATGCGATTTTTTTATTTTCAAGATGAAATACTTATTAGCTCTAGTAAATAATCGTGAAATTATTTTTTAAATACCTTCATCAGCGATGAAGTTATAAAGCTTCAAAGATTACAATTAGAAAGAGAAATCCGATGAAAACTTTGACGTCATCGTCCATGACGTCTGTACAGCTGCCATAGAAAACAGCGTTTTTGCGAGAGAGACAGATATATTTGTTTAAAATAATTATATCTCCTTCGTTTTTCGAGTAATTTTGATTCAATTTTCACTGTTAGTATTATATTTTTGTATATTTTTAGATAAACTGTGTAGATGATAAATATGTTTTTCATGCATATTCCTTATTCTCAATTTTAATCTGTTTCATAGTCTGACATGTTAACGTTGCATGTTTATTACCTCTCCTTTCACAAAGGGAACACTTTTAAGATATCATTATTGCGAGGTGCATTGGCAGCGTTCAGCAATAAACATAAACTGTGCAAGCGCAACTCCTACGCAAAGGTAACTCGTTTGTCTATTTGTACTCTCACTTTTCTTGCATTTGCATGTGTATCTCTTAATTTGTATCATATAATTTTCATAGCAGAGTTGCAATGACAATTCCTTTCAATATTGCCATTTTTAGGGTTCTGTTTCTAGAGGGTAAGCAACGAAACCCTATTACTAAGCCTTCGCTTTCCGTCCGTCTGTCTGTCAGCAGGCTGCAGCTTGGGGGGCTACTCTCTAAGCCCGAAGTCCGTAGTTTTGGGCTTAGTTGCGGGCGTTTCTACTCCGTATCACCTAACCAATAAGAATTAATGACAACACGATTTGACAATTACTTTCAATTCATTCTTAGTTCGGGTTCGGGACAACTTTTTTTTTTTTTTTTTTAAATAAAACGTTGTCCCACACTAGGAATTTCTCCTGTATCGTGGGTGCGTTCACAAACATACAAACTTACATACACAAACAGCCAGACCCGAAACAACTATTTGTAGGCCATACAAATATTTGTTCCGTGCGGGAATCGAACCCGCGACACGCAGCGCAGCAGCCGATCGCACAACCACTGCGCCAACTGTGCCGTCTAAAATTGTAAGTCCGACGGTGACACGGAGTAGAATACGCCCGCAACTAAGCCCGACACAACGGACTTCGTGCTTAGAGAGTAGCCCCCCTGTATCTCAATAACCGTAATAGGTAGATAGTTGTAAATTTTACAGTTAAAAATTAAGGTTCATGGTACGGAAACCTTCGTGTGAGAGTCCGACTCGCACTTGGCCGGTTTTTTTCCGGTTGCTTCTCTCAGTATGCACTTTATTTTTTTGTTACACCTAAAGAGACCGACGACCAAATATATAATTAACATTTTTATCACAGAACCCTAACATAACTTCAGTATAACAAATGTGACATGTGTAAAAAGACAAAATGGCGCAAACGGCGGCCATATTGGAGGTAGGTGTCGCCACTGGACCGGCGACCGGAGATGACGCTACAGGACGGTCGTCGGAGCTGTAACTATTTTCATTTTGATCGACTTTAAATTACCCTTGCTGTTTTTGCGAGGTTCTACTAGAAATTACTCCAGATGCCAAAAGAAACTTCAATTGTTAGTAGTATTGATAGCTTAGCTAATTGGGGTTCCGTTCTGTACCCGAAGGATAACCAGCGGGTCTGGGGTTTTTGTTCTATTTTAACGGCATAATAGTGGATTATAAAAATGGCGATAGCACGGAACCCGTCATGTGCGAGTCTGACTCGCACTTTCCCGGTTTTTTCAATGCTTTTTGGTTAATCCCTTTCATCCAGTCGGAATTATATCACAGAGACTGCTCTTTTACGACGAACTCTTACTATGAAGTCTAATTAAGTAATAGCCTCATTGCTTTGACCTTCCTCATCATAATTATGTTCGCTTAGTAGCCTTTTAATTACGGCTCTCTTTGGAAGTAATTGAGAGCTCTTTATTCAACATACATGAAGTACTTATGTACCTGTACTCACTCGTATGTACAGTCAACAAATCTATTTGCTATGCAGGCAGCTAACTTGCAACCACTTTTAAACAATGTTGTGAGTGTGCTGAGTAGACAATTATTGTACACCACACTCGTAAGTATGTCAAAAGCTTAAAAAGTTATAATTCAGTATTTATTTATTTGTAAACATAGATAAAGAAATACATATCTTATGTTTGGTTAACAGAGCGCTATGTTACGAGTATGCCAGGAAGCGTACAAATATTGTGTGCAAATCTAGGTGAGGATTACAAATTAAAATTAATTAAAAATCATGCATAATCATGGTATTAAATTAGACATAAATTGAACAATTATATACTCGTATGATTTAATACTCCAATTATGTCGGACCTAAATGAGGAATTATTAAAATGTCAAAAATACAAAAAGTAAAATCTTAGTCAAAATAATAATAATGCAGACATTAGAAATAAACATTGGCAGTGCTGTGGAAAAATTTATGTTTTTTCCTGTACCTACACCAAATAGCTTTGTTGTCTGTACATATATGAAGTAGGTACTTATTTACCTGTACTCACTCGGATGTACCTACATCTTACACGCGTTTATTTTAATTAACAAACTTTACGTCTCGTACATTTTCCTTATCTTTGAAGTAATGGATAGGAGATTAATTATACCCATTTTTGTTTTTGCCACGTGTTCCCCAGCTTAAAAAAACTTCAAGTATAAAAGTTAACATAGTTAACTTAACGTTCACCCACTATGGCATGGACCCACTACGTTTTGTTTTTTTTTTAAAGATCGACACTTTTATATTGTATGGATGTTGATCCTCATGGACTGTCAACTGTTTATTGTATGGATGTTGATCCTCATGGACTGTTCTCAAAAAATGTTTTATCTATACTTTTATTATCTTTCACTCATTATGTTTTGTGAAACATAATGCTCTTTGGGAAGAAACCATGGTACCACTGTTTTTGGTCATGACAGAATTCGTCCAAAGTCGGCCAAACTGACAAATATTCGCTTCAAATTAATCATTCTTTATGTAGAAAGCTTTAGTTACATTATATGTATATAGCGTTACCAGGCGTCCGGATAAAGCCGGACTCAGTCAGGCCCTTTGGTTGTGTCCGGCCAAATTAGACGGTGTCCGGCCTGTCCGGCTTATGTTAGTATTTTTGAATTTGAGCATTTGTTTTACATTTTGTCATGTGTTGATTTCCTCTCCGCCTACCTCACCTTGTATCGCTAGCTTTACAGAAATAAGTACAGTAAGATTATTGAATGATTTATAATAAGAAGACTGATTAATTCAATTATATTGTTGTTCCATTTGAATTTAAGGTAAATGATGAAAAAAACCTTGTTTTACTTTTAAAAAATTGTCGTGTTATAGGCACAAAGACTAAAAAATTAAGGATGTCCGGCCTTTTTCCCTAATATCCGGCTAAACTGGCTGGTCTATCTGGCTTTTTGGTTGGAAGACCTGGCAACCCTATATGACTAGGTACAAATTAATTCTGTTCTCACTTGCCACATAATACAGCCACATAATAATTTCCAACGTGACACTATACGCTCATAATATCAGCGAGTCTTGACAAAGCTCCTGTTCATTAATTTATTTTAGAACGTTATTCTACACTTGATACTACGATACACCACACACTACTTGCGCCCTATTGATTGTGTACCGCACCACTTGATAAAGGGTGTCCATTAGTTTCACAGTTTTGCGTTGAACTTGTGCTCTCCGGAACTGTAATGTTTGTCCGCAGTTTGTAACTTTGTGAGAATTCAGAGTAATCTAGAGGTGAAATTGTTTGTATAGGAGATAATCTCTGGATGTACAGATCCTCTAATGAAAATATAGCTCAAAATCATACGTTACTTTTATCCCAGAAATGCATAAATGCTTGAAAGGTCACGTGAATGAAGCCGCGAAAAAAACTAGACTAGTTGGTCTTTCAAGCAGTATGCTTACTCATGTTTTTTTTTACTATTGATAGGCACGCGTTTGACCACTATCTCACCTGATGCTCTCATGTCTTGAGATTATAACGAGAATAATTTTATTGATGACTAGTTGACCCGCGCAAATTCGTCTGCTCTGCTAATATTGCTCTTAGCGTGATATATAGCCTTCCCCGATAAATGGGCTATCTAACACTGAAATATTTTTTCAAATCGGACCTGTAGTTCCTGAGATAAGCTTTAAGCTTTATATATTAGTACTAGTTGACCCGCGCAACTTCGTCTGCGTCACAATTTTCATTACTGCTCCGCGGGAACCGATCACTTTTCCGAATCTTTTTTAATCGAATTTCATTTTAGCGAAAACTATTGACCGTCGTTTTTTTTGCTATATTTATGCATTATTTTACATATTTTTAGACCTTCGAAGTATCATGTGTCATAGGTATTATTATACCAAACTACGTTTTGCCGATTTACATTATAACTTTTTGCTATTGGCCGAAGCCTCTTTTGAACTTTTTTCAAACAAACTCTTTAGCTTTATATACTAGTATAGTTATAGAGTATAGACTAGCTGACCCGTGCCCACTTCGTTGGGTGGTATGTCCTGGGTTAATATTATATCCTATGACACTCACAAATAACGTGGCTTCCTATTGGTAAAATAATTTTCAAAATCGATTCAGTAGATCCAGTCAAAAGTCAAAAACGTTTATTTCAATTAGGCCATTAAACGGCACTTTTGGACGTCATCATTAGATACATTTAAAATAACATAGTGACTCTACTGTCCATTCGGAAGGGTAGATTCTTATGGAGAAGAACAGACAAGAAACTCCATAGTTACTCTTTTCAAATCAATGTTTTACATGTGGTATACAAAACTTCTGTTAATATATGTGAGGACCATGAACCTAGAGTATGCAGAGGTAGACTTATTATATTTTTAAATAAGTACATGGTACTCACATATTTACAAATATTGGAACCATTAATTAGCAGAGTGAGTGAACAAAAATATAAAAACCCAAAAATGAAAAAGTAGGTACAAAAGTAAATACATAAACCAACCAGTTTGATCTTGTCTCCACCATTGATGGTCCTATGGAGCAGGACCAGCATGTTTCCAAGCATTCTTATCCTGAATGTAATCTTCTAATTTGTAATATGCTTGTTTACAAAGTGTGCTTTTAATGTAGGTTTTCAATTTTCCCTCATTTAGTTCTAATACCTATGTCACAAGGTATTTTATTGTAACATTTAACACAGTACCCCATGAAAGATGTGTGTACTTTAGCTAATCTATAAAATGGTTGATCTAATTTATCTTTATTTCTAGTATTAATATTATGTCTATACATACATAATATTTTCATATATGAATTGGCAAGGGACTGTCATAATATTAGAGATTACCCTCTACAACCTCACAAACTTTACCTCTTTATAATATTGGTATAGAAGTATAGATTGCTCTTCCTATATTCGTTGGACCCTGTGTAGGTATCCACGTAAATCTCGGTATCGACGGCGTTTTATTTCCTTGAAAGAGCATGTGCAAGGAAAACTCGGTAAACGATGATACATCCAACAATTACCTAGACAATTTGAACGTCCACCTAAGCCTGGTCAAAAAAAAAATCTTTCCAACGAACCCGACAGGAATTATCTCCGCTTTGCACAGCAATAAACAGAAACGGTTTCACATAGAACCCGCCATCAGAGTCCCTCTTACATTATTAAAGTACGAAGTACAATCAGAATTCAAAGGCCGGTGTCCGAACGGACGGACGGACGAAACTTAATATCCTGTTAGTGTTCGGGTTAGCATTAATCTTGCCGTGACGTGTTGTGGACCGGGGTTATTGTGGATGAAATTTACCCGCTGAAGTGGGTAGTTGGGCTCGGGTGGTCGCCGCCAAATCGTTTTGCTGAAAAGGTAAACAATGAAACCATTTTTATAAGGGTTCCGTTTCTTCCTTTTGAGGTACGGAACCCTAAAAACAGTTAATAATGGGAAAAATCAATGTACTTTATTGCACGTTTATCTGGCGCCGACCGTAGACTGGAAGCAGAAACCACCGTAGTTGGGAAAAGGCTAGGCAGATATTGTTGTCTAAACAAATACTTCCGTTCCTGAGTGAGTGAGTGACTGAAAAACACCGCACTGCCATAACTATTGGTCGTAGATATCAGAAATTTGGCATGTAGGTTTCATGGGGAGTGTAGGGGAGCACAAAGACAATATTTCCCGAAATTCCTACGGAAACGGGAAAAAAAGGTATACGCGCGTACGAACTCGTGGGCAAAAGCTAGTAAAATATAAGTGAATGAAACGACAAAATTTTAAATGGATTTTGAGAATGTTATAAAACCACACAATAATAGTTTGAAGTGGCACGAACGCGTTCCATAAACTATCATCGTCATATCAGCCGAAAGACGTCCACTGCTGGAAATAGGCCTCTCACAAGTGTCGCCACAACGACCGCTCCTGTGCGTCTCGCATCCATCGGCTACCCGCGACCTTCACCAGGTCATCGATCCACCTTGTGGTGTGTCCACTGCTAAAATATTTTCACAAAAGCACCATACTTTATAGAAAATTGTCTTTAAGAAAACTCAATGTTTAAAAACTACACAAAAATGGAGTGGCAAGAACGCTTTCCACAAACTATCATCATCATATCAGGCGAAAGACGTCCACTGCTAGACGTAGGCCTCCCCAAAGGGTCGCCACAACAACCGGTCCTGTGCGTCTCGCATCCATCAGCTACCTGCGTCCCTCACCAGGTCATCGGTCCACCTTATGACCAACCTCCTCCTCCTCCTCTTTTTGGTCGTCTATTGACCTTGTTGTCAATACACCACTAAAAACAATTTTCACAAAAGGACCGTACTTTATAGAAGATTGATTGTCTTTAAGAAAACTCAAGTGAAAATGTATGTGTTAATTTCCATAAAGTAAACAACTAAGCGACTGAACCTTTGTTGGTATAATGTTTAGCATATTATTATATGGTCAGTAATAAATCATTTTCACTTGAGTAAAACTGAATTGTTTAAGAATTGTAGTTGACTAAAATTAATTATTCTTTGTCGCATGTATTCAGGCGTTGCTTGCATTTTATATGAGTTTCCCTTTTTTAAATCCCAGCAAAGAAACGCAGCCTATTAGAAGCCTTATAGTTGTGAAAATATTTAAACTGAAGTAATGAATAGTTAATTATTCATATATTTTTTCCTTTCATCAATTAGTTAATAAGTTTATTCTAAATTCAAAATTATTTAGTAACCAAAAATAAAAAAATAAGTAATATATTATTACGCTGCTTGCAGTTCAAAAAAAGAACACAACGTATACGAAAAAATATCTGCGAGCCATAAAGCCATTCCTCACAAAAATAACTAAATCTTTTCAGACATAAGTTGTTGAATACCCGCATAATTATTATTATAATTATGCGGGTGTATAAAAAACGCCGTTTGATAGACGTGCTAATTTGACTACATCAGTCAGAATATACTAGACTAGCTTTTACCAGCGACTTCGTACGTGCATAACCCGTTTTTCCCATTCGTGGGAATTTCGGAAAATCGTCTCTTAGTGCTCCCCTGCACTCCCTAAGGAAACTTTTTTTCCCGCTCTGGGTACAGCAGGAGGGAGTGTTAGACTCTTACTGACTAAAACCCATCCGTGTTTCTCCCAGTGCCCTTTGCGTTCCAGGGTACGGTGCCTCTTTCGAACGAAGTCCGCAGCCCCAGCAAGCACTAGCCCTAGTGGGCCCCGTTCTCCAAGGAACCTACTTGCCAATTTTCAGCATTCTACGACCTTTAGCTTCGACGGTGCGTTGTCTGTCAGTAACTGAATCAGTCAGTAACGCAAGAATCCTTACTAATATTGTAAATGCGAAAGTAACTCTGTCCATCTGTCTGTAGAGCTTTCACGTCAAAACTACTGAACCGATTTAAATGAAAGGACATTGCTCGTCGTACAAACATAGCTCGCCTAAGATCCAACAGAGAGGTGTATTTACTCTTTGGGTTTTAGATAATGTATATATTCGATTAAACCTAAATTAAAACAACGGACACTTTTGATAATTCTGAAAAAATCAAAACGCTTTCGGATTTTGAGGTTATAATTTCATCAATAAAAACATTCGATATGTAGCAATAACTTAGCATTTATTACTGAATGTAAGTACGACAGATGCGCGCTTCTTGACATTGAACTCTAGGTGTCGGGAGTCTTATGGACATGCAAGGGTTTTATTAAGGATTTACTTTTTCATTTTCGTGTGATTATAAAGTAGGTATAGCATATGTAGTACATACGCGCCAAGTGACATTACTACCAAATGTCAAATGTTGTCATCTGTCAATTCGTCAACTGTCAGTGTCGATATTATTGCTCGTTTCAAACAGCGCTTTCAATCGAATTTTATGATAAGGCTTATTATGGTTCCGTGACATCATAGCGGACTGTTTGTAACTAAAAATCATTATCGTATAACAAGTGTTCAGAGTACTGACGCTTGTCTGTGTCAAACTCCTATTAAAATTGTTATTACAAAGACTTGGCTGTATGAGCCATAATACCTTTGCCTATTAAAAACCTCAAATTGAACCAAAAAATAATAGAACTATCACCGAGGATTATGACGGAAGCTAAGGACGAAAGTGAATACTTTTTAAAATGTTTTCGAAATTAAATGTGTCCGTTCTATTAAAATATAAGTAATGTATATTATTAAAAGAACTAGTAATTATAGTAAATATTTCATGCGTGTTGGTTCATAGGCCATTTTTTACAATGTCCTTTGGTACACAGATAGTCTAGAACCTGAGAAAGGACATAGGCCATCCCGGGAGTATGTTCTCTGGGACCACGCGGGAGAAACCGCTGGCAGAAGCTAGTTTTATAGATATTGATGATATAATATACATAAGAACAAACAGCAACAAGTACAACAGTTCATAGTTCATTTCAGATACAAGTTTATGAACAACTCTGAAAGTTGGAGTGGACACTGTACACTTACACTTCAGTCTACACTTCAGTATCTCTGTTTCTAGAACTTATTTGTTTAGTGCTCGAATACACTAGTGTACACTACACAGTTTTATTATGCCACTCTCAATATCTTAACCCAGGAGCTCGTGGCTAAATAATAACAGCCGTATGGGTCGATCTTTAAAGTGAAGCAATGCTTGCCAAGGTTGGTCTGTGAATGGGTGACCGACCATCGGTAACTTACCGAGTTTCCTCCGTGCCTCGGAAAGCTCGTTAAGTCGTTGGTCCCGGCTGTCATTTGTAGATCTTTGGCAGTCGTTACGGATTTTCAGAAGCCAGTTAATCTGTCTCCACGTATACGACGTATCGAAGTATGTTTTCAATTAATCAAATATTGTGATTTGGGCATTAAATTGCGAAGAAATTGCGGCAGAGTATGGAGAAGATGGCGGGACTCCTACCGAAAAGGCACGAACCGGCAAAGGACAATAGGGTATTTTTTTGAAAAGAACGAATTAGTATTGGACACGTATTTTTTCTTTCTTGACGTAAACAAAAAATGTCTAAGATAAATACTAATAATAGAGAAAACTCGCGTGACGTCACTACGATAGTACAATTTTTACTAGCGACGAGACGTCACCAGCCCCCTCTCCCGAGTTTTGATGAGTTTCATTTATGTCAATATTCATTGATTTACAAACACCAAAAAAATATACATATAATGGACACGTTGTCCATTATTTTTCAATACTCTAACGGACGGACTAAATAGATTTTCAATTTATTGTTGGGGAAAACTAGCCTATTATGTGGAAAAGAGAAAGGGCCTCCCTTTCTTTAACAGTGGGACCTATCTATTTAGGCTATTTTGCCTAGCCTGGCTATTTTTAGGCAGTGTATGAGAGCGCTGAATACCAATCCATTATTGTCAACCTCAGTGGTCTAGTGGTCACATGCGCGTCGGATAAATATGTCGTTAGGATTTTCCATTAGCAGATTTATCAGTGGCAGCAGTAATCTGGAATTGGGTATTGTACAACTCTAGGTTATCAATCTATACGGAATATTATTTATTTCAAATATGTGCTAAAATATTATTTATTGTAAAAAAAAAAAACAATTCAATTGGAGGGAAATAAAAAAGTGACAAGCTTTTAATGATTTTCTTCTATCCTTTTCACGCAAAACGTCATGTGTACTGGATTCCGCGATTTGTGAATAACGTCACACGCAATAAATAATACCTCAGCTTTTCGAGTTTTTTAAACAATCATTTTCAGCATCTAGTCTTTTCTCTAATATTCAAGAATAAAAAATATTTATAAAAAATAAAAACTATAATGTGTCTTGTATAAGGCAATCGGCTTGTCCCCTTAACCATGGATTTTTATTACTCAAATCTGCCTTCCCTATATACAAACCTGTGCTTACACTTTCCGCCACCTAAACCGGTACAGCTGGCTCCTTCGTTACTATCCCAGCCGAGTGTGTAAGTCTTTGTTTCTCTTCCCGATCAGCATGCAAATGAGATTGTTCTAGTGTTTGGCGTTACATTAATCTTGTGCGCATGACGGCCCGCTCAGCGTGTGTAGTGGGTTTTATGTACAGGCAAACGAGCAGTTTGGAATACAGGAAGAAAGTTGCAGCTAGTTTTATAATGTTGAATGTGTTTAGTCGTCAATCATGTTACAAAACTAATAATCTCTTAAGTAGAGGTACAAAATTAGCTTTTAAAGTTATGATACAAATTTTAATCGGCAGTGTGGAATTACACCTCGATGTTGACTAAACAAACACGCTTCAGGAGCCCAACGGCCAATGAGAAATTGGATACTATTTTTTCCGCTCAGCATTCGTGGAGGATCATTCACGACTTACACACGGAAGAAGCTGTTGGCAAAAGCAAATATTGACAGTATCTATAGTTTAAAGTTGATTAGTTTTACCTGTTTACCAAATAACTAGTTTGCTTGTACAAAAGTCTATCATCCAAAGTGGTGGAGGATGAGCTGCTGTGACAGCTTTAATAAATTCTAGCCGATTTAGACCAGGAGCGTTGTACACTGCCGTGCCCGAAATATGACCCGAGAAAATTTGGACGGAAATCTATGGTGACAGCTTGCGTTTGAACCCGACGCAATGCATAGCTGGACCTATTTTAATGGATTTATGTTAGACGAAGGATGAAACCAGAATCGTGTATTTCAAAGAGCATTGCTGCAGGTCTAAACTCAAGCCATAGCAGTAGGGTTGCGGAATTGTTAGAAAAAGTTACCGCGGAAATACAAAGTGCATTTGGAGGAAAACGAGTGTGTTTTAGTCAGTTAGAGTCTGACACTAAAGAATAGTATAAAAGAATAGCCAACAAATCTTGCTTTCCCGCCAATGCAATAACTAATCACCGGATTATTGACATTTAGATAATCGATGCAAACGATAAACAAGCAATTGTCAAGGTGGTCCGGAAAATTCTAGTTCACATAACAGGGCTGTTACATAATCCAATTAGAACAAAGTATTAGGGGCACCGCGATAAAATTAGCGCCCGCTAGCTAATACACACGTGAGCGACGATTGAGGGGCTGTTACAATGGATGTTATTGTAAACAATCTTGTTTTTACTACATTGAATGTATGCTAATTGTTTATCTAGAGACATACATAGTAAAACAAAGACGCTTCGCGAGTCTGTCTGTCCGTATGTGTACTACACAACGTATTTTGATGCAGGTTTTTTAGTAGATAGAGTGGTTCTCGAGTAATGTTTTAGTATATAATTTGTCAAGGTTTTGTGTAATTTGGTTGATATATGAAGATACGTAATTACTGAAGAGGTCAGAAAAAAATAATCTTAAAACATTCTATACATCGCGTGCGCTGCGAAAACTCTTGATGATAGAACAAAACAATGTATTACAGTTTTAAATAACACATCAATATAGGTATTGATGTGTTATTTAAAAGATAGACATATGCTATTGCGGACTTTGGTTAGGACCAAAGTCCGCAATAGCATATGTCTATCTTTTATGGTTGACTCACAATAACCAGTTTTATGATATTCAAATATGGTAAAATACTGCTTCATTTGCAGAGGTGTTTTCAGCAATATAGTACAAATCCTTATCTTAATAAATATGTTAGTCATCTGAAGTGTTTAATTTAGAGCAAAATTGCCGTTTACACCGTTTAAGTCGCGCAACCAAATAATTATAATTGAGGTAGAGATGTCCCGATATGGTAGACAACTGAGAGCAGACATTGACGGTTGTCTATTGCGCTTTTTATTTCAGCTGAACCACAATATTATTAGCGGTTGGCCGCGGGTCAGCCGCCCCGCGGCCAACCGCTAGTGCGTCCCTACGCTAAGTCTTTCATGTCCAATGTTTCTTCTTCAGGAAATCGGTCCTTTTGGCAGAGTAAGTGTAACTATTACAGCTGTAAATAATACTGGTCGGTACCGGCCCCTTGCGCAAATGTAATTTAGTATCGTTTTATGTGACACTCTCTGGTACATAACATGGGTTTCCTCTTAAGAAAACGGTCGCTGTTTTGATGAATGGAGTGAATGTTTTCTATCATTGCAAAATGTTATTATGTACCATTAGATGGGCCTGTGTGTGTTGCATCAAATAAATGTTTTATTTATTTATCTATCTAAATCTAATTAGAGTGGTGAGGAGCTCGTGGCAAAATAATAACAGCCGCACAGTTCGATCTATAAGGTTAAGCAACGCTTGCCAAGGTTGGTCTGTGGATGGGTGACCGTCTTAACATACCGAGTTTCCTCCGTGCCTCGGAAAGCACGTTAAGCTGTTGGTCCCGGCTGTCATTTGGCAGCCGCTTCACGTGAAATACTGGTATTCAGCTGAATCCGGTTTGACTAGAAGCCGACCCCAATATTGTTGGGAAAAGGCTAGGCAGATGATCTAATTAAAGTGGCTGGAGACAAATAAAGGGTAGGACGATAACAGATAGGTTATCTGGATGTCTGAACGCTCCTGATGATTTCCCGTCTTTAAAAAAGGTACGTTAAGGGCGCCTACAAATTAGTCGCTAAGTGCCGCGCGACAGCAGCGTGACTGTCGCGCTGCTTTGTTAATCCATACAAATAACAAACGCGCGGCTGCCGCGCGGCAGCCGCGCTTCTGTCGCGCTGCAGCGGCGTGGCACTTTGCTTGTATTGATTGTATGGATTAACAAAGCAGCGCGACAGCTGTGCTGCTGTCGCGCGGCACTTAGCGACTAAGAGTGTCTAAGATAAATTAAAAAAAAGAAGTATTTGTTACACTCAAGATGCATAACAGGCATGACGAACCTAACCTTTCTAAATTATCAATTCAACTCTCACACAAAACAACCAAGCAAAAAAACCAAACAAAAACCTCATCACAAAACAGCGAACTCAGGTAAAACCCACTCATCAAAACGCCACCAAATCACCATGATTATGAAGAAAAACCGTACATTTTCATGAAAATCTCGTGAAAATTGAAACGTGTTTCAGCGAACGGCTGAAATATGCGCGGTCACGTATCGGCACTCAGACGCCGGGCCCGTGTAATAATAGCGTTAATATACGAAGCTATTGAAATAACATTATGTTTACCTAATGCTGGATTTGTATGGAGCCTTATTTACCTACTGCTTGAGAATAATTCATGTGAGGAGTGAAAGGAGCGCGTGAGTGGCGTTTTGAGAGATTGGAAAGAAGAAAAGTGTCTTGCAGATTTGCGATGGAGCTGAGAGCTGTAGGTGAAAGGTTTTGTTCCATGTTTTGATTGGATCTTGTTCTTCTGAGTGTCGATGGTACATCAATATTTAATTATTGGCGTATTGGTTGAGCGAGTGACTGCTGCGCTGCGTTTCCCCGGAATATGCCCCGGGTGTCGGGTCGCAAGGCGATTCCCGGCCACCGTAGGCGCAGGCTTGGCTGGGGGCTACTCTCTAAGCCCGAAGTCTGTAGTTTCGGGCTTAGTTGCGAGCGTATTCTACTCCGTATCACCTAACCACTAAGAATGAATGACAACACACTTTGATAGTGACTGTCAAATCGTTTTGTCATTCATTCTTAGTTCGGGTTCGGGACTAATCTTAAGTCCGTAAGTATTACAGAGTAGAATACTCTCGCAACTAAGCCCAAAATTACGGACTTCACGCTTAGAGAGTAGCCCCCCTGCGGTCGGCGAGCGTTGGCTGGCTCGACGTCCGATCAGGACCAGGCCCGGGACGACGGCGCTTTGTGTTCCTTGCATGCTCAAAGTGATGTCAGCATAACGAGCAGGACTGAGCCCGCTTATAGTTCTTGTACCTTTCGAACAAATTCTGCAAGAGTTCCCGCGGCCCTGGAACGCACGAACACGGGTGGATTTTAGTCAGTAAAAGTCAGTGAGGAGTCATTTGAAAATCCGGCCAAGTGCGAGTCGGTCTCGCATACGAAGGGTTCCCGTACCTTAACCCTTAATTTTTATTATTTGTTATAATAGCGGCAATAGAAATACACAATCTGTGAAAATTCCAACTGTCAATTACCGTTCCTGTGATACAGCCCGCTGACAGACAGACGGACGGACAGCGAAGGCTTAGTAATAGGGTTCCTACGGGTACGGAACCCTAAAAAGCTGCTAATGAGAAATACCAAAAAGAAAAACCCAATACTTAACACTTTCCGACCTGAGAAACGAACCCAGGTCCTAATTTTCAGCTGCTTGCGACCACTAGAACGACGCGTGAACGACTCAGCCATCCTTCAATCGTATTTTCGCTTTCGATTCCGTATCAATTTAAAACTGCAATTGCGTAATTATTTGTCTTAACCCTTTCAATCTTAAAAAGCTTCCATTCAGAACTTCAATTAATCTTGGTCGTTTACTACGTTCTATATTTAGCCTCTTGTTAAAAATACCTTTTCTAAAAGTATTTGATGTTCGGGCACAAAACTGAATGCAAAGTTCCGGCCGTTCATTGAATTGATCTATTGTTTGTTGAGCTTCGTTTCAATCATAGCTATTCTAAGATGCTCATTTGGCTCGTTCCTGCTTCTACTTTTGCTTTTGTAAATGTTTAGTATTTACTTATAATATATTGTAAAGCACCTTCTTGGTTACATTGACCAGTCGATAAAGCCTTAGGGGATTTAATAAAAGTTAAAAATATATTAGAGATTAGAATAGTTATATTATAAAAAATAGTTATATCAAAATATAATTGGTTTTAAAATGACAGAACTATAAAAGCTTTCATCTGGGCAAGTGCTCAATATAATTATCCTTTGAATCAAATCCTTGTTTGATTTCTAGTAGTTTCTAGTGGTGCTGCTGAGGATCTAACCGGCAGTACCACAATATTGTCCTACTGGTGGCCAAAGGTCTCTCTCCATAGCCTTCCGTTCTTCAGACCAATGTGTCATAGTTGAGACTATGCCATTAATTGTTAATTTAAGGTAGGTACAACTAATATTATTCTTAAGGATGTTTAGTTGTAGTTTCTAATTTTGTTTGCAGGTCGGGAAGTCTCGACATACTTAGCGATCGCTTAGCGACCGAATTCATTAAAGTCACTCGACCACAGTCAATTTTGAACGCATTCCACTGTCAACATCAACGGTATGATCCGTGGATCGCGTTTGCAATGTACTACAGTACATTTAATTTTTTAGTAATTTGGCTACGCGATCGTTGTCTATGTCGAGACTGCAGGTCCTGGTCAGTTTTTTTGACAGTAATTAACTTTTATTTTTTGTTGAATTGATTTAGAAATAATCAAGCAAGAGTCGGATGATAAGTTAAAAACACGACATTATCGCTTGCTATAACAAACCAAAGCTTTCTATAGACTTTCGAGCTGAAGTGCTCATAGCTCACAAAACAAAGACCGCGAAGTGGAATGATTCCCCCATAATATCTGTTTGCTCCCCACAATCTATTGGAGTAATTCCGATTGCTCCAGTTTTACTGCTGTTTTATCACTCTTCCTCGCTATTAGGAGAGAGGGGGGTTAATACTGGGTAGGGTTGGCTGTTTCAGCAAGGGAAAATTGGGTATAGATAGACAATGAACCAGACTTCTTAATGCATATGTTATACAAATAAGCATCACACCTGAAAACCACTGCCGTGTTGTGAAGCCTACAAGGCACATATATCATGCTGACCTTTAGCCTTTTTAGGGTTCCGTAGTCCTGATAAGGAACCCTTAAAGTTTCGTCATGTCCGTCTGTCTGTTTGTTTGTCAGATTTAACTTCTACTATTTATTAACAAAACCATTTCAAGTTTATCTTTTCCTTTGATCAGCGATGACCCATTTGTACATTTTAATATATTCCCAAATGATCTTTTTAATCAATCATCATCAATATAAAAATCTTCTATTCCATTGTGCAAATAAATATCTTATTCTTGTTCCGTTACTTACTGATTGAGTGACTGACAGACAACGCACAGCCGAAACTACTGGTAGTAGAAAGCTGGGTATGTACGAGTAGCTTCCTTGGGTAGTGTAGGGGGAAAAAACCAGATATGCGCATACGAGATCGCGGGCAAAAGCAACAAGCAAAGTATGTATCAACCAGAAACATTTTAATTCTTCTCCATATGCAAAAGAGTCTTCCTAAAACAACTTCATGTAATGCAACATGTGCAAACAGCCCAAGCATGTGGCACGCGCAAAAGTGGCTCATCCATCTCTCGCAACCCTAATCAAGGGTGAAGAAACAAATTGAACTCTTTATGCCACATTTAAATACGTATTTATACAAGTCTTGTAATACATTCTGTTAATTTAGTTGAGTGTTGCAAACTGCTAGAGAATTTTTGGAAGATGAGGTATTAACTCCTGATGGAAATAAAAGATTCGATGCTGTTGTACGAGAGTTGTATGCAGGATTTATTTATTCAATTAATTAGTTGGTGTACTTATTCCGTTTCTGGTAAAAGCTTTCATGATTCAATTTTAATGTTTTAATATTTTATGTGAGGTTTTTCCGTTTATTTTACCTGGAAATTAAACTAGTGAGTGAAATTAATTTGTTTAAAACAACGGATATTGGTTACATCTTTTTTTGGTCTTTTTTCATCAAATGGCTTGTCCCGCTCTCGGTGGAGCGGAAGGGAGTGTCAGGCTCTTACTGACTAAAATCCATGCGTGTTCCTCCAAATGCCCTTTGCGCTCCAGGCCCACGGTGACTTTTTCGAACATTTCCGCAACCCTCGCAGGATTGGATACAACTAAACATGCAAGTAGGACAAGGAAAGTGAGATTGAGTAGACTAAGTGATAATCTATGTCTGTTATCGCGCTTTGTCTTGAACATAATATTTGAAGTTGAACATGAACTTTATTATATTTTTCTTCCTACCCCTCCGCTGTACTTTTCTGATTAATTTCGTTGCGGAATCTAAGACAGTTGAATCGTTTCTCCGGACTCGTCGGGCTTCATTAGCTTGGCAATTTTCTGGTGGTCGCCACTGTTGATTCTGGCTTTCAGGAGTTGCAGTGGTTGGGAATATGTGGTGGGCTTGCCCCAAAAAAAAAGTACTTTATTATGACTGTTTCATACATATAAGTTGTTTTTGGTGTACAATAAAGAATTAAGAAAGGTAAGTAGGTACATACAATTTAGAATTGTATCTATAAGTATTGTAACAGCTACTAACATCAATGCTTTTGGATTTCTTCATTATTCAGTTTTGGCTTAGGTATTTAATAACTGTCTATTAGTTAGTGATGACCCAGTTTACACACCGCTTTGCTCGAGTATCTTCAACAAAACTATTAATTTTCAAGTTAATCTCAGCGTAGAACAGACTTAAAGGACAGGAAAACAGCGAGTAATATCCTGTAGTGAACACAATGAAGTGGACACAGCCGCCAAGAGGGTATTGCGTGACAAACACTCCACTTGAGCAGATAAATTGAGATGTTTCTGATCGTTTCCAATCATTGCTTGTGACTTATCACTCATCGTGTTTAGGGTAAGTACAAAGAACAGAGGGGCGTGCTTGTTGGCGATTTTATGTAGATATTTTTTTCTTTTGTAAGGATGGGAAATCATCAAATGACTCCTCCCGCTCTGGGCGGAGCAGAAGGGAGTGTCAGACTCTTACTGACTAAAACCCATCCGTGTTTCTCCTACTGCCCTTTGCGTTCCAAGGCCGCGGCGTCTCTTTCGAACGGATTCCGCACCCCTTTATGTAGATATTAGCTTGTGGATCATCAATCTGCAGTGGGATCGTGCTGTGAACCACCGTGATAGGCCTTTGTTTGCTTTAGGAACGTTATGCGTGGTGGATCAGCCGGACAGAATGGTTACCAATATGTAATAGTCCTCTAGATCGAGTTCTAAGAGTATATTTTTCTTATGATTTAATTACAAGTGTGTAGTTTTCAGACTTTTTCCTATACTATAGTATAAGATGGTATTACTTGCCTTTCATAGTTCTAGGTCAACGGTAAATACCCTATACATTTTGATTCCCTTGAGTGTCGAAATGTACGTTTTTTGCGGCATAAACGACCGTACCTTTTTTTACATTAATTTAGAAGTTTGATTTTGATTTCACTGCTGCAAGGCCCATAGACCTGAGTATTTATATGGTTTTAATTTCAGTTCGATACCTCCATGCGTTCCAGAGATAACCGATCTTGACAGATAGCCAGACGGACAACAAAGTGATCTTATAAGGGTTCTGTTTTTCCTTTTGAAGTACGGATCCCCAAAAACAAAATATTTGTGTGTTTTGAATTTAAGTAATCTCCTAATTATATTCCTTCCTTATTCATTAATTTTATCATGACTGTCTTTTATTCGTTTCGGCCACCTTATTTGCCTATATTAGTCCCTGTAAATACTGAATACTAAAATATATTTTACCTGCCGTTTGTGTACCCAAAAGGATTCGCGCACCTGTACCGTTGTACTTCCCAGAATTTATCTTCTGTCAAATGCCTCCTTTGTCCCCTACAGTGATTAATTATTTTTGACAAATATCATCAACAATGGCAATAAACTTGAAGGCTGTTAAGTCTATTGCTCATTTGTCTTCATTTGCGATTATTAAACTGTGATGGTTTATATTTGCTACCAACGGATCGATGGGCTGACGTTATTTATAAATTCTCCTTTAAGAAGGAAACCATGTTTGTGTAATTAAGCTAATTAGTGGATGTAAAGGAGGATTTTCTTTTTCCTTAGTCTTGTTTGAAAAAACTAAATTTTGTTTTCTTTCTATTTCAGGTAAGAAACGCTTCTTTACTACGTTTACAAGATTTGCAAAATGACGCTGAACGTTGTAAGTAGACTTTTTTGATACATTATGCAGAATAGCGACTCTTAGTGCTTCCTTATGTTAAGATAGGATACTAACGGGTAGTTTTAACATTGTGTGTCAGTCGTATGATAAGATAGACTGTAAATGAAAGTCATGAGTTATATTATCAATAACTTTATGGTGAAAACACATCTAATGAGGTGGATTTGTATATATATAAGTGTTATTCTAGTTGAAAACTTGTAGAATAACCCTGAATTCTCTGAAACAATCTTCTAGAATCTAGACCACTACTATACATTACATACATTATTACTATACTACATTTTACGCGATGATCGTACAGTGCCCTTCGCGTTCAGTATAATAATGCATTCAGGGTGTTGATGGGGCTGCCTCGCTTCTGTAGCGCATCAGGGATGTTTGCGGAAATGCGTGTTGATTGCTTTTATGCATTAATGCGTAAAAGATGTGCGTCCTTGGTGTGCAGGGTGCGAGCCAGTTCCAACAGCATCCTGGGTATGATTGCTGATAGGCTGGACTGCAGTACTGTTAATCATTGCTCCAGTACCTCAGCTGGGATGCTGATGTGTTCATATAGTTGTTGTTGTATTGTGTCACTAACATAGTTGTAAGTTTATTTATTGTACCTACTAACACTATGAGTCATTGTTGCTCGTAATAAATAATTTGATTGATTGATTGACTACTATAACGAGACGTTTTTATGCGTAAAAGTATTAACGCGGGCAAAGTCGTTATAGAAAAGTCAATAGTTTGTTAGAAAATCTTGTCTATTAGGGCACCTGTCCATTTGCGCGGAGTGAGGCAGCAGAGCGGAGAAACGGAGATATATTAACCAATCATGTCAATCAAAATTTCAGTGACTCACGCGAGGAGATTTTATGCGATTCCATTGGTTAAAATTTCTCCGTTTCTCCGCTGTAATGGACAGGCACCCTGAAAGCCGGTCTGGTACCACAGCAACAAACTCTATTCTAGCTCACCAAACAATATTATCTTCGAATTTCAAACTTCATGCCATAGACAAACGTTTACGTAGCGGCCTCTTTTATCGAATTAGCATCAGTCGATAGTTGCAGGCCATAGCTATTCGGTTAAATCGGCTTAGGCCTGGATCACTTTGGGCCGCTAATCTTATTAGTGGGCTGGATTCCGTACGGACTGTTTGGTCATTCGTCTTCCAGGAATTAGAGGATCGTCAGTGAATTTACGGTGCTTTAGGCTTGGATTTTTGTGTGTGACACTGAACATCTAAAAGAAACTTATTGCAATTGTTTTTTTTTTAGAAAGTTGTAATTCTGATATTTTAAGGTAGTTATCCAAAGCGATCGGAATTGTTCGGTTAAGCCGAACGCATCGTCGCGCCGATACCTAGTGGGACTTCCGATTTTTCCGAACAAATGATATCTACAGCGCATGGTCCCTTAAGTTTAATCTATACTAATAAATAAAGCTGAAGAATTTGTTTGTTTGCTTGAACGCGCTAATCTCAGGAACTAATGGTCCGATTTGAAAAATTCTGTCAGTGTTAGATAGTCCATTTATCGAGGAAGGCTAGAGGCTATATATCATCACGCTAAGATCAATAGAAGCGGAACAGTAATGAAAATTGTGACGCAGATGAAGTTGCGTGGGTCAACTATTTCAAAAATAAAGTACCTTTGCCAAGTAATCTGAATTGACTGGAGTGACCAGTAATGGATAAAAACTTTCGATCGCAACTGCTTTTATTAAAATCATAATTATTTCTATATGACAAAAGATGTGACTGCGAAGGCTACAAAGAAAAAAATAATCCCATTATCCATTATACTGGACATTCACTGAATCGCTTACAAAGGAAGCGATGAGAATGGTGAACAAATTCCTATAACAAGACTTCATAATAGATTCTTTAATAGCTACAATGATATAATATTCACCATGCGTCTACACCAGCGGCTCCCAACCTTTACTTGACCCAGGACCACTTTGATTTGTTTCTAGGGTCAAGGATCAAGACGAAAATTAAACTGTATTCATCTAAAAATAAACTTATCTTTATATATATAATTCTACTGTACGTCATTGAACTCCTCCTAAACGGCTAGACCTATTTGAATGAATTTTTAGTGGGTAGTGTAGGGTAGGTATGTATGAGGAGCTCGTGGCTAAATAATAACAGCCGCACGGGTCGATCTTGAAGGTTAAGCAACGCTTGCCAAGGTTGGTCTGTGGATGGGTGACCATCTTAACATTACGAGTTTCCTCCGTGCCTCGGAAAGCACGTTAAGCCGTTGGTCCCGGCTGTCATTTGTAGATCTTTGGCAGTCGTTACGGATAGTCAGAAGCCAGTAAATCTGACTCCAGTCTTGCCAAGATGTGCCGTGTTACCCAGTTAATGGGTTGTGGAGGTCTGGTAGGCAGCCGCTCCACGTAAAACACTGGTATTCAGCTAAATCCGGTTTGACTGGAAGCCGACCCCAATATAGTTGGGAAAAGGCTAGGCAGATGATGATGTAGGGTAGGTATGTAGGTAGGGTAGGTAGGTAGCCAGTTGACTGGAGTGAAGCCGTGCGGGTCAGCTAGTCTTTATATATATAATTCTACTGTACGTATGTATGTCATTGAACTCCTCCTAAACGGCTGGACCGATTTGAATGTTTGGGTGGCGCCCTGGATGGTTTAAATTCACAAATCAGCCCGGCAGATGGCGCTGCTCATGCAGGACAACGTCTGTCGGTTCCGCTAGTATTATATAGATATTCAAAACTTGTGGTACAACTATTTTATGAAATGCAAAAAGTAAACAGCATTTTCATAGAAAGCACAGCATCTTCTGTAGTAATAGCTGAAGAGTTAGTTTTTTTGCTTGAACGAGCTAGTTCTCAGGAACTACTGGTCCGATTTGAAAAATTCTTTTATCGAACCCATTTATCGATAAATGGGTCTTAACATGATGATATATATATTATCATGCTAAGACCAATAGAAGCGGAACAGTAATGAAAATTGTGACGCAGACAATGTTGCGCGGGTCAGCTAGTATACTATAATAAAATAAAGCTGAACAGTCTGTTTGTTTTTTTTTTAACGCCCTAATCTCTGGAACTAAATTAGTTTTTGTATATATGAAAGCCACATCCTTGTGGAAGGCTATAGGCTATACGGGAACGGCAAAACCAGATATGACGCGTACGAAGTCGCGCGCAAAAGCTAGTTTCTAATAGAATCTTGAAATCAGTTCGCATCAACGACATTTTTGAGGAAAAAAAAGATCGAAATTTTTAAACATTTTGCGTACTATATTTTGGCCAGTGTTTCGCGGACCACAGGTTGGAAACCACTGATCTACACGGTAGAGGGGTGGGCACAAAGAGGCTTATTAAATTGTCGATGTAAAATAAAAATATCGCCAGAAGAGACCCATTACTTATTCCTTCTGAGCGATTTGTTCGTTGTTATGCTCGTGCGTTTCACTACGAATTCGTACCGAGTAATGTATGGTAATCGAATTTTAAAAATATATATTTTATTTGCATGTTGTTAGGTACGGTTGGTACTTTTGAGAGTAGTTGCTTGGCTTGGCAAGGGGAGAGAGATCCAAAGCATAACTTAAAGGAATATATACAGTAGCTAAAATTATTTCTATTGAAACGATTCACGGCAGAGAATATTCTTTTTTTTTTTATTTGTAATGGGTTTGCTCTTGACTCTAGTCTATGTCAGAGATGACAGAGACAAAGTCTACGATGGAGCGAGCCTACCCAAAAGGAGCCTATTCACTCTAACTTTGAAGAGATTAGGGTTGTAAGCTTTTGGAAACACAGACGCAGGCAGAGAGTACCACTGCAAAGAGAGTTGCACAGCAAAGGTGCTGTGCGCATTATAAAAGACGTTTGAAAACGCTTAGTGCGAATTGGTGGAATAGCCACAAGGTAGGGATGGTAAGATGCAGTGCGTCTGGATGTCCGATGGTAGAAGGGGGCCGGTGGGATGAGGTCGTGGAGTTCTTGGGCACACTCACCGAAGTACAATCTGTAGAAGACCGACAAGCAGG
This sequence comes from Lacanobia oleracea, assembly GCA_950371165.1. Taxonomy (NCBI): domain Eukaryota; kingdom Metazoa; phylum Arthropoda; class Insecta; order Lepidoptera; family Noctuidae; genus Lacanobia; species Lacanobia oleracea. The sequence continues at coordinate 3,595,959 of OX493387.1, forward strand.
CAACCTTACGGCGATGAGCCAAGCTATGTAGCTTGGTATCCACCAGTTTTACGTCGCAGATGAGCCTCTTAGCTCTGCGTTCCACCGAGTCAAGCGCGGCAAGCTGATACTTAGCTGAGCCATCCCAAAGGTGGCTACAATACTCCATGCAGGATCGGACTTGTGCTTTGTAAAGGGTTAAAAGCTGTCCAGGCCAAAAGTATCGCTTTACCCTATTTAGGATGCCCAGCTTTTTGGCCGCAGTTTGGGCTTTGTATTCGATAGTGGCGCCGAAGTTGAGACTGGATGTCAACTTCATGCCTATTCTTAATTTGTTTGTAAATAGTGGTGCATGGTGTGTGACCCCAAATCTTCTCTAGTAGTTTAAAGCTTTAAGCACGCTTAATAGTATCTTCAAACGTCAACATTATCTTCTATCTGAAGATACAAATACACAAAGACGCCAATTCTAACAACTGAAAATGAACTAACGACGAAAACTTTAAGTTTCTGAGTTCTCTCGGATCTTCTCAGGTCTTTTGACTATGAGGTTTTATTTATTATGACTTCAAAATGGAAAGAAGGAAGGAAAGAAGCAGGATTGAGTTTAGTAAAAAAACTGGCCGTGTGCGAGTCGGACTCTCACACGAAAGGTTTCATATCAAAAAGCGAAAAAAGACACGTTTCTGTATGGGAAACCCTTTAATTTTTAATTTAATTATTATTATTTGTTGTTACAGCGGCAATAGAAATTCACAATCTGCGAAAATTTCAACTGTCTGCCTATTATGGTTCTTGAGATACAGCCCGTTCACAGACTGACGGACGAACGGACGGATGTATGTACGGACGGATGGACGGACGGACAGCGGAGGCTTAGTAATAGGGTTCCATGATTACCCTTCGGGTACGGAACTCTAAAAACCACAGTAGAATGTACGTGTGTAGCAATTTTAGAAAAATATATTCATGTTAAAAGGTTAGTTACATACTTACGCGTTCAATATTCTTCTATAATTGAATGATACGTGTCAGTGGGTTGAGGCTAGAGCTGCTCAACTGGCAAATAGAACTGATTGTTTTTATTTCCATATATTTTCATTTTGTTGTTAGATCAGTTGAAGCTTTTCTGTCGGTCGTGGTTCAATCTTTATTTTGTTTTAGCCTCTCGTTTCATTTTACTTTTTGCCTTTTTAAACTTGCTAATGGCCGCGGTATTTAGTGTAATAATTAACTTTTCCCGCGGCTTATCCCTCAGGATCCATGCTTTTATTTGGATAAAAAAGGCTTTGATACTTAGCGCGTTTTTAGATAGTTGTAACTTTGTTCAACGAAGAATTTTCATAATCGGATGAGTCACATTCTTAGGGCTCCGTACCCAAAGGATAACCAACAGATCCCTATTACTAAGCCTCCACTGTCCGTCCGTCCATCCATCCGTCCGTGCGTCTATCTGTCAGCGGGCTAATAGGTAGACAGTTGAAATTTCCACAGAGTGTGTATTTCTGTTGTCGTTATCCCTTTGTCGTGTTCGGAACCCTTCATGCGCGAGTCCGATTCGCACTTAGCTGTTTTTTTTACAAGCCCGCCACTATTCCCTACCACTGCCTCTCCTGAGAGCCCGAATAAACAGTGGCGACCACCAGAAAAACGCCAAGCCAATGAAGCTCGACGAGTCCCGGAGAAACGATTCAACTCCACAATTCAATTTAATTTTCCATATTTACAAAACAGCAAAATTTTACCTTGTTTGTACTATTATTACAGATTGCCCACCCCACCATGAATAATAATAAAGTTACCAAAATAAACTCATAAGCCTTCTCGAAATTCCCGAACATACACTCGAAAACAACAACACAATACAGTAAAAACACGTACAAGGTAACCCATACCCTTCAGTTATCTGTTGAACCCACTTGCAAATACTATATATCACCGTGGCCGCCACTCCATAAATATTGAATTTTATATGGAAACTGTTTTACCTAACGTGCTTGAGTACCCGATGGATGTAGTTTGTTCGGAGGCTCTTGTGTGTTATGTTATGAGTGAGACTTGACTTGGAGATATTTTGACTTTCAATTGGGTTTTTTGTAATAGAGATTATTTTGTGAAGATGGAAAGCCTGGCTTCTAGTGCTTATTGTTCTAGGGGCGTGTTTTGTTAGCGTGAAGTAAAATTTGCTTCTGGGGCTTTCGGTAACAAGTGTCCAAAATCCAAAATGTTCTGGATTGAACACTTGACGTTTAGATAGCGCTTGTCAATCCCATACTTTTAACACTTGACACTGTCGTTTGACAGCTGATAGGAGAGCCAATTTTATTCTACTAATGTTAAAGCAACTTTCGCATTCGCATCTGTCTCAATTTTTTTTTTTTGCTATGAATAGGCATACGTATGACCACTATCTCGCCTGATGGTAAGCGATGATGCGGTCGAAGATGGAGCACGTTTGCCTAGAAGTAACCTATTCACTCTTGTCTTAAAGATTCCCAGGTTGTAGCTATCTAGAAAGACAGACTCTGGCAAGGATCCACTCCTGCAATCTGTCAAAAAAGCCTCAATTTACATACATTTTTGACAAATTGCGACTGACATGCGAATGCGAACGTTACTTAAAAAATAGTACAATCTCCAAGTTGGTCTGGGCTTTTAAAGAGTTTGAGACCTATTTAGATTTAGGAGTTTAGAAATTAACATCTACGATACAAAAATAATCCAAAACATTATTGAAACTCTAAAATAAATCTTCTTTTCATTTTGTTCATTGAAGTGTCCCTCCAAGATAAATCACTTCAAAACCTTCGTCTGTTGATACAATTTATTATAAATTCATAATATATCCCCCATATATTGCAGGTCCGATCGCCGTCGATTCACTTCCAAAGGGCGTCACACTCCACTGCAAGGGAGTGCCACAATGGGGCTACCTCTTGCCTCGCTCCTGATTTATAGCAGTCTTTATGGCATATTGTACGTTTTTAACTCCTCAAGATAAACGACTGTTAGTATAATTAGATTGGGCAATAAAGAGATTAAGGAAGGCTTTCTTAGGGAAATTCATTTTAGGTTTTATCGGGGATTTGAAAAGAAAAATGTAGGGAGTAAAATTAGTGAGCTATTTTTGGAAAGCTTGGCTTTTAGTCCTGAAATAAATTTATAAGTGGCTATTTGTCTCTTTGTCTATTTGATAGGATAGAGAAAAACACTCCGTTTTTATTGTGTCGTGGGAATCGTTTATTTTGCTTTCACAATGAAGCCTATTTGCGTATCAAAATAATGATAGTACAGTATTTATTTCAATTCAAAACATTTACTGGCACTTTAAAATTGTGAAGGACATTCAGTCAAAGAGATGAAGCTATGGGAGGCGCTAGATAAATATGCAATAACGGTCAGATAAATTCCAACCAAGTCATATTTTGCCCCCGCAAACCTAATAGTCTCTCTTCTTCCTACCTGCCGATATTAATGAACCTCATTTGTCTTCCTAAATTCGAACAACCATTGCGAAATTCACACAAAACACTCCGACCCCTAACATCTTAATTCAAATTGGATCATGAGACGAGAAATTACCTTAATTCGGGGCAAATATACAATGTTCTACTTACAAAATGGTACCAAGGGTTGAAAAACCCGGGAAAAATGCGAGATTGGTGAACGAGGGGTGTATTATGAGGTCCAGAATTTATTGCCGTAGCGATTGCACCTGCCGCTATGGTGGACTCCTGGCCGTATTTCTTTTAGATTTATATGCTATATTTGTAAAGATAATTGAAATTCTAATTGAGTTTTGTAATGGAGTGATAGGCTTTTTGTTTTCAATCCTGAAGACGAACTTAAATGTACATATTTATATCACGGCTCTAGCGGACGTCACGCGGTTTCACCCGCGTAGTTCCCGTTCCCGTGGGAGTTCGGGAGTAAAAATATAGCCTATGTTACTCCCTGGTAGTGTAGCTATCCATTGCTGAAAAAAGTTTTTCGAATCGGTCCAGTAGTTTTTGAGTTTATTAATTACAAACACACAAAAATAAAAAACAATCCTCTTTATAATATTAGTGTAGATGTAGGTACCTATAGGTACTCTAAAAGTGTTCCCTCACCTGGAACGTTCGCCTGTAACGTAACATTTCAGATTCGATTTTGCGCATTACGTTACAGTACTGCCTCCCTGACTTGACGAGCATTCGCCTGTAATGTAACATTTTATTCAATTTCGACAGCTACAACCTGGGAGTCTTTAAGTCAAGAGTGAATAGGTTACTACTAGGCAGGCGTGCTTCATCAACGACCGCATCATCGCTTATCAACAGGTGAGTTAGTGGTCAAACGGGTGCTAGCCTATCAATAAAAAAAAATCTAATATTTTTTTGTTGATTCCATAGCGTCAGATGAAGCGATCGTGTGTGTAGACACAAAACGAACGAGACTGTGAAATTACAAGTGGTGCGCATTGATGTTACAAGTTGTTTCATTATATTGTCAACAAGTTGCGCACTGTAACGCTCGGTTCTCCTCCCTCACTAATGTAATGCTCGGCTCTGTTACGTTACGTTACAGGCGAATGCTCCACGTAAGGGAGCACCTTTAGCTTTGCGCATTTCAGTCCCGCCAGCGTATATACTACTCTGTCAAGAAAGTACCGGGAAAAGATCAATAATACACAAAATGTCTGTTATTCATCCAAATTTATTTTATCACTTTCAAAGTATGCTCCTTTAGAAACGATACACTTGCGCCAACGAATAATCCATTCATCAAAACATTTTTTAAACGCTGCTTCCGGAATTGAGTTGAGTTCTCGCCGCGAATTCTCCTTTATGTCTTCTATCGATTGAAAACGGTTCAGTTGGAAGGCGCCACTCCGAAGCTTGTTGACTAGTTTGCATGTCAAACTCGTAAACCCACGTCTCGTCACCAGTAACAATGCGTTTCATGAATGTTGGGTCCGAACTGACTCGTTCTAGCATGTCCTCAGCGACTTTCATGCGATTGAGTTTTTGGAGAAAATTCCGATCTTTTGGGACTAGCCGAGCAGCAACATGTTTCATACCCAAATGATTAGTTAAAATGGTACGGATCGACTCGTGAGATACAGAAAGTTCGGCGGCTATCTCTCTCAGAGTTGAATGGGGATTTTCAGTCACTATTTCCTTCACTTTTGCGATGTTAACTTCAGTTGCAGACGTTGACGGCCTACCAGAGCGAGGCAAATCTTCCATCACATCTCGACCGCTTTTGAACGCTTTGAACCACTCATAAGCACGAGTTTTTGATAAAGTCGATTCACCGTAAGCCTTCTGTAATATTTTCAGTGACTCCGAACACGAAATTCCATTGGCGAAGCAAAATTTAAGACTAACTCTTTGTTCGATATTTTTGTCCATTATGAAATTCGCAATACACACTATATATTATATTACTAAAACCAGCACTGTATTTAATATAAATAACAGATGCAACTCAAACTCCGCGCCAAAATGGAAAACAGTTGTGCCAATCTAACAACTACAAAAAAACAAAAATTTGAATTTGGAACCATAAACAAATCATCCATTCCCGATACTTTTTTGACTGAATGTAATATGAAACAAAAAGCCATTTTTACGTCAAATAAAAACTGACCAAGTGCGAGTCGGAAAATAAAGTTTCTTGTAGTTATTCCGAGTAGCACAACCAAAAAATGGCCTCCAGTGCCCGGCAGCCCGTCTACCCTTGACTCCGAAGGTCGCGAGTGGCCGATGGATGCGAGACGCGCAGGACCGGTCGTTGTGGCGACGGTTGGGGAGGCTTATATCCAGCAGTGGACGTTTTTTGGCTGAGATGATGATGATCCCTTGATACAAGCTTTATACTACAAACTTTATATTTATCCCTTTTTTATATTGCAATACTTGTAAAAGGCTGCTAAGTCATAAGTACCTACTAACAAACTATAATAATAATAATAATAATAATATTCCACACAACTATCACACAACGCCATCTAGTCCCAAGCTAAGCAGAGCTTGTGTTATGGGTACTAGACAACTGACAAACATACTTATATATTTCTAAATACATACATATTATAGATAAACTACACCCAGACACAGAACAAATGATCGTGCTCATCACACAAACCACCACACACCATTATATACTTAGTTCGCAATAAACGTTTTGACTTTGATTTTGACCTTTAATTTAATATTTATTATTCGTTGTCATAGCCGAAGCCGGGTGGATATCACACCAGCTGTCTAACTATTACAGCATGTCTGTCCCGCTGACAGACGGACAGCGGAGACTTCGTAATATGACTCCTGTGGTTACGGAACCCTAAAAAACATATAGTTTAAGTTCATAAGTAATGTTTAGATTCTCCCCATCCGGGTTATAAAGTGCATTGTCAGCTGATTCCGCAAAAAACAAAAGGAAATGGTCACTCCATTGTCGGTAGTCAATGAATAAGCCATGCGTTACTAATACAATCGCAAAACTGCATAGTCGTACATAATGTTATACAAAAAAGGATGTTTGTTTACTGATCATCGAAGCAATTAGGGCGTTGAATATAACAGATATCTTACACTTGGGTCTGAGGGCCGATTCTATTAATTTAAAAACGTTCTCATTCAAGTCACATTCGCATCTCAATGCCAAAATGTCAAAAAAAGGTATTCTGCTAAACTTAAAAGGACAATCAAAGTTGAAGTTTCATGCGAATTGAATTTTACTAAAAAATGTACTGAAACGGTATTCTGCTAATTTTCAACCTGATATAAACTTCTGTTTGATTTTCGCAGTTTAACGTTGTTTATTTGTATGTTTTTTTTGTTTTGTGTATATCTTTTTTTTTTTTTTTTACTGTTAATAGGCACGCGCTTGACCACCATCTCACCTGATGGTAAGCGATGATGTGGTCGAAGATGGAGCACGCTTGCCTAGAAGTAACCTATTCAATCTTGACTTAAAGACTCCCAGGTTGTAGCTATCGGGATACACAGACTTTCCATTAACTTGCTTGCACCTGCCATATTCTCTATGATCTGGAGCCTAAGGCCGACTGATAGAAAATACCTAGGGCAAGTCCGCCTTTTTAGTGTTTTTTCACTAGAGCATTTTTAGTGTTTTTTCTCTAGAGCATTTTTTGTGTTTTTTCTCTAGAGCATTTTTTGTGTTTTTTCTCTAGAGCATTTTTTGTGTTTTTTCTCTAGAGCATTTTTAGTGTTTTAATACGTGTACCAAACTAAGAGCCTATATGCTTACGACGTGTTTTTAATGCATCGACGACGCAAGTTGTACGAACGCGCGCTCACAGATGTCCAAAAAGCAGTACTGTCAGCGTCTGAATCTCGTTTAAAGCGCGTTAGCGCGCGTCGTCTGAATGTCGTCGGCGTGTTTTAAAAACGCCGTGTGCAAGTGTGCCTTTTCAGACAGACTGTTTTGGTAGCAAATCTTAAGAAACTAATTTAAAAGCCCAAATGGCCTTATTAAAAGCACCATTACACCCAAACTTTCTACACTCAATTACAAATTAATATTCTAACCAACATTCAAATCAAAACAATAATATTGTGGGTCGCAGCGGGACATATGAAACAAGTCGTATTAGGTGAATCATACAAATTTATGGCCCATTCGGGTAGGTACGTGACGATAATGTGTCCCCGGGGTGACGCTTTAATTAAATACGAATTTCTAAGGGTTGGTATTTCATGCCATCGGATTTTATTGAGTTTGAAAAAGTCCATTTTCGAAATTTAGTCTCTAATGGGTTATTTTAATGGCTGATGCCGTTGTAAAAGGAAAATGTTGAGTCGTTTTTAACTTTCGTCTGTTTTCTTTGTTTTTATGGTTCTACAACTTCAGATACATTTGTGAAACTTATGGTAAGGGCAGGAAGATTTTGACTATATTAGTACTGGTTTTTTTAGCCGGGAAATGATCAAATGACTCGTCATGCTCTGGAAGGGAGTATCAGACTTTTACTGACTAAAACCCACCTGTGTTCCTCCAAATTATCTTTGCGCTCCAAGGCCGCGGTGACTCTTTCGGACAATTCGAAACCCTGGCAGATAGATATACTTGTAGTACTGCTACTTCTAATTTAATCGCGCTGTATTCATATAATTAATAATTTATAAGAAATAAGTAAAAAAAAAACACTTTAAAGAACGTCGAAGTACCTTCATACACTTTTGCTACATAAATCTTCATAACTAAATAAATAACAAATATATGTGTTGCTAATAATAGTTTAATATGACATCCGCTACGCTACCCTTGTGCTACGAGTTTACACCACGACACCGGCTACGGATCTACGAAATTTGCTACGCTGCGCTGCTACGCGTGTGGTACTCGTAGTTCTACCCATTTTGCTACGCTTTCACGGTTTTGTCTTATTGTCCGTTAATGGTTTATCGTAATCATAATCACTTTTAACAAGAAAGTTGACAATAAAAACCCCTTTTTGTATTTAGACGAAAGAAAGAAAGAAAAAGCGTTTATTTGCGCCAAGCATGACGCATACCGAAAAAAAAAAGGAAATGACTATGACTACACTGCTTTTAACATAAATAATATTTTATTGAAAAATTTTCAGAAAACGCGTAGACTTAACTACTCAACACATGTAAGTCCCTTTCGGGACAAGTCAACACTCGTGCGATTTTAACTTATTTTTTGGCGTCTTGCGTTTATTTTCACTTAGCCCAATAGGGACTTACCTACGGATTCTGACGGTTGAAAACGATTATGACGGATGTTGAGTGGTTAAAACGTCGCTCACAATAACCGAAATTAATTTCTAAATAAAACTACGTCATAAAAAGCGACATGTCAATAAACGATGTCATTATTTCCGAACTTTAATAAACCAAACTTCATACTGTACCTATTTGACTTCATATTAAACGGTCGGTCAACATAGGCGAAGTCATAATAAACGGATTCCACTGTAACTCCAATAAAGATCGAACTTTAAATTACCATTTCAATTCCGAACTGTTAGTAACACCCAGACTGCCTGATGGGGTGGGTCCGTGTAAATTCAATTAAATTGTAAAGTTAAGCCGATGGGGTTACCGTTAAACTAACGCACTCGGCCGGACATGCAATTTGCCTCGAAAGCTCTTAAACGACATGTCATGACATTTCCGATTGCTTTTTGCAATTATTTTAATTATTGTCGTTCTTTTATGTCTGTTTGGTTTGACATTACTGCCTCGTGTTTACGTGCTTAACATTTTGGGAATGTTTTCATTGTGCTGATCACAGCTAAGTAGTAGAATTCCCTGCCGGAGTCTGTGTGTTTTTATAATAATAATAATATATCATTTAATTCAGGTAACAAAGACCTTACAGACTATTATATATGCATATTTATAAAAACCTTAAAAACCGGCCAAGTACGAGTCGGACTCGTACAGGAAGGGTTCCGCACCATAAACCTTAATTTTTATTATTTGTTGTTATAGCGGTTATAGGCATAGACAATCTGTGAAAATTTCAACTGTCTACCTATTACGGTTCTTGAGATACAGCCTGCTGATAGACAGACGGGCGGACGGACAGCGGAGGCTTAGTTCCGTTGGTTACCCTTTGGGTACGGACCCCTAAGAATTAACTATTATACACGAAGTGACGGAGTCGTGTTGCGCTGCATGGTGTCGCATAGCCTTCCGCGAAATCGCTGATACACGACACCCTTCGGCTAAAACTCTTCCTTGAGGAAGGTCTCAATATGATGAGTCGGTAATCGCACCACGAACGATTTGAAATTCGTGTTGAAGCGCGACTCCAACTTCTCGACCCTCAAGGTCCAGCTGGTCTTCGCTCGAACATACTCCACGATTTCTTAAACATTCTTGGTGTGATGTAGGCGGGACGCATAGAGCTGCGTCGAAGGTATCGCTGGACGCAGCATATTGGGTCCTGCCAGCGCTGTCCCGCACTGGTTCCGAAAGCAGGCTTCTTACTCTCCTTCCTCTCCACCTTCACGAAGCCATCCTTGTCAGACGTGACTAACTGGCCCTAGCTGTTTTGAACCCCTGTCGGCAGGTTCACAGCAACTCTTCTCCTACCCCTTTCTGGTCTGCGACAAAGATCTGTGCATGGCGACGATATCACGATAGGCACGTTTCGGGGTCGACGTACCTGTACCACTACCTCAAGAAAAAACACTATTACAAGAATGAATACACAACACACAACACCATGTCAAGAATTAATAGGTTACTTCTAGGCAAGCGTCGACCACAACATAGCGTTTCATCAGGCGAGATTGTGGTCAAACGCGAGCCTGTCAAAAATCCTAATATATAAAATTCTTCCGTTTGTGAGTGTGTGACTGACAGTTTACGCATAGCCGAAACTACTGATCTTAAAATCTAAAATTTGGCATGAAGGTTCCTTGGGCAGTTTAGAGGAGCACTTAGAGAGGATTTCCCGAAATTTCCACGGGAACGGGAAAAATCGCGGGCAAAAGCTAATAAATAATAAGTGCTATAACTGAAAGGTTCGTTTTCCTTTCAATGGACTGGTTAGTCTCTTTTTTAAGATATTTTCCAAGCGTAACCCTTACTCAATTGAAGATGCTTTTATAAGCTTCCTACTTATAATTTCTTGCTCAGAAATAGTATAATTGTTTTCTTAAAAGGATACTTTATGGATTGCATTTTCCTTCAAGCTACTTCAACAAACATTCACAAGTACCACTCTTCGCTTTAAGTGGGAATCAAAGGACTAAATCAATAACAAAGGTTCTCGTCCCGACTATTCTCGCAAACGGCTTTTCATTTCCCTCTGATAAAACAAGCAAAAGTAGTGTTTCACATAAATGGAGCAGTGGAAACCAAACAGGACGATTCTTTAGGGTAAACGTCTGACGGTATAAAAGGAAATGTCGTGATCGTAAACAAATTGTGGTATAAATAGGGTAGTGAGTAAAGTTTGTACTATATTGACTTGTTTTTAGGTATATTTAACGTATTTTTTTTTTTTGCTCAAAGAAAGTTCTCGTTTATTCATTTTTAACTTTCTGCTATTGAATAGGTGTATTTTCCTCTTGATTTTAGATTTTAAATAAATACAATTCAATGAAAGTAGATTTTTTTCTAAAAAAAAAAGAAATTTCGCCCCAATAAAAAGTTGCCTATGCATTTTACAATTTTAATCTTACATGCATTTGATCAATATTTTATAGTACTGTAGACCTTCTGGGTTGAATTGGCCGGTTGATAAAGCTTTGTAAGGTTTAATGAAAAGTACAGAAAGTATACAAATAAATTAGAACGATGATTTGATGATAGATTTGTTTTAGGTATAAATAACAGCGATGTATTAGCTTGGATCGGAGCGTGAGCTTGAAGTGAAGTTAGTAAAAAACCGGCAAAATACGAGTTGGACTCTCACAAGAAGAGTTCCGTACCATAAACCGAAAAAAAAAAACACGTTGCGCCTCCCTGGTTTTTGTAGTGCTTCAGGCGTGTTTGATGACGCCCATCGAGATGATTTCTATGCAATTATGCGAAAGGAAGCAGCGTCGGTCATGAGGGCTGTGCGGTGCAGTAGCAACGGTATCCTGAAAACGATAGTGGATAGGTTGGACTCGTCTGTGTTCAATCGGTTCATGAAACTGCATTTGAGAGCTGCGGCTTAATGTATCAACCTACTAACAAGGCTTTCAAGTATTTTGTTACTAATACGTATAAATGTTGTCTGAATATAAACAATTTCTATTTTTATTGAGGATATTGATGAGTATAGCAAAGAGGAGGCCTTGGGTGGGACAAAAATCTATACTTAATATATAAAGCTGAAGAGTTTGTTTGCTTGAACGCGCTAATCTCAGAAACTTCTGGTCCGATTTGAAAAATTATTTCAGTGTTCGATGGCCCATTTATCGAGGAAGGCTATAGGCTATATATCATCATGCTAAGACCAATAAGAGCGGAGCAGTAATGAAAATTATGATGCAGACGAGGCTATAAATATGTATTGCAAATGATTTTTCTTCAAATGCAATACACACATGGTTTTTGTAACACAACAAAACCCTTAACATGTAAAAGATTTGCCCTATCTATTCCTGAGAACGAAACTCCGTCAAAACCAAGCAAGCTAACATGCAAACTTCCCATAACCCGACACAGAACTTCCCACTGCACAACAGACAAAATTAAAGACGAGATTTGCATCTGATTAAAAGTTTTAAATTGAATATTCTCTCTTTTGAGAGATTTAAATTAAAATGGGGTTGCGATACAGATTGTTGTTGGTAAAACATTTAATTTTGTATAAATGTTTCCGATTCTGTTCGTGGCATGCTTATTTGTAGGTTGATTTGTTATAACAGCTTAAGTAGGAAGTTTATTGCCCGTGGTCCACGCTTACCCAAAGCCAGGAGATGTGAAAGGAGGAAAGGTAGGTCTTAGCCCTGCAGTGGGACAGAACAGAATGAAAATATATTAATAAATAATAATAAAAATCATTACTTTAGACAAGAAAGTTCATATGCAGGGCAAGGTTGTTAGTACAAGAATTTTGCTTATAACTTATGTTAGTAATTAAAAACATAACACTCCTTTTTTAGGCAGTCGTTTAAAAAAGAAAGAAAAGAAAGATAGAAAATACGTTTATTCTGCCAGAAATGACGCACAAACAGACAAAATTTAAAGAAAACTAATTACTAATTAAAAACTACCATAACTATAAATCTGCAACTATGTCAGGACCGGACATTAACCTACCACGAGGCTCTGGTCACAACACAGACAAAACAGAACACAGTGCAAAGTTGTCTATGACGTGACGTCCGGCACTGCACTGACTGACAGTACATTTTAATATCACGAAAAATGTTAACAATAATAACAGAAATAAATGGACAATAATGGTGAAAATATATATGTAAATTAAAGTTGTGCGTCGCATCCGAGCAAGAATCGGTCGTTGCTCAGCGTATGCCGCGACTCTGGACAAGTCCACAATCAACAGCTTTTTTTGGGTAAAAAGAAGAAAGTAGACACATCGTCTAACCCTGAACAGTAGGCTCATCGGTCCCACAACACATGGAGTTCAGTGAACCTACTGAGCAGAACAGTATCAGATCTCTCGCCAATCATCCTCGGACACTATTCGGGCAGGAGCCGTACTCGTCGCACCCCGGTCTCAACCTTTTTACGCATAAGTCTGGCGTCTGGCGGTGCTGTATAAATAATGTAATTATTATACCCAGCTATCATGAAACGAAAGACGACAAATCTGTCACCAGTCTAGCCAAAGGCCTTGGTTTTACTCAGTTCCTGGGTTGTGGAGGTCATAAAGGCAGTCGCTCCATATAACTGCATCCGGTTAGGCTGGAAACCAATCCCAACATAGTTGACAAATAACTAGGCCATCAGGCAGATCATGCAACTAAATAACATAGAAATGGGGTCTAAAATACTGGTATTCAGCTAAATCCGGTTTGACTGGAGGCCGACCCCAATATAGTTGGGAAAAGGCTAGGCAGCTGATGGAGTCTAAACTGAAGTGGCAATCGCGTACTGGGAGATGCAGTGTTGGGAGCCCTGCCACAAGGTAGACCGATGACCTGGTGAAAGCAGAGGGAATCTGATAATGCGAGTTGCACAGCATCGGTCGAGGTGGCGATACTTGGGGGCGGCCTTCAGCAGTGGACGTCTTTCAGCTGTAAGCAAGAAGCATACCATATACAGGATTATTTGTAAATCACTGACACCCTCTTATGCTCGAAAAAAATATCAACTATTTCATACATTTTATTTTCTTCAGGTAAATATTGCATTTATGTATTAAACAGCTCGTGTGGTCTCAAATTAAAAGTTGTTGATAATCATGTGTACTTTCACTCCCTAAAAAGTTGTTAGTTTTTAACAATTAACTCTGTATATATCATAAGCAAGGAGATATTTAAAGAACCGCGGCTTTAAAAGACCCACTTTAGTATAATCATAATAGGATCATAATATGAATCAAACAAATGTCACTTTCATTTTCATCTTTATCGTTAAAGCATTAGGTTCAAGATTGATTGGGAAAATTTGACAGTGACGGGTAGCTTGATGTGCTTTCTGATTCTGCTGAAGTGGCCTTATTAGACCCGCAGTTTCTCTCTTTCCTCCTATCTAAAACCAGAAGGAATCATTCCAGTGTCATTCCATCTCTCCTCTCGCTCTCTCGAGTTTTACTTACACGAATTGCCGTAACAAACAGCAGACATCTACGACGGACATCACGCTGCCTTATCTCGGGGACGGCGGCAGATCCCCAAATGCGGATCCCCCGCAAGCCTTGATGGAGTAGCTGTGGTGCAAGGTATGAGGGACGCGGTTGATGGCAGTTAGTTTTACAAGTTTATTTACTTGAATAGTGGCTTGTTTTGTAGTAAAAGGTATATTGATGGTCTGTTACTCTGTAACGTAAAAGTAACTATCAGAAACCTCGTACTTCTTCATTAAAACCTTGTCAAAGATAGCAAGTAGTTTTTACCAAACCAGGGCGTGGTTTAATTTATACAACCTCAAATTCGGCTCAACCATCGAGTCAATAGCACGGACGGTAGCCAAGAAGCTGAGCATCCTTAATAGGGTAAGACGATACTTCACATCTGGACAGCTTCTGAGTCTGTACAAAGCACAAGTCCGATCCTGTATAAAGTATTGCAGCCACTTATGGGATGACTCAGCTAAATACCAGCTTGCTGCATTGGACTCGGTGGAACGCAAAGCAAAAATGCTTATAGGTGACGAGACGTGGGTGACTCAGCTTCACAGCCTAGGTAATCGGCGTAATGTTGCCTGCCTGTCGGTCTTCTACAGACTGTTCTTTGGTGAGTATGCGCAGGAACTTCACGACTTGATCCCACCATCGCCCTTTTACTACCGGAATACCAGACGTACTGCAGGGTACCATCCGTACTTGGTCGATATCCCGACTAGTCGTACCCAGCGCTTCTCTCCCACATTTATTATACGCACAGCTAAAGTGTGGAACTCTCTGCCAGAATCTGTGTTCCCGTCTACATATAACCCGTCTGCCTTCAAATCAAGAGTGAACAGTCATCTTCTGGGCACGCTCGCTCCATCATAGACCTCATCTAACGCTTTCCGTCAGGCGTGATGGTGGTCAAGAGCAAGCCTAAATAAAAAAATAAAAAATACAAAAGTCATCGTAAGTACCTAGTATTAATGTCATGATGTTTTTATTAGCAGTTAATAGTTTCTTTATAGAGAACTATAGCTTCTGCCAGCGGCTTCGCTCGCGTGATCCCTAGGGTATATACTTCTAAGATATATATAGCCTATGTGTTATTCCAGACTATAATCTACCTCTGTGCTAAATTTCATGAAAATCCTTTCAGGCTTTCTGACGTGAAAGAGTCACTAACATCTATCCTCACAAACTTTCGCATTCATAATATTAAGTAGGGTAGTAGGAAGTAGGGTAGTAGGAAGTAGGATAGGTTAGAAATAGTGAGTACACTACCTAACATGAAATTATTTACTGTAATAAAATAAAAAAAACACTAGGTTATTAAAATAAAAGGGTAACAATTGGCGTTCTTATCGCTAAAGTGATCTTTTACGGCAATCATGTTTTACATGCATATACTCGTACGAATATCTATAATAACGCATTTGTCCTCACAGCTATTCTTCTCTTAACGTTTTGTGATAGGTTAGGTAGAGTAGAGCAGCTTCCTACTACATACATATCTGCTTCAAATCCCCAAAAAAACAATCCGCTTTCGCTTATCCCTTGCGCCACACCTCACGGCTCAACCGAGGTGTCCCGCTCAGAACCTGACGGACAATGGGGATAGAAATAGGGACGTCGCGGATGCCATTGTCGCCGCGTAAAACTAAACGTGCAACCCTACGTCCAGGGAAATTGGACGGGCCCACGTGTGGAACCGTACGGGAGAGGAGATTGGACGGGCCCACGTGTGGAACCGTACGGGAGAGGAGATTGGACGGAACTGCTGTGGGTTTAGGGTTGTTTCTCTTACTGACAGTAGTGTTTTATTTTGGAGTAAGTAGAGAAAACTGATTTACGTTTTACAATGTAATTTGTAAAACTCTGACTTAAGTATTTTGGAGCCAAATTGTATTGCTGAATAATACTTTAAAAGAAATAGAATTGTTGCTCTAATTCCGAAGATTTTTAACTGATTGAAAGCTACGTTGTCAATGAGTGCTTAAGGTAGTTGCGCCAGGGTAGCCCGCGAAATTTGCCGGTCAGTGTGAAGCTGTATGTTGAACAAAATACGATTCGCGGCCGTAACGCGTATTTATCTAAAGAGTTATAACCATTTTAATAATCAATATAACCAACTATGTTCATGAAGCCCTATAGAATGGTTATTTCATGAAAAAGTCATTCAATAGGGCTTCATGAACTTAGAGAGCTATACATCCCGGTAAACTGCACGGTATTTATGGGAATGGCTATGAAAAAGAAAACACTACGGAAAACCTTGTTACTAAGTGATTCTTGGAATCTTGCCTTAATAAAGCCTGTGCAATTTTCCTGATACTAATATGTGATAGCTTCTGTATTTGCAAGTATTAAAAGCCAAAAATAAAAAAGAACTATTACATTTTTCAAACAAATTAACTTTATCGGAACAGAACATCGATTTTATAAGCAGTAAACGTACCCAAACTCAATTTTAAAGCTTTTATGAAATTGCCAAGTCAACCGTCTAGCAAACGCAATAAAGTTCAGTTGGTTAACACTACGAGCCGTTCCAAGTACTACAACTACTTACTCACCGACCCAGTTAACTTATAAGGCTTGTACAGATTCATCGCCCGTATTCTTCTTTCCTTCCTTTCTTTCTTTCCGATAAACTTCAGCACACTTAATCGAATTTCGCGGAACAACCGCTCGTAGAATGCTCCCGTATGTTTTCCCATTTATGAGGCGAGCATGCTGTGAATTTTGATAGTGTGAACATAGTGTAAAATTGCATTTAGCTGTACGCCTTGGGGCAACGTGGGGCATGGTTTTGGTTGGCACTATATTGTACCTTTTTGGGTAGGAATCTAATGTGGTTATGGTAAGGGTAATTTTGGTATTGAGTTACTATGGCTGGTAGGTATGCAGTGATATCAAGTAGTGCTACTCTGTCCAAATATCATCGCGAAAGCATAGGTGAAGTGAACAGGCACTGAGCTGTCAATATGTTCAGTTAATATTATGACAGCTTACTTCGAGTTCACTCCATCTAAGTTCTCATGAGGACAACAAGACAGTTGACACAAGACAAGTGACATTCTATCAGCGGCAGCATGGCGAATGTGACTGTCAAACCGTCAAAACTGTTATTTGGGATTGACCAAAGTTGTCGAAATGTCACGTGAAAATTTTTGGATCGCATGCGTTAATAAAATGGCACTTTGTCCGAGCTATTATTCTGTCAAACACTTCACCTAACTTCTCATTTAGGTGAAGAGAATATGCAGTGAGTTGTCAATTTATCCAATCAAGATGGTATTACAGTTCACTTGAAGTCGACTTAACCTGAGTGATCTCGGTGAGATGTTGCAGAATGTAAGGTATTATACTCCTTAAATCCTTCCAAATGATCTGATTCTCTTATTTCAATAAGAGTACCTAGGTATTTTTTATAGTTTTGGTTCTTAAAAAAACAATAAAATAATATAGTTTTCTGTCTGTGTCTGCCTGTTTCCTGATAGCTACAACCTGGGAGTCTTTAAGTCAAGAGTGAATAGGTTACTTCTAGGCAAGCGTACTCCATCTTCAACCACATCCACTTACCATCAGGTGAGATAGTGGTCAAGCGCGTGCCTATCAATTGTAAACAAAATAGAAATTATGTATTTTGCTTGGCCTAAGCAATAGTTTTGATTTGCATCAAATTGGCTGTCTCTTCAGTACTCAGCTGGGTAACTTTAACATTGCATAGATATGAAATTCATAAGCCACTGCAACCAAGGCGTGCACAAATTCTAAAGTTTGTCAACAATCCAGAGCGAACTATGTTGGGAGATTCTTGAATATATAGGTATTATATTATAAGACTTGTGACTATCTCGACACTGGACACATTGGTTAGTATAGGTGCATTGGGCTAACATATACCTGAGCTGATTATTTTTAGTCTTAATCCATTGATATTTTAAGGCATTTATTCCACTTATTTTAGTTTCCCCCAATAACATGATTGTTTATTTATTAATTAACTAGTTGACCCGCGCAACTTCGTCAGCGTCACAATTGTCATTACTGCTCCGCTCCTATTGGTCTTAGCGTGATGATATATAAGCCTATAGCCTTCCTCGATAAATAAGCTACCTAACACTGAAAGATTTTTTCAAATCGGACTATTAGTTCCTGAGATTAGCGCGTTCAAGCAAACAAACTCTTCAGCTTTATATTTTAAGTATAGATTTATGTACACACATTTAATGAGACGATAAGAAGAAGGAAACAGAAAAATAGATAACATATTATCGATGATGTGATGTTTTGTATGATAAATAAAGAAGCGGAAGTTTTTTTCAAAAGTATTTTAAAAATAGTAGTCAATACGCTACATAACATCCGATTCCTCACCATCTGTTTTTCGCCGTTCATTATTTGCGTATTACACGGCAACAGTATTCAATAGGGTTCTAATTCCCTTCCAACCTGCATCTCACTCGACGCACCGTGGTATATCAGTGGAGTAGCAATCTTCCCCCGCACGTCGTAAAAATAAACTGCGAGGGTTGCCATGGCAGCCGCGAGGGACTAGTGAAAACATCGTTACTTAATTTTAACTGTATTGCAATTTTTATGCTCGATAGAATATGCTTGAACAATGTTTATTTAATCAACGTAATATTTTCTGAATCTCAACTGTAGCTGTCGATAACAAAGAAATCATTAAAGAAACAATTCGATTTTTATCATTCAATGCGCAATGTTTTACGATAGTTTTAAAACTTTGCTCGTGCAAAACTAAACGCGACACTCCCGCCATCTATTAGCCAAGAACACACAATTAGCGCTTCGTCTACTCGCCGCTAGATGTCGCTACAAATCAAGGCGCTCGTCAAGGTAATGAGCGGGAGTGGGAATCCTATCAATCGGCAAATTGCCCGGGGACCCGGGCCCCAGCGTCTGATTGGACAGGTAATGAAGCTATCGCCGGCTTCGAATTAGTTACGTGGATATTTGGGCTGGGTATTACACTTGTTGTTATCTACTTGATCAAGATAATATGTGTGGTATATTCTATAATCCTTACTGATGTAGAACCAGTATATGAAAAGATGAGTTTTGGAATATCCACTAAGAACTTAGGATACTAAAGACTCTTAGCGGTCTTCTAGGATATTATCCGCTAACTAGGAACTTCTCCGTTTGCGCTAATGCACCTGGTTTTTCGCCTTTTGCATATAGTCAGCTTCCATCACTGGTCGTAAAATTACGTATTGAGCTTCTTAGGCATTGTTTCCTTGCGTATTCTCCGACGAAAATTTAGTTCTAGTCTGTTGTATTTTTGCCGTACATAGGAAAGCTTTGAGAAGCAAAACTTTCGTTTTTTTGCGTACGGCAGGACCATTGCTTAGTTAGAAAAGACAGTGTCCTGTCTGAAAAGTACAGAGGAAACTCTTGTTGGTACAACTAGCTCGTCCTTATTTAAGACTAGCTTTTGATCACGACTTCGTCTGCTTTTATGCATGATATGGCCTTCGTACGCGCAAATCCCGATTTTCCCGTTCCAGAAGGAATTTCGGAAAATCCTCTCTTACTGCTCCCCTACGGAGTGTAAGGCCGCTACTTGCTAATTTTCATCTTTCTACGACCTATAGTTTCGGCTGTGCGTTGTCTGTCTGCCACTCACTCAGTCACTCAGTAACGGAAGAATTTAATAAATTTTGATAAGTATAATTAATAGCTAATTATTGAAAAATAAAATACAATTGGGTCATGAAGTTACCCCTATGTGCAAACTTTTACCTCTTTTCACTTACCTGTTACTTTTAGCTATTGGTATAGAAAGGGCTTAGAAAACTCGCTACCTATACTACTCTAAACAAGCAGATGGTCGAAAATTTTACTCAGAAAACACAAGTCCCCAAAAGGCATAATTATAAAAACGACATCAAATAACTGAAACAAACATTTCAACCCCCATTCCACCCCCTAATCGCGACATCCTTCGCGGTTAGCAGCTATCTTTAATTAACATCGGTACAAACAACATTTACCGTACACAAAGGGAACTCAATTTTTTTGGGTATTTACATTTAATTTCAGACACCCCGTAATTTTGGAGGCTCATCGAAGATACCTTATCGTTTGGGGGTGATAGGGAGGGACGATTTTTATGTCGATAATTTTAGGCTGAAAAAAGTTTTCACTTTTTGTGAGGCAGTTTAGCATTCAACTTTCATTAATGAAATGTGTGAAAAATTCAATTTTAGCTGATTTGCTTGAATTGATAGATACCAAAACCTGTTTAATGTAGGTACGTATACATCATCATCTGCTTAGCCTTTTCCCAACTACATTGGGGTCGGCTTCCAGTCAAACCGGATTCAGCTGAATACCAGTGTTTTACGTGGAGCGGCGGGCTACCAGACCTCCATTGGCAAGACTGGAGTCAGATTTACTGGCTTCTGATAATCCGTAACGACTGCCAAAGATCCGAGAGGCCGGGACCAACGGCTTAACATGCTCTCGAAGGCAAGGAAACTCGTTATGTTAAGACGGTCACCCATCCACAGACCAACCTTGGCAAGCGTTGCTTAACCTTCAAGATCGACCCGTGCGGCTGTTATTATTTAGCCACGAGCTCCTCTTTCCACGTATATATGTACGTATACATACATACGTGGAAATGGGAAACTATTTTAAGAAAATATAAGTATTTTTTTCTTTTATACTTTATACCAACTAATAACTAGCTCACTCCATATACTACAGCCTTTTCATCACTAACTGCAAATACAGGAAGGTAGCTTCAAGGCATTTAGTTATTATAATATTTGATGCACCCCACAGATTCTCAGCAGAGATAGGGTGTCGTGTGTCGTTCGTGAAAGGGAGGACATTAACGTTCTCTTTGAAGATTGATCGCGATATGAACTAAAAGCATTGTCACGCTGTAAATGAGCCACAATTGACGGCCTAAACAGAGGGGTGGTAATCTAATTAACTACTAGGAATATCGTCTAAGAGTATGCTGCGGGAGCTTAAGGAGTTGATCATTTTAAAGAAGGGGTTAGCCAATTTTGTAATTGCTTACGTGATTTTAACAGTTCGTCTCCAATAACTTTTTAATCAGCTCATATTGCAATAATCAATTCTTATATATAAAATTATTTTTGCGTTGTCCGAGTGTCTGACGGACAACGCACAGCCGAAACTATGGGTAGTAAAAAAATGAAATTTGGTCATTTAGGTTCCTTGGGGAGTGTAAGGAGATTCTTGAAATTTCTAGGGGACGGGAAAAACGGGATATGCGCTTACGAAGTCACAAACAAAAGCTAATTGAAGTATTGAAAGTACTAACATAAAAGTATTAGAAAACTGTTACTTTAATTTTAATCTCTCTAGATCCTTCCCAAACATGCCAGTTTGATTACTATTGAAGGGCACGCGTTTGAACACTATCTCACCTGATGGTAAGCGATGAGATGGTCGAAGATGGAGCACATTTGCCTAGAAGTAACATTCACTCTCGACTTAAAAACTCCCAGGTTATAGCTATCAGGAAACACAGACTCTGGCAGTTATACAGGGTTATTTGTAAAATTCCATGATTATAAATAAATAAAAAAGCCGTTTATTTCTTATCCTTTTTAGACATTACATTTTACTTCTTAATACTGCTTATAAATTAGACATTTATATAAAAATTACTTAAAACTATCTTATCTCAAAGTATTTTATTTCAAATAAACCATTCACAGGCACTTTTGAAACGTCAAGGTCGGTCAGTCAAAAACATGGAAGCTATTTGCACGTTCCAAAGCGTAGATCTCTATGGAGAAGAACGTGCAAGAAACTCCACGGACACTCTTTTAAATCATGTTCTGTTTTACAAAATTCCAAGTTACATATACTTGTTGCTTCTGCATGTGAGGACAATGCAAAGGAAAAAAAAAGGGCTTACTATAAGAATTTTAAATATAAAGATTAAAATAAGCCAATGGCAGTCAAGGGATGACCAGTCTCAACCGACGGCGCCCGCTCACGAACATGACGCGTGTATCGGCACCCTTCAGCTCAACCATTTCGAAGGGAACCGAATAATCAAACCCACGCGCCGCCATCAGCGAGACATTTGAGTGAGCATGACATGCTCTCAACCACCATGCTCGTTCATGTCCAACAAGTAAAACTATAACTACTCACATAAAATGTAAATGGTTTCATGGTACCACATTTACAAAATTTGAAAAATATGCTTCTACTTTACACAAAACTATGGTTGTCAATGACCAAATAATGAAAAATAAATTAATAAAGAGAACGATTAAGTTCTTACATCAAAAATAATAAATAAGTAATGAATATAATAATATAATTTGTATGTATATAAGAATAAATAAACGAAATAATGTAAGAACCTCTAAATGGAGCGAGCATCTCTTCCAAATATAAAAACATAAAAACCTAAAAAGTGGACCTAAGCAGCTGTGACTGTGGAGCAGGACCAGCATTTAGCCAAGCGTTTTTATCGAGGATATAATCTTCCAGTTTATAATACGCTTGTCTACATAGTGTGCGTTTTATGCATGCTTTAAATTTTTTCTCATTCAGTTCGAGAATATCAACTGGTATTTTATTATAAAATTTAATACAGTACCCCATAAAAGAAGTGTGTACTTTGGCCAATCTGAATCGGGGTTGATCTAATTTGTTCCTATTTCTAGTATTAAAATTATGCCTGTCACTAATCTTGCTAAAGAGATGAAGATTTTTCCGAACATACATAATATTTTCGTAAATGTATTGACAAGGTACCGTCATGATGTTGATATCCTTAAACAGTTCTCTTAGGGAATCACGCCGACGGAGATTGTAAATGGCTCTGATGGCTCTTTTCTGCAGGATAAATATAGACTCGATGTCTGCAGCACGTCCCCATAATAAGATACCGTAAGACATGATACTATGAAAGTAACTAAAATAGACCAGCCTCGCGGTATCTATATCGGTAAATTGACGGATTTTTCTGACAGCGTATGCTGCTGAACTTAGCCGTCCCGCAAGAGATGTTAAATGAGGACCCCATTGTAGCCTTGAGTCAAGCGTAATCCCCAGGAAAACCGTGTTTTCGACGAATTCAAGTTTCTCCTTGTTCAATACTATGTCGCAATCATTTCTTTTAACGTTCGGTAAGGCAAATCTGATGCATTTAGTTTTTTTCCCATTTAATACTAAATTATTAGCAGTAAACCAATTTTGGACCTGCTGTAGGGCGTTATTTACGTCGTCAAGATTTATGGAACGTCTATCTATCTTAAAAATTGAGGACGTATCGTCAGCAAATAATACCATATGAGGTTGATTTTTTAAAAGATGGGGTAGATCATTAATATATACTAGAAAGAGGAAAGGACCCAAAATAGAGCCTTGTGGTACCCCCATTTTGACTTTTAAACCCCGTGAATTGACACCATTTATTTGAATTATCTCTTACTTATTTATCTAATTATTACGGATAGGAACCCCTTCTCGGGTATAGGCCTCCTCCAGCTTATTCCATTTATGTCTATCTGCGGCGTCTTTGATCTATTGCTTTCCGGCAGTTCTTACTATGTTATCTGTCCAGCGTTCCTGCTGGCCTCCCCGGCCTGGGTCCTGTCCACCGGGTCGCCTCTATGGCCCATCTTTTGTCAGTGTAACGGGTCAGGTGTCCGGCCCATTTCCACTTGAGCTTAAGCGCATATTGTAGAGCATCAGTAAGTCTAGTGTTCGTTCGTCTCAAAGTAAAATCTTATCTATATATCTATACTTAATATATAAAGCTAAAGAGTTTGTTTGTTTGTTTGTTTACTTGAACGCGCTAATCTCGGACACTACTGGTCCGATTTCAAAAATTATTTCAGTGTTAGATAGCCCATTTATCGAGGATGGCTCAATGATATATCATCACGCTAAGAACAATAGGAACGGAGCAGTAATGATAATTGTGACGCAGACGAAATTGCGCGGGACAACCAGTACTAATATTTAAAGCTGAAGAGTTTGTTTGTTTGTTTGCTTGAACGCGCTAATCTCAGGAACTACTGGTCCGATTTGAAAAATTATTTCAGTGTTATATAGCCCATTTATTGAGGAAGGTTATAGGCTATATTATTATATCATCACGCTAAGACCAATAGGAGCGGAGCAGTAATGAAAATTGTGACGCAAACGAAGTTGCGCGGTTCAACTAGTTTATTTATAATCATGTAAAGTACACATGATAATAAATAAATTTTGCCCAAAAGGTTGTTGGTGTTTTACAAATAACCCTGTATTTATAATCAATCGCCAACACAAAAAAAAACAAAGACATCTGCCATTTCATAAGCTAAAACATAACGTTTCGAAATCGTATCTCGGCCTAAGCCCCGCATCGAAGTCGACATTGACACGGGCGCCCTATTCTCCCTTCTTCAACTCCAGTAAGTAATTGTTATTTGTTGGAGACTATCTCCTTTGTGAGATTTCCCTTCTCCAAGATAACGCACCTGAAAAATTTCGTTATTTTTCTTCGCCGACTTCGGTTTTGTAAGAATGTTTATTTTCGTTATTTTTCTTCTGGTGATACTGTAATACTGGGCTTCGGAATTCGAAGTTGTGTTATGTCTTTTTGGGAGATAGGTTTTGTTTTTTATTGAAGGGCAACAAAACCTTTTAGGTTTGCTGAGAATTTGATAAGATACAAGTACTCGTATGATCTCTCCATAGAATGCGTCACGATTTCCTGTAGTTCAAGAACATTTGGCCAATTCTAGGTAATGCACTTATTAGGTTGGTTGGGTGAGTGTTGTGAGAATTTATGCAATTCCATAATATTTCTCCGTGCATAAAATCGCATCAAAGATCGGGAGTGGGGCCTTGCGACGTCACTACTAGGTAAAAAAGTACTAAAGTGTCACGTCACACAAGTTTTAAACGCACTGTATCGTCTTAATCTTATGTTTTACGTGAAAAAAGAAAAAATACGTGTCGAATATTTATTGGAAATCTATCTGACGGACTAATTCGATTTTTTAATCATCTAATCTATTGTAGATACCTACCAAATCCAAGTATTAATCACACGCGCATACCAATTGCCCTTCCCCCAACATTTCCTAAGTAAGTAGGTAACGCAATAGAGAGCTAACGAAGCCTGAATCTAAATACGTTTCACATAATTCCGCAGTATTGTGCGATCGGCGCCGGGGCGCAATCATATGGTAAATGGAACAAATGGGATCGTTCGAACCCGCAACCTTTGCAAGGGTTCGTATCTCTATAGAGTTGTTAGTACGCTACTATTCTGGTGGACTTTTTCTTAAAAGTCGAACTTAATTTTTGAGATCGTTTTGAGTAGGGGTTTATTTTTCGGATTCGTGTATGGGTGGTAAAAATAGACTAGGTACTTTTTTTTTTTTAGGGATGGCATATCATCAAATGACTCCTCTCGCTTTGGGTGAAGCAGTAGGGAGTGTCAGACTCTTACCTACTGACTAAAACCCATCCGCGTTCCTCCTAGTGCCCTTTGCGTTCCAGGGTTTTTTTTTTTTTAAGGTTGGGAAATCATCAAATGACTCCTCCCGCTTTGGGTGAAGCAGAAGGGAGTGTCAGACTCTTACTGACTAAAACCCATCCGCGTGTCTCCCAGTGCCCTTTGCGTTCCAGGGTACGGTGCCTCTTTCGAACGAAGTCCGCAGCCCCAGCAGGCACTGGCCCTAGCGTGCCCCGTCTTTAACACTGACAGCTCTTTGAGGCGCGCGTGGAACACAGCGCGCCGTCCACCCGGGCCTGGTTCTGATCAGACGGCGAGCCACCCAATGCTCGCCGTCCGCAGGCTCGCGCATACGGTGGCCGATAATCGCCCTGCGACTCCCGACGTCTTCTTCTGTTGCGGCGGCTGGGGCGTGAGGTTTCCCTCTCTCTCACACGTTCGGCTTCCTCCTTTGCTAGCATTACTGCTTCGCAGAAGGAGGTGACCGCTTCCCATGTCTCCTCGCTCCGGACCATGGCTTGAACCAGGGCCGGACGCGAGAGATCGCCGCCGCCGATCGCCTCAGCGAAGACACGGCGGTGCTCCGCCCAAGCAGGGCAGACCTCAACCGTATGCTCCACCGTGTCCTCCGGGCGATCCTCGCAGTGTTGACAGCCGGGCGTATCCTCCCGCCGTATTCGAAACAGGTACCTCCCGAAACAACCGTGTCCGGTGAGTACCTGCGTCAAGCGGAAGGTAAGGACGCCGTGGCGCCGCTCTAACCACTCCTTAAAGAGGGGACTTATCGCCGCAATTGTGGCGTGCCCAAGACTAGGTACTTAGGTACTTACCCCTTTAACTTTGAAACTCAAAGATGACGTCATGGATATGACCTGGGATGTTTTTAGATGACAACATTTTACCAGACGAAAGTGGGCACACGGGTAACCATATTCCTGATCATGATAGGAAATGGGGTTATTTCTGGCTCGGTAGTACGTTCCCGCTGTCATTTGTAGATCTTGGGCAGTCGTTACGGATAGTCAGAAGCCAGTAAATCTGACTCTAGTCTTGCCATGAAGTACCGTGTTGCCCAGTTAATGGGTTGTGGAGGTCTGGTAGGCAGCCGCTCCACGTGAAATACTGGTATTCAGCTAAATCCAGCTTGACTGGAAGCCGTCCGCCCAATACAGTTGGGAAAAGATTAGGCAGATGATGGCAGATGAGTGCGTTCCTTGGGATAATTGTTGCTGGTAGAATGTAATTAACTAGTAAAATACTTAATAATAAAAAGATTGTTAGTGAATGCTTAGTTATTTCCATTAATTCATAAACCATCAAAGGTCTTCGGGGCTCTTTAAGTCAAGAGTGTATCGGTTACTTCTTGGCATGGCGTGTTCTATTGTCGACCACATCATCAACGCGATCATATGAATAATAACGGAAAATATTCTGTTAAGTCTTGTATTGTATCTAATTAGTAAAGTTATTAGTTGTAAGTAAAGGAAGCTGCTAATTATTTAACAGGATACCTACACTTGTGTTAATTGGGCGAGTCCGCTCGTCTGTTAAATTGTAAGTAAGTACGTCTAGACTAGTCACGTACACGATACTACATTGTTATTATAATGATGAAAAGATAATAGAAGATAAATAATACCTAACAATTTACTTATTTGCTCTCATAGGCTGTTATTATGTACTCGTTTTACTAAAAGAACTTACTAGAATATTCGCTCGTCATGAACCAAACCTAATTGAACATGAACCTAAGTGACGCATAACTTCCCAACTTTTATAAAACTGTACTTTTGTTATTATTTTTTTTTTTGGTTTGCGTCATGCTTGGCGCAAATAAACGCAATTTTTTCTCTCTTTCTTTAGTTAATTTAGTGTGGACACAGCTTGTTTTCCTTCAAGCATCTCTATCAGTCGATATATTTCAGTGTGGTTTTTAGGGTTCTGTACCCGAAAGGTAACCAACGGAGACACCACCACTAAGGGAGACACCCATGTCTTTTGGGATGTATGTAACCAACCCATCCCGTCTGCGAGTCCGACTCGCACTTGGCCGGATTTCTAGTTATTAAGTACTAAACCCGTCAATTTTATATACTTAGTACAGTATTTCTTTGTAAATGCTTAGGACGACCAAGCTATGGCTTAATTCCTGAGAATCTTTTAAATACTCGGTATGTCTTTCCTATCAATATTTAGCTCAAAGTGGATAATATTACTGATTGTAATAGCATCTACTTTATCCTGATAGCTTCAAAGTACAAGAATATAAAAAATATCTTGAAAATAAAATACATGGTCTAATTATCATCTCTGTATAAATCCCTCAAGTGTATGGACGCGTGTGTAGTGATGTGAATATCCTGAAAAGGAATAAATAATGTCAATCATTCTGAAACACAATAATATTGAAAACAAGAAGTTTTACTGAATAAGTATGGAAAAGACGTATGTTTGTCTTTGACAGGTTAACTCGTTACACGTGAATGAAAACCCCGCTTTGATGGCACTCTGATTCAAATGTATTTATTTAATTAAGAACAGATTGCACTGAAAGAGTTATGCTATTAAGTCTAAAGTTTTTCACGATGGTTTGCTTTTTTAACCGACTTCCAAAAAAGAAGCAGGTTCTCAATTCGGTGTTTTTTTATGTATATACACCGATTACTCTGAGGTTTGTGATCCGATTTCTTTTTTATTTCGATATCGAGGAAACTCGGTATATTAAGATGGTCATCCATCCACAGACCAACCTTGACAAGCGTTGCTTAACCTTGAAGATCGACCCGTGCGACTGTTATTATCTAGCCACGAGTTCCTCATCTTCTGATATTAACAGTTTTTACCAAAATCGTGTTCGTAGCCGTGGATGGATGTTGTGTAATTTGTTCAATAGTCACTCGGCTCTAGAACGCAATGGGCTCTAGGAAGAACACGGATGGGTTTGAGTCAGTAAGAGTCTGACACTCCCTTCTGCTCCGCCCAGAGCAGAAGAAGTCATTTGATTACTTTCCAACCAAAAAGGCAAATTGATTTGCTAACCAAAAACCACCAAACCAAGTACCACCATGGTAGGACCGAATAATCACATAGATCACGTTATCAACATACCTACAGGTGCATCGTACCATGAAGGTTATAGTAGTTACAGCTAACAATGAAGTGTATGGCAGTACCTACTCGGATAACAGCCAATGAGAGGCGCGCTACTCTCAAGGTTCTGTACCGATTAAAACATATTAAGAGAGAGAGCGATTTTTCACTTTCTATCGAAAAATTTAATAAAATTTGAGTGTCAGAACAAGAACAAAATGTAAACTGGATTTAGCTGAATACCAATATTTACGCGGAGCGGCTGCTTACCAAACTCCACAACCATAATCCATAATGGGTACCGTGTGGTACTTCATGGCAAGACTGGAGTCAGATTTACTGGATTCTGACTATCCGTAACTCTCATTAAGATCCAGCTTGATAATACGCAATAAACAGATTATCTCTTCTCACCATCATCATATCAGCCGAAAGACGTCCACTGCTGGACATAGGCCTATCCCAAGTGTGGCAACAGCAACTCGCTACCCGCAACAGATCATCGGTCCACCTTGCGGAAAAAAAAATAGTAAAAAAAAATACATAAAAAAAATAGATAAAAATTGGTTTTCTTTCTTTCTTGAGGAGGCCTTCCAAATCTGCGTCTTCCGGTACGCGGTCGTCACTCCAGAACTTTTCAACCCCATCGACCATCACTCTCACTCACTCATTTGCATTCTTTATACACGATAAAACTATTTATAATATAAGAAAAATTAAACACTTTTCTTTCTCAACACTAATAGTTTTATCCCCTCACGAAAACAAATAAAGCTGAATAATAAAAACGTGTTTTATCACCAACAATTACAGTCAATTTATTTCAAAACATACACGTTTAAAGTGTTTATAATAATTATAGAGATTTGTTTACGTTTTATGGAACCCTTTTGAATGGTAATATAAATGGAATAGAAATTAAAGTTGTCATAGATGCTATGATAGACTATAATTACTGGAAAAGCATTTGTTTACGAACTGAACCAACTTTTTATGTTCGAATGAATGTAGGTTCCTGTACTTTCAGTAATTTCCGTAAATATTATGTACCATTATATGTATAACTGTTTAGAAATGTTTTAAAGCTTTAATAAGTACTTTCTTTACTGTTAAGCCCCTTGAAATCAGTTTACACATGAAAAACTACATACAGTTTTCATTTCTGACACAAACCGTTCATTGACGAGATCACCCCGCTGCATTCATTTGTGCTCACAAATTGTGCCAGCTACTTTAGAGATTCCTCTGGTTCGGTTTGAAGTAGGCTGACATTATAGGCAAAAACTTTTTAACTTTATCTTGCAGCGAATGAAGTCACGGGCGAAATGCTAGGTTTTTATTAAATTTTAATAAGATAGAGTCATTCAATCAACTACGTAAAGAAAGACGTCAGAACATTCACTTCAAGGTTCACAGTCAACATTTAGTTAGAACCTCTAGGTCAGTAATCATGAACTACTTTGTACTGGTACAATTAGAGGCACCTAATTCTGTTAAGCTCTAAAGGACACCTTGAGGTTCAGACAGCTAGAAAAGACCTCAATCCTTACCTCGTTACTGGCACACAGACTTACTTTGACCACGTACAAACCGCATTTAATATGATACAGCGACAATCACTGTGACCTTCTCGCATAAACACTAGAGATGGGCCGACTGCGGACTTGGCCGACTAGACGACTATTCAGCATTTAAATAGCCGACTAGTAGCTCAATATGGCTGGGGAATCGGTTTATCTATATTTATTTTATTGTTTTTATTTTCACAACAAAAAAATAAAATAAATTACAAATTAAATTTTAACAGGACGTAAGTTCTGCCAGTTTTGTCGCCAGTGAAATGGACCAGACTAACATCTGAGACAGACCCAGAATAGATGGACAGAAGTCTTTAGGCAGGTTACAAAAACACCAGCAATCGTACAAAACTCAAGACAGTCCAGTCAAAAGCGGAGCGAAGAAGAAGGAAAAAATACTTTAAGAATGCTGTTTTTCTGTAGCCTATTGCACTTAATAGTCTATTCTGTAAATAGCTATTTCGATATCGAGGTTCACCTGAGTGACAAAGCTCACATAGTGAGCTTTATTGCACACAACATAAAGGTCTTATGCTTATACGAATTTGATACTAAACTCGGATTCCGCTGTCGAGACACGAATATGTTGTTACAGATTAGCACTACTGATTATTTGGCATTTTTTTCCGACTATTACTGTCGCCGTATAATCGGCTTTCCTTACCAGTCGGGCTCATCACTATTAAATACGGGTCTCTTCGTAGATGAACAGACGCACTAAACGAACAGACAGCCTATATGTGTATACGCTCATCTTAATCTATACGAAGTGTTTGGGCCTCTGATTTGCAAATGAAAGCTTTGAATCGGTCAATAGAAATTGTGCCTAGTGTATGCCTTTGACCAGTTTGCTCTATTCACAGTTCCCTCTCTGAAAATCCGCCCGTAGCTGTATCTCTTCGTTTCGATTTGAAAATAGGTACATTGAAAATTGTATGGTATTGTATACTTTTTAGGACTCCGTACCCAACAGGACCCTATTATAAAGCATCCGCTGTCCGTCCGTACATCCATCTGTCTGTCAGCGTGTTAAGAACCGTAATAGGTAGACAATTGAAACTTTCACAATTTGTGGATTTCTATTGCCACTATAACAACAAATAATAAAAATTAAATTAAATTTTATATATGAAGTACTTCTACTTTTTTTCTTATTATTTGTAATGGGTTTGCTCTTGACTCTAGTCTATGTCAGAGATGACAGAGACAAAGTCTACGATGGAGCGAGCCTACCCATTTCTACTCAAGAAATGTGTTGTTTTAACGATGTATTTTTCGGAACCCTTCGTGTAAGAGTCCGATTCGCATTAGCTATGATACAAGACAAGGATCATTGGCAATGATAGGCTCGTCGCGACGAGGCTCCAAAGTCATGAGCATCGACGACGAGTTGCTAGCTTGTCGGTTTTTTACCGGCTGCATTTAGGGGAATTTGCGACGGAATTGCATAATTTAATTCCGCCAAGCGCGTTCCATCATCGGACCACAAGACGAACGGCGATTCGCCACCGGTACATGGTGGACATCCCACCCACAAGCACAAAACGTTTTGGGAACACATTCATAGTGCGTACAGCTAAGGAGTGGAATTCCCTGCCGAAGTCTGACGTGTTTCCTGATATCTACAACCTGGGAGTCTTTAAGTCAAGAGTTAATTCTAAGCAAGTGTGCTACATCTTCGACCAAATCATCGCTTACCATCAGGTAAAATAGTGGGCCAAACGCGTGCCTATCAATAGTAAAAACAAAGATGAGGAAGCCACTTGCCATATAGTAAACTCTGGATACAAATAATTACGAGTACAAATAGGTACAATTAATCCCATGCAAATTCGATCGAATAGATCCGTGTCTCGTCAAGAAGAAAGAGTATAGTCTCACGCGAGTATTATAAACGTGTTTGCAATACTTGGAGACATGAACATAGTATTCGTATATTTGGATAAATTAATTGGATATTAAATTCTAAAGCGTGAGAGGAGCTCGTGGCTAAATAATAACAGCCGCACGGGTCGATCTTGAAGGTTAAGCAACGCTTTAAGTTGGTAACCAACCAAGTTTGGTCTGTGGATGGGATCTTAACATACCGAGTTTCCTCCGTGCCTCGGAAAGCACGTTAAGCTGTTGGTCCCGGCTGTCATTTGTAGATCTTTGGCAGTCGTTACGGATTGTCAGAAGCCAGTTAATCTGACTCCAGTCTTGCCATGAAGTACCGTATTGCCAGTTAATGGGTTGTGGACGTCCGGTAGGCAGCCGCTCCGCGTAAAATACTGGTATTCAGCTAAATCCGGTTTGACTGGAAGCCGACCCCAATTTAGTTGGGAAAAGGCTAGGCAGATGATGATGATTTGGATATTAAATTTTAAAGTGTACAAATTAAAATTAGATATGGTGTTCTGTGCCTGAAAATCACCCTACAATATTTTCACCTTACCAAACAACATCACTACATATTATTAAACAAAGTCTTCCGCTGCGTCTGTCTGTCTGTTTGTTCGCGATAAACTCAAAAACTACTTCGCCGATTTTCATGCTGTTTTTACCAATGGATAGAGAGGTTCTCGACAAAGGTTTAACTATATATTTTGTCTAGAAAAAAATTAGGGATCCTTAAGAAAATTGCAGCGCGGACGAAGTCGCGGGCAAAGTGCTGGTATCCAAATAAACACCTTCTATTTTCCAAAAAAAAACATAGTAAAAATAATCCTCACCTGTTCCATTCCCTTTTCCATACATAGTTAACCTTATGGCCTGTACCCCTTAAACAGGCCGGCGAAGATCCCCAACACCCCCCGTAGGGAAATCCCCCAGTAACGCACTCATACAATTTGCATGTAATGTTCAGGGGATGATATAATTGCCTGCATGTTCAGAATTCTATGCGAATGGGGAAAATTTCACGGGTTTTTATGAAGGGGAGTGTGTGTGATTGTTTAGTATTAATAACTTGCCGCCATTTTTTAACGATTTAAGACCCATTTGTAATAGAAATCATAAAATGCATTTTGCGCTAAACATAATTATTTAAAACATCATTTATGATTGACAAAAAGTAACGATACTGTTAAGTGATTTTTAGTGCAAGTGGGCCTACGTATAAAGGTGGCACTTCACTTGGACTTTGTCTAAATATTTATTTATTTATTTAAACTTCATGTACAATAGTGGTACATAGGCGGACTTAATGCAACAAGGCATTCTCTACCAGTCAACCTTTGGGTTAAAAAGAAACACACTATGGTAGGTAATATTCGAGTTATTTGGACAATAGAAAATATCCCCTTAAAATAATGTTATTTTTTTGAACAATATTTGCTCAAATAGGCCAACGACGGTGAAAATCTCAAAGTGAATATAGGTTTATTTTAAAAATAACAACACAATTTAAAAATAGAATTTTGTATAGAAAAATAAAAGAACAAAACCGTAACCTTTTCAGATCTCTAAAGAGGGTTAATATAATTTCTTAACAATTGATTCAAGAACGTAGGAGGACTTTGTAGATTTAAGCTTTTACGTTCCCAACAGAATTTAATCTTTCGAAAAATCGGATACAAAGAAAGATCCAACAAATACAATTACGAAATAGCTTTACAAACAAATCTCGTATAACATTACGAGCCTCTACAAATAGAATGAGAAAGCTAGCCTAAACAAATAGCCTAGCCTGATAAAACCGAAATAACAATTTCATCAAAGTAAAAAGAAACGTACATTTCAGCAAAAGTAAAACATTTAGTTATGAAAAGCTCATAAGGGGAGGGGGCCGGGGGGTAAGGGTCGTTTCGAACGAAATTGAATAAATTTATCCTTTCTTGATATGAAATCGCAAAGCAGGTGTTTCTTTGATCCGCCAAAGATTGGATTGTTATGAGTTTCAGGCGATTTTATTTGTTTTCATACGACGGCCGAGGGTAAGTTGGGAAGGTTGTTAGTTCTGCCGTTTTGGTTCGCTTTTATTGGTTTTTCACTTACCTGAATGTAATGGCGTTATGAGTGATCTTCAGGTTCTACATTGTAACGTTGTTAGTTGTGTAATTTTGCTTTAATGATATTGTTTTGTTAATTATTATGTTATCTAACAATCCTGCTCAAAGGCTAGCATTAATATTTAATGTTGAATTATTGTGAAAATATAGCCTACAAATAATTTATTTCTAACAGTGTTAAAATGAATTGAGATTAACTTAACTTTATATTATACTAGCTGTCCCCTACGGCTTCGCTCCCGTCAACTGCAGCTTTCTTATTTTTTTTTACTTTCATAAGAACCTTCTCCTGAAAATAACAAATACAACAAAAAAGAATTAGCGAAATCTACCCAGCCGTTCACGCGTGATGCCGTTACCAAGGGAACCTGGGATTAAGTTTTCTCAATGTTTTGGGCCAACAAAATTATAAAAAGACCTGTCGTGCCAGCGACACGAAGAAGAAGTTTTACCTATATATAAAAGCTAATACATTTTTTTATGGTATTAATTAGAGTATTCGGTCTAGTCAATGGCTGTTAATGATGATGTGTAAATGATAATCGGAACAACATCACGCAAGGGTAATCTATTGAACTCGGACATTTTTCCAAATATATTTCAAGCCATATGTTATTTATTACATGGGACTTGTTATTAAGTACATGGGACTTGGGGGCAAACTTATTGTCATCAACCGAGCAAAAAAGTTCAGAGTCTAATCTGCTACTCAGGAATCCCATAATTATTTTTATACAGATATTTCATTTATTTACCTACTTAAGTAAGCCCCATTGTAACTAACACGAATACTAACTAAATTTATGGACTGTATAGTCTAAAATAATGTTTTATTTAATTTAATTTAATTATCATTTTTTTTTATTTAATGTCATTTTATTTTTTACAATTCAATTAATTTTACAGGTAATTTTATTCTGTAAAAAGGGATTGTTTGTCTACTGAATAAACTAACATAGTAGGTACTAAGTGGAACAATAGTTGTGTTGTTCCGAATAAGACTTTATTATTATGATCGAACCCCTTAGCCTGACCCGGGAATCGAGCTGAAGACCTCTTGTTGGTACCACAGTAACGCTTTTGACGAGCGAGGAACTAATGTGTAGGTAATAGTGGGATTCCTGATTTCTATCTGCATTTTATCTACCCAAATCCTCAAAGCCAATATTGGTGCTAAAATAGACAAATCAAATACATAATGATTGGAAATACTGAAATGGATACTATTCAAAAATTGTAATCATACAGAACCAATATTGCCAATACTGGCTTTACTCTTCATTCAATCAAATTTAGAGCTGTGTATAGTGTGTATTATGCAGGTAGTGTGTACTTTGTGTTGTGTACTGTCATGGGCACAAATAGCATAGGTATTCGTGTTGTCCCATGCGATCAGATATGCGTAAGTTGTCATTGGCAATATATACGAGGGTGCGTTTTTAAGTTCGCGGAATGGGAGGGTAGATGATAAAAATAGGTCATTATCGAGGTGGCCATGACTTCAGCCTCTCAATATTAGTATAAATACCAGGTTTTGTCTTAATTGGGTCATTAGTCTTTGAACTATCGTCAAGCAAACAACTCAATCGGGAAGAAAGTGTGCATTATGGAAAAAATCGAGTACCCTGCCGTAATAAAGTTCCTTACCAAGCAAGGAAAGTCAGTTCAAAACATACTGGAAGAGATGGAATCCGTTTACGGGGACTCTTGCCCGGGTAAAACCATGGTTTACAAGTGGCATTGTCTTTTTAAACAAGGCAGGACCTCACTTGAAGACGACTCGCGGCCCGGACGGGCGATCGAGGTGACTACTCCGGAAATCATTAAAAATGTCGAAAAAATTATATTGGAAGATGCCAGACTAAAGAAGAAACAGCTTGCAGAAATGGTTGGAGTATCGGATACAACAATTTTCAAAATTCTACACGATCATCTTGGCATGACAAAGGTCAGTGCAAGATGGGTGCCAAGAATGCTCACGCCGCCTCAGAAACAACGTCGCGTGGAGTGTTCTCGCACGTTTTTGGACCTCTGTAACGACGATAAGGACTATTGAGTCGAACTGTTACTGGAGAGGAAACTTGGGTTCATCATTATGAGCCTGAGTCAAAACAGGACTCTATGCAGTGGCACAAAAAAGGTACACCACCACCCAAGAAGTTTAAAGTGTCACAATCGGCTGGGAAAATCATGGCAACAGTGTTTTGGGATTCGGAAGGGATTCTGTTGACCGATTATAAAGATAAAGGCGTTTCTATAACCGGAGGATACTATGCTTCTATCCTCGAGAGGTTGATAGAAAGTATTAAAGAAAAAAGGAGGGGAAAATTGACCAAAGGTGTCCTTCTTCTTCACGACAACGCGCCTGTTCACAAGAGCCGTGTTGCGTTGGCTGCCCTGCATAAGGTGGGCTTCGATATTTTAGACCATCCACCCTACAGCCCAGACCTGGCTCCCAGTGATTATTACCTCTTTCCAAATCTGAAAAAAGAACTTCGTGGAAAGAAATTTTCAACTGAAGAACAAGTGAAGGACGCGGTTTCAGCTTATTTTTCGGACAAAGACAAAACATTTTTTATGAAGGTATACATAAGCTAATTGAAAGATCTGAAAAATCTATTAGGGTAGCAGGTGAATATATTGAAAAAGAAAAATAATTTAGTATTTTTATTTTCACTCCTTGCCCTCCATTCCGCGAACTTAAAAACGCCCCCTCGTAGCTTTGCAGGGAGAAACATAAAAACCAACATAAGCTTATTAAATACTACGAGTACTAAGCAGATTCTCTCTTCAACTTTTTTTAATCCTACTTGCGCTGCTGCGCTTAGCACTGGGCTAACGGTCTATTCCAGGCCTATATTTACAATTTGATATAAGTAATTGTTTTTGGGAGGCTAGTGAAACAAAAAATAAACAGTTTTATTCAGCGCTAACTACGTTTCGTGTTTATTAAGCTTAGCGATAAAATAAAGAACGAAAATATACGCAACAAAACAAAAGTAATAGACGCAGAACGTCACTAACAACAGCTAAAATGGAGATTGGCTGGCCACATCTCCCGTAGTACAGACAAGGGATGGACTAAACGAGTCGCTAAATGGAAGGGACCTAGTGGCAAAAGGAACAGAGGAAGACCTAAAGATCAATGGGTCGATGAAAATAAAAACACAGCCGGCAAAGACTGGATGATGAAGGCGGCTAATCGAAAACTATGGAAACAGTTGGAGGGGGCCTATATCCGGAGAGGAGCCATGCCCTATTCACACCTTTTTATATTAGTGTAGTATTGTAATAGTTTAAATTCAATGTAAAGTGCACGGAAATAAAAGGCTCTATTATTATTATTATAATTACGTTTTCGTATTTTTGCAAGACTGTTCAACTTTGTAAAGTTAACCCTGGCCTAGACCATTGGCCCAGAGCTAAGCGGAGCATTTGAATTTAGCGCCTAAATTCGAATTCACTAAGACTCAGTTGCGCTGTACTTACACAGTATTTAAAAACTAATCATATGTTTCGATTTTTATAAATAAGCCTGATAATTTTCATCATTGTCTGTTTCATTCCCATTTCTGGGTCACTTTGTATGAAGGAATAGGACAGTAATCTACCACCTTTTTATTCATGTGATAATTTTTAGAGGAGTTCCCTGCATTTTCGCCTGTTTTTTCAGTTTCGAACTCAACACCTTAAGACGTGTGGGTGGAACCAGCTTTTGATCCCTTCTTCATTTTCCCGTTAACGATTGACATGACCCTTTAACCTATGACAATTATTATGTATCCCTACAATATTTTCTATTCACCATCACCAACCTACTATTCCATATCCACACCACCTGTTCCCTATACATTCAACATGCGGTTACCCAAAATTCGAGCGTTCAAAATTAATATGCAAATAAGCCGAGTGTTCACCGGGCGACAAATGTACGGCGGCATGGCTCGTCTGATGTTGTTTGTTGTATTGTAGACAACAGAATGTTGTCTGTTGTTATGTTTATTTTAGTTTCGAAGAGATGGTACGAGTGTGCAATAGCTTAAGTGATGTAAATTGCATCGCAGACAGCTAGGATATTAATAGATACGTAATACTAGCTGCCCGCGACTTCGTACGCGCATACCCCGTTTTTCCTGTTCCCTTATAGCCTATAGCCTTCCTCATGAATGATAGCTGTCATAATAAAAATAATTTTCCAAATCTGACTGGTAGTTCCAAAGTTAGCGCGTTCAACCAAAAAAACAAACAAACTCTTCAGCTTTATATATTAGTATAGATTAAGTATAAAGATAGCTGAATAAATAAGCTTATTTATTTGAAGAGCCTCAACTACTCCCGCAACTTGTAGTGTAACCACCCCGCTCAGTCTAAAGTTGGTCATACATAGCGTATAATAAAATTATTTCTCGTATGTTTATTGCATGAAGTTGTCCTAAAAATCTTAATGTAAATTGCATGTCACTTTCGGTCCTAATTTACCGCTAGGTACACTTTTTTCGGATTTTGCCTTCAAGGGAGTCAAAATGACTTTTTTAACCTCCCAATGTAGGTCAACGTATTTCATGTGAAATGTGACCACTGGGCCTATAAGCCACCTACGCACCGTGTTATTTTTTCACCACAAATATAATTTTATTTTATGAAAAAAATCCCCTGGAAGGCTTTCAATTAAATTTTTACTTTCGGCCAGTTATTAAAAAGCGCTTTATTATTTTTAAATTTAAACTTAGACCTTTTTGTTTAATTAAAACCAAAAAGGCTTATCGCTGGTCTTTTATGTGGAATTTTATTTTTAAAAACATTCTTCTTTTGTTTCAGGTAATTGTTGTTTGTGGGAAGGAACAATCTTTACCGTGCAGCATTGTCGTTGAGCTACAGAGGACTGAGGAGCTCGTGGCTAGATAATAATAGCCGCACGGGTCAATCTTCGAGGTTAAGCAACGCTTGCCAAGGTTAGTCTGTGGATGGGTTGCCATCTTAACATACCGAGTTTCCTCCGTGCCTCGGAAAGCACGTTAAGCCGTTGGTCCCGGCTGTCATTTGTAGATATTTGGCAGTCGTTACGGATAGTCAGAAGCCAGTTAATCTGACTCCAGTCTTGCCTTGAAGTATTGTGTTACCCAGTTAATGGGTTGTGGAGGTCTGGTAGGCAGCTGCTCCGCGTAAAATACTAGTATTCAGCTAAAATCCGGTTTGACTGGAAGCCGACCCCAATATAGTTGGGAAAAAGCTGGGCAGATGATGATTGTCGTTGAGCTACAAAATATCGTGAAGGAAACTGAATGAAACCATGATGCTTTTAACCAGTATCGTAAGTCTTATATTAATTGACGGCACGGTTGGCGCAGTGGTTGAGCGATTAGCTGCCGCGCTGCGTGTCGCTGATTTGATTCCCGCTCGAAATAAATATTTGTGTGGCCTACAGATAGTTGTTCCGGGTCTGGCTGTTAATGTATGTGAGTTTGTATGCTTGTAAACGCACCCACGATACAGGAGAAATTCCTAGTATGGGGCAGAGTTTTTTTTAAATAATAATAATACTAGCTGCCGCCCGCGGCTCTGCCTGCACTGCATTAAAGTAGAAAATTATCTCAAGGGAACATGCTCCCAGGAAAAAAAATGTATCCTATGTCCTACACCAGGACGAGTTCTACTCGTGTGCCAAGTTTCATCCAAATCAGTTCAGACGTGAAGAGGTTGCTCGCACTTTCGCATTTATAATAATAGTTAGGTTGTTCTTTGCTACAATTTCTTTTGGCATATGGTTGGCGCCAGATAAACTTGCAATAAAGTACATTGACTGGCCTGTTTGTCTAATGGTTAGTGACCCTGACTGCTATGCCAGAGGTTGTGGGTTCGATTCCCACCCAGGACAAATGTTTGTGTGATGAGCATATGATCATTTGTTCTGTGTCTGGGTGTAGTTTATCTATAATATGTATGTGTTTAGAAATATATAAGTATGTTTATCAGTTGTCTAGTACCCATAACACAAGCTCTGCTTAGCTTGGGACTAGATGGCGTTGTGTGATAGTTGTGTGGAATATTATATATATATATATATTATATTATACCTTTACCTAATATCCCTTCGTAAATACCCGAACAATAAAAGTATGAACCGTCTTTCATTTTACTGGAAAACTTAAAGGATCACGAACAGAAGTCGATTCAGGATAGCTTTGTCCTTATTTCTGTATTTAATATTAAGAAAGTTAGTAAACGTGTGTGGGTTAATGACCGTTATTGCACATTTATCTGGCGCCTACCATAAGGTAAATGAAACGGAAAATCAGTATCTAAATACTGACTTACCACCTACAACATTCTAGTAAAGGAAATTGAAGCCAAACCACGCTGCCTTTTATGTAGACCTATAACCACAAACTAAACCTCACCCGTAAATATAATTTTACCGCTACCATATTCGGGCTAGAGCCCAACATTGTCATTTTCCACCTTCACACTATAACGATAGTGTAGGCAATACAAACTTGCCATCGGCAGACTATGGTTGGTTGTTGGCACAATTACGCCAACATTGGAGCCTACCGCGGAAATACATTGTAATTATTGGTGTTAATGTTGTACTGTGTTCGCTTAATTTGATGGTGCACCACGTATCTGTCTACATTAATCATCATATCAGGACGAAACGTTTAGTGATAAACACGAATTGACTAAAATGACGAAAATACGGTGCATGGACTGTGTAAAAACCGGCCAAGTGCGAGTCGGACTCGCACACGAAGGGTTCCATACTATAAACCTTAATTTTGATTATTTGTTGTTATAGCGGCATTACAATTACACAATCTGTGAAAATTTCAGCTGTCTACCTATTACGGTTCTTGAGATATAGCCCGCTGACAGACAGGCAGACGGACGGACGGACGGACGGATGGACGGACAGCGGAGGCTTAGCAATAGGGTACCGTTGGTTACCCTTTGGGAACCCTAAAAATGATCAGGTTATTCATTAAAAAAAAAATCTAGCTATATGCTTATTTAACAATACTGATTAGATGATTGACGAGAATAGAGAATAAAAACTAAATTAAGTGGCTCTACTTCAAACCATTGAAATCGGACCTGGCGCCCTAAATAGGCCACTTTAGAAGAATCAGAAAGCACATGCTACCCGTCACTGTCAAATCTAAGTCAATCTTGAACCTAAAGCTCCAGCAATAAAGATGAAAATGAAATCTTACAGATTATTGTATGATTAATATTATGATACTTAAGTGGCCTTGTTAGACCCCCTGATAAGTCTAAAGACAAAGAAAACCAGAAAAGAAATAGGTACACTACAGGCCAACTTTGAAGAGAAATCCAATCTGATAGTCTTCATCATCATTATCACCATATTAGCCAAAAGACATCCACTGCTGGACATAGGCCTCCCCCAAATGTCGCTACAACAACCGTTGTTGGCGATTCGCATCCATCGGCTACCCGCGACCCTCACCAGGTCATCGGTCCACCTTGATAGCCTTCGATCACTAATAAAGAACCTGATAGCTTATAGAATGAAGATCCCTATTGTTCATTGGCCATTGAACAATATAGCGAGGTAGCAGGCAGGAGGCAGGTGATCTAATTCCGAACAACATTAAGTATGTAAGGCATACGCGGGGATTACGCATAATTTATGCAGAATTTACCTGCCCGGGCAGATTGTTTCTTTGTTGCGTAAATCAAAGTAATGGCTACGGTAAAGTATACGGATTTTTTATGAGCTGCTCCTAGATGTTAGGTTCCTTTGGGCGTTTTCTTGACGTTGGCGAAGAGGCTCTGAGGCTCTAAAAAAGTGACATTCTGTCAGCAGTAGCGTACGGAACTCTTGGTGCGCGAGTCCGACTCGCTCTTGACCGGTTTTTTACAAGGAGTTGCCTACCTAACCTCTACATCCTGGTAACTGCCTTCTAACTATCCGTAACGACTGTCAAAGATCTACAAATTACTGTGGAGACCAAAGGCTTATTGTGCTTTCGGAAGAGACATACTAACCTTAAATAAAAAATCATACTTAAAATTAAATCATTATTTAAAAGACAACCAACGCACTGCCTGGTCAACTTGGTCTCGAATCTTGAAACTTTGCACAAAAGTACCTTATGACGAAGTTCCTTCTCCTTTAGCCCCATCCTCATTTTGTAGGAAAGGCTAGTGGAACGACTAAATGCGGATGAACAATCGTCATTTTTTCCGATGAATAATCGCAATTGAGCATACGAGTTCTTGCTCTGTTGAAGTCAATTTAGCCGTCCATTTAAATAACAAAATGCACGCTCAAGATGTGAATTCCAATAGTCTCTACCAAAGTTCAAAGGAGTTTGTCGTCGCAATCAAAGCTGCCCTTTGTCTCGTGTCTTCTCTGTTCTCTGTAGTTACCACAGACTGTTCTCTGAGAACTTATCCAGTATTCATGGCAGATCAATCTTGTATAAGATTTCAGTAAGTTAGCTTTATTCTTGTAACGTTCCGTAAGACAATCTGCTTGTTTTATTTAATGTGTCTTAGGGTTGATGTTTAGGGTTTAAAACATTTGTATGAAAGCGGAAGTATTGTAACATCATTTGAAAAAAATATAGCAATCGACTACCACCCCCCACTTACATCCTATCGCCCCTAAAGTACTGTTTCTTTTTTTTTAAACTAGTCGACCCGCGCAACTTCGTCTACTCCGCTCCTGTTGGTCTAAGCGTGGTGATATATAGCCTATAGTCTTCCTCGATAAATAGGCTATTTAACACTGAAAGGATTTTTAAATCGGACCAGTAGTTCCTCAGCACAGTTCACAAACTTTATATATTACTAAAGATAAATATCCTTACTAATATTATGTCTGTCTGTAGCGCTTTCACGCCAAAACTTCTGAACCGATTTAAATTAAATTTGATACAGAGATAGTCTAGATCCTGAGAAAGGACATAGGCTACTTTTAATCCCGGGAATAGGTTACCTAGGGACCACGCGGGCGAAGCTGCTGGCAGTAGCTAGTAGAAAATAGTTCTTTAATTAATAATCAAATAACTTTCATACAAAGATTAAACATAAAAAGAAAGGTTTGACATATTTTCTATTCAAAAGCAATGTGCCAATTTATTCGTTAGACAAAAATATTTAGCAATTGAAAAATCAGCTCTTAATTTCATAAAATCTAAAAACAGTGATATATCTATGTTTTCACTGAATTCAATGATATTGATTGATATATTACACCGTCCACACCCTCTATTTCCGAGGGGTTAAGCAGGGTAGTGATTGGGGGCGAAACCTTTCGCAAGACCAATCACGTCCCAAAGTGAGAATTTTTAACGGAACACCCCAATTACCCTTTTTGACTTGGCCTCAAACCTAAAAAATCGACCGTTACAATTGGACTTTGGTAACTAAATATGGAAGAATATTAAAGACAAACATTATTTATTTAAACTTTCTATCCTTAGGATTAGGTAACATACTGATTAACAGATTCTTAAATAAAATATGAGAGTTTTAATTTAAAATCTGTTAATCAGTGTTTATCCTTCTTTATCTAATAAGGCCAGTAGGAGTAGTGAGCACGCTCTCCAGTGGTCGGTTTGAAGATGACAGCTCACGGTACTGGTTCGTCAAACAATACTCATCGACTTGCGCTTGCAAGTTTCGTTCGCCCACCGTACATGTGGCGAGATCAACTCGCTACTAGGTACTCATCTGTGGTCACGACTCGTGCCAGCTACTACACACAAACAATCAATTAAGTATTGCATTATCTTTCATTTGATAACTTTGTGAGCATTGAAATTGAAAGAAATAGGTTGTTATTAATGATGTGAAGATAATGTGTGCATGTATATCATCATCTGCTTAGCCTTTTCTCAACTATATTGGGGTCGGCTTCCAGTCAAACCGGATTTAGCTGAATACCAGTATTTTATGCGGAGCGGCTGCCTATCAGACCTCCACAACCCATTAACTGGGTAACACTGTACTTCTTGGCAAGACTAGAGACAGATTAACTGGCTTCTGACTATCCGTAACGACAGCCAAAGATCTACAAATGACGGCCGGGACCAACGGCTTAACGTGCTTTCCGAGGCACGGAGAAAACTTGGTTTGTTAAGATGGTCACCCAT
The DNA here is from genome assembly GCA_950371165.1 of Lacanobia oleracea. Taxonomy (NCBI): domain Eukaryota; kingdom Metazoa; phylum Arthropoda; class Insecta; order Lepidoptera; family Noctuidae; genus Lacanobia; species Lacanobia oleracea. The sequence goes on from OX493387.1 coordinate 3,640,426, forward strand.
CCACAGACCAAACTTGGCAAGCGTTGCTTAACCTTGAAGATCGACCCGTGCGGCTGTTATTATCTAGCCACGAGCTCTTCCACTGCATATATAGAAAAAGAAAATATTTAACCACTTGCTACTTGAACTCTCGCCCTTTTAACCTTAACCTATGCAATTATCTTCTCAATAAAGTTAATGATGTCAACGATCAAACGGCGCCACACAACCATTCTTACAGAACGAAAAAAGTTATAACAATAGATAATAAACACGCTATTAATAAATAATGATACGAAAAGGTGTTAGTGTGTCATCTTATCTACATAATGCACTTCGTTCGTATTGTGACCAATAAGGAGACGTATTATCAGTTTAATGATAACCATTAAAAATTGTGACCAAGAAGGTAACAATAATTATTATCTCGACTTTAAAATACGAAAGAGAGTTGCCACTATAGAAGCATTACAGTCAAAGTACTGATTTTCATTACATTTATCAGAAAAGGAGTTCTTTTAATATCGGGAAATTCCAGATAAGATAGAAGAATAGCTGTTTAGCTAGCTCAAGTCAGTTTTCTTAAAGGAATCACTTTTCCCGGGATAATGAGCTTGTCTTAGCACTCAGAGATAGTATCTGTGAAGAATTTGATTTGGATTAATATTTCCGGGAAAAAACTTCAAAAAAAAACATGCGAATGACGAATATTTTCCTTTTAATCTAGTTTAGTTGAGATGATGATTCTAAAACAGTAGAGATTGTGATGATGACGTGATCCCGAATTCTTTAATAGAAGCACTTTGTTCCCTTTATAAAATGACGAAACAGTCTATTATTAGACCATTCACAAAAAACTAATAGGTTTGGTGTCATCATCATATAAATAACAGTAGCTGCTTTACTTATAAATCTTAAAGACGTATACATATCCTCTCTTATCAAATTTCTGTGTTGCTCGGTGAGGTCTACATTTAGATCCCTCGCTTGTCATACTAGGTCAAAAGACAATTAGTCTTTCGCAACTAGCCAACTAACGTTTCAATCTGCGACTATATCTAACGATCATGAAGATTTTTCTTCTAAATTGGGACGTATACTTCGACACTGCAAACGGTTATCAAGACATGTTTTCTTCTTTCTCTATTTTGGTTGGGTTTATATGGACTGGGAAATTAAAGTATGCACTTACTGAATTTGGTCCATCCACATTTGTACTTGTAACTTTTTCTTCTTAATCCTGTCCAATTGCGTTATTGAATTCTTTCAATCAATTTCCGTCTTCTGTCTTATCCTTTTTCTAGTAGGTCCCTGTCTGACTGTCTCTGTTTCTTTTTGGTTCTTGTAGTTAATTATTTCAATTTTTGGCAGACCAAGGCCTCAAGGCCTCCTTTCATTTATACCGACACTTTTATTCAGTTTTTTTTCCGGCTGATGTATTTACTATTCTTGAATAGTGTATGTAATTGCTGCACTCAAGTTCGCAGATGAGTCTTGTCCCGCAATTTGCTATTTAAGTCGGGTAATATCTTGATAAATGATTGTCAAGTGTCTCCGCTTGTCGCTTTAACTGTCCACAGTTCTGTGAAGAATTTTTATGGAGATGTCCCGAGTGAAATATCGTCGTGAGGATCGTTTTCTGGTTGCTTTACAAACTAATCAAGCTTTGAGTTATGGTAGGATTTTTATACAGTAGTCAGCCATTATGATTAAGGTCAGAATTATTAGTAGAAGCCAGAAGAGAAATACTTACAATATTTTAGCATAAATCTACCATCAACTTTGATTACCTACATCCTCTTAAGTAAGAAGGAACTTCTACCCAAAATTGTGAACTATGCACAAAATAACTAAAGTACTTAAAAGCGCTTGACGTTTAAATATCATCGGACTTGATGTTAGTTGAAAACACAAAAAGTTAAATTAGGTACCTACACCCTTAGGAAACAACGGAACATAAGCTCTTACTAAAACAGCATAACGAATCACATTGTAGCATACTGTTTTCCAAATCCCTCAGTGTCTGTAGAACAACACAGGTGCGGCGAAAACTTTCGTAACTTGTCTACTTCCCGGCAACGATCTCCTAACTCTCGTTAGAACAGTCCAGTAGCGCCATCTAGTTTCAATTTTTAGAGACTGCGAATTGTACCGTAATAAGAGCCATCTAGTGTCGAGTAGCAAAAACGGTTATTGCCATCTATTGAGCAGTTATAGAACTACAGCTATAGCGCCATCTACGTTTTTTTCTTTGTACTACGATGTTATCCGTAGTTCAGCTACAGCTCACAAGATGTCGCTTAATACAATACATATTGTCAGTATTATTAACCGGAACGATTAGACAATCAGTAATTATGTGTTACCTTTTGTCATTTTAAAATTGTGATAAATCTTAAAAAGTAACTACCAAACTTTATAATAATAATTTTCAAAAATAATACTCCGCCATGACAGTGTGTGACACTGCCGTGACCAGGATTCGAACCTGGGTTACTACGGCCACAACGTAGGGTCCTAACCACTAGACGATCACGGCTATCGGAGCGATGGCAGAGACATCGAAATAGTGGATCAGCTTATACTGTTATGACGTAATCATTGAATTTTATTATTTCGATTCTTATCATTGTTAAAGTATTATATACATTAATTTCATGACCGATTGCATAAAGGCGACCGACCGGCGGCCGGCGCGGCGTAGCAAAAGATCAATGTTGATATTTACTACTCTTCGGATTCAAGAATCCGATTATTTTCATTTATTAAGTAAAAGGTCAATTAAATAGGTAGGTAAGGTAAATTAAACTATATAGAATCCCTATATAATTTCCCTATATATTTAGATGATTTTGGCTGTCCGGGCGCAACCCCATGAACTAAAACAGTGACATTAATTAATAATTTTTGAAAAGGGAATGGGTTGGGCCTCCCAAGCACTTAAAAAAATAAGCTCAAATTTTGGCTGACCCAATTTCAAGACACTAAGTTTAATTGGCTTGAACATAATGAGCACCTCGTTAATACTACCTACTGCTAGTAATCTTAACCTAAAGTTGTTTTTTAACTAAAACTTTTGCATTCCTTGACGCGTCACATCTTACGGATTTACCTAATAAAGGAGAGCAAACCAATGAAATCCTATCTAAATGAAAAGCATGCAACCATAACGCCGTCGGCTATTCTCCATCTTCAGATTCGCAAACACAGGCAATATTCAATTCTTGTCGCCCTTTTTACATCAAGATAAATCAGAGTTTGACCGTTCCACACCAGTGCAAGTTTGACACATTTTTTGCTTCATGTCCAATGAATGGGAACAATTGCTGCGCGTACGCAGCGACCCTTGGCGGACGCAAATTGGGTGCGCAAACTAGCCGGATTATAAGATACGAGTTCTGTTATTGAGGCTTAGGATACGGTATCGTGGTTTGAAGTTTTGGGCGTGATGGCACCACAAATATTTTTTACCAGTGTAAGTATTCGATTTTCGAGGAATTACTCAGGGATTGTTTGTGCTAGAGATCGCGCAAATAATTGTTAGGCAAGTAGGAATTTCATAAAAACCAAAATATTATGTAGATATACATATGTCGATCTATACGCCTACTGCAAGGAATGGTTCAAGTTGGTAACAAAATAATACCCAGAAGGATTTGGTGCAGGACATTTTCCAGCAGTGGGACAACTGAAAAAGAAAAATCTGAAATTTTTTTGCGAACGTACGACGTACGACATGTCGTACTCCAGCTACAATGAGAAAGCAAATAAACGTCTATTTTTAATTCCTTTCGCCGTTATCCTACCTATTCAAAACGAGCAACCTTGCTAATTTTAATTTCTTATCATTAACATTTAAAGCAATCAGAGAAATCTTAAGCTTATCTCTGTGAAAACAGTTGATAACATTGATTCACAAGGCTTAACAGATTATTAGGATTACGTGCTCACTGCGACTCTGGTTGGATTATAATTCAGAAATCTTATAAGACAATGTGATTATTGTTCATTGTAATAATTATTCTAAGAAATCTTATTGGAAAACAAATTATATTGACGTCTATTTAAATTAGTGAACTAGCGTTTCCTCGAAATTCAATGAATTATAAAATCATTTCTTATATGAGATGTAATGGTCAGTTACCATCTGCTAAGTCTCCGCAACCCTTCTCGCAAGGAGTTATTCACAATGCCCTAATAAAGTATATCACTATAAATGCGGGATCATTATCATTATTCGTTATGCGAACAAGTTTGGCGGCTTGTTCAACATTCATACACTCCACGTTGCAATACTAATAAGAATTATTTCTTGTATCCAGATCAGCTATAAGAGAATTATTAATTTGTTCAACTGTGTGTGCTGTGTGTCATGTTTAAATCAGTTACGGGGATTATTTGCTTCATAAAACGCGACTGCAATACTGCTAGATGATATTTTGTTTCCTGTAGGTTTTAATTAACTGCAGTTATTCTAAAAAGGGTTCTGTTAGTAACAACCTGGTTTCAATGTCGATAAGTTAATCGACTGTTCTATAAATTTATAAATGTATAGAACAGTCGATTAACTTTAGGAATGGTTTTGTAGTGAAGCAGCTAATGTTGTTCCATAGTACTCGGGATTTCTTGAGGAAAATAATGGGAAAGATTGCCATATGGGTGGTGTTCAACGTCATACATTGACTCGATAAGTTGGCATCACGAACTCCTAATATTTCCCTGCACTGGTCTTGCTCCATACTTGAGATTTTACCATTTTTTTGGTTTCCCCATCTACGTTTTTATTCTCAATCCAACTTTTTAGTTTCGCTCTGCAAAAAATAGACAAAACAAGCTAACCTTCGTGGACACCATAGAGAATGACCATGACCTCTTTGGAGCACAAATCCTGTTTTTAACAAAACATTTACAATAGAAGAATAGACTGCTGTACTTGGAGATAGACAACTTGTTCCAAATTTAAATTAATAGAGGCTTATGACATGTTGGCCCATCCTTAAGTTGTGTTAGTTTTGCTTAGGGATGCACCCTTTAATGTAGCATCGCCGGCGTAAAAATCCCTTATGCGTCAGTTAACATTTGTAGAGCCCCGAAGCTATGTTAGACAATTGATTTGATCCTTTTTGTTGCTGTAATCCTTTCTAATGCAGTTAATATAATAGAGACATTGTAATGCGGAACTGCATCTGTGTCTATTTGCCTTTGGGCTTAAGGGAAGAGTTACTGTAGCGAAGAGGAAGTTTAAACAACGGAATTGAATCATCAAAAAACATATCTGAATAACTGTTCAGATTATCTGTCGCTTAATAGTACAAAGAATTAGTACAAATATAGATATTGTTGAAGCCAAATCCTAAGCAAATATTCCTAGAGAGAAGAAAAGGACAAGAACTTCAAATGTTACCAATATCTACCCAAAAGTAATAAATAGTATTTAGCAATAAACCCTCAGTTAGCAATTAACTAGATACTTCAGTATTATTGCGAAAGGCTTAAACTCCATAAATTCACACGAGTTAACATTTCCAGAATGTTTCTTCTCAGTTTCATTTAGTTTGTTACTTGCCTTGGTTTAATTTCAACTTTATTCATATGTATTTCAGACTGATATTCAACAGGATAGATTCTTTATTTGATTCGTTTTTCAAATTACATGTGCTTGGATCTTGTAATTAAAAAATAACAGTTATTCTTGAAATTATAACTACAAACGATACTACTTCTGGCAAATGTAAATCTAAAGTTAATAAATTTGCACTAGTAGCGACTACGGTATAGAAACATAATATTACCGTTTATTTATAGGTCCCAATTTATAATGCAATGCAAACATAAAATATGATCTCCAACAAACTTCCCCGGGCGAGGGAAACGCTAAACTATAACGTTACAATATTTACGATTTCGGCTATTTTTCTTCACTTGATAGCACCATTGAATACCGCAAGCCCCCTACTTTATCTAGCGATTTATTAGATCAAATAACACCAACAGTTGATGCACTCCAAGAAACAGTGTTCAAAGAAAATGAATCCCTAACTCAAGGTGATAAGGAGCGTAGTGTAAATAAAGATACTACCAATAAGTTTGTCAATACAAAAGTATATCACAGTCTTGAATATCGGGGCGTTTGTTCAAATAATATTTTCGGAAACAAGGGAAGACAAGTATTTGATGAGATGACAGATTTCTGAATAGATTTTGATATAATAAGGAGATGGGGAACTACGTTTGGGTTCGTTTATTGCAAAGTTTCAAAATAGAGAACTTCGTATGTAGTTTTGAAAATAATGCATGTGAAGGGAAGACTTTAATCATACTTTTTTTTTTTGAAGAAGAATTAAACATTTGTTTTCGTGGTTGTGTGAGAAAAGTTTTGTAGAATAATGTTTTTGTATAAATGGTGCAACTGATCGAATACCCCTGAGAAACTTTTTTTATCGGAAACTATTAGTTTGCCAAAGAAAATATCGCGTTAGGCTTCAGTTAATAAACATAGCTTAGATTAGATTGACCATTTTGCTATAGATTTCATAACTTCTTGCAATTCGATCTAATGTAGCAGAGTATAAATATTATGAATTCAAAATGCAATAGCCAAACAAATCTTGATTTCTTTCTCAGCATCTTAGATCGTATCAGCAGAGGCAGTGTGAATGCTCCCGCTATTGCCTTCAATATTGATTGCAAGCAAGAACAGACCGATATTACACTGCAGCGCAAATTGCTCCTTGAATATAATATTGTTATTACATGTAACGGTAGACAGTCCACCTGTACCTTTGTTTGAAGCTTCGAACCCCATTAGGAAAGTAACCGATACGACAACCGGGTCGTGTGAACCCACCGCTCTCCGCTGCACTCATTCGAACCTCATCAAATTGCATTTCTACTCTGACATGACTTGTCACGTTGCAAATTCTGACATTGTCATGACATCCTATGACGAGAAAGGGTGAGTAACACATGAAAGTGTGCAAGGGTGTAGCCCTTGGGTCAACAATGACATTTCATAACGTTTAAAACATTTTGTTCGTTGAGAAAGTTCCTTTGTTGAACAATCTTATCTTGTTTAGATCAAACGGGTTGGATCGTAATCTTAATAGCATTATCGATAATGATATTGCTAAATATTAGATTACGAAATAAGGGGGGTTTTAAAGTCAATGCATAGAAATTGATTGTGAAACCTGTCAAAAAAATTGAAACAACTTGCGATCTTTTGAACCCTTTGCATAACCAGTGATTGTAGGTGACGTGCATCGAAAAATCATAAACATTATATAACACTAATATAGTATCGTAACGATAAAGATAAATAATATGATAAAGTTAACAATGTTAAAATATTAACAATCAGACTGATACAAACATCATTAATTATCTTAGATGTTTTGCACAATTTGTTTTTAATACTGCAACTTCTTTTATGTTTTATTTAGTTCTATTCTTATTCATGACATGTTACCTCATTAGCATCAAATTCAAAATCCGATGGATTTGAATCCGTCCTCTACAAAACCTTCGACAAATCCGCACAATTTAAATCTTAAATGAAACAAACAGGCATCCATCTCCGACTGAATTTTTTCTCACAATCCAAGTGTTCCCAAGTGGCCAATTGTTGAATGCTAACATTATTTTTAACACTAGAACCGGTCTTGCAACACGGAAGTCGAGTCGCACGCCGATTATTCGTATTTTCAAGTAAATCTTGGCTCCAACATCTGTCCGGTCTTCATATTTGTCGGCAGTCCTATTGTCAATTGTTTGCAGACCGTTGCATCTTGCATTTTTGTGAAGACGTCACGTTTGACGTGTTATGATTGAAGCTTCAAAGGTTTTGGGTCAGTGATGAGTTTCTTTTTTGCTTTGCGTTTTCTAAAAGTGTGGATTTATTATTCATGTTTTTATTTTCTTTTTGTTTGACACGGATGCCTTGTTGAACTCCGTGGCTTTTTATCTGCGGTTTAGTAGCGTCTTTGCTCATAATTTTTGATCTAACAATTACGGAAACATGTGATTCTTTCTACTTGACATTTTATAAGCATCCATGACTAAGTCGAATCGTCTCTTCGATCTCAGATTACCCCTAACAGAAAAAAATCGAGCTTTACATACGTTTTTACATTACCCGATTCTATCAATTTACCAAACGACCCATAGCCAAATCTTAGTAGCGAGAAATTGTACTGTTACCAGAGACCAGCCATACGTTTCCTATGATTTATTGTGTACGAATAATTCTAATGGGTTTTACGGCTCATAAATTTGTTTAGCGCCTTTGATAACGCCGTCTAATGTCATTGATATTGAGAAATCCTATTGTAGATCGTCGTACGCGCATGCCATGACGTCATTGTTGTAGTAAAATATTTTGATTTATTACCTCTATTGTTTTCTTCGGAGAAAAGGATTAAAATTCAAATTAAGAAGATTTCTTTACTTTTTATTCTTTAGCGTCTTCTTGTTTCCTTTTATTGTGATAATTACGTGAAATTATTTATTGTGTTGGAACTGAAGTAAGTAAATAAAATGTTAATGTGTGAGGAGCGTTGTAATTGTTGTAAGTGGCAATTCAATACTGAATTACATCATTGTGATGTTGTCTAGATTGTTCTTCTCTTGAATTTCTTTTATTTTTATAAATTTTTACAGCTGCTATAATAAATACTTAACTAACTATGTATATACACTTATTAACTCGAAATTATGTACAAACGCGTATAAAACCAAATTAATCATTGGGCATCAAAAAAATAATCCACATCGCTGTCATTGGCAAAAGTGTTCAATTGTGTCAATTCCCACACTGGAATTTTGATCTTAAAATCTCTGTCAGGTTGTTTGTGTATTCTCTAGAAATCCATACTTCCGTACCAATATAAATAAATCTGTCTATGTTTGTTACCTCTTCAGTTCTTAACCTATATTCTCTTGGGATAATTTTCAACCTTCACACGAGAGCATCTGCTGGCAGAAGCTAGTACATATTTTAACATGTTAGTAGTAAGTCAGAAATAACTCACTCATTCAAATTGGGATGGGACATTTATACAAAGTTAGTACAAGAAATAATCCTGTAAAAGGTTGAGTACAATAAGTAAGAATGTTCCAAAAACATTTAAACATGGCGTCCTATGAATATCATTACATAATCTAGATCCAGTTTCACCCAAATAAATTCTTAGGCTTTATCCCCTGGGTACGTCTTCAAAAATTTATAATCTTTTCACAAACCCTACATTTGCCCTTACACGTTCCGCCCTTCACTCTTGGGTGTCACCCCTAGCAATATCTGTCCAATCGCAACGTCTTAAAATTGCAACTTTATTTCGCACCCTGATTCAATTGCATAAAAAATATATCAGGGGTTACGTCTTGCAAGTTTGGGGTCTGTTCAATTTTTTCCCAAACGAAATCGAAATTTAGTTTTTTACTTTTTTCTGCGTATTTTGTGGGATCTTATTTTAGTTGAGGTTGCGTTTTATTATTGAAATGTTTAAGTTTTTTCTTGTTTTCTCTACAAAAGAGATGTCACTCTTCGTGATGATAAATCCGATTATTACGGTTTTTGGTGCGACTTTTTAACAAAATAATGTTTTTGCGTGGTTTCGTAACTCTAGTACGTCGACACGGATATTTTTGGGACATTGTGTAAGCTGCAATTCATATTTTACCCCCATCAGTTACATAATCTTTAAAAATAATTCAAAATCTTTCCTGCGTCATAAAATAACATCTTTCTGCTCCGCTCGTAATCATTCGCGATTTTTGTGGGCTTCTTAATTGGTTTTTTGAGTGTTTTAGTTATGTTCGCAACCTGAATTACAATCAAGCACTCTATTTTTTTCTTCTTTCTCGCAAGCAATAACCGTGCTACCAATATTAACCTTCAGTGATGTAACACAATGGGATCCGTCAGTTTCAATTAGTTAAACTTTGTTACTCGAAGTTTATGTCTCATCTTTAGCAAAAAACTAACATTCAAAATTGAACTTCACCTTCTAAACTTCTAAGTTGATTTTTATTTTGGCGTCGTCCCAAGCCGTGTCTACCATTGCAAATCTTATGCTAATATTAATGTACGTTTGAAGGGTAACATGAGTCGATGTTTTCGCGTGTTTCTTAGCGGTAGACATCTTGTTTTTTGTTCGGATTAGTTTTCTAAATACATTTTAATTGGGACCTCATTGTTGGGGCCCTTTTTAAATGTCAAGTTCAAGTTTGACGTAACGTCATGTCGTTATGAGTGATGGGAAATATTGTCATTTGCGGTTTGTGTTAGAGTTAATCTCTGTTTACGGTTATTGGTTGAAATTGTATTGTTGGGCCTTGGATTGGTAACGCTCTGTGGGTTTATTGTTTGCCGTATAACAAAACATGGATTAACTTTGTTGAATTTTATAAATCACTGTGTTTAAGTAGTGTGTTGGAAAGATTAATGTAATCAATTAATCGATGTTGGAAATACGATTTAATTAATTGCTTTCACATGTCCAGTCCACTATACGACCGTAATGGTCTTTGCTTAGAAAACAACTCTCAGACGCTCAACCTTAATGGGTAAAAGACTTGATCTTAATTTAAAACACACGGTTATAATGTAAATCTCTGCTTATTTTTTATATTGAGATTCATGTCTTTACCTTTTTAGAGTTAATAGAACCTTTTTACTGTTTCTTATCTTCTAACTGTAATAAAACGATCAACTTGGCATATTTTGTCGAACACAACACACACACACACACACACTTACACACACACACACACACACACACTTACTCACACTTATTCTATCACAGTTTTTATTCAATAATGCACAAAATTACATGATATATGCATGATAATATGCAGATATGCATGATATCCAGTCGGTTGCCCTTTAAGGTGATGGCACGTGAGCACATTCACAAGAAGTTGGTAGAATCAATTCAAACAGCGTAAATTCGTTTTTTCGTCGTTATTTTTTTTATATGTATGTATGTATTTATTATTGTATTTATTTTCCTCTCTGTTTGACTTTCCAGTTGCACCTGCCATGTTGTCTCTGCACCATCCTAAGGTCGACTGGTAGAAAATGCCTAAGGCATTAAGTCCGCCTTTACAGTATTTTTACTAGTGCATCAAGTTTTTATAAATAAATATGCCGCTCTGATTTCGAGGTTTCGAACTCTCTTAACCCCGAAAGCCAAAAATAACACAATTAAAAATGGCAATAATGTCATGCAATGATAAATCATTTTTAAAGTTCCATTAACTTTGACTTTCCAATATTTATATGGTATCATATCATTAATCTAAATCCCGGGACACAACAACGTCGCTGACACAAATGGAGCGAAATTGTTCAATGATACGATTCAGCGTATCATTAATATTGTGGCGGTATTCGGTTTGAAACGGTAAAATGTGTATTCTTCGTACTTACTTTTTACAGAATAATGGACTTTTATATTTGTGTAAAATCATCGTGATTTTAAGCTTAAAGTAAAGCACTATTGTTTGGAACATATGTACACAATTCAATACCAGTTTTTTTTATTATTTTTGTAGTTTTTCATATGTATGTGTAGGTATTTTGTGTTGGTTTTATTCCGGAAGAGTACAGGCGCCCGAGTAGGATACGCCGCAGGCATTAAACGTGAAACACGCACGTGTTTTTCGTCCAAAAGAGGTAGCTTTTTAACATATTTTCCAGTAACTTAAAATATGCTATTTCAAGTTAGGCCGTACATTTTGTGTTTATGCAACATTGGAGTAGTACTGAAGCTCTGATAAAAATTGACCTCTTTGAACATCAAATATCCTCCAAAACGGCCAACTCCTTATATCAAACTACAGTTTATTTATTTTATCACAAAACCTCAGCCTCACAAAAGCAAAGTAACTAAATTAACTTCCTTCATTTCTCATACGTGTCATCTCGATCTACGATCATCAGTCATGTTTAAGCGTTATACACACCCCCGCAATAATACGACGTCTCGCGCACTACGCTGCGCTACGCTAATCGATTGTCCACCCCCTTAAATTAATGTCCATCCATTGTTATATTGTGTGGTATTAAGAGGGTTAGATTTTTCTGAATGGTATTTGATTTTGGATTATTAGTTTAATATTGACGAATCTCTTGTTTGATTTAAGATGTGATTGATGTGAATAACCAAGTATTGTTCTTCTTGCTAAAATGTGTTAGGTTCAAAAATGTGTGGTCTTTTAAAAACCAAGCAGTAATCTTCAGAGTTACCTATCGTTCTTTTCTACCAACACAAGACAACGCCAAATTTTAATGTGAGTGCGGTGATCCTGTCCGAAATTTAGTCTAATATTTTGCAGTCCTCCAAGTGCCCTAACACCTTTTAGGACTAGAATTATTTGTACCTTGATTCCTCAAATAAATGACCAATCACAGACTACCAGCACTACTCATCACTTACACCTCTCAAGTACAGAATAAATAGTTACGCTTATATATTAACATTAATTGCACTTGAACAACAATTATGCAAACAATTACATTTAAAAATAAACATTAAGAATAAATAAACCTCAACTATTTACACTTCTGCAGATATTTCCATACGATTTGTATTTCCTCATACATAGTACATGTGTCTACGTGTCCACTAAGCTAGTTCATAGCTATGTCAAGGACAGACGTAGATGCACGTGCATTTTGTTCTCATTTATTTATAACTATTAATAGTGCTGTAGAGCTCACCTCTTTTTTTACGGTTGAGTTCATTAATTAAATGAAGGTAAATGAGTTGTTTAATGCGTATCTAGGTTTAATCGAGAAGGGGAGGAGATGATCCTTTTCGTTTAGATTGTGAACAAAGTTGAACTGACTAAAACAGGAGATGATTAATGTAAGATGCTAAACATTCTGATCTAGGTAAATATTTAAGTAACACGGAGGTAACACGCTTGTTAGTTAAAATGTGCCTTTACGATTGACGATAGATCCTAATGAAACTCTGCACACCAACTATGCCGATTACAATAGCTAATTTGTTTTCGTGACATGTGTATCGAATTTTCTACCTTTACTAATTTAGCGTCTTTTTTGGACACCACCCGCCACATATTCCCAACCACTACAACTTCTGAAAGCTAGAGTTAACAGTGGTGACCACCAAAAAATCGCCTAGTCAATGAATCTCGACGAATCCCGGAGAAACGATACAACTGTCTAAAACCCTGAAACGAAACTAATCAGAAAAGTACAGCGAACGAGTAGAAAACAGTATAATTTCCACTTCCCTCCTCAGCAAGCAGGAGATAGAACAGATTATCCATAGTATAGTTTTAATTAAGCCGTACATATATTTTTTTGTTGTACCATTCCGTTGTTGTTTTAAGAAAGATTCTAAAGTCCCTATATATCATACCATACCATTTGAAGACTAGTGTAATGTTAAGTTACTTACCTAAGCAAAAGGTATGCTCCGACGCCGATCATATCATCGCTGACCACTATCTGTGGTCGTAAAACGCGTGCTATGCAATAATAATATAAAAAACAAAAACTGCGAAACGATTTTCATGTTTGTCCGTTCTACATACAATTCTGCAGAATTCTGCTGACCCCACATATAAAACTGCGTGCACACCACCCTGTAATAGTTTTACCATGTGCACTGGCACGTATATGGCCACCAACGCGTAAACCCTGTTACACACTATTGATTTTATCACCGTTTGTTCAAGTATTCATACTCGTATTTAGTTAGCGCGTATTGATGTTTGGCAAATTACTGATTCCATGTCTGTTTTGAATGGTGTTTGATTTGGCTATGATGGTATTTGTGATGTTGTTTATTTGTTCAGCTACCATTTTGGTTCTATGTTTAATAACCTTATGTAAAAAATTATGATGGGTAGAACTTGTCGCTATCGCCATCGCGAGTAAAACTTGGATGATGTTGGCACAGGAATGCCTGGAGATTGGCACAAGAATAGAGAGACCTATATTCTATAGTGGACGAAGTTCTGCTGTGGATGATGATGATGATGATGATGATGATGATGATGAAGACGTATACAACTTATTCGGCTACACTATTGTGTTTGTGTAGGTATAACTTTATCCTATAGTTCCCATTTCTCTTCTATTTGTTTCATTTTCTACTCACCTCGACTAGAAGCTCTAGTTATCTTACAAAGAAAACTAGAAGAAGGAGGACCTTTCATGTGCAGTAACCATGACTTGATTTAGTTAAAAGCCGGTATTGTATTAACAATTTCAAATTGTCAAAGAAACTAGGTAGTGCGCGAAAGTAGACAGACATAGATCAAATCGAGAAAAAAATATGTTTAGTTTATTCAATCACGATACACATTTAAAATCCACTAAATAAACATTCACTAATACTTTACTCTACAATCTACTATGCCAAACCCATTGGTATTCCGAACAAGATTTTTTGCATAATTTAATTCATTACGATACGCAATTATTGGCGATCGCTCCGCATTTGTGTACCAAGCCTAACAATTTGCATAGTTCCGTAAATAAGGATTACATCAGTGAATTACAAATGGTAGAATAACATGTTAATAGGAGGATTAAATTAAAGTTCGTATCGACTACAGATTACTAATTATCTCAAACTAATTTCGGATAATTTAAAGTCTACGTATTCAGTTGTTAGATAACTACGTAGGTTTAAATTTTCTCTAGTTAATCCTTTTCAATAGGAGCTCTCAGCACTAAATATTAAGTAACATAAAACATTATACCTATGGTAAATGCTATTTTCTGAATTATTTATTTTTTAGCCATAAAACGGCAAATCTTTGAATCGAGGCACTGAATCTGATAGATTATAAAAACTGCATGATTTTCGCATGCGACCCCAGCACTACTATAAAGACTTCTAACTACACCCTTGCACCCCTAGCGTGATCATAATGAGACCACGTCGACTTCACACGGGCCTCTGATTTAACATTTTGCTTACATAATAGTTAGAGAGGGCACAGCACGTGCCTTAGAGGGTCTCGGAGGGAAATAGTTTGGGTTCCGTAAGAATTTTTAAAATCCAAGCAAATGCCTTTTGACTTAAGGAAGGGACTGAATTTGCTGATTGAGGAGGTCAAACTATCATAATTATGCAGTGTGGAAATCGTACAATTAAGCCAACAAAACTAAAGTTCAAAACAAAATAAAAGATTATCTGCAGATTGCAATCAGATAAATAAGTACATAGATTACATGATATGGTAAACTCACAAACAGCGCCATGTATGTGACATAGGAACTAATCAGACGCTGAATCAGAATACCTATGTAGATGCTGGAGTTGGAGAAAACCAAATAAGTAGCGAAGGAAAAAAGTGTAGCAAAAGATGTGTAAATGTTATTGACAGCAAGCTTTTGTATGACCTGTATCACAAAATCGGTCCCGGTTAAATCGAATCTGAACAATATCTTTTAAATATGATTTGTCTAGTAATTCATCTTGTGGAAGCACAAATGTCATTGAAACAAATTCTTGCTTACGGAACCCAGAGCCATTCAAATTAAGTACATTTTTACCCAACCACAATTCTGTCCCCAACATTGTTATAACATTAACTGCACTCTCGGTTTTTTGAGGCAAGAGGGTCCCCTCTTTGGGGTGCAATGAAATGTCTCCATCACTGAGGACCTTGCCATATCCCAATATTGATTTGATGGATTACTTTGTACATTTTCCTTTTTGAAATAAGTTTGTGTAGGCAAGGAGTTTTCTATCTTCTGTATTTCATCATCGTCCTGCCCTTTTCCCATGTTACTTGGGGTCGGCGCAACATGTTTTCTCTTCCATTCTGTCCTATCAGCTGTCACGCTATCACTGACTTTGACCTTTTCTTTCATATAACTTTCTATCTTCTGTGTTTATAGGGTGAATTTTTCAAGTTTCTGTTTTCAAATGTAGCCCGAGACTCCTTTAACTCATCTGCGTAGCCTTTTCCCAACTATATTGGGGTCGGCTTCCAGTCAAACCGGATTCAGCTGAATACCAGTATTTTACGTGAAGCGGCTGCCTAACAGACCTCCACAACCCATTAAATGGGTAACACGGTATTTCTTGGCAAGACTGGAGTCAGATTTAATGGCTTCTGACAATCCGTAACGACTGCCAAAATTCTACAAACGACAGCCGGGACCAACAGCTTAACGTGCTTTCCGAGGCACGGAGGAAACTCGGTATGTTAAGATGGTCACCCATCCACAGACCAACCTTGGCAAGCGTTGCTTAACCTTGAAGATCGATCTGTGCGGCTGTTTTTCTTTAGCCACGAGCTCGATTAACTATTTTTCGATATTCTTCATATATTCCTCACTTGAAAAATTCACTCTGTGTATCGTCGTGTAGGATAATTGAAAATGTGTTTTGGTTTTTGGACTTTGGAAGACATTAGGGTTTGCCTTATTAACGTCGCCTGATAGCGCTTTCTAAACCCGACTGACAATGTGACAACATGAATGTCGACATATCTAAACCCTTCCCAGACCCGGGAACATCTAAAGCCGCCTGTGTCAGTTGTCATACCGCTGTCACAGGTCTGAATGCCGACCACCAACGCATTGGTCTAATTTGTGTGTTCAATATGAAGCTTAGGTAGTTACTGGGTTAAATTGCAAGATAACTCAAATAACCCGAAAATGATCTCCATCAAACACAAAAGCCGATTTTATCAGACAATCAGGTGATTCAAGCCTGCAATGTCCTAGCCAAACTGGAAACAACTTTGCAAAGTATGCTTCCCGTGTGATGGAATCCAACCCACGACCATCAGGTCTCAAGGTAAACGCCTAAACCAATCGACCACGGAGGCTGATATAAAGTGACATTATATCGCTGATATAATGGCACTTTGTCTAAAGTGTTCCTAGTTCTACTAGTAGTACTAGTATACTTTGCTATTAGTGTTAGCAATTAGCATCTAGGAGTGCCACTTGTGCAGTTAACCGCGTCTCCGTAAGGTAAGGAACCCTAACGTAAGGAACGCTTACGGATTTCCATGCGGAAAAGTATTCTGAAAGAAACGCACAACATGAAATTAAGCAACATTTCAACTTACGTCAACCACAGTCCTCACACATACATAATACATGGCTCGCGCCCCGTCATTTCCCGCAATATCCGATGTCACGCTTCCACGACGTATAATTGTGCAAACAGACAACTTTCCATATTTCTACTGATCATTGAGGAAGTGAAAATGTCTAGACTTTCTCTGTGATCAGAGGTTATGTTCTAATGGAATCATTTTCATATTCAATCAGCCGTCAGTTAAAGTACCCGTAGGCACATCACACTCTACATATTCTTAGTCATCTAAAGAAAGAAAGAAAAATGTTTATTTGGGACTCGCACAAAACAGACAGATGTAAAATTAATTAAAACTTACAGTAGTCTATTACTTAATAGGGAATATGCATGCGATTTTTTTATTTGCAAAATGAAATACTTATTAGCTCTAGTAAACAATCATGAAATTATATTTTAAATACCTTCATCAGCGATGAAGTTATAAAGCTTCAATTATTACAATTAGAAAGAGAAGTCTGATGTAAACTTTGACGTCAACGTCTATGACGCCTATACAGCTGCCATAGAAAACAGCGTTTTCGCGAGAGGGACAGACATATTTGTTTCAAATAACCATATCTCCCTTGTTTTTCGAGTAATTTTGATTGTATTTCCACTGTTAGTATTATATTTTTGTATATTTTTAGATAAACTGTATAGATGATAAATATGTTTTTTATGCATATTCCCTATTAATAATAATTTAGTCCGTGCGAGGCTAAAAAGGTCCCTATCTCAGCATAGGCTGCGAAAATTTCGTATAGGTACTTATTCTCTTCTATAATATGAGTACATGATTATTAGTCAACTGGGAACAAATGTCGGGATCAGTGGTATTTAATTCCTTGGCCTGAATCTTACACTGATACTATCACTAACATTGACTCATTGAAATTCCCACTCGTACTCTTCAATTCCCCACAGTCCCGTGTCACTCACTCCTATCAACTAATATCTAAGTTCCAGTATTCAGATACTACGATTGCGCAAAGTTTGACAGTTGCTCTGTTGGTTCCTCATACTGGTCGAACAAACTTTGCTTGGCTTGCATGACATTTTCGTCGCTCCAGTAATGAAATAAATAACAGTATTCATCAAGCCGCCTATATCTCAATAATAACAGATCCCTTCAAAACAAAAGCTACTAATTTATTAACCTAATCATAGTCTAATATCGTCCCATCTATCATTTCTATTTCTACCAGTAAGTCACAAATTACCCTTCTAAAGGCTATATTTTGATGTTTTCTTCCGGTATCAATCAACCACGGTACTACGGTAGGCAATTTAAAATAATATTTGAATCAATTATATACAAATTGGGGGTCGGAGTGAGGGTGTGGTGCCTATAACTGTTTTGTCACATCTGGCGCTGTTTTGAGTACTGTCCAAGTTATGAACGAAGCTGACAACCCAATAATTATGAAAGCGACGTGAGTGACCAGCCAAATAAGTTAAAATAAGAATGATGCTGTCAATAATACTGCAGCACTTACAGCTTGAGTAAGAGAACTAATTATTGTCATGTCCTGTCTGTATTTGATTTACCATAAGTATGATCTGCTGATTTTATGGTTGAAGTAGCAGCCACTTTGTGGAGAAGAGAAATGATCAAATTCTAGTCATCTCGCCTAAGCAGAAAGCTTCTGTTCAGTTCCCAGTGGACCTCGGCAGATGCGTTCCTCAAAGTAACAATTCTACGTCTACAACATCTTGCCTTTTTCGCTTGTAACTTACCCCACCCCCAAAATGTCTTCAGCCATAATCCACCCTGGTTCCTTGAGCATCAGACCGAGAAAACTGTCACGCTTAAGTGGAGATACCAGTTCAAGTGCCGACCACCTACGGTACAGTACGGCTCATGTAGATTAGGGTTTATATAGAAAGCCGTAAGTTGTAAGTTGTTCTTGACTGTTCGAACATGCTGTTTTTAATAATTGGGTGTCTTGTGGCGGTAATAGATTCTTATGATGATAGTTTATGTGGCATTTTAAAGGACACGTGTGTGGGTGTGATTTCTGTATGTCTTTGGTGATATTTAACCGGTAAAGTGTTCTGCGAGTGACGATTTCTTAGTCCTATTGGTAAAGTGGTTGCCATTGCGACTTCCGAATAAGAGGCAGGTCAAGCAATCAATCATCATATCAAAAGTCAACATCATCTTCCTGCCCTTATCGCATGTTACTTGGGGTCAGCGCAACACGTTTTATTCTTCCATTCTGTTCTATCAGTCGTCACTCTGTCACTAACTCCCTTTTCTTTCATATTGCTCCTCACACAATCCATCCATCTTTTCTTTGGCCTTCCTCTCCCTCCATCCACATTTATGTTCATAACTCTTCTAGTTAGATGCGTTTCATCCCTCCTCTTCACATGACCATACCAAGACAAGCGATTCCCTTTTAACTTTTCCGTCACTGGCGCCACTTTTAAAGTGTCTCTAATGTACTTATTTCTCACTTTATCCACTCTCGTTACTCCACACATCCATCTCAACATTCTCATCTCCGCTACATGCAATCTATTTTCATCCGTAATTTTCGCAGCCCAGCATTCTGATCCATACATTACATGAAGACAATTAAAAACTGCTCGCCCGTCACCACTTCCTAGGGTTTTAGCTAGGAAGAAGTGACGCCACTTAGTAACAGAATCGCTTCTAAACAGAATACCTAGCCTCGCTCAGAGCAAGCTATTCCATTAGTTCTTATCTTACCAAACACATCCCTCGCTAGGCATCCTCGTAGTCTAACTCCCCAGCACTTACCTGTCTGTTAAGCTTGAAGTTTGAAATTAATTTGTTCGAGGAAATCATATTGGTTGTTCCATCAGGAATGTCTAGGTAGTATCCCGGAATTTTGATGGACTAACATCCCCGTGCCACTGCAGGCAAGTAAAACCGCCGCTCCTCAAAGTTCTGAGTTGAGCTGCACGATAACTGACAAATGCTCTGTCTGGACAGGTCCACTCAAACCTGCTAGGTTATTTCCTCAAAAGGCAACTCAGACGTTAATCTACATGGTTTTCATATGTTATTGGCGATTGTATGGACTTCAAAAGAGATTATGACCTCTGATTTTGTTTCATCGCAGGGTAGTCAGCTAGGAAACACCGGTATCATCTAGATTAATATGATAAAAAAATATTGACGTGTAAAAGAGTTACTTGTTACCTATCTGCAAAATAAATATCATTTTTAACCTTTATCGGTTCTGCCTGTGCCTCCCCGATCGTGTCGGATTGCTGTTCCATCGGGCTATGCAAGTAATGGAACAGAAAGTGCACCTGTGTTTTATTATACCTTGTGAAGTATAATATCCTTGGCGTACCTTGCTAGTTTCGGTTAAGATTGGTCGCCCTTGTAATAATAAATATAATATTCAGTGGACCGCTCCGTGCTCGAAATTCGCTCGGTATCTTTTTTTCACATATTTCGAGCTGAAATGTGAAAGGATTTTTTCTGTGAAATCTTATTGTGTAAATCGATTGGACAAGGTTAGCAGACATGGACTTGTTGTGAAATTGACAAGCTAGGAATTTCTGCTTCGCCCAATCAGAACTACTTTCTTTTCAGCTAAAAATCAAGAACTCCCGGGTTGCGGAAATGGTTCAAAAGAGCCACCGCAACATAGTCTAACGCTCCGCCCAGAGCGGGAGGACTCATTTCATGATTTCTCATCTATATTATATACTAATATATAAAGCTGAAGAGTACGTTTGTTTGCTTTTACGCGCTAATTTCAAAAATTATTTCAGTGTAGATAGACCATTTATCGAGGAAGGATATAAGGCTATATATATATATATTTATATCATCACGCCTAAGACAAATAGGAGCGGAGCAGACTTAGTTGCGCGGGTCAACTAGTCTATACTATAATATTATAAAGAGGTAAAGTTTGTGAGGAGTCCTTAATTAAAAATGAAACAAGAACTGTGAGTGTAGATGTCGAAAAAGCGAACAAATGAAGACGAAATACGTCTCATGTAACTCCAACTTTACCAAATATTTAAATTGATTTAACAATTCAATTCAAAAGAACGTTCTTAAAGTAACAACTTCAAGTGTCAATTAAGTTGCGAAGTTATTAGCTTCCAAGTACCCTTACATGCGAACTCGTTATAGTTTGCGAACTTCAGTTAGCTCGAGTTACCGCACCTCGCAAACTTGTACGTTTGAAATATTTAGTTAGCAAATTAGTGGGAAAATTAGCGCTAAAATTTTCATGGAAAGTTGGTAATAAAATTATGGTGGGTCGGAACCTGGTTTAGGCGTGATGTAGCTGGAGGCGGTTGGAAGAAGTTCGTGTAAGGGTTGTTATTTGTGTATGACTGAATGTTTGTGTGGACAAATAAAGTTAGGTTAGGTTAGTAAAGGAGTTTTCTACTACAACTAGCTTTGCCCACGATTTCGTTCGCGCATATCCCGTTTCTTCTCGTTCCCGTAGGAATTTCAGGAAATCCTCTCTTAGTGCTCTCCTACTATACACCCCAAGGAACCTACACGCCAATTCTCAGCTTTCTACGACCAGTGGTTTCTGCTGTGCGTTGTCTGTCAGTCATTCAATCAGTCGGTAACGGAAGAATCTATACTAATATATAAAGCTGAAGAGTTTGTTTGTTTGTTTGCTTGAACGCGCTAATCTCAGGAACCATTTCACATAAGTGTTAGATAGCCCACTCATCGAGGAAGGCTTTAGGCTATATATCATCACGCTAAGACCAATAGGAGCGGAGCAGTAATGAAAATTGTGACGCAGACGAAGTTGCGCGGGTCAACGCGTTTTATATTATTAGGATTGATGATTGATATCATTATAACTTCATATCATGATGATATAGACACGCTAAGTGGAAGAAGACTTTAAAAATGATCTTCATTTAAGGTGGATGCGCCAGGGTAGCCCGCGAAATTCAAATATTTTTATGTTTTTTGCAATTTGCCGGTCAGTGTGAAGCTCTATGTGGACCAAATGCGATCCGCGACCGTAACGCGTATTTATCTAAAGAATTATAACCATTTTAATCATCAATATAGCCCTCTAAGTTCATGTAGTTCGAAAGAATGATTATTTCTGAAATATTCATTCTTTCGAACGCAAAGACTTCTTGATTAAATCCTACGCCTGGCCCAGTATTTGGCCAAGACAATGCCGTTCGCTGACGCAGTCATGAGGTCCTCATGTGAACTGGCATGTGGCACGAGATGAAAGGTGGAAACTGAACCCTATTACTAAGCCTCCGCTGTCCGTCCGTCCGTCCGTCTGTCTGTCAGCGGGCTGTATCTCAAGAACTGTAATAGATAGATAGCTGAAATTTTCACAGATTGTGTATTTTTATTGCCGCTATAACAACAAATAATAAAAATTAAGGTTTATGGTACGGTACGCTACGTGTGCGAGTCCGACTCGCACTTGGCCAGTTTTATTATAGTTATAGAGATAGAGGAGTTAGGAGTTTTTCGTTGATGACCAACCAAAGTCTCTGTCATTATCCAGTTTTCTTTAGCCCGTTCAACTTGATCTGCAATCTACAATTAAATTAGGTCTCATCTTGATAACACACACAGAATGAACCAAGCTTTTCAATGCTAACTTTTCCTCCATCATTTCGCACTAAAGTAAGATAAACAGCTGTTTCATTCAATGTTGTTTTTCAATCGGTTCGCACAAACATGTTGAGGTTAACTCGTTCTAAATATTTTTATATTTTCGCGAAGCTTTCAAAATATTTTTCAATGAAATTGATTGAGTGCTTAATTCGGAGGTTCTCAACATTTTCAGAATTTCCGTCGTCTTTAGTTAAACTGTCCGCTCGTGCGTCCGTCCTTCTGTCTGTCCATCCATCCATCCTGACAGCGGGCTATATCTCAAGAACCGTAAGAGGTAGACAGTTGTCACAGAGTCAGTATTTCTTTTGCCGCAATAACAATATATGTATAAGCATAATCAGCCTATAATGCTCCCACTGCTGGGACACAGTGAGAGCCCACTCCTCTCGGTGAGAGGGAGTGGGCCGTAATCCACCACGTGGGCCCAGTACAGGTTGGTAGATGTCACATGCCTTAAAATTTTTGGTTCTAACATGCTATAACAACAAATAATAAAAATTAATCTAAATTAAAAATTAAAGGTCGTACATGAAACGTATGAAACCCTTCGTGTGAGAGTCCCACTCAGCCGTTTTTTTGCCTATTTCTTACAATTTATGTTTGTTTAAACCTGAATAGGTTATTTACAAACCTTTGCTAGCCAGCTGTTTTAGTCTATCTGTGTTTTACATCATAGAGGATGCTTCGATGTGATCATTCATTTATCTGTAGTTTGAAAACTTAGTAAACATAAGTCATGAGTGCTTTATTTCTTAACAATATAACATTAAAAAGAAACATCATCATAATCATCTAAAACTACTTAGTAACTTTTAAGTAATCTGTGGATCCATCTCGCGAGGTCCGTCTGTATGTTGAGAGCCACAGGTCTAATGTTTACTCCGCCTAAATGCATCACCTTGGGAAGTCGGTGACCCATTTACGTTTTCGCGATTCATGTAATAAATATATTTTCGTGTTAAATGACGTCAGAGAATGGTCAGTGTCATGTTACTTTGCTTCAAGGTGTGTTTACAGAGCAAACAATGTTTTAAAAAACTTCTACAATAAACTTTGATCTACGTAGTATCTCAAAGGCTATTTTTTTGTTACTCAGCGATATAATTATGGTATACAAATGCTAGTATACCGTATGTGTGTGTGGGGGGTCGTTAGACCTTACTGCCCACAAGATAAGAAGAAGAGGAAGAAGCTTTTATATTTTGTTAAAGTAGTCTACAGGGTCCATCTATCTCAATACCAAAATTCATCAAAATCGGTATAGTACACGTGTAGTAAGTACAGATGAATAGCAGCAGGGTGATCTCGCCAATGTACGGTAGGCGAACGAAACTTCCAAGCGCAATAGTCGATGAGCATTGACTGACGAAGCAATAAAGTGAAGCGTCAGAGCGGTCATCGTGAACCTGACCAATGGAGAGTGTGCTCACGACTCGTGCCGGTTATTATAAAAAACTCGCTTCCACTAACATATTAGCTAAAATGTGTTAGTTATTAAATAATCGGGTTTAAAAGTGTTTGCATCAAACATATATCATAAACAATTTCCAAAAGCAACAAACTCAATAGAATTCACCAAAATAGCTCTATCATGGACCAAATCAAGAATAATTGAGGTCACCAAAAACAACCCTTTCCCAACACAATTATAAATAGCAACTCAACCCCTACAACTTTCCGGAACCCATTTATCATCCAGTACCCAGTATTAAATTCCCAGTAAATGATAACAAGGACTTTATAAAATATAACTAAATAGGTTAATAGGAAACTTTATCCGAGGGTATATGGTAGCCCTTAAAGGTAACAAATCTAGTATAAGCTGACCTCGCATTCTGTTAAAGCTTTGTGCTGCGCTGGGCCAGCCCACGCTGAAGCGTCACCACTAGCTTGGGGCCTACTGTACTTGGGGCCCTTTCTTGTGAATGGGAAATCATCAAAAGACTCCTCCCGCTCTGGGGAGAGCGAGAAGGATTGTCAGGCTGACTAAAACCCACACGTGTTCCTTGAATTGCGCGTTTCGCAACCTTAGATACTGTTTATGCTTGGATACCCAGAACAGTGGCGAGACACTGCGCAATAAAATCATCACCAATCAGTCATCAATATCTTAATATATAAAACAAAGTCGGGTTTGTTCGAACACTTATAACTCAAGAACGGCTGGACCGATTTTCATGATTTTAGTGTTTTTGGATTAGTCTTTATCCGGAATAGCATAATAAGTATTGAAATATTTAAAAATATAGTAGGTAGGTAGGGTAGGTAGGTAAGTATGGTAGGTAGGTAAGTATGGTAGGTAGGTAAGTATGGTAGGTAGGTAGGTAGGGTAGGTAGGGTAGGTAGGGTAGGTAGGGTAGGTAGGGTAGGTAGGGTAGGTAGGGTAGGTAGGGTAGGTAGGGTAGGTAGGGTAGGTAGGGTAGGTAGGGTAGGTAGGGTAGGTAGGGTAGGTAGGGTAGGTAGGGTAGGTAGGGTAGGTAGGGTAGGTAGGGTAGGTAGGGTAGGTAGGGTAGGTAGGGTAGGTAGGGTAGGTAGGGTAGGTAGGGTAGGTAGGGTAGGTAGGGTAGGTAGGGTAGGTAGGGTAGGTAAGGTAGGTAGTCAGGGAGGTAAGAAGTACGGTAGCCAGTTGACGGGAGCGAAGCCGCGCGGGTCAGCTAGTATTATATAAAATTCTTCCGTTACTAAGTGACTGACAGACAAAGCACAGCCGAAACTTCTGGTCGTAGAAAACTGTAATTCGGCGTATAGGTTCCTTGGGGTGTGTAGGCGAGCACTAAGAGAGGATTGACTACTATGACGTCTCAGAAACATCATGATTACGGTGTGTGAGAGAGACAGAGCCGTGCAGGACGAATATCACTATCCCTTTTTCACCACGGCGTCATAGAATTGCATAATTTATTTTCATAAAATATAGTACAAAAATAGTCTAAAGTAAAAATAGTTTAATATAGTTTTGCTTAATTATTTTCAGCGTGCAAATAAACTTCATAGTACAGCCGCTGTTATTCAGTTTCATGTAACTCGTGCCATTCGGTATTTAGATCAGGATCATATCGTGTACACCTTGCCTTATTTATGAGGTTATTCACTCAGATTGCGTCAGAGGCTACCTAGTTTTCTAACCACCTAATCGTTGCGGTATTCTGGTCGGAACAGCTGATTTTCAATTGATTTAAAAGTGGTTATCAAACGCCTTGCCAATTTTCTTGTTGCAAATTTTATTGGACCGATACCGTTTCTTATGTGGATCAATGGGTTGTGGGTTTAGATATTTTACTTGTTTGCTTTTAAAAGGTAACCCTACCTATTCAGATCAGGAGATCTTTCTTTTCTAAGTAATTTCCTACCTACCCGATACTTAACGAGCAGACTCACCCCTCCTCAGTCAATTTATAAACAGTTATAACTTGTAATTTTTTGGCATTAATTAAAGGATTCTATCGTTGTTATGGTGAATGAGTTGAGTGAAGAAAGTTTCCTTCAAACGGACTTAGAACGTAATGTAGGTGTAGTTCCTCCAGTATTAACTATTGAGCCTCATCCATGTTCATCATACCACAGTCATCTCATCTGCCTATCCTTTTCCCAACTATATTAGGGTCGGCTTCCAGTCAAACCGGATTTAGCTGAATACCAGTATTTTAGCGGAGCGGCTGCTTACCAGACCTCCACAACCCAATAACTGGGTAACACGGTACTTCATGGCAAGACTGGAGTCAGATTTACTGGCTTCTGACTATCCGTAACGACTGCCAAACATCTACAAATGACAGCCGGGACCAACGGCTTATCGTGCTTTCCGAGACACGGAGGAAACTCGCTTTGTTAAGATGGTCACCCATCCACAGACCAACCTTGGCAAGCGTTGCTTAACCTTGAAGATCGACCCGTGCGGCTGTTATTATCTAGCCACGAGCTCCTTAGTTCATCATACCACAGTGTAGAATATAAATACACATCATCATTATATCAGCTGAAAAACGTCCACTGCTGGACATAGGCGTTCACCAAGTGTCGCCACAACCACCGGTCCTGTGCGTCGCGCATCCATCGGCTAACCGCGACCTTCACCAGGTCATCGGTCCACCTTGTAGGAGGCCTTCCAACGCTGCGTCTTCCGGAATGAACTTCTTGCTTTTATATATATGGACACACTGCCATCAATAATAGCAGTAGATCGTTGGACGAAATCCTTTCAGAAGCAGCTCTACTATTCCAATTCTGTTTTGAGTAGTAAAGCTCCTTGTCAAACAATTCTAAATACATTCGATGTTAATTTTATGAATCTGTCTCTTAGAATTGAACTGCACAAATAAATGACCTACATATTTCCGAATAAATGTGTGAATTGACCACATTTTTATGAGTTTGTTGCCTTTTGAATTTACGTCATTGCCTTCTTAAAATTGTTGTTCACGCTCTTTAACCCTTATGGGTTGGGCAGATGTCCAAGTGCTGTCAATGGTTGTACCGGTATTAGCCAGTTCTATCAGGAATCCGGGATGCGTTGCGTAATGGGTCCAGGCTATAACGCTTTTGTGCATAGAGCCAAATATACTCTATATTTTGTTACTGCTGGCTTAGATAGCAGAAGAGTGAATGCTTTAATGCTGTGAGCCTGTTGAATATTCCGCTATTTGGGGACAGACCAATGAGATCCTGCCATACCCTTTTTTGCAAATCAGGGGCAATATGAAGTGTCACTTTCATCACGATTCCGTAGTGAGAAAGGGATAGTGCTATTCACGTGCTATTCGTCTCTCTCTCACAACGTAATCATGATGACAAGTTAAACTAAGATATACGCTTGCAATCCTTTTGCGATTTCAAATTAATTCTTATTTTGTCGAATCAAAAAATCGACTCCAACATTACTAGTATAAACCTAAAAGAAAGTCACAGTGTAAGAAATACAAAACAATTTAACCGTAAAAGATTGATATCTGTAACGGTATTCATTGTGTCTTTTGAACCAAAAGACGACCAAAAAAATGTTCCCCTTTCCTATAAATATCAATACGCCACATACGCCGAGGCCCGAGTGCTTTACGATCCAAAACTAGACACAATTTACGATCGAATATCCCCCATATTAGTCACAAGTGGATGACTTTCGATCGATTCGATTATTCGATTATTTATTATGCGATTATCGTTCGCGCGTAATGTGGGATACCAATTCGATTTACAAGTCACCGAGCGATAAATTTTTTTTTTTGGAAGGAAGTGGGTGATAGTTTTAGCCTTTTTCTTAGAGAGCGAGTACCAGTTGAAAATTGGAAGTGGTACTTGCAAACTAAAGTGATTGGTAAATGCACTGTGGGCACTTGCACTTGTATCCCTGCTAGCCAACGTATTGAAATCAAAACAAGATGATCATCACCATCAATAGACATTACAGTCCCACTGCTCTTTACGGTAAAATTACGGAAACAATGTTGACTTGAGACACATCCCTATTTTTCATCTCAGCACTTCTATCAGCTGAATGTACCTAGTCGTTTCACTCAAGTCTCAACACTAAACATTAGCAGACTAGTAACCATTCTATCAGCGTTAACGATCGACAAAAACAGATTAAAAAGCTTACATTTTGGCATTCCAGTATTCGCTATCACTTCTAAAATGTCACTCTGTCTCGAGCCCAAGTTGGCTCAACGTTATCTGGCTGGATTACTTCCGTAATCTAATATTCGTCTACTTGTTCCATCTTATATCGCTGTTCCCAGTCGATCTTATCTTTCACACGGCATTCTTCATCACCATTCAATCATTCCATAACAGGTCTCGAATGTTCTGAGCATCAAATTGTTATGGGCGTCCAATTTGGCACGGTACTAAATTGATTAGCGATATCACTGCCAGTTTATTACCCAAAGATCATTCAGGCGTAAAGTTATATGAATTGTGTTTAGTTGAAAAAGAATTAAGAACACATAGGTATATCTATGTACATTAATAAAGGCATCAAATCATCATTCGTATTATCGTCAAGCAACATTCTGAAATAATAATTCTCAACATAATTAGCTCACCGTCTCTATAAGCTGTCACTGAAACTTCTTGAACTCTGACAACTGACAAGCAAAAATTTACCTCCCTTATTTCCACACAGCTAAGTAAATCGACCTTCATCTCTAAATTCGAAGAAACAGAACTTTCTTAAACTGACTTTAATAATAAATGCAGGTGTCATTACGCTGAGTAAAAACCTGTGTCGCCCGACTACCCTCGTCACGTTGAAATGAATAATTTTGTTCTCAAATCTGCTATGTAGGTCGCTTGGCTGGATTTGGCTAACGTGTTGTTGGCTCGGGTCTCTCTATTTTCGACGTCTCCTTTGTTTTAGCTTCATGGTTTGCATAGTTTGAAAATATGCTTGTTTATCAGCTTGTTGTGCACTGTTATGCTAGGTTGTATGGCTTTTATTTTAAGGTGAATGCTCCAGGGTAGCCCGCGAAATTCAAATATTTTTATGTTTTTTGCAATTTGCCGGTCAGTGTGAAGCTGTATGTGGACCAAATGCGATCTGCGACCGTAACGCGTATTTATCTAAAGAATTATAACCATTTTAATCATCAATATAGCCCTCTAAGTTCATGTAGTTCGAAAGAATGATTATTTCGAGAAATAATCACTCTTTCTTTGGTCCACATACAGCTTCACACTGACCGGCAAATTGCAAAAAACATAAAAATATTTGAATTTCGCGGGCTACCCTGGAGCATCCACCTTAATAGCTGTCCCAACTTTGGTAGGTCATTTTAATTCCACTTGCAAGATCAGAATTTTAATGTGTATAATACTTACATAACCGACATAAACAGTCATAATAAAATAGTTTTTGCCCGTTGCTTCGGTCGCAAAAAAGCCTGTAACAGTCTTTATCTCACTGTAAAAAAAAACATTAAAATTGGTTTAAGCGAAAACACCAACTCACATTTCGAACTACTTTAGTTATTCATTCTTTTAAAAGCCTGAACCCTTAAAGCTTTTAGCCAAACTCTTCCCCGAATAGTTGTGTAAGAACTCTTTGAACGACTAACAAGCAACATTAAATTAAGCCAATGTTTAAACGACGTTCCTCAGTCTAATGTCGTCTCATCACATCGTTACACTTCCCTAAAGATGGCAATGTCCACATTGCACGGTTAATGACGACCATTATGATGATGTTGATGGTAATCTCCTGACCCTGAGCCGTGGGAATGTACGACAACTGGCGAACTTCCCGGACAATACCTAGTTGTTGTCTGCTAAGTTCTTGTTTAATGGCATCAAGTCTTAGGTTACATTACAGACCAGAGTTTGAAACTAATATAGTCTTGTAATTAAGTACAGTTGTTTAGGTACATAGGATATCTATCCGTGAGAGAAAGATTGAAGAATTACTTTGAGCCAAAAAAAAATATGGTCAACATTTAATTTCATTTCATTTTCATTTTAAGAATGTCAATCACAGAAGTTAATAGATCGACAGAAAGCAGAGCTGGAATTCATTACAGAAATTAATTCGATTACAATTTGTTTATGTAACCTGTGTTATCTTGCTCTAGAAATTTCTTCTGCTTCGTGGGTGCATTTGCAAACACAGATACATAGACAAATTGCGAAAACTATCTGGATCAAGACCTATCCTCATTGATCTGAATAAAATAAGGTCATAGTCCATTTGAATGTTACTAGCAATAGTGCTAGTAGTTATATAGATAACTCCCCAATAATGTACCTATCTATTCAAACCGGTTCATAGCATTCATATTCTAATTCCTTTCATCGTCACTATTCATCATAATCTATTTCAAGGTCCGGCTCTTCACCTCAAACTATAAACCTATTATAATACTAGGAAACCTTATTCAGGCCAATGCATATAAACTACTCGATTTTTACTGCGACTACACTGTGATTTCCTTCTGCGTCCATCATTTGCTCAGCTATTATGAACCAGTTTGACTTGTCTTCGCCAATGTTTATAGGGCTATTTGCACAACTTTGGATACGGCCATGACCAAGAGTATTCGTGGGCGGCAATAGGACTAAAGGTGCAGCTAGCACTGCAGGTGTATTTTGAGAAATTGTTTTATTGTCCCTAATAGCCAATGTTGATGACTTATTGCATACGATTGTTGGAAGATAAAAATAGGGTTCTATCTTTCTATCGTTTCTTAACGTAACTCTACAGATAGAAGTTTGAACATTAAAGTGAATGCGTTCAAAGCAATACAAGTATCGTCAGAATTCAGAAGCAGCAATAAAACCGGGATATTAGTTCTATCTACAATCGGGTTCAATACAAGAATAACCGCAAACTGAATTTTATTTTAAGTCCACCAATTGCATTTGAAGTTGCTAATTTAAACAGCAAAACCCATAAGAAACTTTCTGTCTTCATCTTAAAGTGCATTTTGCATTAATTGTTATAGCACTCAGAAATGCCGACGGTTTCCCTAATTTCTATCGAAAGGGACTTTTTATATGTCTTTAAAATTTATCTCTACGTCCCTTAGCATCGTAAAATCTTTCATTGCCTTCTGTGGCCACAGTCGTAAAATCCTTTGTAAAAAATACATGACCAAGTTTATAAAATTCTTGTCTATTTGAGATTCATAGATGTTTCTATTATCCGGTTTACGACGTCGTAATGCCCTGTATGGTGGTTTGATGGTATACTAATGGGTTTTAAATGGCATTTTCTATTATTGTTTCAGGTAATACTTTCATCGTGTCATTATGAGCAGCTGGTGAAATCTTGTCGCCAATACATCATAAATGATCATCTTCTATAAGATTGGAAAGCTATATTGGAAAATACAGGTTTGTTATAAACAGTTGAACTAGACATTATAAACTAGAAATCCCATTAAACCAATGACACGCAATTATTAGTCTTTAGTGATTGATAGAAAGTACAGAATGCCGCAGTGTCTTTAAACGGTCAGAATTATTTATTTCTCTTTTTCTGCAACCTTTAAAAGGCACTTATAAAACTCCAAGAAAATGATCATAAAACAACAAACATACTTTTACTAACTTGACCTTTCGAAAGAGGGAACAAACTTAAATACAGAAATCACAAAAATAATTCAGCATTCAATTCTTCTACATTGTGGGGTGTAGGCGTATCATTACCAAAGCCCGAAGGTTTATACGTTCGATATTCCTTTTATACCGATATTTTACCTTCGTAATCCATGATATTTATACCCCCACGCAAGTGGAGAACATCTTTGCGAAAACAATTTGCAAATAAATTAGCTCAAGGCAAGTCAGTAAGGACAGCATGTATGGACATTTTCAGATTGTAACTTGCAAGCTTAGGACTATAGGTGTCCGATAATAAGCAACGCCAATATTTCTGTCCATTAATGTCATAGAATGTGTGGACACTTGGACAGGAGCATTAACCTTTACGCTCATGATATCCTTGCAAAATCTTGACTTGCACATTGCAGAGGTGAACAACACAGCGGTTTGTTGGTTTGCGTAGAAATGGTCACACGCAAGTTATTTATACGACGAATTATTATTGATTAATGATTACACACAGGCTTTTGATTGCTCTTTAAGATCCTTATATAAAACAGCAGATACAAATACTATCTTAACTTTACCTTTTAAGGTAGCTTAAAGCCTCATACACCTCCGCTCTTTGTGATAGTTCTAAATGCGGCTATGTCTTTAGACTTGCCCTACCTACTCGGAATGCCACAAGGTTTCATTCTGGTGCCTGTGCTGTTTAAATTAGACATTAATATAACATCCTACTCGGAATGAGACGCGGTGAATGCAAAATAATTTGGCTTGTTTATTACTGTGGGCGGATTGGTGTGAGGTATTATTTCTTAATGTTTCTTGTAGTGGACAGTGGTATGAGAAGGAGAGTTTAAATTTTGTTTAAAAGCAACAGTTGCTGCACATAATTTTCAATGAGTTTCCGTATGTAATCTTCCATTTGTGCGACTATATTCTGACTTCTAATTTAATAGTTATTTCAAAATGTTGTTTAACACTTATACTCGTAAGATAGCTGATTTTTTCAATAGGCAGATAACTTTATTCCAAGTAATAAATATGACAGTTTCAAATTTTATACAAATATAATTATATAACTACTGAAAAAAGTATTCTGACGATGCCTTATGTAAATAAATAACTTTTATTATGGTAGAAATAATAAAATAACATCGATACCATTGTCTTTTCAACCAAACTCAAGTTAACATCACAAACGCCAACAAGGATAAAACAATGCACCTTGTTTTTCTTCCATCTCAAAGCAATTTCCATCTGAAATCATGATATCAATTATCAAGTTTCTCTAACCCGTTCATTTTATAGGCAAGGCGGGGTCTACCCTGTGGCTTTGTTATGGCTCGGCCCAACGATTGACTCAATGGTTTGTTGTGGTCATAGAACGACAAAAGTTTTGTCAAGTTAGTATTTTATTTAGGTCTTGATGTAAATTATTTTAGTATCGAAAATTAAAGGTTGGTAAGCATAAAGACAAATTAATCGTAGAACCAAAATCAGAAATTAATAAACGTAACTAACAGATATTAAGATAAACAGTTGATAAGTATTAACTTCTATAAATCATGAAAACGGAAGAAACTTTACGTGTGCACTAATGATCCGTGACAGAATCTCGACCAAAGTAATAGTTCACAACCGCGAAAAGTAATAGTGTGAAAGTCGATCGTCTGCTCAAGCCCTATAAACAGTAGAACCTCTATTTTCACCCAAATTAATTGTTTCCCAGCTTTTGTTTGCTCTGAAAGCAGTTTACCTTTAATTTCGAAGTCAGTTTTAGTTCACCAGTTCGTTTAATGAGTGTTGGCATTTAGTTGTTTTCGTTTGAAATGTTAACTAGATCTTCAGGGTCGAGATGGGATTTGGTTTTATATTTTGTTGGTATTCAAATCGAAGCTTTTTGTTGATTCTCGGGTTAATTGTAGTGAAATATTCCTGTTTCTGGGTTTCTCTTTTTAATTATTCAGTCATTTAAATAACGTTGTTAGTTTCTTAATGAGTGAAAAATTTCGTGACTGTACTTACTATTACTTTCCTTTATATCTAGTCCTCTAGGACAACAAGTCCACAACAGAATGCGGAGTAATCTTCAGACACCTTAATCAAATCTTTATTCTTCCTTCGCCTGCTAAGTCTTATCAGCCAGACAAATTATTAAAGGAAGCTCCTATCTCACGGAGGATTCAACCGGTTCCATCCCCGGTCCTACTTTGTCGTGGGCGAGAGCAGCATTCCCAAAACGACCTGAATTAATTGAGCCTACAATTAAACAGACAGGTTTGACGTATATCCAATGGCTTCTGTTGGTATGGGGATACAACTAATACAGCTTTTATTTTTAGCATTGGATAAAACGCTGTGTTTGACGCGGCACTTGAAAGAAGATAAACTTTAATGCTAAGCAAAGACATGAGAAACTAAACAACGTATTTGTCTCGTTCCATTGAAATGTGCAGAGTTCTAAACAACAGTATTAATGACGTTGGCAACTCTAGCCATGACGATAGGTCAGAGATCACAGAGCTGCAATGAGTCTAACAATCTCTTGCACTGATCTTTGCTCTTCTAAGCAATACGGTAAAGCATTTTCTTAGCTGACTTACAATGTGTACTAGAAAAGTACACTCAATTTGTTCTCCAAATAAATATTTAGTTACACCGTTTGGATATGATATTCTTTGCATTTATATTCCAGTTAGCCAAATCAAATCTTTAAATTTTTATTCATCCTTCCTCGTCTTTGCCGTGCCATGTTACAGTCACTGGCACCTGTTATTACAGAGAAATACAAAGTTCAAGTTAATAGACTTTATCCATAAAAATAGCAGAAAGTGCCTCGGATCGATGTTACTTCGAGTCATAGACAAGACGGGTTCGCCATTTCTAAAAATAACCACGCCTATCACATCACTGAGATCAAAGCGGATTCAAGATAAGTTATCTCGGATAAGTGTTAAATTAATTAGTGTAATAGTTGCATTATAGTACAAGCATATGTATGGAGTCCAAGGAGCGAAGCAAGAAGCAGCTAATTTTCTATTCGGAAATTTTCGAGATCTCATAGAAGAGGTTGCCGTGCAATTCGTCAAAAATAATCTTAATTGCTCTTATATTGGTATCTTCAGCAGGGTAATTCTATATTGTAAAGTTGTGTGTGTCAGTTTTTACTGTAATGGCAAACAGGTTATGTGACAAGTTGGTTTGAGTGCCGTTTTGCTAGTTTTGTAGAACAAAATTTAATTGTATTGCATGTGCTCACCGACGTATCTTTATTTACTTCGACAAAAATTTGTGTTTCGCCAATCCTCGATTTGACTATAAAATAAATGTTCCATACTTTTTATTTCTCGAATATTTTCTTACAAAATCTCTGCAGTATATTTGCCTCTAAACATCACACTAAAAATAAATCTCTGTTGGAATACAAAGCTGAAGCACGACACCATCCAATTTAGCAAGACATTTCAAAAGACATAGTTCTTTCGTTCTAGGATCCATTTTAAGAAAACAAAAGAGAGGTTGGAAGGTCAAGCTGTAATGGTCGTTGATGCAAAACGTGAACCGCAACGTGCAACTACGATGCAGCGATAAGAATTTGCACGATTCTCTGTTGAATTTTGTAAATAAAGCGATGTAGCGCTTTATTTAGGAGTATTATTAAGTTTACTTTGAATGCTAATTGCTAGATTATTCGCTTTAAGAGAATTTTCCATAATAATGGTTGTTGTCTAATAAAAATCTACAAAAGTAAAGTTAATTTGTTTAATGTTACGTTTTATGTATTCTTTGACATTTGTTTGATGTGGCAGTGTAAGTTTTGCTGTTTGCTCATTATTATCTTGAGAAAAACTGGTAAAAACGAGTAGAGTTATCAGCCTGTTCTCAAGTAATGCAGATGTTTTGCTCTTCGCAACACGTTTAAACAATAAAATGTTTATCTTAACCTATCATTTTGTGTACATAGTCTACTAGGAATAGCTGCTTTAAATTCCTTAGAAAAGGTTTCGATGACTTAATTTATGTTACTTACCACGTTTCCCGATATGCAAATAATAAAAATGTACTAATTAGTCTCGGCTAAAGCAAATTAGAAACGGATTATGATTCAATTGTAATTTCCATGAACAGCTGTATTTTGGGATTCCATTAACAATTCTTCAAAACCCTGAGTGGGTACTTATTGTATCTGATTAACCAGTTAGGGTTCATAAATGGAAATTTGATATTAAACATTTACTCTTTGAAACTTACAAAGCTAAAACAATATTGTATTTTAAATGTAGAAAATTATTTCAGTGTCAGTTCAGTTCACGTTCCGATAATTTGGATAAGTGCCCTGAAGGAATTCATGAATACAAAAGCAATTTTCGTAGAAGGAGATCATATTAAATTCAATACTTACGGTGCCTAAAGTACTCATACATTAAGAACATTCTCAATTTTCGGGGTTCGTTTTGTTGGGTTTTTCAGCTCCTCGTTTTGATAGCATCAATCGATTTTGATCCTTCTGTACATATTATTTTGTATTCTTCAATGGAATTGATAAAATAATAACGATTATTATGATCAGCTCCGTTGCTGGGCATAGGCCTCCCGCAAACGTCGCCACTTCGACCGGTCCTGTGCTTCTCGCATTAAACTAATTTGGTAATAAAATATAGCTATACGAATAAAAACAGTATTGAACTCGCTACAATATTTATGTTTTCAAGGAAAATATTTTCATCACAAAAGCGTTCTTGTTAGTCGCTAACAATTTAAGGCATCCACCGGAACATTTCATGGAATATGATCTTAAGCGTGATCTCAGGTTAAAACGGGTACCGTATATATCTTGGTAACGCTGAGTTGCCAAGATGTTAATGTCGCTATTACCATTTAAATTTTAGAGGATTAATCTTGAAAGCCGACACTTTAGCGTTGTTTGGATATTTGCGAACTTGCGACGAACGTTTTAGCTAAGCCGTTTACTTTTACAACCTTTATATTGGCTTCTGTTACTGTCTTTGTTTTCTTAGTTGTGAAACTCTTGTTAGAGCGACCGTGGTCATCACGTAATGACTTTGGTGTGGGCAGATGTGATTCTTCTCACTATATTTCGCCACCTCGCCGCAAGGGCCTATCACTAGCTGAGAAATGCGCTGATCAATTTAAGCCTATGACCTATAGCTAATACTCATAATGAACTATTGTTTCTTGATAATACTCAATGAATAGTCCACCTCCCAATACTAAACAAAGTATAAATCTCTATACAGGGCTAAAACAACAAAGAAGCTAGTAAATTAATTAGCACTAAACTACAATAGAGGGAGTGGGTTCGATCTAGGCGCGGCACAAATGTTAAATGAACGGAATGCCCGCGTTAACCTAATGATGATGAATGTAGGCCAATTTGTACCACTTGTGTGCATATTTTAATTTAGGAAGCTGACGGAAATTTTGGTTTCATTTTTTATGGCCAGCGAGAAATGGCAACTCAAACAGCTATAGTTAGTCGAGTTGCTCCTGAATATACGTTTGGCCTACTAATAACTACATTAAATGATATGTATATAGCCTTTGTAAGAGTCTTATAATAATCTGAAGAACTAAATACAACTAAGCTTAAATTTTGGCGTAGACTATCAGTATTTTCTAAAAATCTAGAGAAATAAATGTAATACAATATTGTAATTCATGAAAAACATAAATCTTGTAATAACCTGTATCTTCAATTGTCTTACAATCGGAGCAGCTGCAAACAAATTTTTCATCCCATATCAAAATATTTTTGGGTATGACTCAAACAGCAAACTCAATACTGAGCAGCTAAATAAGGCGGGTACAGCTTTTAGCGTGGGTGTTTAAAAACTGCCAAATTGCCGTGAATGAGAGGAATTATGAGTACACATTCCTGATTCAAGGCTTAAGATACTAGCATCAGTTGGTCAATGTTCATTGCAGAGCGTTGGCATACTCACCAGTGAATTCATCTCAACAGATCCTGCGGTAATCACCATGTATCTAGAGAAACCTGAAAGGGTTGCAATAACAATGCACTTCTTGTAATGTATTAATTGACACACAAGTTACGGTAATAAGTTGTGTCAATGAATAAATTTGAAGTATATTGTGATAGAGTACACAACGGAATTGGCAATGGGCCCGAAACAAGGCTGTATCTTAGCCCAGAATTTTGCAGATTCTATAACAGTATCTTGAAATACATCGTCTACGTCCATCGCTTTCCATCAATCTTCCTTAAGGTGAATGTTACGGGTTGCTCATTGCCATTTTCCCGCGAGATGGCGCTGAAGTCAACATTTTCAGTTTTATTTTGTTTCGAGTGTAATTGGAACAATATTAAGTCGCAGAAATAATGGTGCGACAATCGGATATTCCACTTTATCGAAATTAGTCAAAATACGGCATAAAAACCCTTCTGATTCGCCATACTTCAAATCATACTTTCAATCATGTCTATGTGTGTGTAAACGGTACTATAAGCGAGTTAGATATTATTTTCGTGAAGTATGGCGAATCAGAAGGGTTTTTATGCCGTATTTTGACTAATTTCGATAAAGTGGAATATCCGATTGTCGCACCATTATTTCTGCGACTTAATATTGTTCCAATAACACTCGAAACAAAATAAAACTGAACATGTTGACTTCAGCGCCATCTCGCGGGAAAATGGCAATGAGCACCCCGTAACATTCACCTTAATATCACTTCCACAAGGCTGAGTTTCAGTCTTTCGGCTTCAAATAAACTTCTCAAAGGTTTATTTCTGGCCAAAAGTCTGAAACTACATTTATCATTCAATTAACTCGGCTGAGCCTTTCTTGCGACATCGCTGACAAATGGTTAAGCCTGCAAAAGCCTTTGCAAAGTGAACATACTCTAACTGCGCATATTTTCAAAATCTTTATCTCGTGTAATGTAACTACTTTGCACCAGGTTTTTAGATATTGTTAAATTCTTTCATTGCTCTTATTTTAGACTATACCCTTAAGGCGGTTTAGAAACTGTGACACTAGGGTCTGTGTGGTGTCCTTACTGCCCACACGATAAGAAGAAAATTATGCCAGGGGAATACTCCCGGGATAAAAAAGTATCATGTGTCCTATTCCAGGACATGGTGTACCCGTAAGCAAAGTTTCATCCAAATGCGTTCTGTTTTTAAGGCATGAGAAGTATCAAACAGACAGACAATTTTTTTTAATAAATAATATTAGTATAGATGGATGTATACATGGATTCAGGCTTTCATTTCTATATTGAAGAACCAGCAAAAAAAGTCTATGTTTGCTTTTGATTGATTTGTAGATCAGTCACCAAGTAAGGTTGCAAAAGGTTCTGCTGATGTTAAGAATAAAATCGTGAGTAATCCATCGATACCTCATAAGCAATTGCAAGAAACACAGGAAGGATATGTACCGATATGGATAAGACTCGGTACTCTCTGACCACCCCGAAAGGAAACTTGAATGAGGATAATGTACGCAGGTGTGTGATTCATATCAATATTTAAAGTATGGAGTGGGTTCGGTTTGTTTACTACCAAGTACCAGCGATGATCGGAAGTTGATGTTTAAAAGGATAATTCGATTTCCGTTTTTCATTTGACCTTCCGCATTCTCATTATGTTACTTACCATTATCTTCTGCTGATGTATTTTAATTCCGCATTTAAATCTTAGTGTCTGCTATTACTGTACTGCACTCGGTTCATGTATTTATAAGAAAACTACCACTTATTCTATTAGTATCATAAAACATGCATACTTATATCGTCAAATTGTGATTTCTTCATTTTCAGCAGAAAAATATGCAAATAATACTGCACTGTATGTAGAGCGAAAATATAGCGGCAACTTTACATAATACACAAATGTGCCGATACTGGAATTTCATCAGTATATTGAGTCAGCTACCGACTTCATTCATCCAGAACACGACCTTGTTGGCGTTTATCAACTTACGGTAAATTTTACGACCTTATTGTATGAAGACTAGGTAAATTCTGATAAGATAGATAACATTCGCAAACCCGCAAGGCAAGCCCCCTCCAACGACACCCAGCCACTCCGAAGCCAGTACGCCGCGCGCTTTGTCCACGGACGGACGTACCGCGCCTCCCCTAAATTAAATACGACCACCGAATAGACGAACAGGATACTCCGCATTCGGAATAGTGATGAGAACAAACAATAGTGACGTTCATACCAAAAAGGAACCGTTTAAATAGTGCTGCCCATTACTTACTAATTGATGTGAATTCGCTGACCTTGAAAATCGACTAGAAAAATGGATTAGTCACAGTTTTTTTTGTGTTTATTAATCGAACGGCATTGATCAAGATAAGTGAGTTAATTAAAATAGAGATGGGATTCGTGTAATCGATTAAGTAATTTGGTCAATAGTGCGGGAAGTAGAAATTGTTAAAAATGACAATGTTGGCGGTGAAGAATTTTTTCATGCCGGAAAAGAGAGTGGACTCTCCGAGGTTTTCGAGGATGCCCGAGGCTTTAATGAGGTCCATACGACGACGCTCTTTGCGGGTGAAGAGGACCAAGTCATTGGTACTAGTGAACGAAAAGAGGAAATCCGGTGAGTGGTAGCGTATGATACTTTTTTAATTTTCTTTTATTTAATTTCTTGTTATTGAAACAGATGTTCAACATGAACATTTGGTAGTCTTTTGACTTATGAGTTTTGATATACGTTTTATCACTGTACTGTACAGTTTTATGTTAATGCTTATTTAATCATTTTTGAATTGATACGTGTTAGAAAAAAATTAGCTGACGCAATAACGTGATTGTCCTACACACTTTATTTTTTCAAAAGCATTCTGTGTATATATTTTGCCTAATTTGTAACAAAATTTTCACGGTTTACTATGAACACTGCTCGTTAAGATAACAACAGCTCTAATTTTACTCAAACGAATTTCTTTTACACAACTAATGACAACTTTTATCCAGTAATTAAGTTCCTAAGGTACGATTACATAATTATCATTAATCATGGCTTTGATAACTTAAACCCGTTCACTGGTTTTTTGCGATAATATCAGGTTCAGTAATTGCAGATTGATTTTAGATAGAAAAGCCATTTACCTTACCGAGAACAGTAGCCAATGATTAGAAAACAATTCAGACTGAATTATTCATTGCACGAACGTATAAAATTTTGCAATACTGCGTAATTTTTAATGCTTAGTTTGCTGTTTAGATTATTCTTCCGTAAGATTGTTGCTATTGTTGCTTATTACGTAATCAGTTCATGTTTGATGTTTGAGCGACAATATTTGCATGTCGAAACATTAAAAATATTTACAGTATGTTTAACCATATCGTTTATTACTTCTATCTGCTTAGCTAACAAGTTTATTACCTAAAGCAATTACAAAACAGTTATGACGTTTATGTAAATACCAGTATCATACAAAATAAATAAATTTATACAATTCCAACTTCAATTGTCTTACGTTCTTATTAGCAATTCCATTTTCCTCCAGAGCTTTCATATTACGTGTGGTCAATTGAGGACCTTATCGTCATCGTCATAGTTCAACGTCATTGTACGTGACATCATTAAGCATTGTTTCATGTGCTTCTATGTCATATTTTAAATGGTCACTGGCCATAAAAATGATAATAGGTGCCTACTTGTTTTAGTAGATGAAACCATTGATACTGACCGTGTACTATTTTATTGGGTTACATATTAATTGGGTAGTAGGACAGTAGCTTAATCGATTTCATAATATATATGTCGTTGTCAAATCGTAGACTTTGGCTACTTCATAAAATGGCCACCTCAAGCCTAATTTCGATGACGGAACCCCACCGGAGCAGACTGAGCTTCTGTCATCACATTCGAACCTAACCTAACCGTATCTAAAGTTCATCATGAAATGGATTTAGACCAATTCTTCGATACGGCCACGACATAATAGATTATTTGAATCCAATCTACATGAGCAAAAAGTATCTAAGTGAATAAACCTATTTCACGCTCGTTACATTACAAACGAATTCTTGGATACTGTTACAGTAATTCGCATCGTAGCCATTGAAATAGAAGGTTGCTCTGCATACCAATTAGCCGGCTACTCTCATTTCTTTTGTTTTTTCTCCGTCGCTACCCGAGTTCACCTTAACATTTTAATTGAACAGCCTGATACAGATCAACAGATTCTTATTGCAACTGTTTCGTAGTCTTGAACAGTCGTTGCTACTCCGTCTCAAGGTTTTCGCAATGTCTGCTATTTACATTGTTCTTTTTGATCTTTAGTGCGCAATTGACAATATTTCTTTATATTCATGGGCTGTATAAAACCATATGTTGTGCATTTATGGGTCTTTTGTAGGTCACATGTGGACTTTAGTCTTGTCTGCGCTACCAAGCTTGATTGTTTATCGATGCTTTATGTTATTATACTTGACATGATTCCCATATTTTTATCGCTGCATCGTGTTTTCGCACGACATCATATTTTTTTAAGGATGGGAAATCATCAAATAACTCCACCCGCTCTGGGCAGAGCAAAAGGGAGTGTCAGCCTCTTACTGACTAAAACACATCCGTGTTCCTCCAAGTGCCCTTTGCGTTCCAGGGCCACAGTGACTCTTTCGAACAAATTCCGCAACCCTAGAGTGGAGTTTGGAAAGAAGAAAGAAAGAAAAAGCGTTTATTTGCGCCAAGCATGACGCATACCAAAAAAAAAAAATAGAAATTAAATAAAACTAAATTATAAAAATTGGGAAGATATGCGTCATATTCGCGCAAAACGGCCATCGCTCAGCATAATGCTGCATAATGTTTTACAAATTTTAATGTACCGGTGCAAACAGCGATGAATTTTCCGTCGAAAGACTAGTAAAAAAAATAGGATAACTAATTTTCTATTAAAGATATGAGTAATAACGTGTACTTAGATATTTTAAGGATTGTAATAGAATTAAGAATTTGTCTAGTCTACGTTTAAAAGCCGCATAAGTGAGCCGATTGCTCCAATATTGATGACATCCTGACATTATAAAAAAAAAACAAAATCGATTAAGTTCATGAAAATCGACTTAATGTAAGTAATGAATGCCAGGGCTTCGTCCACAGATAACGCAAACATTTCTAATCTGTTGCACATTTATCAGTTGCGTTGCGTTCAAGCTTGATTAACTTTTAGATCGATGAGTTGAGCGATAAAATCTTTGTATGTAAAGTAAATTGAAGGGCAGACATGCAACGACCGCTTGTGTTGGACAAGCCGGTGTGAGCTGTTAAAGTTTAATTCTGTTAATTGAATTACTTTCATTAATATATGAGAATTAATTTGATATGTTTGAAGATGTGTCTGATAACGAAAGTTGATGGCTGCTAAGCGGCGTTGGAATTGTTTAACAAAATTAATGCTGAATAAAAACCTTTTTTAATTAAAGGCCACCTAACCACATCATTATTTATTTATATTATACACCAAAATATAAAAAAAAACATAAAGATAAACTTAAACAAAAAAAAAACTGGCGGCCTTATCGCATTCCGCTCTTCTAGGCAACCTGGTATGGAAAACCTAAAAATTGGTGCAAATATAAAGTTTAACAATCCTTATTGATAAATAAATTGTGTTCAGACATAAGTTGACGTACAATAAACTCAGTCTCTACTCTAAGTAAGGTGACATTATTTACTTACTCAGTTATTTAATTGACATTACGTTCTGTAGTTTCATAATTATCTAATATGCGAAGCAAATACAAATGAGTAAACAATTTACTCTGACTACTAACTTTCAATACATTTTCGGTGGGTACTGAACT
The DNA here is from genome assembly GCA_950371165.1 of Lacanobia oleracea. NCBI lineage: Eukaryota > Metazoa > Arthropoda > Insecta > Lepidoptera > Noctuidae > Lacanobia > Lacanobia oleracea. The sequence goes on from OX493387.1 coordinate 3,683,951, forward strand.
GCATACGTGTATTTGAGCCGAAAGAAAACTAAGAACTAACTAAAAGACACTCATACGCCGTAAAATAACTTTAGTTGCTATAGACTTTATCTTAAAAATAGCAATAAAGTAGACGCACATTTATAAATGCTAATAAAAATAGTTTACGGCATAGAATCGACTAAAATTTTTATGGCCGCCAACGGCCAACACTAATTATGAGTAGAATGCACCTGGCTAGCGCGTGCTTACCTAAATGTCACACTTGACGTTACAAAACCAATGAAACTTGACCCTTTTTATAAACAACGACTTATCATTTAATGAGTTATATTTTAAACGGTTTTATAGTTTTTATTTAATAGAATTTACCGATTTAAGTAATAATTATGCAAATGAAATGTGCATTTATTTTTTCAGATTCGAATGATGTTCAAAAAAAGGAACAATTTTTTTTATTGAAAATTATTGTCATCCTTTCATGGCAGTTTGTTTGAAACGGTCCTATTTGGAATGTCAAATTAACAAGAAGTATTTTATGAATTCCTGATACTAAACTTCGTGCATCGTCAATGCGTTTTATTAATAGTTTTAATGAGAGTATTTGTGGAATTTTGGCAACGTTTGAAAATGTGTAACACTAGATTGGATATTTTATAATCAGTAACATGTTTTTCATACAAACATCTTTTCTCACAAATAAATACTTGCAGGCGCGCCAAGTGAATCACGTGTTTGGACTTGTGAACTTAAAGATGCTGCAGATTCATACATAGTACCAATTGGCAATTATATAATAAGTAGTTAAAAATAGGAATACAACAAGTTAATAGCATAGTCGTTCATTGATGATTTATAAAACAAACTTGAATCTGTTGCTGTTTTGCGGCGAAACAACATTGTTTCATCTGTTCAAACATTTTTATCTTCGCTAACTACACTATTGCTAAAAACTATGTTCAGCAAACATTTCGTATTTGACCTTACGACATTCAGCCTTGGTCGTGAAATAAAAAAAAAAGTCACGACGAGACGACCTCGTGTGAAACGCGCCAGCCAAAACGTATTCCTTCTATTTTTAAAATTACAAATTATTTTGACGCCTGTTTCATGCGTGGGAATAAATAATATTATTGCGTAGTTTGTCATTGTTTTAGTAGTTTTTGCAATGTATTTTTTTATTGCTAAGACAAACTGTGTTGAAACGGCCTCTTTAACGCATGCTTTAATGTGCGTTTGGAAAAGGTATCATCATCACCTCATCACGATTTGACACGCTAACGACAGTCAGCCAACACTTATTTCTGTGCGAATCTGACAAGGTGGCCTGTCATTCTAATTTTGCGGGTTTAACATGTGTACAAAAGACAAAATGAAACTAATAGAAATAAATGAAGAACATTATATAACATGGCTGCTGTGTACTGTGGTACCGGGAGCTCGGATCTATCGGTTCCTATTTAAATAAAATGCTGTTTGAACTTTAAAGGATCACTATATTGTTGAGCCTCCGCTCTCAAGGAAAACTTTTACAGAATCATTCGTAAAAAATAGAGAACCAATTCACATGTCAATATTTGAATTCCTATCTTAAATCTTTTTAACTCTTTTATGGCTTTCATAAGTAATGAGGCTACACATCCATAGAGGATGTGCTGCATACAGTACCTACCTAGGTCATAGTCTTAGGGCAATTATCGATATTCGTAGAAAACCGGCCAATTCAGACTCTCACGCACGGTTCCGCACAAAAAACACGCTTTTTGTGTTGGAGGCCTTTAATTTAATTTAGTTATATTTTTTTACAACAGCAATAGAAATACACACTCGGTGTAAATTTCAACTATCTACCTATTGTCGTGACAGTTAGACGGACGGACATATGGACAGACGGACTTAGGGTACGGAACCGTAAAAAAGCGACAACTGTTTTAAGTCAGTCTGAGAAACGTTACAGATAAGCACTAATTTCTACACTTAAAACTGAGCAAATCAATTCGCGTGAAGCTCATTGAAATTAATTTAGAGCATAAAGAAGAATGTTTGATTTTTTCCCAACTTTCTGAAGAAGTTAAGCTAACATGCGAACACATTCAGTAAGACCTGTTCTAGGAGTGTTTGCCTACACCCGCATCTCTGTTGGACCCCGTCCAAATACAAGCAACTTGATTAAAACCTATATTTGCTCTCGTCGGTGCATTTAAAAGGAAGATATATCCTACTGCAAAACATGTAAAATAAGGCTGCATTTATACCTGCCAGCAACTCGTATTCAAGTTTATTTACATTGCGGGGCACGAGCGAGCGATTGATCACATTATACCTGTGTAGCACGCAATAAAATACAACTTTTTTCTTATAAGCAATCATCAAATGACTTCAGAAGAGAGTGTCAGACTCTTACTGACTAAAACCCATCCGTGTTCCTCCTAATGCCCCGTTCCAGGGCCGCTTTGACTCTTGAGAACAATGCCGCAAACCTGGCAGGAATGCAACTTGCATGCGAAGTTGCGAGCTGGTTGGCGATGAAAATGTCGCCAAACATTTTTTTCTTTTTACTATTGATAGGCACGCGTTTCACCTCTATCTCACCTGATGGTAATCGATGATGCGGTCGAAGATGGAGCACTCTTGCCTAGAAGTAACCTAAGTATATTTAATGAAGCAAATCGAAAAACTTATGGATTACCTTCGTAATAAAACCGTAGGCCCTCTTTCACCACTAATTACTAATGCGTAAAACGTAAAACAAATTTAAAACATCATTCTGAATTTCTGACTCTCAACTTCTAAATTCAAATGGTCTACAGAAAGAAGAATGATTTATACTCGTTTAGCGCCAAACGCATTCAGTGATTTATGGTGCAACTGGGCCTATATCTACGTCATGATATGAAATAAATCAGAAGATTGGCAACCTCATTACTCATTCAGCCATCGGCAGTCAATCTTTCTGCCAAACGTGGTGATATTTGTTTAATACATACTATTAAAAGGGACAAGCTTGTCATACAACTTGTAACCATTGCAACTCCTGAAAGGTAACCTCAACAGTGGTGACACCAGAATAACGCTGTGGCAATGGAGCTCGATGAGCCCCGGAGAAATGATTCAACTGCCTTGAATACCGCTGTCATCCGCTGCGAATATTATTCAGAACTAGCGGACGTCACGCGGTTTCACCCGCGTAGTTCCCGTTTTCGTGGGAGTTCGGGAATAAAATATAGCCTATGTTACTCCCTGATAATGTAGCTACAATTTGCTGAAAGAATTTTTCAAACCGGTTCAGTAATTTTTGAGTTTATTCATTACAAACATACACAGACACACACATACAAATGCAAATTTTTAAGTGTAGATAAAACAACTAAGAATATACACAGGTTCTATTACCCAACACATTTGTTTACTACAGCAATACCACAAATTACAGCAATAACAACAAAACAAAAAACTAAAAGCCGCCCACAATAACAATATCCCTTAATACACTAAACCCATAAACTAATAAACACGAACAACATGGCAGGTAAAAGCTATCCAATATAAATGCAAAGTGCCCATTCGAAGCAGTGACCCAATATGGGGGGAATTGGGTCAGAAGTGTCGGAACAGGCCATTGGATCTGGTCCAATTCCTCGCTCTCTGGCGCACCCCTTTAGCGCCAACCTTGAATTTAAATTGACCTATTCTACCTCTAGGAATTGTCCCCCAATTTAAATTGACCTCTTCCACCTCTAGGAATTGTCTCCCAATTTTAGGGAATGGTTATGGAGACAGTTCAAGTTTGGGGTAATTTGCTGGATCATTGTTATAGAGCTTTTGGTTGGTTAATGTAGCGGTGTTTGTTGCTTAGCTGTTCCATAAAGTACCTCATTAGGTTCTTATGCCTTTGTAGATCCTGCCAGGGTTGCGGAATCGTTCGAGAGTTACCGCGGCCCTGGAACGCAGAAGGCATTAGGAGGTATACGAATGGGTTTTATTCAGTTATAGTCTGACACTCCCTTCCGCTCCGCTCAGAGCGCATGAGGTCATCTGATGATTTCCCATCCGATATGCCCATGTAGGTAATGCATTTAGATGTTCTTCTCCATAAAATGTACCATTGTAAATAGAGAAATAGTGTCAATGTTTTTTTTTACCTTTTTTGATGACGATCAAAAGTGCCTTTTAATGGTCTAATTGGAATAAATGAAAAGGCTTTAATGTTTTGTGTAAGAAATTAGACAGAAAACTGGCTATCACTGCTCTCAAAACAACAGATTGCTAATGTCATAGATTCTGGCAACTGCTCAAATGAATTAGCTGATATGCGATATGTTTGTTTTAGAAATCTGCTCTAACGGCTATTAGTTATTTGTCTTTTTACTAGACAACATCATAAAAACTATAAAGTGGTATACTCGTACCTAATCTGTTATGACTTGACGCCAAATCTATAACTAGATAGTGAAGCTGGTGGTGTTAGTCATCTTCCTATTCTTATACCAATTTATTTAATAATACCTGGATGACCGAGCCGAAAAAAAAAAGCAGAGCAAACTCTGCTTTTTTTTTTACGACGTTTTCTAAAAATTAAACTTAGCTAGATCGATTTATCACCATCGCAACCCCTCTGCATACTAAATTTCATGAAAATCGTTGGAGCCGTTTCCGAGATTCAGATACTTATTTATCGTGTGGGCAGTAAGGTCTAACGATCCCACACATCCTAGCGTCAGAATTTCTAAACCGCCACTGACATGGTTTATTTCCGGGTCCACTGGCTTATACGTGCCTTCCGAAGCACGGAATCATCGTATACGAGATTCAGATTATACGAGTATATACATACGTATAATAATGTACAAGAATTCCTCGTATACGGGTATTAGATAGATATAGCATATCTTCAGTTTACATACTTATGAAGGAAGATATCATGTTCTTCTATGTGGAAATTATGTTTTTCTTACACCTCCGCTGTTCTTATCTGCTGTGCCATTCTCACGACATGTCGAAGGGAAAGCTTGGGGGAAGTGATCACGAAATGAGCTGTAAGTCCATGGAATTCAAGATGGAAGAACAACTGTCTTTTCATTTCCATTTCCACGGTAAGAGGTTTACAGAATCGTCAGGCTAGTTAATTTCGTTGCGCGATCAATTTCAGGTGAATCGATTCTCCAGGACTTGCGGGGCATCATAAACGTGGCGTTTTCTGGTGGTCACCACTGTTAATTCTGGCTCTCAGGAGTTGCATTGGTTGGGAATAGTGCGGCGGGCTTGACCCAAAAAAAAACTTGTTAATCCAATCATTATACACGCTGCGCTTCCGTCAAAGAAGTTTGCAACTTGTTTCATATCACACGAGATCATTGTTCATCGCACCGTTACTTTTTTTAAGGGTTCCGTACCCAAAGGGTATCCAACGGAACCCTATTACTAAGCCTCCGCTGTCCATCCGTCCGTCCGTCTGTCTGTCAGCGGGCTGTATCTCAAGAACTGTAATAGGTAGACATTTGAAGTTTTCACAGATTGTGTATATCTATTGCCGCTAAAACAACAAATAATAAAAACTAAGGTTTATGGTATGGAACCCTTCGTGTGCGAGTCCGACTCGCACTTGGCCGGCTTTTTTTATGGATGTGAAATCGTTAAATGACTTCTTCCACTCTGGGCGAAGCGGAAGTATCAGACTCCTACTGACTAAAACCCATCCGAGTTCCTCCTAATGCTTTTTGCGTACCAAGACCGCGGTGACTCTTTCGAACAATATCCAGAACACAACGTACATATTGATCTAAGCGTTCACCATATTTCTGCCCAAACTTCATTCTTCCAACAAAGACAAACGGAGAATAAAACCTGACTATTAGGGAGCATACAGACACTATCGAAATTGCAAAAGTTTCGCGCGCCGAGCTCATAATAAATTCATTTAGTGTCGGCTTACTCGGGAAGCTGTTGCATCAACACAAGTTATGAGAGGCAGAGGAGCGAATGAATAGGGACCTGAATTTTACATTTTGGCAAAGGCATAAGAGGTCGCGATTTTGATCCCACCTAATTGTACTCAATTTGCAAATGCTAATAGCCATCAACATGTTTGACAATACCTGCTGGGTGAAAATCTAGTGCGAATACCATTCCATTTGCCATAATAGTGTAAGAAACATTCAATGGTAAGCCTAGAAACATTCGCGTGGCCAAAGATTTTCAGCTTCAGTTATCGTTGTTTTAAAACCACACACCTAACGCAGTTCGCGTGAACTTAGGTCGTGCGAATGTCTCTGATCAAACATACCTGATAAAATTGAAATAAATGACAATTGCACGATGTACTCCATCAACTAACCATTCATATGACCACACTGCACGCAAGCAAGCGGTGACTGCATAATTGCGTTATATAGAACTGCACCTCGCTTTTAAAAGTCAGCAGACAGAACCGGCAAGGTAAAATCCTTACTTGGTTTATGTCCTGAATTCCTGACCAGTCCTACTAAGAATCTCTTTCACACTTATCCTCTCATATGGAACTCTCAACCAGCGACTAAGTTCCCGTCCACCTATACGCTGCCCGCCTTCGTAGCATGAATGAACAGGCAGTTTTTGTGTTCATTCGATCCATTGACACCTGATGCAAGCAATGAATGAGGTTATTCATTGCTTGCATCAGGTGTCAAATAGGTAGATCAGCAAGAAAATTAATTATTGGAACTGCAGCGTTGGAGATACGGTCGGTGATTGTGTTTTGTTGAGGAAAATCTTTTCTGCTCTTGTCGCTAGTGCAGCAGAATTGGCTTCACCGATTTGACTGACAGACCTTGACAATTCAAAAGTGCCTGTAAATGGTGTATTTTTATTTGAATTAGATGAAAAATAAAAACAGAATTTTTAATCCCAGTCAGCCAGTACTCACACTCGCTTTCTCCCATCACTTGTACACCTTCCCGCCAAGACGAGTGCGCCTAACAATTTATTGGGGTCAGCGTGGGGCTTACTTTATTGAAAAGGTTCTGCAACATATTGCGGTGAAGGCGGGATGGGCACGACACTCCTGGGATCAATAGACGGATCAAATATGGCTGATGTACGCGGATCTTAGGCGAAGGAGGTGGGTTCAGGTAAGCTGGCGTCATTGGACGAAGCTAATCTTCTTTCTGTGCGAGCTTTGTTCCAATTTATTTCAAAATGTTAAAGAGAGAGAAATACCATGCATTCGTTTTACAAGTTTGGTTTGCAACTTGCTAGCTTGCGGAACTTGCTTTACAATGTACCTTAATACAAAGTCCAATTTCGTATGCTGAGGTCAATTCTAAAACTGTCACATGTTGGAAATGGTCCAATTTGAAGATAGGTAGGTAACCGAACTAGACAGCCGGCTGATGCATTTTGTTAGATACTATGTAATTGACTATTAATGTACTTTTTATTATCGATAGGCTTAAAAAAACACGAGACCACGGCAGATTCAACTGCAGTTATTGTCTATTTCATCAACAAACGTAGAACAGGTTTGTGAAATAAAATATCTTGAATACCTTTTCCTATGAATAGTCCGTTTCCCTTAGTTGACCATCAGTCTCACTTGACAATATAGAAATACGATGTACCTAATCATAACGCAAAATTCGCAACTCTAGTTTGTATTCAGCGAGGAAAATGCTTTGCGCTCATCGATAAAATAATAGATAATTTTCTCATTACTATGCAAGTGAATCTAAGGGCATTTAAAAGACTACAATCATACTAAAAAGGTCATTAGTTTGATTATAACTGTAGGTATCCTGTTGTGAATTGAAATAGAGCTTAGCTAATCGACAAAATTACATCGTATAAAATCGAGTATTTTATCTCAAGTGTATTTCAAGTTTCACCATAAAGCAAACAAAGTTGCAAACAACTTCTGTCACAACTTAAACAGTTCACAAAGCAAAAAAAATCAACAAACTTGTACATAAACATAAACAAAACTGCGTCCACGCAACTTAATCGCACTGATGTAATCGATAAAATCAACAACATTCGTCACAATATCGAGTGTACAAACTAGTGATGTGAGTCATATCGACATTGATTTTGACCTCTGTTGCATCGTCATTCTAAGTGCATGAGCCTTTAGGTATTACAATAAATTGTGAAAAACATAATAGTTTAATGTTTTGCTATGTTTGTAAAAATAAAACACTAATGCAGTTTTTCAACACTGCAAAAGCATAGGGAAAAAAAGTTTTTTATTTAAATTAAAAAAAAAAACGTAATTCGCTAGGAAGTAGTTACAATACTCCAAGTGGACGTAATTTTCAAAATTGTTGTATTTTTATTGTCAAACTAGCTTGATTATAATTCAAATGAAAACCAGTATGGTGTCACAGCATTATAACTTAAATGTTCTTTCTGTCACAAATCAAGCATTTCATTGTTAAATTGTATGAAATTTCTTTCAATGATTGTACCATTCGTTTCGAATTCGAAATGATCAGTTAAATCTTTAAAATTATTACACAAATCATCCAATTAGTTACCAACTAACCTTTAGATTTGACACGCGTTTTATCGATTAAAAATAATTTGTAATATTTGTATCGAATTAAAGTAACAGAGAATAGTCATTTCAAGTAACCGCAACAAATTCTTGTATATGACAAAAGAATCGGTCGTCTTAAAAATCGAACAATAACGGTATCAAAGAAAACGTTTAAAAATAAAAACGAACCAATAAATAAAAACCAAGCGTAAACTTCGAAAAAAGAAGCAATCCGTTCAACCTAACGGAATACTGCCGTTCCAATTTGGAAAACTTTAAAACCAAGAAAAGAGAAAATAGGTCGCAAATAGTGCTGCACGATGGTAATGGAAATATCGAGAATCGGGATTAAAATTGTAGAAACATAGACATAGCTACGTGGCGCTGGCTACAGATGTGTCGTTTATATTTCAACAATTACTTTTTCTGTTTAAAATTGGACTTTGATCGTTCTGATTTGCAATATCAATCACGTCAACAAAAACCTACCAATCACTTTCTCGGAAACGATTACGAATTGCCAATTAAACAAGTCAATTTGCGTAAATGTCGTTTCTTATTATTTCCTTGGTCCTTACGTAAAGGCTATTGGTTTGTAATAAGGGTAGGAACCAACAAAACAAAACAATAAGCATAACAATAAACCGTAACATTAGAATTTAATACAAAACCGTAACGGGAATGCTATCCTCGACACATTTAGCAGCACTAGTGGCGTATAGTGCAATCGGAAAAGCCATTTGCGAAGCACAGAGGTCGGCGACGCCATGACAGGCGACCCAGTTGCACCCGTCCCTTTTTATAACTACAATAGAAACTCGTTAAGTCTTCTGCAACTAGGAAATTGGTCGTAAGTCATAACTTTCTGTTGCTAGGTCTCCAAGACGTTTTGTCTTTACAGAGTTTTATCCAAGTGTTGAGGTTTTGTGTGCCGTGGTGAAATTTCTTTATAGTGAAATATGGGGAAGTAGGCTTTTAAGAGGTGAAACATCAAGTTATTGGTTTAATTATACATCTTCGATCTTAAGTGTTCGTGTGGCATCTGTCTGCAGTCCAGTCCTGAGGCCTGTTCTATAAAACTGACTGGTGACAAGTGACAACCGACAATCTGACAATTCTAAATTTTATACGTTTATTTCATACATTCTCAGCTTTATTAAACATCACCTTTGGGACAATTATGTCAGTTTTTGTTTATGTTGGTTTTCGACTTGCGCCGCGAAATTGAAACACTGCTCTTTAACAACATTGCTCGATCAATGGGTACAGAGACAGTTTTAATATTTTCATCGATCGTCGCATAATAGTAGAAGCGAAGAATTTAATCAACAGACCAAGTTATAGGAAGAACGTGCTTCAAATACCTTTCAACATGAAAGTAGAACTCCATCTCAATAGGACCGTGCCCTATCTCCGCATATTATTACCAACCGAACTGCAACAGCATTGCAAATTGACGCATTTTAGTGCGTTGACGTTACGCAAGCCGTCCCGTCAATATGAAAGCAAATAAACGCACGACGGATACTGAAAGTGCAGGAAACCAGGGTTGACACCTACCGTTAGCTAAAATATTCTCACATCGGTAGATGGTCGTGATAAGTTCTGTGAGTTTAGTTTATCTAACATGGCATTAGTTACAGGATGCAATCAATCTACCTTAGATAACAGATCGGAAAGAAAAGTTAAGGAGTGGAAATCCGTTTTTGCTGTCGAACGTATTCTAAAGGCTTGCAAATTTTTGCAAGAAATCTGGCCTGTATAACAGATTTTTTTTTAAATCTAACCTCCTTGAATAGAAAGTTAAAACTTAAAATTTAGTGACAACTTACATGGTCTTTACTACAAATAATTTTGGATTTCAAATTACGTAATTATTTACAACTAAAAACTCCTGCGATATGGGAACTGAGATAAAAATGTAAGGTGCTTGAATATGAAAAAATAAATAAAAAGAACTCATCCCCCTCACTAAAACAAATAACCATTCATCTTCCTAAATTTTTAATATAACCTTATTAGCATCTTCCCGTTATTAATCCCGGTTTTAACTCTAATATGAAAAGATTGCGTTCCGCGTTCCAACCCTAGCTCAGATGCAACCGACAAATGAAGCGGGATATCGAGCGATATTAACATACAGAGTACCTATAGATACAGATTACAGTCCCTATGTACAGTCCCTTTGAATATGGAGTTGGATATAACGATTTGTATGTACTTTGAATACATATTGCTTTACGTAATAGAGTCAGGTGTGATTTTATTGATATGTAACGACTAGAGATGTGTAATGCTGTTGTCATTGATTTGTCGATGTTATCAGGACTACCGATACTTATTTTGGAAATGTCTTAAATGATATAAATATTCCCAATTATTTTCTTGAGTTATAAAATCTTTTCTCTAAGGTTGATCCAAACCTCATAGTTCTTCTAGTGTGTGTTTTTTTTTTAAATGTGATCCAAAAAAAGTATAATGTAGACTTCTGAATTACTTAGAAATAAGTGGAACAGTGATTAAAAAAACGAATAACGGAGGTAACGAGTGCATAACAAACAAGCAACAAAACAATACAAATTGGTTCGATTCTCATACATTGTCCATTGAAATGGAAAAAGATTAATGGAAATCCATTCAATCGACACTGTTCTCTAGATCCGCGTACTACTTGCGGTTCACACTCTTTCTTAATGGGTAAGCAGAACTTCTATATTTAGAAATTATACCTAATTAAGAATTATCTGAGGGTTGATTTATGTTTTTATTAGCAATCCGTATAAAATTAACTAATTTAATCAGGAGCCCGTTTTTACGGTCGCACGCGCCGATATTTCAGTATAAACAGCGATCATATAAAAGTATTAAACTTAAAATAGAAATATTTATTTTATTTACAAAAAAATATAGGCACATTTGGCACGCGCTCTCAGCAAGTCGTAAAATCAAACGATATTCGAAACGCATAATATCTTCCAAGATAATATTATTTTTTCTTCTCAAAATAAAACTACTGCGGTAATTTACGAGTTCTGAAAAATAATATTTGCATTCGTATTACGCAATTTACGTTTTCAATATTTTTCCATGACGTTATGATGTTATTCCTATTTGCTACGTTTCGCACATTTTTCTGCCAGACGGAAAATAAACAAAGACATTGTTTTACAAACAAAACTTCACAAACCACAAACACAGGATTTTTTAGATGAAACTCAAATTATTTCACCGCTAAATACGCGGAAAATTAGTATAATTACGTCCCTTTAAATGAATTGTGATAAATAAATCAAATTAATAACACACTTTTAAAAATTTTCACAATTCGATTTTATCTCGTCCAATTAAGTGAATTCCATATACGAATTTCGGTCGTTTCGGTGCGCGGGCGCACGTGGCGGGCAGGAAACGGAAGCCATTGTTTAGCCGCGCCGCACGAGCCGAATCGTAAATCGCGATTCGATTGCGCTATCGATATTTTATTTTTGGTCGCACAACCCTATTTTTGTTGTTGATTTTTTTAGTGGCGTGTTTAGTTTTTTTGTTTCGGTGTTTGTTGCCATGGGGTTTTAGAAACCGCATGATTTTCTTATTTGCTTTTTCAAGGATCATTTGTCAAGTCCATGACGAATTGTCCAAACAAACTGAAAAACCGAATCGTTTTCATTGATTTTCGGCGAATTCATTTAGTTTGAAGTGGGTGTATCATCCATCATGAGAGACGAATGACGTCAATTCATGATTTGATATCATCAATGACGCAAATAAAATTTATTTATACCTACTTTAAAAAGATTTTTAGGCTGTAAACTATATTAAATATAATTTCGTATTAGAACTGTGAGGTCGACAACCCGTTTATTATGCTTCGGTGGCTTGAAAATAATTTTCTCATATTTTTTCATTTTTACCTCAGATTATTTTTAAGATTCAAATAGAAAAGTTCATCGTACTTTTATTGCGACTTTATAAAATGTTTAAATCCAAAAATATTTTCTTTACAAAACCTACCAAACATTTTTGTTGTTGCTGTGTTGTTGTTTGTTATTGTACATTTATTAAACATTGTTCGAAAGCTAAAGTTGTTTTTTTTTTATCTCAGAGACTAATTTGACAGCGCAAATGTCAAACTCCAAAAAATTTAAAAAGAAAGAAAAACCACTTGAAACGTCAAATTAGTCTCTGGGATTCAAAAACGTACTATAAGCGATATTCAGAATTTAGCTATCCCTCTTCACATCAGTGTACCTATAATATGCAAATCAGTTAGCCCGTTTATTCCCTCGACCAGGTGGAAGTTATAATAGCCTGTACCGTCAGTTTCCTGTGTCACCAACTCACTAGTTATCATACAACTACGTTCAATATGACGCTACAACTTATTAAATAAACATGGCACTTCAAAAAATAGTAGAACTTGCTTTAGTTGAACTTGCTTGTAAATCAAATTCACAATAAACGATTGGAGTCAAGACTTACACATCTATAAATTGGAAATCTTCACAAGACAATAAAGATTTTCTTTTCAGAATATTGGCATACACATAAACACAGCATTCACAGAAAGCGGAAAGAATACAATCCCATTCACTTTCTCGCCTTGCTTTCCCATGCATTCGCGTTGACGTGTCATCTGTCATAATTCCAAATCAATTAACGTCATAAAAGAATTATTTGCATCATAAACACAAACAGATCTTTTACTTCTTAAAAACAGGGCAAGAAAGGGGTCCCTGTTCGAAATAGTGGGCGTTCCCATGGTAACCGCCGGTAAATTGTTTAATAATGATCGCGAAATTCACGTATCAGGAAACATGTAATTATGCTTTGAAATATTTGGAAGAGTAAGGAATGGTCTTAGGGTCGGGATTGGACTTAATAATCAGTAAAAGTATCGATAAAAATTTATTTCATTTTGTCGACTTGAAAACACCCTCTGCTAAGCGCTGTTAAAAATGTAGGGAACTGGCAATCTGGCATAGTTTGTTTTGCATTGAATAACAATAACAAAAAATATTTATCTGCCCTAAAATCGTATACACTGTTCAGAAATGTTAGTAGCCCACGAGAACACAGACAAATATGTACTCAACCTTATCTTCGTATCTTGTAACACTACTCCGCTTCCTTATTTTATCTATCGATAAAAGATAGTCTAGTTCAATACCCTGCGATAATCATCAGTGACTTTGAATATGTCGTCGTCATAGAGAATCGTAAATTAATTACATATCTTATCGTAGACTGTGTAATAGCGACATGGAAGTAATAATAAATGTCTATTGTTTTATTATTTGATCCTCACGTCAATTTGATCGTCATTCATAAAATATTATCGGATTATTAGTTGTACTAAAATATTGTTAAAATACATATTATCAATGCAAGAGTCATACAGACAGTACGTGATTAGGCCTCAGCATATAAATATTAAGTATTTATTTTTAATGACAACCTATTTTTGGGATCACAAGAAAAATATCGCCAAAATTATCGATAACATTATTTAAAATGTCCCACCACTACTCAAGATTAGGGTTTGCCTTCACACAAAGCTTCCTTAATCTATTCGCGAAGGGCTCAATGCCACATTATTTGTGGGCAGATGTTCTCCAGGTAAACTGGAGCAGATGCTGAAAGAACAATGCTCGAAGAAACGGACGACATTCAAGGTTTAATTTAATTATTTTGAGCACACTTGCGTCTGTTGCGAACTTTAGAGTACGCCTTTAAAGATGAGTTTGCCGTTTAGAGTGGATCTGTATCGATAGAACAGAGCGTGACGTTTTTTGTAGAAGACAAAAGTCACGTATCGTTTTTAAATGGATTTTCGTGCGTAATACGTCTGTGGAGGATTTACTTTGTAGTCATCTGAGGCATCTTAGGCTTCTCTTTTTAAATATCAATAATTACGAGTTGTGATCGCTATCTGATAATGTTTCGATGAAGCTGGATGTAAAATAAAAAGAGTTAAAAATACCGCCTATAGCATTTTACCCAAGAAACTGCACTGAACCTAGCTGAAATGTGTTTCCTACAAAAATAGCTATCAAATAGTTATCTTATTACCCAACGACTTTCTCGCGACATCAACTCATTTTACGCTTCGCTGAGCATTACGCAAAACATAATACTCTTTTTACCCAACCCCTCTTTCTGTCATTGTATACGTCTTTTACAAAACGAGTACCATTCCGATGTACCGTAAGTGCTTTTTACGATGATTCGAAACTATAAACCACGATATCAAAGTGAAATAATAAAAAACGAGTAATAGAAAAACTACTTTTCCGCGTTACTGGTTTAGGACATTAAAGAAAAAGCTTGAGGGAGCTTCCCATTGCTCGTTAATCAGACACGTAAAATTTCCGTTACTTATAGACTGCGGAGAAAATAGCGGGAAGACCTGGATTGTCTTCCTTAAATATTGTAACGAAACGGCGCCAGATTGTGACAGGGATATCGTGGACGGAGTTCCGCTCCAATGCATGTGTCCATACTTCAAGAGGTAGGCATCACGCAACGTCTGTCAACCGTAGTACAGTCGCGCATACTGTAGAACTTTGGGTATATCTCAGGCGGGAAAACGACTCTTTATTTTCGAAATTGTGATAGTTCCATTCCTTCCAAAACGGACAAAAATTTACCAGCCCAGCAGAGGGACAGTACGGGCTCGTACGTTATCTACAACAGGTACTTTACAGAGCATCTGTCTGTCATTCTTCGTTTACGAGCTGACAAATAATGCCTTAACGCTCTTAAGGTCCTTCGGACTTTTGGTGCAAATATAATAGAAACCATGACACCTTGAAGAGCGACTGCCTATCCAACACACTGTGGAAACGTCTAAGGAATTATTGCTCTTGCATAAAAGATCCTTTCTATTACGCAAATGCCTGAAAAGCCCGCATACTAACATAGAACCAGACCTCACTATATTGCCTGACTACCAACGATATAGTACTATCAATAAATCTAGCCTAGGCCACAGGAGCGGTCTCGTTCGTCATCGCCCATAATATTAATAGCTCGCGTGATTATAACGTGTTCATTTGAAAGTAAATCATTGTATTGTGGTGTTTGCTTTTACTGATTAGGTCTTATTTATTACTAACTTCTGCTAGCGGCTTCGCCCGTGTGTATGTCGGAGATTATCCCATGGAAATAGCCTATGTGTTATTCCAGACTTTACTCTGCCTATGCAAATTTTCGCATTTATACTACATTTAGGTAAAAAATATTTGGTAAATTTTTAGAGAATTCTTTGTTTCGATACACACTTAATAAAATATCGAAAATATGAAAACAGTATCGAGTAAATAGTGAGATGATTGACCATATGGGTCAATCCTCTCACTATTTTAAAATGGGTATTATTCGAAATTAGACAATAATTTTTAATTTCGAACGGAGCCGCCATATCTATGTATAGTTACTATTTTTTAAATTGAAATTATAATTTCGTAGTTTATTGTTTATTTCGCTTTTGCAAAATGCGTTTCTTTTTCTTTTCGTCAGTCTGCATGTTAACCATTTCTCCGTTCCGAACCATTATTCGTTTGTATCCTAAGATTTGACTTAGCGCCAGAAGCAAGTACTTGCGTCATTATCGGATGCGCCTGCGCCAATTAATCAACGTTCAGCGACATGTGGCGCTGGGTGATTCAGGGTTACCAACGGTTCAAGTTATAAGCTTCTTGGTTCTCATTAGTCATACTACTTTTTTTTTGCCGAGGCGTTTGTTGCGCCACTTCTTCTTTCCAGCTAAAACACTAGGAAGTGGTGACGGGCGGGCCTTTTTGGGGGACTAGCTTTTTGTAAACGTTGACGTTCAAAAATTGCTGACACTCAGCCTAATTTCAGTAATGACTTTTGACTGTGAAACATTATTTGCTTTAGACTTCTATTTCGTATCACACAATGTCCAAGTAAAGTTTTTAAGAAGCTTTTTTGATTAGATTTCGTTTTTCCGTTTCGTTTGTTGCATCATACTACATACTAGTTGACCCGCGCAACTTCGTCTGCTCTTCTTGATCTAAGCGTGATGATATATAGCCTATAGCCTTCCTCGATAAATGGGCTTAAATAGCCCACTGAAAGAATAAGGATGTAATAACCGCATAGGAAAAATATTTTATACAGAAAATTTTTAGAAAGTAACACCCAAAATTAAAAATTTATTAGCGTTAAAACCTTGCTACGAATTTGTAAACCTCTTGATTTCACTCTTGGAGCACACATAGGTACGGCACTTTTCTCATGAAATTTATTGATATTTATTTCGGTAAGTAGATTTCAGACATGTCAATGTTTTCGTCAATATTTTAAAACATAATGGCCCCAGCATTTTTTACCGGACTGATCTTTGAGAAGATACGCTGAAACAAACTAGGATGTCAAGTCTTTTTTTCGTACTAAATTATTAACCCCATAATAATGTTTACGGTGTTCCTCATCATACAAATATGAAGCACAGTTTTTCATAATCATACAACTTAGCAGCACATTGCGTTAACGGTGACAGTTCCTTTTAAAGCTACATCTCGGAGCGATTTATCGCAAAATTGCGTTCATTAGTCCACATACTCGCTATTTTTAGACCTAACTTGATCAGTAAGTTAATTGCAGCTCGTTATTCCTTGTTGTGTGGGGATTAAGGTTTTATTTTGCGTGATTTAATTGTAAATGGAAGTTTGTAATTTGGTGTTGTAAAAATAGGGTTGGGCGTTTCGTTGCTAAGTTGATTTTTTTTTTTTTTTTTTTTAAATAATATCTGGTATTACCATAATCTACTAAACTAATACATGGGTGTTTCCAAACCTTGTAATTTATTAAAGCGACATATTATTTCCTGCTCGTTTACTTTTATTTTTAAACAAGAAAATAGAAATTAGCATGAAAACGACACAGAACATGGCGTGTCAAGGATAACTGGTAACAACCTCGAATGTTTTAACAAGGCTTTTAAATAGTTCTAACTATGGCTATTGTAGAGACTATTAAAATTTTTTTTTGTACATAAAAATCCTACTTTAGAGGTATAATGGCCAGCGTGATTGCGGGCAATATAATCATGTTTTTATAAAAAAAAACATTTCCTAGAACTTGTGAAAATATATGGCTTCATTGTTACTTATACATAATAACGTAGAAACTGATAATAACTTTTTACAAAAAATATAACCGAATTCCAAAGAAAACACTACAAAGTATAAAATAATCTTAATTTCGGATGTCGATGTTTTTAGTTTTGAATTTTTTTTCAACACCGACTTCCGAAATTAAGTGGCGATACTTGGACGACGCAACGTTGTAAGGCCTCCCGCAAGGTGGACCGATGACCCGGTGAAGGTCGCGGGTAGCCGATGGATGCGAGACGCGCAGGTCCGGTCGTTCTGGTGACGCTTGGGGGAGGCCTATGTCCAGCAGTGGACGTCTTTCGGCTGATATGATGATGATAATGACTTGAACGACGTCTTCGTCTAAGCAGAAGTTTAAATAAGCAAAAATGCTCATAAAATGAAAAATACTGAGCCAAACTGAATTATTTTTTTACGGGACCAAAGGGCAAATCAAAAAACAATCGAACTAAAAAAGAATCACAGAAATCGGATCAGAAACCTCGGAGTTATCGGTGTACATACTTAAAAAGAATACAAAACGAATTGAGAACCTCTTCCTTTTTTGAAAGTCAGTTAATAATTAACTAATCTTAATTAGCATGTGGAAAAGATTTTCTTTCAACCAACAATGTACAGTATGTGTAAACGTTGGTGTTTGTCTATACTCAAGCGGCAAGCCAAATATTGAAAAATACTGCATCTATTTTTAAACAGTTTTCAGTAAAGAGTACTTATATATTCTGAAGAAAGTCGAGGCAAGTTATAACGCGCGTTCGAAGTTGTCAACAGGGCTCCAGTTTTATAATAATATCATCTAACAATGGTTATTGAAATATTTCAGTAAAATGTAGTCATAATAACACAGCCTGTAGGTGTTCTAACGTTTTCTAAGCGAAGCCTTTCCTGAACAAAACCCTTGTTTAATACATCATTGACTCATTGTGCATCAATATGCATCGAACTTGCTTTATTCAGTCTCGGTTTAAGGCCTCTGCCTCGAGTTTTGCGGGCAGCGGAGCGGCGGCAGCGGCAGGATCTAATGTGTAAAATCAAATGGTTTCGAGAACGGGTCTACGTTGCCCGCCCCGCTGCCCGCAAAACTCGAGGTAGAGGCCTAAATATAAAAAATCAATTGAATCAATCAACACTGGTGTCAGATTTTCAGGCATAACGACCGTCACAAATTTTCAATTGACAGAGGGGAGAAAGATGACTCGGTACGTAACGAATGTCACGAATGTTAGTGGTCACCCATCTGCGGACCGACCTCTACAAACACTTATCCTTGAAGATCAACCTGTTACAGCGGTTATTATTATTTTCTTTCTAAAGACGATGAAAACTCACTTTTTCAAATATAGTTTGGGGTTTGACAACCTTACAATCACATGTTAGTCAACGCTAATGTTATTATAGCAACTTAATTTGAGATGCAACCGCGCGGCGCCGGCGCAAGTCGTGTGACGTCACAGTAATTACAGGATAGGCAGTGGAGTAAGTGATGTTTGTGGAAGATCGTTTAAATTAAGGTGGAAGCGCCAGAATAGCCCGCGAAATTCAAATATATTTATGTTTTTTGCAATTAGCCGGTCAGTGTGAAGCTGTACTGAATGGTTATTTCATGAAATAACCATTCTAGAGCTTCATGAACATAGAGGGCTATATTGATCATTAAAATGGTTATAATTCTTTAGATAAATACGCGTTACGGCCGCGAATCGTATTTTGTTCAACATACAGCTTCACACAGACCGGCAAATTGCAAAAAAATTAAAAATATTTGAATTTCGCAGGCTCCCCTGGCGCTTCCACCTTAACCGAGCGTATATTAAGAAGAGTAATATCGAATTATTACTCAACTTACTGAATAATAAGTTATTTATTAAATTAGAAAATGTACAGTCACCACACTGTCAATGATCTAAATGCTTATGGATAAATAATAACCCTAACAGAAAGCAGCGGGTCTAAAAAGGCCACTTTTGTAGAATATTAGGATCATAATTTAAGCATACAACAATCTACCAAACTTAATTTTCATCTTTATCGCTAAAGCATTAGGTTCAAGGTTGATTGGAAAAATTTGACTGTTTCGGGTAACTTGATGTGCTGGCTGATTCTACAAAAGTGGTCTCTTTAGACCCGCCAATATTCAAGATTGACACTCACTGTCCACTACGTCATCAATTAAGACAAATTACCAAACTGTCACAATATTGACATAAACCACAATCATCATATCCAAATCAGTATCCAGTGAGACCGCAATCAACTGGATGCTTCACGCAATTGAATGGCATACTGCCGTTAAAGTCATCATTTATCTGCTCCGTGTCATTGAAATATAAATACTCTAGTACACTGGTTCCCAACTTTTATTTGGCCCTCGACTACTTTGATTTCTTTGTTGCTGACAGGGGACAGATGTAAAGAAGAAAATTAAACTGTGTTAATCTAAAAATAAACTCATGTCAAAACTTTTCATTGTAATAAAAATAAGCATTGTCATAGAAAACACAACATTAACGTTTTTCCTGTGCTTATTGTAAGGTGTACACTAAGGTATATAATAAATAAATATATAACAAGTTGGGAAACACGGCTCTAGCAACAAGGCCGGTACAGTCACGCACTATTGTACTGTTAAGGTTGAAAACAATAGTTTTTGTTTTTATTTTGTTATTGAATGTACTTCGAGCGATTAAGGTTAAGTTAGGGAAATAAGAAAATGTCAATGGTGTCGGCGGCCATGACAGTTTTTTAATTATTTTCGAATGTCCGGAAATACAATGATTGGCTCGCTTCATTGCGTTGCGTGAAAATATGATTGCAGACCTTGGTCTTAAATGTTAACTCAGACTAAGGAAGAAGCATGCAGTTTTTACTGAAAAAAAATCTTCTGTCCATTTTAGCGTCAGTCAAAAGACGGAAAACATATTTGTTTGTCTGAATAATGAGTGAAAAATGAATGTTTGATTATTCAAACAATATCATTTTACGCCTCCTGTCTGCGCCAAATAGGTAGGTCTAGTCTAGCACAATTGCCGACAGCTAGTATTTGCCTAACGCTGGTTTACAGCTGAACCTGAAAAATGATAGCTTCGATTAAATACTCCAACAAAAACATTCGTTAAAAAATACAGTTCAGTACATCAAATCCCAAAATAGGGCTAGGCAACAACATACAAAGTATAACTTATAATTAAACATAACTGTAATAATTTTCTATGCTCTTAACAGTTAATTAATGCCACTAAAACAAACCACCCATCTCTGCTCTTCAGTAATTACAAACACACGGAATTATAAAATAATATTATCATTGAACATTCCAGACCGAAGGATCTCTTTGATCCTTGTTATAAACTTCCACGTACAACTCACCTACCTCTTGTACAGTTAGCGCCATAATTGTAATATTAATATTAGAATAGCTAGACAAGGGGAAAATATATAAATGTTTACCTTTTAAAAAGAGGGCGCATACTAAATAAGTCTGGAATAGCTATTTGTAATCTGTCACAAACCGTATCTCCGTTACTATGGTTAAGGAGCTCTATA
Organism: Lacanobia oleracea; assembly: GCA_950371165.1. NCBI lineage: Eukaryota > Metazoa > Arthropoda > Insecta > Lepidoptera > Noctuidae > Lacanobia > Lacanobia oleracea. Next base: position 3,705,122 of record OX493387.1, read on the forward strand.
TTATATTTTCGTATTCCCGCAAAAATTTATTGTTTCCTTTTCTCGCAAAAATGCTCTATTTCTTTCTTCCACTTGTTATAATCGCGTGCTCATTATGCCCAAATTATAGGACATTATTTCATTTTGACCTACCATTATCTGTCAAATGTGTTGCTGCTAGGGACTTTGTTGCTCCACGTCTTCTCCTCAGCTGAAAAGGAACTAGGAAGTGGTGACGGGCGGGCGTTTCGGGGACTATGTAAAATTTATGTTTATGAACCGCTGGTTCTCAGTCTAATTTGAATAAATGACTTTTGATTTTAATTTATTAAATTTATAATTAGTTAAAAATGTGTTAGTACCTACTTAAGTAAATCAAAGGGACATTAATGAATCATCCGTACCTAGGTAATACATACATGTGTGTGATACATGAATCTAGTTAGTATACGTTACAATTTCTGAGTAATATAGAAATAGACCACACTAGGAAGTGGGATATTCTGTATCTCTATATTTGTAAGAAATATGTAGTTTCCATTTAAATATAATTAGTCATTATATTATTAATACTAATTGACCCGCGCAACTTCGTCTGCTCCGCTCCTATTGGTCTTGGTGTGATGAACACCAAGACCAATAGGAACGGAGAAAAACAAACTCTTCAGCTTTATATATTAGTATAGATTTACCCGACGTGTATTGTTCCAACTCCTTTTTTTTTCGTTACTATCACTGTAATTCAATTATCAAAATTGCAGCTTAAAATCGCATCCCTAAACAACTAGCGTTGTCTACAATGACCACCTACATTTCATCCCGACTGTACTTAACCTACCCACCGCTTGATACCCTTGTGTCTGAGTTCATTGTTTCCGCTTGACTTCTGTTCCGACCTCTGGCATCATGGCCAGGGTCTCTCAGGTGGCTGGACATGAACCTTTGTCCTTAATAAGCTAGGAATTATTTCATTTGTAAGCTCTGGGAATCTCTCTCTTTTGAGATTACCTACCAGACTTTCGGGAGAAAAGGGAGCAAGGAAGGGGGGGTAGTTATGTTATAAATATTTTAATTTTTCTAGTTCTCCTCCTACAAAAAATGCCTTTGGGGCACACTAGCAACGAACGAATACTGATGTCTACCCTAGCACACAATAATATACCTATTTGGTCTAATGAAATACTGTTTTTTTGCAGTTGAAAATGAACTATAGTAAGCATGCGCTCGATACGGGGTAAGAAAACATCCCCAGGCCGCTTTGCCTGGAAGTCCTGGAACTGAAACTTTGAAGACTTGAGACCTCTACCAACGCTAACTGGGCTAGCGTGGTAGATTTTGACCCATTGCCTCCCACAGAGAGGACTCTTACTCTTGTGTCCCAGTAAGTTAAAAGTATGATTGCTTAGCATTCTGACTGCATTACTATAACAGAGGATTCAATCTACATTACATAGTAGTTACGATTCTTATCGCCTACAATTACTTCTAATACTCTTCATTTTAATACCGTAGGCGGTCCAAAGCGTGCTCAAAAGAATGCCCAAATAATGAGCACAGCGGGTGTCCACTCAAAGAAAAAATAACACAAGGAATTAGTAGTAAATTCTACTTGAATGGGCAGATGTCCTCTCCATTCATGTCGCTGTTATACAGCAAATACAAGGCAACGCGGGATTTATCTCTGTGGACACACAAAGATGAATAGAGTCGAACAATCACATTTTACATTTGAAAATCGTTTGGTGCACTCGATTTTGAATCTTAATTTGGAGAAGTTAAGTATTATTGAAGTTTTTAGGGAGAGATGCCAATAAATTGGTACAAGATACAGTTTTCGGACATCTCAACAGATTTTTTTATGTAAATCTGTCGGAAATGGGTCTGATATATTTGACATGGTGGAACGTCTTTTTCTCTTGAAACAATTTTAAATTGGGTTCAAAGTTAGGAGAATTAAACAAAAATAAGGCTTCAGCTGCTAACCGTTCATTCTATCTTTTATGTCCAGATCAGCTTGTGCCAAATTTTTTAGACATAAGATCACACTTCGTCTGAATGAAGTCAAAAGTCAGAAAAAACTTTAAAATAATACTCTTCAAGCAATCTGATGCAGTTGGCACCATTTGTTTTAGTTCACTCACAGATTGGATGCCACCATAAGGCTGCTTCAAAAGTGATTTGTTTGAAATATTTCAGACATTCTGTGAGGTCAGGTTTTTCGATAAGTTTTTACCCGACTGACAAAGATGGGTTATTTTTTTATTTATTTACGAAAACTTCATGCACCTTTAAAAAAACACTGTACAAAGGCGAACTTACTGCCTTGGGCATTTTCTACCAGTCAACCTTAGGGCGGTGCAGAGACAATACGGCAGGGGCAAATTATAGGACAGACAAACGAGAGAGAGAAAAAACAATGTGTGGGTTATGTTTTTCGCGCGTATCTTGTATGCATGTTTGTTCATTTGTAAATTTCTTAATTACCTCGTACCTTCCAAACGGCTCCATGGATATCGACCATTAAGGGGTCGTTCGATTCATTTCAAAAACCCAAGAGCAATATGGCGGATTTTGGACGCTAAATTGTAAGTCGTTATTTTTTTTTAACCAAACCTATCGAGAAGGGTATCAAAATGAAGGAAATTAAATGGAGGTTACAAATATACGCATAAGCTATATGTTTAAATTCAATTAGGAAACAGTTTTCGTTCATAAAAGTTTCCCGGTTGACTTTTTTGCAGTCGGAATTTAGGATTTTTCTAATTTGCGACTTGTTGTTTGTCACTCTTATATACGACTACGTACTTCAGAAACAACACTAATCTTAACACATTTCAACCTACCTTTACACATACCAACTACGCTTGCTTTTCCCATTACCGCTCCCATCAAACACTATTTAGACCGATCCAATTCGCACATGCCGTAACCATGGCAACCGTGCATCAGATTCCCATCGATGCTGTGTGGAGTAATCCTATCCGGCCACTGAAAGCTCTTAGCTATTTGTGTGCTCTCTAGAGTGTGTGGAAACCTAACACTCTGCGAATCTATCGGAGGCATTCGGGGGCCTTCAGAGTGTAGTTACTTGATCTGAGATTATATGGTGTCTGTTTAATTTGTGGATGGTATTATGTTGTCGTTATGTTGTCTTAATTTTGTGAATCGAGAATTCTTGAGTTAACTTTCATTCCCGTGCAGCAGCCTTGTTAGTTCAAGCAATTAATTTTGTAGATGCTCTTCAGGGTTTAAGCAGATGACTGACAAAGTATTTTTTTTTTAACACTAAAACATTTATTTTAGGTAAAACATTGTGAGCATTATGAATGCACGTGCTCTGAAGCAGCCCTAATAAGTTACAATGATACTTGTGATAAAATTAACTTCTGTAGCGGAATATTTGTTAGTGCCCTGAAATTACATTGAACTAATCTTACATCTAGATTTCAACACAATCATCCAACAATTTAAAACAAGTCTTCATACCATAAACCATTATACACACACAACATCAAACATACAATTTACATCACCAATAAAACCAGAAAAAAAAGGAAAATTAAAAAGTCATATTCCCGCCAGCCAGTGACACGTCCCAGGCAGTCATTTGGCGACGGAAGGAAGCCACACGGATGCTCCGTCGCTTCCCATCGCACGGTACGATGCGTTCCCCCTTCCCCCACCAGACAGCTGACTGACAGTGATACGACTAAAGGGGTAAAACGGATAAGGTACAGAGGACAGTGTAGACTACAAACGATTAATAAACGGATAGTCTTTCTAATTTAGCACATTAGCTGCTTGACGAATTTCCGGATGGGTGGCAAGATACTCACAAGTCGTTGAAAACTGGTGACTTGACTATGAGTTTGAAAACTGATGAATATGAGATGGAACAAGAATATGAGAGTGCCCATAGTCCAAGATATCCTCATCTTCAGACAGTCTACGATGGTTTTGTCTGTCTTCTATTAAACAGAGGTATCTTCATACTGTGTTGATGGAACAAAAAAGGAAGCTCAGGCTTCAATGTCATCAGGCTCAGGCTTCAATTTCAAATTGAAATTGTCTGTTGCGAGAGACAATTTGAAATTATACGGACATTATGCCAATAAGATTTTATTGACAACAAAAATATTGTAGATGCAGCGAAAAGGTTCAAATCTGCTGTACCTAATCTTGATTAATTATTTCCTTTCCGTTTCTGAATGAGTTCTGAATGCTTATTGCTTACCTACTGTTTTCAGCAAAATAATCAGGAGCATCACCTGCTGGCTTTTTAAGCGTTAATATTAGACCCAAAAGCTTCATAATTTGAAAGCCGCCTACATCATTGTCATTAACAAAAGTTTCGTGTAGTTGACTAGCTGTCACTTCGTTACGTAGGCGTGTCGTCACGTCACCGTGGGCGAGGTCAAGGTCATACAGCAATCATAACGCGTCTCGTGTCCCGCTCCAATTAACGCCAGATTTGGGAAAGGTCAATTAGATAATTTAAAAATGTCTAGTACTAGGAACTCTATACTGTAATCAAAGCTGGTTAGCTATGTAATAACTATCTATGGTAATAAGTATAACTACAGGTTTTATAATGGCATTTTCTGGGTGACCCAAGGCTAACCCTGGCTCTATGTGAGATTTACAACAATTTTCGTAGTCTATTTAAACTTGAAGGAACTCCACTCGACTCGGTGACTACAACAACGAAAAGAAAACTGCGAAAATAACGAACAATAAGCAAAGATATCGACCCCAAGAATCTCCTTCGTCGTTTCACTCTTGACAGAGTGGTTATGGTCGTCTTTTAGATTGTGTTGCATGCTTGATAATCCAAGCCACTCTTCACACACTTTTGCCTTTCTGGTGCATTCGTACAAGGGACCTTTGTCTAATGCTACCTTAATTTGGTCGGTCCAGCATATAGGCGATCTACAACGTGACCGTTTGGCCTCGACGTTTCCTTGTACCACAAGGCGCTCTATGGAGACATCTCCAATACGTGCCCGAAGAAAGTGAGAATTCGACTCCAAGTATAGCTATAGCAAAATACCACTGGAAGGTGCTTTTCAAGAAGAGCATTGGCTACTAACACGAATTTTAGCACAGATACAAAAACAATCTTTCAATTTTTAAATCTCCTTGAAGTTAAAGATTATTCTATTAAAGGTAACCACAGTAGGTAGCAATCGAAGGTGACATTGCATTCACTAAGAAATCCTTGCAACTTTGCGAGACCTAGGTCAAATATTCTTATTAATCCAAGCTTACTCTCTCAGGTCAGCCTTCCAATATTAAATGCTGAGAATCCTTGATTACTTTAGCAAGGGTTTGTATCAAATAAACTAGATAGCCTTGTGGTTTTATTCTACTGGAATTTCAATACGAATATTTGACTAAAGCTCAAATAAGTGCCACTGTCTCTGTCCTTTTACTAAATATTGTAATTTTAAATGTGTATTATTTCTGTGTATCTACAAGTCCTTGCAATGAATCCATTACTTTATAGTTTTGATCACCAAATTGCTAAGGGTCGATACCACTGGTCTTCTTCTTACAAACTTCTCTATTATTCATCACTAGTTGACCCGCGCAACTTCGTCTGCGTCACAACTTTCGTTACTGCTCCGCTCCTATTGGTCTTAGCGTGATGATATATATGATTAGATAGCCTATAAATGGGCTATCTAACACTGAAAGAATTTTTCAAATCGGACCAGTAGTTCCTTAGATTAGCGCGATCAAGCAAACAAACAAAAACAACAAACTCTTCAGCTTTATTTATATACCTAGTATAAGATATTAGTAGTCACATTTCGAGTCATTTCATCTTTTACCACCACCCATCTGTAATTTCATCTTAGTTTTCTCTTATGGTCCACCTTCATTCATTCTCAAAAGTTTCCTCCCGACAATTTTCTTATTCTTCCTTCGTATCACACCCCATACCACGACAGGTTTTATAGTCTACTAGCTTTTGCGCGCGTCTTCGTACGCGATACAGTTTTTTCCCGTTCCCCTAGGAATTTCGGGATATCCTCTCTTATTTCTCCCCTAGACTCCCCAAGAAAGCTACATGCTAAATTTCAGCTTTATACGAACAGCTGTGCGTTGTCTGTCAGTCACTAAATCAGTTAGTAACGGAAGAATCTATACTCTATACTAATATATAAAGCTGAAGAGTTTGTTTGTTTGTTTACTTGAACGCGCTAATCTCAGGAACTACTGGTCCGATTTGAAAAATGCTTTCAGTGTTAGATAGCCCATTTATCGAGGAAGGCTATAGGCTATATATCATCACGCTAAGACCAATAGGAGCGGAGCAGTAATGAAAATTGTGACGCAGACGAAGTTGCGCGGGAGTTTTATATATTAGGATTGAATATCTAAGCCATCTGATGATGATCCTTGTCTTCATACAACAGAAGCCTGTTCTATCCTTATTCTTTACCTAAATTGCTTTTATAACTATGACCAAGCTAAACGTTGCTATTATGTTTTTAATAAAACCGGACGAGATTAAAATAATAATGTTTCAAAAGGAACGAAGAGAAAAAATCCTTTGCGATGCTTTGTTCCTAAGTGGAAAGTGGAAAAGCTTAATTTGAAAATTAATAAAAACTGGAAACAATGTGGTATTCAAGTTAAGGATTTTGCTAGTTTATATTTTTGTAGTACTTTTACTGTACCTGCGGCTAAAAATTTGAAATTTTTAAGATTCTCTGTCTGACGAATATTATCAAAGGTATATTCAGACAGACACTCATATTTTCATCAACAATAACGCTTTAAATATCATGTTATCTGAATCTCAACAAAAGCTGTTTTCCTATAATTCAAAACTACATACTATAAAAGTCATGTCGTACTTTTTCAAGTCCTTTCAAAGATGCCCCATAAATTTTGACACCGTACAAGATTAGCCCCATAATTTCGAGTGCCAAAAAACGCGATTAAGCTCTCGTTTCACACCTTGACGACGCCGTAAAACCCCATGGACTGTCCCATGAATGTTAATTTAACCCTATATACGTGGGTCTAAAGAACCCCGGACCCCAAAACTGATTTATGGGTGTCTGGTTAGCAATAAAAGTAATTTAGTACGGAACCCAGCGTTAATGATGGCGATTCGTTTGCTTGTAAACATGTCGTAAAAAGTCTTTTGAGGACTTTTATTGTGTTTGATTTTCATTTATAGACTATTGTGGGGTTAATGTGAATACTAACTAGTTTTTAAATGCGCAGTTTCTTTTGCGAACTGTGAATCTGCAGATTTTATGTCTTGACTCATAAAATCAGCTTGATACGAATATAAACTGCGGTCTGATTTTGTAAGTTATTTCAGTAAAGGTACAGCAATTCCTTTGCCTACGATTCCCTTAAATTAACTTAAAATTTTTGTAATACACCTAATGTGTCAAACAATCACATTCTCAGTTTGTTTGACATAAGGAGCTAGGTGTATCGCAGTCCAGGGTCGCGAAATTTGTCCAGGGTTGCGGAATTTGTCCAAGGTTGCGGAACTTGTCCAGGGTCGCGGTCAGAATTGCGGAATTTGTCCAGGGTTGCGGAATTTGTCCAGGGTTGCGGAACTTGCCCAGGGTCGCGGTCAGGGTTGCGGAATTTGTCCAAGGTTGCGGAATTTGTCCAAGGTTGCGGAACTTGCCCAGGGTCGCGGTCAGGGTTGCGGAATTTGTCCAAGGTTGCGGAATTTGTCCAAGGTTGCGGAACTTGCCCAGGGTCGCGGTCAGGGTTGCGGAATTTGTCCAGGGTTGCGGAATTTGTCCAAGGTTGCGGAACTTGCCCAGGGTCGCGGTCAGGGTTGCGGAATTTGTCCAAGGTTGCGGAACTTGCCCAGGGTCGCGGTCAGGGTTGCGGAATTTGTCCAGGGTTGCGGAATTTGTCCAAGGTTGCGGAACTTGCCCAGGGTCGCGGTCAGGGTTGCGGAATTTGTCCAAGGTTGCGGAACTTGCCCAGGGTCGCGGTCAGGGTTGCGGAATTTGTCCAGGGTTGCGGAATTTGTCCAAGGTTGCGGAACTTGCCCAGGGTCGCGGTCAGGGTTGCGGAATTTGTCCAGGGTTGCGGAATTTGTCCAAGGTTGCGGAACTTGCCCAGGGTCGCGGTCAGGGTTGCGGAATTTGTCCAAGGTTGCGGAACTTGCTCAGGGTCGCGGTCAGGGTTTCGGAATTTGTCCAAGGTTGCGGAACTTGCCCAGGGTCGCGGTCAGGGTTGCGGATTTGTCCAAGGTTGCGGAACTTGCCCAGGCTCGCGTTCAGGGTTGCGGAATTTGTCCAAGGTTTGGGAACTTGCCCAGGGTCGCGGTCAGGGTTTCGGAATTTGTCCAAGGTTGCGGAACTTGCCCAGGGTCGCGGTCAGGGTTGCGGAATTTGTCCAAGGTGGCGGAACTTGCCCAGGGTCGCGGTCAGGGTTTCGGAATTTGTCCAAGGTTGCGGAACTTGCCCAGGGTCGCGGTCAGGGTTGCGGAATTTGTCCAAGGTTGCAGAACTTGCCCAGGGTCGCGGTCAGGGTTGCGGAATTTGTCCAAGGTTGCGGAACTGGCCCAGGGTCGCGGTCAGGGTTGCGGAATTTGTCCAAGGTTGCGGAACTGGCCCAGGGTCGCGGTCAGGGTTGCGGAATTTGTCCAGGGTCGCAGAATTTGTTCAAAAGAGTCACCACGGCCTTGGAACGTAAAGAGCATTAAGAGGAACATAGATGGGTTTTATTCAGTAAGAGTCTAACACTCCCTTCTGTTCCGCCCAGAGCGGAAAGAGTCATTTGATGATTTACCATCCTTAAAAAAAAAGGTGCTTAAAAAAGGTGTATCATGGCAGTGCAAACACATTGCACATTTAGACCGTAGGTCATCGAATGCACTTTATAGTTGTCGAAAAAAATATTAAAAACAATGAACACCACACTTAGCAATGGCATTCGCCGTTTTTTATTTTAAGTAATTATTTAACACATCATAACAAAGTTGTTATGGTGTGTTAAATAATTCATGGGTCCACGATGGAGCGAGCCTACCCAAAACTTTGAAGAGATTAGGGTTGTAAGCTTTTGAAAACACAGACGTAGGCAGAGAGTTCCACTCCTTTGCTGTGCGCATGAAAATTTCAACTATCTATCTATTACGAGATACAGCCCGCTAACAGACAGACGGACGGACGGACAGCGGAGGCTTAGTAATAGGGTTCCGTTGGATACCGTTTGGGTACGGAACCCTAAAAAGCAAAGTGTGACCAAGTAGTCACACTTTGTCTTTTTTTTAAGAGTTATTAATTCTTCTTCTAATAACGCGTTACCTTAGGTACCTTACTTGGCCATTTACTTGCCAATGCAATATTTTTGTTGATAAAGTTAAACCAATGATGGCAAATAACGTGAACATTGTAGAAGAATGTTGCTATGTTATGGTCCAAGATATTCTTATTGAGTTCCTTTGTAGATTCGACGCGGAAGGAGTCGCAATTTGGAAGCTTTAGCGATTTGAGTAAATAGGCCAAGGAAGAAGCGGTGGTCTCTCTTGATTCTGGAAAGTTCAATACTTCGCTGGAACAAATTGCTATACCTATTAATATACACGAACTTATTGCAGTTCATTTTTTAACTCCTCATACATACGTATATCCTTCTTTTTCAATTTATGAAATATTTTTCAAATCTGTAAACAGGCGAGAGCCAAACCTCGAATTATGACTTTTTACTCAAGTCTCTCGCCTGTATTTCCTCACGTAGTACCAACTTTACGAAATTCGGAGTCATTTGGTTAACAAAAACAAGGTATAGATAGGTATATCTTACTAGCTTCGCCCGCGTGTATGTCGGCAAAAGCTCCCAGACTGCTTATTTTTTTTCCGAGACTTCCTGCAAATATCATTATATTTTAAGCCAATGTGTACTAAAACTGATAAAATATATACTAAAACCTTCCTCGGGAACCACTCTATATTATATTGGTGAAAGCAGCATGAAAATGGATGCAGTCGTTTTTTAGTTTATCCCGAACACACAGACAGAGCGGCGGAGGACTTTGTTTTATAATAAGTAGTGATAGTGATTTATTGTGTGGTTCGGTTATAATTATGAAAAAAGCAACATTATCTACGTCGCTACAGCACATGTCTTAAAACCATCCGATTTCGTGGCCACACTGTGACAAATGCTATCGGACAGGGCCATCCATTGAACTTCAGGCACGCGCAAAACGTTTTATGTTAGAAACTTATAGAAAATACCATCTTATTGGAGTTTTATTGTATCTTTTATGGCTTCTTCCTTGTAAGTTATCATAACTTTATGATTGACATTTTAATACCTATGTCTTGTAATGCTGATTCTTACTGACTTAAACAGCTTTTCTTTGATCCAATTTTTGAGGTATTTATTTCTATTTGAACTTATAATGAGATATTTAATTCTAAATGTGAAAATAATTAAGTATGTGTGTGTACCTTTTCGCGTCCTAACGGATTTATATCTTGACACACAGGTGGACCCTGGAATAATAATAGAATTTTGTATTTCGGGAGTATATTGCCTTGGGGGATAATTTTTACGGTTTCGTACTCAAAGGGGCCTCCGCTGTCCGTCCGTCCGTCCATCTATCTGTCAGCGGGCTGTAACTCAGGTACCGTAGTAGGCAGACAGTTGAAATTTTCACAGAGGGTGTAGGTATTTCTTTTGCCGATATAACAACAAATCATAAAAATGCGAAGGTACCGAACCCTACATGCGCGTGTCCGACACGCACTTGGCCGGTGTTTGGTTAACACGTGGTCGAAGCCACAGCTACTGGTTGTACTGGGACTACTAGACTTGATGTAATAAATATTATGTTTTAGTATTAAATGTTTCACTAGACACTAAGTGGCCAGATACTCGTACATGGAGGCCTAATCCCAGCTTACAGATTCTGTAGCCCGTCTATAATGTTAGCAGCTGCTTGATAATTTCCCAAAAATAACCATTCTGCTCACAATTTCAGCAGTAGTCATGAATGAATATGTTAATAACCTTATGCTAATAGTTCGTTTCAATAGAAGTTCGCAATTGGATTGTATAACACTTCCAGCGCAAGTTGACATAACAATATTATCGGCGTTTTTCGCAATTTAGCATTCACGAGTTATATAAGCAAGTTAGGTTTATTTAAAGATCGAGTAACAACCTATTCAACAATACAATTAGTGTTTTAGAAAATCCATTTGTCAACATCAAAAACCGACTTCAAAAAAAATAGCTTCTCAATTCGGTTGTATTTTTTATCTTAAGGTTTCGTGAGTTTAGACACCTCTTTCTAATTGTTTTTTTTTCTAATTAGTAATATAAATTATATTAATTTTGAAAGTCCTGAAAATTAATATAATTTTATAATCCAGTCTAAATTAAAAAATGTTGGCGTGTTTTTTAATTCATCATTTCAAATTTAAAAAAACGCTAATCTTTTTTGTTGATGTAAACTAGATGAGGACGGAGGCCGATGTCACCTAGCTGACAACTCTCAGAAGAAACATCGAAACAAACTGTCTAAAAAAGTTTTTTTAGCCCACAACTTCTTGTTTTTTAAGCCCTCAACATTCCTTTCATCATAAGAAGAAAATAAATCGTGACTTGATATTCAAACAGATAGACACGACTAGGTACGTTAGCTCTTAGTTGTTTTACAATGAAACCAAAACATCCACCGTTCGTTGTAACACTAGTATTCGTTTTCATAACAATTTGCCGCTAGTATTGCGAGTATTACGCTCAAAGTAATGGTGATTTAACTCTACTAAATTCTTCAGTAAATCAAAATTATATACCATATTCTTTCAAGATCTACTGGTTCGAATTATTAAATTCTTTTAGTGTTGGATAACTCATTCCATTTAACGAGGAGAGCTATAGATAGGCTTAATAAAAGCACGCTACGATCAATTGGAGTGACAAAAATATGACACAGACGAAGTTCCGCGGGGCACCTAGTGGAACAACACCGGCCAAGTGCGAGTCGGACTCGTACACGAAGGGTTCCGTACCATAAACCTTAATCTGCTTAAACCCGGTACCTTTTGGTATGCAGACGACAGCACTGTTGCTGAGAGATACGTGTCCGACGCACGAGCTGGTGGGTCGCAGATCCGGTCTCTCTGGGAGGCAATGGTTGAGCGCTTGAACGTGTCCTTACAGGCAGTCTCTGAATGGGGCGATGCCAATCTGGTCAAGTTCAATGCTGCTAAGACCCAAGCGTGTCTATTTTCCGCCAAAAGGAGCCAATTCCACCCAGCTCCATCTTTCCGAGGTTTAACCGTGCCGATAACCGACCAACTTGAGCTTCTTGGGGTTACATTAACATCTACTCTCAATTTTGGCCCTTACATAGAGGCAAAGGCTCAAGTGGCTGCAAAGAAGTTGGTGATTCTGGCAAAGGTGAGACGATACTTCACGCCGGAACAGGTGCTTAAACTCTATCAAGCGCAAGTTCGATCGTGTATTGAGTACTGCTCTCATCTTTGGGATGGATCTGCCAGATACCAACTTGATGCCCTTGAGTCAATTGAGAAACGAGCCAAGAGGATCATCGGCAATGAGAGGCTTGTCGCGACGAAGCTCCAAAGTCTTGAACATCGACGACGAGTTGCTAGCCTGTCGGTTTTTTACTGGTTGCATTTTGCGGAATGTGCGTCGGAATTGCATAATTTAATTCCGCCAAGCCCGTTCCATCATCGGACCACAAGACGAACGGCGATGCGCCACCGGTACACGGTGGATATCGCACCCATACGCACAAAACGTTTTGGTAACACATTCATAATGCGTACAGCTAAGGAGTGGAATTCCCTGCCGGAGTCTGTGTTTCCTGATAGCTACAACCTGGGAGTCTTTAAGTCAAGAGTGAATAGGTTATTTCTAGGCAAGCGTGCTCCATCTTCGACCACATCATCACTTACCATCAGGTGAGATAGTGATCAAACGCGTGCCTATCTATAGTAAAAAAAATAAAAAAAAATATTTGTTGTTATAGCGGCAATAGAAATACACAATCTGTTAAAAATTCGACTGTCTACCTATTACGGTTCTTGAGATACAGCCCGCTGACAGACAAACGGACGGACGGACGGACGGACGGCGGAGGCTAAGTAATAGGGTTCCGTTGGTTACCCTTTGGGTACGGAACCCTAAAAATAGCGCTGCTTGACGATGCCGCCCTATTGTCTCTTCCATAATTTAACATTCTCGAATAATCTCATTTGAACCAGACTTACTTACTGCAGTTTATAACCAAAATCTCATAAGTATGCTAAGTCAGTACTACATTACATACCATCTTTGGTAATCCATCTAAAACTACATAATCTTTCACTAATCAAATTACCATAACTATTAATTTGGGTTAATCAGCTAATGGATTATCGAATATGAGATAACATTGCATTAATTAGGTACAATAATTTATTAGTGCAAATAATTATACCAACCGGTTTAAAGTTACGTTTGTTCACGACTTCATGGTTGATTGGTACAATGACAGAACTGGTTCCAATCGTCGGTTTAACTAACGCTAGCTGACTCGCGCGACTTCGTCTCCCTCACATTTTTCATTAATGCTCTACTCTTTCTGGTCGTAGCGTGATGTTATGTAGCCTATAGCCTTCCTCTATAAATGACCTTTCCAACACTAAAAAATGTTTTCAATTCGAATTAGTAATTTCTGAGATTATCCCGTTCAAACAAACAAACTCTTCAAATTTATAACATTAGTATAGATTCTGACCGTATCCAGGAAGTAAGGGGATACCAGTGAAAGTTGCTTCGTTACATGAATATAATTTAAATACATTTATTTTGTTAGAATAGAGTAGAACTTCTTGTAAAATGTCTTTGATAAGTGACTTCCTACTTCCCAGTGATCGATTCTATGGCCGTGTTTCTATTGAGTAATGATGCTAATGTAATTCAAATATCGCTTATCAGATTGTGTAACTATTAAATTATACTTACTATTTTAAAAATTTGTTTCAGTAAGAAATATAAACTGAATTTTTATTCTAGTAGCTACTGTTGTAGTCAGCGCCATCTATTACCTTAGTCCAAAAACATGTTTTTATATTGCCGCTAGATGTCAGCGCCAGTTCGTTTCATTCATTATTTATATATGTAGTAACCTATTGTTATCTGTCTTTACAGATTCATTCGTAAATAGCCAAGAATGGACTGCGTCACGAGGTGTAACAGAACTTCGCGTTGGAGTTTTGGGTTCACCGGATAGTGGGAAATCTGCTCTAGTCCATCGATACTTAACTGGGGCGTATATGCAAGAAGAAAGTCCTGAAGGTGCGTAAAATATTAAATTTAAATAACTAAATCGTAATCATTTAAATATTTTTTTTTAATTGTAATTTTACTCACAATTGTGCCATCTAGCGGCGAGTAGCGTTACTACAAACTCGCAAAATAAGGCCGTAATGAAGTTCACATTGTTTAAGCTAGATGGCAGCACCAGTCTCTTCAACAGTTCAGTTTCTATGTTACGCCACTAGATGGCAGTACCTATAGGAACAATAACATTTGGAAAGTTCAACGAACTATTGAGGGCGTTATTGCACTGATTACACTCTACTCGAGGGTTTGATTAGTGGGTAGGACTACAAGTGCTATTTATTTACCTTCGCCCACACACTGGAAACTCGATCATTATCAAAGAGACAGCGATAATGGTAGAAATTTACTTATTCCTGGGAATTGTGTATCGTATTTCGTTCTTGCTATTTTATTAGTTTTCACGACGAGGTGGACGTTGAACAATAAGCCCTATTAGAAACGTGGGATGCTGGGTACTTAAGTTGACGAAAACTTTTCGTCACTAGCGTGGGTTTTGCTTGTCAGTTGTTAGATGAGTCCACCTTAGAATAATAACGCATATTCTAAATATTCTAATTGGTCCACTTTTTTAGCGACGATGCGTTCATAAGTTACTCTTTAGTTGAATGTGATCCATGACATCCTTCGCTCAACTAATAAAATTAATGAAACTCAGATGTCTAATTTTTAGCTCACGAAGTCCGCCAAAGTCAGGTACACGGGTGTCAGGCACTCATAGGGTATTAGGTACCTACCTATATGGCTATGTTTCAAAGGGTTGAAATTATGACAGCTGTTTTTGTATTTTTTTTTACTAAGTTTTACATTCTGTTTCAGGTGGTCGCTTCAAAAAGGAAGTTATAATCGATGGTCACAGCTATCTTCTATTAATACGAGATGAAGGGGGCTCACCAGAAATGCAGGTCAGTTAATTAATATACCCTACACAACATATTTAATGATGTTTAAGCAATGACACAAAATCTTTTGAGGTTTAAAGTTGGTAGGATAGGTAAGTCATTGAAATTTTAATTAATGTGGCATCAAAAGCAATCTACTTTTAGCATATAATATAATGCTTAGATTGCCACATACCACATACCACATTAATATATACATATTATTGTGCACTAAATATTAATGTGGTATAGGTACCCAGTGCCACGAGAAAATTTGAATCAAGAAGAAAAGCGCGTATTTGATGATATTAAGATTCGTTTAATTTAATTTAATTTGTTACTAATGTCAATGATGTTGCAATTAGGTAGCTTAAGGTGAATGCTCCAGGGTAGCCCGCGAAATTCAAATATTTTTATGTTTTTTGCAATTTGCCGGTCAGTGTGAAGCTGTATGTAACCTTAACTTCGGCTCTTGTCAAGGATAACATCGAGACACACACAACGCAGATTACAGATTGATTCAAAGTTAATGCCGTCTGTCAGTGGAGTTCGCTTTTCGCTGCACAGTAAACTTCCAGTCCCGTCAGTCCCATGAAACCCACTGTCAAAATTTCACTGTTCTTCTCGTCACACTGTGTATTTTGCTTCGGCTACTCGCGGAGCGTTCCGAACCGCCAATAAAACCATCACGGACTAAAGATTATTCACAGAACATTAAATTCTGAGTAATCGATAACAATGAACAGGTGATAATAAGCGAATGTAACGCCCGTAACCAATAATATGTAGATACGAGTATTAAGTAGTACTAACTACTTGATTGTTACTTTTAGCAGGCATTGACCTTTTTATTACCTACTAATCAATACATAGGCTTAGCGTTGCCAGACGTCCGGATAAAGCCGGACACAGTCAGGCTTTTTGGTTGTGTGACCGGCCAAATTAGACGCCTGTCCGGCTTTTGTTAGGTTAGGTTAGAAATGTGTTGAATATAAGCATTTTTTTACATTTAGTCATGTGTTGATTTCCTCTCCGCCTGTACGTCACCTTGTATCGCTTGCTTTACAGAAATAAATATAGTACCTATTTAATGCTTATTGAATGATTAAGATATATATAAAATAACATGGCTGAAAAGATTTCAGATTCCTTACAGAAATAAACCGTTTCCATGTAAACTTAGTCGTTTTTCCATAGCTTTGTAGAAGGCAGGCAGGCTTTATAATCGTTTGAATTAGTTTGAAAGAGGTTAGGAGGAACAAGGATGGGTTTTAGTCAGTAAGAGTCTGACACTCCCTGCCGCTCCGCCCAGACCGGGAGGAGTCATTATTTTGATGATTTTGAAAAAATGGCTACGTTCCTTACATAATATGAAATATTCAAGTAAGTAAGCTCAAGTACGTTTCATCGTCCTTCGTAGCTAAAACAATTCAATTCCAATATTTGCGTCTCCAAGAAAACATTCAAGTTCGTAAACAACTTTGTGTACCTTCATTACATTTGACTGAAAAACAACGAAACGAACTCTTTAGACGAGCTTCGACGGAAATCAATAGAATCTCAATGAAATATTCAAGACAATGGGCATCGCGTGAGACTTGTGAGTTGTCGATAGACGATGTGGTATCGTATCTACTCGTCCATGTTGTACAGGAGTCAGGCCGTCGAGCTTTTGAACGGGTATTTCGAAACAGATAGTGACCTACTCTTGTTGGCGTGGCTCCGTTGTTTCAAGGTACGGGAAATGCATCTGTCAATTTTACAAATTTTTAGGGTTCCGTACCCAAAGGGTAACCAACGGAACCCTATTACTAAGCCTCCGCTGTCTGTCTGACAGCGGGCTGTATCTCAAGAACCGTAATAGGTAGAGAGTTGAAATTATCACAGATGGTGTGTTTCTATTGCCGCTATAACAACAAATAATAAAAATTAGGGTTTATGGCACGGAACCCTTCGTGTGCGAGTCCAAATCGCACTTGGCTGGTTATACAACGTTAGCATTCGCTTCTCAGTCGCAATCGCTCAAAAAAGCCTTAATTTGCCATATATGTTTGATAGATAGCGACTGACTTGCGAACGTTGCTTTGAATTTTTTTTTCTCAGCCAATTTCTAAAACATTTCTAGCAAAACTTCACGTGATTAACGATTTAGTGTTTAGACAGTAACTAACTATTACTTCTTCGTTATTTTACGAGCACGTCCATTGCTAGACAGCCCAAAGCGGCGGCGCAACGATAAAAATATACTTAGACTAGCTTTTGCTCGCGACTTCGTACGCGCATAATAGGGAATATGCCTGCGATTTTTTTATTTGCACATTGAAATACTTATTAGCTCTAATAAACAATCATGAAATTATTTTTTAAATACCTTCATCAGCGATGAAGTTATAAAGCTTCAAAGATTACAATATTAGAAATAGAAGTCCGATGAAGACTTTGACGTCATCGTCTATGACGCCTATACAGCTGCCATAGAAAACAGCGTTTTCGCGAGAGGGATAGTTTTTCGTGTAATTTTGATTCTATTTTCACTGTTAGTATTATATTTTTGTATATTTTTAGATAAACTGTATATAGTTGATAAATATGTTTTTCATGCATTGCATGTACCCTTTCTCATGTAGACTACTAATCTGGCATGTAGACTACATGCCAGATTTCAGCTTTTAACGTCCAGTAGTTTCGGCTGTACGTTGTCACTCAGTCGTTCAGTACCTAACAGAAGAATTGTATATAATTATTAGGATTGATTTTAATGATTACTAAGTAACCCTTTCTTTTTTAAGTAACCACTATTGTTGGTGAGGTGGACGCTTATCTCGGGTGACCATACTTTTCATTAAAGGAGAAATGAGCCTAAAGTGCGAGGCTTTTCAATTGAGTTATCACGATAGGTACCTACTCTATGAAATCATCATCGGCCTAGCCTTTTCCCAATTACATTGGGGTCGGCTTCCGGAGTGAAACCGGATTCAGCTGAATACCAATATGTTACGCGGAACAGCTGCCTACCAGACCTCCAAAACCCATTAACTGGGTAACACAGTATTCCTTGGCTAGACTGGAGTCAGATCTTCTGGGTTCTGACAGTTCGTAACGACTGCTAAAGATCTATAAATGACAGCCGGGACAAACGGCTTACCGTGCTGTGAGGCACGGAGGAATCTCGGTATGTTAAGATCGACCTCGGCAAACGTTGCTTAACCTTGAAGTTAAGCAATGGCTGTAATACTGTAGCCACGTCCACAAGTTCATTCGTGTTCGATAATTGCTACAAAATCTAAAAGTGCATCTGCCATTCCCGTGCCGTATAGAACAACGCATCCACACTCTCTCCGCCTCCAGGATGCTCCTATCGATTTGCGCTTTAAACCGAGGGTACCACAGTTTAACAGACGTTACATTTATTTTCCGTACAGTACGCTCCTATTTACTATACACAACAAAATTGTGAGCTTTTACGACCCTGTCGTATAGAATTTACAAGCCGCTTAGCGGGTTTACGATATAAATACGAAAACATTGGCTTTACTACGAGTTGCGCTTGCGTAGGTACTGGTATGTACTTTTATGTTGCTCGGTCTTTTTATCTTGTTTTGACTGTAAATAGGTAGGGCACAAGGATTGTCTCATGGTGGATGGATCTCATAGATGGTTATAAAATTCCATATAAAGCCCTCCTGCAGACAGGGGCGATGGGAAAATGCAACAACTCTTTAATACTAGTAAGTACTAGTTGACCCGCGCAACTTCGTCTGCGTCACAATTATCATTACTGCTTTGCTCCTATTGGTCTTAGCGTGATGATTTATAGCCTATATATAGCCTTCCTCGATAAATGGGCTATCTAACACTGAAATAATTTATCAAATCGGACCAGTAGTTCCTGAGATTAGCGCGTTCAAGCAAACAAACAAACAAACAAACTCTTCAGCTTTAAGATTTGCAGTTAATAAGTATCTATATTATCTTGTCTGTTTTTCGGGAACTTAAAGATTAATGTCCTATCCTATCATAAATATAAGGAACATAATCAAGTACATACTTACCTGCCTTTAATCTTGACTATTAAGCAGCTTAAAGTTATTTTTCAAACTCGGCCAACCGACGAAACCAAACAAGCTCCTTTAAAGTTGTTACCGTAAAAGGGTTACCTTCGCTAGAAATAGAAAACTCCTAGTGTCCTATTTTTAGTCCGGGGTTACCTAACGAAGTTACTTACTGCAAAGTGCAGCTAAATCTGGAGTCTTGAGTAGGTTTGCAATTTTTATTTTTAGACTATGCAAGCTTCAGGCAATTTTTCTAGTGCTGCTGTATCTTCTAGACAGCTTATGACAATCTTATGCCCAGTTCAGGGGCGTAGCTACCTACCACCGTATCAGTCATATCAAAGATACGGGGCCCTCGGAGTACAAGAGCCCCGACCATTTAGTCCCGCCGTCTCCTACCTAGCCTGCCAAGACAGCCCTTAGCTAGTAAGTTCAATTTAGTTTTTAAAAAAACAATACCCCTAAAAAAAGTGTCCCCAAAATCACCCTATACTATGTTTGATACAGGGCCCTTGAGACTCGCTACGCTATTGGCCCAGTTCCAAGCAATCTACCTAGACATTTCCATACCTCCTTGAGCATCCCTCAACTGGATTCAGCTGAACATCAATATTGTATATACCTGAGCAATACCTGTCAGACCTCCAAAAGCCAGTCATGGGGTAAAACGAAACCCCTGGCATGACAGTCAGACCAAAAAAAATGCCCATTATCTGAAACTGTCATGGGTTTGCTTTCGACTCTAGTCTAAGTCAGAGGTGACAGAGACAAAGTCGACGATGGAGTGAGTTTATTTTAGTTTAGTTAGATATTTATCTGTAGGTACCAAAATCTAGCTAAACATCTCATACCAGAACTTGAACTCGTGCTACCAAAACAAGGCAATCTATTGAAGCAGCTAGTTTGATTATCGTTTTAATAGATGCGAGTGGCGACGACATCGACAGTTCCCTCGAGTTAAGGCTGCCATCACTTTAAAAACCCCGGTAAATTGGGCGGTTTTTAATATTTACCCCGGATATCCCGAAAAATATATTTCATCATTTTTAAATAAAAACATAGTTTACAGTTTCATATAGTAAAAATTAAATTAAATTTCATTTGAAAGGGGCCTCCCATGCAAAAAACGTGTCGCTTTCTATTTCTGGTACGGAACCCTTCGTGTGAGAATCCGACTCGCACTAAGCGGTTTTAAATAATTTACTACAGCTTTTTAGCGATATCAATAAGCTTGAATGTTGATTACGATTACGAATGAAATTGTAACAAAGATTTGTTTTAATTGATTGCTTTTCTTTCAATCAATCAAGAAAATCGAGATTACCATGACACAAAAAATGTCCGGGTTTTACCTGGGCCATTTTTAGAAACTCCGCCCGGACGCCTTCCAAACTAGGACAAATCCGGACAGATCCGGACAGATTGGCAGCCCTACCTCTGCTCGCTATCGATTTGTGATTAGTTTGCTCTATTGTTTCTGTGATTGTTCCGTGAAGGCTACTGGTGCTTGGTAGTTTAGATTAGTTGGCTAATGGTTTAGTCAAATAGTTTAAAACTGATCTGGTGATGACTGAATTAGTTATGGACATGTTTGAGAGATAGTTGTATGCAGAAAATAAAAGCTCAAAAAATACGGGGTGATCAAAACAAAATAAGGTGAAAATCATTTAGTTTTAGTTTTCATCAAAGTCGGCTTCCACAGTCAGTTGAGAATTTTTCGTTAATCCTAATAGCGGACTTCGGATTTACCAATCCAAGCCCATTTGAAATATACTCTCTGAATACAAGTTTTACAATTACATATTGTGGAATAACCTAGCAGCAATAGTGGTCTGCGCTTGCTGGTTCTATCACAGACCTCATCCGTAGCTTTACAGGGCGAGATCTACAATAGCTGGCTTCATCTCGAAATAAAAAAAAAGTGTCTTCGATTCATTATCCTATGGTAGTTTATTACGAAACATCAAGTTGGATTAGAACCAACCCTGACAACCAGGTCCTATTGCCGTGTGACCACATTCACCACACCTTTTTCAACCCCCTCGTACTTCATAAACCGCACCCTCGTCAAAACCCTTAAATACATCTCAACGGTGCCTAAAGACCTTCAGATCCTAAGACACCAAACCCTCGATCACTTAGATTTACGGGCGCGCGTCGACGCGTTATCTAACCCTTCCGTGGCGTCCGCGGCTCTGACGTCATCGTATTAGTCCGGATTGACCCGCAGCCCGCAACCCGATTGTCCCAATATAAAGTCGTCTAAATATAGTCGCATGCGTCCCTTGTGTTGTGTGACCAGGAGTGATGGACTCTTCGGATGTGGGTTAACTTGTTTGGCCATTTTTATGATGGTTTGAGCGATGTTTGGTTTGTGAGTTTGATGTAGCGTCAATGTAAGGAGAAAATAAGATGTCAGTCAGTAAGTAACTCATTACCATTTTGGGGTAGATATGAAATATCTTCTTTCGGGAAAAGGGTAGTCAGTTACCAATTATTTTTTATTAGTATTGGAGTCTTGGTGGCTCATGCAAGCAATATTTAAATAACTGTTACGACAGAACAAATACTTACCTATTCTTTATCATATGCATCATGTTACAGAATATAAAACTGCAGAAACTTAAATGAACACCTAAAAATTTAATAAATGACATTTTAAATAATATGATAAATT
This sequence comes from Lacanobia oleracea, assembly GCA_950371165.1. Classification (NCBI taxonomy): domain Eukaryota; kingdom Metazoa; phylum Arthropoda; class Insecta; order Lepidoptera; family Noctuidae; genus Lacanobia; species Lacanobia oleracea. The sequence goes on from OX493387.1 coordinate 3,727,072, forward strand.
TCTTTCCTTTCTTTTTTCTTTTTTTTTTTTGGTGGCACCATCGTGAGTCCTACAGTGACCAACATTACACTTAATCCGTCAGGCCCCTCAAATTAAAAGACAGTAGTAAGACAATAGCCTCGCCCTACAGGTATCACTTTATCAAATAAAACACTGATAAACGAAACAAAATTCCTTATTAAAACTCGTCAATAACATGAAACATGGTCCCCCTACTCCGGCACGCGCCATATATCGGCACCTCGCCACAGCAATTTGATACAAATTGGTCTACTATATGAACGTGGACAAAATAAAAATAAAAACTTTTAGATGAAAGTCCCTGGATACGGAATCCAATCATTGATCGGTGTATCTGAAACATGCCCGTGTAAATTGAAGGCTTTGTTTAGTCTCTGTCTAGCTAGTTTTTTATTCTTCTGAATTTTGGCCGCCATGTTGAATTGTTTCAAGTTTCAGGGTTATTTCGTGTACTTGTCTTTCATCAGACAACCCTTAGTAGGCCAATTAACAAGTAAAGATAAGGTCTTACAAACTAAACATTTTCAATTTGTTAAAGATTTTTTTTGATCTTGCCAACTTTTTATAAAAACAAAAAGTAGACTAGGTACCTATTCGTTACGTTTCGACATACCTATACCACCTTCAAAAAGTCACCTAAAAAAACAGACCCTCAAAACGCCCACCACTCAGCTATTAGTACCCTAAATACTCCTTTCCAAGACCCATATCCGCTTATTCGTAGTCCACGTACCAGTAGCACATTCTATATAAACATACTCAGCGTCCCTGCCCCGTCCATAATGCACTCTGCACTAAGCTGAGCCGATTCTGTGCTCATTCCGAGTCTTTCTAATAGTTTGAAATTGGAAAAGCCTCGCATTGTTCCGTGCTACCCCGCTTGCTCCATTTTACCCCGGTAACTCGGAAGCAACCGCTCAGGAAAGTTCCGCAAAGAGTTTTTAATTGCTCTACTTGATGATATTATCTGTGTGTTTACGTGGAAGGGAGATTTGAAGTTCGAATCTTGAAGTGGGAAGTTTTTGTGTATGAGAAGCTTTTGATCGGGCGTGGGGCAATATGGTGCAATGTCCTGATTAATAGCTCTCTCTATTATATAGCTTTATAGCGTATTTTAACACCACACATTTCTTCTCCAAGGTCACAGGCTTCCTCATTGTGGATGGGACTGGCGTAATTCACCACACGGCCGGTCATTTTAACAAGCGGATCGATAAATCCATTTAGCCCATTAACTTGTTGCATGTTTCTTCCTATCACAAAAAAGTCATGGATCATGGCTATCTATCTATACCTAACGATAACAGCTGATAACGAACGGTCAATTTCATAACTCGCGTTAAAATTAGATCAATAAACCCTGGGTTACCTAAACCTTCTGTTAATCTACAAGTACTTAGCCAAAACTACGAAGTAACCAATTCGTATTTACTTTGTGCTTAACAAAGCTCAAACAGTAGCTGCGGGCTTCGACCGTAGTAACCATTTAACTTGGCAGTCGGTAAAATAGAGAACTAAATTCAAATGTAGGTACTGTATTTGACATATCGCTGTCATTTTCCTTTGCAAGCAACGCCGTAAGTAAGTTCCAAGTTTGATGGGTAACCCTTTTCATCTCCTACAGCTTCCAACAGATTAAACCAGCCAAGCGCTTGAAATCAAAAGGCTTTGTCTGTACTGTACTATGACGTCACATGTCCTGAGAAGCGCAGATTGTGACGTCAAGCGTATCCTGCCAGCTATTGTCCTTCGAATAATTGCTGTGACCTAGTTGTATTGAGTGCCGTTGCATCAGATACTCTTATGCAATGTGTGGGTGGGAAAATGGTTGCTTGAAATAGAAAGGAACAGACTTTAAGCAGCATCATATAACCCCACTAAACTAAGTAGCACTTTAGCAGTCTGGCAGTTGGAACTTAAAGGTCACGCGTGTTCCAGCCATTGTTGTTCTAATTTCAAATCTTCTCCCTTGTTACACGTTTTAAGTTTTATTTAGACTTATGGCCAGTGCCATTTTAATTTTTTCATCACACCTTTTTCCAAGTAAATTCTACTTTTACAAATTGTTTTTTTTTTCGCTTTTGGATTTTTTGTTTTTTTTTTAATTTCGTGTAAAGCGTAGGTTGGCGTGGGATATAAAATTACGTTTTATCTAAAACATTGTTATCATCTTTCTACCCATAAACAAATTTATTTATGATCGACCGTCTTCTTCATCCACGAATCTGTATTTTGCCCTTTTTCCTTCGATGTTTTGCTTCTTTGGCCAACCAAATTCATCCTCGAAACTCTTTTCACACCATGTACTTATCTTACCCCAAGGTACTATCATAATAGCACAGCTGTACAAAGCTACTAGGCTGTCATAGCCCCGCAAGGAGTCCTTACATAAGTAGTTCTCTCATGTCGTCACACAAAACGCGTCATGCGAGTTCTAACAGGCTCGGCCTACTTGCGCTCTCATTGCATCAGCTCGAGCATAAAGGACAGACTTACCTAGGAAATTGGATTGCAAGCTTTTAAAAGGAAAACTGGGAAATGTGTGCTGGGTTATTGTGTATGTGGGGTCTTCTATATTTACAGTTCTTCGGATATTATAGCTGCTGATATTAGGTTCTAGAGATAAATGCGTTAGTTTATGTAATTCGTTTTTTTCATGGCTGTAATATAGTTTTCAGCAGTAAAGTCTTCTACTTAAGGTAGGATGCAATTACGGCCAATAAGTTAAAGAATACCTTAAATGAAATCCTTGCTTTTCTCGAATAAATTCACCCTGTTCTATCAAAATTATAAACGTCTGATTCTGTATGTTTGTTTGTTAGTAAATCACGCCACAACAGCTGAGATATGGTTCTAGGATTAGGTCATTTATATAGGATACTTTCTATCTCCGTAGTGAGTAGCTCGTGGCTAAATATTAACAGCCGCACAGGTCAATCTTTAAGATTTAGTAACGCTTGCCAAGGTTAGTCTGTGGATGGGTGACCATTTTAATATACCGAGTTTCCTCCGTGCCTCGGAAAGCACGTTAAGCCGTTGGTCCCGGCTGTCATTTGTAGATCTTTGGCAGTCGTTACGAATTGTCAGAAGCCAGTAAATCTGACTCCAGTCTTGCCAAGAAGTACCGTGTTACCCAGTTAATGGGTTGTGGAGGTCTGGTAGGCAGCCGCTCCACGTAAAACACAGGTATTCAGCTGAATCCGGTTTGACTGGAAGCCGACCCCAATATAGTTGGGAAAAGGCTAGGCAGATGATGATGACTTTCTATCTCCGTAGTAGGATCCCTAGAGGCCCCAGACTGTAGTGGGATCAAATATCTGAGAAATACATAGATAGGTAAATGATCGTAACAGTTTTAGAAGAACGATTGAAATATTGAATCGGAGTCACGAATCTCAGCAGTGAGAAGGGATGAAGAAGAGAGACGATCCCTTAGTATAACTTCCGACTTTCAGATAGGCGAGGCCGATGACTCACGTTAGTATGAACTAACTCTTCATCAAGTCAACTAAATTCATCACCGTACCTATCCTTTACTGAAATTAATATACCAGAGGCTATGAAACATAGATTAGCTCCTTGATTTATTCATAAAGGTTAGAAAACTTCGCGGAGTTAGCTTGTTGAATAAATTATGACTAGGTGTGTTGGTATTGAAGTAGTAATTGCGTTAGCCTTTGCAAATACGAAATTCGGGGAGGTTAATGTAAGGAGGTTTGGTGGACTTAATTCTAGGAATCGAGAGGTTTATTTAGCTTTGCTTAACGAGTCTCCGATGGGGATGTTGACTAAAAAAATTGTAATTAGGCCGTCGGATAGATTTTCAAAAAAATATTGGTCACATATATATTTTTTTTTTCACGTAAACAAAATGCAGACGTTACAGTGCGTTGAAAATTCGTGTGACGTCATAAGCCAAAAATACCTACGTATCAATATTTTTCGATAATCAATAAGATTATCGAAAAATATTGATACGTAGGTATTTTAAGTAGGACGGACTAAGTATATATCTCAACATATCAGCCGAAAGTCCACTGCTGGACATAGGCCTCCCTCAAGTGTCGCCACAACAACCGGTCCTGTGCTCTGTGTGTTCTGTTCTTCTGTAGAGAATTAAAAAAAGACCACCGTTCTTAGTTACAAGACCTCATCATCTGCCTAGCCTTTTCCTAACTATATTGGGGTCGGCCAGTCAAGCCAGATTTAGCTGAATACCAGTATTTTACGAGGAGCGGCTGCCTACCAGACCTCCACAACCCATTAACTGGGTAACACAGTACTTCATGGCGAGACTGAAGTCAGATTAACTGGCTTCTGACTATCCGTAACGACTGCCAAAGATCTACAAATGACGGCCGGGACCAACGGCTTAACGTGCTTTCCGAGTCACGGAGGAAACTCGGTATGTTAATATGGTCACCCATCCACAGAACAACCTTGGCAAGCGATGCTTAACCTTCAAGATTGACCCGTGGGGCTGTTACTATCTAGCCACGAGTTCTTAGTTACAGAACCTACTAAGTACTTATTTCGAACTCGTGTAAGCGTGGGCTGCCAGACAAATGAACGGTGAAATGTTTCTATAACACAAGTATTCAATTAAATAGTTCGTCAGCTCTCGGTTGCTAGGGACCTACCATTTCTATTTTCAGCTTGGTTTCTGGACTTTCACCTTTGACATATTACCATTTACTTATTTATTGTACCTTTCTAACAATATTTAACAAAGAAACGAAAACGATCCTCTGCCAATTTATTTGTAGAAAGAAAAAACCGGCCAAGTGCGAGTCGGACTCTCACACGAAGGGTTCCGTACCATAAACCTTAAATTTTATTATTTGTTGTTGTAGCGGCAATAGAAATAAAGAAACGAAAACGATCCTCTGCCAATTTATTTGTAGAAAGAAAAAACCGGCCAAGTGCGAGTCGGACTCTCACACGAAGGGTTCCGTACCATAAACCTTAAATTTTATTATTTGTTGTTGTAGCGGCAATAGAAATACACAATCTAACTGTTACGGTTCTTGAGATACAGCCCGCTGACTGACACGGACGGACAGCTGAGGCTTAGTAATAGGGTTCCGTTGGTTGCGCTTTGGGTACGGAACCCTAAAAAGGAAAATTGAATATATTTCCAACATCAATGTTTATACGGTAAAAAGAAAAATATGGTTTCCGATGTCGTTTGTAATATTTACCTTGATCTAACATCGGAGGGATATTTTGTCTGACATAGGTCCCTCGCCCGAGGCGGGAGAACCTCAAACGAATGTTTTCAAAGAACAAAAATTAATTAGGAGCTTGAACAAACTCGGTATGCCCTGAAACTAAATTGAGAAAGTTTTGGACAAAAATAATGTGATGAATATAATAAATAACTAATTAAGGGTAAGCAACTAGTTATTTATATGATAGGTTCTTATTAAATTATGAGCTCCTTTTATAGCTCCCATCGTTCTGAACACCGTTGCAACCTTTTCTTATTGATGAATTTTCATCGAATTTATGAATAAGGGGGGGAGATTCCTAAGGACAGCTGAAAATGAAACCAAGCATTCATAGGGAACTTGAGTAATTAACTAAACCAAAAAATGTATTCAAACCGATAAATGGTACCTACATACTTATTTACTTCGTTAATACCTAGGTCAAAAATATGACTTACAAGTAAATCTATTTATTATTATTTTTTAAACTAGATAATTCCGGTTTTTCTTAGCAGAGCCGTTTTTGGGGTTCCGTACCCAAAGGGTAACCAACGGAACCCTATTACTAAGCCTCTGCTGTCCGTCCGTCTGTCAGCGGGCTATATCTCATGAACTGTAATAGGTAGACAGTTGGAATTTTCAGTGTATTTCTGTTGTCGCTGCAACAACAAATAACGAATATACGATGGTACGGAACCCTTCATGCGCGAGTATGACTCGAACTTGGCCGGTTTTATCTAAATCAGAACAAAGGCTTGAAACAAAACACGAGTTATCATCAAACATAATATTTCATTTTAACACAAGAAAATCTAGCCAGACGATAAACAATCTTGAGTTTAACGCGGAGCAACTATAAAATCATACTTAATAATTTTATTACCATAACAACAAGCACTTTACCTGGCTCGTTTATTTCACGTTCCACGACAAAATAGTAGACAGGAAATTCTCGATCAAATTATTCCCCTCACTAATTGACAGAAAGTACGATGGAAAAACTTTAGCCCTCTGGATTTAAACGTGGATTGAAAAGCTGTTTGAAGCGCTGGATGCGGCATTTGCGATAGTTTTCTTTAATACATTTTTTATCGAGTACTTATAGGTTTATTAGTGTGTAACATAGGTACACCTACTCACTAGAGGCCGCTCATCAAATATATGACTCATCAAATGTAAAGCTCAAAGATCAGAAGCTTGAACTCCGAGACAGTTGCTACTATTGCCACTTTGCCAGTTTGCCACTGATAAAAGTGATAGAAGCCGATTAGCCGATGGAAAGAATTTGTCCGTTCCAGACTTACATTTCACTGCGACCACGATCTCCAGAAGTCTAGACCTGCATGAAGGAAGGACCGACCAAAGAGAGAGAGAGATAGAGAGAGAGTTTACCTGTTGTGCTTAGGAGGCACTGTCCAGTAAATGTCAAGTTGGCTTTTTGGTGGTGTCGAAACAGTTTTAGCAAAAAACAGACAAAACTATGCAGCTGTAAAAGTTTGCTCATTATTGCCCTTAGTGAATGTAGCAGAAAAGGTAGCACAGAATACCACCTCTATTTTTAAACTCAATTCAAGTGAATTAACTACACCGTACGATAATAGACCTTAGCTTCATAATTTTAAAGATCCCATAAAAGGTTTACAACATTATTAGATCAAGAACAAGATGGCCGTCGTTCGAAAACGCGCGACAGTTTGGCGCCCGTCGACAAATTGTTGCCATTTAATAAAAACTTCGAGATATCGAGTTTGTAAGTTAATCGATTAGGGGCTGTCAGATTTACGTGCTATCGGTGTTGTAGAAACCAAAATCATTCTTCGTCATGGGTTCGTGCTATTTGAACTTATTTGTGCTACATAAAATAAAGAAAAATATTGCCATGATGAACAATAGGCTGTATATTTTTGTAGTCTTTGCACGTTATTAGCTTTCCGGAACTGTTCCTCGCTTGATTCTCATGAATTTTCATTCCCGCCCGGTTGATAAAGCTGGGCATTATTGCTTCCGAGAGTAAAGCTTTTACCTTGATGAGATAAAAGTTTTCCGGAATCATTAATTAGAAATTGGAACTATCAAATACCTAGGTACTGACCTATTTTACCGTAGTTGACGTAGTGAGGATTTAATTGAATGAAAGACCGCTACATCCGTTACAGTGAAAAATCAAAATCCTGCCGATGACAACATTATCCCCTAAACGTGTCCCTGTATGATAAATGACGTCCACAGACCTTATTGAATGAACATGAAGCGGATAAAGTATGCAGTGAGATAGCGAAAGTTGCTGCATATGAGGTCAAAGAGACGTAGGGGGACCAAACAAAGCATATGGGTATTGTGTTCCCTTTTTAGACGAGACTCGTGCGAAAGCGAGGGAACAATATGGACTAAGCCACAAAACAAAATCACACCGAGCCTGGTCGTTTTGTCGTGCTAAATTCTTTTAGGACTTTTTCTCTTCTCATGCAAGGGGGCAATTGTGTTGTTTAGCTCGAAGTACGTAGCTCTATGCTAGCCATCAGCGTACCTTGGCTTGTTGTGTAGTAAATAAAATTATTCAATGTAGCTAGCTTGCCGCCGTCGATACGGGGTTCAAAGTTCTTCTTCAATATTTAAACGGGAAAAATGCACCTACTTTGTCCTTGCTACCTTTCGTTGACTGAACTAGATGTTGAATTAATAAACAAATAATAAGCGAACGGATGTAAAAAGCCACATCGGCTAGTATTCAAAATTATGTAACACACATGCACGCTGAATAACGTCAACCAACTTGTAATTGAAACTGAATGAAAGACCGAATGATTCGAGTCCTATATTATCTGTCATCAACTGACATTTGTTCATAGGGTTGTATTACGTAGGGTGAAAGTACTTGTTGTCGGAAGGGTGGGATCGCGTGTGGCGCCATGGAGTCGCCACTTTTGTATACAAAGCTGTAGAGTGGGGTTTGGTGGCTCTAATTATAAACCTGTCAATCAGCATGCGGACAATACGTTTGATAGTAGGCTGTTAGATACATTAAACAGGTGTAACAGCTGAAGCTTTTCTCGTGTAAATTGGCCGTGAACTTATAAATTGAAATACCTATTGCATTGTGTTACAATTTATGCTTAATGAATTGCATAAATTACTTAGTTCGTGAACAAGGAAGCAAAGTATAACAGTTACTTTTTAATTAAGTTATTAAAAAGTGATCGTTTGTCTAAAATTGCTCCTTGTTAATAGCTTAGAATTATGTAGTTACTGCATAATGGTTGCGCGAAAGTTAAAGTAAATAACACTAAAGTCTGGTTTTTCGTAAAACAAATATTAAAGAACTTGAATAATAAATTAGTCGTCTAGTTCTTTATTTGCTAAGACATAATAAACACGTAAAAACAGCATGATTATGTAAATTTAAGATAGTCTGACGTTAAGTTCATACATTTCGTGTTTAAATGATGTAGGTAGATGGCATGATATTTTTGCTGTAGTTCAACGAGTTGTGACCATAAAATAAATATAGCTACTGGTACCTTTTACCCTTTTACTCCATAAAAGCTTTTAACACCTTTGTCGAGGCTTTCAAAGCTTGTTAGTTAATTCAGACTGTAGCTTAAAATACCACCTTTTATGAATTACGGACATGCAAATTTATAGTGGCGGATTAATTTTGCGAAATAAAATGTCGCTTTAAATCAATTTTTTTTTTCGCTTGTATGTTTAAACATAAACGTATATGACTAAGTACTGTAGGTATAATTTATTGAATGTTGATAAGAAATAAATCATAAATTCACCACGAATACCTACTACATTTAACTATTTAGAAGAAATCGAAGGAAAAACCAGAAGAAGCCTGATAAACGTGCAAATAAGTAGAACCGCGCGCTATTCCGCCGGCACTTTGAACTTTTTAACTTTATTAAAGTTTCTGCCTTCAGCGCCGCGCAGCGCCCAAGTTCTCCGAAATGTTTCCTTTTATTTTCCTCTTTAATTTCCTTGTAAACATCGTTTGCCAGTTTTCTATTATGGAGTATGTTTTACAGACCGTACTTAATATTCTTTCATTGCACGACTGAAGTCCGTTTCAAGCAGATGGACATTTATTTTCGTTGATGAATTGTTTTTAGCATTATCATTAAACATGTCTGTGTCATTACTACCACTATAATTTTTGTGATATTCATAAAAGGCCTTGTGTCCGCTCAGAATATTCTACAATAATGAAGAAAAGCGTGAGCCCCATCGATGGAATGTATTCATAAATTCGGACCCAGCAGCGCGTGTTACCTGCACCTGTGCGAATCGTAAATAAGTTTTATGTATTTATTATTTACATACAAATACACTCCACAGGGACTTTGTCTGTGCAAAAATGGAAATATGTACATACTTGGAAGAGGCACACTGTGTACAAATTACAAAATTGTGTGTTGCTCACGTGAAGTTGTTTACCTCAAGGGGAGCAAAGTTTTAGGGAACTTCTACCTGAGTTTGATGTAAGAAATAATATTCAAGGAATGTGCTAATTTCTGTGTTTTTTCAATTTACCAGTACTTATTATTCTGAAATCTCGTGGCTAAAAAATACTAGCTGCACGGATCGATCTTTAAGGTTAAGCAACGCTTGCCAAGGTTGGTCTGTGGATGGGACAATCTTAACATACCGACTTTCCTCTGTACCTCTGAATGCACGCTAAGCCGTTGGTCCCGGCTGTCATTTGTAGAGCTTTGGCAGTCGTTACGGAAAGTCAGAAGCCAGTAATAATTTGACACCAGTCTTGCCAAGAACTGCCGTATTACCCAGTTAATGGGTTGTGGAGGTCTGGTAGGTAGTCGCTCCACGTAAAATACTGGTATTCAGAGGAATCCGGTTTGACTGGGAGCCGACCCCAATATAATGGGAAAAGGCTAGGCATATGATTATTCTGAAATTTCGTGGTTTAATTAAGGCTTGAAGCTACACGAGACCGCATGCCTGATCAATATTTGAACACGACAGTAACTACCTTACCTGTAGTACCTGTACAGTGTACACACATGATTTACTTATCGCAAATATAAAGAAACGATCACTACAATTTTACTTTCTTACTAAGCAATCAATTTAATACAATCTTGTAACAAAAATCTCTACGACCACAAATTACAAGTAATAAACTCGAACCATGTGCAGGAAATTGTTTTAACACAGAAAGAAAAGCCACGGAGCCATAAATCAATGAGTTGTTAAAAGTCAATAGATTTGAAATTGCTTTCATAATAGTTCGGGCTCAAGAGACACCGTTACTTCACATTGAAAGTGCGTTGATCTCATAGGTCACGCACAGCGATCGACTTGCAAACTTGTGTGGACTGAAGGTCAAATATTTGGAGATGAGCTTCTCGGGACTACACCAGATTTCGAGACTTGATACCGTGTTCTGAATCTCAATGAAGAAAGTTCAAAGAACTGAATCTGGTGTAAATCAGACTTATGGCTGGCGATAATTGAATATATTCTTTGGATTTATTTGAGGATTGGATAAACTTTTTACGCTACAAAAATGAGATCACTGTAAAGAGTTTTCATAACTTTAGAATTCTGGCGTTCATATTTGCAGAATTAATTAAAAGCATTGACATAAAACCAAACTTGCGAGCTGTGTTAATTATCGGTACAGGTTATTAGTTAATTATTATGTCATCTCCTCCGTACGTATTCATCAACAAATAAATTAGGACCCGAGAAGTGGCGACTGGTACAAATTATACCTATAGAATGCAATCTTCCTCATCCCCACGTCTGTTTCTAATAGCCAGAAGTTTCTCCCGAAATTGATCAGGAAGATTGTTCTATAAGAAATTGGCGGCAATACATTTAATGTTATCTAATTTATTCATTTCACCCTCCTCCGTATCAACCCATATATTTCCTGAGGAAACTTTCGTGAAGGTAACTCGCTGAGACTATTCTCGTTTGCAGAAACTTTGATGCTGTCGTAATAATATTGTGCATGAAGTTTTCTGTGTATTTTCTTAAAGTGAAATGTGTCGGTTCTATCACTTCTATCGGATGACTTTAAGTTGGTTTATCATTAATTAGTAACTTTAGTACTTAGTATTAGCAATTAACAAACTAAATTGCTATTTTGTTTTACATTAGAAAACTAAAAGACAATCGTTAGTTATATTTCTATTGTAGAAATTTGAGTATTTTATACCTACAATCATTCTTTATAAATAGGTTTGACTGAACAGGCCTTTTCGAAACACAAGAAGCTTCCAGTTTTATGATAATTATGGAAATTCTCTGTTTCTTAAATAACTCAGTAGAGCCAGTTGTAAATTATTTTAGAATCTCAGAGGAAAAGCAAGCAAAAGTGTACAATGTTACACTAGTTTGAAAAGTGTGAACTAAACGTGTATTTCTTTGAGTTAAACCTGTTCTAATGCTAACAGTCGAGGAACGAAGCTAAGGTATTCCAAGTACGTAAATAGACTTAATAATGTATCCAATGTAGATGAGCATAATGTTTTATAAATGAGGTGTTATTGGTCACGTGCAGCCGGCTTTTACGTGATGCTTACGTAAATAGGACTATAAAGAGAGCTAGATTTGAATCTCCATAGAGATGTGATAGTGTTATGGAATTACTAACTTCTGTACGCGGCTTCGCCCGTGTAGGCGTCAAAAATTATCCCATGGGATCATACCACTGGAATTAAAAGTTCCAGAACGTTTTCTACCCGTGTGCCAAGTTTCATGCAAATCTCTTCGGCCCTTAACACTTGACAAGGTAACAAACAGACAGTAAGACAGCCTTTGTTGTTTACTTTCGCATTTATTAAATTGCAGTCAAAATCAAAGCCTTCAAGCATTGATTATGACTTCAAGACCTTATTAGCTATTTTCTGTTATCTTTGGAATAGATAACCGTAGGATATGTCGCTTCAGTGGATCTTAAGGGGATTAGTGATGCCGTTTGTTGTTATTGGCAGACAGGAGGATTTCTGTTTCCTGCCTTTCCTTTTGACGTAATCTCTTAGTCACCTTTTACGGCTCCCACAGGTGGGGGATATGAGAATGGGGTGGACATACAGGCTACCTTGCCTGAAACCACAAGCAACCTTTTAAGATACTTCCACTTTCATACATAATCCATATAGATAGGTACCTACTGTAACCTAAGCAAACAGTAATTGATAACAAAACTCAGGCATGAATGAATAACATGGGCCTGAAAACAGTTACATCCTAACTTAATCTTATCTAAAGTAATTGCGAAAGTTTTTATGGATGTTTATTTACTCAATCACGCCAAATTAGCTGAATGGATCTGGATAAAATTTAGCACAAATATGGATTATATTTTAGTCTGGAATAGCACAGGCTTTTATCCCGGGATTACGTTCCCTTGGGATAATTTTCAAGTAAGAAACGGGTAGAGCCTAAAAATATGTACCTACTTTCAATAAAAGGAATGAAAAGAAAAATGTCGTTTCCTTATTTAAAAATAAAGTAAAGCGAAGAGAGGACCATAAAATGTTACTCTCGCTCGTATATCAAAAGAGTCAGTTTAAACGCTAATAAAACGAAACCGAGCTCTCATCTCACTATCATTTTAAACCGAATATTTTTGCACGGAAACGTTGAAGCGTCGACACTATCAAGGTCGTTGAAACCATTATGGAAGGTGTTCGGTGCCACCTTTGAATAAAAACGACAGCGAACTCAATGGTTTTTTGCTACGTTACTCGAAACACTCGATAAAAATGCACATTTAGTCGTTTTATTTGAAATTAGTTGTTCAAGGATATATTTAAACGATACGGTTTATTTATTTCTTTAATTATTGCACTCCAATGACATAATCACTAACACATTTTGGGACTTTTGTTTAGTTTTGATACTTTTAAAATTTAAGGTAAAATATGTATTTATTTTAACCCGTTGAAGTTCCGACAAGTGGATCCTTTACCACTACTTTAAAATACCTAATCAAATCTTTCAATTATTAATTTTCTCGAATTGTAAATAAAAATGCCAGTTTTTGAACATTACCCCGTTTTAGGGGAGATTCGTTACATCCAGCAATGTTGTGTTATCCAAAATTAATTTACTAGTCAGCATTTCAACAGTAGTTTTTCTAATTTCTAAATATTCTAATTTATCATGGCGCCTATGGTGGTGCTTAGCTAAAACTAGTTTTATAAATTCGTAAAGATATTTCCGTAAAACATAACTAAATCCAGTTGTATTGCAATGAAAACAAGGTTGAAAATTGCATAAAACGACTTTTTTGACCGTGAAAGCTTTTCTGGAGCAGTAAGTTGTAGACCATTTAATTAGTATGGGGTTCTTTAATTAGGTCGTAATTTTCTTGTTTCGTTCGCTGCGGCCCCTGTGGTGCTTGTTTGTATTTAACCAGAAAATAAACTCTATTTACATTAATTACCCTAACATTTTGTACAAAACAGTTATTTCTACACGTGTTTTCGTAGTGATCCTGTTGCGATAAAGAGGGGAGCATAATGTTATTTTAAATGTCGATCTTCAATTTGTTCTTTATTTTATTTTTATAGTTATGTTCACAAGTTTTGTATACTGGGTATATTTTTGTTATTCATTTTACAATTGACATTGTGTTTTAAAATAACTAGTTGACCCGCGCAACTTCGTCTGCGTCACAATTTTCATTACTGCTCCGCTCCTATTAGTCTTAGCGTGATAGTCTATAGCCTTTCTCGGTAAATGGGCTATCTAACACTGAAATAATTTTCCAAATCGGACCAGTAGTTCCTGAGATTAGCGCGTACAAATAAACAAACAAACAAACAAACAAACTCTTTAACTTTATATATTAGTATAGATATAGATTACGATAGTTGCAAAGGAACTAAACTACGACTACGTAACGTTTGCATATTATTCAATCAAATTATGTACATGTGCAAATAATGATAGTTTGATTTGATTAGGATTAGCTAATTGACATCTTAATGTTTGTTATTTATTTGTTTTATCTTATTTTATAATGTTTCCCATGATACCTATCTACAATAATGAGCAACAAAGTTACACGTAAATCTCTCAGTCACGTTTCCTTTGCTCTGTGAATAGGATCAAAGCCATTATTGGCTCATTCGTCGTGGTGTTGCTATACAATCCTTGTAGGGTTGACAGTTAAAAAAAATTAATGGACGTAAAGTCTACTATGTGAGACATTTGAATGGGAAAGTTCGTCAGCGTCCATTGATCTTAACATAATTAATTAAATACAATACGACTGACTTAAAGCAGAACTAGCATCTGTTAACGATGTCTCTTTATTACTAAAGTCAACGTACAATATATCATATACTGGCACAGTAAATGGCTCTGCTAAAAACCACATCCAGGAGTCATGCCAGTTTATTGCTAAAAGTTTTTAAAGCCTTTTGCCCATACTCGTGACATTAACCCATTTTAAGTTTTGTCTTCCAAAATATCGCGTGTCATATTTCTTTTCATAGTTTCATTATGAATGCTGCGTCGAAAACTTAAACTATTGATTTGTCTGCACTATCAAAATCCGTAATAGTTTTGTCATTATCTGAGCCAAAGATGCAGTCGAAGTTCAACAACCCTGGACCAAATGAAGATAAATAAGCATTTAAAGAAAGGTTTCACAATGTTTTGACCCTTATCTCGTGCGTAATACAAAGGAGAAAGAGCAAAATGGTCTATGAGCGGCCAACAACGAAATAGGTATTAAATGAAAGTACTATTACTAAGGACTAACTTTTACTATGAACGTAACATTGCAGCTCATTTAGAAAAAAAAATACTTAGATAATAAGTGCAAGAAAATGTGCAAACCCATTTTATAAAATACTTATTAACATTAGTTTATGTCTTCAAAAGTATTTCAAAACGTTGTCAGCATACCGTTTACAAGACTCAGCTCAACAATGGGTTTACTACATGGACTACCTGAGTTCGAACGGCCCAATCAGCTTCGAGTGCAAACAAAAGAGCCGAGGTGTGGGGTGCGTGTGCGTCACTCGGCGCAGTCCTTCGCTTACCCTTGTGACGTTGTGTACTGTGCGCTCATCTACGGATTCTTTTTCAAACGTTTTGACCCTGGCTACCCTCTGGACTGTGTTTCTTCCTAACCTGATAACCTGGCTATTAACTCTGAACTTCTGTACGTTTGTGCTTGTGTACTTGGACTCTGGACTTGTGTACGCCAACGGAACATTATTGAAAAATGGCAGAAAATCGACCTATATGTGTTTTGTGCAATCGATCAGTGGTTAATAGAAGAAGGTTAGAAATAACCCATGCTCTTTTTGAGGAAAATGCTGCCAATGCTCAATATATTATTGAAGCTATAGCTCCACAGCAAGTAAGTATTTTTAGACTATTTTTTGGTTGTTTTTACCCGTATGTACGCACCCTATAGCGGTGATGGCCTCATAATATTGTGTCACGATGTGCATATGCGACACATCGTTGGGTGAAGTGTGGGCTCTTTATTGAAAGTCCACGTTACAGTTTTGATTGTATTTTTATGTACGTCCTTTTAGTGAATTATGTTATTTCCTTAAGCGTATGGTTCTTTTCTAACAATACTTAAGTTATAGTCAAAACAGATCTTCTCTCTCTTTTACACACATGGTGCATATGGAAACAGAGCCAACGTTATCTAGCTTCGAAATATAATAGAGGCCAACCACTCATTAACAATGCGTATGAGCATGACTCATTCGTCACGTTGAAAAAGAGCTCGGCATGTTCTACTATACAACACATGATTTAACTGAAACTGCTGTGAGTTTTAAATACTATGTTATAAACTATTTTCCTTTTCAGGTTGAATACAACGGCCGAGAATACGTTTGTCGACCCTGTTGGCAACGAGCTCAACGGGCTGTGCAGCCAAACAATAACCCTGCCCCGCACGAATGTGTTCTTCAAGTGGAAGAATATTCACGAGTGCCTAGCACCTCGGCAAACTGTATGTTTGACAGATGCCGTAGTGTTTCACGTCGTCGAATGCCTGAGAATGTAAGGATTACTCTTATGTTACATTCTAACTTATTCATACCAGACAGTGCCAGAATATGTGATGCACATTTAACATCAAATGATTGGGAAGAGCTCATTGATAGTCCAAATCTCAGACATGATTTTAACAGCTCTCATTTTGTGCAAATACTAGAGCTTTTTAAAAAAGCTGTTTTAAATAAAAATATTCTGGACTTTGAAGATATTGCAAATATGGATCCTAATGAGATTCATATTCGATTGGGCGTTAGCAGAGATCAATTCAATACAATCTTGGAACAAACGCCTTCTTTGTCTGAGTCAAACGCCAAAACAAAACTAGCCATTTATTTAATGAAGTTGCGAACTGGTGATAGCAACGAGAGATTAGCCACGCTCTTTAACATAAGTAGAAGGACTCTAGAAAGGCATTTAAAAACCGCGCGTGATGCTATATCTCTGGATTTTAAGCCACGACACCTGGGACTCGACCATTTAAATAGAAGAATGGTCGCTGACCGTAATCTTATTGTACCAAACGCGTTATTTGGAAATCCCGAGTCTTCTCCAGAAGAAAGGAAGGCAGTAACAATCATGGATGGAACATATATTTATATACAGAAGAGCTCCAACTTTTCGTTCCAGCGACAGACCTACAGTCTACACAAATACGAAAATCTATTAAAACCGTTCTTAATGGTGTGTTCCGATGGGCATATAACTGATGTTTGCGGGCCCTATGCTGCTACCGACTCAGATGCCAGTATTTTGGAAAGAATTATAAATGACGAAGAAGGCACATTTCACTGGTTTTACCGGGCTGGCGACATATTCATTTTAGATCGTGGGTTTAGAGACGTCTGTGGCGATTTGGAGCGATGCAACTACAGTGCCTATATGCCAGAAACCAAAGACCGCGGTGCAGACCAGCTTACTACTGAACAGGCCAATAGAACTAGGCTAGTTACTCTATGCCGCTGGGTAGTGGAAGTTATAAATGGCAGGTTCAAGCGAGATTTCAAATTGTTTAGGCAAGAATATTTTAATCGCGCCTTAAGTCACATGTTTGAGGACTTTCAAAACGCAGCGGCACTCATCAATGCGTTCCAAACACCAATACAAGATAGTATTCATGCATCATCGTTCGTAAATATAATTAATGAACGTTTTGAAATACCGAACCTCTTAGCGGACTATGTTATCCGTCATAACATAAATAGACAGAGGGCATCATTTGAAAGACTCAGCAGCGACCAACCTATTTTTGAAGACTTTCCGGTTTTTTCTGAAGAAGACCTAATTCTGTTTGCACTTGGCACATACCAAATCAAGTTGGCTCGCAGCTACTACGCTGAACACTTAATTGAAGGCTTATACAATATCGAAGTATACCGGGAGCGACAAATAAGTCAGCTCAGAGATTTTATTGAAGAAGAAGATATTTGGTTATTACGTGTGCGAATACAATCTAGACATGTAAGGTCCAGAATATATTATTCTTATATTGTAATTAACCGACAAAGACAAAATAGAGAAGCAATTGCTCATTATTATTGCAGTTGTTTGAGTGGAAGGCACACAATCGGTTGTTGCGCACACGTTATGTGTGTAGTGTGGTATCTGGCATGGGCTAGACATCAAGACGAGGATATTTTATTACCGGCATCAGAACTCAGTGCTATTATTGTACATTAAATGTATGAATGTGGACGAGGCAAAAGGAGTATGTAAGGATCGTAGCAAGTGGCGTTCTGTGGTTTCTGCCTACCCCCATGGGAAAAGGGCGTGAGTTTATGTATGTAAATGTATGTAAAATAAATGTATTGAAGTAAACAAGTCATTTTATTTTATTTCCTTATTTTTAAGACTAAATCTTAGTAATTAATACGCTAAATCACAGGCTTACATATCTAAAATAAAAATGTATTTAGTTCCATTAATAATGACACTACAGATATAAAACTTCTTGAACCCGTTATTGTAGGGTGATATTAAACCAAAAAAAAATAAAATGTTCCTGGCCGCTGATAGACCAAGTGCCGTACGATTTTGCCCATTCTCCTTTATTCTATTGAATGTCTCAAGTTTAGTTGTCAGTAACCTCTTTAAAGGGCGTTCAACGTTCATCCAACTTTGTACTAGCAAAGGTAATTACTCTTTTGAAGCCCGGGACTGCGGGTGAAAGGATCAGGACAGAAATATTGGCTATATCAATTTGTATATTGTATGATTTTTGCTAGACTACTGCAATGTCTGACCGCGGGGCCGTCAGGGAAATAAAAATATCCTATCCTATATCAGTTACAAATTGTGAGTAGACGATACATTTCACCAACCATGACGTGGTGTTTAGTGATTTATGCGCGGTCCAGCAAAAGTATCGTATAGCACGAACAATGTAGGCGAGAGCGGGTCACGTCTCTAGATCGGGTTACCTGGCCGGCGCTATTCACTCTCCTATTCATGCTTCGAGAAAAAAAAACTTAAGTGTAACTAACTTGGTGTTTTTTTAGGGCTGACGGAAATAGCCAGTAATTTTATCGAAGATTGCGTGTTAAAACAAAACAAATATTTTTACTACAATGTACTTATTTCTATTCTAATAGTTTATCTGATCGTTGTTTAGTAAATATGGGTTGAAAAATATTTCTGTATTATAATATTACCGTCTCACCTTGAATCAATAGTAATTTAAGCTATCTACGAGTATTTACCTCTACTTAGGGACAAACCCATTTGAGGCTGAATTTTGGGATATAGCACGTTCGCCAGCCCTACATTGATAGGGCCTATTGTTCGTCTTCAGTACCCCGGCTTTGAGGGGACACGTAAACCTGTTTGGAAGGTACTTACTTGGCATGCTTCGAATTGTACGTAGGTAGTTGTAGCACATTGTTGTAGTACAAGAACTGAGGTTTTAGAATATGGAATAGGTGTACAAAACAAGCTGGAGTATTGAAATTCACGCCTTTTCCAAAGTAAAAATATACCTGCCCGACAGATACAAAGTGTAACTTATCTGGAGAGACACATGCAATTCATGTAAAATTAAACAACAAACATACTGTAAAGGGCTTTAGTGAGTAGAATTTGCATCACAATGCATATCTTTTTAAACCGGATATGTTATCATAATGATTTGCGGACGTACAAACTATTTTTTTCTGGTACATTGGCCTCAAAAGATAATGCGTGATATGAGCGGAACCATAGCGAAAATGTTCTAATAACTATAATGTCGTACCCAGCACTAGCTACTTCCTGTCGTAGCTTCCTTAATGTGTTTTTGTTGTCAGAAATTTCTTTTGTAGAAAAAGTGCCGTTTAATCTACTTGGGTGTCCAATGGACTTTACTTATAGGCGTTTATGTCTTTAAAACGTCATTTGTCGTTCAGTTCGATGAAGCATGTAATTGAAATTATAAAAATACAAGTTGAACCGCGTAACTTCGTCTGCGTCACAATTTTCATTACTACTCCGCTTCTATGGGTCTTGATGATATATAGCCTATAGCCTTCCTCGATAAATGGGCTATCTAACACTGAAAGATTTTTCAAAACGGATCTGTAGTTTCTGAGGTAGAGCGTTCAAGCAAACAAACAAGTTCTACAGCTTTATATATTAGTATAGAAGATGAAATAATGGCTTAATTATTGGCCGCAAGGCCTTTTTTCTTCGCCAACATTATTGCACAGAAAATATCACGTTATTGTTTTACCAACATTCCGGGGTAATTTCATCACTGCACCGATCGGGGTGCAGAGACGACGCACGGTCACTGCACGCACAAGTTCTACTCGAATCGAGCTGCGTTCGATTACTTCCTCGTAGTTTCGCTTCCCCATGCCCACCGTAGTGATAGAAGATGAAAGTGCATTCTAGATAATGAGTGTACTTACGTAAAGTAGTATGTACTTATACCTATAAATATAGTTTGACGCTTTAAAAATAAAAGCGAAAGCCAAGTTCGACTAATTTTTATTACGCTTTTCAAACAACAATCCTAAATTATATTGATGTTTTTTTTTGTGTCTGACTGACCTTGCAACGGGGGCTATAACCGCCACGGGCTGAACTTAGACCGTCTGAGGCTCAAGGTCTAGAAAATTGGCCCTCGCAGTCTATTCACCCACAACCCCAGAGTCCTTTGCCAAGAAAACTTCTATTATATAGGATTATTCAATGATGAGTATTATAGCGCGGTTAATCTCTTATTAGTCCACTGTAATTCATTTTGCAATTCATGATTGGATGATGTGGCTTTATAGCTTACTCTTGCCATTCGAAAGTCTGCTGATTCTGTATTTATGTAGTTGTGTTTAAGTAGTTTAATTTCATTACAATACCATATAATATCACCTGTTTAATCGATGACGTGTTAAAATGACTGATGACGTTTCTGACTTCACTTAAAATATTCAATTAAGTCATGCATCAAATTCTCGATAGTACAGTGTTCTGCACATATATTGAAAACAATAACAATAGTTATCATTCAAAACATAATAACTTCACTACGTTATGACTTCATTGTTTTCTAATCGTACTTATTTTAATTATCTCTGTATGGCTAATCCTGACATCCGACGCCACAATAAAGGCTTGCAGTGGTTGCATTGATGTTGCACTCAATGTTTCTGTCTCTTTTTGTAAAGAGCGGACGGGGTGAGGGAGGGAAATGGAAATAAACGAAGGCTTCGCCGCCCAAGCTGGGAGCCGCCCGCCCGCCCAGTCGCCACCAGCGCGCCGCCCTGGATACACCGTAACGCTTTTACCGATCAACTTTTTTAATGTCAATGCACTATAATAGTTCCAAAACGAATAATGAAGTTTAAAACGGTGAATAATTATGAGTGATACGCTTAAATAAGCCAGTGACATATTCATGGATTGGTAAGAATTATATTTGAAAACTAAGTTTAATTTTATCATGTTATCATCAGCTTTATATTGACTGGAATATTATGTGCGAAATACATGGATGTAACCCGTGTGAAAGTTCATGTTACTTGGCACTTAAATACCAATTTCCTGCACAGTAGTGGTTTTTTTTTATGACAACGTTATACGCATCTGTATATTACATATTTTCTCTAGGCAGTATATTTTTACGGGCTTATGTGTTAAATTTTTTCATGCTATTTATTGTAATAATGAGTTCAATGTGTGTCAAATCTATGTCATCAGCAATACATATAATTTCACGCGTCGTTTAAAGTATTTCACACATTTTGCGGGTCGGGCGCAATAACCTTCGCTTCCAAATTTCACGGCAATGATTTCATTATGACATGCAATCTCCTCATAATCCTTTATTCGTTTGACGTTTATAGAAATAGCCATCCCATTCAGTAAGGCCTTGATTAGCGTGCACGTTTATTATTCCGATTCAGCTATCGGTTTCCTGATACTTCGATAAGATAGGTCGACAGAATGATAAAAATATTCTTTTGTTTATTAATAAATGCGGACGTTTGTACTGAATTATCAGTGACTTCTTGCTTATTCGGCAATAACTGATATGTATTTAATAAAGTAGCAACGTTAATGCCACAAGAATAAAACAACTATTAATGAAGCGACGGTGTATTTTTCTTTTCCTATCTAGGCGTTGAGGCGAGAAAATTAAGCGTTATTTTTTTATCTTGCCTTGATACAACAATGGATCTTATGGATTGCTTAGTGCTGTATTTTTAAACTATACAAAACGGGTTTCCGTAGTACAAAAGATTTATTCTGTAGAGTGTTGAGGGTGGATAGTTTTTCCAAGGTTTTTCCTCTCGTGTCATCGTCACGCACTATGTCGCCGGATGACGCTCCTCAGCCGTCGATTGTTGTTCAGAGGAAAGGGGTGACACCCTCCCACGCACGCATCTTCATTCAAGTGGAAGCTGAGTTAGTCATACATTTTTTGCTACTGCTGCTTACCTACGTGATAATAGACATCTTTTACGTTTCAATGGTTCGCGAAAATTATGTAGATTAGACAAAGACTTTTGTCACAGTTACATACTAATGAGTTAAGTCATACGTAGCGATGGTGTTAAAAGAAAGTGGCGTTGTTAAGTTACATGTGTAACTACTTTTTATCCGAGTATCTAGCTCTTACGTAAATATTTACTTCCTACACAAAAATACAGCTACTGACTTAACAATCGTCACACACTTTATTTCATCAACAATCATTAGGTAATTAAATCTTTATGAGATGACAAAAAAATTGGGACATCTTCCCTACACACGTTTTCAATGATGTCATTCATTATGCTCCTCTCATAATTACCTACGATCAGTCTTATACTACTACTACCGTCTATAACATTATACAATTACCTTGTCCATACCACATGCATTATGTTTGCAGACGCAAGTATCGCATAACCCTTCCGTTTTAAACCCCTACGACTGCACGAAATTACCCCACGTAATTATTATGGGTCCCCGTGTAGGGAGCGGTTTTTTCTACACAAGATATTTCGCAATAGGGTTACTGTATGTTAGGGTCTTTCTTGACGTAAGAATATTAGATTACCTTAATGCAGTTTTTTGTATTTATCGTATGTCGTTCAGCTGCGATTTCGGCGAGACTTAAAAGACGATTCTAGACTAGAACGCTACGTTAAGACTTCGTCGTTTAAATAAACTATTATTCCAAAACGACGAAGAAATCCTTCCACTCATACGTCTTATAATTATAATATTATTGATTTTCACGACCAAACCAAGGTCTCATGAGAGACTCGAGGCGAGGATATTTATATTCATAAATCCATAATCGAGTCACTCAGTCTATAAAATACCCAATATAGCTTTGAACAATCTTTATTAATTTTCTTATAAAATGGGAACGTCATTTTAGATACGTTTCCATTTAACAAATTAAATCCGATAAACTTCGGGGGAAATTGATTCGAAAATTGTATTACGTATGCTTATCAGATTTGCTGAGCAATATGTTTATAACATGTTTTATCTTTTTTACAGTTTACGGCTTGGGTGGACGCCGTAATCTTCGTGTTCAGCTTGGACAACGAGATCAGCTATAATACGGTGTCGAATTACTTCAGTAAAATGTCCCATTATAGGAATTCCGCAGAGATTCCTATCATATTGGTCGGAACCCAAGGTGAGTTTATTGAGGTTTTCGCCTTCCTCCCAACATT
Organism: Lacanobia oleracea; assembly: GCA_950371165.1. Lineage (NCBI taxonomy): Eukaryota > Metazoa > Arthropoda > Insecta > Lepidoptera > Noctuidae > Lacanobia > Lacanobia oleracea. The sequence goes on from OX493387.1 coordinate 3,750,461, forward strand.
GCTCCATTTTATTATCTAATCTTACGTCTCTATTAAATTATCCATGATATTAGTAATGCTTATAATAATTTTAATGATACCTACTAAAATGATTGTATTTGATTGGGTTTTCCTTATTTAACTTTTTTACCTGATATATGATCAATATTTCCCTGTTTCATTGTCGTCATTATTTTATGTTTTATACTAAAGCCAAAGATGGCATATCGATTTTATTTATAGAGACTAGACAATTGCACGTAGTCTATTACAAATAAGTAGTTCTGGTACTGTTGCACACTAAGAGAGCCATAACACACAAAAAAAGAGTATTCTATTCTATTAGTAGTGTTAGAAACCATTATTAAGAAGGCAAAGCATCAAAGCTTTAAAAAAAATTAATGCAATAAATTATTTCGCATCATTATTAGAGAGACAAATATTACCCATAATCATCAAATCATTTTTCCGATCAATAAATATTTTACACAGTAAATTTACATAATTACGTACACGCGTCCGATAGACGTATTTCCTATTAAATGATTGGTTGCTCTTCCAGATGCCATAAGTGAAAGTAGTCCACGCGTGGTAGACGACAACCGCGCTCGCAAGCTGTCGAATGAGCTGCGAAGATGTTCTTACTACGAGACCTGTGCTACGTACGGTCTGAACGTGGAACGAGTCTTCCAAGACGGTAAGTGTAATGATTTTAAACGAACAACGAATATTTATGTCGGATGATGTCAGCTTACGTTGTTTTTTCTACAAAACTGTTTTTGGAATGTTTCTACCGTTGTTAATTTACATATGGATTTGTTATTTACATTTGCTAGAATTTGTCTTTTGTGAAACTGAAGACAGCTCTTTAGAATAAGTTTGTCAAGCCAAGTTTGAAAACCTATATTTAATTAACTAGTTGACCCGCGCAACTTCGTCTGCGTCACAATTTTCATTACTGCTCCGCTCCTATGGTCTTAGCGTGATGATATATAGCCTAAGGCGTCCCCCGATAAATGGACTATCTAACACTGAAATGATTTTACAAATTGGACCAGTAGTTCCTGAGATTAGCGCGTTCAAGCAAACAAACAAACTCTTCAGGTTTATATATTAGTATAGATATAGATATCTTAAATACAGAATACATGACCAGGTTTTTAATAAGTCCTATGCTAACTGAATAATACAATGATGAAGCAAAAGATGAAACCCTAAAAAAGAAATCTTCATACTGTTTATTATTTCCCGAATACTTTGGAGCACATCTTGCTGTCTTTTTATCAATCGGAAATATGTCAGAACTCTCGACCGATATAATACACTTGAAATTTTTATCATTCTAAGAATAATATAATCTTCTTATCTGATGAACATAGAGATCTACTGGCTGCATGGGTATAGGATTCTGTCCATTCCAAAGCGAAAGAAATTAGGCGTATCGACTTATTTACTGATTGAGATCGATAGAGAGTTATAAAATTACATAATAGAGATTTTTTACGATCGCGTCGTCTCGCGTGATGCTACGATGTGATGAGTGTACTACAAACGTACTTATTAGCTAGTCTGTGGATCTCGTTTCGCTTGCGGGGTGTTCTAGCGCACGCAGTGGCAACACCGGCCCCAAGGCGTGCGGTCGTTTAGTTCGTTCTCGTTCGTTCGTCACCGCGACATCGCATTGTTTACATTTTTTTGATGTTTATAAAGCGTCGTTTCTGTGAATATTGCGTTTATTTTCTATCTTAACCTGAATGGAACGATGGAGAGAACACTTATTTTCAAGTCTAACATGTCGCCTATATCTAGTTTGAGGCGTCGCAGCTCGTGCTACAATATACAAAGAGCTGAGGAACGCGATCGTAGGAAATCGTCTAAATTTGAATGTGCGTGAAAATGTTATTGTTCGATTAACCGTTTGGATCTAGTTGTCGTGCTTTTTGGATATCGAAATTGTGAAAGTTTTTGTGTGTTGGTGATTATAGTGATTGTTTTGTTTGCAGCGTGTCAGAAGATTGTGGGGACTAGGTTGTCGGCATCGTCGCAATGCCTGTCTGGAGGTTCCAGGCCTGTGACTCCACAGCCGTTAGTGAATTCGCCAAGCCACAACCACTCCACATTCCTTTACAAGGTAATTATTGTACTATTACTTCCTAGCGTTCGACTATGCTCGGTAAAACAACTTTGTTTTGATCACGATGCAATTAGCTAATCCACGATTTCATATCGAAAGAAAAGTAGGTAAGTTTCCCATCCAAAATATATTGACCACATACCGACTAAGTGTAATCTTATGAAAAAGATACAAATAAAAATAGTGCAAGAAAAAACTCACAGAAAGAAATGTGCCAACTATTTTTGGACATTAATACCACATGTTACTAAACATAATCTTTCCCATCTTGCATTTACATCATCCTATTACACAATGGAATGTTATTATCATTGGTAGCACTAGAACAGATAAGCATAAATCATCATTAAATTGAATTAAGGAGCAAAAGGCAGTAATGACAGACTTCAGTACTTACAGAGGTCATGAACCATGCAATGTGTGGCACTTCACACACATGCCTTGGTCTCAATGACAAAATAAAAAAAAAATAGCAAGTGTGCATTTTTTTTTTCTTTTCAAACATATGGCTGGGGTTAGTGTTTAACCAGTCATTATATTACTATTCACACATTGGGAAGGTAAAGACAAAAGATTGTGACCTAAAAAAAAATGTTTTGTTCGTTAAAATCCACTATAGGTAGTTTGTTATTATTTTTAATTTAGTAGAAGTAGGCTGCATTCTAAGTTTTTGATTTTGAAAACAGTATTAGATATTTGATAATCATCCAATTTGGTTTGTGTTTTGTATGTTAATCCATTAACCAGAGTTTACATCTCTGCTTAAACTTTTAAAAGCAGGAAAACAAGGTTTACCAACATGATAATGTAAGCAAACAACTTGTCAGGTATTATTAGCATTACTTACCTGTCCTTTAAACAATAATGCTATAAATCTCATGAGGGATGGATAATTGGAATCTATTACAAGGTAGGTTACCTATGTATGAACTAGTGCATTAATGTATAGCTGAAAGATAAGCAAACATAATGCTTCAGTGAAAGATGACTTGAAATAAGCCACAAGATTAAGACTAACTTTTTCTCTTAAAAATTACCATTCCTTGTAGTATCTATCACCTATCACACTTGTGATAGTTTACCTAGTGAAAGAATTTTCGTCAATACCTCCTACAATATATATATTTTTAAACTAAATTTTTCTCCTTTACAATATTCTACCTAGGCTTATACTACTGATTAACCGACTTCTTTTATTTATCATGCTATTCATTTACCTACCATTATCTTATACTTTTTAATATTTTCAATTGTTGCTTACATAGTTTTTATTATACTTAGTTATAATTAATTCAAATCAGATAAGGTATTCTGGGCCTGCATGGTGGATTACAGCCCACTCCCTCTCACCGAGAGGAGGCCTGTGTCCCAGGATGGGAATTTTATAGGCTGATTATGCTTATGCTTTTCAGGTGTGTTTAGCACGGGCTCCAAAAATGCCTCAAAATATTATCACACACTTTAATTTTTTAAAGGCTGATAACGTTTCTACCTTAAAACACATTAAGGTACTGATAGACAACAGCCTAAACTACTAGTAGATCTAGAGGCATACAATCTTGTACAATAGATTTTTGTTAACGAAGGGGAGCTGTAACAAACAATATTTGAAAATGCTTTACCTAAATAGGTAACTTAATTAAGGGATGATAGGAACAAAATTCTTCTTTTGGGAAAACAATCAGGCACTCTTTTGATAGGTTTGCATTTCACCACAATATCACCTGATGGAAAGCAATGATATGGTTGACAATGAGCATGCTTGTATAGAAGTACCAATCACTCTTATTATTTCCTTTATTGCACAAGATTTCTATTTCTTTAGTGATGATTTGATTAACCAATCATTGTGTGTCGAGTCATTTGTTGGTCATAGACACTATATTTAGATTCATAGGGACCATGAATTGGCTGTTTTATTATGGCCCCACTTAATATGTCTTCTTAATAGTTGAAGGTATTCATATTGATTTTGTAGCTACTTTCGGACTGACCAGTTTTTAGTGAGCCTTTTTGTACCTTTCTTTCTGAAAGCTAAGAGGTTTAGACATGTTTGTGGAATTTGTTGAGATCATTTGAAAGAGTCACCGAAGCCCTGGAATGCAAAGGGCGTTAGGAAGAACACAGATGGGTTTTAGACAGTAAAAGTCTGACACTAACTTCCGCTTCGGCCAGAAAGGAAGGAGTCATCTACATTCACTAGAGAGTTCATCTACATCTACTAATATTATAAAAAGGAAATATTTGTTGGTTTGTTTGAATTGAATAGGCTCCAAAACTACTGGATCGATTTGAAAAATTCATTCACCATTAGAATCCTACATTATCCCTGATGAACATAGGCTATAGAATATTAAAAAAAAAGTTAATGATCCATATGAAAACTTTGAAAATGTTGCCCTAGGTGTGAAAAAACTACCAAAAAAAAGTCCTTGTATCGCATACCTGCGCTGCGGAAACTATTGACAGAAGAGCAAAGTGATGCACTACTGTTTTATTAGAAGGCATCAATATCTACAAAAAAGTCCGCAAGGGTATATATCAAACTGTTATGGTTAAGTCACAATGACCGGTTTTTGCTCAAATTATTCAATCAAAATCTGGGTGGAATGGAATAGTGGTGATTTTGGTATCATGGTATTAATTCTTATCCATTTAAATTGTTTGATAATTAAGGTTGGTTATTATGTACCTACACGTAAATTCATGTAAATTGCACTTTTAAATTATTAAAATCGGACCTTTCCATAAAAGTTACGACTGGTATTAAATACTCTAAGTAAGAAAAATGTTGCGGTTTTAGCGAACTGCCCTACGTTTAGTCTATTAATAAGTAATGTACACATTACCCTATTAAGAGGGTAGAGGAGATGAAGTTCGTGGAGAACCAACTAAACGAAAAACGAAATCGCGGGCGAAGTGCTAGTTTAATGTATTCTCATCTTAAACTAGATGGAGTCAGCATGCAGTGTCATTTCATCTTGCTGTTGTTTTGAAAATAGGCTGTTGTTTATTAAACTTTATAAGTAGTAAACTATAGTGTTACTGAAGGCTATCAATGAAGGACTACCTAATTTTGAGTTGTTTAACAAATCTAATACAACCGTTCAGATTTCGACTAATTACTGCTTAGCTAATTTTAGACACTCGTCTAAAATAAACTTTCATGAATTATTTGAAGGCAACTTGTAACAATAATTTACTGTATTTTTAAACCTAGACAACTATGTTCGCGCCTCATTAGTTCCTTTTAATAGTTTAATTATATGCTCTACTGGCAGTCCAAACGCCGGATTTTTGTTAACAATCACCTAGTCATTTTAAAATTAGATTTATGTCTTCATTCAACACCTAATAGACATTAATTTTATAATTTTATGTTCGTCTTGTTATCTAACCAGAAATAGCTGAAAACAAAGTTATTATTTAGTTAGGTATTTTAAGTTGAAATATGAAATGAAAAATTACAGACATAACAATTTTATGAATGAAACCTTGCAGATAAAGAGTTGCCAAAGAGTGCCAAATTAATATGGAACTGGGTTTGTCTTATCAGGGAATTACCTGTTGCCAATCGGTGACACAGACTTTGGAGGTGCAATAATAAGAGTCCTTTGAAGGCAAAATAAAAATCCCACCTATAGGAAGAATCAGCGAATGGCAACTCGGAACACTTCGCGAGTTGCTGCGCTAGTAGCAAATTTATTTATTTATTTATTTAAACTTCATGTACAATAGTGGTACAGTCTGTGACCAACATTATCTAACCCACTTTACTATTAGTGAATAATAGTCAAGTGGGTTAGATAATGTTGGTCACAGACTGTACATAGGCGGACTTAATGCAACAAGGCATTCTCTACCAGTCAACCTTTGGGTTAAAAAGAAACACACTGTGGTTGGTGTACAGCAAATAAATAAAATATAAAATAGGATATTTTTCGGAAAAAAGAAATAACATATGTATATAATACGAGTAAATTAATAAACGAAATATTATATTACCAATAAAATACACATAATTATATTGGTAAAATAATAAACTAATAAATATGATGATTTATAACTATCTTTCTGATTAAGAAAACTCATAATAATAATGACGAAGACCAAACTAAGAATCAGGCTTTCAAGTAGTGTTTTCGGATTTTAAGTTTAAAAGAAAATTGAGGAGTGGGGTATTGCGCAGCGAAAAGTGAACTTCATAGCCGTTATCAAATTTAAATCGATATTGTAGATTTGACTAGAGGAAAGGCTAGAAAAATTAAAAGGCTTAGTATTCGTATGGATGCCCTTTTCCTTAAAAAAAAAGAAAGCAGCCATGCCGCCGCTTATCAGGCTTGCTATCGCTAAATAATCTGTATGACAACTGAAATAATGGTGGTGAATGTTTGCGTTCATGTATTACTGGCGTAGTATCTTATCTGAATCCAGCACTTAGGGATATTGAGTGGTTTGTCAGTACTGCGGGTTTCGAGCTAGCAGAGCTTAGATCTCGTTAAAGGATAGGCCAATAAAACCCTCTGCTGGGTCTGTCAAACTCAAAAAACCGGCCGAGTGCGAGTCGGACCATAAACCGAAAAATAACACGTTTATTTAATTAAATTGGGCTCATTTAATACATTTTTTTATATTTTTTGTTATAGCGGCAATAGAAATACACACTGAAAATTTCAACTGTCTACTTATTAAAGTTCTTGAGATATAGCTCCCTGACAGACAGACAGACGGTCGGACAGGCGGAAGAACGGCAGCGGAGGCTTAGTAATAGGGTCCCGTTGATTACCCTTCGGTTACGGAACCCTAAAAACGAACGGATATTCATTTTTTTTTGTGAAACAAATAAATAAATACGTTTTTAACCAAAGGCTGGAGTAGGAGTATATTTATTAAAATTTTGTATAAGTTGGCGTAAATATGACCATGCTTTTTGAAGACCGGTTTCTTGCTAGTCTAAACTGAATCTAAACGAAACCTACTTACTTAAATTACGAGAATTCTTTCACTGCTTGAAAGCTGCACTATTATATTTTATATTGGTCCTTTGAGCTAGGATTTCCGTTAACTTAATTTCCCGGTAGAAAATTGCCGTAATTACTAAAAACTAACTATTCTCTATAAAATACTGTGCACTCGACACTACGTAGGCCGTAATAAATTTTATAATTCAAAATGGAAATCCCATGATCACTATAATGAACGACTTACAAGGAAATTGCCACAATCACTGTCTGGATGATCTTTTTCCCTTAGAATGTCTACTATTAGATAGAACGAAATTAGTAGACCATACAGGGTGTAACAGAAATAACGCAAACATTTTAAAGGCATAATTGTTTTTCTCATTTTGAACAAATTTTACTATGGCATGTAACACGAAATCGCAAAGAAAAAACAGTTATACATATATGTAGCAGTTGGTTTTTAAGGTTCCGTACCCATAGGGTAGGTAACCAACGGAACCCTATTACTAAGCCTCCACTGTCCGTCCGTCCGACCGTACGTTTGTCCATCCATCTGTCCGTCCGTGCGTCTGTCAGCGGGCTGTATCTCAAGAACCGTAATAGGTAGACAGTTGATATTTTCAGACTGTGTATTTCTATTGCCGCTATAACAAAAAATAGTAAAAAATAAGGTTTATGATACGGAACCTTTCGCGTGCTAGTCTGACTTGCACTGAGCCGGTTTTTATGTTCACGATTTCAGCGTTGGCGAGAGCCAAAAACTTTAAACTGTAGACATATAGTAAAAGTTGTTCAAAATTATAAGTACAAATACCCTTATCAGATTTGCCGTTATTTTTGTTACACCCTGTATAGTGGCATTTTTCAAACAACACTTACTTTTTTCTTTTACGTATTTACATTATCTTATTGATTCGGTCACTTGCAGTCGATGTTCTAATAAACGTGATGATAAATCTAATCACATATGATATCAGAAATTAATCTTATTGCGTAATAATAAGTAGGTGACTGTACTACATAGCGAAGTTAGTGAAAGCTTCAAATGTTGTCTCTCACGTAATCACATAATCTATTCAATTTTCGTATCACTTTTGCGATAAAAGATTGCTCTGTCTGTATTGTCAAAATTACAGTGTATTTGTGAGCCATTTCCGCCTGAATAAATAGTTTTTTAAATTACGCAGAATGTTTTGGTCAACATGTGCCACTGTATAATTAATACTTTGACTAGTTGAACCGAGCAACATCCTCTGCGTCACATTTTTATCAATGCTCCGCTCCTATTGGTCGTAGCGCGATGTTAAATGGGGTACCCAAAACTAAAATATATTTTTTGATTCGAACCAGCTAGTATATTCTGTAAGTAACCATTTCGATATCGCGCTTCACCTGAGTGACGAAGCTCACAAAGTGAACTTTATAACACACAACATAAAGGTCTTATGTTTATACTCCCCTCGGATTCCGCTGTCGAGACTCGAACAATGATAGATTAGCGTGTTCAACCAAACAAAGTCTTCAGCTTTATAAAGTTAAGGTATTCCTAGATATCTAATATGGACAGTGCAATGGATTTGGTTGTTATACTGATTACTTGCAGGTCAATATGCACCTGTAAATCCCATTAAACATCCTGACTTAAAGCTTACATCTGTAAGCCATCATCTCAGTGCATGAGACGACTAGATAGATACCCATGAAATTCCACTAGCCAAGTTTATTTTATCCTATAAGTAGGTACAGGGTGAATCTTTCAAGTGGCGTAGTCGTTTCCTGGTTTGAAATATTGATATTTATGATGTAGTTTGTTTTCATCAAAATTGGGCTCGAGACTCTCACGAGTATTTTCTGCTATTCCTCACAGTTCCGAATTTGGCCATCTAAACCCAATTGAAAAAATCACCATGTATATTTAAAACTGTTTTCATTACAAAAATAATATTATCTAGGTACTCGAATACCACGTCAATCGCCGTAGTAAATAGGAAGGATTCAAAGTAAATATGATAAATCAAACAGCTAGCCCTTCCAGTATGAATCTACATAAAAACGGTAAACATTTCACTCGCCCATGTTTACGTAATGCGCGGAAATACATATAAAACTGAATGTTTGTTTGATATTCGATATCCTTTTAGATCAGCGTAAAATATCAAGTAATTGGTACGGTGTAAATGGACCAAATATCGTACCATTTTTTTTTTAATTACTTCGTGACAAAAATTTTTGGTCCCTTGTCTTGGAGAGAATTGCTCAGCGTTAAGTAAATATTAACGAAAAAAAATAATATTTCTAAAGTGCTTTATCAATAGCAGTATTAATGTCCTTGCCACGTTTAATGGCTATGCTGATTCTTTAGCAATGGAAAAGATCAGCTTTCTTGTCATGTGCAGAAGCGTCCGTTTGGTCATGCACTTTTCCCATTCAATCTACATACATTTCCACGAAGTAAATGTCATCTTTGGGTTAAATAATTTAAAATTTGTAAATCTAAAGAAAAATACAATAGATATCTTAATTTCGGATTTCTATAATCAAAACAAGATTGTATTGTGATTATCTTTCTACCCACACGCCTTTGTTAACCTTGAAATACCTAGGAACTAGTTTCACTAAGATAATGATCGACTGTATTTGAGTTATGTGACCGTCTACATAAAATACCACGTGTTTTAGACACTCCTTAATGATGCTATTGTAAAAACAAGTGTCAATAAAGTAGCTTTTTAACTACCTACTCTACAGGTTACAACACAGATGGGGTTACCAGGATCTAAAACCGGGAAGTCGGACAGTGCAGTCAGTTTAGCCGGATTTTCGGGTAAAATTGAGTAAAAGAGGCCGGACATCTTAAATTCTTGTTTTGACTTAGTTTTAAAATGTTAAACATTGTACATAAACCTAGGGTTTTTGATTTTACCATAAATCGTCTTCACGTCTAATGAAAAAATCGAAGCATATACAAAATATAAAAGACCAACAAAGGCCAATAACACGTCTATTTGGTCGGAAACGCACGCAAAAATCCTGATTATATCCGCCTTTATCCGGACGTCTAGCAACCCTAGTCAAGGACTCAAATTTTACGGAGTTTACGCAAACGAATTTTAATTGAACGTGTATAAAATGAGAACTGAGTTGAAGAACCCTGGTATTATCTTCTTTGTATCGTATGCACCACACAAGGCTAAGATTAAGGATATATGTAAATTCAAGTACATACTCGTACTTACTTTAAAATAATTATTCACTGCACACAGACCCTTTAATTGTTATCAATTGATTTCCTGGTTATTGGCTGCCCTTCACGAACACGACTGATGGCCAAAGGTCTTAAATAAAACAAAGACGAATATAATCAAACGTATGATTCGCCTCATCAATATAATTTTGATATTTAAATAGATAGATAGGTATCTATTTATTTATTTATTTAATTTGAAATGGAAGGGTAATGCCAATACAGCAAGGCTCTTCACAAAGCCTGACGTTAGTTAAATCGCAATATTTCAGTAAAACATCAATGAATTTATTTAAATTAAACTATGTATTCAAAAACTCATTTAAAGCGTAGGTTCCTATGGAGATGGAAGGTCAACAAACTCTATGGACACTCATTCCAGAAAGAAGGTCCATGGAGACGCTTGCAAATTAAAATACGTTACTCAAAAACATAGTTAAGGGTACTCTCTCGAAAAGGCTTAAAAATAGCTTGCAGATGAAGCAGTTTTTCATCGGCATTTACAGAGAAATTACATGTGAAAAAATAGGTAGTAATCTACATGATATTGCACGTAACTTGGTTTAGCCAGAATGTATGTATTGGTATCACATAATAGGAAAAAAAAACACCAAATCACCTCCAAATCGTTGAGATGAAACCATTTTACTCCTTCATTTTTTAACAAAAGACTTTAAAAAAAAATCTACTGCTGTGCAATACAAACGAAAATAACTTGGTTTTGTTACTTTTTAAAAATATGTATCTGTTTTATTATAAAAAATTAAAAACACGGGTAGCGGAGTGGCGCGCCATGGCGTAGTTAGCTCCGTTTGTATGCACAAGGTCATTGGCAAATATACAAGCCTTAAAATACCTGGGTACTGAACACAAAAAAAATAACAACTGGCTTGAGAACCTCCTCTTTTTTTTGAAGTCGTTTAAAGAGTAAAACTGAATTATATATTTAGGTAGCATCTGCTCTTACCATTAATTCACAACTCTTCAATAAACCTCTCATCATCATCATCTGCTTAGCCTTTTCCCAACTATATTGGGGTCGGCTTCCAGTCAAACCGGATTTAGCTGAATACCAGTATTTTACACGGAGCGGCTGCCTACCAGACCTCCACAACCCATTAACTGGGTAACACGGTACTTCATGGCAAGACTGGAGTCAGATTAACTGGCTTCTGACAATCCGTAACGACTGCCAAAGATCTACAAATGACTGCCTGGACCAACGGCTTAACGTGCTTTCCGAGGCACGGAAGAAACTCGGTACGTTAAGATGGTCACCCATCCACAGACCAGCCTTGGCAAGCGTTGCTTAACCTTGAAGATCGACCCGTGCGGCTGTTGTTATCTAGCCACGAGCTCTTCTGTGTAAACTAGCCATACAGGACTAGTGTCTTCAATAAACCTCTAATTACGCACAACCTTATCTCAATTCCCGATGCATCACAAAACGGTTGACTCATACGGAGTTGCAGACAATCATTCAAATTAACTCATCATTCAATCAAAAACAATGCAATTCTATCGATCCGATATAAATATCTCTTTGGAGGATCTCTGAATGACGACCAATCCCAAAATGGGCTAACAATACACTATTGTCCTGTATTTGTATTGTCTTGTGACGTCAGAACAATATGGGTATCGTTTAGAGATGTTATTAGTGAATCATAAAACCTCAATTAAAGATTGTGGTCATTAATACTAGTTTTCCCGCAGCGTAACTCAATTGTAATATCCCACATGAAACGTGCATTTTCTGGGCAAACACATAACACTCCTTTTTTAAATAGGAGTGTTATGTTTTGGAATTTTAGTAATGGAGGTCCGGAACTTTATTCCGGACCTCCATTACTAAACTTCCGCTGTCCGCCTGTCCGTCCATCCATCCGTTCGTCGTCTGTCTGTCAGCAGCAAAGAACAGAAAACTGTTCCGTGGTCAGCAGGCTGTTATCTCAAGAACCGTAAAAATTATTCATACCCATACAAGAAACGATATTTTTCTTTCGATTTATGTTACGGAACCGTTTGTGTGGACACTCGCACTTGGCCGGTTTCTTTATTTTTTAGCCAATCGTGTAAAAAGTAGCCTGTGACAGAGCGATAGCTTTCTATCAGTGGAAGAATCTGTAATCGTATTATTACAAATCCAGGGATCACCTCTTACAATATTAGTTTCGGTATATGGCATCTAGTCCTATCATATCCACTTCAAAGATTGTTTGTATGTTTGTCAATCAAGCGCCGTAACGGCTGAACAGATGAGATCACTTTACTATGCCGTACAAAGACTTCGGAGTACTATATTGAAAGGCATTATGCTCGGCAGTTGAATCCATTATAGTAAACATATAGGTAGTCTGTATACTTAGCTTTTTTTTACAGAACTGCGCATTTAGTTTAAGTACCTATTCAATTCAAATACATTGAACAGGTCAAGGTCAATCAAACCGTTAAACACCTTATCTGGTTCGTATCGACGTTTTTATAACGCCTTTTCATATGGAAATGTCTGACTCAGAATTAAATTTCCATACACATTTCCGTAGGAAGCTATTACTTTTCCCTTATAAGAAAATAGAGCTATCAACCACCTACACAGCTTTTAACATTGGATATAGTCGTACGAAACACTTGGGAAGTGACTTTACAATCTTGACATACATTTCATTATCTTCAAGTTTTAGCTATTTAAGAATGGTATCGCATTCCTTATACTAATATTCAATCACGTGTTCACAACATAGTTCTTCGTTGTCGTAGCGGCACATACTATCAATCATCCTAATATATAAATTCTTCTCTTACTGAGTGACTGACAGACAAAACACAGCCGAAACTACTGGTCTACTGGCTAAAGCTGAAATTTGGCATGTAGGTTCCTCGGGGAGTGTAGGGAAGAACTAAGAGGATTACCCGAAAATCCTTCGGGAAAAATCGGGATATGCGCGTACGAAGTCGTGGGCTAGTTAATGATAAAAGCTAAGTCCTGTAAAAGCAAAATCGTTTACAGGATAGTCAGAAGCCAGAAAATCTAGTAGGACCATGGGGTGTCATACGTGTTACTCAGTAAATAGGTGGACGTCTCAGCAATATTGGTACTCAGTTGCATGTGGCTAGACTGTAACCCGACCCTGACAAAGTTTTTTTTTCATGCCTTGCTAGAAATATTAGCCAGTAAGCAAAGAGGCTGCTTACTGCCCAAAGATCGGCAGTCGTACAAGTATCGCCTCTCCTAGAGTTAATATTAAAAGTCTTATCCTAATTTCATTTATATTTGTTCCAGGACTCCCTACCCCGCGGTCACCACACACTCTCAGCCTCATCCCACCACCTACACAGAGGCGCACAATCCTTCGACGCTTCCTCAAACAGCAGCGGAATCTCGTCAACACACGTCGTCGAAATCCACAGCACGAATGGCTCCGACACGTCCTCACGATGGGGCAACTCGCTCGGCAGCCACGGCTCGTCATCAGGCCTCGTTTCCATAGCAACAGAGAATAACAACGTCAAGTTCACAGCCCCACATTGTCTGGACAACTTACAGCCACCGAAAGATTCTAAGGACTTGCCCACACCGTCGTCAACGCCGACGACGTCAAGGAAGTCTCGAAGGAGATCGAATCTCTTCACCCCTTCCAAAAAGGGGGATGATAGACTGAAGAATGGGGAGCTGGGGTCTGGTAGGGCGATTCCTCTAAAACAGGGGTACTTGTACAAGAAGAGCAGTAAGGCCCTGAATAAGGAGTGGAAGAAAAAGTATGTGACGCTGTGCGATGATGGGAGGCTGACGTACCATCCGAGCTTACATGTAAGTTATATTTCTGTTTATTAATCTTCTCATAGCCTATATTGTTCCCTAAGCGTCGCTAAATTTTAATGGGGACAAAAACGTGTTATTTATAGCGGAAAATAAGCACAAACGTATTTTAAAACCAGTCCAATTTCGCAATCAATGCATTATTAAAAACCTGATCGAGAAAGATATTCAAATTGCTTGAAAAAATATATTAGCAAAAACAGAAAAACTATTAAACCTAACTATAAACATATGAATACAAAAACAAAATACACTTGGTTGGGGAAGAATTCCTCCGCATCACTGTCATCCGGAAACGTGCCCAGAAGACTGGCGGCATTGCTACGTTGAATGGCAATGTTTATTCCTTGAGTAAAGAACGACCCAGCCCTCTGGTCACGCAGTGTCGAATAGACAGCGAGATTATGCCGTTGAACAGGAGAAGCTGATTAATAAAAATACTTCTAGTATTAAAATCTATTTCTATTCGCTTTTGTTACAGGATTACATGGAAGATGTGAACGGAAAAGAGATCTCTCTGCAGTACGTGACGGTGAAGGTGCCTGGACAGAAGCCCCGGGGCTCCAAGTCCATCATCACGACGGTGCCGGGGTACAACGGGTACAGCAGTCTCGATATACATGATAGTATTGGAGGACTGTCTATTGGTGAGTAATCAGAAACTTATAATAATTTATGAGAAAGTAATATTCCAAGGAGTGTGTTTAGGAGATGTGTTGCTTTTTCCTATCATATAGACGTATTAATGTCCATTCAAAGTTAATGACGTATGTGAGGTTCGCTGTTTGCTGTGCAGAACACTCCCCAGTACGCCTAACCCCTCTGGCAAATTGGGAAGCGCGTAGTGTTGCGAACTACGTGATTTCTTGACCATTTTTTTATAAAATCAAATATGTATTCACATGTAACGTGGTTTTTGGCATTTGTCCTTCGACACTGTCTTGTACAATTAACTGTACCCAAAATTGGAATGGACTCTTCTTCAGTCCTGTTTTTATATAAGCAATTTACAAAACTCTAATATCCACTACCTCCTTTCCAGGCTACAAAGACAAACCAACCCGAGCGACGGACAAAGCCCTAATGTCGGCGTTTGACACGATGAAGGAGCCAGCAACAAGCCGGCAGTCGCTGGCCTCTGAGGCGGAGGTCGGCTCCACTAACGGACAGGACAAGGACACGCCGCATGTCAAGAAGAGGCATCGGCGGATGAAGAGCAGCGGCGTGAAGAAGGATGGAGATGAAGGTACGTTATGTGTGACTTTTGATTTGCAGAGTACCTTCTTGAGGAATGTCAGACCAGGTGATGATGTAATGATTCGTGCTAGCGGCACGAATAAGATGAAATTTCACGTTCTTTAACCCCATTTTCTCATAATCCAGAAGGCGAATACGCTACATCGTGCGAGTTCACAATAGTGAGCCTGGACGGCAAGAGATGGCGCTGGGAAGTGTGCGGCACAGGCAGCGGCAGCGCGGCTGTGGGCGCCGCGGCTGCTGAGAGAGACGCCTGGGTCGCCGCTGTGGAGGCGCAGATACTGGCGTCGCTACAGGGCCGGGTGAGTACAATAGTGAGCCTGGACGGCAAGAGATGGCGCTGGGAAGTGTGCGGCACAGGCAGCGGCAGCGCGGCTGTGGGCGCCGCGGCTGCTGAGAGAGACGCCTGGGTCGCCGCTGTGGAGGCGCAGATACTGGCGTCGCTACAGGGCCGGGTGAGTACAATAGTGAGCCTGGACGGCAAGAGATGGCGCTGGGAAGTGTGCGGCACAGGCAGCGGCAGCGCGGCTGTGGGCGCCGCGGCTGCTGAGAGAGACGCCTGGGTCGCCGCTGTGGAGGCGCAGATACTGGCGTCGCTACAGGGCCGGGTGAGTACAATAGTGAGCCTGGACGGCAAGAGATGGCGCTGGGAAGTGTGCGGCACAGGCAGCGGCAGCGCGGCTGTGGGCGCCGCGGCTGCTGAGAGAGACGCCTGGGTCGCCGCTGTGGAGGCGCAGATACTGGCGTCGCTACAGGGCCGGGTGAGTACAATAGTGAGCCTGGACGGCAAGAGATGGCGCTGGGAAGTGTGCGGCACAGGCAGCGGCAGCGCGGCTGTGGGCGCCGCGGCTGCTGAGAGAGACGCCTGGGTCGCCGCTGTGGAGGCGCAGATACTGGCGTCGCTACAGGGCCGGGTGAGTACAATAGTGAGCCTGGACGGCAAGAGATGGCGCTGGGAAGTGTGCGGCACAGGCAGCGGCAGCGCGGCTGTGGGCGCCGCGGCTGCTGAGAGAGACGCCTGGGTCGCCGCTGTGGAGGCGCAGATACTGGCGTCGCTACAGGGCCGGGTAAGTACAATAGTGAGCCTGGACGGCAAGAGATGGCGCTGGGAAGTGTGCGGCACAGGCAGCGGCAGCGCGGCTGTGGGCGCCGCGGCTGCTGAGAGAGACGCCTGGGTCGCCGCTGTGGAGGCGCAGATACTGGCGTCGCTACAGGGCCGGGTGAGTACAATAGTGAGCCTGGACGGCAAGAGATGGCGCTGGGAAGTGTGCGGCACAGGCAGCGGCAGCGCGGCTGTGGGCGCCGCGGCTGCTGAGAGAGACGCCTGGGTCGCCGCTGTGGAGGCGCAGATACTGGCGTCGCTACAGGGCCGGGTGAGTACAATAGTGAGCCTGGACGGCAAGAGATGGCGCTGGGAAGTGTGCGGCACAGGCAGCGGCAGCGCGGCTGTGGGCGCCGCGGCTGCTGAGAGAGACGCCTGGGTCGCCGCTGTGGAGGCGCAGATACTGGCGTCGCTACAGGGCCGGGTGAGTACAATAGTGAGCCTGGACGGCAAGAGATGGCGCTGGGAAGTGTGCGGCACAGGCAGCGGCAGCGCGGCTGTGGGCGCCGCGGCTGCTGAGAGAGACGCCTGGGTCGCCGCTGTGGAGGCGCAGATACTGGCGTCGCTACAGGGCCGGGTGAGTACAATAGTGAGCCTGGACGGCAAGAGATGGCGCTGGGAAGTGTGCGGCACAGGCAGCGGCAGCGCGGCTGTGGGCGCCGCGGCTGCTGAGAGAGACGCCTGGGTCGCCGCTGTGGAGGCGCAGATACTGGCGTCGCTACAGGGCCGGGTGAGTACAATAGTGAGCCTGGACGGCAAGAGATGGCGCTGGGAAGTGTGCGGCACAGGCAGCGGCAGCGCGGCTGTGGGCGCCGCGGCTGCTGAGAGAGACGCCTGGGTCGCCGCTGTGGAGGCGCAGATACTGGCGTCGCTACAGGGCCGGGTGAGTACAATAGTGAGCCTGGACGGCAAGAGATGGCGCTGGGAAGTGTGCGGCACAGGCAGCGGCAGCGCGGCTGTGGGCGCCGCGGCTGCTGAGAGAGACGCCTGGGTCGCCGCTGTGGAGGCGCAGATACTGGCGTCGCTACAGGGCCGGGTGAGTACAATAGTGAGCCTGGACGGCAAGAGATGGCGCTGGGAAGTGTGCGGCACAGGCAGCGGCAGCGCGGCTGTGGGCGCCGCGGCTGCTGAGAGAGACGCCTGGGTCGCCGCTGTGGAGGCGCAGATACTGGCGTCGCTACAGGGCCGGGTGAGTACAATAGTGAGCCTGGACGGCAAGAGATGGCGCTGGGAAGTGTGCGGCACAGGCAGCGGCAGCGCGGCTGTGGGCGCCGCGGCTGCTGAGAGAGACGCCTGGGTCGCCGCTGTGGAGGCGCAGATACTGGCGTCGCTACAGGGCCGGGTGAGTACAATAGTGAGCCTGGACGGCAAGAGATGGCGCTGGGAAGTGTGCGGCACAGGCAGCGGCAGCGCGGCTGTGGGCGCCGCGGCTGCTGAGAGAGACGCCTGGGTCGCCGCTGTGGAGGCGCAGATACTGGCGTCGCTACAGGGCCGGGTGAGTACAATAGTGAGCCTGGACGGCAAGAGATGGCGCTGGGAAGTGTGCGGCACAGGCAGCGGCAGCGCGGCTGTGGGCGCCGCGGCTGCTGAGAGAGACGCCTGGGTCGCCGCTGTGGAGGCGCAGATACTGGCGTCGCTACAGGGCCGGGTGAGTACAATAGTGAGCCTGGACGGCAAGAGATGGCGCTGGGAAGTGTGCGGCACAGGCAGCGGCAGCGCGGCTGTGGGCGCCGCGGCTGCTGAGAGAGACGCCTGGGTCGCCGCTGTGGAGGCGCAGATACTGGCGTCGCTACAGGGCCGGGTGAGTACAATAGTGAGCCTGGACGGCAAGAGATGGCGCTGGGAAGTGTGCGGCACAGGCAGCGGCAGCGCGGCTGTGGGCGCCGCGGCTGCTGAGAGAGACGCCTGGGTCGCCGCTGTGGAGGCGCAGATACTGGCGTCGCTACAGGGCCGGGTGAGTACAATAGTGAGCCTGGACGGCAAGAGATGGCGCTGGGAAGTGTGCGGCACAGGCAGCGGCAGCGCGGCTGTGGGCGCCGCGGCTGCTGAGAGAGACGCCTGGGTCGCCGCTGTGGAGGCGCAGATACTGGCGTCGCTACAGGGCCGGGTGAGTACAATAGTGAGCCTGGACGGCAAGAGATGGCGCTGGGAAGTGTGCGGCACAGGCAGCGGCAGCGCGGCTGTGGGCGCCGCGGCTGCTGAGAGAGACGCCTGGGTCGCCTGAGCCTGGACGGCAAGAGATTTGTGTCGGCCACACATATAACGTGTAGTGTTGGTTGCAGACGTCCCGCGCGCCGATGCCTACGGGCGCCAACTCGACGGGCGACGTGCGCGCCACGTACTACATCCGCCGGGTCAACGGCAACGACAAGTGCTGCGACTGTGGGGCTGCAGGTATGCCAAATTTTCTAAATTCATTAATCGTTTGTGTTTTTAAAAAATCAACCTCATATGGTATTATTTGCTGACGATACGTCCTTAATTTTTAAGATAGATAGACGTTCCATAAATCTTGACGACGTAAATAACGCCCTACAGCAGGTCCAAAATTGGTTTACTGCTAATAATTTAGTATTAAATGGGAAAAAAACTAAATGCATCAGATTTGCCTTGCCGAACGTTAAAAGAAATGATTGCGACATAGTATTGAACAAGGAGAAACTTGAATTCGTTGAAAACACGGTTTTCCTGGGGATCACGCTTGACTCAAGGCTACAATGGGGTCCTCATTTAACATCTTTTGCGGGACGGCTAAGTTCAGCAGCATACGCTGTCAGAAAAATCCGTCAATTTACCGATATAGATACCGCGAGGCTGGTCTATTTTAGTTACTTTCATAGTATCATGTCTTACGGTATCTTATTATGGGGACGTGCTGCAGACATCAAGTCTATATTTTTATCCTGCAGAAAAGAGCCATCAGAGCCATTTACAATCTCCGTCGGCGTGATTCCCTAAGAGAACTGTTTAAGGATATCAACATCATGACGGTACCTTGTCAATACATTTACGAAAATATTATGTATGTTCGGAAAAATCTTCATCTCTTTAGCAAGATTAGTGACAGGCATAATTTTTATACTAGAAATAGGAACAAATTAGATCAACCCCGATTCAGATTGGCCAAAGTACACACTTCTTTTATAGGGTACTGTATTAAATTTTATAATAAAATACCAGTTGATATTCTCGAACTGAATGAGAGAAAATTTAAAGCATGCATAAAACGCACACTATGTAGACAAGCGTATTATAAACTGGAAGATTATATCCTCGATAAAAACGCTTGGCTAAATGCTGGTCCTGCTCCACAGTCACAGCTGCTTAGGTCCACTTTTTAGGTTTTTATATTTGGAAGAGATGCTCGCTCCTTTGTTTTTTTTTTTTAGAGGTTCTTACATTATTTCGTTTATTTATTCTTATATACATACAAATTATATTATTATTATAATTACTTATTTATTCTTTTTGATGTAAGAACTTAATCGTTGTCTTTATTAATTTATTTTTCATTATTTGGTCATTGACAATGATAGTTTTGTGTAAAGTAGAAGCATATTTTTCAAATTTTGTAATTGTGAGTACCATGAAACCATTTACATTTTATGTGAGCATGGTGGTTGAGAGCATGTCATGCTCACTCAAATGTCTCGATGATGGCGGCGCGTGGGTTTGATCATTCGGTTCCCTTCGAAATGGTTGAGTTGAAAGGTGCCGATACACGCGTCATGTTCGTGAACAGGCGCCGTCGGTTGAGACTGGTCATCTCTTAACTGCCATTGGCTTATTTTAATCTTTATATTTAAAATTCTTATAATAAGCCCTTTTTTTTTCCTTTGCATTGTCCTCACATGCAGAAGCAACAAGTATATGTAACTTGGAATTTTGTAAAACAGAACATGATTTAAAAGAGTGTCCGTGGAGTTTCTTGCACGTTCTTCTCCATAGAGATCTACGCTTTGGAACGTGCAAATAGCTTCCATGTTTTTGACTGACCGACCTTGACGTTTCAAAAGTGCCTGTGAATGGTTTATTTGAAATAAAATGCTTTGAATTTGAATTTTTGAAACGGAGTTTATCGCACGTTACTGTTTTGATTTGTTTGTTGTCTTATCAGTGCATAAGCGATGCATTGCAGATGGTATTTTTCGTCGAATATGGCGACAAGCCTTTATACGCATTATTCTGAAGAGTGGTGATAAGCCCCCGGACGACCCTAAGTCGTACTGGCCATTAACACTACTTCTATCTTTGGGAAAACTCGAGCGACTAATCGTTCCGCGCTACCGGACGCTTAATTCCTAATAATCAATTTGGCTTCACTATTGGGAATTCTACTGTCGACGCGGCACTCTCTGTCCGTAAAATTGTTGTAGGTATTTTAAAAATAATCAAAAACTAATCATGTTAATTAGTAGATTATAGCCACAAAAAATCATAATATAAAAACATTTTAACAAAAAAAAAAAAAAACCCCAGAAAAACTGAAAAGCAAAAAGTAATAAACGGTCTTACAATACGAAGAAACAATAAAAACACACCGACTTCCGTAACTAACGTTATTTTTTGTAAAAAGGTTTATTATTATTTTTTGCTTTTCAGTTTTTTCGGAGTTTTTTTTTGTTAAAAAAATTTAAAGAACAATTTTTTGACCCGTCTTGCGCCCGCTAGATGGGGTTAGCAGTGACAACTTGCAAGTGCGATGAATGAATTTACGTATCATTCCAACCAATAGATGACGTTAAAAGTGTACTGTATTGTCCAGGCGGGCTGTGGTAACGCGCTTGTTCACTTGACCTTCAAGCTGACGTCGCGTCGTCGTTACGAATGTTATTATAAGTCGCGTTCTGTATGCCTACTTCGTGGTGATTTTCAGGTTACGCTAGCTTTATGTTATCTGTGTCTTGGTAATGTAGATTTTAACAAAATAATACATATTCAAAATCTTTTATTTTATATAATTTTATTTTACTTACAGATCCTGACTGGGCAAGCTTGAACCTGGGCGTGTTGATATGCATCGAGTGCTCGGGCATACACAGGAACTTAGGCTCGCACATATCGCGCGTGCGCTCTCTGGACCTCGATGAGTGGCCGTGAGTATCTTTCAAACATCAAATATTTTTCAATCATGAACAAAAAAAATGTTATTAGACTACGCTAAGATAAAAACGGCTAGCTTAGACGTTCTGCAAGATTTTTATGTATGCCATTCACAGTGTTTTACAACTACTTATGACAAGGCTTTTTGTAGTAGCCCTAAAGTGTGTTTATGTCATAGATATAATAAACAAGGAGATATGCCCGGTAGACGAAAATGTATCGGAACCCTGTGTGTTTCCAGTATGCCCCTACCACACGGCAACTACAACACATGCACTTCAGTAACAGCAATAGATACGCAGTCGCGCACACACCCGCATTTCTCATAACAGAACGTAGTAAACAATCAATTGTATACCTTATTGTTTCAAACACACCGTGTATTTACCATGCACCGTAAAATGCACTCATACTCATGCAACAAAAACAGCGGTCGTGCTGTGCAAAAGCAATTTATTTTCTATATACGCTAGTAATTGACTAAATCGGAATATTATCGAATCTTCAATTTATAGTTGTACAATAGATTTTTAGGGTCCTAAAAATAAAATAAATAAAATCACCATGTCCAGAAAATATTATCGACGGTTGCAAGGCTAATTGATCTATGCGACATTTTGCAAAACTTGCAGGAGGACGGATCAAAGTTTTTTTTTGGAAAAAAAAATCATAAAAAATCAACTATTTAATAGACTTTTATTTATTTAATACAGTATATCCCTAATTAAATAAGGAAGTTTTTTAAGTTTTAACTGTTGAAAATTTTGTATTATTTAAGAAAATTTATGTTGGTTAGCCCAAAATGCATCAACTTTAGTTATTTTTTGAGAAAGGCAAAATGGTTCAAATGCCTACCGTCAATAAAATAGTTGAAAATAAACTGGCTCAAGCATCGATCTAGAATAAACGAATACGAGAGAAAATGAATTTAGCGCCAAGTCAAGTGGTAGTTGAATATGCCCAATGACCCTAAGCAACATGATGGTGTTGCACCAGAGTGAAGTATTTTGATATAGATGCCCATAAGAGGGTCTGCAGGATGAAACAAAATGAGCTCTTGATTATAGTAGATATTGGATGCTTAGGCCATCATAATTCAGCAACGTCCATAAGATGTTTTTGAGGTTGGTATGCCACTTTATACAATTTTAGACAGTGGAATATATATATTTTTAATATAAAAAAAATGTGTAGAGGAATCATTCAAGATGTTGATTCAATGTGTCTTGGAACAAGGTATTAGATAAGATGGTATATTACCCTAAGCCTATGTAGTAGTATCACCACTGTACTTTAGCATCACTTTATAAATAAAACAACAAACAAATTGTTATTAATTATAATTTATTCAAAATCAGTCTTCGACATGGACGTTCCTAATTAAAATCAGTCAAACATTAATGTTATAAAAAAAAACTTCAAAAAAACTCTTTTCAGTAACTTGTGATAAATCAGAAGTAGAAAAAAATAACAATTTCGTCAGAAAACAAATAAAAGTTAACATTCTCTATCAAAAACAATACAATATCGACATTCTTAATAAGAAAAAAAAAACAAACAAATATAGATACAGAAAAAACCAAAAAGAAAGAAAATGTAACATTCTTTATAAAAAAAAAAATAATGTTGACGATGACAAAGAGAGAACCTTATGCTTCTATCTCATCTTCAATATCTGTATCTATCAGAACATCTTTACCAATGCGGTGCGGAAAGTTAGTGTATTCTAGGTGAAAAATTTTCGGGAATAACCCCTGTATCACACAGTTTCTTAAGATCTTTGTATTTGGCCGTAGTTATAGGCACAGATGTTTTATACTTCGGCTGCACTACCTTTGGTCTTGAAATTATGGCTATAGAATCGGTCTCAGCTTCTTTATCCATGCTGTATTTGACAGTCATGGCATTGGGTGACGATTTTTTGAATGTCGCCACCCGAATCTTACTAATCTTTCCGCTTAAATTGCCTTTGAAATACTTTTCTGAGAACTCTTCGTAATTCATGAAATCGTTGTGCGTAAGAGTTTCTACGTAATATGGGCCGGGCTCTTTACGAGCCAACTGAAAAACAGTTGGCCACTGCGATGGTGCCCATATTATAGTATTTCTAACAGAATTTTCAATTGTGGCATGGATGCTATCGACAGTCATTTCGGTATGCCCTGGAAGCAGATAATTCATTTGTATGGTTTCAATGTGTTTTGTTTCAAGCAGTGCGCTATGTATGGCGGCTAAAACTATTTTGTTTTTATTCTGCCCTGGGCATGAGTCTGAATAAAGAATTAAATTTGTTACAGACCCACGGGAATCAACTTCAGCAATATATTTTTGTAAGATTGTAGCTATTTCGTTGCCTCCTCTTTTTCCTTCAGTTTCTCCCCACGTATAACAAAATCCATTTCTGGTACCACTTTCGTAAAAACAAAGGTACTATATTGTGAACTAAGCAAGAAAAATAACACAATGCTTTGTACTTCTTTTGATCTACAAAAGGTACTGAACACCCCACATGGGGAGAGTATGCTGCTATTTTATACTAGAAAATATACAGTGTACAACCTTTGTTTTTACGAAAGTGGTACCAGAAATGGATTTTGTTATACGTGGGGAGAAACTGAAGGAAAGAGAGGAGGCAACGAAATAGCTACAATCTTACAAAAATATATTGCTGAAGTTGATTCCCGTGGGTCTGTAACAAATTTAATTCTTTATTCAGACTCATGCCCAGGGCAGAATAAAAACAAAATAGTTTTAGCCGCCATGACTGTCAAATACTGCATGGATAAAGATGCTGAGACCGATTCTATAGCCATAATTTCAAGACCAAAGGAAGAGCAGCCGAAGTATAAAACATCTGTTCCTATAACTACGGCCAAATACAAAGATGTTAAGAAGCTGTGTGATACAGTAGTTATTCCCAAGATTATTTACCTAGAATACACTAACTTTCCGCACCGAATGCAGACGAAGTACAAAACATCTGTTAAAAAAATTAATTACCTAACTACTTGTATCAGTTTACCTATTCAAGTATCGTTGCAGTAAGTACCTACTTACTACTGCAAAGTACTTTCACTATTCACTATTCTCACATACAGATTTTCTAATTACGAGTAGGTAGGTAGATAAATAATTATTTTTTTCACTCATCTAGATACATACCGTCGTTAAGAATATTACTATTACACAGTTACCTACAAAAGTTATTTCGTGAACAAGTCACGACACGAACCTAGCTTGAATTTAATGTAGGTACCTATTGTAAATCAAAACAATGTCTTCCTTGTTCTATATTCCTATCGTATTTACAGATCGTTTCATTTATTATCACTTAGATAAAACAAAATAATTTGTACTTACCAGAAAATCAACCGTCTGTCTTCACAGCTCACTCGCACACAACGTACTTCCCTTAGTGTTGGCGGCTGACGGACGCGCCCGCGCGGGTGGGTGAGGTACTCGTAACGGACACTTACACAGAGCGCGAAATAAATTGAACTTAGTTTCAAACGACTAAGGAGCAGCAATTTTATTAATTTGTTGAATAGCCTATAAGTTAAAACCGATTTGATAAAATGATGGAAATGCCAATTTAACAAATACTGATCTTAATCAAAACATTTTAACTGCCTTACTACTAATGAGATAGTTAGGTCAAATTAGCCGAAGTAGCATTACTCATTATCCTCAATAGAGGCTGAAAGGGTCAAGAGACATATACAATTATTATAACTTAATGCGAAATGGTTCAAGCGACACGGTATTTTAATGTAGTTGAGTGCAAAATGGGCCAAACGACATAGCTTATTGTTTTAGTTTAATGGAAAATAAGCCAAATGATAAAACCACAACCATGGCGAAAAAACTAAATGCCTTAATCGACACACGTTATAATAGTACAAAAAATCAAATTGGTTTAAGTCATCGAGTCCTCAAATTTGTCTAATTTTGTGTCGTCTAGATCAATGGTCTTAAAAATGAGGCCTGTTTTGCTGTGGGGGCTAAGCGCCAAAAAAGTAGTCAAAAAAATTTGAAACCTGATTCAAACGATGGAGAAAAATTTGCTGATTCCGAATATGTATATAACTCAATATCGCAAAAAATGTCGCTTAGACCAATTAGCCTTTCAACCGTCGTTATAAACACTCCACCGATTATTAACCTGAATTTTAATTAGTTTACTTTACGAAAGTTAATTAGGTACGCATTTCTCTACTATGTTGTAATATAAGTTAAAAACGTTATTTTACATCGAACTTCTAACCGAGTTAATCGGTTGACAAATTGAAAGATAAACTACCACTACTCCTGTTTTTATATTTCTATTTAGGAGACTATGCTAAGGCAAGAACGGCTAATCTAGACGCCTGGATAGATTTTATTTTCTGAATTTCGTAGCAGTTTTTGCCAATTGCTCATGTATGACAGTTTTTGGCATTTTTACTTCAAATATTTTCATGTAGTAACCCAAAATTATTTTTGGGTAGTGTAATAATATTTAGTGGTGTAAACCTAATTGTTTTTATTCCAGTTTGAGCCATGTGAGCGTGATGGTATCTCTGGGCAATGATCTCGCGAATTCAATATGGGAGGCTGACTTCAGAGGTCACGTGAAGCCCATGGCAACGTCTAGTCGAGAGGAGAAAGAGAGGTAAGGACTTTTCCTGTTTCAGTATTTTCCTCAAATTCAGGGCTAACTGTTTTAAGTTTTGTTTTTTAGTGGCGGAAAAATCTTTATATATTTTAATGTTTCATTTAATTATTATGTTTCTTACAGGTGGATCCGTCTGAAGTACGAACGGCGAGCCTTCCTAAGCAGCGAAGTGGTCGCCACCGGCATCGAAGCTCTGCGCACGGCCGGCGCGCGCGGGGGAGTGGCGGCGCTCGCTCGCGCGCTGTCCGTGCCGCCCCCCCGCGCGCCCGCGCCGCACGACAGAGCGCTCGCCTTGAGGGCTGCGGCTGCTGCCGGACATCTAGCGGCGGCGCAGCTGTTGATATGGGTATGTACAAGCTCTGCGGGGGAGTGGCGGCGCTCGCTCGCGCGCTGTCCGTGCCGCCCCCCCGCGCGCCCGCGCCGCACGACAGAGCGCTCGCCTTGAGGGCTGCGGCTGCTGCCGGACATCTAGCGGCGGCGCAGCTGTTGATATGGGTATGTACAAGCTCTGCGGGGGAGTGGCGGCGCTCGCTCGCGCGCTGTCCGTGCCGCCCCCCCATAAGATGTTTATTTAAAAAAAAAAAACAGTTTAATCGTCAGTCATATTGCAAGATAATAAATCCGTTTTATTACACATAAAAAGCACGTCAACTAATGAGCCAGTTTCCATCCACAGCACAACGGCAACCCGAACTACCCGGACGCAGACGGGCACACGTGCGTGTTCTACGCGCGCGCCGCCGCCAACCACCTGTCAGGTATCCCCCCGCAGTACCCCTCCACCCTGCAGCTGTCCTGCCCGCTGCACCCCCGCCCCCCGCACTCCGCCCCCAGCTCCGCCACCAACTCGACCAGCTCCAACTCCAGCACCAAGAGCTCGCTCAAGAACCCGGAACCGGAATGCAACTGCATCATCTTCGAGTTACTGAACGCTCAGAGCGCCAGCAAAGCCCTCGTCGAACTCCTCATCGGCTTACAGAACAACCAGTACATGAACGGTTATGACCACAACGGTTCTGTCGCCAGCTTCGCACACAACACCCTCGGAAGGCCCTCGCTGGGACCCAATCTGTCGCTAACGAATGGAAAGTGCGGCAGCGTAGTGTAATACAGTTTTTCTAAATCTAATTGTCGGTTTTCGAATAAATGTTGATATTGTGACTGAACGTTGTTACCGTTATGGTATATTTATACTGGATTCGTGTGTGTGTTGCGGTTTTGTAAGTACATTGTTGAAAATATTAAATTATATTCTTTTATTTTGTGATCGCCCAGTGGTTTTGGGAGTGCTTGGCAATGAAAAATCTTGTTATTACCAAATTTGTCTTATAGCAAAATTGATTAATATGAGAGGGATTATTTATAAAAATATAGCCAAGGCATTTGAGTTGATAAGATTATTCGTATTTAAAATTCTTAGCTATTATGGATGTACTTATTTGTTCAGTGTACTTACAAAACTGCAAAACACACATTTTTGTATAATACATGTAGTGTATTAATATGTAAAACGTATACATATTACACACGACTGACGGTAAATTGTTTGACGTAATCTCTGATTCTTACATAAAAAAAAAACTTCGCGAAATTAGTTAAAATTCCGTGTCTGTCAATTTAAAATGTTAATTAAATTAGACAAATTGTTAGTGTAATTGAATTTCAGAAAATTTTTCGTGTGTCTTCAAGCTTAGTTCACTAAGCAGAGATACTTTTGGCTGAAAACACTTAAGAAAGTACGAAGAAAAGATCAAAATAGCAGCTCACTAGCGCTTCTGTCGGCAAATAGCGGAACTAACGATAGCACGATAACCTAAAATGCACCTTATTGTATTCTATGAAGACTCATTTTTAAATTTACATACGATTGGTGGGTCTGAAATGGAGAACTCGAGCTATCGTATCGAATTACTAATAAGTGTTTTCAGGCAATCTGTAATTTTTTTCATTACATATTACAGTTTTACATATCCGGTGTTAATAGTTCAAATTTTTAATACAATTTTTTTCTAGTTGCGTAGTGTAGGTACCAATTGCATTTTAGGAATCGTTCATTTTCAAATAAAAATCTAAATTATAAACACGCAAAAGTATCTTTAAAACAATAATATATTTTGAATTTCCTCCATAATTTTCACATAGAATTTATTTCACTACTGTACTGCAAAGCTGTCTATATTAAAATATAATGTGTACACTTTATTTTCTTAACGATATGAACTAAATGTCTATGGTTACAATAGTTTAACAGTTATAGTGTGCTACCGAAGTAATATAATAGCCAATATGTCGAAGGACATACGTAATTTTATCTAGAACAACTAGTCCACGGGGTTTTGCGGAGATAGTACCAAATAAGTACCGATTTAGACCGAGACTTTACGGATTTTGCTACACCGGATCTACGGATTTGGCTACACCGGATGTACGATTTGGCTACAGCGGATCTACGATTCGGCTACAGCGGATCTACGATTTGGCTACAGCGGATCTACGATTCGGCTACACCGGATCTACGATTTGGCTACGCCGGATCTACGATTTTGGCTACGCTGGATCTACGGATTTCGCTACCTCGGATCTACGCATTTTGCTAAATCCGGATCAATGGATGCGCTTAACGGATTTTAATATTATAAGTGTTGATTTACTTGTATTGTTGTAATTTTTTGGATGTGAGCAACATTCGTACAGTCGGAAGTTTTAAAATAGGATTATTAAAAGGCAAATATCTGTGAAAGTTTACTGAAGGAATGGTTGATATGGTTTTTTTAAGCAGTGGAGACCGCGGCTTTTGAAAATACAATTACAAACCATTACTAAAAATTAATGCTATAATATAACTAAACATAACGTAAACTAAATATAACGTGGCGTTAGTGCAAGTTTTTGTACCTACTCTGTACCTATTATGAAATCTTAAAACCATCATGATAACGGTGTGGGAGAGACGGAGTTATACAACACGCATAACACTATCCTTTTTCACAGCTTAATCATAATAGGGCCACTGGAATGCGTTTACGTAAACGTCAATTTGTATTGAATCTGGAAAGCCAATTCTAGTGACAAAAACTTTTTTGTTTTCTATGCAAATTGACATAAGTCAACGTAAAAACGATCGAGTATGTTTATAAACTCACACCAAGGCCTTTGATCAGATTATATAGAAAAAATTGGTTGTTTGTAAAGTCGGTTCACGGACGATAATTTTACGTGATAACGTCACTAGCAAACAATTGAATTCTTAACAAACAAGCCGAACGTTTAGGCTTTTCGTGCCTCTCTATCACTTGTATTGAGCTCTCGCTTGCGGAACGTGACATGTTTTCGTACACCAGCCACTTTCTCGTATAGCCAGCGTACATCGATTTATAAGAAGTTAACACGTCAAGAAAAAAAATGATAGAATTTACATTATTGTTATATACAGGAACTAGGCTACTTTTTATCTGGGCCAAAATGCCCGGTTCCAAATCGAAGCTGCGTTTAAAAAAAAAACTAATTCAACCTAACCTCAGTAACTTATTACCCGGTACTTATAACCAAGTTTCCAGTAAGACACAGTGTAGCATAGATGTTATTAAATACTAATCGTTAGACGCGAGATCTCAGCTCAATGCTATTTGTAGGGTATAGGATAATAATTTAGTGGTAATTTCTCATGCTTTACCCTAGAGCCTTTGGGTGTGGCGTCCGTGGTTCTTTAACTGTCTATATTTTGTGATATAACTTACGATATTACTATGCTTTTTACTTTCTGTGGTCCCTGGAGACCCGGTCCTTTGATAGGCGTACGAGGAGCCGAAGCCAACTCGCAGAGGCCCCGTTAGACATTTCAAATGGAATACGACACCAACCGACGATCATCCCTGTATGCACTGTGAAAGTATACCCAAGGACAATCCCCGGTTGGAGCAGGACTATTGCAGAATATGGAAACAAAAGATGAAACGCTATGGGTTTGGGTGGTGTAGTGGACTGATAATCGTTTAGTATGGAAGAACTGTTGGCCCCTGCCTGACCACTGACAGTTAAAACGGCTTTATTATTATTATCTATTTGAGATGGGTTGGCTCTTGACTCTAGTCTAGGTCAGAAGTGACAGAGACAATGCCGATGATGGAGTGAGCTTACCCGGAAGAAGCCTGTTCACTCTAAAAATTACGCGTAGCCTTGTATGTTAGAAGAGGAACTGGCGCAGTAACAGCATAGCAGTATGAGCGTTAACTATTGAAGCAAATGAATTATCAATTTTGCCTAGACTAAGGCTACGATTGCACTACGGTTTTTTCCCGCCGCGGTTAATCGCAATACCGCGAAACCGCTCGAGAAGAAGTACGGGAATCAGTCGCGGGTAAAATCCGTAAGTGAGGCCGCTAGTATTAGTTCAGACTCACAAAATCTCACGATTAAAAACAGCAGCGGTTTAGCCGTAGTGCGGCCCTTAAGACCCAAAGCAAATCAACGTTGTTAAACCTGTAATGGTAAACGTTGGGTAATAAATGTGGTAATAAATCTAAGATATAGCTAATGAAACAGGGCTAAAATTGAGCACTTTTCAAGCATTAACTTCATATTTTAGCGTCTTTGCTGAATAAAGTTTATTCAATTGTAAGTTAACGAACCACGGACAATATATTAACATTCCAATTTGTAAATTATTTAACACCCCAAAGGCTAAATAGTCGATGTGATATACTTAAGGTCTCCCTTAACAAACCAAAATGTACTGATCCTTCTGTGCCTACTCTTAGGTAGTACGCTTCACGACTATAGGCCAGGAGCTGTCGGACACTTAACTAATTCATCACACATCACTAGCTCCTGGACCTTCGTCATTGTTTCCAATTTGTAAAGTACTTCATTGTAATATTATCGCGTTTTTAGAATTAACCTTTTAGATGTTTGTGCTTTCAGGTTTAATTTTATAACAGTTCTAATTGAGGTTTGTTCAGTTTTTGGCCTGAGTGTGGACTGCTGATTTGAATTACTCTAATGCTCGGACTGTATTCATTAGTATTTTGTTTTAGTGTCTTATTTAAGACAATCTTACTTGCGGCTTCTCGACATGCTAATGGCGAATGTGGATTCTATGTACTAGGCAATAACGTTTAAATTTCTTCAAGCTTAGCTGTTGAGATTGTTTGAATGCATTTCCATCAGCCAATCGCCTCACTTGTGTTTAATTTATAACTCTTCGATAAGGTTACTAAAATACGTATGATAGGTGCAGTCCAGGTGTTAGAAGTTAAAAATCCGTTGTGTTGCTCTCTGATCTATAAAAATTATAGTTTTACCAAAAGATTAAACAATAATACCATGTATTTATGAAGTCAGTCCGCCTCAGAAAGTTATTAGGAGAGTTTATTAAAGTAAAATAATATTTATGTTTGAAAATTGAGATACGGCCTTTTCAAACTGTGGCATGAGCATAGCATATCTTTGGCCTGACGTATGCGAAACGAATTCAAAAGATTTAATATCTTCAGGATATTTTTCTCTAGTTATTATTTTATTTTTTATTAATCGGCTGTGAATGCGCAAGTAGCCTACCATGTCATCTGAGAACTGTTTTATATTAAGCGCATATATTTCTAAATACTTTGTTCATCAGGCCCATTTTGTCAGTTCAGGCCACAGAAATACAGCCGTTGGCCCCAGCTGTCATTTACGTAGATGTTTGGCAGTCGTTACGGATAGTCAGAAGCCAGTAAAATCTGACTCCAGTGTTGCCATAAAGTACCGTGTTCCCCAGTTAATGGGTTGTGGAGGTCTGGTAGACAGCCGCTCCACGTAAAATACTGGTATTCAGCTAAATCCGGCTTGACTGGAAGCCGACCCCAATATAGTTGGGAAAAGGCTAGGCAGATGATGAGGTCACAGAAATACAGAGTGAATAATTGTATATTTTGAACGTTACAGTGAGAACATTCTCGGCTATCTCTAAGAGGGCTTTGTACAATTAAATCTAATATTACTTATCTATTCTTTTACTTAAATGTTACACGTCTTGTAAATGTTACTTATAAATTAGAAAACTAATTCATTTTAATTTTACGGAATAATAAAAATAAGTTCTGTTTGTACATTTACGTGATTGAAATCGTTTACCGACGCAGTATTCGACACATTTGTATAATAATCACATTAGAATTTCTGAGCACTTTGTATAGTGTATTTTAACATTATTTTATTTAAGTCCTCTGTTGAAATTTTATTGATAATTTTAAATTATGTTATGTTGCGTTACTTGATTCGCAAGATTATTAAGATTTTTTAAAGTTTTTTTTTTGTAAATTCTTTTTAGAAGCCAAAGAGCTTAATTGTAAATATATCGTATTATGCAGCTATGCGTTTGTTAGCTGTGGATAATTCTTTCGTTATTGTAATTTTTAAGAGATCCGTTAACGTTTTTTCTTGTGAGAATAAAATGATAAGGACGTAATTACATTGTTTTATTGATTATCGACTACCCGTATCATTCGTACCCCAAATCAGAACATTTTAAGTGGTTATTTTTGTGCTGATGAACAATAAGTAAGACGCCACTTCTATGAGCGAGTGTTTAGTCTATATCATTGTCATGTCACTTATTCCAAAACAACTTTATGAGCGTGTATAAGTCACCGGAAAATTGCAGACTCTGTAAGACAAAGTCTTATTCGATTTATTTCTCAACCTATTTAAAAAAATAGTTTTGTTTATTTACTTACAATAAATCCCATCCAAATCCAATAGTTTCCGTTTCTTATTAAGAAAAAAAAAAATACAACCGAATTGACAACCTCTTCCTTTTTTTGAAGTCGGTTAAAAATAGTTTACAATTTCACGCGATATTT
This sequence comes from Lacanobia oleracea, assembly GCA_950371165.1. Taxonomy (NCBI): domain Eukaryota; kingdom Metazoa; phylum Arthropoda; class Insecta; order Lepidoptera; family Noctuidae; genus Lacanobia; species Lacanobia oleracea. Next base: position 3,783,560 of record OX493387.1, read on the forward strand.
TATTATTTTGCTGCGTTTACAATTTTTTGGTGACATCCACACGGCGGTAATGATAGGCTGCGCGTTCGCCGCGAAAGGTGACCTATTCTCAATTTTGTACCGATATCTACTGTCAATGCTGGAGCTTGTGGCTAAATAACAGCCCCACAGGCCGATTTTCAAGGTTCTCAACGATTTGGAGGTGATTTGGTGTTTTTTTTTATTATGTGATACCGAAAGACAAATTCTGGCTTAATCAAGTTACGCATCATATCATGTAGAGTACCTATAACTATTTTTTCAATTCTCTGTTAGTGTCGGCACTAACAGAGAATCCTATTGCTCCTATTGGTCTTAGCGTGATGATATATACCCTATAGCCTTCCTCGATAAATGGACTATCTAACACTGAAATAATTTTTCAAATCGGACCAATATTTCCTGAGATTAGCGCGTTCAAGCAAACAAACAAACTCTTCAGCTTTATATATTAGTATAGATGTAATAGTTTATTCTATATGTAATCTATTGTAATATGTTTTACAAACAAAGTTAGTAAGATATTTTTGTGACTAAAAAATGGACTATTTGTCTGAATAAATAAATTGATTGATTGATTAAATCACTAGCGGACGTCACCTGCGTAGTTCCCGTTTCTGTGGGAGTACTGGCATAAAATATAGCCTGTTACTTGCTATTAATGTTAGCTATCCATTGATGAAATAATTTTTGAAATCGGTCTATTAGTTTTTAAGTTTATTCGTTACATACAAACATACAAATCTTTCTTCTTTACAATTTAGTATTATAATATTAGAAGTATAGATTACAACATTGGCAAAATATAATTAAAAACAAAATATTGATAAAATAAAATTGACAAGTACATACAATAAAAACAGTGGTAGGTAGGTACCTATCTAAATACACATTACACGGGAACAGTAGGTAGTTACACAATAAATAGTTACCTACACACAACAATATTGGCAAAATATAATTAAAAACAAAATATTGACAAAATGAAATTGACAAGTACCTACGTAGAGTAAAACAGTAGTAGGTACCTACCTAAATTCACATTACACGGGAACAGTAGGTAGTTATACAATAAATAGTTACCTACACACAACAATATTGGCAAAATATAATTAAAAACAAAATATTGACAAAATGAAATTGACAAGTACCTACGTAGAGTAAAACAGTAGTAGGTACCTACCTAAATTCACATTACACGGGAACTGTAGTTACATAATAAATAGGTAACTATGGTAAATACAAAAATGTGCATCGATTATTGATAGAAGCACTTCCTAAGTTCCTGCAATTATCTCTAATAGATATTTTCTTCAGTACACATCCTGTTCGCAACACCGACAGATGCATTCATGAGATGAACCTCGTTGCGTGTCCGTACAACCACTGAAGCGGTAAATTAGGGAGCCGGGGAGCTTTTCAAAACTTAAGTTCAAACAAACTGTATCACAGTCATAAAAGGTTTTTGGCTCCGTTATGTAGTAGAGCTTTTGGTAAGCTGGGCAACCTTCAATGGTTCCCACCGCTGTTGTCACTAGCAACACGAAAAGTAGTGTCTTGTTCATGTTGAATATCTGAAGTTCTGAACCTTCTTGCCTTCTGCACGTGATAAGATGAGGGAAGATAATGTTGCGATCAATCAGTTGAGAGCACTATTTATACCCGATGGATATTCCCGGCATAACTAAATATTTACGTTTTTTCCTCCCGTTGCCTACTAAGTAGCGATTGCTTGTTATCTAAATGACTTCGGGTCAATAGAATGGAAGCCAGGGGCGTAACTACAGAAAGTGGCGCCTAGGGCACGCATCATTGTTGCGCCCTTTCGTAAATTATCTTAATATGATAAAAAAACAAATACACTAGGTATATAAAAACGTTATAAGTCTTATTTACAAAACATTAAATACCTACATATTTATACCTTTATATAACGCAAGTAAAGTAAGTCCGTAAAACTTATACCTACATTTAAGAAGTTGCTTTCGCACCGTATAGGTATTGGTTAGTTTAATTTTCTTTTAGCCATACATAAAGTGACTTTTTCAGTCATTTAGGAAATGTCAAAGGTGGAGAGACAGCAGAATTCAAGAGCGAGCGAAGCGAGCTCGATAATTTTTTAACCCAACCTCGGATTGACTGTACTGGACTGCGCGGGCTTCGTAACCTTACTTGCCCCGCAACCCAGGACTGTGGGCCTGCACACGACACTTCGAATGTATGGCCAGTTCGAACTGGCTTCACTAACCGAGAACAGTTATATGAAGTGCTGGTCGCCACCAGATGAAAGGGCCCGATGGACATTCCCGGGGGGGCTCGGGCGTCCCCGCAGTCTCCAGATTAGTCCCCCAAAGATGTTGTCCTGTCAGGGCGTACCTGAAGGTTAGCAGTATGGAACCTCATTTCACTTCCTTCTCCTAAACCTCCATCACTTTTTTATGAACAGGAATAAAAAGAGAAAAGCTGTACAGCGGCAGCACGTCCTTTCGCATAAAGTGCACCTCTCTAATATACGAGGTCTGCACTCAAATCTCGCCGCAGTCCATCACCACCTTCAGACCGAGAAACCAGCGCTCTTGTTCCTGTCTGAGACGCAGATCGGATGTCCGTCGGACGTGTCATACCTGTCTTACCCAGGGTTTACCCTGGAGCACCACTTAAGACCCCGCGCCCAATTGCTTGGACCTTTCGCTGACAACCGCTCCAGACCGCTATTCGGTGTCGATTTCTTCACCACTGGGTAGTTTCGACCACTGTCTGGTGAAGTCTGTGTCCGTCTACTCCCCGCCCGATCCTAGCCCAAGAGGCACCCGGCGGGTATGGCGGTACAGGTCAGCAGATTGGGATGGCATGCGATCTTTCTTCGCATGTTACTTTTTTCTTCCATTGCTACGCCGTGCGCGGACGCCATGACGGATGTGTTGCGGAGGGGAATGGAGTACTACATTCCGTTCTCTGACATAGTAAAATCTGGCGAAACTCGTCCTTGGTTTGGTGCCGAGTGCAATCGCGCTGATGCGCTTAAGCACGCGGTGTACCTAGCATGGGTCGACGCTCGTACGCGCAAAGCAAATGACGTGAGTCAGAAGAAGAGAGCCTTCAACAGGGCTGCCAAGTCCTGTAAGAAGGTGTTGCGGAGGGCTCGGTTTGACCACATTAGCCGAATAGGGAACAAACTTGCTTCATACCCAGCTTTTTGGTCCCTGGCTAAGTCTGTCGAATCGAACTTCTGCCGCCCCTCACTACCACCGCTGCTGAGGAGAAAGCGAACTTGTTTGCTTCTTTGTTTGCGGAATTGCCACGTTTGGATCCTGGTGGCGCGACGCCCCCGACTCTCCTGGTGGGCGCGAGTCGAGTATGCCGAACATTCGCATTCATCAGAAGGACGTCCGTAGGGTACTGCGTAACCTAGACGTGAACAAGGCTAGTGGTCCCGACGGGATACCGGCAATTGTTCTAAAGACTTGTGCGCCTGAGCTGTCTCCGATCTTGACACGCCTAGGTATTTCGCCTTTCGTTTGAAACTGGAATAGTGCCGAAGGCTTGGAAGCAAGCTAACGTGCAGACCGTGCCCAAGAAAGTCGAGCTGACCCGTCGAATTATAGACCCATCTCGGTAACGTCCATACTCTGTAAGACTATGGAACGCGTGCTGAATCATAAGCTCCTGGCGTACCTAGAAGCGAATGATATCCTTAGTGACCGTCAATAAAGGTTCTTCTAGCGTATGCCATTCACATCTGGAGTGAGGCCATAGAGAAGCACGGGGAGGCACTAGCGGTCTCCCTTGACATCTCGAAGGCCTTCGACAGGGTCTGCCACGATAGCCTTATTGGTAAGCTTCCTTCCTTCGGTCTGCCCGCTGGTTTGTGTGATTGGATCGCAGATTTCCTGAGGGATCGGTCTATCCGAGTGGTCATAGATGGCTGCTCGTCTGGACTGCTGGATATTAATGCCGGGGTTCCTCAGGGGTCAGTGCTTTCGGCAACACTGTTCTTGCTGCATATTAATGATCTGCTTAAACCCGGTACCTTTGGGGATGCAGACGTCAGCACTGTTGCTGAGAGATAAGTGTCCGACGCACGAGCTGGTGGGTCGCAGATCCGGTCTCTCCGGGAGGCAATGGTTGAGCGCTTGAACGTGTCCTTATACAGGCTGTCTCTGAATGGGGCCATGCCAATCTGGTCAAGTTCAATGCTGCTAAGACCCAAGCGTGTCTATTTTCCGCCAAAAGGAGCCAATTCCAGCCAGCTCCATCTTTCCGCGGTGAAACCGTGCCGATAACCGACCAACTTGAGCTTCTTGGGGTTACACATCTACTCTCAATTTTGGCCCGTAAATAGAGGCAAAAGCTCAAGTGGCTGCAAAGACGTTGGGGATTCTAGCAAAGGTGAGACGGCACTTCACGCCGGAACAGCTGCTCAAACTCCATCAAGCGTAAGTTCGATCGTGTATGGAATACTGTTCTCATCTTTTTGATGGATCTGCCAGTTGCCAGACGACGAGTTGCTAGCCTGTCGATTTTTTACCCGTTGCATTTTTTTTTATTGGCAATGGGATTGCTCTTGACTCTAGTCTATGTCAGAGATGACAGAGACAAAGTCTACGATGGAGCGAGCCTACAGACCACAAGACGAACGGCGATGCGCCACCGGTACATGGTGGACATCCCACCAATACGCACAAAACGTTTTGGGAACACATTCATAATGCGTACAGCTAAGGAGTGGAATTCCCTGCCGGAGTCTGTGTTTCCTGATAGCTACAACCTAGGAGTCTTTAAATCAAGAGTGAATAGGTTATTTCTGGGCAAGCGTGCTCCATCTTCGACCACATCATCGCTTACCATCAGGTGAGTGGTCAAACGCGTGCCTATCAATAGTAAAAAAAAAGACAGGGTCGACCCAGACTTCGTAAAACTGATTTCCGTTAGTTGACATCGCAACTACTATGAAATTTGGCAAGTAATACCGTCTTATACAACAGGTACCTATAGGGAAAAGTCTAAAAACTATATATTTGTTATTAAATCATGAAAAATATGGTAATCAATCACCGAGAGTAGGTAATAAACCACTCATTGGATTCAAAATCTAGTTACTTCAAATAATTAAGTGTTATCTCGAGTAACATTTAGCGTTTCATTCATAAAAATCGTCCCACAAAATCAAAACATATTGAATTTTTAAGTTTAGGAAGAAACTTCCTAATGTATTCTGATATAAATGCTTTGAATCTGAATCATCATCAGCTCAGCAATATGAGATAATGATTAACCGGCACAAATATCTGAATTGCAAAGAAAAATTTATGAAGAACATTGTATATGCCTATAAAATTTGAAGGTTGCCCTCGATTTTCATGGGATCCCATTATCAGATTCTGACTTGGTGACAATGGGACCATTCGGGGAGTATACCCTTTCAGATGAAACAAGAATTTTTCAAATCGGTTCATAAATAACGGAGTTATGAGCCGAACCGAATTGAGAACCTCCTCCTTTTTTTGAAGTCGGTTAAAAATAGGGTAGTACTCTAATTATAATCTTGGCCTACTGACGATTGGATCTACCTATCTGTATCGGCGTTCTAGTCGATCATTCCTTAATATAAACGTGGTATGGCTATTACTCCACTCTTTGACGGTGTAAGTTAAAAAAAAAAACAAACCAACCAAGAGCGAGTCGGAATCGCACACGAAGGGTTCCGTATCATGGGCCTGCTAGGGCAAGTGCTTGTTGAGGCTGCGGAATCTGTTCGCAAGAGGCACCGTAGGCCTAGAACGCAAAGGGCACTAGGAGGAACACGGATGGGTTTTAGTCAGTGAGAGTCTGACCTGACACTCCCTCCAGCTTTACCCAGAGCGGGAGGCGTCATTTGATGATTTCCCATCCTTAAAAAAAGGGTTCCGTACCATAAACCTTAATTTTTAATATTTGTTGTTATAGCGGTAATAGAAATATACAATCTCTGAAAATTTCAACTATCTTCTTATTACGGTTCTTGAAATACAGCCCGCTTACAGACAGACACACAGACAGACGCACGGACGGACGGACAGCGGAGGCTTAGTAATAGGGTTCCGTTGGTAACCATTCGAGAACCCTAAAAATGATCTCAATTTGTCTCATCACTATCTAGCCCTGTATGGTAAAAAAAACATGCATTTGAAAGTTATGAGCGACGATGGGCGGAAATAAATACCACAAGAAGAAGGAAAATTGCAAAACTGTCACAATTTTTTTTTATGTTGAGTAGTTTTTTTATGATATCCATATTGCCAATAGTCTGCTAATACAATTTCGTGCACTCGTTTTCGTTATAATCATCTTCCGTTTCGCTCCTCGGGCAGTGGGGCGGAGGGGAGGCACGCGCGGCGAACACACACACATGCTTACTTACTACGTACTACGTAGTTTAGCTGCTCACTAAGTCAGTTCGTGGTTCGGCCACGGCCACCCACGGTAAAGATATCACGCGGCTCACGTTCGGCCACTGATTTCGTATTAACATTGACCCCTGGCTTGAACTTTGAATTTCGATTTTCTTTTATTGATAATTTGTGTTGATTTACATTTTGTCTCTTTTATCGACCTGTGTGACGCTGGCAATGCTGGTTGTAATACAACGCTGGTTGTATTTATTGTTAAAAGATTTTTATATTTTTCACGTTTTAGTGGAACCTACCTGCGTACCTATTAACAGCGTACCAGCGCGATGTTATGTTAAGAACTGGTGTGAACACTAAAAAAAACACGCGATTTCTGCAATCCCGATCCATTTGCTATCATATATTGAAGAGTTCCGTTGCCTACCTCCGAAGTTCTTCGTCAGATCTTCACCAAATTGAAGAGGGACCAGGAATACTCTTCCAAGCAAAAAAAGACTCATCTAAATCGGCTGACAATTGGCGTAAATATCGCTGCTCAAACATTTTTCATGGGATCTCATCATCAGATCTTAATTTTTACCTTCCATCATCAGCTCAGCACATGAGATGATAATTACCAGGCACAAATTAGAAAATTTATGAAAAACATTGTATGTGCCTATAAAATTTGAGGGTTGCCCTCGATTTTCATGGGATCCCATCATCAGATTCTGACTTGGTTACAACGGGACCGATCGGGATCGGGATCAGATGAAACAAGAATTTTTCAAATCGGTTCATAAATGACGGAGTTATGAGGTAACAAAAATAAAAATAACAATTGAAAATACAACCGAATTGAGAAACTTCTCTGTTTTTATATTACGATTAATAACGATAAGGTATTAAAATGTTCACTATTATTTTGGTTCGTATTAAAAGTTTAACAATTACCTAACTCAACAAGTTGTTATGATGTTATTTTCATGACGTAACAATAAAAAAAATACAACCTCCTCCTTTTTTTGAAGTCAGTTAAAAAAAAAAATGAACTTGTCGACTGAACTATGGGTATTGGCTGCAACTCAAAGATACAACGTCACTTACCTGAAGGCCTATTTTTATTGTAAACCAAAATTATGCAATTATGTATTTTACCTGAAGGTGCAAATAAACTATCTTTTATTTTTATTGTTTTACAGCGAGCATTGGGTGGCTCGCCGTCTGATCAGAACCAGGCCCGGGTCGGCGGCGCGCTGCGATCCCAACGCCCCAAGATGTCAGCACGGAAGACGGGGCCCAGTAGGGCCAGTGCCTGCTAGGGCTGCGGACTTCGTTCGAAAGAGGCACCGTAGCCTGGAACGCAAAGGGCATTAGGAGGAACACGGATGGGTTTTAGTCAGTAAGAGTCTGACACTCCCTCCTGCTGTACCCAGAGCGGGAGGAGTCATTTGACGATTTCCCATCCTAAAAGAAAAAAAAAAGAAAAAGGTAGGCCGCTGCAGACTCGACTTGGCGAAATGGAGTTTTAAAGATCCGTCGGATCAGTGCCGGATTAAGCCAGTGCGGGGCCAGTAGCAAATTTTACCAAGGGGCCCCTAATCCTAAAACCTTCGTAAAATGAGAACGAAAATATTCAATTAAAACAATTATAGCTCCCCTCTATTATTTCTCTAGGGCCCCGGGCCCTTTTGTAGCGCCTGGGTCCTTAGGTTTGCTTAGGTAGGTACCTACAATGCCTGTATAGACCAGATCGGGGACTGTTTAGATGAGACGATGACGAAGAAAGAAAACGAGTTTATTTATCCATACCATAAATAAATAAACCAAATAAGTGATTTATCAGCACAAAACGGCTATCGCAGTATGGCAAGAGTTAGGAGTCGTGTGTGAGATACCTAAGTCCAAGTGCGGGGCCCGTAGCATTTGCTATTGCTACTCTTGTTAATCTGACACTGCTTGATATATTTATATTTATTTGATTTTGACAATGTATTAATTTATTTTATAATTATAATATATTTTATTTTTCTATATATAGGCACGTGTTTGACCATCATCTCACCTGTTGGTAAGCGATGATGTGGTCGAAGATGGAGCACGCTTGCCTAGAAGTAACCTATTCACTCTTGACTTAAAGACTGCCAGGTTGTAGCTATCAGGAAACACAGACTCCGGCAGGGAATTCCACTCCTTAGCTGTACGCATTACGTATGTGTTCCCAAAACCGTTTTGTGCGTATGGGAGGGATGGTTATGTAGTGTTTTGTTGTAATTATTTTATGTAAATATGTTGACTACCTATTCTTTTTGCAATAATTACGTAGTAATGACATGAAAGCGTGTATACCTCTAAGGTAGATTTTTAAGGAACTGATTGTTTTATTATTAAGATCTCATGGAAAATGTACCAGAAATCACTCGAATAAATGAATCTTGAATCTTCCGTCGGATACTCAATGTCAGTGCGGTGAGCCACATGTTGGAGTGCCTCAATACTCAAGTGCTCCTGTACTTTGGGGTATTTGGTGAATACCACAGACGCTGTAATTGATGTGGAAGAAGAAGCGGAAGGTGACCCAAAGTCGATAGCCCACCCAAAGCGAGTAGGCGAAGAACAGCAATAACAAGTGAAATAACAATGTAAATGTGAGCGTATACCGAGATAACCAGAACATTCACATACATCATTCACTTAAACTTTGGAACTATAAACAAAGATGACAATGTTTTGGTAACATTTTTTGGGGTTATCGAATTACGAACAAAAAGTGTGATAAAGATTAACAAAGGCAAACTTCCGTGATATCGCTGTTGGTTGTAGCGTAAACAAAAGCCACCCAGACTTGGCCCCTCAGATTCGCGATGACGCGCAATATGGCCGCCACAGCTAAGCGGTTAAGAAGGCGTGCTCCATCTTCGACCACATCATCGCTTACCATCAGGTGAGATAGAAAAACAAAAAAAGATGATTGAACTGAATATGTGAAGAAAAAAAAAAATATATTTTAATTTTAAAATTTAGTTACTTGATTTTCAGAAACATTAAGACTAAATCATTGCCAAAAGTGTAATAAAATACTATTACTTATTAGTTTTTAGCTAAAATAATTTACACACCTTGGAAAAAAAGTCTAAAAGATTTTACAAGAATAAGTTTTAGGTACATTTCAAGTATAAGAAGCAAAGCATTTAGGAGGATCTCCATTTAAGTAATAAAGAAAAGTTTGTTTATTTTGTTAAACTCATTTATTTTAAGTTTCTTTTTGTCAGAGTATTTGAGAATGTTGACTAAATCGTTTTTCCCAAAGTCAGTAGGGCAAAGCGGGTTTTCGAAGACCTGTGGGTTTTTATGAATAACATACTGGCATGTTTATGTCGGATGTTCATGATGATTCCTACCTGCTCATGTAAGATTTAGAAAATATTTTACAATAAAATTATGTTTTCTTAAAGGCATTTAAACTTAGCGTAACCACTTTGACCCACCTGCCCCTACTCTGGAACTGGCCTCCTTGCTACGCAAACTACAGCAGCTAGTCTACTACTCTGTCAAGAAAGTACCGGGAAAAGATCAATAATACACAAAATGTCTGTTATTCATCCAAATTAATTTTATCACCTTCAAAGTATGCTCCTTTAGAAACGATACACTTGCGCCAACGAACAATCCATTCATCAAAACATTTTTTAAACGCTGCTTCCGGAATTGAGTTCAGTTCTCGCCGCGAATACTCCTTTATGTCTTCTATCGATTGAAAGCGGGTGCCACGAAGTGGTAATTTGAGTTTAGGAAAAAGAAAAAAGTCAGCAGGAGCCATATCTGGTAAATATGGTGGTTGCTGGATGGTATTTGTTGAGTGTTTGGTTAAAAATTCGTTCACAATGATAGCCTTGTGCGAAGGCGCATTGTCTAGGTGCAAAATCCAAGAATTTTCTTTCCACAAATCTGGCCTTTTTCGTTGAATTTGCTCTCTTAAACGCCGCGCGCGTCGCTCAAATAATATTCTTTATTTACCGTTAGACCTTCCGGTAAGAATTCAGAGTGCACAACACCGCGATGGTCAAAGAAAACAGTCAACATGACTTTGACTTTTGATCGACTTTGGCGTGGTTTTTTCGGTTTCGGTTCAGTTGGAAGGCGCCACTCCGAAGCTTGTTGACTAGTTTGCATGTCAAACTCGTAAACTCACGTCTCGTCACCAGTAACAATGCGTTTCATGAATGTTGGGTCCGAACTGACTCGTTCTAGCATGTCCTCAGCGACTTTCATGCGATTGAGTTTTTGGAGAAAATTCAGATCTTTTGGGACTAGCCGAGCAGCAACATGTTTCATACCCAAATGATTCACTGCCAGCCAGATTGTGAGAGTAGAGTGGCAAATGCCGAACTGTTTTTTACAATTTATTTAGCTTCTAAGACATCAGTGATAAGGAGAAAAATAAATAAAAATAAAAAAATTCAAAAAAATTGAAAATTCAAGCGCAGTGCCAACGTAAAAACAACACGCCAAACACAATGCCGGCGGCACACTGACTCATAGAAACTGTACGAAGCCTAGCCCGCGCCAGCGCGGGGTCGGCCCCTCGCGCCATACCCCGCACCCCGCGCCAGCGCGGGCTCGGCAGTGGAGTTGTTAAAATGGTACGGATCGACTCGTGAGATACAGAAAGTTCGGCGGCTATCTCTCTCAGAGTTGAATGGGGATTTTCAGTCATTATTTCCTTCACTTTTGCGATCTTAACTTCAGTTGCAGACGTTGACGGCCTACCAGAGCGAGGCAAATCTTCCATCACATCTCGACCGCTTTTGAACGCTTTGAACCACTCATAAGCACGAGTTTTTGATAAAGTCGATTCAACGTAAGCCTTCTGTAACATTTTCAGTGACTCCGAACACGAAATTCCATTGGCGATGCAAAATGTAAGACAAACTCTTTGTTCGATATTTTTGTCCATTATGAAATTCGCAATACACACTATATATGATATTACTAAAACCAGCACTGCATTTAATATAAATAACAGATGCAACTCAAACTCCGCGCCAAAATGGAAAACAGTTGTGCCAATCTAACAACTACAAAAAAAACAAAAATTTGAATTTGGAACCATAAACAAATCATCCATTCCCGATACTTTTTTGACTGAATGTATTCTGGAAATAACTATGTGCATATTTTGATATCGAGCTTCACATGAGTGACAAAGCTCACAAACTGAGCTTTATGACACACAACATAAAGGTCTTATACTTATACGAATTTGATACTCTCCTCGGATTCCGCTGTCGAGACACGAATATGTTTTTACAGAAAAGCACTAGTGCAGTGACGGGGGAAGCTTGATTTAGGCAACAGTTTTTGGGCACGTCTAAATTTTAAACCTAGGTATACCTATGCAGATTTCTTCGACTTCAGAAAGCTTTTAGGGTTGGCCAATTTCAGTGTTCATACCACAGTAGATGAAAAGCAAAACTAGCCCATCCGAGACATTTCCTTCGTCGCCGTCAAATTGGTATGGTAATTAAGGTACTTAAATTACTGTCATTAACCGTCAGGCAAATGATTTGGCGGCCACTTGCTAGCCCGCAGGCCCTGAGCCCCTAGATCAAATTTCAATCCTATTTTATAAACTTCCGTTAGTAAATGATTGACAGACAACGCACAGCCAGAAATTCTGTAAATATTTCGAAGTGAATGCTAGAGTGAAGTGATCACGAAGTGGAATGACAGTTCACTTCGTGATCACTTTACCCAAGCATTCACTTCGATATGTTTACAAAATCGACCTACTAGTCGTAGAAAGCTGAAGTAATTTGGCATAAGTATATAATACGAGTACCTATGTTATTTTTGGAGTGTAGGGGAACATTAAGAGAGGAATGTCCCGAAATTCCTACGGGAACGGGGAAAAACGGGATATGCGCGTAAGAAGTCGAGGGCAAAAGCTAGTTATGTAGAATTCTAGATAATAACGTCTGTTGAAGTGCTCAATTTCGTCGTAAGACTTTCAGATAACTTACAGGATAGATAAGGACATTAGGTAAGTAATAGAGTTCCCGAATCTACGAGATTATTGGATTTGGAAACGTCGGAGACTTGATATTGGGCACAATTGCGTTATCAAGATATCGTAGGTACCTACCTATTCTGTTGTGAGTGTGCGTGTGCCCAATGACGATGTAAGATGAACTAAGATGAATCTACATTACCTGTCTGTTCTAGCATCCACATTTACCTATGTTCGTAGTAGACAAAATATAGGGAAAAAGTGACTATCTTTCGCTAATTTTCTTTTTAGGGTTCCGTACTTAAAACGGAAAAAACGAAACCCTCATAGGATTACTTTGCTGACCGTCCGTCCGTTTATTTGTCAAGACCCTTTATAGAATGCGTAAAGGTATCGAGTTGAAATTAAAACCATATACTCAAGTCTATAGTCCCTTGAAGCCTATAGGCCTATGGCCCTTTCATAGAGGATAGGCCTGTATCCCAGCAGATGAAACTTTATAGGCTGATAATGCTAATGACATAATGAGGAGCTCGTGGCTATATAATAACAGCCGGACGGGTCGATCTTCAAGGTTATGCAACGCTTGCCAAGGTTGGTCTGTGGATGGGTGACCATCTTAAATTACCGAGTTTCCTCCGTGCCTCGGAAAGCACGTTAAGCCGTTGGTCCCGGCTGTCATTTGTAGATCTTTGGCAGTCGTTACGGATAGTCAGAAGCCATTAAATCTGACTCCAGTTTTGCCATGAACTACCGTGTTACCCAGTCAATGGGATATGGAGGTGTGGTAGGCAGCCGCTCCTCGTAAAATACTGGTATTCAGCTAAATCCAGCTTGACTGGAAGCCGACCCTAATATAGTAGGGAAATGGCTAGGCAGATGAATGTTAGTTACATAATTCTACTCGTATAAATGAAGGCTCGCATTTTCCTCTACGCAAAGTAATCCGATTTCATGTCACACCGGAAATTACAAGATTGTGAATAAGACAAGTTTACACAAGGACCACAAAGGCTCAGCCGATCAAATTATAACGTTTGTATTCAGCTGTCTTTACGTTTCACCACAAAGCGAGGCGCATCGCGGAGGTATACACGGCATCCAACCGAGAATTTCCTTGTTGGAGACATACAGGTGAAAAATTTGGGCGTGTGCGTTACTAAGAAGTTACTTTTCGAGTTTTAATCGAACAATTACAGTTATGAACTGTGTTTCCTGATAGTAGTAGTGACATCCTGGGGGTCTACAAGTCAAGAGTGAATAGGTTACATCTGCCTAGATGTAACAGAAGAGGTATTTCAGCCACTGCCTTGCACAACTCTCTTCCAAATCCCTTACTCTAGGAGGGATCAAGCAATGCTAAATTAGTGACTGTTCGTATATCTTACCTTAGTGATCTTACCTAAAAGCTACATACACGCGAACAAAGTCGCGGGCAACAGCTAGTTCTATATAAGCCATTGTACATAGGTTTTACCCAGGTGGAAGATGCTTTTAGGGCTATATTATTATAATGTTGGGTGTAGGTGGGTGCTGTTTTACCGCTCACTCGTTTCTCGCTTTGCGGTAAACACCCTTTTTTTAAGGATGGGAAATCATCAAATGACTCCTCCCGCTCTGGGTGAAGCAGGAAGGAGTGTCAGACTCTTACTGACTAAAAACCATCCGTGTTCCTCTTAGTGCCCTTTGCGTTCCAGGGCTACGGTACCACTTTCTAACAGATTCCGTAGCCCCAGCAGGCACTTGTCCTAGCGGGCCCCGTCTTCTGTGCTGACATCTCTTTGAGGCGCGCGGGGATCGGGGCGCGCCGCCAACCCGGGCCTAGTTCTGATCAGACGGCAAGCCACTCAATGCTCGCCGTCCACAAGCCTACGCCTACGGCGGCCGGGAATCGTCCTGCGACTCCCGACGCCTGGGGCGTCTTTTTCTGCTGCGGCGGCTGGGGCGTGAGGTTTCCCTCTCCCTCACACGTTCGGCCTCCTCCTTTACTAGCATTACTGTTTCGCAGAAGGAGGTGACCGCTTCCCATGCCTCCGGACCATAGATTGAACCAGGGATGGTCGCGAGAGGTCGCCGCCGCCGATCGCCTCGATGAGGACCCGGTGCTCCGCCCATGCGGTAAACACCCTACCTACGTATTTTCACGGACCGTCAGTTCCCATCTACGTTCCCGTGAGTTTTCGTTACCATAGCAAGTACTCAGCGATGTGGTCGGAAGATATTTGATTGTGTTTGTGTTCACTGAAAGACGTCAGGCGCAAGTAACTAAGTTTGCGCTTTACTTGTCGACTGGGGGGCTTCGATGCGCTGCGGACTCTACTCAGCTGTTAAATGATTTTAGCTTTCGTGTTGATGCAGTTCATTATTGACCTACTGCATCTTGAAAATAGGTACCCAACTTAATTTATAACTGAAGACTGGAGTCAGATTTGCTTCTGACTATCCGAAACGACTGCCAAAGTTCTAAAAATGACAGCCGGGACCAAAAGCTTAACGTGCTTTCTTGAAATTCGGCATGTTAAGATGGTCACCCATCCACAGACAAACCTTGGCAAGCATTGCTTAACCTTGAAGATCGACCTGTGGGCAGTAATTATCTAGCCACAAGCTCCTCTTTATTTAAACTATATATGTTTTATAAATTTAAACAGTAGTGTATATACCTAAGCAGACTTAATGCCAATAGGGCATTCTGTACCAGCCTACATTTTGGCTAGGAAATATTTTTTATAAGTTAATGGTAAGTAAATTTAAGTTAAGATCGGTATCTGTCGAGATGGACCAGTGATTACCAGTGGATGAGGTTTTGTCTCTTGTAGTTCATTCAGGTCCTGCGTCTAAATCCGACCTATTACCAAAGCGACTTTTTCAATCCATACTAACATATCTACCTATGCTTTTTAATTTTCTTTATCGCGGACATCGCTAACGTTGGTGACGGGAAACATTGAGAAAATACTTATCCCCACAATCTGACTGAAGTATTAGAAGTTGAGTATTTCTCCCTGGATTCTGATCAATTTAAGGCAAATTGTCACGCACGATTCTCTTGTAGTAGGTACTCATTAAAGTAAAGCCCCAAGTTTTGTACGTATCTACGACCGGAGATCTCAGGCAAACTGTCAAGAGATACAATCATAACATTATTGTCAGGGCTACATCCGCGCGGCCTATCCCCGGTTAAATAGCCCGGAATTAGGGATGTTACGGTGGTTCCACTGTGACTCTGATACGTCAGAGGTTCCACTGATATTATACCTCCGATTCCGACAAGTCGGAACCTTCGATTGAGTTTACACCTTTTTTTTTCAGGATGGGTAATCATCAAATTACTTCTCCCACTCTGGGCGGATCAGAAGGGAGTGTTGACTTTTACTGACTAAAACTCATCCGTGTTAATAATTAGGGCCGTGGTGACTCTTTCGAGCAAATTCCGCAGCCCTGGATTGATATTACACCTGCGGTTCCAACGTCGCGTCGGGGCCACTTTTAACTCGGATTTTTTTATTAAAAGTCGAAGCATAATTCACTACTTTTGGATTCAATTTATTTAATTTAATTTGCAAAATGTTATTGATAACAAGATTATTTTTATTTTTCACTAGTTGACCCACGCAACTTCGTCTGCGTCACAATAGGGTATTTTACTAAAAAAATCTAATTAGTTAGTCTGATAGATTTTGTGCGTGACGTCATTTCGCTTGGTAAATTTGGTACATTTTTACCAAGCCATATGACGTCACGCGTGTCTTCAACTCGCTGTATCCTCTTTATTATTTGTTTACGAGAAAAAAGAAAAAATACGTGTACAATAGTTTTTGAAAATCTATCAGACGGACTAATTAGATTTTTTTTAGTAAAATACCCTATTTTCATTACTGCTCCGCTCCTATTGGTCTTAGCGTGATGATATAAGTATAGCCTATAGCCTTCCTCGATAAATGGGATATCTAACAATGAAAGAATTTTTCAAATCGAGATTAGCGCGCTCAAGTAAACGAACAAACAAAAACAATCTTTAGCTTTATTATATTAGTATATAGATTGAAATTCAAAAGACTGACTGAATAATGTATTATTTCACTATCCCTCTATTGCCACCACCTCCGAATCGCGGAGACCGATTCCAGTTCCAACTCCGACAAATAAACTCCAACTCCGATTTCGGTGCCGATAAAACCTCCTCCATAACATCCCTGCCCGGAATATCCCGGATAATAATGTACATTCTGAGACTGACACGAACGACTTGGGTATTAAATATAGCCCATTGTCCAAAGTACTATACTTACAGAGTACAGGCCATTTCCTTAAGTTGATTCGTAGATTTTCGGGGCTAAAAATGGATTTTCATTTAATTTTATTCTTGTGGTAGTGGGTAGGTTAATCTAGGGATAATACGGTTTTTTATGTCTGTTTAATGCAGGGTACGAAATTATGCATGTAGTGAACAAATAAATAAATAGGCGGAAGAACAGCGTAGTTTGTGGAACTGAAATAGGCTACTCACGTGAGTGTTATAACCACTCATGTACTTCTTTTGAAGGATTTTAATATTATAAAACTAAAGATTTTGTAATTGTTGGTTTGGTTGAACGCGCCTATAGGGAACATGCGATATTTCTATTTTTGCTTTCATTTTAAAGAACTCCGTCTAGATTAGACCGCCTCATAAATAAAAAATGAAAACGCTTTAATTTATTGCTAAAATTGCGTTTATAAACAGACAGTTTAAACTTACGCGCCAAAACGAACTATGACGTCACTCATGTCTGTCACTGGTCAAGATCTGTCATAATTCAAAGTCATAGAGCAAGATCCTAGTGCTTCCAGAACTTACTTATTTTCTCAGTAACAAAATGTGCAGAATAGAATAGTGTTAGTATTTATTTATTTATTTTATTTTATTTATTTGTATTACTAAACATATTGGTACTTTGAACATTCGCTTACCTGCTAGTTTGAGTTGACCGCGCGACCGCCAGTTTGTAAGGGCTTGTGTTTAAACACCGCCCAAAAAAGTACCTATTTTACTACCAAAAAAGTTCTAAACGGTTACCAAAACAGATAAATGGTCACCAAATAATATTCGAGAAGTAGCGCTCGCCGGCCGCTGCCGCGGCACCGCTCGCTTCGCTCGCTCGGCTCGCGCGCGGTTGGTCACAATTCTAACCTAACCTAACCTATTTTATCCAGTTTGTAACCCCAAGCCTACATTTTATGCCAATCACAGTTGAGTTGGATAGAATTTGGTGACCGTTGATCCATTTTGGTGCCTAGGCTTAGTCTTAAAAATATTATTTTTGGTGACCGTCTAAATTATACCCGTTTGTAAGTATCATCATCAGATGTTAGCTATAAAACGACTAGATAGTTTTCACGGTTTTTACAAAATACATCTTAAATAATTAATAATTTACTAAAAAATATAGACTAATTAGTCGTTGTAATAGTCATCATTATTTATTTATTTGTCAAACATAGGTTATTACATTATAAGATCTTGTGGTAAATAGATTTAAGTGCTCTATGTTTTGTCAGTTAAGACATACAAATATTTGTGTTATAAGGGTAATATACATTTTTGAATAATTATTATACATGAAAAAATAAAGAAAGAAATGTAATTACAATATTAATAAATTGTTACAGATTAAAATTAGTAAATTAATTTATTTTTACAATATTGGGGATAATTAAAAATTGTCATTCACATACGTATATGTATATGTATACGTATGTATGATGTTAAAAGAACATAATATGTAATAGTGTAAGATCTGATCGCTATCTCTACTGAGAATTGAAATCCTATTCACAAGTATCTTTTGAACATAGTTTATTTACTAAGTATAAAAAGAAAACTGCAAAACTACCTCCTACCGACTTATGAAATATGTACATTATACCTACACACATTACTAAAACAAAATTGCCCATTGGATGGAGCTAGCTGAAAGAGAGAAAAAAAAAGTCTTTTTTTTTCTCTCTCTTTATTTAATTAGGAACTTTTGTACATAAATACATGACAGTCCCATTGTACCTTTTATCTTAAACTTATACAAACAAAATAATCTTAATATCTATGCTAGCAGATAATTATTATGCGTACGTTGAAATTACACTGGCCACTACTCTATTCAAATATTTTAACACTGCGAAATAAGTAAAGTCTGGGAGTTCTGGGATCTTGGACTATAAACTAACACGAGTGACGTCACCAGACGCTGATTGGTGTATTAAAACACGTTCCGTTTCACGTTACTTTAAATTTGTGATTATTGTTAAAAATCAATATTAACATCAATAAAAACGTTGCACAGGCCCTTCTCTTATGCTTTTTTTACATTTTAGCCACAAATTATTGATAAATATTAAATCTGCATCTTCCCTATTCGCAACGCGCGGGACTGCTGTTTTGAATTGAAAAATGCTTCTAGTGTTGGATAGCCCATTTATCCAGGATGGTTATAGGCTATATAACATCACGCTACGACCAATAAGAGCGGATCATTAAAGCTGTCCCCTCGAAAAAAACCGGTCAAGAGCGAGTCGGACTCGCGCACCGAGGGTTCCGTACAAATTTGTTGATACGTATTATAAATAGTTCAGGAATCAAGTCCCGTAGTTTTTTCCGAGCTTTCAGTTTTTTCTATTGCAGAGGCTTAATATTAGGGCCAACAGGCCCTCCGGGTTGCGGAAACCGGCATCGAAAGAGGCACCGTACCCTGGAACGCAAAGGGCATTAAGAGGAACACGGATGAGTTTTAGTCAGTAAGAGTCTGACACTCCCTTCCGCTCCGCCCAGAGCGGGAGTAGTCATTTGATGATTTCTCATCCTTGAAAAAAAAGGGCCAAAAGGCCCTACAGGCCTGATCCGCAAGTCGAACCGTCCAGTGCTTCGCAAGTTCAAGACAGTTCTACGATAAATGCTTAATGCATGATTAATGAACTAAAACAAATCAGAGATATAACGATTTTGGACCGAAGCAGATACTTTTCAAGACCTTTTAGAAACCAAACCTATACCCCTAACGAACTACAACTCTGATCTGTTTAAAAATATTGTGAAGGTCGTTCTCCAATGGATATTAACACCGTGATTCAGAAAAATGCTTCATCAGTTCAACGTCATCTATATACCATTTCTTAAACTGACAAAGTGTTTGTCAGCGGAAGATGTTAAAGAACGTATGTCACGATTAATAACGATAAGGTATTAAAACGTTCACTATTATTTTGTAACGTATTAAAAAGTTTTAAAAATAGCTTGAAAATGACACGATAAAAAAATTTGTTATCGTGTCATTTTCAAGCTTTCGTGCATTTTATATTTTCTCAATAGATGACGCTCTGACTGATTAGAATACATTAGGAAGTTTCTTCCTAAACTTAAAAGCTCAATATCTTTTGATTTTGTGGGTCGATTTTGATGAAGTAAATGCTAAAATGCTACTGCACGATTTAATGAATATGAATTTTAATTCCCTTGAGAGTGTCGAACTATTGGTTTTTTGCGGCATAAACGGCTGTATCTTTTATATGTTAACTTTTAATTTGATATTTCCACAGCTTCAAGGGACTTGAGTATATGGTTTAAATTCTAACTCGATATGTCCACGCGTTCCCGAGATAAAGGGTCTTGACAGACAGATGGACGGACAACAAAGTGATCCTATAAGGCTTTCGTTTTTTGCTTTTGAAGTACGGAACCCGAAAAAGCTTAAAAATAGCGTGCAGATGAAGCAGTTTTTCATCGACAATTGAAAAAATAGGTAGTAATCTGCATGATAAGGTACGTAATTTGGTTTAGCCAGAATTTATATATTGGTATCACATATTAAGAAAAAAAATCACCAAATAACCTCCAAATTATATCGAAAATAATTTGGTTTTGTTTATGTTTAAAAAATGTATGCTATTTTTGTTATAAAGAAATAAAAACACGGGTAGCGGAGTGGTGCGTAGAGGTGTAGTTTGCTCCGTTTGTATGCACAAGGTATGTATACAAGCCTTAATGAAAAATGTTACGCAGACGAAGTTGCACGGATCAGGTAGTCTATTTGTATGGGTACTTCACCTTTCTAAATACCTAAGCTATCGATTCGTGATATTGTCAATACTTCTTTTCACAAAGAGGTGTCCTATTAAGAAGAAGGATCCTAGTATAGTGTGTGTAGTAGTGTAGTATTAATATTTCTTTTGCCATTTGGTTTATATGTTGCTGCGGTTGACGATATGCAGTCAATGCTAGCCGTCACTGAAAACCAGCGCTGTGACGCTGTGACACTGTCTCACACTAGTCCTACTGAAAACCAGCGCTGTGACGGTTTGTCACTGTCTCACACACTAGTCCTACTGAAAACCAGCGCTGTGACGCTGTGACGCTGTGACACTGTCTCACACACTAGTCCTGTATGGCTAGTTTAACCTTAACAAGGCCCTATGCAAAAAGAAGCTTACCACGTGGCTCCAGGGTCTCAATTATGATGACACCGAAAATTTACTTCCCAGCGTGACTTAATTAATATCAACTGCTATCTGATAAATCCTTACTTACACCCTCCTACACACGTGACTAAAACCAATCCGTGATTCTCTTAGTGCCCTTTGCGTTCCAGGGACACACGCACCCCCACACACCACCCTCACACACGTTCTCTCACACATACACACGAAACACATCTTACTCACGTTCACACTACAAATATTTACTAACATTACTAACACTCCAAATCATTTAATTTTCTGTTTTCTACTCGTTTGTTTTAAGAATTGTTTTTTTATTATTTCTTTTTTAAATACTACTTTTGTAAAGTCCAAATTTAAACAGCCAAATTCAAAATTGTACAAACTGCTAGAGTGTGGAGATCTGGTGACCTGAAACACAGGCCCTTAAAGCCTAGCTTAGGCACCAGTCTCCCACAGTAAAGTATACATGTACCTTAATTGAAACAATATATGTAATGTTTATTGTGGTGAGAAATAAATAAATAAGTTTACGCAGAGGAGCTCGTGGCTAAAGAATACTAGCTGCCCGGGTCGATCTTTAAGGTTAAGCAACGCTTACTAAGGTTGGTCTGTGGATGGGTAACCATCTTAACATTCCGAGTTTTCTCCGTGCCTCGGAAAGCACGTTAAGCCGTTGGTCCCGACTATCATTTGTAGATCTTTGGCAGTAGTTACGGATTGTCAGAAGCCAGTAAATCTGAAACCAGTCTTGCCAAGAACTGCCGTAATACCCAGTTAATGGGAAATATCTCCTATTAACTCCAGGCTGCACTATGGACGATGGAGAATCAGACATGTAATCAGAAAACTCAAGTGCCAAAATGCTCCCAATAAACAGGGAATTCCTCGTAAACAGGTCGAAAAAACGAAGAAATAAATCTTCGAGATAGCGTGATCAAATTGGCACGGAGCGATCAGCCAAACAATAGTTGAATCGGGTCGGTCATTTAGTTCTCCGGGACTCTGGCTCTTATTGAATTTCCATTATCGCTCGGTTTTCACTCAATAAGTGTTGAGAATGTTTGGAACTATTCTTTCAGGGTTTTATTTTTCCCTGAATAGGTATTCTATATTCACATATATAGTTGGTTGAGCTGTCGTGAATTTTAGTGCAGTGCAAAGTTAAGACTTTCACAGACAGGCGGGAGATAACGATGCGACAAAGCGTTGAAATTTCTCTACAGATGGAATTATTTCCGCTGACGCCAGCATTTCGCACGCTCAACCAGATTGCTGATGAGATGGACCTATTTTGTTGTACCCTGGGTGGATTCACAAGGAATGCATTGGGATGAACCTGTAATGGTAGTTGAAGAAATATATACCTATATATATTTTTGTAAAATAGCTATATTGTTACATAGTTACGCGACTACGGGCGCCGGGAAGGGTCTTCAAGGGGGTGCACTTAACATACGAAAACATGAAGATGGTAATGAATCGGAGGCGAGGTACTTCGAGCCCCTCGCGTTCGGCCTTGTATCCGTCTTCTTTACTCCTAGGCAAAAGAAAACTATCCTATTTGAGGCGGGATTTTGAAGAAGCACCCCCCTGAAAATGATCCTGTCGGCGCCCATGTGCGATTTTTTCCGTTGAACAAAGTCTGTAAAAATGGCTGTCGCATCGCTGTCGCTTTCTCGCGTCGCACTTGTCTCCGGAAGCGTTTAAGTCCATTCTCTTCAATTTTACTGCAGTGCCAAGTTAAGATCTTTGTAGTTGACTTCAATTTCAGCGCAATGAAAAGTTGTATCGTAGAAATTGTAGTGTTGAGAGAACTTTAATGTAAAATCTTCATCTGCCTGGTGTTTTTAATCTTAACTTTCGCTAGAGTTTGCTTGAAGTTATGCGTTCTAGTTCTAGTACAATAGTTGAAGCTACAATTGAAAAACTTAGGCCGCTAGCAACATTGAACAATAAGTTTTTTCCGGAGGTATTGGTCGTGTGGCCTAGTTTTCATGTTTTTTTCTGGGGACTTAGAGTTAGTGTAGCTATTTATCAATTAAATAATTTCTGTGATCGGATCAGCACATATCTAGAAGTGAGTAGGATCTCTTAATATACAATGGTCAACGTGGAAAAATGGTCAAAATCAGTTCATTCGGTCGAGTTATATGCGCACTGAAATGTATGGGGCAGTCGATTATTTTGTTGGTACCACACATGAGTTTTTCATGTATATCAATGGTCCCACAGTAAAAGTTAATTATATTGATGAGTATGATGACCCGTTGAGAGATTTTGCGGTTATTACCTATATTAGGTACACTGTGTATTTGTAACTGTTTTAAAATTATTGTAGGGTATTTTATCTTCGGGGAGTAAATTCGACGAAATAATGGACCAAACCTTTTATTTTAATACACCAATAGAAATTATATTGAACTTTGTTCTAGCATCTTGAAATGGAAGCAAACCGTTTGGATAAAGGCGCAAACCCACCGCAGTGCACGCTGTGCACGGGCACGCGACAGATTTTAGCTGCGTGGGTTCATTAGTTTAAAAACGTGGGTCTACGTTTCTGCTGCAGTACACGCTACACACCTACGACTGTGTACAAGTGCACGCAGTCGTGGGCCACCGCGGCACACGGAGAGGCTACGCACGTTTTTTTTTGCAAGCATATGGTTTTGACATAGTCGTGTATAGCGTGTACAACGTGCACAGTTGAGCTAAGTGAGTGTCATATTCGAGCAAGCCACGCGTGTACCAATGATGCGTAGCGTCCGTGGGTTGCACTGCAAAGACAATCTCATACATTTTTATGCAAGTCGCAGCCTCACACGTGCCCCGCGGTGGGTTTCCGCCTTAATGCTGGCACACACAATACGAAACTGACCATTCAACCATAAACCGAAAATAAAATGGAATTTCCCAGTTCTCGTCAACATTTTGCTGAGTTCCATTCGTTCTCAGAACGCTGACAATTCCTTTGTGAAGGCGAGTACAGGCATTAGCCGGTTGAATCCGTAACTACCCGTTACAATATTCAGGCACCGAACACCGAGTTAGAGTAGCCGCTCATGTATTATTTAAGAGTAGAACGTCTGAACCCAAAGGTTGGCGATTCCTTCTTTATGTGGGACTCGGTGCTTTGAAATGTTTTGTGATGGATATTGATGAAGCTTCAAGATAGTCTATGGTTGGCGATCGGTATTGATGTCATGATTAATTGATTTTGGGGTTGAAACATCTGGCGTATGGGATGCGATACCCTTCGAGTTTTTCAGGACATAAAACAGGTATAGTCGACTCTTCACGTGGCCAGAGGGCTGAGATTTACATCGCTTACAGACTCAGCGTTCAACGCAGCTATGCTGCCAGTGTTCTGGATACTGTTCCCGTTGACAGCTATGTGAATGATGTTTTCATGCCCAATTTAGTTATTTTTAGTCCTGTTTGTACATGTTCTAGTTTTTGCTTAGTTGTTTATTAGTAATAAGCTATACTGTAGTTACATCCAGGGGTACATTAACAAAAATTACATTATTTTATTACGGTGACCATCTTAACATACCGAGTTTCCTCCCGTTGGTCCCGGCTGTCATTAGTAGATTTTGGCAGTCGTTACGGATTGTCAGAAGCTAGTAAATCTGATTCCAGTCTTGCCAAGAAGTACCGTGTTACCCAGTTAATTGGTTGTAGAGGTCTGGTAGGCAGCCGCTCCACGTAAAACACTAGTAGTCAGCTGAATCCGGTTTGACTGGAAGCCGACCCCAATATAGTTGGGAAAAGGCTAGGCAGATGAAATTATTTTACTAAAGGAGATGGGGAGAAAATGTATGGGCTCTGGTCTAAAAAGCTAATGAGATTCTACTATACTCAAATTTACTGTCATGTATGGTGCTTTTCAAATACCAAAGCTCATGGAAATAGCTAAAAAAAGGTTAAAATATAGAGTTCTTCTTACTTCTAAGCCAATCAATAAAGTCATTGACTGTTTAAAGATTATGCAAACGATACTCACTACTCTAAGAGTATTATAACTACGAGTACTATACTGCACGACTACAATCCTTAAAGGGGTAAGCAGAAATGTGCTGTTGTATGCCAAAATTCATCTTGGTTACATTAGTCCTTATGAGATGCCAGTGAAGGGTTCACCATGTTCTCGTCACTCGGAACCATCATGACTATTATGCTTAAAAGGGTATGCAGACATGTGTTGTTGTAGGATAACGTTTACAGTTTGTTGCAATAATCCTTATGAGATGAAAGCAAAGTGTTCGCCAAGTTCTTGTCACACGGAACCATCAGACTATAATCCTTCTAGTTGGTTTCATTCGTTTTTAGGGTTCTGTAGTCAACAAGGAACCTTTATATGCCATGTCCGTATATCTGTCTGTGTGCGGTTTAGCTCAGAGACGTTTAGCGCTAGAAAATTGGAATTCGGTATGGGTATACCTACATATTAATCACGCCGACAAAGTGGTAACACAAAATCTGTAGAAAAAAAATATTTAGGGAACCTCCCTACACGTAAAGTGTATATTTGTTATCCTTTAGTGTGGGGTGTCGATGGATAGATCGTTTAAAAATATTGAGGGTGTGTGAAAAATTAAAAAAAAAGCAAAATCGCAGGGTGGCGTTTTCCTTCTTGATGTCGTGCCTAGTCTAAAAACCATAACCACAGACATAATATGTGCGTAACAGTCTTTAGTTCGTTGACTGATTAACACACGCAATAATAATGGATAATATGGATATGGCAACTCGTGCAAGCGCTTCGCGATTTATTTCTGTATAAAATTCGTAAGTCAAAGTCAAAACGTTTATTGCGTTTGTTTAAGTTAATGGAAGGGAGTTGACAAGATTTATTCCGAAACCAAATAATAATAAATATTATCCCATACCACGTAACTTTTGTCACCAAAGGCCGATTTTTGAGTGTTCACTATGAAAAAGAAATACAATTCTAACGAGCTTTAAAATGATGTGTCTAATTCATAGACGCTCCTTGTAACTCTGGCATTCGACGACTTTATTTTTGGCTTTATAAAATGATGTCTAATTCATAGACGCTCCTTGTAACTCTGGCATTCGACGACTTTATTTTTGGCTTTATTTCTGTGTTTCCTGATAGCTATAACCTGGGAGTATTTAAGTCAAGAGTGAATAGGTTACTTCTAGACAGACGTGCTACATCTTCGACCACATCATCGCTTACCAACAGGTGAGATAATGGTCAAACGCGTGCCTATCAATACCTAGTAAAAAAAGACACATTTATGGCTTCTAACTTTTTGCTCTATAGGCCATTTTTATTGTGTCCATTATAATGAAAAATAACACACTTTTGACGAGCTGTTAAATGATGTATGACTCATTCATCGACGTTCCGGAAACTCTTGCATTCTACGATTTCTTTTCTCGCAAAACACATTTATGGCTTCTAGTTTTTTTCTCCATGGGCTGATTTTTTGTGTCCATAGTAAAAAAGAGCACACTTACACCAAGCTTTTAAATGAGATCTCTTTTACAATCCAACACTTCCTATTGTCTCCAATCATTGTTTACATTTTGATTTTTTAATGATCGATAACTTTTTTCCATGGAGGATTTTTTTTGGTTCCATAACAAAAAAAAATACTGTATTAATAAGCTTTCAGAAAATATAGGTCTCATTCGCCGACGCCACTTGGCCCGGTTCCTCCCCATCTCCTTTGCCAAAAATTGTCTTTGAACTACAAGACTTCTTTGAGCCCGGAAATAACTGAGCGTTTCAACATTTAAAATAGAGAAATGTATAAAATATAGGCAAAAATTAACTAATTGAATTACCTGTATTATAGAGGCCTATTACAATTTGACTGTGTTTTTTGCGTAAAATGGCCAATTTTGGCTTTCCTATTCTCAGAAAACTGAAATATTTAGATAACATTGGCTCATTGGGTAGTTGAGAATAGTAATTAGTACTCGTATAGTGTATAGGTCATATTACTCTCATCTATTTGTAAAAAGCTAAAATTCTGAAGTAAGGGCGTTTGATAGGGCTCTTAACTGAATTATTGCCATAACTTGGTGAGATGGGCGAAGTCACGAGACGCTTGATGGAGCACGTCGCCCTCAATGTGAAGCGCGGCAAAGGTGGGACAAAATGTAGAAAAAAATTGAGTCTTTTTTGACAGTTTGCGTCTGACATGCGAATGCGAACGTTGTTTAAAACGGGCAAAGTGCAAGTCGGACTCGCGTGCAAAGGGTTCCAAACCAATTTCATTTTTGTAACATGTTATTTTAACAGTATAGACACAGTAGAATAATAGACACTTATAGGTTTTCCTGTAATCTGTAGGTAAAGAACTATTTTTTTTTTTTATATTAGGGGGAAGGTCGTTTTTGGTCTAATTTCTTGAATAACGTCAAGCTATTTATTTCAAAATTTTGTTAAAATATACTTGAAACCCTCACAGTAAGCCCTTTCATTTGATACTCTGTCAAGAAAGTACCGGGAAAAGATCAATAATACACAAAATGTCTGTTATTCATCAAAATTTATTTTATCACCTTCAAAGTATGCTCCTTTAGAAACGATACACTTGCGCCAACGAATAATCCATTCATCAAAACATTTATTAAACGCTGCTTCCGGAATTGAGTTCAGTTCTCGCCGCGAATTCTCCTTTATGTCTTCTATCGATTGAAAACGGGTGCCACGAAGTGGTAATTTGAGTTTAGGAAAAAGAAAAAAGTCAGCAGGAGCCATATCTGGTGAATATGGTGGTTGCTGGATGGTATTTGTTGAGTGTTTGGTTAAAAATTCGTTCACAATGATAGTCTTGTGCGAAGGCGCATTGTCGTGGTGCAAAATCCAAGAATTTTCTTTCCACAAATCTGGCCATTTTCGACGAATTTGCTCTCTTAAACGCCGCATAACGCTCAAATAATATTCTTTATTTACCGTTAGACCTTCCGGTAAGAATTCAGAGTGCACAACACCGCGATAGTCAAAGAAAACAGTCAACGTGACTTTGACTTTTGATCGACTTTGGCGTGGTTTTTTCGGTTTCGGTTCAGTTGGAAGGCGCCACTCCGAAGCTTGTTGACTAGTTTGCATGTCAAACTCGTAAACCCACGTCTCGTCACCAGTAACAATGCGTTTCATGAATGTTGGGTCCGAACTGACTCGTTCTAGCATGTCCTCAGCGACTTTCATGCGATTGAGTTTTTGGAGAAAATTCAGATCTTTTGGGACTAGCCGAGCAGCAACATGTTTCATACCCAAATGATTAGTTAAAATGGTACGGATCGACTCGTGAGATACAGAAAGTTCGGCGGCTATCTCTCTCAGAGTTGAATGGGGATTTTCAGCCACTATTTCCTTCACTTTTGCGATGTTAACTTCAGTTGCAGACGTTGACGGCCTACCAGAGCGAGGCAAATCTTCCATCACATCTCGACCGCTTTTGAACGCTTTGAACCACTCATAAGCACGAGTTTTTGATAAAGTCGATTCACCGTAAGCCTTCTGTAACATTTTCAGTGACTCCGAACACGAAATTCCATTGGCGATGCAGCTTTGCATATGGCCTTTTTAGACCTGCAGAAGGCTTTCGACTGTATACCTCGGCAGTCCATCTGGTGGGCACTGCGCTTCAAGGGCGTTCCCGAGGCCTATATTGACATTATCAGAGACATGTACCGCGATTCCGTGTCCTCTGTCCAGACCGCTGTTGGCGAATCGAATGGCTTCCCAATATCTGTTGGCGTTCACCAAGGCTCGGCTCTTAGCCCGTTCTTGTTTAACGTAGTGCTCGATGTAGTTACGGCAAACATCCAAGATCAGCCTCCATGGCTAATGATGTATGCCGATGACATCGCCCTCGTTAATCAGAACAAAGCCCATCTTGAGCGCAAAGTCAACATTTGGAAGGACACGCTTGAAAACGGTGGTCTGAGACTAAATGTGGCGAAGACTGAGTACATGTCCTGTGGCAGCACGTATACAAACACCATCCGAATAGGTTCGGACCTGATCAGAAAGTCCGAGACGTTCAGGTACCTTGGATCCGTGCTGCACGAGTCTGGCAACGTGGACGACGATGTCCAAGTACGTATTGGCGCGGCTTGGGCGAAGTGGCGCGAGGTGACGGGCGTTGTATGCGACCGCAAAATGCCTCCGAAGCTCAAGGGGCAGATATATAAATGCATCATTCGGCCTGTCCTACTGTACGGGGGCGAGTGTTGGCCAGCACTAAGCAGACACACCCAGGAGCTTCGCGTCACGGAGATGAAGATGCTGAGGTGGATGAGTGGCGTAACGCGATCCGATCGCATGCGCAACTCTTACATCCGAGGTAGTCTTGGTGTCCGTGACGTGGGGGAAAAACTGCAAGAGTGTCGTCTGCGATGGTATGGCCACATCATGCGCCGCCCTATGGAGTACGTTGGTCGGAGATGCATGAATATGGCTGTTCTTGGGGCTAGGCCCCGTGGTCGCCCTCGCAAGCGCTGGCTGGACGTCGTCAAGTCCGACATGAGAGCCAATGGCCTGACTGAGAAGGATGTTGAAGATCGGGCAAAGTGGAGGAAGCTAAGTAGGAAGGCGGACCCTGGCAATAGCCGGGATTAACGCCAGGTGGAAGAAGATGAAAGTCGCAATACACACTATATATGATATTACTAAAACCAGCACTGTATTTAATATAAATAACAGATGCAACTCAAACTCCGCGCCAAAATGGAAAACAGTTGTGCCAATCTAACAACTACAAAAAAACAAAAATTTGAATTTGGAACCATAAACAAATCATCCATTCCCGATACTTTTTTGACTGAATGTATACTTACCTATTACGCAACACAGTTTTTTTTTTAAATTTTCTTGTCTGACCCCTTTGTAACGCGTCCGCGTTTGGGTTACAGAAGTTCATAGGTGTACCAAATTTCAATAGAATCGGTCCAGTAGATCCGGAGAAAACTAGCTAAGACAGACAGACACCCGAGTGATCCTATATGGTTCCTATGGTTCCGTTTTTTACGGATGTTCGGAAGTAAAAAATGAGTAGAATTGGCACTTAGATCATGTTTGCGGATCAAACTTGGCAAGAATTCACGCAAGACAGACATGTTGGAAAGAAGAAAGGGGAGGCCTTTGACCAGCTACAAGTATTTGTTCCGTGCGGGAATCGAACCCTCGCCACAATTTTTTTTTTTTTCTTTCATTTGAAATAGGTACTTCTTATTCACCGCAACGCGAAGGGCAAATAATATTATCAAAGGTAAACATGTTTTGAACTAAGAGATTAGTGTTTCCTGCGAAATAAACGGAGCGGTAGAATTGTATTGTTCTGTGAACTGACATGGTACAGAAATATCGCACGTGTTCTGTTGGAAACAGCTGCTGTTGGTGGATGCTTACAGTTCGTCTGTAGATGTTTGCTGTAGAGTTTTGAAAATAGCTATTTGTCAGGGATGTTTTAGAATACCTAACGTTGTACGTGCCTATAAAATTTGAGGGTTTCCCTCGATTTTCATGGGATCCCATCATCAGAATCTGGCTTGGTGACGAACGGACCACCTCAGAAGTATAGGCTTTCGAATAAAAAAATATTTTTTAAAACCGGTCCACAATTGGCGGAGAAATCGGTGAACACACATTAAAAAACATACATAGGTACAGCCGAAATTAGAACCTCCTTTTTGAAGAAATCGGTTAAAAACATTCTCCTTTGTTTGAACAATATTATGTCGCCGTATGGTGTCCTATGGTGTAAAGAATAATCCCATCCCTTCCCGTGGGTGTCGTAAGAGGCGACTTGAAGGACTGGAAGAATGGGCAGCAGCGTTCTCTGTAAAACTCAACACCATGCACTGCGATCGCCAACCCACCTGCCAAGCTTGGCGATTATGACAAACCATGCAAAAGATAGGGGATCTTGGGGGAAGCCTATGTCCAGCAGTGGACGTCTTTCGGCTGATATGATGATGATGAACATTATTAAGCAGGTCAAAACTCCTTGAATTACTTTAAGAAAACCCATGAGCAAACTAGGGCTGCCATCCGTCCGGGTTTCCCCGGTTTTGTCCTAGCTTGGAAGGCGTCCGGGGAGCGTTCGGGTAAAACCCGGACACTTTTTGTGTCAGAGGAATCCCGATTGACCAAAAGATAAACAATATCAAAGCATAATCAGCCTATAATGTTCCCATTGCTGGGTCACAGGCCTCCTCTCGGTGAGAGGGAGTGGGCCGTAATCCACCACGCGGGCCCAGTGCGGGTTGGTAGATGTCACATGTCTTCGAATTTTTGGTTCTAGGACATGCCGGTTTCCTCACGATGTTTTCCTTCACCGTTTTGAGAGCAGTGGTGATGAAATAATTTACACAAAGTAAAGCGCCTGTCTGGGTTCGAACCCAACAACAACTCGTAAGTTGCAGCCCTTACCACCGGGCCACCACTGCAACAATATCAAAAGATATATAAATTAAAACAAATCTTAGAAACATTAATTCGTATTTGTAAGCCGCTAACAAGTTAACTTCGGCGCTGCAAAATGTCCGACGACGACGGAACAACTCCCATCCCCTGCCACGAACATTCAGTGGCACGTAGACAGGCAAGTGAACTGTTGCTTAATTTACATACATAAATGTGCGGGTTCCAGTACAAAAGGGTAGATATAAAAAAAAATTGGACACGAATTTTTTTTCACGTGCATACAACTACACAAAAAATAAGACAATATAGTGAGTTGATAACACTCGTGAAGACATTTTTTGAGTACACTTTACCTAGACGTGACGTTGAGTACACTTTACCTAGACGTGACGTCACAAGCTCCCGCTCCTGATCTTTGATGCGTTTTATCCTCGTAATTTTTTATTGATTTGATAAAGCAAAAAATACGTGTCTAATATTTTTCGATAATCTAACTGACGCTGAAGAACTAAATAGAACCATACGTTTTTTTTTACGAATCTTACACGACTATCATCAGATACAATTTCAGAATTTTGATTTTTTTCGTACAGTCAACGCCAAAGCTTTAGCAATGATTTCTTCAAGGTAAAACTCGATTAACTCACACAATATTAGTGATAAAACCTTCCATAAGTTACTGGAGCGTTATCCTTACGTGTGAAGGCAAATTCGCGGAAAATTGGAGCTCCCACAAACTTCTGACGGAGTTATTTACATACTGATTTTATTGAAGTTAAATATTTATGTAAGTGGGTATGCGTAATGCCTGATAATATGTTTTGTAACTTTGCGGTGTACGTATGAATACTTGGATGTTTAAAAACTGCTTTTAAAAGATGATGTTTCGTATATCATGTCGCAGTTTTAGTTGCTTTATGTAAGTGTAGAACTTTCTAAACTAGTCTACGCAACTAAAACTGCGACATGATATACGAAACATCATCTGCTTTTCTTTTTTTCTTCTTCATTTTAGTCTAGAAAGTTCTACACTTGCGTATCGCTGAAAATGGTATGAAGTCAAAAAAAAAAATAGTAGGATGAAGCCAATTGGGAAAGGAAAAGAAATGAAAGGAAAAATAATTTACGGGCGATCTGAGGTCGGGAAATGGATGGGGTTGAGTTTTTAATGGTAAAAAACGATTTGTCTCGATTTCCGGCAAAACTACAAGTTCTATGGAAAAAGTTAAATGGCAAAGTTCTCATCATCAGCCGAAAGACATCCACTTTTGAAAAAAAGAAAGAAAAGAAGAGTTTGCCATAATCGCCACGCTTGTCAGGCGGGTTGGCGCTCGCACAAAAAGGTCTACAACTTTTAAATTTACACTTTTTTTCACATAACCTCAAAATTTATGAGAAAAATTCAAATAACCAAGATTTTGTTTTTTTTTATCCTTTACAATTTTTTTCTCACGAAATGTTGTGAAAAATTACCTTTTCGATTATTATTTTTATTTTTTAACCTTATTTTGGACTTAATATCGAAAAAGCACCTTAATTTTCAAATACTTATTTGCTTTTTAAAAAGTCAGTGTGCTTTTTATTCGTTGAAATGTCTACTTTCTGATGGTGCAAAAAAATATACTATGGTAAATTTTCTCAGAAAATGCAGAAAAAAAACTCGAAAAAAAGCAGAATTTTGATGGGAGAATTTTTGCTTGAAAATTAAGGCGCTTTTTCGATATTAAGTCAAAATAAGGTGAATAATGAAATTTTTAATAACAAATAATTACTGTGTATTTGAGACATAAAAAGGTAAGTTTTCAACAAATTACGTGAAAAAAAAAAAATTCTTATCGTAAATACAATCTAGTTTAAAAGTACACCACCTCTATCCAACGGGCTTAATAGGAGAAAGAAAGAATAAGTTATGTTGAATTTAATGGACCGACTAGGCTAGGAGAAGCAACAATCGTCGTAGGGAGTGGTAATGGATCACCCGATGACGAGTAAATGGATGAGGCCCCACGCGTGATGGACCGTTGTATCTAGCAGGATTAAACTTTGCTTATTATATTGTGTATGTGCACAATAACACCCTAGATATACTATATAGTTTGTGGAATAAGGCTCAATTCACACCGAGATGGAAGCGAAGCGGCGAGTAGTTTTGGTGTCATATAATTTTAAACTTTATCTTCATTACTATAACACGTAGTATCGCTTGATCGCTTGAGAAACTTGGAAAGGTCGAGCAGCCGCCCGCGGCGCCGCGAGCATTCCGACGACTCCCGCGATAATATGTATTATAGTAATGAAGATAAAGTTTAAAATTATATGACACTGAAACTGCTCGCCGCTTCGCTGCCATCTCGGTGTGACTTGAGCCTAAATACACGCAGAGGACACGACGCCCTGCGTGTCCAATATAATAATGCGTTCAGGATGTTGATGGGGCTGCCGCGGTACTGTAGCGCGAGTACCATGTTCGCGGAGGCGCGCGTGGACGGCTTCCACGTGATTATGCGTAAGCGATGTGCGTCGACAATGGCGCGGGTGCGCGGCAGCCCCAGCGCCATCCTGGCCGCGCCATCCTATTATTATTATTATTATAAATAAATACCAGGTCAGATCCCCTTGCAAGGCTGCTGTGTAGCGCATCGCGAAGCAAAAGGGGTGTAGGGTGGTGGTATAAGAATTGTATCTACTAAAACGTGACGCTCTTGAGTTTCCAAACGTACTTTTTGTTAACGTGAATTAAGAAAAAATACGTGACCAATATTTTTTGAAAATATTGGGCACGTATAAATATTACCCTATTGTACGGGAATATCTTCATTTAGGTAAAGCAATATCAGCGTTTTTTATAAGCAACATCAGCGTTTTGTATAAGCAACATCAGCGTTTTTTGGAACTCGTTCTGACGGATTGATTGTATTTATTTTTTACTATTAATAGGCATACATTTGACCACTATCTTAGTAAGCGATGATGCGGTCGAAGATGGAGCACGTTTCTCTAGAAGTAACCTATTTGCTCTTGACTTAAAGACTCCCAGGTTGTAGGCTCCATTTTTCCAGGAAAATATATATTTTTTTAATTGCTTTACAGCTATGGTACATTTTGGTGTAGGTGGTAAATAAAGTTGCAAATTGTATCCAGTAGTGGACGTCTTTCGGCTGTTATGATGATGATGATGATTGTATCGGTGCACGTAGCGACGCATCCCGTTGCGTCGCGTTCAGTGTGAACTTTACCTACTTGGTACTACTACCTACATACATGCAAGTATTCCCGTAAACCTCACCCACGCTCATCTAATCATCCCGTGACATTTAATAACACCTTTTCATCAGCATTAATCCTTGCGACCAAATGTTTTAATTGACGTGAAATACCCTTTTTAATCTATCGGGGCAGGGAGCGTGACGCGGGCTGACGTGGGTGTCCGCTCGCACGTGGAGATTATCAAAATATTTTACTGTGAAAGGACTGATGATATAATAAGGCGGCGTCAGATGGTCGTCGAGCATCCCACAACGTGTAACAGAATAAACACAATTCCTCTTAAGGGGTCATTGTACTCATTATTATGAACAACTTTTACTACGGGAACAACACGAAATCGCGAAAAAAAATCAGATGTCCAGTACATTTTATCGAGTTATGCGCACATAAATGTATCTGGCTATCGTTTTTTTTGCGTTTACAGTGTTGGTCTCATAGTGAAAGTTGATCATAACGATGAGTACAATGTATTTGTCTTAAAACGTCGAAGATTGAAATGCCGAGTGATTAAAATATCGAATGTTTTAAAACATCGACTGACATTATACCTAAGTGCAAAATGTAAACATTTAATACAACTAAGATCTACGTTAAAAATACCTACTCTATTCCTACTCTTTATCGAACAAAATTTTTATATAGATGGTATGACTGCATTCATAAAATGTAAGTAGATTTGAAGTTGTCACAATCTGCAAACGCGTTGCTATTAGTCATTAGTCTGTCTACTGCAAACGTTTAACGTATTGTTTATAGAATATTATCATGTTGGAACACGGATTAGAAGCACGCAGCATGCAAGTGAGTATGTAACATGCAACAAGCATGGTTACTGTCACGGCTCCGGACTGTGGGGCTTCGGCAGCCCCACGTGAGCTTATCATCGCAGATGGTTTAAACGCTCACCACCGCTGCTTCGGCTTGCTGACCGGCTTCATCAG
Source organism: Lacanobia oleracea (assembly GCA_950371165.1). Classification (NCBI taxonomy): domain Eukaryota; kingdom Metazoa; phylum Arthropoda; class Insecta; order Lepidoptera; family Noctuidae; genus Lacanobia; species Lacanobia oleracea. Next base: position 3,819,047 of record OX493387.1, read on the forward strand.
CCAGCCTCTGCCGCGGCGGTGGTTGTTAAAACCACCTGCTCCTTAGCTCACGGGCCGCCTCGACCCTCCACGCTTACGGGATTCTAAATTACACTCTAGGGGTAGGGCAGACAAGACTACGTGGAGTCGGTTTGTCAGTGATTCGTTTCTGTCACTAACTTTTGTAGCACAACATATTGACTTTTCAAGACAATGTTTTAATTTAAAGACATAAATAAGGGTATAATTTAGACGGTCACCAAAAATGGATCAATGGTCACCAAATGGTTGATGGATCAATGGTCACCAAATTCTATCCAACTCAACTGTGATTGCCATAAAATGTAGGCTTGGGGTTACAAACTGGATAAAATAGGTTAGGTTAGGTTAGAATTGTGACCAAACGCGCGCGAGCCGAGCGAGCGAAGCGAGCGGTGCCGCGGCAGCGGCCGGCGAGCGCTACTTCTCGAATATTATTTGGTGACCATTTATCCGTTTTGGTAACCGTTTAGAACTTTTTTGGTAGTAAAATAGGTAGATACTTTTTTGGGCGGTGTTTAAACACAAGCCCATAAATAATACCTTCACGATTGACCTACGCTTGTAGGTACACTGATTTTCATGGATAAAATAAGTCGAAATTGTTCCAAAACCAAATAGAGTGTAAGTATATAAAAATCCGGATATTCAAATACGTACCCATTTGTACGCCAAATGGCAAAACATAGAGAAACTATAAAATAACCATTGCAGGTAACATCTGACACACTATTGTAACCTGTGTTAACATATAAAGAATATTGATGGATTGAATGACCTCTTGAGATAAACTTTCGCGTTTATTCTGTTCACGATATACTCTAAGGATGGAAGGATGGATTTTTGCTTGTAGCCAATATTTATTAATTGAAACTTTATGCGCAGGTACAACACACTGTACCGGTCGACCATAAAATGGTGCAAAAAAAGAACATAGTAGGTATGACTTAAAAGAAAGAAAAACAGATAAAAAAACAAAATACCTGCATGTACCTTTACTAAAATTATCAGTTATTGATTAAAACGAATCCAACACAATGATATCAACTAGCGGTAACTTCCCTGTCACATCCCAATCACTCCATGTACATGAACAGAAAAAGATGAGTTTCGGGGTCGCATTACGTGACTACTGTTTTTTTTTAAGATTGGGATATTATCAAATGACTCCTCCGATGATGAAAGCGATGTCAGCATAGTAGACGAAAGAGTCACCGCGGCCCTGCAACGCAAAGGGCAATAGAAGGAACACAGATGGGTTTTAGTCAGTAAGAGTCTGACCCTCCCTGGTGCTCCGCCCAGGGTTTTTACAATATTTTTAGTGCAGCGATCAACTTTGTTCGAAATGAATATAATGAGAATGGTAATGTGGACGCCATCTACACACGCACACCATCTATGAAATTATAGTTAGTTGCCGCAGGTGGTCGGGCTTTCAACTGGTCACGCCTGGCATCAAGCTCAAGACTATTATTTATGTCTTTAAATTAAAACATAACATGGGCGTGATTTGCAGCCAAACACTCTGGTCGTCATCAAAGAGGACAATACTCCGCCACTGAAATGGAACTTGGAGCGGAACATCTCTACAATGCCAGAAAAGGACGGGATTTCTCGAGTGGCTGACATCCAGACGAAATCAGGAATTTTCATTTCCTCGAATCTGGCCCCTGTTCGACGATGGAGATGATGGCAAGATGTTGGACGTCGGTATCTACTTCCAAGGCCGGGGCACGTTCAGACATCCACTGCCTTAACGCCCACCTGCACCACAGCGATTGGTCGTTCACGGATGCGACCATTGGCCGACCATTGACCACCGAGCGTCAACGTCAAATTTTTGAAATCTTTTTTGTTGCGATTGCATCCATTGCATCCCACGCACATCTTTTCGATACTCATAAAATACTGAATTTAAAAGAAAGTGTCGACTACATCATTTAAAGAAACCTTCAGTCTCCACACACGCAGCAGAGCTGAAAACCCCAACACAATTGAATGTGCTTCTTCGCGAACATTTTCCTTTTATTGAACTACAATATCGACCTCAGTATGAATTTTGAGGTTGCCAATAAATAGTTAAATGAATAGCAACTAATTTGTTGTTTTTGTCCATTAAATTACCAAGTCAACCTGCCCTATATTATATACGTTGGGGCTGAGTTCAACTCCAGTGCCTTACTGAGAATATTTAAAACTTTTAAACTCATCTTTGAATTTGAATTTAAACTGCCCCGAGAAGTCAAAGTTTGTTAGTTGGAGCAAGATTATGAAGGCTAGGTGAGATTAAAAGTTAGCACAGTATCGTGCCACGGGGCCCGGGATAGCGAGACCCGTCGTTTTGGCTGAGAAACTGGACTTGTATTATTTATTTATATTTATTTATATATGCTTTATTGTACACCAAAAAAAAAAAAGAAAACAAAGAATATCTTAAACTAAAACAACATACAATCGGCGGCCTTATCGCGTTCCGCGATCTCTTCCAGGCAACCTGGAATGGAAAGAGACAGCCTGGACATGACATATCATCATTATCTCCGCCATCTGGAGAGGTGGTATATAGTAGAGGTATTATACAGGGTGGCCAACTTAAAGATATACTACTTTTTTTTGCCGCCGCCGTTCTGTATTGACGCCATATTTGACAGTTATTTGAAAACAATTATTTCGTATAGATACGGCAAATTCGATATGGAGCGTTTTTCGATTGAACAACGTGTTTTAATTATCAAAACGTTCAAATCAAACCAATCTTCTATTGCGAAAACGCTGAGAGATTGGCGAACAATTTTCGGTGGAAATCACCTTCCTTCGCGGCTGTGGTTCCAACTAGACGGGGCCACATGTCATACGGCCAGAGACAGAATAGAAATATTGAGAAGAATGTTTTCAGGTCAATTAATTTCAAGAAATGGTGACATTGATTGGCCCCCAAGATCACCGGATTTGACGACTCCTGACTTTTTTCTGTGGGGATATCGAAGAGACGTGTCTATGCTAACAAGCCGGATATCGGATTCGATAGCGCCGGAAATGTGTGAAAATGTGATGAGAAACGCGATAAAAAGAGCTCACATTTGTCACGCTGCTAGAGGTGGACATTTGGCAGATGTTATTTTCCATACGTAATTGCCAAGCCTAAATATAATATTTTTGAAATAATACCTAGTTATTTTTATTTTATGTAAAAGAAAATTTATAAATAAGTTGTATAACTCTTAATTGGCCACCCTGTATATACTTACAGCTTCAGCGTAGTGTTTCTAGTTCTGCCAGACGAACTAAAAACTTATCTGACGGACATTTCCAGTATTCAAGGTACTTAACTGTCTCATTATTTGCATATTTGTATGTTTTTGTGTGTGCAATAACGAATATGATTAAGAACTTTCGTATTCTACTCAATATCTCAATGAATCAAAAACACACCACGAATCAGAAAAAATAAAAATCTTTCAACACATTCATTATTGCCGTGATATGATGCGGTTTAAACAACGACATTCTACCTCAGAGATCCTCGGTCAGCAACACAGTATGCACGAGATTCTTATTAAAAAATCTGGTAAATATTACTATTTTATTTTTTTAGTGTACATATATTTCTAAGTTGATGACATTTGTGATACAATGAATTTAATTTAACTGAAACCCTTACAACGAAATGCTCATGGAAACCGTCATACACCATGGTGGTAATTGAGATCGTTTTCTACTTTGAATCGGAAAAGTAAGACAATAGCCTCGCCCCAAATGTGGGGCGGCCGGGGACTGACGGGTAGCATAAAATATTTAACCTCCATCCATAAATAAAAAGTACTGTTGTAACTTTCGCAGAATACTAATGGCGGAGCTGATAAGGAAGTTTCATATCTCTCATCTTTCTGTGACCACCGACTGAAAGTTACGTCGCGTCCCTCCCTTATCAACACAAAATTGGGCTTAAAGTTTAGTATAATTATTATTCCGTTGCTTTTACAAAATAGCCTACTGATATCAAATGCTGGGCTTGGGTAAAATTTGGCTTTTACTAAACCTAAAAATTTCTGGTACAGATTGGATCTGCCTCTTTTGATGAAAGTCATTCGTGCGCTTGAATTTCCACGTCTACAGTTAAACTGAGTCAGAAGTCATCCCCTCTCTTGCAATTTCACCTTTCTTTCCATCATTTCTATAGTCGGCCCTTTTTTTTATTTGTAATGAGTTTGCTCTTGACTCTAGTCTATGTCAGAGATGACAGAGAAAAAGTCTACGATGGAGCGAGCCTACTCAGAAGGAAGGCTCCTTCTGAGTAGGCTCGCTCCATCGTAGACTTTCACTCTATTTTTTTTATTTTTTTTACTATTGATAGGCGAAGCGCGTTTGAAGAGATTAGGGTTGTAAGCTTTTGGAAACACAGACGCAGGCAGAGAGTTCCACTCCTTTGCTGTGCGCATTATAAAAGACGTTTGAAAACGCTTAGTGCAAATTGGTGGAACAGCCACAAGGTAGGGATGGTAAGATGCATGGCCCTTACTCATTGACATTCATACCCAACACTTTCGTCACGATATTTTCTCAACTTTCCTCACAATGATTCTTAAACTGCGATACGATGCTACTACTACAAAAGAAGTTGAAAGTTTTAAATTCCTTAAAACCCTCATTCGCTTCAAGCTGTTTTTTCTGTTCCATGGCTTTAAGTGTATGAGTCAGCTTTTTTTTTACTATTGATAGGCACGCGTTTGACCACTATCTCACCTGATGGTAAGCGATGATGCGGTCGAAGATGGAGCACGCTTGTCTAGAAGTAACGTATTCACTCTTGACTTAAAGACTACATAAATATGAGATAACATAAAACATTAACTTGCATTCTATGGTCCACCAGATAGCGAGCTATTTCGGAATGCTCCTAATATCGGTGGAATGAGAGATTTCTATCCCAATAATCCCCAACACGTAGTTAATGAACCGGGAGTAATACAGGCACGCGCCAATAGTTGGGAATGTTCGGATACCACATGTTGGGTGGTGAATTTGTTAGATTTCTCTAGTGCTACGGGTTAGGACCTTGAAATACGTGATCTTATAAAGGAATGGTCAATTTTGTATCTCAGTTGACTATAGGTACTTATTTTATGAGGTGTATGTTAATTAATAAGCTGGACCAGGAACTTTTTGTAAAACCGGTCAAGAGCGAGTCGGACTCGCGCACCGAGGGTTCCGTACAAATTTGTAGGTACGTATTATAAACTAGTTTTTGCCCGCGACTTCGTAAGCGCGTATTCCGTTTTTTTCCCGTTCCTCTCTTAGTGCCCCCCTTCACCCATAAAGCTAAGCTTCTTACGACGTATTTAAAGATTAGGATTACTGTTTTACCGTTTTCATAGAATCGATTTATTATGTAAGAATAATTTAGTACGTATTGAATGAGGAGACTGATTGAATGAGGAGCTCGTATCTATGTAATTAGCACGGGTTCGACCCGTATGTATGTTAAAATGGTCATCGATCCTAAGACCGACCTTGGCAAGTGTTGCTTAACCGGACTGGTATATTTCTAGCCACGCTGGAATCTCGGCATTTTAAAATGATCACACATCCACAGGCCAAATTCGGCAAGCGTAGTTTAACCTTGAAGATTAACCTGTGCGACTGTTTTAGTTTCGCCACCATGAAGCATAAATCATAATAAATATTACCAAAAATCCGTACACCACTAATGTAAGTAAAACAGTTTACCTTTACAACTCTCCAAGTAGACTCGAATATTAAATCGAAATCGAATAACGATCGCTGATTTTGTATTAGCGACTTATCGACTAACACAGATTGTATAAATAATCGTCATGTTGATCTTCTTCGCTAAACAAAACGTCGTTATTTCAACATGGGCTGAGGCCATATTTCTGTAGAAAAGTTTAACACCGCCATTCAGAAAAACGCGTTGTCAGGATAACGCCATCTATTGACAATGTAGTTGAACTGTCAAATATAAGATCGAACCTTGAAGATCAACCTGTGCGACTGTTTTAGTTTCGCCACCATGAAGCATAAATCATAATACAATATAACAATTAATAAATAGTATAACAAATAACTCAAAAATATGTTTTTGAGCTCTTATCACACATTTGTTGCTACTATTTTTCTCAATAGATGGTATTGCAAGTATCTGGAGTCTCAACGATAATTAGATATTTTAGCGCTCGATGATGTTTCTTCCTATAGAAACTTAAAAATTCAATATTTTTTTTTTGTCTTTTTCGAATTTTGATGAAATAAACGCTAAATGTTACTCGGGTTTTCATTTAATATTTTTAAATACCTAGATTTGGAATCCAATCTGTGGTTTATGCATGATGCTCCCACAAACGCACAGACAAACAAACTAAAATTTCAAAAATTGCATTTTTGTGTTTTATACATTCAGTCAAAAAAGTATCGGGAATGGATGATTTGTTTATGGTTCCAAATTCAAATTTTTGTTTTTTTGTAGTTGTTAGATTGGCACAACTGTTTTCCATTTTGGCGCGGAGGTTGAGTTGCATCTGTTATTTATATAAAATACAGTGCTGGTTTTAGTAATATCATATATAGTGTGTATTGCGAATTTCATAATGGACAAAAATATCGAACAAAGAGTTTGTCTTAAATTTTGCATCGCCAATAGAATTTCGTGTTCGGAGTCACTGAAAATGTTACAGAAGGGTTACGGTGAAAAAACTCGTGCTTATGAGTGGTTCAAAGCGTTCAAAAGCGGTCGAGATGTGATGGAAGATTTGCCTCGCTCTGGTAGGCCGTCAACGTCTGCAACTGAAGTTAACATCGCAAAAGTGAAGGAAATAGTGACTGAAAATCCCCATTCAACTCTGAGAGAGATAGCCGCCGAACTTTCTGTATCTCACGAGTCGATCCGTACCATTTTAACTAATCATTTGGGTATGAAACATGTTGCTGCTCGGCTAGTCCCAAAAGATCTGAATTTTCTCCAAAAACTCAATCGCATGAAAGTCGCTGAGGACATGCTAGAACGAGTCAGTTCGGACCCAACATTCATGAAACGCATTGTTACTGGTGACGAGACGTGGGTTTACGAGTTTGACATGCAAACTAGTCAACAAGCTTCGGAGTGGCGCCTTCCAACTGAACCGAAACCGAAAAAACCACAACAAAGTCGATCAAAAGTCAAAGTCATGTTGACTGTTTTCTTTGACTATCGCGGTGTTGTGCACTCTGAATTCTTACCGGAAGGTCTAACGGTAAATAAAGAATATTATTTGAGCGTTATGCGGCGTTTAAGAGAGCAAATTCGACGAAAAAGGCCAGATTTGTGGAAAGAAAATTCTTGGATTTTGCACCACGACAATGCGCCTTCGCACAAGGCTATCATTGTGAACTTATTTTTAACCAAACACTCAACAAATACCATCCAGCAACCACCATATTCACCAGATATGGCTCCTGCTGACTTTTTTCTTTTTCCTAAACTCAAATTACCACTTCGTGGCACCCGTTTTCAATCGATAGAAGACATAAAGGAGAATTCGCGGCGAGAACTGAACTCAATTCCGGAAGCAGCGTTTAAAAAATGTTTTGATGAATGGATTATTCGTTGGCGCAAGTGTATCGTTTCTAAAGGAGCATACTTTGAAGGTGATAAAATAAATTTGGATGAATAACAGACATTTTGTGTATTATTGATCTTTTCCCGGTACTTTCTTGACAGAGTAGTATCTTTTCTTAACGTTTCTATACGATTTTTATGCAAAAATAATCAATGTATAGATTCAGGAATCAAGTCTCGCAGCTTTTTCCGAGCTAAGAACCAGAACAAATCAGAGATTTAAAGAATTTGGACCGTAGCAGATACTTTTCAAGACCTTTTAGAAACTGAACCTATAACCCCTAACGAACTACAACACTGCGCTATTTAAAATCGTGTGAGGGTCATGGGCGTTATTAATCGTAACATACGTTAAAGAACGTATGATACGATCAATAACGATAAGATATTATTAACACCTTCACTATATTTTTGGTACGTATTAAAAGTTTAACAAATAACTTGTTCTGATGTTATTTTTATGCTTTCGTGCATTTTATTTTTTCTTAATAGATGGCGCTCTGACTGATCACAATACATTAGGAAGTTTCTTCCTAAAACTAAAAATGCAATATCTTTTGATTTTGTGGATCGATTTTGATGAAACAAACGTTAAATGTTACTAGGGATAACAATATTTTTTTTTAAGCACCTAGATTTTGAATCCAACCAGTGGTTGCGTAATACGCTGGATGATTGATTATGTACTTTTAAATAAAGACTATATTTTTTATGATTTAATTACAAATTTATAGTTTTTAGTCTTTTCCCTATACCTGTAGTATTAGACGATATCACTTGCTAAATTTCATAGTTCTAGGTCAACGGGAAATACCCTATGAATTTTGATTCCCTTCAGAGTGTCGAAATATTCGATTTTTGCGGCATAAACGGCCGTATTTTTTATGATTTTTTCACAGTTTCAAGGGACCGTAGACCTGATTATTATAATTCCAACTCGTTACCTCCACGCGTTCCCTAGATAAAGGGTCTTGACAGACAGACGGAAGAACAACAAAGTGATCCTATAAGGATCGGAACGGAACCCTTATAGGTTCCGTTTTTACCTTTTGAGGTACGGAACCCTAAAAAGAACTCAAGTGAACTGGAAAATACTGTAAATTGGAATTCTTAAAAATCGGAATGCTCCTAAGAATTTGACTTTTGAATCTGTACTCATCAGTATTTTGACCAATTATGTGGTTAAGTTTTTTTTTAATTTCGTTGAAGATTTTGTCACTGTCGGTTTGACATTGGATCTCTACTATCAAATTAAGAATGGCCATCAAAATGGCTTGAGGCTCTAAGAATAAGCAGAAAGAAATAACAAGACACAAAGGTCTACACAATACTTACAATTAAGGCTCGTTTCCATTGGTCGATCACGCATACTGGGACAAAGTCAAAAGTCAATCACACGGTCTATAAACTGTCTGCGGTTATTCCTCGTAGCAGTCAAAGTGTTTATTTCAAGCAACAATTTAAAGGGACTTTTGAATTGTCAAGGTCAGTCAGTCAAAAACATAAAAGTAGTTGCACGTTCCAAAGCGTGCGTAGATCTCTATGTAATGTGCAAGGAACTTCATGGACGACTTTTAAATCAATAAATAGTTAAAAATAATGGTTACATGTTGAAATTATTCTTTAAAAATAAAACCGACTTCTGCTATCATTGATTGAAGAGTTCCGTTGCCTAGCTCCGAAGTTCTTCATTAGATCTTTACTAAATTAAAATGGGACCAGTCCGGGAAAATACTCTTCCAAAACAAAAAAATAATCATCCAAATCGGTTAACAATTGGCGAAAATATCGCTGAATAAACATTTTTCATGGGATCCCATCATCAGATCCTAACTTATACCTTCCATCATCAGCTTAGCAACATAAGATGATGATTTCCAGGCACAAATATCTGAATCGCGTTAGATGAAAAACATTGTGTGTGCCTATAAAATTTGAGGGTTTGGTCCACAATTGGCTTAGAAATCGGTGAACATACATAAAAAAAGAAAAATATACATAGAACAGCCGAACATAGAACCTCCTCCTTTTTGAAGAAGTCGGTTAAAAAAATAGACAATGAATCTGTACAATGCAAAAGTACGTAGTTCATCGGTGTAAAGCGTGTAGAGAGAGACTCAAAGTTCCTCAAAATGCGGGACCTTGTAGCATGCGTTAGAGAAAACTCCCGCGAGCCCTATCGACCAATTAAATGATCCTTAAAACTCCCATTCAAATATGTAAGTATGCCATAGTATCAATTCTCAACTTAATAACAATATTTCCGATAGAAATAATCTAGTAGAGGTAAGGGTATTATTTTCACATTAAAATATATAGAATAATCAGCATCGTTACGCCTTCAGAGCGATTCTAACGACCGCCTCGGGAAATTATCTTAAATATCAGAGATTCGAGTGATGGCAGCGAAATCTGTCGAGAATTTAAATTATAATCCGTCTTTTTGGACGGAATAAACGATTATTCAAGCCATGAGATTTGAGTGTAAAATGTATGAATGCTGTTAATAATGTCTATCTAAAATTCTCAATTGTGGATTAGTAAACTCATGATTGTCATGTTTTTTGTTAGGACTTCTGAAGTCAGGGAAGCGAAGCGAACGCAGAGCACTCCATAATGCCAATACATTTTCATGCGGCATTGTTTCTCCATACTGTCATTATTTACAAATCATCATGCGCCAGCAAGTATCAAAATCAAAAGATAGACCTTATTTGGTGAATCGTATATGCGACGTACTGAATATGAGGGGTCACGGGCGAAGGGGAGGTTTTTCAAAGGCCTACTCGCCTGTACTACCGCGTGTTTATTAGCCCATCCAATAATTACTTACGCCATGAGTCGCCTAGCAGTCGGAATTGGATCGGATTAATTTAAAAAGAAAATTGCTTTCTGCACTTTCATGTTCTCTCTTCATAAATAACTGATTAAAAAAGTATCTGTGGAGTTTCTTGCACGTTCTTCTCCATAGAGACATTGTGGAACGGGCAACTAGCTTTATCGTTTTGGCTAACAATTCCAAAGTGCTCCAATTAAATTTTAACAACTTTGTTGGAGAGGCACTCGTGGTTATACAATAGTAACCGCACGGATCTTCAAGGTTAAGCAAAACATGCCAAGGTCGATTTGTATACAGGGAAATTGAAAAAATACCCAAAACCTCTTAATCATGACTTCGTATCATGACCCTGAACAACATATGTTCTACGGCTGACCGGTGACCTGTTGAGGGTAGCGGGTAGCCGATGGATGCGGGACGCACAGGACCGGTCGTTGTGGCGACCCTGAGGGAGGCTTATGTCCAGCAGTGGACGACATTCGGCTGATATGATGATGTTGAAGTTGATGACGTTACGTAAAAAACTGATTAATACTGAAAACCGGCCTCCACATACTCGTATCTGGGTCAGGCAGATTGATTCTATTTTGTGTACGAATATATATGGATTGTTTTTCAGTTCATTTGCACGATAGGTCGTACAAGTTGCTGGATTGGAGGGTTGAAATGCGACAAGTCACTGTCACTGTGAGAAGGTGCTACCACGTGGGATGTAGATGGTAGCGAGTACGGTCCCTGCTGAGCCAAGCCCTCTGTCTCGTGGTGGATAGATAGGACTCTATGAAGACACTGATTCTAATTACTTAAAAATAACACGTACCTATCTCTTAACTATAAACCTAAGACTATAATGCGTCTGTCCTGCACAGTTCAGGTGGCTTAAAAAGGCCACTTGAGTAGAATCATAATATTAATCATACTACAATCTGTCACTTATCATTTTCATCTTTATCGCTTGAACTTAAGTTCCAAGATTGATTGGCAAAATTTGACAGTGACGGGTAGCGTGATGTGCTTTCTGATTCTGCATACTGGCCTTTTTAGACCCGCAGATAAGCGCTGACTTTTGTAACCTCCATTCTTTCGGATGAAGATAAATCAAAGACACTTTTTAAGTTTCCTTAATGACGTGGATACCTTTTAAACTCCCTCAGAAAAAATGGATGCTGACAACGTATTCCTCAGCGTTTTTCTACAATGGGGAAAGGCCGCGCCATATTTTAAATTCTGGACGTTGAATGGCCCATAATTCACGGTCGCTGTCACACGAACGAGGCGAAAATGTCCCTAATAGCGCATATTGACTGATGGATGGGCATCGGAATTTATTATGAGAGATAGGAAAGGCGGAGTAGTTAAGTGGTCAGTGTTGTGCGTTTTGGTAATTTATTTTCTTGATAATGGTTGCTGAGATTGAGGTTGGCTGAATGTTATTGTACTTATGTAACGGCATGGAGAAGCGAAGAGCTTGTAGATAATAACAGCCTGACGACGTGCCAACGCTTGTGGCGATGGATCTGAACAAGTTACTTCCAGTCACGTTCAACCACGTCAACGTTACGAGCCTGTTGAAGGTCATCGTGTCTTTGAAGGCTAGTCTATCAGATGTGCAGAGGAAGTTGGAAACATCCCAGTCTACACTACACTACTGACTCGGAAGACATCGTGACGTACGTGCGCCAGAGGCTGAAGTATGCGCCGAGAGTGCAGCTGTTGGAATCGCATCGCAACGTCAACTTTAAGGCGTTCGTGGTGCGCATACCGACATGCTACCTCCCTCAGGTGATGGAGGAAAGCTTTTGGCCACAGGATGTGGTATTCCGCCGCTTTCGCGGTCATGTGCCACCGGAACGCACAAAGACTTAGTGCAACTAAGTGATACTAACATAGTTGTAAGTTTTATTTACTAACAAAATTGTTTTTATAGGTAATTATGTGTACTTAGGTTAAGAGGACGCATTGGAAATTTTGGCGCCAATGATCTCAATTTTTTTCAGTAAATACAAAACGGATCAAAATATAAGTTGGTGACCTGAAAGTTCATGATAAAAACCTTATTTTGTTAGTTTTCAATACATGATTAGGTAACTTTTTTAACAGAGAAAAATATATCAAACATACCTCTTTTTAAAAAGAGATTCACATCTTATGGGCAAACGGGACCGATTTAAGCCTCTTAACTTTCTATGTAGATGAGTCTATACATACTCTTTAAAATTCTAGAAGGAATTTCTCAAATTACCGTTTCTAACTAAATAAAATAACAAAAACCATTTTGTCGCTTACGTCCTTTAGTTATAAGCTAGCGCGCGTATGCAATCCTCGCCCCGCTCAGACGCTCACGTCCCCTCTTGACCATTGTCAGCGACGGGAATAATTGTTTAACAATTCGTCGCCTTAAGGTATTTATCTACCTGAAATAAATGTTTTATTATTATTTCCTTAATTAATTTTATAAACATAATATATTTAAATGTTCATTATTATAAAACAAATGCTTAGGTAACGCATACGGATGATTTCAAGAGAGCGCGCGCGTTTGTATTATACTCGTATCAGTTTATGAATTGAATACGGCAATGATTTGAACAACATCATACATATATCTATTAATTTCTAATACACTAACAACAAACAATGAAATAAAACATAGTAAGGAAGTTATCAATAGATACGTTAATAAATCACAACAATGAATGTGTACTGATCTAAAAACAGGTAATGATATGGAGACGGCCCCTAAGGAAAGACGCGGCGACAACAAAGGACATTACGATAATTAACAGAGTCGTTGCTGCTAAGGCTCCGGTGTTTTGTGGCCAACGGGCGAGGAGGAATCTTGGCACATCCTCATCATCATCTCGGTCCTGGAATAGAACATAGAATACTTTTTGGATAATTTTCAAGATTCACAAGAGCCAAACCATTGGCAGAAGTTAGCGCCTAAGGAATGTTAAGCCAAGTTCTTCAGAAAATATCGATTTACTAAACTTGATTGGTTGAAAATAAGTGTAAGATGTCAGAAGAAGATTATAGTTAATATTATGGAAGGGAACATAAAAGTTGTAGTCAGAAGTTCGGAACCACAAAATACATTATATGGATTTTTTAAGCAGATATACATATTATTTGAAGACTCATTCTGTTGGCAGTTATAGGAAACAGTGTTTATGCATGTAAAGTTTCTATACGGAACAAATGTTTACAGAAACGAACGGAACGTGTGTTTCTAGAAACACAGCATCACGTAGTAGTATTTGATTGAAAGTTTTAAAGTACTTATCTTTTAGTATCTTAAAATAGTTATGTTAATCCAAAATTAATATTACTATTGTAACAAACAATTCCCTACTACAGATAACAAGTCACGTGGACTATGACTCAGTGCTAACAGATGTTTAGTTCGCCACAACTCGATAGATGGCGTTGCTCATATGACGCGCAATCCTGAATCGCGGTGTTAAGATTCTCCGCGAGTGAACGACCTCCCTCGCGCTCTTAGGTACAGTATCGCTTCTCGGCCTTTTGGCTAAGATCAAAGTGTAGTATCTGTTCTTTTCAGCTTAATATCTGAAAGTTCCCTCACTGAGGGACCAGTATATTAAACTGATTTTTGTAAGCTGACGGGATGTTCGGGGCTCGCTCCACTCCCGTCGCGGGTCGGCCCGGCATTGCAGTGCCGCCGGGATCGGCCCACTTAATTCCTATTAATGAAAGCCATTGACTAATATTGTTGTGGTCTCGAACTGAGCTATTTTGGCATGTCACTTACTTTAATATTTCTACACCGGCAACGGTAGTGTATGTGAAACTGGATAATGAATAAGACCTTAATGTACCATTTACTCAAAAATAAATATCTTTAACGCCTCCGTATTAAAACATCCTATTAGCAAATCGTCCTATTCGCAAATCGTCCTATTTAGGCCAGTCACCATAGACAGATTAAACGCGTTAGGTCACAGACAATTGGATCATCCTGATTTTTAGGCGGTCGTTAGGATAGATGCCGTTGTGTCTTCCCAATTTTTAAACCTCGAAAGACCTGTGCTAACTGCGTGGTCCTCAGAAAACTTCTTATTTTTAAGAGTTAAGCTTATTTTTTTATGATATGCACGCGTTTGTCCGCTATCTCACCTGTTGGTAAGCGATGATGTGGTCGAAGATGTAGCACGCCTGCCTAGAAGTAACCTATCGGCCAGGCCTAGGGGGTCGTTCATCAACGGAACGGTGCGTTCGGAGAAAGTCAATCTGAATACTTTGAAAGTAGACAGAATTTGCTACAGTTTGACTGTAACGGTTACTCTGTAGATTTAATACATACTTCAAAAATAGCAATTTTTTTCCAAAAACTTCGTAATTGGAGTTATAGTTTTAAAGTCGGGGTTGGCAATATCGTTACATTACCATATTTTTTGCATAAAACATCTAAGAACACTTCAATGACTACACAGTGACGTATAAATTACTTATGGAAACTTGTCCGTCGTGAAATCGTAGGTAATTTTTTGGTCGCCCAGAATAAACGTGGAGGAAATTTTTTGAACTCCTTCCCTGCTCACTGATGTCTGGAAACGATGTCCTTGAAGTTTGCAGTAATGATTTTTATTCACTTTGCTGTGAAGGAAAGGTCTTCCAGACCTTCATAAAGAAGGTCTGGAAGCTTAGCTTGGAGCTTTGGAATTTGCAGAATTCAGCGGGTAAATCTGCCTCTCTCATCGCTTTATAAATTGAAATGTGAAATTAGGAGGGGTAACATCGGTGCCAGCTCTAGTGATTTGGTCATCAGAAAAAGATTTGTTCATTTATCTCGGAGCTTCAGTGTCCTATTTTTGCACTACTATTTAAATTTAGATATATAATAATAATAATAATCTGTGGTCCGGCTGTCAAGTTGACTGACAGCATAAATTTTCATCCCGAATTTTTTACATTAATTTTAATAAATAACAAGCTCCAAAATGATCAAAATCCAGGACACATCCAGGAAAAAAAATAATAAAAACAATATACAGTTGAATTGCAACACAAACTACAACCTACTTGTAAGAAAATGCTGACAAGACGCCGGGCACAATTACTAGTCGCACAAGAAACA
Organism: Lacanobia oleracea; assembly: GCA_950371165.1. NCBI lineage: Eukaryota > Metazoa > Arthropoda > Insecta > Lepidoptera > Noctuidae > Lacanobia > Lacanobia oleracea. The sequence goes on from OX493387.1 coordinate 3,834,614, forward strand.
TCTTCGGGTTCGTCGCTCAGTTCCGCCTCGCAGCCGCCGGGACCTGCTCCAGCCGTAAATCCTGATGTTCCGGTAGCTGCAGTTGCGTCGAGCTCGAGCGACGAGTACTTCTCGCCGCCGACGACACCACCAGCTGCGCGTCGGCGCGGGCGAGGCCGACCACCGGCCAGCTTAGGACCTCGAGGCCCACCGGTCTCTGACAGGGTCCCCGCTATCGGTGGAAGTGTGCAGCGTATAAAATGGACTCAAGCCATAAATGAGAATGTTATACGCTCATACTTTGGGGCTACAGAGGGGGGAACTAACCTGACTGCGTACCGTGGTCGGATGCTCTCTCTGTTTCAGGTACTTGAACCAGCTGTCAGCGTATCGGCCCAACGACTGTCGGATCAGGTGCGCGTCATCCAGCGTAACCGTATGTTGGATGATAGTGTGCTTGATCGCCTCCGCACTGAAATGTGTAGCCATGTCATTGCTCCTCCGTCGCAGACTGTGGCACCAGCACAGTCAACCCAATTGCCCAGCCACGCTGACGAGGAGAGTAATGACAGGGTTACAAACGTAAGTACCCAGTGCAATGACGAATTGAGGAGTGCTTTGGAGTGTGCTATTCGGGAATACCGCTACATGCCGCCTGAACTTAGACCACGCTTACCTCGTTTGCCCATGCATAACAAGAACAGGGCGCTGGTGGCTGCTCTGGATTCGCAGTTGTCAAGCCATTTTGATAACTGTGATAACCTCACCGATGCACATTCGATCATGTACTGCGCGGCTGTAGCGGCATGTCGTGTAGCTCATGTCAAAATAAAAATAACCAATGACAGAGTTACACGACCAAAACCAGCCGTACCAGCTTGGCAGTGCAGGATCGAGCGTCGTATTGGTGAGGCCAGAGCGCTAATCGGCAAACTGATCTGCTTCAGGGAGGGCAACACACGCCCTAGAGTGATGCGCTTTGTGAGACGGGCGTTTTCGGGGACTGATGTCAATCCCCGAGATTATATATCTCGTGTCACAGAGCGCATCGACTTCCTGAAGCAGAAGGTGTATGCATGGGCAAGCCGTATTCGTAGGTACAGGCGGCGAGTGGAGCGATACACCCAGAATCGCACATTCCGAAGTAACGAAAGGTGGGTATATAGGGATTGGGAGCGACCGGACCAAGGTGTGACTGACACGCGCTTGCCGGATGATGATGCTATGTTTTCATTCTGGCGCAGCATCTGGTCGGTTCCTGTCAGTCATACTGAGGGTGACTGGACTCGGGAGGTCGAGCGTGTGTGCGATCCGATACCAGAAATGGGGGCAATTTCCATCAGCCCCCAAGATGTAGCTTGTGCAGTCCGCCCGTTGCCTAACTGGAAATCTCCAGGGCCGGACGGGCTGCACAATTTTTGGATTAAATGGTTTACGAGATCGCACGCTTGCTTGGCGTCTCAATTCCAGTCTGCCTTAGAGTCTGGGTCGCTACCCCAGTTCTTAACTACAGGAATAACCCACCTGCTCCATAAATCAGGTAGTACTGCGGAACCTAAAAATTATAGACCGATCACGTGTTTACCGACGGTCTATAAAGTTCTTACATCCATTTTGAGGGCAAAGATTAATAGTCATATTAACAACAACAACATCCTGTCTGCCTCTCAAAATGGATGTAGGAATGGGTCCCGCGGTACTAAGGAGCTACTCCTTATTGATATGGCCATTAGCCAACAGGTTCGGCGTTCCCGAAAGGATCTGTCAACATGCTGGATAGACTATAAGAAGGCCTATGACTCGGTGCCTCATACATGGCTCATGAGGGTGCTAGAATTGTATAAAGTTGATGCAACGCTACGCACCTTCCTGATGTCGTGTATGGGGCAATGGAGGACAGTCCTTCGCTATCCAGGATGTCGAAATATCCAGAGGAATAGCGAACCGGTAAGGATCGAGCGGGGTATATTTCAGGGCGATAGTTTGAGTCCACTTTGGTTTTGTCTAGCCTTGAATCCTCTTAGCACACTGCTGGAGAATTCAGGGCTAGGCTATCGGTTGAAGAGAGGTGGTCAGGTTATATCTCACCTCCTTTACATGGATGATCTGAAACTCTTTGCCCCCACTAATCTGCAACTGATGGAGCTACTGAAGGTAACTGAAACATTCAGTAACGCCATCAGGATGGAGTTTGGTGTGGACAAATGTGCGGTCATGCATGTAAAGCGTGGAGAGATTATGGAATCCGTGGGAACTCAACTCTCGGATTCCATAAACCTGAGATCCCTCTCTCCAACTGAAACTTACAAGTATTTGGGTATGTCGGAAGCGTTAGGTATCAATGTTACTGACATGAAGCAATCGTTGAAGGAGCGCTTCTTTGGCCGCCTGAAGAAGGTATTCAATAGCTTTCTATCGGGCGGAAACAAGGTGCGCGCCTTCAACGGTTGGGTCATGCCAGTATTGATGTACTCTTTCGGCGTACTCAAATGGACTCAAACGGAACTTGACGCCCTGGATAGGCGGGTCCGTACACTGCTTACTGCGTATCGAATGCATCACCCACGGTCGTCGGTAATGAGACTGTATATTCCGCGAAAGTGTGGAGGTCGAGGCTTTTTAAATGCTAAGACTCTCCACAATCGCGAGATATGCAGTCTTAGGGAATATTTCCTAGCTGTCGACGTGGGTATGCATCGAGATGTAGTGGCGGTGGACAAGGGACTCACCCCGCTCTCCTTGGCAAATGAGAACTGGCGCAAACCTGCAGTGCTTGACACTAACGATCGCAGGGCGGTATGGCAGAGTAAGGAGCTTCACGGACGCTTTTTACGGGCCCTACATGGGCCTGACGTAGACCAACTAGCGTCCGTAGCCTGGCTGCGTTTCGGTGATCTTTTTGGAGAAACCGAAGGTTTTGTTTGTGCAATTATGGACGAAGTTATCATGACGAATAACTACCGGAGATTTATTGTGAAAGACGGCACGGTCGACATATGTCGGGCATGTCACCGTCCGGGAGAATCAATTCGCCACATTGTCTCTGGTTGTTCTCGTCTAGCTAACGGAGAATACTTGCATAGGCACAACCTTGTAGCCAGGATTATCCATCAGCAACTTGCTCTGAAATACTCTCTTGTGGAGTCGGAGGTGCCATACTATAGGTATGCGCCCGACCCAGTTCTCGATAATGGCAATATCACATTGTACTGGGATCGGTCCATCATCACTGACAGGACTATTGTTGCCAATAAGCCTGATATAGTGGTGGTGGACCGAATTGTGAGGCGTGCAATGATTGTAGACATAACCGTCCCGCATGACGAGAACCTCGTGAAAGCCGAGAAAGACAAACAAATCAAGTATATTGACTTGGCTCGCGAGGTTGTCGACATGTGGGAAGTGGACTCCGCAATCATTGTACCGATAGTCGTATCGGCCAATGGCTTAATAGCCACGAGCCTCGACCAACACCTTAGGAGGCTCTCGTTGGGCAGCTGGATCAAGGGCTTGATTCAGAAAGCGGTACTTCTGGACACGGCTCGCATTGTCAGGAGGTTCCTTTCTCTGGAGCCCTGACCACCGGTAGCTTGGACCCTGTTCCCGATATCGGTGGGCTACTATTTTTATATTTTTAAATGTTTTTTTATTTATTTTATTCAAATATTTAAAAATATAATTTATATGTATAGTTAAATGAATAAAGAAGATAATAATAATTTCTTTATTTGTCAGATCAGTACAATCCAATATTGTTAGTAAGAACATACACAACTTACAAACTAGTGTTAGTACATTTAATTTTGTCAGACAATAAATAAATTCAAAAACATGTCACAAACAATAATATGTAATAATTATTTCTATTATTTATTAATTATTATTATATAACTTTTAAAATTTATTTTATTTTGTGACAATAAAAGTATACGGTCTTCTGCACGTCTACACCACGGCGGTCCGGGGGAAGAGGAGAGTGTAATAAAAGTTAACCTATTTCTGTGTTAGTTACGGCATTTTCCCAAAGCATCCGTATCAAAACGCCTCCGTATTAAAACGCTCCGTATAAAAACATACTATTAGCAAATCGTCCGATTCGCAAATCGTCCTATTTAGACAAGTCACCTTAGACAGATTAAACGCGTTAGGTCACAGACAATTGGATCATCCTGATTTTTAGGCGGTCGTTAGGATAGATGTGTGTGTGTATCTGTGTCTTCCCAATTTTTCAACCTCGACAGAACTGTGCTAACTGCGTGGTCCTCAGAAAACTCTTAATTTTCGGTCATTTTTAAGAGTTAAGCTTAGTTCTCCTAAACGGTGCGTTCTACGGAGAAAGTCAATCTGAATAATTTTAAAGTAGACAAAATTTGCTACAGTTTGACTGCAACGGTTACTCTATAGATTTTAAAGGTGTTGATATACATCACTTCAAACATAGCTAGAGCCTAGAGCTTTTGGGCATGGAGTTGACGTCTAATCTCAACTTCGGCTCAACCATCGAGTCAAAAGCTCAGACTGCAGCCAGGAAGCTGAGCATCCTAAATAGGGTAAGGCGATACTTCACATCTGAACAACTTCTGAGTCTGTACAAAGCACAAGTCCGATCCTGTATGGAGTCACTTATGGGATAGCTCAACTAAATACCAGCTTGCTGCATTGGACTCGGTGGAACGCAGAGCAAAAGGGCTTAGGGCTAGGCTTCAGAGCCTAGCTCACCGGCGTAGTGTTGCTTGCCTGTCGGTCTTCTATAGACTGTACTTTGGAGAGTGTACGCAAGAACTCCACGGCCAGATCTCACCATCACCCTTTTACTACCGAACTACCAAACGTACGGCAGGGTACCATCCGTACTTGGTCGATATCCCGTCTAGTCGTACCCAGCGCTTCTCTTCCACATTTATTATGCGCTAAGATGTGGAACTATCTGCCGGCGTCTGTGTTCCCGTCCACATATAACCCGTGCCTTCAAAGCAAGAGTGAACAGGCATCTTCTGGGCACGCTTGGTCCATCATAGACCTCATCTATTGCTTTCCATCAGGCGTGATTGTGGTCAAGAGCAAGCCCATTGCAGAGACTTGAGGCTATAGGGATAAGAGGTAAAGGTCTGTCCCTCTTTGATAGTTACCTCCAAGGTAGGAGACAGCAAGTCAGAATTGGGGAATCATATAGTGAGGAGGAAATCATCGCTTTCGGTGTCCCGCAAGGGTCAGTCCTCGGCCCACCACTGTTTCTGGTGTATATTAATGAACTCTGTAACCTACGAAACAGTGGGGGGAAAATCTTCTCTTACGCGGATGACACAGCCATTGTTTACTTTGGGGACACATGGGAAGCCGTTTGCAATAATGCCGAACAAGGATTGGCTGCTATAGATAGATGGCTCAAAGGCAATCTACTAACCCTTAGTGTTCCTAAAACTAACTATATTTGTTTTTCTCCTAGCAAAAGGTCCAAACCAGGCCATAATTTTAGAATTCAAATCCACACGTGCACGAACCGCAGTGACCAAAATTGTAACTGTCAAGCCATTAAACATGTAACGTCCACAAGATACTTGGGAGTTATAGTTGACGAGTGTTTATCTTGGCATTCGCACATTGAGATTGTTGCGTCACGGATGCGAAAGTTTATATGGATTTTTAAAAATCTAATAGATGTGATGCCCCAGAAAACATTAAATAGTATCTATATTGCGCTCACGCAATCAGTTATTGCATACTGTTTACCAGTCTGGGGAGGAGCCACTAAAACTAAATTCCTTGAGTTGGAAAGAGCCCAAAGGTCACTCATAAAAGTAATGTACTATAAGCCATATAGATACCCCACAGTTGATCTATATAGAATCAGTGGTTTACTTACAGTAAGAAAACTATATTTTTTAGTTACGACCCTGTACTTACATAAATCTACTCCATTTAACAAAGACAGACAGGAGAAAAGACGAAAGGATATAGTGGCTTACTCCCCGGGGGTCAAAACAGCTTTTGCTCGGCGTCAGTATGCAACCCAATCTGCCTACATTTACAATCAATTAAACAAAAAATTAAGGATCCACCATGAGGTCTCACACGTATGCAAAAAGGTAATAACTGAGTGGCTTAAAACCTTAACATACGAGGAAACAGAGCAAGTTTTGGTTAGACTTGGTTAATTTTTTACTCCCTCCTAATCAATAATGTTAGTATTAACCGAGTTTTCTCTATAAATTGTTTCGAACACAACGGCACTTCAAGGAAAACTTACACTTTCTCACACACAATCATATATACACATACACATACACGAACACATACACAAACACAACAATACAAACCCTGTTTTAAAACTAGATATACATACAGTCTCGCAAAAGCATACAATTACAGTTACACAAAGAGCTGCTAGTTAGTTTATAAGTCACTTACTGTTAATTTTTCTTCTTAAATTTAAAGTTTGGTAATTTTTTGTAATAATTTGTGCAAGTCTCAATATTGTTAAAAATTGGGAAAGAGCGAGATAAGCCCCAACACAAGTATTATCAATTACTTACTGGGGACGTCTCATTTATAATCCATGTAACTGCTTTTGGGACAAATAAACATTTTTTCATTTTCATTTTTCATTTTTCATTTTCCATTATCAAATAAAAACAGAGGTAATTTTTTCCAAAATTTCGATATTGGAGTTTTTTTTTGTCGATGGCCACTCGCAGTTTCAGCCCTAGAGGGTTGTCAACTACTGAACCGGACTTGCCTGTGTGGGCCTCAAATGAATTTAAGGCCCCCAGCCGAGGCTACAAAACTTATATACTAAACTCCGCTCGCTGAGGGCACCCCCTGTGGGGTACGGACCTCGGCTCAACGGCGTCGTTTTGGGATTGGATTTTTAGTTTTAAAGTTTTAAAACATCTAACAACACTTCAATGAATACACGGTGACGTATCAATTACTTATGTAAACTTGTCTGTCGTGAAATTATAAGTACTCGTAATTCTTTGGTCGCCCAGAGTAAATCTAGAGGAAATTTTTTGAACTCCTTCCCTGCTCACTGATGTCTGTCTGCACACGACGTTGTAAGTACTTTGACGTGCATGGCGCATCAATATATTTTCAAAATTTATACCACATATGGCGATGCAATTTTTGAATTACGAGATATATGACTTTTCGATGATGTCGAAATTGGTTCATCTCTACTTTAGTATCTTTACCATTTTAAAAAGTTTTCACGTTAAAAGACCCACTCTACAAGGAAAGTCGTAAGAGATGAAGTCGTAAACCAGTCGATTCAGGCCGTTTTATCTTTTTTTCAGAAAATTAACTACAGTTAAAATCGATTTCGTAGTCCTTATTCACTTTCTCTATGCTAAAAATGTTAGTATTAGTAGATTTTGTTAGGGGATTATAGCTGTTAAAGCGCTAAAAATCTTTAACTTCGGTACTTAAAATTAGTCACCTAACTAAGGCCCGTATTACAGAACCTTACTCAAGTACTACTTAAACTGCGTTCAACCGATTACTGCTTGAGCAAAGAATCTCGCCTCAAGCATTCAGTTTATTTTAGAACTATCCTCAAACGAAACTATGCTTGAGTAGAGATTTTGATCTCTGATTACGTGAGTAAGCAATTATTATGGTAACCCTGAACAATAGTTTGTTTTCTATTGCAATTCTTTTTTTTTTACACGATCAAAACCGGACGAGGCGGACGACACGACGTTATTGACACTGATAGCCACCCTTAACCTTTCAGAGTAGGTACATTATATTCTGTGGACAGCAAAACTGTAAAACGGAGCTTAATTTAAAGGTCTCAGTAACCAAGTCAAAAAAAAAAAACTTGAACTTCATCTTCATCATTCATTGTCAAATCTCGACTCGTGAGTAATACATTTAAAAATATTGTTAACAATAATTATTGTGGTTCATATAATTGGGTTAGGAAATGTCTACAAAAAAAATAATTTTACTATTTTGGAAAGAAATGTATTACTAGAAATACTAAAATCATATAAGAATGTCATAGAAAATAAAAAAACAGACACCGTCAGTACTGCAGCAAAAAAAAACAGCGTAGATGAAAATAGTAGAAAAATTCAATTCTTTATATGTAGTGAACGAATCTGTGAGTATACAATATATATATGTTTCACTTCTGAAAATCAATGTATACATACCTACGCATTATATTTATTCTTTTGAAATCTTTATTTAGGCATCAGGCGACCAGCTGCGCCGTTTGTGGCAAAACATAAAAACAAGGCAGCGGAATGCACTTACCCGGGAGAGACAGCACCGCATGGCTATTGGCGGTGGAGGACCTTGTCCTGATGCAGACATAAACCCACACATCAACGATATAGCACCAGCACTCCTTGTAGAAATACCAGAGGCTATAGATTCTGACACACATGGTAATCAATACTAATATATTAAAGTTATTATTTACAATACCTTAACCTTTTAACCGCCCGACTTCATATCAGTTGTCGTGCTCCCAGCGCCAGGCACAAAAAAAAAACTCTTAAAATAAGCACCAACAACAAAGACGGATGTGAAATACCTAACGTCATATATATACGACCCTGGCGAAATGTACACGAAAATATTTGTCAGATTAAACTGACATAGGCGGTTAAAAGTTTAAAATCACAATAACTAAATTGTTATGTTAAAAATTATTTATTTTTATTGTTTTAGTGACTCCTGTGGTTCAAGCACCAACTAGAGCTAAAAATATTAAGAGAGAATCTTAGGGAAGCTAGAGCCAAAGCCAATAAAGCTGAACAAGATCTTGGCACAATTTCAGCCAGTCTAGATACGGTTACTTCATGAAGAAGCAATATTTTTCTGTATTTTCATCCAAATGTTATTTTTTTTGTTTTAGATAACAGGTTTGTAATATTAATATGTGGTGCCTCTAGTAATTCTGTACTAAACTATTTATAACCTGGTTTATAACCAGTACAAAAATAGACATAGTCCTTAATGACCTTTACTGTTTACAAATTTATGTTACTAACCAGCTGATTATTGATTTACTTGAACTTTAAAAAAAAAGGTGCTATGATAAAATAGACATCTTTCATCATAGCAACTTTTGATAATGACCAATTTAAATTAAATATGTAATAAGCTATATGATCTGAAGGACATTTTGTTTAATTTATCTGCAAAATTTATTCAGAAATATGTAGCAGATGAAGAAGTAACTTTGATTCAGACTAAAAAAAGAGAAATTTTTACTTATAAAAGTTGAAGTTTGTAAAATAGATATTATTTTACAAATTGTTTTATTTATAAAAAACTGTAAATTACAGATAATTATTTATTATGGTACTTCTCAAAGCAAACCCATCAACAGTACCTTGACTGTCATGATGATTTATGTCAGTATCATTTTAATTCCTATCATCATCATTGCTATCACTGAGTTCATCGTTTATAGGCATTGCATCATTAGATGTTATAGATATATTAAAAAGCACAGCACAAGAAACAATTATGTTACACACTGTAACGAGTTTATTGCCCAACCCTCTACTTAGACATGGAAATCTTCGTTTCCACCTTCCAAATGTTCATTCAACCACATTTCGTGTTTTGACATGAACTCTGTTGAAAACTATTTCTGGGTAGGGGTACCTATTGGGGTTAAGAGAAACCTGAGGCATGGATAGCCACTGTCACCAACAAGGTAGCTATTGTGTTGTTACTGAAGATATTTATTTCGCAAGGAACACATTTGAAATATTCTGCTATCATGTGTGCTGCCTGCCCATCGTGCTAAAATATGAATAAAATTACCAAATGGACCAACAACTGCCTGAAAAAAAAAAATTGAAGTGTTTTTGTTAAAACTAAATTTGTTTAAGTACCTAGGTCATATTATTAATAATTATTTAACTAACCTGGACATTAATAGAAAAATAAGATTTTCTATTTCTAAATACTTCATGGTGTTCCACGCCTGGAGTATTAACAATTCTGATGTGTGTGCAGTCAATTGCACCATCCACATTCCTAAACCTATGATATCTTTGGTACTGACCCAGCTGTTGGAACTGCTCTCTTTGTGAAGTCACATCTTGTGGGTATTTTATATATTGCCTGTGTTGTGCAGCTATAAGGCGAGAAATGGTTGCAACTATATTCGAAGCTGCTGGTTGGGAAACATTTAAAAGATCATCACACACTATCTAGAAAAGATAAAAATAAATTAATTGATTAGGTAGGTAAGTACTACTATATATTGGGTAATATTGGAACTTACAAACGATTTTATAACATTTTGATGCACCTACCTGAAATGAAGCTGTCGCATAAAAACGTAAACACACAAGAATGCGCAATTCTGGGGCTATCGGATGCCCACGGTTGTGTGGTTTTCTTAAATCGTGGTCAATCATCGGTAAAATTACATTTTTCACGATATCTTGTGAAAATCTGTACTTCTTCTTAAAGTTTTCACAATTATAAGGATCCTGCGTATCTCTTAAATATCTCAGAGGAACATTTAAGTAAAACATTCGATTTATCTCATTATTAAATAAATTATTATAATATTCTACTTCTGCAAATATATTCATTTTGATTAGGTAGGTACTCGATTTACTCCAAATCCATAACAATTTTCATCAGAATCTATGCTCAAGCGTGGTCTCGACTACACTTGCGAAAACAAAGATCAAATCTCGCCTCAAGCAGTGATTCTGAGCTGATTGTGTTTTTAAAATAAGGACACATTGACGGACATTTGGAGCTCAGTCAACCCTCAAACACTGTTCTATTATATGTAAAAAATGTCATTTGCAAAAGTAAAAGTTAAGCAATGTCACTACATTGCTCAGGTGATTATTGATTGTAGTTTCTCTGCTCAAGTCAAGTTCTAAAATTAAAACTCCAACTGAGACTAGTTTTATGTAATGCTTGAGTCTTGATTGTAATTCTGTAATACGGGCCTAAGTCATTAACTCCGAAAATACTGATAATTACAGAGTCAAGTCACTGCCAAAGGTTCTTTTTGGGAAACTCTTTTTACTGATGTAACTTATATTTATTATGAACTGAACAAACACCTTAACTTTGGTGTCTAATTTTTCACAGATTAAGGTCATTATCTCGAATCGGACCTAAAATTAGAAATAGTTATATTTATAGCAACAGACCTTTTTAATAGCTCTTTTCGGCGATGACTATAATAATGCTATCTATAGGGTGCTAAAAATGTTTAACTCCGGTTTTCAAAATTATTTGTCCGTTTAGGTTTAATTTTATTCTTTAACTCGAACAAATTCATAATTGACAAAATTCGAATAAGTAGCAAATGATCTTCTAGAAAAGGAAAACGATAAATGTCTTAAGGAAATTGAACATTCGGGTATTTCTTTCTTCTATCTATATAGAGGACCATTATCTAAGAATGTTGAAAATTCTCATTTACATTATGCCGTGTACTTCATTTCATTTATTTCAAACAATATACATTGTGTAGAATTTTAGATACAAAATAGAAATTAAAGAACATAACTTCTGTTGCAGTAGTCAGCTGAGATCCCGTCATCACGTAACGTGTAACATTTTTCATTGAGCTATCGAACATATCTTTTTCGAAAGTCCAGAAAATCACAGAGCTCCGTTTTTATACTACAATTTCGATTTTTTCGTGATAAATGGTTGGCGTCTGGTGTGTGTGTGTCTCAATACTTGTAAAACCAATTCAACTGCATTAGCACTTTAATTGTAGAAAGTTTTATTTCCTTTAATAGTCTACTGATTGACTTTTTATGGGGAATTCACCATTTAGAAGATATAAGCCAAAACCTGAAAAATTACTGAAAATTTTGAAGTTTTCCGAGCACCACGCAGTTAGCACAGGTCTTTCGTGGTTGAAAAATTGGGTGTACACTACTGGCATCTGCCCTAATAACATCCCAAAAAATCAGGATGGTTCAAAATACTGCGACCTAAAATATCTTGTATGACTGGCCTAACATTTTATTTATTGTTTATTTGTTAAATAAAAAAATTGTGTTTGCTCTTGACTCTAGTCTATGTCAGAGATGACAGAGACATCCTAATTACTAGAGAATGGGAAAACACACAGTCATAAGATATTAGATTGTTTTAGGGTCTTTAAATTTTACATACCGACAGATTTATTTTCGTGATCAATTCATAAAAAAGGGACGTTATTGAATACTAGTTTCTACCCGCGACTTTATCTGAGATGTTTAGAACAAGGTTTAAAGTGAAATAAAAAAAAAATATAGGATAATATATCATCTTGCCAGCGGCTCTATCCGGAATTTTTTTTCCATGATTCTGATCCCGTGTTGGTTTGTGAGTGGTAATACCATTCTTTAAAGAACTTTTTGCAATGCGAAATAAAAAGCCATACTATTTTTTTCGGTAAGTGCTTTTATAATACGAGTATTTAAGAGAATATCTGGTGTGTATTTCAAAGGCTGACATTGATAGACAGGCAGTAGACCTACTTGCGCGAGTAACTTGTGGTGTCGTGTTCATTCTGAGTATTTCTTGAGCTTGTGGTAACTCTTATGTTTATTATTTATCTACTACCTACTAGCTTCTGCCAGCGGTTTCGCTCGCGTAGTCCCTGGGGAACTTACTCCCGGAATAAAAAGTAGCCTATGTCCTTACTCAGGCTCTTGAGTCCAGGGTCTAGACTATCTGTGTACCAAATTTCATTTAAATCGGTTCAGTAGTTTTGGCGTGAAAGCGCGACAGACAGAGTTACTTATGTATTTATAAAGTTTTTTAGTAAGGAAGTTTAGATTTTTGATCAAAGGGTTGGTTGGTCTTATATTTTAATGAATTAACTTGGAAAGAACGAGGCAAGTGGAACAAAAAATATACCTCCTTACTAATAGAATAAATTAATCTGTGAAGCAGATAAGTGTCAGTGGATGGACATCGGAATTTATTATGAGAGATAGGATAGGCTATTGCAGTTAAGAGTCAGTGTCTTGCGTTTTGTGTTTATATTTTCTTGATAATGGCTGTCGATAATGATGTTGGTGAAATGTTATTCTACTGATGTAAGAGTATTGCCAGGCATAAGGATGCTGTATGCGAGACGCACAAGAACGGTCGATGTGACAACACTTGGGAGTGGCCTATGTCCAGCAGTGGACGTCTTTTGGCTGAGATGAAGACGAACAGTATTACCAACATGATTAAAACGTCGTGACGAATGCTTTGAAATGGATTTGTCGATGGCATTCTGCGCATAATTTTAAACTTATGAGTATAGAAACTTATGAAACAATGGATGAACTGTGTGGAAGATATGGCGAAAAACTACTTAATACGACGACGGTTAATAAAGTTTGGAAGAGAAAATGATAAAAACCGTATCGCTTAACTCACTTAAAAGCTTATAGGCCATCGCACGCATGACTGCCATTGCCGTTAATCCCAAAAATTCAGGAAGGGGGCGTGGTATTACAACATGCACTGACGATTTCATGATAGCAGCTGTACTGTAATGAATAAGTTTTGATTTCGATAGGTAACATAATTAATCATCATCATCATCTGCCTAACCTTTTCCCAACTAGATTGGGTTCGGCTTCCAGTCAAACCGGATTCAGCTGAATACCAGTGTTTTACTTGGAGCGGCTGCCTACCAGACCTCCACAACCTATTAACTGGGTAACACGGTACATCTACGGCAAGACTGGAGTCAGAATTACTTGCTTCTGACAATCCGTACATCTATATCTACAAATGACAGCCGGGACCAACGGCTTAACGTGTTTTCCGAAGCACGGAGGTAAATCGTAATATTAAGACGGTCACCCATCCACAGACCAACCTTGGCAAGTGTTGCTTAACCTTTAAGATCGATCCGTGCGGCTGTTATTATTTAGCCACGAGATAACATAATTAATAACAAGATAAAATTATACACAATCTATTATGATAAATACATTCATTTCTGATACAATGCTTTCTTTATCAAACAAATAAAGAAAACATAGTAAGGAAGTTAACAATAGACATGTAAATAAATCACAACAGGAAACGTGTTTACTGATCTAAAAACATGTATTGACATCACTGTCACGGTACATCTAAGGAAGGGCGCGGCGACAACAAACGACCTTGCGATATTAATAATAGCACAGTATAAAATTACCTTGATAATAGTGACGTAGCGAAGAATGAAGGAAGTCGTTGTTGCTATGGCTAAGGTGTTTTGTGGCGTGGCGTGGCTTTAAAGAAATGTGATATATTATAAGGAATATAGACCCATGTCCATCTCTTGATTGATTTTGAGTCTACTGCTGAAGAAGATTAGAGTTAATGTAAGAGAAAAGAACATAATTACCTTAAACTAGTAGCCGAAAGCGAAACTAGGTACTAAATACATGAATATATTTTTGGACGTATGGAATAATTGCAAACATGTTTTATAATAAGCATGTAGATTTATGCATATTTTTAAGGATTGGAAATCATACAAGGAATAAAGAGAGTATAATAATGATGATGATGATAGTAATAATGTGCATGTAGATTCATGCATGTATTCATGATACTAGTGTTTTAATGTTTAAAATTATGACGAACTTGTTAAAAATAAAGATAACCACTCTCGTTGACGATGACTCAATGCTAGTAGAAGTTTAGTTCGCCACAACTCGATAGATGGCGTTGCTCCTATGACGCGCAATCCTGAATCGCGGTGTTAAGATTCTCCGCGAGCGAACGACCCCCCTCGCGTTCCTTGGTACGTTATCGCTTCTCGGCCTTTTGGCTAAGATCAAAGTGTAGTATCTGTTCTTTTCAGCTTAATATCTGAAAGTTCCCTCACTGAGGGACCAGTATATTAAACTGATTTTTGTAAGCTGATGGGATGTTCGGGGCTCGCTCCACTCCCGTCGCGGGTCGGCCCGGCATTGCAGTGCCGCCGGGATCGGCCCACATAACATCTACTAATGAATGAGATGATTAAACTCTGAAGGTTTGAGTACTTACAACAAAGTTTCTCATTTATCTTCTTTCTATGTATTAGTTACGGCATTTTGTTATACAGGGTTATTTGTAAAACACCAGCAACCTCTTATGGATTATACGCTGCTGGTCACAAACGCTATTCGTCACTTACGTTGTACGTCATGATCCGCGATTGGACACTTACTCTGGTTGTCACAGACGCAGTACGTCACTAACTCAGTTGGTCACAAACGGGTTGGGTCACGAACTCAGTTCGTCACAAACATAGTTCGTCATATTTGCAGTTTGTGATATATTTTTTTCTTAACAGTACTGGATTACAGATAAATAAAATAAATACGTAGGTATAATCATCATTTATTAACTAAACAAAAAGGATACAAAAAAATATAATCACTAATAAATCTTGTTTGATTGAAATTATTCGTCAAAATCATATTTTAATAAATTTTAATTAGATCTTGATTAATGTTTTGTTTTTTTTTAATTGATTATTGTTCAACGGCAGCAGTATAGTGACCTCCGTTAATATGGCACGGTTGCAAAATAACACCTTGTATGAAGTGAAATATTAATATGAAAGACTGTTGTAAATAAATTTTCGTATGAATTGCAGAGGTGTGATCTCGCCTGTTTGTAGTTTTACTAAATATTTGTTGACCTTTTTGTCGAAACATATCACTGAATTCTTTGTTTTTTTTTTTAAGAATCATAAATATTGTTTTTAAAATAAAATCAAAATGGATCGATTCTTTTCTAAGTTTATGCAAAAATAGATAAAGTGATGGCTGTTTTGGGATTTTAGTATTAAGACGGTGATGCCAGCCTTCTAATACGTTTGTCGTTCTGTGCTTGGCTCCCGAACAACTTAAGGTCTCAGGGGGAAATTGGTTTATCCACTGTTTTTGGAAATACTTTATGAACGGTCTTGACTGCTCATTTTCGGGGATTATTTCCAATATTTGGTTCCATGTACTATGTATCATGTTCGGAGGTAAAAGCGGTAAAGTTGTAGCCATTCTTAATAATCGCCGCCCAATTGCAGTTTCATTTGCCTTTAATTCCTTTGCCTTCTTTTTTGTAGCTTTCTTAAAATGGAAATAGCATCCTGTTATCTTAACTTCAGGAAAGACTTCCTTAATCGCATTCATGACTGCTACTTCATAATCACACGTAAGTAAAATTACTCATATTATTATTAAAATTATCCTTTACTAGTTGACCCACGCAACTTCGTTTGCGTCACAATTTTCATTACTGCTCCGTCGCCTATAGCCTTTCTCGATAAATGGGCTATCTAACACTGAAAGAATTTTTCAAATCGGACCGGCAGTTCCTGAGATTAGCGCGTTCAAGTAAACAAACAAACAAACTCTTCAGCTTTATATATTAGTATAGATATAGATTAATTGGAAAAACCGTCGATATACTGCTTGCGTTTTGTTTGGTAGCAAACCATAAACAACAGGAACAACGTTAGTGGTGTTATAATCCAAATGAATGTGTAAAGTTGGTAAAATGCAGGCGGAGTCACCTTAAAGGTCCCGTCACCAAAATAATCACCTGCTGAATGTCGAGTACTTCTTATAGAATCTCGAATCTAGAATTTTTTCACTGTATCCGTCGATACATATAAGGAACCGTTCTGAGAACGCAATCGGCACGACCACATCCGCTAAATTTACGAAATTTAAATTGTTAGTGTTGAGATACTTTTTTCTGCTCTCGTAAAGTGAGTCTTGAATGTTTTTTAACGATGGAAGGTTATCTATAATGTTACCTCGTCTAGTTTTTAAATCACTGAAGTTTTTTTCATATGTGTTCTTTATAGGTGAAAAATCTTCGCACACATCCTTTTTGCATTTTTCAATTGCCGCAAAAAAATCGTTTTTATTTATTTATTTAAACTTCATGTACAATAGTGGTACATAGGCGGACTTAATGCAACAAGGCATTCTCTACCAGTCAACCTTTGGGTTAAAAAGAAACACACTGTGGTAGGTGTACAGCAAATACATAAAATACAAAATAGAATATTTTTCGGAAAAAAGAAATATACAAATAAATAACATATATAACATAAGTATAAGAATAAACGAAATATATATTACCAATAAAATACACATATATTGGTAAAATAATAAACTAATAAATATGATGATTTATATTTATCTTTCTGATTAAGAGAACTCATAATAATAATGACGAAGACCAAACTAAGAATCAGGCTTTCAAGTAGTGTTTTCGGATTTTACGTTTAAAGGAAAATTTAGATTCAGCCTTCTTGATGTCAAGGGGTAGCATATTCCACAGTTTAATGGTGGTAATGGCATAAGAATTAGACAAAAACCGTACATGTATGCTCACATTTGTAAACTATACGTTCTTTTGCAGCGTTTAATGTAATAGACGCATTGCATAATGGTCGATTAACACATCACCAATTAGTAGATTCACCCTTATTTTTCCTGTTTAAGTTGCTGATAGCCGTCGTATAATAGAATATTAGGTACTTCCTCTTTTGCTAGTTGTAAATTGAAATTCTTCGGCATTCATTGTTATCTATTTACAACTTAGTACAAAAGTAAAGCGTTATTACTCAACTGATTATAAGCAACTTTTACTTTGGGAAAACCACGAAATCTCGAGCAAAATATCAGCTGTTTCATACATTTTCATTGGCTAAATATTGCATTTTGTATGAAACTTTAGAGGTAGCGGTACAGAGAGTAAAGCCCCGCATACCTCATTTGAAATGGGAGGATCCTCCGACCAGGCGATTATTATGCCTGGCGGGCTACTGCCCGATAGTTAATATTCGGGCTGATGTATATGTTCAAATCGCATGGTAAACTTTGCTTGCGCGATGCAGGATTTCGACGAAGTAGTTCGCTGGTAATTGGATAGATGGCGTCGCGGTTCTTTTTGTTGCGATGTAGATCTCCGTTGGTTTTTCTTGTGGCGGTATTGATGCCGCTACAAAACAGCTGATATTTTTCTCGACATTTCGGGGTTTTCCTAAAGTAAAAGTTGCTTATAATCATGTGTACTTTCACTGCCTAAGAGGTTGCTGGTATTTTATAACTAAATGACCTTGTATACTTTAGAATTTTCTGTGAAAACCTTATACCATTCTTTAAAGAACTTAGCAATACAAAATAAAAATCCATACTATCTATTGGTTTACAAGCAAAATGCCAGATCCATAAGTGATTTTATAACATTAAGAGTATATCTGGAGTGTATTTCAAAGGCTGACATTGATAGACATTAGAGACAGTGCTACATCGCTGGCGTGAGACAGTAGAGCTACTGGCGCGAGTAATTTGTGCTTTGTTGTCATCTGTTAATTCTAAATATTTAATGCGTTTGTGGTAACTGTCATGTTTATTATTTATCTAATATGTTAGGACAAAGGGTTGATTACAAAGTGTCACGTTTTAATGAATAAGCGTGGATAGGATGTGGATAGGGAAAAAAAACTTTTCTACTGATATAGTAGATTTTTTTTAAATAGATTCGGAACACAAAAATACTACGGTTTTTAGTAAAACTCATAGTAATGAAGTTAATACTGCATCGATTTTCACGCGCCCGGAGCCGAGAAGCCGCAGAAGGTAGTGGGGAATAAATAATTGTGACCAAAGGGAACATTTTTATCAATGCCAGTGAAAAAACTATTAATCTATTTTTCACAGATTATTGACAAATTATTAACACATTCATTGTGCGCGTAGGTAAGTACAGCTAAAGAGTGGAATTCCCTGCCGGAGTCTGTGTTTCCTAATAGCTTCAACCTGGGAGTCTTCAAGTCAAGAGTGAATATATCACAGCTGGGATCGCACCTCCGCAAGTCAGAAGAGAAGTTGCTACTGCAGTTGAAAAATATAAGCAAGAGTGTAACACTAGACACCCTCTCTTTGTTGCCCACCTACCTACTCAAAGACTGAGTAGCAGACACGGCTTCCTTAAATCGGTAGTCCCGCTGTCAGGAAACCCAGCTGGCGCCCGCTGCAAACTGTGGCAGGACATTTCTCCCCCACTCATGAACTAATTACCACCAAGCGAACATTTTCCTGCAGGGCCTAGCCTTCCGTGGTCGACTTGGAAGTCCCTGAACCGCCTCAGTACGCAAGTAGGAAGGTGTAATCACAACCCCAATGTGGGACTATTGTGCAAATGCGCCCAAGCAGACTTATGTGCTGCCTCCAGTGATGCCGTGGAGGTGGAAATGTTTTGGGCCACTCAAACCTATAAAGAAAACTGCCGTGCCAGCGACACGAAGAAGAAATATAGGTTACTTCTAGGCACGCGAGCTCCATTTTCGAACACATCATCGCTTACCATCAGGTAAGATAGTGGTCAAACGTGTATCAATAGCAAAAAAAGCCTACAATCGTATTTTATTTACATCAGTAGTCATTTTTAACGCCAATAAACTTTTTAAAGAGATGCAATAACCTATTTTTGTTAAGTTGCAAACGCACTTCATTAAAAACCTATTTGCAGAGTACTAACTAAAATCCAAATTATCAACTAGAACAGACATGTTAGGTAGGTAATATGTATAAGTCAGTAACATTTCCCGCCAACATAAAAAAATCAGAAAAATCTGCAAAAAAAAACCATTCCTAAGATGGCCCTCTCATACAAACGCCTCCGCCATTATAAAGGATACAAGACGCTTCAACGCCAGGAAATTCATTCCTAAACGATCAACAAGTCATTGGACTATGACCCTTATTTCAAGAGTGTTAAGACCTAGGATTAAGAGCAACGCCTGAGAGATTGCATCCATTTGTCAGAATCTCGAGTCATTTGAGGCAATTTTTATTGCTTACTCTGTCGAGAATGTACTGTAATAGCATAAAAGTCTGATGTTTTGAGAAATACAAGGAGAATGCGAGCGTGGAGAATAATAGAAATTAATTTAAACTTTATGAAGTTGAAGTTAGGGCGAGACTTTGAAGGAAAATGGCAGAGTTTTTGAGAGCGTGATCGCGAGACCGAGTATTGTGAGAGCTTTCGTAATTTTTTGCGTATTTGTAAAACCGTGTTTGGTCGTGAAAATTTAAGTGTTCTTAAAAAACCCCGTAGGTACTTGTTTTAAGTTTTTCATCAGCATCATAATCTTCCTGCCCATATCCGTTTTTTTTTCTTTCTTCCATTCTGTGGTATCAGTCGTCACTCTATCACTAACTTGTTTTAAGTTTTTGTTATACATTATTGCATTTAAAAAATATTTGTATCCTATTCGAATTGGTAATATTAACTATCACTTTTTAACCGTCAATTTACAAGAGACAGCTTTTAAAACGGACACCTTTGAACCATTTCCACATTTACAACTGAAAAAAAGTGTCAATAGAATGTATCGAGCAATAGGCACTTAGTATAATTTTGCTTTTATTATATTTAATATTTATAATCAATGTTCAATAAAAAATATACTAAGAGCTTTTGCCTGCAACTTCATTCGCGCATGTTCCGTTTTTCCCCGTTTCCGTAGTCATTTTGGAAAATCCTCTCTCAGCTCTCCCCGAGGAACCTACATGCCAAATACCAACATTCTGCGACCTGTAGTTTCGGCTGTGCGTTGTCTGCGAGTCATTTAGTGCAGCAGTAACGGAGGAGTGTATACTTATTGATAACGTTAACATTGAAGGTTGTAGAGAGCTGAAATTAGGCATGTATGTATGTCCTTTGGGGGAGGTGCTCGTGGCTATGTAATAACAGCCGCACGGGTCAATCTTCAAGGTCAAGCAACGCTTGCCAAGGTTGGTCTGTGGATGGGTGACCATCTTAACATACCGAGTTTCCTCCGTGCCTCGGAAAGCACGTTAAGCCGTTGGTCCCGGCTGTCATTTGTAGATATTTGGCAGTCGTTACGGATTCAGAAGCCAGTAAATTTGACTCCAGTCTTGCCATGAAGTACCGTGTTACCCAGTTAATGGGTTGTGGAGGTCTGGTAGGCAGCCGCTCCGCGTAAAATACTGGTATTCAGCTAAATCCGGTTTGACTGGAAGCCGACCCCAATACAGTTGGGAAAAGGCTAGGTAGATGTTGATGACAATGATGATAACGTTAACATTGAAATCGATTCCGGATTCGCAGATTGCAAAAGCAAAAAAAAAAATGTTATGTAACAAAATTGAAATTACGTACCTTACTTAGGTATGTAATAAAATAAAATTTTGTTACAAAAAAATATTTTTTTTACAAATTAATTCAGTGTCACAGTAATGTGACACAATAACTTCTCCAATATTCGATACATTTTTGCTTCATAGAGCCACATCATAGAAACGTGAGACAATTTTCTTCTTCTAACTTTTTCCCTAAATCGGTAATCCTCTTGCCAAAGTCTGAGGGCCTGGTAATGAGTTTGTCAGAGTCAATTTGTTCGCGACGTACCATCGTAATAGGTATATATAACTCGCGTACATAGGTGCCTATGTAATAGAATAAAATAGTTAAGAGCTTATGTAATAGAATAGTTATAGTTTGATAGCTATGTAACAAAATTAAAATTAGATTTTGTTGTCGTTTTTCCCCAGACACATAAGATGTTTTTGGGGAAGTTATTTCTTTGAATACACAGATAGGTAGGGTTACACATTTCCCCTACACATTCCTGGTAAATCCCTAAAAGGTACTTCGAGGGTACACAGGTATAACATTTCACACATACCGACACAGAACAGTTGCTCAAAAGGTAACAGGGTGGACAGCAAAAACCACAATTTACAGACACCTCATTTACTAAATATACAGAAAATCTAGGTATTTAGACTTTAGATAATCGGCACTAGAAGCCTGGCACTGAGTTCTACATAGATATATACACATTTTTATGGTCAGATAAGGCATAAAGCCACAATTTATGAAAATGTAAAAACACAGATTTTTTTCCCCTTCCGTGTTCCTGACCTTATAGTGCTTCGACCCTTAGGTGGCTTTGAAAGTTGTATCTGGATAGAGGGTTGATGCACCTACCCTAAGACATATAACACAACAGCCCTTAAGGCACAGTTTTTCGGGAAGTCAACCCTAAATAGTAGACAAGTTCATACTTGTAAATAGATTAGATAGAAAAATGCAACAACCCCTCAGTGGGCAGGGTTGTAGAGTTAGTTTTCACCCTATTCGACGGGATATTTTGGGGGCTTTACAGAGAGGTGCATCAACCCCTATCCAGATATAGAATAGACCTAGATATAGCCAAAAATTTATGACAGTAATAGTTAAACTTACAGTTAAAAATAAACTCAAAACGTTAGCGGTTTAAACACATAGAAAATTGTAGTCACCGGCAGAAGAAATATAGAATTTTTAACTAAATAGCAAAATAGTCGCAAAAGTTTCCCTTAAACCGCTAGCTGCAGTGTTATCAGAAATCCTGCATCTTTATATATCCCTCACCCCAAGCTACCCCGAAGACAGCAAGAAAGATGAACGTTGCACGCGTGGTACGGAGAACCTCAGCACAGGTCGTCAGCGCGGCTGGACGCAGTCGGGTGGTCACAGTTCACATCGGAGGATTAGAAGAAGGATACCTACTAGACCTACCCCAACACACCCCCGTTCCTTTTGGTTGGAAAATTAGTTGGAATGTCTTACTCGCTAATTTTTATTAAGATAATAACTTTACTTATAGGTAGGTTAGTAAACATATGTGACAGTTAGCCAAATAGAGTATTGGAATAGAAATGATCGAAAACCTGCTAAAATGGGCTACTTTAATCCTAATATATAAAATTGTTCCGTTAACAATGAGTTGTTGTATATATTTTAATAATTTTCATTGTTTTCACTTTACCTTCAAATATCTCGGCAACGTGGCACTTTAGGGCACCATTTTGCAGCATTTTTTGTTTGTTTTAGTGTCCTGTGCCCATAAATGCATATTAGATCGTGCATTGCCACTTTGAAAACAAAAATGGTGGCGGGGCGGCTATGCCAGCTCCCCTAAAAGAAACTTCGATCCCCTTTAGCGTGTAGGTTACTAGGGAATTGTAGAGGAGCACTAAGAGAAGTTTAAGCACTAAGAGACTCCTGCAGGAAAGAGAATAAAGGGAATATGCACATACAAAGTTGCGCGCAAAAACTAGTTCATAAAACTGAATTCTATAATCGTCCAATCTTAACCAAAAAGAAACCAATTCAGCCACCACTTGGATATTCAAAAATACTCAGCCAGTTCTATTTCCTAACATTCCATTAACAGTAGAATCGGTCTCCAGCATTACTTATTCACGTCATACTCGCGGATCGTTCGGTGATTGAATATTGAATCGTTCGGGTCACTCGGGAATTGACGAGCGACACGATTTTATGTCTACCCTCAGATTAGAATAAAATGAAAAGGTGTATGGTTGAAATGGTTCTGAATTTTTGATATTACGGATGTTCGGGGTCGCTTTAGATTTTTCTTTTTCAGATAACATTAGGTACATATGTACCAAATTAACGAGTTTTACTATAATTACACATACTGTGTGGGTATTATTATGATAGGAACTTTCTGGAAAAGGATTGTTTATTGAAAAAAGACAATTGGACTTAAAAACAGTGTAATGGCATGGCAGTTTTATTTAGCTTTTGTATTTTTCAAATAACTTAATTCATTGCTATGTAAATAAACTCTGTAAATATCCGTTTAAAAATTCATGTAAATAAACTCTGTAGCTTTGTATCTATATATTTCTATAAAAACATGTTTTGATAAAAATGACTTTTTCATAATGCTTCTTGAAATATTTTATTGCAAATTAAAATTATTGTAGAGAGATTGCGTTTTTAAAACAAAAAGAAGCATGTATTTTCCAAGCAGCACATCGAGTAAGACCAGTAACAAATACATTTCATTTCATTCATTCATTCATTTATTTATTCATATAACAATTTTCATTGTATTTGAATATTTCATGCATTAATTAATTTACAAATTGAATTTCAAAAACAGTCATGTAACACCAGGAACACAATCAATAATCAAGTATAAACAATCAAAAATAATAGTCAATGAAACAATAATCAATAGTAATTCATAGTCAAAAATAATAACAATAATTAACAATCAAAAATAATATCAATAAAAACAATAACCAATAATCAATAGTTCACAGTCAAAAATAATAATTAATAAAACACTAAAAAATTACATAAATACTAAAACAATAATGATAAATAATTATGATGTCAAAAGATTGTAAGTAGTCATTAGATTGTAAGTATTACTAGTCAAATGATATGGTTACAAATTCAATTCTTTTAAGTGTGAATCGTCTATTAATACGTTAGATATCTTTAATGTCACAATTACTAAATACAAAAATTATTCGCCATCATTTGGCTCCAATTCAGATAAGGAATATAAACATTTATTTAACAAGAATGCTTTTAGTTTAGCTTTGAATAAATTACCCTTGTAAATCAGTGATCTCAAATCAGTAGGCAACCTATTAAATAATTCTACTGCTTGATATTTAGAGCAATGTTTAGCAATATTAAATTTAGGTGCAATTTTGTTTTTAATAACTTTTCTTCTAGTGTTCTCTCTAATTTCACGTTCTTCCTGTGACTCGTGCTCATGTATATATTTTGCAAAATGGCTGAGCAATACTAAAACATATAAACTTGGTACCGTTAATATACCCAATTTCTTAAAAAACTCTTTACATGACTCTCGTTGTGGGATTCTGACAATCGTTCTCAATGCACGTTTCTGTAGTACGAATGCTCTCCGGCAATTATACCCGTAACTGCTTCCCCAAAACATAATGCTATATCGGAGCCTGGATTCTACCAATGCATAGTATACTGATTTTAGCTGCTTTAGATCAATATCGTCCCTGAGGCTTCTTAGCGCGTAGCAAGCTGAAGATATTGAGGCATCAATGGCGGTAAGCTCTTTTTTCCAGTTTAATAAGGAATCTATGTAAACTCCTAAAAATTTAACTTCATTTACTAGTCCAATATTATTCCCTTCGAGCGTGACATCTATGTTGTCTCTGTTACGTGATGTTGTTTTAAACAACATAACTTGCGTTTTATTTTGGTTTATTATTAAATGATTAGCTGCAAACCAAACAGAAAGATTTTTTAAACACCTATTAACATTTTCTGCCAGCTCGTTTAAATTAGGAGACCCGATTATGGAGTTCGTATCATCCGCAAACATTACAAGCCCGGCTTCGGGTTGCGTATTATTCATATAATTAAGTAAATCGTTTGTAAAAATTATATATAATATTGGTCCCAAGATTGAGCCTTGAGGCACACCGCGACTTATTTTGGTCATTTTTGACTTATATATTACTTCACTTACACACTTTACGTCATTATTTGCATTAAAATCTTTTATTTCTACATACATTTTGCGGTTTTTCAAATACGATGTCAGAAGTTTTAGCGCCCTACCTCTAAAGCCATAATGCTCTAATTTAGCCAGAAGCAGCTCGTGATCAACTGTGTCAAACGCAGAATTTAAATCAATAAATAAACCCGCTACCTTCATTTTGTTATTCAATTTATTAACAATATCATTCATAAAATTATTTATTGCATCTAAAGTACCTATGCCTTTTTGGTATCCAAACTGTCTAACATTAATTATTTTATTTAAATTTAAGTGAGCCATAATTCTAGATTTCATAATTTTTTCAAAAATTTTTGATAAAATTGGTAATAAAGATATTGGCCGGTAGTTTTTGGGGTCTGTTCTCGTACCCTTTTTGTATAGTGGAACCACCTTTGCCAATTTAAGTTGTTCGGGGAAAACAGACTCTTCAATACATTTATTAATAAATTCAGATAGAGGATACGCTAATATTTCTATGTTGTCCTTTATCACCGATATCGGCACATCATCATGTCCACATGACTTTTTATTTGCCATCCTACGTACAATTTTAACTATTTCCTGCGGTGTTGTCATATTAAATGTCATCTCACTTTCTACTCTCGGTGTTGACGTTCTTAAGAAGATCATCGCTTTTTCTTCTTCTGTTTTTAAAAGTGATGATTTGTGCACAAACCTATCAACAAAAATATCGGCTATTTCCTGTGGATCTGTAACCACCTTGTTGTCAACGTTTAAAACAAGTCTTTTCCTAATGTGGTTTTGCTTTCTGTTTGTCAGCTTATTTACAATTTTCCATGTTTCTTTTGATAAGTTTTTGGATTTTTCGAGATGACATGATATGGCTAATTTCCGTGCACGCTTTAAAACTCTTCTGTATATTTTTATGTAATTCGTTTTGTAGTTATAAACACCAACATTGTTGGTGGTACCCGAACATAATATTCTTTTCATTTTGCTTGACACCTTAATTCCCTTAGTAATCCACTTAATCTGATTACGGTTTTTCAGTTTTACCTTCCTAGATTTATTTGGGTAACACTTACAAAACATTGGTCAACTGGGAAACACTTCACAATTCTAATTCGAAACTTTCATTTACTTCCCCTTTTTTCTGTTTTCTAAACTCTAAAAACGGTAAAGTCCAAAGTCTCTGGTTCTTCGCAAGTTCCTCTGCATCATCGAATGTATGTGGCATGTCCTTTCTTGCGGTCTCAGGAAGTCCAAAAGCAATCAAAGCACCCAATCCAGCAATCGAACCCACTACCAGTAAAGGCAGCCAGTAGAAATATACTTTCAAGTAAACAATGTATGGAGATAGTACTGTTGCAACGTATCCAGAGATATGCACAATTGCTACTCCTGATCCTCTTACTGATGTAGGCAAAACCTCAGCAGCCCATTGCATACAAGCACTATACGACATGTTAACAGCGAATCTGGCAACCACAGCAAATATCACTGTTTGTATACCACTAGCAAATGTAGTAAGTATGCAGAATATACAGCTGATGGCCATCATGGCTATTGTCAACCATCTTCTACCCAGCCAGTCCATAACGAATGCCACTATGATCATTGATGGGCACTCAGTGAAAGACACCATTGAGAAAGACATGAAAAAGTCGAAATCTAATTGACCTAGGCTCCTCACCAGTCCATCAAAAACAATGGTACAGCACATGAATTCAATACAGATTAGTATAAACATTTTTCTTATGACGGGCCTCTTCAGAATCTCCAAACAATTCTCAGATTGTTCTTCTTTCGCATTCATTGCTGATAGTTTAAATTGTTCTATGATTTTCGGTGGTACTTCTTTTTTATTTATCCGACCGATGACAAGAACTTTATTCACAGCATCATCAATACGGCCTTTTGATAACAACCACCTTGGACTTTCTGGCAAATAGAATGGTGTTATTAAAGCTAAGGCTAGAGGTAAACTAGTGACTAGAGAAATAGTTTTCCAGTGGCCGCAAGCGAGCATCAACCAGGGCAACACAGTCACAAATAGCGAGTAAAATATAGCAAACGATAGGTTTGCTAATAATGTTCTGTATTTAGGAGCGACATATTCTAATAAGAGAAGGTACGCCATTGTCATGCAGTTGTCGTAAGCCATACCCATAACGAATCTTGCAGCGGCAAACTGAGTCAAATTTTGAGCATAAGTGCTAGCGAAGCCTCCAACACAGCCAATCAGATTGCTGGACACAGCTGCAGGTACTCTCCCAAACCGATCAGCGATCCATCCAATGATAAATCCACCTAATATGGCTCCTATAAAGAATATTGATTGAGCCGTTGCTTGATAACTGTTCTTGTCGCAGACCCATTCCAACTCGCTTGATATAGTAGGGTATGGGATCTCTGTTAAGTTGAACTCCCATCCATGCTGACACGGCACTGTATTCCACGTTGAATCTGGAGTCCGTCCTGTTGCCAACACCTCGGTCCAGTTGACGTCAAACATTTTACATTGCGAGTATCCAAATCTTGCGTTCACATCTTTGGGCACTCCAAGTTCCCTTCGTTGTATAGAAGTCAAGTTTTCTAACTCGGGGATCTTACACCAGTGGTTAGGTGATACTTCTGTCATGAACATCTGGGAGAAATACACAAAAGTTCCATAGGCGTAGAAGGGAAATGTAGAAAAGAACAGGAGCCATTGATAACGCCCACATTCTCCAGCGGCTGATATGAGGTCATCGTAATCAACCGTTTCTTTTGCTTTGTCCACTTTGTTTTCTATATCTGCAACAGCCTTCTTTGCCTCCATTTTTGGTTATGTTTCCCTTGTTGTGGCTTCTTTGATAAATTTGATTGAACTGATTAAATAATTTTCGGTCGCGCCTTTTATTGTGTCGGTGATATTATTTGTAAAGATAGCATGCTAAACTTGTAATTGCGGTTTGTCGAAGGCTTTCTTCAGTCAATATTGGCTTATCTTTGACGCGAGAGTAATTTAACATAATGACGGAGATTAGGTAAGTTTCCATATGATTTATGTGGTGGGTAATTTTGCCAGATAAATTTCTTTTATATGGCTACTGTTAAAGGTAAATTTAGTTTTAGAAATTATAACATTATCCATGTCTAAGCTGATGGAGGAGCTCGTGGCAAAATTATAACAGTCACAAGGGTCAATCGTCAAGGTAAAACAAGGCTTGCCAAGATTGGTTTGTGGATGGGTGACCACCAACATACCGAGACGTGTGAAGCCGTTGGTCTCGACTGTCATTTGTAAATCTTAGCCAGTTTTTACGGAAAGTCAGAAGACAGTAAATCTGACACCAGTTATGCCGTACCGTGAGGAATAAACTGGGAGTACCGAGTTACCCAGTTATAGGGTTGTGGAGGTCTGGTAGGCAACCGCTACACGTAAAATACTGGTATTCAACTGAATCCAGATTGACTGGAAGCCGACTTCTACAACAGTTGGGTAAGACAAGATGATGTCTAAGCTGATAGATGTGTTCGTGGTGATTACGTATCACTTGTCACATTGTCTTGTTTACTATTGTTGTAAACTCTTCTTAGGATCCACCGGAGCATTAACTATTTACTTTGTTCGTTTAATGTTAAGAAAAATATTTGTGTAGAATTTTACATTTCCTCTATGCAATTGTGTATAAAGCACTAAAATTATTAGTGTAGGAATTCCCTCATATTGAAAAGTTTATGAATGTTGAAGCAAGATAAATATTATGATAAAATTGTGCAACCATCATTTCACTCCGTAGTCACTTTTAGGCTTGATATAAATAGTATCTGGGAGTGTTTATAGTACCTGACAAAGTAGTTAATAGTGATTGTTTGATCTTTCGTCAGACTGTTTCTTATTTAACTCCTATGTACATACAACATGCAATTTGTTCGTAACATATATCACGTCTCTGGGATTTCTTCAGACTTTTTTCGTTTACTTTTATTGTGGTTTATTTATCAAGCATTATGGCTGGTTTACTGGTTGTCTCATTAGTGTTAACATTTTCTTTCCAGTAACTATTGAGGCGATTGGAAGCTTCATCAAAAATGTAGAATGTCAATACTTTCTGACCTATAAACTTACTTTAACTTACTCCTCAATAGTTTTTTTTCGGATTTTATTTCTTTATTAATTTATTTATTTATTTATGTACACACAATATACTTAAAAAACGAAAATTTATACAGTGAGAAGAGCACAAAGGTACTGCTTATTTCATAAGAAATTTCTTCCAGCAGACCTGCGACAGGAGAGTAGGATAAGATACATAGACACAGTGTGTAAAGAGACAAAGAAGGAAACTTAAAATAGACTAAGCTAACTTAACTTAAACATACAACTATTAATAAATATAAATCAAAATACAATAAACATACTAACTAATATACACAAATAAATTTACCTAAATACATAATTATAATAAAATAATACATATAAATAATAATACATTCTTCTTTACTTAACACTTTTATTATGGTGGAAATACCTTCTATAGTTTTGTAGTTTACTTGGATGTGTCACTGTTAAGTTTTTATTTAGTAGTGGTGACCCGGTGACGACTAGCGGGTTCAAACCAAGGTAGGCCCTATACTACAATCAGTGTAATCTATTTCATGACTAACGTTCTTACAACGGTGAAGAAATAAAGCTAGTGTAATCAGGTATTATCTTTAAACCTAAAGTCTAAACCCCTAATCTAATCAAAATATCATTTATTTGCATAAATAAGGTACAGAAGGTTGGTAAAATGTATAAATTTGTTCTCTTATTCTGCCTTTAATTTCGGCGTGCTAATATAAATACAGTTACATAATTATTACATTTGAGTGAATTATTGATCATAGTCATGCAGTCATTTAAACAGATAATCCAATTGAAATTGTATTATTGAATTAGGTAAATGTCAATATAATAATAAAAATAGAACTCATGTACTTACACTGTAATAAAAAATAAAATAAAAATCGTTTATTTTCAGGCGTCAAAGGCCCATAGCGTGTTACTATAAAAGCATTTTTCAATTAAAAAACTCGTCAAATTATTCTTATATCTAGAAAAAGGTAGCATTTTCAAGGAATTTGGTATCTTGTTATACAATTTTATTCATATAATATAGCTGTTTTTCCTTATTGTCATCACTATAGTCTCGTTTAAATCGATACCAATATTTTAAAACTGTTTGATATATTTTAGTAACAGCCTAAGAATATGATTGGGCTGAGTGATCCGATAGACCTAAATTATGTATTTTTGCACACCCTTTTTCAATGCTGGTTATGATGTGATCAATGCAAGTTTGTATCTTTTCTGTTACTCTAGTAGGTCTCAAGATAGTAAGTTTTATGTTGTAACTATTTAACAAGTAATTATATTCCCTTACTTTCCCTTGACTGTTTTAAAATATCGATATTTGTATCCCAACATATAATCATTTTATTTCTTGTATTATAACGCAACGTCCTCAATAGCCTTGACATTCATCAATTCGGGTGGTAGATTAAAACTGATTGCCACTGCTGGAACACAGGTCAATAATAAGCACCTAACTGTTAGAGGCTTGTTATTGCATTACTTCGAATCTTCGTATCGCTGGCATGACAGTTGTTTAAATTTGGAAGGCCCAAAACATCGTTACTTCGAATTATTGCCGGACATTACAGTCCGATTATAAGTCCATGTCCAGTACAACAATGCGTTCCGGACGGTGCTGGGGCTGCCCCGATTCTGTAGCGCATCGGGGATGTTCGTGATGGCACGCACTGATTGTTTCCACGCTTCTATGTGTAAGCGGTGCGCGTCTCTGGTGCGCCGGGTGCGGGCCAGTCCCAATGCTGTCCTGGCAATGATCGCCAACCGGCTGGACTGCCCGCCCTTATGTTCGGCATTGCTGTGGCAGACATGTGGCTGTTCAAGTGCCTGTTCGGAAATTTTAATTTTGACTAATTATAATAATAAAGTTTGTATTATAGTTAATACGCTCATATCGTTACTAACCATAATGGATCTTGTAATCTGGTGAACAAATAAATAATAATAATAAGTTATCTATCATTGGTTCACCTAGAATCTATCGCTACAGTGGCTTAAATTAATAACTTGGTTAGATAGTGGTTAAGGACGGGATTTGTGGCTTATGGTTCCACAAACATTTCCTAATGAGCAAAACAAACTTTTGACTAAACACAAAGCTTCCATTCAACTTTCTAGCTCTCGTAATCCGAAAACTCTTGTAAAACGAACTTTGCGACTTCAAAAATAAAATTTAAAGTCCAAGTCTTTGCTGCAAGTCCCTATAAATTTTTAGTTCAGCTGTAACTTGCAAAGTTTTCTCCAGGGAAATACACGTTCCGGTCGAAGATCGAAGTACTCCCAATGTATTTATTTATGTTGGTTTCTATGTAACATTTATTATTTGTTCCTCAGGTAAACGTTGGTGTGTTTGCTTTTAGAACGAGCGTTCTGCCTTTTGTTGGTATCGACGGAGCGGTGGCTTTTCCTTTCGAAATTAAAGTCAAACATTTATTTAATCTCGTTGTATGTTAGTTTATATTGGGAAAATATGTGGTTACCTTCATCATTGATTGTTATTACTCTTGGAAGTTTGATTCCAAATATTAAAAAAAAAAAACTTGTACACCCGTTCAATAATTTTGTTTGATGTGTTTCGGCCGTCGGTGTCTCAAGACGAAAGGCTTGTGACTAAAGTTTGTGATGAATTATAGAACCGAAACGTGGTCGCCCACAATTGGCTTCATCGATGTTCGATGGGGCCGAGAGTTCAGGAGTGGCGACCGCGTACCGGGAGATGCAGCGATGGAAGGCCCTTTTTTTTGCCGGGGTGGAAAATCCTCATGGATGTACCTCGCCTGGGGCAGGCGAAGGGGTCTGTCAGACTCTTACTGACTAAAAACCACCCCGGTGTTCCTTTTCCCATTTGACCGAGGCTTGTGAGAGCTAGTATGCCTTCCATAATCCCCGGCTAGTGCCCGCGTATGGGGCCACCTCAGGCCCGCGGGAGGAGTAAGGTGTCTTCCCCCCGCAACGTCCAGTAGGGGCGCGTCTGGAACAATACGCGCCACCGTCATCCCAACACACCGTCAACCCATCCAGCAGGACCCAAGAGGTCCTGCTGGATGGGGGGCGGCGGATGACCCCCATATCGAATGTCGTTGTCGCGAACACGCTGATTCGAAAAACTGTTTGCGTGGTACCTTAGCACGAAGATCTTGGCATTGAAATCCACTGTTGCGAATAGCATATTCTAGCCTGAATTTGTCCGGGGATCGAATTCGCGACCCCAGTCAAATTTGTCAAAAAAACAAAAAAATACCCAAAACACCGACTTCCGAAATTATAGTTATTTTACTTTATGTTAAAGTTATTTTATACTTTGTTTGGTTTTTTATTTGACTATTTATAAGTAACAAAGAAAGATACAAAATTGGGCACATTCAACAATCCGGTTATATTTGTTAGTTTCCCAGACGTGATCCGATTGTCCGCCTTCTCGCTTCTAACGAATGAATTCGTCCCCCAGTACCTTGGAAACTGGAATAGAATCGCTAAATATAGGACCTAAACTTCCCACCCGAATAATATTTAGACGTCTCAATTATAAGTGGGAACTAATATGTGTTGCTGTATTTTAGTCCAGGGACCGAAACCAGTGCGATGAACCTTTAATTCTTTAACAAACATTTTAGAGGTAAACGTTATCTCAAATAATCAGTAACCTCTATCTAAAAATGTTTACCGATAATAAATGGTAACCAGCGGGTCTAAAAAGGCCAGTTTAGTAGAATTATATTATTACGATCATAATATTAGTCATACCACAATCTATTAAATTTCATTTTCATCTTTTTTGCCAATACATTAGGTTCAAAATGACAGTTTTGGGTAGCATGATGTGCTGGATGATTCTACTAAAGTGGCCTTTTTAGACCCGCAGAGCAAAAATAATTTTACTTGAAATAATTGAATTGGAAACCCCATCAAAATATCAATGATTTAAATTAATTCAACTTCAGGAAGTTACACAGTAGAGCATTCGACTCTTGAGCTATTAATTACATGAATAATTGGATATGTTACTTACAGATATTTCTGATATTTGCACTAAATGAAAATGAAATGCAGCATAGTAAGGATGAAGATAATTAATTACGGACAGCTGTTGTTTCAGCTATAATAATATGGACCCGGTAATTCGATTACAATTCAGCCTTATTCATGAAAACTTTTTATCAAATATAGCATATTTTGACCTAATAATTAGCAGATTTTTAATTCAGTGGATGGAGAACTTGTTGTGGAATTTGTTCGAAAGAGTCACCGCGGCTCTGGAACGCAAAGGGCATTAGAAGGAACACGGATGGGTTTTAGTCAGTAAAAGTCTGATACTTCCCTCCGCTTCACCCAGAACGGAAGGTAAAAAGAAAAAGAAAGGGTGGAGAACTTCAAAGGGGGCGGGGTTGGGGTTCAGTTCTCTGAAACACTGTACTTTTCATATCGAAAAAATGTACAGTTTTCACGATTCGGAACGAAGTCGCATATAACCGTTTTTTTTATAATTGACAGTCTCGGTTTTTTTTTTAGGATGGGAAATCATCAAATGACGCCTCCCGCTCTAAGTACAGCAGGAGGGAGTGTCAGACTCTTACTGACTAAAACTCATCCGTGTTCCTCCTAGTGCTCTTTGCGTTCCAGGGTACGGTGCCTCTTTGGAACGAAGTCCGCAGCCCCAGCAGGCACTGCCCCTAGCGGGCCCCCGACAGTCTCGGGTACGACCACGTTCTAACCTGATGGGTCGAAAGCGAAGATGTGGTCGACGTTGGAGCACTCTTGACTAAAGAGTATTTTAATTCTATTTCATGCTTGAAGCTTTGTATAAAATTGTTGCTTATTGCATCTACTTAAACTGAAAGCTGAAACCATCAGAGTTGAGAAAGGCTAAGCGTATGACGTCAGAAAATAAAGGCATTATGCATTATTAGAGTTCATCTCATTTCTTACAAATTGGCTGTTGCTGCTTTGTTGGCGTTGCGAGTGGGGAGAGAAAATGCATTGGTCAGTTTACTAAATTTATCTAAGACTTTGACTAGGAATCTAAAGAATCATAGCGCTGTGGTGGAGCACATTATGATGTACAACGTTTAACTTTGATTGAACACCAAATAATGTTGAAGTAGCTTACTTGTGTAAGTTCAAGATCATTGTTAACTTCCGACTTATAGCAATTACTTGGCTAAAGTCTCAGATGTTTTGCTTGTAAACTAAGTAACTATCGTAGCGGCCTCATGGTAGAATCACATATTTTTGCTATAACTTATACTTGAAGCTTGTCAATCTGTGGTTTATGATATTAGAAGCTTATATATAACGACGGACGGCAGCATGATTGGTCACAGGATTGAGAAGTTAAAGACATTAAGTCTTAGAACCGACACCCAAAACTGCGATGCGCCGGCGCATCGTAAAAATCTACGAGCTCGCACAACGCGTCGCGCATTTCTGCGATGTGACGTCACACTTGTGGGACGCCATTTTTTGAGACAGCGTGTATTCTTCCCTTGTATAATCATTTCTGTAGGTATGGTGACAATAAACTTAAAGCTCTTCAAATGAAGATATGCACATTCTCAAATAATAAAAAAAAATCATCGCCTGATAACAAAGTTTCATATTTTCAACATAAAGAGTTCCCATCAGCGTTCATAATGGCAATACATGGATGAACCCAAAATCTTCTTTGTTTCTTTTTTCTACATCTCTTTGTGAATAAGAGCAGTGAGCAACTCTTTTAACGAACCATCTTACTTCTGAGTTTACAAAATACGTTCAGTACTGTACTTCAGATAAATGTCTTAAGGAAATTGAACATTCCGGTATCTTCCCATAGTTGGATGACCATTCTCATAGAATATTGAAAATACTAATTTACATTATACCGTCTGCTTCTGAGGCAGAAGTTAGCTGAGGTCCCGTCATCACGTAACGTAAATATGTGAAATATTTAAGATCGATAAATTTACAGTATTTTATTAATTGTACTCATTTTCATTTTATACGAAATGATAAGAATCATTTTCCACTGAGCTATCTAACACATCTTTTTCGAAAGTCCAGCAAATTACAGAGCTCTATTTTTTAAACTACAATTTCGTTTTTTTGTGGAAAATGGTTCGTGTTTGAAGTGCTATAATCTCAATACCTGTAAAACCAATTGAACCGCATTTGCACCTTGATTGTAGCAAATTTTAATATAATTTAATAGTCTACTGATTGACTTTTTGTGCAGAATTCACCGTTAAGAAGATATAAGCTAAAGCCTGAAAAATTACTGAAAATTTTGAAGTTTTCCGAGCACCACGCAGTTAGCACAGGTCTTTCAAGGTTGAAAAATTGGGTGTACACTACTGGCATCTACCTAACAACATCCCAAAAAATCAGGATGGTGCAAAATACTGCGACCTAAAATGTCAAATTAAATCAAATCAATTTATTCGTAGTAAGTGTTGGTACAATTTCGGTTTTAACATTAATTGTAGATTCATAACACTTAGTCATAATTATGTGACATGCAAACATTTGGGTTTATACTGACTAACCTAGTGAATCGTCATTGTCGATGGTAGTGCGGGCGGCCATCTTAAATTCACATTTGAAAGAGACAGTGCCCGCGCACCACGCTTTTGACGAATCGCTCAGAATGTTCGCCATCACGCTATTTCCAGATTTAATTAAGTTTATTTCGTATAGTAGTAATTGCTAATTACCTAATTACGTTGTTATTCCTGTGAATACTGATTAAAATATCTGAAGCCATTTATTCCTTTTCCGCGCCCACCTACTCACATAGAAGATGAGTTCTAGTGAAGGGCCTCCAGGCCTGCCTCTTCGTACTAATTTACAGTTAGGTTGGTGTTGTACAATATTATGGTTATTAATCAAACATGACACTTGTCTTGTATGACTGGCATAATACTTCTAGTTTCATGTGAAGCACATACCTATTCAATTAAGTGGCATTGACAACAAAAGCCTGAATCCCGTTTAATCAAACGAGAAAGAGGAAGTAACAATGTAAGTATTTGGATAATGTGTTTATAATTTATTTACTTTGAATTTGTTCGTTCATCAGCAGAACTTTATGTTTAAGCTAAGTTAGTTTCACAACTAACTATTGAAGAACATCTTCACGATTTACATCCACGAGTAGATCTCGAAAGTTATCAGAACGTCTCATAATATTGCCAGCTTGTTAACAGTTTCAATAGTACGAGCACATTTACCGAGAGCAGCGCATAAGGAAATTCACGAGTGTTCTACACCTGTGCCACAATTTGTGTCTCACTTAGTTCTTAAGCTATTTTCACACGTTCCCGCTAGCCAAAAGTTTGTGAAAAATAATTATATAAACGTTTATTATATGAAGATGAAATTTTTGGTTCACATTCAAGTTGCAATATCATCTAAATATATAGTAATGTACAGTAATGAATTCATAAATGTTTTACAATTTGCGACAATACCACCCTGGTTGACGCCCTGGTTGGAATGACGGCCGCCTTACCACACATTTTCCCACCACAAATACTGGGTGCGAACCAAATCTTGATAAATGGGCAGTTTTTAACTGCTTTGCGACAGCGGGAATCGTTTCTCTGAATACAAAACAATCTTTCACTGATAGGAAACCGCTGTCATTAGGATTCTGTACCCCTATTCTGTAACAACATATACGTGTCTCGACAGCGGAATCTGAGGTGAGTATAAACATAAGACCTTTATGCTGTGTGCAATAAAGTTCACTTAGTGAGCTATCTCACACAGGTGAAGCTCGATATCGAAATGGTTACTTACAGAATAGCCTTGCTGATTTCGGCCAAATATTAATATTAATTCCAATGAGCTCGCCCACGGGGGAAAACCGAATCGCAAAGCAAAGTCTGAAAATCTTCAAACTTCACGCTCTGCATAAAAAATGCATACTTCAACGGGCGCCTTGCGTTGAGAGCTTCCTGAGGACCCTCTTTCTATAGAAATAAATTTCTCAACCATGACGTATTCAACGACGTTGTCGGGTCCGTTACTTCTCAGTTACGCGACCCGACAATCGGACAACAATTCGTAGATCATTATCTTAGCTAGCAGACAAGTCCTTGAGTTGAGATTTTGCTTCTTAAATCCTACAAAGTTGTTGATAGTGGAAACGGAAAAGTCGATGGGTGAAATAAAGGTGAAAATCGCATGTTATCTCAAGCTTTCAGAGCGTTCGAAAATGGACTAAATGCCGTTCCTACTTAAAACGTCTCTCTGCACTCGTAACCACAATTTACTGGTCACTTACGAATATTTGGGCCTCTATTTACATAATATGTGGCCAACAAAATGTGCTTATCGATACCCCTCGAAAGGGTTGAGGGCGTCGTTAAGCTCTAAGCCTCGGTTTAGAGTTTCGTACTCTTCATAAATTGGATTAGTTGGACTTCTTTGATGATCTCGTTTGGAACAAGTTTTGACAACTTTATTGGTTCGAAGTTCGGGATTGGCAGCGGGAAGTGTGGGTTGATTTTGTCGTTTCTTGACTTAGCTTAGTTGGAACGGTAAATTGATAAACAAGCTATCTCGAGCGCGCCCGGGCTCTTTAACTACCTAGTTGGGTTTTCATAACTTTGTTTATGGTAACGATTTGGAATCGAAAAGTTTTTTTGTTACCAAAAAAGTAATAATTTAAGAACAACTTTTTAGCTTGCTGTTCACAGAATTCGTTTGGATTCTACTTACTGCCCCTTTGGTCTCAATCTTGGTCGTGGTCGGGTACAATTCTCGAGTGGGTTAAAAGTGTTACGTCTTGAATTTTTCTGTTAGGAATTTCGTAGTAACAGATAACTAAGTTAGGAAGCTTTTCTATTTTGTGTTCTATTAATTCATTCACCAATTCTGTATCGCCCATTTAAACACTCGAGCAAGACAGGGTTGTACAATTCCGGGATGCGGAATCTGTTCAAAAGAGACGCAAAGGGTATTAGGAGGAGCACAGATGGGTTTTAGTCAGTAAGATTCTGACACTCCCTTCCGCCCTGCCCAGAGCGGAAGGAGACTTTTGACAATTTCCCATCCTTAAAAATAAAGGGTGGTACAATTGATGCCAACATTGTCTGATAAAATTTAGAGGCACAGCTGTGAGTAAGGAATTGGGTCGTGGACTGTGAATATTTAATGGAAACTTGTCTGCATAGGTTTAACCTAAAAATTTTAAGGGATACTGAAAGACTGAAATATACAATTTAAGTCAATTTAAAGAAGAAAATTTAAAGATGGTTGGTTTGATTTTTAGTAAACAATCACAAAATAAACCTAGGTATGTTTATATTGTAGTTATTTACCAAAAATCAAAGATTCGTTTTTGAAGCTGATAGAACAAACTATGACCATATTGTTTATTAAACACATATAAAAGTATTAATATATCACTAACTCCTCCTAAAAGACATTACCTACCACGACCTTATCCTCAAGATTAGGGAAACTTTCTCACAAAACTAATAAGTAACATTCATAAGTTAATTATACTTGTATTAACTCTGGGAGACAATAAACCTCCATATTTTCGGTTCGGGACATTAAGATTGGTGCGTAAGGTATTATTAATATTATGTTCGCCAATAAAAACGGCCGCCAGTGTATAGTAAAAGTCTTGCGGTAATGGCTACTCAAGATTTACTGTGTTGTGGCGAGCAGAAAAATTGGACAAGCATTAAAATTATACGTAACCCCATTCGTGCCTTCTCTGAAAAAGTAGATGCTTAAGCGTTTACGCCTCACTGTGTTTTATTCAAATTTCATTTCTTGGAATTAAATTATCCGATTTTAATCAAACTTATCCCGCTACAAGATACCTTTTTTCTAAAAATGCAAGTGAACCTTTCGAAAAAGAGTACAGAGATAAAGAGAGTATGACTTTTCAATTTCTATAGAAATATTAATTCACTCTTATTTGACAAAGTTCTTCTCTCTTAAACTGATCTGAAACTTGTCCAGTGAAGATTCATATAGATAAGTAGCTATTGCCCGCGAATTCGTACGCGCATATCCCGTTTTTTCCCGCTCCCGTAGGAATTTAGAGAAATCCTCTCTTGGTGCTTCCTTACGCTCCTTAAAGAACCAGATCTCCTTAACGCTCCTTAAAGAACCAGATCTCCTTAACGCTCCTTAAAGAACCAGATCTCTTTACGCTCCCTAAAGTTTTAGTTTTCTAAGACCAGTAGTTTCGGCTGAGCGATGTCTGTCAATCACTCACTCACTCACTCAGTAACGGAAGAATTTTATGTAAAATTTGGGATAAGCAGAAATATGGTTGTTTTACCACCACATCAGTTTTTTAGGGTTCCGTACCCAACGGAACCCTATTACTAAGCTTCCGCTGTCCGTCCGTCCGTCTGTCTGTCAGCGGGCAGTTTATCTCAAGAACCGTAAAAGGTTGACAGTTGAAATTTTCACAGATTGTGTATATCTATTGCCGCTATGACAAAAAATAATAAAAACCAAGGTTTATGGTACGGAACCCTTCGTGTGCGAGTCCGACTCGCACTTGGCCGGTTTTTTTCGATATTCTTCATAGTTTCGGATTTGGCCATGAAGGCATACTTTAAAAATTCATCCTATATGTTAGTAATTGTTGAACTTATTTCGAAAGGTTTAAAACACAACAAAGTCAGACCACAAGCCTTTTATAAAATAAATACAAAATGGTACAGAAAAACTTAATTTAAACCCAATTTCCAGTTGATCAGAGACGGCTTTTAATAGTTTGTTACCGGGGCGTGCGGCACTGTAAATGGCTTTTAGCGGAGAGTGATAGTGACCGAGTTTTAAACTCAATTAAGTCCGTGATTAATTATGAAGTGAACCTTTGTGATGTAAGGGCATTTTTCTCTGGTACATACTGAATGAACGGTTATGCGAAAATTAAGCGAGAGACAAACTGGTCCCACGTACGCAACGTATGTAACGCATATGGACTCTTGATTTAACATGAAAAACTATGCATTCGAGACACACTTATTACGTTTCTATTGCATACTTTTTCGTATAAAAACACGAGTCCAGATATCATAATGCGTTCTTTGAGGAGTGGCTAGAGCGGCGCCACGGCGTCCTTACCTTCCGTTTGACGCAGGTACTCATCGGACACGGTTGTTTCGGGAGGTACCTGTTTCGAATACGGCGGGAGGATACACCCGGGTGCCAACACTGCGAGGATCACCCGGAGGACACGGTGGAGCATACGGTGGAGGTCTGCCCTGCTTGGGTGGAGCACTGCCGTGTCCTCGTCGAGGCGATCGGCGGCGGTGATCTCTCGCGTCCGGCCCTGGTTCAAGCCATGGTTCGGAGCGAGGAGACATGGGAAGCGGTCACCTCCTTCTGCGAAGCAGTAATGCTAGCAAAGGAGGAGGCCGAACGTGTGAGAGAGAGGGAAACCTCACGTCCCAGTCGCCGCAACAGAAGAAGACGCCCCAGGCGTCGGGAGTCGCAGGACGATTCCCGGCCGCCGTAGGCGCGGGCCTGCGGACGGCGAGCAGTGGGTGACTCGCCGTCTGATCAGAACTAGGCCCGGGTCGGCGGCGCGCTGCGATCCCAGCGCGCCTCAAAGAGATGTCAGCGTGGAAGACGGGGCCCGCTTGGGCAGGTGCCTGCTGGGGCTGCGGAATCTGTTCGAAAGAGGTGCCGTGGCCTTGGAAAGCAAAGGGCACCAGGAGGAACATGGATGGGTTTTAGTCAGTAAGAGTCTGACACTCCCTCTTGCTTCACCCAGAGCGGGAGGAGTCATTTGATGATTTCCCATCCTTAAAAAAAAAAAAAAAGGTCTGAGTATAGGTCGTACGCTATTTTTTATTTTGTATAGCAAAACGAAATTTGCCGAGTCAGCTGTCTATGTAATATTTAAAAATTTCGTGATATTTAAACTCCTCCGAAACGGTTTGGCGGATTTTTTATGAAAGTTTTTGTGTATTGTGTCTTGTCTGAGAATAGGTCGTAGGCTATTTTTAACCGATTTCTTCAAGAAAGAGGAGGTTCTATGTTCGACTGTATATATTTTATTTATGTATGTTCACCGATTTCTCCGCCAATTGGGAGGAATAGTCATTTTTGGTCTAATTTCTTGAATAATTTCAAAACGATATATTTTAAAATTATGAAAAAATATGATTATAACGCCCACAGTAAGACCTTTCACTTGATATGCTACACAATACAGTTTGAAAAACTTTTATATTATTATCTAGTTTGACCCCCAAAAGTGACCCCCATATTAATAAAAATATTTATTTACGTAACGCGTCTGTGTTTGGGTTACAAAAGTCCAACAGAATCGGTTCAGTAGATCCGGAGAAAACTGGCTGTGACAGACGGACAGACAGACACCCGAGTGATCCTATGAGGGTTCCGTTTTTTACAGATGTTCGGAACCATATAAACAGGCAGAAATCTGTGAATCTTTTCAACCATCGTAATTTTATGTTACTTGTAAAATTATGCAAATATTTAAAGATCTATTTGCAAATTGTTTACGAGCACAGTCTGAAGCTGTTCTATATCGGTAATACAAATATGAGTCTTTGTTATCTTATCACGTTTCCAGCTGATTCTTAACAACAAACAAGGGACAACCATATTATTAATCACGCAAAAATCTGTCAAATTGCATTTTCATCCTTATCGCTAGCGAATTAGGTTCAAGGTTGATTGGGAAAATTTGACAGTGACAGGTAGTGTGATTTGCTTTCTGATTCTGCTAAAGAGGCCTTTTTAGACTCACTGTACGCATGTTTAATGACATTTAACTTAGCAACACTGTCGCTGCTTTGGGAGTTGTTACACGTTTGCTGTTTCATGTTTGGAGAGTGAAATGGGAGTGTCAAGTGCAATAAAAGAGCCTTTACTGGCGGTAATTGTGCCACCCATATTGAATTCTTAATAAAAAAAATGTATATGCGTTTTATTGTTGGCAATGGAGCCGTTTTCGACTATTCTGCCAGTATCATAAAAACCTGGCGACCTGAATAAGGAGCTATCGCTGAAAACCAGCGCTGTGGCTCTGTCTCGCACACGAGCCCCAGCATTATGCTGAGCGATGGCCGTTTTGCGCGAATATGACGCATATCTTCCCAATTTTTTATAATTAAGTATTATTTAATTTCTATTTTATTTTTTTGGTATGCGTCATGCTTGGCGCAAATAAACGCTTTTTCTTTCTTTCTTTCTTTCTATCGTGATTCTCAACATGTTTAGCAGAAAATTAATTTTGTTCACACATCATCATCATATCAGACGTAAAACATCCACTGTTGGATATAGGCCTCCCCAAGTGTCGCCACAACTACTGCTCATGTGCGTCTCGCATGCATCGGTTACCCGCAACCCTCACCAGTTCATCAGTCCACCTTGTGGGAGGCCTACCAATGTTGCGTCTTCCGTACGCGGTCGCCACTCCAAAACTTTTCAGCCCCATCGACCATCTGTTCTCCGAGCAATGTGCCCTTGTGGGAGTGCCCACTACCACTTCAGTTTTATTTTAGATGTCGGTAACCTTGGTCCTCTTGCGAATATCACAAAATGACAACAATAGGGAATATAATTAATTTAATTTTTTTATCAATTTCGGACAACAGTATAGCCCATTTTGTTAGTAATACGCATGCGATTTTTTTATTTGCAAAATTAAATACTTATTAGCTCTAGTAAACAATCATAAAATTATTTTTTGAATACATTCATCAGCGATGAAGTTATAAAGCTTCAAAGATTACAATTAGAAAGAGAAGTCCGATGTAAACTTTGACGTCATCGTCTATGACGCCTATACAGCTGCCATAAAAAACAGCGTTTTTGCGAAAGAGACAGATATATTTGTTTAAAATAATTATATCTCCTTCGTTTTTCGAGTAATTTTGATTCTATTTTCACTGTTAGTTTTATATTTTTGTATATTTTTATATAAACTGTATAGATGATACATAATTATGTTTTTCATGCATATTCCCTATTATAAAGTTTATCTTATATTCTATTTTTTTAAGGATGAAAATGATGAAACTTCTTCCACTCTGGGTGGAGCAGAAGGGAGGGACAGATTCTTAGTGACTTAAACCCATCCGTGTTCCTCCTAATGTGCTTTGTGTTCCAGGGCCGCGGTGACTCTTTCGAACAAATTCCGCAACCCCAGCAGGCACTACGCTATAGCCACGCTAAAGTAAGCGCAACTACTATAACACCCGTATTCACAAACAATACTTATCTCAGTAAAGTAGCAACGCTATGCGAAGTAAGGCATTTTTCACTGCGTTGCATATAGCAAGCCTTTCAATTCAAGAACTGTAATAATAAAAAGGATTTCGTAAATCCTGTATCACTTTTCTGGTATTTATTGAGCTTCTGTCGTTGATATAATTACCAATTCTTCTTCACTACTATAATCCATTGTAGAAGAACGCTATTAAAATGAAAAGTTATCACATACAGTAAAATCAAACCAAAAATATTTTTCGTAACACATAATAGACCACAGGAGTCGAGAGACACTAGCTATGCGTTGGTTAAAACAGCTGGCAGGCTACCAAAGCTGTGCGTTCATTCTAAGGGACGCATAGTCCTAGCCGCCACTCAAGTATTGTCAATGAATAAGTCTTAGGGGGGCCCTGTGCGCTCGCGCGCACTGTTTGACCACTTAGTAACGTTTGTGAATACGGCCGGTGTTAGTGATGTTACTCAAACCAAATCTTTCTATTTACCACTCAATCTGCCCGTACATGTTGTGGTAAGCTCGGTGGCTTAGCTATGGAGTTTCCCCGTTTTATGAGCTGACGTAGACATAATAATCTTTGTAATTCTTGTGTACTTTCACAAGACGAGGCATTTATTTCGTATGTACGGTAAATAATGTCAGGTGTTAGGAACA
Source organism: Lacanobia oleracea (assembly GCA_950371165.1). Taxonomy (NCBI): domain Eukaryota; kingdom Metazoa; phylum Arthropoda; class Insecta; order Lepidoptera; family Noctuidae; genus Lacanobia; species Lacanobia oleracea. The sequence goes on from OX493387.1 coordinate 3,878,879, forward strand.
AAAATAGTTTTACAGCTCTATTTATCTTTTGCTAAAGTAAAGAAGCCGTATGGTGCCGGCCGGCGCCGTATGGTGCCGTAAAAGAAAAAACCATCCCATCACTTCCCGTGGGTGTCGTAAGAGGCGACTTAGGGACTCGTCAGAGAATGAGCAGCAGCTTTCTATGTAAAACTCAACACCATACACTGCGATCACCAACCCGCATACCAAGCGTGGTGATTATGGCTAAACCTCCCATTTGGGGGAGGCCTTTGTCCAGCAGTGGACATTTTTTGGGTGATATGATGGTGATGAAAGTAAAGAAATGATTTAATTCCATAGAAACAATAACCTTACTAATGTTTTAAATGCGAAATTTAGAATGGATGTACCATTCAATAAAAAGGTTAGGCCGCCAATTAAACAGCTGATTCAGCCAGTTGGCTGCAACATAAATATACCTACCATCAGGCTGTATATCGTGATCAATCCTTATACAAAGTTGATACGACAGAGGGGCTTTCCTTAAACTGCCTATACTGGTACCATTTTCAAGCTCTGTACCAAAAATCAATTAAATAGGAGCAGTAGTTTAGTCGCAAATGATTTTTCAAGTTTTTGCACCGTTTGAACATGATGTATCTTTTCTAACAGCTGATTATGTCTTAGCATAGGTCAGGCACCTTACAACAATAAATCTACGATGCGTTGTTGCCGCTTTGGCGGATGTCGAAGGACATTCACTAAAAATTAGCAATGCAAACAAGGAAGCAATAAATACACACACAATTGCACTTTCACTACGAGAACGACAATTATAGCGCGACTGAGAGAAACAGAAATAGGTCAGTTTGTTGCATCCTAGTTTTTTGCGATCGTTAAGTGGGGCGTCTAAAAAACTTGTTTTTTCAGTGCGCCGACGCACGCTGTCCTTTTGGAACGTACGATTTGTCAACACTAACAATAATTGTGATTTTGTTTTGTTATTGTGAAAGGAAACTAAATAAGTTTAAGACAGTATTTCTTATTTTTATTGTGACAGGACACGTAACTTAGGATTATTATAATTTAGTATTAGTGTTTTGTGATTGACTGTTTTTATGGTGGAAGGACACGTAATTAAACTTTGGTTGTGTGTGTGTGTAATTAAAGTGTTAAACAATGCCTCGTGTAACTTACACGGCTTCAGAATGCCGTGGAAACGCAGCTTTAGCTCTGTGAACGTGCAGAGAAAGGTATGGTGACAGCCGCAATTGCCCAGTGCTTGGCAATAGACAGTGATTTAATTAGAAAAATAAATAACAATATTCTCCGTCAGTATAATTGGTGCATTAATATGAAAGGAGGACACATCGAGAATTTAAAAAAATTGGGTTTGTTTTTGAGCGCGTACTTCAAAACCTTACCAAACATAAAAGCCAGCGCGAGCGGAGTCCTAAGTCGCCGGCCGCCCCCCGCTCCGGCCCCCGCCGAGCACACGAGATACCGCACACCACGCTCCGGCGCGCGCGCGCGGCGTTGCCACTGTGTTTCGGTCAGTTTAATTTATTTACAAAGGGTGGTTGCGTTTTATTCGGATTTGTAAGCTATTTAGTTTGTTTGAAAAAAATATATTTCTCATTTTAGGCGCTTTTTATTTTTGTACCGTTTCGAATTAATACTAAACACGAATAGTATACATAGTGTAATTTAATGCCCCTCTGTCGTATCAACTCTGTATATAAAATTCTTCCGTTACTGATTGAGTGACTGACAGACAACGCACAGCCGAAACTACTGGTCGTAGGAAGCTGAATTTTGGCTTGTAGCTTCCCTATACTTCATAAGGAAGCACTAAGAGAGGATTTCCCGAAATTACTACGGGAACGGGAAAAAAAGGGATATGCGCGTACGAAGTCGCGGGCAGAAGCTAGTTTTAACATTTATTATTGGGAAATAGTCAACATTTCATCGCGATTCATGACAATAGGGAATATGCATGAAAAACATATTTATAATCTATTTATTTTAAACAAATATACCTGTCCCTCTCGCGAAAACGCTGTTTTCTATGGCAGCTGTATAGACGTCATAGACGATGACGTCAAAGTTTACATCGGACTTCTCTTTCTATTTGTAATCTTTGAAGCTTTATAACTTCATCGCTGATGAAGGTATTTAAAAGTTAATTTCATGATTGTTTACTAGAGCTAATAAGTATTCCTAATAAAAAAAACGCATTCATATTCCCTATTCTGATACCGCAAAATCTGCGAAATCTTAGCTCCCCCTAGCAACACACACATTCATCATTATCATCTGCCTAACCTTTTCCCAAGTATATTGGCGTCGGTTTCCAGTCAAACGTCAGTGAATATCAGTATTTTGCGTGGAGCGGCTGCCTGCAAGACCTCCACAATTCATTAACTGGATAACACGGTATTCTTTAAAAAGACGTATTAGATTTTCTGGTTTCTGACTATAGGTAACGACTGCCAAAGATTAACAAATGACAGTCGGAACCAACGGCTTGACGTGCTTTCCGAGGCACGGAGGAAACTCGCTATTATAAGACGGTCACCCATCTACATACCAACCTTGGTAAGCGTTGCTTAGCCTTGAAATCAACTCGTGCACCAGTTATTATTTAGCCACGAGTTATTCTATCCAGCAACAAGCATGGTAAAATAAATAAACTACAATTTCCGAAAAATAAAACATGTAGGTAACACCGCTATATAATTATACAGAACACTATAATTACTGTATAATTTGTAAATGAAAGCTGGAAAATTGTTCAACTAATTAGAAGCTTACTAACATAATTTAATTGCTCGCCAGTGTATAAGACCCTCGAAATTACGGGCTCACTTCTATTTAAGCGCGGCTGCGTCATTATTTCGCGTTTAGTAAGTGTACAGCGAATACACTGTAGGTACATTTTATTTACAAGTTTGTACTCGTACTTATCCGAAACGACTTAGATTTTTACGTTTAATATTTTAAAAACGATGTTTTCAGGGCTTTTTGTAAATCAATCTTAGGTGGTAGGTAATTAGTTCACCGAGTCTTCTATTATAATTTTGTATAATTCCATAATTAATTATGTTAATAATTATAACTTAGTAACTATTTATTTATTAAAGGTGTCCGTGGAGTTTCTTGCTTTTTCTTGTCCATAGAGATCTACGCTTTGGAATGTGCAACTTAGCTACATCACCTTCAAACCTTTACAATTAGATATTATTTGAAAGTGACAGGCAATGGTTTAATTGAAAATTAATCTCATTTTGTTTGAGTTTTTTGAGTGTCGATCTTTGCGATTCCATACCCTAAGGGTAACCCACGGATATTACTAAGCCTTCGCTGTCCGTCCATCCGACCGTTTGTCTATCAGCGGGCTGTATCTCAAAAAACCGTAATAGTTAGACAGTAGGAATTTTCACAGAGTGTATTTCTATTGCCGTTTTAACAACAAAAATAAAAAAAAATACTTAAAATTAGAAGGGGGCTCCCATACAAGAAATGTGTTTTCAGTTTATGGTACGGAACCCTTCGTGTGAGAGTCCGACTCGCACTTGACCGGTTTTTTAACGAATGGCCAGAGTACAGACTGGAAGAAACAATATTAGTGCAGGTTAGTTAGCAATAATACTAGACTCTGCTGATAAAGAAGTTTGTAAAGACTTAAGAAATACAAATAAAGATATTTGGAATAGGATTAAAGTAAAGGTTTGGCGCCATTGCGGATGAGACTTGTTTAGTTTACATTAAGTCAAGAGTGAATAGGTTACTTCTAGGCAAGCGTGCTACATCTTCGACCACATCATCGCTTACCATCAGGTGAGATGGTGGTCAAGCGCGTGCCTATTAATAGAAAAAAAATAATAAAAAAAGCTATTGGTTGGCTAAATAACACTTACAAAATTTTATAAATGATAATGTAATATAATGAGAGGATCTCGTGGCTAAATAATAACAGCCGCACGGGTCGATCTTGAAGGTTAAGCAACGCTTGCCTAGTTTGGTCTGTGGATGGGTGACCATCTTAACATACCGAGTTTCCTCCGTGCCTCGGAAAGCACGTTAAGCCGTTGGTCCCGGCTGTCATTAGTAGATCTTTGGCAGTCGTTACGGATTGTCAGAAGCCAGTAAATCTGACTCCAGTCTTGCCAAGATGTACCGTGTTACCCATGTTAATGGGTTGTGGAGGTCTGGTAGGTAGCTGAATCCGGTTTGACTGGAAGCTGACCCCAATGTAGTTGGGAAAAGGCTAGGCAGATGATTAAAATAAAGGTTTGGCGCCATTGCGGATTAGGCTTGTTTAGTTTACCTTAAGATGTCAAATAAAAGCTATTTTTGGTTAAATAACACTCACAAAATTTTATAAATGATAATATAATGACTTGAGTGGAACAACTATCGCTTTATATTGCGAAAACATCGTGTAATCACCCAAAAGTACAGTAGACTCCGCTGATACATCGGACAATCAAACTAAGCGGCCGTCACAAAGCCTAGTCTTAGAAAATAAATGACTGCAAATGGTTTGTATGTTTAAATAAATCCAACCAAAAACGAGGGATCAAAACAAGGAACCCAAACAAATCGTGTTAATCACTGTAACCGGACAGATGAAATAAATACGTCTTAATAAGCGACATGTCAATAAGCGGAGTCATTATATTCGAAATTTTTTAAAAAGAGTTTTATATGAAAACCACAAATCTCACTGTATTTACTTCATAGCGGTTGGTCAATTTAGGCGGAGTCATAATAAAAGGAGTCTACTGTATTACTAATTGTTGCCATCGCAGACCACTAAAGTTGTACTCCTCCTGGCTACATCTTGGCAGCTTATCTATTCGAAAACTATATATTTTTTTTTTACTATTAATAATCATACGTTTGACAACTAGGTATCTCACCTGATGGTAAGCGATGATGTGGTCGAAGATAGAGCACGCTTGCCTAGAATTAACCTATTCACTCTTGTCTTAAAGACTCCCAGTTTGTAGCTACTCGTATCTGGAAACACAGACTCTGGCAGGGAATTCTACTCCTTAGTTTTACGCACTATAAATGTGTTCCCAAAAAGTGTTTGTGCGTGTGGGTGGGATGTCCACCATGTACCGGTGGCGCATCGCCGGTCGTCTTATGATCCGATGGTGGAACAGGCTTGGCATAATTAAATCATGTAATTCCGTCGCACACTCTCCAAAATGCAACCGATAGAAAACCGACAGGCTAGCAAATCGGCGTCGATGCTCAAGACTTTGGAGCTTCGACTCGGCCTGTCATTACTGATGATCCTCTTGGCTCGTTTCTCAATTGACTTAAGGGCATCAAGCTGGTATTTGGCAGATCCATCCCAAAGATGAGAGCAGTACTCCATACACGATCGAACTTGCACTTAGTAGAGTTAGAGCAGCTGTTTCAGCCTGAAGTACCGACTCACCTAGCCATAAGCTCTCTTCTCTCGCTCTCATATTGTGATGGGAAGGTACCCCAAGCCTCCCGAGAGGAACAATCGCAAGATTTACATGTTGCGTATAATAACGGGCACGAGTCGTGAGCATATTCTCCATTGATCGGTTTAACGACGACATTTCTGTCGATTCACGTATTGGTTTGTCAGTCAAAGCACATCGACTATTGGGCTTGAGAGTTTCGTTCGCCCACCGTACATTGGCGAGATCACCCTGCTGCATTCATCTGTGCTCACGTCTCATTCGGGTTACTATATGAAATGACTTCTCAGCCTTACGAACAATGAGGCTCGCACACGTAATCCTAGAATGATTGGCCGTGGCTCTTCAACGTGCTGAAACCCTCGCCAATAAGCTGCAGAAAGGTCTCACCACGAAGCCTGTGAAGACCCTAGCGACCTCTACGCACAACCGACCAAGTGTAAGTGCACAAAATTACTTTTATTTACCTGACTTGGGAATCGAATCCAGACCCAAGGATCAGCAGTCGCGTTTTCTATCATGAAATAAACAGTTCAAACAAGAAGTCTCAAATGAAATGAAATCAAATAAATTAACACAAATAAGTGCTCAAGAGTCTTGCAAGAGTTCTACACAGTGAGTCCTCACTGTGTAGAGTATGACCTCAACAAACACGAAAAACTATTACTTACACCGTTTTTATTCAGCCAAGAGCTCTTTGCAACTTCCATTTCAAACTTCGAACCACATTAGTGACTAAACCAAAGTGACTAAACTACCTGACTAAACAAACGCGACGTGAGCTATACAGGGCGTGTTTATTCTTCCCTGTTTATTTTGTTAGCCGCGAACTTTGTAATTACGTGCAAGCGGATTGTACTGAACCCCACGGGGGTACCGCTGACCCCCGCGGGGTTCACTTGAGCACTGTCTACTAATGTTACAAAGCAGAAGTTTGTTAGTTTTGAACGCTTGAAAACCGCTAATTTTGTTAGAATTCTGGTTGTTTTAAGGAAATTTGAGGGATCTATTAAATTACTATTTCAGGTTCTGAGAATGACGGAAAATGTTGAATTGTTGTTATGAAAACTGGAAAGTAATTATGAATTTGAGACTATGAGCAAAAACTGTCATAAAATACCTAAATGAAAAATATCAATACCAGTTTTAGGGTTCCGTAGCCAAATGGCTAAAAACGGAACCCGAACGAAATTCGTCTTGTCTGTTTGTCTGTCTGTCCGATGTGACAGCCACTTTTCTCCGAAACTACTACTAATACTGTTGAAAATTGGTAAGTAGATGTATTCTGTGAACCGCATTAAGATTTTCACACAGAAAGAGAAAAAAAACAATAATTTATTTGGGTTCCCCATACTTAGAATTGTAACTCAAAATTTGTTTTCATCAAACCCATACGTGTGGGGTATCCATAGATAGGTCTTCAAAAATGATATTGAGGTGCGCGAGAGACACTTCCAAAGAGGTAAAATGTGCCCCCCCTCCTGTAACTTCTAAAATAAGAGATCTAAAAAAATTCATTCAATCAACTCAAATATAAAAAAAAAATAAGGTTTATGGTACGGAACCCTTCGCGGCGAGTCCGACTCGCACTTGGCCGGTTTTTTATATTAATGAAAGGGTTTCTGAATAAGTATGTACTCGTATATCTTAAAATGCGGTAATGGCAAAAACTGTCACACGTATTTTTTTTGCAACCTGAGCATTTTTATTTCATTATGAGACTCACACATAGATATATTATTTTTTATGGTAACTGTTAAGATTTTTGTATCTTTCAGCATACAAAGTAGGTATGTAATTTTTGCGTACTTAGGTACATTATAATATAGGTACTTTAATGTACTTTTTATTTTAATAGCATTACATATGTATTACTTGCTTCTACTAGCGGCTTCGCCCGCGTGGTCCCTAGAGAACATACTCCCGGGATAAAAAGTAGCTTATGTCCTTTCTCAGGCTCTAGACTATCTGTGTACCAAATTTAATTTAAATCGATTCAGTATTTTTGGCGTGAAAGCCTGTGTTTCCCGATAGTTACAACCTGGGAGTCTTTAAGTCAAGAGTGAATAGGTTACTTCTAGGCAAGCGTGCTCCATCTTCGAACACATCATCGCTTACCATCAGGTGAGATGGTGGTCAAGCGCGTGCCAATTAATAGTAAAAAAAAAAGTTTCTTTCGCATTTAAGATATTAGTAAGGGTACTTAATACATTGTAATAGTAAACACTTTAGTAATAGGTACTATTTATACTTCTTGTATTAGAACCTTCAAAGTGTTTTCTCATTTGCTGAAAACACACATTTGTATGCCACATAGTGTTCTATTAAACGCTTCTCCCTGAAATTCAGAATGTTCAGCCTAGCTTCAAGGCCTTTATTAATCGTGTAACCTCTTTTCTAAACAATTTGTATGCGTGAGAGGTACTTCATTAATGCAGGTTTCTAAAACTGTTTTGTGAAACAGTCATTTCGAAGTTTTGTCGGATTTAGTGATCCTAAAAAACTTCTTAATAACTACAAAAAAATGTAGCAAATATTTAAGTTTTTCATTCAACTATGAGTAGGTACATCGGCCCAGCTGTTACGATAGAGATTAAATTATTCCATTCCTAGCTGCCGCCTACGGCTCCGCCCACGTGAATATCTAAAATAATCCCAAATAAAAACTCCCGAAATTAAAAGTAACCGCTGTTTTATTCCAGACTATAATCTACCTCTGTGCCAAATTTCATCAAGATTCCTTCAGCCGTTCTGACGTGATTGAGTAACAAACTTCCCTCCATCCATCCATACAAACTTTCACATTTATAATATTACTAGCTGACCCGCGCGGCTTCGCTCCCGTCAACTGGCTACCCTACCTACCAATCTCCATACCTCCCTAACTACCCTACCTACCCTACCTACCTACTATTTTTTTTAAAATATTTCAATACTTATTATGCTATTCCGGATAAAGACTAATCCAAAAACACTAAAATCATGAAAATCGGTCCAGCCGTTCTTGAGTTATAAGTGTTCGAACAAACCCGACTTTCTTTTATATATATAGATTTAGGATTACGATCAATTTTGATCGTAGTTTGTGTATAGATCATTTATAATATTATTTAGGATTACGATCAATTTTGATCGTAGTTTGTGTATAGATCAATCCGAAATAAATATATTATAGTGTGTAAGACTTATGTGTGTATTTTACATCTCTAGGCAGTAATAAACGAGAATCCAATGAAGACACTTGTTTTAATCATCATCCTGTACCGACAACCTTACATGGCGACCCTGCCATCTGAGACGGGTGCCGGGTTCAGTCGCGTAACTTAATTAATGGACTATGATAAGTGAACTCCTTGTCTATAACAGTGAAATTTTATTTTAATTTGTCTAAAATGTGCCGGTCAAATACAGAAAAAGAGGACGTTTTTATGTCGCAAAGTGCATCATGAGGATCAAATTCGGCTTCTACACAGGAATATCACCTATCAAACATTATTATAAACAATTTTGGCTGAAATACTGATGCTGATGAACAGATAAGAAGCTAAATTCTCTGCCAGAATCTGTGTTACCTAATAGCTACAACCGGGGGGTCATAAAGACAAGAGTTGCAAGAAAGCAAGTCTAGACTGGTCTAGTCTTGTTAGAAAGAAAGCCACTATACTGAAAAACACCAAAATAATTTAGCTTTGCGTTAAGTGGTAACTTTTGAAGTAAAAAAGTGCGCATCTCTGTTGTGCCGTGTTCGCGCCAGCCCCAACATCGTCCTTAGAACGCTGGTTGATAGGTGGGACTCTCCAATCTTGGGGCGGTGAATACGACTGCATGCAGTCAAGTAGACATTCCTCGGGATCGCCGTGCCTCATGCAGGCTCATAATGCCAATATTACTAACACTAGTTCATAAGTTTGCATTGTTACTAACAAATTATGGAAGAAATTCTGCAATAAATGTTTTATTAATATCCTGAATGATAGCTTTGTCTATTTGGGAAACTTTAGTATTCGACTGACCCTACATCAACTGTTTAATCAAAATTTGACGTTATGTCAATGAAGGTAAGGTATAAAATCTGTAGTGAATACTCGGAAGATTATATGAATGAGATTTTCTCGCCACGAGGTTTCAATTTGTTATGGTTATAAGGTTATTCATAACGTTTGAAGATAATTTGAGGAAAAACACGAAAGTAAATGAAAGCATTTTTCAATGTATCAAGGATCGTTTGAAGTGTTTGAGGATACAGGTATCATGTAGCACCTTGCAAATATAAATATACTAGCTTCCCCCACAACTTTGTACGCACATATCCCGTTTATTCTCATTCCCGTAAGAATTTCGGGAAATCTTTCTTGCTCCTTCTTCTTCTTGGAATCCTTCTTCTTGCTGCAAGCAAGAAGCACCTACAAAAAATAAAGACTATTCATCATCATTACAGTCGAAAGACGTTCACTTCTGGACATAGGCCTCCCTTAGAAGGGAGGAGGGGGGTTGCCATAATCGCCACGCTTGGCTTGGCGGAAAAGACTACTACTAAATAAAAAAAACTTTTCACAAAAAAATATAACCGACTTCCAAAAAAACACTGCAAAGTATAAAATAACCTTAATTTCGGAAGTCAGTGTTTTTGGTTTTGCATCTTCGTTTTTTAAGTGCTGATACTTGGACGACGTCTTCATGTAGGTATACAAAAATTTAAATTAGCAAAAATGCTCATAAAATAGAGACTACTCAACCAAACTGAATCATTTTTACGGGACCAAACGGCAAGCGTGCCGCATTGAACTAAAAAAGAATCACACAAATCGGATGAGAAACCTCGGAGTAATCGGTGTACATACTTACATAAAAAAATCCGGCCGAATTGAGAACCTCCTCCTTTTTGGAAGTCGGTTAAAAAAGAAATCTCCCAACCAGCATTAAAAACCTTCAGTCCTGTGCTTGTCGCTACCAACGGATTCCTGCAGGCTTCACCAGCTCATCGGTTTTCTAGGACTAATACGCTTTCCAGAATGAAAAATGAACTAAAGTTAAGTAAACTAAAAAAACCGAAGTACTCACGCTTGAACTAAGAGGCTCATTGGCGACGTAAAACTGGTGGATGCCAAGCTACACAGCTTGGCGCATCGCCGCAATATTGCCTGCTTCTCGGTCTTCTACAGATTATACTTCGCTGAGTGCACCCAAGAACTCCACGACCTCATCCCACCGGCTCCCTTCTACCATCGGACATCCAGACGCACTGCAAGTTACCATCCCTAACTTGTTGCTATTCCACCAATTCGCACTTAGCGTTTCCAAACGTCTTTCATAATGCGCAGGCAGAGAGTTCCACTACTTTGCTGTAGTGGAACTCTCTGCCTGCGTCTATGTTTCCAAACACTTACAACCCTCATCTCTTTAAAGTCAGAGTGAACAGGCTCCTTCTGGGTAAGCTCGCTCCATCGTAGACTTTGTCTCTGCCATCTCTAACCTAGATTAGAGTCAAAAACAAACCCATCTAAAAATAAAACGAAGTACTGCCTTAACTAAGTGGCAGTTGGCATAGGTATTGCTCATATTGCAGCCCGGGTCGTAAAAGGGATCAAAAAGAATCTCTTTAACCGGTTCACACTCCCATGAACCACATAGTTATGCTGTTCGCTGATTATTTAACTACGAGCTGACTTATGCCCTTCGTTGGGCGGTATTTTTCGGGTTAATATATATATAGCCTATGACACTCACAAATAACGTAGCTTTCTATTAGTAAAAGAATTTTGAAAATCAATTCAGTAGATCCAGAGATTACCCCCTACAACCCACAAACACACAGCATCACAAACTCAAAAAAAAATACCTTTATAATATAAGTATAGATTGAACTTCAACTACAAAAGTAAACCTGTTAAGATTTTGTTCACATACCGGGAGGTATTGTTGACTGTTATGAGCATAGCGTACAGATATGCGTTTTTAAAATTAGCGTAACAGTTAAATAAACCGTTAGTAAATTACATTCTAGTTAAAATTCCAAATTACGATATTAAATGCATCCTTGCTTCTGTACTCTAAACTAATATATAAAGCTGAAGAGTTTGTTTGTATCTATGTTTGTTTGTTTGCTTGAACGCGCTAATCTCAGAAACTACTGGTCCGATTTGAAAAAATATTTCAGTGTTAGATAGTCCATTTATCGAGGAAGGCTATATATCGCTAAGACCCATAGAAGCGGAGCAGTAATGAAAATTGTGACACAGACGAAGTTGCGCGGGTCAACTAGTAGTTAATATTATCATCTGCCTAGCCTTTTCCCAACTTTATTGGGGTCGGCTTCCAGTCAAACCAGATTTAGCTAAATACCAGTATTTCACGCGGAGCGGCTGCCTACCAGACCTCCACAACCCATTAACACGGTAACACGGTACTTCATGGCAAGACTGCAATGGAGTCAGATAAACTGGTTTCTGGCTATCCGTAACGACTGCCAAAGATCTACAAATGACAGCCGGGACCCGGAAGCCGTTGGGCTTAACGTGCTTTTCGAGGCACGGAGGAAACTTGGTATGTTAAGATGGTCACCCATCCACAGACCAACCTTGGCAAGCGTTGCTTAACCTCGAAGATCGACCCGTGTGGCTGTTATTATCTAGCCACGAGCTCCTCTTGCCACGAGCTCCAAAGTAGTTAAATAGGGACTAATGAACAGGTGTGTCCTTTTCAGTTGACAGACGGGTTGGGAAAAAAATTATCTTCTGTCTAGGCAATTAGTCTTATAAGCCACCTACGATTTAGGCTGACGACCTTAGGGTAGAGGCCTTAGACGTATGTTTTGCGTTTCCCTTACAGAAATCGATCTTCGCATGAATCAGCTATCGCCGCATTCATTTGAGAGCCGAACCAGAAAGTGTAGTCGCGTCGACAGAGGTTTTTCGGTTTTGTCGAACCAATTGTCGCGAGAATCGCTTATTCGCCCGACGATCGTTTTTCCATATATCTATATAGGACGATGCCTTAGTCCTTATTAGAACACTAGCGATCTGCCCCGACTACGCACGGGTGCATATTTTTATTCAGCCTAAACTAAAAACTAAATCTAATTATTAAAATAAATAATATTGTGGTTTAAGCCGAAATAAAATTACAATTAAATTAATGAGACTACATAATATAATAGTTGAGTCAGTCATCACGTTCCGGTAACAATTTCGAAATTAATTTGGTTCCAGCAAGTCTCCTCCAGTCAACCAAATGCGCAACGTTGGCGCACACACAGGGATCGCTGACGATGACGCAGTAACACTGAATGTCGCCAGAGCAATCTCTATCAGTGTTGCACTGATATTCTGTAAAAAAGAATAAAGAATTTATACGCTGCTATACTTTTATCGATTTATAACTTGTGGCGTCGAGTAACAGATATATTGTTAGACTAGTTGACCCACGCAGATTCGTCTGCGTGTCAATTTTCATTACTGGTCCGCTCTTAGCGTGACTATATAGCCTTCCTCGATAAATGGGCTATCTAACACTGAAATATTTTTTCAAATCGGACCAGTAGTTCCTGAGATTAGCGCGTTCAAGTAAACAAACAAACTCTTCAGCTTAATATATTAGTATATAGATTCTACACCTGCACGTGTAGGCGGGCACTCCCTTTATGTCTGGAGGCTTACCTATTAAGTTTGGTTTACATTGTTTTTATGCTTGAGTTGTCTGCTTACGATCGCGTAATGGAGTGTGCTAGCTTACAAGTAGCAAATGATTTAGTTTTTAGGTTGTATGTGTTACCCACGTTATGTTATTGTCTCTGTAACAAAACTTTGCATTCTGTTGTATATGCGAGTTCTTCAAAATGTGTTGCTGGGGAGTTTGTTGGCCAATTCTTCTCCACAGCTAAAACACTAGGAAGTGGTGACGGAAGGGCGTTTTGGGGACAGTCTATTTGTAAACGTTGACGTTCAATAAGTGCTGGCATTCAGCCTAATTTGAATAAACGACTTTTGATTTTACACACCTTAACACCTTAGGGTGGCTATTTTAGGGCGGATAAACGGAATAAGTCATTTTGGGGTCATTGTTTTTTCATTTTTTTTGTTTCATTACTGTAAATCATATACGGAACATACCTCTTAAATACGACACAGCATTTCTCTCACACTCCGTATAAATAAATTTGTGAATGCAAAGCATAAGAAAGTTCTTACTTGCTAAACCAAATGAACGATAAGAAGCAACAACTTTAGCTATAAGCATTACGCAGGTCAATAACAGCGCAATTCGTAGTAATCCCATGATAACGGTCAATAAAATGATTTCTCACAAGAGTTTAAATTAATTGCTGATATTTATAACTGAAAATCCGTGGTAATTGACTTTAATTAGCAATATTAAAAGAACATGACAAACTAATTAGCAGCAAGAAGCATGATTGATTTTAATAATAGGCTTGTGTTATTTATTGTACACTTGCAAGAAATTCAGCCTTTAGTTATTAATTATTTATTTACAGATACGGATCACTTTTCTCATCATCATCTGCCTAGCCTTTTCCCAACTATATTGGGGTCGGCTTCCAGTCAAACCGGATTCAGCTGAATACTAGTATTTTACGTGGAGCGGCTGCCTACCAGACCTCCACAACCCATAACACGGTACTTCTTGGCAAGATTGGAGTCAGATTTACTGGCTTCTGACAATCCGTAACAACTGCCAAAGATCTACAAATGACAGCCGGGACCAACGGCTTAACGTGCTTTCCGTGGCACGGAGGAAACTCGGTATATTAAGATGGTCACCCATCCACAGACCAACCTTGGCAAGCGTTGCTTAACCTTAAATATCGACCCGTGCGGCTGGTATTATTTAGCCACGAGCTCATCAACAGATACGGAATTTACTATACCTAAAATATAATATTGTACAAGCTTATAAAAAAATATGTGTAAATGAAATATGTTTGTCAGAAGCCAGTTAATCTGACTCCAGTCTTGCCAAGAAGTACCGCGTTACCCAGATAATGGGTTGTGGAGGTTTTGGTAGGCAGCCGCTCCACACGCAAGAAGCGGGCCTCGCTTATCCAGCCACAGCTCCAAGATCGACGCCAGTACCACTGGGTGCAGGCCCTTCGGAGGAAATGGACACATCGCCTTCTCAGCCTTAAAAGTATTCCAGTGCAACCTGAATCACTGCCGCAGTGCGCAGAATCTTTTTCTACAGACTATTGCGGAGTGGTCGGTTGCCTTAGCAGTAGTAGCGGAGCCATATGGTCTTAGAGATCATCCTTGCTGGTTCCGAGACACTGTGGACTCTGTAGCCATTTACTGGGCTAGTGGAAGTGATGGGTCTCACTGCTCCCTATTAGACAGGGGACATGGATGGGTTGCAGTGGAATGGGGACCCCTGGCTGTAGTGGGCTGTTACGTGTCTCCAAACATTTCTCTCGCTGAATTCGAGGAATATCTGGACAGGGTTTCAAACTGCATTCGCTACAAATGTTCACCCCGACCGGTGCTCGTTCTGGGTGACTTTAATCCTCACTCCAGAGCTTGGGGGAATATCCGAGATACGCCGAGGGGACACGCGGTTCAAGACTGGGCAGCGTCGCTTGACCTTCGACTTTTAAATAAAGGGTCTGTATCCACGTGCGTTCGGTGGCAGGGAGAGTCAATTGTGGATCTCTCATGGGCAACTCCTTCTATTGCTCGTATGGTTTCGGAATGGAGGGTTGCGGAGGAGATGGTCACACTTTCCGACCATCGCCACATCGTTTTCGATTTGACACTGCGCCCTTCGGATAGCCCGAGCCGTCCAGTTCCTAGCCCACCGGTGCGACGGTGGGCCCTCAAGCGGCTCAATCGAGACATGCTCATTGCAACTGCAAACGTCGCGGCGTGGCCGGAAGATGCTCATTCGCAGGGGACCTCGCCCGATCCAGAAGTGGAAGCGGCTTGGTTCCGGGATGTAATGACGTCGATTTGCGACGCTTCCATGCCCCGGGTCAGGTGCGCCCAGCGCCCGGGTGCGGTTTACTGGTGGTCAGCAGACATAGCGCAGTTGCGCGTTTTATGTCTTAGGTCCCGACGCCTGTACCAATGCACCCGACGCAGAAGACAGCCAAGAGCCACGGATGAGGAAATAGTCGAAACCTATAGAGCGTACAGGGAGGCGACTATGGAACTTCAACACGCCATCGCCGATGCCAAGTCAAGGTCTTGGAGAGAGCTTCTTGAAGGGCTGGACAGGGATCCATGAGGGAGACCTTACAAGTTGGTAATGGCCAAATTGCGGCCTTGGGTTCCCCCCATCACACAAACCATGGATCCACTCCTACTGGAGAGTGTTATAAACACGCTCTTCCCAGTATCTAGAGAAAGCCCCTCATCGCAACTTTCACCTTCGGACTGGTCTGACGAGCTGGAGGTGACTGAAGCTGAACTGGACCGGGCTGTTAGACGTATGGCGGCTCGAAACACTGCGCCAGGCCCAGATGGTATCCCTGGCCGTGCCTGGGTTTTGGCTCTGGCTTCTCTAGGAGACCGCCTAAGACGGTTGTTCAACAGCTGCCTCCGTACGGGCGTGTTCCCTTCAGACTGGAAGGAGGCTGGATTGGTTCTGTTGAGGAAGATAGGCAGAGACTCAGAGTCTCCCTCTGCATACCGTCCCATTTGTCTGCTCGACGAGGTTTCCAAACTATTCAAAAGAATAATTGCCGAAAGACTCGTCGGGCACCTGTCGCGAGTCGGTCCCGATCTTGATGATTGCCAGTACGGCTTCCGGCAGCAGCGTTCTACAGTGGATGCGATCTTACACGTCCGCTCGCTGTCGGAACAGGCAGTGTCCCAGGGTGGGGTGGTGTTGGCGGTAAGTTTAGATATCGTCAATGCTTTTAACTCCTTGCCCTGGGATGCGATTAGGGCGGCACTTGTACATCACAGAGTCCCCCCTTACCTGCAGTGCATCGTCGGGGCTTATCTAAGAGACCGGCCAATTCGCTATGTGGGCCGGGATGGTAGTGTTCATCGGAGGGAGATTACGTGTGGGGTTCCGCAGGGGTCAGTTTTAGGTCCTTTCTTATGGGATCTGGCTTACGATGTGGTTCTGCGTGTCGACCTTCCCATTGGCGTCAACATTGTTTGTTACGCAGACGATACCTTAGTGTTGGCTGCTGGAAACACCTTCCACGAGACCATCCAGCTTTCCGAGCGTGGAGTGGCAAAAGTCGTGCCTTCGATCCGCGAGTTGGGCTTAGAGATAGCACCTCATAAAACTGAGGCGCTATGGTTCCATAAACTACCGAGGAGCAGGGAGCCACCCAACTCGTTAGTAACAGTTGGAGATGCGCAAGTCCAAGTGAGTCGGCACATCAAGTATCTTGGCCTAACCCTGGACGGTCGGTGGGGCTTTGAAGAGCATTTTGAGCGCCTGGTCCCCCGTGTTGGAAGGGCAGTGGGTGCTTTGCACAGATTACTACCCAATCTCGGGGGGCCACGAGAAGAAGTTCGCTGCCTCTACGCAGGTGTTGTGCGATCAATGGTCCTCTATGGTGCGCCTGTTTGGTCACATAGACTGTCAGGCGTCCGACGCTGCAGGACTAAGATCAACAGCTTGCAGCGGAAAATGGCCATTCGCATCGCACGAGGATACCGAACAGTGTCCTTTGAGGCGGCAACGCTCCTGGCACGCTTTCCACCGTTAGACATCCTGGCGGATATGGATGCGAGGGTTTATAACCGGATCCGCGCCATACGCCAAAGTGGCAATAGCGTGCCAGGAATCGCTTTTGTAAGGCTAAGGCGGCAGGAACGGCGACTCGCGCTCGTACGGTGGCGCGAACGGCTACAGCAACCGCAATTTTCGCGCAAGCGTGTTGTCGAAGCCGTCTTGCCCCACTTCGAAGCCTGGCTAAAAAGAGAGGAGCGCATCTCCTACAGGCTCACTCAAGTGCTCACCAAAGCAACCATGCCCGGGCATGGTTGCTTTGGTGAGTACTTGAATAGGATTGGGCGAGAAGCCACGGCAAATTGCCACCATTGCGGAGGCGACCTGGATTCCGCGCAACACACGCTCGAGGAGTGCCCTGCGTGGTCTTCTGAGCGGCGGGTTTTGGTCGCCAAGATTGGTCGAGACCTGACTTTGCCAGCCGTAGTGAGTGCTATGCTGGCAGATAATGAAAACTGGAGAGAAATGGCTGCTTTCTGCGAGGTCGTGATGGTGCAGAAAGAGGCCACCGAGCGGGATCGTGAGAGAGCTGATCCTGCTCGGAGAAGGAGGCGTCAGGGAGGCAACCGCCTCGACGCCTAAATGCCGAAACCCCGCCTGCGTTATTTAAGGCAGGTGGGTCTCCAGGGTCGCTGGCGCTCAGAGTGGGGTCTCTGTCCGCCAACTCAGTGATCCTAGGAAAGGCGGTGGCACAGTGATCACGTGCTGCCGTACATAGCGAAGCTAAGGGGAGACCCCTTTACAGTCTCCCCAGGGATGTGCCCTAACAGGCGTTGCACAGAGGGGGTTCCGGAGTGGTCTTTTATTATTTATTTATTTAACACTTTACGCACACAGATGTACAGAGGCGGACTTAATGCCTGAGGCATTTTCTACCAGTCAACCTTTGGGTGATGCAGAGAATAATACTAGTAGGTGCAAATTGTGAAAAAAAAAACTGAAACGCGATTAATATTTAAATTAATACAAAGATATATATATGTTACAGTCATAGTGATTAAATAGATATTATACATAATGACTGGTCATTATATATAATAACAAAATTGACTAGACAATATGATAAATTAATCACTTCATCCGGATTTTATTCATAATAGCGGGTCAAAGTTAGCCAAAGTAATAAATACGGTCTAACTGACTTGTTACCCCTCCCGCTCTTCATCCCACTGCCGCGTCGCGTGATCGCCGCCATCTTGTAGCTGACGCAAACAGTGGTCGTCATCGTTTTGTTATGAGAGGTCGCGCCGCGCGTGCCGCAATTTCCGCGAGTTTTTACATTCGTATCAGTGTCTAATAATGGCAGATGAAATGAAAAAACGTTTCTATGAAAATATCACTGTACTCATTGCAAGTAAAGGAAAAAATAATCAGTTGTTTACATGTGATCAATATTTGTCTTTAATTTCAAAAGTTAAAGAATCAAAGAACAAGGTTATTAAGAAAACACCTGAAGATTACCAGCGCCTATCAAGATACGATGTCGTCAAAATTGGAGCATCAGAAAAACTAATAATTCCGGTGAAAAACGAAGGTGATCCCATTATTTACTATGCTCACTTAGACGAAACTTTTCAAATAATCCACGACTGTCATATTAGTATTGGACACGGCGGTAGAGTCAGAATGATGAAAGAGTTAAAATTAAGATATAAAAATGTAACTGCTGAACTCGTCACAGTGTATTTGAATCTGTGCGAATCTTGTCAGAAAAAGAAAAGTTTGCCAAAAAAAGGTCTTGTTGTAAAACCGATTATCAGCAACGAACTTAATTCAAGGTGCCAAATAGATCTCATAGACATGCAATCACAAAGTGATGGTGATTATAAATTCATCATGGTCTATCAAGATCACCTAACAAAATTCGTGCAGCTGCGGTCTTTAAAAAGTAAGCGAGCAGAGGAGGTAGCGTATCATTTACTGGACATTTTTACTACATTTGGAGCGCCTAGTATTTTGCAAAGCGATAATGGTAGAGAATTTGCTAACAAAGTGGTCAAAGAAGTCTGTGCGATGTGGCCGGAATTAAAAATCGTACATGGCAAACCCCGACATTCTCAATCACAAGGGTCTGTTGAAAGAGCTAACCAAGATATAGAGAAGATGCTTTGTACTTGGCTGGAATCTAACAAGACGACGAAATGGTCTGAAGGATTACGCTTTATTCAATTTATGAAGAACAGAGCGTATCACGTAGGAATAAATCGTAGCCCTTACGAAGCAATGTTTGGCTGTAAAGCTAAAGTTGGATTAAATAGTCTTCCTAAAGACGCGCTAGTTGAACTGTCAACAGAAGAAGAGCTAGAATCTATATTGAATGAAGACGAAAACCAGTTGAATGAGGAGAGGCAAACCGAACCCAATATAACCGACGCTGTGATTAATGAAGATGATGATACTAAAATTTCAAACACTGATTCGCAAAATGAGATTCCGGATAATCTGACAGGAAACCCTGATAACGATACCGAAAACCAAGGAAATACTACAGATCCGTCAAATATAACGCAAAGTGGCCAGGAAATAGTAATTGCTCTTGATAAAAAGAAAGAAGACATTGGAAACATCAGAAAATTAGTTGGACAATCTCTGAAAAAACAAGCAGATAAAATGTTGACTCTATCTTCGCAAAAATATCCTGCTGCTAATATAGGCGATAACGTAGTAGTAAAAATTCCTGACGTAGACCGTGCCAAAGCCGATGATAGAAACATTATCGCTGTTATAATTTCTCAGGAGACAGAAGGAATGTATAAGTTAGGCACCAAGCATGGGATTCTAAATCAACTTTACGCAAGAAATCAGTTCACTGTCTGCAAAGAAACTTTTATTACAATTGATATCGTTCCCCGACATGAAGTTACCATCAGAGAATGTGCAAAAAAAGAGTCACATCTTGGCGGCCAAGGATTTCAGCACTGCAATTTATTGTACTGGAGAATGCGTTTCTAATAGGTGTAAATGTAAAAAGTCAAACCTCATGTGTAACTCAAAATGTCACAAGAGCCTTACTTGTAAGAATAAATAAAATGTTATGACCCAGTTAATTCATGTCAGTTCATTTTAAATATTTTATTATTATAGTCTTTAAAGAGAGATACCAAATAGGTACTTTTACTGATCTCTGTGTTCTTTTTTAATTTTTTTTAATGGCTAGTGAGCTTTTCTACTTTTTAAAGTTAAATAACTTTAAAACAATTTGATTTAATGTAGAATTATTATCTATGGCAATGTTATTTTAATTCTTAATATTAAAAGTCAAACCTCTTGTGTAACTCAAAATGTCACTTGAGTCTTACTTGTAACAATAAATAATACTTGTGACTCAATTAATGAATGTCAGTTCATTTTAAATATTTTATTATTGTAGTCTTCAACGATAGATACCAAATACTTGTATTAATCTCTGTTCTTTTTTGTTGTTTTTAACGGCTAGTAAGCTTTAAGTTTACTTTAGAAAGTTTAATTACATTATAACAATGTTAATTAATGTAGAATTATTATCTATGGCAATGTCATTTTAATTCTTAATAAAAACCTTAACAGTACCTACTTGTTTTATTACATTATCCAAGTCTTGGAAGATATTATATAAAATTGCTAGTTAATGTGATTAATTCCGTGTCAATTATCACTTTATCTAAATTGAGTAGACATTATAAATAATGGCTGACTACCGGGGTGGTTTTAGTGAGGTAAAAATCCCACACTCCCTGGTCTTTACCCCAAAGTCCAGGCGCCTTTTGAAGGATTCCCCCCGAAAAGAAAAAAAAAGAAAAAAAAAAGGCAGCCGCTCCACGTAAATGATTGCTTTCAGCTGAATCCGGTTTGATTGGAAGCTGACCCCAGTATAGTTGGGAAAAGGCTAGGCAGATGATGATAAAAATAATGTATACCTAAACGTACAAACCGGATAAAAGTGGTGGGGAAGGACCGTAGACATAATGTTAATTTCCATGGGAAGAAATCACAGGACGGAAATTCGTCCACATCGCTGTCAATGGGAAAAGCGCAGTGCCAAGTTGAATGGCAATGCTGATTCCTTGGCGGAAAAAAAGGTCAGCCCTTGCCTAAAATGCTGCTGCATCACCCAAACTTTCCTCCTCCTCCCTTTAATAAAATCGAAGGGATAAACTCGTAATCACTACGCCTACAGCATGAAGGTGGATTTATGATCGCTATAAGATGTTATCAGCAACTTGGACTGCCCATCTAAGCACCTTTGTACTTTTCCTTATTACACCGAGTGGGTGGAAGTGACTTAGTTTAGCTAAAGATGGTAGGGTGGGTCTAACTTAAACTTCAGCGTTCTTACCGTATGGATACTGAAGTGGACTGTATTGGTTGGTGATAATTGTTCAGGGTGTCGTCAGGAATCTCCAAAAGAAAAATACTACTTGTGATCTCGATGCTTGTATTTCTCTATGATGTTATTCGTAGGAGATCTGGAGGCCGAATGTGCTCTGAACCACATCTCCATCTCTTTTATATTATTCCGGGTTAGCGTGGGTAACCCAGGTAGCGCGGGCGCAGAGCGCGGCTCGATGGACTTGCCCACGCTATGTGCCCTCTTACAGTGATTTTTACTTATATACTTAAATCTAGGGAAGTAAAAATAAACCTTATCTCGATCTTATATGAAACCCTACCTAGAAACCATAACTAATTATGTGTAAACCCTTAACAATAGTACTTTTAATGCACGTGGTATTTTATACCTACATCTAAGCTGAATTTATACAATTGCTATTTTCTTAAAGTAATTCCCTAATTCTACCTAAGAAAGCTATACAAAGTACACAATCCAACCTAGATATTAGCCTTATCTACTATACATGATTTATCAGCTACGTGCCTATTAGCCTATTTATCCTTATTACACATTAATTAGTTACTTTCAGGTTTTATCCCGGTACTACTTTGGAATAAAACACTGAAACCTACTTTTATGAAGAACTAAGAAACTTATGTCTATCCTACTTGCATCTGACTATGTTTATTATAGATTTCTTAGTTATTTTCAGGTTTTATTCCGTTCCTACTTTGAAATAAAACACTGAAACCTATCAAACTAATCAAACTAAGAAACCTACGTCCATCAAACTTAGTTCTAATTATGTACCTACTTATTTTAAAATACCACGCTACACTTCTCTTAAAACATTGCGCGCTATCCCGTTAGGTACTCTCTTTGTTTCTAAAATCACCACGCGCAGGCGCGCTATGCCATTTGCCACATCTGTTGACCAAATGTGGGGACCCTTGTCTCGCTCGAATAAATCCCACGTGATGATTCCTACTTTCTAATACGAGATACTTTATTTACCTAATTTAAAAATACCTCGTGTTATCCTATTATATTTACATAACTTATTCCTAGTTTAAGCTATGCTCGGCGTCCGCTACAATTCTCCCCCCGGCGCAGCTCGCGTAGCCTCCTCTTCCGTTGACAGGACGACGAGCTTGCTCACGGGGCGTCGAAAGATGTCCTGGTGCGCACCTCGACGACCCTGATGCCGCCGTCCGTACCGCGATGCGTGCGCTCGACGACTCCCATCGGCCAGGTGTACCGGGGCAGCGTGCTGTCGACCACGAGGACTACGTCGCTGGTTTGTACTGGGCGCGTGTTGTTTCGTGGCTCGCCGCGAGGTACCAAGGTTGGAAGGTACTCGCGTAGCCACCGTCGCCAGAAGTGGTCGGCGAGCGCCTGACTGGCTCGCCAAGTCCTCCTGTCCGCCTCGTCGCAGGGTCCCGTTGATGGTAGACCCTCTAATGACCTCAACAGGAAGTGGTTTGGGGTACGGGCCTCGGTGTCGCGGGGTGTGGCGGTGCTTCATCTTCGTTGCTCTCCGCCGGCAGATGTCGGTGAAAGTGATTGCCCGAGCGGTGGCTCTCACCAACACTTCATACTTTGAGATGCGGGCCGGGTTCGGTAGCCAGCTATCTCGTTCTGCCTTCACACTATCGTGGATCACTTCTTCCTCCTCTGGATGGTATGTCGACGTTACGTGTGCGAACTGTGTGTCTGCGTCCATCTTCTGCTCGATTTTCTTGAGACGACGGAACGCCTGGCTGTAGCTAGGTGGCAGAGTGACGCCCTCTCGTCGCCACGGCAGCCCAACCTCGTACCCGGAGTCGATCTCCTTCTTAGTTTGCTCGACTATGTTGATGGCCCGTTGATCAGACGCCTTGACTCTCGGCTCCCCTTGTAAGCCGAGCGCGTCGATTCTGGACTGGACCTCGACGAGATCGTTGAGCTCCTGGCTGCCTGTGCCGGTGGTTCGTTCGGGCTCGTATATGTGCAGCACGTTCTCTTGTCGATAGATGGCTCTCCGTGGTGCGGTTCCGTGCACCACCCATCCCAGTTGCGTGCGTGATGCGGCCGGTTGATCAGGGCCGCCGACTCTGAGCTCGCGGGACACGATACACTCCCAGTGGTCTGTCCCCACTAGGAGTCGGGGGCGCGCCAGATCGTAGCACACCTCCTCCGGTGTCAGGTCCCTCAGGTGCTCGTAGCTCAGCAGAGTGTTGGGAATGGACTGCTGGTGAAGACAGAGATCCTTCATGGTCCTTGCTCTGACCTTGTGTGTCTCGTCGCTCTTCAGTCCCCTGACATTGATGTTCACCAGTTGACTCCCTATTTCGCGCTGCGACATGTTGACCCCGCTCAGGTGAAGAGGCTGCGTTGGTCCTTCCACCCCGATGCTCACCGCCAGTTCTTCGTCCACGAGGGTGATGGTAGCTCCTTCGTCTAGGAGCGCGTAGGTCTTCACCTCCCCCCGTGGACCGGATACGATTACTGGGCACATCTTCAGCAGGACGGCTCGCGGTCCGGTAGCTGTTCGTGTAGCTACGGACAGGACCGCTTCCTTGGTTGGTGGTTCAGCCCTCTCCGGTTTGTCTGTCTTCACGTCGCGCATTTGATGTAGAGTCGCATGATGTGGGCGGCGACATTGATCCACGCCGCACAGCTTTGCTTTGCAACTCATGCGCCTATGTTGCTTCTGGGCGCACTTGATACAAATCCCTTTTTCCTTTAAAAACGCCCAACGCTCATCCACTGTGAGTGCCTTGTACTTAGGGCACTCGGTTAGGACGTGAGCTTCCTCGCATTTAGGGCACTTGTCCTTATCCTCCACTGTGGTGTACACTATTGCCCTATTCTTAGTTGCCACCGGAGGGCGCACTTCTCTCTTCTGATTTGAGGAGCACGTCACAGGAGCGTAGATGTAGCGAAGCGCTCGATCCGCTTCTCTCATCAGAAAACGCGATAACTTGACTATTTCCGGATCCGCCGTGCCTTCTTGATCATACGCGTAGTCGCACCATCTGGACTTCAAATGTGGACTGAGCTTCTCAAATACCTCCCGACTTAGCGTTGGGTTGTGGAGGTATCCTCGTCGGTCGATTGTTTTCAGAACGCAGACGATGTTTTGTACTTTAATCGCAAAGCTGTTTAGGTCTGTTGCCGCTGCGCCGGGTTTGGGTAATTTCCTGAGCTCGTCCAACGCCCTATCAATTATTACCTCCGGCCGCCCGAAACATTGCTCCAAAGTCTTTATGATCTCCTCTGGATCCGTGGCGGTGTGTAACAGCGCAGCGACGGCGTCTCTAGCTTCACCTTTGAGGCAGCTTCGCAATCGTAGCAGGTTTTCGGCAGCGGTGATTTCATACATTTTGCTGGACTCTCGATACGACGCGAAGAATAGCAGCCACTCGTTGACAGCACCGGCGAACGTAGGCAAGTCGACGTGACGTAACCTCGGTCGCGCTATTCTCTCTAAAATGGCCGCCAGTTGCTCGATGTTGTCTTTCGGCCGCGTCGGCGTCGGTGACCTCGCTCGTGCAGCTTCGAAGCGCAGCTGTTTATGTTCTTCTTGTCGGGGCCCCTCCTCCCCCCGTGCATTTGCAGGATGCTGCCTCAGCCACTCGTCGACCTTTTGCCGTGGCTCTTCGCTTGGGTGGGGCTCCGCTAGCTGCTCTTCGTACACGCTGTCGTCGTTCTGTATTGCCGACATTTCCACCGCCAAACGCTTCTTTACTAAGTCTGCCTCGAGCTCCAGTTCCCGCCTCTTTATTGCGGCCAGTTTCTCTGCCGCCGCCAACTCTGCTATCCGTCGCCTTGTGGTGATGCTGGTGGTCGACCGCTGTGACTTCACTGATTTGGCTGGCGATCCCACTCGTTTTCTCTCCTCTGTCGTTTGGAGCTCCGATGGACCCGCGGTACTTATTTCCGCCAACCTTGAGGAAGGTGACGCCGACGGGTCTAGCGAGATTCTCCTCACTAACTCCTCTTCAATTCGTGCCGCTTCTTGTTGCTGAGCACAGCGTTGTTCCTCCACGTCTGCTGCACCTCCTTGGCTTCTTGTAACTACCATCTTGCAGCACGTTTAAAAACTCGAACAACGTCCCGACAGTGATTTGACAGGTCTGACGGTTCTTTCAGTACCGCCTCTTAAATGCCGCCCGATGATTTCAATCTTCTCTCTTGAGCGACGACCTTGAAAATCGCGTTCTGTTTCTAGGACCAGACGGGCTTCAATAATTCACCTCCAACGGGGCCTCCGTTCTGTGAGACCGGTGAATTCTTGACTTGTCAGCACGTGTCCTTTTTTCTACGCGCAGCACGCGATATTTCTGTGTCTCTTCACACGTCGGAGTTTGTTTCTTCCTTCTTTGACGAGACGGCTCCGTGTTACGACGACCGCTGATTGTTGATTTTGATCTGGCGAACGATGGACCAGGCTGAATGTTGATCTAGATCCGGCGAACGAAGGACCAGACTGAAGTGGACTGTATTGGTTGGTGATAATTGTTCAGGGTGTCGTCAGGAATCTCCAAAAGAAAAATACTACTTGTGATCTCGATGCTTGTATTTCTCTATGATGTTATTCGTAGGAGATCTGGAGGCCGAATGTGCTCTGAACCACATCTCCATCTCTTTTATATTATTCCGGGTTAGCGTGGGTAACCCAGGTAGCGCGGGCGCAGAGCGCGGCTCGATGGACTTGCCCACGCTATGTGCCCTCTTACAGTGATTTTTACTTATATACTTAAATCTAGGGAAGTAAAAATAAACCTTATCTCGATCTTATATGAAACCCTACCTAGAAACCATAACTAATTATGTGTAAACCCTTAACAATAGTACTTTTAATGCACGTGGTATTTTATACCTACATCTAAGCTGAATTTATACAATTGCTATTTTCTTAAAGTAATTCCCTAATTCTACCTAAGAAAGCTATACAAAGTACACAATCCAACCTAGATATTAGCCTTATCTACTATACATGATTTATCAGCTACGTGCCTATTAGCCTATTTATCCTTATTACACATTAATTAGTTACTTTCAGGTTTTATCCCGGTACTACTTTGGAATAAAACACTGAAACCTACTTTTATGAAGAACTAAGAAACTTATGTCTATCCTACTTGCATCTGACTATGTTTATTATAGATTTCTTAGTTATTTTCAGGTTTTATTCCGTTCCTACTTTGAAATAAAACACTGAAACCTATCAAACTAATCAAACTAAGAAACCTACGTCCATCAAACTTAGTTCTAATTATGTACCTACTTATTTTAAAATACCACGCTACACTTCTCTTAAAACATTGCGCGCTATCCCGTTAGGTACTCTCTTTGTTTCTAAAATCACCACGCGCAGGCGCGCTATGCCATTTGCCACATCTGTTGACCAAATGTGGGGACCCTTGTCTCGCTCGAATAAATCCCACGTGATGATTCCTACTTTCTAATACGAGATACTTTATTTACCTAATTTAAAAATACCTCGTGTTATCCTATTATATTTACATAACTTATTCCTAGTTTAAGCTATGCTCGGCGTCCGCTACAGATACCATTAAATCTAACATTGTGGGGTCTAGATGTGACAACTCGAAACTACCTGGTTGTTTCTGGAGCAAAACCGCGGAGATAAGACAGTTTATTAAAGCATCAAAGCTTTTGTTCACATATTTAGTTAAGGTGAATTTATAGATGCAAAGCTTAGATTATAATGTCTAGATAGAGCATCAAATGCGCGCAAACTTTTCAAAAAATATCAGCTAACAGTTGGCTTATAAGTACTTACCCGCTGATTAGTACCGATCGTGCTGCCTTGGTGTTACTACGCTTGGTGTTACACGCTCTAAGTAATAAACAAATAACAGCGATAAAATGACGGTATGTGCAATTATAATTATATTTTTAATCTAATTGAATATGATTTTTTTTTAATTCTTTTTAAATTGTATTTTTTGTTTTTGTGATAACATCGAATTGGCGATATGTAAGCTGTAAGATGTTATTTACATTATGTTAAATAAATAAATAATGGAACTTAATTGTGCCGAAATTATAAAGGAAGGATAAAAACCATTTTTTTGTATGTTTACGCCATTTTTGATGTGTTGCTTTTTATCATTCTCCCAACATAACGTAAGTTAACGTCTTTTGTGGGTATTGGCGTAATATAACGTTACAGTTAGCTGGTGTAATTTTTTAACGGATTTAAAAAAAAAGTGGAGTTTTTCAATTCGTCTATACTTTTTTTATAATAATAAATGTTCGCGTAAAACTTTTTTGTTTATGAGTCAATTTGAATGATTATTTTTGCATTGGTATATTTTTGAAAGCTTTTTAATAATACTTATCTATCATGATGTGTTCGTGACGGAGCATTTTGCTTTATATAACTCGCATAAACAGCCTTATGTACTTATAGTCGTAAGCTTATATGTTTTTTAAGTTAGGAGCTTATATACTTAAATAGTCATAGAAATATTCGCGGAGAAGCATTTAGCATTGTGTAACTCGCATAGATAGTACCTATGTACCTATAGTCGTAGGCCTATGTACTGAACTTAGAAGCTTATGTACTTGCATAGTAATAGTTTATAAGCTATGTAATCGATTTAAATCGTATGTTTGTCGTTTTCCCCAAACACGTAAAAGATGTTCAGGGGAAAATTTATTTTCAAAGAAAATTATGACCAATAGGTAGGGCTACACATTTTCCTTACACATTCCCGATAGCACCCAGAGGGCGTGTTCTGATTGGCTGATGGAAATCAACCAAATCGAAGGTACATACAAAATAGTCATTTCACATTCAAAATTTCAAACATAGTAGGGTGGTTGAAGAAAACCACCATGTACACGCACCTTCAGTGCTAAGTTTTTAGGGCATCTAGGAATTTAGGTCTTAAACCATAGGCACTGTAGGCACTGGAAACCTGGCACTCAGCCCTATCCAGATATGTACACATCTTCATGGTCAGGCAAGGCATAAAGCCGCAAAATAGATAAAAAGATAAACACAGATTTTTATCCTCTTCCGGGTTCCTGACCTATAGTACCTCCACCCTTGGAGGGGTGGCTTGGTAAGTTGTGTAGCTGGATAGAGGGATGATGCACCTACCCGAATATAGATAGTTTCATAGCCCATGGGGCACAGTTTTCCGGGAAATCAACCCTAAATAGTAAGCAAGTTCAAAACTTGTAACATTTTCGATAGTTAAATGCAACAAGCCCACTAGTGGGCAAGGTTGAAGGGTTGGTTTCCACCCCGTTCGACGGGGAATTTCGGGGGATTTGAATAGAGGTGCATCAACCCCTATCCAGACCTAGAATAGACCTAGATATAGCCAAAAATGTTCTAGAACCTAAGTTAAAATTTGCAGTTAAAATAAACTGAAGCAGTTAGTGGTTTTTGAGCCTCGTTACGGTAAGGTAACCTCGTACCTTAGTAAATTGCCAAAAAATAGCAAACTCGTAGTCACCGGCAGAAGAAATATAGAATCTATAAATAGAATCACAGTACTCGCGAATTTGCCCTTAAACCATTAGCTGCAGTGTTGTCAAATTCCTGCCTATTATTTAACCCTGGTAAGCATTCACCCTGCACCCCAATCTACCCCGAAGACAGCAAGTACTTGGCAAGATAGAAGAACTTTGTACGTTAGGTGCGGAAGAGCCTCAGTTTCCGGTACAGGACGTCAGCGCGGCTGGACGCCGTCCGTCGGTCACAGTTCACTTCGGAGGTGAAGAAAAAGGATAGACCTACCCCATCACAACCCCGTTCCAGTCGATCACGCCCGTCCGGTACATAATGATTTGCTGAGTAAAAACATGCTAATAAAAATAACATATTATTTGTTTAGGATGTAATATAATAATCCTGTTATCAGGAGTAGATGGATAGATCGCATTAAAAAAAGCCACGGAGATACCACGTGAAAACCAACAAAAACTACTGGTCTTGTTTTATTTTACACTTACCATGACTTAACGTGTTTATTTGTAATTAAAATTTCAATCCCAAAATCTGTGGTCTGTCATTTCAAATTTCTAAAAAAAAATGCCTGAGAAGTTAAATATTGCAATAGTAATTTAATTAACTTACCTGATAAAATACAACATTCACATACAACTGTATTTTTTTTAAGAAACAAGAAAGTAACTACTTAATAAAAAGTCACATCTAAAACTGAATAATACTGCAAACATTTACCTAAAAATTCTCTTATTTAATTAGTCTATTTTTAAATTTGAGATTTTATTGGAAATTTTGGAGTAGCTGGTATGATTATTCAGGCACACAGAGACATAGACGCACTGTGTCCGCACGCAGCCCAACGCACACATGCTTGCAATTGTTGGCTCGTTTTTTGTGTGTTGTAGCGACGCTCCATCTAGACGTTATATAATCAAAGATGCAAAGGGTATAGTCACTGCCCGCAAACTTGACATACATAATGCCATGAAACGCTTTGCCTCGCCCTGTTCAACTTCAAAGTGTTGGACTGTTGGTCGACTCCAGTCAAATAGTGTAAAGGGGCTGCGGTCAACCAATTTCGTGAACTAGTGACGTAATTTGAAAGAAGCCCCTGTCCACTCTGATTGCGTGCACAGTTCTTCATGAGTTGAAGAACACTGGAAGTAAGGCTCAATTTACATTGTCGCGGAACGAAATAGAAGCGATTTTGTGTAACGATACTGTACAACGTATAATTAATAGTACAGAAGTTATATTCTAGGTGCATCGTCTTCTCATATAATTATTTCAAGTTTTCTGAATATTTAATAAATTTAATTTAAACAGTGTGACTATGGAGTTTCTCGTCCATCTCCATATGAATCTATAATTGCGAATAGAAAACTAGATTAATTTTTTTTTGTTAAATGTAAATGTTTTCGTCTCGTGCCGAATTATCTAACTGAAATAAATTAATTGACTTTGACTTCTAGATACGAGCCAAAGAAGAGATCGCGCGTCTTCTGGAGAATTATCCAGCATTCTCGTAACTACTGTCTGCAACGTCTGTGGAATCCCCGGGAAGTGACGCGAAGGGAGATAAAAGAATTACACAAGTGAACGTTCTCTTAAGTGTCAAGGCTCAGTCGCGAGAATTCTCGAGTATTTTCGTGAATACGCGCGCCTTCTCGCGTGACGAAGCAAGATCGACGCTTTTGTTCTACTTCGTTCTACGACAATGTAAATTTACCCTAAAGTACACAGTCGGTACGCGCCATCTTTCTTTTTACTTTCTCTACTTCGAATTTCAAATGTGTCTTCCTTCTTTCTTGCAGTTTGTGAAATTGTGTTCCTAAACTAAGCAGACGTAGAGATACGTGCAACTGTGTAACTGTGTAACTTCTTGCTACCGTTGCAACAGACAGAGTTGTCTTAATGGTGATTGCATTTTTCTGTTGCTGGTAACATTTACTGGCACTCTGTGTGATAAAATAATAAGGGTTCGGGCGTCAAGATAAATTCTTTCAAATCATCAGTTGGAGTAGGTAATATAAATAAAGCTCTTTCGTTACTAGTGACTGACTAAATGACCTACAGAAATGCACAGCCGAAACTTCTGGACGTCAATGGTTGAAATTAGGCAGGTTCCTCAGGGAGTGTAAGAGAGCACTAAGAAAGGATTTCCCTTTTTTTACTATTAATAGGCACGCGGTTTGACCGCTATCTCACCTGATGGTAAGCGATGATGTGGTCGAAAATAGAGCAAGCTTGCCTAGAAGTATCCTATTCACTCTTACTTTGCCCTTCCCTATATAAAAACTTATCGAAATTGTTTATTTTATTTGAGTATTCAAACAATATCTCACAGGAACCACACTGTTCTGCTGATATGAACTTACAATCAGATTATCATGAACTTTAATAACTCCTAAACTATTTAATGTGAAGCTAGTTCTAGCCGTTCCAACGAATACCAACATTATTCTCCTACATTTAGGTTACAAGCTTAGCGGCAAGCAAGAGGAGCTCGTGGCTAAATAATAACAGCCGCACGGGTCGACCTTGGCAACGCTTGCCAAGGTTGGTCTGTGGATGGGTGACCATCTTAACTTAACGAGTTTCCTCCGTGCCTCGGAAAGCACGTTAAGCCGTTGGTCCCGGCTGTCATTTGTAGATCTTTGGCAGTCGTTACGGATTATCAGAAGCCAGTAAATCTGACTCCAGTCTTGCCAAGAAGTACCGTGTTACCCAGTTAATGGGTTGTGGAGGTCTGGTAGGCAGCCGCTCCACGTAAAACACTGGTATTCAGCTGAATCCGGTTTGACTGGAAGCCGACCCCAATGTAGTTGGAAAAAGGCTAGGCAGATGATTTAGGTGACAAGCTTATACAGAGACTAGACCAGCGGCCTCTACCGTTGCGAAGCCCCAGGCGGCAGATGATTGCGAAGCCCCGGGCGGTGATCTTTGCGAGGCTCCTGGCGGCAGATCTTGACGAGGCCCCAGGCGGCAAACCTTTACCAGATGTCAAATGTTTCGTATTTTAGCTTTTGTAATTTCAACATTGAGACTTTGCCTTAAGTAAATAAATTTCATTATTATTATTTACCAGGACCTTGTATTTTTTTTAATTTATGTGTATCGATAACAGCTCTTAATAATTATTTATTCCACTTTTCCTGACTTATGAAATTTTCAATTGAATAAAACTTAATTACAAAACTGAAACACCTTCACCTTATTATTCACATTATTACTTTGAATAGTAATATTTCATTTAGTGACATATCTTGAACTTTTTGTCGATTTTGGTTAAAAACTTCATTCTATTGTTAAAAATAAAGTTATAAAAGAAAGTTTTTTGAACTCGGGTTGCGTGAGGCCACTGCAAGAGCGAGGCCCCAAGGTGGTTGCCGCGCTCGCCATCTCCTAAGACTGCCACTGGGCTAGACAAAAATATTCTAGGTATTTAAACTATGAATATACGCAAACTGAATATTATGTTAAGTAAATTTCTAGAAAGTTTAGCTTGTGTTTACCCTCAAACATAATTTACTATCTACGTATTTCAGTGTAATCTTTTACTGGTTTGACGACTAAGTACATTAAAATTTTTATATACATTAAAATTTAAAAACATACTACTATATCCTTACTAACATATTTTTCAAACATAATGAAAATTTATATTTTTATAGATTTTTACAGCTGCTGTCATAAATACTTAACTAATTATATACACTAATTAACGTGAAATTATGTATAAACGCGTAAAAAAAAAAAAAATAGAATTTCTTTGACGTAAATCCGAAATCTCCACAACCTCAAATAAGGAAAATATTCAAAGAAATGGTAAGTCGTAAGCAGAAAGTTCTTCAATATCTCTATACGAAACTTACTTGAAACAATCCTTCAGGCGAAAGTATTAGAACTTCAATATTTTCTCATGAATATTTTTATTTTAGAAAATAGGCAATTCGCGAGCATATTATTGCTCAGTGAGTGTGAGTGTGGAAATTGGTGTGTACTCGAAGTAAAATCATTCTTTTTAGGATTCCGTACTCAACGGAACCCGACGTACGTAATATACGTATTACTAACTAACTGCCATAACAATAAATAGATAATAAAAGTTATTTTTTATTAAAATTGAATTATGGTACGGAACCCTTCGTGTGAGAGTCCGACTTGCACTTGACCGGATTTTGTTTAGTTTGGGAAATCATCAAATGACTTCTTCCACTCTGGGCGTCGTGGAAGGAAGTGTCAGACTCTTACTGACTTAACCCATCCGTGTTCCTCCTAATGCCCTTTGCGTTCCAGGGCGCGGTGACTCTATCGAACCAATTCCGCAACCTTGGCAAAAAATCATTTACTTACTCTTAAATCCAGTTCTTTTTGGCCTCTTTTAATTCATAAAGATTTCTGTATATTTGGTTTTCCTTCACTGGATTTAATAACAGATGTAACAAAGCTTATTGTACTGTTGCTGTTTCGTTTAAAGACAGCTCTTTGTAAAATGGTTTAATGCCAATTGGTTTATAAAACAATCTTCTTTCCTGAGATTTCTGTATGAATCTAGAATTTTGTTAAAGATTTTGAAAAAATTAACGCTGGGAATATTTTTAGGGTTCCGTATTCGAAGGGTAGCCAGTCCTATTACTAAGTCACCGCTACTCGTCCGTCCGTCTGTCTATCAGCGGGCTTTATCTCAAGAACCATAATAGTTAGACAGTTGAAATATTCAGAGTGTGTATTTCTATTGCCACTATAACAAAACATAATAAATATTAAAATTGAAAACGTATTTTCTTCGGTTTATGGTACGGAACCCTTCTTGTGAGAGTCCGACTCGCTGTTGACAGGTTTTTTATTGCTAAATAAACTAAATTGCATTCATTGTACCCCAAGATTGATAATATTAGAGTGATGAGAGCTGTTGAGTGCTTTTTATTGAGTATTCAAAGATAGGTATAGAAAATTTATGTTGGATAGCACTTATTTTTCTTCAATAGGTACTTTCTGAACACTGATTAGTATACTACTCCGTATCATCTAACGACTAAAACTTAATGACAACACAATTTGACAGTTACTGACAAAACGTGTTGTCATTTATTCTTAGTTAAGGTTAGGGACTAATCGTAAGTTCGTAAGTGCTACGGAGTAAAATACGCCGGCAACTAAGCCCGACACTACGGACTTCAGACTTAGAGAGTAGCCCCCCTGATTTCTAATCAAAATTTAATCACATTATTGTTTGATATTTTTTTTTAATGTTATTTTATTCTCAAACATAAAATACACTACAAATTTCTTTACAAATTTTACTGGCCAAACTTATTAGTTTGATGGAGATGGCTTCTTATAATATAAATAATGCTGAGAATATGCAGTTAAGCATATTTACAAGTGCAAACCCTGCGTGTTCTAAGCAAAATAGATACGGGAATACTAAGACCAAACTAATCAACACAAAGGTAGCCTTAAAACAATTAAAAAAAATAACAAAAATAACTACGATGTTCCAAAAACATAAAGTAAAACAAACCATCATCTCGTACTTGAACAGGAAAACAATACAAGTGGACACTTTTTCATTAAAAGCCGACAAACAATGGTATTGGATCGCGAAGTAAATTAGTTTTATAACTTGTTTGGCACCGTGGCTATGTCGGGGCCGGAACACATCGGTAACACAACGTGCAAAGGAGTACACACACCAATTTAAGTGACGTCATACTATACACGGTGCTATTTATGCCGTCTTATAAAGGCTGCCCACTTGATTATTATTATATATTTATCCTCTACTAGTTGACCCGCGAAACTTCGTCTGCTCCGCTCGTATTGCTCTTAGCCTGATGATATATAGCCTATAGCCTCCCTCGATAAATGGGCTATCTAACACTGAAATAATTTTTTAAATCGGACCAGTAGTTCCTGAGATTAGCGAGTTCAAGCAAACAAACTCTTCAGCTTTATATATTAGTATAGATATAGATTTCAGGCAACTGAGGCCCATCAATTTCAATTCATTTTAATTGATTCATAAAAAATTTCATGATAATAAGTTTTTTTTAAATTGATGAGCCTCAGACAGCCCATAAAACACTACACTTGTGTAGCATAAGCATTAAAAAACTAAAAATAAACCAATACATAAATTAGTAAATTATTATGTTTTTAGTTTGTTATTAATTTCAATTTTAATTGATTTGATTCATGTTAATTTTAACTATAAATGATAATTGACATATCAATGACGTGACACTCCAAATTCTATTCAAATTTTATTAGCATGAACCATAATTATCAATATTATTATTGTAAAGTGAAATTTAAATAAAATGTTGTGTTTACCTTTAATTTATCCTTTGAATGGTATGTGCTGTGAATGTCTTGTGTATATTTAGTTGAAATAAATAAAACTTTAAAACTACTGCACCTGAAGTGACGGCGTCGTGTTGCGTTAATGTGCCCGACTCATACTACCTCTAGGCATGTTTATTTTTTTTAATAATTCAGTAAGTACAATAAAAATAAATAATGCCTTAGGATTATGAAACACCCTGTTAATAATGTTTACGTATCAAAACAATGTTACCGTTCCACTGCGCGAAGTCCTTGGTGCACAAGGCTCGGACTGCGCTTGCACCCCAGGTTTTAGCTATCAGGGAACACAGACTACGACCGGGAATTTCATTCTTCAGCTGACCACACAGGGAAAATGTTCCCAAAACGTAGTAGGAAGTTCACCATGTAGTGTAGTGGTGCATCGCAACGCAATACGTACATGATGGGACGGGCTTGGTAAAATTCAAGTGTGCAACGTACACGCTCTGGATGTAAATGAATGAAATACACAGTCTTTATGTCTAATTATAATATCTGTTAGCTATTTTACGGTATTGAGTGAGACACGTGCGTGTGGGGGTGTATGGGGTCCGTTGCCATCTTAAAGACCCAAGCCAACCTCACCTGCTAGCGGTGCACCCTGCTGTCCAACGGACGAGGCTCTGGCGAACCTGGTTTTCCTCTGGTAGGGTTGTGGGGGTCTGACGGCTGGTCGCCCCACGTAAAACCAACTTCAGTCATATATGTATGGACAGAAACAAGTTAGGTAAGGGTACTTGGTCTAGGGCGTCGCCGCATAACGACGCGCAGGCACATCGCCCTAAACCTGCGATAAGTGGGCTAGGGCTACCGTGTCAAGTACGGGCACGGCTAAAGAGAATAGTACCCAAGAAGAAGTTCCGCTTTGCCGCCTGGAACATTGGCTCCCTAACCGGACGTTGCCAGGAACTCGCAGACGTACTTGCGAAGCGTCGGGTCCAGTGCGCCTTCCTTCAGGAGACGCGCTGGAAGGGAAATAAGTCACGTGACATCGGGCAGGGGTACCGGCTAGTGTACACCGGATCACCAACGGGTAGGGGCGGAGTGGCCGTGGTGCTGTCAAAGGACCTTCAGGATGGACTCCTTGAAGTAGACCGATGCAGCGACCGTTTGATGCGAGTTAGGGTGCTGTTCGAAGGGTCGGTAACGAACCTAATCAGTGCCTATGCTCCTCAGACTGGTTGCTGTGAGTCTGAAAAGGAGGCCTTCTGGGATGAGTTCGAGGACGTATTACGCGCTATTCCGAATTCCGAAGGTGTTTTGGTTGGGGGGGATTTCAACGGTCACGTAGGTCAGTTTGCTGGAGAGTATGGATGTGTTCACGGTGGTTTTGGTTATGGCCAGCTAAACGCAGAGGGAGTCAATATACTTAACACCTGTGTGTGTCTGACCTAGCCATCGCGAACACATTCTTTCAGAAGAAGCCCCAGCATCTTATTACGTACCGTAGTGGTGCCTACTCAACCCAAATAGATGACCTGCTGGTGCGACGGTGCCACATTGGCAAGGTTACCAACTGCAAAGTCATCCCAGGCGAAAGCCTAACGGCTCAACACCGCCTCCTTGTCCTGGACTTTGCGGTTGTACCGAAGAAGAGAGTGATCGAGGAACGCAAACCCCGCACTAAGTGGTGGTTGCTTGATGGTCCTAGGCAGTCGGACTTCATCGCGGAGGTCGAGCATCTCGAGATCAGTGCTCCGCATGAGTCCGCTCAAGAGATCTGGAGTAGGATCCATTCAGCAATCACCGATGCGGGTAAGCGCGTCCTTGGCACTTCTCGTGGTGGCTGCACCATAGAAAAGGAGACGTGGTGGTGGGATGACAGGGTGCAGGAGGCGACTCGGAAGAAGAAGGTTTTATTTAAACAGTGGCAAGGGTCCAACTCTCCGAATGATAGGGAGGCATATGGAGCGGCTAAGCGCGTTTGCAAAAAAGCTGTAGCCAGAGCCCGCAGCAAAAATCTGGCGCCCTTTTACGACAAGCTGGAAACTGCGGAGGGGCAAAAGCTTATTTTTAAGCTGGCGCGTGCCCGGGAGAAAGCTACACGGGACATTAGCAAATGTCTCTGTGTAAGGGACGCCCAGGGTAAGCTGCTCTACGATGCCCACTCTGTTAAGGAGAGATGGTGTACATACTTCGCGGAGCTGTCTAACAAACAGCATCCCCATAACCTTCCTCCCGAACCGCCACCTAACCTTGGACTTATTTCCCCTATTTCCCCCGACGAAACCCGCATTGCTCTTCGCCACATGAAGAACCGGAAAGCGTTCGGGCCTGACAATGTGCCAATTGAAGTGTGGAAGGCGATGGGCCCACATGGTGTGGACCTTCTGACGGATCTTTTTAACCGCATCCTGATCACCAAGGAAATGCCGAACCAGTGGCGATTTAGCCTGATTATCCCTGTTTACAAAGGCAAAGGTAGCGTACAGGATTGTAGTAGCTACCGCGGTATCAAGATCATGTGCCACACCATGAAGCTCTTCGAGCGCATCATTGACACACGGCTCCGTAGCGAGTGTACTGTCTCTGAGTGTCAATATGGCTTCCGGGCGGGTAACAGCACCATGGACGCAGTGTTCGCCTTACGGAATCTGGCTGAGGCTTACAGAGAGAGAAGGAGAGCTTTGCATATGGCCTTTTTAGACCTGCAGAAGGCCTTCGACTGTATACCTCGGCAGTCCATCTGGTGGGCACTACGCTTCAAGGGCGTTCCCGAGGCCTATGTTGACATTATCAGAGACATGTACCGCGATTCCGTTTTCTCTGTCCAGACCGCTGTTGGCGAATCGAATGGCTTCCCAATATCTGTTGGCGTTCACCAAGGCTCGGCTCTTAGCCCGTTCTTGTTTAACGTAGTGCTCGATGTAGTTACGGCAAACATCCAAGATCAGACTCCATGGCTAATGATGTATGCCGATGACATCGCCCTCGTTAATCAGAACAAAGCCCATCTTGAGCGGAAAGTCAACATTTGGAAAGACACGCTTGAAAACGGTGGTCTGAGACTAAATATGGCGAAAACTGAGTACATGTCCTGTGGCAGCACGGATTCAAACACCATCCGAATAGGTTCGGACCTGATCAGAAAGTCCGATACGTTCAGGTACCTTGGATCCGTGCTGCACGAGTCTGGCATCGTAGACGACGATGTCCAAGCACGTATTGGCGCGGCTTGGGCGAAGTGGCGCGAGGTAACGGGCGTTGTATGCGACCGCAAAATGCCTCCGAAGCTCAAGGGGCAGATATATAAATGCATCATTCGGCCTGTCCTACTAAACGGGGGCGAGTGTTGGCCAGCAGACACACCCAGGAGCTTCGCGTCACGGAGATGAAGATGCTGAGGTGGATGAGTGGCGTAACGCGATCCGATCGCATAAGCAACTGTTACATCCGAGGTAGTCTTGGTGTCCGTGACGTGGGGGAAAAACTGCAAGAGTGTCGTCTGCGATGGTATGGCCACATCATGCGCCGCCCTATGGAGTACGTTGGTCGGAGATGCATGAATATGGCTGTTCTTGGGGCTAGGCCCCGTGGTCGCCCCTGCAAGCGCTGGCTGGACGTCGTCAAGTCCGACATGAGAGCCAATGGCCTGACTGAGAAGGATGTTCAAGATCGGGCATGGTGGAGGAAGCTAAGTAGGAAGGCGAACAAACGAATTATAATACAGCTAAAATAGAAATGCCGTTTAGTAGGTAAATTACACAACTCCCTTGAAACTGCGTAGAATTGACTTCTGCCACATAATGACGAACCCAACCCAGCATTATTTGATAAACCTACTGTAGTATCAGCGAAACAAAAACGAAGAATTTGTTTATAAAGCCCAAAAACATGCCTGTAACACGCACATAAGTATACGCTTGAAACCTTGCATGCCATTTTACCAAAACCATCTTTGATTGGTAGAAGTACAGCATGCAAGCTACTAGCATAAAGCGAGAGACACACTGGTCCTACGTACGCAACGTATGCAACGCTTTTGTATGGTATCGTGTATGTTGCGTTGCATACGATAAGTTCTATTGCATAGTTTTTCATACAAAATACATAGTCCAGAATGATATCATAATGCGTTGCATACGTTACGTACTACGTAGGACCAGTTTGTCTCCAGCTTAATATTTTTGTGTAAGTTACAGACATGTCTATTTAGAAGACACGTACGACGATCTCTCGTCACGAAATCACGATACAGTGCAAGTGGGAATACTCGCTTAGGAACAGGATAACGTGTTACTTTTCCTGTGAAAGAGAAAATAGAGGAAAATGTGCGTTACGTATTTATAGGAGTACTCGGAACTCAGGTGCGACGTTATCGGGGGTAGAGAGGCTTGATTTGTAGTTATAGTGTAGCAGGTACCCGACGTTCTGAGTACTTTTGCGTTTTTCCTACTTAGAAGACACGAAACGAACGAAGCTGATTTTTCTGTGTGATTTTCTTGCCAAAAAAGATCTCCTTAACTTTATTATTTTTATAAGGAAAGCTGTTATATTTTAGATTATGTTTCCTCTCAAGTTGGGATGAAAGTTAGATGGTTATAGCGTTGTAAATCTACCTAGTTATTAATAAAAATATGTGGATTAGCACGTAGGCTACTGAGCCCCTGGGCGTATAATACTCCCTTGGGATATTTTCTAATAACGACGCGGGTGAACTCACTGGTAGCTGTTAGGATGTTGTAAATAGTAGATAAGGATGATCTTTGTAATAGTGGTTAACGACATAAC
Organism: Lacanobia oleracea; assembly: GCA_950371165.1. Lineage (NCBI taxonomy): Eukaryota > Metazoa > Arthropoda > Insecta > Lepidoptera > Noctuidae > Lacanobia > Lacanobia oleracea. Next base: position 3,918,900 of record OX493387.1, read on the forward strand.
AATTACTTATTATTAATTATCAAATTGAAACGTACAAGATAAATGCTTTCAATCTTATAATACTTCACAGATTATTTGCAACGCAACATGCAATGAGACACGAGCATAAAGTTTATATGTAATAAAGTCATAAAGGCTTTCGCGCACACTGCGTCATGGAGACTCGAAAATACATTTATATTCATAGTTTTTTTTTGTTTTTCTTCATTTATGCCTTTTCACGGCGAAAATGACATTGACAAAACAGCTCATCATTTTCGAAAGGATTTTCTGTACGAAAGGTTCACCAATCAGTTATTTCATTCCATGCATCATTTTTAAGTTTTTTTTTGCATTTATGTTATCCCATAGAACTCACTCACACACTTTGTAGATTGAGATCTTGTTGAGAGAGGCTTTTTTTGCATCCCCGTCTTCATTGCCAGCCATTTTTAAATTGTTCATGCTTGTTCGCGGTGCACAGATCTGTCGTGAACATGACCGTACAAATCACCGCGCACTAAGGGTTCGTCGAAAAAACTGACAGTCGGCGGGAGCCAACGAGCGCGTTACGATTGCGCGCAACGTGCGCACAGCGGGCGCTTGCGAACACATTCAAATGTAGGGAAGATGTTGCATTGCATGTTACTTATATGTTGTGTTGCAAATAACGTGTTCCGGGTTTTACACGGTCTGTAATATTTTCCAGCACTTTTACTACGTATCTAAACGTAGCGGCGTATAGCAGGCAAGTACGCAGGTATCATACTAAATTGTGATATCAAAAATGCCGAGACAATGTAACGTAAAATTAGAGATGGGCCTACTTATGTATTCTATGAACTTGGCCGACTAGTCGTCTAGTCGACTAGTTGGTCGTCAGTCAAAAGGCCGAATAATCGTCGACTATGAATGTGATTGGGTAGGCGGTCTTTCCGACGACGGTCGATCCCTATTAAATAGTATATTAGTTTAAATTTTTTAAGTTTCGTTGAGGAAATATCAAATTATTAATAATAGATTTATAGTAAGCACTGTTCTTTGAGAGACTGATTTTTTAAACGTGTTGCAAGTAAAAGTGATTTATTTCGTGTTTTTCAGTTTCAGTGTCGATTAGTTGGCATCTTTCACTGACGAATCGTCAACTGGTTGCCGACTATAAATGTGACCAAATAGTCGGCTTTCCTTACAAAATTGTCGGCAACATGTCGGTGTATCTCTAGTAAAAATGTTTTATGTTTACGGCAGAACCTGACGATATTGCGCCACGTGCCGGGAATTTGGCTTCGTCACTGATGAACGTGCCTCTTAAGAGGAAATGGTGTAGCTATAATGCCTTTTTGTGATTGCTGAAGCTTTGCAAATGAAAACGTTTTTCTTAGCACCGTAGTCACTAGGTTTTGTATGAGTAAGTAGCTGTATAACCTGCCAGAGTTGCGGAATTTGATCGAAAAAGTCACCGCAGCCCTGGAACGCAAAGGTCATTAGGAGAAACACGTATGGGTTTTAGTCAGTACGAGTCTGACACTCCCTTCTGCTCCACCAAGAGCGGAAGGAATCATTTTGATCATGTCCAATCCTTACAAAAAAGGTTAAATCACCTGTATATTCTACACAAATTAACAAACAGGAAGTAGGTTCCAGACTGTTATTGTTAATATGTATTATGTTTTGGCTTTACGTTTCCAATGTTTTCGATAAAAACAAAATACGAGTAACAATGTAAACGTTAATTCACGGAAATTAAAGAGGCTGGGTGAAATAAATGATGGTTTCGGGTTTATATTTGTACTAGTGTAACAATTGACTTTTGTTTTCGAATTTCTGAGCGCTAATTACCGAACGGCTGCAATGTTAATATTTTTTGTATGAATGTCCTGGTTTGAGTTATGAATAAATAAATGGGAACGGATGGAGAGGGAGAGGAAGGCCAAAGAAAAGATGGACCGATGGTTTGTGTGAGAAAAATGGGAACGGCTGGAGAGGGAGAGGAAGGCCGAAGAAAAGATGGATGGTTTGTGTGAGAAAAATGGGAACGGATGGAGAGGGAGAGGAAGGCCGAAGAAAAGATGGATGGTTTGTGTGAGAAAAATGGGAACGGATGGAGAGGGAGAGGAAGGCCGAAGAAAAGATGAATGGTTTGTGTGAGAAAAATGGGAACGGATGGAGAGGGAGAGGAAGGCCGAAGAAAAGATGGATGGTTTGTGTGAGAAAAATGGGAACGGATGGAGAGGGAGAGGAAGGCCGAAGAAAAGATGGATGGTTTGTGTGAGAAAAATGGGAACGGATGGAGAGGGAGAGGAAGGCCGAAGAAAAGATGGATGGTTTGTGTGAGAAAAATGGGAACGGATGGAGAGGGAGAGGAAGGCCGAAGAAAAGATGGATGGTTTGTGTGAGAAAAATGGGAACGGATGGAGAGGGAGAGGAAGGCCGAAGAAAAGATGAATGGTTTGTGTGAGAAAAATGGGAACGGATGGAGAGGGAGAGGAAGGCCGAAGAAAAGATGGATGGTTTGTGTGAGAAAAATGGGAACGGATGGAGAGGGAGAGGAAGGCCGAAGAAAAGATGGATGGTTTGTGTGAGAAAAATGGGAACGGACACTTCGTCTTTCTTGCAGTTGGTATGTTTGTGAGAGAAAGGTTGTGTTACATCACGCTACGACCAAAAGGATCAGAGCATTAATGAAAAACCCGGCCAAGTGCGAGTCGGACTCGCCCACCGAGGGTTCCGTACAAATTTGTGGGTACATTTGTTTGACACTTTAAATAAAGACTATATTTTTTATGATTTAATTGCAAATGTGTAGTTTTCAGACTTTTTCCTATACTTGTAGTAAAAGACTTGTAGATAAGGTATTACTTGCCAAATTTCATAGTTGTAGGTGAACATTTTGATTCCCTTGAGAATATCGAAATGTACGTTTTATGCGGCATAAACAGCCGCATCTTTTTTTTACGTTAACTTAGAAGTTAGATTTTTTCACAGCTTTAAGAAACTGTTGACGTAAGTACATGGTTTTAAATAATTTGAACTCGATACCTCAATGCATTCCTAAGATAAAGGGTCTTGAGAGACAGACGGACGGACAACAAAGTGATCCTGTAAGGGTTCCGTTTTTTCCTTTTGAGGTACGGAACCCTAAAAATGTGACGCAAACGAAGTTGCGCGGGTCAGCCAGTTGAAAATAAGGGTTGATATAATTGTCCTAAAAAATATTGTATCACTTTATTATACTTTCTTGTGTCTCCATACTGTCCAAACACTACTTTTCAAACTTATGTTTCGAGATAAAGGTGTTTCCAAGTTTCCGCCCCAGGAAGTGAAAAGTTTTCCAAAAGTAAACGCATTCTGTTTGCAGAATCTTTGAAAGTTGGTAACCCTGTTTATGCATAATGGTTTGCTTTTTTTTGAAGATACTTTCGAGCTGTTGTGGTGCGATAATTTGACGAAGCGTTTTATAAAACTGTTCTTTGAATATTGTTCAATAGATATATTTACCTTTTTTAGGGTTCCGTAGCCAATTGGCAAAAAACGGAACCCTTATGAATTCGTCATATCTGTCTGGCTGTCTTTTTGTCTGTCTGTCCGTTCGTATGTCACAGCCACTTTTGTCCGAAACTATAAGAACTATACTGTTGAAACTTGGTAAGTAGATGTATTCTGTGAATCGCATTAAGATTTTCACACAAAAATAGAAAAAAAACCCATATTGGAGGTTGGGAATACTTAGAACTGAAACTGAAACTCAACATTTTTTTTTTATCAAACCCATACATGTGGGGTGTATATGGAATAGGTCTATAAAAATGATATTGAGGTTTCTAATATCAGTTTTTTTCAAAATTGAGTAGTTTGCGCGAGAGACACTTCCAAAGTGGTAAAATGTGTCCCTGTAACTTCTAAAATACGAAAATGATAAAACTAAAAAAAAAATATATAATGTACATTACCATGCAAACTTCCACCGAAAATTGGTTTGTACGAGATTTAGTAAGTAGTTTTTTTTTAATACATCATAAATCGCAATTTACCTTTCATTCAATCAACTCAAATATTAAAAAAATAAAGTTTATGGTACGGAACCCTACGTGTGCGAGTCCGCCTCGCACTTGGCCGGTTTTTAAGAATGGGAAGTCATCAATTGACTCTTTCCGCTCTGGAGCGGAAGGGAGTGTCATGCTCTTATGTTTTTTCTTATGCTCTTGCCCTTTGCGTTTCAGGGCCGCGCTGACTCTTTCGAACTTTCGCAACCGCCTCTATTATACTCGTACGTACCTAGAACAATTTCTTTGCAAAAGCAAAATTTCTTTATCTGCTTTCTTAAAAGCCCTATCACGAAATTGCGTTTTCACTCAAAAAACTGCTGACTCATCGCATTATGTATAAATTATGCAGTTGCAATTACGTTTATTCTAGGGTTTATTATGAATTATTTATTCAATGAATATTTATTAAATTTTCATTTCTATTTTGGTAAAAATTTCAATGTATTAAGGAGAAATGTACAGTTCATTCTGAGCGTTTTTAGTAGTTTTTATGGATTTGAATGTGATTTTTTTTACGGATATTCCATTCTTAAGAATATAAGAAATATTATGATATAGGTACACATATTTTCATTTCATTTGGTTAGTACAGTAGTTCAATCCACGAGCTCGAAAAAGTACCTACCGTCGCGATTCTCATAAGAAACTCACTTTTAAATTTTGACTTTTTACAAAAAAATGAAATGATAAAAATGCGAAAAGTGAGGCCGTTATACTCGTACACTACACTAATAACTATTCTGAACTATCCAATAAGCCAAAATTGTCTAAATATTTCAGTTTCTGAGAATATTTAAGCCATTTTACGCAAAAAACACAGTCAAATTATAATAGGCCTCTTAAAGACGTTAACGATCAAATAACTTGCTTGATCGACTGAAAATTCGGAGGTAATTTCAATAATAAATAATGCAAAGTTTTGAATAATAACTAGAAAGCTGTCTTGTATTCTATGATACAACATTTTTTTTTTTTAAATAGAACATTTTCTTTCAACTTTTGTATTTACTATAAGGGTATGAAAGAGCGACGTTTTTTCTTTGTTTAGTGAGTAAACTATTCACTTTTAATTACTACAAATGACTACAAAGTAAATAATAAATTCTTCTTACAGAAAGTATTTACTTTTATTTGTCATCAGTGTTCTAGGACTGACTATAACTATATTAATTTTATAGCATTATTTTAGTATGGGAAATCATAAAATTATTACTTCCGATCTGGGCGGAGCGGAAGGGAGTGTTAGACTCTGTCTCTTACTGACTAAAACCCATCCGTGTTTCTCCTAATGCCCTTTGCGTTCCTGCGATGACTCTTTTGATCAAATTCCGCAACCCTAGTAGGCACTGCACACGTGCTAGCGGGCCCAGGGTGTGCAGTGCCTACTAGGGTTGGGAACACAACGCGCCGTCGACCTGGGCCTGGTCCAGATCGGACGGCGAGCCACCCATTGCTCGCCGTCCGCAGGCTCGAGCCTATCGCCCTGCGACTCCCGAAGCTTTTTTTTTTTTTTTTTTTTAAGGATGGGAAATCATCAAATGACTCCTCCCGCTCTGGGTGAAGCAAGAGGGAGTGTCAGACTCTTACTGACTAAAACCCATCCGTGTTCCTCCTGGTGCCCTTTGCGTTCTAAGGCTACGGCACCTCTTTCGAACAGATTCCGCAGCCCCAGCAGGCACCTGCCCTAGCGGGCCACGTCTTCCACGCTGACATCTCTTTGAGGCGCGCTGGAATCGCAGCGCGCCGCCGACCCGAGCCTAGTTCTGATCAGACGGCGAGCCACCCACTGCTCGCCGTCCGCAGGCCCGCGCCTACGGCGGCCGGGAATCGTCCTGCGACTCCCGACGCCTGGGGCGTCTTCTTCTGTTGCGGCGACTGGGACGTGAGGTTTCCCTCTCTCTCACACGTTCGGCCTCCTCCTTTGCTAACATTACTGCTTCGCAGAAGGAGGTGATCGCTTCCCATGCCTCCTCGCTCCGGACCAAAGATTGAACCAAGGCCGGTCGCGAGAGGTCGCCGCCGCCGATCGCCTCGACGAGGACCCGGCGGTGCTCCGCCCAAGCAGGGCAGACCGTCTCCTCCGGGCGATCCTCGCAGTGACTCCCGAAGCCTGGGGGTCCTTCTGTTATGGTGGCTGGGGCGTGACATTTCCGTCTCTCTCACACGTTCGGCCTCACGCGGCCCGCCTCCACCTTCGCTAGGTGTAAAGTTTTTGTAGCTGATGCTAATAAATATTGTTGACGTAAGATAAGACCAGATGCTTTATTTTTTAGGGTTCCGAACAAAAACGGAACCCTTGTAGGATCACTTGGGTGTCTGTCTCTCTGCCTATCACAGACAGTTTTTTCCAAATCCACTGGACTGATTTGTGACACAAACACGGACGTGTTACGTAAATTATTAAATTTGTAGAATGGACCCCTTTTGAGGGTTAAACTAAAAAAGGGTAGAAATAATAAACAATATCGTGTGACATATCAAATTAAAGAGCTTACAGTGTGAATTTTTAATCACATTTTTTCGTAATTTTATAATAAATAGTTTTGAAGGTATTCAAGAAATTGGACGAAAAATTACCATTATCCTGTCTTCGTCTTTCGAGATTTAAATATTCACCTGTAGAAACTCATCCTCTGCATCGCCACATTTCCCTGGCGGCGACTATATTATCCGGGAAGCCTTCGCGCGATTGCAGATCCCTCAATCAGCACTGACTATAATGACGTTGTCTATTTCTGGGAGCACTAAAACGTAATATACTTCTAGCTTTAAACAGTGGTGGTTATACTATCACGATAAGGGATTCGATCCGATCCAGATCGGAGTACATGATTTGTTAGACTTTTTGTCTCAATGTTTCACAAATGGTTCCACGTATGGAACATATTGAACAATCACCGTTCGGCTTTATCACTTATTTCCGGAAATAATGTGGCACAAGACGAACTTGTCAAAAGATTCTTTAGGGGAGTATTTAAGTTAAAGCCTTCCTTCCCTAAGTATAATTGTACATGGAACCCCAATATCGTACTTAATTATTTTGGTGATTTATACCCCAGCGATAATTTAAGTTTGGAGCAGTTGAGCAAGAAATTGGTTGTATTATTGGCATTGTCAACAGGCCAAAGATGTCAGACGCTCTCATTGATTAGATTGCGCAATATTATGATCAATCAAGACAAGGTTTTAATCACTATTACTGATTTGATTAAGACATCTGGTATAGGTAAATCCCAACCAATTCTTGACCTTCCCTTTTTTCGACAGCGACCTGCAATCTGCCCTGCAGAGACTTTAATAGCTTACATGAATGTTACATCCACCAAAAGAAGTACTGTAGATAATAAATTGATTGTAACTTTTAGAAAACCTCATCATGCAGCATCTTCGCAAACTATAGGGCGATGGATAAAACAGGGTTTGGCTGCTAGTGGCATCGACACTGAAATATTCAGTGCCCATAGCACTCGTCATGCATCGTCTTCTGCTGCACATCAAGCAGGAATCAGTGTTGATGTCATTAGGATAACCGCTGGGTCGTCAGATCAATCTGCCACCTTTGCTTATTTTTATAATCGGCCAATGGCTCAAACAAATTGTGAATTTGAAAACGCTGTTCTCGGTACTCAGTAAGGAAGTTCTGTTTATTTCTTTGGTTATAATCCTTTAAGTTATTTTTTTTTTGTGTGTTTGTTAATTAAAATAAGAATACATGTATTTTTCAATATCGTCCTACCTATAACATTGCAAATGTCTATCTCTAAACATCTACAGGTGAATATTTAAATCTCTTCGACGAAGACAGGATAATTAAAATCGAACTTCACTTCAGGTAAGTTCGTTTGATTATTAAATTCTCCCCCCTTTACCTCCGAAACTACTTAGCCTAAACTTTTGGAAAAAATGGAGATAATAGATCTTTATCTATAGACCACAAGAAAATATAGTATCTATAGACTATAAGAAGTCTATAGTGTCAAAATAATATGATAAAAAAAAATCGTTCGGAACCCTTTGCACGCGAGTCCAACTCGCTCGTGACCGGTTTTTTTACTCAACCGAAGGCTTAAAATCCATACACAGTGGACACAGTTGATGAAACTGTCTCTTGACAATTTGGGCCTGTTAATTACAGTTAATTTACTAATTCTTTTCCCAATATTACGGCTTCTAGGTAACTGAATGCAGCTGAGCTTAGCATGCTCTGCGATCCCGGGAATCTCTGCTTTACGTGGAAGAGCGACCTGTACGATAAATAAATAGATAAAACATTTATTGGAACAAGGAAAGAACCAACACACAAAAGCACACTAGAAAATACAAATAATTAAATGATAACACATAAAAAAAGAAGTGGCAGAATTTATGGTGGCAATTACTAAACTAAAGAATTTGCCAGATTACCTACCTACATTTAAAAAATAAATATATATAAATACACTCAAATGTGCGGTGTGTGTGTCTCTAAGCTGCACCAAATGGGAGTCCAACTCAGCATGTGCCAGGCAGTGCAATGCGATGCGCGCTCGAATACGGACGTGTTTCCACTGTGCACGGCACGAATTTTATTCGCGAATCGAGCGGCCATAGCCGTTGCCCGTAAATACTATGAGTTCCAAACCACTCATAGTCAACGAATTGCTGGCATTCCTAGTCCATGCTATTGACTACATGGACGAGGTGAGCATCCTACAGATATGCCGATCCAATTTCAAGGAGGACGAGATCAGCAGTGGAAAACTGTTACTGTTCCAGTCACTTGGAAAAATGGACCTGATGCCGTCTCGCCGCAGAGATGGAACCGAAAAATGTGTTCAAGATATCATTGATATGTTGAAAAAGACTGACCCGGACGACGTGCCTGATTTCGTGGCGAAGGAGCTGAGTAAACTGCCCCCCGTCACGTTTGATCACGTCGACGTTACACGGCTGCTAAAGGACATCACTATCTTGAAAGCGGAGATGACCAAGATGCAGTCTAGAATGGAGGTTTAAAAAAAAACCAATACTGAGCTACGTGCAGAAATAGCATTATTGCGCAACGTTGGTTCAGTAATTGGGTCTCCTGAGGCCTCAAAGGTGAACAAACGTCGAAGGCGCATAATGCATCAGTCGGCAGTTTTGAATCGGCGAACACAAGTGCGTCACCAGCTACTGATAATGCTGACCAAGCGCCGCCCGCCGCCGCCGTCGCCCGCTCCTCAACACCGCCTGCGGAAATGTCACACGTAGGTACGTCGACCCCTAAACGTGTCTGCTCTGCTATTGTCACCACCGGCAAATCGGATGCGTCGCAGCCTAAGCGACAAATCAAAACAGGGGAAAAGAAGGGCGATCCACCTGCCCTGTCTGCGGTCCGTAGCTCCTTGCCAAAGGCGGGCCAAGATGATGAAGAGGGTTTCACAAAAGAAGAAGAAGAAGCCCTGTTCACGTAACCAGTGCGGGACCGCATTGAGTGGACCCAACATGCTGTTGCGCCCTGCTGTGCCTTCGACGCAGCTGTACATTTCGCGTCTGCACTACTCCACAAAAATTGAGGAAGTCGTGCAGTATTTGAAAGTGAAGACGAATTGGACTCTGAGGGTTGAAAGGTTGGAATCGCGACACAACATCAACTTTACGTCGTTCGTGGTACGAGTTCCAACCCACCATCTGCAGACCTTCTTGAAAGAGGACTTTTGGCCGAAAGGTGTCGTATTTCGACGTTTCCGAGGACGGTTACGCGACACCACGCAGCGACACACGACGCCGACGTTACGTGTATAGTCATAGTTTTAATATGGATGTATTAGTTTATTGCAGTTTAAGATAATGTTGTGTATTTTATCTATGGGCCTCAGATGCCTGAAAATAAAATGATATTATTATTATTATATTATAAATATACCTAACGCTGGTATTCTGCTGGATCCCAGTATCGACATACATGTACAGCAATATTATTTATCCAGAATGACGTAAATGAAGTAAATGACTAAACTAATTAAATGTGTATGTCACCTCTTCCGTCCCTTTCCGGAATGGAATGGAATTACATTATCACTTATTAAATTACAACCCAGCATGTTCTCAGAATTTTGAAGCTAGCTGTTCCTGTGGCTTTCGCTACTTTAGAGTGTTGAGTACCAGGACAACATAGATAGGAACAGAAGTTCGACTTCGTACCTACAATGAACGAAAACGCACGAACACATAACACACAAGCGTGTCTTGCAAGCGAACAAGGCATGTCAAACCCGAACCCACGTGTCCATAAATAGGTAGCTAGAAAACATTTTATTGTACTCCACAGCAAATTACAATTTTGTTGTTGTACTTCGTAGTACGACCATGAACGCATTCATTATAAATTTAGATGGTAATAAAATCCTTTTAATTTGTACTATTTTATACCACTTTAAAAAAAAATGTATACTTCAATAGGGTATTTTACTAAAAAAATCTAATTAGTCCGTCTGATAGATTTTCTAAAAATATTCGACACGTATTTTACGCGTGACGTCATTTCGCTTGGTAAATTTGGTACATTTTTACCAAGCGAAATGACGTCACGCGTGTCTTCAACTCGCTGTATCTCCTTTATTTTTAGTTTACGTGAAAAAATAAAAAATACGTGTCGAATATTTTTAGAAAATCTATCAGACGGACCAATTAGATTTTTTTAGTAAAATACTCCATTATCATAGACAAAACAACATTTTAAGCAAAAAAAAACGTTTTTTAATTGTTTGCACTTAACGCCATCTTGTATCAAGTACACAAATCACATACTTAAGTATAGGCAGAAAATGTTAATTGTTTTTCTAACAATTACGACAATTTACCAGTAATGATGTAGAAGTACATAATGAGTACAAACTTATAGGCATGCATCCGTTTGATCAACTTCTGTGCTTGCTGGAATTTTAGCTTGGTCGTGCTGGGAAGGAATCTTGCTAGCACGACCTGTATATCTACGATAATACTGAGGTATGAATTTTTTTATTAGTGGTATAAAATAGTACAAACCAAAAGGATTTTATGGTCATATACTCGTAAAGTAATAATCAATGCGTTCATGGTAGTTGTACGAAGTCCAACACCTTTTTTGAATTGTTAACATTTATAGAATAAATTCATCGTCATCTGCCTAGTCTTTTCCCAACTATGTTGGGGTTGGCTTCCAGTCAAACCGGATTCAGCTGAATACCAGTATTTTACGGGGAGCGGCTGCCTACCAGACCTCCACAACCTATTAACTGGGTAACACGGTACTTCTTGGTAAGACTGGAGTCAGATTTACTGGATTCTGACAATCCGTAATCACTGCCAAATATCCACACAAGTAACGTGCTTTCCGAGGCACGGAGGAAAATCGGTATGTTAAGATGGTCACCCATCCACAGACCAACCTTGGCAAGCGTTGCTTAGCCTTGAAGGTCGACCCGTGTGGCTATTATTATTTAGCCACAAGCTCCTCAAAAATAAGAATAAATTGATTACCTAAAATCATTATTTGTTGCGTTGATTTCTGGAACTCACTCTTGAAATCCTTGTGTTATGAAATGTGATGTCTTGCTTTGATTGTGTACTTTATTTCTTATCTTCTTTCTTGTCTACGTGGTCTTGACCCTGTTTTCGTTCGTCGTATCGAGCAGGGCCTTCTGTTCTTATCTGCATGGTGGTACCGGGTTCCAATTAAGAGATAATGCAAGGGAAACAGTGAGTGGAGGAGATGACGGATGTGAAGTGGCCAAGTTAGAAGCGATAGCGGGTTTGGAGTACGTCTGACAATCTAAGTGCAGTTTTGCAACGTTGGAGAGTTGGTACTGTTGCTTTTCATGGCAGCCTGGTATGAAAAATCATTGAACTAGGCAAAAATGACTTTCAATTTTGATTGCCTTGTTGGATTCATATTTTTTTCTGTGTCATGTATTAATTACTTTGCATACTATTGTGTGAATTCAAGTTCTTAAAACTTTACAGACAGTTGTGTTGCTGGGGAGTTTCCACTTCTTCCCAGCTAAAACACTAGGAAGTGGTGACGGGCGGGCGTTTTGGGGACTGTCTTTTGTAAAATTTACGTTCAAAAAGTGCTGGCCCTCAGCCTTACTTCAATAAAAAAAAAATTTGAGTTAACAAAGTAGTTAATATAATTATTTGTAAAGTTTCACGAAAAACGTAGCGTTGAAAGTCCTTCCACCAGGTGGACCGATGACCTGGTGAAAGCCGCGGATATCCGGAACCGGAACCAGAACTAGGCCCTGAGTAAGGACGGTCCATGTGTGGACGCTTGTGGCAGGCCTATGTCCAATATATGACAAATGATGACTAGAAATTGACTGTTTGTATATCTTATCTTATGCCGTATGGTGTCGGCCGGTGCCGTATGGTGCCGTAGAAGAATAATACCATCCCATCACTTCCCATGCGTGTCGTAAGAGGCGACTACGGGACTCGCCAGAGAATGGGCAACAGCGTTCTCTATAAACTCAACACCACACACTGCGATCGCCAGCCCGCCTGCCAAGCGTGGCAATTATGGTAAACCCCCCCAAAAATTTGGGGGAGGCCTATGTTCAGCAGTGGACGTCTTTCAGCTGATATGATCAAGATGATGATATCTTATCTTAGCGATCTTACATAGCGACATAATTTAGATATTGGACATACACGCGAATGAAGTCGCGGGCAACATCTAGGTATGATATAAAAGCTTATGGTAGGTGCTTTTGATTCAATTTTTCCTGATAGAAGTAGTAGATTACATTCAATAATGGAACAGGGAGACCCAGAAGATGCATTTGATTTAATTTCATCGGTAATAGAGCATAAGCTTTAATTTCAAGCAACTTTAATTTTAAACAAATTTTCATTTGTCGTTTCCTACACACTTTATTTTGAAACATATCCGCTTGAAGCTTCTGGTGCGAGCGTAATTAATCTTATTAAGCTAGGTTGAGCCCCTTTTAGACACGACTACATATGTTGAGTACATCTATATCTTATCCCCGAATCTTCTTTGACTCCGTCTTTGGAAGAGCGGGTGCAGTTCACAGTTGCATAAGATCGTATTGCACTTGTTCACTGGAAATTCAAGCTAAAAGTTAAATCATTGAATGCTATTCGACTGGGCAGGCTTTAATAAGCCGTAAAATATCTTCTCCTCTTAAATAAAGACTAGCTTTTTTTGCCCGTGACTTAGTACGCGTATAACCCGTCTTTTCCCGTTCCCGTAAGAATTTCGCGAAATTGTGTGTGGGGTGCTTTCCAAGACAAGGTAGAAACTCGGTATGTTAAGATGGTCACCCATCCAAAGACCAACCTTAGCTAGCGTTGCTTAACCTTAAAGATCTTTTATTTTTATTTTTCTTATTTGGAAATGGATTTGCTCTTGACTCTAGTCTATGTCAGAGATGACAGAGACAAAGTCTACGATGAAGCGAGCCTACCCAGAAGGAGCCTGTTCACTCTAACTTTGAAGAGATTAAGGTTGTAAGCTTTTGGAAACACAGACGCACGCAGAGAGTTCCACTCCTTTGCCGTGCGCATTATAAAAGACGTTTGAAAACGCTTAGTGCGAATTGGTGGAATAGCCACAAGGTAGGCATCGAACCGTGCGGCTAGTATTCTTTAGCCATGAGCGCCTCCGAGAGACTAGCTGTATTCAGTGTTCAAGAGATATTATTGTGCACAAGTGTAAAATAAATGACTTGCAAGTGTGCGCGAAAACAGGTGCAATCTTTTTTCCTTTATTGTCATATTTCGACGGAATATAAGTCTCCTCTTACGAACATAGTGTCTTAAGAGGAAATGCTGTTGGTCTATTCTCCAAACAAACTCTCTCGTCTGTTTTCTCTCTGGCTTATTACCTTACAGCAATGATTTTTTCCAGTAAAATAAATATCAACTTTTTCAATTCTTCTTTTTTACTTTTACTAGAACCCTCAAAAAATGCTCAAAATTGTCTATATGTATTGACTGCTGTCAACAGAGCACTAAAGTCTGTTTTTAAATCTCAGAGATTAAATTGACAAGTGAAAATGGCAAACTGACATTGATTTCAATAGCATTTAAGTTAGTTTTGACATTTGTAGTTCTCAATTTAGCTTCCGAGATTAAAAAACAGACATTAGTGTTCAACAAAAACTAATGAAACAGACAACAAATAAAGGGGCACGCTTATATCCTTTATATTCAGTTTATGAAATATCTTTTAAATCTGTCCAATATTGGAGGAGGAAACAGGTGAGAGCCAAACTTCGAATTAAGACTTTTTACTCAAAAGTCTCATAAGTTAAGAACTCTTTGACAAGTACTTATGGCTACTGCTGAGATGTGGTACACTGTTACAAAAATTTTCGAAAGAGTCACCGCGGCCTTGAAATGCAAAGGGCATTAGGAGGAACACGGATGGGTTTAAGTCAGTAAGTGTCTGACACTCTCTTCCCTTCCGCCAAGAGTGGGAGGAGTTTTATGATTTGTCATGAAAAAAACTTTTGTGAAATTGAAAGAAAGAAAACTAATTTATTTGGCACACACGAAATCACAAATGACATCCTTAGTAATACTTAATATTATTAAGTATTACACACACTAAAGACATTATATTCTAAAGCGAGAGATACACTAGTCCTACGTACGCAACGTATGCAACGCTTATATCGAACCGTATATTGCGTTGCATACGATAAGTGTGTCTCTATCGCATAGTTTTTCATACAAAATCAATAGTCCAGATATCATAATGCGTTGCAAACGTTGCGTACGTGGGACCAGTTTTTCTCTAGCTTTAATCACTTCATGTCGTCTTGAGCTCGGTTATAATTAAATGACGTCATACCAATTTACCTAACGTGACAGATGTACGAGTAGCAATCACATTAGGATTACAATGCTCAGTAGGCTGTCACTCAACTGTAACTGCTTACGTATATATGTGTGTGTTCCATGAGATGATGAATGTGGTTATTCTAATACTAACACTTCGCCCGCGATTTCGTTTTCATGGATATTGTAGGTGGTCCACGAGTTTCATTGCCATTAAGGAAGAGGTAGTATTGGAAAATTAATCACAACGATTTTTATTTTTCCGCTGAGATTACAGGATCAGTGCGCTCTTTACCCCTTTGGACCCCCTAAGGGATGAAGAGTGCACTGCCAGAAAATTGCATTTTTTTTTCATTTATTACACTTTCTAAAATGTTCATACCAATTTCGAAGTAAATTGTCGCAAGCAATAATATCCTCCTCCAAAAACTTCATCACCCCTTTACACCCCTTGATGGGTTGTATTTAGAATATTTTAAAAAGTCTAAACTTTATTGATCCATCCCTTCATACAAAGTGTCCCACAATCCCATGTACCACAATTGTACATAAAGTTTAAATAAATAGAACATACCTTAACACACCTTTATTAAAACAAAATATATACCCTTAAAATAAGATAACTTAAATAAAAAGCCGTCGAAAAATTCGTCCGCATCGCTGTCCACTGGAAGTGAACCCAAAAGACTGGCGGCATTGCCACGTTGTATGGCAATGCTTATCCTCTGTCCGAGGTATAAGCCGGCCCTTGTATCACGCGAAGTGTCAACCAAGCGTTTAGAAAGATCTTTAAATAAAGAATGAACACTCAGACCCCACGGTCCAAGAGTTTTTTTTTATGCATTTGCTCTTGACTCTAGTCTATGTCAGAGATGACAGAAACAAAGTCTACGATGGAGCGAGCCTACCCAGAAGGAGCCCGTTCACTTCAGTTTCAACCCCAAACGGCTCAAAAATATAATTGCCAACAAGGTTGTTATATTTTCGCCACTTGAGCTTCTCAGCAGCCGCAGCGGCAGTACCAGCACAGCATGACGAGCTAGGAAGATGGGATGGCGCAAGAGTATCGACACAAGTAGCGTCCCACACTAAAGACCTACCCATCTTTCACGGAAACAAAGACATACAGTCCGGTCGCTTGCCATCGTCGCGTGCCAGGCCATTAAATAAATAAATAAATATATCGGCTTTTGTGGGTATTAGGTACTGAAACTAACCGCCTCAAGCTAACACTAACTAATAACATCCAACCCCTTTAAGTTTCTTAAAATTCTTTCTTAGCTGAGGTCCAATGTTTTCGATTCCCACGGCAAGAGCATCTTTTGTAAAGTTGTTTTCTAATTTGGCTAGGACATTGCAGGCTTGAATTATCTGATTGTCTGCTGAAAAAGATGATTCCGTGCTTCGGAAGGCACGTATAAGCCAATGGTCCCGGCCGCCAAATGGCGGTCGACAAATAAACCATGTCAGAGGCCCTTGAGGCGGTGTAGAAACTCTGACACTAGGGTCTGTGGGGTCGCTAGACCTTAGCCAGGCCCTAACCCACACGATAAGAAGAAGATACCGTCTCCAAGGTACCATCTATTTCTGTATCAAAATTTATCAAAATCTGTTCGGCTATCTTATGCGAGAAAGCGTAAAAGCATAATATTACTTAGGGTTTCCTTTATTACATTAACCCCGAATTTCAGAAGCTTTATTATACATTGGTTAGGTAAGCAAATTAAGAGACTGTTTTTCCTTATTTTTTACGCCCAAAAAGGGTATTATGAGAGGTTTCATGTTGCAAGAAAAGCTCTTTCCTGTTTGCCAACACTTTTGCGTAACGTAGACATTAGGTTAGAAGTATTTTAATTCGTTGGCCATTATAAGGGTGTCAAAGCTTTTTATATAATATTTATTTATTTATTTAACATAATGTAAATAACATCTTACAGCTTACATATCGCCAATTCGATGTTATCACAAAAACAAAAAAATACAATTTAAAAAGAAGTAAAAAAAAATCATATACAATTTGATTAAAAACACAAATATCAATAAAATTCAATGAAACAATTAAAATAAAAGATAATTACAAATTCAATACCCAATAAAAATACAAATCAAAATAATTAGATTATCATAAGATTAATATAGATTTCAAAAGAATTAAAAAAAAAAAAAAAACACAATAAAATTAAAAAATTACAATAAAAATACAATTATAAATAAAAAAAAAGAAAACGGTTACAAAATCAATTAAATTAAAATACAATTAAAAAATTAAAATTCAATAAAATTAAAAAAAATATAACTTATCTAAGCATTTTCAATGCACTTCTGTGCCACTCCTGTGAACTTCGTCAGGCTGCAGTGAAATATATCTACTTCTTCCGAAATAATGTTTAAAAATCTTAAGGCGCGTGATAAGGGGGCAAACTTGTTAAGGTTAGTCCTAGAGGATGGCTCCAGTAGCGTAGGCGTGGGCCGACGTGCGCCCCCACAGCCGGGTGGCGCGCGCAGCCCCAGCTCTGCTAACAGATCGGGGTGGTGAAGCCAACCGCGCAGCACCCGGAACACGAAGCTACACAGAGCGACGTCCCTCCGCACAGCCAGCCTGCTGTACCCTACCATCCCAATTACGAAAAGACTAGGGTACATGAGCGGGAAGAACGGATAGACGCCGTACTGCTTATTAAACAAAAACCGAGTAAAGGAGAATGACCAAATTGGACCAAAAATTGGTAAAAAAAGTCAAAGTCTGCCCCCAGATTTGCCACATAGCTCATTTGAAAAAAGAGTTCAAATGCAACATTTTATTCTATGGAACCGAAAAAATCTGTCCCACAGAAACATAAATATAACCTAAAATGTGATTTTATGAAAAAGTTGCATATTTTACTTCTTTACACAGGTAGGTGACCTTTTCTTATCGCAGATAATGAGCTTACACGCGAGTTTGCTTTCTTTGAACATTGTTCAATAGTAGTGTGAGCGAGAAGGCGATAGAGCTACGTTCTCGCTCACACATGTATGCGCTTTGCATTGCAAGTGTGCAGTCCTTCTGTAACTCTCTTCGCTTATAGTTGTGTACTGTGCGAATATTTTCTGTGGATATCCTGTGATTACGTGTTTGACCCTTGCATTACGTTACCTGGACCTGATTTTAAGCCCTGTGATTTGGATACAGTTTTAAAGATGTTTCGTGCATCTGCTGGACAAGTGTGTCTAGTGTGTGGTAGATCAGTGCGGTCGATCAGAAGAAGAACACTAACTACGCAGCTTTTTGAAGAATATCCAATCGCTGCAAATAATATAACTGAACGAGTTCTTCCTTATCATGTGAGTACTTACATAAATGATTGCAATAATGACTTATTTAACCATGTAACAATGCATAGAGTGCATATCACGAATGAAAGCCCGCGGAAATGGAACTACATTTTTTTATGCAATGTAATGTAATGACATAGACACTAGCGCCGCGTCAAAGGGACTTCAGTAGCGGCGCTATTCATTCATTGGTATATTCATGTACTGAATAACATTTGTTAAAAAGATGTGTATTTGTGATGTGTAATTGTATCTGAAACTATTTCTTTCAGATACAATTTAACAACGCCGAGTTTATCTGTCAGCGTTGCTGGCGACGCGAGGCGTACCCACCAAGACGTCGTACGTCCAGTGAACGAGAACAAGAACCACCAGTACGCGCTTCTGAGCAGCCAGCAGATCAACCTGTGATAGAACCAGATCAAGCCGAGGTACAACCAGATCTAGCTGTGGTACCGCATGCTGGTGATCAACGTGGAGCAGTAGTTGACGAACAAGACATTCAACATTCTATTATACATTTACCACATATTAGTCGGGCACCGAACACTTCAAACTCTTGCATTATATTCGGATGTACAGGCGAGACAAGGCATCGAATACCAAAGCACATGAAAATCCGTTTGTTGAAAGATTTTAACTACTACGCCCCACCTTTTGCACGCGTTTGTGAAGAACATTTGCTTTTAAATGATTTTGAGATTTTATTGTCAGCCAGAAATGTAAGTCATGACTTTAACGAAGCTCACATCATGGACATGATGCAGATTTTGAAAACTATGCCGCAAGAGGGAAGGGTGGATTTTGAAAATATAGAAACCATGGATCCAAATGAAGTTTACTTTCTGACTGGTCGAAGTTTCGAACAGTTCAACAGAATGTTTGTAGAAACGCCATCTTTGTCTAGAAGGAGCAAAAGACCCAAAACCGCTTTAGCAGCATATTTGATTAAGTTAAGAACTGGTGAACCCAATACAAGACTGGCAGATATGTTTCACATAAGCCGAACAACTTTAGAAAGAGAAATGAAAACCGCAAGAGACTGTATAAAAGAAGAATTTACACCTCTACATTTGGGTTGGGATCACATCACAAGGGAGCAAGTGCTTAGGCGAAACCTTTTTATACCTCAAACTCTGTTCGGAAACCAAGAACAAAACAAGTGTATAATTATACTTGATGGTACCTATGTATACATACAAAAAAGTAGCAACTTCCTCTTCCAAAGATTGACGTATAGCCATCACAAGTTCTTAAATCTACTAAAACCATTCCTAATAGTCTGTTGTGATGGCTATATAATTGAAGTAGCAGGTCCCTATTCAGCGACTACATCCGATGCAAGCATTTTAAATAAATTAATTGATGGTGCGGACAGTGTTTTTAATTGGTTTTTCCAAGAAGGAGATGTTCTCATTTTGGATAGAGATTTCCGAGATGCCGTACCAAACGTAGAGTCTTGTGGCTATGATGCCCATATGCCTAAATCTGTTTCAAGGGGCGAAACTCAATTAACAACGGCTGACGCCAATAAGTCTCGATTAGTGACGATTTGTCGATGGGTCGTGGAAGTAGTAAATGGCCGCTTCAAGAGAGATTTTAAGATTTTCAGGCAAGATTATTTTAACAGGGCTCTGCCTCACATGCAGGACGATTTTAGGAATGCCGCGGCCATCACAAATGCTTTCCACGACCCAATCACTGATAATGTTAATGCTTCTGGTTTTATGGAGAGAATTAATAATAGGGTCAATATGGAAAACTGTCTCGCACAGTATGTCATTGACTATAATCTTAATAGCCGGCGAATTCCGTTTCAAAGTATGTCTGCCGAGTTACCTGATGTAAGAGGATTTCCAAGGTTGTCTGAGGAAGAACTTGTTATGTTTGCGTTAGGAACGTACCAAATAAAACTAGCCAGGAGTTATTATAGTGAACACGCTCGTAATGGCGTATATACAATAGAAGTGTACAGAGAAAATGATGATTTGAATAATCTTTTAAATAATTATAATATAACTGGTAATAACTTCTGGCTATTAAGAGGTAAAGTCCAATCTAGGCATACCCGAAGCCGAATTTATCATACATATATACTTGTAAACTCAGACCACCTTGGGTTGGAGGCTTTAAATCATTATTATTGTTCGTGTAAGAGTGGCAGACGTACTTTGGGCACATGTGCTCATGTAATGTCTATAGTATGGTTTTTGGCATATGCGCGGTACGAAAATATTGACCATCCAGCACAGTTTTTAGACAGTATTGTAATAGATGAAAATGATTTATAATACGCATTCTATATTACCATCTGTGCAGAATAGTGAGTCATGAATAACATTTAAAATAAATTGTTCGAAAATAAACAATTATTAAATAACTATGTCGTTTTTTTAATTCATTATTCATCTATTTTTATTTAGTGAATCCTTCTAACAACATTTTAACAAGCAGAAATAATATACAAAAAAAAAAATTGGTGCAAGCGAAAGTGTATTGTTGCAGTATTATATAACGTCGAATTACTTTGTAATTGTGGGTTTGAATTTGATTCGCATTTGCACACATAGTTAGTCCAACAGTATTAACCCACCAACAAAGAGTCAACCCTGGGGGCAGCAATTTTTTTTTTGGTCCAGTGCCCATACTAATTTGGTCATTCACCTTTGTTTTGGATTCTTTCCACCATAACACTGTACTTAGCCTCATGGGGGTTCCAAACGATAGCACTCGTTTCAAGACGGCTCCGTACCAGCGCATTGTACATGACTCTAACCACTGCCGTGTTCTGAAAGTCTTTGCACTACCTAAGTATAAATCCAAGATTTCGGAAGGACTTGCCGCATATGTCTAAGATATGCTCACGAAACCTTAACTCTGGAACCATCTCCACCCCATAGTTTCATTATCATCTTCCTGCCCTTATCCCATGTTACTTGGGGTCGGCGCAACACGTTTTTTTCTTCCACTCTGCCCTATCTGCCGTCAAACTATCAGTAAGTCCCTTTTCTTTCATATCTTTATTATTAAACAATGGTTAAGTTCTCAAAAATTTTATAATTTTGGTACATAGTATCCATACAAGAAAGGTTTACGTAGTTAAATACAGGTAATAAATCTTGATATTGTGTCTTTTCATTTAATAACTCAGTTTGAAAACAAAATGCAACTAACAACGCAATGTATCCAACAATAACGACGGTTACAAAATCAATTGAACAATTAGTTTTAGCTGTATTTTTTTTTTGTTTAATTCGCGTTTGTGTAAAAATTTCCATCAAGATTTTTTATTAAATTTCCTAAACATTTCTAGTTTAAGTTATTGGCAGGTTTAAACATTTGTAAGAGCTTGAGTCTAGACTTTTTTTTTAAGGATTGGAAATCATCAAATGACTCCTCCCGCTCTGGGTGAAGCAGGAGGGAGTGTCAGACTCTTACTGACTAAAACCCATCCATGTTTATCCTAGTTCCCTTTGCGTTCCAGAGCTGCGGTACCTCTTTCGAACAGATTCCGCAGCCCCAGCAGGCACTGGCCCTAGCGAGCCCCGTCTTCTGTGCTGGCAGCTCCTTGAGGCGCGCGGGGATCGCAGCTTTACTATAAGATCCGCACTAGAAAAAAAATGTTGTTCAGTACTAGACAAAAATAATGTATTTTTTTACTTCAGAACTCGATTTATTTATCCAATTCCATACGCAATCTGACAGGAAAAATATAAAGTACAAAGGCGTCCAGCTTTTGTAATAATCTACTAGCAGATATTTGGAACACATCATCTTTAATATATTCAAAGCTACACTCAAACAGCAAGCAGTACGTCACTAACAACACAAAACTTCTAAGTTAACGATATAAGTCTTACACACAATATCAATGTCGACATCGTACCTTGTACTTACATTAAGAAACCAAAACTGTTAACTACTGGACTACACTAATCTTAGTTATGTATTTATTCGCTAAGTGAACAATGTATGTTGTCGCATCTACTTTTTCGTAACCGGAAATGCCGAGCGTGAATCGGAACGTTATCGCGTCATCGGAGGTTAGGAGGGGCGCGGCTCGCTACTTCGTTTTTTGGATGCCGCTGCATCACTCTCACTTTGCCATGCACCATCGTCGAGACAACACGTCAACACCAGCTCTTCAAGATATTTAAGGGTGAATAGGTATCGGCCAGAAATAATGTTCGCAAAACATTATTTGTAGAAATTTATTATCTGTTTAAATATTCTAGTGCCTTAAACTCTTAAAGTATTTCTATTTTAATAAATTATTATGATTAATGTAATCGAAATCAAAGTGTAAATCTAAATTATTGTTACATATATAATCTTGCAATTAAAGGAGCTAAACTGATTTAACATTTACACCTTCAAGATGTTGTATATCCCTGATTGTCAATAAACGCTTGCTATGATTTACTGACCGTTCTGTTTTTCTATAATGAATACAGTTCTTTTGGAATAAATAAAGAATCTTTAAACCCAAATTTGTACTTCAGTGTTAATTTCATTGTAAATTCACGATTATTTCATGCCGCTGAAAGATTTCTAAAAAGAAGATTCTTTTATAGGATTCTTACTAATCGAATGGCGAAAGTTACTGGATTTTAGGTATTTATGCTCATCCATTATTGCGTAAAAGTTGAGGAGCTCGTGGCTAAATAATAACAGCCGCACGGGTCGATCTTTAAGGTTAAGCAACGCTTGCCAAGGTTGGTCTGTGGATGGGTGACCATCTTAATATACCGAGTTTCCTCCGTGCCTCGGAAAGCACGTTAAGCCGTTGGTTCCGGCTGTCATTTGTAGATCTTTATCAGTCGTTACGGATAGTCAGAAGCTAGTAAATCTGACTCTAGTCTTGCCAAGAAGTACCGTGTTACCCAGTTAATGTGTTGTGGAGGTCTGGTAGGCAGCCGCTCCACGTAAACATTGGTATTCAGCTGAATCTGGTTTGACTGGAAGCCAACCCCAATATAGTTGGAAAAAGGCTAGGCAGATGATGATGATTATTGCGTAAAATTGCGATGGTCATTACTTAATGCTTCGTGCAATCACGCTTCAACCTTCTTAAGAATGCCATTAGGAGCGAACACACCCTTAATTAGGTACCTAATTAGACCCTTTCTGAAGTACCTACGTACCTATCTCATGTAACATTTATTTATGTTACAGCTTAAGTAGATACTACCCATTTTTTGTAGGGATATGAAATCATCAAAGGAGTGGAAGGGAGTGTCAGACTCTAACTTAATAAAACCCACCCGTGTTATTTCAGTATCCGCAACTCTGGCAGTAGTGGATACTTTTTATTTTTATTTGTAATGGGTTTGCTCTTGACTCTACTTTAGGTCAGCGATAACAGAGACAAAGTCTACGATGGAGCGAGCTTACTCAGAAGGAGCTTGTTCACTCTAACTTTTAAGAGATTAGGGTTGTAAGCGTTCTGAAACACAGATGCAGGCACAGAGAGAGAGAGAGAGAGAGAGAGAGAGAGGGAGTATCACTCCTTTGCTGTGCGCATTATAAAAGAGGTTTGGAATCGCTTAGTGCGAATTGGTGGAAAGTTAGGGATGGTAAGTTGCAGTGCATCTGGATGTCTGATGGTAGAAGAAGGGGGCCAGTGGGATTAGGTCGTTGAATTCTTGGGCACACTTATGAAGTACAATCTATAGAAGACTGACAAGCAGGCAACCTTGCGGCAATGAGCCAAACTGTGTAGTTTAGCATCCACCAGTTTTACGTCGCCGATGTACCTCTTGGCTCTGCGTTCCACCGGGTCAAGCGTGGCAAGCTGGTATTTAGATGAGCCATCCCAAAGGTGGCTGCAAATACTGCCCTGCCTCTTAAATTACTCTCAGTTTTTTTTTTAACTCAAGTATAATAAATTTCTCTTAGCCTTTTCTCAACTCTGTTGAGGTCAACTTCCGGTCTAACCGGATACAGTTGAAAACAAGTATTTTTCATTGAGCGACTGCCTATCTGACCTTCATAACCCGGTAAGGTAACCTTTTGCATGACTGGTGTTGGATTTTCTGGCTTCTATCTATTTCTCACGATTGCCCAAATGCTTGATGGACAAATGCCAGGGTTGTGGAATTTGTGTCCGGCCCTGGTTCAGGCCATGTTCCGGAGTGAGGAGATATGGGAAGCGGCTCCTGCTGCGAAGCAGTAATGCTAGGGAAGGAGGAAGCCGAACGTGTGAGAGAGTGGGAAACCTCACACCCCAGCCGCCGCAACAGAAGAAGACGCCCCGGGAGTCATGAGTCGCAGGGCGATTGTCAGCCACCGTAGGCGCGGGCCTGCGGACGGCGAGCTTTGGGTGGCATGCCGCCTGATCAGAACCAGGCCCGGATCGACGGCTCCCTGTGTTCCACGCGCACCTCAAAGAGCTGTCAGCATAAAAGACGGGGCCCGCTAGGGTCAGTGCCTGCTGGGGCTGCGGACTTCGATCGAAAGAGGCACCGTACCCTGGAACGCAAAGAGCACTAGGAGGAACACGGATGGGTTTTAGTCAGTAAGAGTCTGACACTCTGACAAGAGGAGTCATTTGATGATTTCTCATCTTCAAAAAAAAGGGTTGTGGAATTTGTTCAAAAGAGTCACCGTGGTGACTCTTCGTGGGCCTGGAATGCAAAAGGTATTTGGAGGAACACGGATAAGTTTTAGTCAGCAGGAGACTGACACTCTCTTCCGCTCCACCCAGAGTGGAAGGAGTCATTTGATGATTTCCCATCCTAAAAAACAAAACTGGTCAAATGCCGACTTATCGTACTTTCCGAGGCACGGAGGAGTCTCGGTACGTACCAATCCGTGGATGGACCTCGGCAGGCGTTGCTTGCTCGACCTCGAAGGTCGAGAAAGCAACGGCAGTTGTTGTTATGTAGTCAAAAGGTTTTCTCTTTACTTAGGGACATCATTTCAAAAAATATGTTTCGAAATAATATGATAAAAAGCGATGAAGTGGTGAACAATGGAGCACGCTTGCCTCATCATCATCACAACAGCCGGAAGACGTCCACTGTCAGACATAAGCCACGCTTGGCAGGCGCGGCTTGTCGAACGCATTGTTTGTTGTTGCTTTTTACATAGAACGGTGCTGCCCATTCTCTGGTGAGTGCCTTAGTCGTCTCTTACTACACCCATACGGTACCGGCCGACACCATACGGTTTCAAGCTTGCCTAGAAGTAACCTATTCACTCTCGACTTAAAGACCCCCTGACCACCCAGACTTAGGTTGTAGCATCAAGAAACAGACTCCGGCAGGAAATTCTACTCCTTAGCTGTACGCACAATTAAATTATAGAATTTCTTGCACGTTCTTCACCACAGGATCTAGGTACTCTTTGGAACGTGCAAGATCGGTGAATATGTTTTGCTGCCATAATTTCGAGAAATGTGTTTCGAAATTTTGTAAACAACATGTAAATGACGTGACTTTCGAGATTTTTTTCCATTTTAATTCACTTTACAAACTTGGAGAAGTTTGTTTTATGTTATGGCAGTTACTTAAATGTCTTTATCTTTTATGCGGTGCTTAGGGGGAAAAGATAAATATAAATTGTTTCCGAGGTAAGAAAAGTAATTTTTGGAAGTCATTAGTGTAATTCAATTTGTTGTTTCAAATAACTTTTGGATTGCTAACGCTCGTAGCTGAGCTAAACTAACCTTGCAGACGTAATTTTATCAGTAAAGCCGATAAAACAAGAAAAAATAATATCAATTTCAATATAATTAAAAATCTTCCGTTACTAACTGATTGAGTGACTGTCAGACAAGTCCCAACAGAAACTACTGATCATAGATAGTTGAAATTTGGCATGTAGGGAAGTGTTGGTGTTTTGAGGAGTGTAGGGGACCACTAAGAGACAATTTCCCGAAATTCTTGGAGGAACGAAATAAAAAAACGGGATATGCGCGTACGAAGTTGCTGGCAAAAGCTAGTTTTGTTATGTTACCTTTTACAAATATAATTGACTCTTTACATTATATTGTGAGTGTTATACTGTAGTAGAACATAATATTAAGGGCATAATTATTTGTAAGTAATAAAAAGCAACATATCAAACATACAGTAACGCAGCGAGTGTAATGTCAAAGTGACTTTTTTTACTATTGATAGGCACGCGCTTGACCACAATCTCACCTGATGGTAAGACTGGACTGGTGGCAAGAAACAAACAAAAACATTTATTTGATGACGGTCCTATGGTCCTATGAGTCTTTGGTCAGCTGGACCCGCTCTCTAATGGACCCGCGGGGGTCCACTTGACCACATTTATGTTCTGTATTTTTATTGGTTACCTGGACCACATTCAAACTTAAAAAAAAAAGAAACGATTGTTTAAAGCTACCAGTGGATCCATTAAAGGGCAAAATTGTTTAGTCAATATAAAACAAAACGCAATTAAATTAGGTTTAAACATTTATTATCAATCAAAATCTTTAATCTTTTTGAATTAGGTACATGTAAGTAAAATCAAGACTACCTAACAAGTAGCTTGACCTAGAAAATAGCGGTGCTCTTGCACTTTAGATGTCAATTTAGGTATTATTACAGTATAAAAATATTTCGTGTTAGTGAATAAGTGTGGTGCTTAAGTGTAAATACCTAATCTATACTTCTATCTTATCTATACTAATATATAAAGCTGAAGAGTTTGTTTGTTTACTTGAACGCGCTAATCTCAGGAACTACTGTTCCGATTTGAAAAATTCTTTCAGTATTCGATAGCGCATTTATATAGCATAGCGCATATAAGGCTATAGGCTATATGTATATCATCACGCTAAGACCAATAGGAGCGGAGCAGTAATGAAAATTGTGACGCAGACGAAGTTGCGCGGGACAACTAGTACTTACCTAATATATAAAGCTGAAGAGTTTGTTGTTTTTTTGTTTTTTTTGTTTGTGGAAAAATTATTTCAGTGTTAGATAGCGCATTTATCGAGAAAGGCTATATAGGCTATATATCATCACGCTAAAACTAATAAGAGCGGAGCAGTATTGAAAATTGTGACGCAGACGAAGTTGCGCGGATCAACTATTATTAAATAACTAGCTGACCCGAGCGGCTTCGCTCCCGTCAACTGGCTACCCTACCTACCTATCTCCTTACCTCCCTAACTACCCTACCTACCCTACCTACCCTACCTACCCTACCTACCCTACCTACCCTACCTACCCTACCTACCCTACCTACCCTACCTACCCTACCTACCCTACCTACCCTACCTACCCTACCTACCCTACCTACCCTACCTACCCTACCTACCCTACCTACCCTACCTACCCTACCTACCCTACCTACCCTACCTACCCTACCTACCCTACCTACCCTACCTACCCTACCTACCCTACCTACCCTACCTACCCTACCTACCCTACCTACCCTACCTACCCTACCTACCCTACCTACCCTACCTACCCTACCTACCCTACCTACCCTACCTACCCTACCTACCCTACCTACCCTACCTACCCTACCTACCCTACCTACCCTACCTACCCTACCTACCCTACCTACCCTACCTACCCTACCTACCCTACCTACCCTACCTACCCTACCTACCCTACCTACCCTACCTACCCTACCTACCCTACCTACCCTACCTACCCTACCTACCCTACCTACCCTACCTACCCTACCTACCCTACCTACCCTACCTACCCTACCTACCCTACCTACCCTACCTACCCTACCTACCCTACCTACCCTACCTACCCTACCTACCCTACCTACCCTACCTACCCTACCTACCCTACCTACCCTACCTACCCTACCTACCCTACCTACCCTACCTACCCTACCTACCCTACCTACCCTACCTACCCTACCTACCCTACCTACCCTACCTACCCTACCTACCCTACCTACCCTACCTACCCTACCTACCCTACCTACCCTACCTACCCTACCTACCCTACCTACCCTACCTACCCTACCTACCCTACCTACCCTACCTACCCTACCTACCCTACCTACCCTACCTACCCTACCTACCCTACCTACCCTACCTACCCTACCTACCCTACCTACCCTACAGGTTTATTATATTTCTGGTCAGGCTATACATTAGTTTAGATCATAGACTATTACTTTGGATAGTGCACTTTTTAACCTTTGTAATTATTAATCTTAGAAAAATCATAGACAACATAAAAAAGACATTTACGTTTTCGATAACCTATAAAATAAATCTTAGAAATTGATTTCAGAAATACAATAGTTTAGAACATAGACTACTAATAAATATCTGAACGCACGCGTAAATGTTAATCATTATTTCTGAACGCATGTCAACCATTACTTATAGTATTTGACAGGATGGACAACAAATGTTTGACAGGTACGAAACAGGGAAAATGATTCATCTTTTATAATTATGTTTTCGTCGAGTTTTCATTATTTTTAAGATGTATTCTGCTAATCGGGGCGGGGACAAATCCAACGAACCAAAAACCATGAAAATTGGTCTAGCCGATCTCGAGTTATAAGTGTTGTAACAAACCCGTCTTTGTTTTATATACCTATATAGATATATTTAAGCAATATCATCATCATCATCATATCAGCTAAAAACATCCTCGGCTGGACATAGGCCTTCCCCAAATTTCGTCACAACAACCGGTCCTGTGTGTCGCAGTAAGCGGTGGGGAGGACAGGTAAACAATTTAAATCAAAGTAAATAAAATTGCTTTAGCTGCAGCAGCTGCAGTAACAATGAAAAAAAAACTCTGCTGTTGTTTTGAACCTGCATATTTAAATCGTCGCACCACCGGCCAAGTGCGAGTCGGACAGGAATCCGTACTATAAACCTAAAATAACACGTATCTTTTATAGAAACTCCCTTTCATTTTTAGGGTTCCGTACCCAAAGGGTAACCAACGGAACCCTAGTATTAAGCCTCCGCTGTCCGTCCGTCCGTCCGTCAGCGTCAGCGGGCTGTATCTCAAGAAATGTAATAGGTAGATGGATTAAATTTTCACAGATTGTGTGTTTCTATTGCCGCTATAACAAAAATTAATAAAAATAAAGGATTATGGTACGGAACCTTTCGTGTGCGAGTCCAACTCGCACTTGACCGGTTCTTAATTTAATTTACACACTCCACGAGTCACATGAAGACCCCGAATTCACCATCAATATCCCGATGCCTCAACGTATAACAATGGATACATTAACAGCGATTCGTCAACACTTGCTGTCGCAATATTGGTTCAGTCCTCGAGAGGAACACTTGTGCCTGACCAAACAAGGCTGGAGTTAGCAGACACGCCTATTGGACGTGGACACTATCGCCCTCTCGCCTTTGAATTCAGGAATAGACTTTGTTGAGCAAACTGGTTTAAGCTATTGTGGCTACTTTCTTTGTTTTCACCGTACATACTGTCTTGATATTTTATTTTATTATTAGATTTTATTTTGTGATTTTGGTATTAATGACGTTACTCTACTTTTGCATGGTACGATTGCTACGTCGGATCCCTCTTACTAAGACTCCGCCGGCCGTACGTCCGTCCGTCTGTCTGTCAGCGGGCTTATTCTCAAGAACCGTGACAGGTAGACGGTCTGTGATTTCATTTGCCGCTATAACAACAAATAATAAAAGTTAAGGTTTATGGTACGGAACCCTTCGTAAGCGAGTCCGACTCACACTTGGCCTGTTTTGTTTGGGTTCCGTCCCCAAGGGCCGTCCGTTCGTCAGTCTGTCTGTCAGCGGGCTGCATCTCAAGAACCGTAATTGGTAGACAGTTGATTTTTTAGTGAGTGTGTATTTTATCTATTGCCGCTACAACAACAAATAATAAAAAAGCTGGCCAAGTACCATAAACCTTGATTTTTATTATTTGATTTTATAGCGGTAATAGAAATACACAATCTCTGAAAATATCAACTGTCTATTACGGTTCTTGAGATACAGCCCGCTGACAGACAGACGAACGGACGGATGGACAGACGGACGGACGGACAGCGGAGGCTTAGTAATAGGGTTCCGTTGGATACCCTTTGGGTACGGAACCCTAAAAATAAATTAATAATTAAAGGGGCTCCCATACAAGAAACGTGTTTTTGCGTGTAAGAGTCCAACTCGTCCATAGCCGGTTTTTAAATATTTATTTGACTAAAACTGATACTCGTCTCTATTTTCATCAAATATATCATTTCCAACTATTCTCACAATTTCATTAGTCTTCTTCAGAATAATACTAAAAATTATAAAATAAAATGTTGAAAAACGTGGTGCAGCCGCTAAATTTATTACCACGGTACGCTCGGAAACATAAAATGGTCGATCCAGGCCATGTGAACAAATCGGTGCAATATATCTTTGCTTACGTCATCTAGGCATTTGTATTGAAGACTGAAATCCATTAATTTGCATGGAACACGCGTCAGACTGCGGTCATTCGTCTGGTTGAAAGTAGGGCTAGGAATAAATCGATCTGCCCCACCATTTACGAATTATAATGGAGTCATATTCCATACAACATATGCAGCTTAATTTATAATAGTAAAAAAATAATTCAAGTACCAAGATTCATAGTATTAGTAGGTTCAACATACTTACAAAAACTATGTAAGTAAACATTAAACATAGACAAAAACTGAAAAAGTTCGCGACATAATTGCTGCAAGGTGTGAGATGAGCTTATCTGTGTTAGTGGTTCACAAACGCAGACTCTAGCCTGCTCGCGACTCGCTTCCACATCACAGTGTAGAAGTGCCTCCGTGGTCGAGTGGTTTAGGTGTTTGACTCGTGACCCGGTGGTCGTGGGTTCGATTCCCACGGTAAGCATACTTTGTAAAGTTGTTTTCAGTTTGGCTCGGACATTGCAGGCTTAAATCACTTGAATGTCTGTTAAAAAGATGATTCTGTGCTTCGGAAGGCACGTATAAGCCGGTGGTCCCTGCCTCCAAAAGGTGGTTATGTCTGATATAAAGATGATTCTGTGCTTCGAAAGGCACGTATAAGCCGGTGGTCCCTGCCTCCAAAAGGTGGTTGTCAAATAAACAATGTCAGAGGCTCTTGAGGTTGGTTTAAAACTCTGAGAATAGGGTGTGTGGGGTCATTAGACCTTACTACCCACACGATAAGAATAAGAAGATTTTATAAGAAGCTATTCACACTTGCCTGGCACCAATTTGATAGAGGCGCCAACACCCGATTAAAGTCCGGGCCGACACAAGTGGGAACGGGCTGTTTCTTAGCTACATAAAATCATTCTTTATTGGAAAATTACTAGTTACCAAAGTTGATAAACTAATGACCATGTAAGTGGAATTTGTTAAACAATGCTGAAATTTCATGGTTCACCCTTATCACCAGAACGCACGTTTTTGCCGAAGGTTTCAGCCATATAAAATGTATGTCTTCATCTATACTGAAAATTGTATAAACAAAGAAGAAAGCTTGTTATATTTGTATGAACCGGATAGGCTCCGGAACTACTGGACCAATTTTAACTATTTTTTCACCCATAGTAAGCATAATTAGCTTAATTATGAGGAGATCGTGGCTAGATAGTAAAAGCCGCACAGATCGATCTTCTAGGTTAAGCAACGCTTGCCAAGGTTGGTCTGTGGATGGGTGTCCATCTGTTCATACCGAGTTTCCTTCGTGTCTCGGAAAGCACGTTAAGCTGTTGGTCCCGGCTGTCATTTGTAGAACTTTGGCAGTCGTTACGGATTGTCAGAAGCCAGTAAATCTGACTCCAGTTTTGCCAAGAAATACCGTGTTACCCATTTAATGGGTTGTGGAGGTCTGGTAGGCAGCCGCTCCACCTAAAATACTGGTATTCAGCTGAATCCGGTTTGACTGGAAGCCGACCCCAATATAGTTGGGAAAAGGCTAGGCAGATGATGAAAAGCGATGTCTATGAAACTATTTACTGTAAATTCTACAAAACGGTTGCAAGAAATTTAAGAGCGAGAAGATACATATTAGTGGCAGAAAATGACCCATGCAATGAATCCCGGTCCTGTGCGTCTCGCATCCATCACCAGGTCATTGGTCCACGTTTTGGAACAAGCCTTCCAACGCCGCTCCTGAACTTTTCGGCCCATCGACCATATTTTCTGCGAGCAATGTGCCCCTGCCTTTTCACCTTGGTTTTCTTGCGGATATCATTATATAATTTTACTAAGGCGCGATAGCTGTAGGTGGAACCAAATAAACCCTTTACATTAGAAAGAAAGAAAGAAAAATAGTTTATTCCGCCCAAACAAACGCACTTTAAAATTACATTATGTTATAGTATACAAATAAAAACAATAAAACAAAATAAGTGGCAAAAATTTTGTCCGTAAAACTACTGCCTGTGTTAGTAACGGGCATTACAAAAAAGTCATTTCTGTCGCGGCCACATCATAGACAATCCATGGACAAGAAAAATAAAAATAGACAATGACATGTGTGGCCGCGACAGCGACTGTCAGTATAGATGTCAATCCTGATCCTGACACAGTTCCTGTAAAAAAAAAAAACAAAAACAAACCATAAAAACAAAAGAAACAACAAACCAAAAATCTTAACTAAACTAAACCTAAAACTACAAAGTTACATAATCTGTGCGTCACATCTGAGCGGGAATAGGTGGTTTTTCGGCCAAATGTTGTGATTTTGGACGAACCATAACTAAGAAAATATCAAGGCTTGTCGTATAGCTCCCTCCACCTGAACAACAAAGAATCAAGACGTTTGTAGGGTCATATAATAATTACACCGACAAACAACAATATGTGTTTGTTTATGATTCTACATTGATTTTAAATGATTTTTAAAATGCGTTGATAATCAATTTTCTTCGAAAACGTTCTGGTATATAATGTCAGGGAGGAGTTGTACCTTTAGTGTTGTGGTTATGAAGGCCTTACAAGGCTTATTGTTTGTGGCTTTCCTTTTAGCAGTCGTGGTGATGGTGGAGTCTGCACACGGTACGTTCATTTGTAGTGTTTTGTAGTCCATAGGAACTTTATAGTCATTGAGAGGAAATAAACGATTAAGGAGCTTTCGCGTTCGCATTGCAAAAAACACTCCTTATGGGTGCCTGTCCATTTGTGCGGAGCGAGACAGCGAAGCGGAGAAACGGAGAAATTAACTGTTCATGTCAGTCAAAATGTCAGTGACTCACGTGGTGTGGAGGTTATATGCAATTTCATTGGTTACAAAATCTCCGTTTCTCCGCTCCGCCACAATGGACAGGCAGCCTAAGGCCGACCTAATTCTGACTTGATAATTTTGAATGTCCTTTGGGAGAAAATTTAAATCCTTTGCCATTACGCCGAATTAGGGCCTACGCATACCGATGTATGGTGTTACGTTATTACGACCTACGTTTAATTATGACCTACGCGTACCATGTAGCTCATAATGTTTCTGCATTTTGACATGTCTCTTATATTTTCTGTTGAATTTTAACAATTCTTTTGTACGAGAATTGACCTTCGGTTACCATCTGGTTAACTTCGTATTAGTTTGCTAGGCTGAAATAAGAATAACGAGTATTTTTGTTTAGTCGTGTAGTTTTGTTTTGAACCCATTCATTTCGTTCGTTTCTTTGCGGAAATACGTTGTAATAAAAATTAAATTTTTAAATCGTTTAATTTGAATTTCATGTTGCTGTTGATAAGTGTATATTTCTCATTTATTTGACTTGTTATAAGTTACTTCCTACGAAAGGTATGTTACATAAATATTGTATATAAAATATACTATTATTGAGATTTAAAAGAATACTATTATTGAGGAGCTCGTGGCTAGATAATAACAGCCGCACCGATCGATCTTCAAGGTTAAGCAACCCTTGCCAAGGTTGGTCTGTGGATGGGTGACCATCTTAACCGAGTTTCCTCCGTGCCTCGGAAAGCACATTTAGTTGTTGGTCCTGGCTGTCATTTGTAGATCTTTGGCAGTCGTTACGGATAGTCAGAAGTCAGTAAATCTGACTCCAGTCTTGCCATGAAGTACCGTGTTACCCAGTTAATGTTGTGGAGGTCCGATCGGCAGTCGCTCCTCGTAAAATTCTGGTATTCAGCTAAATCCGGCTTGACTGGAAGCCGACCCCAACATAGTTGGGAAAAGGCTAGTCAAAATTGACGTTATTGTCATTACGAAAAAGTAATAATATGACACTTAATGAGATGAATATCTATTTTCTTTTTAGATCCTATTTTTCACGACATTCCAATGATGAATAATAATTTATTCTTTGTTCAAAACAATAAATTGATTATAATTTACGTTTTGCAAGTGCAAATAACTTCAATTATCTAAATAAATGATCTACTACTTGGGTCCTAGACAAAGTGTCGAAATTTAAAAATGCAAAGGATGGATCTCCACGTGACATTTCGACAGCGTTTGTCAATCCCATGAATTTATGATGTTTTTACAATCGCTTTCGCCACACTACTGCTGACAGATGTCACATGTCAGTCTTGCCAACTTAAAGCTGGATACAGATTATTTGCAACGCAACGTGCAATGCAACACAAGTATAAAGTGTTCCTTGCTTGTTCGCGATGAGCAGAACTGTCGCAAATGACAGTTCAAATCAAACTAACTACGCACACACGAAGCGTTTGTCGAACATGCCGACAATCGACGGGACCCATCGAGCACGTCACGAATGCACGGAACGTGCGAACAGCGCGGTCGCGTACTGCTCTTGCGAACACATTCAAACACGGAACAAAAATGTATGGAAAATGTTGCACTGCAAGTTACCTTACACGTTGTGTTGCAAATAATATAATTTGACTGGGCTTAAAAGTGTTTGTTAGTTGTTAATGCTTGCTTCTTCGAGTTGGTATCCTAAACCTGTCTTAAAAATACAGTTATTGAAATAACTATTCTTTTTCAGCTCGCTACTGCACTGTCAAAAAACAATGCTTGAATGAGGACAGTCATTGTGTCTGTTTGTTCCCGTATGAAGACAGTATCGTCGGAGAATGTAACTGCCAAGAGAAATACGATATTGACGCGACATGAACAACATAAACATTGACTTAAAATTTTCTTGTACCTATTCAAAAATTCTTCTGCCAATAAAATCTGTGAAATAATATTATTTGTTTATTTTATATAGCTGATCTGTCAGATAAAATAAGATGTTTTGTTATTTTTAGGGTTCCGAACAAAAAACTGAATCCTTACAGGATCCACTGGATCGATTCTGTTGAAATTTGGTACACACATGGATTTCTATGACTCAAACACGGACGCCTTACGTGAATTATTAAATTTTTAGTATAGGGGTAACTTTTGGGGGTCAAACAAGAAAAATTATAAAAACGAGAGGATTTTAACTATATTTTGGCATAAATAATTTTGAAGTTATTCAAGATATTAGACAAAAAATGACCATTCCCCCCCTTATCTCCGAAACTACCTAAAATTTTGGACAAAATGGAGATAATAGATCTTTACCTATAGATTACAGGAAAACCTATAAGTCTACAAGGTAAAAATAACATGTTAAAAAATAAAATTCGTTCAGAACCCTTTGCACGCGAGTCCGACTCACACTTGGACAGTTTTTTTTTAATATTTATCTAAACTGACCTTTTGTTAATAATTGAAAATACGTTTTCAATTATAATCAAAATCAAAAGTCATTTATTATTTATAACGTAAATTTTACATAAAGACTCCCCCAAAACGCACCCGTCATCCACTTCCTTGTGTTTTCTCTTCTAAATCTACAGCAAAATTTAAGGCAATTTATATTTAACACATTTCACTATTTGTTAAAATGTAAGTTTCTAGAATTTTTAATCTGAATTCTTATTTACTTTCAGATGTTTTGGTACCATTACAAATGCAGAATATTATGGTCCCTTACAACCCCAGACCGAAGATTTTAATGAGACGAACTGATACCGGGGATGCAGGTAAATCGTCAGATAAGAACTAAGGACTACAGGGTGTGACAAATTAAAAGCACAACCTGAAAAGTCCCATAATAATCCCTTTTTAGGTTCTGCATTATTTCTGTTACACCTTTTATACGTTATTCATCTTTTCTTTTTGCGGGATCCAAGACAGTTGAATCGTTTCTCCGGAACTTGTCGAGCTTCATTGCCTCGCCCTTTTTTTCGAGTTCACCTCGGTTTATTCTGATTCTCAAAAGTTGCAGTGGTAATGGAATAGTATGCCGAGCTAATGGTCTTATAGGACACTAGATGACCCGAGCAACTTCGTCTGCCCCGCTCTTATGGGTCTTAGCGTGATGATATATAGCCTTCCTCGATAAATGGGCTATCTAACATTGAAATAATTTTTGAAATCTGGCCAGTAGTTCCTGAGATAAGGGCGTTCAAGTTAACAAACAAATAAACTCTTCAGCTTTATATATTAGTATAGATTCGAAAGTACTAAACTGATCAGTTAATAATTAATTATGAAACATGCGGGCTAAGTTTGTCATTGCAGCTGAGTTGTTTGAGAGTTCGTGAAGCCGAGAGTGTTATCAAACAGTGTTGGCTTGGACCTTTAACTGAGGCTGCTTTTCCACCAGAGATGTTCTATGCTACGTTCTGAAGAATGCGTTTGATATCCATCAATTATATTCATTGGTGCACATAGCATAGCACTGGTGCAAAATGATTCAACTAAGCTACGTTTTTAAATGGAAGCATGCGTGCTCTGGATGTGCGCTGTGGATGCATGCTATAGAGGTGTACTATGGATGGTCACAAGTGGTGTAGCTATATGCAAAGAAGTGCAGGCCTTCCTTGTCGATACATCGCATAGCTCGAGTTGCGCATCTTCCTCGCACAGCTAACTTGCGACAGCGCATTTTCATAGCACATCTTACTCTCTCTGCTACATAGCTTAGCATCAGTGCAAACGGTCCCATAGTTTCGCAGCATAGTTTTTACATTCTCGCAACATAGCTGCATAGTACATCTAAAACGGGTAAAAAATGCCTCTGAGGGCAACACGATGTTTGTTTTAAAAAGAAATATGATTGGGATCCGTTTATTGAAGGGATTTCAATCACATTTCTTTAGGTATTTTATTGAAAAATTCTCATTAGTTGGTCTGATAGATTTCCAAAAAATATTGGATACGATTCTTTTTTCATTTAGGTAAACAAAAATGAAGACGATACAGTGCGTTAAGAACTCGTGTGACGTCACGGGAGAGAGGAAACGTGTTAAAAATACGTGTCCAATCGTTAAATAAATTAATTTTCAGATGCACTCGCAGCTCTACAAAGTTATAACTCCCTGGTTAGGTACCCTGGATCTGCGTATTTGACGAGACGAGACGATTCAGGTAAATATACATAACGACTTTTTTACCGAAAATGTGTAGTCACACCATTCCGATTGATAAAAAAAAAATTGCCCTTGTTTCATCAAGGGAATTTAATCATCATAGGACTCCTTCCCCTCTGAGTGGAGCGGAAGGGACTGTCAGACTCTTACTGAATAAAACCCTTCCGTTTTCTTCCAAATACACTTGGCGTTCCAGGGTCGCGGTGACTCTTTCGAACAAAGTCCGCAGCCCTGGCTCGAACACTTAACACTGTTTGTCTCTGCATCACCCAAAAGTTGACTGGTAGAGAATGCCTGTGGCATTAAGTCTGCCTCTGTACGCTAGAATATAAACAATTTCCTTCAAGGAAGACATCGTAATTTCCAAAGAAAATCAATTAAACAAGGGTAAAAGAGGTTTTTAAAATATGACTACATCTTTCCGTTACACCCTGTATAGATTAAGCCAATAATACAACGTTTAACAGAAGAAACTGGAGGATTTTTCGTTTCTTATCGCGGTTTCGGGGTTGGTCCCATTTTAAAAGTTTTTCTCCAAAATGATGAGTACAACGTCCCCTTAAGAGATATTGAGCTTTTATTCAGTACCACGTTGTATGTAGAATTTGAAATATTGACTTAAAAAACGTTGTTGTATAAATCCGTGATTTTATTCAAATACCTACCTGAGGGCATTAGTGAACATCGCATCCACACGCACAAAACGATTTAGGAACACATTCATAGTGCGTACAGCTAAGGACTGGAATTCCATGCCAGTCTGTATTTCCTAGAAGACTTAAAGATTTGACTGAAAGACTCGCCTGCCTAAAAGTAACCTATTCAGGTTATTTTCTAGGCAGGCGTGCTCCATCTTCGACCGCATCGTCGCTTACCATCAGGTGAGATTGTGGTCAAACGAATGCTTTACAATAGTAGATACAAAAAAACAACGATATAAAATACAACCGACTTCCAAAAACAAAACACTACAAGGTACAAAATAACTTGGGAAGAAAGAAAAAAACTTTAATTTCTGAAGTCGGTGTTTTGGTTATTCTTTCGTTTTTTGACACCGACTTCCGTAATTAAAGTTTTTTTCTTTCTCCCCAAGTTATTTTGAACCTTGTAGTGTTTTGTTTTTGAAAGTCGGTTGTATTTTTTGTAAAAAAGTTTTTTTATTTTTCACTTTTTAGTGATACCTAGGTACCTGCGTACCCATTAACAGCGTACCGGCGCAATGTTATGTTAAGAACTGGTGTAACTACTAAAAAAACATGCGATTTCAGCAATCCCGATCCCTTTGCTATCATTTATTGAAGAGTTCCGTTGCCTACCTCCGAAGTTCTTCGTCAGATCTTCACCAAATTGAAACGGGACCAGTCCAGGGAAATACTATTTCAAACAAAAAAAGAATCATCCAAATCGGCTGACAATTGGCTAAAGTATCGCTGAACAAACATTTTTCATGGGATCTCATCATCAGATCCTAATTTATACCTTCCATCATCAGCTCAGCAACATGAGATGATGATTGCCAGGCGCAAATATCTGAATTGCGTTAGAAAATTCATGAAAAACATTGTATCTGCCTATAAAATTTGAGGGTTGCCCTCGATTTTCGAGATTCTGATATGGTGACAATGGAGAATGGAAAAATGGATCGAGAAGTATACCCTTTAAGATGAAACATACATTTTTCAAACCAGTTCATAAATGACGGAGTTATGAGGTAACAAACATAAAAAAAAAATACAACCGAATTGAGAACCTCCTCCTTTTTTTGAAGTCGGTCGGTGGGTCGGTCGGTTTTTGGGTCGGTGAGGTTGGTTATTGCAACTGAGATGTGAATTGCGAACGTTACAATTGTTATTTTCAGGAGTTAAATACTGCACCTACAATGGTCACTGCGACGGATGGATGGCCGACGCCATGAACAAATGTGCTTGTGTGCATCCGGAGGCAGACAGCATCATCGGCCGTTGCGTATGCGGAGACAAAATACTAGTGAAACCTTTAAGGAGTAATTAAATTAAGGCTTTTGTTTTGTATTAAAGGTTTAAGAAATTTCTCTATTTACTAATTCATGCAATTTATGCTGTTTAAGGAGTCGTTACGTTAGGTTATTTATGTTATAATTGAGTTTAATAGCGTTCTCTGTAAAACGCAACACCATACATTGCGATCGCCTACCTGCCTGCCAAGCGTGGCGATTATGGCAAACTCTCTCAGCCGCCCGCCTCAGCCGAAAACAGCAAACAACAGCCGAAACAGCCGAAAGACGTCCACTGCTGGACTTCTTTCGGCTGTTATGATGATGATAAGTTTAATGTAACATCTAGATGACCCACGCAACTTCGTCTGCGTCACAAATTTCATTACTGCTCCGCTCCTATTGGTCTTAGCGTGATGATATATAGCCTATAACCTTCCTCAATAAATGGGCTATATAACACTGAAAGATTTTTTCAAATCGGACCAGTAGTTTCTAAGGTTAGCGCGATCAAGTAAACAAACAAACAAACAAAAAAACTCTGTTACTGACTGTCTGAGTGGCTGACAGTATAATTATACCACTTACGGCCCAAAAGTGTACTGTGCGTTTATATCGCTCCTCAGTAATAAATAGTTTTTATAAAGTTTGAAGTTATTCTCGGTTCAGTGTTGGTAATGACATACGAACTAGCTATGAGTGGAAGAAATTACACAGAAACATCACAAATAACACACCGAGTACAGAGCCCTTGCCGCAAACGCGTAAGCGACGCCGTCTTCCATGCACTTAAGACCTTTTGGTCGCGAACTTCGAGTCGGTCACTCGGCGTGGGCCTTTATTAGTGTGCACTTCTCAGGGTGGGCATTTTTAGAGTGCGCTTTCAATTAAACTAAAAATAGAAAGCTTTTTTTAAAATTAATATGTCCAAATCAGAATCTTCACCTTCAAAAGAAAACTCTGAAAGTACTGTGTCCCCCACCAGAGCGGGAGAAAATGTAACGTCGCGTGCCAAAAGAATAGCCCCGTCGTCACCACCGATTAGCAAGCCTAGTACCTTGACTAAGGCAGTGCATAGTATGTACAGGGCATAGTAGAGGCAGTAATAAAAACTGCAATGACTGACATGCTTGCGCAATTAAATGCTAACATGAACTCAGAGCTTAAATCAATCAGGGTAGAGTTGAAGGAGGTAAACGAGGCCTATGTCTTTCATGAACAGTCAATATGAAACTGCTATTTTGGAAGCCAAAAAATCTGCACAAACAATAAAGGATCTTGAAACCAAAAATAAACGAATATCCAACACCATTGTAAAGTTTACGAATCGCGTAAACCAGATGGAACAACATGCTAGATTAAGCAATATTTAAATTCAATGCGTTCCAGAGAACAAAGCAGAGAATGTCATCAGCCTGAAAAAACAGCTGGGGTCGATCGTAGGCTGCGCTGTTACAGATAATGATATTTTAAGCTGCACAAGAATGGCCAAAGTAAACCATGACTCTCCGAGGCCTCGATCCATCGTCACTCAGTTCAGCTCTCCAAGACTCCGTGATAAATTATTTTTGGCAGTTTCGATCGACTTCAACAAGAAAAACAGTCAGGACAAATTGAACTCTTTTCTTATAGTACTGGCTTGACCTAAAAACCTATCTACGTAATGGAGCATCTGTCGATGACCAACAAGGAAATCCACGCCGCAGCAAGAATCAAAGCTTTTAGAGAATTAGGATTCCAATTTGTGTGATATTCTCATTTTGAAAGAAACTTGGCTTAATAATAGTATATGCAATAAAGAACTGTTTTATGATAGATACCATGTCTATTGAAGAGACAGGGAAAGCTCGGGTTACAACTGGGATAGGGATGGCGGAGGTGTCTTGAATGCAGTATCTAAAAAACTAGTTTCAAAAAGACTACTGCATAGACAAAGTAATTGTGAGGATCTATGGGTGTCTGTAGAAATACCGTGTGAGCGCTCGAGGCAACTCCGACGCCTTGATCTTTGTGCAGTCTACCTGCCACCACCGGTCTCTAAATCAATGTTGGAATATTTTATTGGTAATTGTAATTCTTACCAGGATAACCATAATGCATACACGTGCATTGTGGGAGATTTTAACTTGAGAACTATGAATTGGATTGACCTAAACAATACCCTCAAAAATCAGCATATTAGTAGTCTCGATCAACTTCTTATTGATTTTACACCTGTTAATAGTCTCCGACAATGCAATAATGTTACCAACAAAAACAGTAGACTACTGGATGTTGTATTGGTGGACGTTCCAGGTGGTTGCGTTAGTGAAGCGGATGCTTTACGTATTATAGACCCTCACCATCCTCCATTAGATATACAAGTAACATTGACAGCGTCACTAAAACTAAAATCTAATAGCATAGCAAAAAAAAACTTTCATAAGGCCGACTATGAAGCAATCAACAAACATTTGAAGGATAAAGACTGAGAAGAGTGCCTGGGATGTTGCAGTAGTGTTGACGAAATGGTGGAAGTTATTTACAGCGTTATTGGATCAGCTATCAATGCTTTTGTACCTATCGTCCGAAAGCAAAGTAATATTGTTCCAATGTGGTTTGATAAGAAACTTCTTAATTTATTAAAAGAAAAAAAAAACAAAGTTCGTATTAGGTATAAAAAGTACAAGAATCCCCTTGACATGCTTTCACTCCGATAAATCTCTTAACGATGTGATAATTACCTTAAAAGTCTTATAATAGTTACATTGAGAGTACAGAAGAATCTATTGCCAGATGTCTTAACTTTTTTTGGTCATTTGTTAAGAATAAACGTGGTGGAGAAAGTTCATACCCAGCATCAATGACTAATAGTCCGATAACATCTTCGAATGGAGAAGAAATATGTGAGCTATTTGCTTTAAACTATAGCAGCATTTATAAAGAAGAAACAACGTCTTCTTCACGTCAAAACTATATAGCCTCCGAATACCAGGAAGCAATAGCCACTCAGTCAGACAGTATAGCTTCCGTGGACATCAAATACGAAAATGTTGAAGAAAAACTAAAAAGCCTTAATATTACTAAAGGGGCAGGCCCAGATGATTTACCGCCACTGTTTATTGCCAGATGTGCATCTAACCTGGCTGTTCCTTTGACGAAGATATATAACGCTTCAATCCGATCTGGTCAATTCCTTAAAGAGTGGAAAGTAGTACCGGTCTACAAGAGTGGAGACCCTTGTGATATCCATTCTATCGATTTTAGGTAAAATAGTGGAGTCGTTGATTTGTACACAAATTCAACGCTATTTTAAATTAAGCGACCATCAGCATGGCTTTGTAAAGATCAGGTCTACAAGTACAAATCTGCTGTCCTTTGTTGAAGCCTCATGCGAAGCCATGGACAAAGGTATATGTTGACGCTGTTTATACTGATTTTAGCAAGGCGTTTGACTAGGTTTCACATAAACTGATGAACTGATATGAAGGCCTCACTACGCAACCCGCTACGGATAGAACGAGTCCAAAAAAGGTTTGTCCGATACCTAGGGTACTCAAAGGGAAGGCAATTTAAATATCTCTCTTACCTTGATAAACTAGGGTGCTACAAAATGAGTACCCTGGAAGCTCGAAGGGAGCTGTTGGATTTGAGATTCGCATTTAAACTGCTTAATAACACCATTGACTGCCCACAACTGGTATGTAAGTTCAATTTCAGAGTACCCCGTAGACCACCTCGCAAACCTATAACACCTTTAGCTCCACCTCTTCGACGTACAGTGTTTGGTGCTAATTCACCTATACCTCGCATGTGCAAACTCATAAACGAACGCAGCGACCTGGTTAACGTCCACGCAAACTCAATATCGACGTTTGTCAAATGTAATTAGTATTAATATTTAATTTAGTTATCTAACTATTATTGTACATTAAGTCTTTAAAATTTAGTTTATAATTCCAAAGAGCATTTTGCATGTGGTGTTTGCCTGTAATTGGTTGTGCAGTTACATTTAAGACACAATTACTTTTATGTTCCTATCTGTGTTATATCTGTAACAACTGTTGGTGAACCTTAATTAAATAAATAATAGGTACAGTAGACTTAGCACGCCTTTTAACGCTATGCCAAAACTACACTGTTATATAATTATGAATATTCAGACTAAATAACAGGACCAGGCTGAATATTCATGCACAGGGTTCATATTTACATACCATAAATAATATTTAGGAATTTAGTATGACCATTGTTCGGAGGCAGCTGAGGCAAAAGATGGATAGCTATACTGGATAAGGCGGTCCGTTTCTATAAGAAGCTGTAAGCTAATTTAGGTATGCCAGAATTTACAAGCTTTTATAAGAAACATTCTCGGAACGGTATCTCCGTTAGGAGTAGAAGGCGAACGTTTTATAGTAACAGGGTAGAAATTCAGAAATGGAAAATTTCCTAATGGTAAAATCCTTTTCGTCTTTCTAGCTAGTCAGCGTAGAATAGGCTAAGAACTTGGATCATAAAATGACTTTTACTTAGATACAAAGGCCAGGCCCTTACAAATAAAGGCGAGTAATTCGACAACCAGTGTAATCTTCAGATATACCCCAAACATTTTTAGAAGTTTGAATTTCGCAGAACTTGCAGTCGCAGGTTATAGATGAGGGAACAATATTTTAGCGAGATTGATAGCATCCAAAACTATTCTCACAAATCCAATAAAATTCAATTCAAACTTCGTCTAAAATTTAAAAGGTAAAAACCCTGCAAAGAAATGAACTTTTGACTTTTTGCAACATCAGAAGTGATTCCATTTGAATGAGTCGAAGCTTCTTTAGTCTGACTTAAACGCGCTCGTCTGGAAAAACCTTTGATAATATTGTTTAAAACTTATCCCTTTAGCTCAAAAGTGTTGGCGTGTTGAACAGGGAAACTTTATTGATTAAAACTGGCCATGCAGAAAGTATGGGGAGCTATTGTTGTTAAAAAAGGCTTTTTTTTTATTTGAGTTTGGATTGCACTTGACTCTAGTCTAGGTCAGAGGTGACAGAGACAAAGTCGAAGATGGAGTGAGTTTACCCAGTAGAAGCCTGTGAGAACTTTGAGGTTTATTTTACTCAGTGGTAAGAGGTAAACAATACAGTCGGTTGGAATGCCATAATATTTTACGAGTTAAGTCAATGATACATAGAAAAATAGATATAATGTCAACACAATTATATTTACCTAAGTGCAAACATACACACATCAAAAAAAGTTTGCGATCACTAGCTAAGCTGTTATATTTTTTTAAATTTAACTTTATTGATCAAAATTCTTTGTTGTGTGTTGTCTTTAAATAGAAAAGCCCTGTTTGAAATTAAAAAAAATAAACTTTTTTTATTTTTATTAACAAAGATTGAGTATTTAATCAGAATATGGCTTGCCGGCTCGCCTGACTTAAGCCCAATAGAGCACGCGTAGGATGCTCTTAAGCGAGCTATTTGGAACCGTCAGTCACGTCCCC
This sequence comes from Lacanobia oleracea, assembly GCA_950371165.1. Taxonomy (NCBI): domain Eukaryota; kingdom Metazoa; phylum Arthropoda; class Insecta; order Lepidoptera; family Noctuidae; genus Lacanobia; species Lacanobia oleracea. Next base: position 3,963,790 of record OX493387.1, read on the forward strand.
AGACATTGCCAGAGCTCAGGGAAGCCGCTATTTAAGAATGGGACCGGTTATTCCAAGAAATGCTGGATAACTTGATCATCAGCATGTGTTCGGGCCAGGGAAGGAGTTATATTATATTGAATATAAACTTTAATGAATAAATTGTTGTTTAAGTTTGGTTCAACAGTCTTTTTCTTTCTATCAAATTCCTGTTACAATTACATTATTTATGAATTACTCAATTTTGGTCAATAAAAATAGTTTTATTTTTTAATTTGAAACAGGGTTTTTCTTTTTAAAGAATACACACAACAAAGAATTTTTTTTGATAAAGTTAAAGAAGAATGGTGATTTCAGACCCAAACACGTAAGGCGTTTGATATGACATACGATATTATTATATTAAAAAACTATTTTTATGAAATTTTCTAGTTTGACCCCCAAAAGTCACACCCATTCTAAAATTTTTACAATTTACGTAAAAGAGTTTTATTACCCTCAAAAGTTATATTGAATACGTTCATGGTCGTGCTACGAAGTACAATACGGAGATGGGTTAATTTGTATGGGCCGTGACCATTCTTCTTTAAAAAAATATAACAGCTTATGCTAGTGATCGCAAACTTTTTGTTGTGTTCATGACAATGTACACATGTTGTGTAGCGTCAGAGGGTAGACGCTACATTACCACAGTTTTTAGGGTTCCGTACTCAAAGGGTACCAACGAAACCCTATTACTAAGCCTCCGTCCGTCCGTAGGTCTATCTGTCAGGGGGCTATATTTTAAGAACCGTAATAGGTAGACAGTTGAAATTTTCACAGAGTGTTTATGTTCTATTGCCGCTATAATAACATCCGACAATGATGAAAAACCATGACATAAATAAGATCGGCCATTTCATTCATTCGTCAACAGTACTCATAGACCATCGGTTTAAAGACTGCCTTTCAAAAGTCTTGGTGTGGGTTCGAATCTAAGTCATGATTGTTTTTGAATATTGTATATATTTTTAAATTATTCATTTCCTTTCTTTCTTATTTTACTAATATTTTTATACATTGAAAACATTATATAACTAACTATTATATAACATTATTTATTATTTTTATACATTTTTTATTATTGTATTTTTTATTTGTATTTAGCATTCATCTATGCCATAATATAATGGCTAGGATGTTAATGGATAATTAACGGATCGCATCGCGTTCAGAAGTACAAAACCAATGTAGAAAACTTTTACACATAAACCGGATAGGAATTGTGGCAATGTACTTAAAATAACATTACGTAATGCCATCTATTTTGACCTAAATAGTACTCAAGACAGCATGAGAATTACATCATAACATATTTTTAGTTATAAGTGGAACTTTTAAAATGTTAAAAAAAAAATGATTCTTTTAAAACCTTAACAATATCGTTTTGAAGTTTTACTATTAATAAAAACAAAACAAACTCCGAATTAATATTCAGACATAATTTAATAATAATAATAACTTTATTTCGTAAACAACAGGTATTACAAATATTTTGTGGAGGCCTTCTTTTAAGTAAAAAGATACCTGTAACAGAAGACCCCACACTTCCATATCTATGTACATGTATATAGAGCCTGTTAAGAACATTGGCAATCAAAAACTAAGAAGGTACAACTATGAAAGTGAAACAAAGTTAAATTAAAATAGTTATTTGATACAATCTTGAATTCGCAACCTCAGTTAATGATATATTACGAATTTGTATATAATAAACTCTGGTTCCGACTTCACGTATAGTAGAATGTGGAGTGTTAGTGTGGTGTGTGTGAGGGAGTAAGATAGAAAGGGTATAAAAGCTTACTTAGCTTATAATAAATTTATATACATGTCTAATATACTTATCGTGTGCACTTAGTTGAATATGATTAAATTATGTAACCGGATGCAAAAGTAACTCAGCTTCTTCATAATTGAGGGTCTTTAGCCATGCAGTCAGAGTTTTCTTACATTCGTAATGAGTTTGTTGGTAAAAAGCAACTTTATTACCTAAAGCGTTGTATAGGAGAGTAGCTTGAGCAATAAATTGCCGCCTTGCGAATGCAGTGCGGACTTTCACCACACTTATACGACACTGACTTCTTCTTTTCCTAAGCAGACTAGAATCAAATACCGTTGTTTTATGCATTTTAAGGACTGATTACAAAACATACAGCTTCCTAACAGTAAGGAGGTCGCACAGGTTGTAGAGCTCGAGTGTAGAAAAGCGGTACGGTTTGAAATAAATTGTTTTGAGCAGGGCACGCTGAGCTCTTTCAACATCAAGGAACTTTATTTTGGAAGCACCACCCCAGACAGGAATACAATAAGTTAGAACTGATTGGGCAAGAGCAGTGTATATTTTCTTGATTAGATTTGTTGATGCAACATGTCTTAGTGTTTTGAAAATCCAGACTAATTTTCTCAAACGATCACTAACCAAAGATACGTGATAATGCCAAGAGAGACGCTGATCAAGATTAATACCCAGGTATTTGATTTTCTCTACTTTCTCAATAATTGGGCAAGCGCAGTTGGTGTTTTGTATATTGCCACATTGGTGTATCTTCATGCTAAGTTTAGTATCTGGCTGGGTTCTAACACTCACAGAGAAGCACATGTAGACAGTTTTCTGGCTATTCAACGTAAGTAAATTAGATCCCAGCCAGGTAGCAACTCTCGAAAGTCCTACTTCCGCATCCCTATGCACAGAGTCCCAATCGTTGGCCATAAATACTAGCGCAGTGTCATCAGCATAAGAGATGACCCGAGAACCACCTGCCTCCAGCTTACACAAGTCATTGATATAAACTAGAAACAAGGTGGGCCCGAGGACGCTTCCTTGTGGTACACCGAATGTTATATTTGAGTCCCTGCTCATATACTGGCTTATTCTAACTTTTTGCGTTCGTTCTGTTAAATAAATTCTGAATAATTCAAGGGGTATGCCTCTTACTCCTATGCGTTCTAGCTTGCGCACAAGGATGGGAACAGAAACAGTGTCAAACGCCTTTTTTAAATCGAGGAAAACTGTGAGGCATTTCTTTCCTCAATCAAGGTTTTCAGTGATTAGGGATGTTAAAGTTGTTATTGCATCTTCAGTAGATTTCCCTTGTCTGAAGCCATACTGTGTATCGGATAAAATGTGATATTTACCAAGGAATTCAGTTAATCTTTTATTTAAGAGTTTCTCTAATATTTTTGATAATGCAGGTAATACTGATATGGGCCTGTAGTTACTAACATCATCTCTGACCCCATTCTTGTACACAGGCGTAATAGTAGATTTCTTTAACAGTTTAGGGAAATACCTATACTAAAACACAAGTTTGCTAGGTGTACAACAATTGGAACAATTTCGTGCTTAGCTAATTTAAGAAAACTTGTTGGGATGTTGTCCCAGCCAGGAGCACTACTTGATTTTAAATTCATAAGAATATAGTGTACTTCGGCTATGTCTGTATCCAAAAGAACAAGGGATGTTAACTGAGCCTTGTCTCCTCCCAAATCAGTCCCAACATCCGAACTGGTATCAGGCACGATTTTTTCTGCAAGTTGCCTATCCCCACAAAATAATAGTTTACATGATTCACTGACTCAAGTGGAGACGACATAGATTCTAGAAGTTTAGTATTATCTGTATTACTTTGCTTCATGTGAGTTATATTTTTAATACTCGACCAAAGTCTTTTACTATTTTTGGTGGAACTCGCTAATTGTGTCCTGCCGTACTTGCGCTTCAGCTTTTTAATTAATTTATTACAAAAATTTCTATATCTTTTGTAACTAATTTTTAATATTATATTATGAGGTTCATTTTTTAATTGCTTTTGCATTTTGTTTCTATTCCTGACACATTTTAATATACCGGGGGTAATCCAGGGTTTTAAAGTTCGCTTATTTTTGGGTACTGTAGTTCTAAAAGTATTTTCTCGCAGGGATTCAGAGATTTTATCAATAAGAAGATCCACTAGAAGGTCTGGATCATTACAGAATAACAGTTTGCCTACATTTTTATTAGCTAATGATTTAAGTGCCATATTGAAATCAGTAGTTATTTTTATTTTCTGTGTTTTATTTTTTAGTTTGATTTTAGATAAGTTAAGGAATAATAAAGCATAATCAGTAACTGACGTATTAAGGACGGCAATGTGTGCAGATAATTTTTCTTTATTAAGTTTTATCATAAAGTGATCCAGGCAGTTATTTAATCTAGTATGAAAAGTATGTCCTGCCATCAATCCATGCATAGTTAACATAGTAGAGTAGTTTTGTCTATTATTGCGCTCCTGGGTGGTTTCTGATAAATTTGGTGTGATATTTATATTTATATCCCCAGCTAGAGTAATACTGGTAAAAGATTTAATGGACTCCAGATATGAGTCAAGCGAATTAATAAACATGTCAGCATTTGAAGTTGAAAGGGATCGATATACACTCAGGATAATATTGTTTTCATTAACTTTAATTTCTAACGCAGAGGCATGAGTGAGTTTAATTTCCCTGACATTTACCACGACTTTATTACTAACGTATACAACTACTCCGTCGTTTTTATTTATGTGGTTAGTAGTTTGGAACGCTGAGAAGTTCTGAATTATGGGTACAGGTTTATTCGGATTAAGTTGACTCTCAGTTAGAATCAGAATATTCGGTCCAAATTTTAGACAAGAAAGACTCAACTGCAGGTCATCAATATTACTATAGACGCTTCGTATGTTATAGTAATATTGATGGCCTGCAGTTGAGTCTCAACTTCAAATTTCACCTCTCCGGCCTGGGGTCACGACATACCACCCGCAAGCTGGTGGCGAAGTCACATGATAGAGGAGTCGCGAAAAGAGTTGAATTGGATTGGTTAATCGGATGTCTAACTGTGTTCTAAAAACTTAAATAGTTACGATTTGCGTTCCTGATTCGAAATAAATTGAGATTCATCAAGTAGTTTTTTAACTTTTTAGTTTGAAGAATAGCACCATTCATATAGCGTAAAATAATATCAGCATACTAATGATCAAATATGCAAACATGTGGACTTTTTTGTGGCCCGACTCCATAAAGAAGGCTGTTAAAGGCAGCATGCACAGAGCGGTCCAAGCAGCAGAAGACCGCATGGATATGCGTCATGTGTGGTCGCGATCATCAGCATTGAAGGAACGACGGAGAAGAAGAAAAATGCGATCATGATATAAGAAGGCCAATCAAATGCGCTTTATTTTACGAATATTGTTAAATTAGGTTGATCTTCAAGGTTAAGCAACGCTTGCCAAGGTTGGTCTGTGGATGGGTGACCATCTTAACATACCGAGTTTCCTCAGTGCCTCGGAAAGCACGTTAGGCCGTTGGTCCCGGATGTCATTTGTAGATCTTTGGCAGTCGTTACGGATAGTCAGAAGCCAGTTAATCTGATTCTAGTCTTGCCAAGAAGTACAGTGTTACCCTGTTAATGGGTTGTGGAGGTCTGGTAGGCAGCCGCTTCACGTAAAACACTGGTATTCAGCTAAATCCGGTTTGACTGGAAGCCGACTCCAATATAGTTGGGAAAAGGCTAGGCAGATGATGATGATGATGATTGTTAAAATTGTCGATGGCAAACAGCACAATCAAGAGATGGTTAGGTTATTTTCGAAGATAGCTTGTGTTGTCCCGTTGCGTCAGCATTAACTTATTACTACTGTGAACGGGGAACCCACCGACCAAGCAGACCATCAATACGGATAATATTGAGAATTTTTAAAAAAATAAGGAAATATATTTTCATGAAAACGCAAAGGAAGAAAATTATAGATACCATCCGATTAAATTTTAAACGGTTGTGTAATATTTTAAGGGTGGTGCGAAATGGTGTATTATATGATAGTTTTAATGCTTTATTTTGGATACCTTGGAGTTTACTATATTTTGTTTTTGACAGACTAGACCAGACAGGTGCAGCGTAGGTCAGGCAAGGTCTAACAAGTGTAGAATAGATAAGCAATTTGGTTGAGGAGCTAAGAGGAGATTTGCGATTCAAAACTGCTTTTAGTGAATTTAGGGCTTTTCACCTTTGCTTATAATTAGCTCAGTGTTCTTGTTCCAGTTGAGTGTCTTGTCTAATATGACACCTAAATATTTAACTGAAACACGCCATGTAATCTGGAAGTCATCAATTGTTACAGTTCTGGTGGGAACTGCGCGTTTTCTGGTAAACAGAATGCCTTCGGTTTTCGTTGAGTTTAATTCCAGGTTTCTAGGTTTTAAAATATTTGTTGAGTAGTTTCAGTGAATATTGTAGCCGTCCAGTCACTATGTCAACGTCTTTGTGTGTTGTGAATATTGCCAGCATAAATGGCTAGTTGTGTGTGAGCTTGTTTAGGCATGTCGTTCAAGTTAAGTATGAAGACGTATGGGCCTACGAGTGAGCCTTGAGGCACACCAGCTGGGATGATCTTAGGAGCGGAATGGTCTTTGCCTATATAGACGGAGAACGATCGATTTCGTAAGTAGTTTTGGATAAGTTTTACAAGGCAGAGAGGTACTTCAAATTTTATTAATATGTGCAATAGGCCATCGTGCCAAACAGAATCAAAACCTTTTTCGATATCTAACAAAATCATGCCTGTGGTGAGGCCGCTGTTTAATCCGTGGGGTATATGTTCAGCTACTCTAGCTGGCTGTTGTGTGGTAGAGTGTGAGCTTCGGAATCCAAACTGTTCGGGGATCAACTTATGTACAGTTGCTTTAGTGAGGCGGGACAGAATAATGGCTTCTGGCTGTTTCCCTATGCTTGGCAATAAACTAATTGGTCGTCTTATTATGGGATCGTATGGGATCGTCTGATCTTTTCCAGATTTTTTAATAGCTACGATTTTATCATGTTTCAACGCACTTGAGAAGAATGCAATGTGTAAGCAACCATTTAATACTTTGGTCAAATAAACGATGGCTTTCTGAGGAAGGTTTTTAAGCAAACTATTTCCCAGGCGGTCAAAAGCAGGAGTCAACATTTCTGCATGGTGTTGATTTGAGAGAATAGCTGACGTCGCCTACATGGATCGTGCTCGTCTAAGGCCAGTTTTCGAATACGATTTTTGGTTTTGATTTGTGACCTGATCCGACGTGGGAGTTTATAACCACAATCTCTAGATAATTTAGGAACGGTTTTATATCTTGCTTTTATGATAGATTGGTATAGGTGTTCAATAGCAAGGTCAGTTTCCAGAGGTGAGTTAAAAGTAGTTTGATTCAAAGTTATCGACGTATTCAAGTGAGATCTATATACTTTCCAGTCCACTTTTGCATAATTAAATATAATGTGCGGTTGTCTGTTGACTTTACCGCTTGCAGTAAGCAAACAGGTAGGTGGTTTGATGAAAGGCGGGTGATTACCTGAGGCTCTGAAAGGTGGTAGACAGAATCAGCTAGGATGATGTCGGGTGTAGATGGTGTATGCGTACTATAATAGTGGACTAGAGTGGGACAAGAGGGGGCAAGGATGTCGAATTCGTTGCTAGTCATGTGATCAAAAAGTATCTCGCCATGGATGTTTGAGCGAGAGCAGTGCCAGTATGGGTGTTTGGTGTTCAGATCACCCATTATTGGAGTTTTTGATTGAACGTTAATAATTTTGTCTAGATCTGCAGGTAGTAGGGCTAAGTTAGGCGATTGATAAGCTGAGACAAAAGCAATTATCTGATTTGATAAAGCCACTTGTATTCCAACATATTCAAGGTAAGTGATTGGTAAATTAAGAGGCGTATGTTCAATGTCCGACTTGACTAAAATGGCAACCCTTCGACCGAGTCCATTAGGTTTCTTATCGCACCGATAATTGGTGAAACCCGGAGTATGTAATTTGGTATTGGGGGATATTCTAGTCTCTGACAAAGCTCATGATGTCAATAAAAAGCTTGCTTATCAGATCCAGCAACTCCTTAAGCTTAAAACGAATCCCATCGGCATTCCAATATAAAATTCGTACATTTTGCGTTCTACACATATTAACCAAGATGCGTTAAAATTAGGATTACTTTATCCATCACTAGTTGACCTGCGCAACTTCGTCTGCGACACAATTTTCATTACTGCTCCGCTCCTATTGGTCTTAGCGTGATAATATATAGCTTTCCTCCATAAATGGGCTATCTAACACTGAAAGAATTTTTCAAATCGGACCTGTAGTTCCTGAGATTAGCGCGTTCAAACAAAATCTTCAGCTTTATATATTAGTATAGAAGTATAGATAATAGAATGATTTCTATTAAAATATTTCAATTCTAAAAATTTTGCAAAGGCACTCGGTTGAAAGTCACACGTATCCAACAAACTGACACAGTAGTTGAAAAAAAATTTCGGCCGATGTCTAAAAACTGTTCAGTTCCCAGTAGAGCAACAGCGCACGGCCAAACCACGGCTCCGTAGCGGGTTTCACCCTCAAGTGGATCATGGGAAACTGTAGATCCTCAGGCAACGCCAGAGACGAACCTGCGAAGGGTGTTCCAAGATGGTACTACTGGACCTGTACCCACTTCTCCTCTTACCTTTCTCACTGATTTGTACATGAATTTGCCAGAGATCAATAACTGAACTTCAAGACAACAAATGGTCAAGGGCTAAAAATTACAGGCAGTGTAAAATGGCATTGTTAAGCCTATTCATGCGACTAACTAAGCGACTTCTCAACCCAAGTAGAAATACCCTCCGAATAATAATAGGTATAATTACGGGTCATTGCCCCCTAAAAAATATCTTTTCAATATAGGCAACGGCACAGCGGATGGACGTGGACTCACAAGACCGGGATGGTTGGCGCTTTTTGGGAGGACATTGAGCAATGGACAGCAATTGGCTGAAATGATGAAAGTCGCCATAGACAGCTATCTATCTATCTTTTTCTAATCCTAAAAAAAAATCTTAAAAAATCTTGGATCACAGTGTTTGTAATCGAACTCCCCCAAAAAGGCTTGACCGATTTTGTCACCACAAGCCGTTCACAAGAAATCATTTATCATTTACCCCATCGCTGTTTTTGTGGGAAAAGGGTAACCTGACCTCCGACGCTACGGCAAGCAGCGACATCTCAGGCAGCATGACGAACTTGTTAAAAGTACATTCTAACATAAGTATATCCCACACATTGTATTTGTGAGTAAATAAGAAAGGTCTGGCGGCTCTGGCATCGTAGTCCATTTCTTATTAAATAATTAGATGCAATCTTGCGAGTATAAATTCAGAAAGTTGCATCCATCGTCAAGATTTACAAGCGAAACTAGAAGAGAAGAAGTATTCCCGTGAAACTAATGCAAGACTACCGAAAGAAAGCATTCAGTTGTGACAGACCAAGTGCTAAACGCTTAGGTTTGTGTGAATAGGGGAGTGGACTAAAAAATCTAATTATCCGTCAGAGAGATTTCCAAAAAACACATTTTTACTAAAGTCATTTTAGTTTTGCATATTTCTATAACAAGTCAATACTAACTTAAAAATAGTTCAAAGTGGGGCTTAAATATAAAAGGCAAACAGTATAATCTCGACTGATTTATTATTGTTCTGAACAAAAAGAATTTCAGCTTAAGGTCTGAACAGCAGCGAGAAAAAAGAGCGAAACTGAGCTCTATTTGGTTTTAACCAAAACGAAGGCGACCAGGCTTATTATCTGTGCGACGTGATTCAATCAACTCGTTGGTTGTACAAACGGTATCTTGAGTCCCTTCGGCTCCAAAGCATTTTTGACCAGGAGGACAGTCACTATCCGATGAGCAAGGCTGACTAATACCTGTAATTAATTACACTTTTATTATTTGATTTATGTCCTTTGTTTAGACGGCATTGCTTCAACTGCAGTTTAGGACTCTATATTCAAAGTTCACTAATGCCGATACAATAAAGTTTTCACTAACTTGTATTAAAAGTTTCAATAATTGTGAAATGTTCGATTTTCAGCATGTTTGTCTATGTATCACAATTCAAGTACTGCGAGTACGTATAATACAAGCGTGTTTCTACCCTTTAATCCTTTACACACCACTAGCTTTCTTTTGTGTATTTTTAATTTGGTGTACAACAAAGTATATAAAAATAAATAAAAACTCTAAACTCAGACTCCAATGAAACCGAGGTGTATCAAATGGAGAGGAGAGGACACATTTAGCAGCAAGAACGAATATACCCCGGAGCACACGGTGGAGCATATAGTGGAGGTCTGCCCTGCTTGGGCGGAGCACTGCCGGGTCCTCGTCGAGACGATCCGCAGCGGCGACCTCTCGCGACCGGCTCTGGTTCAATCTATGGCCCAGAGCGAGGAGGCATGGGAAGCCGTCATCTCCTTCTGCGAAGCAGTAATGCTAACCAAGGAGGAGGCCGAACGTGTGAGAGACAGGAAAACCCAGCCGCCGTAACAGAAGAAGACGCCCCGGGCGTCGGGAGTTGCAGAGCAATTTCCGGACAACGTAGGCGCGGGCCTACGGACGGCGAGCATTGGGTGGCTCTCCGTCCGATCAGAATAAGGCCCAGGTCGACGGCGCGCTATGTTCCACGCGCGCCTCAAAGACTGACAGCATAAGGGTCGGAGCTAGTGACTGCCGGGGTTGTGGAATCCCTTTAAAAGAGTCACTGTGGCCCTGGAACATAAAGGGCATTTGGAGGAACACGGATGGTTTTTGGTTAGTCAGTAAGAGTCTGACACGCCCTTCTGCTTCACCCAAAGCGGGGGGAGGCATTTGATGATTTCCCATCCTTAAAAAAAAAGGATGAATACACCGATTTTTTGAGATGCGTCCGGTCAGTGTTTAAATATTGGATTGATATAAATAGCGGGAGTACAAATATTAAAAAAGTAAAGTAAAAATATGGTATAATGCCACCGGATTCGCAATCTCTGGAAGATTATAAATTTCTTGAGAGTTAGTAAACTCTCTCTCTCTGTGACAGTTTCTTTTACAATTAAACAAATCAAAATCTTTTATTCTAATTTATCCGTGTCGCTCCGAGTAGTTGTGGAGTGACATAAACTGTCGACCAATTAGCACTCAGGCTTACAATTTATTCGGTGTGGTGTTATAGTAAAATTGGAAACTATGGATGTTTTGATGCATTTATTTATTTATCCCAGGCCTCTGATTTGTCAAACTCTCACATATCTTGCGCAGCAAAGCTTTCATCATTTTTGTTTTGTTGTTCTTGTTCTATACACTACGCAATTTTAGTCGTGTTATTAAGACGGGCACTTAATGTTGTAACTACTTTAGTCGCGATTTATCTTAATATATATAAAACAAAGTCGGGTTTGTTCAAACACTTATAACTCAAGAACGGCTGGACCGATTTTCATGATTTTTGTGTTTTTGGATTAGTCTTTATCCGGAATAGCATAATAAGTATCGAAATATTAAAAAAAAATAGTAGGTAGGTAGGGTAGGTAAGGTAGGTAGGGAGGTAGGTAGGTAGGGTAGGTAAGGTAGGTAGGGTAGGTAGGGTAGGTAGGGTAGGTAGGGTAGGTAGGGTGGGTAGGGTAGGTAGGGTGGGTAGGGAGGTAAGGAGATACGTAGGTAGGGTAGCCAGTTGACGGGAGCGAAGCCGCGCGGGTCAGCTAGTTAAATAATATATAAAGATGACAGGTACAAAAAAAAAAAGAAAAAAAAAAAAATGAAAATGACTTAACTGAATTTGTTGCAAAAAAGCTTGACGAGAAACAGAATTGCCTAGGTTTATTCCTAGATTTAAAAAAGGCATTTGACACAGTTTCAGTTCCCACCCTCCTGTCGAAGTTGGAAAGCATCGGAATACGTGGTTTAGCTCATGACTTCTTTGCTAGCTATCTCACTAACCGTAGACTGTGTGTTAGAATTGTAGACCATGTTAGTAGAGAGGAAACCACCACCTTCGGTGTGCCGCAGGGTAGCGTGCTTGCCCCGACCCTCTTCCAGGTCTACATCAACGACTTTTGCTGCATACCCCTCACGAATTCCAAAATATTCACCTATGCCGATGACACGGCAATTATTGTTCATGGAAATGATTGGGAACTTCTGAGAACGACTGCAGAATCGTCACTTAAATCTGTAGTCAGTTGGTTGCAGCTAAATCTCCTTACTCTGAACTTGGATAAGACCTTCTTCATCCCGTTTAGGCTACACCCCAGTACTAAACCTCCTACAGGCTTTCTCATTAACGCGCACACATGTAATGACCATATACCCTGCTCATGCGTCTCTATTCGTGAGGTAAACCATCTTAAGTATTTGGGTGTAGTTATTGATAGCGGTCTGAACTGGTACTCACACTTGGATACTATTAGTTCAAGAGTTAGGAGAATGATTTATGTATTCAAGCTGCTCAGATCTTCTGCTGATTTTAAAACGATTAGAATGGTGTATATATCCATCTGTCAATCCGTTATCACCTACTGCATCACAGTGTGGGGAGGTGCAGCTAGGACAAAGTTTCTCAAGTTGGAGCGAGCACAAAGAGCTGTTCTAAAGGTGATGTCAAAGAAGCACTTTATGTATCCTACTACACAATTACACAAAGACGCAAATGTGCTTACAGTTAGGCAACTGTTTGTGCTACGATCCGTACTGAGGAAACACACTAAAGTCCCCCCACCAGACCCAACTCGCCGCAAGAACAAACCCCTTATTTTCACGGTAACGCAGAGGACCGCTTTTGCTAGACGCCAGCATTATGTCCTAAGCTCGCACCTATACACAATAATAAATAAAAAAACAAACATAATTGAATTAGACACTTATAGGGTTAAAGTTAAAATCGAGGAGTGGATAAAAGATCAAGACTACGAGGCAACCGAAAGTTTACTTGCCTGGATCTGCTAATCCAGAAATATTTTTGATATCACACCACACCACACCACATCGCATCACATCACATCACATCGCAACACATCACCTCATATCACAGCATTTCACTTTACATCATATTACATTACATCACATCACACCACATTTACATCACATCACATCACATTACATTACATCACTTCACACCACACCACACCAATTTTCACCATACACCCGTCTCCCTTACACACTCCACTTACACATGACACGACGCCCACACAATTTACTCTACTCTTATGTACACTCAACATAAATCATTTGTACCAAATAAAACAAACAAATTTAAACAATTGTAGTCTACATAAATGTATCTTGTCTGTGACTATTCCGAGTCTGCTTGTACACTCATTATATGTTTCGTCCATTTTTTAGCGAAGACACTGTCTCCTAAGATACAGGATATTCCTAGTTTAGGAGGCAGGGCCCAAATTTTGTATTGACTGTACTTTGCCCATCTCTCGCGCATTAGTTTTGTTAATCATTTTTCTTCCCCCATGTGACAATGATGTGAAATGTGTGTGTCAGTCGTATTTTTTGATAATAAATACTATTATTATTATTATTCCATTTATTTATTTATATATACATACAAATTACATTTTTAAATATTTCTATAAAAATACAAAAAACATTTAAAAATATAAAAAATAGTAACCCACCGGTATCGGGAACAGGGTCCAAGCTACCGGTGGTCAGGGCTTCTGAGAGAGGAACCTCCTAACGATGCGCGCCGTGTCCAGGAGTACTGCTTTCTGGATCAAGCCCTTGATCCAGCTGCCCAACGAGAGCATCTTGAGATGTTGGTCGAGGCTCTTGGCAATAATGCCATTGGCCGTCACGATTATCGGCACAATAACTGCTGTGTTCACATCCCACATGTCGACAACCTCGCGAGCCAAGTCAAGATACTTCGTTTGTTTATCATTCTCTGACTTCACGAGGTTCTCGTCATGAGGAACTGCTATATCAACAATCATTGCGCGACGCTCTAGTCGGTCTATCACCACTATATCAGGCTTATTGGCAACAATAGTCCTGTCAGTGATGATAGACCGATCCCAATACAATGTGCAACTACCATTTTCGAGAACTGGGTCGGGCACATACCTATAGTACAGTACTTTCGATTCCACAAGATTGTATTTAAGAGCAAGTTGCTGGTGGATAATCCTGGCTACAAGGTTGTGCCTGTGCAAATAGTCTCCGTTAGCCAGACTAGAACAACCGGAAATAATGTGGCGGATGGATTCCCCGGGCCGGTGACATGCCCGACATATGTCAACCGTACCGTCCTTCACAATGTATTTCCGGTAGTTATTAGTCATCATAACTTCGTCCATAATTGCACAGACAAAACCTTCGGTTTCCCCGAAGAGGTCACCAAAACGAAGCCAGGCTACGGACGCTAAGAAGTCTACATCGGGCCCATGTAGGACCCGATAAAAGCGTCCGTGAAGCTCCTTGCTCTGCCATACCTCCCTGCGGTCGTTAGTATCTAATACCACAGGTTTGCGCCAGTTCTCGTTAGCCAAGGAGAGCGCGGTAAGGCCTTTGTCCACCGCTACCACATCTCGATGCATACCCACGTCGGCCTCTAGGAAGTATTCCCTAAGGCTGCATACCTCGCGGTTGTGCAGGGTCTTAGCATTTAAGAAGCCACGACCCCCGCACTTCCGCGGGATATACAGCCTCATCACCGATGACCGTGGGTGATGCATCCGATTTGCGGTAAGCAGTGAACGTACCCTCCTATCCAGGGCGTCAAGTTCCGTCTGAGTCCATTTGAGTATGCCGAAAGAATACATCAAAACCGGCATGACCCAACCGTTGAAGGCGCGCACCTTGTTTCCGCCTGATAAAAGACTGTTAAGTACTTTGTTCAGGCGGCCAAAGAAGCGCTCCTTCAACGATTGTTTCATGTCCGTAGCACTGATGCCTAACGCTTCCGACATACCCAAATACTTGTAAGTTTCGGTTGAGGAGAGGGACCTAAGGTCTATGGAATCCGAGAGTTGTGTTCCCTCGGATTCCATAATCTCCCCTCGCTTTACATGCATGACCGCACATTTGTCCAAACCAAATTCCATCCTGATGGCGCCACTGAAGGTTTCTGTTACCTTCAGTAGCTTCATCAGTTGCAAGTTGTTAGGAGCAAAGAGTTTCAAGTCATCCATGTAAAGGAGGTGCGATATGACCTGACCACCTCTTCTCAACCGGTAGCCTTGGCCCGAACCCTCCAACAATGTACTGAGAGGGTTGAGGGCCAGACAAAACCACAGTGGACTCAGACTGTCACCCTGAAATATGCCACGCTCGATCCTTATCGGTTCGCTGTTCGCCTGGGTCTGTCGACACCCTGGATAGTGAAGAACCGTCCTCCACTGCCCCATACACGACATCAGGAAGGTGCGTAAAACTGCATCAACTTTGTACAGCTCCAGCACCCTCATGAGCCATGTATGTGGCACCGAGTCATAGGCCTTCTTATAATCTATCCAGCATGTCGACAGATCTCTTCGGGAACGTCGAACCTGTTGGCTAATGGCTATGTCGATGAGGAGCAGCTCCTTAGTACCGCGGGAACCGTTCCTACATCCATTCTGAGAAGAAGACATTATTGAATTACTATCAATATGATGGTTAATCTTTCCTCTCAAAATGGATGTAAGGACTTTATAGACCGTCGGTAAACACGTGATCGGTCTATAATTTTTAGGCTCCGCGGTACTACCTGATTTATGGAGCAGGTGGGTTATCCCTGTAGTTAGGAACTGGGGCAGCGACCCTGACTCTAATGCAGACTGGAATTGAGATGCCAAGCGAGCGTGCGATCTTTTGAACCATTTAATCCAAAAGTTGTGCAGCCCGTCCGGTCCCGGAGATTTCCAGTTAGGCAACAGACGGGCTGCACGAGCTACGTCTTGGGGGCTGATGTTAATTGCCCCCATTTCTGGTATCGGATCGCACGCGCGCTCGACCTCTCAAGTCCAATCGCCCTCGGTATGACTGACAGGCACCGACCAGATGCTGCGCCAGAATGAACACATTATTATTATTATTATTATTTCCTTTATTTATTTTCTTTACTTATTTATATATTTTTAAACATTTTTATACAATATATACATTAGAAAAAAAAAAACATTTAAAAATATAAAAATAGTAGCCCACCGATATCGGGAACAGGGTCCAAGCTACCGGTGGTCAGGGCTCCAGAGATAGGAACCTCCTGACAATGCGAGCCGTGTCCAGAAGTACCGCTTTCTGAATCAAGCCCTTGATCCAGCTGCCCAACGAGAGCCTCCTAAGGTGTTGGTCGAGGCTCGTGGCTATTAAGCCATTGGCCGATACGACTATCGGTACAATGATTGCGGAGTCCACTTCCCACATGTCGACAACCTCGCGAGCCAAGTCAATATACTTGATTTGTTTGTCTTTCTCGGCTTTCACGAGGTTCTCGTCATGCGGGACGGTTATGTCTACAATCATTGCACGCCTCACAATTCGGTCCACCACCACTATATCAGGCTTATTGGCAACAATAGTCCTGTCAGTGATGATGGACCGATCCCAGTACAATGTGATATTGCCATTATCGAGAACTGGGTCGGGCGCATACCTATAGTATGGCACCTCCGACTCCACAAGAGAGTATTTCAGAGCAAGTTGCTGATGGATAATCCTGGCTACAAGGTTGTGCCTATGCAAGTATTCTCCGTTAGCTAGACGAGAACAACCAGAGACAATGTGGCGAATTGATTCTCCCGGACGGTGACATGCCCGACATATGTCGACCGTGCCGTCTTTCACAATAAATCTCCGGTAGTTATTCGTCATGATAACTTCGTCCATAATTGCACAAACAAAACCTTCGGTTTCTCCAAAAAGATCACCGAAACGCAGCCAGGCTACGGACGCTAGTTGGTCTACGTCAGGCCCATGTAGGGCCCGGAAAAAGCGTCCGTGAAGCTCCTTACTCTGCCATACCGCCCTGCGATCGTTAGTGTCAAGCACTGCAGGTTTGCGCCAGTTCTCATTTGCCAAGGAGAGCGGGGTGAGTCCCTTGTCCACCGCCACTACATTTCGATGCATACCCACGTCGACAGCTAGGAAATATTCCCTAAGACTGCATATCTCGCGATTGTGGAGAGTCTTAGCATTTAAAAAGCCTCGACCTCCACACTTTCGCGGGATATACAGTCTCATTACCGACGACCGTGGGTGATGCATTCGATACGCAGTAAGCAGTGTACGGACCCGCCTATCCAGGGCGTCAAGTTCCGTTTGAGTCCATTTGAGTACGCCGAAAGAGTACATCAATACTGGCATGACCCAACCGTTGAAGGCGCGCACCTTGTTTCCGCCCGATAGAAAGCTATTGAATACCTTCTTCAGGCGGCCAAAGAAGCGCTCCTTCAACGATTGCTTCATGTCAGTAACATTGATACCTAACGCTTCCGACATACCCAAATACTTGTAAGTTTCAGTTGGAGAGAGGGATCTCAGGTTTATGGAATCCGAGAGTTGAGTTCCCACGGATTCCATAATCTCTCCACGCTTTACATGCATGACCGCACATTTGTCCACACCAAACTCCATCCTGATGGCGTTACTGAATGTTTCAGTTACCTTCAGTAGCTCCATCAGTTGCAGATTAGTGGTGGCAAAGAGTTTCAGATCATCCATGTAAAGGAGGTGAGATATAACCTGACCACCTCTCTTCAACCGATAGCCTAGCCCTGAATTCTCCAGCAGTGTGCTAAGAGGATTCAAGGCTAGACAAAACCAAAGTGGACTCAAACTATCGCCCTGAAATATACCCCGCTCGATCCTTACCGGTTCGCTATTCCTCTGG
The DNA here is from genome assembly GCA_950371165.1 of Lacanobia oleracea. NCBI lineage: Eukaryota > Metazoa > Arthropoda > Insecta > Lepidoptera > Noctuidae > Lacanobia > Lacanobia oleracea. Next base: position 3,981,475 of record OX493387.1, read on the forward strand.
ATATTTCGACATCCTGGATAGCGAAGGACTGTCCTTCATTGCCCCATACACGACATCAGGAAGGTGCGTAGCGTTGCATCAACTTTATACAATTCTAGCACCCTCATGAGCCATGTATGAGGCACCGAGTCATAGGCCTTCTTATAGTCTATCCAGCATGTTGACAGATCCTTTCGGGAACGCCGAACCTGTTGGCTAATGGCCATATCAATAAGGAGTAGCTCCTTAGTACCGCGGGACCCATTCCTACATCCATTTTGAGAGGCAGACATGATGTTGTTGTTGTTAATATGACTATTAATCTTTGCCCTCAAAATGGATGTAAGAACTTTATAGACCGTCGGTAAACACGTGATCGGTCTATAATTTTTAGGTTCCGCAGTACTACCTGATTTATGGAGCAGGTGGGTTATTCCTGTAGTTAAGAACTGGGGTAGCGACCCAGACTCTAAGGCAGACTGGAATTGAGACGCCAAGCAAGCGTGCGATCTCGTAAACCATTTAATCCAGAAATTGTGCAGCCCGTCCGGCCCTGGAGATTTCCAGTTAGGCAACGGGCGGACTGCACAAGCTACATCTTGGGGGCTGATGGAAATTGCCCCCATTTCTGGTATCGGATCGCACACACGCTCGACCTCCCGAGTCCAGTCACCCTCAGTATGACTGACAGGAACCGACCAGATGCTGCGCCAGAATGAACACATAGCATCATCATCCGGCAAGCGCGTGTCAGTCACACCTTGGTCCGGTCGCTCCCAATCCCTATATACCCACCTTTCGTTACTTCGGAATGTGCGATTCTGGGTGTATCGCTCCACTCGCCGCCTGTACCTACGAATACGGCTTGCCCATGCATACACCTTCTGCTTCAGGAAGTCGATGCGCTCTGTGACACGAGATATATAATCTCGGGGATTGACATCAGTCCCCGAAAACGCCCGTCTCACAAAGCGCATCACTCTAGGGCGTGTGTTGCCCTCCCTGAAGCAGATCAGTTTGCCGATTAGCGCTCTGGCCTCACCAATACGACGCTCGATCCTGCACTGCCAAGCTGGTACGGCTGGTTTTGGTCGTGTAACTCTGTCATTGGTTATTTTTATTTTGACATGAGCTACACGACATGCCGCTACAGCCGCGCAGTACATGATCGAATGTGCATCGGTGAGGTTATCACAGTTATCAAAATGGCTTGACAACTGCGAATCCAGAGCAGCCACCAGCGCCCTGTTCTTGTTATGCATGGGCAAACGAGGTAAGCGTGGTCTAAGTTCAGGCGGCATGTAGCGGTATTCCCGAATAGCACACTCCAAAGCACTCCTCAATTCGTCATTGCACTGGGTACTTACGTTTGTAACCCTGTTATTACTCTCCTCGTCAGCGTGGCTGGGCAATTGGGTTGACTGTGCTGGTGCCACAGTCTGCGACGGAGGAGCAATGACATGGCTACACATTTCAGTGCGGAGGCGATCAAGCACACTATCATCCAACATATGGTTACGCTGGATGACGCGCACCTGATCCGACAGTCGTTGGGCCGATACGCTGACAGCTGGTTCAAGTACCTGAAACAGAGAGAGCATCCGACCACGGTACGCAGTCAGGTTAGTTCCCCCCTCTGTAGCCCCAAAGTATGAGCGTATAACATTCTCATTTATGGCTTGAGTCCATTTTATACGCTGCACACTTCCACCGATAGCGGGGACCCTGTCAGAGACCGGTGGGCCTCGAGGTCCTAAGCTGGCCGGTGGTCGGCCTCGCCCGCGCCGACGCGCAGGTGGTGGTGTCGTCGGCGGCGAGAAGTATTCGTCGCTCGAGCTCGACGCAACTGCAGCTACCGGAATCTCAGGACTCACGGCTGGCGCTGGTCCCGGCGGCTGCGAGGCGGAACTGAGCGACGAACCCGAAGATGGAGTTGGTGCGTTTTGTTTTCGAGCTCGGCTTCTTGTCAGCATTTTATAATGGTCATGTTATCGGTCCAAAAAGAGGTAATTCGTTTCGTGTTTGGTTTTATTATATCGTCACTGTTTTTTTTCTTGTTTTACTGTTAGTTTTTGCCATTTTGATGAAAGAAATTGAATTAAATTGTATAGAAAATTGCGGATTGAGCAAAAAATATGACGTTTCAGTTGACAGCCGAGCCACAGATTATTATTATTATTATTATTATTATTAGTTTAAAGAGGAGCTCGTGGCTAGATAATAACAGCCGCACGGGTCGATCTTCAAGGTTAAGCAACGCTTGCCAAGGTTGGCCTATGGATGGGTGACCATCTTAACAGCGAGTTTCCTGCGTGCAAGCACGGAAAGCACTTTAAGCCGTTGGTCCCGGCTGTCATTTGTAGATCTTTGGCAGTCGTTACGGATTGTCAGAAACCAGTTAATCTGACTCCAGTCTTGCCATGAAGTACCATGTTACCCAGTTACTGGGTTGTGGAGGTCTGGTAGGCAGCCGCTCTGCGCAAAATACTGGTATTCAGCTAAATTCGGTTTGACTGGAAGCCGACCCCAATATACTTGGGAAAAAGCTAGGCAGATGATGAATGTTAAAGTTTAAAAACAATGGCAACCTGTATAAAAATATTAGAAAAGACATGTCTTCTCTGTGCTCAATAGTGTCCGCTGAAACAAGGCAGTGACAAAATTATTTTTTTGGTCCAACCAAAAAATCAAAATTAAACGGTATTTAAACAAGCTAGGCTGATAATCAGCACTTCAGCACTTCAGTCAAATATTAAAATGGACAAGAAGTTGAAAACGGGTACTCGGGCTAGGGCGTCGCCGCATAACGACGCGCAGGCACATCGCCCTAAACCTGCGATAAGTGGGCTAGGGCTACCGTGTCGAGTACGGGCACGGCTAAAGAGGATAGTACCCAAGAAGAAGTTCCGCTTTGCCACCTGGAACATTGGCTCCCTAACCGGACGTTGCCGAGAACTCGCGGACGTACTTGCGAAGCGTCGGGTCCAGTGACATCGGGCAGGGGTACCGGCTAGTGTACACCGGATCACCAACGGGCAGGGGCGGAGTGGCCGTGGTGCTGTCTAAGGACCTTCAGGATGGACTCCTTGAAGTAGACCGATGCAGCGACCGGTTGATGCGAGTTAGGGTGCTGATCGAAGGGTCGGTAACGAACCTAATCAGCGCCTATGCTCCTCAAACTGGTTGCTGTGAGTCTGAAAAGGAGGCCTTCTGGGATGAGTTCGAGGACGTACTACGCGCTATTCCGAATTCCGAAGGTGTTTTGGTTGGGGGGGATCTCAACGGTCATGTAGGTCAGTTTGCTGGAGAGTACGGACGTGTTCACGGTGGTTTTGGATATGGCCAGCTAAATGCAGAGGGAGTCAGTATACTCAGCACCTGCGCTTTGTCTGACCTAGCCATCGCGAACACATTCTTTCAGAAGAAGCCCCAGCATCTTATTACGTACCGTAGTGGTGCCTACTCAACCCAAATAGATTACCTGCTGGTGCGACGGTGCCACATTGGCAAGGTTACCAACTGCAAAGTCATCCCAGGTGAAAGCCTAACGGCTCAACACCGCCTCCTTGTCCTGGACTTTGCGGTTTTACCGAAAAAGAAAGTGACCGAAAAACGCAAACCCCGCACTAAGTGGTGGTTGCTTGATGGTCCTAGGCAGTCGGAATTCATCGCGGAGGTCGAGCATCTCGAGATCAGTGCTCCGCATGAGTCCGCTCAAGAGATCTGGAGTAGGATCCATTCAGCAATCACCGATGCGGGTAAGTGCGTCCTTGGCACTTCTCGTGGTGGCCGCACCATAGAAAAGGAGACGTGGTGGTGGGATGGAGGGGTGCAGGAGGCGACTCGGAAGAAGAAGGTTTTATTTAAACAGTGGCAAGGGTCAAACTCTCCGGATGACAGGGAGGCATATGGAGCGGCTAAGCGCGCTTGCAAAAAAGCTGTAGCCAGAGCCCGCAGCAAAAGTCTGGCACCCTTGTACGACAAGCTGGAAACTGCGGAGGGGCAAAAGCTTATTTTTAAGCTGGCGCGTGCCCGGGAGAAAGCTACACGGGACATTAGCAAATGTCTCTGTGTAAGGGACGCCCAGGGTAAGCTGCTTTACGATGCCCCCTCTGTTAAGGAGAGATGGTGTATATACTTCGCGGAGCTGTCTAACAAACAGCATCCCCATAACCTTCCTCCCGAACCGCCTCCTAACCTTGGACTTATTTCCCCTATTTCCCCCGACGAAACCCGCATTGCTCTTCGCCACATGAAGAACCGGAAAGCGGTCGGGCCTGACAATGTGCCAATTGAAGTGTGGAAGGCGATGGGCCCACATGGCGTGGACCTTCTGACGGATCTCTTTAACCGCATCCTGATCACCAAGGAAATGCCGAACCAGTGGCGATTTAGCCTGATTATCCCTGTATACAAAGGCAAAGGTAGCGTACAGGATTGTAGTAGCTACCGCGGTATCAAGATCATGTGCCACACCATGAAGCTCTTCGAGCGCATCATTGACACACGGCTCCGTAGCGAGTGTACTGTCTCTGAGTGTCAATATGGCTTCCGGGCGGGTAACAGCAACATGGACGCAGTATTCGTCTTACGGAATCTGGCTGAGGCTTACAGAGAGAGAAGGAGAGCTTTGCATATGGCCTTTTTAGACCTGCAGAAGGCCTTCGACTGTATACCTCGGCAGTCCATCTGGTGGGCACTGCGCTTCAAGGGCGTTCCCGAGGCCTATATTGACATTATCAGGGACATTCCGTGTCCTCTGTCCAGACCGCTGTTGGCGAATCGAATGGCTTCCCAATATCTGTTGGCGTTCACCAAGGCTCGGCTCTTAGCCCGTTCTTGTTTAACGTAGTGCTCGATGTAGTTACGGCAAACATCCAAGATAAGCCCCCATGGCTAATGATGTATGCCGATGACATCGCCCTCGTTAATCAGAACAAAGCCCATCTTGAGCGCAAAGTCAACATTTGGAAGGACACGCTTGAAAACGGTGGTCTGAGACTAAATGTGGCGAAGACTGAGTACATGTCCTGTGGCGGCACGGATTCGAATAGGTTCATCCGAATAGGTTCGGACCTGATCAGAAAGTCCGATACGTTCAGGTACCTTGGATCCGTGCTGCACGAGTCTGGCAACGTGGACGACGATGTCCAAGCACGTATAGGCGCGGCTTGGGCGAAGTGGCGCGAGGTAACGGGTGTTGTATGCGACCGCAAAATGCCTCCGAAGCTCAAGGGGCAGATATATAAATGCATCATACGGCCTGTCCTACTGTACGGCGGTGAATGTTGGCCAGCACTAAGCAGACACACCCAGGAGCTTCGCGTCACGGAGATGAAGATGCTGAGGTGGATGAGTGGCGTAACGCGATCCGATCGCATACGCAACTCTTTCATCAGAGGTAGTCTTGGTGTCCGTGACGTGGGGGAAAAACTGCAAGAGTGTCGTCTGCGATGGTATGGCCACATCATGCGCCGCCCTATGGAGTACGTTGGTCGGGGATGCATGAATATGGCTGTTCTTGGGGCTAGGTCCCGTGGTCGCCCTCGCAAGCGCTGGTTGGACGTCGTTAAGTCCGACATGAGAGCCAATGGCCTAACTGAGAAGGATGTTCAAGATCGGGCAAAGTGGAGGAAGCTAAGTAGGAAGGCGGACCCTGGCAATAGCCGGGATTAACGCCAGGTAGAAGAAGGCTGATAATCAGCACTTTATGGACATCAAAATTTACATGAAGACATTCCCCAAAATCGCCCGCCCATCACCGCTTCCTAGTGTTTTAGTTGGGAAGAAGAAGTGGCCAACAAACTCCCCAGCAACACAACTGTCTGTTAAGTTTGATAAGCAACACATCTCTTAGCTGCGCACATCTTCACTTTGTGCTTTATTCTACATTTTCTCGAGCCTTTCCATCTAGGGAACATAGTAACTACGGCGTAAATCGAACTTTAAGGGGCTGACACCACGAGCGAGAGAATTGCCGCCAGTTGACGTTTTTTCACTCGTCGAATCGCCGCGATAATATCGCCGGGTGGAGACACGTTCATAGAGTTGTTGTGATCGCGTTTCTCTCGCTCGCGGGGACGGCCCCTAAAAGCTGGACTCGCGTTTTATTGATTTTATTATTTAAATATTAGAAATAAATGATTACCTCCCGCACTAGCCACGTGCCAAAGGAACGTGAACAGCAGTGCGAAACCGAGTAGTGTAATCTTCATGATGACTGCCACAGTAGCACTTGTGAGCTAGAGAACAGTTCTATGATATAACTAGAGTTTCATTCATATTTATATGTGACAATAAGTAAAGAGAGTTCGTAATACGCAAAATAGTGGAATTGATTGGTTCTAGTAAACGCTTCAATCGGATTAATTGTTATGAAAATAGTTCACACTTGGTTTGCTATACTCAAATTACTGACCTTAACAGATTTCAAATTATATGTACATATATGTTACTTATTGAGTAGGCCTCAAAATGATGTCTAATAGAAATCGATTTTTTTGTATAACTACGGATGCTTTAACCCGTCGGGATATAGGTTGTGTCAATTATGACCCGTATTTAATAACCAGTATGTTTTCCCAAGTACGCTTTTTTAAAGGATAGGAAATATCATTAATATGATTTTGTCAGCTTTACATTCGTTAATATCTTCTATTTTTACCAAATTCCTACCAGGACTTGGATCTTGAAGAAATATCAGCTGATGAGCAAATCGTGGTGACAGTGACGGAAAAGTTAAAAGGAAACCGCTTGTCTTGTTATGATTATGTGAAGAGAAAAGATGAAACACATGTAACTTAAACTAAAAGAGTAATGAATGTAAATGTGGATGGATGGAGAGGGAGAGGCCAAAGAAAAAATGAATGGATTGTGTGGGGAGTAATATGAAAGACAAAGGAGCTAGTGATAGCGTAACGGCTGACAGGACTGAATGGAAGAAACAGACGTTTTGCGCCTACTCCAAGTAACATAGAATAAGGGGGGATAAGGGCAGGAAGATTGATATTTTTTTAATCTGCAATTTAAAAAAAATGGGTCACAATGACCCAACCGTGCTCCGATGTTAGACTTTTTAACTTGTGCCCCTCCGGGTTAAATAGCTAGTTGCAAAAATCAGGACTAAGTCGAGAACATTTCATTGTTGAGAAGTGTTACTGTAAGTCATCACGAAGCTAATTTAAATCGCACTGTTGTTCACGCTGCTGGCTGTTGACGCTGGTGTTGTTCACGTGGCTGCTTACAACCTGAACGTATCGTCAAACCGCCTTAAATATTGTTATTTTTACTACGAGCATTTACTCGTTGACTAGATTCCTTGAAATTGTTGGAGATCACAGTTATTTTAAATCAATCCTACATAATATTATTTGCATTCCTCCGTCCCGTATAGTCTAGTCAACAAGTGCGTTTTTGGTCAACTTTCTTCAGCAGTCTCGGAGAAATATGAATGAGGTGTCATTCGATTTGGAAGAACATGTAGATGATATTTTGAAAAAAAAAAAAAAGGAACCGTTAAAAAAAAATGCAAGAGTGTAATTATTAATTCAAGATTTTAATTTTTAAACTACGTGATATGTTTGTAAAAAATTTAAATATATATATTTTTTAGTTTTCCAACGGGTATATATTCTGACTCCTTTTGAGAACAGCTGTTTTAAAGGAAAGAAGTCTCAGAATTATAGTAGATATTTCACAAACTCCATAAGTCAAGCAAAGTTAGTTTTCCAGGAGAAGCAAAAACAGTTTTGATACATAAAATTGTTCTGAACTAACTTTATTTTATTAACTCAGCTTCAGCTTTATATATTAGTATAGATTACGGGTCATTGCCCCCTAAAAATATCTTTTCAACATAGGCACTGTGGCACGATGGATCGACGATTTAAATAAGGTGGCTAGCAGCGGATGGACGTGGACTCACAAGACCGGGATAGTTGGCGCTTTTTTTTTGGGAGGCTTACATTCAGCAGTGGACGGCAATTGGCTGACATAATGATGATGAATTGGGCTGTCTATGGCGACTATCATATGATAGTCGCCATAGACAGCCCAATGTACAGAAGTTACTTCGATACCGAGAAATCAGTCGCCGACTTCATTCTGGAAATGAAGCTTTTGCTACCCGACGCGCAAAAATCCTCGGAACGGTGAGGGCGTTCAGCAAAACCGATGTGCGTAGCTTCGCTGGTTAACCTAGCCAGGACTCCTAAGCACAACGGTGTGAATAGGAGTCTAAGTGCGGATAACGGAATCTCAACTGCACTCTCTCCGTTGTGGGGGTAGTCTTTTTGTCTGGATAGAGTTTTCCATTTCAACTTTATGCAGTTCTATCGCGTATTAACAACCCTAGCAACTTTCTGCAACATCATGTAATAAAAAAGCGTGATCATTAAAACGTTTCTCATTACGAAAAATTACTATGGCGTTTTGAAAAGAAGAGGTGATACAGCCAATGCCTTACATTTGAAGGGGGTCAAGCAATGCTAGAAGTTGACTGTTCGTATATCTTATGTCAGGTCGCTCACAATGGGTCTCATCAGAAGGATTAAGGTCACTCAAAGGGCAATAGAGAGGGTAATGCTTGGAGTTTCCTTGCGTGATCGAATCAGGAACGATGATATTCGTAGGGTACCAATGTCACTTACTTAGCCCGAAAGATCGCCAAACAAAAGTGGCAGTGGCAGAACAGGTGGTCGATGGGGCTGAAAAGTTCTGGAGTGGTGAGCGCGTACCGGAAGACGCAACGTTGGAAGGCCTCCCATAAGGTGGACCGATGACCTGGTGAAGGTCGCGGGTAGCCGATGGATGCGAGACGCGCAGAACCGGTCGTTGAGGCATCGCTTGGGGGAGGCCTATGTCCAGTAGTGGAAGTCTTTTGGCATCATTTTACTATCTGAAATAAACGCCAACGAAGTCACGTGCAACAGCTATCTATCTTTTTCTAATCCTTTTATGTATAAAAATCTCGGTCATTTGTTGTCGAACTCCTCCGAAATATCTTGACCGATTTTCATGAATTTTTTGTGTTTATTTATATGGCAAAACAACGTTTGCCGGGTGAGCTAGCAAATAATAAAAATATATTATAAATATTAATAGAGGGCACCCTACTAGTATCGTGTTTTTTGGCATTTAAGGGTGCCTGTCCATTTGTGCGGAGCAATGCAGTACAACGGAGAAAAATTCACCAATCATAAAAATTAACAAATCAGTCAAAATGTCAGTGACTCACGTGGTGCTGACATTTTAAGCGATTCCGTTTGTTAAAATTTCTCCGTTTCTCCGCTCCGCTGTAATGGACAGGCACCCTTATGCTCGATCTTAATAATGGCAACAGATAGACACTGTATTGCTATAATATTCGCTAAAAAATAATATTAAATTTATAAATTAATGGACATTCATACAAAAGACGTTTTTTTGTGTTTTGACGGCATAATAGTGGATTTTAATAATAGCGATGGTACGGAACTCTTCTTGCGCGAGTTCGACTCGCACTTGATTGGTTTTTTTCTGTTTATGGATTTTTTTTTTCTTACTATAGATAGGCACGCGTTTGACCACTATCTCACCTGATGGTAAGTGATGATGTGGTCGAAGATGGAGCACGCTTGCCTAGAAATAACCTATTCACTCTTCACTTAAAGACTCCCAGGTTGTAGCTATCGGGAAACACAGACTCCGGCAGGGAATTCCGCTCCTTAGCTGTACGCATTATGAATGTGTTACCTGTGATATTTGTAAATAGGAGGTACTTGTCTTATGTTCTTTGTATTGTGCAACCGTCAGCCAGTCTGCGAATATACGCCCTATAGTCAAGTCGTGGTTTCATTACCTGTCCGATATTCCTCAGTGGCGACGAGCAGTATCGAATTACGCGTAAAATAGTTTTATTTGCAAAATGTCGATCGGTAAGATTGCGGAATTTAAAGTACAAAGTGACGATTGGAAATTGTACATGGAACGTTTAGAACAATATTTTCTTGTGAACAAAATACCCGTTGATTTACAAGTGCCTACACTAATAACGGTTATGGGGGCAGAATCTTACGAACTTTTGGTCAATTTGTGTACGCCAGAGAAACCTAAAAACAAAACATTCACGCAGATTACGGACATTATGGAAAATCACTTGCAACCCAAACCTAGTGAGTTAGCCGAGCGTTACAAATTTAGAAATAGGAAACAAAAGGAGGGTGAAACTATTTCGGAATATACCGCTGTTTTGAAAAAAATTACCAAGACCTGTGAGTTTGGAAGCTGGCTAGAAGAAAGTTTGAGAGACCAGTTAGTTTGTGGCATACATAACTAATGAAACGATACGACAACGATTATTCGCCGAAAGTAAGCTGGATTTCGGCAAGGCGTATAAGTTAGCGATTAGTATGGAGGCGGCAGAAAAAGACGCGGCAGAAGTGGTGAGACAGGGAGGGTCGGCGAGCGAGACAACGGCAGCGGCGACGTCGGTGACGTGCCAGGCGATGTCGGCTGCGAAGTCATCACGGTGGCGGAGCGGGCCAGCGGCGGCGGCTCGCGGAGCGCGGGACGGCAGCGGAGTGGTGCGGGAGGCCACTGCGCAGCCCGCGGGGAGGCGAGGCCCGCGCGCACCACCAGCACCCGCGCCCGCGCGGCTGGGTGAGCGTGCGCAGCGGCAGTGTCAAGTGTGCGGCGCAGGTCACGACGCGGCCACGTGCAAGTTTTCGCGTTACGTTTGCCGAGTATGTAACCGAGTTGGACATCTGCGACGCGTGTGCCCGAATTTAGCGAGACACTTCAACGTCGACATCGATCAAACAAGGGAGGGAAACTTAAACGAAAGTATGGGAAGTGACGAGGTAATTTTTATCGATGTCTGTAAATTATCCGCTATAGAATGTAAACCAGTGTATCTAGAATTAAACGTAAATGGAAAAAACATTAAAATGGAGTGCGATACGGGTAGTGCTATCTCATGTATAAGTCGGGAATGTTACATGAGATTATTTAAAAATCTATGTCTAAAGCCATGTCAGTTAACGCTTAGGTATTATACGGGGGAGTTAGTCAAACCCCTAGGAGTCATATTACCAACTGTTAAGTACAAAGATCTGAGTAAGACATTAGAATTATTTGTTGTGGAGAATGGGAAAACTATTCTTTTAGGACGGCAATGGATGGCCGAATTAAAAATACAGTTACCTATTGTAAATTACGAATGTAACAATGTGGCTATGTACAAAAATAACGTATTTGACTTGCATGCTTTCAGTTCCAAATACTCTGAGGTGTTCGCGGACGGTCTGGGGCGATTCACCGGTGGCAAAGTGAGCGTGCATGTGCGCGAGGGCGCGCGGCCGGTGTTCATGCGAGCGCGGCCGCTGGCGTACGCGCTGCGCGAGCCGGTGGAGCGCGCGCTGGCCCAGCTGCAGCGCGACGGCATTCTCTCGCCGGTGGAGCGCTCGGACTGGGCGACCCCGATCGTGCCCGTCGTCAAGAAGGACGGTAACATTAGGATTTGTGCTGATTATAAATTAACACTCAATAAAGTTATAGAAGTTGACCGTTATCCGTTGCCTAGGGTGGAGGAACTGCTGCTTCGACTGAGGGGTGGTAAACACTTCAGTAAAATTGACTTATCTCAGGCCTACGCCCAATTTGAGCTAGATGACACCAGGAAATATACAGTGATAAATACCCACAAGGGTTTATTTATGTACAACAGGCTAGTATACGGTCTTTCGTCAAGTCCGGGTATTTTCCAAAGACGGTTAGAACAATTATTTGCGGATAAACCACAAGTAGGTATTTTCTTGGATGATATTATTATCACAGGGTCAAATAAGGAGTCTCACATGCGAAACTTAGGTAAAGTATTTGATCGCTTAAAAAAATATGGCCTGAGGGAAAACAAAGAAAAGTGTGTATTCTTCGCGGAGTCAGTTAATTATTTAGGGCACACCATAAGTAAAGACGGCGTTCACACGTGTCCAGACAAAGTTAAGGCTATAATTAAAACGCTCGCCCCCACGAACGTCTCCGAGTTGAGAGCCTTCATCGGTATGGTCATGTACTACGGCAAGTTCGTAAAGAATGTTAGCACAGTTTTAGCACCCCTTTATAACCTGCTCAAAGCGGGTGTTCAGTACAGTTGGAGTCAAGAGTGTCAGGCCGCGTTTAGCAAAGTCAAATATTTATTAACCAGTAGTGAAGTTTTAATGCATTATACACCGGAGTTGCCTATAATATTGACGACGGATGCGAGTAGCGTAGGTATCGGCGCGGTGATATCTCATGCGACGTCGGACGGCGAGCGGCCAGTGGCGTACGCGTCGCGCTCGCTGACGCAGGCTGAGCGCGCCTACTCGCAGATAGACAGGGAGGCACTCGCAATTGTTTTCGGGATTCGTAAATTTCACCAGTACCTTTATGGGCGCAAGTTTAAATTGAGAACTGATCATAAGCCTTTGACTTACATTTTTGGAGATAAGGCAGGGATTCCTGTAATGGCCGCATCCAGATTACAACGTTGGGCGGTGCTATTAGCGGGTTACACCTACGATATTGAGTATGTTGCGTCAACTAAAAACTGTGCAGATGCGTTGTCACGGTTGCCATGTACAGAAGTAAATCATGTAGGTACACAGAACGAGAACACTTATGTTAATTTCGTAGAAGATTTTTTACCGATTACGAGTAAAGATGTTAAGGAAGCAACAGCAAGTGATAAGGTCCTTAGTTAGAATTTTAACATATACTCAATCCGGGTGGCCTCTAACTTGTTCAGATGAATTGATTCAACCCTATTTTAGAAGGCGTAATGAATTATACACGGAATGTGGGTGCTTAATGTGGGGGTACCGTATGGTGATACCATTTTCTTTACAAAATAAAGTTTTAAAACAACTTCATAGTAGTCACATGGGGATAGTGAAGACAAAAAGTCTAGCTCGTAGTTATGTGTGGTGGCCTAACATAGACGCGGCAGTAGAAGCAATGTGCAAGCAGTGCGAGACTTGCGCGGCAGAGGCGTCCGCGCCCCGGCGGGCTCCGATACAACCGTGGCCATATCACACGCGCCCCTGGAGCAGGCTTCACATTGACTTCCTAGGTCCGTACAAAGGCTTAACCTTTTTAGTTATAATTGATTCTACCTCCAAGTGGGTAGAAGTTTTTGAGATGAACCGTACTAATGCTTCAAATGTTATAAAAGTATTAAGATCCACATTCGCGAGATTCGGTCTACCGGAGGAATTAGTTTCTGATCAAGGTCCACCATTTACCAGTAATGAATTTAAAAAATTCCTTAAAAATAACGGAATAAAACAGAATTTTTCACCGGTTTACCACCCATCCTCTAACGGAGCAGCAGAGAACGCAGTGAAATTGTGTAAACAAGCAATCAAAAAAGCGTACAGGGATAAGGTAGATATTGAAACGGCATTACAAACCTTCCTACTAGCATACCGCAATACCACAGATTACTGAATAGTTACTACAATACGGTACACAGTACAACCGGGGAAACACCAGCCATGCTCCTGCAAAGGCGGACGTTACGGTCAAGACTAGACTTATTGCGTACTGATCGTGTCGTCGAAGACAGAGTACGTGCAGCCCAGAGACGTCAGGTAGAATATGCTGGTGGAACGTCACGTACCTTTAGAGAGGGGGACTCAGTTTGGGCTCGGGAGTATGGCTCTGGGGATAAATGGATGAAAGGCACCGTACAAGGGGTGGACAGTTGCCGTAGGTATTCAATAGCGACGGATAGCGGTCAATCACATAAAAGACATATAGATCAAATGCGCCGTAGGTCCAGATTTTCTGATGTTACCTGTCCGGAAGAGCATGATGAGGGCCAGCAGGGTGAAGAGAATGTGGTCGAGCTGTTAGGCAAGGGTTCAGAAAAAGTTATGCCAGAAACCCTAATAGTAAACACCAATAAAGAGGCCGAAAATGTTACCCGGGGCGATCAAGCCGACGTTCCTTCTGAACATTCCTCACCTAACGTACTATCGCCATCTCTGTCACCGGTGAGTCGTTATTCTAGGCGGACGCGGAAACCAGTGGAGAGATTTAGGATAGAATAAGTTAGTTCATAAGAATACCTAGTTTAAGTAAGTTAAGTGATTAAGATATATATTTTATTTGGCAGTTCTATCCATTGTTTACCATTGTTGTCGCAAATAAATGATAAAACTTAGTAAGTATTGTAAGTTCCCTTAAAGTGTAATTATTTCTATACGGAACAACCTGTTAATTATAAGTCAAGATCAGTTACCCTAATTCTAGTATAGTGGTGGAGGTGTGATATTTGTAAATAGGAGGTACTTGTCTTATGTTCTTTGTATTGTGCAACCGTCAGCCAGTCTGCGAATATACGCCCTATAGTCAAGTCGTGGTTTCATTACCTGTCCGATATTCCTCATTACCAAATGCTAAGATCAAAATATGTTGCTATGATAACTATAGTCATTGCCAGTCGTTTCGTACTGATATGCGCACGAAAATCGCTTATTGGATACTTGGTAAAAACATAAACTTTTCTACACTATTTATAATTTTAGTTATAATGGATAACGCATATTTGTATATGGAACAAATTCTCTATGTGATAGTGAAAATCACATTATTATCTGTTCAGTAGTTTAAAACATCTAAGTGTAAAAACGCGGGAAACGACGTTTATTTTCATTTATTACTAGCGACCCGCCCCGGCTTCGCACGGGTGCAAATTATGTACTTAAACCTTCCTCAAGAATCACTCTATCTATTATAAAAACCTACATAAAAATCCGTTGCGTAGTTTTAAAGATCTAAGTATACATAAGGACAGAAAGACAGCGGAAGCGACTTTGTTTTGTACTATGTAGTGATTTTGAGGTTTGTGAGTTTGTGGAAGTTCTATGAGGTATTCGACTGAACCGATTTTGAATATTTTTTTACCAATAAATTATTTGTGAGTGTCATAGGCTATAATTAACACGAAAAATACCTCCTAACGAAGTGGGCACGGGTCAGCTAGTGCTATCAACATCATCAAAATCATATCAGCCAAAAGAAGTCCACTGCTGGACATAGGCCTCCACCAAGCTAGTACTGTGTAAAGTCAAAATCATATCAGCCAAAAGAAGTCCACTGCTGGACATAGGCCTCCACCAAGCTAGTACTGTGTAAAGATAAGTATGATAGAGCGACGGCCTTATGATAAAGCACAGGACTGATCGATGCGGTATCACTTGAGGAAGGCCCGTGTTCAGCAGTGGAAGCATTTTGTCAGAAATGATGACTGGGAACGGTTGAGGAGGGCTAAATAATAACAGGTCGATCTTGAAGGTTAAGCAACGCTTCCAAGGTTGGTCTGTGGATGGGTGACCATCTTAACATAACGAGTTTCCTCCGTGCCTCGGAAAGCACGTTAAGCCGTTGATCCCGGCTGTCATTTCTAGATCTTTGGCAGTCGTTACGGATTGTCAGAAGCCAGTAAATCTGACTCCAGTCTTGCCAAGATGTACCGTGTTACCCAGTTAATGGGTTGTGGAGATCTGGTAGGCAGCCGCTCCACGTAAAACACTGGTATTCAGCTGAATCCGGTTTGACTGGAAGCAGACCCCAATTTAATTGGGAAAAGGCTAGGCAGATGATGACTGGGAACGGTCCATCAGAATTAGCGATTTAGTACTGCTCTTATTTTTGGGACGGATCTGCCAGATACCAGTTTGATGCCCCTGAGAAACGAGCCAAAAGGATCATCAGCTATGAAAATTCGCCGAGTCGAAGCTCCAAAGTCTTGAGCATCGACACCGAGTTGCGAGCCTATCGGTTTTTGTACTATGAAACACAGGAAAGCGAAAAAACAATTTTCTCGATTGTAGGTAGGTATTTATTGTATAAATTACAATCGAACAGAGTTTCGGCTTAGGCTAGGTTCTAGATCAGAATAATTTTATAAATGCGCTGCGCGACCTATTTTATAAGTTTACCCCCACTCTAAATCGAGGAGGGGATCGCCGCTCGGTAACGCCCATCGCGTTAGGTTGACAAGCGCACGTGACGTGCTAGTCAATTGACTTCCTCTTTGTTGTGGCTGCCGTGGCGTACTTGGTCGTCATGGCTATGGCTTTGGCTGAGGCTGTGGCTGTGGCTTTGGCTGCACCAAGACGACACGGCATGGCATGGCTGGCAATCGGGTGACCGTTACAGTCGGCCATCCTGAAACAATTGCTCCCGCAATGGGAAAAGGGAACACAATTAGCTTTCCAGTAAATCCATTAGGTCCTCTGTCTGTAACTGCTCATCAGAGCTGCTGGCACTGTCAGATACAGGAGCAACACTTTGATAGGGTCGCAAGGATTCAGCAGATACTAAACCTATGAAGTTCTTATATCCTCTCAAACCTTTTATACTTCTGATCCTGTATCTGTCCTTACCAACAACTTTTATGACAATATACGGCCCTGAATAGAGATCATCTAGTTTAGTACTGACTTTAGCCGCGCTACTTGTAGGAGCCTGTTTCCAAAGTACTAAATCACCTTTCTTATATGATGTGTGACATGGCTTACGACGCTTATCAAAATGGTGTTTCATTTTAGCGCTAGCTTTTTCAATGCGCTGCTTAGCCTTGGTGCGTTTCACGTGGGTCGATTCGACTACCCGCCCCGGAATAGAAACATCACATGCTGGCCTACTACTCCGTGAAAACATCAAGTCGTAAGGTTTATATCCGGTTGTGTCGTTTAAAGTGTTGTTAATACCCCAGATTACGTCAGGTAAATTATTAGACCAATTGTTCGCGGCTTCACTAGGGTCAGTAGCTCGTAACGCGTTCAAAATGGTTCTGTTGGTACGTTCAACTTGGCCGTTAGCTCGAGGACAAGCTATAGCAGTTAAAGTATGCTTAAACTGTTTGTCTGTAGCAAAGTTCTTAAAATATCTACTAGTAAAGGCTTTTCCGTGATCCGACACTACTCTATCCGGGTATCCAAACAAAGCGAAAATTCGTTTTAATAACCTGACCGTCTCGATTGAGTTTACTGTCCGAGTTGGTTCCGCAATTACAAACTTTGTAAATGAATCGGTTATCACTAGCATGTACACATAGCCTTTCTTCGTCCTACAGAACGGTCCTAAGTGATTTACATGTACTGTTCTGAACGGTTCAGTTGGTTTGGGAATAGGATGCAACATACCCTCCTTTTTCCCGTGCTCCCCTTTTCCGTAAGCGCAATGTAAACACGCCGCAACATAATTCTGAATAAACCGCGTCATTCTCGGAAACCAGTAGTCATTTTTAATAAGCTCGATGCAGCGCTTGAACCCTACATGGCCTATTTCATCATGGTGCATTTGAACAATTTTCCACCTAGCTGGTCCCGGCACTACAAGACGATTACCGCACAGAGTTTTTCGGTATAACCTATCATCTATCAGTACGAAATCCTTTGTTAAGTCGCGCTCTGCTGAACCAGTTTTTAATCGATCAATTATGTTTTTGACTTTGTCATCTTGATACTGAACTGTAAAGAACCAATCAGATACTTCTAGGCGGTTAACATTAAGCGCGTCAACAGGATTTCGACTAAGTGCATCGACATGTCTCATGCGCTCACCCGGCCGATATTCTACACTTATATCGTAATCTTGAATCATCAACCACCATCTGGCTATCCGCGGAATAATGTCACGTTTTGTCAAAGTGGAACGCACCGCGGTACAATCCGTAACAATTTTTACATGTTTCCCAATTACATAAACGCGGAATTTTTTCAAAGATTCTACAACCGCTAGTGTTTCGAGTTCGTAGCTGTGATATACGCTTTCTTGTTTAGAAGTTACACGACTGAAATACATTACCGGTCTTAGGGTACCATCAATTTGTTTTTGAAATAATATACCCGCTATGCCTAACTTACAAGCGTCCGTATGTATTTCTATTTCTAGCTCGGGATCGTATATCGCTAACACCGGTTTGGAGCACAAACACTTTTTTAATTCGTTAAAACTCTCTGATTGTTCACTACCCCAATCCCATGCAACGTTTTTCTTTGTTAAATTGGTTAAGGCACGAGCAATTTGAGCAAATTTATGAATAAACTTACGGAAATAGCTACATAACCCGATAAACTGTCGAACTTCGTGTACATTTTTGGGCATCGGAAAATGTGACACGGCGGTTAATTTTGACTCTGCCGGTTGCACACCACTTTCGGAAATTTCATGTCCTAAATACGTTACTCGAGTTTCTAAAAACGTACACTTTTTCATATTTAATTTCAGGGTTTCGAATTTATTTAACACAACCTCTAACATGTCAAGACCAGATTTAACGTCGACTGAGGGTACCAATATGTCATCTAGAAAAGCTAAAACCTCGCATGAGTCGCTACTACCGCCATTTTGGGAAAAATGAATGGAGTTTACTATTTTGTTAATTAAACGCATGAAAACTGACGGAGAATTAGCTAAACCGAATGGAACACGGACATATTCAAATTGACCGGCCTGACAAATAAATGCACTTTTATGAGTATCTTCGGGTTTTAGCGCCAATTGATGGTAACCTTGAGACATATCTAAGCACGTAAAATATTTTTTACCGGCTAACTTGGAAATATGATCTTCAATATTAGGTAACGGATATCTGTCTTTAACGGTTATGGCGTTAAGTGCGCGATAATCTATGCACAGTCTGCTATCCCCGTTCTTTTTTTTTACCAATATCACTGGAGAAGCATAGTTGGACTCTGATTCTTTAATAATACCGGCTTCTAATAATTCAGAGACTTTAGATTTTACTATTTCTTGTTCACAGTGCGATAGTCTATATGGTTGTCGATAAACGGGCTTATCGGTAGTCAAAGTAATTGGCATTTGAATTAAATTTGTGCAGCCGAGATCTTTAGTGCTGACTGCGAAACTTTGTTTAAATCTAATTAGCAACTTGATTAAATCTTTACGTTCCGTTACACTCAAACTGCCTATTTTTATGTCGTCTAACAAAACTCCACCTATGCTCAGATTTGAATCTTTATCCACAGGCAAAACAAAAGGCATATTTTCCGACACAGTTAATTTAGGCAAATCACATGAAATAGGCAAATCAGAAGGCTTTAAAGGCAAATATGGCTTGGCTTGGCTAACCTGACTTATGGTGGGTAATGTGTCGCAGCTCTCGGCGCGTGTGAGGACCTGGCCAGCCTTCCACACGATGTCTTCAGTACCGGTGTTGATGACCTTGATGTGTCCGCTGTCGCCTCGAAGGAGAGTGGCGGGCAGGGAGTAGGAAACTCCTTGAAGCTCGTAGTGGCGTGCAGTGGTACAGATATCGTTGTTCTGGCGGTTGCCCACTATCAGGACCTTGATGATGGAAGCTCCTGGTGGCAACGTTTCTCGCATAACCGTAACAATCTTGAACTTGTGGAGCTCTTCAACCACATCTTCCTTTGGCATGGAGTCAGATTCGCGCATCAGTTTGGCTGTTCCGTTGCTTACGACGAGTGCAATGTCGCTCGCATTAATGACGGGTTGACCGATGAGTAAATGAATGTCACCCATCTCGATGTCTGTCAGATACGCATCGCAAGTAACTTGAATACCGTCTATTTCCAGATTAAATTTTACTTTTCCACGGGAAGTAATTAACCCGCCGGCAAAGCCTTTTAGGATCGTACTCGTAGGTATGACGTCGAGAGATAATAATTTGGAGATCCGACTGGTCATGACGTTCACCTGGCTTCCGGTATCGATGTAGGTCTTCACGTGGACTCCGTTGATCTTGGCTATTTTCTTGTAGGTGTCATTGTAGTTTTGGATTATCTTAATGTCTCTGACGCTGTTGTTCACATCAAACGTAGATTTTTGAAGGGTAGTTACAGATGAATTATTGCAGCGGGTAGCGATGTGGCCTTGCTTACCACATTTAAAGCATACACGTTGATCGGGAAGCGTACAATTTCGCAACATGTGACCCGTCTTCTTGCAGCGTGGGCAAGGATCATTCTCCGTAAAAATCTTCTTTTCGGCAGGCATTGGGCGAGGATCCTTACTCGGTAGGCGAATTTCTGGTGCGGGGCCGCGGTAGTCGTCGAGGGCGCAGAGAAATGCTTCATATAGTTAATCAGGGCGTTCACATTGGAAAGCACGTGCATTTGGTTGCAAAGATGAGGGTAGGCCTCGAATGATGCACGAGACACTGGCGCTGTCTGATAGCTTACAACGGAAGCACATGGATACTTTATCTTGATAATATTTGGTCATTGTTTCATTAGTCATCTTCCGTCTTTGCATCATCTCTTCTAACAATGCACTGTAGTCCCGATGTTTTGGAAAGGCACGCAGCAGCATCTGTTTCCACTCGTCCCACGAGTAATTATACTCGTCGAGTCGGTTGTACCATTTGCGAGCTTGTCCTCGTAGTTTGTCTTGCAGATGGAATGCCTTTATCTCATCGCTCCAACGATGTATGTCGCCGAGTTGATCGATTTTTCTTAACCATACTGATACTGTGCAATCTTCGCCATCCGGGTCGAATTCAGGAATGAGGGACGCAGCACGATGATTTTCGGATATACCGATGTCTGAATCCAGTTCGCGGACGGCTTTGTCGACCTCATTTTGCAGGAGATTTTTCAGAATTTTTCTAGCGGGCGGTGGTGTAGAATCGCCGTCTTCATCTTGCTCGGTGTCGCTCGAGGGGTCCCATCCGGGTAGACGCACCCCACGTCCATGAAGTTCACGGCGATTTCGCTTCATCTCACTTCTGAGTGAAACACAGGAAAGCGAAAAAACAATTTTCTCGATTGTAGGTAGGTATTTATTGTATAAATTACAATCGAACAGAGTTTCGGCTTAGGCTAGGTTCTAGATCAGAATAATTTTATAAATGCGCTGCGCGACCTATTTTATAAGTTTACCCCCACTCTAAATCGAGGAGGGGATCGCCGCTCGGTAACGCCCATCGCGTTAGGTTGACAAGCGCACGTGACGTGCTAGTCAATTGACTTCCTCTTTGTTGTGGCTGCCGTGGCGTACTTGGTCGTCATGGCTATGGCTTTGGCTGAGGCTGTGGCTGTGGCTTTGGCTGCACCAAGACGACACGGCATGGCATGGCTTTGGCATGGCTGGCAATCGGGTGACCGTTACAACTAGTTGCATTTTGAAGAATGTGCGACGAAATTGCATAATTTCATTCCACCAAGCCCGTTCCATCATCGGATCAGAAGACGAACGGTGATGGGCCACCGGTAAATGGTAGACCCTCACGCACAAAACGTTTTGGGAAACACATTCATAGTGCGTACAGCTAAGGAGTAGAATTCCCTGCCAGAGTCTGGGTTTCCTGATAGCTACAACCTGGGAGTTTTTAAGTCAAGAGTTACTTCTAGGAAAGTGTGCTTCATCTTGGACGCGTATCTATCATTAGTAAAAAGAAAGCAAAAAAAAAAACTAATAATGTGTGGTTAGATAATAAACTCTCATACACGAATGCTCCAGTATTTCTTTCCTAGGAACCACTCTAGCTAAATCGAATACAATTTTTTCCTTTCACAATAAAGTTTCCGTCCCTTATTTACTGTTGAATCTTTGCATTTAGCCACCCTTTTTAGGTTCAGTCCAAGCAAGCGACGGCGACGTTTCATTTTTCGACCCATGACCCCGAAATTGAATCTTCAGAAGGGTTTTTCTTGGTAAACAAAAATCAAAATAGGGATCTTTTACGTAAAATATTATTCAATAGAATGAAATTGTGAGACAAAATCTTGGATCTCGCTATTTTGAAAAGCGGTTAGGATTCAGGATGTCACTTTATCTATCTAAGTAATGTTTTAGGAAGTTTTGGATACGAAAGGGTTAAATTAAAATAACACTGATTTGTGTACAAAAACATAAGAATGTTAAAAAACCCGGCCAAGTGCGAGTCAGACTCGCTCATGAAGGGTTCCGTACAATCGTACTTTATTTATTTTTTTATAGCGGCAACCAAAATACACATTCTGTGAAAATTTCAACTGTCTACCTATTACGGTTCATGAGATATTGCCCGCTGAGAGACAGACGGATGGATGGACGGACGGACAAACGGACAGCTGGGGCTTAGTAATAGGGTTCCGTTCCGTTACTCTTTGGCTACGGAACTCTAAAAATATTGCATGTTCGCCAACTCTGTTCATTTTATGACGGCTTTCGTGAAACACAAAAAAATTGTACTTATATTTCACTTTCATTGTTAGTTATATGTATTTATTACCATAAACGTTAAAAATTTAACAAGTATGGATTAAAAACAGCAGCTTTTGATTTTATCATGCCAAAGCTTTAAAAGGCATGTTACGAAAAACCCGCCCTCTGTTGAACAGACTATAAAAGATATTGCACGAAGGCACGCAGTCTGGAAACATGTCTCGTTCCATTCCAAGCTTTGAGAGAACACACGTAACACGTAGTACAACTCTATAAATAAAATATAAGTTTAATCCTGAACGCGCCTGATGCGGAAATTGGATTTTTCTTCATTGTAATCTGTGCATCTTTTGATGTCGCCGTCTTAAAGCGAATTCCGGGCAAGTTGACAAGCGGACATAATTGCCATCGACTTGTGAGACATACTGGAGAGAAACGACATTTCTCTTAGCTGAAATTAAATTTCGACGAGTTACTAATTCAAAGAGTATTCTTCTTTAGATTGCAAGTGTTGATCGCTGGGTTCGTATAAATTTAAATTGTTTATCCATAACCGTCTGTTGGTGCCGTTTGGTGCCGTAAAAGAATAATACCATCCCATTACTTCCCGGCGACTAAGGGACTCACCAGAGAATGGGCAGCAGCGTTCTATGTAAAGGCAACAACATACACTGCGTTCGCCAACCCGCTTGCGAAGCGTGGTGATTATGGCAACCCCCCCCCCTCCTTTGGGAGAGGCCTATGCCCAGCAGTAGTCGTCTTTTGGCTGTTATGATGATGACGAACCTTCTTCGTAAGAAGCATCGTATTTTAAAGAGCGTTCAAATTCATGTCGTCATTGCAAGCAGTCAAAAAACCTCTAATTTTCCAGAAGCAAGACATGACAAGTTTTTTTGGTTTTTGTTGCGCCACTTCTTCTTCCCATCCAAAACACTAGGAAATGGTGACGGGCGGGCGTTTTTGGGGACAGTTTTTATGCAGAACTTTGACGTTCCAGAATTGCTGGCACTCAGCCTGCTTTGAATAAACGACTTATAATATAGATTTTTTAATATTAACTGGCGCTGAAATGATATTGCTACTTGATTTTGAAAGGTTTAAAAACGAGTAAATAATTGCCCATTTAATGGAACATCAAATGCAATGTATCAATGTTTGTTGTTGTGACAGGCTACGAAGAGAATATTTAGCAAGTGTGTACACTTGACGATTGACGATAGAAGAAGACGCGACCTCGTTTATTTGTGCGGATGTTATGTTGGTCAGTCATGGTAGAACGCGGAGCCATACGTGAAATGACACACATGCACACTAAACAGATCAGATCAGATGATCAAATTTGTAGTTAATCATTAATATGGACGTCTCTGTAACAAACAAATATTTTTTCTGTATCAATAGATATAGGAAATTATAAATTACAGGCTTAATACTAATCGATTCATATCGATCATCGATTCATTCATTGCCAAACATTTTGCAAAAACCCATCGGAGCTTCATAAGTCAGAACAAAAGTCCATACAACGCCAAAGCTGTACATAGCCTTCCTAATAGCCCCCTGGGGCTCTCCATCCGCCAGTGACGTCATTTATCCGTGTGGCTCACTGCGGGACACAAACGGCCAGGAATTGGTCGTGTATTGGGGAATACAATGGTAGCGTGAGCTTCCCTAGGGCCGAGTTAGTTTTCAAGCACGACATATGTGTGGTTCAAGTTGTGAGATAGCAGTCCATCTATTCTGTTAAAAAGGCATTTAGCTCCAATTATACAAAACTTAGCTTTTAGTTAGCAGTACTGTAAGCAACTAACTCTCCTAAGTAAAATAACTGTGGCTGGTGCAAGTGCTCTGCCGTCACAAGATCGACACAATACACGAAACGACGTAACCAGTTTTCGACATTAAGAAAATAACATAAGGTCGCAAATCAGTTACTTCGTTTCGTGTCGATACGTTTTCTTTTGTTACAAAAAATTAAATAATCTTTAATTCGGATAAGCAACATCCATATGGGTTAGTAAACAAAGAGATAACTTATTCCTATGTTAGTAAACTTATAAATCTATTTAGAGACAAGGGTGTTGTTCGAAATACATCTTCGAGCAACATCCCCTAACAAAGGAGAGTCGTACCTCCCCGCTATGGTCTTCAGGATGGAGTTGTTGTTGTATGACTTGTGTCTCAGGTTTTATTTTAATTATAGTCTATGGAAAATTGTTTGTAGCCATATACTTAAAACTCCATTCAGAATAATGCGTTGTCTTATTTCGAGTTAATTTCGAGAGGATTCCATTAATTCTTGTAATAGAAGTAATTCATATAAGAACGTTAGGAGGAATGCGGAACAGAGAGTAAAGTCCCGCACACCTCAATTGAAAAGGAGGATCCTCCAACCAGGCGGCTGTTTGTATATATTTAAATCACACGGTAAACTCTGCTTGCGCAATGCAGGATTTCAACGTTGTAGTTTGCTGCTAGTTGGATAGATGGTGTCGCGGTTATTTTTGGTGCGAGGTAGATTTGCTCCGTTGTTTTTTCTTGTAGCGACATTGATGCCCCCACAAACGTACAATGGGCGCTTTTGTACAGGTTCTGAACCCAACGCTCTATCATGTATAATATGTTATTTAAAAGGTCACAATAATAGCTCCCTTCTTAAAATATGACTGAATTGGTTTTGGTTTGCCTAGATGTAATTATGATAACATACTTAGACAATGAGGGAGTGATTAGGACCCAGTGCTGTACGGACAAAATTCTCTATTCTCTTTTCACAACTTCTTGTAACTTGTTACTTAAGCCAACTCAAAGACAGGTGTTACATTGTACATAAGAAAACAAAAATATAATGTTCGAGAAGAAAGTCGGAAATGGAACGTTTTCCTTGTGTGTTTTGTTAATACTAGACTATAAGAAATAATTGACGAGGATTACGTAGAATAAATTGCGTTCCTTGAAATGAGAAGAAACGCACAACAGCCTTCTGCTAGGTATGGCAAAAGGCCCTTAGGCACGCACGCATCTCGGCACTGAGAAGATTTCAATGTCATAAGTAAGGATATACATGTACGTCGTACGTGTAAAATATCTGTGTTTCCATTTGTGTTTGTACATTACGACTTTTTTTTTTTTTACTTTAGATAGGCACGCGTTTGACCACTATCTCACCTGATGGTAAGTGATGATGTGGTCGAAGATGGAGCACGCTTGCCTAGAAATAACCTATTCACTCTTGACTTAAAGACTCCCAGGTTGCAGCTATCGGGAAACACAGACTCCGGCAGGGAATTCCACTCCTTAGCTGTACGCATTATGAATGTGTTACCAAAACATTTTGTGCTTATGGGTGGGATATCCACTGTGTACCGGTGGCGCATCGCCGTTCGTCTTGTGGTTCGATGATGGAACGGGCTTGGCGGAATTCAATTATGCAATTCCGTCGCACATTCCCCAAAATGCAACCGGTAAAAAACCGACAGGCTAGCAACTCGTCGTCGATGACTAAATTAAATGTACATTTAACAAAAACGTATATTTTGTAATCGCTTGTAAAAAAACAGGTGTTATATTACATGTTTCTATGACTATGGTGATCATTCTATGTTCCCAAAATAGAAAAGCTAAACTAAAGTAACTTTGTTAATTAATTACATAAATAAAGTCCCACTGAACAAGATAGAAAAAAATAACACCAAAGATATCCAAGCAATTCGTTCGAAAGAGTCACCGCGGCCCTGAAACGCAAAAGGCACTAGGAGGAAAACGGATGGGTTTTAGCCAGTAAGTTCAAATTCAAATTCAAATTCAAAGCATTTTATTTCAAATAAACCATTCACAGGCACTTTTGAAACGTCAAGGTCGGTCAGTCAAAAACATGGAAGCTATTTGCACGTTCTAAAGCGTAGATCTCTGTGGAGAAGAACGTGCAAGAAACTCCACGGACACTCTTTTAAATCATGTTCTGTTTTACAAAATTCCAAGTTACATATACTTGTTGCTTCTGCATGTGAGGACAACGCAAAGGAAAAAAAAAAGGGCTTATTATAAGAATTTTAAATATAAAGATTAAAATAAGCCAATGGCAGTTAAGAGATGACCAGTCTCAACCGACGGCGCCTGTTCACGAACATGACGCGTGTATCGGCACCCTTCAGCTCAACCATTTCGAAGGGAACCGAATGATCAAACCCACGCGCCGCCATCAGCGAGACATTTGAGTGAGCATGACATGCTCTCAACCACCATGCTCGTTCATGTCCAACAAGTAAAACTATAACTACTCACATAAAATGTAAATGGTTTCATGGTACTCACATTTACAAAATTTGAAAAAAAATATGCTTCTACTTTACACAAAACTATGGTTGTCAATGACCAAATAATGAAAAATAAATTAATAAAGAGAACGATTAAGTTCTTACATCAAAAAGAATAAATAAGTAATTAATATAATAATATAATTTGTATGTATATAAGAATAAATAAACGAAATAATGTAAGAACCTCTAAAAGGAGCGAGCATCTCTTCCAAATATAAAAACATAAAAACCTAAAAAGTGGACCTAAGCAGCTGTGACTGTGGAGCAGGACCAGCATTTAGCCAAGCGTTTTTATCGAGGATATAATCTTCCAGTTTATAATACGCTTATCTACATAGTGTGCGTTTTATGCATGCTTTAAATTTTCTCTCATTCAGTTCGAGAATATCAACTGGTATTTTATTATAAAATTTAATACAGTACCCCATAAAAGAAGTGTGTACTTTGGCCAATCTGAATCGGGGTTGATCTAATTTGTTCCTATTTCTAGTATTAAAATTATGCCTGTCACTAATCTTGCTAAAGAGATGAAGATTTTTCCGAACATACATAATATTTTCGTAAATGTATTGACAAGGTACCGTCATGATGTTGATATCCTTAAACAGTTCTCTTAGGGAATCACGCCGACGGAGATTGTAAGTGGCTCTGATGGCTCTTTTCTGCAGGATAAATATAGACTCGATGTCTGCAGCACGTCCCCATAATAAGATACCGTAAGACATGATACTATGAAAGTAACTAAAATAGACCAGCCTCGCGGTATCTATATCGGTAAATTGACGGATTTTTCTGACAGCGTATGCTGCTGAACTTAGCCGTCCCGCAAGAGATGTTAAATGAGGACCCCATTGTAGCCTTGAGTCAAGCGTAATCCCCAAGAAAACCGTGTTTTCGACGAATTCAAGTTTCTCCTTGTTCAATACTATGTCGCAATCATTTCTTTTAACGTTCGGTAAGGCAAATCTGATGCATTTAGTTTTTTTCCCATTTAATACTAAATTATTAGCAGTAAACCAATTTTGGACCTGCTGTAGGGTAAGAGTCTGACACTCCTTTCTGCTCCGCCCAGAGGAGTCATTTGATGATTTCCCATACTTAAAAAGAGGACGCCACGCCAGGGTTCCACTCCTTTGCTGTCCGCATTACAAAAAACATTTAGTGCGAATTGGTGGAATATGGGCCGGTGGGATGAGGTCGTGGAGTTCTTGGGCACACTTACCGAATTACAATCTGTAGAACACCGACAAGCAGGCAACCTTACGGCGATGAGCCAAGCTATATAGCTTGGCATCCACCAGTTTTACGTCACCGATGAGCCTCTTAGCTCTGCGTTCCACCGAGTCAAGCGCGGCAAGCTGATATTTAGCTGAGCCGTCCCAAAGGTGGCTACAATACTCCATGCAGGATCGGATTTGTGCTTTGTAAAGGGTTAAAAGCTGTCCAGGCCTAAAGTTTCGCTTCACCGTATTTAAGATGCCTAGATTTGGCGGCAGTTTGGGCTTTGTACTCGATGGAAGTTGAGACTGGATGTCAACTCTATGCCTAAGAGCTTGAGCCGATCAGTCACAGGAACAGATGCACCCCGAAAAGGAGGAGTTGGTCAAAACGAATCCTTTTTGCGGTAAAAAGACACTCTGTGTTTTGGTGGCGTTAAAAGTGACCAGATTGTCATCTGCCCATTGGGAGACAAGGCTTGACCTTGTCTCCCAGTGGCTTCAAATTTATCCGCTCTATCATGGCCTCTCTCAAGAAACAAACTTCAACCCCACTGGTTGTTGCACTGGTCAAATATCTCTCTGAAACCGTACTGTCATCTGCGTACCCAACAAGACCAGGCTGAAGTAAGTCATTAATGTGCAGCAGGAAAAAAGTTGCAGAGAGAACAGACCCCTGACAAACTCTTCATCTATAGCCATGAGGTCAGAGGAGCAGCCGTCAACGACTATTTGGATCGTCCGTTCACTTAGGATGTCTGATATCCAGCTACATAAATCAGCTGGGGTGCCATAAGCAGGAAGTTTAAGGACTAGATCTGCGTGTCAAACCCTGGTCAAAAGCCTTCGAGATATCGAGCGACACGGCAAGTGCTTCGCCCCAGCAGTGCGTGACATACACATGAATATCGCCAGTTGACCGTCCCCGGCGAAAGCCATATTGACTGGCACCGATTGCACATTCACAAGCTTCCATGATTTCAGCATCGTTCTTTTTTCAAGAGGGAGGCGGTACAGGCGTGTCAACACAGGAGACAGATCAGGTGCGCATTCTGCATTATACCAAGGCCGGGATTTGTGACCGAGTATTTGATATTCCATTCTCTGTGATATCCCTATCAGAGAATGGAGTATTTTAAAACTCCATCCCCTGCCGAATGACGTCCGCTATCGCGTCAGCACAGCACAAGGGGTCGCCCAAGGAGAAGCACACTTCCCGCAAAAAAGTGCCGCGTCTCATCCCAATCTGCTGACTCGTATAGCCATACTCGTCTCGTGCTTTCACTCAACTTACTTCACCTTTAGGCCACGGACACGAACTGAGTGGCGCGGCGTACGAGCGGCACGCGCTAATTGAGCGGTGCCCGCGCGTCTGCAGTTTCGTAGTTATAGTGTTCGATGCATTCCGCCGCACTTAGTGTGCCACAAAGCCAGTGCATATTCGGACAGCAAACCGCGTGCATTCGCCAGCTTATCATTAGCCATCATTTTAGCGTAGCTTTTCAATACTTTAAATAAACTGTTTTAATCAGTGAAACAAAGTGTTTTAGTAGCCATCCAAATAGTCAATACCACGTAGGTCGCGACCCCAACATATAGGTAGGATAATTTCTCATAGTACAACACTACGCACGCTGTTCTAGCGCCGCGCGATCTGCCTGCTAGCTTCGTGAATGGGTCTGCGTCGCCGGGCCGCGCCGCTACCCGCGCCGCTAACCGCACCGCTACCCGCGCCACTACACGCGGCGCTACCCGCGACGCTACCCGCGCCGCTACCCGCGCCGCTACCCGCGCCGCTACTCGCGCCGCTACCCGCGCTAATACCCGCGCCGCTACCCGCGCTGCTACCCGCGCCGCTACCCGCGCCGCTGTCGCCGCCGCTGCCGTCACCACTGCCGCCGCTACTGAGTTCGTGTCCGCGGCTTTATTCCAATTATGTTTACACTTGGGTAGCGATTTTAACCATGTGACAAATGTAAAGAATAATTTCACGGGAAACCGCGCTGTATCTATCTCAATTAGTTTTTATCAGACTAGTACGACATTTTTATAAACGTACCATGAATTTTCTTATTTAAATAACAAAGAAAAGAGGATGATACTATTATAAAGGGTAGAAAAGGGTTCTATACAGTAACAAGTCTATACATTCAAGAAAATATTAGATGCTTGAACGAAATACACATACAAGAATACATTTCTTTTCTTCATTTGGAGTGTGGAGGGAAACCTTTAATGGCTTACATGAATACGTACTCAAAATGTAAAAGATTGATCACTTTGATTGACACACGATTAATCTTTCCCGTCTTCTCAAAAGATGGGAATATTTTTACGTTAGTTCAGGGGGATAAAGTGAGAACATGAAATATATAAAACTTCCGGTACTGAGTGACTGACAGACAACGCACAGCAAAAGCTGCTGGACGTAGAAAGTTAAAATTTGGCATGTAGGTACCTTGGGGTTTCCTGAAATTCCTACGGGAACTGAAAAAAACGGTTGCGCGTACGAAGTCGCGGGTAACAGCTATTACAACATTTTATTAACATCTATGTAAAATACTGGTGTTATCTGAACTATCTATGGAGGAGCTCGTGGCTAGATAATAACAGCCGCACGGGTCGATCTTCAAGGTTAAGCAACGCTTGCCAAGGTTGGTCTGTGGATGGGTGACCATCTTAACATAGCGAGTTTCCCCCGTGCCTCGGAAAACACGTTAAGCCGTTGGTCCCGGTTGTCATTTGTAGATCTTTGGCAGTCGTTAGGTACGGATAGTTAGAAACCAGTTAATCTGACTCCAGTCTTGCCATGAAGTTCTGTGTAACCCAGTTACTGGGTTGTGGAGGTCTGGTAGGCAGCCGCTCCGCGTAAAATACTGGTTCAGCTAAATCTGGGTTGACTGGAAGCCGACCCCAATATAGTTGGGAAAACTGGAAAAGACTAGGCAGATGATGATATCTGAACCATCTATGCTTTTCTACTATCTACATCTACACTAATATTATAAAGAGGAAATATTTGTTTGTTTGAATTGAATAGGCTCCGTAACTACTGGACCGAGTTGAAAAATTCTTTCACTATTGGAATCCTACAGTATCTCTGATGAATATGGGCTATAGAATATTAAAAAAAAAATAGGGATCTGTATGAAAACTTCGATAATGTAACCCAAGGTGTGAAAAAAATACCAAAAAAGATCCTTATATCGCGTACGCTGTGGAAACTATTGACAATAGAGCAAAGTGATGTACTACAGTTCACCCTCCAGTGGATCATGGGAAACTGTAGATCCCCAGGCAATGATGCCAGAGACGAACTTTGCGAAGAGAGTTTCCGAGATGGTACTGTTGGACCTACTACTGGTTCTGTACCCACTTCTCCTATTACCTTTCTTACTGATTCGTACATGAATTTGCCAGAGTTTAACTGAACTTCAAGACAACAGATGGACACCGTCTACAAATTACAGTGTAGCCTATACATGCGACTAACTAAGCGACTTCTCAACCCAAGTAGAAATACCCTCCGAATAATAATAGGTATAATTACGGGTCATTTCCCCGTAAAAAATGTCTTTTTAACATAGGCACTGCGGCACGATGGATCGATGATTTAAAAAAGGTGGCTGGCAGTGGATGGACGTGGACTGCACAAGACCGGAATGGTTGGCGCTTTGTGGGAAGCTTACATTTAACAGTGGACGGCAGTTGGCTGAAATGATGATGATGATGATAGTCGCCAGTAGACAGCCCAATGTACAGAGGTTGCTTCGATACCGAGAAATCAGTAGCCCACTTCATTCTGGAAATGAGGCCTTTGCTACTCGACATGCAAAAATCTTCGGAAAGATGAGGACACTCAGCGAAACCTATATGCGTAGCTTCGCTGGCTAACCTTGCCAGGACTCCTAAGCACAATGGCGCGAATGGAAGTCTAAGTGCGGATAACGGAATCTCAACTGTACTCTCTCCGTTGTGAGGGTAGTCTTTCCTTCTGGGTAGAGTTTTCCATTTCAACTTTATGTAGCTCTACACCAGCAACTTTTTTCAAATTAAAACGTTTCTCATTACGAAAAATTACTAAGGTTGGTCGGCGTTCGCGATAGAAGAGGTGATACAGCATTTCTCTTGCATTCTAAGGGGGTCAAGCTAGAAGTTGACTGTTCATGTTCTTGAAAAGATCGCTTTTAGCGGCCGCCCATTGTGTCACCCTATGTTATGTTTTCTTCATCTATCTTTTCTGTAACTTATATGGTGTACATAATAAAGAGTATTCTATTCTATTCTATTCTATTCTATTCTTATGCCACAATGGTTGATGGTCGCTCACAATGGGCCTCATCAGAAGGCTTAAAGTCACTCAAAGGGCAATGGATAGGACAATGCTTGGAGTTTCCTTGCGTGATCGAATCAAGAATGATAATATTCGTAGAGAACCAAGGTTACCGTCATAGCCCGAAGCATCGCCAAACTAAAGTGGCAGTGGGCAAGGCATATTGCTCGCAGAACAGACGTTCGATGGGGCCGAAAAATTCTGGAGTGACGACTGCGTACCAGAAGACGCAACGTTGAAAAGCCTCCCATAAGGTGGACTGATGAAGATCGCGGGTAGCCGATGGATGCGAGACGCGCAGAACCGGTTGTAGTGGCAACGCTTGGGGCTATGGCGACGCTATGTCAAGCAGTAGAGGTCTTTCGGCTGATATGATGATATCTTATCTTAGCGATCTTACCTAGCGACATCAAACTTGCAACAGTTATCTTTTTCTAATCTTCTAATGTATAAATGTCTCGGATCACAGTGTTATCGAACTCCTCCGAAATGGCTTGACTGATTTATATGAAATTTTATAAAAACAACGTCTAAAAATACTTAGACAAGAAAACATCATCAGGAGTGAATAGTCTGGGTTCCTTTTTTTAAAGGATGGGAAATCATCAAACGACTCTTTTAGCTCTGCGTGGAGCAGAAGGAAGTATCAGACTGTAACTGACTTAAAACCTATCCTTCAAATTCCCTTTTCGTTCCAGGGCCGCGATGACTCTTTCGAACGAATTTCGTAACCCTCGCAGAATTCCCCTAGATAATTTAATTATACCGAATATTTACAAAAACCTTTTTACAGAATCTACGAGTAGATATTTTAACACCATCGTTTGGATTTGGAACGATTTGTTCTTCGAATACATTTTATTTCTAAAACAATTTCGTTGCGGCTAGCATTTTATCGTAAATATTCGCGAGACGTGCCGTTTATAAGATTGATACCAGTCGTTTGTCTGTAATCTTAAGCATTCAAAATTACTTCATATATCTGTATCTCTAGATATACAATACACAAACCACCACTTGTAAAATAACCTAAAAGTAAAAAGCAACAAAATTAAAAAATAACCTAAAAGTAAAAAGCAACAAAATTAAAAAGTATAATATTAAAGCGGGTCTTTACTCAGAAATAGGCCTCATTAGGAAGACGGCGCGTTCCTCGGATATGACACTGAAACAATCTCGTTATGTTGGAGCAAATTGTGAAAAAAGCTGAAAAAAAGACAGTACAATTTTTTTAGCTCTGAGGCTCTCAAAGTTATAAAATAAGATTTACTTTAGTTTTGTCTCCATCTGGTAGGTACATATTTTCTCCTGTAAGTATATGTTTATGTCACATTTCATATATAAACTTCACCTGTACTTCACATTTTTATTAATTTTAATTCTTACTGTGCGTTAAAATGAGGCTGGAAAATCGATGGTGAACAAAAACGTCAATAACTTTCGGCACATCTATGCTAATATTATAAAGATCACTGATTTGTATTTTTGTATGCAACGAATAAACTTAAAAACTACAAGACTGATTACGAAAATTCCTTCTACAAAGCTACATTATCCGCGAGTAACATAGGCTATATTTTATCCCCGTACTTCCACGGAAACAGAACTACGCGGGTGTAACCACGTGACGTCCGCTATTTAATGAAAGTAAATAATTTAATTTCTCAGAAACGGATTTTAATTAAAACTGCCTTACTTCCTCATTATTCTATTCAAAATCAAAACAAAAACATAAACCAATTAACATTTCCCTTCCTTTGTCCCAAGAATTACCGAGAAAACTTTAAGGAATCTTTACGCTCAATAAAACACGATAGCGTAGATCAAGGAAACTCATCATCCATCAAGATATCCGGCTTCGTAAGTGCTCGTGAATCTTCGTCTGTTCTCGGGCCGCGGTCAAACTCACGGAAGAAAAGCTATTTGAAGCAAGTTTGAGAACCACTGCTTTCATGTTCCGAGAAATTTTTTGACGTATGCCGATGAGATTTTTATGCCCTATTGAGTTGCAAAGTGAGCTGAATTCGTATCAAGGTTGAATGTTTAAGTGGGGCTTGAAGTTTTCAGGAGATTCAGGAGTGTACAACATAATTAGTTTTCAGTTTTAGTGAACTTTTGTGAGTTAGAATTTACTGTGCAAGCAACGCTATTGTTATACCAAAAAGGATTTCCGGGACGAATTGCAATAAGTTGATAACTGATAACTGTGGAGGAGTGCATGGTGAATGATAACAGCCGCGCGGGGCGATCATCGAGGTTAAGCAACGCTTGTCAAGGTTGGTCCGAGTATGGATGACCATCTTACCCAACCAAAATTCCGTCGCGCCTCAAAATCCAAATTGAGCTGTTGGCCTCGGCTGTCATTTGCATACCTTGGACAGTCATCACGGACAGTCCGAAGCCAGAAAATCTGACACCAGTCTTGCCAAGGTGTATTAGTGTTACCCTTTTTATTAAGAATGTGAAATCATCAAATGCCTGGAGTGTCAAACTCTAACTGAGTAAAACCCATACGTGTACCTCCTAATACCCTTTGCTTTTCAGGTCCCCGGTGACTCTTTCGAACTAATTCTGTAACGCTGTAGCCCAAAGTTGTCTTACGACTTTAAAGTCAGATTTTCTCCGTTGGAAGGGGTAGACAGTTATCCAACTTGTACCTGCTCCTCGTGTATAGGACCAGGTACAAGTTGGTGGAAGTCAGTTAGATTTTTTTGTGTTCAAATAAAATACAGAACACGATTTATTTTCTATTCAGCACTCGATTTCAATTCTGCCATCTGCTTCATTGTCTGAAATGCATTAATTGATCTTTATCATCATTACTGAGTCATCACTGCTGAGTATGAGACCTTTTAGGTAACACTTGAGAGAAGAATGCCGCTCCATTAATTTCCATTATTAACCGATCAAAACACAATATCACACAAATCTTAGAATCTTCCACAGTACACGGGCATCTCGAGATAACCAAATACCAAAAGCCACTTCATAAAAATCCGATACCCAGCCAGACATGGCTTCATAAATAATTTCAATAAACATAAATCTAATATTACTTAATATTGAGACCTTGACATTATTGTGGAAACTTCCAGAGGCCCTAGAATTGTTGTGAAAAATAAATTCTGTTCAACATAACGATAATTCGATACCGGCCATTAGCTCCATCGGTTTGCTGCGAAAAATGGACGCCATTTTAGCCGAAAATATTTCGAGGTATTACAATTATCCGGGCTATTGGTTCCGTGGGTCTTATTCCTGTGAACAACTAAATTGGATAATACAGGGCGTTTTTTTGTATGAAAATCTTTTGTGTCTATTGTTTTTGATTTTATTTTCGGGAATGATATTCATTTTAATTTTAACTCCTCATTTCAGACTATGTCCTACTTTTATCAATAGCATACTTATTTATATCTTATCTATACTAATATATAAAGCTGAACTGTTTGTTTGTTTGTTTGGAACTACTGGTCCGATTTGAAAAATTACTTCAGTGTTAGATAGCCCACGAGGAAGGCTATAGGCTATATATCATCGCGCTAAGACCAATAGGAGCGGAGCAGTAATAAAGCTGAAGAGTTTGTTTATTTACTTGAACGCGCTAATCTCAGGAACTACTGGTCCGATTTGAAAAATTATTTCAGTGTTAGATAGCCCACAAGGAAGGCTATAGGCTATATATCATCACGCTAAGACCAATAGGAGCGGAGCAGTAATGAAAATTGTGACGCAAACGAAGTTGCGCGGGTCAACTAGTCTATACTACACTAATATATAAAGCTGAAGAGTTTGTTTGTTTGTTTACTTGAACGCGCTAATCTCAGGAACTACTGGTCCGATTTGAAAAATTCTTTCAGTGTTAGATAGCCCACGAGGAAGGCTATAGGCTATATATCGTTACGCTAAAACCAATAGAAGCGGAGCAGTAACGAAAATTGTGACGCAGTCAAAGTTGCGCGGTTCAACTAGTTTAGAAATAAATCGAATAGTGACCAATTAAGAAGCCCAACGTTTTAAGATTCGTTAAAATATACAGCATATAATTTTGATTCTGCTTTGGCGTAAAATTAGACTATGGCGAATATATACAATAGTATCATACTATCTTCAACATCGTGTATCGAGGTCATTAAAACGTTTCTCATTACGAAAATTTACTACGGTTGGTCGGAATTTTAAACAGAAGAGGTGATTGAGGTGATACAGTCAGTGCCTTGCATAAACTCTTCCAAACTCCTAATTCTAAAGCCGTTTGTCCACCGCTACCGTCACCGGGACGTCACCGTCAACGAGATGACGGCGCCGATTTAGCGAACATTAACTATGGCCGTCGAGGAGCTCGCGGCTAGATATAGCCGCACGGGTCGATCTTTAAGGTTAAGCAACACTTGCCAAGGTTGGTTCGTGGATGGGTGACCATATTTTTTTTTCGTATTTAAGGGGAATCGGTCAACAATGACGATGTCGCCCCAGGGTGACCATCTTAACATATCGAGTTTCCTCCGTGCCTCGGAAAGCACGTTAAGCCGTTGGTCCCGGCTGTCATTTGTAGATCTTTGGCAGTCGTTACGGATAGTTAGAAGCCAGTTAATTTGTCTCCAGTTTTGCCATGAAGTACCATGTTACCCAGTTAATGGGTTGTGGAGGTGTGGTAGGCAGCCGCTCCGCGTAAAATACTGGTATTCAGCTAAATCCGGTTTGACTGGAAGCCGACCACAATATACATTCAGTCAAAAAAGTATCGGGAATGGATGATTTGTTTATGGTTCCAAATTCAAATTTTTGTTTTTTTGTAGTTGTTAGATTGGCACAACTGTTTTCCATTTTGGCGCGGAGTTTGAGTTACATCTGTTATTTATATTAAATACAGTGCTGGTTTTAGTAATATCATATATAGTGTGTATTGCGAATTTCATAATGGACAAAAATATCGAACAAAGAGTTTGTCTTAAATTTTGCATCGCCAATGGAATTTCGTGTTCGGAGTCACTGAAAATGTTACAGAAGGCTTGTGGTGAATCGACTTTATCAAAAACTCGTGCTTATGAGTGGTTCAAAGCGTTCAAAAGCGGTCGAGATGTGATGGAAGATTTGCCTCGCTCTGGTAGGCCGTCAACGTCTGCAACTGAAGTTAACATCGCAAAAGTGAAGGAAATAGTGACTGAAAATCCCCATTCAACTCTGAGAGAGATAGCCGCCGAACTTTCTGTATCTCACGAGTCGATCCGTACCATTTTAACTAATCATTTGGGTATAAAACATGTTGCTGCTCGGCTAGTCTCTCTCTAAAATCTCTGACACAGACTTCAGTCGCTGAGGACATGCTAGAACGAGTCAGTTCAGACCCAATATTCATGAAACGCATTGTTACTGGTGACGAGACGTGGGTTAACGAGTTTGACATGCAAACTAGTCAACAAGCTTTGGAGTGGCGCCTTCTAACTGAACCGAAACCGAAAAAACCACGCCAAAGTCGATCAAAAGTCAAAGTCATGTTGACTGTTTTCTTTGACTATCGCGGTGTTGTGCACTCTGAATTCTTACCGGAAGGTCTAACGGTAATTAAAGAATATTATTTGAGCGTTATGCGGCGTTTAAGAGAGCAAATTCGACGAAAAAGGCCAGATTTGTGGAAAGAAAATTCTTGGATTTTGCACCACGACAATGCGCCTTCGCACAAGGCTATCATTGTGAACGAATTTTTAACCAAACACTCAACAAATACCATCCAGCAACCACCATATTCACCAGATATGGCTCCTGCTGCCTTTTTTCTTTTTCCTAAACTCAAATTACCACTTCGTGGCACCCGTTTTCAATCGATAGAAGACATAAAGGAGAATTCGCGGCGAGAACTGAACTCAATTCCGGAAGCAGCGTTTAAAAAATGTTTTGATGAATGGATTATTCGTTGGCGCAAGTGTATCGTTTCTAAAGAAGCATACTTTGAAGGTGATAAAATAAATTTGGATGAATAACAGACATTTTGTGTATTATTGATCTTTTCCCGGTACTTTCTTGACAGAGCACAGTTGGGAAAAGGCTAGGCAGATGACATTAACTATGGCCGTGTGTCCACCGCACGCCTGTCACCCGAGCGCCGTCATCCCGTCCGCCGATTTATCGCTTAGTTCGTCGCTACCACTAGAACCCGGCCCGAGATTGTGACGGGCTGAAATGGCGGCAATACAAAACACGTCTAAACGTGTCCACCTACGCCGGCGCCGTGACGTTGTCGCGCACCGGAATAGCTCTTGATTATTAATAAATATATTAAGCACAATAAATAAAAATGGCCAAAAAATTTAAAAACGACATTTATTCATTAATAGAACTTATAGAAAGTAAAAAAAATGTTTGTGGGATAAAACTAAGGATACGTCCAAAATAAAATTTTGCGAGGAAATGCATGGCACGATATTGGTGTTTGGTACAAAAGCAGAAGGAGGAGTTGTCGTCGGTTGAACGCAGCCTGTCGCTTGTTTGTTTTGTTTCTACGCACTACCACGCCCAACAACTACAACAAACTTACTGAACCACCGAGATCGTCGCGGTGAACAAACGATCGCCGTCACGTCAACGTGATCTTGGCCAGAAATAATCTCGTTCTCGGTGACGTGATTGTGACGATGGCGGTGGACAAAGAAACTAAGAGTGGTCAAGCAATGCTAGATATTGACTGTTCGTATAAAGTATCTTATTTTAGCGATCATATCTAATGAAATCATTTTACTTTCCGTCATATACACAAACGAAGCCGTGGGCAACAGTGAGGTAATTAAACACCATTAGCACCATAGAATAGTTCTCCAGCTCACACACTTGTAAGCTGGAGAACGATTCAGTCACATCACGTTCATACTCTTGGTGGTTAATGCGGCAGGTGCTCTGCTCGAGCCTGCAGCAGGTTATATGTTTTAATAAAAAAAATATTTCGGATTAGTTAGTAAATAAGTTAAGTTAGTTAGTAAGTAGGTAGATAAGTTAGTAAACCAAAAACATACAAAAAAAACTCAAATAAGTCAAATAGACACATGGAGTGCTATGAAAAGCGCTATTACTTTCAGAATGCTGTTGGAGCTTGCTCGGATACGGTGCTCGCTTTCTCATGATGACATGAAAACCATCAACCCGTGCCTCCATAAACATGCCAGACGTACTACAGCATCGCGGCAGCCCCAACAACATCCTGAAAGCATTATTATATTGTTGGAGGGCGTTGATTGTCCGCCGGTTGCAGCTGATCCACAGGGGGTACATGTATAGAACGATTGGCAGTATACTGGACTTTGTCGCTTTACCTCATCAGGGCGCCGTTTAAACCTGCGAGCCAGCATGTGCCCGCGGACCGCCAACGCAATAGATACATTTTTAATGAATCAAAGTGCGGGTCGAACTCGGACTAAACATTGTGATTTATGTAGGATTTCCTAGTCAAAACGATTATAAAATGATTTCCTTTTAAGATAAGTATTATGCGCGTTTCCACAACCGTAGCGAAATGATTAATAAGGTGGATGCAGTAGAGTTGACCAGTTCGTAAATGTTATACGGTTTTATTTAAAGTCAATGTCAAAAGAATCATTCGCGGTCATTTGCAGACTATGCCTGAAACTTTTTGGGCACTTTCATCTGCGAAAATAATTATTAGTAAACCGTGATGCTCAGCACGCGTGACTTGGTGTGTACACCAAGAACAAATTTGTGACAAGTATGGTGCCCTGTGATACCCCAAAATAATGACACAAACCTCATCGTTTAGCACTTGAACTATTACATCTCATTTTCTTTCGGTAAGGTAGTCTTGCGTTACTTTCTAAAGTATCTTTCATCTTTTTAAAGTATCACCTCTTATACCAATCCGTTTCAGCTTTTTGAATAGTTTTGGAATAAAGACTGGGTCAAAGGCTTTTGTCAGATGAAGTTATATATAAATGCATTTGTTCCTTTGGTTCAGGCTAGTAATAAAGAAGTGTATTCGTTTTTTTGGCACAGTTTCTGCACGATATACAGAAATATAATACAAAACTAAAATAACAAAGACAGAAATAAGGTGTTTCACGGTTGTGTCAAATAGGTTAATTTCAGTAATAGAGCTACAGATGATGTCCAACTTTCGTCTTCCATTGAACCCTGAGGGACAGTGAGGAAACAAAATAGTTTCAAACTAGCGTAGCACTACTTCATTGGTTGACTTATTACGTTCGTATAGTGAAAACTGGTGTTCTTCAACTCGGCTTTTTGAAGCAGGGGTTGCCCACTAATCGGATTGGATGGCCAAACCTTAAAGAAATAAATTCAGAACCCTATAGCTGTCATCCTGGAAGTCGAAACAATAACCTCCGACATAACTACAGAACCACTGCTGAAATAACTGGAATATTACTCGATCCTAAAAGGGAAGGCTTATTAAACACGGTACGGTTTATGGTAGCCCAACAGGGGCTGCGAAAAGAAGTCATAAACGAAAACTACGGTGGTTTCACGATATAATCAGGTTATAAGCTACATTAACCACTAGCATGTCTTTTAGCGCTTTTAGCATCCAGTTCCGAGTGGAAAACTTTGCTGTTCATCGTCATCTCTTTTTCTAAGCTGTCCTCCTCACTCCTCATATCATTACGGTCATTTAGCGTTTTTGTTGTCTGCCGTGTAATTCTTTTCCACACTCTTTACGATATCACCCTTCGCTGGAGGTTTTCAGGAAAAAAAATAAGGGATAATTCATTTAAGTTAGGATTTAAATATTTTTAAGATTTGATTAATTTTATTTTTATATTTTGCTCTCATTAATTTGAAAGAAAGAATAGAAAGAAAAAGCTTAAAAAAAATTTAAAACGCGATAGAAATATTTGCGTTGCAAATATTTCTCTCGCTTATTGGGTTGCTGTTAGAGAACCCGATTCTGAATTAATCTGGTATTTTTACGTTAAGCTGTCCTGTTATAGTTGTATGAGCAGTAAAAAATAAAATTAAGTCATTGTCTGTCTTTATCTAGTTCTTCATTTACGGAAGAACTTAACAATTTTCATACAGTTTTCGCACGATTAAAGAGGAACGTTAGTTTGTATAA
Source organism: Lacanobia oleracea (assembly GCA_950371165.1). Classification (NCBI taxonomy): domain Eukaryota; kingdom Metazoa; phylum Arthropoda; class Insecta; order Lepidoptera; family Noctuidae; genus Lacanobia; species Lacanobia oleracea. The sequence continues at coordinate 4,022,563 of OX493387.1, forward strand.
ATCTATAAATGTTTTGAAGAACTATGGCAGGGTTTATTGTGCAATAATAACACCATGATGGAATGTGTAACTGTTCTTATTAACTCTTTAGCTTATAATTATAATTCAAACTCGTAAAGGATTAGGCCGAGACCTAATCCTTGAAGCAAGCACGCGACAAATGGTTCGAAAGGAATTATAACCGTGACGGAATCAATAAAAACTTATTCGCTATTATTTAAATTAGGTAATTGAAATACTTTTAAACAATATAAAAATCGTCTATGGCTTGACAGTCGTCCTACTTCTTTACTTCGTCTGCAATAAAATTCGAATTAGTGTTTATGCCTTTGATTCGTAACATGCCATTGAGTTTTTAGACCTTTACAGAGGCCCTGATAAAAGACGTCTCTATGGTATACCTCAGTATATTTATTTATTATCCAACCCGAAACATATAATCTCATCGATCGACCAGTCTAGTTCCAGCCTAACAGCGCGTGCCGGCTAAACCAATTTCAATTTTAATCTCGACCGAAGTTGGACGCATTTATAATCAATTTATACTAATATGATCATGTTTTTCCTCATATAAATATAGGTGGCGGTATTTATGTTTTTACTGTACCTGGACTAAGTAGTGTAGTCACAATGAGGTTATTGTTGGTCATTCTATTGGTCACCGCTGTTCTAGTTTCTAATGTTGCTGCTTATAACCTGATACCGGTGGACCCTCGTGCTACGACACGTAAGTAGAATTTGTTTAATTTGACTCCCTTTTTGATCTAGACTTCGATATTTCGAAGATTTTTTATTAAATCACAATGAAACTCCCAGCAGGTTCATTGTGATTTATATCCGTTTTTTTTTATTTGTGATGGGCTTGCTATTGACTCTAGGCTAGGTCAGAAATGACAGAGACAAAGTGGATCCAAAGGCTCTAGATGAAGTACAGAAATGCCAAAAAATTTTAGGGTTCCGTACCCAAAGGGTAACCAATGAAACCCTATTGCTAAGCCTCCGCTGTTCATCGTTTTTGAATGAGTTGAAATTTTCACAGATTCTGTATTTTCTATTGCCGCTAAAACAACAATTAGGTAATAAAAATTAAGGATACGGAACTCTTCGTGTGCGAGTACGACTCGCACTTGGCCGGTTTTAAGCAACGTTTGCATTCGCAACTAAGACGCAATCTGTCAAATAAGCCTCAATTTCCATTTTCATTAGAATTGGCACTCAGAGGCTCTAGACAAATGACATTCTGTCAGATGTAGCGTGCAAAGGCAATAGTCAAAACGTCAAAAAAGTATACGATTGACAAACGCTGTCGAAATGACACCTAACAAATCACATTTTGGCATTTTCATCATCATCATCTGCCTAGCCTTTTCCCAACTACATTGGGGTCGGCTTCCAGTCAAACCGGATTCAGCTAAATACCAGTGTTTTACGAGGAGCGGCTGCCTACCAGACTTCCGCAATCCATTAACTGGGTAACACGGTACATCTTGGCAAGACTGGAGTCAGATTTACTGGCTTCTGACAATCCGTAACGACTGCCAAAGATCTACAAATGACAGCCGGGACCAACAGCTTAACGTGCTTTCCGAGGCACGGAGGAAACTCGGTATGTTAAGATGGTCACCCATCCACAGATCAACCTTGGCAAGCGTTGCATAACCTTCAAGATCGACCCGTGCAGCTGTTATTATTTAGCCACGAGCTCCTCACATTTTGGCATTTTGACATTCGCATTTGCTTATAGAATGGCACTTAGTTTAGTGCTCCTGGTGACATTTCGACTGCATTTGTCAATTGCATATATTTTTGACACTACTGATAGAATTTCATTTGTTTAGACTAGAGCCTCTCGTGTCTGCTAAAGTATCTGGTTAACGGTAACAGTGTCCGCTGTACACATTCCGTTTCAAAATTAACAGACTGCATCAAAGTTCATAAGCTGTGCTTCGTACCATATAATAATTCTGACTGTAAACAATTAAAAATGTTTGCCACATGTTTAATTATTCTGAGTTTTTAGGGTCCCGTACCTCAAAAGGAAAATACCGAACCCTTATAGGATCACTTTGCTGTCCGTCCGTCAGTCTGTCTGCTAAGACCCTTTATCTTAGAAATGCGCGGAGGTATCGTGTTGAAAAAAACTATATACTTAACGTTACAGTCCCTTGAAATCGTAAAAAAAACAAACTTTTGATTTAACGTAAAAAAAAAGATGCGGCCGTTTATGCCCCAAAAAAAACGTATATTTTGACATTCTCTAGGAAATCAAATTAAAGGATATTATCCGTTGACCTATAAATATGAAATTTGACAATTAATACCGTCTGCAAGTACCTTTTATTTGCCGACGGTATTAATTGTCAAATTATGAAAACTATGCATTTGAAATTAAATAATAAAAAATATAGTCTTTACTTAATAATATGTACATACAAATTTGTACGGAACCCTCGGTCGGCGAGTCCGACTCGCACTTGGCCGGTTTTTAGAGTTCCATACCCAAAGAGTATCCAACGGAACCCTATTACTAAGCCTCCGCTGTCCGTCCATCCATCTATCTGTCAGCGGGCTGTATCTCAAGAACCGAAATAGGTAGACAATTGAAATTTTCACAGATTGTGTGTAACAACAAGTAATAAAAACTAAGGTTTATGGTACGGAACCCTTCGTGTGCGAGTCCGACTCGCACTTGGCCGGTATTTTATATTGAAACTTATATTTACAGCTCCCCAGGCCTATAACCTCTGCTCTGCACATTCGGACTGTCGATACTTCGCCGATGACTGCTTCTGCGGCCTAGGGACTGATGGCCTCAAACATTGCTACTGCATAGGAACACTGCCATCCCCAGTAGGCTAAACATAGCCACTTTTTAAAAAACTTCCTTAAATGGAGACACAGATAACATAAAGCTGGCAAAATTTTCTTTTTTTTTGTATTTTTTTTTTATATTGGTTGGTAAAATTTTTCTTTCATTGGTGCTGGATAATTAAATTGTGACAAAGTATTTTTGTTTTATTTACATACTTGCTTTTTCCCACAACCTCGTACGCGCATATCCCGTGTTTTTCTGTTCCCGTAGGTACAGTCAGGAAAGCTATTTGGTATGCTGGCACTAACTTGTAACTACTTAAACAATGTTGTGAGTGTGCTGAAATGACAATTATTGTACACCACAGTCGTAAGTGTGTCATAAGCTTAAAAGGTTATAATGCACACATGAGTAAATACATATTGGCAGTGCAGTGGATAAAATAACATGTATTACCTGTATATCTAATAGCTTTGATGACTGTACGTATATCAGAAAATCCTCTCTTAGTGTTCCTCTACACTCCTCAATCTACCTACTTGTCAAATTTCAACTTTCTCCGACCAGTAGTTTCGGCTGTGCGTTGTCTGTCAGTCACTCAATCAGTGAGTATTGATGATTGTTAACAAATATTTTCTTCTAAATACGTCTTTCCCTTTTTTTTTTAAGGATAGGAAATCATCAAATGACTCCTTCCGCTCTGGGCGAGGCGGAAGGGAGTGTCAGACTCTTACTGACTAAAACCCATCCGTGCTCCTCCTAATGCCCTTTGCGTTCCAGGGCTGCGGCGTCTCTTTCGAACGGATTCCGCACCCCGGCAGGCACTGGCCCTGGCCGGCCCCGTCTCCCGTGCTGACAGCTCCTTGAGGCACCCGTGGAACACAGCGCGCCGCCAACCTGGGCCTGGTTCCGATAGGACGGCGAGCCACCGAATGCTCGCCGTCCGCAGGCCCGCGCCTACGGTAGCCGGAAATCGCCCTGCAACTCCCGACGCCTGGGGCGTCTTCTTCTGTTGCGGCGGCTGAGTCGTGAGGTTTCCTTCTCTCTCACACGTTCAGCATCCTCCTTCGCCAGCATTACTGTTTCGCAGAAGGAAGTGATCGCTTCCCATGCCTCTTCGCTCCGGACCATTGATTGAACCAGGGTCGGTCGCGAGAGGTCGCCGCCGCCGATCGCCTCAACGAGGACCGAGGGTTCTCCGCCTAAGCAGGGCAGACTTCCACCGTATGCTCCACCGTGTCCTCCGGGCGATCCTCGCAGTATTGATACCCGGGCGTATCCTCCCGCCGCATCCGAAACAGGTATCTTCCGAAACTATAAGTTCATATTAAAGCGTGTAATTTGCGTACGAAAAACATGTACCTATGCGTAAAGGTTCACGTATGGGGGTACATCTTTTGCAATGACGTTATTCAACAAGATGTTAGTTACTAAGTAGTTACATAGGGTGTTTTAAATATCGTACCGATTTCATCAAGCATGCGGGATTGCGCCGCGCGCATAACCTCAAACTGACTGACTGACCTGACTTCTTCAAAAAGGAGGAGGTTCTATATTCGGCTGTATGTTCTTTTTTTATATATATTTTCCCGATTTCTCCGCCAATTCTGGACCGATTTTTAAAATTGTTTTTTGATTCGAAAGCCCATACTCCTGAAGTGGTCCCATTGTCACCAATCGAGGGAAACCCTCAAATTTTATAAGCACACACAATGTTTTTCATAAACTTTCTAACGCAATTCAAATATTTGTGCTTGGTAATCATCATCTCATGTGGCTGAGCTGATGATGCAAGGTATAAGTCAGAATCTGATCAAAATGTCTGTGCAGCGATATTTTCGCAAAATTTTAAACGATTTGGATGATTATTTTTTTTGTTTGGAAGAGTATTTTCTCGGACTGGTCCCATTTAAATTTGGTGAAGATCTGATGAAGAACTTTGGATGTAGGCAACGAACTCTTCAATCAATGATAGCAAATGGATCGGGATTTCTGAAATCATATGTCTGTTGATTGTTTACACCAGTTCATAACATAACATCATGCCGGCACGCTGTGTTTGTGGTACTTTGTAGTGGTACGCAGGTACCACTAAAAAGTGAAAATTAAAAAAAAACTTTAAAGCAAAGTAAAAAGTTTTGGTTTGTTCGGTTTTAAACACCGACTTCCGAAATTAAAGTTATTTTTTACTTTGTAGTGTTTTGTTTTTGGAAGTCGGTTTTATTTTTTTGTAAAAAGTTTTCATACAATTATTCGTAGGGCGTGATTGCAAACTCCCGCACGCGAAGGGCTCCACACGGATGAATACCAGAGTGCATTTTATTGTATTGCGGCGTGCAAGCCTGCGTAGTACAGTCAAATCAAATATAAAATTCATACGGAATGTGTTTTAATTGAATTAAATGTGAAATAAAAATTATATACAAACAGAGATGCTATGGGCACTGCCTGGATAGACATATTAAAGGAACTAGCACCAAATTTTCCAAAGTGGGTGTCAAAAGTTCCAGCAAGAATCATCCTTTCAAATAATCCATACAAATTAAGTTAATAATTTTCTGAGGTTGTCGTCCATTTTACTAAACCACAACGCATAGCAGCCCGCAGTAAATTAGATCGTAGTGTGTTCCTGCAGACAGCAAGCGTTGGGTGAAGAAGAACCAGGCCCGGGTCGGCGCATTGTGTTTCACACGCGCCTCTAAGAGATGTTAGCATAGAAGAAGGGGTCCGCTAGGGCCAGTGCCTGCCATCGTTGCGTTTGTTCAAAAGAGTCACCTTGGCCCTGGAACGCAAAGGGTACTAGGAGGAACACGAATGGGTTTAGTCAGTAAGAGTGTGATACTACCTTCTGCTTTGCCCAGAGCGGGAGGAGTCATTTGATGATTTTCCATAAGGCTGCATGAAATTTTCTGCATGCGGGCTATTGCCTCGCATGCAAAAACTATCATATGGATTTCTTACGAATGCGGAATACCGCATGCGTAATAAAATCCACACGATATTAAAAACACCCATACATCTTGTTGAGGTACGTCCTTGCTTCACATGATTGCACTCATACCGTAACAGTACAACGGAAAGCGTGCAAAATGATTGGAAAATTCAACACGATTGTGTGGGAAAGAATTGAATAGTTTAATCACTATCCAAGAAGATTTGGCAAGAAAATATGGACGAGCCCCGAAAATGGAAACCTGGAAGAATTTGGGAGAGGCCCTTGCCCAGAAGCGGAAAACAATCTACTAGTATTATATTCCAGTAGTAAGCTAGTGTTACCTTCCAGTCTAATTATATACAGCAGTGAGTGCCAGTATTTTATTTTACATTAGCTTTTGACCGTGACTTGGTACGCGCATATCCTGGTTTTATCGCGTACTCGTTGGAATTTCGGGAAATCCTCTCATGGTTCCCCGCTCCCCTACACTCCCCAAGCCAAAACATGCCAAATTTTAGCTTCGTGCGACTGGTAGTTTCGGCTGTGCGTTGTTTGTCAATCACTCACTCAATAACGGAAGAATTTTATATATTAACTAGTTGACCCACGCAACTTCGTTTGCGTCACAATTTTCATTACTGCTCCGCTCCTATTGGTCTTAGCGTGATGATATATAATCTATAGCCTTCCTCGATAAATGGGCTATCTAACAGTGAAAGAATTTTTCAAATCGAATCAGTAGTTCCTGAGATTAGCGCGTTCAAGCAAAAAAACAAACTCTTCAGCTTTATATATTAGTATAGAAGTAGATTACGGAGTCAATTTTTTTGTTAGGCTACTGTTACATGTGACTAAACTTAAACATATTCGTAACTCTTGAAATGTAACTTCACCCGCTATTACGTGTACTAGTTAAAGAGGTTATAGACAAATGACATTTTGTTAGCGTATCGTGGCGAAAGCGATTGTCAAAACGTCAAAAATGTATGGAATCGACAAACGCAGTTGAAAATATATGAAGTAATCAGCAGCATTTATAAAATTACAAGCGCTGTTAGAATGACCCTTGTCTAGAGTTCCAGGTATACCTTTGCCTCATTCTTCGAGGAATACAAGCGATGTGATATTGTTTAGGGAACAACAAATAAGCGTTACGCATTCTATGAACAAGCCCGTTTTTACTCATTGTTTGGAGGTGAGGTGTGGCTAAAAACATCAGCCGTACGGATAGAACTTCAATGTTAATCAACGCTTGCGAAGGTTGGTCTGTGGATAGGTCTACCATCTTAACATACCGAGTTTCCTCCGTGCCTAGGAAAGCATGTTTGGCTTTTGATCCCGGCTGTCATTTGTATATCTTTGGCAGTCGTTAGGGATTGTCTGAAGCCCTAGATATCTGATACCAGTCTTGCCAAGAAGTAATGTGTACTCAATTAATGGGTTGTGAAGGTCTGTTAGGCAGCCACGTAAAATACTGGTATTGAACTGGCTTTTCCCACTATATTGGGGTCGGCTTTCAGTCAAACCGGATTCAGCTGAATCCGCCTGGAGCCGATTCCAATATAGTTGGGAAAAGGCTAGGCAGATGAAGTATGGAGGTGAGGTAGCCGACGGATGCGAGATGCAGAGGAACGGTTTTTGAGGCGACACTCGAGGGAGGCCTATGTCCAGCAGTGGACGTCTTTTGGCTGGTACGATGATGATGATTGAGATATCATTTAGAATAGTAAGGCAACTTCAGAGAAGAGAGTTCAATTTTTAAGAGTTATGCGACTTACTTACTTTTAGTTACGTTATTTGAAGTCGGGTGCTTACAACAAAGCTAGATTTTGTTAGATTCGGTATACCGAGTGTCATAGTTTCCGATGATGATGTAAAAATAAACGTTACCCGATGTGTAACGTCCCCAATTTCTCACCATTCCAGCCACAGAAAATTCTGTAAAACATACAAAAAAATTAGAAAATGCATAATTAGCGAACACGGCCGACAAAATGTGATAAAAACGAGAAACAACATATTAAGAGTTTTAATTGATCACCGCTACACGCCACATATTGCGAATGCAACACAACACACCACATATTGCATATGGCGAATGCCCAGCATAGCTGCCAAACTGTGACAGCTAGGAGCCAAACGGTGAAGGTTTGCCCTGCTTAGGCGATGCACTGCCGGGTCGACGGCGACCTCTCACTTCCAGCCCTGGTTCAGAGCTTGAGGGAGGGGAAGTTAGGTACTCCTTCTGCGGAGCAGTAATGCTAACGAAGGAAGAGGCTAGCAGCGTGAGAGAGAGCCAAACCTCACACCCCAACCCCGTAACAACCCAGTGATTCCCGACCAACGTAGGTGCGGGCAGGTAAAATCAGGAGGCCTACTCTCTTAGCCTTAGTTACTGGCGTTTTCTACTCTATATCACCTAACCACTAAGAATGAATGACAACACGATTTGTCACCTGTAAAATCGTGTTGTCATTCATTCTTTGTTAGGGTTCGGGACTAAACGTAAGGCTGTAAATGATTTTATGTAGGATTGATTTGAAATAACTTCGATCCCCAACAAACTTATGGAATCTAAGCTACGAGTAAATATTTTTAGTAAAAATAACTATATTTACGGCGGTTTGATGACACGTTGAGGTTGATAGCAGCCACATCACGTTCATGATGTAAGTAAACAACAGTGCGATTTGAATTACAGTAACACTTCTCAACTATGAAATTAATGTTCTAGACTCAAGTTTTGCAACGAGCTACATTTTAACCCGGCAGGACACAAATTAAAAAGTTTAACATCGGAGCACGGTTGGGCCATTGTGACCCATTTTTGAATTGATCATAACGCTTAGTTTTTTTTAATTGGACATTTAAAAATGGTCATCATCATCTTCCTGCCCTTATTTCTCGCAACGCAACTGCCATGCGCAGGCCCCAAAGGGCCATTGCACTGCGGGTGGCGAGGGCCTACCGCTCGGTGGGCTTTTCGGCGGCGTGCGCTCTGGCGGGCACCCCTCCTTGGGAGCTGGAGGCGTGGGTGCTCGCCAGAGTGTACGAGTGGACGGCGCGACGAAAGGCCCTCGGGGAGCGCCCCGTCGCGGAGGAGCGGGAGGCCGTGCGGCGGGAGGCGAGGGACGCCATCATCGTCCATTGGACGGACGACCTCGCCTCCGCCACCTTTGGCCGCCGAACGTTGGACGCGCTCGGTCCGGTCCTGCGAGACTGGCTCGAGCGCTCCCACGGGTTCCTCTCATTCCGTCTGGTGCAGGTGTTGTCAGGCCACGGCTGTTTCGGCAAGCACCTGCACCGGATCGGGAGGGAGGAGACCCCGGCGTGCCACGACTGCGGCGCGGCGGAGGACACGGCTCGGCACACCCTCGAGGTGTGCCCGGCTTGGTCTGAGCCGCGTCGCAGTCTAACAGCGGAGATCGGACAGGACCTCTCACTTCCCGGCGTGGTCAACGCCATGCTGGAGAGTGAGGGGTCCTGGGCAGCTGTCGCCTCTTTTTGCGAGGATGTCATCTCGCAAAAGGAGGCGGCGGAGCGCGCGCGGGAGGACGACCCTCTCGCTGCGCCGCTCCGCAGGCGCAGAAGAGGTCGGAGAAGACGTCGTCTTCTCCCTCCTCATGGTGGTGATGGGCGGGCGATAGGCGCGGGGGCGCCTCCGCCCGCATTGCACTCCACACCACCCTCGCCGGTCATTCCCAGCCCTCCCCCTGAACGGGGAGGACTTGAGGGGCCCGCCGCTTTAGGCGGGTTGTCGTCGGAGGAGGACTGGACGCGAAGGCTGCGCCGATCTCCCAGTCCTCTTCCACTCGGACGACGCGGGAATAACACTGGGTCGTTTTAGTGGGTATACCGGGTCAGCCCGGGGAGTCCCACATACCCCTCCCGTTCCCCCGACGGGAGGGTATGCGTAATGCATTTTTTCCCAGTTTAAAAAAAAAAAAAAAAAAAAAAAAAAAAAAAAAGGTTAGGTTAGGTTACAGGATCTCCTGATGCAGACCATGGCTGAGTGGTTGGTGGACTTGGCGGTGGTCGCCGAGCCCTACTCGGTCCCTGGCCATTGGCTGGGCGACCGAGACGGCCTGGTGGCGTTGGTGTCGCGGTCTTCCACGGACTCCCCTCCCCTCTCGCTTTTAGAGAGGGGACCGGGATACGTGGCCGCCGCGTGGGGGGATTTGGCCCTGGTTGGGGTCTATTTCTCCCCAAACCGCCCTCTCTCGGACTTTGAGGATTTCTTGGAGATCCTCACTGCAGCCGTAGGGAGGGCGGCGCCACGCCATGGTCGTGGTGTTGGGCGACCTGAACGCCAAGTCGGTGGCCTGGGGCAATCCAGCTGCCTCTTGCAACGTCCGGGGACGCGCCGTCGAATTTTGGGCGGCGTCATGCGGTGTGTCCCTCCTCAACAGGGGGGCGGTCCACACGTGTGTGCGGCAACGGGGAGGGTCGGTGGTGGACGTTTCGTTCGCCACCCCCGTGCTAGCCGCACGCATTGTGAACTGGCGGGTGGAGTTGGTGGAGACCTTGTCGGACCACCGTTATGTGCGGTTCGACATCTCCACCCAGAGCCCCCGTGGGGAGATGGCCCGCTCTGGCAGGTCTCCCTTCCCACGGTGGGCTCTCACTCGCCTGGACCGGGAGGCAGCCAAGGAGGCGGCCTTCCTCCAGGACTGGCTGTCGCCCCCTGTTGGGGCCCCGGACGTTGACGCCGCAGCGGTCCGGCTGAGGGAATCCCTGACCGAGGTGTGCAACTCCAGCATGCCTCGGTCTCGGCGTCCGCCTCCCCGCCGGGCCGTTTATTGGTGGTCAGAGGAGCTGGCGGGCCTCCGGGCCACTTGCGTGGCGGCCAGAAGGGCCTACACGCGGAGCCGCCGGCGCAGCGCTCGTAGTCAGGCAGAGGAGGACCGCCTCTACGCCTCTTACCGAGAGGCAAAGGCGGTCCTCAAGTCGGCTTTGGGCGCTGCCAAGGACTCGGCGAGGGCCGAGATGCTGGAGGGTCTCGACAGGGATCCGTATGGGAGACCATACAAGGCGGCGCGCAATCAGCTGCGGCCCCATGGTCCCCCACTTGCGGAAACCCTCGAGCCGGCGTTGCTGGATGGGGTGGCTCGGTCTCTGTTTCCGCGCAGGACCGACTTCACCCCACCAGCGATGGACCCTCCGCAGGCGGCGGCTCCGCAGGAGGAGGAAGAGGTGCCTTCAGTAACGGAGGAGGAATTTCGCGCGGGGGTTCTTAGCCTCCGCGCGAAGAAGACGGCTCCTGGGCCGGACGGCGTCCCCGCACGGGTGGTGGCCATAGCTGCCACTCAAATGGAGGACAGGTTTCGGGAACTCTTCAGCGCGTGCTTTACGGCTGGAAGGTTCCCGAAACTGTGGAAGGAGGGGCAGCTATGCCTCCTCCGAAAGGAGGGACGCCCGGCGGATTCCCCCTCGGCATACCGGCCCATCGTTCTGCTCGATGAGGTCGGTAAATTGTTCGAGGGGATCATCGCCGGCCGGCTCAGGAGCCATTTGCGGGGTGTGGGGCCGGACCTGTCGGACGCCCAGTTCGGGTTCCGACAGGGTCGGTCTACAATCGACGCGCTGGCCCTTTTGAAGGGCCAGGTGAAAGAGGCGGTCGAGGCGGGGGACGGAGTGTTGGCGGTGTCGTTCGACATCGCCAACGCCTTCAACTCCGTTCCCCACTCCACCATATTGGAGGCACTCCGGTATCACGGAGTGCCCCAATATTTGAGGAGACTCCTGGCCAGCTACTTGGAGGATCGAGAGGTCCTCCTTGTGGACAAACTGGCCAGGATGCGGAGATACAGCGCCGAGTCCGGTGTTCCGCAGGGGTCAGTCTTAGGGCCCCCCCTGTGGAACATCGGATTCGACTGGCTGTTGCGGGGAGCTCTTCTCCAGGGCACGAGTGTCATCTGCTACGCGGATGACACTCTCCTCACTGCCCGGGGGAAGAGCTTCGGGGAGGCGGCCTGTCTGGCCTCGGCTGGCGGGTCCTTGGTGGCAGGGAGGATCCGCCGCCTGGGATTGAGGGTGGCGCTGAACAAGACCGAGGCCGTGTTCTTTCACGGGCCTCGGCAGCGCTGCCCTCCCGACGCCCACATTGTGGTGGAGGGCGTCAGGGTGGACGTCCAGGCCCAGATGAAGTATCTGGGCCTGGTGCTGGACAGCAGGTGGCGCTTCGGCCCGCACTTTAGCGGGCTGTCGACGCGCCTGCTGAAGGCCGCGGACGCCCTGTCGTGGCTCCTCCCGAATTTGGGGGGGCCTAACGCACGATGCCGGCGTTTGTATGCCGGCATATTGCGGAGCATGGCCCTGTACGGGGCCCCCATCTGGGCGGACTCCCTCCACAGGAGGGAGAACGCTACTTTGATGCGGAGGCCCCAAAGGGCCATTGCACTGCGGGTGGCGAGGGCCTACCGCTCGGTGGGCTTTTCGGCGGCGTGCGCTCTGGCGGGCACCCCTCCTTGGGAGTTGGAGGCGTGGGTGCTCGCCAGAGTGTACGAGTGGACGGCGCGGCGAAAAGCCCTCGGGGAGCGCCCCGTCGCGGAGGAGCGGGAGGCCGTGCGGCGGGAGGCGAGGGACGCCATCATCGTCCATTGGACGGACGACCTCGCCTCCGCCACCTTTGGCCGCCGAACGTTGGACGCGCTCGGTCCGGTCCTGCGAGACTGGCTCGAGCGCTCCCACGGGTTCCTCTCATTCCGTCTGGTGCAGGTGTTGTCAGGCCACGGCTGTTTCGGCAAGCACCTGCACCGGATCGGGAGGGAGGAGACCCCGGCGTGCCACGACTGCGGCGCGGCGGAGGATACGGCCCAGCACACCCTCGAGGTGTGCCCGGCTTGGTCTGAGCCGCGTCGCAGTCTAACAGCGGAGATCGGACAGGACCTCTCGCTTCCCGGCGTGGTCAACGCCATGCTGGAGAGTGAGGGGTCCTGGGCAGCTGTCGCCTCTTTTTGCGAGGATGTCATCTCGCAAAAGGAGGCGGCGGAGCGCGCGCGGGAGGACGACCCTCTCGCTGCGCCGCTCCGCAGGCGCAGAAGAGGTCGGAGAAGACGCCGTCTTCTCCCTCCTCATGGTGGTGATGGGCGGGCGATAGGCGCGGGGGCGCCTCCGCCCGCATTGCACTCCACACCACCCTCGCCGGTCATTCCCAGCCCTCCCCCTGAACGGGGAGGACTTGAGGGGCCCGCCGCTTTAGGCGGGTTGTCGTCGGAGGAGGACTGGACGCTAAGGCTGCGCCGATCTCCCAGTCCTCTTCCACTCGGACGACGCGGGAATAACACTGGGTCGTTTTAGTGGGTATACCGGGTCACCCCGGGGAGTCCCACATACCCCTCCCGTTCCCCCGACGGGAGGGTATGCGTAATGCATTTTTTCCCAGTTAAAAAAAAAAATAAAAAAAAAAAAAAAAAAAAAAAAGGTTAGGTTAGGTTCACGGACTCCCCTCCCCTCTCGCTTTTAGAGAGGGGACCGGGATACGTGGCCGCCGCGTGGGGAGATTTGGCCCTGGTTGGGGTCTATTTCTCCCCTAACCGCCCTCTCTCGGACTTTGAGGATTTCCTGGAGATTCTCACTGCAGCCGTAGGGAGGGCGGCGCCACGCCAGGTCGTGGTGTTGGGCGACCTGAACGCCAAGTCGGTGGCCTGGGGCAACCCAGCCTCCTCTTGCAACGTCCGGGGACGCGCCGTCGAATTTTGGGCGGCGTCATGCGGTGTGTCCCTCCTCAACAGGGGGGCGGTCCACACGTGTGTGCGGCAACGGGGAGGGTCGGTGGTGGACGTTTCGTTCGCCACCCCCGTGCTAGCCGCACGCATCGTGAACTGGCGGGTGGAGTTGGTGGAGACCTTGTCGGACCACCGTTATGTGCGGTTCGACATCTCCACCCAGAGCCCCCGTGGGGAGATGGCCCGCTCTGGCAGGTCTCCCTTCCCACGGTGGGCTCTCACTCGCCTGGACCGGGAGGCAGCCAAGGAGGCGGCCTTCCTCCAGGACTGGCTGTCGCCCCCTGTTGGGGCACCGGACGTTGACGCCGCAGCGGTCCGGCTGAGGGAATCCCTGACCGAGGTGTGCAACTCCAGCATGCCTCGGTCTCGGCGTCCGCCTCCCCGCCGGGCCGTTTATTGGTGGTCAGAGGAGCTGGCGGGCCTCCGGGCCACTTGCGTGGCGGCCAGAAGGGCCTACACGCGGAGCCGCCGGCGCAGCGCTCGTAGTCAGGCAGAGGAGGACCGCCTCTACGCCTCTTACCGAGAGGCAAAGGCGGTCCTCAAGTCGGCTATGGGCGCTGCCAAGGACTCGGCGAGGGCCGAGATGCTGGAGGGTCTCGACAGGGATCCGTATGGGAGACCATATAGGGCGGCGCGGAACCAACTGCGGCCCCATGGTCCCCCATTGACGGAAACCCTCGAGCCGGCGTTGCTGGATGGGGTGGTCCGGTCTCTGTTTCCGCGCAGGACCGACTTCGCCCCACCAGCGATGGACCCTCCACAGTCGGCGGCTCCGCAGGAGGAGGAGGAAGCACCTCCAGTGACGGAGGAGGAGTTTCGCGCGGGGGTTCTTAGCCTCCGCGCGAAGAAGACGGCTCCTGGGCCGGACGGCGTCCCCGCACGGGTGGTGGCCATAGCTGCCGCTCAAATGGAGGACAGGTTTCGGGAACTCTTCAGCGCGTGCTTTACGGCTGGAAGGTTCCCGAAACTGTGGAAGGAGGGGCAGCTATGCCTCCTCCGAAAGGAGGGACGCCCGGCGGATTCCCCCTCGGCATACCGGCCCATCGTTCTGCTCGATGAGGTCGGTAAATTGTTCGAGGGGATCATCGCCGGCCGGCTCAGGAGCCATTTGCAGGGTGTAGGGCCGGACCTGTCGGACGCCCAGTTCGGTTTCCGACAGGGCCGGTCCACCATCGACGCGCTGGCCCTTTTGAAGGGCCAGGTGAAAGGGGCGGTGGAGGCGGGGGACGGAGTGTTGGCGGTGTCGTTTGACATCGCCAACGCCTTCAACTCGGTTCCCCACTCCACCATATTGGAGGCACTCCGGTACCACGGAGTGCCCCAATATTTGAGGAGCCTCCTGGCCAGCTACTTGGAGGATCGAGAGGTCCTCCTTGTGGACAAACTGGCCAGGATGCGGAGATACAGCGCGGAGTCCGGTGTTCCGCAGGGGTCAGTCTTAGGGCCCCCCCTGTGGAACATCGGCTTCGACTGGCTGTTGCGGGGAGCTCTTCTCCAGGGCACGAGTGTCATCTGCTACGCGGATGACACTCTCCTCACGGCCCGGGGGAAGAGCTTCGGGGAGGCGGCCTGTCTGGCCTCGGCTGGCGGGTCCTTGGTGGCAGGGAGGATCCGCCGCCTGGGTTTGAGGGTGGCGCTGAACAAGACCGAGGCCGTGTTCTTTCACGGGCCTCGGCAGCGCTGCCCTCCAGACGCCCACATTGTGGTGGAGGGCGTCAGGGTGGGCGTCCAGGCCCAGATGAAGTATCTGGGCCTGGTGTTGGACAGCAGGTGGCGCTTCGGCCCGCACTTTAGCGGGCTGTCGACGCGCCTGCTGAGGGCTGCGGACGCCCTCTCCTGGCTCCTCCCCAACCTGGGAGGGCCCAACGCACGATGCCGGCGCCTATATGCCGGCATCCTGCGGAGCATGGCCCTGTACGGGGCCCCCATTTGGGCAGACTCCCTGCAGAGGAGGGAGAATGCGACAGTAATGCGCAGGCCCCAAAGGGCCATTGCACTGCGGGTGGCGAGGGCCTATCGCTCGGTGGGCTTTTCGGCGGCGTGCGCTCTGGCGGGCACCCCTCCTTGGGAGCTGGAGGCGTGGGTGCTCGCCAGAGTGTACGAGTGGACGGCGCGGCGAAAGGCCCTCGGGGAGCGCCCCGTCGCGGAGGAGCGGGAGGCCGTGCGGCGAGAGGCGAGGGACGCCATCATCGTCCATTGGACGGAGGACCTCGCCTCCGCCACCTTTGGCCGCCGAACCCTGGACGCGCTCGGTCCGGTCCTGCGAGACTGGCTCGAGCGCTCCCACGGGTTCCTCTCATTCCGTCTGGTGCAGGTGTTGTCAGGCCACGGCTGTTTCGGCAAGCACCTGCACCGGATCGGGAGAGAGGAGACCCCGGCGTGCCACGACTGCGGCGCGGCGGAGGACACGGCTCAGCACACCCTCGAGGTGTGCCCGGCTTGGTCTGAGCCGCGCCGCAGTCTAACAGCGGAGATCGGACAGGACCTCTCACTTCCCGGCGTGGTCAACGCCATGCTGGAGAGTGAGGGGTCCTGGGCAGCAGTCGCCTCTTTTTGCGAGGATGTCATCTCGCAAAAGGAGGCGGCGGAGCGCGCGCGGGAGGACGACCCTCTCGCTGCGCCGCTCCGCAGGCGCAGAAGAGGTCGGAGAAGACGCCGTCTTCTCCCTCCTCATGGTGGTGATGGGCGGGCGATAGGCGCGGGGGCGCCTCCGCCCGCATTGCACTCCACACCACCCTCGCCGTTTGTTCCCAGCTCTCCCCCTGAACGGGGAGGACTTGAGGGGCCCGCCGCTTTAGGCGGGTTGTCGTCGGAGGAGGACTGGACGCTAAGGCTGCGCCGATCTCCCAGTCCTCTTCCACTCGGACGACGCGGGAATAACGCTGGGTCGTTTTAGTGGGTATACCGGGTCAGCCCGGGGAGTCCCACATACCCCTCCCGTTCCCCTGACGGGAGGGTATGCGTAACGCATTTTTTCCCAGCATAAAAAAAAAAAAAAAAAAAAAAAAAAAAGGTTAGGTTAGGTTGGGGGACCCCCCACAGAGTTTGCGTCCACGTCGCGTCCCCTGGAAACGGCCCAATTTGTCACCGTAACGGAGTGGCAGATTGGGTACGGCCAAAGTACTCTGTGCTCTCGTAGTTATCATTTTATCCTGCCTTGCCGACTGCGAATTTGCCGAAGGTGTCATGCCTATGCCCTCGCGGGACGCCTACGGGCGGTTTTTAAAAGGCCCTTCTCAGGGCCAACCCAAAGGCCCTTCTCAGGGCCAACCCAAAGGCCCTTCTCAGGGCCAACCCAAAGGCCCTTCTCAGGGCCAACCAAAAGGCCCTTCTCAGGGCCACTCCGACGCTTCAGCGTCCGAAGCTAGCCGCGCGCCGTCTGCGGCTAGCTTCGTTGGAAGGGTGGACTTGTCGGATTCCGACGACGACTCCCTCTTAAGCGTCTCGGACGCGGGCGACTGTCGGTCGCGGAAGCGGGCCTTCCTCAAGGAGGGGTCCGAGGGCTCCTCGGGCTCAGCCAGGAGGTCGAAGGCCAAGAGGCCGACGACAGCCGCGGACACCCACGTGGTGGGTCTCGCGGACGCCCAGCGGCAGCTGGACCTGGCTCAGCGGACGCAGCAGCAGCAGGACCTGGAGGAGAGGGTCGCTGCTAAAGAGCAGCGGGCGCGTGCTGCTCGGGCCAGGTCCGGTTACGGCGCGTCCCGCGTTCTGTACGCGGACTATTCTCTGGCCGAGCTGGAGCGGATGGCAGAAGAGGACGAGGAGGAGATCGCGGAGGTCGCCTCTAAATCCTCGAACCTTAAGGGTACCTTCCAGAAGGCCTTTAAGTGCCGAGGTGCGAGCATGCGCGGCATCATTGCGGAGCTCGTGAAAAGAAAGGCGACCGACGAGACTCGCCAGCTGCAGGCGGTAGTGGATCGCCTGAAGGTGGAGGTCAGCCAGCTTCATCAGAAGCTGGCTGATGTCACGGCTCGGCCGAGTCAGGCCGAACCGAGACCTGCGGCGGAGGCCCCCAACCCCACCAACCTTGAGGATGTTATCCGCAAGGTTGTCATGGAGGAGAGGGCCTTCACCAGAGCCTGCTTAGCAGGTATAGAGGACCGGCTCCTGCCGGAGAAGCGCCTCCGACCGCCGCTCGCGGCGGACAAGAGGCGAGCCGAGCCGGGGCCGTCCTCGCAAGGGGAGGACGCCCTTCTCCCTTCCGCTACTCCGTCCAACCAGCCGGGTTGGACTGAAGTGGTCCGGAAGGGGAAGGGCAGGGGGAAAAAGACGGCAACAGCCGTCCCTGCCGTCCCTGCCACCACGACTCCCAGCCGGTCGCAGGCGACTGGGAAGGGAAAGGGGAAGGGGAAGGGCAAAAGGCCGGCAACGCCCGGACCTGCCGTCCCCGTCACCACGCCTCTCAGTCAGTCGCGGGCGGCTGGCGGGGGCAACAAGAAGAAGGGGAAGGGGAAATTGGTTCCCCCGAAGTCCGCAGCCGTCGTGGTGACGCTCACCGCGGAGGCTGCGGAACGCGGGGAAACCTACGCTTCCATTTTGGTGCGGGCGCGTGCCAATGCCGATCCCGCCCAACTGGGGATCGGCAAGGTTTCTTGCAGGCAGACCGAAACCGGGGCTCGAATATTCGAGTTCCCGGGGGCGGAGGGCAGCGCCAGCGCTGACCTCTTTGCAGCCAAGCTGCAGGAGGTCATCGCGGACTCTGCCAAGGTGGCCCGACCGATAAAGTCGGCGACCATCCAGGTGACCGATCTTGATGACTCGGTCACCAAGGAGGAGGTGGTGGCGGCGGTCGCAGCCATTGGGGGCTGCGGCGTCGCAGCGGTGCAAGGCCGGGACATCAGGCCTGGCCGCGGCGGCATGGGCACTATCCGGCTCGAGTGCCCTGTCGCCGTTGCCAAAGCCGTCCTTGCAAAAGGACGGCTCGCCGTCGGCTTTAGCTCGGGTGCAGTCCGGGCCCTAGAGGAGCAGCCTCTGCGCTGCTTCCGGTGCTGCGGCATCGGGCACACCCGAGCCCTGTGCCCGTCAGCGGTGGACAGGTCGGAGACCTGCTACCGCTGCGGCAAGGAGGGCCACAAAGCCGCCTCCTGCACGGTCGCCAAGCCGCAATGCGCCGTCTGTGCCGCGAGCGGTCGCCCAGCAGGCCACGTAACGAGGGGGAGGTTGTGCAACCCCCCCCTTAAGAAAGGCAAAGCGCAGGTGCCGGTCGGGCCTGTTGCTAGCACTGCCGTTCCCGAGGTTGGAACGGCGGTGGCTGCGGAGGAGGGGGGTGCGATGTCCGATTGATGGATTCAATCGAATATCGCATCCTCCAGGCGAACACCAACCACTGCCGGGCTGCACAGGATCTCCTGATGCAGACCATGGCTGAGTGGTTGGTGGACTTGGCGGTGGTCGCCGAGCCTTACTCGGTCCCTGGCCATTGGCTGGGCGACCGAGACGGCCTGGTAGCGTTGGTGTCGCGGTCTTCCACGGACTCCCCTCCCCTCTCGCTTTTAGAGAGGGGACCGGGATACGTGGCCGCCGCGTGGGGAGATTTGGCCCTGGTTGGGGTCTATTTCTCCCCTAACCGCCCTCTCTCGGACTTTGAGGATTTCCTGGAGATTCTCACTGCAGCCGTAGGGAGGGCGGCGCCACGCCAGGTCGTGGTGTTGGGCGACCTGAACGCCAAGTCGGTGGCCTGGGGCAACCCAGCCTCCTCTTGCAACGTCCGGGGACGCGCCGTCGAATTTTGGGCGGCGTCATGCGGTGTGTCCCTCCTCAACAGGGGGGCGGTCCACACATGTGTGCGGCAACGGGGAGGGTCGGTGGTGGACGTTTCGTTCGCCACCCCCGTGCTAGCCGCACGCATCGTGAACTGGCGGGTGGAGTTGGTGGAGACCTTGTCGGACCACCGTTATGTGCGGTTCGACATCTCCACCCAGAGCCCCCGTGGGGAGATGGCCCGCTCTGGCAGGTCTCCCTTCCCACGGTGGGCTCTCACTCGCCTGGACCGGGAGGCAGCCAAGGAGGCGGCCTTCCTCCAGGACTGGCTGTCGCCCCCTGTTGGGGCCCCGGACGTTGACGCCGCAGCGGTCCGGCTGAGGGAATCCCTGACCGAGGTGTGCAACTCCAGCATGCCTCGGTCTCGGCGTCCGCCTCCCCGCCGGGCCGTTTATTGGTGGTCAGAGGAGCTGGCGGGCCTCCGGGCCACTTGCGTGGCGGCCAGAAGGGCCTACACGCGGAGCCGCCGGCGCAGCGCTCGTAGTCAGGCAGAGGAGGACCGCCTCTACGCCTCTTACCGAGAGGCAAAGGCGGTCCTCAAGTCGGCTATGGGCGCTGCCAAGGACTCGGCGAGGGCCGAGATGCTGGAGGGTCTCGACAGGGATCCGTATGGGAGACCATATAGGGCGGCGCGGAACCAACTGCGGCCCCATGGTCCCCCATTGACGGAAACCCTCGAGCCGGCGTTGCTGGATGGGGTGGTCCGGTCTCTGTTTCCGCGCAGGACCGACTTCGCCCCACCAGCGATGGACCCTCCACAGTCGGCGGCTCCGCAGGAGGAGGAGGAAGCACCTCCAGTGACGGAGGAGGAGTTTCGCGCGGGGGTTCTTAGCCTCCGCGCGAAGAAGACGGCTCCTGGGCCGGACGGCGTCCCCGCACGGGTGGTGGCCATGGCTGCCGCTCAAATGGAGGACAGGTTTCGGGAACTCTTCAGCGCGTGCTTTACGGCTGGAAGGTTCCCGAAACTGTGGAGGGAGGGGCAGCTATGCCTCCTCCGAAAGGAGGGACGCCCGGCGGATTCCCCCTCGGCATACCGGCCCATCGTTCTGCTCGATGAGGTCGGTAAATTGTTCGAGGGGATCATCGCCGGCCGGCTCAGGAGCCATTTGCAGGGTGTAGGGCCGGACCTGTCGGACGCCCAGTTCGGTTTCCGACAGGGCCGGTCCACCATCGACGCGCTGGCCCTTTTGAAGGGCCAGGTGAAAGGGGCGGTGGAGGCGGGGGACGGAGTGTTGGCGGTGTCCTTCGACATAGCCAACGCCTTCAACTCCGTTCCCCACCCTACAATATTGGAGGCGCTCCGGTATCACGGAGTGCCCCAATACTTGAGGAGGCTCCTGGCCAGCTACTTGGAGGATCGAGAGGTCCTTCTTGTGGACAAACTGGCCAGGTTGCGGAGATACGGCGCGGAGTCCGGTGTTCCGCAGGGGTCTGTCTTAGGGCCCCCCCTGTGGAACATCGGATTCGATTGGCTGTTGCGGGGAGCTCTTCTCCAGGGCACGAGTGTCATCTGCTACGCGGATGACACTCTCCTCACTGCCCGGGGGAAGAGCTTCGGGGAGGCGGCCTGTCTGGCCTCGGCTGGCGGGTCCTTGGTGGCAGGGAGGATCCGCCGCCTGGGATTGAGGGTGGCGCTGAACAAGACCGAGGCCGTGTTCTTTCACGGGCCTCGGCAGCGCTGCCCTCCAGACGCCCACATTGTGGTGGAGGGCGTCAGGGTGGGCGTCCAGGCCCAGATGAAGTATCTGGGCCTGGTGTTGGACAGCAGGTGGCGCTTCGGCCCGCACTTTAGCGGGCTGTCGACGCGCCTGCTGAGGGCTGCGGACGCCCTCTCCTGGCTCCTCCCGAACCTGGGGGGGCCGAACGCACGATGCCGGCGTTTATATGCCGGCATCCTGCGGAGCATGGCCCTGTACGGGGCCCCCATCTGGGCGGACTCCCTCAACAGGAGGGAGAACGCAACTGCCATGCGCAGGCCCCAAAGGACCATTGCACTGCGGGTGGCGAGGGCCTACCGCTCGGTGGGCTTTTCGGCGGCGTGCGCTCTGGCGGGCACCCCTCCTTGGGAGTTGGAGGCGTGGGTGCTCGCCAGAGTGTACGAGTGGACGGCGCGGCGAAAGGCCCTGGGCGAGCGCCCCGTCGCGGAGGAGCGGGAGGCCGTGCGGCGGGAGGCGAGGGACGCCATCATCGTCCATTGGACGGACGACCTCGCCTCCGCCACCTTTGGCCGCCGAACCTTGGACGCGCTCGGTCCGGTCCTACGAGACTGGCTCGAGCGCTCCCACGGTTTCCTCTCATTCCGTCTGGTGCAGGTATTGTCAGGCCACGGCTGTTTCGGCAAGCACCTGCACCGGATCGGGAGGGAGGAGACCCCGGCGTGCCACGACTGCGGCGCGGCGGAGGACACGGCTCAGCACACCCTCGAGGTGTGCCCGGCTTGGTCTGAGCCGCGCCGCAGTCTAACAGCGGAGATCGGACAGGACCTGTCGCTTCCCGGCGTGGTCAACGCCATGCTGGAGAGTGAGGGGTCCTGGGCAGCTGTCGCCTCTTTTTGCGAGGATGTCATCTCGCAAAAGGAGGCGGCGGAGCGCGCGCGGGAGGACGACCCTCTCGCTGCGCCGCTCCGCAGGCGGAGAAGAGGTCGGAGAAGACGCCGTCTTCTCCCTCCTCATGGTGGTGATGGGCGGGCGATAGGCGCGGGGGCGCCTCCGCCCGCATTGCACTCCACACCACCCTCGCCGGTCATTCCCAGCCCTCCCCCTGAACGGGGAGGACTTGAGGGGCCCGCCGCTTTAGGCGGGTTGTCGTCGGAGGAGGACTGGACGCTAAGGCTGCGCCGATCTCCCAGTCCTCTTCCACTCGGACGACGCGGGAATAACGCTGGGTCGTTTTAGTGGGTATACCGGGTCAGCCCGGGGAGTCCCACATACCCCTCCCGTTCCCCCGACGGGAGGGTATGCGTAATGCATTTTTTCCCAGTTTAAAAAAAAAAAAAAAAAAAAAAAGTTCTCTGTGATCTCGCAGTTACTGTTTTTATTTTATCGTGCCTTGTTGACTGCGAATTTGCCGAAGGCGTCATGCCTATGCCCTCGCGGGACGCCTACGGGCGGTTTTTAAAAGGCCCTTCTCAGGGCCAACCCAAAGGCCCTTCTCAGGGCCAACCCAAAGGCCCTTCTCAGGGCCAACCAAAAGGCCCTTCTCAGGGCCACTCCGACGCTTCAGCGTCGGAAGCTAGTCGCGCGCCGTCTGCGGCTAGCTTCGTTGGAAGGGTGGACTTGTCGGATTCCGACGACGAGTCCCTCTTAAGCGTCTCGGACGCGGGCGACTGTCGGTCGCGGAAGCGGGCCTTCCTCAAGGAGGGGTCCGAGGGCTCCTCGGGCTCAGCCAGGAGGTCAAAGGCCAAGAGGCCGACGACAGCCGCGGAAACACACGTGGTGGGTCTAGCGGACGCCCAGCGGCAGCTGGACCTGGCTCGGCGGACGCAGCAGCAGCAGGACCTGGAGGAGAGGGTCGCTGCTAAAGAGCAGCGGGCGCGTGCTGCTCGGGCCAGGTCCGGTTACGGCGCGTCCCGCGTTTTGTACGCGGACTATTCTCTGGCCGAGCTGGAGCGGATGGCAGAAGAGGACGAGGAGGAGATCGCGGAGGTCGCCTCTAAATCCTCGAACCTTAAGGGTACCTTTCAGAAGGCCCTTAAGTGCCGAGGTGCGAGCATGCGCGGCATCATTGCGGAGCTCGTAAAAAGAAAGGCGACCGACGAGACTCGCCAGTTGCAGGCGGTAGTGGATCGCCTGAAGGTGGAGGTCAGTCAGCTTCACCAGAAGCTGGCTGATGTCACGGCTCGGCCGAGTCAGGCCGAACCGAGACCTGCGGCGGAGGCCCCCAACCCCACCAACCTTGAGGATGTTATCCGCAAGGTTGTCATGGAGGAGAGGGCCTTCACCAGAGCCTGCTTAGCAGGTATCGAGGACCGGCTCCTGCCGGAGAAGCGCCTCCGACCACCGCTCGCGGCGGACAAGAGGCGAGCCGAGCCGGGGCCGTCCTCGCAAGGGGAGGACGCCCTTCTCCCTTCCACTACTCCGTCTAACCAGCCGGGTTGGACTGAAGTGGTCCGGAAGGGGAAGGGCCGAGGTAAGAAGACGGTGACAGCCGTCCCTGCCGTCCCTGCCACCACGACTCCCAGCCGGTCGCAGGCGACTGAGAAGGGAAAGCGGAAGGGGAAGGGCAAAAGGCCGGCAACGCCCGGACCTGCCGTCCCAGCCACCACGCCTCCCAGCCAGTCGCAGGCGACCAAGAAGAGGAAGGGGAAACTCGTTCCCCCAAAGTCCGCAGCCGTCGTTGTGACACTCACTGCGGAGGCTGCGGAACGTGGGGAAACCTACGCTTCCATTTTGGTGCGGGCGCGAGCCAATGCCGATCCCACCCAATTGGGGATCAGCAAGGTTTCTTGCCGGCGGACCGAAACCGGGGCTCGAATATTCGAGTTCCCGGGGGCGGAGGGCAGCGCCAACGCTGACCTCTTTGCAGCCAAGCTGCAGGAGGTCATCGCGGACGCTGCCAAGGTGGCCCGACCAGTCAAGTCGGCGGCCATCGAGGTGACCGGTCTTGACGACTCGGTCACCAAGGAGGAGGTGGTGGCGGCGGTCGCAGCCATTGGGGGCTGTGGCGTCGCAGCGGTGCAAGGCCGGGACATCAGGCCTGGCCGCGGCGGCATGGGCACTATCCGGCTCGAGTGCCCTGTTGCCGCTGCCAAAGCCGTCCTTGCAAAAGGACGCCTCCTTGTCGGTTTCAGCTCGGGTGCACACCCGAGCTTTGTGCCCGTCAGCGGTAGACAGGTCGGAGAGCTGCTACCGCTGCGGCAGGGAGGGCCACAAAGCCGCCTCCTGCACGGTCGCCAAGCCGCACTGCGCCGTCTGTGCCGCGAGAGGACGCCCAGCAGGCCATGTGATGAGGGGGAGGTTGTGCAATCCTCCCCCTCAGAGGGGTAAAGCGCAGGTGCAAGTCAGGCCTGCTGCTAGCATCACCGTTCCTGAGGCAGGAACGGCGATGGCTGCGGAGGAGGGGGGTGCGATGTCCGATTGATGGATACAATCGAACATCGCATCCTCCAGGCGAACACCAACCACTGCCGGGCTGCACAGGATCTCCTGATGCAGACCATGGCTGAGTGGTTGGTGGACTTGGCGGTGGTCGCCGAGCCCTACTCGGTCCCTGGCCATTGGCTGGGCGACCGAGACGGCCTGGTGGCCTTGGTGTCGCGGTCTTCCACGGACTCCCCTCCCCTCTCGCTTTTAGAGAGGGGACCGGGATACGTGGCCGCCGCGTGGGGAGATTTGGCCCTGGTTGGGGTCTATTTCTCCCCAAACCGCCCTCTCTCGGACTTTGAGGATTTCTTGGAGATCCTCACTGCAGCCGTAGGGAGGGCGGCGCCACGCCAGGTCGTGGTGTTGGGCGACCTGAACGCCAAGTCGGTGGCCTGGGGCAATCCAGCTGCCTCTTGCAACGTCCGGGGACGCGCCGTCGAATTTTGGGCGGCGTCATGCGGTGTGTCCCTCCTCAACAGGGGGGCGGTCCACACGTGTGTGCGGCAACGGGGAGGGTCGGTGGTGGACGTTTCGTTCGCCACCCCCGTGCTAGCCGCACGCATTGTGAACTGGCGGGTGGAGTTGGTGGAGACCTTGTCGGACCACCGTTATGTGCGGTTCGACATCTCCACCCAGAGCCCCCGTGGGGAGATGGCCCGCTCTGGCAGGTCTCCTTTCCCACGGTGGGCTCTCACTCGCCTGGACCGGGAGGCAGCCAAGGAGGCGGCCTTCCTCCAAGACTGGCTGTCGCCCCCTGTTGGGGCCCCGGACGTTGACGCCGCAGCGGTCCGGCTGAGGGAATCCTTGACCGAGGTGTGCAACTCCAGCATGCCTCGGTCTCGGCGTCCGCCTCCCCGCCGGGCCGTTTATTGGTGGTCGGAGGAGCTGGCAGGCCTCCGGGCCACTTGCGTGGCGGCCAGAAGGGCCTACACGCGGAGCCGCCGGCGCAGCGCCCGTAATCAGGCAGAGGAGGACCGCCTCTACGCCTCTTACCGAGAGGCAAAGGCGGTCCTCAAGTCGGCTATGGGCGCTGCCAAGGACTCGGCGAGGGCCGAGATGCTGGAGGGTCTCGACAGGGATCCGTATGGGAGACCATACAGGGCGGCGCGGAACCAACTGCGGCCCCATGAACCCCCACTTACGGAGACCCTCGAGCCGGCGTTGCTGGATGGGGTGGTCCGGTCTCTGTTTCCGCGCAGGACCGACTTCACCCCTCCAGCGATGGACCCTCCGCAGTCGGCGGCTCCGCAGGAGGAAGAGGAGGCACCTCCGGTGACGGAGGAGGAGTTTCGCGCGGGGGTGCTTAGCCTCCGCGCGAAGAAGACGGCTCCTGGGCCGGACGGCGTCCCCGCACGGGTGGTGGCCATAGCTGCCGCTCAAATGGGGGACAGATTTCGGGAACTCTTCAGCGCGTGCCTAACGGCTGGAAGGTTCCCGAAACTGTGGAAGGAGGGGCAGCTATGCCTCCTCCGAAAGGAGGGACGCCCGGCGGATTCCCCCTCGGCATACCGGCCCATCGTTCTGCTCGATGAGGTCGGTAAATTGTTCGAGGGGATCATCGCCGGCCGGCTCAGGAGCCATTTGCGGGGTGTGGGGCCGGACCTGTCGGACGCCCAGTTCGGGTTCCGACAGGGTCGGTCCACAATCGACGCGCTGGCCCTTTTGAAGGGCCAGGTGAAAGAGGCGGTCGAGGCGGGGGACGGAGTGTTGGCGGTGTCGTTTGACATCGCCAACGCCTTCAACTCCGTTCCCCACTCCACCATATTGGAGGCACTCCGGTATCACGGAGTGCCCCAATATTTGAGGAGCCTCCTGGCCAGCTACTTGGAGGATCGAGAGGTCCTCCTTGTGGACAAACTGGCCAGGATGCGGAGATACAGCGCCGAGTCCGGTGTTCCGCAGGGGTCAGTCTTAGGGCCCCCCCTGTGGAACATCGGATTCGACTGGCTGTTGCGGGGAGCTCTTCTCCAGGGCACGAGTGTCATCTGCTACGCGGATGACACTCTCCTCACTGCCCGGGGGAAGAGCTTCGGGGAGGCGGCCTGTCTGGCCTCGGCTGGCGGGTCCTTGGTGGCAGGGAGGATCCGCCGCCTGGGATTGAGGGTGGCGCTGAACAAGACCGAGGCCGTGTTCTTTCACGGGCCTCGGCAGCGCTGCCCTCCCGACGCCCACATTGTGGTGGAGGGCGTCAGGGTGGACGTCCAGGCCCAGATGAAGTATCTGGGCCTGGTGCTGGACAGCAGGTGGCGCTTCGGCCCGCACTTTAGCGGGCTGTCGACGCGCCTGCTGAGGGCTGCGGACGCCCTCTCCTGGCTCCTCCCGAACCTGGGAGGGCCCAACGCACGATGCCGGCGTTTATACGCTGGCATCCTGCGGAGCATGGCCCTGTACGGGGCCCCCATCTGGGCGGACTCCCTCCACAGGAGGGAGAACGCTACTTTGATGCGGAGGCCCCAAAGGGCCATTGCACTGCGGGTGGCGAGGGCCTACCGCTCGGTGGGCTTTTCGGCGGCGTGCGCTCTGGCGGGCACCCCTCCTTGGGAGTTGGAGGCGTGGGTGCTCGCCAGAGTGTACGAGTGGACGGCGCGGCGAAAGGCCCTCGGGGAGCGCCCCGTCGCGGAGGAGCGGGAGGCCGTGCGGCGGGAGGCGAGGGACGCCATCATCGTCCATTGGACGGACGACCTTGCCTCCGCCACCTTTGGCCGCCGAACCCTGGACGCGCTCGGTCCGGTCCTGCGAGACTGGCTCGAGCGCTCCCACGGGTTCCTCTCATTCCGTCTGGTGCAGGTGTTGTCAGACCACGGCTGTTTCGGCAAGCACCTGCACCGGATCGGGAGGGAGGAAACCCCGGCGTGTCACGACTGCGGCGTGGCGGAGGACACGGCTCAGCACACCCTCGAGGTGTGCCCGGCTTGGTCTGAGCCGCGCCGCAGTCTAACAGCGGAGATCGGACAGGACCTCTCACTTCCCGGCGTGGTGAATGCCATGCTGGAGAGTGAGGGGTCCTGGGCAGCTGTCGCCTCTTTTTGCGAGGATGTCATCTCGCAAAAGGAGGTGGCGGAGCGTGGGCGGGAGGACGACCCTCTCGCTGCGCCGCTCCGCAGGCGCAGAAGAGGTCGGAGAAGACGCCGTCTTCTCCCTCCTCATGGTGGTGATGGGCGGGCGATAGGCGCGGGGGCGCCTCCGCCCGCATTGCACTCCACACCACCTCCGCCGGTAATTCCCAGCCCTCCCCCTGAACGGGGAGGACTTGAGGGGCCCGCCGCTTTAGGCGGGTTGTCGTCGGAGGAGGACTGGACGCTAAGGCTGCGCCGATCTCCCAGTCCTCTTCCACTCGGACGACGCGGGAATAACACTGGGTCGTTTTAGTGGGTATACCGGGTCAGCCCGGGGAGTCCCACATACCCCTCCCGTTCCCCCGACGGGAGGGTATGCGTAATGCATTTTTTCCCAGTTTAAAAAAAAAAAAAAAAAAAAAAAAAAGGTTAGGTTGGGGGACCCCCCACAGAGTTTGCGTCCTCGTCGCGTCCCCTGGAAACGGCCCAATCTGTCACCGTAACGGAGTGGCAGATTGGGTACGGCTAAAGAACTCTGTGCTCTCGTAGCTACATTTTATATTCTTGCGGTTTTAACTACGAGCTTGCGGAAGGCTATGCCTAGGCCCCCGCGGGACGCCTGCGGGCGTTTTAAAAAAGGCCCTTCTCAGGGCCAACCAAAAGGCCCTTCTCAGGGCCAACCAAAAGGCCCTTCTCAGGGCCAAACCGACGCTTCAGCGTCTGAAGCTAGCCGCGCGCCGTCTGCGGCTAGCTTCTTTGGAAGGGCGGACCTGTCCGATTCGGACGAGTCCGTCATAAGCGTCTCGGATGCAGGTGACACCAGGTCGCGAAAGCGGGCCTTCCGTAAGGAAGGGTCCGAGGGCTCCTCAAGTTCGACGAGGAAGTCCACGGCCGCGAAGAAGCCGACGACATCTGCGGACACCCACGTCGTGGGTCTCGCAGATGCCCAGCGGCAGTTGGACCTGGCTCGGCGGGCGCAGCACCAGCAAGAGCTCGAAGAGCGCGTTGCTGCGAAGGAGCAGCGTGCGCGTGCTGCTCGGGCCAGGTCAGGGTATGGTGCGTCCCGCGTGCTATACGGGGACCAATCCTTGGCCGAGCTGGCGCGCATGGCGGAAGAGGACGAGGAGGAGATCGTGGAGGTCGCCTCCAAGTCCTCCAATCTTAAGGGTACTTTTCAAAAGGCCCTTAAGTGCCGTGCCGCAAGCATGCGCGCCATTATAGAGGAGTTGGTCCAGCGTGAGGCGACCGACGAATCGCGCAAATTGCAGGCGACCGTCGATCGCCTCAAGCTGGAGGTCAGCCAGCTTCATCAGAAGCTGGCTGATGTCATGGCTCGGCCGATTCAGGCCGAACCGAGACCTGCGGCGGAGGCCCCCTCCTCCACCAACCTTGAGGATGTCATCCGCAAGGTGGTTATGGAGGAGAGGGCCTTCACCAGAGCCTGCCTAGCAGGCATAGAGGACCGGCTCCTGCCGGAGAAGCGCCTTCGACCGCCGCTCGCGGCGGACAAGAGGCGAGCCGAGCCGGGGCCATCCTCGCAAGGGGAGGACGCCCTTCTCCCTTCGACTACTCCGTCCAACCAGCCGGGTTGGACTGAGGTGGTCCGGAAGGGGAAGGGCCGAGGTAAAAAGACGGCGACGGCCGTCCCTGCCGTCCCCGCCACCACACATACAGGCCAGTCGCAGGCGACTGGTGGGAGAAAGGGAAAGCGGAAGGGCAAAAGGCCGGCAACGCCCGGATCTGCCGTCCCCGTCACCACGCCTCCCAGTCAGTCGCGGGCGGCTGGCGGGGGCAACAAGAAGAAGGGAAAGGGGAAATTGGTTCCCCCGAAGTCCGCAGCCGTCGTGGTGACGCTCACCGCGGAGGCTGCGGAACGCGGGGAAACCTACGCTTCCATTTTGGTGCGGGCGCGTGCCAATGCCGATCCCGCCCAACTGGGGATCGGCAAATTATCTTGCCGGCGTACTGAAACCGGGGCTCGTATTTTCGAGTTCCCGGGGGCGGAGGGCAGCGCCAGCGCTGACCTCTTTGCAGCCAAGCTGCAGGAGGTCATCGCGGACGCTGCCAAGGTGGCCCGACCAGTCAAGTTGGTGGCCATCGAGGTGACCGATCTTGACGATTCGGTCACCAAGGAGGAGGTGGTGGCGGCGGTCGCAGCGATTGGTGGCTGCGGCGTCGCGGCGGTGCGGGGTCGGGACATCAGGCCTGGCCGCGGCGGCATGGGCACTATCCGGCTCGAGTGCCCGGTCGCCGCTGCCAAAGCCGTCCTTGAGAAAGGACGGCTCGCCGTCGGTTTCAGCTCGGGTGCAGTCCGAGCACTTGGGGAGCAGCCTTTACGCTGCTTCAAGTGCTGCGGCATCGGACACACCCGAGCCCTCTGTCCGTCCACCGTCGACAAGTCCAACGCCTGCTACCGCTGCAGCAAGGAGGGCCACAAAGCCGCCGCCTGCATGGTCGCCACGCCACATTGCATAGTGTGTGCTACCAGTGGCCGCCCAGCAGGTCACATCATGCGGGGGAGGTTGTGCAACCCCCCATCTAAGAGGGGCAAAGCGCAGGTGGCAGTCGGGCCTGCTGCTGGCAACGCCGTTCCCGAGGCCGGAACGGCGGTTGCTGCGGAGGAGGGGGGTGCGATGTCCGATTGATGGATACAATCGAACATCGCATCCTCCAGGCGAACACCAACCACTGCCGGGCTGCACAGGATCTCCTGATGCAGACCATGGCTGAGTGGTTGGTGGACTTGGCGGTGGTCGCCGAGCCCTACTCGGTCCCTGGCCATTGGCTGGGCGACCGAGACGGCCTGGTGGCGTTGGTGTCGCGGTCTTCCACAGACTCCCCTCCCCTCTCGCTTTTAGAGAGGGGACCGGGATACGTGGCCGCCGCGTGGGGGGATTTGGCCCTGGTTGGGGTCTATTTCTCCCCAAACCGCCCTCTCTCGGACTTTGAGGATTTCTTGGAGATCCTCACCGCAGCCGTAGGGAGGGCGGCGCCACGCCAGGTCGTGGTGTTGGGCGACCTGAACGCCAAGTCGGTGGCCTGGACGCTAAGGCTGCGCCGATCTCCCAGTCCTCTTCCACTCGGACGACGCGGGAATAACACTGGGTCGTTTTAGTGGGTATACCGGGTCAGCCCGGGGAGTCCCACATACCCCTCCCGTTCCCCCGACGGGAGGGTATGCGTAAAGCATTTTTTCCCAGTTTAAAAAAAAAAAAAAAAAAAAAAAAAAAAAAAGGTTAGGTTAGGTTAGGTTAGGTTGGGGGACCCCCCACAGAGTTTGCGTCCACGTCGCGTCCCCTGGAAACGGCCCAGTTTGTCACCGTAACGGAGTGGCATACTGGGTACGGCCAAAGTTCTCTGTGATCTCGCAGTTACTGTTTTGTTTTATCGTGCCTTGTTGACTGCGTATTTGCCGAAGGCGTCATGCCTATGCCCTCGCGGGACGCCTCCGGGCGGTTTTTAAAAGGCCCTTCTCAGGGCCAACCCAAAGGCCCTTCTCAGGGCCAACCCAAAGGCCCTTCTCAGGGCCAACCAAAAGGCCCTTCTCAGGGCCACTCCGACGCTTCAGCGTCGGAAGCTAGCCGCGCGCCATCTGCGGCTAGCTTCTTCGGAAGGGCGGACCTGTCCGATTCGGACGAGTCCGACTTTAGCGTCTCAGACGCAGGCGACCCTAAGTCGCGAAAGCGGGCCTTCCGCAAGGAAGGGTCCGAGGGCTCCTCGAGTTCGGCGAGGAAGTCCAAGGCGAAACGGCTGACGACGGCTGCAGACACCCACGATGTGGGTCTCGCGGACGCCCAACGCCAGCTGGACCTGGCTCGGCGGGCGCAGCACCAGCAGGAACTCGAGGAGCGGGTTGCTGCGAAGGAGCAGCGGGCGCGTGCTGCTCGGGCCAAGTCCGGGTACGGTGCGTCTCGCTTGCTGTACTCGGACTCCTCATTGGCCGAGCTGGCGCGCATGGCGGAAGAGGACGAGGAGGAGATCGTTGAGGTTGCCTCCAAGTCCTCGAATCTTAAGGGCACTTTCCAAAAGGCCCTTAAGTTCCGTGCTGCGAGCATGCGCGGCATCGTCGCGGAGCTCGTGGAGCGCAAGGCGAGTGACGAGACCCGTCAATTGCAGGCGACCGTCGATCGCCTCAAGCTGGAGGTCAGCCAGCTTCATCAGAAGCTGGCTGATGTCACGGCTCGGCCGAGTCAGGCCGAACCGAGACCTGCGGCGGAGGCCTCCTCCTCCACCAACCTTGAGGATGTCATCCGCAAGGTTGTCATGGAGGAGCGGGCCTTCACAAGAGCCTGCCTTGCGGGCATAGAGGACCGGCTCCTGCCGGAGAAACGCCTCCGACCACCGCTTGCGGCGGACAAAAGGCGGGCCGAGCCGGGGCCGTCCTCGCAAGGGGAGGACGCCCTTCTGCCTTCCACCACTCCGTCCAACCAGCAGGGTTGGACCGAAGTGGTCCGGAAGGGGAAGGGCAGGGGGAAAAAGACGGCAACAGCCGTCCCTGCCATCCCTGCCACCACGACTCCCAGCCGGTCGCAGGCGACTGAAAAGGGAAAGGGGAAGGGGAAGGCCAAGGGCAGAAAGGCGGCAATGGCCGCCCCTACTGTCCCAGCCACCACGCCTCCCAGCCAGTCGCAGGCGACCAAGAAGAGGAAGGGGAAACTCGTTCCCCCAAAGTCCGCAGCCGTCGTTGTGACACTCACCGCGGAGGCTGCGGAACGTGGGGAAACCTACGCTTCCATTTTGGTGCGGGCGCGAGCCAATGCCGATCCCACCCAATTGGGGATCAGCAAGGTTTCTTGCCGGCGGACCGAAACCGGGGCTCGAATATTCGAGTTCCCGGGGGCGGAGGGCAGCGCCAACGCTGACCTCTTTGCAGCCAAGCTGCAAGAGGTCATCGCAGACGCTGCCAAGGTGGCCCGACCCGTCAAGTCGGCGGCCATCGAGGTGACCGGTCTTGACGACTCGGTCACCAAGGAGGAGGTGGTGGCGGCGGTCGCAGCCATTGGGGGCTGCGGCGTCGCAGCGGTGCAAGGCCGGGACATCAGGCCCGGCCGCGGCGGCATGGGCACTATCCGGCTCGAGTGCCCTGTCGCCGCTGCCAAAGCCGTCCTTGCAAAAGGACGCCTCCTTGTCGGCTTCAGCTCGGGTGCAGTCCGAGCACTTGGAGAACAGCCTCTGCGCTGCTTCAGGTGCTGTGGCATCGGGCACACCCGGGCCCTGTGCCCGTCAGCGGTGGACAGGTCGGAGACCTGCTACCGCTGCGGCACGGAGGGCCACAAAGCCGCCTCCTGCGCGGTCGCCAAGCTGCACTGCGCCGTCTGTGCCGCAAGGGGACGCCCGGCAGGCCATGTGATGAGGGGGAGGTTGTGCAATCCTCCCCCTCAGAGGGGTAAAGCGCAGGTGCCGGTCGGGCCTGCTGTTAGCATCGCCGTTCCTGAGGCAGGAACGGCGGTGGCTGCGGAGGAGGGGGGTGCGATGTCCGATTGATGGATACAATCGAACATCGCATCCTCCAGGCGAACACCAACCACTGCCGGGCTGCACAGGATCTCCTGATGCAGACCATGGCTGAGTGGTTGGTGGACTTGGCGGTGGTCGCCGAGCCCTACTCGGTCCCTGGCCATTGGCTGGGCGACCGAGACGGCCTGGTGGCGTTGGTGTCGCGGTCTTCCACGGACTCCCCTCCCCTCTCGCTTTTAGAGAGGGGACCGGGATACGTGGCCGCCGCGTGGGGAGATTTGGCCCTGGTTGGGGTCTATTTCTCCCCTAACCGCCCTCTCTCGGACTTTGAGGATTTCCTGGAGATTCTCACTGCAGCCGTAGGGAGGGCGGCGCCACGCCAGGTCGTGGTGTTGGGCGACCTGAACGCCAAGTCGGTGGCCTGGGGCAACCCAGCTGCCTCTTGCAACGTCCGGGGACGCGCCGTCGAATTTTGGGCGGCGTCATGCGGTGTGTCCCTCCTCAACAGGGGGGCGGTCCACACGTGTGTGCGGCAACGGGGAGGGTCGGTGGTGGACGTTTCGTTCGCCACCCCCGTGCTAGCCGCACGCATCGTGAACTGGCGGGTGGAGTTGGTGGAGACCTTGTCGGACCACCGTTATGTGCGGTTCGACATCTCCACCCAGAGCCCCCGTGGGGAGATGGCCCGCTCTGGCAGGTCTCCCTTCCCACGGTGGGCTCTCACTCGCCTGGACCGGGAGGCAGCCAAGGAGGCGGCCTTCCTCCAGGACTGGCTGTCGCCCCCTGTTGGGGCCCCGGACGTTGACGCCGCAGCGGTCCGGCTGAGGGAATCCCTGACCGAGGTGTGCAACTCCAGCATGCCTCGGTCTCGGCGTCCGCCTCCCCGCCGGGCCGTTTATTGGTGGTCGGAGGAGCTGGCAGGCCTCCGGGCCACTTGCGTGGCGGCCAGAAGGGCCTACACGCGGAGCCGCCGGCGCAGCGCCCGTAATCAGGCAGAGGAGGACCGCCTCTACGCCTCTTACCGAGAGGCAAAGGCGCTCCTCAAGTCGGCTATGGGCGCTGCCAAGGACTCGGCGAGGGCCGAGATGCTGGAGGGTCTCGACAGGGATCCGTATGGGAGACCATATAGGGCGGCGCGGAACCAACTGCGGCCCCATGGTCCCCCATTGACGGAAACCCTCGAGCCGGCGTTGCTGGATGGGGTGGTCCGGTCTCTGTTTCCGCGCAGGACCGACTTCACCTCTCCAGCGATGGACCCTCCACAGTCGGCGGCTCCGCAGGAGGAGGAGGAGGCACCTCCAGTGACGGAGGAGGAGTTTCGCGCGGGGGTGCTTAGCCTCCGCGCGAAGAAGACGGCTCCTGGGCCGGACGGCGTCCCCGCACGGGTGGTGGCCATAGCTGCCACTCAAATGGAGGACAGGTTTCGGGAACTCTTCAGCACGTGCTTTACGGCTGGAAGGTTCCCGAAACTGTGGAAGGAGGGGCAGCTATGCCTCCTCCGAAAGGAGGGACGCCCGGCGGATTCCCCCTCGGCATACCGGCCCATCGTTCTGCTCGATGAGGTCGGTAAATTGTTCGAGGGGATCATCGCCGGCCGGCTCAGGAGCCATTTGCAGGGTGTAGGGCCGAACCTGTCGGACGCCCAGTTCGGTTTCCGACGGGGCCGGTCCACCATCGACGCGCTGGCCCTTCTTAAGGGCCAGGTGAAAGGGGCGGTCGAGGCGGGGGACGGAGTGTTGGCGGTGTCGTTTGACATCGCCAACGCCTTCAACTCCGTTCCCCACTCCACCATATTGGAGGCACTCCGGTATCACGGAGTGCCCCAATACTTGAGGAGCCTCCTGGCCAGTTACTTGGAGGATCGAGAGGTCCTCCTTGTGGATAAACTGGCCAGGATGCGAAAATACAGCGCGGAGTCCGGTGTTCCGCAAGGGTCTGTCTTAGGGCCCCCCCTGTGGAACATCGGCTTTGACTGGCTGTTGCGGGGAGCTCTTCTCCAGGGCACGAGTGTCATCTGCTACGCGGATGACACTCTCCTCACTGCCCGGGGGAAGAGCTTCGGGGAGGCGGCCTGTCTGGCCTCGGCTGGCGGGTCCTTGGTGGCAGGGAGGATCCGCCACCTGGGATTGAGGGTGGCGCTGAACAAGACCGAGGCCGTGTTCTTTCACGGGCTTCGGCAGCGCTGCCCTCCCGACGCCCACATTGTGGTGGAGGGCGTCAGGGTGGACGTCCAGGCCCAGATGAAGTATCTGGGCCTGGTGCTGGACAGCAGGTGGCGCTTCGGCCCGCACTTTAGCGGGCTGTCGACGCGCCTGCTGAAGGCCGCGGACGCCCTGTCGTGGCTCCTCCCGAATTTGGGGGGGCCTAACGCACGATGCCGGCGTTTGTATGCCGGCATATTGCGGAGCATGGCCCTGTACGGGGCCCCCATCTGGGCGGACTCCCTTCAAAGGAGGGAGAATGCGACCGTTATGCGCAGGCCTCAAAGGGCCATTGCACTGCGGGTGGCGAGGGCCTACCGCTCGGTGGGCTTTTCGGCGGCGTGCGCTCTGGCGGGCACCCCTCCTTGGGAGCTGGAGGCGTGGGTGCTCGCCAGAGTGTACGAGTGGACGGCGCGGCGAAAGGCCCTCGGGGAGCGCCCCGTCGCGGAGGAGCGGGAGGCCGTGCGGCGAGAGGCGAGGGACGCCATCATCGTCCATTGGACGGAGGACCTCGCCTCCGCCGCCTTTGGCCGCCGAACCCTGGACGCGCTCGGTCCGGTCCTGCGAGACTGGCTCGAGCGCTCCCATGGTTTCCTCTCATTCCGTCTGGTGCAGGTGTTGTCAGGCCACGGCTGTTTCGGCAAGCACCTGCACCGGATCGGGAGGGAGGAGACCCCGGCGTGCCACGACTGCGGCGCGGCGGAGGACACGGCTCAGCACACCCTCGAGGTGTGCCCGGCTTGGTCTGAGCCGCGCCGCAGTCTAACAGCGGAGATCGGACAGGACCTCTCACTTCCCGGCGTGGTCAACGCCATGCTGGAGAGTGAGGGGTCCTGGGCAGCTGTCGCCTCTTTTTGCGAGGATGTCATCTCGCAAAAGGAGGCGGCGGAGCGCGCGCGGGAGGACGACCCTCTCGCTGCGCCGCTCCGCAGGCGCAGAAGAGGTCGGAGAAGACGCCGTCTTCTCCCTCCTCATGGTGGTGATGGGCGGGCGATAGGCGCGGGGGCGCCTCCGCCCGCATTGCACTCCACACCACCCTCGCCGGTCATTCCCAGCCCTCCCCCTGAACGGGGAGGACTTGAGGGGCCCGCCGCTTTAGGCGGGTTGTCGTCGGAGGAGGACTGGACGCTAAGGCTGCGCCGATCTCCCAGTCCTCTTCCACTCGGACGACGCGGGAATAACACTGGGTCGTTTTAGTGGGTATACCGGGTCAGCCCGGGGAGTCCCACATACCCCTCCCGTTCCCCCGACGGGAGGGTATGCGTAATGCATTTTTTCCCAGTTTAAAAAAAAAAAAAAAAAAAGGTTAGGTTAGGTTGCTGGCGGGCCTACGAGCCACCTGCGTGGCGGCCAGAAGGGCCTACACGCGGAGCCGCCGGCGCAGCGCCCGTAATCAGGCAGAGGAGGACCGCCTCTACGCCTCTTACCGAGAGGCAAAGGCGGTCCTCAAGTCGGCTATGGGCGCTGCCAAGGACTCGGCGAGGGCCGAGATGCTGGAGGGTCTCGACAGGGATCCGTATGGGAGACCATACAGGGCGGCGCGGAACCAACTGCGGCCCCATGGTCCCCCACTTACGGAGACCCTCGAGCCGGCGTTGCTGGATGGGGTGGTCCGGTCTCTGTTTCCGCGCAGGACCGACTTCACCCCACCAACGATGGACCCTCCGCAGGCGGCGGCTCCGCCAGAGGAGGAGGTACCTCCAGTGACGGAGGAGGAGTTTCGCGCGGGGGTGCTTAGCCTCCGCGCGAAGAAGACGGCTCCTGGGCCGGACGGCGTCCCCGCACGGGTGGTGGCCATAGCTGCCGCTCAAATGGAGGACAGGTTTCGGGAACTCTTCAGCGCGTGCTTTACGGCTGGAAGGTTCCCGAAACTGTGGAAGGAGGGGCAGCTATGCCTCCTCCGAAAGGAGGGACGCCCGGCGGATTCCCCCTCGGCATACCGGCCCATCGTTCTGCTCGATGAGGTCGGTAAATTGTTCGAGGGGATCATCGCCGGCCGGCTCAGGAGCCATTTGCAGGGTGTAGGGCCGGACCTGTCGGACGCCCAGTTCGGTTTCCGACAGGGCCGGTCCACCATCGACGAGCTGGCCCTTCTTAAGGGCCAGGTGAAAGAGGCGGTCGAGGCGGGGGACGGTGTGTTGGCGGTGTCGTTTGACATCGCCAACGCCTTCAACTCCGTTCCCCACTACACCATATTGGAGGCACTCCGGTACCACGGAGTGCCCCAATATTTGAGGAGCCTCCTGGCCAGCTACTTGGAGGATCGAGAGGTCCTCCTTGTGGACAAACTGGCCAGGTTGCGGAGGTACGGCGCGGAGTCCGGTGTTCCGCAGGGGTCAGTCTTAGGGCCCCCCCTGTGGAACATCGGATTCGACTGGCTGTTGCGGGGAGCTCTTCTCCAGGGCACGAGTGTCATCTGCTACGCGGATGACACTCTCCTCACTGCCCGGGGGAAGAGCTTCGGGGAGGCGGCCTGTCTGGCCTCGGCTGGCGGGTCCTTGGTGGCAGGGAGGATCCGCCGCCTGGGATTGAGGGTGGCGCTGAACAAGACCGAGGCCGTGTTCTTTCACGGGCCTCGGCAGCGCTGCCCTCCCGACGCCCACATTGTGGTGGAGGGCGTCAGGGTGGACGTCCAGGCCCAGATGAAGTATCTGGGCCTGGTGCTGGACAGCAGGTGGCGCTTCGGCCCGCACTTTAGCGGGCTGTCGACGCGCCTGCTGAAGGCCGCGGACGCCCTGTCGTGGCTCCTCCCGAATTTGGGGGGGCCTAACGCACGATGCCGGCGTTTGTATGCCGGCATATTGCGGAGCATGGCCCAGTACGGGGCCCCCATCTGGGCGGACTCCCTTCAAAGGAGGGAGAATGCGACCGTTATGCGCAGGCCTCAAAGGGCCATTGCACTGCGGGTGGCGAGGGCCTACCGCTCGGTGGGCTTTTCGGCGGCGTGCGCTCTGGCGAGCACCCCTCCTTGGGAGCTGGAGGCGTGGGTGCTCGCCAGAGTGTACGAGTGGACGGCGCGGCGAAAGGCCCTGGGCGAGCGCCCCGTCGCGGAGGAGCGGGAGGCCGTGCGGCGGGAGGCGAGGGACGCCATCATCGTCCATTGGACGGAGGACCTCGCCTCCGCCACCTTTGGCCGCCGAACCCTGGACGCGCTCAGGCCGGTCCTGCGAGACTGGCTCGAGCGCTCCCACGGGTTCCTCTCATTCCGTCTGGTGCAGGTGTTGTCAGGCCACGGCTGTTTCGGCAAGCACCTGCACCGGATCGGGAGGGAGGAAACCCCGGCGTGCCACGACTGCGGCGCGGCGGAGGACACGGCTCAGCACACCCTCGAGGTGTGCCCGGCTTGGTCTGAGCCGCGCCGCAGTCTAACAGCGGAGATCGGACAGGACCTCTCACTTCCCGGCGTGGTCAACGCCATGCTGGAGAGTGAGGGGTCCTGGGCAGCTGTCGCCTCTTTTTGCGAGGATGTCATCTCGCAAAAGGAGGCGGCGGAGCGCGCGCGGGAGGACGACCCTCTCGCTGCGCCGCTCCGCAGGCGCAGAAGAGGTCGGAGAAGACGCCGTCTTCTCCCTCCTCATGGTGGTGATGGGCGGGCGATAGGCGCGGGGGCGCCTCCGCCCGCATTGCACTCCACACCACCTCCGCCGGTCATTCCCAGCCCTCCCCCTGAACGGGGAGGACTTGAGGGGCCCGCCGCTTTAGGCGGGTTGTCGTCGGAGGAGGACTGGACGCTAAGGCTGCGCCGATCTCCCAGTCCTCTTCCACTCGGACGACGCGGGAATAACGCTGGGTCGTTTTAGTGGGTATACCGGGTCAGCCCGGGGAGTCCCACATACCCCTCCCGTTCCCCCGACGGGAGGGTATGCGTAATGCATTTTTTCCCAGTTTAAAAAAAAAAAAAAAAAAAAAAAAAAAAAAAAGGTTAGGTTATATAAAAATAACGGTGACTCTATGAAATTAGAGTACGTTGATATTATTTTATAGATGAAGTTGATACACTTATTAGAAGCTGGCAATGAGTAGACATATCACAAATTTAGTTGCTTAAGAATTATCACCATGTTGCGTCATATTAACAGTAGCTTGTTTTACAATATATGGTCGCTTATAAACCATTTATTAGACGCTAAAAGTTTGTCGCTGACCTATTAATTCATTAGACAACTAAATATATTTGCAGA
Organism: Lacanobia oleracea; assembly: GCA_950371165.1. NCBI lineage: Eukaryota > Metazoa > Arthropoda > Insecta > Lepidoptera > Noctuidae > Lacanobia > Lacanobia oleracea. The sequence goes on from OX493387.1 coordinate 4,061,773, forward strand.
CGAGAATGACATTTTAAAGAAGCTGCCTTAATTAGCACCCATTCGAGTATAGCAAACAAAGTGTGAACTATTTTCATAATAATTAATGCGATTAAAGCGTTTACTAGAACTAATCAATTCCTCTATTTTGCGGATAACGAACTTATACTCTTTACTTATTGTCACATATAAATATGAATGAAACCCAAGCAATATCATAGAACTGTTCTCTAGCTCACAAGTGCTACTGTGGCAGTCATCATGAAGAAGCTACTCGGTTTCGCACTGCTGTTCACGTTCCTCTGGCACGTGGCTAGTGCGGGAGGTAATAATTATTTTTTAATGTTAAAATAATAAACTCAATAAAAATGCGAGTCGAGCTTTTAGGGGACACCTTCACGAGCGAAATAATCGCGGCGATATTATCGTCGTGCCACGTATTTATGTAATAACGCTATGAACGTGTCCCCACGCGGTAATATTATCGCAGCAATTTGACGAGTTTAAAAACATCAACTTGCGGCGATTCTCACGCTCGTGGAGTCGGCCCCTTAGAGTTCATACATTTAATTTTTTACCGATATTTATTTATACTATCAAAAATTTTCGATTCAATATTTAAACACTGATTGGACGCATCTAAACACACTCGTTGTATTCATCCTAGCTGCTAAATGTGTCCTCTCTTCTCCGCTTCATACATATGAGCTTCGGTGGAGTCTGAGTTTAATGTATTTATTTATATATATATATATACTTGAGGAGAGCAGCGGTGGCCCGGTGATGGCTGCGACTTACAACTTACGAGTTGTAAGGTTCGAACACAGGCAGGCACTTTACTTTGTGTAAACTTTTCTCAAAACGGTCAAGGGAAACATCGTGAGGAAACCGGCATGTCCTAGAACCAAAAATTCGAAGACATGTGACATCTACCAACCCACACTGGGCCCGCGTGGTGGATTACGGCCCACTCCCTCTCACCGAGAGGAGGCCTGTGTCCCAGCAGTGGGAACATTATAGACTTATTATGCTTTATGCTTATGCTTATATATACTTGTAACACTAAATTAAAAATACACAAAGGAAACCCGGTGGTGTGTTGTGTCTGTGTTGTGTCTGGTTTAAAGGACAGAAACAAGCTTGTATTATACTTAGTACCTGAAATGTGATACGCAGACAAACATGCTGAAATCGAACAATCCACTATTATTGATCCCAAAATGCAATTTCGTAAATTTTACTCAGAATAAAACTATAATAACAACATACATACACACTGTGCGATACTCTGCTTAAATTGAACTCAATCCGTGATCTCGGTGTCATTCTTGATTCGAAGCTTTGCTTATACTTCCACATCGGAAAAATCGTTAGCAAAGCGTATTAGTTATTCAGATTTATAATGGTTCTACAATCGACTTTAAAAAAAATCCTCCTATCTTTACTTGTACAAGTTTCTGGTGCGCTCTCAGAATATGCCGTGTCCGTTTGGAGTCCATTCTACAAAAAGTATATTGAAATGTTTGAGCATGTTCAGTACAAATTCTTGCGGACCATGCACTATAGATGTTATGGTCACTATTTGTTTTACCAAAATTTACCTACCAAGTATGAGCTTACTACACTTGAAGATAGATGTCAATATTTGGAAACCGTAAATTTATGTAATATTGTTAGAAATAAATTTGACTGCATGATTTGTCTAACATGATATGCTATGCCTTCCCTATCCATAGGCGAAAGGTGCACGCTGGCAGATTCTTTTCTGTGGGTTCTTGCAAGTCCAACTCCGGTTTGCGTTCGCCTGTCCGGAGAATGGTTGAGTCCTTTTTTTTTTTTTTTTTTTTTTTTAAGGATGGGAAATCATCAAATGACTCCTCCCGCTCTGGGTGAAGCAAGAGGGAGTGTCAGACTCTTACTGACTAAAACCCATCCGTGTTCCTCCTGGTGCCCTTTGCGTTCTAAGGCTACGGCACCTCTTTCGAACAGATTCCGCAGCCCCAGCAGGCACCTGCCCTAGCGGGCCCCGTCTTCCACGCTGACATCTCTTTGAGGCGCGCTGGAATCGCAGCGCGCCGCCGACCCGGGCCTAGTTCTGATCAGACGGCGAGCCACCCAGAATGGTTGAGTCCTAATAATATGACTTTCGAACATTTATACATTTTCATATGTTCTGTTTTTCTTATATATTACTTAAAAAGCTTTCATAAATTTTTGTATTCCATCTCTCTATTCAATCAAATTTGGTATATTTATTTGTTTTATAGTTTAGTAATCTTGAAAAAAAAATTAAGTATCTGTCATCCTAGCGATTTTTTCCTATGTATCCTACCACTTAAATAAGCGGTAGGATACATATACAATATTATTATTATATTGATTATTGTACCCCACAACGCTGTTTGACAGATGTGAATAGCGATGTGGGCTACAATATTGCGATATGTTTTGTGTAACTTTGTTTTGTATTGTAGCTGTTTGTTGTTCCTTTTAAATAAAAATATAAAAAATTAAAATAATTGAAACTTTTAGTATAGGTGATAGTGAACTTTGAATATATTCAAATTCAAATTCAAATTCAAAGCATTTTATTTCAAATAAACCATTCACAGGCACTTTTGAAACGTCAAGGTCGGTCAGTCAAAAACATGGAAGCTATTTGCACGTTCCAAAGCGTAGATCTCTATGGAGAAGAACGTGCAAGAAACTCCACGGACACTCTTTTAAATCATGTTCTGTTTTACAAAATTCCAAGTTACATATACTTGTTGCTTCTGCATGTGAGGACAATGCAAAGGAAAAAAAAAAGGGCTTATTATAAGAATTTTAAATATAAAGATTAAAATAAGCCAATGGCAGTTAAGAGATGACCGGTCTCAACCGACGGCGCCTGTTCACGAACATGACGCGTGTATCGGCACCCTTCAGCTCAACAATTTCGAAGGGAACCGAATGATCAAACCCACGCGCCGCCATCAGCGAGACATTTGAGTGAGCATGACATGCTCTCAACCACCATGCTCGTTCATGTCCAACAAGTAAAACTATAACTACTCACATAAAATGTAAATGGTTTCATGGTACTCACATTTACAAAATTTGAAAAATATGCTTCTACTTTACACAAAACTATGGTTGTCAATGACCAAATAATGTAAAATAAATTAATAAAGAGAACGATTAAGTTCTTACATCAAAAAGAATAAATAAGTAATTAATATAATAATATAATTTGTATGTATATAAGAATAAATAAACGAAATAATGTAAGAACCTCTAAAAGGAGCGAGCATCTCTTCCAAATATAAAAACATAAAAACCTAAAAAGTGGACCTAAGCAGCTGTGACTGTGGAGCAGGACCAGCATTTAGCCAAGCGTTTTTATCGAGGATATAATCTTCCAGTTTATAATACGCTTGTCTAAATAGTGTGCGTTTTATGCATGCTTTAAATTTTCTCTCATTCAGTTCGAGAATATCAACTGGTATTTTATTATAAAATTTAATACAGTACCCCATAAAAGAAGTGTGTACTTTGGCCAATCTGAATCCGTGTTGATCTAATTTGTTCCTATTTCTAGTATTAAAATTATGCCTGTCACTAATCTTGCTAAAGAGATGAAGATTTTTCCGAACATACATAATATTTTCGTAAATGTATTGACAAGGTACCGTCATGATGTTGATATCCTTAAACAGTTCTCTTAGGGAATCACGCCGACGGAGATTGTAAATGGCTCTGATGGCTCTTTTCTGCAGGATAAATATAGACTCGATGTCTGCAGCACGTCCCCATAATAAGATACCGTAAGACATGATACTATGAAAGTAACTAAAATAGACCAGCCTCGCGGTATCTATATCGGTAAATTGACGGATTTTTCTGACAGCGTATGCTGCTGAACTTAGCCGTCCCGCAAGAGATGTTAAATGAGGACCCCATTGTAGCCTTGAGTCAAGCGTAATCCCCAGGAAAACCGTGTTTTCGACGAATTCAAGTTTCTCCTTGTTCAATACTATGTCGCAATCATTTCTTTTAACGTTCGGTAAGGCAAATCTGATGCATTTAGTTTTTTTCCCATTTAATACTAAATTATTAGCAGTAAACCAATTTTGGACCTGCTGTAGGGCGTTATTTACGTCGTCAAGATTTATGGAACGTCTATCTATCTTAAAAATTAAGGACGTATCGTCAGCAAATAATACCATATGAGGGTGATTTTTTAAAAGATGGGGTAGATCATTAATATATACTAGAAAGAGGAAAGGACCCAAAATAGAGCCTTGTGGTACCCCCATTTTGACTTTTAAACCCTGTGAATTGACACCATTTATTTGAACTTGCTGCTGTCTATCATTTAAGTAAGATTTTATTAGACTGAGTGCAAGTTTACCTAGTCCGTAATGTCCTAGCTTTAAGAGCAAGGTTTCGTGATTTACACAATCAAATGCCTTGAAGAGGTCACAAAAGATTCCTATGGCATCTTGTGCCTCTTCCCACGCTGAGTATATGTGTTTTAACAACGTGGCACCAGCGTCAGTCGTACAACGACCCCTGGTAAAACCATACTGTTGATCGTGTAAAATTTTATTGATGTTAAAATGATTGAGCATCTGATTGAGCATTACTTTTTCAAACACTTTGCTAAAAACCGGCAAAACAGATACAGGTCTATAATTATTGGTGTCTTTGCTGTCGCCCGATTTAAATAGTGGTATAACCTTACTATATTTCATTATATCCGGAAAGACTCCTTGGTCCACACATAAATTAAATATTAAAGCCAAGTATGGTGCTAAAGTTTCAATTATGGACACTTTAATAGACATTCCCCATATGTCTTCGGTCAATTTGATTTTGATTTGCCGGAAAGCCTTTATGACTGTCACAGGGTTGATATGTTTGAACTGGAATTCAACCGTACAACCTGGAACGTTAGCTTTTAATAAATTATATGAGACCTCAGGTGAAGAATTTAAATATATATTATAATTTAAGTTGGTATATTGGTGAAAAAATTTACAAATTCTTGAGCTACTTCTAAATTAGAGCTTTTGGCACCATGTGTAGTCTCCAGTAAATAATCATATCATCATATCAATATAAAGCCCTAAACTGCATTTGAAGCAATAAAAAACACGAAGGTTATAATTACCCAAAAAATAAACGTGTAATTATTACAGGTCAGCCTTGCTCATCAGATAGTGACTGTCCACCCGGTCAAAAATGCTTTGGAGCCGAAGGGAGTCAAGATACCGTTTGTGAAATCAGCGACTTGATTGAATCACGTCGCACAGATCACGGGCCTGGAGATGGTCGCCTCCGTTGGGGGTAAAACCAAATAATGCTTTGCGAGCTCAGTTTCGCTCTCCTTTCTCGCTGCTGTTCAGACCATTAAGCTGAAATTCTTTTTGTTCAGATTAATAAATCAGTGAGATTATACTGTTTGAATTTTTTTATTTAAGCCCCACTTTGGAATACTTTAAAGTTAGTATTGGCTTGATATAGAAATTTGCAAAACTAAAATGACTTAAGAAAAAATGTGTTTTTTGGAAATCCATCTGACTGATTAATAAGAATTTTTAGTGTACTCCCCTATTCACACAAACCTAAGCGTTTAGCACTTGGTCTGTCACAACTGAATGCTTTCTTTCGGTAGTCTTGCATTAGTTTCACGGGAATACTTCTTCTCTTCTAGTTTCGCTTGATAATCTTGACGACGTTAGCAACTTTGTGAGTTTGTACTCGCAAGTTTGCATTTAATTATTTAATAAGAAATGGACTAAGATGCCAGAGCCGCCAGATCTTTCTTATTTACTCACAAATATAATGTGTGGGATATACGTATGTTAGTACGTACTTTTAATCGAGATCGATAACAAACACTGTGATCCGGGATTTTTATACAAGGATTAGAAAAAGATAGATAGCAGTTGTACGCGACTTCGTTAGCATGTATGTCGTATAGTAAAATGATGTCGCATGGTAAGATCGCTACGATAAGATATCATCATATCAGCTGAAAGATCTCCTCTGCTTAAATATCTTGACGATTTTAGCAATCTTGCGAGTATAATTGAGGAGGTTAGGAACAGAAAGTGACATTTACACTTTTTAATTATATGAATAAATTAAGAAAATAAATATTTTTGTTGAACTTTATGTGTTTTGTTTTTTTTTTGTTTTTAATATTATGGGTTAATAAGACATAGATTACAAGGTATTAAAAGTTTTCATGTATGTTTTAAAATTTACACAAAATTAAATAAAGAACAAATCAGATGTCACCTTTTGATCAAGTCACAAGTAAATGTCACCATTTGATTCAATAGTTTTGTAAAATGTTACCTTTTGAAACTTACTGTCTGAAAAATGTCACTATTAGAAACAAAAACAAATCAATATCCATACAAAAAATGTGTTTATTATTATTTTAAATTCTTATACATGAAGTTCTCCACAATCAGGTTCTAAGCAGTCACATCCATTTTCATCATTTTCATTGTCATTTTCACTTATATTATTTTCTTATATTATTTTCACTTATATTATTTTGAGGTTTAAAAGATGCTATCAGTCGACAAAGGTAAATATCTTGGCTTACTTTCCCTTTGTTCTCATAAAACAGTTTTCGGTTTCTTACGATATCTTGCTCTTTAAGTTTTTGGCATTTGAAAAGTGACGAAGCTTTGTGCACACAAGGGACAAAAAAATTGGTACACAAGGGGTCCTTATCTTTATATCTGAAACAAAATCAAAAACAATGTTGAAGTTGTGCAAACGAACTTACAAAAGTAACAGTAGAACTTTTCATTTCCATGTACTTACTTGTCGTTTTGTACTTGCTGTTTGCTTCGTTGTTGCTGTCTTTTCTTTTTTCGTGTACCATGGTTGATACTGGCCACGTCTACTGCTTCTTCCTCCATTTTGAGAAGCCGATTCACAAAATAATAAATATTTGATAAATAAATCCTGCTGCACAGAAAGAAAATCGAAAAGGCGCGCAACCAAATCGTCATGTCACCAGTCACTCTGTCTGTCAGTGTTTTGTTTGACAACTGACAGGACAGACAGCGCCATCAAGGAGCGCCGCACCACAAAAGTAAAAAAAAAATGTTGCCACCATATAATAAGGTTATTCGATTAAACATATCGATTCGACCTGTCGTCATAATTTATTTTGGGCAAATCGTTATTTTTTAAGAAATAATGTACCCGTTTTGATCCGACCTTAAAAGCCTCAGAAATATTTACAAAGGAAATGACACTTTTTGATTATTATGTACAAATCACTATTGAGATTGAATTAAAATGTAACTTTTTGTTTCAAAAGCAGTAGTTCAAGTTGATTTTTCTATGAAATTAAGCACCTTCAGAACCAATGTCTTGCAGATAATGATAGAATTTATCCTTCCAAGTAAGAAAAAAAACATAAAAAAAAATTAAGCTGATACGTAAATGTCACCTTTTGTTCCTAACCTCCTCAATTAATAAGAAATGTACTAAGATCCTAGAGACTTTCTCGTTTACTAACTAATGAAATATGTGGGATATACTTATGTTTGTATGTACTTTTAACAAGTTCGTGCTGCCTGAGATGTCACGGCTTGCAGTAGCGTCGGAGGTCGAGTTACACCTTTCCCTCAAGAATGGGGTAATGGCTGATCTTTACGCTATTCTTGTGAACGGCTTATGGTGAACGATAGTCTTGTTAGCCAAGGTTTTTGTTACTAATATAACGATTAACGGCTAAATTTTTGACTTTGATGGCCTGAGTTTATCACTTGTGGCGGCAGGTCACAGATTTATTGTCATTGTTAGGTCCTACCCCTTTTTTTTCAGGATGGGAAATCATCGAATGACTCCTCCCGCTTTACGTGAAGCAAAAGGGAGTGTCAGACTTTTACTGACTAAAACCCATCCGTGTTCCTCCAAGTGCCCTTTGCGTTCCAGGGTACAGTGCCTCTTTCGAACAAAATCCGCAGCCCCAGCAGGCACTGACCCTAGTGGACCCCGTCTTTTATGCTGACAGCTCTTTGAGGCGCGCGTGGAACACAGCGCGCCCTCGACCCGAGCTTGGTTCTGATCAGACGGCGAGCCACCCAATGCTTGCCGTCCGCAGGCCCGCGCCTACGGTGGCCGAACGCCTTCTACCGCTATATTGGGATCCTGAATGTGGCATGTTCCGAGATTCATGAAAACTCATGGCTTCTGACTTGTGTAGGGCCACCTCGAGACCCAACTGCCGGATCTTCTCAACGACTATCGCAACCCCGCGTGTCATAGCGTCGGCCGTCGCCTAGTGCGACCCTCCCTACGCCAGGAGCGTGTCGTCAGCATAGCACACAGCGTTGACGCCACTAGGGAGGTCGGCGCGAGGGTTCCTAAGCGCATGCTTGGAGAGGGGCCAGTTCCCACTTCGTTGGAAGACGGGGAAACTGGTCCTCATTAAGAAGCCGGGGCGCCCTGCGGACTCTCCATCCGCATACCGGCCCATTGTGCTGTTCGATGAGGTGGGCAAGCTCTTTGAAAGAGTAATTGCAAACCGCCTTGTCGAGCACCTAGTGAGGGTGGGGCCGGGTCTGGCGGAGAACCAGTTCGGTTTCCGTACGGGACGCTCGACGGTGGACGCCATCATGCGCGTGAGAGCCTTCTCGACGGGGGACGCGGTTTCCCGGAGCGGGGTCGTCTAGGCGGTGTCTCTTGTCATCGCCAATGCCTTCAACACCCTGCCCTGGAGTTGCATCAGGGAGACACTTCGGTATCACCGGGTGCCGACCTACCTCCCCCAGGCCTATAACCTCTGCTCTGCACATTCGGACTGTCGATACTTCGCCGATGACTGCTTCTGCGGCCTAGGGACTGATGGCCTCAAACATTGCTACTGCATAGGAACACTGCCATCCCCAGTAGGCTAAACGTAGCCTCGTTTTTAAAAAACTTCCGTTAAATGGAGGCACAGATTACATAAAGCTGGCAAAATTATCTTTTTTTTTGTATTTTTTTTTATATTGGTTGGTTAAATTTTTCTTTCATTGGTGCTGGATAATTAAATTGTGACAAAGTATATTTGTTTTATTTAGCTTTTGTCCGCAATCTTGTACGCACATATCCCGTTTTTTTCTGTTCCCGTACAGTCAGCAAAGCTATTTGGTATGCAGGCAGCTAACTTGCAACTACTTTTAAACAATGTTGTGAGTGTGCTGAAATGACAATTATTGTACACCACAGTCGTAAGTGTGTCATAAGCTTAAAAGGTTATAATGCACACATGAGTAAATACATATTGGCAGTGCAGTGGATAAAATAACATGTATTACCTGTATATCTAATAGCTTTGTTGACCGTACGTATATCAGAAAATCCTCTCTTAGTGTTCCTCTACACTCCTCAATCTACCTACTTGTCAAATTTCAACTTTCTCCGACCAGTAGTTTCGGCTGTGCGTTGTCTGTCAGTCACTCAATCAGTGAGTATTGATGATTGTTAACAAATATTTTCTTCTTACTACGTCTTTCCCCTTTTTTTTTAAGGATGGGAAATCATCAAATGACTCCTTCCGCTCTGGGCGAGGCAGAAGGGAGTGTCAGACTCTTACTGACTAAAACCCATCCGTGCTCCTCCTAATGCCCTTTGCGTTCCAGGGCTGCGGCGTCTCTTTCGAACGGATTCCGCACCCCGGCAGGCACTGGCCCTAGCGGGCCCCGTCTCCCATGCTGACAGCTCCTTGAGGCGCGCGTGGAACACAGACCTGGGCCTGGTTCTGATAGGACGGCGAGCCACCGAATGCTCGCCGTCTGCAGGCCCATGCCTGCGGTGGCTGGAAATTGCCCTGCGACTCCCGACGCCTGGGGCGTCTTCTTCGGTTGCGGCGGCTGGGTCGTGAGGTTTCCCTCTCTCTCACACGTTCGGCATCCTCCTTCGCTAGCATTACTGTTTTGCAGAAGGAGGTGACCGCTTCCCATGCCTCTTCGCTCCGGACCATAGATTGAACCAGGGTCGGTCGCGAGAGGTCGCCGCCGCCGATCGCCTCAACGAGGACCGATGGTTCTCCGCCTAGACTTCCACCGTATGCTCCACCGTGTCCTCCGGGCGATCCTCGCAGTATTGATACCCGGGCGTATCCTCCCGCCGCATCCGAAACAGGTATCTTCCGAAACTATAAGTTCATATTAAAGCGTGTAATTTGCGTACGGAAAACCTGTACCTATGCGTAAAGGTTCACGTATGGGGGTACATCTTTTGCAATGACGTTATTCAACAAGATGTTAGTTACTAAGTAGTTACATAGGGTGTTTTAAATATCGTACGGATTTCATCAAGCATGCGGGATTGCCCCGCGCGCATAACCTCAAACTGACTGACTGACCTGACTTCTTCAAAAAGGAGGAGGTTCTATGTTCGGCTGTATGTTCTTTTTTTATATATATTTTCCCGATTTCTCCGCCACTTCTGGACCGATTTTTAAAATTATTTTTTGATTCGAAAGCCCATACTCCTGAAGTGGTCCCATTGTCACCAATCGAGGGAAACCCTCAAATTTTATAAGCACACTCAATGTTTTTCATAAACTTTCTAACGCAATTCAGATATTTGTGCTTGGTGATCATCATCTCATGTGGCTGAGCTGATGATGCAAGGTATACTATAAGTCAGAATCTGATCAAAATGTTTGTTCAGCGATATTTTCGCAAATTTTTAAACGATTTGGATGATTATTTTTTTTGTTTGGAAGAATATTTTCTCGGACTGGTCCCATTTAAATTTGTTGAAGATCTGATGAAGAACTTTGGATGTAGGCAACGGAACTCTTCAATCAATGATAGCAAATGGATCGGGATTTCTGAAATCATATGTCTGTTGATTGTTTACACCAGTTCATAACATAACATCATGCCGGCACGCTGTGTTTGTGGTACTTTGTAGTGGTACGCAGGTACCACTAAAAAGTGAAAATTAAAAAAAAACTTTAAAGCAAAGTAAAAAGTTTTGGTTTTTTCGGTTTTAAACATCGACTTCCGAAATTTAAGTTATTTTTTACTTTGTAGTGTTTTGTTTTTGGAAGTCGGTTTTATTTTTTTGTAAAAAGTTTTCATACAATTATTTATTTATTTAAACTAACTTAAAAAAAAAAAAAATTAATCGTCGTTTTAATTATTCGTAGGGCGTGATTGCTAACTCCCGCACGCGAAGGGCTCCACACGGATGAATACCAGAGTGCATTTTATTGTATTTGCGGCGTGCAAGCCTGCGTAGTACAGTCAAATCAAATATAAAATTCATACAGAATGTGTTTTAATTGAATTAAATGTGAAATAAAAATTATATACAAATAGAGATGCTATGGGCACTGCCTGGATAGAAATATTAAAGCAACTAGCACCAAATTTTCCAAAGTGGGTGTCAAACGTTCCAGCAAGAATCATCCTTTCAAATAATCCATACAAATTAAGTTAATAATTTTCTGAGGTTGTCGTCCATTTTACTAAATCACAACGCATAGCAGCCCGCAGTAAATTAGATCGTAGTGTGTTCCTGCAGACGGCAAGCGTTAGGTGAAGAAGAACCAGGCCCGGGTCGACCGCGCATTGTGTTCCACGCGCGCCTCTAAGAGATGTCAGCATAGAAGAAGGGGTCCGCTAGGGCCAGTGCCTGCCATCGTTGCGAAATTTGTTCAAAAGAGTCACCTTGGCCCTGGAACGCAAAGGGTACTAGGAGGAACACGAATGGGTTTAGTCAGTAAAAGTGTGATACTAACTTCTGCTTCGCCCAGAGCAGGAGGACTCATTTGATCATTTCCCATAAGGCTGCATGAAATTTTCTGCATGCGGGCTAAAATCCACACGATATTAAAAACACCCATACGTCTTGTTATGGTACGTCCTTGCTTCACATGATTGCACTCATACCGTAACAGTACAACGGAAAGCGTGCAAAATGATTGGAAAATTCAACACGATTGTGTGGGAAAGTATTGAACAGTTTAATCACTATCAAAGAAGATTCGGCAAGAAAATATGGACGCGCCCCGAAAATGGAAATCTGGATGAATTTGGGAGAGACCCTTGCCCAGAAGCGGAAAACAATCTACTAGTATTATATTCCAGAAGTAAGCTAGTATTACCTTCCAGTCTAATTATATACAGCAGTGAGCACTAGTATTTTCTTTTCATTAGCTTTTGACCGTGACTTGGTACGCGCATATCCTGGTTTTTTCCCGTACTCGTTGGAATTTCGGGAAATCCTCTCTTGGTTCCCCGCTCCCCTACACTCCCCAAGGGACCTACATGCCAAATTTAAGCTTCGTACTAGTGGTAGTTTTGGCTGTGCGTTGTCTGTCAGTCACTCACTCAGAAATGGAAGAATTTTATATATTAGGACTAGTTGAACCACGCAACTTCGTTTGCGTCACAATTTTCATTACTGCTCCGCTTTTATAGCCTTCCTCGATAAATGGGCTATCTAACACTGAAATAATTTTTCAAATCGAACCAGTAGTTCCTGAGATTAGCGCGTTCAAGCAAGAAAATAAACTCTTCAGCTTTATACAGGGTTATTTGTAAAACACCAGAAACCTCTTAGGCAGTGAAAGTACACATGATTATAAGCAACTTTTACTTTGGGAAAAATCCGAAATCTCGAAAAAAATATCAACTGTTTCATACAAAATGCAATATTTAGCCAATGAAAATGTATGAAACAGCTGATATTTTTCTCGAGCTTTCGGAGTTTTCCCAAAGTAAAAGTCGCTTATAATCATGAGTACTTTCACTGCCTAAGAGGTTTCTGGTGTTTTACAAATAACCCTGTATATTAGTATAGAAGTATAGATTACGGAGTCAATTTTTTTGTTAGGCTACTGGTACATGTGACTAAACTTAAACATACTCGTAACTCTTGAAATGTGGCTTCGCCCGCTATTACGTGTACTAGTTAAAGAGAAAGAAAGAAAGAAAGAAAACTAATTTATTTGGCACACACGGAATCACACAATGTTTGTAACAACAAAAGGAAATGCAAAGTTTATTATAAAAACAAAAACATCGTGTGCCCTGCGGCTGCGCCAAATAGGTCCAGTTCAGCAAAATGCCAGACAACTAGGCGCTGCCTGACGCTGGTTTTCAACTGCACCTTATGTTGATGTGTTCGGATGTAAACCAGTTTTGTAGGGTATTAAATAGAGTACAGATTAATATAGATATAATCTGCTAAAGTGTAGTTAACGATACATAAATATAATTTAGTGTCCAGTGATAAATAATACACAAAAAAAAAACAAAGGATAGAAAACAATTGAAACAAGAAGCAAATAATTCTGGAAATTAACAGAAAGAAAGAAAGAAAGTGGGCGTCACTTTTCAATTATAATAATTATCCAATAAAGACACAAACCGAATCCTTTCAGCTGAGAATTGGCCTGACATCATATTAATGACAGGTTCAAGTGTATTATGTCTAGTTTCCGTTGCGCGTCTATTAAATACTGCCGTAAGCGTCTTCTAAAGGCACCGATTGTGTTTAGTGCTCTAATAGGCGGCGGTAGATTATTCCATATTTTGGATGCTGCGTAACGGAAACTGCCCCTGAATGCTGCTGTACTGTGGGGATGCGATGAAAGTTGCTGCGAACATTGCCTTCTCTCACATTCTCGTCTGCTTGCTATCCAGCTCAGCTTGCTGTAGAGGTAGTCTGGCTTTTGAAATTTTACGACACCGAACAACAGACAGGCCAAGTGTAGTTTACGTCTCGATTTCATTTTAAGAGAGAAGTGTTTGTTCAGGAAAGGCGTTACGTGGCTTCTTGGAGGAATCTTGTAGCAAAACCGAGCACAGGCGTTTTGAACCCTCTGAATGAGCTGGTCTGTACGAGCCAGTAGGCGCGGGCCGTACACCGTGTCTGCATAGTTTAGCCTGGACAAAACCAGACTTTCTACAAGCTGTTCCCGAAGGGATTTAGATAGATACGGCCTCATTTTATACAGAACTTTTAGGCGATAGAAGCAGTTTCGCACTGAGCCTGCGATATGTTTTTCGAAGCGAAGGTCCTTGTCCATAATAAGGCCAAGGTTTCGCGCTTCATACACTCGGTCAATTGGTTTGCCTATGAGTTCGACCACGAAATTTGCGGGTAGTTTAGCTAACTGCTGTCTTGTGCCAAGAACCATGAATTTGGTTTTGTTAGGGTTCAGTGACAGACAATTATCTTCGGACCAGGCGGCGATTCTGCAAAGATCCTCATTGAGGTCTTTTATAGCACTATCGTACTCTTCTGGATAAAATTATATATAAAGTTGAACGTCATCGGCGTATATGTGGTACCTGCATTTCTGAAGGCATTTTATTATATCGGCGCAGTACAATATAAAAAGAATCGGTTCCAATATAGAGCCTTGCGGGACTCCTCTCTCTATACAACTGAGTGCTGATCTAAGTGTGGTGCCATCCCCCAAACGTAAATCTGCAAGTTGCTTCCTATCACTTAGGTAGCTCTGGAACCATCGAGCAGCGTCAGGGTCGAAACCGTAATACGAGTAAGTTAACTTGGATAGTAGTAATGGTATATTTATTGCGTCAAATGCCCGGGAAAAATCGAGTAAAATCAGCAATGTACACATCCCCTTATCCTGGGCCGATAGCACATTATCAGTTACATCCAGTAAAGCAGTAGAGGTACTTCGTTGCTTTCTGAAACCTGATTGTAAGTCTGGTAATATACTATTTTGTTCCAAGAAAAGTGTCAACTGGTGGCTAACGACCTTTTCCAGTACCTTTGCAAAACATGGCAAGATGCTAATAGGCCGCAGGTCTTTCAAACTAGTCGGATTAGAATTTTTTGGTAAAGGTCTAACGGAGGCAATCTTCCATTGCTCGGGGAATGTAGACGTTAAAGAGGTTATAGACAAATGACATTTTGTTAACGTATCGTGGCGAAAGCGATTGTCAAAACTTCAAAAATGTATGGAATCAACAAACGCAGTCGAAAATAATTATATGAAGTAATCAGCAGCATTTATAAAATTGCAAGCGCTGTTAGAATGACCCTTGTCTAGAGTTCCAGGTACCTTTGCCTCATTCTTCGAGGAATACAAGCGATGTGATATTGTTTAGGGAACTAAGCATTCTATGAACAAGCCCATTTTTACTCATTGTTTGGAGGTGAGGTGTGGCTAAAAACATCAGCCGTACGGATAGAACTTCAATGTTAATCAACGCTTGCGAAGGTTGGTCTGTGGATAGGTCTACCATCTTAACATACCGAGTTTCCTCCGTGCCTAGGAAAGCATGTTTAGCTTTTGATCCCGGCTGTCATTTGTATATCTTTGGCAGTCGTTAGGGATTGTCTGAAGCCCTAGATATCTGATACCAGTCTTGCCAAGAAGTAATGTGTACTCAATTAATGGGTTGTGAAGGTCTGTTAGGCAGCCACGTAAAATACTGGTATTGAACTGGCTTTTCCCACTATATTGGGGTCGGCTTTCAGTCAAACCGGATTCAGCTGAATCCGCCTGGAGCCGATTCCAATATAGTTGGGAAAAGGCTAGGCAGATGAAGTATGGAGGTGAGGTAGCCGACGGATGCGAGATGCAGAGGAACGGTTTTTGAGGCGACACTCGAGGGAGGCCTATGTCCACCAGTGGACGTCTTTTGGCTGGTACGATGATGATGATTGAGATATCATTTAGAATAGTAAGGCAACTTCAGAGAAGAGAGTTCAATTTTTAAGAGTTATGCGACTTACTTACTTTTAGTTACGTTATTTGAAGTCGGGTGCTTACAACAAAGCTAGATTTTGTTAGATTCGGTATACCGAGTGTCATAGTTTCCGATGATGATGTAAAAATAAACGTTACCCGATGTGTAACGTCCCCAATTTCTCACCATTCCAGCAACAGAAAATTCTGTAAAACATACAAAAAAATTAGGAAATGCATAATTAGCGAACACGGCCGACAAAATGTGATAAAAACGAGAAACAACATATTAAGATTTTTAATTGATCACCGCTACACGCCACATATTGCGAATGCAATACAACACACCACATATTGCATATGGCGAATGCCCAGCATAGCTGCCAAACTGTGACAGCTAGGAGCCAAACGGTGAAGGCTTGCCCTGCTTAGGCGATGCACTGCCGGGTCGACGGCGACCTCTCACTTCCAGCCCTGGTTCAGAGCTTGAGGGAGGGGAAGTTAGGTACTCCTTCTGCGGAGCAGTAATGCTAACGAAGGAAGAGGCTAGCAGCGTGAGAGAGAGCCAAACCTCACACCTCAACCCCGTAACAACCCAGTGATTCCCGACCAACGTAGGTGCGGGCAGGTAAAATCAGGAGGCGTAATCAGGAGTAACTAAGGCTAAGAGAGTACTCTTAGCCTTAGTTACTGGCGTTTTCTACTCCATATCACCTAACCACTAAGAATGAATGACAACACGATTTGTCACCTGTAAAATCGTGTTGTCATTCATTCTTAGTTAGGGTTCGGGACTAATCGTAAGGCTGTAAATGATTTTATGTAGGATTGATTTGAAATAACTTCGATCCCCAACAAACTTATGGAATCTAAGCTACGAGTAAATATTTTTAGTAAAAATAACTATATTTACGGCGGTTTGATGACACGTTGAGGTTGATAGCAGCCACATCACGTTCATGATGAAAGTAAACAACAGTGCGATTTGAATTACAGTAACACTTCTCAACTATGAAATTAATGTTCTAGACTCAAGTTTTGCAACGAGCTACATTTTAACCCGGCGGCGGGACACAAATTAAAAAGTTTAACATCGGAGCACGGTTGGGCCATTGTGACCCATTTTTGAATTGATCATAACGCTTAGTTTTTTTTAATTGGACATTTAAAAATGGTCATCATCATCTTCCTGCCCTTATTTCATGTTACTTGGGTCGACGAAACCAACAGGTGAGAAAGTAGTCAAATGCGTGCCTATCAATAGTAAAAAAAATGTGTAACTAAACGTCACAAAACATAACTTGAAGATAAGGGCGGGTCATATTAACCCGCTTTAAATTCTTATGAGTAAATGCATTATGTCACGGTTTTTTCGAAATATGAGTAATGTTTGTACAAAAATATGGGTGATTTTCAACCAGTGATTATTGTGTGTCATTTCGGTGGGATTATTTAATAACAATGCTATATAGATATATTTAATAACAAAACAATATTTAACCTTATTTGTACTATGTGCGTGAGTGGACATCAAATTTCATCAAAACTTACCTGAATATTTAAGGTTGAATTTTTGGGAGTCCACTGAAATTAAAAGTGTCCACCGAAATGATAAAAATGACCAGCGAAATGATAATTACGCAACCGAAATGATTAGACTGTGCACCGGAATTAAATTAGCTCGCCGAAATTATACAGCTAAGAATATCGTCTGCGTAGTTAGGAAGGTTCCTTACTTTGTCTTGAATGAATCATGTTTCTACGTTCTTTGTAAATATTCTTGATAGTTATTTTACTATAGTAATTTATTACAGTAGTATTCAGTATCTATGAATAAATTAGTATTAGTAACTACTAATTTACCTCATTTTCAAAAGACTGAACAAAGTGCGATGAGAAATTTAGAAGTTTCTTAGTGTTATGACGACTTTATTTGTAATGCCATTTAGTAAACATAATATCTAACTATCATCTTAGAGAAAAATGTTAAGTAAAACGAGATGAGAATGGTGTTCTTACAGGTATATTTTAGTAAAACTTTTATATTTTCACAACAAAATGGTTTAATAAGAAAAATTACAAAAATATCTACGTTTATCAAACGAGCTAAGCACTTTTAATCTTTTAGATTTAAGTATGTAACATAACAAAAAAATAATGAATTTGAGATTGATTGAACATTCTAGGTAGAAGTAGAGAGTTTTGTGATATACCACAAAACTGAAATGATTTAATAATTGACAAGGATCTCTAAAACTTATGGGTTTATCATTTCGGAGGTACATTTAATTTCCGTGGATAGTTATCGGTATTACAGTCCACCGAATCCACTGAAATGATAACACCGAGATGATAAAAAGAGGTTAGTTTTACATTTAACTCCGAATTAAAATCATTATGAAAATGTCAACACTACTCAAACAAAACAGTACTTACGGCGAATTTAAAAAACAATTTTGAAATAAATTAAATGAATCTAGCACGTCAAAACGGCCACCGAAATGAAACCTTTTTTGTCCACTGGAATGATAAACTTACTTCTTGGCGGGAATCCATAATGACGTTGTGACCGGTGCGTGCGCTCCAACGAGCTGAGGCGGACTGATACGAAGTTTGGAAAGGCAAGGGGGCGCAACACCGCAATGTTGTAATAAGTAACTAAAACTTACTGTCCACTAAAATGATAACTTTTTTCAGGGCAAAAGTTTGTTAAATGTACTGTTTGTCAAATGTATGAGAATAAAGATAACCAAACAAGTTTAGTTTTTGTTGAGACTATATTATAATTTAATAATACTAAATTCGATTTAAATCCAAATATTAAATGTAATTGCAGGGAAGATATTTTATGAGCGGAATTGGGTTAAATGACAGACTTTGTCACAGTATTTTTAACAATTTTAATGGTCTAACTTTCTGGTCTCCATTATCAGATCCTTGTTCCCAACAACAATGTATAGTGCTCGTTAAAAGGATTAAAATGTGCCCAAGTACGATGGGTATAAAATAAATAAAAAAAGGCATGAATTTTTTCCAAAAAATGCTAGTTTATAAAGTTATTTAGTTTTGTTAGTATCACTTTATTATTTAATAAGTTAGTAGTTATAGTTTTATGAAAATAATTTTATAATATATACGTTAATATTAAAGTAAAATTATTCATCTGCAGGTAAAGGCCTCCTCCAAATTGAGTCAGTTTTCTCTGGATTGCGCTATTTTATGATCAGTTTTTAGGTTTTTACTGATTTTTCTATTTAAGATAACACTCACACTTCGTTATTGGACTAATGTGTAGTTTAACATTGAAGTTTGGAGTTTGAACATAAATGTGGATGGATGGAGAGGGAGAGGATGGCCAAAGAAAAGATGGATGGATTGTGTGAGGAGTGATATGAAAGAAAAGGGAGTTAGTGATAGAGTGACGACTGATAGAACAGAATGGAAGAATAAAACGTGTTGCGCCGACCCCAAGTAATTGTCTTGTCTTGGTATGGTCATGTGAAGAGGAGGGATGAAACGCATATAACTAAAAGAGTTATGAACATAAATGTGGATGGATGGAGAGGGAGAGGAAGGCCAAAGAAAAGATGGATGGATTGTGTGAGGAGCGATATGAAAGAAAAGGGAGTTAGTGATAGAGTGACGACTGATAGAACAGAATGGAAGAATAAAACGTGTTGCGCCGACCCCAAGTAACATGGGATAAGGGCAGGAAGATGATGATGATCATACATACAATTAGTACGGAACTGTACACTTTAGTTTTTGCGGTCTACCCTCAAGTGAAGGACTTTGTGGCATAAATGTACAAATACACATTCTGTAAAAATTTCAGCTGTCTACGTATTACTGTTCTTGAGATATAGCCCGCTGACAGACGGACGGACGGACGGACAGCGGAAGCTTAGTATAAGGGTTCCGTTGGATACCCTTTGGGTACGGAACCCTAAAAAAAGGACGGGTCATAATGACACAGCCTGTGTCCCGACGGGTTAAAGCATCCGTAGTTATACAAATAAATCAATTCGTGTCCAATTAGCAAGATCTGGGTTTCAAGATAATTTAAATAAATAACATATATGTACGTATAATTTGAAATCTGCTAAGGTCGGTAATTTGAGTAGGGAAATTATATTTGCGGCAACAAAAGTTTTCTTTAGCACCTGCAACCTAGCGTCTTTTTTTTTATATGTGAGCGACGAGCTAATAGAACAGCTTCAATTATATTAATTCATCATCTTTACTATTCCAACAAAATATCAAGAAACCAGCGTCAATTTACGAGCGTAAATTAATATGACTCCGAGCTACCGATAAATATATTTACTTCTGATTTGATAACTCAGCGACTAATGTACACTCCCGCGCTTGTGTTGCAAACTTTCACGAAAAAAGAATATGATTTATTAATTTAGTTGTTGAATGAAAAACTTTGATTGCTAATAGGTTAGGTTAGGTTAGGTTAGGTTAGGTTAGGTTGGGGGACCCCCCACAGAGCTTGCGTCCACGTCGCGTCCCCTGGAAACGGCCCAGTTTGTCACCGTAACGGAGTGGCAGACTGGGTACGGCCAAAGAGCTCTGTACCTTCGTAGCTACGTATTTTATTGTTGCCTGCTTTCTACGAACCTGCTGTGGCTATGCCAAAACCCCCGCGGGACGCCTCCGGGCGGTTTTTAAAAGGCCCTTCTCAGGGCCAACCCAAAGGCCCTTCTCAGGGCCAACCAAAAGGCCCTTCTCAGGGCCAACCAAAAGGCCCTTCTCAGGGCCACTCCGACGCGTCAGCGTCCGAAGCTAGCCGCGCGCCGTCTGCGGCTAGCTTCTTCGGAAGGGACATGACAGATTCCGACGACGAGTCTGTCATCAGCGTCTCGGACGCGGGCGACTCCCGGTCGCGGAAGCGGGCCTTCCTCAAGGAGGGGTCCGAGGGCTCCTCGGGCTCAGCCAGGAGGTCGAAGGCCAAGAGGCCGACGACAGCCGCGGACACCCACCTGGTCGGTCTCGCGGACGCCCAGCGGCAGCTGGACTTGGCTCGGCGGACGCAGCAGCAGCAGGACCTGGAGGAGAGGGTCGCTGCAAAGGAGCAGCGGGCGCGTGCTGCTCGGGCCAAGTCCGGTTACGGCGCGTCCCGCGTGCTATACGCGGACCAGTCCTTGGCCGAACTGGCGCGCATGGCTGAAGAGGACGAGGAGGAGATCGCGGAGGTCGCCTCCAAGTCCTCTAATCTTAAGGGCACTTTTCAAAAGGCCCTTAAGTGCCGTGCCGCAAGCATGCGCGCCATTATCGAGGAGTTGGTCCAGCGTGAGGCGACCGACGAATCGCGCAAATTGCAGGCGACCGTCGATCGCCTCAAGCTTGAGGTCAGCCAGCTTCATCAGAAGCTGGCTGATGTCATGGCTCGGCCAAGTCAGGCCGAACCAAGACCTGCGGCGGAGGCCCCTACCCCCACCAACCTTGAGGATATCATCCGCAAGGTGGTAATGGAGGAGAGGGCCTTCACTAGAGCCTGCTTGGCAGGCATTGAGGACCGGCTCTTGCCGGAGAAGCGCCTCCGACCACCGCTTGCGGCGGACAAGAGGCGGGCCGAGCCGGGGCCGTCCTCGCAAGAGGATGACGCCCTTCTCCCTTCCACCACTCCGTCCAACCAGCAGGGTTGGACCGAAGTGGCCCGGAAGGGGAAGGGCAGGGGGAAAAAGACGGCAACAGCCGTCCCTGCCGTCCCTGCCACCACGACTCCCAGCCGGTCGCGGGCGACTGAGAAGGGAAAGGGGAAGGGGAAGGGCAAAAGGCCGGCAACGCCCGGACCTGCCGTCCCCGTCACCACGCCTCCCAGTCAGTCGCGGGCGGCTGGCGGGAGCAAGAAGAAGGGAAAGAGGAAATTGGTTCCCCCGAGGTCCGCAGCCGTCGTGGTGACGCTCACCGCGGAGGCTGCGGAACGCGGGGAAACCTACGCCTCCATTTTGGTGCGGGCGCGTGCCAATGCCGATCCCGCCCAACTGGGGATCGGCAAGCTTTCTTGCAGGCGGACCGAAACCGGGGCTCGAATATTCGAGTTCCCGGGGGCGGAGGGCAGCGCCAACGCTGACCTCTTTGCAGCCAAGCTGCAGGAGGTCATCGCGGACGCTGCCAAGGTGGCCCGACCGGTGAAGTCGGCAACCATAGAGGTGACCGGTCTTGACGACTCGGTCACCAAGGAGGAGGTGGTGGCGGCGGTCGCAGCCATTGGGGGCTGCGGCGTCGCAGCGGTGCAAGGCCGGGACATCAGGCCCGGCCGCGGCGGCATGGGCACTATTCGGCTCGGGTGCCCTGTCGCCGCTGCCAAAGCCGTCCTTTCAAAAGGACGCCTCCTTGTCGGCTTTAGCTCGGGTGCAGTCCGGGCCCTAGAGGAGCAGCCTCTGCGCTGCTTCCGGTGCTGCGGCATCGGGCACACCCGAGCCCTGTGCCCGTCAGCGGTGGACAGGTCAGAGACCTGCTACCGCTGCGGCAAGGAGGGCCACAAAGCCGCCTCCTGCACGGTCGCCAAGCCGCACTGTGTAGTGTGTGCTGCCAGTGGTCGCCCAGCAGGCCACGTAATGAGGGGGAGGTTATGCAACCCCCCCCTTAAGAAGGGCAAAGCGCAGGTGCCGGTCGGGCCTGCTGCTAGCATCGCCGTTCCCGAGGCTGGAACGGCGGTGGCTGCGGAGGAGGGGGGTGCGATGTCCGATTGATGGATACAATCGAACATCGCATCCTCCAGGCGAACACCAACCACTGCCGGGCTGCACAGGATCTCCTGATGCAGACCATGGCTGAGTGGTTGGTGGACTTGGCGGTGGTCGCCGAGCCCTACTCGGTCCCTGGCCATTGGTTGGGCGACCGAGACGGCCTGGTGGCGTTGGTGTCGCGGTCTTCCACAGACTCCCCTCCCCTCTCGCTTTTAGAGAGGGGACCGGGATACGTGGCCGCCGCGTGGGGAGATTTGGCCCTGGTTGGGGTCTATTTCTCCCCAAACCGCCCTCTCTCGGACTTTGAGGATTTCTTGGAGATCCTCACTGCAGCCGTAGGGAGGGCGGCGCCACGCCAGGTCGTGGTGTTGGGCGACCTGAACGCCAAGTCGGTGGCCTGGGGCAACCCAGCCGCCTCCTGCAACGTCCGGGGTCGCGCCGTCGAGTTTTGGGCGGCGTCATGCGGCGTGTCCCTCCTCAACAGGGGGGCGGTCCACACGTGTGTGCGGCAACGGGGAGGGTCGGTGGTGGACGTTTCGTTCGCCACCCCCGTGCTAGCCGCACGCATTGTGAACTGGCGGGTGGAGTTGGTGGAGACCTTGTCGGACCACCGTTATGTGCGGTTCGACATCTCCACCCAGAGCCCCCGTGGGGAGATGGCCCGCTCTGGCAGGTGCCCCTTCCCACGGTGGGCTCTCACTCGCTTGGACCGGGAGGCAGCCAAGGAGGCGGCCTTCCTCCAAGACTGGCTGTCGCCCCCTGTTGGGGCCCCGGACGTTGACGCCGCAGCGGTCCGGCTGAGGGAATCCTTGACCGAGGTGTGCAACTCCAGCATGCCTCGGTCTCGGCGTCCGCCTCCCCGCCGGGCCGTTTATTGGTGGTCGGAGGAGCTGGCAGGCCTCCGGGCCACTTGCGTGGCGGCCAGAAGGGCCTACACGCGGAGCCGCCGGCGCAGCGCCCGTAATCAGGCAGAGGAGGATCGCCTCTACGCCTCTTACCGAGAGGCGAAGGCGGTCCTCAAGTCGGCTATGGGCGCTGCCAAGGACTCGGCGAGGGCCGAGATGCTGGAGGGTCTCGACAGGGATCCGTATGGGAGACCATACAGGGCGGCGCGGAACCAACTGCGGCCCCATGGTCCCCCACTTACGGAGACCCTCGAGCCGGCGTTGCTGGATGGGGTGGTCCGGTCTCTGTTTCCGCGCAGGACCGACTTCACCCCTCCAGCGATGGACCCTCCGCAGTCGGCGGCTCCGCAGGAGGAAGAGGAGGCACCTCCGGTGACGGAGGAGGAGTTTCGCGCGGGGGTGCTTAGCCTCCGCGCGAAGAAGACGGCTCCTGGGCCAGACGGCGTCCCCGCACGGGTGCTGGCCATAGCTGCCGCTCAAATGGGGGACAGATTTCGGGAACTCTTCAGCGCGTGCCTTACGGCTGGAAGGTTCCCGAAACTGTGGAAGGAGGGGCAGCTATGCCTCCTCCGAAAGGAGGGACGCCCGGCGGATTCCCCCTCGGCATACCGGCCCATCGTTCTGCTCGATGAGGTCGGTAAATTGTTCGAGGGGATCATCGCCGGCCGGCTCAGGAGCCATCTGCAGGGTGTAGGGCCGGACTTGTCGGACGCCCAGTTCGGTTTCCGACAGGGCCGGTCCACCATCGACGCGCTGGCCCTTCTTAAGGGCCAGGTGAAAGAGGCGGTCGAGGCGGGGGACGGAGTGTTGGCGGTGTCGTTTGACATCGCCAACGCCTTCAACTCCGTTCCCCACTCCACCATATTGGAGGCACTCCGGTATCACGGAGTGCCCCAATACTTGAGGAGCCTCCTGGCCAGCTACTTGGAGGATCGAGAGGTCCTCCTTGTGGACAAACTGGCCAGGATGCGGAGGTACAGCGCGGAGTCCGGTGTTCCGCAGGGGTCAGTCTTAGGACCCCCCCTGTGGAACATTGGCTTTGACTGGCTGTTGCGGGGAGCTCTTCTCCAGGGCACGAGTGTCATCTGCTACGCGGATGACACTCTCCTTACTGCCCGGGGGAAGAGCTTCGGGGAGGCGGCCTGTCTGGCCTCGGCTGGCGGGTCCTTGGTGGCAGGGAGGATCCGCCGCCTGGGATTGGGGGTGGCGCTGAACAAGACCGAGGCCGTGTTCTTTCACGGGCCTCGGCAGCGCTGCCCTCCCGACGCCCACATTGTGGTCGAAGGCGTCAGGGTGGGCGTCCAGGCCCAGATGAAGTATCTGGGCCTGGTGCTGGACAGCAGGTGGCGCTTCGGCCCGCACTTTAGCGGGCTGTCGACGCGCCTGCTGAGGGCTGCGGACGCCCTCTCCTGGCTCCTCCCGAACTTGGGGGGGCCGAACGCACGATGCCGGCGTTTATATGCCGGCATCCTGCGGAGCATGGCCCTGTACGGGGCCCCCATCTGGGCGGACTCCCTCCACAGGAGGGAGAACGCCACTTTGATGCGGAGGCCCCAAAGGGCCATTGCACTGCGGGTGGCGAGGGCCTACCGCTCAGTGGGCTTTTCGGCGGCGTGCGCTCTGGCGGGCACCCCACCTTGGGAGTTGGAGGCGTGGGTGCTCGCCAGAGTGTACGAGTGGACGGCGCGACGAAAGGCCCTCGGGGAGCGCCCCGTCGCGGAGGAGCGGGAGGCCGTGCGGCGGGAGGCGAGGGACGCCATCATCGTCCATTGGACGGAGGACCTCGCCTCCGCCACCTTTGGCCGCCGTACCTTGGACGCGCTCGGTCCGGTCCTACGAGACTGGCTCGAGCGCTCCCACGGTTTCCTCTCATTCCGTCTGGTGCAGGTGTTGTCAGGCCACGGCTGTTTCGGCAAGCACCTGCACCGGATCGGGAGGGAGGAGACCCCGGCGTGCCACGACTGCGGCGCGGCGGAGGACACGGCTCAGCACACCCTCGAGGTGTGCCCGGCTTGGTCTGAGCCGCGCCGCAGTCTAACAGCGGAGATCGGACAGGACCTCTCACTTCCCGGCGTGGTCAACGCCATGCTGGAGAGTGAGGGGTCCTGGGCAGCAGTCGCCTCTTTTTGCGAGGATGTCATCTCGCAAAAGGAGGCGGCGGAGCGTGCGCGGGAGGACGACCCTCTCGCTGCGCCGCTCCGCAGGCGCAGAAGAGGTCGGAGAAGACGCCGTCTTCTCCCTCCTCATGGTGGTGATGGGCGGGCGATAGGCGCGGGGGCGCCTCCGCCCGCATTGCACTCCACACCACCCTCGCCGTTAATTCCCAGCCCTCCCCCTGAACGGGGAGGACTTGAGGGGCCCGCCGCTTTAGGCGGGTTGTCGTCGGAGGAGGACTGGACGCTAAGGCTGCGCCGATCTCCCAGTCCTCTTCCACTCGGACGACGCGGGAATAACACTGGGTCGTTTTAGTGGGTATACCGGGTCAGCCCGGGGAGTCCCACATACCCCTCCCGTTCCCCCGACGGGAGGGTATGCGTAATGCATTTTTTCCCAGTTTAAAAAAAAAAAAAAAAAAAAAAAGGTTAGGTTAGGTTACGCCCACATTATGGTGGAGGGCGTCAGGGTGGGCGTCCAGGCCCAGATGAAGTATCTGGGCCTGGTGTTGGACAGCAGGTGGCGCTTCGGCCCGCACTTTAGCGGGCTGTCGACGCGCCTGCTGAGGGCTGCGGACGCCCTCTCCTGGCTCCTCCCCAACCTGGGAGGGCCGAACGCACGATGCCGGCGTTTATATGCCGGCATCCTGCGAAGCATGGCCCTGTACGGGGCCCCCATCTGGGCGGACTCCCTCCACAGGAGGGAGAACGCAACCGCCATGCGCAGGCCACAAAGGGCCATTGCACTGCGGGTGGCGAGGGCCTACCGCTCGGTGGGCTTTTCGGCGGCGTGCGCTCTGGCGGGCACCCCTCCTTGGGAGCTGGAGGCGTGGGTGCTCGCCAGAGTGTACGAGTGGACGGCGCGGCGAAAGGCCCTCGGGGAGCGCCCCGTCGCGGAGGAGCGGGAGGCCGTGCGGCGAGAGGCGAGGGACGCCATCATCGTCCATTGGACGGAGGACCTCGCCTCCGCCACCTTTGGCCGCCGAACCCTGGACGCGCTCGGTCCGGTCCTGCGAGACTGGCTCGAGCGCTCCCATGGTTTCCTCTCATTCCGTCTGGTGCAGGTGTTGTCAGGCCACGGCTGTTTCGGCAAGCACCTGCACCGGATCGGGAGGGAGGAGACCCCGGCGTGCCACGACTGCGGCGCGGCGGAGGACACGGCTCAGCACACCCTCGAGGTGTGTCCGGCTTGGTCTGAGCCGCGCCGCAGTCTAACAGCGGAGATCGGACAGGACCTCTCACTTCCCGGCGTGGTCAACGCCATGCTGGAGAGTGAGGGGTCCTGGGCAGCAGTCGCCTCTTTTTGCGAGGATGTCATCTCGCAAAAGGAGGCGGCGGAGCGTGCGCGGGAGGACGACCCTCTCGCTGCGCCGCTCCGCAGGCGCAGAAGAGGTCGGAGAAGACGCCGTCTTCTCCCTCCTCATGGTGGTGATGGGCGGGCGATAGGCGCGGGGGCGCCTCCGCCCGCATTGCACTCCACACCACCTCCGCCGGTAATTCCCAGCCCTCCCCCTGAACGGGGAGGACTTGAGGGGCCCGCCGCTGTAGGCGGGTTGTCGTCGGAGGAGGACTGGACGCTAAGGCTGCGCCGATCTCCCAGTCCTCTTCCACTCGGACGACGCGGGAATAACACTGGGTCGTTTTAGTGGGTATACCGGGTCAGCCCGGGGAGTCCCACATACCCCTCCCGTTTCCCCCGACGGGAGGGTATGCGTAATGCATTTTTTCCCAGTTTAAAAAAAAAAAAAAAAAAGGTTAGGTTAGGTTAGGTTAGGTTTCCTGCGGAGCATGGCCCTGTACGGGGCCCCCATCTGGTCGGACTCCCTCAACAGGAGGGAGAACGCTACTATGATGCGGAGGCCCCAGAGGGCCATTGCACTGCGGGTGGCGAGGGCCTACCGCTCGGTGGGCTTTTCGGCGGCGTGCGCTCTGGCGGGCACCCCTCCTTGGGAGCTGGAGGCGTGGGTGCTCGCCAGAGTGTACGAGTGGACGGCGCGACGAAAGGCCCTCGGGGAGCGCCCCGTCGCGGAGGAGCGGGAGGCCGTGCGGCGGGAGGCGAGGGACGCCATCATCGTCCATTGGACGGACGACCTCGCCTCCGCCACCTTTGGCCGCCGAACGTTGGACGCGCTCGGTCCGGTCCTGCGAGACTGGCTCGAGCGCTCCCACGGGTTCCTCTCATTCCGTCTGGTGCAGGTGTTGTCAGGCCACGGCTGTTTCGGCAAGCACCTGCACCGGATCGGGAGGGAGGAGACCCCGGCGTGCCACGACTGCGGCGCGGCGGAGGACACGGCTCAGCACACCCTCGAGGTGTGCCCGGCTTGGTCTGAGCCGCGTCGCAGTCTAACAGCGGAGATCGGACAGGACCTCTCACTTCCCGGCGTGGTCAACGCCATGCTGGAGAGTGAGGGGTCCTGGGCAGCTGTCGCCTCTTTTTGCGAGGATGTCATCTCGCAAAAGGAGGCGGCGGAGCGCGCGCGGGAGGACGACCCTCTCGCTGCGCCGCTCCGCAGGCGCAGAAGAGGTCGGAGAAGACGTCGTCTTCTCCCTCCTCATGGTGGTGATGGGCGGGCGATAGGCGCGGGGGCGCCTCCGCCCGCATTGCACTCCACACCACCCTCGCCGGTCATTCCCAGCCCTCCCCCTGAACGGGGAGGACTTGAGGGGCCCGCCGCTTTAGGCGGGTTGTCGTCGGAGGAGGACTGGACGCTAAGGCTGCGCCGATCTCCCAGTCCTCTTCCACTCGGACGACGCGGGAATAACACTGGGTCGTTTTAGTGGGTATACCGGGTCAGCCCGGGGAGTCCCACATACCCCTCCCGTTCCCCCGACGGGAGGGTATGCGTAATGCATTTTTTCCCAGTTTAAAAAAAAAAAAAAAAAAAAGGTTAGGTTAGGTTAGGTTAGGGATCCCGGGCGCGGGGGACCCCCCACAGAGCTTGCGTCCACGTCGCGTCCCCTGGAAACGGCCCAGTTTGTCACCGTAACGGAGTGGCAGACTGGGTACGGCTAAAGTGCTCTGTGATCTCGTAGTTGCTGTTTTTATCTTGCGTTTTAACTGCGAACATGCGGAAGGCTATGCCTATGCCCCCGCGGGACGCCTGCGGGCGTTTTAAAAAAGGCCCTTTTCAGGGCCAACCCAAAGGCCCTTCTCAGGGCCAACCAAAAGGCCCTTCTCAGGGCCACTCTGACGCTTCAGCGTCAGAAGCTAGTCGCGCGCCGTCTGCGGCTAGCTTCTTTGGAAGGGCGGACCTGTCCGATTCGGATGAGTCCCTCATCAGCGTTTCGGACGCGGGCGACTCCCGGTCGCGGAAGCGGGCCTTCCTCAAGGAGGGGTCCGAGGGCTCCTCGGGCTCAGCCAGGAGGTCAAAGGCCAAAAAGCCGACGACAGCCGCAGATACCCACGTAGTGGGTCTCGAGGATGCACAACGCCAGTTAGACCTGGCTCGGCGGGCGCAGCTCCAGCAGGACCTGGAGGAGCGGGTCGCTGCAAAGGAGCAGCGGGTGCGTGCCGCTCGGGCCAAGTCCGGGTACGGAGCGTCCCGCGTACTATACGCGGACCAATCCGTGGCGGAGCTGGAGCGAATGGCGGAGGAGGACGAGGAGGAGATCGTGGAGGTCGCCTCTAAGTCCTCAAATCTTAAGGGCACTTTCCAAAAGGCCCTTAAGTGCCGGGCTGCGAGCCTTCGTGGTATTGTGTTGGAGTTGGTCCAGCGCAATACCACCGAAGAAACGCGGCAATTGCAGGCGACCGTCGATCGCCTCAAGCTGGAGGTCAGCCAGCTTCATCAGAAGCTGGCTGATGTCGTGGCTCGGCCGATTCAGGCCGAACCGAGACCTGCGGCGGAGGCCCCCTCCTCCACCAACCTTGAGGATGTCATCCGCAAGGTGGTTATGGAGGAGCGGGCCTTCACCAGAGCCTGCCTAGCAGGCATAGAGGACCGGCTCCTGCCGGAGAAGCGCCTCCGACCGCCGCTCGCGGCGGACAAGAGGCGAGCCGAGCCGGGGCCGTCCTCGCAAATGGAGGACGCCCTTCTCCCTTCCACCACTCCGTCCAACCAGCCGGGTTGGACTGAAGTGGTCCGGAAGGGGAAGGGGAAGGGTAAGGGGAAAAAGACGGCGACGGCCGTCTCTGCCGTCCCCGCCTCTACACATCCTGGCCAGTCGCAGACGACTGCGGGGAGGGGGAGGAAGGGGAAGGGCGGAAAGGTGGCAGCGGCCGCCCCTGCCGTCCCCGCCACCACGCCTCCAAGTCAGTCGCAGGCGGCTGGCAGGGGCAACAAGAAGAAGAGGAAGGGGAAACTCGTTCCCCCAAAGTCCGCAGCCGTCGTGGTGACACTCACCGCGGAGGCTGCGGAACGCGGGGAAACTTACGCGTCGATATTGTTGCGGGCGCGTGCAAATGCCGATCCTACCCAGTTGGGGATCGGCAAAGTTTCTTGCCGGCGGACGGAAACCGGGGCTCGAATATTCGAGTTCCCGGGGGCGGAGGGCAGCGCCAGCGCTGACCTCTTTGCAGCCAAGCTGCAGGAGGTCATCGCGGACGCTGCCAAGGTGGCCCGACCAGTCAAGTCGGCTGCCATCGAGGTAGCCGACCTTGACGACTCGGTCACCAAGGAGGAGGTGGTGGCAGCGGTCGCAGCGATCGGGGGTTGCAGCGTCGCGGAGGTACGGGGTCGGGACATCAGGCCTGGCCGCGGCGGCATGGGCACTATCCGGCTCGAGTGCCCGGTCGTCGCTGCCAAAGCCGTCCTTGAGAAAGGACGGCTCGCCGTCGGCTTCAGCTCGGGTGCAGTCCGAGCACTTGGGGAGCAGCCTTTGCGCTGCTTCAAGTGCTGCGGCATCGGACACACCCGAGCCCTCTGTCCGTCCACCGTCGACAGGTCCGACGCCTGCTACCGCTGCGGCAAGGAGGGCCACAAAGCCGCCGCCTGCATGGTCGCCACGCCACACTGCGTAGTGTGTGCTGCCAGTGGCCGCCCAGCAGGTCACATCATGCGGGGGAGGTTGTGCAACCCCCCCCTTAAGAGAGGAAAAGCGCAGGTGCCAGTCGGGCCTGCTGCTGGCAACGCCGTTCCCGAGGCAGAAACGGCGGTGGCTGCGGAGGAGGGGGGTGCGATGTCCGATTGATGTCGATCGAACATCGCATCCTCCAGGCGAACACCAACCACTGCCGGGCTGCACAGGATCTCCTGATGCAGACCATGGCTGAGTGGTTGGTGGACTTGGCGGTGGTCGCCGAGCCTTACTCGGTCCCTGGCCATTGGCTGGGCGACCGAGACGGCCTGGTGGCAATGGTGTCGCGGTCTTCCACAGACTCCCCTCCCCTCTCGCTTTTAGAGAGGGGACCGGGATACGTGGCCGCCGCGTGGGGAGATTTGGCCCTGGTCGGGGTCTATTTCTCCCCAAACCGCCCTCTTTCGGACTTTGAGGATTTTCTAGAGATTCTCACTGCAGCCGTAGGGAGGGCGGCGCCACGCCAGGTCGTGGTGTTGGGCGACCTGAACGCCAAGTCGGTGGCCTGGGGCAACCCAGCCGCCTCCTGCAACGTCCGGGGTCGCGCCGTCGAGTTTTGGGCGGCGTCATGCGGCGTGTCCCTCCTCAACAGGGGGGCGGTCCACACTTGTGTGCGGCAACGGGGAGGGTCGGTGGTGGACGTTTCGTTCGCCACCCCCGTGCTAGCCGCACGCATTGTGAACTGGCGGGTGGAGTTGGTGGAGACCTTGTCGGACCACCGTTATGTGCGGTTCGACATCTCCACCCAGAGCCCCCGTGGGGAGATGGCCCGCTCTGGCAGGTCTCCCTTCCCACGGTGGGCTCTCACTCGCCTGGACCGGGAGGCAGCCAAGGAGGCGGCCTTCCTCCAGGACTGGCTGTCGCCCCCTGTTGGGGCCCCGGACGTTGACGCCGCAGCGGTCCGGCTGAGGGAATCCCTGACCGAGGTGTGCAACTCCAGCATGCCTCGGTCTCGGCGTCCGCCTCCCCGCCGGGCCGTTTATTGGTGGTCGGAGGAGCTGGCGGGCCTCCGGGCCACTTGCGTGGCGGCCAGAAGGGCCTACACGCGGAGCCGCCGGCGCAGCGCCCGTAATCAGGCAGAGGAGGACCGCCTCTACGCCTCTTACCGAGAGGCAAAGGCGGTCCTCAAGTCGGCTATGGGCGCTGCCAAGGACTCGGCGAGGGCCGAGATGCTGGAGGGTCTCGACAGGGATCCGTATGGGAGACCATATAGGGCGGCGCGGAACCAACTGCGGCCCCATGGTCCCCCATTGACGGAAACCCTCGAGCCGGCGTTGCTGGATGGGGTGGTCCGGTCTCTGTTTCCGCGCAGGACCGACTTCGCCCCTCCAGCGATGGACCCTCCACAGTCGGCGGCTCCGCAAGAGCAAGAGGAGGAGGAGGCACCTCCAGTGACGGAGGAGGAGTTTCGCGCGGGGGTTCTTAGCCTCCGCGCGAAGAAGACGGCTCCTGGGCCGGATGGTGTCCCTGCACGGGTGGTGGCAATAGCTGCCGCTCAAATGGAGGACAGGTTTCGGGAACTCTTCAGCGCGTGCTTTACGGCTGGAAGGTTCCCGAAACTGTGGAAGGAGGGGCAGCTATGCCTCCTCCGAAAGGAGGGACGCCCGGCGGATTCCCCCTCGGCATACCGGCCCATCGTTCTGCTCGATGAGGTCGGTAAATTGTTCGAGGGGATCATCGCCGGCCGGCTCAGGAGCCATCTGCAGGGTGTAGGGCCGGACTTGTCGGACGCCCAGTTCGGTTTCCGACAGGGCCGGTCCACCATCGACGCGCTGGCCCTTCTTAAGGGCCAGGTGAAAGAGGCGGTCGAGGCGGGGGACGGAGTGTTGGCGGTGTCGTTTGACATCGCCAACGCCTTCAACTCCGTTCCCCACTCCACCATATTGGAGGCACTCCGGTATCACGGAGTGCCCCAATACTTGAGGAGCCTCCTGGCCAGCTACTTGGAGGATCGAGAGGTCCTCCTTGTGGACAAACTGGCCAGGATGCGGAGGTACAGCGCGGAGTCCGGTGTTCCGCAGGGGTCAGTCTTAGGACCCCCCCTGTGGAACATCGGCTTTGACTGGCTGTTGCGGGGAGCTCTTCTCCAGGGCACGAGTGTCATCTGCTACGCGGATGACACTCTCCTTACTGCCCGAGGGAAGAGCTTCGGGGAGGCGGCCTGTCTGGCCTCGGCTGGCGGGTCCTTGGTGGCAGGGAGGATCCGCCGCCTGGGATTGAGGGTGGCGCTGAACAAGACCGAGGCCGTGTTCTTTCACGGGCCTCGGCAGCGCTGCCCTCCAGACGCCCACATTATGGTGGAGGGCGTCAGGGTGGGCGTCCAGGCCCAGATGAAGTATCTGGGCCTGGTGTTGGACAGCAGGTGGCGCTTCGGCCCGCATTTTAGCGGGCTGTCGACGCGCCTGCTGAGGGCTGCGGACGCCCTCTCCTGGCTCCTCCCCAACCTGGGAGGGCCCAACGCACGATGCCGGCACCTATATGCCGGCATCCTGCGAAGCATGGCCCTGTACGGGGCCCCCATCTGGGCGGACTCCCTCCACAGGAGGGAGAACGCAACCGCCTTGCGCAGGCCACAAAGGGCCATTGCACTGCGGGTGGCGAGGGCCTACCGCTCGGTGGGCTTTTCGGCGGCGTGCGCTCTGGCGGGCACCCCTCCTTGGGAGCTGGAGGCGTGGGTGCTCGCCAGAGTGTACGAGTGGACGGCGCGACGAAAGGCCCTCGGGGAGCGCCCCGTCGCGGAGGAGCGGGAGGCCGTGCGGCGGGAGGCGAGGGACGCCATCATCGTCCATTGGACGGACGACCTCGCCTCCGCCACCTTTGGCCGCCGAACCCTGGACGCGCTCGGTCCGGTCCTGCGAGACTGGCTCGAGCGCTCCCACGGGTTCCTCTCATTCCGTCTGGTGCAGGTGTTGTCAGGCCACGGCTGTTTCGGCAAGCACCTGCACCGGATCGGGAGGGAGGAGACCCCGGCGTGCCACGACTGCGGCGCGGCGGAGGACACGGCTCAGCACACCCTCGAGGTGTGCCCGGCTTGGTCTGAGCCGCGTCGCAGTCTAACAGCGGAGATCGGACAGGACCTCTCACTTCCCGGCGTGGTCAACGCCATGCTAGAGAGTGAGGGGTCCTGGGCAGCTGTCGCCTCTTTTTGCGAGGATGTCATCTCGCAAAAGGAGGCGGCGGAGCGCGCGCGGGAGGACGACCCTCTCGCTGCGCCGCTCCGCAGGCGCAGAAGAGGTCGGAGAAGACGCCGTCTTCTCCCTCCTCATGGTGGTGATGGGCGGGCGATAGGCGCGGGGGCGCCTCCGCCCGCATTGCACTCCACACCACCTCCGCCGGTCATTCCCAGCCCTCCCCCTGAACGGGGAGAACTTGAGGGGCCCGCCGCTTTAGGCGGGTTGTCGTCGGAGGAGGACTGGACGCTAAGGCTGCGCCGATCTCCCAGTCCTCTTCCACTCGGACGACGCGGGAATAACACTGGGTCGTTTTAGTGGGTATACCGGGTCAGCCCGGGGAGTCCCACATACCCCTCCCGTTCCCCCGACGGGAGGGTATGCGTAATGCATTTTTTCCCAGTTTAAAAAAAAAAAAAAAAAAAAAGGGATCCCGGGCGCGAGTGTCATCTGCTACGCGGATGACACTCTCCTCACTGCCCGGGGGAAGAGCTTCGGGGAGGCGGCCTGTCTGGCCTCGGCTGGCGGGTCCTTGGTGGCAGGGAGGATCCGCCGCCTGGGATTGAGGGTGGCGCTGAACAAGACCGAGGCCGTGTTCTTCCACGGGCCTCGGCAGCGCTGCCCTCCAGACGCCCACATTGTGGTGGAGGGCGTCAGGGTGGGCGTCCAGGCCCAGATGAAGTATCTGGGCCTGGTGTTGGACAGCAGGTGGCGCTTCGGCCCGCACTTTAGCGGGCTGTCGACGCGCCTGCTGAGGGCTGCGGACGCCCTCTCCTGGCTCCTCCCGAACCTGGGAGGGCCCAACGCACGATGCCGGCGTTTATACGCCGGCATCCTGCGGAGCATGGCCCTGTACGGGGCCCCCATCTGGGCGGACTCCCTCCAAAGGAGGGAGAATGCGACCGTGATGCGCAGGCCTCAAAGGGCCATTGCACTGCGGGTGGCGAGGGCCTACCGCTCGGTGGGCTTTTCGGCGGCGTGCGCTCTGGCGGGCACCCCTCCTTGGGAGTTGGAGGCGTGGGTGCTCGCCAGAGTGTACGAGTGGACGGCGCGGCGAAAGGCCCTGGGCGAGCGCCCCGTCGCGGAGGAGCGGGAGGCCGTGCGGCGGGAGGCGAGGGACGCCATCATCGTCCATTGGACGGAGGACCTCGCCTCCGCCACCTTTGGCCGCCGAACCCTGGACGCGCTCGGGCCGGTCCTGCGAGACTGGCTCGAGCGCTCCCACGGGTTCCTCTCATTCCGTCTGGTGCAGGTGTTGTCAGGCCACGGCTGTTTCGGCAAGCACCTGCACCGGATCGGGAGGGAGGAGACCCCGGCGTGCCACGACTGCGGCGCGGCGGAGGACACGGCTCAGCACACCCTCGAGGTGTGCCCGGCTTGGTCTGAGCCGCGCCGCAGTCTAACAGCGGAGATTGGACAGGACCTCTCACTTCCCGGCGTGGTCAATGCCATGCTGGAGAGTGATGGGTCCTGGGCAGCTGTCGCCTCTTTTTGCGAGGATGTCATCTCGCAAAAGGAGGCGGCGGAGCGCGCGCGGGAGGACGACCCTCTCGCTGCGCCGCTCCGCAGGCGCAGAAGAGGTCGGAGAAGACGCCGTCTTCTCCCTCCTTATGGTGGTGATGGGCGGGCGATAGGCGCGGGGGCGCCTCCGCCCGCATTGCACTCCACACCACCCTCGCCGGTCATTCCCAGCCCTCCCCCTGAACGGGGAGGACTTGAGGGGCCCGCCGCTTTAGGCGGGTTGTCGTCGGAGGAGGACTGGACGCTAAGGCTGCGCCGATCTCCCAGTCCTCTTCCACTCGGACGACGCGGGAATAACGCTGGGTCGTTTTAGTGGGTATACCGGGTCAGCCCGGGGAGTCCCACATACCCCTCCCGTTCCCCCGACGGGAGGGTATGCGTAATGCATTTTTTCCCAGTTTAAAAAAAAAAAAAAAAAAAAAAGGTTAGGTTAGGGATTCCTGCGGAGCATGGCCCTGTACGGGGCCCCCATCTGGGCGGACTCCCTCAACAGGAGGGAGAACGCTACTTTGATGCGGAGGCCCCAAAGGGCCATTGCACTGCGGGTGGCGAGGGCCTACCGCTCGGTGGGCTTTTCGGCGGCGTGCGCTCTGGCGGGCACCCCTCCTTGGGAGTTGGAGGCGTGGGTGCTCGCCAGAGTGTACGAGTGGACGGCGCGGCGAAAGGCCCTGGGCGAGCGCCCCGTCGCGGAGGAGCGGGAGGCCGTGCGGCGGGAGGCGAGGGACGCCATCATCGTCCATTGGACGGACGACCTCGCCTCCGCCACCTTTGGCCGCCGAACCCTGGACGCGCTCGGTCCGGTCCTGCGAGACTGGCTCGAGCGCTCCCACGGTTTCCTTTCATTCCGTCTGGTGCAGGTGTTGTCAGGCCACGGCTGTTTCGGCAAGCACCTGCACCGGATCGGGAGAGAGGAGACCCCGGCGTGCCACGACTGCGGCGCGGCGGAGGACACGGCTCAGCACACCCTCGAGGTGTGCCTGGCTTGGTCTGAGCCGCGCCGCAGTCTAACAGCGGAGATCGGACAGGACCTCTCGCTTCCCGGCGTGGTCAACGCCATGCTGGAGAGTGAGGGGTCCTGGGCAGCTGTCGCCTCTTTTTGCGAGGATGTCATCTCGCAAAAGGAGGCGGCGGAGCGCGCGCGGGAGGACGACCCTCTCGCTGCGCCGCTCCGCAGGCGCAGAAGAGGTCGGAGAAGACGCCGTCTTCTCCCTCCTCATGGTGGTGATGGGCGGGCGATAGGCGCGGGGGCGCCTCCGCCCGCATTGCACTCCACACCACCCTCGCCGATCATTCCCAGCCCTCCCCCTGAACGGGGAGGACTTGAGGGGCCCGCCGCTTTAGGCGGGTTGTCGTCGGAGGAGGACTGGACGCTAAGGCTGCGCCGATCTCCCAGTCCTCTTCCACTCGGACGACGCGGGAATAACACTGGGTCGTTTTAGTGGGTATACCGGGTCAGCCCGGGGAGTCCCACATACCCCTCCCGTTCCCCCGACGGGAGGGTATGCGTAATGCATTTTTTCCCAGTTTAAAAAAAAAAAAAAAAAAAAAAAGGTTAGGTTAGGGATCCGTATGGGAGACCATATAGGGCGGCGCGGAACCAACTGCGGCCCCATGGTCCCCCATTGACGGAAACCCTCGAGCCGGCGTTGCTGGATGGGGTGGTCCGGTCTCTGTTTCCGCGCAGGACCGACTTCGCCCCACCAGCGATGGACCCTCCACAAACGACGGCTCCGCAGGAGGAGGAGGAAGCACCTCCAGTGACGGAGGAGGAGTTTCGCGCGGGGGTTCTTAGCCTCCGCGCGAAGAAGACGGCTCCTGGGCCGGACGGCGTCCCCGCACGGGTGGTGGCCATAGCTGCCGCTCAAATGGAGGACAGGTTTCGGGAACTCTTCAGCGCGTGCTTTACGGCTGGAAGGTTCCCGAAACTGTGGAAGGAGGGGCAGCTATGCCTCCTCCGAAAGGAGGGACGCCCGGCGGATTCCCCCTCGGCATACCGGCCCATCGTTCTGCTCGATGAGGTCGGTAAATTGTTCGAGGGGATCATCGCCGGCCGGCTCAGGAGCCATTTGCAGGGTGTAGGGCCGGACCTGTCGGACGCCCAGTTCGGTTTCCGACAGGGCCGGTCCACCATCGACGCGCTGGCCCTTCTTAAGGGCCAGGTGAAAGAGGCGGTCGAGGCAGGGGACGGAGTGTTGGCGGTGTCGTTTGACATCGCCAACGCCTTCAACTCCGTTCCCCACTCCACCATATTGGAGGCACTCCGGTACCACGGAGTGCCCCAATATTTGAGGAGCCTCCTGGCCAGCTACTTGGAGGATCGAGAGGTCCTCCTTGTGGACAAACTGGCCAGGATGCGGAGATACAGCGCGGAGTCCGGTGTTCCGCAGGGGTCAGTCTTAGGGCCCCCCCTGTGGAACATCGGCTTCGACTGGCTGTTGCGGGGAGCTCTTCTCCAGGGCACGAGTGTCATCTGCTACGCGGATGACACTCTCCTCACTGCCCGGGGGAAGAGCTTCGGGGAGGCGGCCTGTCTGGCCTCGGCTGGCGGGTCCTTGGTGGCAGGGAGGATCCGCCGCCTGGGATTGAGGGTGGCGCTGAACAAGACCGAGGCCGTGTTCTTTCACGGGCCTCGGCAGCGCTGCCCTCCAGACGTCCACATTGTGGTGGAGGGCGTCAGGGTGGGCGTCCAGGCCCAGATGAAGTATCTGGGCCTGGTGTTGGACAGCAGGTGGCGCTTCGGCCCGCACTTTAGCGGGCTGTCGACGCGCCTGCTGAGGGCTGCGGACGCCCTCTCCTGGCTCCTCCCGAACCTGGGAGGGCCCAACGCACGATGCCGGCGTTTATACGCTGGCATCCTGCGGAGCATGGCCCTGTACGGGGCCCCCATCTGGGCGGACTCCCTCCAAAGGAGGGAGAATGCGACCGTGATGCGCAGGCCTCAAAGGGCCATTGCACTGCGGGTGGCGAGGGCCTACCGCTCGGTAGGCTTTTCGGCGGCGTGCGCTCTGGCGGGCACCCCTCCTTGGGAGTTGGAGGCGTGGGTGCTCGCCAGAGTGTACGAGTGGACGGCGCGGCGAAAGGCCCTGGGCGAGCGCCCCGTCGCGGAGGAGCGGGAGGCCGTGCGGCGGGAGGCGAGGGACGCCATCATCGTCCATTGGACGGACGACCTCGCCTCCGCCACCTTTGGCCGCCGAACCCTGGACGCGCTCGGGCCGGTCCTGCGAGACTGGCTCGAGCGCTCCCACGGGTTCCTCTCATTCCGTCTGGTGCAGGTGTTGTCAGGCCACGGCTGTTTCGGCAAGCACCTGCACCGGATCGGGAGGGAGGAGACCCCGGCGTGCCACGACTGCGGCGCGGCAGAGGACACGGCTCAGCACACCCTCGAGGTGTGCCCGGCTTGGTCTGAGCCGCGCCGCAGTCTAACAGCGGAGATCGGACGGGACCTCTCACTTCCCGGCGTGGTCAACGCCATGCTGGAGAGTGAGGGGTCCTGGGCAGCTGTCGCCTCTTTTTGCGAGGATGTCATCTCGCAAAAGGAGGCGGCGGAGCGCGCGCGGGAGGACGACCCTCTCGCTGCGCCGCTCCGCAGGCGCAGAAGAGGTCGGAGAAGACGCCGTCTTCTCCCTCCTCATGGTGGTGATGGGCGGGCGATAGGCGCGGGGGCGCCTCCGCCCGCATTGCACTCCACACCACCCTCGCCGGTCATTCCCAGCCCTCCCCCTGAACGGGGAGGACTTGAGGGGCCCGCCGCTTTAGGCGGGTTGTCGTCGGAGGAGGACTGGACGCTAAGGCTGCGCCGATCTCCCAGTCCTCTTCCACTCGGACGACGCGGGAATAACACTGGGTCGTTTTAGTGGGTATACCGGGTCAGCCCGGGGAGTCCCACATACCCCTCCCGTTCCCCCGACGGGAGGGTATGCGTAATGCATTTTTTCCCAGTTTAAAAAAAAAAAAAAAAAAAAAAAAAAAAAAAAAAAAAAAAAAAAAAAAGGTTAGGTTAGGTTGGGGGACCCCCCACAGAGTTTGCGTCCACGTCGCGTCCCCTGGAAACGGCCCAATTTGTCACCGTAACGGAGTGGCAGATTGGGTACGGCCAAAGAACTCTGTGCTTTCGTAGTTATCATTTTATCCTGCCTTGCTGACTGCGAATTTGCCGAAGGTGTCATGCCTATGCCCTCGCGGGACGCCTACGGGCGGTTTTTAAAAGGCCCTTCTCAGGGCCAACCCAAAGGCCCTTCTCAGGGCCAACCCAAAGGCCCTTCTCAGGGCCAACCAAAAGGCCCTTCTCAGGGCCACTCCGACGCTTCAGCGTCGGAAGCTAGTCGCGCGCCGTCTGCGGCTAGCTTCGTTGGAAGGGTGGACTTGTCGGATTCCGACGACGAGTCCCTCTTAAGCGTCTCGGACGCGGGCGACTGTCGGTCGCGGAAGCGGGCCTTCCTCAAGGAGGGGTCCGAAGGCTCCTCGGGCTCAGCCAGGAGGTCGAAGGCCAAGAGGCCGACGACAGCCGCGGACACCCACGTGGTGGGTCTCGCGGACGCCCAGCGGCAGCTGGACCTGGCTCGGCGGACGCAGCAGCAGCAGGACCTGGAGGAGAGGGTCGCTGCTAAAGAGCAGCGGGCGCGTGCTGCTCGGGCCAGGTCCGGTTACGGCGCGTCCCGCGTTCTGTACGCGGACTATTCTCTGGCCGAGCTGGAACGGATGGCAGAAGAGGACGAGGAGGAGATCGCGGAGGTCGCCTCTAAATCCTCGAACCTTAAGGGTACCTTCCAGAAGGCCCTTAAGTGCCGAGGTGCGAGCATGCGCGGCATCATTGCGGAGCTCGTAAAAAGAAAGGCGACCGACGAGACTCGCCAGCTGCAGGCGGTAGTGGATCGCCTGAAGGTGGAGGTCAGCCAGCTTCATCAGAAGCTGGCTGATGTCACGGCTCGGCCGAGTCAGGCCGAACCGAGACCTGCGGCGGAGGCCCCCAACCCCACCAACCTTGAGGATGTTATCCGCAAGGTTGTCATGGAGGAGAGGGCCTTCACCAGAGCCTGCTTAGCAGGTATAGAGGACCGGCTCCTGCCGGAGAAGCGCCTCCGACCGCCGCTCGCGGCGGACAAGAGGCGAGCCGAGCCGGGGCCGTCCTCGCAAGGGGAGGACGCCCTTCTCCCTTCCACTACTCCGTCCAACCAGCCGGGTTGGACTGAAGTGGTCCGGAAGGGGAAGGGCAGGGGGAAAAAGACGGCAACAGCCGTCCCTGCCGTCCCTGCCACCACGACTCCTAGCCGGTCGCAGGCGACTGGGAAGGGAAAGGGGAAGGGGAAGGGCAAAAGGCCGGCAACGCCCGGACCTGCCGTCCCCGTCACCACGCCTCTCAGTCAGTCGCGTACGGCTGGCGGGGGCAACAAGAAGAAGGGGAAGGGGAAATTGGTTCCCCCGAAGTCCGCAGCCGTCGTGGTGACGCTCACCGCGGAGGCTGCGGAACGCGGGGAAACCTACGCTTCCATTTTGGTGCGGGCGCGTGCCAATGCCGATCCCGCCCAACTAGGGATCGGCAAGGTTTCTTGCAGGCAGACCGAAACCGGGGCTCGAATATTCGAGTTCCCGGGGGCGGAGGGCAGCGCCAGCGCTGACCTCTTTGCAGCCAAGCTGCAGGAGGTCATCGCGGACTCTGCCAAGGTGGCCCGACCGATAAAGTCGGCGACCATCCAGGTGACCGATCTTGATGACTCGGTCACCAAGGAGGAGGTGGTGGCGGCGGTCGCAGCCATTGGGGGCTGCGGCGTCGCAGCGGTGCAAGGCCGGGACATCAGGCCTGGCCGCGGCGGCATGGGCACTATCCGGCTCGAGTGCCCAGTCGCCGTTGCCAAAGCCGTCCTTGCAAAAGGACGGCTCGCCGTCGGCTTTAGCTCGGGTGCAGTCCGGGCCCTAGAGGAGCAGCCTCTGCGCTGCTTCCGGTGCTGCGGCATCGGGCACACCCGAGCCCTGTGCCCGTCAGCGGTGGACAGGTCGGAGACCTGCTACCGCTGCGGCATGGAGGGCCACAAAGCCGCCTCCTGCACGGTCGCCAAGCCGCAATGCGCCGTCTGTGCCGCGAGCGGTCGCCCAGCAGGCCACGTAATGAGGGGGAGGTTGTGCAACCCCCCCCTTAAGAAAGGCAAAGCGCAGGTGCCGGTCGGGCCTGTTGCTAGCATCGCCGTTCCTGAGGCAGGAACGGCGGTGGCTGCGGAGGAGGGGGGTGCGATGTCCGATTGATGGATACAATCGAACATCGCATCCTCCAGGCGAACACCAACCACTGCCGGGCTGCACAGGATCTCCTGATGCAGACCATGGCTGAGTGGTTGGTGGACTTGGCGGTGGTCGCCGAGCCCTACTCGGTCCCTGGCCATTGGCTGGGCGACCGAGACGGCCTGGTGGCGTTGGTGTCGCGGTCTTCCACGGACTCCCCTCCCCTCTCGCTTTTAGAGAGGGGACCGGGATACGTGGCCGCCGCGTGGGGAGATTTGGCCCTGGTTGGGGTCTATTTCTCCCCAAACCGCCCTCTCTCGGACTTTGAGGAGAGGGCGGCGCCACGCCAGGTCGTGGTGTTGGGCGACCTGAACGCCAAGTCGGTGGCCTGGGGCAATCCAGCTGCCTCTTGCAACGTCCGGGGACGCGCCGTCGAATTTTGGGCGGCGTCATGCGGTGTGTCCCTCCTCAACAGGGGGGCGGTCCACACGTGTGTGCGGCAACGGGGAGGGTCGGTGGTGGACGTTTCGTTCGCCACCCCCGTGCTAGCCGCACGCATTGTGAACTGGCGGGTGGAGTTGGTGGAGACCTTGTCGGACCACCGTTATGTGCGGTTCGACATCTCCACCCAGAGCCCCCGTGGGGAGATGGCCCGCTCTGGCAGGTCTCCCTTCCCACGGTGGGCTCTCACTCGCCTGGACCGGGAGGCAGCCAAGGAGGCGGCCTTCCTCCAAGACTGGCTGTCGCCCCCTGTTGGGGCCCCGGACGTTGACGCCGCAGCGGTCCGGCTGAGGGAATCCTTGACCGAGGTGTGCAACTCCAGCATGCCTCGGTCTCGGCGTCCGCCTCCCCGCCGGGCCGTTTATTGGTGGTCAGAGGAGCTGGCGGGCCTACGAGCCACCTGCGTGGCGGCCAGAAGGGCCTACACGCGGAGCCGCCGGCGCAGCGCCCGTAATCAGGCAGAGGAGGAACGCCTCTACGCCTCTTACCGAGAGGCAAAGGCGGTCCTCAAGTCGGCTATGGGCGCTGCCAAGGACTCGGCGAGGGCCGAGATGCTGGAGGGTCTCGACAGGGATCCGTATGGGAGACCATACAGGGCGGCGCGGAACCAACTGCGGCCCCATGGTCCCCCACTTACGGAGACCCTCGAGCCGGCGTTGCTGGATGGGGTGGTCCGGTCTCTGTTTCCGCGCAGGACCGACTTCACCCCTCCAGCGATGGACCCTCCGCAGTCGGCGGCTCCGCAGGAGGAGGAGGAGGCACCTCCAGTGACGGAGGAGGAGTTTCGCGCGGGGGTGCTTAGCCTCCGCGCGAAGAAGACGGCTCCTGGGCCGGACGGCGTCCCCGCACGGGTGGTGGCCATAGCTGCCACTCAAATGAAGGACAGGTTTCGGGAACTCTTCAGCGCGTGCTTTACGGCTGGAAGGTTCCCGAAACTGTGGAAGGAGGGGCAGCTATGCCTCCTCCGAAAGGAGGGACGCCCGGCGGATTCCCCCTCGGCATACCGGCCCATCGTTCTGCTCGATGAGGTCGGTAAATTGTTCGAGGGGATCATCGCCGGCCGGCTCAGGAGCCATTTGCAGGGTGTAGGGCCGGACCTGTCGGACGCCCAGTTCGGTTTCCGACAGGGCCGGTCCACCATCGACGCGCTGGCCCTTTTGAAGGGCCAGGTGAAAGAGGCGGTCGAGGCGGGGGACGGAGTGTTGGCGGTGTCGTTTGACATCGCCAACGCCTTCAACTCCGTTCCCCACTCCACCATATTGGAGGCACTCCGGTACCACGGAGTGCCCCAATATTTGAGGAGCCTCCTGGCCAGCTACTTGGAGGATCGAGAGGTCCTCCTTGTGGACAAACTGGCCAGGATGCGGAGATACAGCGCGGAGTCCGGTGTTCCGCAGGGGTCAGTCTTAGGGCCCCCCTGTGGAACATCGGCTTCGACTGGCTGTTGCGGGGAGCTCTTCTCCAGGGCACGAGTGTCATCTGCTACGCGGATGACACTCTCCTCACGGCCCGGGGGAAGAGCTTCGGGGAGGCGGCCTGTCTGGCCTCGGCTGGCGGGTCCTTGGTGGCAGGGAGGATCCGCCGCCTGGGATTGAGGGTGGCGCTGAACAAGACCGAGGCCGTGTTCTTTCACGGGCCTCGGCAGCGCTGCCCTCCAGACGCCCACATTGTGGTGGAGGGCGTCAGGGTGGGCGTCCAGGCCCAGATGAAGTATCTGGGCCTGGTGTTGGACAGCAGGTGGCGCTTCGGCCCGCACTTTAGCGGGCTGTCGACGCGCCTGCTGAGGGCTGCGGACGCCCTCTCCTGGCTCCTCCCCAACCTGGGAGGGCCCAACGCACGATGCCGGCGCCTATATGCCGGCATCCTGCGGAGCATGGCCCTGTACGGGGCCCCCATCTGGGCGGATTCCCTCCACAGGAGGGAGAACGCTACATTGATGCGTAGGCCCCAAAGGGCCATTGCACTGCGGGTGGCGAGGGCCTATCGCTCGGTGGGCTTTTCGGCGGCGTGCGCTCTGGCGGGCACCCCTCCTTGGGAGCTGGAGGCGTGGGTGCTCGCCAGAGTGTACGAGTGGACGGCGCGGCGAAAGGCCCTCGGGGAGCGCCCCGTCGCGGAGGAGCGGGAGGCCGTGCGGCGAGAGGCGAGGGACGCCATCATCGTCCATTGGACGGAGGACCTCGCCTCCGCCACCTTTGGCCGCCGAACCCTGGACGCGCTCGGTCCGGTCCTGCGAGACTGGCTCGAGCGCTCCCATGGCTTCCTCTCATTCCGTCTGGTGCAGGTGTTGTCAGGCCACGGCTGTTTCGGCAAGCACCTGCACCGGATCGGGAGGGAGGAGACCCCGGCGTGCCACGACTGCGGCGCGGCGGAGGACACGGCTCAGCACACCCTCGAGGTGTGCCCGGCTTGGTCTGAGCCGCGCCGCAGTCTAACAGCGGAGATCGGACAGGACCTCTCGCTTCCCGGCGTGGTCAACGCCA
Organism: Lacanobia oleracea; assembly: GCA_950371165.1. NCBI lineage: Eukaryota > Metazoa > Arthropoda > Insecta > Lepidoptera > Noctuidae > Lacanobia > Lacanobia oleracea. The sequence goes on from OX493387.1 coordinate 4,106,103, forward strand.
TGCTGGATAGTGAGGGGTCCTGGGCAGCTGTCGCCTCTTTTTGCGAGGATGTCATCTCGCAAAAGGAGGCGGCGGAGCGTGCGCGGGAGGACGACCCTCTCGCTGCGCCGCTCCGCAGGCGCAGAAGAGGTCGGAGAAGACGCCGTCTTCTCCCTCCTCATGGTGGTGATGGGCGGGCGATAGGCGCGGGGGCGCCTCCGCCCGCATTGCACTCCACACCACCCTCGCCGTTAATTCCCAGCCCTCCCCCTGAACGGGGAGGACTTGAGGGGCCCGCCGCTTTAGGCGGGTTGTCGTCGGAGGAGGACTGGACGCTAAGGCTGCGCCGATCTCCCAGTCCTCTTCCACTCGGACGACGCGGGAATAACACTGGGTCGTTTTAGTGGGTATACCGGGTCAGCCCGGGGAGTCCCACATACCCCTCCCGTTCCCCCGACGGGAGGGTATGCGTAATGCATTTTTCCCAGTTTAAAAAAAAAAAAAAAAAAAAAAAAAAGGTTAGGTTAGGTTACAGGATCTCCTGATGCAGACCATGGCTGAGTGGTTGGTGGACTTGGCGGTGGTCGCCGAGCCCTACTCGGTCCCTGGCCATTGGCTGGGCGACCGAGACGGCCTGGTGGCGTTGGTGTCGCGGTCTTCCACGGACTCCCCTCCCCTCTCGCTTTTAGAGAGGGGACCGGGATACGTGGCCGCCGCGTGGGGGGATTTGGCCCTGGTTGGGGTCTATTTCTCCCCAAACCGCCCTCTCTCGGACTTTGAGGATTTCTTGGAGATCCTCACTGCAGCCGTAGGGAGGGCGGCGCCACGCCAGGTCGTGGTGTTGGGCGACCTGAACGCCAAGTCGGTGGCCTGGGGCAATCCAGCTGCCTCTTGCAACGTCCGGGGACGCGCCGTCGAATTTTGGGCGGCGTCATGCACTCCACCATATTGGAGGCACTCCGGTATCACGGAGTGCCCCAATATTTGAGGAGACTCCTGGCCAGCTACTTGGAGGATCGAGAGGTCCTCCTTGTGGACAAACTGGCCAGGATGCGGAGATACAGCGCCGAGTCCGGTGTTCCGCAGGGGTCAGTCTTAGGGCCCCCCCTGTGGAACATCGGATTCGACTGGCTGTTGCGGGGAGCTCTTCTCCAGGGCACGAGTGTCATCTGCTACGCGGATGACACTCTCCTCACTGCTGCCCGGGGGAAGAGCTTCGGGGAGGCGGCCTGTCTGGCCTCGGCTGGCGGGTCCTTGGTGGCAGGGAGGATCCGCCGCCTGGGATTGAGGGTGGCGCTGAACAAGACCGAGGCCGTGTTCTTTCACGGGCCTCGGCAGCGCTGCCCTCCCGACGCCCACATTGTGGTGGAGGGCGTCAGGGTGGACGTCCAGGCCCAGATGAAGTATCTGGGCCTGGTGCTGGACAGCAGGTGGCGCTTCGGCCCGCACTTTAGCGGGCTGTCGACGCGCCTGCTGAGGGCTGCGGACGCCCTCTCCTGGCTCCTCCCGAACCTGGGAGGGCCCAACGCACGATGCCGGCGTTTATACGCTGGCATCCTGCGGAGCATGGCCCTGTACGGGGCCCCCATCTGGGCGGACTCCCTCCACAGGAGGGAGAACGCTACTTTGATGCGGAGGCCCCAAAGGGCCATTGCACTGCGGGTGGCGAGGGCCTACCGCTCGGTGGGCTTTTCGGCGGCGTGCGCTCTGGCGGGCACCCCTCCTTGGGAGTTGGAGGCGTGGGTGCTCGCCAGAGTGTACGAGTGGACGGCGCGGCGAAAAGCCCTCGGGGAGCGCCCCGTCGCGGAGGAGCGGGAGGCCGTGCGGCGGGAGGCGAGGGACGCCATCATCGTCCATTGGACGGACGACCTCGCCTCCGCCACCTTTGGCCGCCGAACGTTGGACGCGCTCGGTCCGGTCCTGCGAGACTGGCTCGAGCGCTCCCACGGGTTCCTCTCATTCCGTCTGGTGCAGGTGTTGTCAGGCCACGGCTGTTTCGGCAAGCACCTGCACCGGATCGGGAGGGAGGAGACCCCGGCGTGCCACGACTGCGGCGCGGCGGAGGATACGGCCCAGCACACCCTCGAGGTGTGCCCGGCTTGGTCTGAGCCGCGTCGCAGTCTAACAGCGGAGATCGGACAGGACCTCTCGCTTCCCGGCGTGGTCAACGCCATGCTGGAGAGTGAGGGGTCCTGGGCAGCAGTCGCCTCTTTTTGCGAGGATGTCATCTCGCAAAAGGAGGCGGCGGAGCGCGCGCGGGAGGACGACCCTCTCGCTGCGCCGCTCCGCAGGCGCAGAAGAGGTCGGAGAAGACGCCGTCTTCTCCCTCCTCATGGTGGTGATGGGCGGGCGATAGGCGCGGGGGCGCCTCCGCCCGCATTGCACTCCACACCACCCTCGCCGTTTGTTCCCAGCCCTCCCCCTGAACGGGGAGGACTTGAGGGGCCCGCCGCTTTGGGCGGGTTGTCGTCGGAGGAGGACTGGACGCAAAGGCTGCGCCGATCTCCCAGTCCTCTTCCACTCGGACGACGCGGGAATAACGCTGGGTCGTTTTAGTGGGTATACCGGGTCAGCCCGGGGAGTCCCACATACCCCTCCCGTTCCCCTGACGGGAGGGTATGCGTAACGCATTTTTTCCCAGCATAAAAAAAAAAAAAAAAAAAAAAAAAAAAGGTTAGGTTAGGTTGGGGGACCCCCCACAGAGTTTGCGTCCACGTCGCGTCCCCTGGAAACGGCCCAATTTGTCACCGTAACGGAGTGGCAGATTGGGTACGGCCAAAGTACTCTGTGCTCTCGTAGTTATCATTTTATCCTGCCTTGCCGACTGCGAATTTGCCGAAGGTGTCATGCCTATGCCCTCGCGGGACGCCTACGGGCGGTTTTTAAAAGGCCCTTCTCAGGGCCAACCCAAAGGCCCTTCTCAGGGCCAACCCAAAGGCCCTTCTCAGGGCCAACCCAAAGGCCCTTCTCAGGGCCAACCCAAAGGCCCTTCTCAGGGCCAACCAAAAGGCCCTTCTCAGGGCCACTCCGACGCTTCAGCGTCCGAAGCTAGCCGCGCGCCGTCTGCGGCTAGCTTCGTTGGAAGGGTGGACTTGTCGGATTCCGACGACGAGTCCCTCTTAAGCGTCTCGGACGCGGGCGACTGTCGGTCGCGGAAGCGGGCCTTCCTCAAGGAGGGGTCCGAGGGCTCCTCGGGCTCAGCCAGGAGGTCGAAGGCCAAGAGGCCGACGACAGCCGCGGACACCCACGTGGTGGGTCTCGCGGACGCCCAGCGGCAGCTGGACCTGGCTCGGCGGACGCAGCAGCAGCAGGACCTGGAGGAGAGGGTCGCTGCTAAAGAGCAGCGGGCGCGTGCTGCTCGGGCCAGGTCCGGTTACGGCGCGTCCCGCGTTCTGTACGCGGACTATTCTCTGGCCGAGCTGGAGCGGATGGCAGAAGAGGACGAGGAGGAGATCGCGGAGGTCGCCTCTAAATCCTCGAACCTTAAGGGTACCTTCCAGAAGGCCCTTAAGTGCCGAGGTGCGAGCATGCGCGGCATCATTGCGGAGCTCGTAAAAAGAAAGGCGACCGACGAGACTCGCCAGCTGCAGGCGGTAGTGGATCGCCTGAAGGTGGAGGTCAGCCAGCTTCATCAGAAGCTGGCTGATGTCACGGCTCGGCCGAGTCAGGCCGAACCGAGACCTGCGGCGGAGGCCCCCAACCCCACCAACCTTGAGGATGTTATCCGCAAGGTTGTCATGGAGGAGAGGGCCTTCACCAGAGCCTGCTTAGCAGGTATAGAGGACCGGCTCCTGCCGGAGAAGCGCCTCCGACCGCCGCTCGCGGCGGACAAGAGGCGAGCCGAGCCGGGGCCGTCCTCGCAAGGGGAGGACGCCCTTCTCCCTTCCACTACTCCGTCCAACCAGCCGGGTTGGACTGAAGTGGTCCGGAAGGGGAAGGGCAGGGGGAAAAAGACGGCAACAGCCGTCCCTGCCGTCCCTGCCACCACGACTCCCAGCCGGTCGCAGGCGACTGGGAAGGGAAAGGGGAAGGGGAAGGGCAAAAGGCCGGCAACGCCCGGACCTGCCGTCCCCGTCACCACGCCTCTCAGTCAGTCGCGGGCGGCTGGCGGGGGCAACAAGAAGAAGGGGAAGGGGAAATTGGTTCCCCCGAAGTCCGCAGCCGTCGTGGTGACGCTCACCGCGGAGGCTGCGGAACGCGGGGAAACCTACGCTTCCATTTTGGTGCGGGCGCGTGCCAATGCCGATCCCGCCCAACTGGGGATCGGCAAGGTTTCTTGCAGGCAGACCGAAACCGGGGCTCGAATATTCGAGTTCCCGGGGGCGGAGGGCAGCGCCAGCGCTGACCTCTTTGCAGCCAAGCTGCAGGAGGTCATCGCGGACTCTGCCAAGGTGGCCCGACCGATAAAGTCGGCGACCATCCAGGTGACCGATCTTGATGACTCGGTCACCAAGGAGGAGGTGGTGGCGGCGGTCGCAGCCATTGGGGGCTGCGGCGTCGCAGCGGTGCAAGGCCGGTACATCAGGCCTGGCCGCGGCGGCATGGGCACTATCCGGCTCGAGTGCCCTGTCGCCGTTGCCAAAGCCGTCCTTGCAAAAGGACGGCTCGCCGTCGGCTTTAGCTCGGGTGCAGTCCGGGCCCTAGAGGAGCAGCCTCTGCGCTGCTTCCGGTGCTGCGGCATCGGGCACACCCGAGCCCTGTGCCCGTCAGCGGTGGACAGGTCGGAGACCTGCTACCGCTGCGGCAAGGAGGGCCACAAAGCCGCCTCCTGCACGGTCGCCAAGCCGCAATGCGCCGTCTGTGCCGCGAGCGGTCGCCCAGCAGGCCACGTAACGAGGGGGAGGTTGTGCAACCCCCCCCTTAAGAAAGGCAAAGCGCAGGTGCCGGTCGGGCCTGTTGCTAGCACTGCCGTTCCCGAGGTTGGAACGGCGGTGGCTGCGGAGGAGGGGGGTGCGATGTCCGATTGATGGATTCAATCGAATATCGCATCCTCCAGGCGAACACCAACCACTGCCGGGCTGCACAGGATCTCCTGATGCAGACCATGGCTGAGTGGTTGGTGGACTTGGCGGTGGTCGCCGAGCCTTACTCGGTCCCTGGCCATTGGCTGGGCGACCGAGACGGCCTGGTAGCGTTGGTGTCGCGGTCTTCCACGGACTCCCCTCCCCTCTCGCTTTTAGAGAGGGGACCGGGATACGTGGCCGCCGCGTGGGGAGATTTGGCCCTGGTTGGGGTCTATTTCTCCCCTAACCGCCCTCTCTCGGACTTTGAGGATTTCCTGGAGATTCTCACTGCAGCCGTAGGGAGGGCGGCGCCACGCCAGGTCGTGGTGTTGGGCGACCTGAACGCCAAGTCGGTGGCCTGGGGCAACCCAGCCTCCTCTTGCAACGTCCGGGGACGCGCCGTCGAATTTTGGGCGGCGTCATGCGGTGTGTCCCTCCTCAACAGGGGGGCGGTCCACACATGTGTGCGGCAACGGGGAGGGTCGGTGGTGGACGTTTCGTTCGCCACCCCCGTGCTAGCCGCACGCATCGTGAACTGGCGGGTGGAGTTGGTGGAGACCTTGTCGGACCACCGTTATGTGCGGTTCGACATCTCCACCCAGAGCCCCCGTGGGGAGATGGCCCGCTCTGGCAGGTCTCCCTTCCCACGGTGGGCTCTCACTCGCCTGGACCGGGAGGCAGCCAAGGAGGCGGCCTTCCTCCAGGACTGGCTGTCGCCCCCTGTTGGGGCCCCGGACGTTGACGCCGCAGCGGTCCGGCTGAGGGAATCCCTGACCGAGGTGTGCAACTCCAGCATGCCTCGGTCTCGGCGTCCGCCTCCCCGCCGGGCCGTTTATTGGTGGTCAGAGGAGCTGGCGGGCCTCCGGGCCACTTGCGTGGCGGCCAGAAGGGCCTACACGCGGAGCCGCCGGCGCAGCGCTCGTAGTCAGGCAGAGGAGGACCGCCTCTACGCCTCTTACCGAGAGGCAAAGGCGGTCCTCAAGTCGGCTATGGGCGCTGCCAAGGACTCGGCGAGGGCCGAGATGCTGGAGGGTCTCGACAGGGATCCGTATGGGAGACCATATAGGGCGGCGCGGAACCAACTGCGGCCCCATGGTCCCCCATTGACGGAAACCCTCGAGCCGGCGTTGCTGGATGGGGTGGTCCGGTCTCTGTTTCCGCGCAGGACCGACTTCGCCCCACCAGCGATGGACCCTCCACAGTCGGCGGCTCCGCAGGAGGAGGAGGAAGCACCTCCAGTGACGGAGGAGGAGTTTCGCGCGGGGGTTCTTAGCCTCCGCGCGAAGAAGACGGCTCCTGGGCCGGACGGCGTCCCCGCACGGGTGGTGGCCATGGCTGCCGCTCAAATGGAGGACAGGTTTCGGGAACTCTTCAGCGCGTGCTTTACGGCTGGAAGGTTCCCGAAACTGTGGAGGGAGGGGCAGCTATGCCTCCTCCGAAAGGAGGGACGCCCGGCGGATTCCCCCTCGGCATACCGGCCCATCGTTCTGCTCGATGAGGTCGGTAAATTGTTCGAGGGGATCATCGCCGGCCGGCTCAGGAGCCATTTGCAGGGTGTAGGGCCGGACCTGTCGGACGCCCAGTTCGGTTTCCGACAGGGCCGGTCCACCATCGACGCGCTGGCCCTTTTGAAGGGCCAGGTGAAAGGGGCGGTGGAGGCGGGGGACGGAGTGTTGGCGGTGTCCTTCGACATAGCCAACGCCTTCAACTCCGTTCCCCACCCTACAATATTGGAGGCGCTCCGGTATCACGGAGTGCCCCAATACTTGAGGAGGCTCCTGGCCAGCTACTTGGAGGATCGAGAGGTCCTCCTTGTGGACAAACTGGCCAGGTTGCGGAGATACGGCGCGGAGTCCGGTGTTCCGCAGGGGTCTGTCTTGAAGACGCCGTCTTCTCCCTCCTCATGGTGGTGATGGGCGGGCGATAGGCGCGGGGGCGCCTCCGCCCGCATTGCACTCCACACCACCCTCGCCGGTCATTCCCAGCCCTCCCCCTGAACGGGGAGGACTTGAGGGGCCCGCCGCTTTAGGCGGGTTGTCGTCGGAGGAGGACTGGACGCTAAGGCTGCGCCGATCTCCCAGTCCTCTTCCACTCGGACGACGCGGGAATAACGCTGGGTCGTTTTAGTGGGTATACCGGGTCAGCCCGGGGAGTCCCACATACCCCTCCCGTTCCCCCGACGGGAGGGTATGCGTAATGCATTTTTTCCCAGTTTAAAAAAAAAAAAAAAAAAAAAAGTTCTCTGTGATCTCGCAGTTACTGTTTTTATTTTATCGTGCCTTGTTGACTGCGAATTTGCCGAAGGCGTCATGCCTATGCCCTCGCGGGACGCCTACGGGCGGTTTTTAAAAGGCCCTTCTCAGGGCCAACCCAAAGGCCCTTCTCAGGGCCAACCCAAAGGCCCTTCTCAGAGCCAACCAAAAGGCCCTTCTCAGGGCCACTCCGACGCTTCAGCGTCGGAAGCTAGTCGCGCGCCGTCTGCGGCTAGCTTCGTTGGAAGGGTGGACTTGTCGGATTCCGACGACGAGTCCCTCTTAAGCGTCTCGGACGCGGGCGACTGTCGGTCGCGGAAGCGGGCCTTCCTCAAGGAGGGGTCCGAGGGCTCCTCGGGCTCAGCCAGGAGGTCAAAGGCCAAGAGGCCGACGACAGCCGCGGAAACACACGTGGTGGGTCTAGCGGACGCCCAGCGGCAGCTGGACCTGGCTCGGCGGACGCAGCAGCAGCAGGACCTGGAGGAGAGGGTCGCTGCTAAAGAGCAGCGGGCGCGTGCTGCTCGGGCCAGGTCCGGTTACGGCGCGTCCCGCGTTTTGTACGCGGACTATTCTCAAGGCCGAGCTGGAGCGGATGGCAGAAGAGGACGAGGAGGAGATCGCGGAGGTCGCCTCTAAATCCTCGAACCTTAAGGGTACCTTTCAGAAGGCCCTTAAGTGCCGAGGTGCGAGCATGCGCGGCATCATTGCGGAGCTCGTAAAAAGAAAGGCGACCGACGAGACTCGCCAGTTGCAGGCGGTAGTGGATCGCCTGAAGGTGGAGGTCAGTCAGCTTCACCAGAAGCTGGCTGATGTCACGGCTCGGCCGAGTCAGGCCGAACCGAGACCTGCGGCGGAGGCCCCCAACCCCACCAACCTTGAGGATGTTATCCGCAAGGTTGTCATGGAGGAGAGGGCCTTCACCAGAGCCTGCTTAGCAGGTATCGAGGACCGGCTCCTGCCGGAGAAGCGCCTCCGACCACCGCTTGCGGCGGACAAGAGGCGAGCCGAGCCGGGGCCGTCCTCGCAAGGGGAGGACGCCCTTCTCCCTTCCACTACTCCGTCTAACCAGCCGGGTTGGACTGAAGTGGCCATCGAGGTGACCGATCTTGACGATTCGGTCACCAAGGAGGAGGTGGTGGCGGCGGTCGCAGCGATTGGTGGCTGCGGCGTCGCGGCGGTGCGGGGTCGGGACATCAGGCCTGGCCGCGGCGGCATGGGCACTATCCGGCTCGAGTGCCCGGTCGCCGCTGCCAAAGCCGTCCTTGAGAAAGGACGGCTCGCCGTCGGTTTCAGCTCGGGTGCAGTCCGAGCACTTGGGGAGCAGCCTTTACGCTGCTTCAAGTGCTGCGGCATCGGACACACCCGAGCCCTCTGTCCGTCCACCGTCGACAGGTCCAACGCCTGCTACCGCTGCAGCAAGGAGGGCCACAAAGCCGCCGCCTGCATGGTCGCCACGCCACATTGCATAGTGTGTGCTACCAGTGGCCGCCCAGCAGGTCACATCATGCGGGGGAGGTTGTGCAACCCCCCATCTAAGAGGGGCAAAGCGCAGGTGGCAGTCGGGCCTGCTGCTGGCAACGCCGTTCCCGAGGCCGGAACGGCGGTTGCTGCGGAGGAGGGGGGTGCGATGTCCGATTGATGGATACAATCGAACATCGCATCCTCCAGGCGAACACCAACCACTGCCGGGCTGCACAGGATCTCCTGATGCAGACCATGGCTGAGTGGTTGGTGGACTTGGCGGTGGTCGCCGAGCCCTACTCGGTCCCTGGCCATTGGCTGGGCGACCGAGACGGCCTGGTGGCGTTGGTGTCGCGGTCTTCCACAGACTCCCCTCCCCTCTCGCTTTTAGAGAGGGGACCGGGATACGTGGCCGCCGCGTGGGGGGATTTGGCCCTGGTTGGGGTCTATTTCTCCCCAAACCGCCCTCTCTCGGACTTTGAGGATTTCTTGGAGATCCTCACCGCAGCCGTAGGGAGGGCGGCGCCACGCCAGGTCGTGGTGTTGGGCGACCTGAACGCCAAGTCGGTGGCCTGGACGCTAAGGCTGCGCCGATCTCCCAGTCCTCTTCCACTCGGACGACGCGGGAATAACACTGGGTCGTTTTAGTGGGTATACCGGGTCAGCCCGGGGAGTCCCACATACCCCTCCCGTTCCCCCGACGGGAGGGTATGCGTAAAGCATTTTTTCCCAGTTTAAAAAAAAAAAAAAAAAAAAAAAAAAAAAAAAAAAAAAAAAAAAAAAAAAAAAAAAAGGTTGGGGGACCCCCCACAGAGTTTGCGTCCACGTCGCGTCCCCTGGAAACGGCCCAGTTTGTCACCGTAACGGAGTGGCATACTGGGTACGGCCAAAGTTCTCTGTGATCTCGCAGTTACTGTTTTGTTTTATCGTGCCTTGTTGACTGCGTATTTGCCGAAGGCGTCATGCCTATGCCCTCGCGGGACGCCTCCGGGCGGTTTTTAAAAGGCCCTTCTCAGGGCCAACCCAAAGGCCCTTCTCAGGGCCAACCCAAAGGCCCTTCTCAGGGCCAACCAAAAGGCCCTTCTCAGGGCCACTCCGACGCTTCAGCGTCGGAAGCTAGCCGCGCGCCATCTGCGGCTAGCTTCTTCGGAAGGGCGGACCTGTCCGATTCGGACGAGTCCGACTTTAGCGTCTCAGACGCAGGCGACCCTAAGTCGCGAAAGCGGGCCTTCCGCAAGGAAGGGTCCGAGGGCTCCTCGAGTTCGGCGAGGAAGTCCAAGGCGAAACGGCTGACGACGGCTGCAGACACCCACGATGTGGGTCTCGCGGACGCCCAACGCCAGCTGGACCTGGCTCGGCGGGCGCAGCACCAGCAGGAACTCGAGGAGCGGGTTGCTGCGAAGGAGCAGCGGGCGCGTGCTGCTCGGGCCAAGTCCGGGTACGGTGCGTCTCGCTTGCTGTACTCGGACTCCTCATTGGCCGAGCTGGCGCGCATGGCGGAAGAGGACGAGGAGGAGATCGTTGAGGTTGCCTCCAAGTCCTCGAATCTTAAGGGCACTTTCCAAAAGGCCCTTAAGTTCCGTGCTGCGAGCATGCGCGGCATCGTCGCGGAGCTCGTGGAGCGCAAGGCGAGTGACGAGACCCGTCAATTGCAGGCGACCGTCGATCGCCTCAAGCTGGAGGTCAGCCAGCTTCATCAGAAGCTGGCTGATGTCACGGCTCGGCCGAGTCAGGCCGAACCGAGACCTGCGGCGGAGGCCTCCTCCTCCACCAACCTTGAGGATGTCATCCGCAAGGTTGTCATGGAGGAGCGGGCCTTCACAAGAGCCTGCCTTGCGGGCATAGAGGACCGGCTCCTGCCGGAGAAACGCCTCCGACCACCGCTTGCGGCGGACAAAAGGCGGGCCGAGCCGGGGCCGTCCTCGCAAGGGGAGGACGCCCTTCTGCCTTCCACCACTCCGTCCAACCAGCAGGGTTGGACCGAAGTGGTCCGGAAGGGGAAGGGCAGGGGGAAAAAGACGGCAACAGCCGTCCCTGCCATCCCTGCCACCACGACTCCCAGCCGGTCGCAGGCGACTGAAAAGGGAAAGGGGAAGGGGAAGGCCAAGGGCAGAAAGGCGGCAATGGCCGCCCCTACTGTCCCAGCCACCACGCCTCCCAGCCAGTCGCAGGCGACCAAGAAGAGGAAGGGGAAACTCGTTCCCCCAAAGTCCGCAGCCGTCGTTGTGACACTCACCGCGGAGGCTGCGGAACGTGGGGAAACCTACGCTTCCATTTTGGTGCGGGCGCGAGCCAATGCCGATCCCACCCAATTGGGGATCAGCAAGGTTTCTTGCCGGCGGACCGAAACCGGGGCTCGAATATTCGAGTTCCCGGGGGCGGAGGGCAGCGCCAACGCTGACCTCTTTGCAGCCAAGCTGCAAGAGGTCATCGCAGACGCTGCCAAGGTGGCCCGACCCGTCAAGTCGGCGGCCATCGAGGTGACCGGTCTTGACGACTCGGTCACCAAGGAGGAGGTGGTGGCGGCGGTCGCAGCCATTGGGGGCTGCGGCGTCGCAGCGGTGCAAGGCCGGGACATCAGGCCCGGCCGCGGCGGCATGGGCACTATCCGGCTCGAGTGCCCTGTCGCCGCTGCCAAAGCCGTCCTTGCAAAAGGACGCCTCCTTGTCGGCTTCAGCTCGGGTGCAGTCCGAGCACTTGGAGAACAGCCTCTGCGCTGCTTCAGGTGCTGTGGCATCGGGCACACCCGGGCCCTGTGCCCGTCAGCGGTGGACAGGTCGGAGACCTGCTACCGCTGCGGCACGGAGGGCCACAAAGCCGCCTCCTGCGCGGTCGCCAAGCTGCACTGCGCCGTCTGTGCCGCAAGGGGACGCCCGGCAGGCCATGTGATGAGGGGGAGGTTGTGCAATCCTCCCCCTCAGAGGGGTAAAGCGCAGGTGCCGGTCGGGCCTGCTGTTAGCATCGCCGTTCCTGAGGCAGGAACGGCGGTGGCTGCGGAGGAGGGGGGTGCGATGTCCGATTGATGGATACAATCGAACATCGCATCCTCCAGGCGAACACCAACCACTGCCGGGCTGCACAGGATCTCCTGATGCAGACCATGGCTGAGTGGTTGGTGGACTTGGCGGTGGTCGCCGAGCCCTACTCGGTCCCTGGCCATTGGCTGGGCGACCGAGACGGCCTGGTGGCGTTGGTGTCGCGGTCTTCCACGGACTCCCCTCCCCTCTCGCTTTTAGAGAGGGGACCGGGATACGTGGCCGCCGCGTGGGGAGATTTGGCCCTGGTTGGGGTCTATTTCTCCCCTAACCGCCCTCTCTCGGACTTTGAGGATTTCCTGGAGATTCTCACTGCAGCCGTAGGGAGGGCGGCGCCACGCCAGGTCGTGGTGTTGGGCGACCTGAACGCCAAGTCGGTGGCCTGGGGCAACCCAGCTGCCTCTTGCAACGTCCGGGGACGCGCCGTCGAATTTTGGGCGGCGTCATGCGGTGTGTCCCTCCTCAACAGGGGGGCGGTCCACACGTGTGTGCGGCAACGGGGAGGGTCGGTGGTGGACGTTTCGTTCGCCACCCCCGTGCTAGCCGCACGCATCGTGAACTGGCGGGTGGAGTTGGTGGAGACCTTGTCGGACCACCGTTATGTGCGGTTCGACATCTCCACCCAGAGCCCCCGTGGGGAGATGGCCCGCTCTGGCAGGTCTCCCTTCCCACGGTGGGCTCTCACTCGCCTGGACCGGGAGGCAGCCAAGGAGGCGGCCTTCCTCCAGGACTGGCTGTCGCCCCCTGTTGGGGCCCCGGACGTTGACGCCGCAGCGGTCCGGCTGAGGGAATCCCTGACCGAGGTGTGCAACTCCAGCATGCCTCGGTCTCGGCGTCCGCCTCCCCGCCGGGCCGTTTATTGGTGGTCGGAGGAGCTGGCAGGCCTCCGGGCCACTTGCGTGGCGGCCAGAAGGGCCTACACGCGGAGCCGCCGGCGCAGCGCCCGTAATCAGGCAGAGGAGGACCGCCTCTACGCCTCTTACCGAGAGGCAAAGGCGCTCCTCAAGTCGGCTATGGGCGCTGCCAAGGACTCGGCGAGGGCCGAGATGCTGGAGGGTCTCGACAGGGATCCGTATGGGAGACCATATAGGGCGGCGCGGAACCAACTGCGGCCCCATGGTCCCCCATTGACGGAAACCCTCGAGCCGGCGTTGCTGGATGGGGTGGTCCGGTCTCTGTTTCCGCGCAGGACCGACTTCACCTCTCCAGCGATGGACCCTCCACAGTCGGCGGCTCCGCAGGAGGAGGAGGAGGCACCTCCAGTGACGGAGGAGGAGTTTCGCGCGGGGGTGCTTAGCCTCCGCGCGAAGAAGACGGCTCCTGGGCCGGACGGCGTCCCCGCACGGGTGGTGGCCATAGCTGCCACTCAAATGGAGGACAGGTTTCGGGAACTCTTCAGCACGTGCTTTACGGCTGGAAGGTTCCCGAAACTGTGGAAGGAGGGGCAGCTATGCCTCCTCCGAAAGGAGGGACGCCCGGCGGATTCCCCCTCGGCATACCGGCCCATCGTTCTGCTCGATGAGGTCGGTAAATTGTTCGAGGGGATCATCGCCGGCCGGCTCAGGAGCCATTTGCAGGGTGTAGGGCCGAACCTGTCGGACGCCCAGTTCGGTTTCCGACGGGGCCGGTCCACCATCGACGCGCTGGCCCTTCTTAAGGGCCAGGTGAAAGGGGCGGTCGAGGCGGGGGACGGAGTGTTGGCGGTGTCGTTTGACATCGCCAACGCCTTCAACTCCGTTCCCCACTCCACCATATTGGAGGCACTCCGGTATCACGGAGTGCCCCAATACTTGAGGAGCCTCCTGGCCAGTTACTTGGAGGATCGAGAGGTCCTCCTTGTGGATAAACTGGCCAGGATGCGAAAATACAGCGCGGAGTCCGGTGTTCCGCAAGGGTCTGTCTTAGGGCCCCCCCTGTGGAACATCGGCTTTGACTGGCTGTTGCGGGGAGCTCTTCTCCAGGGCACGAGTGTCATCTGCTACGCGGATGACACTCTCCTCACTGCCCGGGGGAAGAGCTTCGGGGAGGCGGCCTGTCTGGCCTCGGCTGGCGGGTCCTTGGTGGCAGGGAGGATCCGCCACCTGGGATTGAGGGTGGCGCTGAACAAGACCGAGGCCGTGTTCTTTCACGGGCTTCGGCAGCGCTGCCCTCCCGACGCCCACATTGTGGTGGAGGGCGTCAGGGTGGACGTCCAGGCCCAGATGAAGTATCTGGGCCTGGTGCTGGACAGCAGGTGGCGCTTCGGCCCGCACTTTAGCGGGCTGTCGACGCGCCTGCTGAAGGCCGCGGACGCCCTGTCGTGGCTCCTCCCGAATTTGGGGGGGCCTAACGCACGATGCCGGCGTTTGTATGCCGGCATATTGCGGAGCATGGCCCTGTACGGGGCCCCCATCTGGGCGGACTCCCTTCAAAGGAGGGAGAATGCGACCGTTATGCGCAGGCCTCAAAGGGCCATTGCACTGCGGGTGGCGAGGGCCTACCGCTCGGTGGGCTTTTCGGCGGCGTGCGCTCTGGCGGGCACCCCTCCTTGGGAGCTGGAGGCGTGGGTGCTCGCCAGAGTGTACGAGTGGACGGCGCGGCGAAAGGCCCTCGGGGAGCGCCCCGTCGCGGAGGAGCGGGAGGCCGTGCGGCGAGAGGCGAGGGACGCCATCATCGTCCATTGGACGGAGGACCTCGCCTCCGCCGCCTTTGGCCGCCGAACCCTGGACGCGCTCGGTCCGGTCCTGCGAGACTGGCTCGAGCGCTCCCATGGTTTCCTCTCATTCCGTCTGGTGCAGGTGTTGTCAGGCCACGGCTGTTTCGGCAAGCACCTGCACCGGATCGGGAGGGAGGAGACCCCGGCGTGCCACGACTGCGGCGCGGCGGAGGACACGGCTCAGCACACCCTCGAGGTGTGCCCGGCTTGGTCTGAGCCGCGCCGCAGTCTAACAGCGGAGATCGGACAGGACCTCTCACTTCCCGGCGTGGTCAACGCCATGCTGGAGAGTGAGGGGTCCTGGGCAGCTGTCGCCTCTTTTTGCGAGGATGTCATCTCGCAAAAGGAGGCGGCGGAGCGCGCGCGGGAGGACGACCCTCTCGCTGCGCCGCTCCGCAGGCGCAGAAGAGGTCGGAGAAGACGCCGTCTTCTCCCTCCTCATGGTGGTGATGGGCGGGCGATAGGCGCGGGGGCGCCTCCGCCCGCATTGCACTCCACACCACCCTCGCCGGTCATTCCCAGCCCTCCCCCTGAACGGGGAGGACTTGAGGGGCCCGCCGCTTTAGGCGGGTTGTCGTCGGAGGAGGACTGGACGCTAAGGCTGCGCCGATCTCCCAGTCCTCTTCCACTCGGACGACGCGGGAATAACACTGGGTCGTTTTAGTGGGTATACCGGGTCAGCCCGGGGAGTCCCACATACCCCTCCCGTTCCCCCGACGGGAGGGTATGCGTAATGCATTTTTTCCCAGTTTAAAAAAAAAAAAAAAAAAAGGTTAGGTTAGGTTGCTGGCGGGCCTACGAGCCACCTGCGTGGCGGCCAGAAGGGCCTACACGCGGAGCCGCCGGCGCAGCGCCCGTAATCAGGCAGAGGAGGACCGCCTCTACGCCTCTTACCGAGAGGCAAAGGCGGTCCTCAAGTCGGCTATGGGCGCTGCCAAGGACTCGGCGAGGGCCGAGATGCTGGAGGGTCTCGACAGGGATCCGTATGGGAGACCATACAGGGCGGCGCGGAACCAACTGCGGCCCCATGGTCCCCCACTTACGGAGACCCTCGAGCCGGCGTTGCTGGATGGGGTGGTCCGGTCTCTGTTTCCGCGCAGGACCGACTTCACCCCACCAACGATGGACCCTCCGCAGGCGGCGGCTCCGCCAGAGGAGGAGGTACCTCCAGTGACGGAGGAGGAGTTTCGCGCGGGGGTGCTTAGCCTCCGCGCGAAGAAGACGGCTCCTGGGCCGGACGGCGTCCCCGCACGGGTGGTGGCCATAGCTGCCGCTCAAATGGAGGACAGGTTTCGGGAACTCTTCAGCGCGTGCTTTACGGCTGGAAGGTTCCCGAAACTGTGGATGGAGGGGCAGCTATGCCTCCTCCGAAAGGAGGGACGCCCGGCGGATTCCCCCTCGGCATACCGGCCCATCGTTCTGCTCGATGAGGTCGGTAAATTGTTCGAGGGGATCATCGCCGGCCGGCTCAGGAGCCATTTGCAGGGTGTAGGGCCGGACCTGTCGGACGCCCAGTTCGGTTTCCGACAGGGCCGGTCCACCATCGACGAGCTGGCCCTTCTTAAGGGCCAGGTGAAAGAGGCGGTCGAGGCGGGGGACGGTGTGTTGGCGGTGTCGTTTGACATCGCCAACGCCTTCAACTCCGTTCCCCACTACACCATATTGGAGGCACTCCGGTACCACGGAGTGCCCCAATATTTGAGGAGCCTCCTGGCCAGCTACTTGGAGGATCGAGAGGTCCTCCTTGTGGACAAACTGGCCAGGTTGCGGAGGTACGGCGCGGAGTCCGGTGTTCCGCAGGGGTCAGTCTTAGGGCCCCCCCTGTGGAACATCGGATTCGACTGGCTGTTGCGGGGAGCTCTTCTCCAGGGCACGAGTGTCATCTGCTACGCGGATGACACTCTCCTCACTGCCCGGGGGAAGAGCTTCGGGGAGGCGGCCTGTCTGGCCTCGGCTGGCGGGTCCTTGGTGGCAGGGAGGATCCGCCGCCTGGGATTGAGGGTGGCGCTGAACAAGACCGAGGCCGTGTTCTTTCACGGGCCTCGGCAGCGCTGCCCTCCCGACGCCCACATTGTGGTGGAGGGCGTCAGGGTGGACGTCCAGGCCCAGATGAAGTATCTGGGCCTGGTGCTGGACAGCAGGTGGCGCTTCGGCCCGCACTTTAGCGGGCTGTCGACGCGCCTGCTGAAGGCCGCGGACGCCCTGTCGTGGCTCCTCCCGAATTTGGGGGGGCCTAACGCACGATGCCGGCGTTTGTATGCCGGCATATTGCGGAGCATGGCCCAGTACGGGGCCCCCATCTGGGCGGACTCCCTTCAAAGGAGGGAGAATGCGACCGTTATGCGCAGGCCTCAAAGGGCCATTGCACTGCGGGTGGCGAGGGCCTACCGCTCGGTGGGCTTTTCGGCGGCGTGCGCTCTGGCGAGCACCCCTCCTTGGGAGCTGGAGGCGTGGGTGCTCGCCAGAGTGTACGAGTGGACGGCGCGGCGAAAGGCCCTGGGCGAGCGCCCCGTCGCGGAGGAGCGGGAGGCCGTGCGGCGGGAGGCGAGGGACGCCATCATCGTCCATTGGACGGAGGACCTCGCCTCCGCCACCTTTGGCCGCCGAACCCTGGACGCGCTCAGGCCGGTCCTGCGAGACTGGCTCGAGCGCTCCCACGGGTTCCTCTCATTCCGTCTGGTGCAGGTGTTGTCAGGCCACGGCTGTTTCGGCAAGCACCTGCACCGGATCGGGAGGGAGGAAACCCCGGCGTGCCACGACTGCGGCGCGGCGGAGGACACGGCTCAGCACACCCTCGAGGTGTGCCCGGCTTGGTCTGAGCCGCGCCGCAGTCTAACAGCGGAGATCGGACAGGACCTCTCACTTCCCGGCGTGGTCAACGCCATGCTGGAGAGTGAGGGGTCCTGGGCAGCTGTCGCCTCTTTTTGCGAGGATGTCATCTCGCAAAAGGAGGCGGCGGAGCGCGCGCGGGAGGACGACCCTCTCGCTGCGCCGCTCCGCAGGCGCAGAAGAGGTCGGAGAAGACGCCGTCTTCTCCCTCCTCATGGTGGTGATGGGCGGGCGATAGGCGCGGGGGCGCCTCCGCCCGCATTGCACTCCACACCACCTCCGCCGGTCATTCCCAGCCCTCCCCCTGAACGGGGAGGACTTGAGGGGCCCGCCGCTTTAGGCGGGTTGTCGTCGGAGGAGGACTGGACGCTAAGGCTGCGCCGATCTCCCAGTCCTCTTCCACTCGGACGACGCGGGAATAACGCTGGGTCGTTTTAGTGGGTATACCGGGTCAGCCCGGGGAGTCCCACATACCCCTCCCGTTCCCCCGACGGGAGGGTATGCGTAATGCATTTTTTCCCAGTTTAAAAAAAAAAAAAAAAAAAAAAAAAAAAAAAGGTTAGGTTATATAAAAATAACGGTGACTCTATGAAATTAGAGTACGTTGATATTATTTTATAGATGAAGTTGATACACTTATTAGAAGCTGGCAATGAGTAGACATATCACAAATTTAGTTGCTTAAGAATTATCACCATGTTGCGTCATATTAACAGTAGCTTGTTTTACAATATATGGTCGCTTATAAACCATTTATTAGACGCTAAAAGTTTGTCGCTGACCTATTAATTCATTAGACAACTAAATATATTTGCAGACGAGAATGACATTTTAAAGAAGCTGCCTTAATTAGCACCCATTTGAGTATAGCAAACAAAGTGTGAACTATTTTCATAATAATTAATGCGATTAAAGCGTTTACTAGAACTAATCAATTCCTCTATTTTGCGGATAACGAACTTATACTCTTTACTTATTGTCACATATAAATATGAATGAAACCCAAGCAATATCATAGAACTGTTCTCTAGCTCACAAGTGCTACTGTGGCAGTCATCATGAAGAAGCTACTCGGTTTCGCACTGCTGTTCACGTTCCTCTGGCACGTGGCTAGTGCGGGAGGTAATAATTATTTTTTAATGTTAAAATAATAAACTCAATAAAAATGCGAGTCGAGCTTTTAGGGGACACCTTCACGAGCGAAATAATCGCGGCGATATTATCGTCGTGCCACGTATTTATGTAATAACGCTATGAACGTGTCCCCACGCGGTAATATTATCGCAGCAATTTGACGAGTTTAAAAACATCAACTTGCGGCGATTCTCACGCTCGTGGAGTCGGCCCCTTAGAGTTCATACATTTAATTTTTTACCGATATTTATTTATACTATCAAAAATTTTCGATTCAATATTTAAACACTGATTGGACGCATCTAAACACACTCGTTGTATTCATCCTAGCTGCTAAATGTGTCCTCTCTTCTCCGCTTCATACATATGAGCTTCGGTGGAGTCTGAGTTTAATGTATTTATTTATATATATATATATACTTGAGGAGAGCAGCGGTGGCCCGGTGATGGCTGCGACTTACAACTTACGAGTTGTAAGGTTCGAACACAGGCAGGCACTTTACTTTGTGTAAACTTTTCTCAAAACGGTCAAGGGAAACATCGTGAGGAAACCGGCATGTCCTAGAACCAAAAATTCGAAGACATGTGACATCTACCAACCCACACTGGGCCCGCGTGGTGGATTACGGCCCACTCCCTCTCACCGAGAGGAGGCCTGTGTCCCAGCAGTGGGAACATTATAGACTTATTATGCTTTATGCTTATGCTTATATATACTTGTAACACTAAATTAAAAATACACAAAGGAAACCCGGTGGTGTGTTGTGTCTGTGTTGTGTCTGGTTTAAAGGACAGAAACAAGCTTGTATTATACTTAGTACCTGAAATGTGATACGCAGACAAACATGCTGAAATCGAACAATCCACTATTATTGATCCCAAAATGCAATTTCGTAAATTTTACTCAGAATAAAACTATAATAACAACATACATACACACTGTGCGATACTCTGCTTAAATTGAACTCAATCCGTGATCTCGGTGTCATTCTTGATTCGAAGCTTTGCTTATACTTCCACATCGGAAAAATCGTTAGCAAAGCGTATTAGTTATTCAGATTTATAATGGTTCTACAATCGACTTTAAAAAAAATCCTCCTATCTTTACTTGTACAAGTTTCTGGTGCGCTCTCAGAATATGCCGTGTCCGTTTGGAGTCCATTCTACAAAAAGTATATTGAAATGTTTGAGCATGTTCAGTACAAATTCTTGCGGACCATGCACTATAGATGTTATGGTCACTATTTGTTTTACCAAAATTTACCTACCAAGTATGAGCTTACTACACTTGAAGATAGATGTCAATATTTGGAAACCGTAAATTTATGTAATATTGTTAGAAATAAATTTGACTGCATGATTTGTCTAACATGATATGCTATGCCTTCCCTATCCATAGGCGAAAGGTGCACGCTGGCAGATTCTTTTCTGTGGGTTCTTGCAAGTCCAACTCCGGTTTGCGTTCGCCTGTCCGGAGAATGGTTGAGTCCTAATAATATGACTTTCGAACATTTATACATTTTCATATGTTCTGTTTTTCTTATATATTACTTAAAAAGCTTTCATAAATTTTTGTATTCCATCTCTCTATTCAATCAAATTTGGTATATTTATTTGTTTTATAGTTTAGTAATCTTGAAAAAAAAATTAAGTATCTGTCATCCTAGCGATTTTTTCCTATGTATCCTACCACTTAAATAAGCGGTAGGATACATATACAATATTATTATTATATTGATTATTGTACCCCACAACGCTGTTTGACAGATGTGAATAGCGATGTGGGCTACAATATTGCGATATGTTTTGTGTAACTTTGTTTTGTATTGTAGCTGTTTGTTGTTCCTTTTAAATAAAAATATAAAAAATTAAAATAATTGAAACTTTTAGTATAGGTGATAGTGAACTTTGAATATATTCAAATTCAAATTCAAATTCAAAGCATTTTATTTCAAATAAACCATTCACAGGCACTTTTGAAACGTCAAGGTCGGTCAGTCAAAAACATGGAAGCTATTTGCACGTTCCAAAGCGTAGATCTCTATGGAGAAGAACGTGCAAGAAACTCCACGGACACTCTTTTAAATCATGTTCTGTTTTACAAAATTCCAAGTTACATATACTTGTTGCTTCTGCATGTGAGGACAATGCAAAGGAAAAAAAAAAGGGCTTATTATAAGAATTTTAAATATAAAGATTAAAATAAGCCAATGGCAGTTAAGAGATGACCGGTCTCAACCGACGGCGCCTGTTCACGAACATGACGCGTGTATCGGCACCCTTCAGCTCAACAATTTCGAAGGGAACCGAATGATCAAACCCACGCGCCGCCATCAGCGAGACATTTGAGTGAGCATGACATGCTCTCAACCACCATGCTCGTTCATGTCCAACAAGTAAAACTATAACTACTCACATAAAATGTAAATGGTTTCATGGTACTCACATTTACAAAATTTGAAAAATATGCTTCTACTTTACACAAAACTATGGTTGTCAATGACCAAATAATGTAAAATAAATTAATAAAGAGAACGATTAAGTTCTTACATCAAAAAGAATAAATAAGTAATTAATATAATAATATAATTTGTATGTATATAAGAATAAATAAACGAAATAATGTAAGAACCTCTAAAAGGAGCGAGCATCTCTTCCAAATATAAAAACATAAAAACCTAAAAAGTGGACCTAAGCAGCTGTGACTGTGGAGCAGGACCAGCATTTAGCCAAGCGTTTTTATCGAGGATATAATCTTCCAGTTTATAATACGCTTGTCTAAATAGTGTGCGTTTTATGCATGCTTTAAATTTTCTCTCATTCAGTTCGAGAATATCAACTGGTATTTTATTATAAAATTTAATACAGTACCCCATAAAAGAAGTGTGTACTTTGGCCAATCTGAATCCGTGTTGATCTAATTTGTTCCTATTTCTAGTATTAAAATTATGCCTGTCACTAATCTTGCTAAAGAGATGAAGATTTTTCCGAACATACATAATATTTTCGTAAATGTATTGACAAGGTACCGTCATGATGTTGATATCCTTAAACAGTTCTCTTAGGGAATCACGCCGACGGAGATTGTAAATGGCTCTGATGGCTCTTTTCTGCAGGATAAATATAGACTCGATGTCTGCAGCACGTCCCCATAATAAGATACCGTAAGACATGATACTATGAAAGTAACTAAAATAGACCAGCCTCGCGGTATCTATATCGGTAAATTGACGGATTTTTCTGACAGCGTATGCTGCTGAACTTAGCCGTCCCGCAAGAGATGTTAAATGAGGACCCCATTGTAGCCTTGAGTCAAGCGTAATCCCCAGGAAAACCGTGTTTTCGACGAATTCAAGTTTCTCCTTGTTCAATACTATGTCGCAATCATTTCTTTTAACGTTCGGTAAGGCAAATCTGATGCATTTAGTTTTTTTCCCATTTAATACTAAATTATTAGCAGTAAACCAATTTTGGACCTGCTGTAGGGCGTTATTTACGTCGTCAAGATTTATGGAACGTCTATCTATCTTAAAAATTAAGGACGTATCGTCAGCAAATAATACCATATGAGGGTGATTTTTTAAAAGATGGGGTAGATCATTAATATATACTAGAAAGAGGAAAGGACCCAAAATAGAGCCTTGTGGTACCCCCATTTTGACTTTTAAACCCTGTGAATTGACACCATTTATTTGAACTTGCTGCTGTCTATCATTTAAGTAAGATTTTATTAGACTGAGTGCAAGTTTACCTAGTCCGTAATGTCCTAGCTTTAAGAGCAAGGTTTCGTGATTTACACAATCAAATGCCTTGAAGAGGTCACAAAAGATTCCTATGGCATCTTGTGCCTCTTCCCACGCTGAGTATATGTGTTTTAACAACGTGGCACCAGCGTCAGTCGTACAACGACCCCTGGTAAAACCATACTGTTGATCGTGTAAAATTTTATTGATGTTAAAATGATTGAGCATCTGATTGAGCATTACTTTTTCAAACACTTTGCTAAAAACCGGCAAAACAGATACAGGTCTATAATTATTGGTGTCTTTGCTGTCGCCCGATTTAAATAGTGGTATAACCTTACTATATTTCATTATATCCGGAAAGACTCCTTGGTCCACACATAAATTAAATATTAAAGCCAAGTATGGTGCTAAAGTTTCAATTATGGACACTTTAATAGACATTCCCCATATGTCTTCGGTCAATTTGATTTTGATTTGCCGGAAAGCCTTTATGACTGTCACAGGGTTGATATGTTTGAACTGGAATTCAACCGTACAACCTGGAACGTTAGCTTTTAATAAATTATATGAGACCTCAGGTGAAGAATTTAAATATATATTATAATTTAAGTTGGTATATTGGTGAAAAAATTTACAAATTCTTGAGCTACTTCTAAATTAGAGCTTTTGGCACCATGTGTAGTCTCCAGTAAATAATCATATCATCATATCAATATAAAGCCCTAAACTGCATTTGAAGCAATAAAAAACACGAAGGTTATAATTACCCAAAAAATAAACGTGTAATTATTACAGGTCAGCCTTGCTCATCAGATAGTGACTGTCCACCCGGTCAAAAATGCTTTGGAGCCGAAGGGAGTCAAGATACCGTTTGTGAAATCAGCGACTTGATTGAATCACGTCGCACAGATCACGGGCCTGGAGATGGTCGCCTCCGTTGGGGGTAAAACCAAATAATGCTTTGCGAGCTCAGTTTCGCTCTCCTTTCTCGCTGCTGTTCAGACCATTAAGCTGAAATTCTTTTTGTTCAGATTAATAAATCAGTGAGATTATACTGTTTGAATTTTTTTATTTAAGCCCCACTTTGGAATACTTTAAAGTTAGTATTGGCTTGATATAGAAATTTGCAAAACTAAAATGACTTAAGAAAAAATGTGTTTTTTGGAAATCCATCTGACTGATTAATAAGAATTTTTAGTGTACTCCCCTATTCACACAAACCTAAGCGTTTAGCACTTGGTCTGTCACAACTGAATGCTTTCTTTCGGTAGTCTTGCATTAGTTTCACGGGAATACTTCTTCTCTTCTAGTTTCGCTTGATAATCTTGACGACGTTAGCAACTTTGTGAGTTTGTACTCGCAAGTTTGCATTTAATTATTTAATAAGAAATGGACTAAGATGCCAGAGCCGCCAGATCTTTCTTATTTACTCACAAATATAATGTGTGGGATATACGTATGTTAGTACGTACTTTTAATCGAGATCGATAACAAACACTGTGATCCGGGATTTTTATACAAGGATTAGAAAAAGATAGATAGCAGTTGTACGCGACTTCGTTAGCATGTATGTCGTATAGTAAAATGATGTCGCATGGTAAGATCGCTACGATAAGATATCATCATATCAGCTGAAAGATCTCCTCTGCTTAAATATCTTGACGATTTTAGCAATCTTGCGAGTATAATTGAGGAGGTTAGGAACAGAAAGTGACATTTACACTTTTTAATTATATGAATAAATTAAGAAAATAAATATTTTTGTTGAACTTTATGTGTTTTGTTTTTTTTTTGTTTTTAATATTATGGGTTAATAAGACATAGATTACAAGGTATTAAAAGTTTTCATGTATGTTTTAAAATTTACACAAAATTAAATAAAGAACAAATCAGATGTCACCTTTTGATCAAGTCACAAGTAAATGTCACCATTTGATTCAATAGTTTTGTAAAATGTTACCTTTTGAAACTTACTGTCTGAAAAATGTCACTATTAGAAACAAAAACAAATCAATATCCATACAAAAAATGTGTTTATTATTATTTTAAATTCTTATACATGAAGTTCTCCACAATCAGGTTCTAAGCAGTCACATCCATTTTCATCATTTTCATTGTCATTTTCACTTATATTATTTTCTTATATTATTTTCACTTATATTATTTTGAGGTTTAAAAGATGCTATCAGTCGACAAAGGTAAATATCTTGGCTTACTTTCCCTTTGTTCTCATAAAACAGTTTTCGGTTTCTTACGATATCTTGCTCTTTAAGTTTTTGGCATTTGAAAAGTGACGAAGCTTTGTGCACACAAGGGACAAAAAAATTGGTACACAAGGGGTCCTTATCTTTATATCTGAAACAAAATCAAAAACAATGTTGAAGTTGTGCAAACGAACTTACAAAAGTAACAGTAGAACTTTTCATTTCCATGTACTTACTTGTCGTTTTGTACTTGCTGTTTGCTTCGTTGTTGCTGTCTTTTCTTTTTTCGTGTACCATGGTTGATACTGGCCACGTCTACTGCTTCTTCCTCCATTTTGAGAAGCCGATTCACAAAATAATAAATATTTGATAAATAAATCCTGCTGCACAGAAAGAAAATCGAAAAGGCGCGCAACCAAATCGTCATGTCACCAGTCACTCTGTCTGTCAGTGTTTTGTTTGACAACTGACAGGACAGACAGCGCCATCAAGGAGCGCCGCACCACAAAAGTAAAAAAAAAATGTTGCCACCATATAATAAGGTTATTCGATTAAACATATCGATTCGACCTGTCGTCATAATTTATTTTGGGCAAATCGTTATTTTTTAAGAAATAATGTACCCGTTTTGATCCGACCTTAAAAGCCTCAGAAATATTTACAAAGGAAATGACACTTTTTGATTATTATGTACAAATCACTATTGAGATTGAATTAAAATGTAACTTTTTGTTTCAAAAGCAGTAGTTCAAGTTGATTTTTCTATGAAATTAAGCACCTTCAGAACCAATGTCTTGCAGATAATGATAGAATTTATCCTTCCAAGTAAGAAAAAAAACATAAAAAAAAATTAAGCTGATACGTAAATGTCACCTTTTGTTCCTAACCTCCTCAATTAATAAGAAATGTACTAAGATCCTAGAGACTTTCTCGTTTACTAACTAATGAAATATGTGGGATATACTTATGTTTGTATGTACTTTTAACAAGTTCGTGCTGCCTGAGATGTCACGGCTTGCAGTAGCGTCGGAGGTCGAGTTACACCTTTCCCTCAAGAATGGGGTAATGGCTGATCTTTACGCTATTCTTGTGAACGGCTTATGGTGAACGATAGTCTTGTTAGCCAAGGTTTTTGTTACTAATATAACGATTAACGGCTAAATTTTTGACTTTGATGGCCTGAGTTTATCACTTGTGGCGGCAGGTCACAGATTTATTGTCATTGTTAGGTCCTACCCCTTTTTTTTCAGGATGGGAAATCATCGAATGACTCCTCCCGCTTTACGTGAAGCAAAAGGGAGTGTCAGACTTTTACTGACTAAAACCCATCCGTGTTCCTCCAAGTGCCCTTTGCGTTCCAGGGTACAGTGCCTCTTTCGAACAAAATCCGCAGCCCCAGCAGGCACTGACCCTAGTGGACCCCGTCTTTTATGCTGACAGCTCTTTGAGGCGCGCGTGGAACACAGCGCGCCCTCGACCCGAGCTTGGTTCTGATCAGACGGCGAGCCACCCAATGCTTGCCGTCCGCAGGCCCGCGCCTACGGTGGCCGAACGCCTTCTACCGCTATATTGGGATCCTGAATGTGGCATGTTCCGAGATTCATGAAAACTCATGGCTTCTGACTTGTGTAGGGCCACCTCGAGACCCAACTGCCGGATCTTCTCAACGACTATCGCAACCCCGCGTGTCATAGCGTCGGCCGTCGCCTAGTGCGACCCTCCCTACGCCAGGAGCGTGTCGTCAGCATAGCACACAGCGTTGACGCCACTAGGGAGGTCGGCGCGAGGGTTCCTAAGCGCATGCTTGGAGAGGGGCCAGTTCCCACTTCGTTGGAAGACGGGGAAACTGGTCCTCATTAAGAAGCCGGGGCGCCCTGCGGACTCTCCATCCGCATACCGGCCCATTGTGCTGTTCGATGAGGTGGGCAAGCTCTTTGAAAGAGTAATTGCAAACCGCCTTGTCGAGCACCTAGTGAGGGTGGGGCCGGGTCTGGCGGAGAACCAGTTCGGTTTCCGTACGGGACGCTCGACGGTGGACGCCATCATGCGCGTGAGAGCCTTCTCGACGGGGGACGCGGTTTCCCGGAGCGGGGTCGTCTAGGCGGTGTCTCTTGTCATCGCCAATGCCTTCAACACCCTGCCCTGGAGTTGCATCAGGGAGACACTTCGGTATCACCGGGTGCCGACCTACCTCCCCCAGGCCTATAACCTCTGCTCTGCACATTCGGACTGTCGATACTTCGCCGATGACTGCTTCTGCGGCCTAGGGACTGATGGCCTCAAACATTGCTACTGCATAGGAACACTGCCATCCCCAGTAGGCTAAACGTAGCCTCGTTTTTAAAAAACTTCCGTTAAATGGAGGCACAGATTACATAAAGCTGGCAAAATTATCTTTTTTTTTGTATTTTTTTTTATATTGGTTGGTTAAATTTTTCTTTCATTGGTGCTGGATAATTAAATTGTGACAAAGTATATTTGTTTTATTTAGCTTTTGTCCGCAATCTTGTACGCACATATCCCGTTTTTTTCTGTTCCCGTACAGTCAGCAAAGCTATTTGGTATGCAGGCAGCTAACTTGCAACTACTTTTAAACAATGTTGTGAGTGTGCTGAAATGACAATTATTGTACACCACAGTCGTAAGTGTGTCATAAGCTTAAAAGGTTATAATGCACACATGAGTAAATACATATTGGCAGTGCAGTGGATAAAATAACATGTATTACCTGTATATCTAATAGCTTTGTTGACCGTACGTATATCAGAAAATCCTCTCTTAGTGTTCCTCTACACTCCTCAATCTACCTACTTGTCAAATTTCAACTTTCTCCGACCAGTAGTTTCGGCTGTGCGTTGTCTGTCAGTCACTCAATCAGTGAGTATTGATGATTGTTAACAAATATTTTCTTCTTACTACGTCTTTCCCCTTTTTTTTTAAGGATGGGAAATCATCAAATGACTCCTTCCGCTCTGGGCGAGGCAGAAGGGAGTGTCAGACTCTTACTGACTAAAACCCATCCGTGCTCCTCCTAATGCCCTTTGCGTTCCAGGGCTGCGGCGTCTCTTTCGAACGGATTCCGCACCCCGGCAGGCACTGGCCCTAGCGGGCCCCGTCTCCCATGCTGACAGCTCCTTGAGGCGCGCGTGGAACACAGACCTGGGCCTGGTTCTGATAGGACGGCGAGCCACCGAATGCTCGCCGTCTGCAGGCCCATGCCTGCGGTGGCTGGAAATTGCCCTGCGACTCCCGACGCCTGGGGCGTCTTCTTCGGTTGCGGCGGCTGGGTCGTGAGGTTTCCCTCTCTCTCACACGTTCGGCATCCTCCTTCGCTAGCATTACTGTTTTGCAGAAGGAGGTGACCGCTTCCCATGCCTCTTCGCTCCGGACCATAGATTGAACCAGGGTCGGTCGCGAGAGGTCGCCGCCGCCGATCGCCTCAACGAGGACCGATGGTTCTCCGCCTAGACTTCCACCGTATGCTCCACCGTGTCCTCCGGGCGATCCTCGCAGTATTGATACCCGGGCGTATCCTCCCGCCGCATCCGAAACAGGTATCTTCCGAAACTATAAGTTCATATTAAAGCGTGTAATTTGCGTACGGAAAACCTGTACCTATGCGTAAAGGTTCACGTATGGGGGTACATCTTTTGCAATGACGTTATTCAACAAGATGTTAGTTACTAAGTAGTTACATAGGGTGTTTTAAATATCGTACGGATTTCATCAAGCATGCGGGATTGCCCCGCGCGCATAACCTCAAACTGACTGACTGACCTGACTTCTTCAAAAAGGAGGAGGTTCTATGTTCGGCTGTATGTTCTTTTTTTATATATATTTTCCCGATTTCTCCGCCACTTCTGGACCGATTTTTAAAATTATTTTTTGATTCGAAAGCCCATACTCCTGAAGTGGTCCCATTGTCACCAATCGAGGGAAACCCTCAAATTTTATAAGCACACTCAATGTTTTTCATAAACTTTCTAACGCAATTCAGATATTTGTGCTTGGTGATCATCATCTCATGTGGCTGAGCTGATGATGCAAGGTATACTATAAGTCAGAATCTGATCAAAATGTTTGTTCAGCGATATTTTCGCAAATTTTTAAACGATTTGGATGATTATTTTTTTTGTTTGGAAGAATATTTTCTCGGACTGGTCCCATTTAAATTTGTTGAAGATCTGATGAAGAACTTTGGATGTAGGCAACGGAACTCTTCAATCAATGATAGCAAATGGATCGGGATTTCTGAAATCATATGTCTGTTGATTGTTTACACCAGTTCATAACATAACATCATGCCGGCACGCTGTGTTTGTGGTACTTTGTAGTGGTACGCAGGTACCACTAAAAAGTGAAAATTAAAAAAAAACTTTAAAGCAAAGTAAAAAGTTTTGGTTTTTTCGGTTTTAAACATCGACTTCCGAAATTTAAGTTATTTTTTACTTTGTAGTGTTTTGTTTTTGGAAGTCGGTTTTATTTTTTTGTAAAAAGTTTTCATACAATTATTTATTTATTTAAACTAACTTAAAAAAAAAAAAAATTAATCGTCGTTTTAATTATTCGTAGGGCGTGATTGCTAACTCCCGCACGCGAAGGGCTCCACACGGATGAATACCAGAGTGCATTTTATTGTATTTGCGGCGTGCAAGCCTGCGTAGTACAGTCAAATCAAATATAAAATTCATACAGAATGTGTTTTAATTGAATTAAATGTGAAATAAAAATTATATACAAATAGAGATGCTATGGGCACTGCCTGGATAGAAATATTAAAGCAACTAGCACCAAATTTTCCAAAGTGGGTGTCAAACGTTCCAGCAAGAATCATCCTTTCAAATAATCCATACAAATTAAGTTAATAATTTTCTGAGGTTGTCGTCCATTTTACTAAATCACAACGCATAGCAGCCCGCAGTAAATTAGATCGTAGTGTGTTCCTGCAGACGGCAAGCGTTAGGTGAAGAAGAACCAGGCCCGGGTCGACCGCGCATTGTGTTCCACGCGCGCCTCTAAGAGATGTCAGCATAGAAGAAGGGGTCCGCTAGGGCCAGTGCCTGCCATCGTTGCGAAATTTGTTCAAAAGAGTCACCTTGGCCCTGGAACGCAAAGGGTACTAGGAGGAACACGAATGGGTTTAGTCAGTAAAAGTGTGATACTAACTTCTGCTTCGCCCAGAGCAGGAGGACTCATTTGATCATTTCCCATAAGGCTGCATGAAATTTTCTGCATGCGGGCTAAAATCCACACGATATTAAAAACACCCATACGTCTTGTTATGGTACGTCCTTGCTTCACATGATTGCACTCATACCGTAACAGTACAACGGAAAGCGTGCAAAATGATTGGAAAATTCAACACGATTGTGTGGGAAAGTATTGAACAGTTTAATCACTATCAAAGAAGATTCGGCAAGAAAATATGGACGCGCCCCGAAAATGGAAATCTGGATGAATTTGGGAGAGACCCTTGCCCAGAAGCGGAAAACAATCTACTAGTATTATATTCCAGAAGTAAGCTAGTATTACCTTCCAGTCTAATTATATACAGCAGTGAGCACTAGTATTTTCTTTTCATTAGCTTTTGACCGTGACTTGGTACGCGCATATCCTGGTTTTTTCCCGTACTCGTTGGAATTTCGGGAAATCCTCTCTTGGTTCCCCGCTCCCCTACACTCCCCAAGGGACCTACATGCCAAATTTAAGCTTCGTACTAGTGGTAGTTTTGGCTGTGCGTTGTCTGTCAGTCACTCACTCAGAAATGGAAGAATTTTATATATTAGGACTAGTTGAACCACGCAAACTTCGTTTGCGTCACAATTTTCATTACTGCTCCGCTTTTATAGCCTTCTCGAAGGGCTAGCTAACACTGAATACTTTCAATCAAACCAACTGATATTAGCGCGTACAAGCAAGTAGTTCCTGAGATTAGCGCGTTCTAAAACCCCTAACAGAACACCATAACCTCTAGGCAGTGAAAGTACACATGATATAAGCAACTTTTACTTGGGAAAAATCCGAAATCTCGAAAAAAATATCAACTGTTTCATACAAAATGCAATATTTAGCCAATGAAAATGTATGAAACAGCTGATATTTTTCTCGAGCTTTCGGAGTTTTCCCAAAGTAAAAGTCGCTTATAATCATGAGTACTTTCACTGCCTAAGAGGTTTCTGGTGTTTTACAAATAACCCTGTATATTAGTATAGAAGTATAGATTACGGAGTCAATTTTTTTGTTAGGCTACTGGTACATGTGACTAAACTTAAACATACTCGTAACTCTTGAAATGTGGCTTCGCCCGCTATTACGTGTACTAGTTAAAGAGAAAGAAAGAAAGAAAGAAAACTAATTTATTTGGCACACACGGAATCACACAATGTTTGTAACAACAAAAGGAAATGCAAAGTTTATTATAAAAACAAAAACATCGTGTGCCCTGCGGCTGCGCCAAATAGGTCCAGTTCAGCAAAATGCCAGACAACTAGGCGCTGCCTGACGCTGGTTTTCAACTGCACCTTATGTTGATGTGTTCGGATGTAAACCAGTTTTGTAGGGTATTAAATAGAGTACAGATTAATATAGATATAATCTGCTAAAGTGTAGTTAACGATACATAAATATAATTTAGTGTCCAGTGATAAATAATACACAAAAAAAAAACAAAGGATAGAAAACAATTGAAACAAGAAGCAAATAATTCTGGAAATTAACAGAAAGAAAGAAAGAAAGTGGGCGTCACTTTTCAATTATAATAATTATCCAATAAAGACACAAACCGAATCCTTTCAGCTGAGAATTGGCCTGACATCATATTAATGACAGGTTCAAGTGTATTATGTCTAGTTTCCGTTGCGCGTCTATTAAATACTGCCGTAAGCGTCTTCTAAAGGCACCGATTGTGTTTAGTGCTCTAATAGGCGGCGGTAGATTATTCCATATTTTGGATGCTGCGTAACGGAAACTGCCCCTGAATGCTGCTGTACTGTGGGGATGCGATGAAAGTTGCTGCGAACATTGCCTTCTCTCACATTCTCGTCTGCTTGCTATCCAGCTCAGCTTGCTGTAGAGGTAGTCTGGCTTTTGAAATTTTACGACACCGAACAACAGACAGGCCAAGTGTAGTTTACGTCTCGATTTCATTTTAAGAGAGAAGTGTTTGTTCAGGAAAGGCGTTACGTGGCTTCTGGGAGGAATCTTGTAGCAAAACCGAGCACAGGCGTTTTGAACCCTCTGAATGAGCTGGTCTGTACGAGCCAGTAGGCGCGGGCCGTACACCGTGTCTGCATAGTTTAGCCTGGACAAAACCAGACTTTCTACAAGCTGTTCCCGAAGGGATTTAGATAGATACGGCCTCATTTTATACAGAACTTTTAGGCGATAGAAGCAGTTTCGCACTGAGCCTGCGATATGTTTTTCGAAGCGAAGGTCCTTGTCCATAATAAGGCCAAGGTTTCGCGCTTCATACACTCGGTCAATTGGTTTGCCCATGAGTTCGACCACGAAATTTGCGGGTAGTTTAGCTAACTGCTGTCTTGTGCCAAGAACCATGAATTTGGTTTTGTTAGGGTTCAGTGACAGACAATTATCTTCGGACCAGGCGGCGATTCTGCAAAGATCCTCATTGAGGTCTTTTATAGCACTATCGTACTCTTCTGGATAAAATGATATATAAAGTTGAACGTCATCGGCGTATATGTGGTACCTGCATTTCTGAAGGCATTTTATTATATCGGCGCAGTACAATATAAAAAGAATCGGTTCCAATATAGAGCCTTGCGGGACTCCTCTCTCTATACAACTGAGTGCTGATCTAAGTGTGGTGCCATCCCCCAAACGTAAATCTGCAAGTTGCTTCCTATCACTTAGGTAGCTCTGGAACCATCGAGCAGCGTCAGGGTCGAAACCGTAATACGAGTAAGTTAACTTGGATAGTAGTAATGGTATATTTATTGCGTCAAATGCCCGGGAAAAATCGAGTAAAATCAGCAATGTACACATCCCCTTATCCTGGGCCGATAGCACATTATCAGTTACATCCAGTAAAGCAGTAGAGGTACTTCGTTGCTTTCTGAAACCTGATTGTAAGTCTGGTAATATACTATTTTGTTCCAAGAAAAGTGTCAACTGGTGGCTAACGACCTTTTCCAGTACCTTTGCAAAACATGGCAAGATGCTAATAGGCCGCAGGTCTTTCAAACTAGTCGGATTAGAATTTTTTGGTAAAGGTCTAACGGAGGCAATCTTCCATTGCTCGGGGAATGTAGACGTTAAAGAGGTTATAGACAAATGACATTTTGTTAGCGTATCGTGGCGAAAGCGATTGTCAAAACTTCAAAAATGTATGGAATCAACAAACGCAGTCGAAAATAATTATATGAAGTAATCAGCAGCATTTATAAAATTGCAAGCGCTGTTAGAATGACCCTTGTCTAGAGTTCCAGGTACCTTTGCCTCATTCTTCGAGGAATACAAGCGATGTGATATTGTTTAGGGAACAACAAAGCGTTAAGCATTCTATGAACAAGCCCATTTTTACTCATTGTTTGGAGGTGAGGTGTGGCTAAAAACATCAGCCGTACGGATAGAACTTCAAGGTTAATCAACGCTTGCGAAGGTTGGTCTGTGGATAGGTCTACCATCTTAACATACCGAGTTTCCTCCGTGCCTAGGAAAGCATATTAAGCTTTTGATCCCGGCTGTCATTTGTATATCTTTGGCAGTCGTTAGGGATTGTCTGAAGCCCTAGATATCTGATACCAGTCTTGCCAAGAAGTAATGTATACTCAATTAATGGGTTGTGAAGATCTGTTAGGCAGCCACGTAAAATAATGGCATTGAACTGGTAGTTGGGAACAGGCTAGGCAGATGAATTATGGAGGTGAGGTTTCTATCATCTTAGTGATCATATTCAAATCTTGACCTGGTGAGGGTCGCGGGTAGCCAACGGATGCGAGATGCAGAGGAACGGTTGTTGTGGCGACACTCGAAGGAGGCCTATGTCCAGCAGTGGACGTCTTTAGGCTGATACGATGATGATGATTGAGATATCCTTTAGAATAGTGAGGCAACTTCAGAGAAGAGAGTTAATTTTTTAAGAGTTATGTAACAATGTTTGGTGTAAAATAAAGAATAATCCATCTACTCACTTCACGACTAACTCACTTTTAGTTGCGATATTTCAAGTCGTGCTTATAACAAACCGGCACCGCTATACGGAAAATCATCGATTGACTCGTCCCCAATTTCACACCATTCCAGCCCCAAAAAAATCTGTAAACAATGGAAAAAAATGAAAAAAATGCATAATTAGCGACAACAAAATTTGATTAAAAGGAGAAACAACATATTAAGATTTTTATTTGATCACCGCAACACACCACATATTTGTCCAACTAGCGAATGCCTAGCAAAGCTGCCAAACTGTGACAGCTAGGAGCCAAACGGTGAAAGTTTGCCCTGCTTAGGCGATGCACTGCCGTGTCGGCGGCGACCTCTCGCTTCCAGCCCTGGTTCAGAGCTTGAGGGAAGGGAAGTACCTCCTTCTGCGGAGCAGTAATGCTAACGAAGGAAGAGGCTAGCAGCGTGAGAGAGAGCCAAACCTCACACCCCAACACCGTAACAACCCAGTGATTCCCGGCCAACGTAGGCGCGGGCAGGTAGAATCAGGAGGCCTACTCTCTTAGCCTGATACGTAGTTTCGGCCTTAGTTACTTAGTTCTCTAGTTTTCTACTCCTTATCATCTAACCACTGAGAATGAATGACAACACGATTTGTCACCTGTAAAATCGTGTTGTCATTCATTCTTAGTTAGAGTTCGGGAATAATTGTAAGGCTGTATTGTAAACGCCCGCGACTTTGGGCTTAGAGAGTAGGCCCCCAGGCCCGGGTTTATGGTGCGCTGTATTCCGCGCGTGCCTCAAAGAGATGTTAGAAGATAGGGCCAGTGCCTGCCAGAATTGTGGAATTTGTTCGAAAGTATAACTGCGGAACTGGAATGCAAAGGGCATTAGAAGGAACACGGATGGGCTTTAGTCAGTTAGAGTCTGACACACCCTTCCGTTCCGCCAAGAGTGGAAAAGAGTCATTTGATAATTTCCCACTCTAAGAAAAAAATGATGTTTGATTAATTATAAAAAACAACGCATAAGATAAATTTTAACTGAAATCACTTCGTCGTCATCATCAAAATAATTTCTATGCAATAAACTATGAATTGTTACGTACCCTGGGCTGTGAACTTTACTATATATTCCAAAAAGCTTATAGAGTAATAAGGAATACGGTGTAAGGTCCCGCGAACCTCCATTGAAAAGGAAGGATCCTCCGAAAAGACGGGTATTGTATCTGGTGTGCCTGCCCCATTATTGATATTCGGACTGTTGTATTTTTCAAATCGCACGGAGAACTCTGGTACCGAGATCCAGGATTTCATCTAGTAGTTAGCTGCTGGCGAGATAGATGGCGCTGTGGTACTTTTATTTGACGTACTTTCGCTACTTAGTTTTTTGTGGTGGCGTTGATGCCACTACAAGATTATACTAGTCCAAAAAGGTCCGCCTGCTACGGGCGGGAGGAATGTAAATGATATTATGTAGGATTGATTAAAAAAAACTACGATCTTCAACAAACTAATGGAATCTAGGCTACGAGTAAATATTTTTAGTAAAAATAACTATATTTACGGCGGTTTGATGACACGTTCAGGTTGATAGCAGCCACATCACGTTCATGATGCTGGCGACTTATTATTAGTCGCCAGCACCATGCACGTGAACAACAGTGCGATTTGAATTATTAACTTCATGATGACTTACAGTAACACTTCTCAACTATGAAATTAATGTTCTAGACTCAAGTTTTGCAACAAAATATAGCTTATTTTAACCCGGCAGGACACAAATTAAAAAGTGTAACATCGGAGCACGATTGGGCCATTGTGACCATTTATGGAGAGATCATAATGCTTAGTTTTTTTTTAATTGGACATTTAAAAATGGCCATCATCATCTTCCTGCCCTTATTTCATGTTACTTGGGTCGACAAAACCCGTTTTTTTCTTCCATACTGTCCAGTCAGCCGTCACGCTATCACTAACTAACTTATTGTCTTTAGATTTTTACATATTTTTCATTTTCTATTAAAGATAACACTCACACTTCGTTATTGGACTAATATGTGTAGTTTTACATTGAGTTTGGATTAATACAGTATATTTACAGATAAATTACATACAATTTTTTTTTTCTTTGGCAACTGAGCCAGTGACGACTATTCTGCCAGTGTCATGTGAAGACGGCAACCCGGTGAGGTGAGCCGTCGAACTTTGCACTTTGTGGTAGATCTAAATTGTTAGTAGCTGTAAGGACAATACAATATTTGGTTAGTTAACATAGAATACTTTTTTTTATAAATAAACGAATATATATATATTTTAAAACTGAAACAAAAATTAAAATAAATAATAATAATTATTACACACGCTACATTTTATTTTTTGCATAAACATGTTTCTTGTATGGGAGCCCCCTTTCATTCTAATTAAATTTGATTTTTATAATTTGTTGTTATAGCAGCAATAGAAATACACATTCTGTAAAAATTTCAACTGTCTACGTATTACTTACTGTTCTTGAGATATAGCCCGCTGACAGACAGACGGACGGACGGACAGCGGAAGCTTAGTATATGGGTTCCGTTGGATACCCTTTGGGTACGGAACCCTAAAAAAAGGACGGGTCATAATGACACAGCCTGTGTCCCGACGGGTTAAAGCATCCGTAGTTATAAGTACAAATAAATCAATTCGTGTCCAATTAGCAAGATCTGGGTTTCAAGATGATTTAAATAAATAACATATATGTACGTATAATTTGAAATCTGCTAAGGTCGGTAATTTGAGTATAGCAAACAAAGTGTGAACTATTTTCATAATAATTAATTCGATTAAAGCGTTTACTAGAACTAATCAATTACTCTATTTTGTGGATAACGAACTTATACTCTTTACTTATTGTCACATATAAATATGAATCAAACCCAAGCAATATCATAGAACTGTTCTCTAGCTCACAAGTGCTACTGTGGCAGTCATCATGAAGATTACACTACTCGGTTTCGCACTGCTGTTCACGTTCCTCTGGCACGTGGCTAGTGCGGGAGGTAATAATTATTTTTTAATGTTAAAATAATAAACTCAATAAAAATTCGAGTCGAGCTTTTAGGGGACACCTTCATGAGCGAAATAATCGCGGCGATATTATCGTCGTGCCACGTATTTATGTAATAATGCTATGAACGTGTCCCCACACGGTCATATTATCGCAGCAATTTGACGAGTAAAAAAAGTCAACTTGCGGCGATTCTCTCGCTCGCGGAGTCAGCCCCTTAGAGTTCATACATTATTTTTTTTACCGATATTTGTTGATACTATCAAAAAAATTCGATCCAATATTTAAATACTGATTGGACGCATCTCCACACACTCGGTGTATTCATCCTAGCTGCTAAATATGTCCTCTCTTCTCCGCTTCGTACATATCAGCTTCGGTGGAGTCTGAGTTTAAAGTATTTATTTATTTATATATATCTGCTTGTAACACTAAATTAAAAATACACAAAGGAAACCCAGTGGTCTATTATGGTTTAAAGGACAGAAACAAGCTTGTATTAATACTTAGTACCTGAAATGTGATACGCAGACAAACATGCTGAAATCGAACAATCCACTATTATTGATCCCAAAATGCAATTTCGTAAAATTTACTCAGAATAAAACTATAATAACAACATACACACTGTGCGATCCTCTGCTTAAATTGGACTCAATCCGTGATCTCGGTGTCATTTTTGATTCGAAGCTTTGCTTATACTTCCACATCGGAAAAATCGTTGGCAAAGCGTATCAATTATTCAGATTTATAATGCGGTCTACAATCGACTTTTAAAAAAATCCTCCTATATTTACTTGTACAAGTCTCTAGTGCGCTCTCAGTTAGAATATCGGTGTCCGTTTGGAGTCCATTCTACAAAAAGTATATTGAAATGATAGAGCATGTTCAGTACAAATTTTTGCGTACCATGCCCTACAGATGTTATGGTCACTATTTGTCTTATCAAAAATTACCTACCAAGTATAAGCTTACTACACTTGAAGATAGATGTCAGTACTTGGAAGCCGTACATTGATGTAATATTGTTAGAAATAAATTTGACTGCATGATTTGTCTAACATGATATGCTATGCCTTCCCTAGGACAGTCCATAGGCGAAAGGTGCACGCTAGCAGATTTTTTTCTGTGGGCTCTTGCAAGTCCAACTCCGGTTTGCGTTCGCCTGTCCGGAGAATGGTTGAGTCCTATAATATGACTTTCGAACATTTATACATTTTCACATGTCAATAAGTTCTTATATATTACTTAAAAAGCTTTCATAAATTTTTGTATTCCATCTCTCTATTCATTCAAATTTGGTATATTTATTTGTTTATAGTTTAGTAATCTTGAAAAAAAAATTAAGTATCTGTCATCCTAGCGATTTTTTCCTATGTATCCTACCACTTAAATAAGCGGTAGGATACATTATATAATATTATTACTATATTGATTATTGTACCCCACAACGCTGTTTACAGATGTGAATAGCGTTGTGGGCTACAATATTGTGATATGTTTTGTGTAACTTTGTTTTGATTGTAGCTGTTTGTTGTTCCTTTTAAATAAAAATATAAAAAATAAAAATAATTGAAACTTTTAGTATAGGTGATAGTGAACTTTGAATATGTAGAGCCCTAAACTGCAATTGAAGCAATAAAAAACACGAAGGTTATAATAACCCAAAAAATAAACGTGTAATTAATTACAGGTCAGCCTTGCTCATCAGATAGTGACTGTCCACCCGGTAAAAATGCTTTGGAGCCGAAGGGAGTCAAGATACCGTTTGTGAAATCAGCGACTTGATTGAATCACGTCGCACAGATCACGGGCCTGGAGATGGTCGCCTCCGTTGGGGGTAAAACCAAATAATACTTTGCGAGCTCAGTTTCGCTCTCCTTTCTCGCTGCTGTTCAGACCATTAAGCTGAAATTCTTTTTGTTCAGAACATTAATAAATCAGTGAGATTATACTGTTTGCATTTTTTATTTAAGCCCCACTTTGGAATACTTTTAAGTTAGTATTGGCTTGATATAGAAATTTGCAAAACTAAAATGACTTAAGAAAAAATGTGTTGTTTGGAAATCCATCTGACTGATTAATAAGAATTTTTAGTGTACTCTCCTATTCACACAAACCTAAGCGTTTAGCACTTGGTCTGTCACAACTGAATGCTTTCTTTCGGTAGTCTTGCATTAGTTTCATGGGAATACTTCTTCTCTTCTAGTTTCGCTTGATAATCTTGACGACGTTTGCAACTTTGTGAGTTTGTACTCGCAAGTTTGCATTTAATTATTTAATATGAAATGGACTAAGATGCCAGAGCCGCCAGACCTTTCTTATTTACTCACAAATACAATGTGTGGGATATACGTATGTTAGTACGTACTTTTAATCGAGATCGATAACAAACACTGTGATCCGAGATTTTTATACATTAAAGGATTAGAAAGAGATAGATAGCAGTTGTACGCGACTTCGTTAGCATGTATGTCGGATAGTAAAATGATGTCGCAAGGTACGATCGCTACGATAAGATATCATCATATCAGCTGAAAGATCTCCTGTGCTTAAATATCTTGACGATTTTAGCAATCTTGCAAGTTTAATTAATAAGAAATGTACTAAGATCCTAGAGCCTTTCTCGTTTACTAACTAATGAAATATGTGGGATATACTTATGTTTGTATGTACTTTTAACAAGTTCGTGCTGCCTGAGATGTCACTGCTTGCAGTAGCGTCGGAGGTCGAGTTACACCTTTCCCTCAAGAATGGGGTAATGGCTGATCTTTACGCTATTCTTGTGAACGGCTTATGGTGAACGATAGTCTTGTTAGCCAAGGTTTTTGTTACTGATATAACGATTAACGGCTAAATTTTTGACTTTGATGGCCTGAGTTTATCACTTGTGGCGGCAGGTCACAGATTTATTGTCATTGTTAGGTCTTACCCCTTTTTTTTCAGGATCGGAAATCATCGAATGACTCCTCCCGCTTTACGTGAAGCAAAAGGGAGTGTCAGACTTTTACTGACTAAAACCCATCCGTGTTCCTCCAAGTGCCCTTTGCGTTCCAGGGTACAGTGCCTCTTTCGAACAAAATCCGCAGCCCCAGCAGGCACTGACCCTAGTGGACCCCGTCTTTTATGCTGACAGCTCTTTGAGGCGCGCGTGGAACACAGCGCGCCCTCAACCTGAGCCTGGTCCTGATCAGACGGCGAGCCACCCAATGCTTGCCGTTCGCAGGCCCGCGCCTACGGTGGCCGAACGCCTTCTACCGCTATATTGGGATCCTGAATGTGGCATGTTCCGAGATTCATGAAAACTCATGGCTTCTGACTTGTGTAGGGCCACCTCGAGACCCAACTGCCGGATCTTCTCAACGACTATCGCAACCCCGCGTGTCATAGCGTCGGCCGTCGCCTAGTGCGACCCTCCCTACGCCAGGAGCGTGTCGTCAGCATGGCACACAGCGTTGACGCCACTAGGAAGGTCGGCGTGAAGGTTCCTAAGCGCATGCTTGGAGAGGGGCCAGTTCCCACTTCGTTGGAAGACGGGGAAACTGGTCCTCATTAAGAAGCCGGGGCGCCCTGCGGACTCTCCATCCGCATACCGGCCCATTGTGCTGTTCGATGAGGTGGGCAAGCTCTTTGAAAGAGTAATTGCAAACCGCCTTGTCGAGCACATAGTGAGGGTGGGGCCGGATCTGGCGGAGAACCAGTTCGGTTTCCGCACGGGACGCTCGACGGTAGACGCCATCATGCGCGTGAGAGCCCTCTCGACGGGGGACGCGGTTTCCCGGGGCGGGGTCGTCTTGGCTGTGTCTCTAGACATTGCCAATGCCTTTAACACCCTGCCTTGGAGTTGCATCAGGGAGGCACTTCGGTATCACCGGGTGCCGAACTACCTCCGTCGCGTAGTCGAGGCTTACTTGACGGACAGAGCCGTCATCTACCCCGGTCACCTGGGAGAGTAGAACCGGCGAGAGATGTCGTGCGGTGTTCCACAGGGTTCCGTTCTGGGGCCGTTTTTTGGGACATTGGCTACGACTTGGTGCTGCGCGCCGACCTCCCTAGTGGCGTCAGCGTTGTGTGCTATACCGACGATACGCTGGTACTGGCGCAAAGGGGATCACACCAGGCGGCGGCCGACGCTATGACACGCGGGGTTGCGATAGTCGTTGAGAGGACCCGGCAGCTGGGTCTCGAGGTGGCCCTACACAAGTCCGAAGCCATGTGCTTTCATGGATCTTGGAACAGACCACCGTCAGGATCACAAATAACGGTAGGAGGGGTTCAAATCGGCGTCGGATCGACGATGACGTACCTGGGTCTCGTTATTGACAGCCGGTGAAACTTCGTTGAGCATTTCCGACGTTTGGCTTCTAGACTAGAGCGAGCCGGGGCTGCTTTCAAGCGGTTTTTGTCCAATCTAGGGGGGTCCAAACGCCTCCTGCCGGTGCGGTCCATGGCCTTTTATGGGGCGCCGGTGTGGGCGCCTACTTTGAGGAAGCGACCTGCCCGTTACCTCAACTCGTCCCACAGGGTGATGGCCATCCGGCTTGCCCGGGGATACCGCACTGTCTCTGGCGAGGTGGGGAACCTCCTTGCCGGACTGCCGCCATGGGATCTAGCGGCGAGAGCCCTCGCACTCATTTACGAATGGCGCCTGGAGGTGCTACGCCGGGGTGAGACTCCTCTGCCGCGGCAAATCGCAGCACGGTGGACGGAACTCGAGCAGGATCTCATGGCAGTATGGATACAAAGACTGTCCCAACCCAGCGCTGGGCACGCCTCAATTGCGGCGATAAGTCCCCTCTTTGAGGAGTGGCTAGAGCGGCGCCACGGCGTCCTTACTTTCCGCTTGACGCAGGTACTCACCGGACACGGTTGTTTCGGGAGGTACCTGTTTCGAATACGGCGGGAGGATACGCCCGGGTGTCAACACTGCGAGGATCGCCCGGAGGACACGGTGGAGCATACGGTTGAGGTCTGCCCTGCTTGGGCGGAGCACCGCCGTGTCCTCGCCGAGGCGATCGGCGGCGGCGATCTCTCGCGTCCGGCCCTGGTTCAAGCTATGGTCCGGAGCGAGGAGAGGAGACTGATGCAACTCCAGGGCAGTGTGTTGAAGGCATTGGCGATGTCTAGAGACACCGCTGAGACGACCCCGCCCCGGGAATCCGCGACCCCCGTCGAGCCCTCACGCGCATAATGGCGTCTACCGTCGAGCGTCCCGAAATTAGTTCTCCGCCAGATCCGGCCCCACCCTCACTAGGTTCTCAACGAGACGGTTTGCAAACACTCTTTCAAAGAGCTTGCCTACCTCATAGAGCAGCACAATGGGTTGGTATGCGGACGGCGAGTCCGCAGTGCGCCCCGGCTTCTTAATGAGGAACAGTTTCCCCGTCTTCCAACAAAGTAGGAACTGGCCTCTCTCCAAGCATGCGCTTAAGATCCCTCTTAGTCGAAGCTCGAGAGCCTAAAAAGTAAAAAATACAAATAATTTTCGTTTGTTTTGCAAAATAGTAAATATATTTTTATACTATAAAATATATTTTTATAAAAAGTAAGGAGTAAAATGGTTTCATCTCAACGATTTGGAGGTGATTTGGTGTTTTTTTTTTCTTATTATGTGATACCGATAGGTAAATTCTGGCTAAAACAAGTAGATTACTAACTATTTTTTTCAAATGTTATTTCTCTGCAAGTGCCACGAAAAGCTGCTTCATCTGCACGCTATTTTTTAGATTTTTTCGAGAGAGCAGCCTTAAATATATAAAAAAGTAAACAAACTGTGTATTCTATTTTAACTGGATTTTTCAAATGAATGAAAAGCTTTTTTCACTTTTTTTCGCCTGTGTGACGCCCCATGACCATATCCACCATAATAATACAAAATATTTATTTTATTTCAAAGCGCTTCACATGTTCATACTTAGAAAAATCATAAATTGTCATTTTTATGGTAAAGGCCAACCTGTCAATTTATTTCGAGAATTACAAACTATGTTATTCGCTTTAAAATTGCGAAGCTATTGGAGAGCCACTTATTTGTTTTAGGATACGTACACATGTTGTCGAATGCAATATTTTACATTAGTTGAAATGCGCCCTTCTTCACAGATTCTAAGAGTCGATAGTCGTATGCGGATAACATTATTAGAAAAGGCGTCTGGATACTTCGTACTCGATGAATCAATAAAAAGCAGCTCTTGTGCTACAGATTGTACTCGGGGTTAAACCCAAGCGAGTTCAATCAATCAATCAATCAATCAATATTTTTTATTTGTAAACATAGGTTGCAGTAGTGTGTAAGATGTTACAATGGTTATTTTATAGTTTCTCTATGTTTTGCCATTTGGCGTACAAATACATAAACATTTAAATGGGAGGACAATTATGGACCTGTTAATTAAATTATCACAATTCAGTATTATCAATGTCAATTTTAAGATAAAATAAAATTTAATAAAATGCAATAGGCAATGTCAATATTAAACGAAATGTAGATCAGATAGTAATGTCAAAAAAGATAGGTAATTTAAATATCAATAAGTTACATAAACGAAAATAGTTTGAACTTCACATTGTCCTCAGAAATGCTACTAATCACTCAGTACA
The DNA here is from genome assembly GCA_950371165.1 of Lacanobia oleracea. Classification (NCBI taxonomy): domain Eukaryota; kingdom Metazoa; phylum Arthropoda; class Insecta; order Lepidoptera; family Noctuidae; genus Lacanobia; species Lacanobia oleracea. The sequence continues at coordinate 4,149,215 of OX493387.1, forward strand.
ATTTAATATAATTAAAAATGTTTTATTAAGAATAGATACTGAATTTTAATATTAATTCAAACTTTATCGTTCAAAAAATCGTTTATCGAATAATAACATTTTTTTGTCAACAAATCTGTCAACTGCTTCTTGAAAACTGGAACAGTCTGTGTTTTTATTCTATCGGGCATTTTATTAAATATTGTCGGACCCATATATAACACACTTTTCTTTAATAAGGCGGTGTCATAACTACTCACATTCACCATGTTTTCATATTGCTTTCGTATTGGCCTATTTCTATTATCAGATGCTTTATTAAAAAGATGCATATTTGACTTGACGAAAACAGCAATTTCAAAAATATAAAGAGATGGGAATGTAAGTAATTTTAGGGACTTAAACACAGGTACGCAGCTATCTGTTACTGTTAAATTGCACATTGCTCTTAGACATCTTTTTTGAGCCTTGAACACCTGTTCTCTCAGGCTACAATTTCCCCAAAATATTATGCCGAATCTCAAAATCGACGCAACTAACCCATGGTATGCAACCAATCTCGTGGCCGTGCTCACTTTTTTAGACAGGTTAAAAAGAACATATGCAGCTATACTTAGTTTTTTGCACACTTCTTCTGCTTGTGGCTTCCATGTTAGTTGGCTATCTATCATTATACCCAGGAATTTAGCAGCAGTTACCTCTTCAACTTTTTGATCATTATAATAAAGATTTAAGATTTCTGGTGGAATTCGTTGATAAAAATGCATAACATTGGTTTTTTGAATATTAATTACTAAGTTATTATGTTCTAGCCAATGTATAATATCTGTTAATGTATCATTTATGTCCTCTGCATATGAATTTCTGTCAAGGCATTTAATCAAAGCAGTGCTATCGTCACCGAAAAGAACCATGGGATGTTTAATGTGTCTTGGCAAGTCATTAATGTACAGTAAAAATAATAATGGACCTAACACACTGCCCTGTGGTACACCATACTTGACAATTCTAACTTTAGATAGATATTTTTTCTCTCTCTTAGTTTTCAGGCATATTTTAGTGATCTCTGTTTGCTGCTTACGATTACTGAGATAGGATTTTAGAAGATTAAGTACATTTCCTCTAATCCCTATGGCATATAATTTATTTACCAAGATTTCATGATCGACACAATCAAATGCCCTCGTCATGTCCGTCAGAATTGCACAAACGGGTACTTTTATGTCAACATTTTGCGTGATTACATTTATCAGATCATAAACGGCCACATTTATGCCTTTGTTCTTTCGGAAACCCTTTTGTTCCGCACATAAAATGTCATATTTAGATAAAAAGTGATTTATCGAGTCATAGAGAATCCTTTCCATAACCTTTGAAAAAATTGGTATTAAAGCAATTGGCCTATAATTAGCAAGATCTTTCTTATCTTTTTTTTTGAAAAGAGGTTTCACTATAACTATTTTTAAGCTGTCCGGAAATGTACCAGAACTAATACATATATTTAGTATATGCGTTAAATGTGAGGCGATCTCAAACGATACGAATTTTACGACTTTTGTTGATATTCCATCATATCCAGTGCTGTTTTTATTTTTTAATAATTTGATTGCTCTTAAAACATCTTGCGGTAATACTGGTTGCATAAACATTGAGTTTGGGTTACTTGTCAAATTCTTAGAGTCGGGCGTAGTAGTCACATTTTTTTGGGTTTGGTCGATAAAAAAATCATTAAAAGCGCTGGCAATTTCGGTCGGATCAGTAATGGTCTTATCCTGAATTCTAATTTGGGAAATCGGTTCGGTAATTCGGTGTTTATTATTGATAACCTGCCAATATGCTTTAGATTTGTTGCTTGAGGTGTTAATAAAATAATTATTTTGCGCTTTTTGCGTTAATTTAATAATTTTCCGAAATCTGCGTGAGTAGTTTCTGAACGTAATTTTATTACAGATCGATGGTTCGCGTCTGTATTTCCATAATAAATATCTTTGTTTTCTACTGCACACTCGGATGCCACGTGTGACCCACTTAATGGTTTTATTTGTCCTAACTTTTACCAATTTGTATGGAAAGCAAAGATCGTACAGCCAGCGGAACTGTTCTAAAAAATAATCGTATGCTTCATTAGCATTATTTGTCTGGTAAATTTCAGAAAAGGAAAGGCATTTGAGGTAACTTTTAAACTTTATCATATTTTCATTGGATAGATCTCGTTTTTTTACCCTCCAAGAATTGATTCTATACGATTTCATTACTTTAACTTCTAAAAATTGAGCAGTATGGTCAGACAATGCAAAGTCCACTACTTCTGATGAACACTTTAATTGAGAGCTAAAATAATCTCTAATTTATCATAAAATACATTTAAGTTATTAAACTTTGGTGGCCTATAGATGCATATTATAATTAGGTTATGGTTTGTTACTTCTATGCCACAGCATTCAATGACATTGGCTATAGAATGATGCGAAATATCCGGATGTTCTTTATACTCCAGACCATTTTTAATCAGAATACATGCCCCTCCTCGTTTCTGCGATCGCCTTGCATAAATTGCTCCCAATTTGTAGCTGGAAATGTTCAATAATTTTTCATGTCCGGCCATAATAAAATGTTCTGTGATACAGATGATATCTATGTCTCTTTTCTGTTGAGATAGATCTTGAATGTGTACACTAAGCATATCAGATTTATTTAATAATCCAGCAATATTCTGATGAAGGATGTTTAAATTGTTATATACGAAAAAAATCATTGTTTTCTGAGGAATCTATATTAGGAGAGTTCATCGGATAATTTTGTGTGATTAGCAAAACTTCTTGTGAGCCGAAAACTTTGTAGTCAAGTTTTGTCCTGGACATAATCTGGCCAAATATATTTCTCCAACCGTTTTTATTTATTTTCCCCGTATTGTAGGAAAACATTTCATGCGATAGGGTAGCATTGCTATCGAAGAAATATGCGTATTCGTTATTTCTTATGTCTGATAAGAGGAGGTTATTGAATAGCTCCACTTTGTAGTTGTGTATCAAAGCACCTTTTACGTAGATCGGGGTGCAGATAACAATATTAGTCTGGGTTATATATTTCAGCGAGCAGTTTAGATTGTATAGTATATTTGGGTAGTCACCATTTTGTAGATCCCTTTCTCCAATGAAGATCAGGCAGTAGTCGTATATAGAGAAGTCTTTTAATTTATGTTGAATGGTCTTTAAGAAATCTTTTGAAGTGACGTTAGGTACTAAATAATGACAATACTCAAAGTTTTTGGAGAAAACTTCTTCGATTAAGGGCAGAGTCCCCCTTGTGCAGTTGCTGCTGATAATATAAAGTTTATTTTTATGTGATACGCCTGTTTCATTTTCATTAGCAAAATTACTCACGTGTGCCGCAGTTTCGCAGTTTTGCAGTTGCACATTTTCACAGGAATGAATACGCTCTGTCAGTAATGCAATCTCCTGCTCTGCAATCTGTAATTTCTTTTGTAATTCAGATATTTCTCGTTCTAGGCGAAGTATAAGGTCATTGACTTCAGTTTTCAGTAAGTTTGACGATGGAGAGGACGGCAAAGAATTCAAATTGTTATGCTGGGATTGATCTTGTCTCTGTTTCTTTGTACTTGAACCCGGTTTGCGAAATAAGGAAGAAGATTGGCACAGGGATTTTAGAGTGTTGATTTCCGCAGATAATTTGTCAATGTGCTTATGTAGATCGGTGTTTTCTAACAATACATTCTCCAATTCGTTTTCCGTACTTTGCAGTTTAAGAGTGAGTTGATCGATCGTTTCTTTCATTTCAGAGTTAGAGAACACATCATTTAGAGTTGTGTCAACACTCCTTGATTGTAATCCGTTGGGTGTTATAAATGATTCGTCAGACGTTTCTCCGTCAGTAAGTATCTGGGAGTCTGATATCATTGTGCTGTTTGATTTTATATTTAGTACCCGTTCCTTAGGAGATGGCGTCTTCAAAACCGTTTTCTTGTTCCTGAATGTGATGCCTGATGAGTCGGTTTTAGCATACTTTTTGGTTTTGATACACATTTTACACCTCCATTTCTGTTTTGCTTCTGTGTCCATGAGCCGATATGTGTGCTCTGAGTTCTTGAAATAATTAAGGAATTACCCAAAAAAAGGAAGGGTCCGACAGTGAGTCGCCTAGCGCCCGAATCTGTTGGGAAGTGGCGAGGCCCGGCGCTGAAGGCGTGGGCGTCACTTGGTGTTAGATCTCGAGGGTGGACGCGCCTAATATGACCGAGTTAGGACTGATTAGGCCGGAGGCTATGACTCTGGAACGGCTAGACGCCATAATCTATAGGCTGGTATTAGATAGTCTAGAAGACTCAGTCAATGCCAAATAGAGAGTTTGTGGTTGTTTTTAGGATAGCCATTGTTATTTATTAAGTTAAATAACGTAAGTTAGATTAATTTAGTGTTTAATACGCGTGTGTGTGGGAGTGTGAATTGCAGCAAATGGGTGAGTTCCTTATTATTCTGACTTATCCTAGGCTGATACTGTGTTTAACTATACACAGTGACACTAACATCTATATAGTTTCATAACAAAACAGACAGATACGTGTTGCTGGGGATTTTGTTGCGCTACTTCTTCTCCCCTAGCTCAAACACTAGGAAGTAGTGACGGGCGGGCGCTTTAAGGGCTGTCTATAGGCTTTGAAAGAGTTGAAGTTCTCAACTCTATTTACTTCTTGAGTATATAACTCTCGATTGTAGTGACTATTTGTATTTGTACTAATTCTTGAATTTATATTCTCTACCTGCGACCACTGAATTGGTCAGATAAGACCACTGTTTTGGTCAGATGCGACTACTGATTCGGTCAGATACGAATACTGTGTCTTACAGATGTACTTGTTGTACGAGGAGTGCGCTTCCTGGGGTTGGGTTGACCATACCTATCTATATTATACAGTCTAAGGACTGTTAGGGTCCAAGTCTCCATTATGAGCTTGATGTTGACGTTCTGCCGCTGTAATGCCGCCCCGTCTCGTTTTACAGTTCGAGAGAACTGCTAGGGACCACGTTCCATATGAACGTGTTGTCGATGCATTGCCGCTGAAAAGCCGCTTGTGTCACTTATGGAATTGTGGCTCTAAGTGCAATGGGCGCAGATGTGAGGTATCGTGTGAGTAACTGTTGACCTTATACCAGTTACGCTAGCGTAAAGGTTTCCCACACGATCTATCATTAATTAAAATATAGTAGTTGAATATTCCTTTGTTATATTGCTACTTTCTAATACCACATCTACTGAATTTCATAACTATGAATTCCTAAGTCTATCCACTTAGCATTTTAATCCATACTCTATCCTATCATTGTGATAAGGCGTTGGACTATTTCATACTTTTAGAATTCAATTAATAAACGGCGGGAGAAGTCCAGTCTGGGCCGAATATTACGGGGGCGCGCCTCTCCCCTCTACGGAGAGGACTGGCCTTAGTAATTAGGTTAATTCTAGGACAAACGGAAATTTTGTCAGCCTAGGGTAACTTAGGAACAGTCACACCAGCTTACAAGTGGCGAATAATTAGTTTTAGGATTTACGTGTTACCTATGTTATGTTATTGTCTTTGTAATAGTACTTTGCATACTATGATAATAAAAAAAAATTCTTCCATCTCAACTTGCTGGGGAAATCATTGCGCCACTTATTGTTCCCAGCAAAATCACTAGGAAATAGTGATGGGCGTTTTTAAATAAACAAACATGGCGTTTTTAAGGAGGCTTGTATTCATGCCAATGACCTTGTGCATACAAACGGAGCTAACTACCTCTGTACGCGCCAATCCGCTACTCACGTTTTTACTTTTTTATAATAATAAATGTTTTTAAAAAGTAACAAATACAAATCATTTTCGTTTGTATTGCCAAGCAGTAAATATATTTTTATATTCTTTAGATAAAAAGTAAGGAGTAAAATGGTTTCATCTCAACGATTTGGAGGTGATTTGGTGTTTTTTTTCTTATAATGTGATACCGATAGGTAAATTCTGGCTAAACCAAGTTACGTATCATATCATGTAGATTACTAATTTTTTTTTCAAATGTTTTTTCTTTGCAAGTGCCACGAAAAGCTGTTTCATCTGCACGCTATTTTTAAGATTTTTTCGAGAGAGCAGCCTTTAATATTTAAAAAAGTAAACAAAATGTGTATTCTATTTTAACTGGATTTTTAAAATTAATGAAAAGCCTTTTTCACTTTTTTTCGGCTGCTGCAGAGGGTCTTTTCAAAATCATTAATTTTAGTAGCTTGTTCCTAAAACTTAAAAGGCGTCCTCAGAAGCGCAAAACCATTAAGAAAACAACTAAATCATACAACATTTTCATTTTATTACACGTTAATCATGAATAACAACATATAAAAGCCAAGAACAAGAAAGAAGGGAGAGATATTTTTATAAACTTAATAACATAAAATCGCTGGTTCTATGCGCCCAAGTCTTATGTTATCTTTCATTCATCAGATTAGGATCGGACGGCACTGAAGCGTTCCATCAGGCATTTTGTGTTCACAGCTCATTAAGCCTGGGCAGTCATCTTCAGTCTTGCACGGAGGAAAATCACCTGTAAAAATAAATAATTTTATCTAATTCGTGAAAGAGCCACCATTTGATCAATTTCTTGCATTTGACTATGTGTTTCTTGATAGCTACAACCTGGGAGTCTTTAAGTCAATAGTGAATTTCAAGCAGGTATAGTCACCCCCGTTATTGCGATCAACAAGCGATAGTGTGGATTTTAAGTTTGGACACAATGTTACATTCAAGAACATAAATGATTTTCAATTTGCCATCATAATTTAAATGTATGGGATTTATTACATTTAAATTAATTATTTATCAAGTCAAAAGTAAATGTCAAATTTAAAACTATTAAACGTTAACTACAGTAAATGGCTGAAAGAAATATCAAATGTCAACTACAATTATTAGGTTTATTACCTAGAACGTGCATGAAACTCTACGGGCACTCTTTTAAATTGTGTTTTGTATAACAAAAATCTTGGTTACATTAATAATGTAAGGAAAATGCAAAAAACATGCATACAAGATGACCAGTCTCAACTGACAGCGCCCGTTCATGAACATGACGCGTATATCGGCACCATTCAGCTCAATCATTTTGAAGGAATCTGAATGATACGACACAGGCACCACCACCAGCGAAAAATTTGTGTGAGAATTTCATGCTCTCAACCGCCTTGCTTGTTCATATCAAACAAGAAATTTATAGTAAAAATGCTTCTATATTTTGCAAAACTATGGTTTTCAATAATCAACTAATTAAAAAAAGATTTCTTGCGTACACTACAATACATTATTGTGAAGAAATAGAATAATAAAAGAGAGAGAATAATAGAAATTAGAATAATTAAGAAAAAAAAGGTTGAGCATCTCTTCCAAATATAAAAAAAAACCCTAATAGGTCACTAGTGGACCCAAGCGGCTGTAGCTGTGGAGCAAGACCAGTATTTAGCCAAGCATTTTTATCGAGGATAATTATAATCTTCCAGTTTAAAATTTGCTTGTCTATGTAGTTAGACAAGCATATTAGTAGTATAATATGTAGTGAGCGTTCTATGTATGTTTCAAATTTTCTTCATTCATTTGTACTTTGGCCACTCTGAATCGGAGTTGATGTAATTTGTTCCGATTCATTGTATTAAATTACGTCTGTTACTAATTTTCCTAACATACACAATGTTTTGATATGTATATTGACAAGGTGCCGTCATGATGTTAATATCATTAGACTGTTCCCTTAGGGATTCACACCGACATAGATTGGAAATGGCCTCCCATTGTGTCACCCTATGTAATGTTTTCTTCATCTATCTTTTCTGTAACTTATGTGGTGTACATAATAAAGAGTATTCTATTCTATTCTGCAAAGTAAGTGTAAACTCGATGAGGCCTGCCCTGCTTGAGCATCGCCGTGTCCTCATCGAGGCGATCGGCGGCGGTGATCTGTCGCATCAGGCCCTGGTTCAAGCCATGGTTTGGAGCGAGGAGACATAGGAAGAGGACACCTCCTTCTGCGAAGCAGTAATGCTAGCAAAGGAAGAAGCCGAACGCGTGAGAGAGAGGGAAACCTCACGCCCCAGCCGCCGCAACAGAAGAAGACGCCCCGGGCGTCGGGAGTCGCAGGACGATTCTCGGCCACCCTAGGCGCGGGTCTGCGGACGGTGAGCATTGGGTGGCTCGCCGTCTAATCAAAACCAGGCCTGGGTCGGAGGTGCACTGCGATCCCAACGCGCCTCAAGGAGATGTCAGCAACTCAGCACAGAAGACGGGGCCCGCTAGGGCCCGTGCCTGCTGGGGCTGCGGACTTCGTTCGATAGAGGCACCGTACCCTGGAACGCAAAGGGCACTAGGACGAACACGGATGGGTTTTAGTTAATAAGAGTCTGACACTCCCTCCTGCTGTACCCAGAGCGGGAGGAGTCATTTGATGATTTCCCATCCTAAAAAAAAAAGTATAGACTCGATGAGTGCAGCTCGTACCCATAATAAGATACCGTAAGACATGATACAATGAAAGTTATTAAAATTGTTTCTGTCAGCATATGGTACTGAACTCAGCCATCCTGCGAGAGATGTTAAATGAGGACCAAATTGCAGCTATTTTGTCAAGCGTGGTTCCCAGAAAAACCATGTTTTCGTCGAATTCAAGTTTCTTTTTGTTCAATACTACAAGTATGTCGCAACTATAACTTTTAACATAAGGTAAAGCAAATCTGATTCACATAGTTTTTTTCCAGTTTAAACGTAAATTAATTATGGACCTGCTGTAGGGCGTTATTTACATCGTCAACATTTTTGGAACGTCTATCTATCTTAAAAATTAAGGACATATCGTCAGCAAATATCTCCGTTTGATTTTTTAAAAGAAGGGGAAGATCAATAATGGATACCAAATAGAGGAAAGGACCCAATGTTGTACCCCCCTTTTGACTTTTAACCAGTCAAAATTTGTAAGGATCGATTGGGGCCATATGGTATTGTATTTCAATTGTCTTGTGTGCTCGAAGCCTGCGGGGTTAAACCCCGTGAATTAACACCTTTTATTTAATTTGGCTGCTGTCTGTCCCTTGAATAAGACTTCCCTAAGCTGAAAACAAGTTTACCTAATCCGTAAGATTCTAGTTTAAAAGCAAAGTTTCGTGATGACTCAAATGCCTTGGAGAGATCATAAAAGATTCCTATGGCATCTTGAGCCTCTTCCTATGCTATAAAGGAGTCTCTGACATAAAACTATTCATTAAGGATTAATTATTAACTATGCCTAGCCCACTTACTGAGAGTTAGCAGACCTAACGCAGTTGGGAAAAACTAGAGAGATTTTACACTACACCCCACACATTTTTTCACTCTTAAAATAAAAATGGTCTCGGATACTCTAGGATATTAGACTATATCTTTCGTCCTCTAGTCTTCATCCAAATATGTTTTCTAAACTGACAGCTTTCATTTACTGATTTAGACGAAAAAAAATACAAATGTACTGACTAGGGAATTCTACACAAATCACAATGTTTGGTCCGAGTTCGACCTGTACTTTGACTGATTTAATTGTTTAAGCAACAAAAATGTATTGATTAGGTACCTGCTGCAGTTTCGATGAAAGCCACCAGCATCATGAACGTGAACAGGAGCGTGATTCGTAACCACTTCATGATGACTGCAACAATAAGACTTGTGAGGTGGATAAATTGCGTTCAACTCATACTTATAGGTGGTGAGTATAAGTTATATATTATATAAATGATTGGCTTTTATTAATGCAATCGTATAAGTAATAATGATGCTAGGTCACACTTTGTTCGCTATACAAAATCAATTCAAAATTATATGTTTCAACATAATTATATAGATGTTTTAACAAATCTTAAATCGTTGCTTGTTAATTGGACACAAATCGATTTACTTTTATAATTACGTATGCTTTAAGTAGTTGTTAAATGCTGTTTACACCTGGTCTAGAACATTTTGTTGTTGAAAAGTGTGGCTGTAAGGCATCATGAAGTTATTTCAAGTCACTTTGCTGTTCACATTCGTCATGCTACTGACTAAAGTGGCTGCTGATAACCTGATTAGTACACTAATCCTTGGCAACAGTAAATACAGTATTTTTTTAACTAATCTTTTACTCAGCTCGGATTCCATAAGTTTTTTAGAAAATTCGTTTGTCACTCTCATTGTAATTTTCCCTGTTCAATGTCGCATATGCATTTCTTTGGTGTGTTCGTGAATCACAATGTGTTTGACTACCGTAGAGCACAATAGTCTTAGAACTGCTTTATAGACCATCCTTCGTCGAGTTAGTTCGCGCCATTTGTTTCACTTATAGTCGTTCTATGGTTTACGTTGACGTGTTACGGTAGAGTTGGGACTCTTTTTTCCACACTGAGCACCGTATCGCATAATTAGCAGTTTCTTAGTTGCTTTCTTATTATTTATAAATATTTTGTTCAACTTTATAAGGTGTCATTCATGATGCCCTTAAACCATGAATCTTAAGGGTATGTAATATGAGTGTGAAGCCCCGAAAATAAAACATTCACGCACGTCACCTTTTTTCTTCCTAAAGGGCTAATATAATCTTGTTCCAAATATCTGTCATTGTTTCACTGAATACGATAATAATTAATGTTCAGTAATCCACATCATAGCATGTTATGTAATCTTAGTAATTTGTTAGCTCACTTACTTTTCTGTCATAATGTATTATTGTTATATAAATGTTGATAGATTTTTTTATTCATAGTTCAAATTCTACTCATACTCTAATTTAGTTGATGTGGTATTGTCAGGAATAAACGTGTTCTATTAAATCGTAATGAGTTAAATGGTTTGTTTAGGTTTTATACCCTGCAGGACTACCCATGACTGTCCAGGACTTATGCTGTGCACACTCGAATTGGAAGATGTCACTTCAAGGTGTAGAATAATTGTTTTTCCATGAGGACAAGATTTGGACAAATGCAATGTTAAACCAATGACTACAAAGTCATTGATTATAACCAATGATGAAACCAAGGAATTCACACAAACACAAAACAAACAAGCAACAAAGTCAAACAAACAACAAAGTCATTGGTTATAATTCCATGTGTGTGTGTTATTATACATAGACTAGGACCACGGCCGGATTTGAGATTGTTATTCGTAATTATTCGTGGTATAAAAGGGATGTGTAAAATAGCTTAAGATGTAATGTTTTCATAGATATGTATATTGACAAGCAACCGTTATTTCGTTAACAGCCGATCGATTCTGTAAACATTTCGAAGTGAAGGCTTGGGTGAAGTGATCATGAATTGAGTTGTCATTCCAGTTTGATTACTTGGATTGACAGTTTACTGTTTGATCACTTCACTTCAACTCATGTTTACAGAATGGCACTGCAATTTCCTCATAGAATCACGCCGGCAGAGGTTGCAAATAGATTGTAAGACACTTTTCTAAAGAATAAAAATTGACACGACGTCTGCAGCTTATCCCAATAGTAAGATACCGTTAGACATGATACTATTTTATTTATTTATTTAACAATTTATGTACTCACATTTAATAAGATAAGAAGAAAGAAACAGAAAAATAAAAACAAAGGTGATGCTTATTTCAATAGAAATCTCTTCCAGCATACCTGCGAAAGGAGAGTAGAGTAAAAAGAGATGTAGACATAGTGTGTAACTATTTAAGTAACTAAAATATTTCTCGCGAAATCAACATTTCTTTTTTGTTTTGTAATAAATGACGTTTCAAAGTGTTACATTTTTTTTTAGTTTGTGTTCCAGTCACTTGTATCTTCCAGCTGACTTACTTAAAAGTATTGTTGTCCTTATAATCTAGAACCAATCTGGGAATATCAGTAACAACAACAACAACAGGGCTATTTTTTTGGCAACTATCATGGTTAAAGGTGTTGAAGAGTCTTTAACAATTCACAATGTCCAATTTGTGCTGAAGCTGTTTTATTCACGGAAACAGCTCTCTTTGTTCTTCAATAGACTATATAATACTAAGCAAGTAGGAAAATCCTGTATATGCATATTTTCTGGGCCTCTTCAAGGTTTTGTAACTCGTGTTTTATGTCTACTTTGGAGGAAACTACCACATATTACCAAACTTCCAAGCGATCTCATTGCAATGCCTAAATATTGGTATAACAACCAATGAAATTACGTTGAGTGGGTGGGTGTTCTTTAGGATGTATATAGGTTGGAATACGGTGTAAGGCAGGGGAGACTCAGCTCACCCAAGCTATTTTACCTGTACGTAAACAAGCTGATCTGTAAGTTCAGCGTCACCAATATTGGGTGCTCCATTGACGGACAATCATCTTATCTGCATAGCCTTTTCCCAACTATATTGGGGTCGGCTTTCAGTCAAGCCGGATTTAGCTGAAATTTAGCTCCATTGACGGACAATGCGTCAACAAATCAGTTTTTTTTTAAGGATGGTAAATCATCAAATTATAAATCCGCTCTGGGCGGAGTGGAAGAGAGTGTCTGAGACTCTTACTGGCTAAAACCCATCCGTGTTCGTCTTAATAGTAATAAGGAACTACTCCTTATTGGTATGGCCATTAGCCAACAGATTCGGTGTTCCCGAAGGGATCTTTTGACATGCTGGATAGACTATAAGAAGGCCTTTAACTCGGTGCCTCATACATGGCTCATGAGGGTGCTAGAATTGTATAAAGTTGATGCAACACTCACTACGCACTTTCCTGATGTCGTGTATGGGGCAATGGAGGTCAGTTCTTCGCTATCTAGGATGCCGACTTATCCAGAGGAATAGCGAACCGGTAAGGATCGAGCGGGGTTTATTTCAGGGCGATAGTTTGAGTCCGCTTTGGTTTTGTCTAGCCTTGAATCCTCTTAGCACACTGCTGGAGAATTTAGGGCTAGGCTATTGGTTGAAGAGAGGTGGTCAGGTTATATTTCATCTCCTTTACATGGATGATCTGAAACTCTTTGCCCCCACCTCAGTTACTGCTATCTGCAACTAATGGAGCTACTGAAGGTAACTGAAACATTCAGTAACGCTATCAGGATGGAGTTTGGTGTGAACAAATGTGCGGTCATGCATGTAATGCGTAGAGAGATTATGGAATCCGTGGGAACCCAACTCTCGGATTCCATAAACCTGAGATCCCTCTCTCCAACTGAAACTTACAAGCATTTGAATATGTCGGAAGGTTTAGGTATCAATGTTACTGACATGAAGCAATCGTTGAAGGAGCGCTTCTTTGGCCGCCTGAAGAAGGTATTTAATAGCCTTCTATCAGGCGGAAACAAGGTGCGCGCCTTCAACGGTTGGGTCATGCCGGTATTGATGTACTCTTTCGGCGTACTCAAATGGACTCAAACGGAACTTGACGCCCTGGATAGACGAGTCCGCACACTGCTTCCTGCATATCGAATGCATCACCCACGATCGTCGGTAATGAGACTGTATATCCCCCGAAAGTGTGGAGGTCGAGGCTTTTTAAATGCTAAGACTCTCCACACTCGCGAGATATGCAGTCTTAGGGAATATTTCCTAGCTGTCGACGTGGGTATGCATCGTGATGTAGTGGCGGTGGACAAGGGACTCACCCCACTCTCCTTGGAAAATGAGAACTGGCGCAAACCTGCGATGCTTGACCCTAACTATCGCAGGTTGGTATGGCGGAGTAAGAAGCTTCACGGACGCTTTTTCCGGGCCCTACATGGGCCCGACGTAGACCAACTAGCGTCCGTAGCCTGGCTGCGTTTCGGTGATCTTTTTGGAGAAACCGAAGGTTTTGTTTGTGCAATTATGGACGAAGTTATCATGACGAATAACTACCGGAGATTCATTGTGAAAGACGGTACGGTCGACATACGAGTATGTCGGGCCTGTCATCAATTCGTCACATTATCTCTGGTTGTTCTCGTCTAGCTAACGGAAAATACTTGCAAAGGCAAAACCTTGTAGCCAGGATTATCAGCAACTTGCTCTGAAATACTCTCTGTGGAGTCGGAGGTGCCATACTATAGGTATGCGCCCGACCCAGTTCTCGATAATGGCAATATCACATTGTACTGGGATCGGTTCATCATCACTGACAGGACTATTGTTGCCAATTAGCCTGATATAGTGGTGGTGGACCGAATTGTGAGGCTTGCAATGATTGTAGACATAACCGTCCCGCATGACGAGAACCTTGTAAAAGCCGAGAAAGACAAACAAATCAAGTATATTGACTTGGCTCGCGAGGTTGTCGATACGCGGGAAGTGGACTCCGTAATCATTGTACCGATAGTCGTGTCGGCCAATGACTTAATAGCCACGAGCCTCGGTCAGTACCTTAGGAGGCTCTCGTTGGGCAGCTGGATCAAGGGCTTGATTCAGAAAGCGGTACTTCTAGACACGGCTCGCATTGTCAGGAGGTTCCTCTCTCTGGAGCCCTGACCGCCGGTAGCTTGGACCCTGTTCCCAATACCGGTGGGCTTCTAATTTTATATTTTAATATTTTTTTTTTTTTACTATAGATAGGCACGCGTTTGACCACTATCTCACCTGATGGTAAGCGATGATGTGCTCGAAGATGGAGCATGCTTGCCTAGAAATAACCTATTCACTAGACTCCCAGGTTGTAGCTATCAGGATCACAGACTCCGGCAGGAAATGGGGAATTCCATTATTTACTTTTATTGAAATATTTAAAAATATAATTAATATGTCATGAAATAAACAAACGGAGTAATAATAATAATGTTTAATTGACATAAAAAGGTCATACATTTGTTGACTTGTGTTACAGTAGTCAGTGTCTTCACCTGTTCTTAAGAATTGACAATTTATGTTATAAATCGAACAAGTAATGCCATTTGCGTTCCAAGGCCGCATTGACTCTTTCGAAACAACATCAGCTAGTTGGATGATGTTATATTGTTGAGCCAATCGATCACGATCAGTGCACTTGGAGGCTTCTCCGTATTTGTGAGGACAATGCGATGGCTCATGAGCTCAGGTTTTAAGCAACAAAGTGGAAAGTTCTGATTTTGAAGGTTGGTAAGACATGTTATGACACAGTCCTACCTGTTTCGCTAGAGGGCTCCGCTTTCCGGAGTAACGAAGGTCAGGTACGTGAGGC
The DNA here is from genome assembly GCA_950371165.1 of Lacanobia oleracea. NCBI lineage: Eukaryota > Metazoa > Arthropoda > Insecta > Lepidoptera > Noctuidae > Lacanobia > Lacanobia oleracea. The sequence continues at coordinate 4,164,346 of OX493387.1, forward strand.
ATTGGGTCACCTTATAGTGTCTCTGATGCGGAGCATTGCTATTTCGATGTAACATGCTGGCCCGTAAGTTTGCACGTTATACAAGGGAGGTAAAACAATTATACTCTTTAGAGCGTATAGTATGCTAATACAACACGTGCGTATAATGGGTCGACTATACATAAAGCTGTATAATGCTCTGCAAGTCCGAACGCTTTCAGAGTACCTAATGTTGGGCACGTTCGCGCGAGGTTTGACTGATGTTTATACTCTTATGCAGACATGAATATCCCTGATGTGGCGACATCTCCTACAGTTTTACCGCTATTGTGGCCAACAACATGGACATTAAATGATTTGACACTGAATGACTATTCATCGTGCATTACTTAGCTATACAATATGAAACAAAAACTATGTGGGTCCTAAAAGAAGTGTTTGTCTATACTTACATACAACGTGTAACAGAATAAACACAATAATTTTTAAGGGGAAATTGTACTCATCATTATGAACAACTTTCACTATGGTACCAACACTGAAATCGCGAAAATAAAATTGACTGCCCCATACATGTATGTGCGCATAATTCAATAAAATGTATCGAACAGCTGTTTTTTTTCAGCTGAACACGCAGCTACGATGACCACTAAAAAACTTGATGTTGGCTCCAACGAAGTACGCTCCTTCACAAAAGCGCCAAGGATAATGACCGAAGGCTGGAACCAGGCTTGCACGAAGGGCGAGAAGACGTCTTGAGGATGTCCAACGGTCGTTTACAAATTTAAAAGAAACCGCTTGTTACTCCTGATAACTAGTCAGTAACACGTAGGAGGACTATACAAAGGAATGAGTTATATCCTACAGGTGGTACTAGGACAGTAGCAGAGAAACACTGGTAACAATTAATAGTGGACTGTACTAAAATTTATATATATATATCAAGTGAACAAGCGATCAAACAATAATTATCGAAATGTAAACGGAATAGGTTTGCGCTCAGCAAGGCGGACGATGGCGCAGTTTCGTGAGTCACCGGCCGGTGCACGCTCGAAGCTTGAGGCCCTCTCCGCGATCGCAGCTACCACGCGCTGTTGTCCGGCTCGTAGTGTTGGTCTGAACAAATGTGATTATCTTTCAAATACATCATCACAGTTTTCAATTTCAAGTTTGTTCGTTAGGACTGGTGGCATTGTCAGATACAAAACCGGCCAAGTACAAGTCTAACTCTAGTAAAAAGGGTTCCGTACCATAAATCGAAAAAAAACATGTTTCTTGTATACGAGACCCTTATATTTTTTTTTAAATTAAATTATATTTTTATTATATGTTGACATAGTGACAATAGAAATACACACTGTGTGAAAATTTTAACTGTTTACCTATCATGGTTCTTCACAAACTGACGGACGGACGGACGGACAGCAGAAAGTTAGGTTAAGTTAAGTAAGTAAGTTATAGGGTTCTGTTGGTTACCCTTTGGGTACCGAACCTTCATAACCGTGCTGTCATAAGGTCTTACGATATCCACTGCAATCAGGGTGGTAAGGACTATTTTAACGCTTGAGTGAGGATTAAAACGCAAAGCTACCAAAAACATCAACATCAACAAAAAACGACCGTCGGTCCAAGCAATCAGTATGCTTACCTGTGGACTTTGGACTAAATTGTTATGCTTTTGTTCACCGATTGAGATGAAAATATTAAAAAAACCGTACTGGTAAGAGTATCCTACACAAATCACATTGCTTGGTCCTTTGATTGAGTTATTTATTAAAATATATTTATTACCTCCAGCTGCTACAGGTTCGATAACAGGACCTGCCGCGGTAGCCACCAACATCATGGCCGTGCCCAGCAGCGTGATTAGCAAAAACTTCATGATGAATGCAATAGTAACACTGGTGAACTGGAGAACGGTTCTATGGTACTGAATTGCGTCTATCTCATATTTATAGGTAGTTAATATATGTTATCATCCTTAGAAAAATAGAATGGATTGGTTATGGTCAATGCATAAATCGAATTAGTTATGATGACAGGTACTAATTAATGATTTGCTCGCATTAATAAAGTTACGGCCCTCATTAGATGCAAAATCAGACGCTACTTATTTTAACGATTCTTAAAATTCGAGCTAGTTCATTAGACAAAAATCGATTAATTTGCATAATTACGTACGCTTTTAAAACACACAGGTACTAAACTGATACTACAGTTATTAAACGCAGGACATTTTATAGTCGAGAAGTGTTGCTGTATGTAAGTCGTGTTTTGATATTTACGTCCAAGATGTTTCTGGCTAATGTGGTATTTGAAAACCCGACTACTGGTTGACGAAAAATTGTTTCTCTTGTTTGTATTTCGTGGGTTTATTTGGAAATGGGTGTTACTTTAAAACGGGTAGTATTTAAACGATCAACAATTTATTCCAGTTTTCTTTTACAAATTTTGCCATTGTTCAACCAAAAATACTAATTGTGCACTAAAATATTTAATAACGAGAACCCATTAAATAACAGCTTATTAAAGAAGGAAGTGTATCGTATAATTTATACGTCAAGCGCCATACATTTATTTCGAGTAAATTGCCACTGAAGTGAAGAATGTTTCAGGAAAATTGATACCTTAAACTTTACAACGCTATATTTTAAAGATGTGATATTTTTTTTATTAATTATTATTTGAAGGTAAAGTCACCAAGTGAGAATACTGAAATCGTTAAAAATGAACTTACTCGTATCACGCGCTTATATGCATAAGATTGTATTCTAATAATATTTCTAGGCTTGATTTCATTTATTTGCGAAGTTTATAATAAAGTGGTAAAAATAAAAACACCTAATGTTTTTATTTTTACTTTCTTCCAAAAAATGATTAAATTAAGCTGGTAACTACTCGTATTATTTAAATTTAATCTAATGCATACAAGCACATCATTACTTACTTACTAAGGTCCTATGACCCCTAGCTGGGGCAGACGGCGTCCACAGTAGTTCTCCATGGCGAACGGTCTTGAGCTTCACGCTTCACTTCACTCCACGTCATTCCGATGCTCGTCGCTTCTGCCAACATGATGCGTCGCCAGGTTTGTCGGGGACGGCCACGCTTCCTTTTCCCTTGAGGATTCCTATCGATGGCCGGTTTGGGAATATGATCGGGATCCCTCCGGAGCGTGTAACCAATCCACCCCCACTTACGACGTTTGGATTGGCGGTCGATCGGGCTTTCGTGGCATTTCTCTCACGTTAGAGATCGTCTCGGGCCAGTAAATCCCGAGGATACGGCGAAGGCATCGGTTGACGAAGATCTGGATTTGGCGTGAGATGTCTTTGGTTACCTTTCACGTTTCGCACCCGTAGAGCAGCACGGATTTGGCATTGGACCCGAAGATTTTGTGTTTGACTCTTCGGCTACTGACGCATAGACCTGTCTGGCAATCACGAAAACTGTTCCGTGATTGCCAGACAGGTCTCAGCTGCGCAAAGGTAGCTCGGGCTTTGGTAAACCCTGAAGTGATATCCTCTTCCGTTCCTCCAGTCTCTGGCGCGACGCTCCCGAGGTGTGTAAACTTGTGGACGCGTTCCACTGCCTCCGTGCCGATAAGCAACGGTGTAGAATTCTTCACCCCTGTACGATGGAAACTTATGAAAAACACTTATGATGGAAACTTATGAAAAACATCTGAAGCTGAACAATTACTGCCTAGCAGCCTGTTTCAGTCAAAATGATAACAAAAGAGGTGTAGCTTGCATACTAGTGAGGTCCGATCAAAAATGGAGAGAACTGCCAAAAATAGCAAAAATACCTGCAAGTGGTGTCTTTGAATGTTGCGCCATCGAACTGACTATGCATAAAATTGTATGTGTTTGTATTTACAGAGAACCAAATTCTATTAATTTCAATGAATGTATTAAGAAATTAGAACAGATATTACAAATGTTAATAAAAACAGATTGTAAAAATATTGTTTTAGCGCGAGACTTTAATATAGATGTACTTAAAAGAACTAATCAGTCAATAGAATTCGAAAATGTGTTAGTAAGCTTTAACTTCAAACTGGCGCTTTATCAACCAACTCGTCTTAAGAGCAAAACATGCATTGACAATTTTATGCATAACTTTAACAGGCGCTGTCAATCGTCGGTATTAGAATTAGCGTTATCGGATCACACAGCCCAACTACTGAAGTGTCCAATAAACACGATATGTACTTTTAGTCGGTGGAGTAGGAGAAGACGTGATTATAGTAGCGATAACATTGATGTATTTAAAGCTTATCTGCGGAGTCTGTCGTTTTCAGAAGTATATGAAGCAAATAAACCAAATGTAGCGTTGAATTCGTTTTCAGATATCTTCCCATTACTATACAAACAGTGCTTCCCCGAAACTATGATTTCGAATAATGTCCATAAAAAACAAACTGGGTATCACGTGGAATTAAAAGATGCAGTGTGAAAAAACTGCAATTCTGTGGCAGTTCTGATTCAAACCTACTCATCAGAATAAAATAAAATTTAAAACTATACAAAATTCTTAAAAAAAAAATATTAATTTAACTCAAAGAGCTCAAAATACCCATAAAATAAAGACGTCGTTTAATATTTTTTTTTTATTTTGACATAATCCAAATCCTGGTTTTGGACTTTTTATTGATATTTATATGTATTGATTTAAAATTGGTAATCAAATTTACCAATTTTAAATCAGAGGTTTTTTTTTATTTGATTGACATTCTATATAATTTTGCATTGATTTTGACATTTGACTAATTCATATATATATATATTTATTTTAAATAGTTTTGGCATAATTTAGATTTGATTAATATTTTGACTTTAATTAATTTTTACCATTACAACGCATAACTCTCTCTCTCTCTTTACTATGCATAATATTTGCACGCCATAGTATGTGGTAAACATGTCTGAACTTTTTCTAGTTTAATAATGTTATCCTGCATGCACGTTTTTTATTCTTGTATGTATACACATGTTTGGGCAAATAAATATATTTTTACTTAAGCACATCATTAAGTAATTTTTAATGATTTAATATTTAATGATGTCACATGGTGACTTAACCTCGAAGTATCTCGGCAACGTGACGCTTTAGGCCACCATGTTCCTAAAATTTTTTGTTTATTGAAGTGTCCTCTACCCATATATGCATGCCAGATCGTGCGCCGCAACAAATTTGAGATAAAATTAAAATGGCCGCGGGAATAGAACAAAGGCCTTCTGTTCTATATTTTAACTTAAATATAAATAACTAGTTGACCCGCGCAACTTCGTCTGCGTCACAATTTTCATTACTGCTCCGCTACTATTGATATTAGCGTGATGATATGTAGCATATAGCCTTCCTCGATAAATAGGCTATCTAACACTGAAATATTTTTTCAAATCGGACTAGTAGTTCCTGAGATTAACGCGTTCAAGTAAACAAACAAACTCTTCAGCTTTATATATTAGTACAGATTCGACAAAATTAACTTTCATTATATGGTCATTCGAAATTTAAATTTATGATGTTTTGAACAGTGGCATTTTACCCGTATATACAACGTTGATACGACAGAGGGGCTTTCCTTGAAACTGCCTATACTAGGTACCATTTTCAAGCTCTGTACCAAAAATAAATTAATTAGGAGCAGTAGTTTAGTCGCAAATGATTTTTAAAGTTTTTGCACGGTTTGAACACGATGTATCTTTTCTAACAGCTGAATATCGTCTAAGCATAGGTCATGCACCTTACAACGATGAATCTACGATGCGTTGTTGCCGCTCTGACGCATGTCGAAGGACATTCACTAAAAATTGGCAATGCAAACAAGGAAGCAATCAATACACACACACTTGCACTTTCACTACGAAAGCGACGAACGTAGCGCATTTGAATGAAACAGAACTAGGTCAGTTAGTTGCATCCTTGTTTTTTTGCGATCGGTAAGTGGGGCCTGCTCAGTCGCTCAGTTCAGTGACGCCGACGCTGTCGTTTCGGAACGTAGGGTTTGTGGAATTCGCGCGCAAAGAATTGTGATTTTATTTTGTTATTGTGAGAGGACACGTAACTTGGGATTATTATTATTTAGTATTTGTGTTTTTTTTTTTGTGATTGACTGTTTTTTATGGTGATAGGATACGTAACTTGGGATTATTATTATTTAGTATTAGTATCTCCGGACCTCACTCCCATGGATTTCTTTTTGTGGGGGTACATTAAGGGTGAAGTGTATGCCTCAGAGGTAAATACAATTGATGAGTTAAAAAATAGGATTATTTTAGCATTTCACAAATTAAAGTGCTTAGCGACGGACAGTGATCTAATTAGAAAAATAAATAACAATATTCTCCGTCGGTATAATTTGTGCATCAATGTAAATGGAGGACACATCGAAAATTTTAAAATTTTGTGTGTTTGTTTTTGTGCGCGTACTTCGAAACGTTACCTAACATAAAAGCCAGTGCGAGCGGAGGCCTAAGTCGCCGGCCGCCACCCCGGCCCGGCCCCCACCGAGCACACGAGATACCGCACACCGCGCTCCGGCGCGCGCGCGACGTTGCCGCTTTGTTACCTAGCGGTATCTAAGGTCAGTATCTTTTTTTTTACAAAGGGTGGTTGCGTTTTATTCGGATTTGCAAGCTATTTAGTTTGTTTGAAAAAAATATTTTCTCATTTATGGCGCTTTTTGTTTTTGTACCGTATCGAATTAATACTGTACACGTATAGTATACGTAGTTTAATTTAATGCCCCTCTGTCGTATCAACTCTGTATATTAATCTTCGACATTCAAATACGTACCCTGAATAAATTGGCACCGGTTATTTGTGTGCGATTCTTTTTGCGTTGGTTTAATACTACATTGCATTTGCATTGGACGTTAAACTTCGAAGATACACAGCTGACATCTTATAAAATCTAGGAAATGTAAAAAAATGTAATCAATATCTCACTTAGAGATATTGTTAGGTTTATGTTAATCCCAAAGCAAAGAAGATGTTTAACTATTTATCATTTACTATGAGCTGGTCTGCACGTGGACTACGAAGGCACACAAAGTAATTCTTTAACGGCATTTAACTCAAACGTTTAGACTAACATTAAGTGTGTAATAATAATAATAATCATCGTCGGTTGGTGTCCCATTCCATATGAAATGTCTAAAGGGGCCTCTGCGAGTTGGCTTCGGCCCCTCGTACGCCTACCAAAGGACCTAGGGAGAGGCCTAATAGACATCCATCACCTGTAACAGAAGCAATTAGTTAGATTAAAAACATTCTTTCACTCTAAATCACAAACAAGTAACATCCATAAAGCCATAATAATGAACGATATTAACTGCACCCTTTTTAATAGAATACTCTAGAATAGAATATAATACTCTTCATTATGTACACCATATAAGTTACAGAAAAGGTAGATGAAGAAAACATTACATAGGGTGACACAATGTAATCTAAATGAACAAAATATAACCTACGATATCAACAATGACCCTCAAAAACAAAAGTTCGAAGACTGCTGATAGATACAATAGCTTCAAATAAATGGCTTAAGATAGGCAGTTTATTCCCGGAAACCGAGGGATTTATGATTTCAATACAGGTTCATATCATAAATACCATAAACTAAAGAAAATTCATTATAAATGACCCCACTGTAGCAAATGATAAATGCCGCAAATGTCACAATCAGCCAGAGACTATCCAACACACGCACAACACTGACACAAACAGATAATACTCACCGTCATATTCAACTAGCAAATATCATTCATCAGAACCTAGCATTTAAACATAAACTCATACAAGATACCACTCCCTATTATAAATATGTACTACAAACAGTTCTAGAAAATACCACCCGCAAACTATACTACTACCGCGCCATACTGACTGACAGGATCGTTCACTACAATAGACCAGATATCATTCAAGGCAAAGTTAATAAAGTCACTTACCTGATAGATATAGCCGTCCCTAACACACATAACTTACAAAAAACTATAGGTGAGAAAATCAGTAAATACGTTGAACTTAAAGAAGAAAAATTTGGAGGCAGGCAAAAGTGTTCTTAGTACCCTTTGTTGTATCCACTAAAGGTGTCATACCCAATCATCTCCACCATAGCCTCAAACAAATAGACTTGAAAGACTCGACTTATATTACACTTCAGAAAGCGGCAATTCTTAACACTTGCAGAATTGTTAGGAAATTCATGCAGATAGATGGAAATAAAATATCTCCTCAAAACATCAACCCTACACCTTACGAGTAGATTGTTCACACGCTACATTGACTAGGCTTGTCCCGTAAATGTAGCTTAAAATTAGCCAAGAGCTAAGAAAAACTACACGTTTTCCCATAATAATAACAATTTATTCACCAAATTAATTTCACACGTATTACAATAAGATTTAAAATTGACAAAGTACAACTTAATATTGGCTCAGGATTTTAAATACATAGTTAAGGATTTTTTGCATCCGAACTAGGCAGTAGCCTGTCAATTAAGTTATGGAACTTAGACACAAACTGTATTTTTTAAGATTTTAAGGTTTCCGAACAAAAAACGGAACTCTTATAGGATCACTCGGGTGTCTATCTGTCTGTCTGTCCGTGTACCGGACGGGCGTGATCGACTGGAACGGGGTTGTGATGGGGTAGGTTTATCCTTTTTCTTCTCCTCCGAAGTGAACTGTGACCGACCGACGGCGTCCAGCCGCGCTGACGTCCTGTACCGGAAACTAAGGTTCTCCGCACCACGCGTACAACGTTCTTCTATCTTGCCAAATACTTGCTGTCTTCGGGGTAGATTGGGGTGCAGGGTGAATGCTTACCAGGGTTAAATAATAGGCAGGAATTTGACAACACTGCAGCTAATGGTTTAAGGGCAAAGTCGCGAGTACTGTGATTCTATTTATAGATTCTATAATTTCTTCTGCCGGTGACTACGAATTGGCTATTTGTTACCATTTACTAAGGTACGAGGTTACTTTACCGTAACGAGGCCCAAAAACCACTAACTGCTTCAGTTTATTTTAACTGCAAATTTTTACTATGGTTCTAGAACATTTTCGGCTATATCTAGGTCTATTCTAGGTCTGGATAGGGGTTGACGCACCTCTATTCGAATCCCCCGAAATTCCCCGTCGAACGGGTTGGAAATCAACCCCTCAACCCTGCCCACTAGTGGGCTTGTTGCATTTAACTATCAAAAATATCACAAGTTTTGAGCTTGCTTACTATTTGGGGTTGATTCCCCGAAAAACTGTGCCCCATGGGCTATGAAACTATCTATATTCGGGTAGGTGCATCATCCCTCCATCCAGCTACACAACTTACCAAGCCACCCCTCCAAGGGTGGAGGTACTATAGGTCAGGAACCCGGGAGAGGATAAAAAACTATGTTTATCTTCTTATCTATTTTGTGGCTTTATGCCTTGCCTGACCATGAAGATGTGTACATATCTGGATAGGGCTGAGTGCCAGCTTTCCAGTGCCTATGGTTTAAGACCTAAATTCCTAGATGCCCCAAAAACTTAGCACTGAAGGTGCGTGTGCATGGTGGTTTTCTTCAACCACCCTATTATGTTCGAATGTGAAATGACTATTTTGTGTATACCTTCGATTAGGCTGATTTCCATCAGCCAATCAGAACACGCCCTCAGGGTGCTATTGGGAATGTGTAAGGGAAATGTGTAGCCCTACCTATTGACTATAATTTTCTTTGAAAATATGTTTTTAGTTATTGAAGAAATTAGACCAGAAATTACCGTTTCCCTCTTATCTCTGAAACTACTGAACCTAACATTACGAAATAAATGCAAATAATAGTTTTTACCCACAGATTACAGGAAAACTTATAAGAAGTCTACAATATTAAAATAACATGTTATAAAAATGAAATTAGTTCGTAACGCTTTGCACGCGAGTCCGACTCGCATTTAACCTGATTTTTTCATGACTAAATATCAACATGCAATAATTATGTTGGTGAAGTTTTGCCGGTTCTATCTCTATTCTATTAATCATTGTATCCCACTACTGGGCAAAAGCTTCCCTCTTCCTATAACACAATGGTCTGACCTCTGCGGGCCAGTCTTTACAGTAAAAGTTTAGTTTTTTCGTTTCTCCGCCTTGATCTTGGGGTATTGCGATGTTACCTAGCATTTAATGGGATTCAATAGATGGTCCTTATAGTCTACAGCTCATCTGCCATGCGATGCGGCCCAATCCTACAAAATAATAGGATCTTTCCGGGTATCATCTGTGATTTTAGTCGTGGCGCGCAGTATTGTGTACCTAACTCGGTTTGAAGTTTGAATACCCAGGATATTGCACTCCATGGCTCGCTGGAATACCTCGAGCCTGAATCACTGCTGAGTTATCAAAGACCAGAGCGGTGCACCACACGAGAGTATAAGGAGAATGCATGTACCTTTCAATTGCCAGGTTATTAATTTAGTTTATCCTATAAATCTCGTTTTATGGAATGATAACGTTACAAAATCTGTCACGCTCACAAGAAACCCTAAGTACTCCTACGCATTATCGGTCAGCCGCGTGGGCGGCCAACCGCGCCTTTCCGGTTTAATATGCAACCGCTTGTAATTTCATCTGCCTAGCCTTTTCCCAACACAACACACACAACTACATTGGGGTCGGTTTCCAGTCAAACCGGATTCAGCTGAATACCAGTGTTTTACGTGGAGCGGCTGCCTACCAGACCTCCACAACCCATTAACTGGGTAACACGGTACATCTTGGCAAGACTGTAAGTCAGATTTATTGGCTACTGACAATCCGTAACAACTGCCAAAGATCTACAAATGACAGCCGGGTCCAACGGCTTAACGTGTTTTCCGAGGTTCGGAGGAAACTCATCATGTTAAGATGGTCCAGAGACCAAACTTGGCAAGCGTTGCTTAACCTTCAAGATCGACCCGTGCGGCTGTTATTATTTAGCTACAAGCTCCTCAACCGATTGTCATTTAATGGCAGTTAAGTACGTACAATCATAAGCGGTTGCATATTAAACTGGAAAAGCGGCTGGAAAGCTTACACACAAAGCCAAAAGATTAAAAATATCAACTTTTAAAAAAAACAAAAGATTATTATTTTGAAGTAAATTTTATTACATATCAAATTCAGATACGTCGACAAAATAATATTTTGAGGTTAACCCCACATGCCACCTATTTGCCCCCAGCCAATTCGCTTGGCTACGCATATGTTTTGCCCATCAGTTGACACGCAGACTTGATTAGGTGGACAGTCGTTGTTGGTCTCGCAGCCAGTTCCTAAAACCAAACAATGAACATTATCAATTAACAGGTTACATTCCAGTGTACCCTATGTGGTAATGAGGTGCAGTTCCACCAAGTCCGAGTACGCGATCCCAGTATGACTCTATAGGCTCTGCCTTCGTCTCAAATCCAGCTGGACTTGTGACACGGTTTAAAAAATATGCGATTATAAATATGAGTATTCTTTTAAATATGACTATATATTTTAAATCGTATCATTACAGCACGTTTGTTGACCACCAACAAATGAACATGCGTAGGACAATGTACGCCTCGATTCGTAATGTAGAGCTCTCGCTTGTAGCTATTGCGAGAGGGGTTGTTGAATCAGTTAAAAACAGATTTTTTCAGAGAAGAATTATATATTTTACGTGCTTTCAACCTCAGGGCAAACAATCGAATCTCTTATAAAAAAACTCACACTTCTTTATGACATCACATTCGAATTCTAACTTTATTATTCTTAATTCTTTCAAGGCTTATGTCATTGAGGTTGCACCTCCCAAAGAGGATCTCTGCAGTAACGCTGAGTCACGACGACCCCGTATTATTTTGTGATATTCTGTCATTACTTGAAAGAAATAATGAGAAGCTCGAGGCTAAAAAATAACAGCCACATAGGTCGATCTTCGAGGTTAAGCAACGCTTGGCAAGGTTGGTCTGTGGATGGGTGTCCCTCTTAACATACCAAGTAGCTTAACGTGCTTTCTGAGGCACGGATTCCTCCGTGCCTCGGAAAGCACGGAGAAAGTGTTAACTTATACCTGTATAACTGAGTTAGAGCATGTTCTAACACACTTATATTCATGAAAGAGGCCCAAAGTTTTATAAAAAAAAATATAGAAAGCCAGTTCAGTGTTACAAAGATATTAAAGCTGCACAAGAGCGTTTATTCATCGTCAGCTACTACTTTAACTGCTATTACCGTTGCAATATAGGGTTGGTAAACACTACAGGTGGTAGAAATCCTATAGTACGGTGTTAAAATGATATTAAAGCTGCACAAGAGCGTTTATCTTTTTCCGCTACTACTTTAACCGGTATTACCGTTATAATACAGGGTTGGTAAACACTACAGATGGTAGGAAAGCATCGGATAAGAATGCTTTGCCACTAAAAACTTCTTGAGTATAATATATATCAACTGTATAACTTTTAGCGTACGTTAAGATTGAAAAAGCTTGTAAGCTTACTAAAATTAAATCTGTTCGTAGTGGAAGTGTTATGTAATCCATTATTCAACACAGCAGAATAATATTATAAAATATTAAGTTATTTCAGTATGTGAAGTGAAAAATTACTGCCCTTATGATTTCATGGTAAATGTATACCGTGTTTTTCATCTCAATTTTAACGCGCCTAGGATTTATTAAAGATTTAGAAGAAAGTTATGATAATAAAATAGAGACCTTAAGCTAAACATTATTGGGGCTGCGGATTTTGTTCGAAAGTGGTACCGTAGCCCTGGAACGCAAAGGGCTCTAAGAGGAATACGGATGGGTTTTAGTCAGTAAGAGTCTGACATTCCCTCCTGCTTCACCCAGAGCAGGAGGAGTCATTTGATAATTTTCCATCTTAAAAAAAGGACAACATTATTATTAGTTCCTGCTTCCTGAGCAATGGCATGTAAAATTAAGTGGTATTCATGGAACGCTTCAAATAATGAAATAAATTTAGTATGTTGTAGTTAAATGTTGAATAACTTGAAATAATATTAATTGTTAGATTACTAAATAGTGGCAAACTTTACAAAAGTGAGGTTAGTGTTAATAACGACCCATACTTATGTTGTTTGACACCAATACCTTTAGAACGTATTTAAAAGAGTACTGCCTAACCCAATAAGCTTTAGTTAAACCTTTATTACAGGTTAAACCTAGATAGAGGAGTTGTTTGACACTTTTAGTATCAGGTGTTACTAAACTCTCGACAAACTCTATTTTATAACCTATGTCTGCAATAATAGTCACTGAAACACCCTGAAACCCTTTTATAAAAACTTGGGTGTCACAGAAAGGTTAAAGCTGTAACAACTTATGTATATTTACTGCTACTAGCACCATTATAACTCTCAAAGCTGTATTACGTCGTCATTAAATTTTAGTGCCGCGACTGGTGTTAAAACTTGTTTGTTAACTGCTCTATATCGTTTTTAGTTATAACTGAGATAATTATAACCCTGTTATATTACTTAAGGTCCGAAAACAAGCCTGTAACTGACACCAAAATGTTATTTGGGTACTGGTATTCAGCCGCCGAATCCGGTTTGACTAGAAGCCGACCCCAATATAGTTGGGAAAAGGCTAGGCAGATGATGATGATGACTTAAAAGAGATTATGTACTTACCACCGCGTAAATTGAGAATGTTAGCAGCCGCATTAGCCACCAGCAGCACAAACGTGAATAACAGGGCGACTTGCAGAAACTTCATGATTACTGACTCTTACACAGTTGAGCTAATGAAGTATATCAAGTCTGTGTCGGCTTTATATATGCAAACCAGAGCAATTGATTGGTGGTCGTTCGAAATGCTTTGTTTGATAAGATTAGTTAAGCCCAATTATCACCTCACAATGCATGTAATAAAACTGTAATGAAGGCTACGAAACCCGTCAATTTTACGGTCGTCATGCATTTATAAATATTTGATACAACTCTTGAAGGCAGTGGTGTACTTAAAAGGCTCCGGGCCATAGAGGTGTGATGGCCAATATTTATCAAGAACAGTGGTTTCTGAGAAACTGTCAGGGTAAAAACTTAGGGAATGTGAGCGTGAAGTAAATTGTCATTTCATCTTGATGCATTTATGAATTGACAGAAAAGAAGAGAAAAAAGAAACAGCGTTTATTGTCACGTCTCTTTCTGGTACAATCGGGGTAAATATTTATATACATACTAGCTGACCCGCGCGGCTTCGCTCCCGTCAACTGGCTACCCTACCTACCCTACCTACCCTACCTACCCTACCTACCCTACCTACCCTACCTACCCTACCTACCCTACCTACCCTACCTACCCTACCTACCCTACCTACCCTACCTACCCTACCTACCCTACCTACCCTACCTACCCTACCTACCCTACCTACCCTACCTACCCTACCTACCCTACCTACCCTACCTACCCTACCTACCCTACCTACCCTACCTACCCTACCTACCCTACCTACCCTACCTACCCTACCTACCCTACCTACCCTACCTACCCTACCTACCCTACCTACCCTACCTACCCTACCTACCCTACCTACCCTACCTACCCTACCTACCCTACCTACCCTACCTACCCTACCTACCCTACCTACCCTACCTACCCTACCTACCCTACCTACCCTACCTACCCTACCTACCCTACCTACCCTACCTACCCTACCTACCCTACCTACCCTACCTACCCTACCTACCCTACCTACCCTACCTACCCTACCTACCCTACCTACCCTACCTACCCTACCTACCCTACCTACCCTACCTACCCTACCTACCCTACCTACCCTACCTACCCTACCTACCCTACCTACCCTACCTACCCTACCTACCCTACCTACCCTACCTACCCTACCTACCCTACCTACCCTACCTACCCTACCTACCCTACCTACCCTACCTACCCTACCTACCCTACCTACCCTACCTACCCTACCTACCCTACCTACCCTACCTACCCTACCTACCCTACCTACCCTACCTACCCTACTTACCCTACTTACCCTACTTACCCTACCTACCCTACCTACCCTACCTACTTTTTTTGTTTTTAAACCTTCCCTGTATTCTGGCGAAACTAACAAAAAAAGAATTATTTAAATCGGCCCCGCCGTTCTCGAGTTATAGCGAGACTAACGAACAGCAATTCATTTTTATATATATAGATTTTTTTTTACCAATGATGGACATATGTACGTTTGACCACTTTCTTTTTTTTATTATTATTAGTGATGGGTTTGCTCTTGACTCTAGTCTATGTCAGAGATGACAGAGTCAAAGTTTACGATGGAGAACCAAAATGAGCTTGTTCTTTTTTTTTTTTTTTTTTTTTTACTATTGATAGGCACGCGTTTGACCACTATCTCACCTGATGGTAAGCGAGGATGTGGTCGAAGATGGAGCACGCTTGCCTAGAAATAACCTATTCACTCTTGATTTAAAGACTCCCAGGTTGTAGCTATCAGGAAACACAGACTCCGGCAGGGAATTCCACTCCTTAGCTGTACGCACTATGAATGTGTTCCCAAAACGTTTTGTGCGTATGGGTGGGATGTCCACCATATACCGGTGGCGCATCGCCGTTCGTCTTGTGGTCCGATGATGGAACGGGCTTGGCGGAATTAAATTATGCAATTCCGTCGCACATTCCCCAAAATGCAACCGGTAAAAAACCGACAGGCTAGCAACTCGTCGTCGATGTTCAAGACTTTGGAGCTTCGACGCGACGAGCCTCTCATTGCCGATGATCCTCTTGGCTCGTTTCTCAATTGACTCAAGGGCATCAAGCTGGTATCTGGCAGATCCATCCCAAAGATGAGAGCAGTATTCCATACACGATCGAACTTGCGCTTGATAGAGTTTGAGCAGCTGTTCCGGCGTGAAGTACCGTCTCACCTTAGCCAGAATCCCCAACTTCTTTGCAGCCACTTGAGCTTTTGCCTCTATGTAAGGGCCAAAATTGAGAGTAGATGTTAATGTAACCCCAAGAAGCTCAAGATGGTCGGTTATCGGCACGGTTTCACCGCGGAAAGATGGAGCTGGGCGGAATTGGCTCCTTTTGGCGGAAAATAGACACGCTTGGGTCTTAGCAGCATTGAACTTGACCAGATTGGCATCGCCCCAATCAGAGACCGCCTGTAGGGACACGTTCAAGCGCTCAACCATTGCCTCCCGGAGAGACCGTATCTGCGACCCACCAGCTCGTGCGTCGGACACGTATCTTTCAGCAACAGTGCTGTCGTCTGCATACCCAAAGGTACCGGGTTTAAGCAGATCATTAATATGCAGCAAGAATAGTGTTGCCGAAAGCACCGACCCCTGAGGAACCCCGGCATTAATATCCAGCAGTCCAGACGAGCAGCCATCTATGACCACTCGGATAGACCGATCCCTCAGGAAATCTGCGATCCAATCACACAAACCGGCGGGCAGACCGAAGGAAGGAAGCTTACTAATAAGGCCATCGTGCCAGACCTTGTCGAAGGCCTTCGAGATGTCAAGGGAGACCGCTAGTGCCTCCCCGTGCTTTTCTATGGCTTCACTCCAGATGTGAATGGCATACGCTAGAAGATCCCCAGTTGACCGATTTCGGCGAAACCCGTATTGCCGGTCACTAAGGATATCATTCGCTTCTAGGTACGCCAGGAGCTTATGATTCAGCACGCGTTCCATAGTCTTACAGAGTATGGACGTTACCGAGATGGGTCTATAATTCGACGGGTCAGCTCGACTACCCTTCTTGGGCACGGGCTGCACGTTAGCTTGCTTCCAAGCCTTCGGCACTTTTCCAGTCTCAAACGAAAGGCGAAATAGGCGTGTCAAGATCGGAGACAACTCAGGCGCACAAGTCTTCAGAACAATTGCCGGTATCCCGTCGGGACCACTAGCCTTGTTCACGTCTAGGTTACGCAGTACCCTACGGACGTCCTTCTGATGAATGCGAATGTTCGACATACTCGACTCGCATTCACCAGGAGAGGCGGAGGGCGTCGCGCCACCAGGATCCAGACGTGAAGATTCCGCAAACAAAGAAGCAAACAAGTTCGCTTTCTCCTCAGCGGAGTGGGCCAGCGTCCCGTCGGGTCTTAGCAGTGGTGGTAGTGAGGGGCGGCAGAAGTTCGATTCGACCGACTTAGCCAGGGACCAAAAAGCCTTACTACCTGCTGGGTATGAAGCAAGTTTGTTCCCTATTCGGCTAATGTGGTCAAACCGAGCCCTCCGCAACACCTTCTTGCAGGACTTAGCAGCCCTGTTGAAGGCTCTCTTCTTCTGACTCACGTCATTTGCTTTGCGCGTACGAGCGTCGACCCATGCTAGGTACGCCGCGTGCTTAAGCGCATCGGCGCGATTGCACTCGGCACCAAACCAAGGACGAGCTTCGCCAGATATTGCTATGTTAGAGAACGGAATGTAGTACTCCATTCCCCTCCGCAACGCATCCGTCACGGCGTCCGCGCACGACGTAGCATCAGTGGAAGAAAAGCAAGTAGGCTGCCAAGGGTAACATGCGAAGAAAGATCGCATGCCATCCCAATCTGCTGACTTGTATCGCCATACCCGCCGGGTGCCTCTTGGGCTAGGATCGGGCGGAGAGTAGACAGACACAGTTGTTCACTCAAACTTTGAAGAGATTAGGTTTGGAAACACAGACGCAGGCAGAGGGTTCAACTCCTTTACTGTGCGCATTCGGAACAAAAAACGTTTGGAAACGCTTAGTGCGAATTGGTGGAATAGCTATCTAACCTGAATGGTATCCAAATTGCTTCGGATTGATTGAGTTTTTTAATCACATGTATGAATACATGTTAGGTATATTTGATGTCCCATGTAAAAACTATAATAATTAAGGATAAAAGAACGAGCTAAGGGATTTTATAAATATTAGCACCTGTCTCGGTTTTGTTCAATTTTCTAGTCTGTTGTAATTTCATGTCTCAAGAAATTACAACAGACTTGCTACTGGCAGAAATCGCCCCACACATTCCGCCGCCCTAGGCCACGTTCCCCTTGGCCTGTGGGTTACCTAATACGCTCCTGTCTAAAGAACAACTATTGTTCGTACCTTGCATTCATTAGAGTTATATTACACACTCGCATATGCATTCGAGAAGAACAAAAAAATAAGCGTGAAAATTGGGTTGAACATAGCTTATCAAATTACCACCATTCAATCGTAATTGTTTAAATGTATAAAGCTGAAAGACTTTATATACTACACTAGCTCAACTGTATTAGTGTCAGTCCGTCACGAAGTTTCTGCGAGTCGCGCTGTTGTTCACGTTCGTGCTGTTGGTTGCTCATGTGGCTGCTGACATTCCGTTACGCGTATTATTTGCTGCTTCATCGGCAACGGAAATACACAATCCGTGAAAACTTTAACCGTCGGGCACGGAAGTTCACGGAACCTCAAAATGCTAGGCGACTCACAGTCGGACCCTTTTTAGGGTTCCGTACCCAAAGGGTAACCAACGGAACCCTATTACTAAGCCTCCGCTGCCCGTCCGTCTGTCTGTCAGCGGGCTGTATCTCAAGAACCGTAATATGTAGACAGTTGAAATTTTCACAGATTGTGTAATTCTATAACAACAAATAATAAAAATAGAGGTTTATGGTACGGGACCCTTCGTGTGCGAATCCGACTAGCACTTGGCCGGTTTTTTTTTGTGTAATTTCTTAATTGTTTTAAGAATTCGCTTGGGTTTTTGCTAAGGTGATTGAGAAAAAGACGAGTGAGAGCGCCTTTAGAAATTAGATATTTTACTCTCTTATTTAGTTGACGCCTGGCTATTAAAAGGGACAATTTATGATTTTTCTGTCTAAAAGACAACTATTGTTCGTATTTTGTATTCGTTAAAGTTTTATTACACACTCATATATGCATCCGAGAAGAACAAAAAATAAGTGTAAAAGTTGTGTTAAACATAGCTTATCAAATGAAACAATTACCACCATTCAATCGTAACAACTGTATTAGTGTCAGTCCGTTATGAGGTTTCTGCGAGTCGCGCTGTTGTTCACGTTCGTGCTGCTGGTGGCTCATGTGGCTGCTGACATTCTCCATTCACGCCGTTGCAAATATATTATATTATTAGCTCTTTTAAGTAATGAAAGAATATCACAAAATTATAAGGGCCGTGACAGAGCGTTGCAAATCGTGGCATACATTTTCCTATGCATGTCCATCTATCGGGGTTCAAAAAACATGCTGTAACGACACGATTTCAAATAAATAGTCACATTTAATAGAATCAGTACGTCCTACTCGTAATGACTTACGGAGCCAAAACGTGCTCTTTCACCATAGGCCTGGTGCAATGGAGAGAGCAATGCTCGGGGTTTCTCTGGTTTCGAAAATTCGCAACTAAGTCATTCGCCAGAGAACTAAAGTCACCGAAATTGCGCGTAGAATCAGCATGCTGAAAGGAAAGTGGGCCAGCCATGTCTGCAGACGGACAGACGGTCGATGAAGCAGACATGTGTTAGAGTAGAAACCGCGTACCTATGGGCAAACGTAGTGCGGCACAATGGATCGATGATTTAAAGAATGTGGCTGGCAGCCAATGCTGGCAGCGGATGGATGCGGACTACTCAAGACCGGTATGGTTGGCACTCTTTGGGGGATTCTTACGTGCAACAGTGGACACCAATTGGCTCAAATGATGATGATGAGTCTTATTTAAAAGAATTAGTAGTCACATTTTAAAATCGCTTTTTTGTTTTTTTTTTTGGTCCAATAGAGTCGTGCTGTTGTAATAGAAAATTTATCGATTAAAATATTCTTAAACATTTTTGGAATTGTCTCCATCGTGGCTCTTTTTTTGATACCCGACATCGACTACCTATGTCACGAACATTTTTAGGTTTAAATGGTTGCAGCCAACTTTATAAATCGTTTGTCATCATAACAGCCCAAAGACGTCCACTACGACATAGCCCTACCCCAAGTATCGCTTCAACAACCTGTCCTGTGCGCCTCACATCCATCGGCTACCTGCGACCTCCACCAGGTCTTCGTTGTGAAAAGCCTTCCAATACTGCGTTTCCGGTACGCGGTCACCACACCAGAACTTTTCGGCCTAGTCGACCATGTGTTCTGTTCACACCACTTCAGTTTGGCAATCCTTCAGGCAACTGCGTTAGCCTTGGTTCTCTGGTGAATATCATCAGTCCTGATTCGATCATGCAAGGAGACTCCAAGCATTCAGCCTTTTGATGAGGCCCATTGTAAGCGACCATTGTAAGTTTCGATAAGTAAGCTGATTCAGTAATTTTCCTCTGGTCCCAAGACGAAAAAAATCTTATTCGAGAAAAAAACGGATCCTCTAAGATGGAACTATACAGGCCCTGATCCTGTGATGACTATAGGTCATGCTACATTATAAGGGCACCGCAACAGCATAGCAGCAGCACGGCGTTGCCTCGAATTTAGGCTACGGTTAGCCACCAATGCGCTAAATACGCGTTGTGTACGAGATGCAAGCTCACAGTCTGCACCAGCCGCGAGGTGCAATCTCACCGTCAGCGCGAGGCGCGGCTGCGACTGTGGTGTGCGGGCGACGATGGCACAAAGGCGTTGATTCGCTAGCGACGCGCTGTCGACGCGCTGCAAGTACGCGGTTGGCTCGCTGCTGGCTTTTTCATATTGACATTATGATATATATTTTACGACACACGATTTAAGGCTCTAATTTGAATTCCAAGTAATTTTTTGGGTTTGAGCGGTGCCGTTGCGGTACCGGTATAGTGCCATGACCTTAAGAGGTCAAAAATAAAAAAAAATCTTTATTCACATAAGTAGTTTTTGGTTGATCCGCAATTCCAGTCTTGAAAAATAGGAGATTGATTGGAGAGCTGTTTTTTATAATCTTTGTATATAAATCATAATTATAGATAAATTAAAAAGATATTGAAATTCCTTTATGATAGCTATCTTAATTTATCGATAAAAATTTTAATGAAAAAAAAAAACGAAAATTAAAAAAAAATAAAAAAAAATATTGCAGAAACATGTACAAACTTTTAAAGGTACTCTCACATAGAGACCTCCTTTTAAGTAAAAGATATACCTGTGCTAGGAGGTCCCGATCTTCAATGACAAATAATTAAATGGTAAAAATAGTGTACGTTTTCGTAGTAGATTACGTTTAAACAAAAAAATTACATGATACAAAAAGGAAGAGTGTGTGTGTGTGTTGGTGTGTGTGTGTGTGTGTGTGTGTGTGTGTGTGTGTGTGTGTGTGTGTGTGTGTGTGTGTGAGGTGTGTGAGTGTGTATTCTCTCAATTTTCAATTCATAGTCACGATGCTCGCAGTAATAATTCAATGTCATCGTAGGTCTTCGGTTTTAGCCATTGAACTATTGCCTTTTTGCAGTCTTCAGTATTCATAGGATAGATGTTAATAATTTTATTATATAGGGCAGCGGAATTTGTCTTACATCGTCTTTTGGCATATGCAGTTTTAATAAATTTTACTGGTGCAACACTGTACTTTTGTCTCCTTTCCTGATAGTGAGGGTCAGGGGTAGTAGGGCTTTTTGCAATTATAGTATACCATGGAGGGTGTATAATTTCCGGACTGTGAGAATGCCATTAAGGGAGTATAACTCATTGGTTGGGAATCTGTATGGTTTGGTATACATGACCTTGATCAGAGATCTCTGTGCTCGCTCTAGCTCAAGAAACTTCATTTTTGTCACACCGCCCCAAACGGGTATACAGTAGGTAAGAATTGATTGAGCCAGAGAGACATAGACTTCAGATAATTTTTTTTAGTTGTCGTCTTAGGTTCTTAAATATCCAGATAAGTTTTCTTACACGTGCCATGACCATATCTGTATGAGTATGCCAGGATAACCGCTGATCAACGATTATACCTAGGTATTTTATATGAGTCACTTTTTCAATATTTTGACAAGAACAGTTTGTATTAGATATATTATGACGTGTAGATTTTGAAAGTTACGTTAAGCCCAAGTTGAGTGTTGTTGTTGATAGTAAACGCCATATATTTTGTTTTAGAAATATTTAGTGTAAGAAGGTGTGAGTTCAACGAGTCAGCAATCCTAGAAAGACCCTTCTCAGCAGATTGATGTACAGATTCCCATGAATCACCAGAGAAAACAATAGCAGTGTCATCTGCTAAATATTTTCATTTTTAATTAAAACAATGTGTATTAAAACAATAATATATTCAACTCAAAATCAACATATTTTGCCCGAACTTCGGAATTTTCGTGAGTATCAACTTTTTCCTGTTGTTCCTTTTTATTGGCCGTTTATATTTTACACAACTGTGCCGCAATTTTTTCAAAAAATTGCGTCCCATGGGACTCCGTGGGATTCAAAGGCAAGCTTTTCTCCACTAATCCGATGTACATTAATTTTTTTATTAGAAAACTCAAAATCTAGCCGCACTTGTCCCTCTGTAATACGATTACATTTTAGTTCGTCCAAAGAGATTAAAGATACAATAGAGCAGCTATCAGAAGTAATGTCATAGAAAAACTGTGATCCCATGGCTCAGTGACGCTGCCCGTACCCGCCGTGCCGTGTGAGTGTGTGTACCTATACGTTTGCTTTGAATAGCAAACATATAGGTACATTACATTTCGATTTTTGACATTTAAATTAAGACACTTAAATTCAGTTATCGTCCGGTAGATGGCCAGTGTGTGCTAGAGATGTTACCAACCATTTAGAGATATCGACCTTCGATAGCAAAAGTTGTTTTTTTTTTCTTTACATTTGAATACATTGAAACAAATAGCAAAACATTAGGAAATTAATAAAATGCAGTAGTTTTATTGTAAAACTTATTTATGATATTAGTGCGATAAGTTGGTATTTACAATCGAGTGGGCTTACCATAGTCTCGAGTTTGTAAATACCAACATCCACACGTGTATCATACAACGTTTTACAATGCATTTGCGAAAAAAAAGTACAATAGGTAATAAGACAAACTTCTTGTTTTTAGATATCAGCCGGAAAGTTGCATTAATAAAATGGCTCGAATTTGCAAATTTTAAATTAGAACTACATCGTCGTCTCATCTTTGTCTCATTTTCTCTTTAGTATTAAATTGAGACAAACGTTCATTCAGTTTATTACTGTAATCTTTTATGAAATTACATTTTTAAAACTGAACTTCAAAATACTTGGAATGAATATGAGCATTAGTTTTCAGATGTTCTATTTTTAATTTAGATGAATTTAAAGTACTTACCCATTTAAAATGAATGAGCTTTAGTTTTATGTGGTGGTCATGTTATGTGGTATTCGCTATTCTCCCGCCATGGAAAGTTGAAAATAATTTAGTTAATAAATAATTTATTGAGTATTATTGAAAAATATAAGGAAGCCTTGGAAAGTATACTTCGCTTTATTACACCTCCTAGCTTCTGAACTTTTCTTATTCTCGTATTCTGAAACTCCTTGGTGGAAATCCTTGTATTTTTTTTGTAAATAAAAAAAACTTACCTTAACGGATACGAACGTACGTAAGTACCTACTTTACCGCACGCTTCGTTGTATGTAGTGTGCGGTAAAGTAGGTACTTAGGTGAGAGTACCTTTTTTACCGCACGTTCTATTGTATGATTCGTAATTTTTAATTTTCGAATAATGTAAACAGGTTTCATAAATGCATTGTTTGTTTGTTATAAGTGCGTTATAAATTATTTATTAAGACAATTGTTTGTGTATGCAAAATACTAATATGATTTATTAGGCATGTTCAGTGATCCATGAAAGTAAAATAGAGCAGACGCCGTAAGTAAACAAATTTTTGTGCAATACTTTGTAGTCCAAGGACAGCAAATAACGTGGTTATCAATGTTCGTGCCATTTCTGCCTTTGCCCTTCAGCGGGACATTAATTAGCTGGTATTAATATAATGAGAGACAGATAGTTTGGAAAGCTATGGATACCAAACAATTTTTACATTAATGACTTAGGAATAACCAATTTAAAATAAAATATTAGGCCCCAATCTTGCGTCCCCATCAACTTTTGTGAACTTTTGCCTATAAGATTTGTTCTGAACATTTGCACCGGGGTTGAACTTTGCAACAAATTGAAGTTTCATTCAATTCAATTCAAATATAATATATAGCGAACACATATTAGTATATTAAATACACCATTATCATCAGCGTTGCTGATGTTGTGCAGGCAAACACTAAGAGTTAATAATATTAGTGTAAGTTTATATGATGGTAGAACTCTCAAACGAGTGTATTAATACGAGGGCTTAAAAATATTCGAATTTAAGAATATTTTATTTGTGTAGTAATTGCCTCGATTTGCAGCTGATGCAAAGCGGCTGGAAGCCAGTTTCCTTCTCTAAGGTGTACCTGTACTAACCATCCGTATCCCCATTTCGTGTTATCCTATATATACATTCTGAAATCTAAAATAATATAATCTTACTTGACAGAATAGGCATTGTTCCTTTATTGACAATTAAATTAAATTACAGGATTATGTTCAATTATTCACTTACTCCATTAAGTTTTATCGATAAAGAAAATCAATAAACAACATTACCTTCATCTCTTACAAGGATAATCAGACAAGGTTAAGCTACTCAGCAATTCACAAATTCTAGAACAATTTATTATAATTATTGAATTCTAATTAATTGCAGCGCAAATATAAAAAATATTTACGAAAATAAACCGAAGTTATGTCCAGTTTTTTTACCATAGCGAGATTTGCAATAAAATATTGCGCACTTCGGCATATTTTCGTAGAAAATGTTTTTCTTTTGGTGGATACCAAAAGAAAAACATTAACACAACACAACAAAGAAAAGCGGTCATAAATACGACTAGACCTGCAGAGGATACATACTAGATTGAGCGACTTATGACCACTAGGACATAACTATTGGATTACGATTTTCGTTCGCTATTTCTTGTCTACTGGGTAGTATACATTTAATTTCTTTGAGTTCGTGTAATTTTCAAATAGTTTTGTGCTGTAATTAGAAAATGAGATTGAAAATAGTGTTTTCAAATCGACTCTTTTTCAATATTTTTTTTTGATCGAGAACATGATATTATTTCGTGTTTTCACTTTCACTTGCCCCTAGAACAAGGATGTTTACATTATAAATTTTTTTCCGCGCTACAATTCACTTAGGTATTTGACTATTTCCTATTGATTCAATAACAGCCAAAATTCGGATAACAGCCCGTTAAGGCGCAGTTGCGCCAAGTCCGTGTACCCTATGCAGTACGCGATCCCAGTATAACTCTATAGACATTGCTTTTGTCTCACGTCCAGCTGGATTATAAAGAAATGACTATCAATTCTTTTAAATATGACTATTTATTTTAAATCGTGTCGTTACAGCGTGTTTGTTGACCACCGACAGATGAGCATGCATAGGACCTCCTGGATTTTCCAGGAGAAAAAGACCTGGATGCAGCCCAATACGTTGGTCTGACCAGATCCGCACCACCCTTGACTCTACCGTTCACACTGCCCTCTAGGGACAGAAATAGGTGACCAAATATCATACGTGTTAAATTGATGCAGAAGGGAGGACACGACCCTCAGCACTTAGGAAAACGACGCAAAGGAGGAGGGACTAAGTTGTGGAGGTCATATAGGCAGTCGCTTCATGGAGAAGGATACTCAACTGTATGGTGACCACTGAAGAAGCGCACTCATATAAATTAAACACTTGTATCACTGTGATTCATGTTATAACTGTGTATCATTTGTTGGATAACCAAATAAATAAAGAAAAACAAAAATATTATTTTAAGTAACTTAGGTATAAATTTTATTAATTCAGATAAAGCGGGATATTAAGGATTCATTAATCTTATCAAAGTCGCTTCCTCTTTGGCTATACAAGTGGTAAGCAATATTTTTCGAGGGACTGAGGATCGAGATTTACACAGATGAAATATGGTGATGGGCAGTCAGCGCTCGATTTGCAGGAAGCATCATCTAAATAAAGAATATTTTAATGTTATATTATGAGTGCAAATAATAGAGCCACTGTGACAACAATTTCTTTAAAATTAACTTAACTTAATGTCGATCTATAACTATTACTAATTAGTCTTGCTGTGGTTCTGCAAATCAATATAATTATTCTGTTTTTGTAAGTTAAGTTCAAAATATTTGTTCTCATTGGGTATCTGAAGAAGGTAAAGCCCGCACGCGCGTTTAAGGCCTACGCTTTTGAGATTTTGCCACCGGGATACTGTAGTATTCACACAATAAGACATCTAGCGACGTGCCGTGGCATGCCGTCGCGGGATCCCTTAGTGCGGTCTCCGATGCCGTGTCAAAAATCCCTTTTGATGCCACGAAATCAATTTTAAACATTGGGATTTTTGTCGTATTCATACTTAAGAAGTTTGAATGGAAAAATAATGTCCTTTGGCAAAAATTCCCCGTTTGCGTTAGCCCTAACTTTACACCGAGAAGCGATACACTTCAAGAGCTATCTAAGACTATAAGAGCGATGCCACACTATGATGTTTACGAACAGGGTGCCAGACAAAAACTGAGGTTATGCAACCAACGTATCGCTCTTCTACGACTCAGCCTCTCTCTCCAAGGTGCGCCAGTTTTTGACCGACAATAGAGTTTGACGACGCAACTTGGTAGTTCAGCCGTCGTCGCAACGCAACGCAGCGTGTGCACTTAATGGCGTGGTCCTATTGGCTAACAATTGTACGAGTAAATGATGCGATTTTGCTGCACACATAGATTAAACACACACATTTTTTAGAGTGTCCTAATTAAAGCTTACAAATAATCGCGCGAGCACAAGAATTATTTTTTATCGCGCGAAGGAGTCAAATTGTTTGCTCGTACGATCTTAAGTCAATTAAGACATCGAGTGAGGCCCTTTATGAACTCGGACTTGTGACGCGATTTATCACAACACGCTCTGCAGTCAGAAAAGCGATTTGACGTATGAGTGAATGCTTATGAATAAAATTTGATTCACACTCGCATCATACCGCTCGTTACCTATTTCAATCCAGCTAGTAAAAGCAAGGTAGGCGTGACCAAGGGCGTACAAATAACTTTACAGGTTTTATTTCTTAACGTTTTTAGACAGAACCAGATAAGAAAAAATAGTAAAAAAAAAGAGTATTTACTTAATGCTTGTTTAATCTCTGTAATTTCTTTACTGCTGAAAACTGGCGCATTAGCCACTAGCATCAGGAACGTGATCAAGTGTGCGACTCGCAACAAATTCATGATGACTTACTGTAACACAACTGAACTATGAAAAAATGTTTTCCTGCATTTAATGCTTTATAAAGTTTTCAATATAATCCAGTGAGTGGTGATTGGTGTGCGTAGAAAATGCACTATTTACTCAATTTCACGGTAATTACGGTAATTGCCATTTGAAATATCACGTCGATAAAGTTTTATTCACAAGGAAAAAATATAACCAATGAAGTTTTAGTAGAATATCATCCAAGAAGATGTTTTGTTTACACACGCCTTACTTTACTTATATCGTAATATAAGGTGTAACTATTTATACACTAAATATTTTAAGACAATTATCTAACGGTTATAACGAAGCCATTTCAAAGGATTTTTTTTTTTATCTTAAGTATATTTTCAGTTGCGCGTGAGCAGCCGAGTCGGAAGCACACGTTTGGAACGTCGGACCGTAATATTACTATCGCGCGGCTTGTTTTCTAAGTCTACCCACTTAATGATAATGTTAATTTCAAATGGATGAAATACGTGATAATGTGAGTTTGTGTGACTCAAGTGATCATGAATCGATTGAGCAGGACATAGTTATAGAAAGTGAACAACCAGTTATTGCTACCTTAGTGGAGAAGAGGATGGAGAGAGAAGAATGTAATCAACGAGTTTTAGCGAAGAGAGGGCGGCAGGATGACGAAGAAATTGTGGAGGAAGATGATTTTGTAACAGTAATTAGGGGACATAAAAAACCAAATAGAAAAAACTCGATAAACAATAGTTTGGTTCCAGAAGGTGATAAGAATGAAGAGGAGAAGCATATCATATGTATGACTGGAAAAGAGACGCTGCCAAAACAATTTGGAATGGCCAAATTGTTAAGATCATATAATATCCCGAATATAAATAAAATGGTTTATAAAAGCGCATTTAGGGTTTTGATTCATTTTCAAAACCGAGAAAGTGCTAGTAAGTTGATGAATTGTGAAGATATTGCCAAGTTAGGTTACAGAATACAGATGACTGATGAAGTTTGTCTATGCTATGGGACTCTGAGGCAAGTAGATTTGGAAACAGATGAGAAAGAAATTCTTGAAAATGTTAGTTGTGAGAACGAAATTTTATCAGTTAAAAGACTTAAAAAACTATCAGAGAATGGAGAATGGATTGATTCGGAAACAGTTAGAATTTGTTTTAAAGGTGCCACTTTACCACCGTACGTATACAGCTACGGTTGTAGGTTTAAAGTGGAACCTTACACGTTTCCAGTGTCACAGTGTTCCAGATGTTGGAAATTCGGTCACCTATCGAGATCATGCCCTACTAATAAAACAATATGCCCCAAATGTGGCAATCAACATCCTAACTGTGAAACAAATGAATATGTATGTGTTAATTGTAAAGGACCACACATGGCCATGTACAAGAAATGCCCTAACTTTTTAAAAGAGAAAAGAATTAGAGATATTATGACTAAAGAAAGTTGTACCTACAGAAAGGGATTGGAATTATATCTAAAAGAGAACGGAACTCGACAAATTATCACTACAACTACAAACTTAGAGAGAAATATGAATTTTGAAAGCTTAGAAAATGAAAATGCAAACTATACACAAACAAAAACATACAAGGACGCGGTAACAGCAAATACAAATATTCAAAGTTCGAGTTTTGCATCGAATAGTACGACAGAAATAGACAATTTAGGAAAGAAAACTAACCAACAAAGATATGTACCGAGAAACAAGCATATTGAGACTAGTCTGATGAGTAGTAATAGAGAAAAAGAAAATTACAATACCCAACCGGCAACTACAGACAAACAATCGGAAAAAGACGGACTTTCAGAGACAGTAAATACAAACTCTAATCTAGACTTTTTTAGTATTTATCAAAAAGTTAAAGATATATGTTTTTCAGATAATAGTTGGCTCGTGAAACTACAGGAATTAGGCAAAATTATGTTTGATTTATGTAGTAAATTATTCCTTAATGTGTTTAGAAGTGATGATGTGTGGAAAAAAATAATGTTTATGTTCAATAATGGCTAACGATAATAGAAATATGCTATCTCTTCATATTGTACAGTGGAATGCACGTAGTTTGTTGCCTAAACGTAACGAATTCGAACTTTTACTTGCACAAGAAAAAGTACATATAGCACTAATAACTGAAACTTGGTTGGAAACGGATACACACTTAAATGTAAGCACATACAATATTTTTAGAAAGGATAGGTCGGATGGTTATGGCGGGCTAGCTATTTTAATACATAAATCTATAAAAGTACAACAGTGTAACACTATTATTAATAATCCTGGAATAGAAATAATGAGCGTCAAACTTTTAAATTGCAATGAAATTAAAAATATAGTGTTAATATATTGCCCTTCTTCGGTTCGTACTTGTCTTTCTGACTGGGAACAAATATTTTCATTTTTTTCAAGCAAATGTATTGTTGCCGGAGACTTTAATGGACACCATGCAACTTGGTCTTCCAAAACTGACGCAAGAGGAATTCAGTTGTATGACTCTGCTTTAGACTCGGGGTTTATTTCCCTTAATGATGGTAGTATGACGAGAGTGACCTTGGTTGATGGAGTTGCACAGAATACATCTCCTGATGTAACATTTGTATCTACTGATTTATCAGTTTTGCTGGAATGGAAGATTATAAACGAAAATTTAGGAAGTGATCATTTGTTTATAAAAATCTCGTACAAGTATAATAGCAACTTAAATTCGTTTGATATAGTTAAAAAACGGAACTTCAAACGAGCGAAATGGTCAAAGTACAGCGAAATCCTAGGAAACTATTTAATGCAAACTGTCGTTTCAAGCAATGTACAATCACTGTACGACAACTTTGTAGAACAAGTAAATAAGGCCGCCGATGAATGTATTCCTTTCATTAGAATTTGTAATAATCCAACAAATGGCTTTCGGCCAAAGTCGTATTGGAATCCCATGTTATCCCATTCGGTAGCACAACGTAGACTGGCCTTGAAAAATTTTAGGAAAAATCCCACACCGAATAACCTAAGTGTACTGGATCTAAAAACAAAAGCTGCTAAAAAAGCCATTAGTCAAGAGAAACTAAAAGATTGGCAAAATTACTGCAGCAGTGTTAATGAACAAACATCTAGTTCTGAAATGTGGAAACGTATGGGATGGATTAAGGGACGTGCATCGCCAAGGTCGTCTGTTTCAAATGAACACAAGGTTGATCTCCTGCGTAGTCTTGCTCCTGATTACGTCTACCCAAAACACCAGCAATTTAAATCAAATAATACAGTACTAGAGGACGAATTTACTTTACAAGAAATGTTAAACTGCTTTCAACGAAAAGACACAGCTCCTGGTGCTGATGGGATTACATATTCTTTGATATTTCATTTATCTTCTGATAGTAGAGAATATTTACTAAATCTATACAATCTTATTTTTAGGACTGGGATTATTCCAAAACAATGGCGGGATATATTGGTCACACCAATACCAAAATTTTCACCAGATAATACTTGCATTAAATTAAGACCAATTTCTTTAATATCCTGTGTTTGTAAAATTTTCCATTCAATGCTGACAAAGCGGCTTGAGTGGTATATTGAAAAAAACAAGTTGTTATCTCAGTATACCTCTGGGTTTAGGAGGGGACAATCTTGCCAGGACTGTTTAGTTAAATTAGTTGCTCAAATCTACACAGGGTTTTCACATAAAACTCCAACAGTAGCCTGTTTTGTTGACATTACTAATGCATATAATAATGTGTTGATAGATGTGCTGGTAAATATTCTAGATGAGATAGGAATTGGAAAAACGTTTTGCCAATATTTATGGAATTTTTTGAGCGAGAGACATCTTATGATTAGAGATGAATCAGATAAAGGTAAATTCTTTATAAGATATACAGATAGAGGATTGGCACAGGGAGACCCAATTTCACCCCTTCTTTTCAACATAGTCACAATTAAGTGCTTTCGAGAAATTCAAAACGTTACTATGTGTCAATACGCAGATGATTTTGTCTTATACCGAACGTCTATTAATTTAAAAGAAACCCAACGCGCACTACAAACAGCGCTGGATAGATTGTGCTATGTGCTAGACGAGTTAGGATTAGAATTATCGGCCACAAAATCTAAAGTGTGTATTTTTAGCAGAGGTTTTAGAAGGCCAAAAGTTGAACTCAAAATAAATAGTCGCAATTTAGATACAGTTGATAGTTACAAATACTTAGGTGTGTGGCTCGATAGATGCTTGCGCTGGAGTAAGCATATTAACTCTACTGTAGAAAAAGTCCAAAGAAACCTTAGTTTGCTAAAAGTTTTGGCGGGTAGGTCCTGGGGATTGCACCCTCAACATTTGAGACATATTTATATAGCTCTAATTAGAAGTCGGATAGATTATAGTTGCTACATATATGATGCTAGTGCGAAGTGTCACTTAGATAAGTTGAATAAGTTACAAAACCAAGCTTTACGGGTTATAGGAGGTTTTATCAAATCCACTCCGATACATGTTATGGAGAGTGAGCTTGGTGTAGTTCCACTGTACATACGAAGAAAGTATCTAGCTTATAAGTTTTGTCTTAAAGCCAAATCCATAGAAAATAATGTAACAAATACCCTATTAGATGAACTCTATGCTCTTCGACAAAATAGTTACTGGCGAAATAAGGTTATTCCTATAATAGCTGCAGCATTTAACGAGGTTAAAGATATTGAGGTAGCATCTTCTTACCCTTTATTTATGTTCACCCTAAGAACATGGGTCACCAACATTAATGTGAATGAAATAATTCGCTGTAATTTAGAATCAGTCAAGTTACCTAAGGGGAATTATGATTACAGTTTACTAAAACACGAAGTGACTAAAGAGCTATACACAAAATATAATGGTTGGTTTACTATATTCACAGATGGGTCGAAGAGTGTAGAAGGTCGCGGAGCGGCTTACTATATTCCCTATAAAGATGTAGATAACCTAAATAATAACTGTTATAAAATAAGTAAACTAGCATCCATTATGACGTTGGAGCTCATTGCGATCTCAGAAGCATTGACATTTGTCATAAATTGTCAAAACAGAAATACTGTTATTTGTACTGACAGTAAAAGTTCCCTACAGCATATAGCTCGATGCGCCTCTGGCCTCAGAGGTGCTTCGATAGCTTATGGCATTCTAGATAAGATAGACGAACTCATTCAAAAAGGTGTTCTGCTGAGATTGCAATGGGTCCCATCGCATATTGGAATACGGGGTAACGAGCAGGCTGATATGTTGGCCAAATATGCAGCCAAACACGGAAAACAAACAAATATTACTCTTGACTATTCCGAAATATTACCAAAATTTAAAAATGTTTGTTATGATCTGTGGAAGGAATACTTTGACAGAACTTCATTAGAAAAAGGAATTTGGTATAAAACCATACAGTGTCAGCCTGCTCGTATACCTTGGTTTGTAAATATTAACCTAAGTAGAAAACTAGTGGTTACAGCTCACAGACTCAGATCGGGACATTTTCCATGTAACAAATTCGCTTTCTTGATGAAAAAGGTAACCTCTCCCAACTGTGAGGTGTGTGGAGTTCTAGAAGATATGCATCACTTGCTAATGGAATGTGTTCAGTATGAGGCTGATAGAAGTAAGTTGTTCAGGGTTTTAAAGTTGAACAAGAACAATATAGGTACGTTCCACCAAATATTAAGTAAGCCGACTTCCGATGATGCAAGAAAGTTGTTCGAGTTCATGACCCTGATCCATTGATCTCGTTTGTTAGTTAATAATTGTCTTAGGGTACGATGGGACTGACATACGCTGTGCGTTATAAAAGTCCCTAAACTTTTAAAGAAATAAAAAAAAAAAAAAAGTATATTTTATAAAAAAATAATAATTTAAAATCACTTGACCCACAAAATAAATACTGGCTCCTTATTTTTTCAACATCCATTACGCCCGCGCATGACGGGCGTCGGCCGTCGCCGTGTCGTCGGCGCGGTGCGTCTCATTCATAGAATAGGGAGTACAGGTTTTATGCAAGATGTCTCAAGAAAATGTAGAATTATTATAATTTCGTAAACGCAAAATCACTTACATAAATTTTTTTTTTCGTTGAAATGGCTTCGTTATAACCGTTAGATGATTGTCTTAAAATATTTCGTGTATGAATAGTTACACCTTATATACATGTAAAATTCTTCCGTCACAAACAACGTACAGCCGAAACTACTGATCGTAGAAGCTAAAAGACATATTACCTTGGGGAGTGTAGAGGAGCACTAAGAGATTTCCCTAAATTCTTACAGGAACGGGAAAACCGGGATATGCGTGTACGAAGTAGCAGGAAAAAGCTAGTTATCCTACTAATATTATAAACTAGTTTCTGCCTGTGACTTCGTCTGCGTACATTTTAGAGATAGCGCGCAACTTCTTTGTCCCATATTCTCATTCTCGGTTTGTGAGTCTTTGCCGTCCGTACTTTCAACCCCCGAACTGCTTTGAAGTGTTTCCTGGTCTCCAGGTACTTGTGAATCTTTAACGCTCACAATTCCAGCCTCAAAAACACTTAGACATGTTTTTTGGTCTCTTGTCACTTGAGAGCCTTAACCTCACAATTTCAGCCGAGGAAATGTTTCAACATATTTTCAGTATACTAGTAAATCTTGTGTAGTATACTTGTGAATCTTCAACGTTCATAATTGCCTGGAATAACTTCGATATGTTTCTGTTCTCCAGGTACTTTTGAATCTTTAGCGGTTGTCGAAAAATACTTTGACATATTTCTTGTTTCCTGGTTTCTACTGGTGAATCTTTAGCGGCTCATAATTCCAGCGCCGGCAAAACTTTGATCTTTCTTTTCTTCTGGTACTTTTGAATCCTAACCGCTAAAAATTCAAGCGCCGGAAATACATCGACATATTTCTGGTCCCCTGTTACTTTTGAAACCTAACCACTTGCATTTAAAGAAAACTCCGAAAATACTTCGACATGTTTCTGGTCCAGGGCATATGTGATTTTTTAGTGCTGGCATTTCCAGGCCCAAAATACTTCGAAATGATTCTGCTCTTTTGGTACTCATGAATCTATAGCGTTCACAATTCCAGCCCGGAAAAAACTTCAACATGTTCAAAGTACCAGTATTTCGACATTTCGGAAATATTTCGACGTGTCCAAGTCTCCACGTACTAAACTTGTGAATCTTTAGCGCTCATAATTTCACCCAAAGAAATACTTTGACATGTTTCTGGTCTCCAGGTTTCTATTGCGCAATAACCAATATTTCCCATAGTACGCCCACTGAAGTTCCAATATCCTGGCTGACGTAACCTGGAGAGTTGTATCTTCGTTGACAAGAAAGTGGATTCGTGTTGGTTCAGACGCAAAATGAAAGCACTAAAAGTGACAATTGGCGTGTTTAAATCATATGTAACCGTGCAAAAAAAAAGGAATCTTTGAATTAAAAATTTAAATCATACGAGTGATTATTGAATCACTAAAAGTGCGCAAGCGGAACGCATTGGCTTGCGTTGATCCGATATATTTGGTCCTTGTAATTTTATGTCACATATTATTGTTTCAAAGACCATTCACTTGAATGAAACCTATTTCACAGATACACAATTCAATGAGTGGAGGCCGCCGTAAAGAGCTACGGTTTCATGATTGGCGATTATCAATGTTTGATAATTAACTTATCACTATGGCTCTATGCAAAAGTGAGGCTATTATTCTCATGTTGACTATCGCCTTAGGGTAGTTATTAGTTTAGACGCTACAGCTTTGGTGTTGCTAGTGAACACAGCTTTGGCGTTTGAAATAATGCTGATAAAGCAATATTATTCTGCTATCGCCGATAGGGAAATAGACTGAAGTGCTTAGTGCTATTGTTGTTGGGACATTAGAGAAATATGGTCACAATACCAACATCATCACAATATCCTACCTTACACTGAGTTCTGGAAATTGTAATAATTGCTAAAGCAATGTCATGACTTATCACCACCTTCCATAGCCTGACTGCCCATGGCTGGGCGTAGGCCTCTTTCTTGTGCCAATGATCTGATTAGATTTAGATTGATATCAATTTTGTTTGTATGAACAGGTTCTGAGTTCCGTGGGTTGGTGACTGGATCAGAGTATCGAACAGTAGCCCCAGATGTCATAGATGAGAGAGTCTGGACCAGGTTATCGTTGCGGTAGCTCTAGGTGGTGAAGTAAAGATAGTTGACTCGGCATTCCCGTGGGGAAGTGCGAGTGTAATTGTAAGTAATTGTGTTTTACTGAGCTATGAGATAGCTGTTGACTGTGAATAAGATACCTGTTGTTTTAATTGTTCGATTTAATGTTTGTTTGATGACGGTCAGTGGTACTTGGACTTCATAATCCCGAATACTAGTAAATCGCGAACTCAAAGCATTTATTCAATCGAACTATTTTTCATGAAATTTCGAACTATTAATCAATTCGGGCAAATAATCAGAAACATGAAGATGAGGGATAGTTCTGTGTATTGACACGTTGTTGACAATCTCTCATCTCTTTTTTCTATGACAAATAGGTGAAATAAATCTTTCAATAAACTGCGTTAAAAAAGCTTTATCTGTAGAGTAGAGAGTTTAATTACCTAGCTAAATTGCAAGACCGTCGTTGTTGATGAGTAGTGATGTAGATAACAGAGTCTACATTTATGAGGTCCGAAAAATTGTACTAGAGAACGATGTATGGGATTCGATAAAGCTAGTCGTTGTAGAATGGTAGCTGAAACAAAGTTTTGTTAACGATTTCATGTTATAAGAAAATGAAGAGCGAAATCAGACTTAGTAAGGTGAGAAGTTAAAAGGGGATATTAATGGTAGCAGAGGTTTTGGATGATAATTGCTACACTTTGATAGTTTTGAACTCAAAAGTTTGGGTAAAAAAGAGAGGGAGACCATAAGGTCATGTACCATTAGAAGTAGTTTGTAAAAGTTAAAGATGCTCACAGTGATAATGAGCATGCTGAGGCGGGGAACACGTGAGTAGACTTCTTTACTGGCCGTCCGACCGCACCAGAGCCATTACGTAGTCCTGTTGTAAATAACAAAATATAGATACTGCTAGCGCAATCTTGTGGCATAGTTGTTCACTAAATATTGTCTTAGTGTTCTGTCATGTGGAATTAAATAGTTCCTTGAAATCTCGGTTGACACACGTTGTTTTATTTTAGGTTATGGGCTCCAGACCCTTATTTTAGCAAGTATTTGTGAATTTATTGTTAGAATTATCAGTGCGATGAACAATAGACTGTGCGTTTTACCATCAGACTTGTGGGTAAAGTGAACAGTAAGCAAAAACTGGCTATTTCCATTAGAGAAAAAACGTGCGTGACAGTCATGGCGTCCAGCTCGAACTATCTTATTAGCGTACCGAAATTACAAGGGCGCGAGAACTATAGTGAATGGTGTTTCGCTGCAAAGAATTTCCTGGTATTGGAAGGAATGGTTGGGTGTATAAAACCTGAGCCCGATCATCCACCAGTAGCTGCAGATGACGCGAGAACAAAAGCCAAGCTGATATTAACAATCGACCCGGCTCTTTACGTTCACATCAAAAACGTCAGAACATCGAAAGAATTGTGGGATAAATTGAAGATGTTATTCGATGACTCGGGATTTACCAAAAAAATCAGTCTTCTGAGGAATCTAATATCTATTCGATTGGAAAATTGCACTTCGATGAAGTCATATGTAACACAAATTGTTGAAGCTGGTCAGAAATTACAAGGTACGGAGTTGGCATAAACGACGAATGGATTGGTTCTATCATGTTGGCTGGTCTAAGTGAAAAATATATGCCCATGATAATGGCCATCGAGCATTCCGGCATCATAATTACATCCGACGCCATTAAAGGAAAGTTGATGGACATGGAACCGGAAGAGAATGATGTCAATAATGCATTCGCATGTTTCCGCAAGAACCACAATCAACGTTCAAAGAATGTAAAGTGTACACAGTCTGTGGCCAATAAAGATGGCGGGAAAGCAGAAATGTCAACGTCTGTCAAAGGAAAACAAAACGTCAAATGTTATAATTGTAAACAACATGGCCACTATCGTAATCAATGCACGATGATTCTTTCGAACTACATGAACTTAGAGGGCTATATTGATGATTAAAATGGTTATAATTCTTTAGATAAATACGCGTTACGGTCGCAGATCGCATTTGGTCCACATACAGCTTCACACTGACCGGCAAATTGCAAAAAACATAAAAATATTTGAATTTCGCGGGCTACCCTGGAGCATTCACCTTAAAGAAAAATCTTCTAAGAATTCAGAAAATAAGTTTTCAAAAACAAGTAATGCTTTCAGTGCCGTGTTTTTTAACAGAATATTTGACAAGAGTGACTGGTATGTCGACTCAGGCACCAGTTCACATTTGACAAGCAATAAAGATTGGATGTTCGACACGTGTTATTCTGGGTTCAACAAAGAGATCATGGTTGCTAATCAGAATAAAATCCCAGTGCTGTGTTGTGGAAACATAAACATAACAACGTCAACTGAAGAATGCAATTTTAACATAACTGTTGAAAATGTGTTATGTGTTCCCAAGTTATCTACTAACTTATTGTCAGTAAGCCAGATGATTAGGCAGGGCAACAAGGGCACTTCACTGACAAAGGATGTGAAATACTTAACAAAGAAGACATTCTAGTAGCTACTGCGTCGCTTGTGAATGGAGTTCATAAACTAAACACTTCTACTTGTTTGGTGGCAGCAGTGGCAGAGTCTCCAGAAGTTTGGCATCGTAGATTGGGACATGTCAACAGTTATAACATGAATAAAATGCAGAATGCTGTGGAGGGAGTCAAATTTACTGAGAAGGCCAACATCAACAAGTCAAACTGTATAGTGTGCTGTGAAGGTAAGCAAAGTCAGTTGCCTTTTGCCCATGAAGGGAACAGGAGTACTAAGCTATTGGAAGTGGTACACAGTGACATTTGTGGCCCAATGGAAACAGTATCGATAGGAGGATCTAGATATTTCCTAATTTTCGTTGATGATCACAGCCGCATGACATATGTTTATTTTTTAAAAAGTAAGAATGAAGCTTTACAGTATTTTAAAGAGTATAAAGCAAGAGTTGAGAATTCAACATCAAATAAAATAAAAGATTTGAGAAGTGATAATGGCGGAGAGTTCTGTAACAGAGATTTTGATTGTTATTTGAAGAAAACAGGTGTAATTCATCAAAAATCAAATCCTTACACACCTGAACAAAATGGGCTATGTGAGCGCATGAATAGAACTCTAATTGAAAAAGCCAGATGTCTTTTGTTCGATGCTAAACTTGGTAAGGAGTTCTGGGCAGAAGCCATTAACACTGCTGTTTATTTACAGAATAGAATTGTAAAAACTGGATTGAACCACCGTACACCATACGAGTTGTGGACAGGGGCCAAACCAGACCTCAGTCATTTAAGGATATTTGGTAGTACTGTGATGAAGCACATACCCAAGGAGAGAAGACATAAGTGGGACAAGAAAGCTGAACAATGCATATTGGTTGGCTACCCTGAGGATGTTAAAGGATATAGGTTATATAATCCTTCAACAAAGGCTATTAAAACTAGTCGAGATGTTATCATCATAAAAGAAAAAATATTTCATCAAGAAAATATGATTGAAATTGAAGAGAAAGATGACAAACCCGCAGAGAACAGGCAACGTGTGTCTTCAGTAGAAGCAGAGCCCTCAGACCACAGTAGAGAGGATTCGTTCATTTCTATGGAAAGTGCTAATGACAAGGATGAAACCTATATACCAGATGAGGAGTTGACATCTGAAGAGGAATTGCATTCAGACACCATAATAAAGACATTACCACAACGGCAGAGGAAACAACCCGACAGGTTTGGATTTATGTGCACAGAAGAGTGTGACAAATATTTAAGCGATGAACTGACATTAGAAGAAGCACTGCAAGGACCAGAGAAGGAGCATTGGGAACAAGCTGTCAAGGAAGAGCTGAAAAGCTTTGAAGACAACAAGGCTTGGGAAGTTGTTGACATTCCTGTAAGTGGCAACATTGTAAAATGCAAATGGGTTCTCAAGAAGAAGTATGATACTGATAACAATGTCCGTTATCGAGCCAGGCTTGTGGCTAAGGGGTGTTCGCAGAAATATGGTGTTGACTATAGCGAAACTTTTCTCCTGTAGTGCGGCATACAACACTTAGGTTATTATTTGCTTTATCAGTACAGTTGAATCTGGAGGTTACTCATCTTGATGTGAAAACAGCGTTCTTGAATGGTGATCTGTCTGAGACTATTTATATGCAGAAACCTTTAGGTTATGTCTGTTCAATTGTAAAAAGATTCTAAAATTGAAGAAAGCTGTATATGGTCTTAAACAGGCATCCCGAGCATGGAATAAGAAAGTGGATAATTGTATGTTAGCAGATGGTTATGTTAAATCTAAAATAGAACCATGTTTATATACAAAATGTCATGGTAGTAGCAAAACTATTGTAACATTGTACATCGATGATTTTTTTGTTTTTTCTAATGACGAAAGTGAAACAAGTCATCTTAAGAGCATGTTAGGTAAGAGTTTTGTGATAAAAGACTTAGGAATTGTAAAGGAATGTCTTGGCATGTCAGTTGTTTTTGATAAACAGAATTGTACTGTTACTTTGAGTCAAAATAGATACATTGATAAGTTACTGTCTAAGTTTAATATGACTGATTGTAAAACAGTGAATACTCCAATGGAGATACATTTAAAATGTAAAATGGAGAATAATTGTAATGGTCAGAATCCTTATCAGCAGCTTATTGGGAGTTTAATGTATTTAGTTGTACTTACACGACCCGATATAGCTTATACAGTATCATATCTAAGTCAATTCAATAATTATAATACAGAAGAGCAATGGGTTTATGCTAAAAGAGTATTGAGATATTTAAAAAAGACAAAAGATCTAGGTTTGAAATATAGTAAGAGTAAGAATGTTAACATTGAAGGATATGTTGATGCTGACTGGGGCAATGACGTTAATGATAGAAGATCATATTCAGGATTTTGCTATATGTTGTCAGGCTCTGTTATTTCTTGGAGTTCGAGTAAACAAAAATGTATTGCACTTTCTAGTACAGAAGCAGAATACGTATCATTATCAGAGGCCTGCAAAGAGGCAGCATATCTAAGAAACTTACAATATGAAGTAACTAAAAGTATGTATAGTATTACCTTGTATAATGATAGTATGAGTGCGCAAAAACTGTTAGTAAACCCGGTATTCCATAATAAAAGTAAGCATATTGATGTCAGATATCACTATTGCAGAGAAATGATAAAAGAAAACTTTGTTAGTGTAAATTATTTGTGCACATCTGATATGCCTGCAGATTTGCTCACAAAAAGCTTAAGTGCAGTTAAACATTATAAGCATTTGAATGCTTTAGGAATAGTTAGACTAGATTGATTTGAGCATGTATTTCAACTTTATTTACTTTCAAATGATCTATATTTTGAGTGGAAATGTTGTAAATAACAAAATATAGATACTGCTAGCGCAATCTTGTGGCATAGTTGTTCACTAAATATTGTCTTAGTGTTCTGTCATGTGGAATTAAATAGTTCGTTGAAATCTCGGTTGACACACGTTGTTTTATTTTAAGTCCTAGCCCGGTAGGAATCGGTGTCTTTTGAAGTAACTCAAGTAGTCCGTGGGTGGGCGGTGTGCGTGTGACTCTGGCGGGGGTCGTGGTCTATAATGACCGTTGTGGGGGTCCGTGATGACCGTAGTGATGGTCCACATGTGTGTGAATGCAATTATTTCGAGGGCAATGGTGTGATTGTTACTCGTAGTCTATAGTGACCGTAGTGGGCGAAATTCCCACAACGCTTCACACACTTGATGGAGGTGCGTGTTTGAGAGGTGGTCCTCGTGTAGGTGGATGCAAGTATTTCGAGAGTAATGGTGTTATTACTACTCGTTGTCAATAGTGACCGTAGCGGGTGAAAGTCCCACAATGCTCCACACACAGCGAGGATACACTTAATTCGGTTATGAGAGCCGCTAGAGTTGTTTACTTGTGTGAGTAGTTCCAAGGGCTTGGTTGCAATACAGTTGATTTTTGATGTGGGTAACGATGGTACATGCCCTGGGTGATGAATTCAACGTTTTACAAGATTGCAAAGTATTGTTTTTATATTTGGTGTTAACTGGAAAGTAATAATAACAAATAATATAGACCGACTAGAACTTCGCACAATGATTGTTGATATAGCAGTCCCTCATGACGA
The DNA here is from genome assembly GCA_950371165.1 of Lacanobia oleracea. Classification (NCBI taxonomy): domain Eukaryota; kingdom Metazoa; phylum Arthropoda; class Insecta; order Lepidoptera; family Noctuidae; genus Lacanobia; species Lacanobia oleracea. The sequence continues at coordinate 4,205,848 of OX493387.1, forward strand.
TAACCTCATGAAGTATGAGAAAGATAAACAAACGAAGTATCTTGACTTGATTCGCGAGGTTGTCGACATGTGGAATGTGAACACAGCAGTCATTGTGCCGATAGTCGTGATGGCTACTGGCATAATTGCCAAGAGCCTCGACCAACATCTCAAGAGGCTCCCGTTGGGCAGCTGGATCAATAGCTTGATCCAGAAAGCAGTACTCTTGGACGCGGCGCGTATAGTAAGGAGGCTTTTCTCTCGGGAGCCCTGCCCATCGGTAACTTGGACCCTGTTCCCGATACCGGTGGGCTACCATTTTTATATTTTTAAATCTTTTTTTTATTTACTTTTATTCATCATCTGCCTAGCCTTGTCCCAACTATATTGGGGTCAGCTTCCAGTCAAACCGGATTCAGCTGAATACCAGTGTTTTAAGTGGAGCGGCTGCCTGTTTTTATTTACTTTTATTAATATATTTAAAAATATAATTTATATATAAAGAAAATAAATAAACGGAATAATAATAAAAAAATATTTGTGCCAAGAAACTAACAGATAAGTACAAAGTTTGTAGTAGTTATAACCTATAATATAAATTTCAAATTACATCAATCCATGGACTGGTTGGTAAAGGTGAACTAGCGAGTGTTAAATGAACAAGTACTGTACGCAAAATGATGAGTCTGTATCTTAAGAGACAGTGAGCAGATATTATGACAAAACAAAACTTCTGAAGTCTATTTTAGGTTTACCATGGATGACAAATTATAAGAAATAAATATATAAATGTATCTTTACATTACTAACCACTTGTATAGCAGAGAGGATTGGCCGAATCGAACAGCGTAGGTACTGTTGTTGAGTTTTGGTTGCAGGTTAACACACGAGACCGTGTGATAGCAGGATGGCCGTGTCGGAAATAAGTCAGTCAATTGAAAAATCGCGACGCCAACGCCATCTAGTGACGTTCGACGTTGTGCTTGATAGAGACTGAACTCAGTGTATTGGTGGTAGTCGAGCAGTGCAAATGTGCACACGTCTAAAACCGCCACGTGTTCTTATGAAAAGTTATTTATTTTGATAGCTACAAGAGCAGCTATCAACGCCCATCTAAAGAAAGAGTACAGTTGTTCCAGACTTAAACTAAACTTAAAAACCTACTGTATATCATCATTACATAACGTAGGTAAAACTAAAGTGGAAAATAGTGTGTGGGAGGAGTGTGTGTTAGCGAGTGTTTGTGTGTGCGTGTATGTTCTGGAGTGTGGGGGGTGTATGTGAGTGAGAATTTGGGTGTGTGACAGTGTTTCTGCTAGTTAAGTTTTCACAATTATTTCAGTTGCATCATATGACAATGATTTCAACCAATCAGTCAATTTTCTCATCAAAAGACTACGGGTTGATGGTAAATATTTAAGGTCTTATTTGTGCTGTTGTAGATCCTAGAGTTGATAAACCTAAAATGTCTTCTAGCCACTGCCGTTTCACAGGGTACATTTTTGCAAACTCGGTCAAAGAGGCATTTTGCCGTACTATAAGTTGGGTCTTAGTGTATCTGTTTATGTTTCCTGAGTACAGTCTGTGGTACAAAGAGCTGCCTTACTGTGAGGACCTTGCAAAGTGAATAGAGGTCAGAAATCTGAAAGCGGATTGGTTTATGATAGGACTTTTAGTAATCAAGACTTTGAGTAAGTGAGACTTTGAGTGTGAATAATAATTTGATTTAAATGCAAACGGTGTTTCCATTGCGTAATAACCAACACTTCCCATAATACGCCCACTGAAGTTACAATATCCTGGTTGATGTAACCTGGAGAGTCGTACTATCGCTAAAACATATTTCTATTTGACTATTAAAAAAAACACTTGCCCAAAAATACTTTTACATCGTTCTGTTTTCCTGGTACTTGTGAATCATTAACGCCCATAATTCCAGCCCGGAAAAAACTTTGACATGTTGATGTTCTGCTGGTATTTGTGAATCTGAAGTACTAAGGCAGCAGCGGCTCCAGGTTTCCACTTCCTCCTCAGTCTCCATTAAGCAATGCATTTTACCGGAATAAAAAGTAGTCTATGTTTTATTCCAGGATGTGAACTATATGTGTGCCACATATAAATCCCTTCCGCCATGTTTGCCTGATTGAGGCCCAAACATACAAGTTGTAGGATTATTGATTCAAAAACTATTTAATTTCAATGTAACACATTTCACACAATTTTTTATTTAACAAACTTATCAGACAGCAGATTTATTTTTTAACGAATATTGTTTGTCCGGTGTATATTTCCATGGTATATTATGTCAGTAAAAATGTTATTATAATTAGATATTATTGTTTTTATATGGTCGATCTTCAAGGTTAAGCAACGCTTGGCAAGGTTGGTCTGTGGATGGGTGACCATCTTAACATATCGAGATTCCTCCGTGGCTCGGATGGCAAGTGAAGCCGTTGATCCCGGCTGTCATTTGTAGATCTTTGGCAGTCGTTACGGATTGTCAGAAGCCAGTAAATCTGACTTCAGTCTTGCCATGAAGTACAGTGTTTCCCAGTTGTGGAGGTCTGGTAGGCAGCGGCTCCTCGTAAAATTCTGGTATTCAGCTAAATCCGGCTTAACTGAAAGCCAACCCCAATATAGTTGGGAAAAGGCTGGGCAGATGATGATGATGATTGTTTTATATGTCCATGGCATACTTTTAAGACGGTAGATTTTTTTTTTAAATAATTTTACTAGGCATATTGAAGTTTTGGCTGTGCGTTGTCTGTCAGTCACTAATTAACGGAAGTATTTTTATATATTAGGTGGTGTTTTCTTTTCACACGCCTTACTTGACAGTAAGGCGTGTGAAAAGAAAACACCACCTTCCTTGATGATATTGTTACGCGCCATATTTAATGCTAGGTACATAACGACATTTACGTACGTGTGGCGCCATCTAGTATCCAATAGCGGAATTACTGAGGTCAAGGTGATTCAAGAAATTTCCAAGCTAGAACATTCTCGATGTTTCGACACCTGGTCAGTCGGGACCGGTATGTACCAGAACTTTCCAGAAGTTTCCATACTAGAAGGTTCTAGAAATAACTGTCGCCGGTATATAAAGGGCGGACATCCGGCGACTGGAGTCAGTATTGAATTGGCGATACAAGCGATAACTTCGGAAGCGATCTTCAACTGCGAATTAAGTGAAGTGTTAATAACATGATAAGGAAACTTTATTGACGTGATATTTCAAAATGGCAATTATCATAATTTGATAGGCACCGTGAAATTGTGTAAATAATGCATTTTCTACGGGCATCAGTCAGCATTGACTGGATTATAATGAAAACTTTATATGGCAGTAAACGCAAGAAATCATTTCATAGTTCAGTTGTCTTACAGTAAGTCATCATGAAATTGTTGCGAGTCGCGCTCTTGTTTACGTTCGTGATACTAGTGGCTAATGCGGCAGTTCTCACCAGTAAAGAAATTAGAGAGATTAGACAAGCATTAAGTAAATACTCTTTTTTAGCTATTTTTTTTCTTATCTGGTTGTGTCTAAAACCCTAAAGAAATAAAACCTGTAAAGGTTATTTATATGCCCTTGGTCACGCCTACCTCGCTTTCACTAGCTGGATTGAAATAAGTAACGAGCGTTTTGATTCGCAAGTGAACCAAATTACGTTCATATTCACCCACGCGTCAAATCGTTTTAATAAATCGCGTCACAAGTCTGAGGTTATACAGGGTTTCGATGTCCTTGATGACTAATGATCGTACGAGCAAACAATGTGATTTGTTCGCGCGATAAAAATGATTCTTGTGCTCGCTCGATAATTTGCAAGCTTTATTTAGGACACTCTAAAGAAATGTACGTGTTTAATGTATTCGTGCGACAAAATCGCATCATTAACTCGTACAATCGTCAGCTAATTAGGACAACGCCATAAAGTTCACACGCTGCGTTACGTTTCGAGGGCTGAACGGCCAAGCTGCGTCGACTCTATTGTCGGTCAAAAACTGGCACACCTTTGAGAGAGAGGCAGAGTCGTGTAGAGCGATACGTTGGTTGCATAACCTCAGTTGTTCGTAGACACCTTAGTGTTGCGATGTTGCAGCGGACCGGCAACATCCGTGTGGCATCGCTCTTATAGTCTTACTAGTTGACCCGCGTAACTTCGTCTGCGTCACATTTTTCATTACTGCTCCGCTCCTATTGGTCTTAGCGTGATGATATATAGCCTATAGCCTTCCTCGATAAATGGGCTATTTAACACTGAAAGAATTTTTCAAATCGGAGCAGTAGTTCCTGAGATTAGCGGGTTCAAGTAAACACACAAACTCTTCAGCTTTATATATTAGTACTAGCTGACCCGCGCGGCTTCGCTCCCGTCAACTGGCTACCCTACCTACCCTACCTACCCTACCTACCCTACCTACCCTACCTACCCTACCTACCCCACCTACCCCACCTACCCTACCTACCCTACCTACCCTACCTACCCTACCTACCCTACCTACCCTACCTACCCTACCTACCCTACCTACCCTACCTACCCTACCTACCCTACCTACCCTACCTACCCTACCTACCCTACCTACCCTACCTACCCTACCTACCCTACCTACCCTACCTACCCTACCTACCCTACCTACCCTACCTACCCTACCTACCCTACCTACCCTACCCGCTGTCAAATAATAACAGACAAATAATTAGCAATAAATTAAAATTGCGACTATAATTTGAGATTTAAACTATCCTATCTCTCAAGTTGGATCGAACTGCACATGGTGTGCGAATTTTATTATAATCGGTTAAGTGGTTTAGGAGTCCATTGAGGACAAACATTGTGACACGAGATTTATATATATTAAGAAGATATAGATATAGCTCTTAAAGTGTGTCGTTTCTCGGTGTGATGTAAGGACCTACGCAAACCGGGATTTTTCATCAAAGGACATTATTTTGTTATTCAAACTTATTTAGTAGGAAAACGAAAAAATAGCCAATGTTTTAAATTAATTCCGTGGCATCAAAAGGGATTTCTCGTTATGGCATCGAAGAGCGTGCTAGCCGCTAAGGAATCTCGTTACGTCATGCCGCGGTAAGTTGCGGGATATCTTAGTAGAGTATATTATGTTTTGTGCGTGGTAGGCCGCCGGAATACTTACGAGTAGCATCCCGGTGGGAAAAATCCTCTGCTATTCTTTCCCGGTGTGTTTAGGCCTTAAACCACACACCTTCTTGAGGTTCCCAATGAGAACAAATATTTTGAACGTTAATTACAAAAACAGAATAATTATAATTATTCTGATCTACTTTTGATTTCATGACACGGCTTTGGAGAGCGTGCTAAGGGATCCCACGACGGCATGCTGCGGCACGTCGTAATTCTGTCCCGTTGTGCGAAGGCCTTAAACCACATGCCTTTTGAACCTCAACTACAAATACAGAATACTTATAATGATTTGCAGTTTCGGATCGACATTAAGTTAAGCTCATTTTATCATCATCATAATATCAGTCAAAAGACGTCCACTGCTGAACATAGGCCTTCCCCAAGCGTCGCCACAACGACCGGTTCTGCGCGTCTCGCATCTATCGGCTACCTGCTCGTGGCTTGTTTACCTATTATTTATATATTTTATTTATTATTTGCATTGAAAATATACTTAAAGTTTCATTGTTTAGATGATGCCTCCTGCAAATCGAGCGCTGACTGTGGAGCAAATTTCGTCTGTGTAAAAGTCGATCCTCAGTCCCTCGAAGGATTTTGCTCACCGCTTTACTAGCCGAAGAGAAGCCACTTTGATAAGATTAATTTATCCTTAATATCATGCTTTATATGAATGATTAAATCGTTACTTAAGTAACTTAAAATAATACTTTTGTTTTTCTTTATTTATTTGGATGCGACTCCCGTGTTTGAGCCATACAGGGTGAGAAGTTGGGCGATGAGATGTTTGGGTACTTCAAGTTCTTGCAAGACTGCTCATGGTAAACTCTGATTGCGCGATGCAGGATTTTGACGTAGTAGTTCACTGCTAGTTGGATAGATGGCGTTGTGGTTCTTTTTGTTACAATATTGATTTGCCTCGCTGGTTTTTTCTTGTAGCGTCATTGATACGCTACACACCGTTGTGCCAGACATGTGAGCAGATCTTGAAAATTGTCTCTACACCCACGTCCCCCATGGTTTTAAGCACCTGTCCTGTTATTTGGTCGTTTCCTGGCGCCTTCTTCGTTTTGAGAGACTGTAGAGCAGCAGACACTTCGGGGCGAAGAATCATGGACCTAGATCCTTCCAGTTCGGGATAGCTTCGGTTCTTGAAAGGGGGTTTGTGCTCACATTTGGTATGCCATCTCTCAGCAATGCGACCGAGCTCGTATAGAACAGTGCCAACGGCATCTTCTATGACCCACAATTTGGATTTGAACTGCTCGGAAAGAACTCTCAACCTTTTTAAAAAGGTCTGCAGTTTGTAGGTTGTTCGAATGACTCTCAATGTCGTTGAAGATGCCCTCAATAAAGTGGTTCCTGTAGCGGCCGCAACTGGCTTGGATAACACAAAGCAGTCAAGATAGCCCGGTCTTGCAGACACCTAGTCTTTAGATCCTTCCTGCGTTGAATGAGTTCCCACGTACAATCGGAGATCCAACATGTTTTCTTCTGCTCTGGTTTCTTCTTCTTACAGGCCTGGTCCATTGTAACGTTGTTATGGCCTTTTAAGTATTTCCATTGTACGTCAGCGTTAGCGTGTTCATGCGTAGGACAGTGCTTCAGTTTTGCCTCTAACGCCGTTTGGAAGATCGGCAGTTCAGAAGGATGAACTTTGATGGTTGACGTCTCGGTGCCTTTTAGCGAAGCAAAAAGTTGTCTATGAGTAGATTACGGTCAAGACCGCACTTTGCGCTGGGAAAGGTCTCCATATTTAAAACTGATGATCTCCAGCGGGGTTGCCTTCCACTCTAACAAGATTCAGTTGAGTATCATAATTTTCCATAAAGCGACTGCCTATCTGACCTCATCAACCAAGTAACTATAGTCTCCGTCACGAGAAGCTGTAAAAACTAGTTTTTTACATGAGTCAGACCCGTTCCAGTCTTCCAGTACCTCGAAAAATATGACAAGAGTGCTTTATATCGGAAAATATAACCTGACTTAGTGAAATTCTTATTATGTTACTTTAGTTAATTGAATTTCGTTACGAGTAGGAGTTCTTTCTTTAAAAAATTTATAGCTTTTCGTAACGTGAACTATAGGTAATACGACACCCTTTGGCAAGATTATGTCATTGTGTCAGATGTTCTGGCTGCGTAAATACAAAGGCGGCTGCAACACAGACAGTCGCTGTTTTGTAGCACAGCCGGGTTTGTATGTATAAATCATTACAAACACGACTGCACCACAGGCATTTGGAAACTGGCTGCACTGTGATCGGTTTCGTAAGACATTAGAATAGAATAGAATAGAATAGAATACTCTTTATTATGTACACCATATAAGTTACAGAAAAGATAGATGAAGAAAACATTACGCAGGGGAGTGTGCAGAAAATTGAATCTTAGTTTGTTCTTGACACAGCGACAAGGACCACGTTGAGTGGCATAGGGGGGGGGGGGGGTGATATCCTATCTCCCTTCATAAATCACGTTTATGATGTCTGGTGTCCGTGATAAGTAGATCATGATGATTATGATGGTGATGATGATGTTGGTTGATAATGATGATGGTGATGATGATGTTGGTTGATAATGATGATGGTGATGATGATGTTGGTTGATAATGATGATGGTGATGATGAAGACGACGTGATGATGGTGATGATGATGATGATTAACGATGATGACGATGTTGATGATGGTGATGATGATGATGATTAACGATGATGAAGATGACGGGACTTGGGGCACCCCCACTCGGATAGGTGAGGGTTTTTTTAAACCACCCAGAAGTAGGACGCGGGGCTCCGCTGCGTTGCAGCTGGGTGTGGACAGACAGACTATAACTGCGTTAAGCCATTCGCAAGATAATCCAGCACAACTATGGGTGTCTGTGTTGCAGCCGCCTTTGTATATACGCATTCTGGTTTCAACAACTGTCAAAGATCTTCAAATTACAACCGGGATCAACGTCTTAACGTGTTTTCAGAAGCACCGAGGAATCTCGTATTTATCACAACGCAGTAGCAGCATTGATACCTTCATGAGGAGAGACGGTTTGGCTCCCGTACTTGCTGGCTAACACAGTTCTATGGACGTGGATTTAAAAGTAACGCTGTGACAACTGCCACAACAACACAGCGTAGCACATTCTGTAGGAATAACCATCAAGCCTCTGGAGAAGAGTGGACCACTGTAAAACATAAGTGAAATTAAAAAAGTGACCAAGTTCGAGTCGGACTCGCGAATGACAGGGTTCCGTACCACCGTATTTTTATTATTTGTTGTTATAGCGGCAACAGAAATGTACACTCTGTGAAAATTTCAGCAGTCTACCTATCACGGTTCATGAGATAAAGCCCGCTTACATACAGATGAACGGACGAACAGCAGAGGCTTAGTAATAGGGTTCCGTTGGTTAACCTTCGGGTATGGAACACAACATGTAGGAGGTACCTACATTATTAGTAATGTGTTTAATTTAGGTAAATTATAATCGATTGGTTTAACATGAATACTGAACCTGTGTTTTTTATAAGCTGCAATATGTATAACAACCTACTAGAAGCATAATGTTTGAATGATTTTCATGAAATTTCATAAATGGAAACTTCAGCATAACTCGTAGTTAGATTTGACTCATGATGTTGCAAGTCTTGACTACATGACAATACAGATAAGAAAGCTGTCAAATGGTACCAACCAGTAGGCCCGATAATAACTGATGCAAACAGACTGTGCAACTTGTATCTACCTATATAATAATACTTAACTATGAAGTTTTTATTCTGGTCAGGTTTAATATTTGTGATGTTAGTGGACGATATTGCCGCATACTATCTCAGATCTGAGAGCAAAACTCCTCCAGGTAAGTAGTTTAAACTCCTTGGGCCTATTGCTAACTACGCTAAGTATAGAGATGAGAAAGCGAGATTTTTGGCGACACGGTTAGCGGAGTTTCGGTTCCGGCAGGGAACAAATATTTGTGGCCAAGAACTCCACGACCTCATCCCACCGGCCCCCTTCTACCATCGGACATACAGATGCATTGCATCTTACCATCCCTACCTTGTAGCTATTCCACCAATTCGCACTTAGCGTTTTCAAACGTCTTTTATAATGCGCTCAGCAAAGGAGTGGAACTCTCTGCCTGCGTCTGTGTTTCCAAAAGCTTACAACCCTAATCACTCGTTCCATCGTAGATTTTGTCTCTGTCATCTCTGACATAGACTAGAGTCAAGAGCAATCCCATTACAAAAAAAAAAAAAAAAAAATAGTTGTTCTGGGTCTAGCTGTTTGTGTATATTTGTGAACGAACCCACGATTCAGGAGAAATTGCTTGTGACAGTTTTAAAAAAAAAAAAACGAAACCGAAATTTGCATATGCCTACCTCTGAGGGACATTGCAGTGTGAATTTTGAATAGATAGAATGGGAAATTGAACTAAAAAATCTAATAAGACCGTCAGAGAGATTTCCAAAAAATATCCGACACGTATTTGTCTTTTTTAACATAAACAAAAACTAAGACGATATGAAAGTGTGTTAAGAAAGTTATATGATGTCACAAGCCGGGGGGCAAAACGCATTTAAGATCAGGAGGGGGGCCTCCTGATCTTTAATGCGTTTTATCTTCGTCAATTTTTATTATTTTGATAAACCAAAAATACGTATCAAATATTTTTTGATAATCTAACTAATGCACTAAATAGAACCATATTTTTTTTTAACTCTGGACACACCCCTATTAGTTATGACAGATATATTTTTGTGATTGTAGATTTTAGATTGTCAGATTTAGGTAACTGCATCTGTCACTGCTAGGAAGTCATTCTATCCACTATACTGAACACTGTCCTTATAAAAATGTATGATAGCAGATACTGTCAATTTTCCACTGCACGCAACTTGAATTTTTCTTATTAGTTTCGTGTCGATTGACTCTCACAAAATTTTGCCCGACCAGTATTGAGCAACCTGTACAGCTCTATAATTGACCTCGTTCAAATCCTGGATGTTACAGGTAGTTGAGCTGAGTGCAGTGGTGGCCCGGTGGTAATGGCTGCGTAGGTTCGAACCCAGACAGGCGCTTTTCTTTGTGTAAATTATTTCATCACCACTGCTCTCAAAGCGGTGAAAGAAAACATCGTGAGGAAACCGGCATATCCTAGAACCAAAAATTCGAAGACATGTGACATCTACCAATCCGCACTGGGCCCGCGTGGTGGATTATAGCCCACTCCCGCTCGAAAGCGAGGAGGCCTGTATGCCAGCAGTGGGAACCATATAGGCTGATTATGTATGTATGTTATGTACAAGTAGTTTGCATGACGGGCAATTAAGGAGGTGATGCATATCCTGTGAAGGGGCTGCTCACTGGCACTGCATTTGGGATGGTTGGAGAATACCCCACTTAGCCAAGTTATGTTTACAGCATCAATCTAGGTCCGCAGTCGGTTAAGAGATTTAAAGAAAGAAAGAAAAAGCGTTTATTTGCGCCAAGCATGACACGTCCAGGGGGCAGATGTTCTGCCGGGGGGATGAAGTATGGAGTAGGAGGGTGTCTGTACCTCCACAGAGCACATCTCTCATCTGCCATACTGTTCTCTGACGAGGACGTACATTTAATGAAACTTTACGGCTTTGAATGGCTTAATGAGATGTGTTTTCGTCTGCGTTCTGCTTAAAACTTTTCCTTCAGAGCTGTGCAAGCTGACTAGGCGGTGCGTGAAGAAAAATACAACAATTGTATCACTTCATTTCCTTAACCCGGCTAGTATAACATGCGAGAGATATTTCCAAGGGTCACTAGCGGTGGACTGCGTGGTCGCCGTCGCTAACGCGCTACACAGTGAAAAGAGTCCGCTACGCATCCTTAAACCACTCAGCTACACAGTTTCGCTACGTATTCTCGAACCATAGCCCATCGCACAGCTTTGGTGGAAACAATCACACATTTTTAGCACTTCTACTTGTATTCGCACCGCCTAACTACCTCGGACATCTTCAGTGGAATAGCACCCTTTTCTTTGTAAGGATGGGAAATCATCAAATGTCTCCTCTCGTTCTAGGCGGAGCGGAGGGAGCGTCAGACTCTTACTGTGCTTCCAACCCATCCGTGTCCCTCCAAATGCCCTTTTCGTTCCGGAATATCACCCTCAGGTGCGTTCTTTATCGTTTCAGAATACTGCAAAGATAACTCCGATTGCAACGAAACAGATGGATGCCGATGTGCTGTCATGAATTTTGGTCCCAAGCAATGCAAATGCTACGGTCCTTTTATTCTCGACAAAGACTGGATAAAAAGTCTATCAGAGAACTATTACACACACAAAGAGTTTGATTATTAGATTCGGCCTCACTGTACTTAGCAGTTACTTAGCCCTCCTACCGACTAGCGGTTGAACCGCCTAGCGGTTCGTTCGAGCGGTCATCCACATTTCCAGTTTAATACGCAACCGCATGCCACTGTACGCACTTAACCGCCACAAAATTTCAAGACCGGCTGGCCGCTCAAACGAACCGCTAGGCGGTTTAACCGCTAGTGCGCAGCAAGGCTTAGAATAAGGCAAAGTACACACATGTACAAATAGTGAGCTTCGGTTATTAAACGTGTCATAAAGAAAAATATTTATTTTAATGAAAAGAAATGTTGCCAGTCAAAATATAATTCAGATTAATTCTCCCTTTAATCCTAGTTTTCTGCATGCCCTAACATTAATTTATTGTAAAACATAATTCAAAAGTTGCCTTGGATTGTAGCGGTGATTTGCAACGAAAATTGATTTGCAAAACGTCTAGTTACTATGGAACCGTTGGTTTTATATTCATTACTAGCTTGTGCCAGCAGTTTCGCCCGCATGGTCCATAGGGAACATACTCCCGGGATAAAAAGTAGCCTATGTCCTTTCTCAGGCTTTAGACTTTCTGTATAAATTAAAAAAAGAAACAGTAGTTTTGGCATGAAAGCGCGACAGACAGACAGACAGAGTTACTTTCGCATTTATAATATTAGTAAGGATTATTCATCCATTCATTTCTACCCCAAATGGTCCTTGTGACTGGTTAATAAGCAACAGGGAATGTGCATGTTGAAAATATTTAATAGTTAAGCAGTTTATTAAAAAAAATTAAACAAACTATAATAGTACTTCACCCTGGAGGCTTGGGTGAATTTTGAAAAGTTTACAGCAGTGCGATTCTTTAAACTTCTTACTGTGAAAACTTGGGTGAAGTGAACACGAAGTAAGTTGTCAAACCATACAAACAAGATAGATGATGACAGAATAGATCGGCTGTAAACATGTCGATGTGTATAGGCTTGGGTGAAGTGATTACGAAGCGAGCTGGCAATCCAAGTAATCAAGATGGATTGACAGCTCACTTCGTGATCAGCCGGTCGATTCTGTAAACATGTCGAAGTGAAGGCTTGGGTGGAGTGACCATGGCATGAAGTGAGCTGTCAAAAACACTAGTGATTGATGAATATGTTAAAGAATTATATCGATAATCGATTTACCATGTTTGAATGCTACAGTTACTACTTTTTTACATTTACTCTTTTTTTTTACTTTTTTGATTTGATTTTAACTAAAACCTGCATAAAAAAAAAATCCAACCAAACGTTTTTGAATCGCGGATTATATAGGTATATAGAAGGGTATCTAACATGAGTAGGTATCTAACTACTTAATATTATTTTATTTAGCGTGATAAACCTCACTTTGCCTTGCGCTTGCGTAGAGTGGTAGGTAGCTAAGTGACAATTGAAACGAGTGAAGTGTTCGATTCACTGTATTTCGTTGACTTTAAGTGACGGTGAGGTGAACGCGCGAACGTCCCCGCGGGAATTCTTTTTTTAAACTTTGAATCTTCCATGATAGCTAAATGACAATTCAAACGAGTGACGTGTTCCCTACACCGTATTCCGCTGACATTATTGCACGTGAGGTGAATACGCGAACTACCTTCACCCACCGTTGACAGTGCGAGCATTTTTTAAATCATTGAAAGTATTGAAGTATTTCATATCCAAAGCTTTCAGATATTTTACTTTAAGTTATTTTAAATGTAATTTTAATAGTCATTTTTGTGTTTTCCAAAAGTAGGCAATTAATAAATTGAGGGGTAAAGTGTTTAAACAAAATAAATACAATTATAAAACTCTGTTCAGTGGAATAATTAAACCCGTCGGCCGCCTTTATTATGAAATCAGGCTTTTTTATTAATCAGTTTAACCTATGTGTATCAGTAAGCCATATTAAAAGCAGCTTCTAGATTTGTGTCTTCGCTAAGTTTGCATGCTGTAGCACACTGATACCAAGTTTGTCTTTAGATCCGTTTGTGTAGGTACACCTATCACATTATTCAAAATATCCTTATTACTCTATGGTTTGTTCATGCAACGGATGTAGTGTCTATGAGTTTGGGTGATAACAGATACAAACGCCAGCGCATCAAACTGCCCGAAACCGTCATATTGTATCAATCAACCTTGAACCTAATCGCTTAAGAGATAAGGTTGAATATGTATTAAAGAAATTTGACAGTTTGTCGTAGCTTGATCTGCTGGCGTCGTCTGTATATATAACTGTCAGTGTATCATACATGGCGAGTGTACCGAAATATAACCCAGTACCTATACTGGCTAGTGCTCATGTTGTCGTGAAATCTTCGCCATATTGTAGTGGAGCGTATACGTATTTATTTTTTTAAGAAAGATAAAATAAAGAAAGATTTCTTGCAATCATCTATTCAAAGCTTTGGAAGAGTTAAACACCTACCTACTCCTAATCAGATGTCCCTTCCTGTGGGAAGACTCTTGGCCGACAGGGGACATATGCTTCTATAGAAGCAGCTTCAGTCATGTTCTGTGATAAGCAATATTCTCTAAAAGTTTTATGCGTCATTTGCGCTGGTAAACGACGCAGTCATGCTGAAGCCCTGCTGCAGCAAAACTACCCTAAAATCCACAACACATCGCCATACGTTAATAAAATCGAAGTGACAATTCACATTCAGCCAGAAGTGATTGACTTGATGAAACGTACCCTAACTAGTCTACGTGGTTGCCCGTCGGACGATAAACGTAGGTCTACTCTATCAAAAGTTTTAAATTTTAATTTTGAACTTACTTGCGAAGGCTATACTCCGTATGCTATGCAAGGTCAGTATCACCGCCCTTGGAGTATTTTAATGGCGTTAACATGAACGCGAAAACCTTAACTCCAATACTATAACGGAATAACTTCATCCTAGCTATTTATTTTAAGTAACGCGCTCTTCTCAGACTGGCTGCGCCCTCAAAGTGGTCGATCAACGTACATGTTCTTCTTCAAATATTATATGAAATAAAAACCAGAATTAATATTTTATTCAACCTAAAGTCAAAGTCAAAAACGTTTATTTCAATAAGGCCATTAAACGGCATTTTTGAACGTCATGCATTTGAAATAACAATGACTCTTCTGTCCATTCGGAAGGGTAGATTCTTATGGAGAAGAACGGACCAGAAACTCCATAGTTACTTTTTTCAAATCAATGTTTTACATGTGCTGTGGTATACAAAAGTTAATATATGTGAGGACCATGGACCTAGAGCATGCAGAGGTAGACTTATTAATTTTCTAAATAAGTACATGATACTCACATATTTACAAATATTGGAACCATCAATTAGCAGAGTGCGAGTGAACAGAAAAATAAAAACCTAAAAACGAAACTGTAGGTACTACTACGAGTATAAAGTAAATACATAAACCAACCAGTTTGATCTTGTCTCCACCATTGATTGTCCTATGGAGCAGGACCAGCATAATTATAATAATAACTAAAACCTTATTCGATTTAAACTTTATAGGTTTTAAATAAAAGAATAATCTTTTTGATTCGTTTTTTTTTTTTTTTTTTTTTTTACTAATAATCGTTTACTAATAATCGTTTGACACAATATGACAAATTGTTTTTTATGTTGTCATGTCAACCTATGACTGAAATAATACAAGTAAAACCTTTGTGTTTCGCTGCTATTAAAATAGATAAAACTATATGCTATGGATTCAGCAGAGATCTTGAAAATTTACTAACATTTAAATCAAGCAAGTATAAAAAGTGTATTTCCGAACAACTATAAAATCATCAAAATAAAACGTTTCCTGACCTAATAATAGTAAAATCAGCTTCAATTTATTTCTAAAATATTTCCATATAGAAATTTAAGGCTGCTGAACTATCAAATCATTAGTGAAATGTTTTGTATGATTTGATGTGTAAGATTTTCCTTTATGTATGTAGCGGCATCAAAACCGCCACAAGAAAAAACCAACGGAGCAAATCTACATCGCAACAAAAAAAAAAAGAACCGCGACGCCATCTATCCGACTAGCAGCGAACTACAACGTTGAAATCCTGCATCGCGCAAGCAGAGTTTACCGTGCGATTTGAACATATACATCGGCCCGAATATCAACTAAGGGGCAGTAGCCCGCCAGGCACAACAGCCGCCTGGTTGGAGGATCCTCCTTTTCAAATGAGGTATGCGGGACTTTACTCTCTGTTCCGTATACCCCTAAACTGGTGACCCTCGACATTGAACGTCAGCGCAGCCTTCGTGCAACTACTTCATCGTGACGTCATCATCACTTCTCCTCATCGTGACCTCAAGCTCTCGAGCAGCGAGTCATACCTACGGCTTCTAAGGGTATCCTGACCACCAGCATGCAGCAGCCGCGCATTCCTGTTCAGCATCCTCAGCCTCAATCATCACCCCGACTCACTGGGGCATCGCATACAGTTCCGACTCACCGTGAACTCTGCGACTACCGGTTCCGACTCACTGGAGCCAGCAGCAGCACCACTCCGACTCACTGGAGCCCGCAGCATCATCCCGACTCACTGGGATATCTCATCACCCCGACTCACTGGAGTACCGCATACAGTTCCGACTCACCGTGAACTCTGCGACTACCGGTTCCGACTCACTGGAGCCTGCAGCATCATCCCGACTCACTGGGATCTCATCACCCCGACTCACTGGGGCACCGCATATAGTTCCGACTCACCGAGAACTCTGCGACTTCCGATTCCGACTCACTGGAATCAACCTTCAACTGGCTTGGCAAACATCTCAAGATACAAGGACGACTCATCCACTATCAACCTCCGGTCTCCGGAGGGGAGTGATGTAGCGGCACCAATACCGCCACAAGAAAAAACCAACGGAGCAAATCTACATCGCAACAAAAAAAAAAAAGAACCGCGACGCCATCTATCCGACTAGCAGTGAACTACAACGTTGAAATCCTGCATCGCGCAAGCAGAGTTTACCGTGCGATTTGAACATATACATCGGCCCGAATATCAACTAACGGGCAGTAGCCCGCCAGGCCCAACATCCGCCTGGTTGGAGGATCCTCCTTTTCAAATGAGATATGCGGGACTTTACTCTCTGTTCCGTATCTCTCTAAATGTATATAAATGTGTTTACAAATCTTAATTGTTTTTCTTCTAACCCTTGTTCTCTTTTTAGTTCGGGCATGAAGAGAAATTTTGCTAGTAGCATTCAAGGACCTACTTATAGTATGTGTTAGCTGTGTCCGTGTGTTTGTGTATAAAATTTTCCTACTAAATTAAACTGATATATTAGAAAGATTATTAGATGACATGGGAAGTTGCGCTTCCTTAGGGAACATCTCCTTTGGTTCGTCTTCCTGTGTGGTAGCCTCCTCAATTTGGGCATCATCTAACATGTGATCTATTTCGCTGCTACTGACAACTGATTCGTCATGGAGATCACATACAGGTTCAGATAAATTTGCTTGACATTCTGGAATCAAACTGGGAATAAGTAATGGAATGGACTTACCGGGTTCTTTCACTTTATCCGTCATACCCGCTTCCATCTCGTCCTCGAATAGGCTGCTCTCTCCACAGCTCTGACATCTTCATCTTAGTCATCATGGTCATCGATTTGGCTTTCCGGGTCTTCAATTTTCATGCTAGAATACAAGTGTGTATCATTATCTACATTCACATATTCCTGCTGTTAGCCTTCGTCAGACACTTAGCGATAATTTTTTCAATATGTAGAGACTGCAGTGCACGTTGTTTACATAAAATGCATTTGCACACGAAGTCATTTATAAACTTGTTTCATAGCAATGCAAAATCAATACCGTCATGGTACGTGTATATAAAAGTGTTTAGCTGCGCTTTCCAAAAATGTGCACAAAATCAATGCGTAATTGCTCTCACGCCATTCGCTATCGATAGCGACGAGCCTGAATTCTGCTAAAAATTTTACAAAACTTACTTGGTATATATCATTGACATTTTTCACATATAAAATATTCCTTTTAAATACAAAAACCACTTAGCTAGCGTTTTCCAGGCGTCCATACATCTAGCGCCTGAATATCGTTAACATCTCGTCATTTTCGAGATGTCTTTATGAAAATGGAGGCATCTTCGTTTTTTTTCGCAGTGCATATTCGTGGATATACTTTTCTTACATTACTTTATTAAATAATATACTTTATATGCGGCGCATCTACCAAATAATATGGTACCAGGTGCCTCCACCAAATGTGGTACTGGGAGCTAGGATCTTGCAGTTCCCCAGGAACTGGTTAAGAAATAAAACGCTGATTCAACTTTAAGCATCATTATATTTTGCGTGGGCTCGCAAGGAAAACTTTAACAGAACTGTCAATATAAAAAAAAAAAAAACTAAATTCACACGTCATTATTTGAATTATCTACTAATCTTTTTAATTCTTCTAAAGCTTTCATCGATAAAAAGGCTATACATCCATAGAGGATGTGTTACAGTACATTTTTACATATTTAGGTCCATAGTCACTAATCTAGTTATCAACTTTATTCAGATCTAAACAATATTGTCTAACTTTTGAGCTTGGTGAGGTCAGAAATCAGGCGAAATGACAATTTTTAATCATTTTTGTACACATAAAAAATTGTAATATTCTTCCAGTATACCTTCATTAAATTCACTGACAATACAAGACATCCTGAATCACTGAGTCTAGAAGCAACCATGGTATTATGTATAGGAGTCCCTTAATTAACTAAGAAAATCAATAATATAAGATACTAGCACTTGGCCTTCAACGTCAGGTTTAGTTGGTACTCCACGAACTTTATCTTCATCTAACCTCATATAGGGCATATGAAAATTACTTATTAACCTTCAAGCGGTCGCGCGGCGTCGAATCGACCGCGCTCGATAAGTTTTCGCTGATTACATCGAGATTTCTCGCCACAAGTATTTCTCTTTACCAGTAGCTTTTCATTAATTCACTATGCATGAAATTGAATGCATACCACTCTTCTCCGAGCCTTTGTAGTTGAATAGAATGCATTTGTTTAGGTCGCGGCGCAGGCGTCGAAACGACTACACGCGCCTGGCTCTTTCTTTTACCTTGACGAGATGACTTATTTCGAAGTAAAATACCTGAGTTGATAAAATAAACACTTTGATAGTAATTACTCGATTGCATGGAACTAATAAAAAATAAAAACATCTAAATAAAAATGAGAACACAAATCATTCTCCCAAGAGAACAAAACTTTGGTTTGGCGGGTCTGGCGTGCATAGCTGGTTTGTAATCGAACCATAGTGGGTTGTGGTTAATTTTAATTCCAAAAAATTGTTGCCTAGGTAAAAATTGATAATGTCTGAATATAGAACATAAATAATTATTATTTTACCAGTATTCTAAATTCCTGAAATCTCACATAGGTCTTTTAGGTTACGCGCGACCGCTGTCGCTACAAATACCCACGCGCCCGCTTGAAGGTTAATAGACTAAACGTAGAGCAGTTCGTTCACTCGCAAGATTTTTCTTAATTAGAGTATTTTTAAAACCGTCGTTTTTTTTAAAAGAAAGGTCCGATTTGGATAATTTAAAGTGTAATTTACATGCACATAACCAACCTTAATTATTAACCAGCCAATTTAAATAGATAAGGATTAACATCATGATACTAAAATCACCACTATTCCATTTCACCCAGGTTTTGATTGAATAATTTCAACAAAAAGCGGTCATTGTGACTTAATCATAATAGTAAGATACATACCGTCGCGGACTTTTTTGTAGATATTTATGTCTTCTATAAAACTGTAGTACATCACTTTGCTCTCTTGTCAATAGTTTCTACAGCGTACGCGATATAAGGATCTTCTTTTTGTATTTTTTTCACATACTTTGAAAATATTATATTACCCGTGTTCATCAGGGATAATGTAGGATTCTAATGGTGTAAGATTTTTTTTAATCGGTCCAGTAGTTTCTGAGCCTATTCAATTCAAACAAACAAATCTTTCCTCTTTATAATTTTATAGTGTAGGTGTAGAAAAAAAAAACGGAATATCATCATTTCGTCGATGCGTTTCCAGCATCTTTCAAGATAAAACTAAAATCCAAAGACCAAAATATTTTCAAGACATATTACGCTATCAATTTAATATCTTTATTGCATGAATATGAGACAATCATATAGACTTATCATCTGCCTAGCCTTTTCCCAACTATATTGGGGTCGGCTTTCAGTCAAGCTGGATTTAGCTGAATACCAGTATTTTACGAGGAGCGGCTGCCTACCAGACCTCCACAACCCATTAACTGGGTATCACGGTACTTCATGGCAAGACCGGAGTCAGATTTACTGGCTTTTGACTATCCGTAACGAATGCCAAAGATCTACAAATGACAGTCGGCTTAACGTGCTTTTCAAGGCACGGAGGAAACTCGGTATGTTAAGATGGTCACCCATCCATAGACCAACCTTGGCAAGCGTTGCTTAACCTTAAAGATCGACCCGTGCAGCTGTTATTATCTAGCCACGAGCTACTCAGACAACCATACAGACTAACTTAATAATAAACACAAATGATAGTCAAAAAGCGCTTAAAGTTATTTTGACTATAAAATCTCAAACAATTGTAACTTTGCAGACACTAGTAGTTTAGCAGACTGTAAAATGCTTCAATTCCAGAAGGACTAAAATTAAATGGTCAGGATTCATTTTTAGCGAAGGATTGATATAATTGTACTATTATATGATAATACCTTTAAGCCTAAATTACAGCATTTGGGCAATTGAAGTGTCTGGCAAAGCCCATTAGCCCTGTTTTAGTGGGAAAATGCTCCAAATATATCTTTTTTACGACATCCGGCTGACATTTTTTTTAAATATCGTTTTATTGTGAACAGAGAGGAGACCTAAATCTCAGCAAAAGGGAATATTAAAGACCGATTATGGTTATGTTATACTTTGGAAGTACATAGTTTAGTTTTATAAGCTGTTTCTTCCCTAAGATTAGTAATTAATTTTTTTCATATAAATAACAAGACACAAGAATTTTTGATCCTAGCGAGATTGATATTTCTATACTCAAAATTACGATAAGATGGCAAATGATTATGAACTGTAAAGACTCACAAACTACCAGGAGACCAGAATCAGGAAGAAGTATTTCCAGGGTTGGAATCATGAACGGCAAAGTCTTCTTGGTAAGGTATGCCCAGAACAATGAAGTAAATTATGAATAATTTTTTATTACTCTTTAAATTCTATTCTAAAGTCCACACAGACAAAGTCGCGGGCAGAAGGCATTAATAATATATACAGACTAGCTTACTCCGAAAATATTGTTTCGCCATTTAAAAAAAACCTGTTCTCAGACCTACCAAATATACACAAAATGCCGTTTCGGAGGAGTTCGATAAGAAACCTGTGACACGAGATTTTTTTTTATTAGATATTGTTTTCAAACCCATCGTGGTTGAAGCAAAAAATCTTCAACTACAGTCAAATTTAGCAAAGAGATCCTAGTTGATGATATCTGTAACCGTTCGTCGCGAAACATTCTAACGATAATGTTACGTCTCTTATAGCCGGGTCAGGCTTTTTGTAACCAAATCCCGGGTTTATCTCGCAGCATATCTGTTGTTTTATTCTCAGTGCTACTGTTTCTCTTTGTATATTTTCTACTAAAATGTTTCAAAGCACTAGAGTTGCTTTTGTATTTTGATCGACGGTATTTAGAATTGTTTGCATAAAGCTGTTTGAGATGGTTAAATGGTTAAGTTCTAATCAAAAGACATGTTTATAGCATGAGCATAATCAGCCTATAATGTTCCCACACAGTAATGGGACACAGGCCTCCTCTCGGTGAGAGAGAGTAAGCCGTAATCCACCACGCGGGCCCAGTGCGGGTTGGTAGATGTCACATGTCTTCGAATTTTTGTTTCTAGGACATGCATTTCCTCACGATGTTTTCCTTCACCGTTTTGAGAAAAGTGGTGATGAAATAATTTACACAAAGTAAAGCGCCTGCCTGGGTTCGAACCTACGACCTACAACTCGTAAATCGCGGGCATTACCACCGGGCCACCACAGCTACAAAAGAAATGTATAACGGTCAAATGTGAGTCGGACTCGCACACCGAACCATGAATCTTGATATTTATTATTTGATGTTATAGCGGCAATAAAAATACACAATCTGTGGAAATTTCAACTGTCTTCCTGTTACGGTTCTTTAGATATTGCCCGCTGACAGAAACACAGATGGACGGACTTACGGACGGACGGCCAGCGGAGGCTAAGTAATCATGACAGTATGTCAGTAGCAGAATTGTTTACGAGTATTGCCAAGTTGTGAGAAATTCCCCAAACTGCAGGAAATCTAAAGTTGACTGAGTTTTTTTTTTATGTTTGTTACCCCATAACTCCGTAATTTATGAACCGATTTGAAAAATGGTTTCATCTGAAAGGGTATAACGCAAACAGATATTTGTGCTTGGTAATCATCATCTCATGTTGCTGAGCTGATGATGGAAGGTATGAATTAGGATCTGAAGATGAGATCCCATGAAATATGTTTGTTCAGCGATATTTTCGCCAATTGTCAGCCGATTTGGACGATTCTTTTTTTTTTAGAAGAGTATTTTCAATTTGGTGAAGATCTGACGAAGAACGAGGTAGGCAACGGACGGAACTCTTCAATAAATGATAGCAATTGTATCGGGATTGCTGAAATTTCATGTTTTTTTAGTGTTTACACCAGTTCTTAACATAAAATTGCGCCGGTACGCTGTTAATGGGTGGATACCACTAAAAAGTGAAATATAAAAAACTTTTTTACAAAAAATACAACCGACTTCCAAAAAGGTACAAAATCACCTCGGAAGAAAGAAAAGAACTTTAGTTTCGAAAGTCGGTGTCAAAAACGAAAAACCTTGTAGTGTTTTTTAATGATCTTATTTGCATATTTATTTTCGGATTTTATTAGGTTTTTGTAGTACGCATAATTTTCGCACTTTTTCCAGTCTATTATTTAAATACATATTTATACTGTAGTACTTTTCAATATCAAGTCTACTCCATCGAGCAAACGCTTGTAACATAAAGTGTGGAAAAAATTAAAACAATAAGGAATTTTATAATATAAAAGTTGTTATAAAATCAGTTGAAACTTGTTTAATTTCTTTAAAAAAATTTAAAGGCCTTTATACTCATCAACAGATTTTTTGTCCCCAAATTGGAGAATTCGACTTGAATTTCGGGGAATTTGATAAATTGGTGTAGGCAACGCTGTTGTTTACCTACTTTAAAAACTATTTTATTTTCAGGATTTCAAAAATAGGAACAAATCCTGAAACTGTTTATATACGAAATACCAAGATTCAGCTATTCAGCATTTCATTTTGCTAAATACCTTTTTTTACGTCGCTGGGGCAGTCGTTCATAATTTAGCCATCTCTTTTGAGTGGCTCCGGGCAGGGCACATTGCTCACAGAGCAGGTGGTCGATGAGGCCAAAAGCTGGAGTGGTGACCGCGAACTTGAACTTGCTGTGGATGTTTTTCGACTGAAATTATGATGATGATGTGAAGAACTAAAAGCTGTTTTTTTTTTTTACTATAGATAGGCA
Source organism: Lacanobia oleracea (assembly GCA_950371165.1). Classification (NCBI taxonomy): domain Eukaryota; kingdom Metazoa; phylum Arthropoda; class Insecta; order Lepidoptera; family Noctuidae; genus Lacanobia; species Lacanobia oleracea. The sequence continues at coordinate 4,228,939 of OX493387.1, forward strand.
CGCGTTTGACCACTATCTCACCTGATGGTAAGTGATGATCTGGTCGAAGATGGAGCACGCTTGCCTAGAAATAACCTATACACTCTTGACTTAAAGACTCCCAGGTTGTAGCTATCAGGAAACACAGACTCCGGCAGGGAATTCCACTCCTTAGCTGTACGCACTATGAATGTGATACCAAAACGTCAAAACGTTTTGTGCGTATGGGTGGGTTAATGTTTCCAATATCATCTTCAAAGGAATATATACAGCTCGTGTTGTGATAAAAATATTCCCCATGAATGATAATTTTAGTTAAGTTAGTATCTATAGTTTATTTTAAGCTTACTTCTTTGTCTTTTTACACACTATGTCTTCATTTTTTATCTCACTCTTCTGTCGCAGATCTGCTGGAAGACTATTATGCCGGTTGACATAGGCAATACCTTGGTGCTCTTTCCTCTGTATAATAATCATGGCATCGTAGTCGCAGTCACTTAGCTTTAAATTAATCAAAAAAGTCACCACTGCGTCGACTGTCGGGAGGTCACGGCGCAGCGTACGCTGGCAGAGCGTGCCGCTTGGGAGGAGTCGCGCCGTGAAAAGAGAGAGGGAGATCTCAACCGCTCTCCCGCCCACAGCAGGCGCACCGGGCATCGGATATATACGCTGCCCTCAGCGGCCGTAACTGGGTCCAGCTCCGGGGCGGCGCGTGGGATTTGTCACCTCAACAACAAGAAGTCAAACACCTCAGTTTCAGAAGGGGGACGGCACCAGCCGGGGATTACGGAAGTCGCCCAAACCAGGGAGGAAGACATCCATGAGGACTTACCCCCGTAATAACGGTGGCGTCACATTAAAAAAGGTAAGCGAATTAAAAAATCGGTTGCGACTTTTTTTTACTTCGCTTCGAATTTGCAAAGACTCCTGAACTTAGTTAAATTAAAGTTGGTCATACATATGTATCGAGATAATTTATTCCCTAGTACGTGGGTCGTAGACATAATTTTTATCAGCATTCTCTTTTCATATTAATGAAGGAACGTCTAGACATACGAATGTGAGCAGGTTTTTACTCCAAGACATCTTCCCAGTTTTTATGTGTTTCCGAAATATTTTATGAGATTAGCGACCGCTCTCGATCAATTGACCTTGCCGACCGTGACCTTTGGACCTCTTTTGTTAGAGAAACCTAGTTTTTTGAAGCCCCTTCTCCGTTCATAAGTGTTGTAAAAGTCCGATCTACTATGTCAAGGGCAAATGGCAGCAGCGACTGAAACGTGAAAATCACAAATGAGATATGTAGGTTATTTTTTTTTTTCATTTATTGATATAATCATTGGGATATTTTCGATATTCCTCATAGCTTCTATTTTGGCTATGAAGGAACACTTTAAAAAATCACCCTGTATACCCTTGTTGCTGAAGTACATGGACAATCAGTTCCCAGATTTTATTTCTACGTTTCTATTTCAAATCTTCCAGATATTTTCCATTGCATTTACGTCTTGACTCATTAAAAGTTATATCAACTCCTGCGCGACTTGTTATTGGATAGGTAGAACTAGCAACCAATGGATTTTGCGTATGGTACAAGATTTAGTTTTATTTTGAACATCATTTTTTATATTATTTTTCATAGGTTGTTTGACTAATATTATGGCATTTTTATTGATGCTGTCTTGGAAATAATAATGCCGGGATAGGCGTCGGAATAAGCAAGAGATTATACTTCAAAAAACTTTTGACCATAGCGGTCATCAAATCAGAATTAGGTATGTCGAGATAGGCAGCCACTTCACTTAAAATACTGATTTTTCAGCTAATCCGGTTTTTGGAATCCGACCCCAATAAAGTTGGGAAAAGGCTACTTAGGTATTTTTATTTACTATTAATAGGCACGCGCTTGACCACTATCTCACCTGATGGTAAGCGATGATGTAGTCGAAGATGGAGCACGCTTGCCTAGAAGTAACCTATTCACTCTTGACTTAAAGACTCCCTGGTTGTAACTATCGGGAAACACAGACTCCGGCAGGGAATTCCATTCCTTGGCCGTTTTGGGAACGCATTATGAATGTGTTCCCAAAACGTTTGGTGCGCGTGGGTGGGATGTCCACCATGTACCGGTCGTCTTGTGGTCCGATGATGAAACGGGCTTGGCGGAATTAAATTATACAATTCCGTCGCACATTCCCCAAAATGCAACCGGTAGAAAACCGACAAGCTGGCAACTCGTCGTACTCGTCGTAGGTAAATGATGATGTATGTCGAGATAATTTAACTGTTACGTGCTATGTGAAAAGAAAAGCATTATGGCTGCTCTCTCGAAAAAAGCTTAAAATAGCGTGGAGATGAAGCAGATTTTTGTCGGCACTAACTGAGAAATTACATCTGAAAAAAAAATAGTTAGTAATTTACATGATGTGATTCGTAATTTGGTTTAGCCAGATTTAACCATATTACTCCTTAATTTTTTATCAAAAGAGTATGAAAAAAAATAATGCTTTGTAATACAAACAAAAATGATTTGGTTTTGTTACTTTTTACAACAAAAAACATGTATTTTTTTATTATAAAAAAATAAAAATGCGGGTAGCGGAGTGGCGCGTAGAGAGGGTAGTTAGCTCCGTTTATATGGCATTGGCATGAATACAAGCCTTTAATCATTGAAGTTAAGATTTAGAAGAGTACAAAAAAACGACTGATTAGGTTGAGCCATGCTAAAAGTTGAGCTGAATACGAATCAAAACGGTTCTTACAAATAAAGAAAAAAAGATACCTAAATTGGAAAGAAAAAAGGTCCGCCCATTTATTTTGGACTCTAATTATCCATTTAAAATAAGTTCACGAAAATAGCATTCTGTTCCAGAATTTCCACGAAGTCCTTATTTGAGAAATGAATGGGTACACCCCGAGGCGAGGTTTGGACTATCTTTAATCATCCCTAATTTGTACCCTTGGCTGAAAAGGCTTTCATTTTGAAGTTCTCTGTAAAACTTGTTTCGGGATGGTGGACTTCCTGCGTTTTTCATTATTTTCGCCTTTGCAGTTATTTGATTGTAGTCAAAACTTAGATTATGTCAGATCAAGGAAGTCTTTTTTTTTTGGGTTGGAGTGTCAGACTCTTAGTGGCTGAAACCCACCCGCCGATCGCCTCGACGAGGACCCGGCGGTGCTCCGCCCAAGCAGGACAGACCTCCACCGTATGCTCCACCGTGGCGTCCGGGTGACCCTCACAGTGTTGACACCCGGGCGTGTCCTTCCAAGAAAAAGAATCTACTCACAATACGAGTCGTTTCGAGGATACAACGCTAGCTTCGATATTAATGTGCCTTCGAAGCTTTTTTCCGCCGTTGGCCGTAACGACACTCAGCCCGATGATAGCCGAGTCCACATCCTACTTGTCGAAATTCATCGTGTGCTAAGTCGAGATACTTGATTTGCTTCTCTTTCTCAGTCTGCACGAGGTTATTGTCATGCGGGATGGTAACATCTATTATTTTTTTAGCATTTTGTGGCGCGCTAATCGGTCTATCACCACAATTTCAAGCGTAAATACTAAGTCAAAATACTTGATTTGTGTTTTAATAAAGGTGGGAATTTTAATTAAATGATTTCGTTTTTAGGTCTATATTTTAGAACCTGAAAAGTGAATATTGACTCGTAATTTCTTGTAACTGCAGTTTTCAAAGGTTTTTTTTTTATGATAATTTTTTTTTTCAGCATTGTCAAAGCTTTTGGACCGGACTACTCAGAGTAGAGTATTTTACTAACAAAATCTAATTAGTCCGTCTGATAGATTTTCAAAAAATATTGGACACGTTTTTTTTTTTTTTTTTCACGTAAACAAAAAAATAAAGAGGATACAGCGAATTGAAGAGGCGCGTGACGTCATCTGGCTTGGTAAATTTGATATAATTCTTTTTTTGAAAATTCTTCACACGGACTAATTAGTTTTTTTTTTGTAAAATACCCCATTCTCAAAAAGTAACATAGTAGTATTAATAAATCGTTTTCGTGTGCGATTTGTACCACAAACCATAGAAAACTCTCTAATTGGATTGAACGTTGTCGCAATAAAGATGATACTAATTTTATTTGATTAGGTCATACTACGACAGAGTTCGATACCATCCAATCAGGTTGATTATTAATATTATAGAGTTCCTAAGTAGCTAACACCTGCAATTTCTTTTTCTCAAACATAACTGAAAAATTAAAAAAAGAACTGGCCAAGCGCGAGTCGGACTCGCACACGAAGGGTTCCGTACCATGAACCTTAATTTGTATTATTTGTTGTTATAGCGACAATAGAAATACACAAACTGTAATTATTATGGTACGTATTATGATTCTTGAGATATAGGGCGGACGGACGGACGGACGGACGGTGGAGGCTTAGTAATAGGGTTCCGTTGGTTACACTTTGGGTACGGAACCCTAAAAATTGAGGTTTTTTTTTAAATGAGATGTTTCATCCATCTTTGTTACCTTGCTCTACGAAAAAAAACAAGTATGGATGGAACATGTTACAGATAATATGGCTCGAAAAAAGGCTCTAAAATGACTGAGAGTATATTAAGATGCAAAGTAGGAAGGTAGACCGATGACCTGGTGAAGTTCAGAAATCAGAAATAATTTATTTTGCGATGAATGTGGGTAGGTATACAAAATAAGATGTCAATATTGTATTAAGGTGGATGCTCCAGGGTAGCCCGCGAAATTCAAATATTTTTATGTTTTTTGCAATTTGCCGGTCAGTGTGAAGCTGTATGTGGACCAAATGCGATCCGCGACCGTAACGCGTATTTATCTAAAGAATTATAACCATTTTAATCGTCTATATTGCCCTCTTTGTTCATGTAGTTGGAAAGAATGATTATTTCTGAAATATTTGAATTTCGCGGGCTACCCTGGAGCATTCACCTTAAATAACAGTTCCAACACACTCCTTACAGCATGCAAAAGTAAAAAAATACTTACATCAATCAAAACATAACTCAAAAATAATTACAGATATTTGAATAAAACATGAATCTCATAAATGAAACTGGTCTGAAAAAAATTTTTTTTTGTCTTTTTTACATAAATAACCATTATTATTATTGATTCAATAGTACTAAATAGAAATATGGTATCAAAAGTTTTCTATCACGTATCTTTTTTTACAACGAAATTTTTAAATAAAATAGCGTTTTTAGCATTATATTTTAATCATATATTTATTTATTATCAAAATTTTGGATACAAACCATGAAAAAACATTAAAACGTATATAACAAAATGTTTATTACTTATTAATATTATTTTACTTTGTGGTTTTCTTTCTTTTCATATTTTGAAGTGGAGTTTCGCGCCGAATAAACCAGCAAAAATCAGCAAGCGTTCCTTCTGACCATTTTCCGTTGTAGCGCCTCTTTATTTGCATAATATCTCGATGAAACCTGTCACCATGTTCATCTGATACTGCACCAAGGTTAGGTGGACAGAAATCCAAATGTGAGTCCAAAAAATGAAAGCTGAGCGTACTGAGTGCCACGAAGTCACAGCGATAACTGCGCAGGCGCATGTATTCATATAAAAATGACTCAGTCGGTATCGTTCTCTCTCTTTCTATCAGTACAAGTCGGTTTTTTGTGCATAACCAATAAAACAACTAAATGCAATTGCGCTGACGCATGAACAACAGTAAAAAATATAGAATTTTAAGCTATAAAAAAAATTAAAGGAATATGTACCTACGTGATAGCAAAAAAATAAAAGCAGATATAGAATATTGAAAACTTATCATATATTAAACTTCATACTTATCATATTTTTGTTTAAAGGAGTTTTTCGTTGCAGACCAGTGTTATTAACACAAAAAAACAACAATCTTAAATCATAATGACTATTTTGTTTCCAATACACATACAACAAATCTACATTACTTCCATTAAATTACATTAAATTATTAAACAACACTACATTAAATTAGAAATAAAACATAATCGCGCGGTGGTCGCGGGTAGCCAATGGATACGAGACGCGCAGGACGATCGTTGTGGCGACGCTTGGGGGAGGCCTATGTCCTGCAGTGGACGTCTTTCGGCTGATATGATGACGATGATGGTGATGATGATATTTAGATGTAAGAGGGAAGAGAAGGAGAGGGAAGGGGGGAGGAGGGGAGGGAAGTATAGAGGTATGACCGGACGGTTGTTGTGTCCGTTAAGCAACTTTTGTAAGTATACCTACGTTCAAATTGCTCAGGGAACTCTGATACCGCGATGCAGCATTTCGTTAGTAATTCGCTGCAGGTGGGATAGGTGGCGTTTCAGTTCTTTGAATGAATGAATTAATGATATTTATTTGCTAGAATACAGGTAGCACAGGAGGAAGAGATTCTTTTTTCTTGTGGCAGCTTATTTTTTTTTTTGGAATGGAAATATTAAAACCTTCTTTTACTGACTAAAACACACCCGTGTTCTTCCAAATATTCTTTGTATTCCAGGGTCGAAGTATTACTCTTTTGTACAATTCCGCAACAGAGGCAAACATGATACCGTATAATGTTTGCGTCTGTTGCGGAATTGTGTTTGGGGTAAGAAGATGGTGATGAGTAATCATCTCGAATGTTTGTGTAACTAACTGACCCGCCCGTCTGCGTTACATTTTTCAGTGAAGCTCGGCTCCTATTGGTCGTAGCGTGATGTTAGCCTATAGCCTTCGTATTTCCTATATTCCGATATCCAACCGAGATAAGAATACCGCGTTCAACCAAACAAACAAACTCTAACTGATATTAAAATAGATTTTATGAACGTGTAATCGATACAGTATGCTTATAAATTAAAAATAAACACAGGAGGAAGGAAGGCAAAGAATAGATGTTGCGGGAATAGTTCTATCGAAATTTCTGGAAAGTTGTTTCGTTGAACAAATATTTGGTCTAGCTGTTTCGATATTGTAATAAAAAATAACATGTTTGTACTCTTGTTTTTATTAAATTTCTATGTAATAAGTTTCAACGTCTTAGTAAATTTCTTATGACTATCGATACACAAAAAATATACGCACAGTAAGTAATTGTATTGTTTTAGAACGCTTTTTTTATTCATGGTTAACTCAATCAATGGTAAAATTGATAAAAAATAACGTTAAAATTTATTTTTAGTTATTAACTATTGTTATTTGTGGCATGTGTTCAAGCTAAATTTTGAGCGAAAAACGTACAAAATATCTAATAATTGGGTAATTTAGTGTTGGAAAGCTATGGAGAGACGTTTGCTCAGTAGTGGAACCAGTGGAGGTTAAAAAAGAAAGAAACTACGAATCTAAAAATTACCCCTAAGGTAGGCGCCAAATAAATGTGCAATAACTGTTATTGACCCACATAAACTGACTTTTATTTTTTCTCTTTTTTTTTTTTTGATACTACTGCATGCAGTCAAGTAGACATTCCCCGGGATCGGCGTGCCTCATGCAGGCTCATAATGCCAATATTACTAACACTAGTTCATAAGTTTGCATTGCTACTAACAAATTATGGAAGAAATTCTGCAATAAATGTTTTATTACTATTATTTATTTAATTAGGAACTTTTGTACACAAATACATGGCATTCCCATTGTACCTATATCTTAAACTTATACAAACAAAATAATCTTAATATCTATTTAACAAAACAAAGACCTGCAAAGCTATACAACTTTTACTGACTTTCATGAACATGGAAGCTATTTGCACGTTCCAAAGCGTAGATCTCTATGGAGAAGAACGTGCAAGAAACTTCACGGACACTCTTTTAAATCATGTTCTGTTTTACAAAATTCTAAGTTACATATACCTGTTGCTTCTGCATGTGAGGACAATGCAAAGGAAAAAAAGGCTTATTAAAAGATTTTAAAATATAAAGATTAAATTGAGCCAATGGCAGTTAAGACATGACCAGTCTCAACCGACGGCGCCCGTTCACGAACATGACGCGTGTATCGGCACCTTTCAGCTCAACCATTTCGAAAGGAACCGAATGATCCAACCCACGCGCCGCCATCAGCGAGATATTGAGTGAGCACGACATGCTCTCAACCACCATGCTCGTTCATGTCCAACAAGTAAAACTATAACTTATCACATAAAATGTAAATGGCTTCATGGTACTCACATTTACGAAATTTGAAAAATATGCTTCTACTTTACACAAAATTATGGTTGTCAATGACCAAATAATGAAAAATAAATGAATAAAAACAACGATTAAGTTCTTACATCAAAAAGAATAAATAAGTAATTATATAATTATGTAAGTACCTATAAAAAATAGAGAGTGAGCATCTCTTCCAAATATAAAAACCTAACAAGTGGACCCAAGCAGCTGTGACTGTGGAGCAGGACCAGCATTCCTGAATCGGAAACTATCTTGATACTTACGTTTTCTAGTAATGATGAAAAACCGTTCATATTTTATTGTTCGGGTATCTGCGAAGGGATATTAGGGAAAGGTCAATGTACTTTATTGCTTGTAGTAGACGAGAGATTTGCACTGAGGAAGCGCAAACACCCTCTCCCTTCACACTTCATCTCCCAGGCAAACCATCTACCCCCTGGACGCAAACTGTAGTGGCCAATCTAGAAATCTCTTAACCGACTGCGAACCCAGTTTGGTCGCTGTAAAAAATATCTAGCCAAATGAGGCTTCACCCAACCTAAACGCGGTGCCGATGCGGAGCCCCTTCACAGGGCAAGCATCACCATCTTAATTGCCCGTCGTTCACAACCTGTACAGAGGGCCTTGTACGAACATTTTGATGTATAGTAACCATCGATTGAGCGCCTGGTAGTACAGGGACGAGTTGAGGGTGTCCGGGCCAGAGGCAGGTCACCCATGAGGTGGACGGACCAGGCAGGCAGCGATGCGTGACGAGTGGCGAAGGATTGTGAAGTGAGCCACTACCCCTGGAGATACGACCACGACCACTCTGTCAAGAGTGTAACGCAAAAGAAGAAGACTCCCATGACATGTTTCAACGAAGTTTGTTTCAAAGAAATGTGTCGTTTATCAGTCACTCAGCCGTAGCAATGAAACAATTTTCATAATCGGATGAGTAATACCAGACAAATTTTTACAAATATAATTTAATAAACATACAATTCTATGACCTGGTGCGGGTCGCGGTTAGCCGACGAATGCGAGATGCACAGGACCAGTTATTGTGGGGACACTTCAGCGGGAGGCTTACGCTCAGCATTATAATGATGACAATTTTACCGTTTTACTTCGTCACTGTAGGGCCTTTGTGTAGTTTTTACTTGGAACAGCAACAAACATTTATCTATCCAACCTCACAAGCTTTTGCGGTCTTAAGAGTGAAAGGATTAGTTTAGAAGTATGGTTTAAAAGAACCTTCTAAATGGCCAGACCCATTCATGGTTCCTATTGGATGCCGGGTTCTCCTCGAGTGACTTGGGACAGTGGCACTGCTTGGGACCTTGGGTCATCACTGCACAGCGACATGGGTAAATTTTGTTACAATCATTGTCCGTGGTGCAGTGTGTGGCTGAAAAAACAATTGATCAATGTAAATCCATACTGTATTTTTCTCCTTATATGTATACTGTTTTTTTTTTCTCATTTTCACGAATTAACTGTAATTGTACAGGTTAACATAGACTTGGCAAAGGGTATTGTATGCATCAGTGGCACCAGTAACAGAAAGGTTAAAAGAGTATTGTCTGGTGAATAGACGCAATGAATGGCATGTGATTAAGGACCGACTTACAAAAACGGATGATACGAGGTTAAATAAAAAATATTTCATAAATCCTAGGGTAACCAAATAACTCGAAATAAAAACATAACACTGGTTTGTGCAAGTGGACATAAGAGTACGGTCAGGTAAATACCACAAAAAAGGTGGATTGCATGAGGTTGACATGATAGAATAGAAGAAAGTAACTTGATACTTACGTTCAAGATTCTTTGGCCCGACAAATAGTGAGCCGTTAGATTGATCCTCAGCCGAAACATAAACGCCCAGTAATACACAAATAAACAACAGAGCGACCGACAAGTTCCTCATTATAAAATATTATAGGTAATGTTAAAAAGAAATAAGTTTAACGGCAATATAGAGTGGGAAATCAGCCGTATAATTTGATTGTAAACGGCTATTTAGCCCCTTATTGAGCATATTTTTCTCTCCAACTTGTTAGATATAAACAACATTTTTTTTATGGATGGGAAATCATCAAATGACTCCTCCCGCTCCGGGTAAAGCAGGAGGGAGTGTCAGACTCTTACTGACTAAAATCCATCCGTGTTCCTCCTAGTGCTCTTTGCGTTCCAGGGTACGGTGCCTCTTTCGAACAGATTCCGCAGCCCCAGCAGGCACTGGCCCTAGCGAGCATCGTCTTCTATGCTGAGCTCTTTGATGCGCGCGTGGGACACGGCGCTCCTTCGACCGGCGCTGGTTCTGATCAGAAAGAGAAGTAATCTGTTCAATCTTGACTTAAGGACCCCCAGCTATCAGGAAGCACATACTGCGGCAGGGAAATCCACTCTTTTTTTTAAGGATGGGAAATCATTAAATAACTCCTCCCGCTCTGGGTGAAGGGGGAGTGAGTGTCAGACTCTTACTGACTAAAATCCATCCGTGTTCCTCCTAATGCCCTTTGTGTTCCAAGGCCGCGGTGTCTCTTCGAAGGAATTCCCCAACCTTGGCAGGCATTGGCTGCGCTTCGACCCAGGCCTGGTTCTGATCAGACAGCGAGCCACCCAATGCTCACCGTCCGCAGGCCCGCGCCTACGGTGGCCGAGAATCGTCCTGCGACTCCCGACGCCCGGGGCGTCTTCTTCTGTTGCGGCGTCTGGGGCATGAGGTTTCTCTCTCTCACGCTTTCCGCTTCCTCCTTTTCTAGCATTAATGCTTCGAAACATTTACGGTATTTATACATGCACGTCGATTCTGTAAAATTCAAATAACAACTCGCATTTCACTTCGGTATTCGCTCTCACTTCGCAAAAGGTTCAAAATGACCTTGATTTTGCATTCTGTAAGCATCACCTAGGCACTTGCGAAGTGAAGTGAGCTCCAAAACGACCAATACTGTACTAGTGTAGTACCACACTCAACAAAATGTAAGTTGAGATTTATCGGTTTTTTATTTTACCAGTTTTTGACACAGAATTTTAGCTATTATGATATTTAAATTAAAATTTCTTATTTTAAGGAATTTGAGGCAGCTAATAAGTAAAAAAAAAAACAGAAAACTCTAAATTCGTGCCGTGAATATAATCTATGCTTATCTTACGAAAAAAAATTACTGACAGATAATATCATTATTAATCTGTGGACAATCGTTTTATAGTGCGTTGCATTGCTGTTGCATTGGTTTTGTTTACGTTTTCTTTGTTTTTGATCATTCAATGCCGATAATAATTGTGAAATAATCATGAAGTAAGTTTATATTTCTGGTTGTAAAATTCAAATATAATATTAATTAAAGAAGTGTTTATTTTGTTTTCTAATCCAACAATAATGTTTCAGTCCAAATGAAACACGTTCTTCTCACCCATCGTCGGCTCAGGTTGAAACTCTGGTAGAGTTTATGGAAAGAAACCCTGGCATGGCGAAGGGTTTCTTGAGAACTCAAAATGCCAGAGAGCGAAGTCGACGCCAGTGGGAGGAACTAGCCGTGCGCCTAAATAGTATAGGTGGCACTATCAAAACATACAAACAGTGGACTAAGGTAAACAGTGCTTTTTTTTACATGTTAGAACCACTTAACATTCCATAAAGCAAACCCCTTAAAATGTACGACGAATCTTGGTTTGAAGTGTGTTCCTTGTTTTTATAAAATATCTTATTTTAACGTTAATTTTACTCAATTCTTGACTATTAATAATAAGAAAATGGAGATTTGAATATAGTTTGCATAATACATGTGTATTTAATAACAGCAATTTTTTTATAATTTCTTTAACTAAATGTCTGATTGTATCTAGTATTGGTCTGACAAAAAAGCGCCATAAAAAAAAGTTGCAGCACGCTTTGCTGCTAGGCGTAGGACTGGTGGTGGGGTGGAGGATGGAGTGGAGCTATCAGAGCTTGAAGAAAGAGTTGTTACTTTATGTGGTGGTGAAAGCTTTTCAACAGGAGATGCACATTTAGGCATGCATCCATTTCCAGAAGAAATTTAGAAATACAATAGGTAAGTAAGTAGTACCTGCAAGGTTTGCTGTCGTTATTTATAGCGCCAATTTTTTTTTTGGTAGATTTACCTACCTGTTTCAGGAAAATAATACTCCATCTCCATCACATGAAGTGCAACACATACAAGATGCAGATACTGACAATGTATGATATTCATGTACCACAACAACAACAGAGTCAGGCACCTACAGAGAAATCACCAGCTAATGTATTTTATGTAAGCTATATTGTACTAAATACTAGGTAGGTAGTACCTAGTCACATCAGATTTATATACGTATATGTACCCACTATTATAAATCTGATGTGTCTATTCTATTAGATCTAAATGTAGTACCTATAAATATTCCAATTCATTACTAATATAATTCAAATAGTAATTTATCTGTAGGGTACTATTTGCAGTCAAAATATTTTAATCTAATTTTATCCCACAAGGAAGATATGGAGTATCATTTTACCCAATTTACTTTTCAGGATTCCAACCTGATTGACCATACTCGTAATTACAGACCACCAGATCGTGCAATTTCGAGAAAACTGTTTGCTTCCTCATCCAGCTCAACTGTTGGAACAAGCCAAAGCATTTTTTGGTTTTTATTGACGCATCGTAGTAATAGGTGTTCTCTTTTCAACATCACGTCATACGTCTTCAGTTGCTGCTCCTCCACCATCATAACGGCGAACGGAATTCTCCATCACCACCGAGAGATTCCTGAGGGGATTACTGCACAGATCTTGCAGTCCTTTCTGGAGTGGAGTGCAGAGAGAGATACAATTTTAGCTGAAGCTGTGGCTGCAGTCGGGAAAGGGCTGCAAGCATTGGCAGAGGTCATGAATAGAGATAGATTGTAGCAATATAACTTGACTGCAATGATGCGATTAGATGGAACTTGTTTTTTCATTTTTAGTAAGAGTTGTGTTTTAGTTTTTAAACTAAGATTTTTCAGTCGTTTTTTTAAAATTAAATTAAACACTTTTAACGTATACTAACGCAGTTTTATTGAAAGACCCACCTTACATACCACAGAATACATACAATAAGCGACACCACCGATCAATTAATTATGACGTGAACGCCAAAGCCTATTTACTACGTTTCGCCTACGTAATTGCCCTAGAGCTAAATCGGCGTTAGATGGCAAATCCCTAGTTTGCCTCCTTTGAACTTCAGCAAATGTTTAGAGCTCTTCTAGTCGCTCTTCTTCTGAAATTGTGTATCGGCATTCCTGCGCGATTGCACATGTTGTGCAAAACACAACATGCAATAACTATTTTTGCAACTACGTCTGGATGATAGTTGAGCACTCTGTGTACTAACAAGCACCGAAATCGTCCTTTTAGGAGGCCAATTGTTCTCTCTACTGAATTGCGAGCAATTAAATGACGGTCATTGTAAAAAGCTTCTGGGGAATTATCTTCAGCACCACTAATTGGTGTCATAAGGTAGGCGCGCTGAGCATATCGTGAATCACCTGAAAAAAAAAATCAAATAAAATATGTAGTTTTTATACGTATCTAGTAATTAGATTTATTTTGTGAAGTAGGGGCAGGGAGGGACGGTGGACTCGGGGTCGTCCGCCGCCCCCAATCCAGCAGGACCCGAGACGGTGGCGCGTATTGTTCCAGACGCGCCCCCCACTGGACGTTGCGGGGGGACCTTGCTCCTCCCGCGGGCCTGAGGTGGCCTGCATACGCGGGCAATAGCCGGGGATTATGGAAGGCGTACTAGCTCTCACAATCCTCGGTCAAGTGTGAGATGGAACACCGGGGTGGTTTTTAGTCAGTAAGAGTCTGACAGACCCCTTCGCCCGCCCCAGGCGAGGGACATCCATGAGGATTTTCCACCCCGGCAACAAAAAAAAAAAAAGGGAGGGATTAACTAACCAAGCAAAACAACTTCTTCACCAGCATTTGTTAATGCCTCTAAGTGGGCTTTTATAACACCATAGTTAAAAATGAAGCTATCATGAGTAGCTCCACCATATGTTGGATCCACATTTAAAATATTTAGATCTGCATCTGTAATCTGAAAAAAAAAAAATATATAAAAAAGACTAATTGAATACCTAATGATAATCGATTACAACATTGGAATTCATTTTACCAATTGCACATTTCTTGCATGGTAGCCATTGCGGCAGTAGAAACGTTCTTCATTCTCTGCTGGTATTTTCATTGCCACCAGAGTGCCATCAATACACCCAAGAGCTGCTGGAAAGCCAAACTTTTTGTAGAACCTGTAATTTACAGTACCTAACCACTAACATGATCAACTATCACAAAAAATGTAAAAATCAAAGGGTCACTTTAATTATAATATACCTACTAACCTTTCTTTTAACATTTGTCTTTCTTGTATATTTTGAGGAAACCTTATATATTTTTTTACTATTGCCGGATTATTAAGAGCTTCCACTACTTCATTTATGCAACGAGATGCTGATGGTTGCGATAAATATGTTCTTATATTTTCTTTAATTATTTTCTGATAACTGCCATTAGCCAAGAATGACAAGGTGCATAATAACTGTGAAACAATAAATCAATAAAAAAAAAAAAATAACCTACTTAATCTAGATCTAGTCAAAACGAAATAAGGACCAATTTGGTTATTTTCATGCATAATAGAATACCAATATTATAACTATACAGGGTTCTTAGACTAACATGAAAACATATATAGCTAGCGGGGAAACCACTTAAAGGAATACTCCTTATTATGAAGTGTTTTTCTTATTATGGTGTGCTTGGTTACAAATCTTTCAGCAATAAACTGTGTAAGTAAATACTTACAAAATTAACTCTATACTTAGTAAATTAATGAAGCACTTTCTTTTACACGATTTGACAGTCCTTTGCCTCGACGTTTTGTGGGCTTTATCAGAGGCAGTAACTCATACTCCAGTTGGTCAATTAGCTCCTTTGACAATCTATACACGCTCACATAGTCGTTATCGCGGGTTAATAAAGAGAAACTTCGAATTTTGATAGATTGTCGACGCTTTTCTAGTTTATCCAAAGCATGAGCTTCTTCTAATAAAGATTTAAACAAAAATATTCTTACCATCGTTATCGCTTAAGTAGGTACGCACTTATTCACTTTAAAACTTTAAAAACTGTATTTTAAACACTATATAACTATGATTTCTTCTATTTACACTCGTAAAATAGATGCTTTTAATTTGACACTTTGAATCGGGTTCGAGTGCGAAGTGAGCGTCGAACTGACGGAGGAATTACCGTAGAGTAATAATACCACTTTTTACGTCATCTCATACTTTATGTCAAAATCTCACGCGGTCAATTTAGTTCAACTCGCAAACACGCTCGCAAGAGTAGCGCTAGTGTAGATTCGAATTATCAACCGAGTTTTAGAATGCCAATCAAGAAACTCACAGCGGATTCAGATTCGAAGTTTAGAATGAAGTCTTACAGAATCACAGTGATGGTGTTATTTTAGTGGTCTTACAAAGGCGGACCACCTCTAGGCGCAATTATTATTTTTTTAAATAATTCATTAAGATAATATAGACAATAAAAATAAATATTGCATTTGAATTATGAAACACCCTGTTAATAATGTTTACGTATCAATACAATGTCACCGTTCCTGCGAGTGTACTGTCTCTGAGTGTCAATATGGCTTCCGGGCGGGTAACAGCACCATGGACGCAGTGTTCGTCTTACGGAATCTGGCTGAGGCTTACAGAGAGAGAAGGAGAGCTTTGCATATGGCCTTTTTAGACCTGCAGAAGGCCTTCGACTGTATACCTCGGCAGTCCATCTGGTGGGCACTGCGCTTCAAGGGCGTTCCCGAGGCCTATATTGACATTATCAGAGACATGTACCGCGATTCCGTGTCCTCTGTCCAGACCGCTGTTGGCGAATCGAATGGCTTCCCAATATCTGTTGGCGTTCACCAAGGCTCGGCTCTTAGCCCGTTCTTGTTTAACGTAGTGCTCGATGTAGTTACGGCAAACATCCAAGATCAGCCTCCATGGCTAATGATGTATGCCGATGACATCGCCTTCGTTAATCAGAACAAAGCCCATCTTGAGCGCAAAGTCAACATTTGGAAGGACACGTTTGAAAACGGTGGTCTGAGACTAAATGTGGCGAAGACTGAGTACATGTCCTGTGGCAGCACGGATACAAACACCATCCGAATAGGTTCGGACCTGATCAGAAAGTCCGATACGTTCAGGTACCTTGGATCCGTGCTGCACGAGTCTGGCATCGTGGACGACGATGTCCAAGCACGTATTGGCGCGGCTTGGGCGAAGTGGCGCGAGGTGACGGGCGTTGTATGCGACCGCAAAATGCCTCCGAAGCTCAAGGGGCAGATATATAATTTCTTTATTTCTTTATTTCTCCTCACATTTGACAAGCTTATTCTAGGTTTTACATATTATGTATCCAATTAGAAATGTGAGGAGCTGGTGTCTGTGTTAGGCATAGTATGCCTGTATTACAAATCACCAGGTCCCCACCCCACGGAAGAACAGATAGTTTTTGTTGAAAAAATATGATATATACAATCTGAGGTTAGAGATGGGAGATCCAAGACTAAAAACTTAATTAATCACAATTTTGAGGGTAGAAGTAAAAACGATGTTAAAACAAAAAGTAAATCAAAGCGCTCTGTGTTTACATGTTGGGTCTAAGTGAATGTATGAGTGGTGTCACTGTGTAGTGTTGAGTGTTAGGTGTGGTGTGTTGATGTGTGTGTGAGGAGTTTGGTGTAAGTGATAAACTTAAGTCGTACCAATTTAATTTGAATTAAGTAAAGTTTCTGTTAAACTATAATCTAAATTTATATATATAAATGCATCATTCGGCCTGTCCTACTGTACGGGGGCGAGTGTTGGCCAGCACTAAGCAGACACACCCAGGAGCTTCGCGTCACGGAGATGAAAATGCTGAGGTGGATGAGTGGCGTAACGCGATCCGATCGCATACGCAACTCTTACATCCGAGGTAGTCTTGGTGTCCGTGACGTGGGGGAAAAACTGCAAGAGTGTCGTCTGCGTTGGTATGGCCACATCATGCGCCGCCCTATGGAGTACGTTGGTCGGAGATGCATGAATATGGCTGTTCTTGGGGCTAGGCCCCGTGGTCGCCCTCGCAAGCGCTGGCTGGACGTCGTCAAGTCCGACATGAGAGCCAATGGTCTGACTGAGAAGGATGTTGAAGATCGGGCAAAGTGGAGGAAGCTAAGTAGGAAGGCGGACCCTGGCAATAGCCGGGATTAACGCCAGGTGGAAGAAGAAGACAATGTCACCGTTCCATTTTACGTCGTTTTTTAGAGCACAAGGCTTGTACTGCGCCCACTCATCATCTGCCTAGCCTTTTCCCAACTATCTTGGGGTCGGCTTCAAACCGGATTCAGCTTAATACCAGAGTTTTACGTAGAGCAGCTGCCTACCAGACCTCCACAATTCATTAACTGGATACCACGGTACTTCTTGGCATGACTGGAGTCAGAGATACTGACTTCTAACAATCCGTAAGGACTGCCAAAGATCTACAAATGACAGTCGGAACCAACGGTTTAACGTGCTTTCCGAGGCACGGAGGAAACTCGGTATGTTAAGATGGTCACCTATCCACAGACCAACCTTGGCAAGCGTTGCTTAACCTTAAAGATCGACCCGTGCGGCTGTTATTATGTAGCCACGAGCTCCTCAAGGACTGCGCTCACTACTAGATGTTTCAAATTACGTCACAATATCATTTTTTCTTTAATGAATTTGTAGTAGTTATTGGGTCCGTTGTAAGACAACTAAAATGGCAACGTGTATGAGTATCTCTATTATCATTCTGTTATTTTGTATTATATATTTTTTAATCACTCCAGTGACAGCCTCATTTCATATCCAGATTAATACTGTCCATCCCAGGTAATCGTATGATGTTGTTTGCCGTATGGTATCGGCCGGTACCGTATGGTGCCGTAAAAGAATAAAGCCATCCCATGACTGCCCGTGGGTGTCATAAGAGGCGACTAAGGAACTCACCAGAGAATGGTCAACACATACACTATGATCGCCAACCCGCCTGCCAAGCCTAACGATAATGGCAAACCCCCCTTTTCCGGGAGGTCTATGTTCAGCAGTAGACGTCTTGCGGCTTTTATGATAATGATGATCCTAGGTTGTCTGGATGAGATCGCGAACTGCAATAAGGTCGCCCATTGACGTCCATTCATTTTTGGTAGCCCATTGATTTTGTTTCAGTTTTAAGTTTCCTTTTTTTTAATTTTGGTGTATAATAAATAAATAAATAAATAGGATCTCATTATTCCACAACAAGGAGAGTGTGACAAAGTGGGAACAACATACATGAAACAAAATTCTTTATCTTCTAATATAAAAATCTCGTGTCACAGTGTTTGTTACCGAACTCCTTCAAAAAGGCTTGACTGATTTTTACGATATTTTTTTTGGGTGAATTTGGTAGGTAGGTTTTATTATACGGCAAAACAACGTATCAGCCGGGTCAGGTAGTATTACATATTTCTTACCAAGTTTAGTTTTTTAAACTACTAATTATAATACATTATCTTATCTTATACTAATATATAAAGCTGAAGAGTTTGTTTGTTTGCTTGAACGCGCTAATCTCAGGAACTACTGGTCCGATTTGAAAAATTATTTCAGTATTCGATAGCCCATTTATCGAGGAAGGCTATTATCACGCTAATGCCAATAGGAGCGAAGCAGTAATGAAAATTGTGACGCAGACGAAGTTGCGTGGGTCAACTAGTCAAGAAATAAAACTAAAATCGTTCTGAAGGTACGGTCAAGGTCATGTTTCAAAAAATTTTTTTAGAATTTATTTTTCCGTTCTCCTAATCATGTCGTCCTCAATATAGTTGTCATCATATTTCTGGGCTTCCTTCCATTTCTTTAGAGTTTCAAAATTCTTGTAGGATTTTCCATCATAAAATTTCAGCGGTTTGAGTACAGATGATGTAGTTTGGTTGTCCCTTTGTTTTTTAACGGCCTGTTGTATGGTTCCAACAGCATACTGCTCACATCCACATATATGATGTATAAGAACGCAAAAACAAGGTGGATCAATGTCCCTTATGCAGTCGTTGTCATCTCTACAGTAAACTGCTGTAAAAATATGTAATAGATTGAGTTGGTATTCAGAATGTCTAAAGGCGCCTTCAAATTAGCATGGCAGCGCTGCAGCCGCACTGCAGCCGCGCTGCAGACGCGCTGTAGATGCGGTCGCGTTTTTACTACGTTGATTAACAAAGCAGCGCGTTTCTTTGCGACAAATTTGAAGGCGTCCATTTTTTCTTTAATTTTGTTATTATTTCGTTTGTTCATTTTCTAACATATAAATTACATTTCCAAATATTATTTTTTTTCTATTGTAATAATTTATTTCAGACACTTGTTCTTTATATATTAGCTACTACTATACACCAAACATAAATGTTAGCTTATTATACACCAAACAAAGTAGGATTCAATACACACGGTGCCTTTAAAGTCGTCTTGCAGCTCACTATCATTCATTGAAAACAAAAAAAATATTTTTTTTTTCATCATTTGAATAATTAAAATATGATTCACTAGTTGTCCCGCGCAACTTCGTCTGCGTCACAATTTTCATTACTGCTCCAATCCTATTAGTCTTAGTGTGATGGATGTTATATAGCATATAGCCTTCCTCGATAAATGGGCTATCCAACACTGAAAGAATTTCGGACCAGTAGTTCCTGAGATTACCGCGTTCATGCAAACAAACAAAC
Organism: Lacanobia oleracea; assembly: GCA_950371165.1. NCBI lineage: Eukaryota > Metazoa > Arthropoda > Insecta > Lepidoptera > Noctuidae > Lacanobia > Lacanobia oleracea. Next base: position 4,248,887 of record OX493387.1, read on the forward strand.
TCTTCAGCTTTACATAATAGTATAAGATTATCATAACGCATGACTTAGTTTCATTATCTACGAGCGAGCGCAGTTTGAACATTGTGTTCCAAGGACGGCGCTGAATGGAACGGTGATATTGTTTTGATACGTTGACATTATTACTAAGGTGATTCATAATTGTAATGCATTTTTTTGTACTTTTAGCTTAATGAATTATTAAAAAAAAAAATCGTGCTTAAAGGTAGTTTTACGTCGGGTACATTAAATAGCAAATAAAATGGCTCGGTGTATAATGTATAGGTAACCAAAAGGAACTACTAATAAACAACTAGACTAATAAATTTGTGGAATAATGAACCACTTTTTGTTTTGGTGTGACCCTCTACCAGTTACCTAAACTGATGATAAATGTATGAACAGTCACCATACCAGATGTAGCCATCGCATGCAATTATGTTTGTGCAAAACCGTCTCAAAAATGTTTATAATTGTTTAAAGTTACATCACAAGTGTAGGAAATTGATTTTATTATAGAAAAATTTGAAAAAAAAGTGTAGAAAATTATTTTTTTTTGTGAAAAAATGTGTTTTTACTCACTGTGACGATCAGAACGTTTTGAAAATAAATCGAATAAGATAGCCTTGACATTTGAGCGTAGTGCTATACAGAAAAATAAAGTCCCAATATGAAAAACCTTCATTTCTGCATTGGCCACACCACACCACGCCATTAAAATACAAAATTTAAACATATTTTCACTAATATGATACAGTTTACAAAATTGATTAGGAATACATGACTGCTAAAAAGCCAGAATCAATTGGTTTCCCTCACTTAACTTCACAGTTTATTTGTTTTAACAATGGTATTTATAATAACTAGGGTATGGTCTTCAAATGTTTTATTTGTGTTTAATTTGGAATGTAAAAAGAAAAGTAATTTAAAGGTTTTACTTAATATCTAAAAAGGGAGAAATAAAAATTTTAATTTCTAAAAGTAATAAGTCTTGCTAGCTTTGCTTGTTGCTTTTATATCAGTAAACAATAAAATTATGTTCTTAATAAAATACCCTCTTCGGTCGTATGTCGGCATGGCACGGTAGTTCTGTAAAAAAGAATAAAGACCTTTTATTTACTTCTATGCGTTAACCCGTACAGGGCCGACGTGGTATAGCACCTTAGCAGTGGGCACGTTATCGGCCAATTATACAGCGTGTTAGAGAATAATCGCAATACCTAAAAAGGAGTCAGTTTTACTATGGACCAACCCCAAAATCGAGAAAAAATAAAATGAGCTGTTCGGTACATTTTGCTGAGTTATGCTCACAGAAATGTTTATCGATTTATTTTTTCTCTAGTTCAGTGTTCTTCCAGAGCTTCGATCTCGTCAGACGTTGGAAATCGTCGTAAGAGAACATACGGTCAGGATAAAATGTATCCATTAACATTTTCTTCTTATTCCATTTCCTGTTTAAGAACATGGTCAACCCTTATTCTTAGGTTCACCCAAATCCATTCAGCTAAAAACTGAGAGAAAAATAATAATATTGACTTAAAAAAAAAAAAAAATTTTTGGGGTCAATATTTTTTCATTTTGTTTTGTTTCTTTACAGTAAATCAGAAACACAACCTCACCCTTAAATATGAATACGCATTTTTGAAACATTCTGTATAAATAAATCTGTGAATGCAAAACATTAAAAAGTTCTTACGTCTAAAATAAAATGTGCTTTAGCTATAAGCATTACGCAGGTCAATAACAGCGCAATTTGTAGTAACCCCATGATATCCAAAAATAAAATGATTTCTCACAAGAGTGAATTATTTATGCTTTTTTCGATATTTATACCTTGAAATCTAGTGGTCTTCTTCTTTCCATGTGGGCAGTAACCCCACACACCCTAGTGTCAGACTTTCTGAAAGGCCTCTGACATGGTTTATTTGACGACCGCCATTTTGCGACCGCGACCACCGGCTTATACGTGCCTTCCGAAGCACGGAATCATCTTTTATCAGACATTGAGGTGATTCAAGCCTGTAATGTCCTAGCCAAACTGGAAACAACTTAACGACCACCAGGTCACAAGGCAAATGCCTAAACTACTCGACCACGTAGTTGGTATCTATCTACTGTGGTAGGTAATTGACTTTAATTAGCAATCATAAGGATTCCGTGCCTCGGAAAGCACGTTAAGCCGTTGGTCCCGGCTGTCATTTGTAGATCTTTGGCAGTCGTTAAGGATTGTCAGAAGCCAGTTAATCTGACTCCAGTCTTGCCAAGAAGTACCGTGTTACCCAGTTAATGGGTTGTGGAGGTCTGGTAGGCAGCCGCTCCACGTAAAACACTGGTATTCAGCTGAATCCGGTTTGACTGGAAGCCGAACCCAATGTCAGTGTCATTCGGGACCTTGGAGTTACTTTTGATTCTAAACTCTTAAGGCTTGGGTTTTATTTTTAGGATTTCTACTGATTTTAAGAATTTGAAGATGAAAATTCTAAACTGTGCATTTGTCCGTACCCATCTTAAAAATGCTTCTCAAATTTGGAATCCCAACTACAATTTATATATCAATCGCATAATATTGAAAGCGTTTTTTAAGGTACGCTGAATATCGCTCAAACGCCTTTTTCCCTTACCACTTGAGTCGGTGTAAAAAATTCCATATTCTGCCTCTACACGAGCGAAGAAAAATTGCAGATATTGCTTTCTTGTTTAGTGTTATGAACGAAACTACTGATGTCTCTGAGCTAATGCGCAGGATCGGACTTCATGTACCGTGTGCATTTCTTCGTAGATCGCGTCTCCTTCATGTTCCTCAAGTAAAAACGAACTACAGAAAGAACTCGTACATGATAAGAGCTTGTCTTGCTTTTAATATGGTGTGTCAGGATGTCGAGCAAGATTTGTTTAACACCAGTGTTAAAAACGTTAAAAGAATTTTGACTGATAATTTCTTTGGTACTTGATCACTGTTTTGTTTTTGTTGTTTTTTTTTTTTTTTGAGCGTGGAATGAGCGCATTTGTGTCCTGCTTGCTGTTTTCGCGAAAGTGTTCTTGTTATTCCTTGTGAATGCAATTTTAAAATAAAATGAAATGAAATAAAATAAAATATTTGTACCTACAATTTGTATCAATAGCCACAGGGGGTCACTTTTGAGGGACAAACTAGAAAATAAAAAAAATAAGTTTTTCAGACTGTACCGTGTGACATATCAAATTAAAGGACTTACTGTGAGGGTTTTAATTATATTTCTTTCATAATATTAAAATAAAAACTTTTGAAATTATTCCAGAAATCTGACCAAACCTTACCTCCCTGTACTACATCTTTCGTCTAAAATAACAATGAAGCATTTTGTCCGCCTTTGTACCTGTTCTATGAAGTGTTATTGTTTCATCGTGATTGTTTGATTATGTTTTTATTTCCTTCCGTTAAATTAAAAGTAAAATAAAATGGAGAAGAGTTGTGCTGTCCCATACCTGGGCATGGCTTGACTTTCGTACATTCTAATGTTATAAAAGAAATAAGAAAGTAAAAGAGTTTATTTGCGCCAAGCATGACGTATGCGTCATGCTTGGCGCAAAAATAAATAAAATATAGCAATCACAGGCGTTGTCAAAGTATGTAAGTGGACGAATGAGATATTACAGCACAAAATAGAATTACACAGAAGGTTAGCGCTGTAGGCACTTGTCTCACTGACGACGAGAAAGTAATAAGCTATAGTAAACTATTTTCTCGCTGAGAAAGAGGACACAAATGTAGATCTTGTGTGAGTAAAAGAGACACATAAATTTTTAGTAGATAGCTGGCTGTTTACAATGCCAGAAAGAAATCTCTCCAGTAGTTTGTCGCAGCGACAAAAGCTTCCAAAGATCAGTCAGCGATGCTCACTTGGCATTTAGAATCAGAACTCACGCCGAGAGACCAACCAGCGGTCATTTCTACCTATAAGCCGAGACACAAAACTATCGGAGATATACACTAGCTTCTCGCTGATCGTTGCCAGTAAAACAAGTGCCATAGAACGATGGGAAACAAGCGCAAGCACACATCGATGCTTCTTACGTACGGTGATCTCAAACATATTCCGGTAGCGAAATATGGTGCTTTTCTCGATAGAACACCCCAGTTCCCTAACCTACAGAAAAACATGTATTTTAACCAATATTCAAAATAAATACCTACAATTTACTTGTGCGTGCGTTTTCGTCCGTTGTATATAAGTAACCCTCTGGTCTTATCTATATCGTGGCAATTTTGTTACTATAAAACGTTATGTCGATATACCGCCATGCTGGTTGGGTTAATGGGGTATTAAGTTTGTTAACCATTAAAGCTCTGTGTACATTGTTAACAGGTTGAGTTTTATATTTCGTAATGAATGACGCCGTAAAGGTTATTGTCATGCTATAATTTCTTCGGGCACGCCTAGCTACCTGGAAGTAGTTAGGTAATCGTCACTATAAGTAAATTGTGGTTAACAGGAGTAGCGTGGATTGATCACGACATAAATAATTTTGAAATACGAAAACAGGGGAATATTTTATTTATATTATTCTCTCGCGTTTGACCACAATCTCACCTGATGGTAAGTGATGACATAGTTGACGTTGGAGCACGCTTACCTGGAAATAAACTTAGTAACCGTGACATTTTGAAAATCGTTTTCACTGAAAGAATTTGACTGTTGTCCGGGCCGCGTAAATACAAAAGCGGCTACAACACAGACAGTAGCTGTTCTGTAGCTCAGCCGGGTCCGTACCTACATATAAATAATTACAAACACGACTATACCATAGACATTTGTAAACTGTAAAGAAATTGTTTTAACAAAAACAGCTCTCCTTGACCTAGCGACGAGAACTATGTTGAGTGGCATGAACGTGGATCCCCTCCCTTATCTTCTCTCCTTCTGTTAATCAGGTTTATGATTTCTGGTTTTCGTGATAGATGACGAAGTAGATCTTCCATTAAATAAGACTCAAAGTTATTTGTCCAGTTGTGATTTTTTTATACCACTCAGAAGTAGGAGCTTTGTGAAGCAGAGCTCCGCTGAGTTGCATCTGGGTTCGGACAGACTATAACTACGTTACGTCTTTTAATTTTTTTCATTGAATTATAGATACCAATGGGGCTGCACTACAGACCGCTGTGTTGCAGTTGGGTTACAACAGTCTATAACTACTTTAAGCCATCCAAAAAATAATGCAGCTCAGACTACGGGTGTCTATGTTGCAGCCGCTTTTGTATTTACGCGTCCGGGTCTTCTAGTTTCTTCAAGAAACTAGTATATAAATAAAAGAAAAACTTATTATTGGTAATAAGCTCTTGCTATTGTGTCCTGAGCTCAAGTTGTCAGAGCCCGCCATTCACTTTAGTAAACGAACGATGAAATATGAAGCAAGCTGCTACTCGCTAAATTGACGTTAAAATATAGGACAACTTTATTGCCTTACCTGATGAGGTTATACTGTGTTCGGTAAATAAATATATTGATATTTATAAGTAGGTATTCGTTTAGAGAGCAGTACTGGTATTCAGCTGAATCCGGTTTGACCGGAAGCCGACCCCAATATAGTTGGGAAAAGGCTAGGCAGATGATGATTCGTTTAGAGAGTGGTGGTAATGGCTGCGACTTGCGAGTTGTAGGTCGTGGGTTTGAATCCAGCCAGGCGCTTTACTTTGTGTAAATTATTTCATCACCACTTTTTTCAAAACGGTGAAGGAAAACATCGTGAGGAAACCGGCATGTCCTAGAACTAAAAAATTCGAAGACATGTGACATCTATCAACCCGCACTGGCCCGCGTGGTGGATTACGGCCCACTCCCTCTCATCGAGAGGAGGCCTGTGTCCCAGCAGGGGGAACATTATAGGCTGATTATATTCGTTTATGTTGGACAAGATTATGTTTATATACAGCCCTACAGAGCGTTGTATGTCTTGACACGGCCTTAATAAAATCTCTTTTTTAGGGTTCCGTACCCAAAGGACAACCAACGGAAGCCTAGATTGTCAGCGGGCTGTATCTCCACAACCGTAATAATTATGTAGGTAGTTGAAATTTTCACAGTGTGTATTTCTATTGCCGCCATAACACCTAATAAGGCAAATTAAATTAAATTAAAAATTAATTTTTCCATACAAGAAACGTGTTTTTTTATCGGTTTATGGTACGGAACCCTTTATGTGAGGATCCGAATCGTACTTGACCGGTTTTTCTTTTATACAGCTTAGTATATATACGCATACATATAACGGCATTTTTCATTCTTCTTAACCAGCTAAATATATATATATTTGCAAAAGGTGTGAATCCTCACACACTTCAAACGATCCTGATACATTGAAGAATGCTTTCATTTACTTTCGAATTTTTCCTCAAATTATCTTCAAATGTTATGAATAACCTCATAACCATAACAAATTGAAACCCCGTGGCGTGAAAACCTCATTCATATTCCCTTTCTTATATTCACAAGATATTTTATACCCTAACACCTTTGTCATAACGTCAAGTTATGTGAAAACAATGTTGATGTAGGATCAGTCCACTCCCAAAGTTATCTATGGAATAAACAAAAGACAAAACGATAGCTATTGATCAGGATATTGCTTGCACTTCTTGCTATCAAAGATCAAACCACTGAACGCAAAAGAGACAAGCATAGATGGTTGTTGGCACATAGTAAGATTACTCAGTTTGTCACAGAGAAATCTCGTACTTTTTGGTGTTTTTCAGAGTAGTGGCTAACTTTTTACAAAAAGTTTATTTTGATGATTTCACTCTTGTTAACTTTTCAAAAAAAATCCTCTAATTACATCTTGCATTTAATTCTAGTTGTTTTGTAATGTCCTGAAATACGTCAAAAATAGCACAAACGCCCTCAATTGGCGCCTTGGCCTTGCGCCAATCAGCGCCCTCCAGGTTTACCGAAAGAAAGTGATCGCCACAATCGCGCATTCGCGTGATTATCGCTTTTTTGTACGTTGTCCAGTTTTTTTTGTTTTGTTCAGTTTTTCCGTTCGTCTACCTTCTATTATACATGGTTTGACGAAGATACTTCTAGCGTCAGTAGGTACTATGATACCGCAGGTTACTACCGCTGCAATATCGTTAGTAACATGTAGAAATCAAACAACGATTGGGTTTAAGGGATAATTATCTGAGTACTTGCTCAGAACAAAGCTAATATATCTCCCTTTATAAAACAAACCTACTTTTAATCGTTCTAATTTATTTTAATCGTATTTTATCTTATCTTATCGACTGGCCAATTCAACCAAAAAGGTCCACAGAACTATGAAAATTCAGAAGGTTACAAAGAAAAAAAACTCATACTATTTCCAAAGATTTATTTCACATAGAAAAGTGATAGTTTTGACAGATATTCCAAATGTTGTATCCTCTACAATTAATCTTATACTGAGCTATTTCTACTCTTCTAATGTACATTCACATAATAATTTAAATATTGTACATTATTTACAACATCGTTAAGAAAATATTTGTACATTTATTACTTTAAGTTTGAAACTTATTCACTAAAATATCTACTCTAATTATCTCTAAATCTGTGTCTATTTTAACAGTTAATGTTTCTGATATTAGAAAACTGTTCATTTTGATAAGCGTTGAAACATTATACTTGTATGTAATTAAAGCAGAGCTCACCGTTAACCGTTACTAAATTAATAAATATCAACAATGAAAATCAAGGCTTGAAACAATAACACGATAACAAAAGTATTACAGAAAATGTTTCATAATTTCCTCCGTTGTTTCACAGAATGCTGCGTGAAACACAAAGCGCCTTTGTGGAGCTGTCTGAGTGATTGTTAACAGTTGAAAAATAACAGTGGTGGTTGAAAATCACCTGGAAATACGTTCAGACTCTAATTATTTCTTTGAAATGGTTCAATTATTTCATTAATGACAATTAATTAATAAAAGATAACATAAAAAAATCCCTTGGTAACGGCATCATGCGGGTACCATTTCGCTAATTATTTTTGTTGTGTTTGTTATTTTCAGAAGAAGGTTCTTATGAAAGAAAAAAATAAGTAGGTAGGGTAGGGCAGGCAGGGTAGACGGGGCCCGCTAGGGCCAGTGCCTGCCAGGGTGCGGAAACTGTTCGAAAGAGGCACCGTACCCTGGAACGCAAAGGGAATAAGGAGGAACACGGATGGGTTTTAGTCAGAAAGAGTCATTTAATGATTTCCCATGCTTAAAAAAAAGGGTAGGGTAGGTAGATAGGTAAATAGGGTAGGTAGGTAGAGTAGGGTAGGTAAATAGGTAGCCAGTTGACAGGAGCGACGCCACGGGGGACAGCTAGTTAATAATAAAAATCTAAACTGTGCCGGTTTTCACTGACAATTACAAGGAGGATTTTATTTGTTGTCATTATTTAAGATATTTTTATCTGTGTTTTATATTTTTCTATCGCGTTGGTGGATAACTGCCAACACACCTTATAGAGACATGGCTTGTATCAGCAGTGAAATTTCTTCAGAGGGAAGTAAGTACTTTATTTTGTTTTTTTTTTTTTTTTTCCGTCTGAGGAACTATATGCATAGAGCTCTGAAGCTTAGTTCGGAATTCAAATTATAATACATGATAAATGTAGTAATTGATGGACATGGAAATTAGCATTCGTTTGTATTCGAAGTTTCGTTCGTATTGCCGAAGTAGGTTAACAAAATAGTTGTACTGTACGAGAATTAAATGATTTTTGGTGGAAATTTAACAAAGCTTAAGTGTCTATGAAACATCCTGAATACTTTGTAGACGAGTTATAAAAATACTAAGTTAATTTACTGCAGAAACTCGAAAGTCTTATAAAACTACCGTAAAAAGATCCATGACCTTCCTTCAAAGCTCGTTAAAATTTCAGGCGGCAAACTTAGAGCTCTCTCATTAAATAGCCTTTATAAGAGTTGAGCTAGTTTCGTATTTCTGCAGCTTTATAACTTGAGTGCTATTTTCTATGCAGAACCTTGAATGTCGTTGGGTTATGCCGTATTTGATGCCAACTCTAATTAACTGGCGTCTTTGGATTAAGGTTTAAGTTAAAGCAAACTTATGAAATTACATTTTAAATTTGCTAGACTTAAACCTTTTAAATGTGGTTTATGAAGAATTTAATGAAAGTCAAGTGATGCTTTGAGATGTTCAAACATTCGCAGCAGTTCGATAGTAGCCAGTCTTATGCAGCCGAAACGTGGTCGCTCACAATGGGCCTCATCAGAAGGCATCTAGTCACCCAAAGAGCAATGGAGACGGTAATGCTTGGAATTTCCTTGCGTGATCGAATCAGTAATGATGATATCCAAAAGAGAACCAAGGTTACCGACATAACCCGAAGGACAAACTGAAGTGGCAGTAGGCACATTGTTCGCAGAACAGATGGTCGATGGAGCCAAAAATTTCTGGAATTTTTTTCTTTCCAACGCTGTGTTTTCACACAGCGTTGGAAAGCCTCCCACAACACAAGGTGGACCGATGACCTGGTGAGGGTCACGGATAGCCGATGGAGGTTTATGTCCAGCAGTGGACGTCTTTCAGCTGATATGATTATGGTGATGGTGATCAATTTAACCAATTACTAACTAACAATAACAACAGAGAAGTCCTGTGCAGGCGATCATTTTTATAACTTTTGACAAATGCGTAGTGCATGCTCGTTTGACATGCTTTTTGACATTTTAATTATTTGATACAGCAATGAAAATACAATTCAGAAAGAAAAACAGAGGAAAAGTTTTCTGATTTGGTGTGCATTTATTTCTTGTTTTTGCCTTACTTGATCGTCGTGTTGGGTCAAATTATAGTACCCTGGAGAATACTTCCTGGTATTACGCAGTGTTTTGTTGCTAAGAAATGTATATCACGCTTTATTTCTTTATTTCGTTAGATATTTATTCTAACCTCCTGTTACTGTGAAAGATACCTTTATTTTTTAAAAAGAAAAACATATTTTTTTTTGTCGGCCAGCATGAGAAGTAGATATTGTAATAATCATGGTCGATCTTTCAAGAGTGTCACTACGAAGATGGATTTTTCTACCTAACTGTGATAAGATTTAATATCAAAATGCGTTTTTCTATTGAATAATTTTACAACGTAAATGTTTATTACACATTAATTAGGTACTAAATGATGACGTCACTAGTAGTGTTAATTATGTACATTTCAAATACGTATTTGCTCGCCTGAAATAACATGTATCAACAAAATTCAGCGGACAAAATTTCGTGTTATTACAGGAAATGAAACGTAAACCCACGTTCGTACATACTTACATGAAATTGCACGTTTCACTCAGATAATGTTGGATTAACTCATCACTTTCTGTCCAAAGAGCTTATACGTATCAATAATTTTTATCTGTTTTAAATTCCATAGATTTATTATATTAATCTGAATAAATACAGTGCTTTCAGATTTTTTGTAACTCGGAAATTCCGTGGCCTGATGATGATGATGATTTTACCAAAAACGTTATCATCAGCGTCTGTTCTGTAAATTACTTTTATTACACAGTGCCACGATATCCTATTGATGCTATAACTACGATCATTATCCAAAAATAGAATCCTTCAATTCACGTCCTTCACACACAACTTAATTTTCACTACCAAATTCCAATGCAAATATTTATATAAGCCAGGCCACTCGACTGCCCTCTCGTTCAACTATAACTTCCTCGGGAGCGATCACAATGTCCGCTGTAGCGGAAGCGGTAGCGGGTAATACAGGCGCCTCGCTCACTCGGCGTCTCGTGAGCGTGCGCTGCGGCTCCCGTCATGTTCCACAGTCGATGCGAGCGCAAATCGCTGCGCTCAGAAGCGTAGCGGCAGCGAGCGCGATTTGCACACAAGCGATCACTACTAAGTCACGGGGCGATGGTGTTGTGTCTTCTTCGGTGGGGCCGTCTCTGAAAGAAATTTAAATGTTAATGCATAATACAAATATAATAAAGACTCTCGTAGATAGACACGACGCGACAATGCTTCAAAAAAGCAACAAGCGTTTTACCGACTTCACTTATAGAAATTGTTTCATGAATACGATGTCTTTTACTAGTCTTCGCATCCTTGTCGCATTGTCGCGTCACACTTCTCTACAAGAGCCAGATGCAGCAGAAAGTATTGACGAAAGATTCATACTGCCGTGCTAAGCCAAAAAGGCCTATGTCTAAAAATGACCAAATTCTGTTCTTTTTGGATTCCCTAAGCTATAAGGAATCAGATGTTGATAACGAAAAAGTTGTGTTTTAATTAAAAGTGCCTTAAAAACTACTAACAAAATAGACGTAAGTCTTATTTTTCCCTCAATACCTAAGGAAATCTATGTATGTATAAAATACTTAACGAATAAGTCGTATAGCTTTTTTACTAACTAATTATAAAGTGTCCATTGTTGTAACATTATACGCAGTCCTAAGCCAATTCGACGTATAGTTCGAGAATCAGTGCGACTTTAAATGCGTTAAATATAGTGCTGACTACTCTTCCTGACCACTCCTTCATGAGTGCGGACTCATTTCACCAAAGGGTTGAAGAATCAACAAAAAAAAGGCAACAATCCATACAATTTTGATGCATTCGAAAATGCTGTTTAAAGTAAAAAAAAAAATATGAATGCAACGGTCACCGCTCGACTGGCGCGGACCGCTCGTTGCACGCCGCCGCCCCGCTGCCCACAAAACTCGAGGCAGAGGCCTATGTTTTGTTAACTAAACCACTTGTATAAAAAAACTAAGAAAAGTAAATAAATAAATAAATAGTGCGACCTTTAAAAAACATAAAAACACGTTTTTCTCGAAACTGTTAAAACATCTAGGCATTTTTGGCTTAGCACGGCAGTATAGATACAGCAAAAAAATAATTGCTAGCAGAGATTTCGAAAATGTTTGCGAAAGCGAGAGAGCGTTCCTTGCTTAAATTCTTTCCTTTCATAAGATTTTATCGTTCACTTCCAAATAATCGTAGCTATGTTAATTCAGAAATATTTCGTTACATAAATATTTAATGTTGTTTGCTTTGCTGAGTTTATGAATATTTCATCAGTTTCTTTGTTTCTGTATATCATTTGGTGCGTAATCTAATTTTCAATACATTTAATACTATTATGAATGTGTTGGGTCCGTTTATGAATTTGTTTGAGTTCATTTACTTTTATATTCCAGTCATTACGAGTAAGATTAGTATTAAATAGACTTGACAGGACCGACGAGCTTTGTAATTATGTTTCATTATTTTCTCTATGTTTGTAAGCTTTAATTTGTACTAACTTAAACTCAAAGAAGAGTATAATTTTAAGAGCTTGCTCAAAATTATATTTATAAAAATTATGAACATGTTTTCTGGAAAATTGTCGTCGACTTTTCGGAAGCGAATAATTAATTATATTTCACGGTTTTTCTAGGAAACTTTCAATTTATCTTTTACTTGGAAATGTTAATAGTTATTTTTCTATTTACACTTAATGATCTGGAATTATTCACATGTTCACAGTTATTTGCTCTGCATGTGTTTGCCAATCTTTAAATTGGATAGTCAATTCTCTCTTTAATTTATCTATTGGGATATAGAAAGAAATAACTTTTTTGTAAAAAAATATAACTGACTTCTAAACAAAACACTACAAATTATAAATAACCCTAATTTTAGGAGTCAGTGTTTTAGGTTTTATTTCTTTGTTTTTTGACACCGACTATTATTTTTCACTTTTAATTGGTGATACCTGGACGACGCGACATCTTCGTCTACGCAGAAATTGAAATATGCAAAAATGCTTATAAAATAAAAACTACTGAGTTAAACTTAATTAAATTTTTACGGGACCAAATGGCAAGTATGCCGCATTGAACTAAAAAAGAATCATAGAAATCGGATTAGAAACCTCCGAATTGATAACCTCCTCCTTTTTTAGAAGTCGGTTAAAAATATATTTTCCTCCAAAACAGACGCACATTACATCACGTCATCATCATCTAGCGCTTATTCAGTTTAAGTACAACTTAAAATTTACGTTAACGTGATTGAGTACGTTTAAAACAATGGATAGCTCAGTCATTTTTATTCATTATATATTTTAAGTACCTAGATTTGGAACCCAATCTGTGGTTTATGCGTGATGCTCCCTCAAACACACAGACAAAAATAGCATATTTGTGTTTTGTATCTTTTTCCTAACTTTTCTATGTAATTTTTATGCAAAAATATTCTATGTACAGTTGGTCTACGATTTTATTATAAGTATGTATAGTTTTCTGGAAGTCACGTTTAAATGCGTAGCAGGAGAAAGAGGGGTTGTACATATTATTTAATATCACCACACAAGTATCCGACATTTTGAATGGGATTGGCTGTCATGATATGGGCAATGATACGAAGGAATGAGAAAAATATCAAAAATATAGTTTGAAACATGAATATGGCTGGTTTTAAGACGTAGAGGAACACCAAAGACATGATTGATGTATCTTGTAAAAGATGGGAGGACTACTGAAGTAAGGATATAGAAATGTAAGGCATTAGCCTTAGCTACCAATAAATTGCAATAAAGAAAGGAATTAATGTTTATAAGTACTCACCCATGATCAATTCCAGGTGGATCTAGGATAGTTCTGCAGCACTGCACGACGAGGGCTACCAACAGGCAAGCCGCGGCTGCCCACAGAACGCTTGCCGCTCCTGCGCCTGCTCCCGCTACGCCCGACATTGCGCTCCAACCACGAGACGTATGGATCGAGACCGCTGCGGGAAATAGGCTCAGTTTTTATAAAGGTTTATGGAGTGGCATTTAATATGGCTGGAAAGCGTGACTTTTGAGAGGACGGAATGGAAAAAAGTGATGCGCCGATTGATTTAATATGAGTGCAATGTCTTTGCATTACCCTTCCATTTGTATTCCAGTTTCACCGGATGCAACTAAATACCAGTGTTCTACCTATAGCAAGTACTTGAAAAAGAGACGCGGGCGGAGAGACTTTGAATGAAAAAAGTCATCATTTGAGGTTTGGCTCTCGCCTGTTTCCATAGGCGAGAGCCCATGAGATGACTTCCCGCATTTCCTCTTTGGATGGTCACCCATCTACAGCTCAACTTCGACAAACTTCTCAATCTTGAAAGCCGTCCCATGTGGCTCGAAATCTCTATCGGTAGACGTTTGTTTTCCTTCACAATTTGCCTAAAAACATCTCAACGATTATAATTGAACTTGGAAATTGAAATCACGAATACAATAAGCTGCCGCAATGCTTTATATCTACATTTATGATCACACAAATCAATACATCGCAGGCAACTAATGTTTTTCTTACTTTCGTGATATCAGTTTTGCCCCCTTGTTACAAAAAATATCGTTGTCTGCCTAGCCTTTTCCCAACTATATTGGAGTTAGCATCCAGTCAAGCCGGATTTACCAGAATTTTTTTTTTTTTGGAAAAATATATTGTCGAATAAAAACTCTCCTTTAAATGTTATTTACTCAGTGGCCATCAAGTGAGTCCCTCTCTTATAATTACACCCACAATTTCCTTTCACGACTAGCCTTGATTTTACCGGGAAAACTGCTAAAAGGTTGGTATTACATTTCAGTAGATAAACAAAAATAATGGAAATCCAGTGAAGGACGACGTGACCTAAACACGAGTGCCATGGCAAATTGACTGACAAAGCTGACAAAAAAAAATGTTTCACTTGTAAAATATTATCTTCCACTCGTTTTTATTTTTTTTAATCGATGTTTTATTTAAATAAATAAACAAAAAAAATATTTATTGGCACACACACAAGTTATAACACATAAACAATTATTTATTGAGGAATAGAAATAAAGTAGTCAGCGAATACGGCAAAAGTGACCATGGGCTTCAAACTACGCACAGCCTGTATCTTGGTGGCCCAGGATCATTGAATTAGCATATTAGATGTTTTGTGTTGCCACGCATAAAATTACATGCTTCTTAAATATGACAAAATAAAATGATTTCAAATATTGAGATTCAAAAACCTAAAACTTAAACAAAATTTTAAATAAAAAAATAATTTAAATTAAAATAATAAAAATACGAAGGCCAACAACTTCGTTTATTTATAAATCAGTAAATACATATACTAACTGAGGAACTAGGACTAATGTTTTGACGTTTAGTACCGTTTACAGTATCGTTAACGTTAGTTAATTTTTAACCGACTTCTTCAAAAAGGAGGAGGTTCTATGTTCTGTTGTATGTATTTCTTTATATGTTCACGATTTCTCCACCAATTCTGGACCGATTTTAAAAATTATTTTTTTATTCGAAAGCCTATACCCCTGATTTGGTCCCCTTGTCACCAAGTCAGAATCTGATGATGGTGTCCCATGAAAATCGAGCGAACCCTTCAAATTTTATAAGCACATTCACAGTTTTTCATAAACTTTCTAACACAATTCAGATATTTGTGCCTGGTAATCATCATCTTATGTTGCTGAGCTGATGATGGAAGGTATAAGTCAGGATCTGATGATGGGATCCTATGAAAAATGTTTGTTCAGCGATATTTTCGTCAATTGTTAACCGATTTGGATGATTATTTTTTGGTTGGAAGAGTATTTTCTCGGACTGGTCCCATATAATTTGGTGAAGATCTCATGAAGAAATTCGGAGGTAGGCAACGGAACTCTTCAATAAACGATAGCAAACCGGGACCGGGAGTTCTGTAATCGAATGTCTGTTGATTGTTTACACCCGTTCATAACATAATATCACACCGGCACGCCGGGCTTGTGGTTTCTATATAAAAAAAAAAAAATTAACAAAAAAATAAAACCGACTTCCAAAAATAAAAAACTGCAGTATAAAAAATAACTTTAATTTCGGAAGACGGTGTTCAAAACCGAAAAACCAAAAACATTGTATTTTGGTTTAATTTTATGCGACATTCACAATTTGTATTACACAAAAATATGAACATAGTATCCAATTCAAATAAATATAATGTACGAAGCAAGTATTACAGTTATAGTAAAATTTTACGTTACGAGAGGGTCAAACACGATTTTTTGACGTATAGTAATATACGTCAAAAAAATCGTGTTTGACCCTATATTAGTGCAGAGTTACTGAAATAAAGAAATGAATAACTCATAACGTAAACAATATTTTTTTTTTAAATACAACGTAAAAACAAACGTATCCCCGAAAGCAAGTTAAATTTTATTTGAAACAATGGTCCCAATATGTATTTAACTTTGTTATTTCCTGTACAAAAAGCTTGTTTCTATTGCGTTGGTAGTTTTTAACAAGCACTCCGTAAAGTTCTAACTAGGTAAACTCATAATTGGTTTAAAGCTTAATAAATATGAATTGAAGTTTAACAAATTAAACTGAGGCCCAGAAGTTGAAGTATTCAGACATTAAAGTTAGTGTGGGGTCATTAGACCTAGATAGATTACTGTCCACACGATAACAAGTTAGTTATAAAGAATTTTTTCTGGGTAAACTCAGTCCATCTTCGACTTGCCTACTTGACTAGAGACAAGAGCAAACCCATTTCAATTAAAAAAAAAAACACTCCAGAAACTTGAGACAACTTATTATTTGTTCAAATAATAAGTTTTCTTAATTTACTTTTATAGATTTTTACAGCTGCCATAATAAATACTTAACTAACTAAATACACTAATTAACAAGAAATTATGTACAAACGCGTATAAAAACAAAATTAATCATTGGGCATCAAAAAAATAATCCTCGTCGTTGTCAATGGCAAAAGTGCCCAGAACACTGGCAACATTGCAATTATAAGTTGTGTTTGAATAGATAAAGTTCAACAAAGCGTTTTTTTTGTTTTCCTAAGGGTCTCCACAAGCTAAAGAATTGCAGCGATATTATCGTCCGTGCCACGTATTTCTATAACAACTCTATGTACGTGTCTCCACACGGCGATATTAACGCAGCGATTTAATGTATGAAAAACGTCAACTCCCGGCGATTCTCTCGCTCGCGGAGACGGTCGCTAAGTTATATTGAAATTATTTGACACGAATATTAAAAATTATTGGGGTTTCGTAAAAATTCTCATAATATGTGCCACAGATGCCCTAGCTCTTCTGTATTATAAATATACTATTTCATTACATTATTTTCTATCTGGAACTACCAGTTGAATTAGAAAGTCGTTTTGTAAATGACAACCACATTCCTGAGGAAGGATATTGGCTATAGGGGAACGGGAAAAAACGGGACAGGCTAGTACGAAGTCACGGGGAAAAGCCCGTGACTTCGTAAAATTTCGCTAGTTTTATAAAGATTTTAATTTTTGATTTTAATAAATTAGGTAGAACTTTAAAGTTAGGTACTCTTTGAACTTCACCTTTGTGTTCCACTGACTTAGAAGTTTTTCAAAGTTTGTTGAAAGTGTTTCTGACCCATAAATTAATAAGGGCAAGTTAAGTGAAGCTTATGGCTAAAATAGAATTTCTAAATGAAACGAACACTTCGGATTTCAATTAATCAATACAAAAAGTTAATCTGTGAAGAAAACCAACAGGTATACCTACTATAATCCACACTTGAAAGAAAAATTGTTTGTGCATATAATACCTTATTATTTTAGGACATAAAAAAATAACCGGATATCAAAATGTAGATAGTTAAATTGCCTTTGAGATAGTGTATATTTCATTAAAACGCCCAAAGCTTTGGGTTCGATTGTCGTTTTAATGTCCGTGTTAGACATAATTTTACAAATTAATTACAATATAATTATATACATTACATTATATATACATTATATACATTATTATTAATTTTACAAATTAATAATAATATTAATTAATTATTAAAATAGTGAAACATTTTTTTTTTTTTGTTATTTATAGGCACGCGCTTGACCACTATCTCACCTGATGGTAAGCGATGATGTGGTCGAAGATGGAGCACGCTTGCCTAGAAGTAACCTATTCACTCTTGACTTAAAAACTCCCAGGTTGTAGCTATCGAGAAACACAGACTCCGGCAGGGAATTCCACTCCCTAGCTGTACGCATTATGAATGTGTTCCCAAAACGTTTTGTGCGCGTGGGTGGGATATCCACCATGTACCGGTGGCGCATCGCCGTTTTTCTTGTGGTCCGATGATGGAACGGGCTTGGCGGAATTCAATTATGCAATTCCGTCGCACATTCCCCAAAATGCAACCGGTAGAAAACCGACAAGCCAGCAACTCGTCGTCGATGCTCAAGACTTTGGAGCTTCGTCGCGACGAGCCTCTCATTGCCAATGATCCTCTTGGCTCGTTTCTCAATTGACTCAAGGGCATCAAGCTGGTATCTGGCGGATCGTCCCAAAGATGAGAGTAGTATTCCATACACGATCGAACTTGTGCTTGATAGAGTTTGAGCAGCTGTTCCGGCGTGAAGTACCGTCTCACCTTTGCTAGGATCCCCAACTTCCTAGCAGCCACTTGAGCTTGTGCCTCTATGAAAGGGCCAAAATTAAGAGTAGATGTTAATGTAACCCCAAGAAGCTCAAGTTGGTCGGTTATCGGCACGGTTGCACTTCGGAAAGATGGAGCTGGGTGGAATTGGCTCCTTTTGGTGGAAAATAGACACGCTTGGGTCTTAGCAGCATTGAACTTGACCAGATTGGCATCACCCCATTCAGAGACAGCCTGTAAGGACACATTCAAGCGCTCAACCATAGCCTCCCAGAGAGACCGGATCTGCGACCCACCAGCTCGTGCATTGGACACGTATCTCTCAGCAACAGTGCTGTCGTCTGCATACCCAAAGGTACCGGGTTTAAGCAGATCATTAATATGCAGCAAGAATAGTGTTGCCGAAAGCACCGACCCCTGAGGAACCCCCGGCATTAATATCCAGCAGTCCAGACGAGCAGCCATCTATGACCACTCGGATAGACCGATCCCTCAGGAAATCTGCGATCCAATCACACAAACCGGCGGGCAGACCGAAGGAAGGAAGCTTACTAATAAGGCTATCGTGCCAGATCCTGTCGAAGGCCTTCGAGATGTCAAGGGAGACCGCCAGTGCCTCCCCGTGCTTCTCTATGGCTTCACTCCAGATGTGAATGGCATACGCTAGAAGATCCCCAGTTGACCGATTTCGGCGGAACCCGTATTGTCGGTCACTAAGGATATCATTCGCTTCTAGGTACGCTAGGAGCTTATGATTCAGCACGCGTTCCATAGTCTTACAGAGTATGGACGTTACCAAGATGGGTCTATAATTCGACGGGTCAGCACGACTACCCTTCTTGGGCACGGGTTGCACGTTAGCTTGCTTCCAAGCCTTCGGCACTTTTCCAGTCTCAAACGAAAGGCAAAATAGGCGTGTCAAGATCGGAGTCAACTCAGGCGCACAAGTTTTTAGAACAATTGCCGGTATCCCGTCGGGGCCACTAGCCTTGTTCACGTCTAGGTTACGCAGTACCCTACGGACGTCCTTCTGATAAATGCGAATGTTCGACATGCTCGACTCACATCCACCAGGAGAAGCAGGGGGCCTCGCGCCACCAGGATCCAGACGCGAAGATTCCGCAAACAAGGAAGCAAACAAGTTTGCTTTCTCCTCAGCGGAGTGGGCAAGCGTCCCGTCGGGTCTCAGCAGTGGTGGTAGTGAGGGGCGGCAGAAGTTCGATTCGACCGACTTAGCCAGGGACCAAAAAGCTTTACTACCTGCTGGGTATGAAGCAAGTTTGTTCCCTATTCGGCTGATGTGGTCAAACCGTGCCCTCCGCAATACCTTCTTGCAGGACTTGGCAGCCCTGTTGAAGGCTCTCTTCTTCCGAGTCACGTCATTTGTTTTGCGCGTACGAGCGTCGACCCATGCCAGGTACGCCACGTGCTTAAGCGCATCAGCGCGATTGCACTCGGCACCAAACCAAGGACGAGCTTCGCCAGATTTCGCTATGTCAGAGAACGGAATGTAGTACTCCATTCCCCTCCGCAACACATCCGACACGGCGTCCGCGCACGACGAAGCATCAGTCGAAGAAAAACAAATAGGCTGCCAAGGATAACACGCGAAGAAAGATCGCATGCCATCCCAATCTGCTGACCTGTACCGCCATACCCGCCGTGTGCCTCTTGGGCTAGGATCGGGTGGGGAATAAACGGACACAGACTTCACCAGACAGTGGTCGGAACTACCCAGTGGTGAAGAAATCGAGACCGAATAGCGGTCTGGATCTGTTGTCAGCAAAAGGTCCAAGCAATTGGCAGTATGCGAATCAACATCCGGCACCCTCGTTGCCCCCTGGACCAGCTGGGTAAGATTCAGCGCTAGGGCTAGCTTTCTCGTCTCTCGTCCAGCATGGTCTGTGCACTGGTATGGGAAGAGCCAATCCTGATGGTGGGCATTGAAGTCCCCCAGTAACACCAATTGAGCAGAAGGGTACCGCTGCTGAGCCGCATCCGCCGCCTCACTCAGGTGCTGTGTAAGCCAAGTTGTCTCCAAATCACCGCTGTGCGAACGGTAGACGCATGCGTAGACAATTTTATCCAGGCCTGTGTCCACTAAAACCCACAGCGTTGAGAACCTGGAGTCCTCAAGATTACGGAGACGCCGATAACAGATGTCGTCACGGGCGTACATACATACGTCCGCACGTGGTTTGAAATGATGCTCCAGGGTAAACCCTGGGTAGGAAAGGTAAGACACGTCTGACGGACATCTGATCTGCGTCTCGGAAAGGAACAGGAGTGCTGGTTTCTCAGTCTCCAGGTGGTGATGGACTGCGGCGAGATTTGAGTGTAGACCTCGAATATTGCTGAGGTGCACTTTGTGGGGGAGGAAGTGCTGCCGCTGTACAGCTTTTCTTATTTTGTTCCTTTTCGTCATGTTAAGAGTGAAGGTTGTAGAGGAGAAGGAAGTGAAATTAGATTCTATGCTGCTACCCTCAGGCACGCTCTGACAGGACGACATCTTTGGGAGACTGCGGGGACGCCCGAGCCCCCCCGGGAATGTCCATCGGGTCCTCCCCCGTCTGGTCGCCAGCCAGCACAAATTTTTCGACAGTTGGCGGGGCAGCCTTTCATGTGTGGCTAGCACACTACTTGGGCCCTCAACTAACTGCGGTCGGCCAGCGGCGCACCGTGCCTCGGATCCCGCTACCCTCCGCGACTAGTCTCCCGATACGCCCATATCAACGCGAGCCTGGCTGGTCTGCCTGCATTGGAACAAATATTACGACCCAACTCCTCTGTATTGGCTACACTGGGCATCGTACCGGAACACGGCTAGTCCGCTTGGCGGCACGCCTTTGCCCAGTGGGGGCAAAGTAGGGTCTAGCATTGGGTATTCTCCTACGGACGCGGGTGACTCGGCCCCCAAATAATATAACATTTACCTTTTGCAAAAAATACGACTAGCCTTTTAGACGAGATTCTCATTTAAAAATTAGCTACTCTCAGGTATCTCCGCCTTAATACCTTACCTGCAGCTAAAACGCTGATCCCTCCAGCTGGTATCCCTAGTCCCATGTTAAACTTCTGTCTCTCTTCTATGAAGGCCACACTGCCCATCACCATCGCTGATATGCCGCATACTATCTGTAAGAAAAATTTAACGTTTTACATAAATATCTTAAATAACACCCTCTCACAATCTTTCGCTGAAAAATACCTAAACATTTTTTTCTGTGAAAATTAAGAAAATCTCCAAAATTTTCTTCTGTATTATAAAACAGCTTGAGTTCAAAGTTTTAGATTTCGGTTTATCGTTTATTTTTTGTATAACAGCAGTTAGTAAAATCGATCGGCAAAGAAAAATGAATTTATTTTGCGAAATTTTAGTGGATAAAAGGATTAAAGTATATGTTATGTTATATGTTATGTTATATAGTATGTCATACGTAAAACTATGTCAAATTTTGTAAATTAGCAAAAAGTTAACCAATTATTAAGTTACTAGCTTTTGCCCGCGACTTCAAAGTCAAAGTCAGGTCAAAGTCAAAAACGTTTATTTCAATTAGGCCATTAAACGGCACTTTTGAACGTCATCATTACATTTAAAATAACACAGTGACTCTACTTTCCATTCGGAAGGGTAGATTCTTATGGAGAATAACGGACAAGAAACTCCACAGTTACTCTTTTCAAATGAATGTTTTACATGTGCTGTGGTATACAAAACTTTTGTTAATATAATATGTGAGGACCATGAACCTAGAGTATGCAGAGGTAGACTTATTAATTTTCTAAATAAGTACATGGTACTCACATATTTACAAATATTGGAACCATTAATTAGCAGAGTGTGAGTGAACAGAAAAATAAAAACCCAAAAATTAAGCAGTAGGTACAATTATAAACCAAATACATAAACCAACCAGTTTGATCTTGTCTCCACCATTGATTGTCCTATGGAGCAGGACCAGCATGTTTCCAAGCATTCTTATCCTGAATATAATCTTCTAATTTGTAATATGCTTGTTTACAAAGTGAGCTTTTAATGTAGGTTTTAAATTTTCTTTCATTTAGTTCTAATATGTCACAAGGTATTTTATTGTAACATTTAACACAGTACCCCATGAAAGATGTGTGTACTTTAGCTAACCTATAAAATGGTTGATCTAATTTATCTTTATTTCTAGTATTATTATTATGTCTATCACTAATTTTACTAAAAAGATGACGATTTTTCCGTACATACATAAAATTTCCCTTAGAGAATCGCGGCGACGCAGATTATAAAGGGCTCTGACAGCTCTCTTTTGTAAAATAAATATGGATTCAATGTCAGCAGCCCGACCCCACAGCAAAATACCGTACGACATAATGCTGTGGAAGTAGCTAAAATAGACCAAACGTGCGGTTTCTACGTCTGTTAGCTGTTTTATCTTCCTCACGGCATAAGCGGCTGAGCTTAGACGCCCCGCTACAGATGTTATATGAGGTACCCATTGTAATTTCTCGTCTAAAGTGATTCCCTGGAAAACCGTCTGATTAATAAACTCCAGTTCTTCGTAAGCACATATCCCGTTTTTACCCGTTTCCCTAAGAATTTCAGGAAATCCTCTCTTAGTGAAAGAAAGAAAGAAAGAAAGAAAAAATGTTTATTTGGGACTCGCACATAACAGACAGATGTAAATTTAATTAAATTAACAGAATTAAGTATAAACACATTTTAGTCTGTGCGAGGCCAAAAAGGTAGTGCTCCTCTACACTTTTCAAGAAACGTACATGCCAAATTTCAGCTTTCTAAAACCAGTACTTTCGGGTGTGTGTTCCATCAGTCACGGAAGAATTGTAGCCTTTTTGGCCGCCAATGCATCGATGACGCATTTTTCTATGCCTGCTGATTTCTTCTCCTACCCCTTATTCACCCGCTAGTACATCTATATTACTAATATATAAAGCTGAACAGTTTGTTTGTTTGTTTGTTTACTTTAACGCGCTAATCTCAGGAACTCCTGGCCCGATTTGAAAAATTATTTCAGTGCAAGATAGCCCATTTATCGAAGAATCGGAAGGCTATAGGCTATATATCATCACGCTAAGACCAATAGGAGCGGAGCAGTAATGAAAATTGTGACGCAGACGAAGTTGCGCGTTTATTATAATTTTGCTTATGGAACTTAATATTTTATTTAGATGTAAAAAAAATGTGACTTCATCATAAAGATGATAAGGAGCGTTCCATTTTGACCGGTATGTATGTATGTATTTCCAATTAAATACCCCGAAAATACCATTACCGTTCATAATGCCACAGTACCTTTAATACAGGCACAACCCTACCTAAGTAATAGGTACTTCATTCACCTCCAATGCTATGCAAGTAATACATCTATTGATTAGCTCCCACCATTAGCAAGCTGCACAGTAATAGGAGAATTGAAAGTGGCACAAATCGGATTGGAAATATCTTAATGGAATAAGGGTGAGGCTGCCGAAGGCCAGAGACTGTAATTACTTGATGTAAGGCAGTGGTTCTTAACCTTTTAGTCATAATGACACACCATTTCACATAATTCCTGTACTGCCATGAACCACCAACTTTTTGGACGTAATAATGCAATTAATGTAAACCAATGAAACAAAATCTATTCGTAAATATAAAACACTGCATAGGTAAAACTTTGCAAAGCAATTTTTTTTTATTAATGTTTCCCGGATAAAGATATTATTTTAAAGCTGTTTTGTGACTGCATATTCTTTACAAATTTCTGACTTCTTGATTCAGTGCTGCTCAAAGACAAATGTACTGACATCTAACCGATTTCGGTGATTTTTTAAAGTAATCAAAATTGCTGAAATAGAGCTTAGCTGCTTGCTTAGTTAGAGTGAACAGACACGACTTTGTCTCTGTCATCTCTGACCTACACTAGAGTCAAGAGAAAACCCATCACAAATTAAAAATAAAATAGAATTTACGAATGGCTTCGCGAACCACTTCGGGAGCTACTAAGGACCACCAGTGGTCCGCGGATCACCGGTTAAGAATCACTGCTGTAAGGTATTTAGGGATCATTTTCATTTTGCTAATTATTTTGTGAGTTATATTTAACACAGGGTAAGTAACAATTTCCACCTAAAGGGCTCCAGCCGGTCTATTTTATCAACATCTCATCGTGTAATCTTAGGTGGAGTGACATGAAGTGAACTGAGGATCTAAAAACACCACTTTAGTAGAATCATATTGAAATCATATTATTAATCACGCAACAATCTGTCGAATTTCACTTTCATCTTTGTCGCTAAGGCATTAGGTTCAAGGTTATAAGGGTATAGTACTAGCGTATAGTGAGGAGGATCCTCTCTCGGGAGCCCTGACCGCCGGTAGCTTGGACCCTGTTCCCGATACCGGTGGGCTACAAAACAGTAGCCCACCGGTTATATTTTTAAATGAGTTTTTTTTTATAGAATATTAGCTTTTGCCCGCGATTTCGTACGAGAATATCCCGTTTTTTTCCCTTTCCCGTAGGAATTTCAAGAAATCGTCTCTTAGTGCTCCCGTACACTCCCCATGAAACCTATATGACAAATTTTAGCTTTCTACGACCAGCATTTTTGGCTGTGCGTTATCTTTCAGTTCCTCAGTTAGGCACCAGTAATGGAAGAGTTTTATATATTGGGATTGATACTGATCAATCCCAATATTTAAACACTTCCATCATCCATCCACTTTGCTATCAACGTGATGACTGCATTACGTTGATATCAAGGTGGACTTCTTAAGCAAAATTAAGTATTAACATGGCAGCCATTTTAACTATTTGATAGGGATTTCAACAGCTAACAGTGGTAATAAAATTTCCTTTATGATCGTAAAATTGCTAGAGGCGCCATAATAGTTTATGTTCGCTGGATTAATCGTGATAGAATTGAAAGTTTCAACTTTACGGAATTGGACCGAACCCAAAGAGATTATGATAATAAAATCACAGTCCCTTTTGGGGAGATCCTTCAAAAGGGTAAAGGTAATATAGTTATTTTAATGCTTCTCTATAATAACTGTTTGTTGAACTTTATGGACTGTTTACTCATGATAACAACTTAGCCTGGAATAAGTCTTAAATATTCTTGCCAAGTTAGTCAAGAAGAAAATTGATCAATACATTTTTTTGACATAATATTTTCTACCAAAAATATTTCAAGTAAATTGGTTGCCAAGGATTTTGAGTCGAGCCAAGCTTCGTTGCTAGTAAAAAGTATGGCCTGGCCGTTAATTATTCTTTATGTACACGTTCATTATCTACAATAGAAGCTTGTTTAAGCGGAGCAAAGTCAATAATCTAATAGGCACATGCATTGTTTGATTTCTTGATAGAGACATAGGTAAGTACCTAATAAAACAAGAACCAATTTTGTTATGGTATCCTGATACATACATAATTCACAGCTTAGTGATTATGATGATATGCCTTCGCAAACGTCATTGGAATTTTGAATAACGTGATTTGAAAATTAAGGGACTTCTTCCAGATAAAAAAAATGTCCCAAAATTAATATCTATTTTATTTTTACAAGGATCAGTGAAAATTGTGCAGTTTGACGGCAAAAATCGCTGCATAAACTTGGAAAAAAAAAGTCAAGTGCGAGTCGGACTCGCACACGAAGGGTTCCGTACCATAAACCTTAGTTTTTATTATTTGTTGTTACACACGCCAAAATCTATGAAAATTTCAACTGTCGACCTATTATGGTTCTTGAAATACAACCCGCTGACAGATAGACGAACGGACGGACGGAAAGACAGCGGAGGCTTAGTAATAGGGTTCCGTTGGATACCGACGGACGTTGACGACCTACATTGCGCATAGAATCAGCATGCTGAAAAGGAAGTGGGCCGGCCATGTCTGTAGATGGCCAGGCGGTCGATAGAACAGGCATATGTTATAGTGGAGATAGCCTATGGACAAACGTAGAGTAGGACTCCCTGCGGAACGATAGATCGATGATTTAAAGAAGGCAGGTGGCAGCGGATGGATACGGACTGCTCAAGACCGGGATGTTTAGCGTACTTTAGGGGAGGCCTACGTTCAGCAATGGACTGCAATTGGCTAATATGATGATGATGATCTTACGATCGATCGATTCACTTGCTACATACAAGTAAACTTTTACATTACTAAATTCATTTAAGAACTCTATCTTAGATAATTTAAAACAAGACTTTGTATTTAGCAAAAAATAACAAAACTGAGATTCCATATTGAAATCGAAATAAAATAACTACTTTGTATTTAACTGTTACAATTTAAAGACTAATAAGGCAGCTACAGCCATTTAGCCAATCAAGAGGAAAATACCTACAAAGCTGAAATTCAGCTGTAAACGGACAAAGTTGGAAGGCAAAGGCAATTGCTAACGACTTTTATTCGAGCAACGTTGGTACTTATTGCTCAACTTTATTGCTTGGGCGAGCCACAATGTGAAGAGAAATAATCCGTTTCGCCCTCAATCGCTTTGGGTTAGGGTTCCGTAAACGCGTACTTTAGTTTTTGTATTTTTAGGGTTCCTAACAAAAAACTGAACTCTTAAAGGATCACTTGGGTGTCTGTCTGTCTGTCTGGTTGTCCGTCTGTCACAGTCAGTTTTCCTTGGATCCTCCAGTAGATCTGTTGAAATTTGGAATACATATGGACTGCTTTTTTTTGGGAAACATATGGACTGCTGTGACCAAAACACGTACGTTTTACGTAAATAAATATTTTTTTAGTATGGCATAACATTTGGGGTATAAGATAGAAAATTTAAAAAAAAGTTTTTCAAACTGTATCGTGTGACATACCTACTTAAAAGGGCTTACTATGAGGGTTTTATATACTGTTTGTTAATTAATTTTTTTTTTCATAATTTTTAAAATTAATAGTTATGAAGTTATTCAAGAAATTAGACCAAAAATTACCATTCCTAATACCAGCCTAAAACTTTAAACAAATTCAGATAAAAGATTTATAGCTAAAGATTACAGAAAAACCTATGAAAAGTCTGTAATGTTAAAATAACATGTTAAAAAATGAAATTGGTTCGGAACCCTTTTGCACGCGAGTCCGACTCGCACTTAGCCAGTTATTTTTTCTAGATTTTACCTATCCAACTGCTTGGCAAAGGCCTCTACCAAACCTTTCCAAGTATTTTTTTTCTAAGCTACATACCTCAAAACAGCCCTTGCAGTAGGCATCTACGTCATCTCTTCATCTCTTCCTAGGCTAGCCACGGCGGGTGGTGCCGTTTGTGGAGACTATTTGCCTTTTACGCCCGTTCTCCCCGTATTAATTATTTTCACATATGTTGCAAGTCAGTTTTTTAATATTGAAAGACTAGTGTACCAGTACTACCAGTAGACGTATTAGCTCTACAGTTATCTACATAATACAATCAATTTGATTATAAACATAGAACTTTTAGGAAAATTGTGATGGCGGGAGAACCATCAGAACTTTCCTAAAAGTTCTAAATCATAAAGGGTAAACAATACAGAATTGCCATGCCACTTCTAGTATGTTTATTTAATGGGAAAAATGTGTTAAATGCGTATTGGAACGTTTCCAAATGCGACAGTTCTGCGCGGGCGGGCATTCTATTCAATTTTCTAGTATTCAATTTTGCAGATATTGATAATATCACAATATAAATGGAAATATTATCAATATTATTTATTATAATGGTAATGGTGGTTTTTACTCAACTGCCTCAAAAGGAGAGTTGAAAGTAGAAGAATTGTTTGAGAGTATGCTTGTATGTACGTATGTTCATTTATTTGGCACGCTTTGGAACGGCTGGATAGATTTTAACAAATAAGTGCTGAAGTGTTGTAAGTTAAATATATTTTGTGACTGAGAACTGAACAAGAAACGAAAACTGTAACTCATTAACTTGAATCAAAAAGGTGACCGCAGCAGCAGTTTGATGCCATCAAATCGGAGATATATGTGAAATAAAATAAATATCATAAATTGCATCAGATTACTAAAAAAGTGATTTGTTTTGAACTTCTTAACTGTTTTTTGAGGTCGGAGTTTCATACGAACTGTTCTACAAATGTGTAACAAGCAGAGAAATTTCTATAAAAACGATTCGCCGTTTAGTTCCGTCGCGTTTGTTTGCGAAACCTTTTTATACGGAACTCAGCCGCATAAAACGAACGAGCTTACGGGCCATCGCTTTATTTTTTGCTTTTACAAGCCGCAATAGTGGGGACTTCATTGGTATTTACAAGATACATTCATTTGGCGATTGACCGTAATCCGATTGAGCGTTAAGTTTGTAGGAGGAATTAATCCAATCGTCGTTTTCAGTACGTAATATTCTAAGCGTAATATAAAAAAAACCTTTTGAAAATTAAATTAATTTTGGTCTGTTTTAGTTTGATACTTGTAAAGTTTTTAGAAGTGTTGATTTTATTAATTTGGGTAGGTTTTGAATGTACGCAATTTCATTCATTGAAGTAGCTAGGCATTAAAACACTGGTATTCAGCTGAATCCGGTTTGACTGGAAGCCGACCCCAATGTTGTTGGGAAAAGGCTAGGCAGATGATGAAGTAGCTAGGCATTGAGCTTGGGCGTTATTTATGATTTTATTCTTAACTAGCGTTTACCCGCGACTTCGCACGCATATATCCCGTTTTTTTTCCGTTCTCGTTAGAATTTCAAAGAATCCTAGTGAATCCAAGAATCTTAGTGCTCCCCTACACTCCTCAAGGAACCTATATGTCAAATTTCAGCTTTCCTCGACTAGTAGTTTCGCACGCATATATCCCGTTTTTTTCCCGTTCCCGTTAGAATTTCAAATAATCCTAGTGAATCCAATAATCTTAATGCTCCCCTACACTCCTCAAAGAACCTATGTGTCAAATTTCAGCTTTCCTTGACTAGTAGTTTCGCACACATATATCCCGGTTTTTTCCCGTTCCCGTTAGAATTTCAAAGAATCCTAGTGAATCCAAGAATCTTAGTGCTCTCCTACACTCCTCAAAGAACCTATGTGTCAAATTTCAGCTTTCCTCAACTAGTAGTTTCGGCTGTGCGTTGTCTGTAAGTCACTCACTCAGAATTGAAAAGTGAGTTAGTCTGTTTATTATTTGTTTGTATGTTACACTTTCACTCTTAAATCACTGATCCATTATTGACGATTTTTGTTATAGAGGTTGATGAGACCCTGGGCACGGTAATAGACAGAGCAAAAATATCACTCAGAACTGTCGGTCTCTCACTGTTGACTGCCTTTTTTTTTTTTTTTTTACTATTTATAGGCACGCGTTTGACCACTATCTCACCTGATGGTAAGCGAGGATGTGGTCGAATATGGAGCACGCTTGCCTAGAAATAACCTATTCACTCTTGATTTAAAGACTCCCAGGTTGTAGCTATCAGGAAACACAGACTCCGGCAGGGAATTCCACTCCTTAGCTGTACGCACTATGAATGTGTTCCCAAAACGTTTTGTGCGTATGGGTGGGATGTCCACCATGTACCGGTGGCGCATCGCTGTTCGTCTTGTTCAAATTCAAATTCAAATTCAAAGCATTTTATTTCAAATAAACCATTCACAGGCACTTTTGAAACGTCAAGGTCAGTCAGTCAAAAACATGGAAGCTATTTGCACGTTCCAAAGCGTAGATCTCTATGGAGAAGAACGTGCAAGAAACTCCACGGACACTCTTTTAAATCATGTTCTGTTTTACAAAATTCCAAGTTACATATACTTGTTGCTTCTGCATGTGAGGACAATGCAAAGGGAAAAAAAGGGCTTATTGTAAGAATTTTAAATATAAAGATTAAAATAAGCCAATGGCAGTTAAGAGATGACCAGTCTCAACCGACGGCGCCTGTTCACGATCATGACGCGTGTATCGGCACCCTTCAGCTCAACAATTTCGAAGGGAACCGAATGATCAAACCCACGCGCCGCCATCAGCGAGACATTTGAGTGAGCATGACATGCTCTCAACCACCATGCTCGTTCATGTCCAACAAGTAAAACTATAACTACTCACATAAAATGTAAATGGTTTCATGGTACTCACATTTACAAAATTTGAAAAATATGCTTCTACTTTACACAAAACTATGGTTGTCAATGACCAAATAATGAAAAATAAATTGTGGTCCGATGATGGAACGGGCTTGGCGGAATTAAATTATGCAATTCCGTCGCACATTCCCCAAAATGCAACCGGTAAAAAACCGACAGGCTAGCCTCCGTGGTCGAGTGGTTTAGGCAATTGCCTTGTGACCCGGTGGCCGTGAGTTTGATTCCCACGGGACAGCATACTTTGTAAAGTGGTTTTCCAGTTTGGTTAGGACATTGCAGGATTAAATCACTTGATTGTCTGATAACAAAAGGTGATTCCGTGCTTCGGAAGGCACGTACACGCCGGTGGTCCCGGCTGCCAAATGGAGGTCGTCAAATAAACCACGTCAGAGGCCCTTGAGGCGGTTTCGAAACTCTGACCCTAGGGTGTGTGGGGTCGTTAGATCTTACTGCCAACACGAGAAGAAGAAGAAGTATCTCATGAAAACTTAGGTAGGCTCAGTCCGAGGGAGAAAGCTTAAAGTGAACTGTCATTTCATCTTTGAGCCGCTAGCAAAAGCCCATCATCATCATATTAGCCGAAAGACGTCCGAAAGACCTCGCCCAAGCGTTTCCACAACGACGTATCCATCGGCTACCCTCACCCTCCACCAGGTCATCGGTCCACCTTGTGGGAGGCCTTCCAGCGTTGCGTCTTCCGGCTTGCAAAGGCTAGTACAACATAATTATTTTTATGACAAAGGTATGTGTCCTCTCAAAATGCTGTTCTTATTTTGGAAGAGCTTTAGAAATATATTATTTTCGCTGTTCCAATAAACAAAATACTTCAGACATGCTACATTGAGTAATGACGCGTTACTTTTACGTGAGAACGTGCTCATTTCGTTTTACGCTCGTAACGTTTGCAAAAGGAAGACATTTAACCTTTTTGAATTTATGGAACCTATTTTCAGTAATGGTTCTGTTTTTTGACAATCTTGTTTTTTTTAAGAGAATATTTTGACTTTACCGAGTATGAGAAGACAGCATTGGAAGGACTTCTATAAGGAAGACTGAACTGAGAACCTGCTGAATAAGAGACGTACAGGACCAGTCGAAATGGCAACACTTAGAAAAGGCCTTTTGTCCAGCAGTGAACATCTATCGAAAACAAAGATGATGATGATTATATCGAGAAGACATAATTTATGCAAAAATGGTCATCGCTATGACCTGGTGAAGGCCGCAAGAACCCACTTTATGAGAGGCAAATAACCAGTCGATGTGTCAACACTTGGGAGAGGCCTATGCCCCAACGGTGGTTATTTTCGCCTAAAACGATGTTGATGATGATTTTTCAAAGAACTTGTGCGAAAAACGGTGATCGCTAGGCAGAGAGATCGCAACATCATCTGCCTAGCGTTTTCTCCGCTATGTTGAAGGCGGAAGACTAACCAGATTGCAATTGAATAAAAATGTTTTACAAGGAACCACTGACTATGCTGTCTGACCTCAACAACCCAGTTACAAAATGTTTCAGACCAGTTAATTAATTATCTATTCTAGGTATATCAAGCTGACATCACACAGTAGCATTCTCTAAGCAATGGAACGCGTCATTCTATCTCAATATGTAGGTTACAACTAACATGCAATTGATAGAGCAATCAATCATTTTGAGGGACGATTCACATATGTTTCAAATGGATGCCTGTGACATCTTGTCTGGGGTATGAATTACATGTGATTCATGGTGGGACAGATACGTTGAATTTGCTGTAAGATGTTTTCATCGTCCAAAAAAAAGATACGCATAGCATCTACATATTTTTGCTATCATAATTAATAATATTGTCGATGAAATTATGGGTACAATTGCATCAATATTTCCCGAAGAGGTGGATATAGGTGTATTGTGAACTCTCATTTTACCAGTTCTGTTAATAGATCCCATTTCTCTCCCGATAAGAGTCCCTTTAACTTCTTGTCGTGTCATTATTTAAAATAAATTTTAGTAACCCAAAACTTTGTCAATTATATTGCTTCGTTTGTGGTAGACCAAAATCGTTTTGGCTACAGGATTTTGGGGCGTACTGGTTACTACTGAGAACGTTTAAATAAAATACTCAATATCAGTAATCGTTTTCTAAAGCCGGCAACACATTGACAAGCTTATTATAAAATTGTGGAAAACTAAGCCTGCGTAATCAATAATGGAAACCTCTTTTCATCAAGTAGGCTGCCAACGTAAGCTTATTTGCTAACATAAATACTTGTTATAACTAATTAAAAATGCTGACACTGAAAAAGTTTCTTTCGTATAATTGGAACAGCTGAAAAGCCCTTTTAATTAACGTGGAATTGAGTGAATAGCCACATTAATAACGGGCCATATTCTTTTCACCTGCGGGGTTTTAAGAGCAGTTAAGTATTTTGCAAGAGCACAAAAACTGTTGGGTCTTATTTTTCGGAGTAGATAGTTAGACTAGACAGATTATGTTCAGTGTTGGACCAGTGGCAAACCGTAGGTGCAAGCCAGCATAGACCAGCATAGGTTAAAAAAAAACACCAAAATATAACTCATCGCTATCACGCCGACCCACTGCACCGTGCTGTTTCTATACTGAATTCTGTGCTATAGTGATATTAAATTGCTACGTGTTTATTTCTTATATCATTATAACATCGAAATATAACATAATAAAAATAACTAAAACAGCTGAGTTAGTATTGACAATTGAGAGAGACTAAAATGGCACCGTGTATAGGGACTAGGGAGTCTTGCTAGCTTGCACCTACGGCATGCCACTGTGTTGGACACGTCAAAAGAAATTCCAGTGACGTTCAAAAAGGCTGCGTTTCCACCAGAGATGTGCGAAGATGTGTGGCGAGGAATGTGTTTCATCATTTTCATTTCAGCCAATTGCCGTCCACTGCAGAACAAAGAGCGCCAACCATCCCGGTCTTGAGCAGTCCGCATCATCCTGCCATAGCCCGGGGATTCTTAGCTTCGCACCGTTACCGTGGCTGGTACCATAGCCAGGATTAGTGCATCTACCAGGAACTGTGGGCCGTTAATCTGAGTTGCTTGTCATCGGGCGGATTTTCACAATGGCCCTCATCAGAAGGCTTAAAGTCACTCAAAGGGCAATGTTTGGAGTTTCTTTGCGTGATCAAATCAAAAATGATGATATCTGCCTAACTAAAGTGGCAGTGGGCAGGGCACATTGCTCGCACAACAGATGGTCGATAGGGCCGAAAAGTTCTGGAGTGGCAACTGCGTACCGGAAGACGCAACATTGGAATTTCTCAAGGTGGACCGATGACCTTGTGAAGATCGCAAGTAGCCGCTGGATGCGAGACGCGCAGGACTGGTCGTTGTGGCGACGCTTGGGGGAGGCTTATGTCCAGCAGTGGACGTTTTTCGGCTGATATGACGGTAATGATGATGGGGGGATTTCCCATAGTCACCACGCTTTGCAGGCGGGTTGGTTTCTGGAATGCCTTCTCTAATAGTGCTGCTGCACACTTTAAGGTTCGGCATCTAAGAGCATGGTTCATGGAAATACCGCCATGTATCGAATACCGGAGTCAAAAACGGAAACTATGTGGTCAGCTTATATTCCGGCTAGGCCGCATTCGACATCCTCGGGTGGAGATGGGTTGGTCTATTTTTTTACTTGGTGGATATCACACGGCAAGAATGTTGAATGTTTGCTAAGAACCAATTTAATCGCTTAATTTACCTAGCCTCGCTCAGCGCTAGAAATCCTGTTAATAATAATAACGTTTATTTGCCAAAAACAGTGCTTTACATTTCCTTATGGTATACATTACTAGCTAGGATACATAACAACAAGAATATGAAAGAAAGGAAGCATATCTTACTTATGAACTCCACACTAGGTCGAGCCTGTCTCGTGGAGTACATTGGTGGGATTACCAAATGCAGTGTGCATTTTATATTTAAAATTAATATTTAATTTAATTATTAGTTTATAGGGTTCCGAACAAAACACGGAACCCTTATAGGATCACTCAGGTGTCTGTCAATCTTTCTGTCTGTCCGTCTGTCACAGCCAGTTTTCTCCGGATCCACTGGAACGATTCTGTTGAAATTTGGTACAAATATGGACTTCGGACGTGTTACGTAAATTATTTATGTTTTAGTATGAAGGTCACTTTTGGGGGACAAAAATTAGAAACTTAATGTATTAATAATTTTTAACAATATCGTGTGATATACCAAATGAAAGGGCTTACTGTAAAAGAAATCGTTTTGAGTTATTCAAGAAATTAGGCGAAAAATTACCACCGAGAAAATTATCTCCGAAAGTACTAAGCTAAAATTTTGAAAAAAATATGGAGATAATAGATCTTTACCTAAAGATTATCGAAAAATATATATGAATTCTATAGTGTAAAAATAACACGTTAATAAAAATTGTTCGGAACCCTTCACGCGAGTCCGACTCGTACTTGGCCAGTTTTAAACAAACATATCCCTCGCTTCGCATCCTCGCAAATTTCTGGTGAAAACCGCAGAAGACCTCAAAAGTCCACAAATATATGGCCAGCGAGGTCATTTTCTAGACAGGGACACCTTAGTCACATTGGGTATCAGACGGGCAATGAACAATGTTTTAAGTATTCGGTTGAATACCAATCAGCCAATCGATCTGCAAGGCTTTTCCTAGGTATAGTAGCGAGCACGAGTCGTGAGCAAAGATGTATGGAAGCGGGGTGGCCAATGTACGGTGGGCGAATGAAACTAGCAAGCGCAAAAGTCGATGAGATCAGCTCATCGACTTTTGCGCTTGCTAGTGACTGTGGCGAACCAATTACGTGGAGCGTTAAAACTATTGTCGTCAAACCGACGAATGGAGAGAGTGCTCACGACTCGTGCTGGCTCCTATATTTGGGTTGGCTTCCAGTCTAAGCGGAAGCTGAATACGTGTATTACCATCGAGTGACTTTTATCTGATCACCAAAGCAAGAGTTAACACTCATCTGAGCTCGCTCACTCCATCATAGACCTCATCAATCGCTTTCCATCGCCATGAGAGATCAAGAGCGAGCTTATTTCTCAATAAGCAGAACCTAGTTTCTTGCTGGGTGACACGATTCCCGCTGTCCACAAAAATACAGTCGGGTTTCGATGTACCAGGATGGTCACCCATCCACCGACTTATTTTGGCTATAATTGCTTGAAAATTTGAAAGATCCCGCTGTTATAACTTAACATCGAGTCCCTCCTTTCATCTTAAACTTATTGAGTATCATCTGCCTAGCCTTTTTGCAACTATATTGGGGTCGGCTTTCAGTCAAACCGGATTCAGCTGAATACCAGTACATTACGTAGAGCGGATACTGTCTACCAGATCTCCGCAACCCATTAACTGAGTAACACGGTAATCTTTAGCAAGACTGGTATCAGATTTCTTGGCTTCTGACAATCCGTAGGTCAAAGATCTACAAATGACAGCCGGGACTAACGCCTTAACGTGCTTTTCGAGGCACGGAGTAGTCTCGGTATATTGAGATGGTCACTCATCCGCGGACTAACCTCCGCCAGCGTTGCTTAACTTCGAAGATCGACCCGTACGGCTGTTATAACTTAGCCACTAGCTTTTATTGAGGAAATAAAAGGAAGTTCATTAAACTACAATATAATATTTAGCATCGCTAGCAAAATGGGAAGTAACGAATCTATTTCCACTTCTATCTGACAAGATTTCGCCTTTCACTGTTACCGCAGAAACTTGCCCCATTTAATATGAATAATACAAGACATTTCAGTCTCTCTGAAGTCGTCCGAACTATGAATATTCAATGTTTGAGATATAATTGCCTAGCACTCAGCAAGCGAATGATCAATCAATAGAATTCAGAGCTTTTATTGAATAACTTGCAAGTCTTCTATTCCAAGTGAAGCGATGGGCAATATTCTTGGTTCTATATTGTGGTGTAGTATTGATTAATTATTTAGCTGGGTTTGACGGTTCTCTGCAGTAATGTCAGCAATGTTAATGGATCGATTGTATTATTCATGTTTGAATTGGTTATAAGGCTAGGAATTCGAAATTTTAGCTAAATTTAATCAGTGCTGTCCTACCTCATCATCATCTGCCTAGCCTTTTCCTAACTATATTGGGGGACGGCTTCCGGTCAGTCAGCCAGGAATACCAGTATTTTACATAAAGCGGTCGCCTACCAGACCTCCACAACCCATTAAATGGGTAACAACACGGTGTTTCTTGGCAAGACTGCAGTCAGATTTACTGGCTTCTGACAATCCGTAACGACTGCCAAAGTTCTACAAATGACAGCCGTGACCAACCGCTTAACGTGCTTTCCGAGGCACGGAGGAAACTCGGTACCATGTTAAGATGGTTACATCCACAGAACAACCTTGGCAAGCGTTGCTTAACCTTGAAGATCGACCTGTGCGGCGGTTATTCTTTAGCCACGAGCTCCTAATCCTAATCTACCTATCAGGCAAAAAAAAACCATATACTGAAAGTGGTGGCATTGCCACTCAACGTGGCAATGCCACCATTTTTTTGGGTACATTACCAGCTGACAGCGATGAGGAAGAATTTTTAATGCTATGGTTTAGTTTGTTGTAAGTTTAATGCATCTGTTCATTTGTATAATAAATTAAATTTAATTCACACACAATACACCGTGCACCGTGTGGTGCGGTGTTTTTACACAGTGTTGAAATACATATAAGTCTTTTAGTCAGAGTGAGCTCTGACGTCAATTTGAATGGCCTCAGAACTACTACCCGAAAGGCCTATTCACAGCTTTTATAACCGTCATGACACAATACGTGGAATCATAAACAATTTTCAGACAGAGTGTTCGTAAACAATTTCTCATATTTCGCACATCCTTGGATCTGATATTTTGATCTCCCTGTATCAAAACACAACGTGTCATGTTTCCATAGAAATAATACGAGATAAAATAGAATTTTTCGCAGTAACATCGTGTTATCTCGACGGCTACGGTCGCCTTGGTAACGCTTTTCCTTCTACCAATATTGACGCTTTGCTAACGAAAATGTGCAATTGATACTTCTATTTCATTTTTGGATCAAATATTGGCTTTATTTGTTTTGATCTTTGTGTAAATGTAGAATTTAATTTCATTTTATTTAGTTGGTGTGTGACTTTCGAGGATGTGGTTCGTAACAAAACCGTCGGCTGGGCCCAAAAAATGTATTCTGTGCTGGGCCCTCTCATTTTTGACTCGAATAAAAGAATGTCCATCAATAGGATTTCACCTGCTGGCCTAAAAAGGCCACTTTAGCAGAATCATTCACCACACAACAATCTGTCAATATTCATTTTCATCTTTATCGCTAACACATTAGGTTCAAGGTTGATTGGAAAAATATGACAGTGACAGGTAGCGTGACGTGCTTTCTGATTTTCCTAAAGTGGCCTTTTTAGACCCTCTGTCAATAGGCCAAACCATGGAATTAATAAGTTGGATGGATTGGAAGACCACATAAACGCTGGATGTATTATTTAGAAGATGCTAGATGGGTATTTTTTTTAAAGAAAGTAAGATAAAATACGAGTAAATATGGAGTTTCTTGTCCATTCTTCTCCATAAGAACCTTTCCGAATGGACAGTAGAGTCACTTCAGAATTTTTATATATTTGAAATGTGAATGATGTTCAAAAGTGCCATTTAATGGCCTAATTGGAATAAACGTTTTGACTTTGACTTTACGAGTTAGAAAAAATGACGTCAGTTATTTTTTCTCACACCAATACTTATATATTATGATTGCGAAAGTTTGGATGTTTATATGGGTGGATGTTTGTTACAGAAATTACGACAAAACAGCAGAACGGATCTAAATTAAACATAGGCATAGAGGTGACCTAGAAGCAGCAGCTGCTTGTTGAAACAAAAGTGAGAAATAAAATAAAATGCCTCACGAATGCGCCAAATAGGTACATTTTAGTCATAGATTTCAGCAATGTTGCCAGACGAATACATTTGCAGGAACGCATTTAACGTATGGAAAAAAATATGTTGCGCAGACCCGAAATAAATTGGTAAAAGCCAATACAATGAAGATAATTAATTATATGAGATTATTATACCTTGAACGTATATTTGATAATTTAATAATATAAAAAGCCAAAGATGATTAAGAAAGAAGAGAAATAATTAAATGTACAAAAATCTGACATACATAGTGTGATATATTTGTAATAGTGGGTACCTAGAATAAGTTCATTGTCCGTTTCAAGCTGCCAGTCAATCTCCGAAAATACGTCTGTTAGTGAAATCTATGTTTGATTGTGTTCCCGATATTCTTCACATAATACCTACCTATTAATAGAACTCAATGAACGAGTTCACTGAAAGAACTTCATTGTTCGAAAACTAAGTTCCAACCGTCTAGGTAGTTATCTCGTAGTTATTAAGAACTACATAAAAACTCTTGAAGAGAAAACGTTTTCTTGTTGTGGTTGGAGACACTATGATTTCATTCTGCAGTTCATCGCTTTGTTTTTTCATCGATTAGTAAAAATGCTGTCGGGAGGAGCTCGTGGCTAAATATTAACAGACGCAAGGGTCAAACTTCTAGGTTAAGCAACGCTTGCTGAAGTTGACCCGTGGATGGGTAACTTTCTTTACATACCGAGACTCCTCCGTGCCTCGGAAAACACGTCAACCCGTTGGTCCCGGCTGTCATTTGTACATCTTTGGCAGTCGTTATGGATTATCAGAAGCAAGAAAATCTGACTCTAGTCTTGCCAAGAAGTACCGTGTTACCCAGTTTATGGGTTGTGGAGGTCTATAGGCAGCCGCTCCACGTAAAATACAGGTATTCAGCTGAATCCGAGTTGACTTGATGCCGACCCCAATATAATTGGGAAAAATCTAGGCAGATGATAAGAAGTAAAAATGCTTTCCTGATATTTATTTCGGATAAAATCATTGTTTGGTGCCAGGCGACGAAAATAATTATTTTTTATTTTAAGCGACACTTATTTCCAGCCCAGAAACTAAAATGTGCCGGGAATTTCGCGTTGAAGAGGCTGTTCTTTTTATTTCATTCGTCAAAAACTCCTGAACCGAAATTTAAAATAAAGATTTTCTCACCCTCTACCGTGATCCTTCTAACACGCAAAGTTTGGTGGAAGAAAACTCAACCTATATAATATTTAAGGTCGCGTTTGTAAATGAATTTTATTATCACTGTATCACAAGTTGTTCTGGTGTACAATAAAGAACAAAGATTAGATTGAAGCTTATAAATTTCACTTTAGAATCAGTAGTCAATATAACACTTGCCAGCGGTTTCGCCTGCGTTATACATATGGAATATACTGCTGGGATATATATATAGCCTATGTGTATTCCAGACTATAAAATACCTCTGTGCCAAATTTCATCAAGATCCATACAGCCGTTCCGACGTGATTGATTAACAAACATCCATCCAAACTTTCGCATTTATAACATTAGTTAGATTAGATTAGATGAAGGAACCAGCTGTCCCCATCATTTGAAGGATACATCCAACATTGATCTACTCACATGAACGCAAATAACACAATGTGCTTGAATTGAAAATCATTACCAATTGACCATTGTTTAAGTGTTTCGCAATTATACAACGGGTCACCTTTACGCTTCAACGAACTGATGATCAAAGTATTATTGCAGTATCTAAGTAACCACTCGATCAAGAGGTATAAAAAATACATCGAGAAAAATCTTCTCCCTTTTATAGGGGTATATCCTCAAATTAAGACCCCCAGGGACAGGACACAGATCAATAGCAGGAAGACAGATCTTTTAACAAAATGGATAAAAGAGGAAAGATGGTCTGTCATTAGTCCGGATCCATCGAGATGTATTGCCGACACAGCCTCATCCCTCAACGTCATCCATCATGTTTATTCCTTGAGTGGCAGGTTTTTACGTTCTATCGCAAATGATATATCCGTAAGTAATGTTCTCATTGCCTAAACAAACACAATTTTGTTCGTAGCTACAGTTTGTATGGTGTCAGCCGGTGCCGTATGGTGCCGTAAAAGAATTAAACAATCCATCACTTTCCGTGGGTGTCATAAGAGGCGACTAAGGGACTCACCAGAGAATATGCAGAAGTGTTGTCTGTAAAACGCAACAACACACACTACGATCGCCAACCTGCCTGCCAAGCGTGGCGATTATGGCAAACCCCCCATTTTGGAGGAGGTCTATGTCTAGCAGTGGACGTCTTTTGGCTGTTATGATGATAATGATGACAGTTTGTATTAATCAATAAAATGACGCTTTCGATTGCAGCTTGGTTTGTACTTAAAAATAAACTGCTTTGTTGGTTTTCTTGGTAAAACATGGTCTTTTTCTTTTCAAATCGATGGTGACTCTTAAATATTTTGTGCCTAGTAGGTGGCTACGTTCACAGCGACATCAGCTAACATGGTAAGTCAGTATGTCAATTGTGAAGTTTTTAATTACCATGTTTGGTGATTGTAAGATAAATGGATGCAGCTGTACTTTTGTGAACATTATTTATGATCCAAATAAGTAAGGAGAGAACTTATGAGTAGAGAGAAGCTGGTTCAAGGCCTATCCTTTTTGTAATGATACAATTAATGTTGACTCTGTTGTACAATATGTCCCAAAAAATTGTGTACTTATGTATGTTTTCCTTGTGCACAAATAAATTTTTATTATTATTATTAGTATTTCTTTTTTTCAACTTTATGTTGTCAAAACCTAAAGGAAAAATTCGTCAAAATTCAGTGATAATATACTGTGACAGACGGACAGACAGAAACACACGAGTGATTATGTAAGGGATCCGTAATAGAACCCTAAAATGACGTTACGCTCAGTATCCAAGCTTACGATCACTTAACCAACGCGGAAGTGTACAAAATGCAAATTCAAAGCTTTTAAATACTGAAACCACCACTTACCTGTAATACTCGTAGTCTTAACACCAGAGCGAGAGGGTATCCAAACCCGTGACGAAATATCGTGCTCTCTCTCTCCCCCGTCAATGGAGCAGCGGACTCCTTGCGTCGAGACAGGGCAGTCTGAAACAATTTATCAGCGTAAGCATGGCCTGAGCCTTTTCTAACAATCCGGATTATACGGCTCAGAGAGCGGTTTTAAAATGGTTTAAAGGGTTTTTAGGCGAGTGTCGGCGGTTTTTTCGGTCGGGTGGTCTGGTTACGGCGTGTTAAAAGATTAAAGTAAAGAATAAAACACTTTCCGACGGACCATTTCTGATCAAGTTAGGTTTGAACTGTAGTTCGGCGTGAGAGAATGAATATTAGAATCTAAGCTCTTCCTAGAATCGACACAATTTGGCTTAGATCCAATAGTCTGTAAGGCTCAAAATCTATTGTAGGGAAATAAATCTCTACCTACTAACACTTAAGTTGTCCATCGCTTTAGCATAAAATGTGGCTACAAAAAAAATCTAACTTGATATCTCCACGCGTTCCCGAGAAAAGGGGTCTTAACAGACAGACGGACGGACAACAAAGTGATCTTATAAGGGTTCCGTTTTAACCTTTTGAGGTAAACGGAACCCTAAAAACAACATTAAGTTACAAGTTTGTAGCCGACTGCAGGCAGCAGCAGCAGGCAACGTGTCGCCGCGTAGCACTGGTTTCTTTGTATTTCTATGAAATAGCGGTAGGCGACCACGGCGTGTCGCTAGCTACGAAAGGTATTTCATAGAAATTCATAGAAACCAGTAGTACCGCGGTGACACGTCCGCGTCGCTTGCTGCTGCAGTCGGCTACAAACTTGTACCTTTACTGCGCAACCTTTTACTTTAGAACAAATATATTTAAGGAATTTAGGAACTTGTCTTAATAAAAATTATTTTAATTTGGTGCAATATGAAAGATGAGGGCTTGATAATTATAGCCGCATGAGTCGATCTTCAAAGTTAAGCAACGCTTGCCAGGGTTGGTCTGTGGATGGGTGACCATCTTAACATACCGAGTTTCCTCCGTGCCACGGAAAGCCCGTTAAGCCGTTGGTCCCGGCTGTCATTTGTAGAACTTTGGTAGTTGTTACGGATAGTCATAAGCCAGTTAATCTGACTCCAGTCTTGCCATGAAGTACCGTGTTACCCAGTTAATGAGTTGTGGAGGTCTGGTAGGCAGCCGCTCGAATCCTCGTAACATACTGGTGATTCAGCTAAATCCAGCTAGACTGGAAATCGACCCAATATGGTTGGGAAATGGCTAGGCAGATGATGCAATATGAAAGAAAGAAAAACTGTTTATTCACGTGAAAGTGACGCACAGAAATTGTTCTATCAAAAGCCTTAATACAAAAATAGGTGGTTATATTATAACAATATAAAATAGATAATATCCTACACGGAAACATGCGTCACTACCGCGCGAAACGACCAACGCTTAGCATTATACCGAGGCCTATACGGGAGAGCACGAATCCGAGGCGCTGGTTTTCAGCGTTAACCGATCTGTCTCAGAGCAATAAATAAAACATCAATTTACTCATTTCTCCGAAGCACAGAACAAAAATATTCTCACGTACATGTCTACTCTTCGATAGTTACATTTACATCTCTTTTCACCGTCATCTCAATAGTTACTTCCATTCTATCTGTTTCATCTTTTATAAAATCTAGCCATCACTTTTTTGGATAAGCCCAAAGCCCTACCCTAAGGCTACATTTATATAAAACAATCCAAATGCCCCATGGTTTATTCTTACGTTATTCATACCATTCGTACTCACAAACACTATTTGGTACCATGTAGTACCAGTCTCGTGTTTCGCGCATGCGTAAATGGTCGTTTACCAAAGCAACCGCTTGTTTATAAACATAATAATATAACTGTGAAAGACCCTCAAAAAGTCTATATTTACAAGAAGTATTTGTTCGCGGTTTACAGTTAGCATTTAGTATTTAAATAATTACGTTACGTAACAATTAGTGGTTTCAAAACTCGTCCAAACTTGGTTCGTATTTATTTTAGTACTTTGATTTTATTATGTCTTTAAAAACGATCATTCTATGAAAGGAGCTCGTGGCTAGATAATTACAGCCGCATGGGTCAATCTTCAAGGTTAAGCAACGCTTGCCAAGGTTGGCCTGTGGATGGGTGACCATCTTAACATACCGAGTTTCCTCCGTGCCACGGAAAGCACGTTAAGCCGTTGGTCCCGGCTGTCATTTGTAGATCTTTGGCAGTCGTTACCTACGGATTGTCAGAAGCCAAAAAATATGACACCAGTCTTGCTAAAGATGACCGTGTTACTCAGTTATTGGGTTGTGGAGGTCTGGTAGGCAGC
Source organism: Lacanobia oleracea (assembly GCA_950371165.1). Classification (NCBI taxonomy): domain Eukaryota; kingdom Metazoa; phylum Arthropoda; class Insecta; order Lepidoptera; family Noctuidae; genus Lacanobia; species Lacanobia oleracea. The sequence goes on from OX493387.1 coordinate 4,292,684, forward strand.
CGCTCCTCGTAAAATACTGGTATTCAGCTAAATCTGGTTTGACTGGATACCGACCCCTATATAGTTGGGAAAAGGCTAGGAAGATGAAATTCTATGAAATGAACATTAATTAAAGATTTACTGATACAGAAAAGAAACACAACTTTAAAATTAAAAAACTGGACAAGTGCGAGTCGGACTCTCATACGAAGGGTTCCGTACTATCAGGGTTGCGGATTGTTTGAAAGAGCCACCGCGGCCCTAAAACGTAAAGGTCATTAGGAGCTTCTGTTTCTTTTCTTCTGCTTCACCCAGAGCGGGAGGAGTCATTTGATGATTTCCCATCCTTAAAGAAAAAAAAAAACTGTTTGGGAGCCCCTTTTAATTTAATATAATTTTTATCATATTTTGTTGTTATAGCGGCAAAAGAAACAAACTTTGAGATTATATGAACTGTAAACTTATTACAGTTCTTTGAGATATAGACAACTGACAGACAGACGAACGGAAAGACGGATGGACAGCCTGACGGACGGTGATGGACAGCGGAGAATTCCTTTGGCCCCCCTTCGAGTACGGCACCCTGAAAAGAACAATTTGCGTTTCATTTCTCTTCAGTTTCAGGCGTGATGCGGGTACCGAAGTTTGGGAAGAGAAAACTTTTGACAGGAAACATTTAAAAAATCACTTTGTCTTAATTCGGGACCAGATTTTACGTCTTGTTCTGCAGTTTACTTTCAAAGTAAAAATTCGTTAAAACGTTATGGATTTTTTTGTTCCGAAATGCTATTTGTGCTGCTGCGGTGATCTGTAAAAAAAAATCCTGCTCAATTTAAAAATTCTGGTTTGCAAACGGGAAGCTGGAATGTTATTCGCTCATTAATTATTTACCTACAAAAATAAATTGTACTACAATTTTATGTTTCGACTTTTTCAGGCGGTAAAGTTTTTTCAAAATGTTCGTAGAATCAGAAGACAGTGAAGAGGAACCTCAGCCAATACCACGTCGTAATTCTTCATCAGAAACCAGTTGCGATGAAGATGAAGAAGAGACTAAGAAAACGCCAACTCAAGAAGAGAAAAAACATGAAACTCTCGTACAAGCAGGTGAATAAAGCTTAGATTCGCGTAACCCAAAGACATCTTAATCTTTAATATGTATTACAAATGCTTTTACGCCTAAATAGATCAAACCGATTATCAATTGCGACCCTAGAGATGGTAAAACTTAACGATAGTCAATATTAGCGCGAGTGAAACTGCGGGCCAAAGCATCAGTATCATCTTTTTCTAATATTCGTTAGAATAATAGAAACATACGAATGACCGAAACTTTAAATTTTTATTCATTACTCATACTCGAAAATTAGGCCTGAAGTTGCTTGAGGAGCGGGTTGAAAGTATTTCTTTTCAAACCTAAGGAGAATTGTTTTTAGCTGACAGCCGTCAAATATTAAAAAATAACTTTTTTATTTTCACACTTCTATTGAGCCATGTCTCAACTTTTTATACAGCCAGTAAATAACAGCGCGATACATAATAAAAATAATATGAAGATGAGTTTATATGTATTATGAAAGATTTTTTTTTGTTTTTTTCGAGTTGTAGAGTTTTGTTCATACTGTCGTATAGCAGATATTTGTACTAACACGATGAGTTCATCAGATTCAGATATGGATTCTTTCTTTAGCTAATTCATGTTTTTTATAGTGTTTTTCCTTGTATTCGTAATGAAAAGCACAGTTTACCTCGGGTGAGAGACTTATTTAGTCCCTCGAACTATAGGCGCCCTTGCTGTTCTCGGACGCCACACGCCGCGCCGTCTCGGGTCTAAAACAGTTTATTTTATCAAACATATAATATCTTTACAGGATAAACAACCCAATGCGACAGTACAGCCAATAACAAAAATATTGTATACATATTTTTTTCAGTATAAGTACCTATTCAAAATAATTATTTCGCAGATTATCTATTTTACATCATCATAGCAAATTACCGCAAATCCACCTTGTTAAATTCACTCAAAGTACAAATGAATAGGTCTGACTTGTCGTGTATTTTATTTAGAGTGCGAAGTGCACGCATCACAGGCGACTCCTTGAGCAGGTTTGTTCTCGCCCTCGCCACCTTCAACAGGGGTGGTCGAAGTCGGCGCCAAACGTATCTATTAGGGATACATAGCCACAATAACTCCAACAAAGTTGCATTATAAGACTTCCCTCGCAGTACTTTAAAAATGTAAAGCACAAGAGCAAGTTCCCTTCTAACCTTAAGTTCATTATATCACACCGTGCCTAAAATAAACAACGCGGGATACATTAGAGGAAAGAAGGGGTAAACACCATAAAATTTCATCTAAAGATATCTAATGAATTTGTTCAGTACTCGCTTCAACATAATTCTATATTTAGTTTCATGCGGAGACCAGACGACCGCGTTCCATTCCAACTGGCTTCATACTAAGGCATTATAGCATTACTTTCAGCCCCAGGATAACAAAGTACTATTAACGATTTGTGAAAGATAAAAAGCTGGCCTACTGTATCGTATATTAGCTTAATTTTTTTTTTTGATACAAAATTCATTGATCACACACCTTATCACGTTACACAGCCAGTTCGTTAATCCTGTCATCATCACATTTTTTTTTTTTTCGACCTAAATTATACTACTGCTGGGCAAAGGTCTCCCCAAAGCCTTCCACTCTTCCCAGTGTGTTGCCATCTCTAACCAATCCGACATGAATATAATAGAAATACTTGTAATTGTTATGTACACCATACAAAACAAAATAGTCATCACGCCAGCGATTTTTAGACCGTCCTCATAACAAACAATAAGTTAACCTTTCATAATATTTCGTTCACATTAAGAATAGAAACATAAGAATAACAAATTCAATTGACACTTTCATAACAGTTAACCCAAGCTGCTCCAAAGGCATTGGATGGACGTCGGGAGACAGAAGTCGGTATTCCCCATGAGAGTCCCGCTCTGACACTTTGAGTATGATAAGGGTTCAAAAGTTAACATCGTAGACAGTTTTGAGACAAAGGATGTTAATATAACTGACAAGTTTGAATAAATAATGAGTGCTTTAAAATAAATATGTTAAAAACACAGTAAAAAAGGCTATTCACGAATACAAACTGTGCCTAGTTTAATTTGTTTCTTTTTTAAAAAGAAGGCCTGACCCAAATTTAACGAAAATAAAATACTTACAAACAAACTATTTGGCTTTCATAATCATGAGTATTTTAAAAGAAAATTAAGTTGCATGGAAGTTTAATACATGGCACGACAACACCACAACAACATAATGAAACCAGTAGGTCAAGACCATGGAATTAGTATATACTCTACTTGAGGTTATGACAGAGACACACATGTACAAAAAAAGTACATTTAACCGTAAAAATAACAAAATGACCATCTAGATTACAATTTAATGGAAACTAATATTCATTATTTGGTTCTAGTGGAAACAGAAGAGGAAAGAGAAACAAAAATGTTGAAGACAAGCACACAGCCTCAACTTCGTAGAAAAAGGTTTATTCCAAAATATGAAGTTGAAGGTGTATACAAAGTGATCCTAAGTGATGAAACGCAAATACATACAGAAGCAGTAGTGGGGACACATGTTTTTGCACAGTACCCTTGGAAGTTTATAAGTAAAGCTAAAATTATGGAATCGATAGATATTGGTGGTGAATTGTCAGATTTTTTTCAAATTCGTGAACAACTTGAGGCCTACAGTGAAGAAGAGGTGCTTATTGGTTACATACTAGATGAATCCACCAACACTGATGACTTCTATATATGTTGTACACCAGAAGCTAGGGATCATTGCAAGCAGCAATCTGACAGATTTATTAGAAGACAGGAAAAAAAGTTAGAAAAAGCTGTTAAAAAAAGACCTAAACCCTGGAAAAATTTAGGAAGTGATGCAGAAATCATCGAACTGATACCTGTCAACAAAAGAGATTTAATTGAAATTCAGATAAAAACTAAGTTTCCCATGAAATATGAACCTGGCAAGTTCGATGTAAGAGATACTTGTTCAGTTAGAGATGGTTCCATAGAGTTAACATCCCACAGAGAGAAGTACAATAATGTTTTTAGACAAAGAGTAGATTGCGCCTCTCAGATTACTCCGACTCTTGCAGATAGAGTAGCACAAACTGAGCTTACATATCCAAAAAATAAGTGGACACAATCCATTGCAGACGCTTTAGGTCAAATGGAAGATATCGAAGGTGGGGGTGACGCTTGTCAAGTAACTCCAACTATAGAGGATGATGAAGACAATAATTCTGAAAACGAAGATAAAGTAAACAAACAATTACTTTATGAAGCAGAACTAGCTACATATAAAGCTAAGCTCGCAAGTATGCGTCGACCGTCTTATTTAAAAAAGATCAACACTTACGTCACATCGCGACAAAGTGAAATGGAGTCTGTAATACAACTGAATGCAGTCATGGATATGTATTATAATGATTATCTAAATCTCGCTAATCAAGTTCACACTGATACACTCGCTACCATGAATTTTGAAGAGTATGTTTGTTTTACAGATGTTAGGGCTAAAGACAAGTATATATCCTGCGCAACATTTCATCCCATGTGGTCTGGTATTGTAGCTATTTCATACGCTGATAGCATAACGACTGTAATGAAAACACAAACGACCGTACGTAAAGATCCAATCCAAAGAGCTGTCTACGGACTTAACCCTGTTTTAATTTGGAGTCATATAGACAGTTTAATACCAAAACTCTATTTGAAAGCACACCGTGAAGTCAAAGTTCTTTCATTTTGCCCTTTCAATGAAAACATTTTGGTTGGTGGTTTAGTAAATGGACAAATAGTCATATGGGATTTAACTAATAAGCTCGAAAATGTTGAAAGGGTTGAAACCCTCAGCGAAAAAAGACAGAAATACCGAATCGCGATGAATGCTCATATGGGATGGATGAAGTCTGTGGAAGACAGATCAGTAGTAAATGCTACAGTTTGTAGTAGTCTTATGAATTGTCATTTAAATTCTGTATCTGCTATCAATTGGATGTCACCAAATTTTTCAGTAACACCTACCGGAAAAATGATTGCTACACCAAATGGGCAGTCATTACAATTTATATCGGCTTCAGTAAATGGAAGTATTTTGGTGTGGAATATGTCAGTTGACAACATAGGATTCGTTGCAGACAAGAAAGTTAAGAAATCAACAAGAGTTGCGCGAAAACCATCAGGGCTACTAACAGATATATCACCATACAAAGTTTTGGACCGTATTTTACAGCCATGCTACAAAATAATATTAGGTGAAGCAGGGCAACTCTGGAAATATTCAATACAGAGTTTTGGCATGACTCCTCCTAGAGTTAAGTATGTTTATACACCGAAAAATAATGGTAGTGGAAGAAAATATTTTGCTTGTGAAGTTTTAGAGCAAAAAGAAGATGAAATTAATTCAATTTTTTATTTTGGTTCGCAACACGGTACATTTACGCGAGCAACTTGGGAAGGCCATGAGTTTAACACTGGTGAAACAGTTAATTCGGAGTATGCCGATATAAAATTTCGCTGTAAAATACATGATGGTTCCATAATCGCCACTCATAAAAATCCTCTAGTCGATTCTATAACATTGACAGTAGGTGGTAAAATATTTGCTATTTGGTCAGACAAACTATTTGGTCGACCAATCATTTGGAAGAAGCGTCCTTACCGGTTGATGGATGGAGCGTGGTCACAGTATAAACCTAGTATAATTTTCATTGCCAATGATGAAGGGGGCCTTGAAACTTGGGATTTGCTATTAAAAAGTGACAAACCAATTTCTGTACAAACTCTTTCAGGGACGATGCTTACTGGCGTCAGTCTTCATACTTTGCCAGTAAACAAGAATATGATCGGAGTGAGTGATATTAATGGTTGTTTTAGAATGTTTTTAAATCCACCTATATTTATGTTGGAAAATCCAAGCTATAAAGCTCGCATGGAGACAATGATTGAAAGAGAACTAAAAGTAATGCAATCTTTTATTACTTGGCAAGATAATTTCATCAAAAAATATCCTCACATTTTAGAAGAAATAAAAAGAAAAGAAGGTATGCTTTTAGCTGAAAAAGAGGAAGAAAAGCGCAAACAAAGGGAAGAGTTGGGAAAAAAGCATGATGAAGAAGTCGAAGCAAGGAGGTTAGAGAAATTAAAATATGTCGGCCCGGAAGAGAGATGGCAAAAAATCATACAAAACCTAATAGAAAAAACAATCGCCATAAAGAAGAGAATTAACAGAGCATTGTTAATAGAACACGAGAAACCATTGCGAGAATTAGAAACACAGCGTTTAGAGAAAGAAAGACGCATGTTGGAAATCATGAAAAACCAAAAAGCTATTTTTAATGACGCTGTTGCTATTCTTTTCCCTGAGGCAATAAAAAAGACACCAAAACCAAAGAAAAGTTTTCTATCGGATAATAAAGAGGCACTTAAAATAGAATATCTGGAAGCATACAAACAAACAAGAAAGGTTGCATCGAAGATAGTGAAGAAAAATCCATATCGGGTAGAGTTCAGATGGGATGCCACTCTTGCTGAAGGTAAAGAAAGACGAGCTGCTCTGAATGCTAACGACAATATTGTGAAAATGCATTGTTCAAGAATTCTCGAGGAGTCAGGAGGAGTAGCTTCAGCGTCGAAATCAGCAGAAAAGGTATCTAAAAAACAAATAAACGAAGAAGATGAAGAAGAATCTGTGGACTTATCTGATAATAATTAATTTGCAGAATACGTAACTTTATAGTGTCGATTCTTATTAAATTCAGTTTATTGTTCTATTCACAGTATATCCACGAATTAAATTGCTTTTCAAACCCTGGTAATTAACTGATAAACTTTAATTTTGATGCTTTCCAAAGTAAAAAAAAGTAAAACTCAATATTTCATGGTACCTTCTCGTTTTGAAAGTTTGCTGTAACTAATTAGGTAATGTTGTATAATTATGGTTTATGGGACTACTAACGGTTAAAAAAAACTAGTGAAAATTACATTTTCACTAGTTTTTAAACCGTTAATTTTGCTTACTTGGCATGCTAAATAGAATAAACAATATTTTTATCCTGTAGAAAATTTTACTCGCCAACAAAATATACCTACCCTACCCTGTAATAAATAAAGGATACATAAAAAGAGAAACATTTCGTCGAATTGAGAACCTCCTCTTTTTTTGAAGTCGGTTACAAATGCAAGTGGCCACGCGGAAATATAGCACATGACTGAAAACTGCAGTGCGATTCTGTAAACATCTCAACGTGAAAGTTTAGATGTGGGGTGTGGTGTTTATTGGGTTGTGGTGTGGGGTGTGTGTGTATTGGGTTGTGGTGTGGGGTATTGGCGGGTGAGTGTGTATTTTTTTTAATGTGCCTGAGCTAAGCTGCCAGCCTGTGTTTCAGGACACCAGGAGTCCGCCTTTTACATAGAAATCAGCATCATGTAACGGTTTGTTAGCTTTCAATGCATACTTACAAAAATTTACACGGTTGTTGGTGTTGGCGTTGAAAGTATTTAGACCGGCTGACATTTTAGGGTGCCGCACCCAAAGGGTATTTAACGGAACCCTATTACCAAGCCTCCGCTATCCGTCCGTCCGCCCGTCTGTCAGCGGGCTGTATCTCAAGAACCGTAATAGATAGACAGTTGAAATTTTCACAAATTGTGTATATGTATTGCCGCTATAACGACAATAAATAAAAATTAAGGTTTATGGTACGGAACACTTCACTTGGACGGCTTTTTTATTTAATATTTAAGAGCCCTATCACAAAATTGCGTTTTCACTCACACAACTGCTGACACTCATCGCATTATGTAGAAATTTAACAGTTGCAATTAAGTTTATTTTAGGGTTTATTATTAACTAGTGACCCGCCCCGGCTTAGCACGGATACTAGTTATATACTTAAGCCTTCCTCGAGAACCACTCTATTTATTCAAAAAGCCCGCATCAAAATCCGTTGCACAGTTTTAAAGATCTAAGCATACATAGGGACAGACAGACAGCCGAAGCTACTTTTTTATACAAAGTAGTGATTTATTTAATGATTTTTAACTGTGGTTTATTTTGGATTTTTTTAACGGATATTCCATTCCTAAGCGGCTAAGCTCAAATTTGAACTTCTGAGGCCGCTGTGAACTAAACCACTATAATAGGATAGTTATGATATTTTTTTATTTCATTTGGTTAATACAGTTTCTCAATCTACGAGCTCGAAAAAGTTCCGTCGCGCATTTGCATGAGAAACTCACTTCGGAATTTGGGCTTTTTACAAATAGCTTAGAGAAAAATGGGAAAAGTGAGGCCGCTCTGAACTAAAACTATTCTCAACTATCCAATAAGTCAAATTTATCTAAATATTTCAGTTTCTAAGAATAAGAAAGCCAAAGTTGACAATTACGCGCATAAACAGTGCTAAATTGTAATAGGCCTTTTAAGTACAAAAAGCAGATCGTTTTTAGGGTTCCGTACCCAAAGGAACCTTATTACTAAGCCTCTGCTGTCAGTCTGTCTGTCAGCGGGCTGTATCTCAAGAACCGTAATAGGTAGAGAGTTGAAATTTTCACAGATTGTGTGTTTCTACTGCCGCTATAAAAAATAAGGTTTATGGTACGGATCCCTTCGTGTGCGAGTCCGTCTCGCACTTGGCGGATTTTTTTTCAAAACGCTACAACTAAAGCAACTTGCATGCTTGCGTGTCTGTTTACAATTAAAGTCACAATAACAATAATATTCTAACACAAAACGCTAAAAAAATAAACGTCTTTTCTTTCTTTCTTTTCTTTTTTTTTACAAGAATCCGCAACACGCGTCGGTTTCTAGATGTGTGCATTGCTCAATCGCCACCAGTACACTGAGCTCAGACTTTGTCGAGCAAAACGTCCTAGACTTCACCGAACACCAATAGATGGCGTTGGCGTCCCGATTTTTTAACTGACTCGACTTGTTTCCTATTATTATAGAAAAAGGTACGATTATAGTAAGCGCCAGATAAACTTGCAACAGCGGTCATTATTTCACCTTAATTTTTTCACATTCTTAATTCCAAAATCAGAGAAAGACATAAATCTGTCCTCAATCTACATTCATCGAGATCCGTTTTAATTATTTTCTTTTCTTCATTAAACAGCCATTGAAGGAGGAGCTCGTGGCTAGATAATTACAGCCGCACAGGTCGATCTTCAAGGTTAAGCAACGCTTGCCAAGGTTGGTCTGTGGATGGGTTATCATCTTAACCCAGTTGTTACTGAAACTTTTTTTTATCTCGAATCACAGTAATTTTTTAGTATTGTTACCTTGATGCATATAGTAAACATGGAAAAATACCAAAAAAAATCTGAGTTTTCAGGAAAGCTCGGAAAATGCGGATCGTTTTAACGATCAGTAGTAATAGGCAGGTAGGTTAACGCTCATATAACTACCACTTTATCGATTGTATCCTATTTTAAATTAAAGGAACACAGTATAACTATGAAAAGAGGTTTTATTATCTAAATATAAAACGTTAATTAACAAACAAGTCTATGTAGGAGTATGGTAAATAACAAAACATGTTTTAGGGTGCAAATGGATTTTACATTTTTGACAGGTGAAGTTTGTATTTTTTTTGCAAAGCGAACATCGAAGCTGAGAGTCATTGTACTCTACTAGGTGATCAACTCTATCGTAGCGTGAGGTTTCCCTGTATGTTCTAGGAGTGGGACAAGGACCGCGTTTCTCATTTTTTTTATACGTTTCCAAGATACCTCTGGCGATAGTTCTCCGGAATGTGAGATGATCGTACTCTCCTCCATTAGTTTTGTAAACTTGCCACGCATTGTGAGTCGCCATGTCCAAGCAGTGACAAAACAATGAGAAATACCATTTCTTGCCACGGATAGATGTACGATAAAGACCAATGTTTTGGTCGGACCTATCTACTCCGCCCATGTTTTCATTGTAGCTTTTTATAATTGCAGGCTGATCGATGTATACATATTTTTTCTGCTGCTGCGAGAACCGTTTAGCTTTACGTAAGGGCTCGATGTTTTCTGAATTGGATGCAACCGACACCACACTATTATCATTCCATTTGCAAACCAAAATATGCTCTGGTTGGCTAGACTTGTACTTGAATGTGCCTCTTTCTGTCTTCTTGAATTCTTTATTGGACGGCAAAGGACACTTTTTTGTACGGTCCTCGCGAATTGTTCCAGTGGCTTTGAGCCCTCTGTTACTCAATTCGTGGAAGAGTGGAATAGAAGAAAAGAAATTGTCAAAGAATAAGTGACAAGGCACACCTGGGTGACGAAATTGTAAATGATCAGCAAAACGCAAAATCACACCAGCTCCCATACCTAACTGCCTATAAGCCGGTAGAATAATTGCTGCATGGCCTTGGTACGGATCAAACCATAGTACGTACCCCAATCTAGTCGCTCCAACCCAGAACTTATATCCCCATCTAATCGGTTTTCCACGTATAAATTGTTTACAGCTGTGTCCTCCATAATAAGGTACCATAGCCTCGTCTATGCTGTACATTTCTTCTAAAGGAGCCATATTCAGGAATATTTCGTTCAGGATATTGAAAAGCGGTCTCAACTTTGCAAATTTGTCATTTTCAGTAGTTATCTGAGCGTTGTCACAACAGTGGAGGTGAGTCATGATAAATGTAAATCTATCCCTCGACATGGCGTTATATATAATACTAAAATCAGTGTCTGATGATTTCTCCCAGTACATGTATCATCGGGGAACTTTGATATATCCACTGTAAAGAAGTATAGCAAGGAAACACTTCATTTCACTCGTTGTCACATTGCCCACTTTGTTCTTTTGAATCGCGTAAATATTTGTATATTTGACCAATAATTCGATAACAGAGTCATCAAACATACAGTCAAAGTAATACATGGGCGTTTGAAGGTATCTTGGCCCATGGTTTTCTTGCCATTGTGGTCGGTAGTGAGGATTATGGCGGTTTCTCCAAGTATATGTTTGATTTTTTGGTACGGTTGGATCAACAAAAGGAATGGCTGACGTGCTGCTAATAACTGGAGCTGAATTAGATGTAGATGGCTCAGGTTGCCGACCTTCCACAATTAGGGGTTCTTGGGTGGTTCGACTTCTTTTTGCTAAAGAAGACAACGGTACACTGTCCTCGTCACTTTCGGAACACATGTATTCTATCTCAGCAGGAGCTCTTAGCTGAGAACCTAGATAGAAAAAAAAAATATAACAACTGACATGAGAAAATAACGTAAAGATTTATTTGACATCTATATCAAACCTGGAAGATTATTCAGAGTTACAAACTCCTCATCACCAGAATCTTCATCTGTAACATCAGCATTCGCGTTATCTGGTGGTAAAATAGTTATATTTCTTGGAAATGGGGCATCATCATCTAATTGTTCCAATTCGTCAATGATTTCATTGAGAGACAATGGTTTATCGGTATTCCTGGGTCTGAAAGTCAAAAATACATCCCCAAATTACGACCGGTCGTTATAACGATCATCAAATATAATATCATTTGTTTTTTATAAAAGATATGACAAGATAAAATTTTAATTCACAGTTTTGTTAGACAGGTTATAAATTTATAAAAAACGAGCACAAAATAAATTTCAATCACAAGCTAATTTGTAAACACTTACCGTTTTGAAGACATAGTGAAAGTTAATTACGCCAATACGAACTAAAATACAAAAGCACTTCCAAATTATGATCATAAGATAATTTTCTATGCACCGAAACACTGTCAAACGATCACTGCGGCGATTGGTATACAATAAGCAAAAGTTATCCACTCGTTATTATTTTTAAATTGAGGGTATTCCCCAGTATTTTTTTTGATCTTTATAACGATCGGTCGTTATAAGTGGGTTAACATACCAAGTTTCCTCCGTGCTTCGGAAAGCACGATAACCGTTGGTCCCGGCTGTCATTTGTAGACCTTTGGCAGTCATTACGGATAGTTAGAAGCCTGTTAATCTGAATCCAGTCTTGCCATAAAGTACCATGTTACCCAGTTAATAGGTTGTGGAGGTCTGATAGGCAGCCGCTCCGCATAAAATACTGGTATTCAGCTAAATCCGGTTTGACTGATAGCCGACCCCAATATAGTTGGGAAAAGGCTAAGCAGATGAATGAACCACCATTGAAGGTGAAGGTCACGGTTAGCCGATAGATGCGAGACACGCAGGACCGGTCGTTGAGGCGACGCTTGGGGGAGGCCTTTGTCCAGCACTGGACGTCTTTCAGCTGATATGATGATGATGATGATATGATGAAAAACCATTCATAATTAATTTTTCGTTACCTATGATGAGATATAAGGGAAAGGTCAATGTCCCTAATTGCTACCATAGCTCTGGTATGAGTACACTGTAAGGCGAGAACTTTAATACGTCCTCTTTTGAGCAAAAAGTCGTTGGTTTTAAACTGTCAATAAAACTCTCTTGGAAATACTGGTATCATTATGGTTTGTTCACACTAGAGATAAAAAAGTAGAGTTATGAAAACAGTGTGGTCACTTACGTGAATAAGAATAAGAAATAATAAGAATAGTTTATTACTATTTTTACTGTGCCAATTCTACTAATTCACTATTAATTACTACTAATTGTGAGCTATTATTTAAAAATCGTATTGTGTACTAGCTTTTCCCCGTGACTTCGTAGGAATTTCGGGAAAATCTCTATCAGTGCTCCTCTACACTCCGCCAGGGACATACATCCCTGCCTGATTTCAGCTCTCTACAACCGGTTGTTTCAGCTGTGCGCTGTCTGTCAGTGCCTCAGTCAAGGAATCAGTCAGATCCTCATCAGTAATATACGAATCTATACTTCTATACTAATATATGACTTCAGATATGACTTCAGGTGAGATGGTGGTCAAGCGCGTGCCTATTAGTAGTAAAAAAAAAATATATAAAGCTGAAGAGTTTGTTTGTTTGCTTGAACGTGCTAATCTCAGGAACTACTGGTCCGATTTGAATAAATATTTCAGTGTTAGATAGTCCATTTATCGAGGAAGGCTATAGGTTATATATCATCACGCTAAGACCAATAGGAGCGGAGCAGCAATGAAAATTGTGACGCAGAAGAAGTTGCGCGGATCAACTAGTACTTAATATATAAAGCTGAAGAGTTTGTTTGCTTGAACGCGCTAATCTCAGGAACTACTGGTCCAATTTGAAAAATATTGCTGTGTTAGATAGCCCTTTTATCGAGGAAAGCTATAGGCTATATAATATCACGCTAAGACCAAAAGGAGCGAAGCTGTAATGAAAATTGTGACGTAGACGAAGTTGCGCGCGTCAACTAGTTTTATATATAAGGATCGTTTTGTTTAAACATTGAAACACAATATCTGTTGCTTTTTTTAACCAAATCCACAGGGGTATGTAATGTAGATAGGTGACATACTCGCAGACAGTGTGATACACAGTAAGAGGGACAGACTTTCTGGAATTGCATTTTTGAATAACGACTTGGTTGGTTGCAACTGGGTACTACTTTCTAAGCCCGAAGTCAGTAGTTTCGGGCTTAGCTGCGGGCGTATTCTACTCTGTAACACCTACGGACTTACGATTAGTCCCGAACCCGAACTAAGAATGAATGACAACACGATTTGACAGTTTCTTAGTGGTTAGGAAATACGGAGCAAAATACGCCCGCAACTAAGCCCAAAACTACGGACTTCGGGCTCAAAGAGTAGGCCCCCTGAATCGAATTTTGGACCACAAGACGAACAGCGATGCGTCACCGGTGCTTGGTGGACGTTCCACCCACATGCACAAAAGGTAATACCGGAATTCCCTGCCAGAGTATGTGTTTCCTGATAGCTACAACCTGGGAGTATTTAATTCAAGAGTAAATAGCTTACTTCTAGACAAACTTTCTCCGTCCTCAACTGCATCAATGCTTACCATCAGGCGTGATAGTGGTCAAACGTATACTTATCTGGGTAGGCTTGCTCTATCGTAGACTTTGTCTCTGCCATCTCTGACCTAGGCTAGAGTCAGTGGCTCGCCATCTGATCAGAACCAGGCCCGGATCGACGGCGCGCTGTGATCCCTACGCCTCATAGATCTGTCGGCACATAAGACGGGGCCTGCTAGGGCCCGCCTGCTGGGGCTGCGAATCTGTTCAAAAGAGGTACCGTAGCCCTAGAACGCAAAGGGCACTAGGAGGAACACGGATGGGTCAGTAAGAGTCTGACACTCCCTCCTGCTTCACTCAGAACGAGAGGTGTCATTTGATGATTTCCCATCCTTAAAAAAAAAGACTAGAGTCAAGAGCAAACCTAAAAAACAAAAAAAATATACCAATAAATAGGTTGTTTGATAGACGTTATTAAAAATTCAGGCCAGGTGCGAGTCGGATTCGCACGCGAAGGGTTCTGTACCATAAACCTTAATTTTTATTATTTCTTGTTATAGTGGCAATAGAAAGGACTAAACGCAAAATTTGTGGCTCTATTCAAAAGACTAGGAAAATATTACTTTTACTCATTTTATAGTTTAATAACAATATGATATAATTATAGCGGTATAAGATTAGAAAAAATAGAGTATGTGTATGAAAAAAAAAAATAATAATCGTGAATTATGTTTTATTACCGTTATCTACTGATTGATTTTGAGTTACTGATTGAAAGATAAATGCACATTGTCTTCGAAGGAACTCGTATATTTGAAGGATTTTTTTTTAGTAAAAAATAGGTTTGGCGAAATTAAAGTACGGTGTGCACGAGCCTTAAGAAAATAATATTCCTGTCATAATTACAAACTTCAGTGTCAAAAGTTGCAAATGTAATTTAAAACTCCCTCATAAATACGGAGGAATCTGCATTCTGCATTTTACACATTGAAATTTACATTCAAATATTCATTAATTGGTTGCAAAGTAAAACAGCGAAACTATAATGTCGAGCTTTGAACAAGTGCCACAACCCCGTAGAAAGAGATTCATTCCAAAATATCAAGTGGAAGGAGTACATATTGTGACCCTTAGTGAAGATACACAAACCCACATAGACGCGGTTGTAGGAGTTCATGTTAATGCGCAGCATCCGTGGATTTTTGTTGACAAGTCTAAAATCACAGAATCTATTGAACTAGGTGGTGTATTGTCAGAATTTTACCCACTACGTAAAGAACTAAAGGAATATAGCGCAGATCAAGTGCTCCTTGGTTATATTGTAGACGAATCAAAGAACACTGACGACTATTATGTATGTTGCACGACAGAAGCCAGAGATCATTGCAAGCAACAATCTGACAAATTTATTAGAAGGCAGCAGAAGAAATTGGAAAAAGCCGTCCAAAAGAAACCCAGACCCTGGATTAATTTGGGAAGTGATCAAGAAATTACCCAATTGGAACCCGTCAATACAAGAACTTTAATGGAGTTAGAAGTAAAGGCCAAGTTTCCGACTGAATATGATCCTGAAAAATTTCATATTAGGGATACTAGCTCCGTTCGTGATGGTTTCATTGAGTTGAAACCATACAGACAGAAGTTTAATATTGTTATGCGACGGAGAATAGACTGTGGATCTCAGATTACTCCTGCTGTAATACATAAATATGCTCAAACTCAGCTTAAATATCCCACAAATGTATGGACTCAATCGATTGCAGACTCTTTAGGTGATATAGCAGACTCTGTAGGTGGTGGTGATGCTAGTGGAGCCCAAAAAAGAGAAGAAGATGATAAGAGTTCGGATGATAAAGATAAAGAACAAAAACCAACTCTTGACGAAGTTGGACTGGCCGAGTACAGGGCTGCACTAAGACGTTTGCACCGACCTTCATATATCAAACTGATCAATAATTATCTCTCTTCGCGAAAAAGTGAATTTGAATCTATGATAGAACTCAATACAGTAATGGATATGTACTTTAATGACTACCCAAATCTCGTTACCAAAACTCGTGACACACTTGGTACAATGGCTTTTGAAGAGTATGTTTGTTTTGCAGATGTAAGAGCAAAAAATAAATTTGTATCTAGTGCAGCTTTTCATCCAATGTGGTCAGGAATTGTAGCTATTTCATACTCTGACGCACATCCAGCTGTTATGCAGATACCTGCAATGACTCGTGAGGACCCAATTCAAAGGGCTGTCTATGGTTTAAACCCTGTTTTGATCTGGAGTCATATAGACAGTTTAATACCAAAACTATATTTGGAATCACCCCGCGAAGTTAAGGTTCTCTCATTTTGTCCTTTTAATGAAAATATTCTTGTTGGTGGTTTAATAAGTGGACAAATAGTCATATGGGATTTAACTAATAAGCTAGAAAATGTTGAAAAGATTGAACATTTGAGTGAAAAGAGAGAAAAGTACAGAATTGCTATGAACGCTCATATGGGGTGGATGAAGCCTATCCAGGATATCCGGGTAGTAAGTGTAACAGTTTGCAGTAGTCTACAGAATTGTCATTTTAATACAGTTACAGCTATCAGATGGATGTCGCCAAACTTTTTAGTAACACCTACTGGAAAATTTAAGCCTATTGAAGACAACAAATACTCAATGCAGTTTGTCACGACTGGAGTTGAGGGAAATGTTTTGGTATGGAATATGTCAATTGATAGCATCGGATTCGTTGAAGGTAAGAAAGTCAAGAAATCAAAGAGAGTTCCACGCAGGCCGTCAGCGTTGTCAACTGATGTTTCGCCTTTAAAAGTATTAGATCGTATTCTGCAGCCAACGTACAGAATTTTATTAAGCAAGCCAGATGTTCCCTGGTCATTTTCAATTCAGAGTTTTAGTATGACTCCCCCAAAAGTGAAATATGTTTACACACCCAAAAATACTGGAACTGGTAGAAAATATTTTAGTTGTGAAATTTTAAAAGAAGATACCCTGAATAAAACTTTTTATTTTGGTTCACAACACGGTACACTTACACGAGCAACTTGGGAAGGTCATAACTTCAACACAGGTGAAGCAGTGAATTCAGAGTTTGCTATTATACACTATGTTACTAGAGTTCATGATGGAACTTTAGTCGCTACTACTAAAAATCCTCATATTAATTCTTTGACATTGACAGTGGGAGGTAAAATATTTGCTATTTGGTCTGACGAATTATTGGGTCGACCACTGATTTGGAAGAAACGTCCCTACCGTTTGACGGATGGGACATGGTCACAGTATAAACCAAGTATGATTTTTATTACCAATGATGAAGGGGGTCTTGAAACCTGGGATTTGCTATTAAGGAGTGACAAACCTATTTCTGTGCAAACTCTTTCAGGGACAATGCTAACTGGTGTAAGTCTCCATACTTTGCCATTGGCCAAAAACATGATTGGAGTGAGTGATGTTAACGGCTCTTTTAGAATGTTTCTAAATCCACCTATATTTATGTTAGAAAAATCATCCCATAAACCTCGCATGGAGGCAATGATAGCAAGAGAATTAAAAGTTATGCGATCTTTTATTGCTTGGCAAGAAGATTTTGTGAAAAAGAACCCTCATGTTATAGAAGAATTAAAGAGAAAAGAAGGATTGTTTTTCGCTGAAAAAGAAGCAGAAAAACGTAGGAAAAAGGAAGAATTGGAAAAACAACTTGATGAAGAAATGGAAGCAAAAAGAATAGAGAAGTTGAAAATACTCGGCCCTGAAGAAAAATGGCAAAAAGTTATACAAAAACTCATAGAAAGAACAATTGCAGTAAAGAAGAGAATAAACAGGGCATTGTTAATAGAACACGAGAAACCATTGCGAGAATTAGAAATACAACGTTTAGAGAAAGAAAGAAGAATGTTGGAAATCATGAAATACCAAAAAACTATTTTTCATGACACTGTTGCAATACTTTTTCCCGAGGCTATAACCAAGAAACAAGCACCAAAGTTGAGTGTTTTTGCAGAAAACAAAGAAGCAGTGAAAAGAGGCTATCTAGATGAATATGAGAACGTAAGAAAAACTGCATCGATAATGGTGAAGAAAAATCCGTATAAGAGAGATTTCCGATGGGAGTCTACTCTTGCTGAGGGCAAAGAAAGACGAGTTGCTTTGACTGCTGACGAAAACATAATAAAAATGCACTACGCAAGAATTGAAGAAGAAGTTCGTGACTCAGTTTCTGGTTACGTTGAGACAGATGAGGAAACTCATGAAGAAGAAGAGACAAGAGAGGAAGAGCCTATTAATTTAATTTAAAAGCTTTTTTTAGGACGTTTCGGTGATCCTTAAAATACTCTAGATCTAAATAAGTTCATTTGTTTAGGTACCTGACGTTACCAGTGAGGTTAGGACAAGCTATTGGTTATTTTCTCGCTCAAAAAACTTAAAGAATATTTCTAGGTTTCTTGACAGTAAAATAGATACAATTAATAGCTGACGGTTCACACTGCCGGCGTAAAGTCTCTCTCCATAAACTAGTTATGATTAAAAAACTCGCTCAGCGACGCTCCCTTGGTGGCCAGGAAAATTGCAGCGGCACCCGTTTAAAAAATAAAAGCCTTCGGCCCATGCTAGCCGATACAAACTTGTGTTCGAAATATATGTACAAGGTTGCAATGTTTTGCATCCTCGTCAAATTTCAGGGGGTTGTCATAAAAGACATAAATAATCAATTGAAAGTACGGTAGCAAGCAATAACTAATAAGCGCTGCTTTTTCTTGTTGTTGAAATTGAACAGTATTTCAAAATTAAATCCTTAATCCAATACAAAGAAAACAGAATCAACCGACTACGCACACAGTGACAATGCAGCTGAGTGCGTGAGTTTCGACGTCTTACCAACGAAATGTTAGCGCGACCGAGCAATGACCGGTACATAATTTTACCTAATTTTATTTCGAAACTCACCTACATTATTGTCATAAATTTCGCTTAATAATTTACTCATTTTTGAGCATCATTGGAATACGGAAATTTTACTAAAGACAGTAATACTAGTTCACCAAAGAAAAGTTCACTGACCTGTTATCAGATGATTAATAAAATGTTAGTTTTGCTTTTTCCTTCAACTTAAAGTTTTCGTAGTATTTTATTTTATTTGTGAATTAAATTGGTTGATTTGAGATTTTCCTTTTTACTTAACGGGCTTCGGACCGGCAATAATAACTACTTTAGTTGATGTACCGATCTACTAATTCTAAATATTATTTCTACGTTTGACGGGAATGGGAAGACGTATTAGTTAAGTGTAAGTCGTGGTGATACTTTCGACTCTTAGGTTTTTTTTACGTAGTCAAAAAATTTAAATCATCTTATTTACACTAGTAAAATTGATTAAGCTAATAACGTATTTAAAAAATGTAAAAATACATAAATTACCTACTTAGTTACCCGGAGATATTGTTCAAAGTTGCCACCATCACACTCATCGCATAATTGAGCACGACGTAGCTGGTTTTCTTTCAGCTTACGTAACACTAACACATTCGTTTTTAAAGTGTCGAAAGCACTAATGATCCTTGCACGTAATTCTGTTACACTTGTCACTTCCTCCGTGTAAAGTAACCTTTTAACGTCTCCCCACAACTAAAAAGCGTCAGGTCCGGAGAACGCGGAGGCCAGGCCACAGGTCCTCCGCGGACGATCCAGTGGTCACCAAAATTTTCGGTCAAGTACTCGCATACTTTCAGAAGGGTACTGCAGTTCACGCTTCAGTAGGCAAAACACTGTGGTGTGGTGTACTCCAAAGTGTTGACCAGCCTCCCGCGTGCTTGCCCATGGGTCTCGCTGGAAGTATTCCAGGATGTCTTCCTGCAAGGCGACAGGCAGGCCTACGCTGCCGTGAGCTTGAGCATGCCGGGGAACGTCAAACTGCCGATGATCCCGCAGTCTCTGCGTAGCATGACGCTCTGTGATGAGGGTTCCCGATCGGGAAACATGTCCGTGACTATCCGGATGGCTCTACGTACGCTGTCTCCACTGATGGCATACAGGCGGACCATCACTACCAACTCGACATTTGAATAATTGTCCATCATCTTACACTTTGTACCTACGTCTCAACAATGTACCGAGAAGCGGAATTCGCAAAGCACGCGCGCTTCGGCGACACCAAACACATTGTTAGTTCCGGGGCCGCGGGGGCGGGGCTAGGAGCTTGCTCGGGAGAGTACCTGCACCGTGGGCGGAATTGTTTTTTTTTTTACAATTAATAGGCACGCGCTTGACCACCATCTCACCTGATGGTAAGCGATGATGTGGTCGAAGATGGAGCACGCTTGCCTAGAAGTAACCTATTCACTCTTGACTTAAAGACTCCCAGGTTGTAGCTATCGGGATACACAGACTCCGGCAGGGAATTCCACTTCTTAGCTGATTACCTATGAATTTATCGAATGATCGTTTGCGTGTATGTATTGTTTGCATTGTGTATGTATTGTTTGCGTGTGTGAAAGCGCGGTTATAGGGCTAGTAACAGATATACTGCGTTTAAATACGGCTGGTTCACACTTACGGATTTCCGTAAATAAGAAAAAACATAAAAAAAAATACCTACACATTTCATTGTTGATTTGGGTCGAGAATAATATTTTCTACACATTTTTTAAATCAGAAAAAAGTCAAGAAAAGAAAAAAAGACTTATTTGTAGATAACAAGACTATCAGAAGTATTAAAAACGTCTCGTCTAACAACGGAGCGCATGTGGCCGGTAATTGTTAACTTAATCTGGTCAAAGCTTAATTAGTTAATTGAAAATGTAATGGACCACGGTTTATTCAGCAATCGGCAAATAGACCTCCATATGACGACCTTATTTTATGTCACTACAAATACATATGAATTTGCCACTTTACCTAAAATTCATTCCATGTACATTTTTTCACGACTTTTTTTTTATACTATTGATAGGCACCACCAGACCACTATTTCACCAGATGGTAAGCGATGATGTGGTCATAGATGGAGCACGCTTGCCTAGAAGTAATCTATTCACTGTTGACTTAAAAACTCCCAGGTTGAAGCTATCAGGAAACACAGACTCCGGCAGGGAATTGCACTCCTTACTGAATCTTGGCAGACTTATGTAACTTTAGAAACATTGCAATAATATTAAACTATGGAGCAGCTAGTCTATTCTGTAAGTAACCATTTCGATATCGAGCTTCACTTGAGTGAGATAGCTCACAAAGTGAACTTTATTCCACACAACATAAAGGTCTCATGTTTATACTCATCTCTGATTCCGCTGTCGAGACACGAGAATGTTGTTACAGAATAGCACTACAGATCTGAAGATGGTGTAGGAATATGGCTGTAGCAACTCCTCAACTAAACAAGTTAGCACTTTTGTGTTTGGATTCATTGGCCATGAATTGATAAGTGACATTACATTTGGTGCCCATGATGGGGCAAGTAGGTGTCCAAAGCATCTCTTCAACTTAACAGGATATCACTTAGTAGAGACAGGAGGAAGTGGAAATCCAGAGCCGTTGCTGCCTTAGTACTTCAGATTCAAATGAACTAGGAGAACAGAAAAATGACGAAATTTTTTTCCAGGCTGGAACTATGAGCGCTAAAGATTCACAAGTACCAGGAAATTTTGCAGTATTTTTGGGGCTGGAATTGTGAGCGGTTAGAATTCAAAAGTACTTGGAGACCAGATACATGTCAAAGTATTTTTCGGCAGTAATCGTGGGCACTAAATATTCCCAAGTACCAGGAGACCACAAACATGACGCAGTAATTCTACTAGGGCTGAAAGTAAGAACCGCAAAGACTCATAAACTATCAGGATCCCAGAATCATGAAAGTACATTTCCGAGGATGAGAAAACGAGATATAAAAGTTGCACGCGGGCGGGCTCTAAAAACTACGCAGACAAAGTTGCGGGCTGAAGCTACTTTAAAATAAATTTTATTATTAGCGGATCCGGTAGGTACACTTATGTAAAAGACACTAAGATGGCAGATACGAAAATCTACTTCAATTTTGTCAAGGGATATGTCTATGGCACCTGTGACAAAACTACCAAACTTGCCTCAGAGCCATTTTGCATTTTCATGATTTTGTCCCCATAATCGTTATCACCGACCCCGAACACCATGGAAAGTATCTTTCGCAAAACTATTCTGTTACCATGACCCTTGAGAGAAAACCGCTAGTTATATTTGAATATAACTGTACTTTGACGTTCTGCTAATAGGACGTTCTGCTAATAGGATGTTCAGCGAATAGGACGTTTCGCTACTTAGGTGTATGATTATCGTTCCTCTTTCTAAAATTTTGCTTATAATGTCAACTAACATATTATTATTTATACAGGGTTGTATAAAATACTAGCTGCTGCCCGCGACTTCGTTCGCGACATACAAGCGAAAGCCAAAAAGAAGGCAAAACGTAAATTATTTCGCTTTGTAAGATTGCTAAGACAAAATATGCAAACAGTCAATATCTAACATTGCTTGACCTATCTTAGGATTCGGAAGATTGTTATTCAAGGCACTGGTTATAATCATCTCTTCTGTTCAAAATGCCATCCAGCCCTAGTATTTTTTGCTATAGAGAAACTTCTGTTTGCGATATTTAAGAAAATTACTTGTAAAATATTATTGATCTGTTTAAGTTTTCTGTGATGAAATTAGAACTGTTGAATCCTTGAAGTTTTTTTCTTATTTTTGTTTTAAACGTATTTTTAATTATTTTAAAATTTTAATGTATCATTAATATAAGTAATCGTGGCTTGTAGCTAATGTTCTCTCTCTATTATCTTCTTTTTGTTTTTTAAGACTTACAGAATATAACTTGTTTTATTTAATAATTATGTTGTTATGTTTTATGTTACAATAATAACAATATCTTTAAAGGTTTTATTTTCTGTTTTATTATTCTGTTGAATGATATTTATTCTAGTTTTTTTTGGACAAATACCTCTTGTTAAACTCGCACTTGATCGCTTTCAATTTAGACGCATTTTTAAATCAAGGGTTTTATTAATTTTCATTTACGTCAGCTATAATTTCACATGAACTGTCTTATTAAAACTATTTTTACATTGAAGATGTTTGTGAAAATTTCAGTTGAAAGTGATTCTAGAGCGAGTTTCTTTGGCGCCAGCCTGTTGAGTGGACTTTAGCACTGCAGCTATAAGGCTTGTTTCACACGTACCACAAGACCACAACCAAAACCACCGTCGGCGTCGCGAAAAAACGTAGTCAAGCTGTGGTTACGTGTCAATCGTGTCCCTGCGGCTTGTTTCAGTTGCGTTGTGGTTGCCACACAATGTAAATAGCTTGCGTTGTGGTCGGCTGCTAGTTCGCGGTGTTACTGGTGGTTGGACGTGACTGTGATGTGGTCGGTATCACAAACGTGGTTGACAATGACGGCAAATTATGGTCCGTGTAAATTCAACTATTAATAATTTTCATACATAATTTGCCCGTGTTGTGGTTGTAGTGTGGCTGTGGTCCGTCTAAAACCTTAAACGAAGAAAGAACTTGTGTGTCAAAGTTTAAAGTGGGCAACTGAAGTCACAAAATTTTAATGATCATGTGTCTCCAGTATATTGAGGAGCTCGTGGCTAGATAATAACAGCCGCATGGGTCGATCTTCAAGGTTAAGCAACGCTTGCCAAGGTTGGTCTGTGGATGGGTGACCGTCTTAACATACCGAGTTTCCTCCGTGCCTCGGAAAGCACGTTAAGCCGTTGGTCCTGGCTGTCATTAGCAGATCTTTGGCAGTCGTTACGGATAGTCAGAAGCCAGTAAAACTGACTAGTCTTGCCATGAAGTACCGTGTTACCCAGTTAATGGGTTGTGGAGGTCTGGTAGGCAGCCGCTCCTCGTAAAATACCTACTGGTATTCAGCTAAATCCGACTTGACTGGAAGCCGACCCCAATACAGTTGGGAAAAGGCTAGGCTGATGATGATGTGTCTCCAGTATATTTTACGAGCCAATAGTTATTTCAAGTACAGTCACGAGCTGAAATAGTAATTGGTCATTCTTAATTTTATTCGGCACAGAATTTGTCTAGTTTTTCTTCGGGTATAACAATATGTAAGCAAGTCTATTATATATATAGCTAATTTATGACAAACATTGTTATTTTCACTGAAAGTAAAATTGCATGTTTGCTGACGCAGCCCAATAACTAAGGTTTTTAGTCAGATGACTGAGACGGCTGAGATTTGAGCGCCAACGCGTGGCTGGTCGGCGTGCTCTCCGATGGCTTCGTGGAAATGGTAAGGAGACCTATTTGCGTTTGGGATGTACTGTGTCAGTCTTTGATTTTCTTGGTATCATTATTTTATTTAGGAATGGGCTTGCTCTTGGCCACTATCACGCCTGATCCATCTGCCTAGCCTTTTCCCAACTATATTGGGGTCGGCTTCCAGTCAAACTGGATTCAGCTGAATACCAGTGTTTTACGTGGAGCGGTTGCCTACCAGACCTCCACAACCCATTAACTGGGTAACATGGTACATCTTGGCAAGACTGGAGTCAGATTTGCTGGCTTCTGACAATACGTAACGACTGCCAAAGATCTACAAATGACAGCCGGGACCAACGGCTTAACGTGCTTTCCAGGGCACGGAGGAAACTCGGTATGTTAAGATGGTCACCCATCCACAGACCAACCATGGCAAGCGTTGCTTAACCTTCAAGATCGACCCGTGCGGCTGGTATTATTTAGCCACGAGCTCCTCAAAAATAAGAATAAATTGATTCCCTATCACGCCTGATGGAAAGCGATAAATGAGGTCTGTGATGGACTGAGCGTGCCCAGAAGATGCCTGTTCACTCTTGATTTGAAGGCAGACGGGTTATATGTGGACGGGAACACAGACGCTGGCAGAGAGTTTCTCACTTTATTAAATATTAAATACGGCTCGGCACGCGTGTATAACGGAAATGATTCCTCAGGAACATAAAATTAATATTGGCCTTAAAAAAATAATGTAATCCAGATGTATTCAATCAACTGTTAAGGATTTATCAAAAAATATTCAACATCCGGACTTTAACATTTATAATAGTTATATTAGTAGGGCACAACAAACCGGTTTGACTGGAAGCCGACCCCAATGTAGTTGGGAAAAGGCTAGGCAGATGAGATGAGTAGGGCATAACAATCGTATTAGGCACTTGTCCCACCGCCGGCGATCATCGAGTAGCGAGTAAAGCTTCAAACTTGAAACAAGTTAGCGATCAGCGAGTAGCGAGTGAAAAGTTTCGATAGTTTTGACGCTCGGCTTTCACCGAGTGTGCGACTGGCTTTGACTCGCAATACTTGTTCCAGCCCGCACTATAGGTATAAATTACCGCTGACCGCCAAGCGAGCATCGTCGAGCGAGTGTCGCTGAGCGAGTACAATCTTTGATAGCTCTTGTCGCTGAGATCAACTAGAGGTAAGAGCCGCTCGCCGGCAGTGTGAACAACCAGCTATCGACTATGAATGTATGTATTTCTTTTAATCACAGGAGATCTATATCTTTTGTCCCTTTCCTCAGCGAGCAAATAGTCGATAGTTTTTTGATTCCTCGCCGGCGATGAGACAAGTACCTAAGAGATTGCTTTAAAGATCGTGACTTAAGACTCTCATTTCAATGAATTTATTGATATCTGACGCTTAACTCGGTTACCTGTTTCCAAGAAAAGTAATTTATAAATCGCGCTTTCTTCCCCTTTTCATTAAATATTCATAACAGCGGGTCGTGCTTTGAAAATTTCAATATCTTGTAATTTCCTTTTGTAATGACAATACAGAATTTAATATTAAATCTCGTTCCGCTGCGGTCTTAGGCTGCGTTTCCACAGATGTGCGAGGAGGCGCAGCCTGGGATGTATTTGTTTAGAGGAAACGCGGGCGGAGAGACTGTATGTAAAAAGTCATAATTCGAGGTTTGGCTCTCGCCTGTTTCCTCATCCAATATTGGACCGATTTAGGTAAAAGATATTTCATAAACTCATTCTCATTTCACTCATTTCGCTCAGCGCAAGCAATTCTATTGGTTCATAACATAATAAACACATCCCTTGCTACGCATGCTCGCATATCTCTGGTGGAAACGCAGTCTTATCAATATGGCCGCTATTTCGCTGTGCTCAGATATCCTGAGTATTTGGCCCTCAAAATGAGTTAATGACTGGCGTAAAGTTATGATTAAACCTAAACTGGGATTATTTATCTATATCTATACTTCTATATCTATACTAATATTTAAAGCTGAAGAGTTTGTTTGTTTACTTGAACGCGCTAATCTCAGGAACTACTGGTCCGATTTAAAAAAACTCTTTCAGTGTTAGAAAGCCCATTTATGAGGGTCGCTATCATCACGCTAAGGCCAATAGGAGCGGAGCAGTATGAAATTTGTTGACAAAGTTGCGCGGGTCAACTAGTAAAAAATAAACTTGCTTCTGCCCACAGGATATTATATGGATTTTAACTATAAGGAGTCCAATGTTGCAAATGTTTGGTCATAATTATTATCATGACACTAGAGTGCCGCCGAATCCCAAAATACAAGCTCGTCTCAGTTTGGTAATCAGTGTGCTATATGTAGTTGCTACACTGTACAAAGATTTAACCATATACCTACATTTTGTTACATGTTTACTTTTTGTACTTATTGATGAATAAATTATTATATTTGGTACACTCGTGTTTTAATTTTAACTAGCTTTTTTTTAGCTTCGTACGCGCATATCCCATTTTTTCCCGTCCCCGTAGGAATTTCGGGAAATCCACTCCCCTAAACTTCCCAAGGAACTTACATGCCAAATCTTAGAGTCTTAAGACCAGTAGTTTCGGTCACAAAATCAGACTGTAACGTAAGAGTTTTATATATATAGATTCATCTATCTGCCTAGCCTTTTCCCGATTATATTGAGGTCAGCTTCCAGTCAAACCGGTTTTTATCTGAATACCAGTATTTTACGCGGAGCGGCTGCCTAACAGACATCCACAACCCATTAACTGAGTTACACGGTACTGCCTAGCAAGACTGGAGTCAGTTTAACTGACTTCTGACTGTCCGCAATGACTGCCAAAGATCTACAAATGACAGCTGGGACCAACGGCTTAACGTGCTTTCCGAGGCACGGAGGAAACTCGGTATGTTAAGATGGTCACCCATTCACAGACCAAACTTGGCAAGCGTTGCTTAACCTTGAGAATCGACCCGTGCGGCTGTTATTATCTAGTCACGTGCTCCTCAGTTTCATATATATATATATTGATTTAACAAAATAACTGTCTCCCGGGTGTCCCCATGTATCTTAATACTTTTTTTTTTTTTTTTTTTAAGGATGTGAAATCATCAAATGACTCCTCCCGCTTTGGGTGAAGCAGAAGGGAGTGTCAGACTCTTACTGACTAAAACCCATCCGCGTTTCTCTCAGTGCCCTTTGCGTTCCAGGGTACGGTGCCTCTTTCGAACGAAGTCCGCAGCCCCAGCAGGCACTGGCCTAGCGGGCCCCGTCTTTGCTGACAGCTCTTTGAGGCACGCGTGAAACACAGCGCGCCGTCCACCCGGGCCTGGTTCTGATCAGACGGCGAGCCACCCAATGCTCGCCGTCCGCAGGCTCGCGCTTACGGTGGCCGAAAATCGTCCTGCGACTCCCGCCCGGGGCGTCTTCTTCTGTTGCGGCGGCTGGGGCGTGAGGTTTCCCTTTCTCTCACACGTTCAGCTTCCTCCTTTGCTAGCATTACTGCTTCGCAGAAGGAGGTGACCGCTTCCCATGTCTCCTCGCTTCGGACCATAGCTTGAACCAGGGCCGGACGCGAGAGATCACCGCCGCCGATCGCCTCGGCGAGGACACGGCGGTGCTCCGCCCAAGCAGGGCAGACCTCAACCGTATGCTCCACCGTGTATGTATCTTAATACCTAAGTATTAATCGGTGAGTGTGCCCAAAAACTCTACGACCTCATCCAATGGCCCCTTCTACCATCGGACATCCAGACGCACTGCAAGTTACCATCCCTACCTTGTTGCTATTCCACCAAGCACGCACTAATCGTTTCCAAACGTCTATTATAATGCGCATAACAAAGGAGTGGAACTCTCTGCCTGCGTCTGTGTTTTCGAACGCTTACAATGCTCAACTCTTTAAAGTCAGAGTGAACAGGCTCCTTCTGGGTATGCTCGCTCCATCGTAGACTTTGCTTCCGTAATTTCTGACCTAGACTAGAGTCAAGAGCCAACCCAACACAAAAAAACGTCATAACCGGTTTTGCAATTTATGCTTGAACGCGTAGACTCTCACTTTCGCATTTATAGGTAGGTAGTTAGTTAGGATTATGAAAAATTACAGTTTATTCTGGTGTTTGTAAAGGTTAGTCCCCAATAATCATCTGACCCAAGAACACCATTTTACTAAGCTCAGAGCGTATCACATAATTCCGAGAAACAGACCCACTTATTTGGAATCCACTAACGAAGGATCAAATCACGAAATTCACACATTTGTTTAGTAAAGTGCGGTCGCCAGCAATGTAGGCTACCGGTCCTAAATAAATACTCTATTCTGGCAACACGTTGACCATTAGGCGTCGTCCAACTAGCTAGCGATCGTACGAGTTAACGATGCGATCTCTTCGCGCGATGAAAATGATTTAATTTACTTTACTTTTGTTTTTAAATAATTGATTTTGATTGTTTTTTTTCTGTTGTATTTTTGGAACGAAGTTCCTTATCGCGCGTTGTGAAAGGGGGCTAGACGGAAAAAAATCTTACGAAAAGTTGTCACGACACTTTTTGCTATAGTAAGCTATTGTAAGCTGTGTGAATGGAATGGAATGGAATGGAATGGAGTGGAATGGAATGGAATGGAGTGGAGTGGAGTGGAGTGGAGTGGAGTGGAGTGGAGTGGAGTGGAGTGGAGTGGAGTGGAGTGGAGTGGAGTGGAGTGGAGTGGAGTGGAGTGGAGTGGAGTGGAGTGGAGTGGAGTGGAGTGGAGTGGAGTGGAGTGGAGTGGAGTGGAGTGGAGTGGAGTGGAGTGGAGTGGAGTGGAGTGGAGTGGAGTGGAGTGGAGTGGAGTGGAGTGGAGTGGAGTGGAGTGGAGTGGAGTGGAGTGGAGTGGAGTGGAGTGGAGTGGAGTGGAGTGGAGTGGAGTGGAGTGGAGTGGAGTGGAGTGGAGTGGAGTGGAGTGGAGTGGAGTGGAGTGGAGTGGAGTGGAGTGGAGTGGAGTGGAGTGGAGTGGAGTGGAGTGGAGTGGAGTGGAGTGGAGTGGAGTGGAGTGGAGTGGAGTGGAGTGGAGTGGAGTGGAATGGAGTGGAATGGAATGGAATGGAATGGAATGGAATGGAATGGAATGGAATGGAATGGAATGGAATGGAATGGAATGGAATGGAATGGAATTTCTCATCTCAATAGGGACTGATTGAGATGAGAAACAGTGGGTCATTAGTTGCCAACGATACCATACAATCTTAGGGAAAAGGATAAAGTCGTAAAACACAGTTATGTTTCTAGTTTTATTACAATTCGCGCGTTGAGAAAGGGGGCTAGACGGAAAAAATTACCAAAAGTTGTAACGACACTTTTTGCTATAGTTGTAAGCCATGCGGCGTAGGAACTTCGTTCCATCCGGGTGTCCCTTGACACCTCTCAAGTTTTTTTTAGTTTTTATTCCCTGTATTTTTGTTAAATTTTCATTTCACGATGCATTTTGGTATTCGCTTTAGTCGTTTTTAAAAGATATCTGACTATTTTTTCTAATGCTGCGGGGAGGCCATGCTGATCCATAGACCTGTACCACAGTTTTGTTCCAAAAACCTATTTTAGGCACCAGTCTCTTGCAGTGGTGAACTATAGTTATATAAATTAATCGTAAGTAATGGTAATTTTTGAGCCAACCATTGTAAAGAGAGTATCAATAAATTTTGAAGTTGAAGTTGAATTCCTGTGCTCGCGCAATGATTTGCAAGCTGCAATTAGGACACTCTAAGGCACTTGTCTCGCCACCGGCGATCAGCGAGTAGCGAGTAAAGCTTCAAACTCGACACAGCTGGAGATCAGCGAGTAGCGAGGGAAAAGTTTCGATAGTTTTGTCGCTTGGCTTTCAGCGAGTGTTTTAGTGCGGCGGGCTTTTACTTGCAATACTCGCTCCGGCCCGCACTATAGGTAGAAATTACCGCAGTTTGGTTGTTCTGACCGCCAAGCGAGTATCGCTGAGCGAGTACAATCTTTAATAGTTTTTGTCGCTGCGATCAACTAAAGCTTAGAGCCGCTCGCCGGCAGTGTGAACAGCCAGCTGTCGACTATGAATATAGGTACGCGTCTCTTTTACTCACTCAAGATCTATATCCTTTGTCCCTTTCCTTAGCGAGCAAATGGTCAATAGCTACTCGCTTTCTCGCCGGCGGTAAGATAAGGGCCTAAAAAATGGTTTGTGTTTAATCTCGTCGCGCGACGAAATGGCATTGTTAACTTAAACGATCGTTAGCCAGTTAGGACGACCCCTCAGGAATAATGATAAACAAATAGTGTTCTAATTCTAGCTAATTTACTAGGTGGGTCTAAGTGGATGGAAGTATTTGGTATGCGAAAAAAGAGGATATTTCTTTTTTTGTGATAAGCTCTTGACTCTGATCTCGCCTGGTGGAAAGTGATAGGTTGGGTCAATGATGGGAATTATTGCGTTACATAAAGACATTGTTGCAGGATCCCTTTCTTTGAGAAAGGGTTTTTAAACCATTGCTAGGCACCAATGGTTTATAGGCCAGAGTATGCAACATTTGCAAATCAATAGTAATTGTTTCAACTTCAAGAGAATCTTTATTTTGTAGTGCGGTCAACGTTATGCCAGATTAAACATGTACTTCATAATTATCTACATACTTTTATAGTTTATACTCATGACAGTTGCAGTTGAGGAGCTCGTGGCTAGATAATAACAGCCGCAAGGATCGATCTTCAAGGTTTAGCAACGCTTGCCAAGGTTGGTCTGTGGATGGGTGACCATTTTAACATACTGAGTTTCCTCCGTGCCTCGGAAAGTACGTTAAGCTGTTGGTCCTGGCTGTCATTTGTAGATCTTTGGCAGTCGTTACGGATAGTCAGAAGCCAGTTAATCTGATTCCAGTCTTGCCATGAAGTGCCGTGTTACCCAGTTAATGGGTTGTGGAGGTCTGGTAGGCAGCCGCTCCTCGTAAAACACTGGTATTCAGCTAAATCCGTTTTGACTGGAAGCCGACCCCAATATAGTTGGGAAAAGGCTAGGCAGATGATGACTCATGACAGTTGCAGGTCTAATATCTCTTCAGCCCGGTTTTTCAAAGCCTTCACATCATAGTGAAAGTGGATGCTTATTATAAAAGCTATCATTTTGATGTATATGTGGTTCGTATTTGACATAGCGGCCAAAACGCCCGCCATTCTTTATTGATGGTCTTTAGTCAATGAGAGTCTGTCACTCCCTCCCGCTTCGCCCAGAGTCTCCAGACTTCGGAAAAAGTCACGTGAATATTTCCCATTCTAAAATAATTAAGAGAAGAAATGGTACTATTACTTACCACATTTAGCTCCTCCATGTCTTCACAGTTAAACGATGTCCTGCATAGTTTGCGCTTCATATGTGCTGGGTTCAGTTTGTTCCTCGAAGAAATTCTACACGAAGTTACACTACACGAAGATCAGCATCTGAAAAGGTAAGAAAAACACTATGAATGATAGTTTGCGCATAAGTATACGTGGTAGTCTATCTAGTCTTTTATTATGTTTTTTCTTTGGGCAAACCCACCACACATTTTCAACCAATGCACCTCCTGAAAGCCAGAATCAACAGTGGTGACAACCAGTAAAACGCCGAGTCAATGAAGGTCGACGACTCCCGGGGAAACGATTCAACTGTCTTGGATCCCGTAACGAAATTAATCAAAAAAGTACAGCGGAGGAGTACGAAAAAAATATATAAACTAGTTGAGCCGCGCAACTTCGTCTGCTCCGCTCCTATTGGTTTTAGCGTGATTATATAATAGCCTAAGCCTTCCTCGATAAATGGGCTATCTAACACTGAAATATTTTTTCAAATAGGACAGTGAGATTAACGCGTTTAAGTAAACAAATAAACTCTTCAGCTTTATATATTAGTATAGAAGATATAGATTTCCGCTTCCCTCCTTATCAAGCAGGAGACAGAATAGAGTTATACAATAGGCACCAAGGGACATATACAACCTTGTTGAGCCCAGTGGCCAAGCATCACGGATTATATATTAACACTAAAACTAATGGGTCCCAAGTGATGAGCTACTTTTAATTCCAATAAATAAATCGCAAATGGTATGGCAAAATCGCTTGGCCGCACGAAAATTTGTTCTGGTTTTTACAAGGTCCGGATAGTTTACTACTCCGGATATAACCTGAATACTATTTAACATAATGATGCGTTTAGTTTGCCAAAATACACCCCCTTAAGATATGATGTGCGGATTGATCGTATTCATGGTCAGCTGTAGAACATTTTTGCCAATGTTCTACAGCTGACCATAAATACGAAAGTTTTACCAGGTGCACCTGAGTGCCAGTATCTTTACAACCAGCGAAAAAAAAAACGCGAAAGCACGTTAAGTCGTTGGTCCCGGCCGTCATTTGTAGATCTGGCAGTCGTTACGGATAGTCAAAAGCCAGTTAATCTGAGTCCAGTCTTGCTATGAAGTACAGTGTTAGCCAGTTAATGGGTTGTGGAGGTCTGATAGGCAGCCGCTCCGCCTAAAATACTGGTATTCAGCTACATCCGGTTTGACTGGAAGCCGACCCCAATATAGTTGGGAAAAGGCTAGGCAGATGATGATAAACTGGATATTACTATACCCCTGAAGACTAAAAAACACAAGGGGTCCGTAACTTTAACAGAATAAAACACGATTCTTGGAGCCCCCTATAATTTTTAATTAAAATTTAAATGTTATTTTTTGTTTGTAAAGTAGCAATACACATTTTGTGAAAATTTCAATTCAGACGTTTGACAGATAAATGGGGGGACGGACAGCGTCCCGTTGGCCTTTGGGTACGGAACCCTAAAAACGAAGACGCAGTGATCAAAGGCCTTCAACAAGGTGGTCCAGTGACCTGGTGAAGACCGCTGGAATGCGCTGCAAATGAAAAGACAGGACCGATCATTGTGACTTTTGGGGAAGCTTATGCCCAGCAGTGGGTCTTTGATCAGAGTCTGTGCTTTCTGATAGCTACAACCTGGGAGTCTAGATAGGTCACTTCTAGGCAAGCGTGCTCCATTTACGACCACATCATTGCTTAACCATCAGGTGAGATGTAGTCAAACGTGTGCCTATGAATAGTAAAAAATAGTAGAGGTCTTTTGCTTGGTATGATAAACTAGAAAACAGCTAACGTAAGGTGGAACCAACTAGCTAGTATACAAAGAGCTCTTTAACTACCGAAGGATTATCATCATTTATTCTGAAGGCAGTGTTGATTTTGAAGGGATATCGCATTAATCCCTACTTTTAGCAGACGGATTATGTTATTAGCACACAGTATGTTAGATCCAACCTTTTAGGAGAGGTTAACGATATATCTGAGGGATATAGTCTTTAGGTATACATTAACAGAGAATTTCATAAACATGAAACACGCAGTTTTCTCTATAGTTATATTTGTTTCCACTAACAGTTAGGCCGCGGCCACGAAGTCAGCGGGGTGGCGGCGGCGGCAGTGCGGGCAGTGGCGCAATCAATGCATAGATTTATATGGAACTGGCCACGAAGGCAGCAGGCGCGGGGAGCGGCATGGCGGCGGCGTACGAGCGGTGCCTGAGCGCTGTCCGCAGCTCCACCGCCACCGCTCCTTGCCCGCTGACTTCGTGCCCGAGACCTAAGGCTAGTTTCACACGTACTAAAACTACACCACACCATAGCGACAAATGATGGTCAAACTGTTACTAACTTAGCGCGGCGAGTGCGCAGCGAGCTAACAGCGAGTTCGCAACGTGTGTACGGCGATCACATCGCGAAAACGCCGCGGATGAGCTGTCTTCGCGGCGAGTTCACTGCACTCCCGCGGTTTGTTGTTGAAAACTCGCTGCGAGCTTGCTACGCACTCGCCGCGCTATCCACTCGCTCGCAACTCGCTAGGGTGTTAAAGCCCTTAGTAGGAGCGGATAAATTTAACTTCAAAGAGCCTACTGTGAATCCGTTGATTACTTGAAACCAGACCGAATTTACTATGACACCTTAGTATAACCTTCGTTAAGAATGTAGGTAATTTATTATACGTTTTATACCCAATGGTACCCAACGGCCCGTTTCTCGGAATAAAACATTGCCCCTTAGCGATTATACTTGCTCTATATCAACTAGCACCGGAATATTCTACGAAAAATCAGTCGTAGTATGTCTGGCTGGACTGCTAATGGAAGAATGAAAGAAAAAAATGGACTTAGACGAATTAGTCTGCTTTCTTTGTTCCCTTAAAATTTCACAAACCGTAATGGTCTGGTGCTATTAAGTTGAAAAACCCTGTTGTCAGTTTTCAACTTTGCTCTGATTTTTTATCAGGCGCTGACGAAGAAATCGTTACTCTAACGTTAGTCGAAGTTACTCTACCATCGTTTTCGTTTTATATTGTTTTGCTAAGAAGTACCGTGTTACCCAGTCAATGGGTTGTGGAGGTCAGCCACTCTGCTTAAAATACTGGTATCCAACTGAAACCGGTTTGACTGGAAGCCGAACGTAATATAGTTGGGAAAATGCTAAGCATATGATTGTTTTGTTTGACAGTAATATTTCAAAGGTATTTAAAAATCTACTTATTCGTTCACTCACACAAACTATACTTTTCATATGCCATGGACAAGAAGACGGAGTTTTTGATGGAAAATGGTCACTGTCGCCAATAGATATTTGCAGCACCAGGGGCCTTATAATGACTGGATGTCTGCCAACTAAACAACTTATTACTGAATAAACGCAATACATAAAACCGGTCAAGAGCGAGCCAGACTCGCGCACCGAGGGTTCCGCACCACCATATAAAACATGAAATGTTTTTAAATTTTCATTGGAGAGGCCTCTATTCGTCAGAGAATTTTAACACTGCGATGTATATTGCAGTTTTAAATCAGCGCCGTCTCTTGACAGCTAGTGGAAACAATGTATTTTTTTTGATGATTTCTGAAAGAGTGTGCTAAAATTTATAGACATCGTTTAATATTTTCTGTAATCTTTACATAAACTTCTATCACATAGAATAATTTCAGATTTTTCTCTATGCAAACTTCGGATATAAAGGGGGAATGGTAAATTTTTTCACATGTTTCGTCGAAAGTCGAATTAAGCCCATGACGTAGTTTGAAACATCCAAGAGCGAGCGTAGTCTGAGCCTTGTGCTCCAAGGATGGCGTCAAATGGTTTAGGACATTGTTTTGATACATAAACATTATGAGGAAATTTCATAATTTTAATGCATTATTAATTTTTATTGTACCTAGTACCATGACTTAAAAAAAAGTAATCGCGCCTGAAGGTAGTTTCTATCGGGAACATTAAGTGGGCCGCCTTTGTAAGAGAACTAAAATCTCACCATGGATAAGTCGATACTTATGTATGACTGCACGAAAATGACTGCATTGTATCACACAGTATTCTCGTTCCATTACGTTAGTGTCTATAATTCGCATCAATGAGCTTAAGTTGGAGACCAGCCCAAAACGGGTAAGCTAAGGTTAGATGAAAAAAAAAACAGGTTTTTAACATACCACAAACTTTTATTTTAATTATTATAGTTCCCTACTTAAAGAACTACAACAAATCAGTCTCAAAATCAATAAAATATCTTCATTACAAAAAAAAAAAATATAAAAACTAAAACCTTAAAAAAACCCGTTTTGCCCGGAGGGGGTGCCTAAAGCGGGTCTTTTGGGCAAAACGGGTAGTAGCAAAAATAATGTGATTAATCTCCTTGAACATCTAGTTAGAACTTAAAATAGGTACCAGTTTAGGTTTATAATTATCACAGTCTTCAAATCAGCCTTATTTCAAATTAGTCAGAAATTATTCTTGACACATGTCACAGTAGTAGGAACCTCTGCCTGACTATGAAGTGCAAGCTTCATGAGCCCATTTCACAATCTCCTCATTTTATCCAGTCTTATGTTGGTGGGTCTTCATAAATTTCGCTGCATACCAGGCATCGAGAGACACTTTCTTTTTTTATGTGTCTCTGCAGTGTTGACAGATTAATACCATATTTCTTGGCAGCTGCATTGACAGATGTTTTTTTGGATTCTTCCATTGCCAGTTCCATTGTTTTCTCGTCCTATGATGCATTTGTAGTTTTTCTTTTATACTTATTGATCATCTACAAAATGAAAAACAATGTCATGCAAAAGTTACGTACCGAAAATCTGTCAGGGCAAATCAGGTACCCGTTTTACCCATACCCGATTTGCCCAAACGCATACTTTCATTTCGCACATTCATAACCTCAAAACCAAAGCTGCCGGTTACAAATCACTTCACGGATATTAAGCTTCAAATACAACAAAATAATATCACATAACTAGTAATTACGTCCAACAAACCACAATCGACTAATCAGAAATGAAAATTCTTTGATAATTTTATCAAAAGTAGCAAAAATATTCGAAAACAAATTACCTTGCAACCGCGTGTCCCGTTCGTACGAGGAGACTGTCTGTGATTGGACGACGCCCGCGCTATCCTTCTACATGCACACATTGAAACTTATGCGAAAGGCGCGAAATTTAAAACGCTTACCCGTTTTAGGCGGGCTACCCGTTTTGGGCTTGTCACCCTACCATATTGCTAAATGAATCTCGTTTGAAATATTTCGTATTTTCATTGTTTGTGAAATACGATTTAGGCTTTAACAGGTATTTCAACATTATGAAGCGATTTATTTTCTTTTATTCATTTTAATTTTTGGTGGAATATTTGTCAAAATACTTTGATTCTGATTTTATAAATTGTTAATAATTATAAATCATTTAATTTCAAAACCAGTCCATATGCATAAGTACATTTATATATTACACAACACAAACATTATACATTAAACAAAAGTCAAGTCTTAATAAATAAAAATATTATAAATTATAAAACAAAGATTCCACACACTATCACTATGGTCATCTCAGTCTATATTTAGGTCTGGATCCGGAGTGTACCGCATTATAATGAATTCCTTCTTTCTTTTTGTACACAAACAATGAAGGTTTTTATGGTTTCGTTAGCGTTACTTGATGCTTTTAATTAACTTTATTTATTGCGTATTGATCTCACGCTGGTGGAATTAGCATCTTTCATGTGTAATTTCTGTAACATAAATTCTGTGACGTAGGATCACATAATATATAAGGTGGATGCTCCAGGGTAGCCCGCGAAATTCAAATATTTTTATGTTTTTTGCAATTTGCCGGTCAGTGTGAAGCTGTATGTGGACCAAATGCGATCCGCGACCGTAACGCGTATTTATCTAAAGAATTATAACCATTTTAATCATCAATATAGCCCTCTAAGTTCATGTAGTTTGAAAGAATGATTATTTCTGAAATATTATAATAATATTTAAATTTCGCGGGCTACCCTGGAGCATTCACCTTAAATAAAAATAAAACCGCGTAGGAAGGCTTTATCGAAAAATCCAACCCTCTCAGTACTCGAAACGGAACCGATTATCTCGGGTATTAAATACTTGATTGGGACGGGATTTAATAATCAAAATGTCGATAGCAATTACATTTTGAACGTATGATTGGATTGGAAGGAGAATTACGCGGAAACCGTGCGGTTTATATCTCTTCATCGTTTCAGCACGAAATACACATTCTGCGACTTCGTACGCGCATATCCCGTTTTTTCCCGTTTCCGTAAGAATTTCGGGAAATCCTCTTTTAGTGCTCCCCGCCGACAGAGAGCAGGGAAGCTACATGCCAAACTTAAGCTTTCTACGATCATTTAATAGTGTGTGTGTGTGTATAATCTTTTTGCTTGTAATAATTGTAATTTATAATGTTAATTGTCTCATAATGTATAATTTTTGTGTTGTATAATGTTTTTAATTGTATTCTTTTAATTTATTCTTGTTTTTAAAAATGGACTAGTTCTAAAATTAAATGATTTATTATTATAATTTGCTTTACCTACTAGCGGGGAAAGCCAGGTAATAATGAATATTGAGCTGTGAGAGAGTAGCTAACAGGCTTGGTAGGTACCTACAGAGAAAAGCAGCTGTGCTTGACAGCTGCTAATAGTGTAGAAATGGATAATAATAGTTTTCTCTCTCCAATAAATGTAAACAAAAGCAAGTCTTTCGAAATACTTTATTCATTCCAAGGTTTTTAATTATAGAAAAAATAAAAATGATTTTATTGTTATATTTGTATAAAAAAGGTTTCATTTTATTGTATAAGAAAAGGTTATCCAAAACATTTTATTTTTTAAATAAATCGTAAATTTTAAAAGAAAAAACATAAAAGATCCATTATCTTGGTTGAAAACACTTTCTTACTTTGTATTTTTTATCATAAAAATAAATAGAATTGAATACAATGAAAACATTTTTTCACCTTACTTGCTAAAAATAAATAGTTTGATATTAAGTTAGAATAATTTCGATCAAAACAAAAGTCTAGTATTTTTGTAACTAAAAGACACATTTGACGTGACGCAGACGCATATGACTGAGTGCTGATTGGTGTTCCATCTAAACTAATAATTAACTAACTATAAAGCTGAAGAGTTTGTTTGTTTGTTGAATGCAGTAATCTTAGGAACTACTGGTCTGATTCGTAAAATTCTGTCAGCGCTAGACAGCCCATTTATCGAGGAAAGTTATAGGCTATTTATTATCACGCTAAGACCAATAGGAGCGGAGCAGTAATGAAAATTGTGACGCAGACGAAGTTGCGCGGGTCAACTAGTTTAAATATAAATAAAAGGGTATAATTTAGACGGTCACCCACAATAATATTTACGTTTTGATCGTATGATTGAATTGGAAAGAGAATTATGTCTGATTTGAGTTCCAGGGTACCTAAGAAGTCTGGGACTGCGGAATCTGTTCGAAAGAGGTACCGTAGCCTTGGAACGCAAAGGGCACCAGGAGGAACACGGATGGGTTTTAGTCAGTAAGAGTCTGACACTCTCTCTTGCTTCACCCAGAGCGGGAGGAGTCATTTGATGATTTCCCATCCTTAAAAAAAAGGGTACTTAATAAGTGAGCCTTCCAGGGTTACGGAATTGTTGGAAATAGTCGTTGTCACACGGCCCTGGAACGCAAAGGGCATTAGGAGGAGTATTTTGGGGAATGTTCAACGGAATTGCATAATTTAATTTAGCTAAGCTTGTTCCATCATCGGACATCCAACCCATATGGAAAAAAACGTTTTGGGTACACATTCATAGCGCGTACAGCTAAGGAGCGGAATTGCCTGCCGGATTCTATGTTTCTTGATAGCTGCAACCTGGCAGTCTTTAAGTCAAGAGTGAATAGGTTACTTCTAGGCAGGCGTGCTACATCTTCGACCACATCATTGCTTACCATCACGTGAGATAGTGATCAAACGCGTGCCTATCAATAGATAAAAAAAAGGAGAAGGCTGGTGGGTTTTAATCAGTAAGAGTCTGACGCTCCTTTCCTCTCCTCCCAGAGTTGAATATTTCTCACCCAACAAGAATGGGAATTATGTCAAACCTAGTGCTTGTTTTTTTATTGTAATTTGTCTTCCTACGTATCTACTAGCGAGGATTTACAGGTAATTGGGAACTAATACGCTGCGAGTCTGAACTCGCTTTAGATTAGGTAGTTAATAAGAAAAGCTTCTGTACTTGACAGCTTCTAATAGTGTGGTAACGGAAACAATGTAGTTTTATTTCTTCAAGAAGTGTAAATAAAAGAGTTCTTTTTTAGTTTTTTCCTTCTTTTGAATTTTTTTTTTAGTCCAAAACGTTTGACTTCAGTTCTTATAAGCAAAAAGTTTTTACTTAAAAAAAATAAACATGATCTTATTTTAGAAAAAAAAGTTTTCCAAAGCATATTCTATTTTCAAAACGACAAAAAAAAAGAAACATGAAAGATCCATTATCTCGGTCTAAAACATTTTCTAACACTCAATTTTTACTAAAAAAATATAAAATATCGTTGATCAAAATGAAAGCACTTTACGCCTTACTTGGCAAAAAAAGTGGTATAAATTGATATCAGCTTAGAAGTATTTTCAATTCCAATTCCCAAAAGATTAAAGTGTTTTTGTAACTGAAAGACATTCACACATTATCCATCTTGGATAGCTAATGTGTGAACTAACGACGCAGAGAAAAGAAAATATGGAAAAACAGACTTTAGTTTTCTTATGAAAAAGTACATAATAAAAGATAGTGCTAATGAAATGAAAGGGAGTGGAATTCCCTGTCGGAGTCTGTGTTTCCTGATAGCTACAACCTTGGAGTCTTTAAGTCAAGAGTAAACAGGTTACTTCTAGGCAGGCGTAGCACATAATATGTAGCTCTTTAATGTAAACTTACCTTTTGGGTGTTAACTGTAAAGGAACAGACTCATAGAATTAACGAGGCGTACACTATCAGATGATTGAATCGTTTAATTAACTATTAGTACAAGACTCCGGCTAAGTGCGAGTTTGACTCTCACGCGTAGGGTTTCGTACCATATACTGAAAAAAATCAGGGGAGCTACTACTACGATTTGACAGTAACTGACAAACCGTGTTGTCATTAATTCTTAATGGATAGGTGATACGGAGTAGATTACGCCTGCAACTAAGCCCGAAACTACGAACTTCGGGCTTAGAGAGTAGCCCCCCTGTTATGGGAGACCTCTTTAATTTTTAATTTAATCTATTTTGTTGTTATACCGGCAATAGAAAAACACACTATGAAAATTTTTAGATGAAAATTTATAGACCGACCAGCAGACGAACGGACAGTGGAGACTTAGTAATAAGGGTCCGTTTAAAACTATCTTTAGCGTTATCCTTCGGTTACGGAACACTAAAAATGGTTTTGACGAGTTTTCAAAATTCATGAGCCTAATGAGGCGTTGCTAAGAGCTTGTTAAAATATAATTTCCACAGAGACTAGTCTAGCCTATAATATATCAGAACTTTTTTGAAATTGCCATACTACTGTGTTGCTGTGTCAGTCAGGCCGCGGCCACGAACTCAGCGGACAAAGAGCGGCACAGAGGCGGCGCGCGTTTTTACAATGTACCTATATCTTATACTACACACGCAACTTCGTTTGCGTCACAATTTTTATTACTGCTCCGCTCCTATTGGTATTAGCGTGCTTATATATAGCCTATAGCCTTCCTCGATAAATGAGCTATCTAACACTGAAAGAATTTTTCAAATCGGACCAGTAGTTCCTGAGATTAGCGCGTTCAAGTAAACAAACAAACATACAAACAAACAAACAAACTCTTCAGCTTTATATATTAGTAAGTAAGTAAGTATAGATATATATCATTTGAACGCGCCGCTGCAGCGCTGGTCGCGGTCGAATGTATAGATGTATAATGTAACTGTCGCCGCGCCGCTGAGTTCGTGTTCGCGGCTTCAAGCACGACTTGACAATGTACCAACACGTTTACACAGAAATTGCTTTACGGATTACAAATATTTTTATGGAAGCTTATGGTGTCAGTGTCATATCGAGATGTCTGCGGGAACTAAAAAAAAAAGTAGCCGGCGTAGTGGGGATATCACGACATTATGTCATGTCGTTTCCGTCACGGCATACGAGATGGTTTTACTGCCAAAGCGTGAAAATATATGTTTCACATTAAAAACTGGTAGGATGCTTTAAAAAATATGGCATAGACCAACACCATCACCATGATTTAGTCGAACTCTTTTCCGCGAAGGTCCTTAAGACAGCAATACAAAAAAATAACCATAAAATGAAACACAGACTCCTTCCAAGATGTGGTAATCGCCAAAGGTATAATGAAAACGATGACAACTACCAATAACCCTGAGCGTGATGACAGTGGCAGTATCCTCATTATTACTTAAGTTACGAGCGACTGAATAGGGGCGGTATTCAGCCGTTACAGTTTATAGGCCGTTGAGGAAAGAGCTACATCAGGCAGTATTCTTTCAACGTTTGAGTATGGTCGTAAACGTAACTCGGTAAGAAAAGCAGAAGATGTTTAGTCTATATTTTACAGCCGATCATCATTGCGTATGATAAACGTCAGATACTCATGCATATCTAAAATGAAAAGGGCTTAACGCGATTGTTTTTGAAGTGTATTAACTTAAGGCGACGAATTGTTAAACAATTATTCCCGTCGCTGACAATGGTCAAGAGGGGACGTGAGCGTCTGAGCGGGGCGAGGATTGCATACGCGCGCTAGCTTATAACTAAAGGACGTAAGCGACAAAATGGTTTTTGTTATTTTATTTAGTTAGAAACGGTAATTTGAGAAATTCTTTCTAGAATTTTAAAGAGTATGTAT
The DNA here is from genome assembly GCA_950371165.1 of Lacanobia oleracea. Taxonomy (NCBI): domain Eukaryota; kingdom Metazoa; phylum Arthropoda; class Insecta; order Lepidoptera; family Noctuidae; genus Lacanobia; species Lacanobia oleracea. The sequence goes on from OX493387.1 coordinate 4,335,101, forward strand.
AGACGCATCTACATAGAAAGTTAAGAGGCTTAAATCGGTCCCGTTTGCCCATAAGATGTGAATCTCTTTTTAAAAAGAGGTATGTTTGATATATTTTTCTCTGCTAAAAAAGTTACCTAATCATGTATTGAAAACTAACAAAATAAGGTTTTTATCATGAACTTTCAGGTCACCTACTTATATTTTGATCCGTTTTGTATTTACTGAAAAAAATTGAGATCATTGGCGCCAAAATTTCCAATGCGTCCTCTTTCTGCAGCTATAAAATTTTTGTTTCTCACAGAATATATATTTGAATTGGATACTCTATTCATATTTTTGTTTCATATAATTTAACCAAAATACTACGGAGCATTTGTTTTTTTAATTTCAAAATTCTCTTTCCGTTTAGAATACTGTAACGTTATTAAACGTCAAAACATTCGACCCTCAGAGGTAAAGATTTTTGTTTTCTTTTGGAAGTACTGATACGATTTAGGCATTTCGTTAATTGATAGATAGGTACACTATCACTGGCTACAGAGTGAAGCCGGGGTAAATAAACGTGTTTCTTAATATTTTTAGTAGGGCTTTGGAGGGTCTAAGGCTGCTTATCTATTGACGCGGAGCGGAGTAACGGAGAAAATATTAACCAACGGAATTGTACAGGCTCTTTCTGGGTAGGCTCGCTCCATCGAAGACTTTGTCTCTGTCATCTCTGACATAGACTAGAGTCAAGAGCAAACCCATTACAAATAAAAAAATATAAAAAAACTCAATGGACAGGCAGCCTTTAGTATTTATACAAACTCTGAAGAAGCGGTCCAAACTTAGCCACCAAGAATCCATTTTTAAAAAGCTCTTAAAAGAAATACGTTTGAATTTCGAACTTTTCACCACCCGAATCATGACTCTACATTTTCATTTCAAACTCCTAACGAGAAAGTACTTGCCGTGAAGAAAAAAAAAACTTTTATGCGCAGGTCTGATCTTTTGTGAATTGATTAAAACTCAGTACAAAGGAGGGTCAGAGATAGCCTGAGGCAACTATTTATTACTTTATGAGGCCTATAATAAAAAGTCTTTTATTTTCATCACGGCCTTTCGAATGAGGCCAATGTTTTTGGTTTTAAGAACGTGATATTTTTATCAGTTGGACAAAAAAAAAAATGTAGCCGCCAAATTGCCAATTATTTTTCTCGAGTTCAAGAAGTTTGGATGTTCGGATTGATATTTCTTAGTTATTTGTGGAAGTCGTAAAGTTATTCCCAGGAGGATGGATTGACCGGGGTCCTGTTTTCCGCTTAGAGTCGACAGTAAAACTATCTTGTAGGTGTCCTATGGGAAAACAAGGGATCTCCGACCTTAGACATTTTTAAGAACTAAACGTGTAGTATTTATAATAGCGTATACTACTCTCTGGTAATGGCTTCTAGCTTTTTTGCTGCGGTCACTTTTTCGTTTTACGCGAATGCTTAAAAAAGGAGTGTTATGTTTTTGTTATAGGTAAATATTTTACTAACGCAGTTTGTACGTCAGTAAATTGTAACTGTCACTATGAGTATACATACCTACCTCTAGTCCGGTTAAGCAGCAACCACCCTTAGAGAGGTGAACTGCGAGTGGACCTAATAAAAAAAAAAAAACATACGTACCTCGATGAAAGCGCAAGTTCGATCGTGTATGGAGTACTGCTCTCATCTTTGGGACGGATCTGCCAAATACCAGCTTGATGTCCTTGAGTCAATTGGGAACGAGCCATAAGGATCATCGGTAATTTAATTTAATTTATTTATTTATTTCGGACAGCAACATAGTCTCTAGAAGGAGGTTCTTAATTCGGTTGTATTTTTTTTATGTTTGTTAAGGTGGATGCTCCAGGGTAGCCCGCGAAATTCAAATATTTTTTATGTTTTTTGCAATTTGCCGGTCAGTGTGAAGCTGTATGTGGACCAAATACGATCCGCGACCGTAACGCGTATTTATCTAAAGAATTATAACCATTTTAATCATCAATATAGCCCTCTAAGTTCATGTAGCTCGAAAGAATGATTATTTCTGAAATATTCATTCTGTAAAAATATTTGAATTTCGCGGGCTACCCTGGAGCATTCACCTTAACTCATAAATCCTTCTTTTATCAACCGATTTGAAAAATTCTTGTTTTTTCTGAAAGCGTCCAAATTGGTCCCATTGTCACCAAGTCAGAATCTGATGATGGGATCCCATGAATATTGAGGGAAACCCTCAAATTTTATAGGCACATACAATGTTTTTACAGATAGCTACAGCCTGGGAGTCTTCAAGACAAGAGTGAATAGTTTACGACCACATCATCGCTTACCATCACGTGTGAAAGTGGTTAAACTTAAGCTTATTAATAGTAAAAAAGACGATACATTATTATTTATACTTTAATGCGTACGTGAGGTCCTACGAATGGTAATAAATAGAACATAATCGTCATCAACAAACGCCAAAGCAAAATAATAGGTATTAAATATTTCTCCTTGTGAGTATTTTTAGTCACTTCATTGATGCATTGAACGCTATATTTATTTTAAATATCATTTAAACGGTTGGCATTACTATGTGTAAGCAGTCTCTACATTGAAACAACAACACTATTTTAAAGTTATCAGTTAAAATTATTTGTGTTTCCAATCCACTTCGGATTATCGAGATTAAATTATCCGATGTTCGGTTCTCCGAAAAGTTAATTTGTTTTACATTTAACCTTTATTGGTAAAAACTTGAAACTGAGAAATTAATACCGGTTTTATTAATTTCATATTGCCGTTTTTTAAATCACTCACAATGCTACATTGTTGGCATAGGTCATGATGAACAATGGCATGGGGTTTAAATATTTCATGAAATTCAATTAAAATGTATATTTATACTTAATATATAAAGCTGAAGAGTTTGATTGTTTGTTTGATTGCTTGAACGCGCTAATCTCAGGAACTCCTAGCCAGTTTGAAAAATTCCTTCACTGTTAGATGGCCCATTTATCGAGAAAGGCTATAGGCTATATATCATCACGGTAAGATCAATAGGAGCGGAACAGTAATGAAAATTGTGACGCAGACGAAGTTGCGCAGGTCAGCTAGTAATTTATAAAGCTGAAGAGTTTATTTACCACTATTACATAGTTAAAATATATGTAACTAAATATTTAGTATCAGGATTTTGTGGACGGTGGGCCCCAAACTAGGTAGAACCTATCGTGGTGTCCTGAGTTGTCATCACCTGCCTAGCCTTTTCCCAACTATATTGGGGTCAGCTTCCAGTCAAACCGAATTTAACTGAATACCAGTGTTATACGTGGAGCGGCTGCCTGACCAGACCTCCACAACCCATTAACTGGGTAACACGGTAGTTACTTCTTGACAAGACTGGAGTCAGATTTACTAGCTTCTGACAATCCGTAACGACTGCCAAAGATCTACAAATGACAGCCGGGACCAACGGCTTAACGTGCTTTCCAAGACACGGAGGGAACTCGGTATATTAAGATGGTCACCCATCCACAGACCGACTTTGGCAAGCGTTGCTTAACCTTAAAGATCGACCCGTGCGGCTGTTACTATTTAGCCACGAGCTCCTTGGGGTCCTGAGTTGTGATTACATGAAATATAATTATTACAATTGATTGGATATGTTTTGAGTCGGAAGGTAGGTTTTTGACGTTTAAAAATAAGAAAAAAATATAGTAAAAACAAATTAACTTACAAATAAAGCCTGTGTGTTCGCTTGTGAGTTGTAAGTGTTCTTGTATATATTTGTGTCCATGAGATGTTATAAATAATTTGTACTTCTTTTTAAACTTTTTGACATGAATGGTGTTCTGAATCAGTTTAAAATTTCCATGTTCGTATGATAAAGGGGACAAGATATTTAATTTTTTTTTTTTTGCAAGGAAAGCTCTTTAGGTCCTTGATATCGCAGTTTTTTTTATTTTGTTACAAGTTGATTCGCGCAACTTCGTCTGCGTCACAATTTACATTACTGCTACGCTCCCATTGATCCTAGCGTGATGATATAATTATAGCTTATAGCCTATCTCGATAAATTGGCTCTAACACTGAAAAAAAATTTTCAAATTGGACCAGCAGTTCCTGAGATTAGCGCGTTCAAGTAAACAAACAAACTCTTCAGCTTTATATATTAGTATAGAGTATAGATAAATATAATCGCCTGGCCAAAAGATTATCTGCTTTAGGAAGAGGAATGTGGGTGAGGCGTTTGGATACGTAATACTATTTGTTCATAGTCGGGTCTATTTTTTAGGGTTTTATGTAGGTGCATTAAGTGTGGCGTGAGGAGCTCGTGGCTAAATAATAACAGCCGCACGGGTCGATCTTCAAGGTTAAGCAACGCTTGCCAAGGTTGGTCTGTGGATGGGTCACCATCTTAACATAGCGGGTTTCCTCCGTGTCTCGAAAAGCACGTTAAGCCGTTGGTCCCGGCTGTCATTTGTAGATCTTTGGCAGTCGTTACGGATAGTCAGAAGCCAGTAAATTTGACTCCAGTCTTGCCATGAAGTACCGTGTTACCCAGTTACTGGGTTGTGGAGGTCTGGTAGGCAGCCGCTCCGCGTAAAATACTGGTATTCAGCTAAATCCGGTTTGACTGGAAGCCGACCCCAATATAGTTGGGAAAAGGCTTGGCAGATGATTATTAAGTGTGGCGTTTAGAATAAATAGTTGTCGTACTCTCAAAACGGCGAATTTGACTTGAATTTTGAAATTACTGAAATAATTTCTTCGAGTTCCAGAGGACGTACATCCTACCTAGCCTAGATAGACAACTGATATAGAAATGTCTATTTTAGTCAAGATTCCGAACAACATTTTCGTTTGTGTACCTTTCTTTATCTTATGCTTTTTAATAAATGGTGGTGTTGCTAGTGTGGAGTGGTTCTAGTGGTTTCCAATACTCCTGTCATCTGCCTAGCCTTTTCCCAACTATATTGGGGTCGGCTTCCAGTCAAACCGGATTTAGCTGAATACCAGAATATTACGCGGAGCGGCTGCCTACCAGACCTCCGCAACCCATTAACTGGGTAACACGGTACTTCATGGCAAGACTGGAGTCAGATAAACTGGCTTCTGACTATCCGTAACGACTGCCAAAGATCTACAAATGACAGCCGGGACCAAAGGCTTAACGTGCTTTCCGAGGCACGGAGGAAACTCGGTATGTTAAGATGGTCACCCACCCACAGACCAACCTTGGCCATGCTTGCTTAACCTTGAAGATCGACCCGTGCGGCTGTTATTATCTAGCCACGAGCTCCTCTAATACTCCTGTGAGTGTCTTAAAATACTTCTGTCAGCTTTTGTTCCCTTTTGAATACGCGCCTGACTTCTGACATATTGTTGCTAATGGGTATTCAATCAATTAGAGGGTAGGTAGTATTGATTACGTAATTTTACGCTCGTGTACACTTCGTCTCTGTCCGTACTATGAATAGCCAAATTTGGACAATTGTATTTCCTGATGCTGTTTGGCACGATGAATAGGGCAAAAGAAGTCGGATCCACGTTCCGTTTGATGTGTCCTAGTAACGGCCAGGCTCAAGGGAATTGTGAAGATCAAAAGGTACGTGGAAATCGATTTATTGGTTCAATGGGTACTTTATTTTTTATTTGATTTCCGGGGGCTGCCCATCGGTTAAGGAAACATTGGATTGGTAACACAAAAGTTTTTTTGAGAGATTTGACGGAAAAACAACACACTGGGAAGGGTTGAGTGAGGGCTAGAGGGATACTCAAGGCCAACTGTAGGACAAATTATGAAAGAAAACAAAAGTTACCATAAGCCCCTGCGCAAACGGGCCACCGACCACAGTCATCGGTGTCTGTCGCGCGCTATGTTCTATGGTACCGTGCAAACGAAAATGGTCGGTAACTTCCAGCAGTGACATATGTCCAAATCTTACGACATTCCCTCTGAGATGTTTCTCGGAAAGGAAACAGTGTCTACTGGTGATGAGGTCTGCAACCTTTTTGCTAAACATTTCTCCTCTAACTTTACTCCCTCAATCGGCTCACCCGCTGAAGTTCAAACAGGATCCAAGTATCACCAACATGCGTTAGGTAGAGTAGTATTTACAGAACGAGATGTCCTGAGAGCACTAAAAAAACTTAACATCTGCAAAGGGCCGGGGCCAGATGGGTTGCCGCCAGTATTTGTAAAAAAGTGTGCTACTAGCCTATCCTTACCGCTTAAATTAATTTTCAACCATTCAATTGCGACATCCCAGTTTCCGACGGAATGGAAAATTGTAAATGTCATCCCGATATTTATGAAAGGAGATTCTAATGACGTGCAGAACTACCGTCCTATTTCACTCCTTTCAGTTTTCGCTAAACTCTTTGAATCGTTGCTATGTCCTTTACTTACATCACACATTAATCCCCAGTTAGTACCCCAACAACATGGGTTCTGTGTTCGTAAATCAACGACTACTAACTTGGTCCACTACGTCAATGAAGTGAGTAAATTGATGGACTCTCGTGCCCAGGTAGATTCAATATACACTGATTTCAGCAGTGCATTCGACGAGGTCCACCTTGTCAATTGCACTTCAACCTTCAAGCTTCTTTAAGAGGATTTTATGGTCCACCATAAAATCCTCTTAAAGAAGCTTGAAGGATTTGGCATATTTGGTCAGTTGCTTCTTTGGTTTAAATCGTATCTTACGAAAAGAAAACAAAGAGTGGTTGTAAAGGGCTATGAGTCTTAAGTTTATGTTTCTACTTCTGGCGTCCCCCAAGGTTCGCACCTAGGCCCAATTCTCTATTTAATGTTCGTCAATGACATAGTTCTCTCAGTAAAACACAGCAATTGCTCTATTTTCGCTGATGATTTAAAGATATACAAAGAGATAAACTCACCCGATGACGTTCATTTACTCCAGACTGACCTCGATGCAGTTCACGACTGGTGCTTAAAAAACCGTATCTCCCTTAATGTGAAAAAGTGCTACCACATATCATTCACCAAAAAACTAAAACCTTTACCTACATCTTACTCAATAAATGGGGTAACACTACAAACAGTGTACACGATTCGTGACCTGGGAGTTCAACTCGACTCTAAACTCACATTTGTCCACCACATAGACAATATCACTGCCACAGCTGCAAAGATGTCTGGCTTTATAAAAAGAATAAGTCGAGATTTCCAATCCATCTCCACCCTTAAGGTACTCTTCAATGCTCTCGTGAGAAGTCAACTGGACTATGCATCTCCAGTTTGGAACCCCATTTACCGTGTTCACGTAAACAGGATTGAACGTATCCAAAGAAGCTTCACCAGATATCTTCGTTTTAGAAGTTCTGACTGTCCACGAGAATCTTCTTATGGTCAAAGGCTCAGTCATTTCAACTTATGTTCACTTGAACATCGGAGAGCCGTATCGGACCAAATCCTGCTATATAAAATCGTAAACGGTTTACTAAATGTTTCCGATCTTTTAGCGGAATTAAATATAGCTGTACCTCGGTACAAAACAATTAGACCTCGTCGCGAGACCATAACCTTTACAACAACTACAAGTAAAACTAACCTTGGTAGCACAGCACCCATGAACCGTCTTATGGGAAACTACAATAAACATCGACATCTTTTCTAACTCTTTCCGTATATTCCGTACGAGGCTTTTAACCAGCTCGGAGTCCTAAGACCTCTGTGTGACACGATCCGCCTAGTAATAAGATTGTGTACACTTCCGATTCCGTATGTTTGTTTTTTTTTGTATTCTGTACAATATTGTAACTAAAACGCATTAATAATTTTAACTTAAATTTTCTTAAACTTACAACTTGTAACAAATGCAACTAACGATATCAAACATGTCCATTGATCATTAAGTTATCTGTTAGTGCTGTGCACTTCTGTAAGTGACGAATTCACTATAACTAATACTGTATGTGATTTATGTTTGTGTATGTTTTAGTGAATAAGTCGTTGAAGTGCCTTATCAATAAATAAATAAATAAATATGTCGCGGACACTGAGTCGCGCTGCTACACGTGTGCGGCGATTCTATACAAACTTGTTAAAAATCATGTAAACAGCTTATCGCCCGGGATCAGTGGCTGTAATCAGTGGCCCATTTGCGCGGAGTCTAACAGTTCACAGTCCATGTTATAGGCCTGTGTCCCACAACCCCAGAACACCTATATAATTGGTACATAATAACTAACACAAGTTTGCGGAATTAGTTCAAAAGAGTCACCGCGGCTCTGAAAAGCAAAGAGCATTTTTTGGAGCAACACGTTGGGTTTCAGTCAATGAGAGTCTGACACTCCCTTCCGCGCCTCCCAGCGTGGAAAGAGACATTTTGATGATTTCCCATCCAAAACAAAAACGCCGTAAGTATACCTAATTATGCCTACGTTCTTTAGTACCACGCAAAACAAGGTGGTCGGTAGCTGCCGAATAAACGTCACATGTCGCGAACACTGAGTCACAAGTGGACACCACTCGCTACACGTGTGCGGACATGATTGGTCGCCAGCCACCGGCGGCTGTGGTTGGTGACCCGTTTGCGCGGAGCCTAAAGCTGTCGTAAGCTATTTTCAGGTTTTTATTTCCTAGTTTGCTCCTGAAATGGTGCATTCACGTAGAAAGGAATCCATTTCTTGCAAGCGTGCGAGTTGACGCTTGCATTTTTCACATTTTTTTCGAGTTTATAAGAACTTACACTAAGGCCTCTGCTTCAAGTTTTGCGGGGCGGCGGCGGCGGCGGCGCAGGAGCGGCTGGATCTAATGTGTAAAATCAAATAGCGGCGCGAGGTCGGGCAACGAGCGGTGCACTCAAGTCAAGTGGTGACCGCCCACGCGTCTGCATTGCAGTGTTGTGCAATTTATTTTCAACTTTTGCCCTCAATAAATCGAGCGTTAACAATAAATTTGAATAAAAAAAAATGATTTTGCCGTTGTTCAGACATTTCGTCTCCGAATAAAAACAAATATCTCGAAATTCTCGACGACACAACCACGAACACAACACTGCGCCGCTATAGTGCCGCGCGATCTACCCAGTGGTTTTGGGTCTACGTTGCCCGCCCCACTCCCGCACCGCCGCTACCGACGCCCCGCTGCTCGCAAAACTCGAGGCACAGCCCAACTAACACTAAAGTGTTAAAAAAACCTATATAAGACTCGTATATCAGTTCCACTTGAGTATAAAAGTGTTAACGCATGCCTGTGCAACTGAGTTAGAGCATGCTCTAACTCACTTATAACCACGAAAGAGGCCCACAGTTTTACAGGTAAAAGTTATAGATAGCCTATAGTACGGTGTCAAAAAGATATTATAGCTGCACAAGAGCGCTTATTCATCGTCAGCTACAACTTTAATCTGTATTACCGTTGTAAAATAGAGTTGATAAACGCTACAGGTTGTATAAATCCTATAGTAAGGTGTCAAAAAGATCTTAAAGTTGCACAAGAGCGTTTATTCATCGTCAGCTACTACTTTAACCGGTAATACCGCGTTAGTGTGCAGTACAGGTGGTAAAAAGCGTACGTCAAGATGAAAAAGCCTGTAACCTTACTAAAATTAAATCTGTTCGTAATGGAAGTGTTGTCATCCATTATTCAACACAGCAAAATAATATTATGGAATATTATGTTATATAAGTATGTGAAGTGAAAAATGACTGCCCTTATGATTTCACGGTAAATGTATACCATGTTTCTCATCTCAATTTTAACGCGCCTAGGATTTATTAAAGATTTAAAAGAAAAATTATGATAATAAAATAGGTACCTCAAGCTAAACATTATTATTCATTCCTGCTTCCTGAGCAGTGGTATGTAAAATTAAGTGGCATTCATGGAATGCTTCAAATAATGTAAGAAATTTTGTTTATTGTAGTCAAATGTTGAATAACTCGAAATAATATTAATTGTTAGGTTACCAAAACAATGGCGAACTTTACAAAAGTGAGGTTAGTGTTAATAACGACCCATACTTGCGTTGTTTGACACCAATACCTTTAGAACGTCTGTAAAAGAGTACCGTTTAACACAATAAGCTTTAGTTAAACCCTTTATTACAGGTTAAACCTAGATAGAGGAGTTGTTTGACACCTTTAGTTTTTCGTGTTACTAAACTCTCGATAAACTCAATGTAGCACCTTAAGTGGTATAAAAGAGTTCATTGCAATAACTATACAACAATAAGTGTTAAGAGGTGTTGCCAAACACTTTTCTAAAGACTTGGGTGTCACAAAAAGGTTAAAACTATAACGTATTAAGTATACTTGCTGCTACTAGCGCCATTATAACTCTCAAAGCTGTATTACGTCGTCCATTAAAGCTTTAGTGCTGCGATTGGAGCTAAAACTTGTTTGTTAACTCCTCTATATCGTCTTTAGTAATAACTGAGATAATTATAATCCTGATATATTACTTAAAGTCATAAAAAAGCCTGTAACTGACACCAAAATGTTATTTGGGAGGCCTTAAAGCTACTGGCTAGTGCCATAAAATTCATATCTGGAGTAACCAAAATTGATGTAACCAAAATTGGTTTGCTCTGTCAGACCAATCATATGCATACAGCTAGCGAGTGAAATTCCCTGCCGGGGTCTGTTTCCTGATAGCAACAACCTGTTGGTCTTTAATTAAAGAGTGAATATGTTACTTTTACGCAAGCCTGCTCCATCGTGGACTACATCACTTCTTTCCAAGAGGTGAGTTTGTGGACAAACGTGAATCTTTCCATAAAAAAAATAAAACGGTGGACGCAGGATGACAGAAACTACAATAAGAACTTGATATTATATTACCATCAGGTCAGATTGTGGTCAAACGCGTGCTTATCAATAGTAAAACTGCTGGTCTATGGAAGGCAGGATCATTGTAATTTGCCCTGACAAATCCCGAAGGAAGATCGAATCGACAGGCGAACTTCACGATCTCATCGCCAAATTCCCGTCCTGCACAGTCGACACCGGGGATTCTGCGCAATCTGAAGAACCCGAATCTCCTACGGTCACAACAGCAGCTCCGCCGGCTAAGAACTTGAGGAAGACGCGTTTGCGCAAGTAACATATTCGTTGTTGTTGTTGTTATTGTCAGTGCATTTACATTACTTCTTCTGAATTTTGCCTCTTTGCACACTGGCATTCAGTATTATAATTCGTGAGCCGGTAGTTCTTAAAGTCATTTTAACGGTCTCACCTTTAAACTTTTAACTTTAATTTATTTATTTACATAGCCGGTGTTTAGTTTTTTAATTTTTACTTTTTTATGCCAGGCCAATGAGAATGTGACAGCTGTCATCTGTCAGTTGATCTGTAGTTGCGTTCCGTTTTGCCAAGAGAAAGTTTGTTTTAACATTGTTTTTAAGTTTCCGCATTTTAGCGTTATTACTTTTATATAGTGTTTTGTGTTAGTTATATTTAGTAAATTTCTACCAATATACCTTTCGAGTTGGGGTGGTTATATATTTGAAAGTAAATCTTTGTTAGTGTTTTTAGCATAAGTTAGTAATTTTTATTTTATTGTTTTATATTTGTATTATTATTTTATATATATATTTATTTATAATATGAACGATGTAGCTGATCTTAACGACAGTTTTTTCTCGTGCTCTTCTTCTGATAGTTTTGCTAGTGCGGACAGTGACCCTTCCGCTCTGCTCACTTTACAAGAACAAATGTCTTCTTTTTTCTCTAATAATCCTAAAAATCTGCATATAGCGCACATAAACGCCCAGAGTGTTCCTGGCCACTATTCTGATCTTCTGGCATCCTTTAGCAGTGCTCACCTTGATGCCCTATTGATATCGGAAACTTTTCTGAAGCCTTCTCTACTCTCTACTCAATATTCACTCCCTGGCTTTGTCTTAATTCGCAACGATAGGACCGGCAAGGGTGGAGGAGGTGTAGCTATGTACCTACGCGCTGACCTTCCCTATATGGTTGTCAGCTCATCTCCCTCTTCATATTCTGAGTCGGCTGAATTTTTGTTTGTCGAAATTTCTGTTCATCACACTAAAGTCTTGCTTGCAGTGCTTTACAGCCCTAACCTTCGCATTGACTACTTCGACTCCCTTGACTGCACTCTCAGCAATCTTTGCCCCATGTATGAGCACGTTATTTTAATGGGTGATTTTAACACTTGCTTGATTAAAAATGACTCGCGCTCGAAAAAGCTCCTTTCACTCCTGTCTTCTTTCAATCTTCAAATCTTGCCTCTTTCTGCAACTCACTTTTCTCCTAATTGTACGCCCTCTTTATTGGATCTTATGATTGTTTCCTCTCCCACTAATGTATTTAACCATGGTCAACTTACTGCTACTTTTTCTTACCACGACCTCATTTATCTTTCGTATCGTATCCGTGTTCCCAAGCGTAAGCCCCAACTTTTATACCTCCGTAATTACAAGGGCATGGACCTGGAGGCATTGCAGCGTGATGCCGGCGATCTTGACTGGACCCCTCTGATTGAGATCGGGGACATCGATGGAAAAGTGAAGTTCTTTAACACGACTGTCCTCGATTTGTATGACAAGCATGCCCCAATCCGACGCATCAAAGTAAAACATAACCCTGCACTATGGATTAAGCCTCAAATAAGAGAGCTTATGGCTCGTAGGGATAAAGCTAAGAGTAGATATAAGCGCAGACCTTCAGAGCTGAACCTCTTTTATTTTAAATCACTACGTAATCGCTGCAGGCATCTGTGTCAAGATGCTAAAAGACGCTTCTTTCATGAACAACTCGACAACCGCAGTTCCTCCGATGTATGGAAATTTCTGAAGTCTGTTGGCATAGGCAAATCTTCTATCAGCCAGTGTAAGGATGTTAACCTCAATGAGCTGAATAAGCATTTCTCTCACCTTCCCTTTTCTCTTGATCCTTGTGTTAAAGCTGCGACACTGGAAAGTATTTCTGGTTTGCCATTGCCACAATGTCCTCACTTTGAATTTAGCGATGTTACCGAGGATGACGTTAAGAAATCTATTCATGCTATTACTTCTTCTGCGGTTGGTAATGATAAATTATGCTCCAGAATGATTTTTCTTATCCTTCCTTCATTACTTCCTGTTCTCACTCACATTTTCAATCACTCGTTTACCGCTTGCTCCTTTCCGTCGGTCTGGAAACAGGCTCACATTATACCTTTACCCAAAACTAATAATCCATCTTTATTAACTCATTTTAGACCTATTTCTATTCTTCCATTTCTTTCTAAAGTGTTTGAGCACTTGGTTCATAGACAGCTATCTTTTTTCTTAACGTCAAACTCAATAATATCCCCCTTTCAATCCGGTTTTAGAGCGGGTCACAGTACAGTTTCTGCACTTATTAAAGTAACTGACGATATCCGCTGGGCTATGGAGAATAAATCGCTGACTGTCCTTGTATTGCTTGACTTTAGTAGCGCCTTCAACTCAGTGGATTTCGACATCTTGCTGGGTTTACTCAAATCTATTAATCTCTCTTCTTCCGCTATAGCCTGGTTCAATTCATATCTTCGGGATCGCTCTCAGTGTGTCCGCCTTGATGAGTCCTTCTCTGATTGGTGTAGCCTCACTGAGGGTGTTCCTCAGGGTAGCGTTCTCTCTCCTCTTCTTTTTTCGATTTTCATTAACTTCGTTACCAGAGTTATCTCTTCCGGTTTCCATCTTTATGCAGATGACCTGCAGCTTTACCGACACTTTACTGTAGCTGACATGGATTCGGCCATTGCTGCTATGAATCATGACTTGTCTTCTATCGGCAGTTGGGCCAAGTCATTTGGCTTGCAGATCAACCCAACGAAATCTCAGGCCATGATCATAGGCAGCAGATACGTTTGCACTGCTGCTGTTGTTTCATCGATTCCGCCCTTATATCTCGATGGTGTCCGTATCGATTACACCGATACTGCTAAAGATCTGGGTGTTATTATTGACTCCAATCTTTCCTGGCGTGCGCAGGTCAATGAGGTTAGCCGAAAGGTGTATTTTTCATTTCATTCGCTGAAATGCCTTCAGTCTGTCTTACCTTTAAAGACGAAAATCTCTTTGGCCCAAACTCTAATTCAGCCGATTATAGATTATGCCGACGCCTGCTACCTGGATGCTACTGAGGAGCTATTAAACAAGCTTGAGCGACTGCAAAATTTATGTATTCGATTTGTGTTTGGTCTACGCAAGTATGATCATGTTTCTCACCTTCGCAAGGAACTCAAGTGGCTCCCTATCCGTCTTCGCAGGAACACTCGGATTCTTTGTCTCCTTTTCAACATCCTTCATAACCCTTCTTATCCCTCTTACCTGCGTGAGCGTATTTCTTACGCTCGGCCTAGTGACGCTCCGTGCAGATCACACCTCAGATCTATCCTTAACACCCATCCTCATAAATCCAGCTACTATTCTTACTCTTTCTCTGTCCATGCAGTTAGGTTGTGGAACTCACTTCCGCCTAGCATTCGAGATTTAAAGTCTATTTCTCTTTTTAAGAAGCGTCTTAAAGAGCACTATCTTTCCTCTCAACTATGATAGTTATATATATATATTTGTATATATTTATTTTATAATATTGTGTTCGGTATAGGTATATATTTTATGTATATTTTATTTTTATCTGTTAATTTAATTTTAAGGCTTTACACACTCTTCTTGTCTTGTTTTTACACACTTTTGTCTACATTTCTTTTTCATTTCTCCTGTCGCAGGTCTGCTGGAAGAAATTTCATTAGAAATAAGCAGTACCTTTGTACTAATATTATAATGTTAAATTTCACTATTTTTCTGTGTGTACATAAACAATAAAATAAATAAATAAAAAAATAAAAAAATATTGTAAGTTTTTGGAAATCTATCTGACAGAGAAATTAGATTTTTTTAGTCCACTACCCTATTCTAGTTTCAAACGTCTATATGAAAATGGACTCTAATAGAACTCTTATGTTCAGTCCATTCGTCATCAAAATAAAATCAGATTAGTCTGAGGTCATAAATTAGTACAAAAGCTACCCTAAACGCCCGCCCGTTACCACATCCGAATGATTCAGCTCTTCAGCAACAAATCTGTCTCCGACATATCCTGAAGGATGGCCAACTGAAGTGGCAGTGGGCACATTGCTTACAAAATAAATGGTCGATAGGGCCGAAAAGTTCTGGAGTGGCAACTGCGTACCGGAAGACGCAGCGTTGGAATTTCTCCCACAAGGTGGACTGATGAATTGGTGAGAGTCGCGGGTAGCCGATGGATGCGAGACGCACAGAACCAATTGTTGTGTCGAAACCTTAGGGGAGGCTTATGTCCAGCAGTGGACGTCTTTCGTCTGATATGACGAACATATCTGTGATAAGGTTAGAAGATCTTGATTCTTGTTGTCAGATTGAATTCACTGATTCACTGTGTTGAATCCCAGAAATTTCTTTTCAATAGATTGATTTGTCTCTTAAAGAAATCCACGGAAAAAAAAGATTAAAAAACTAATGCTTGCATTCATATCGCAATAAATCCCAGAATGTGACTTAAATCAGAACCATACAAATATGAAACTATAAAGAAATAGGTACTTATTCATATTTCAAAGGAATGCTACTTTAAAAAGTTTTCACAACAATATTCGAGAGATATAAGTAGACAGGCAGACAGACAAATGTGCTTCGCGATATGAGTGCTGCCATATTTATTATTTCTCGTTTTCACGACATCTATAGATATCGTGAAAACGAGATATACATTTTGTTGCATATTTCATGTTTTATTGTATTTAAATATGCTTTAAAAACCGTTTCATTTGTTTGCTTTTGTAAAATATAAACGTAGGGGAGGATAAAATATGGCCATCATTTCTACGTTTTTAAACGGATTAGTGTTTTTTTTTTATGTCTGTGATGTTTTATATGCACACGAATATTCAGCCGAAATACGTCCACTGCTAGACATAGGACTTCGCTACAACAACCGGCCTCGCATCCATCAGCTACCCGCGTCTAGAGAGGGACGCGGTACATCGGTCCGCCTTGTGGGAGAGTCGTCCCACAAGGTGTTGGGAATGCAACGCTGCGTCTTCCGATTCGCGGTCGCCACTCCTGAAGTTTTCGGTCCCATCGAGTATCAACCATCTGGTCTTCGAGTAATGTGCCCTCTCCACTGCCACTTCACTCAACTGAATTGAGGTGTTTTTACTATTATTGTTACTTGTTGCTATTGTTATTGTTATTATTTTGAGCTATTGTTGTTATTATTTAAAGATAACTACTTCGTAGCATAATTTGAGCCCACAAACGTACTACTTGACTAAGGCCTTCTACTGGTTGCATTTTGGGGAATGTGCGACGGAATTGCATAATTGAATTCCGCTAAGCCCGTTCCATCATCGGACCACAAGACGAACGGCGATGCGCCACCGGTACATGGTAGACATCCCACCCACACGCAAAAAACGTTTTGGAAACACATTCATAATGCGTACAGCTATGGAGTGGAATTCCCCACCAGTCTGTGTTTCCTGATAGCTACAATCTGGGAGTCTTTAAGTAAAGGGGGAATCGGTTACTTCTAGGCAAGCGTGCTCTATCTTCGACCACATCATCGCTTACCATCAGGTGAGATAGTGGTCCAACGCGTACCTAAAAAATAGTAAAAAAAAGAAGGTCTCCACCAGAGGCCGCCACATTGATCTCATAAGCGATTAAAGTAAAAAGGTTTCCCTTTTCGAAAAATATTGGAAAACTACCAATATCCATCATTTCAATCATCATTATCATAACAGCCGAAGACGTCCACAGCTGGACATAGTCCTCCGCCAAAGGGAGGGGAGATTTGCCATAATCGCCACGCTTGGCTATCGGGTTGGCGATCGCAGTGTCTGGTGTTGCGTTTTACAGAGAACGCATCATTTCAATGCCTAGACAATTTTTCATTGCAGCTTTCAGTTAAAATTTTCCAATATTCAATTCGTTTAAAAGTTTCAGCTGTCGTGCATAGTTACAGTGGATCGCAGTGACTGTGACTGGGCCAGCCTTTGTGTTATAAATTATTCGATACCTGTAGATTGTTTCGGGAATTGGCTTTGAAGTTGAATTTTATTAAAGCGGGGTATTTTTTCCTGGAAAATGTAATATTAATAGCTTTGTCGCAACTGTTACTGCGAAGTAAGTTTAACGAAATAATGTATTATTTTACATGGGTTCCGTACCCAAAGGGTAACCAACGGAGCCCTATTACCAAGCCTCCGCTGTCCATCCGTTCGCCCGTCCGTCTGTCTGTTGAAATTTTCACAGTGTGGATTTCTATTGTCGCTATAATAACAAATAACAAAAATTAATAAAAAAATATAGGGTTTTCGGTTTACGGTACAGAACACTTAGTGTTTGAGTCTGACTCGCACTTGACTGGTCGTTTGATTAATTTATTTGTAGCATCTAAACACTTGGATTGTTCCTATGGAACTCGTCGAGCTTCACTGCCTCGACGCTTTCCTTGTGGTCACCACTGTTGATTCTGGCTTACAGGAGTATCAGTGGTTGAAAATATGTAGTTATTTAAGAGGTGTAAGACCCAAATAAAAGAAAATGCTAGACCCACTACGATTTTATTTATTCGGTTAAAAATATAGCTCCTAAAATAAACGTGGCCCCCGCCAGCTCCCGTAGAAAGGTCCGGAGGGACGGTGGACTCGGGGTCGTCGGCCGCCCCCAATCCAGCAGGACCCGACACGGTGGAGCGTATTGTTCCAGACGCGCCCCTACTGGACGTTGCGGGGGGACCTTGCTCCTCCCGCGGGCCTGAGGTGGCCCGCATATGCGGGCAATAGCCGTGGATTATAGAAGGCGTACTAGCTCTCACAATCCTCGGTCAAGTGTGAGAAAGAACACCGGGGTGGTTTTTAGTCAGTAAGAGTCTGACAGACCCCTTCGCCCACCCCAGGCGAGGGACATCCATGAGGATTTTCCACCCCGGCAACAAAAAAAAAAACAGGGTTGTAAGACCCAAATAAAAGAAAATGCTATTCCCACTTCGATTTTATTTATTCGGTTAAAAATATAGCTCCTAAAATAAACGTGGTTAAAGTTAAAAAATAATCACATTTTCATCATACGGGAAGTATGATTTTGTTTATATTTAATTTAATTACGTTACTGAGAAATATTTTGGGCTGGCGTAAGTGTATTATAATTATATACCTCATAATTATATTATCATCGAAAATGGCTCTATCGACATTTTAGGAAACTTTTTTAATTTTAAACGAGGAGTAATATTTTAAACGCCTGGAGGACTGGTGTGTGGTTTCATTTCGCATAACCATAACGTTTGTTTTCGTGCTAACTCTGCGTGAAATTTTAGCAATATTCATTCTGCGTTTGAGCGTTTCCATTTTATTTGTTGAATCTGTGAAGTTGATTTCGGTCAGTAAAATTTAGGGATGTTGTTGAAAACTGCAAACACAAAAAGAAGATGGGGCGGGGGGCACCTTAGATTGCCTCTGAGAATTGATTAGAGATGAAAAAAGTGCAGTGACAATAATCTAATTTAATTTTTCATCAGATAAACCACCACAGATAAATAGTAATAAAAAAAAATCCAGAAGCTCTCGCACTTCTGGATAAAAATCTCAGGTTAGATAGCACTTGTTTGCTCCCTTGCGGCCTTGGGCTAAACATCTTCACCACCATCATAGTAGCCGAAAGACATCCAATGCTACCCAGCACTTGGGGAGACCCCTCCCCAAGTGTCGCCACAACCACCAGTCCTGTGTGTCTCGCATCTAACGGCTACCCGCGACCCTCACCACCTTACCATTGGTCCACCTTGTAGAAGGCCCTGCGTCTTCCGGTACGCGGTCGCCAGTCCAGAACTTTTCCGCCCCATCGACCATCTGTTCTTCAAGCAATATGCCCTGCTCACTTCAGTTTGGCGATCTTTCGGGCTATGTTGGTAACCTCTTTATAAAAGAATTAGAACATTTTAATAAAAGAATTAAAAAATCCGAGAATTGGAATTCTTTAAGCATGAACGCGTAGGCACAGCCGCGGGCGTACCTTGCACGCCATATTTTCTTTTGAAAACTGAGATAAAAATAGATTTATTATTTAAAACGTCGACCGATTATTAAGCTTTGTTTTTTTAGAACCCTATTACTAAGACTCCGCTGTCCGTCCGTCCGTCCGTCCGTCTGTCTGTCAGCGGGCTGTATCTCAGGAACCGTAACAGGTAGACAGTTGATTTTTCACAGATTGTGTATTTCTATTGCCGCTATAACAATAAAAAATAAGGTTTATGGTACGGCACCCTTCGTGTGCGGTATAGAAATATTATATAGTACGCCATATTATGATGGCAGGATATGCTGGAACCATTATTATAACATCATTGTATCATTTTCTCGGAAATAAATAATTTTGATTTGATTTGAAGCTAGTTAATTCGAAATAACTCTGAAACAAAGGATGAATTTCGTTTGAATAATAAATAAACCCTAACTCGTATTAACCCTGCGGCTCTTTCAGAACTCATTTATATTAGTTTACCTCGTAAAGTTGGTTATTTCGTTAGTTATTTTAGTGCAGGATCATGAAAGTAAACAAAGTAAAGTTAAACTGACCCTGCTAATTTTGGCTTAAGCTTATAAATACAACCCATTTTCATCACCATCTTCCAATACAAAACCGAAGCCTGGTTTTTATTGCGAGCGGAGCGGACCCATTAATTACTTCTTTTATCTCTCCAGAGAAAACTGCTTCCATGTGTTTCCACCAACAAAGAGTCGAGTGGAAATGACTCATTAGGCAAAAAGAGTCAAAATTACTTTTTTCATTTCTAGAGAGCGGAGCAGAGTCATTAAAGGCTCTTTATACCTCGCATTTGAAAATTATATAGTAACGTTCGCTCTGCTTATTTTTCTATTTCTTTTCACTTTTGCTTCTTTCTTGCTGGAAAGACAAACTTATTTCATGAAAAAAAAGTCCGCTCCGCTTAGCTATTTCCGGCTCATTACTCTTTCGCGGTGGAAACCGGGCTTACTGCTGGATATAAGGCCTCCGCAAGCATCGTCGTTGACCGATCCTGTCATACCATCAGCAAAGCTATAATTATAAAGGATATAAGGTTTTGTATCTGAAGAGTAACCAACGGAACCCTATTACTAAGCCTCCACTGTCCGTCTGTCTGTTAGTGGGCTGTATCTCAAGAACTGTAATAGGTTAATAGTTGATCTCTTCACACTTAGACGAGGCGACCTACAGATGGAAAGCGTGCTTCCAGTGTTAGGGACTAGGTTGTAAGTCTTCTAAACCAGTGTTTGAACTGTAAGTACCTACTTAGTGCTTTTTCTTAAATACAGACTGTGTAGGTATTTCTATTGCCGCTATATGCAAGAAATAATATAGTTTGCCATTCAACGCGGCAGTGCTGCCAGTGTTCTGGGCACTTTTGACATTATCAGCGATGTAGATTTGTTTGATGCCCAATGATTTATTGTTTAAATACGCGTTTGTACATAATGCCTTGACTACTAGTCTGGTTGTTTGTACATATCTAATATCAGTTGTTTTGGTGTACAATAAATAAAATGAAAATTGAAGGGGGCTACCATACAAGAAACGCGCTTTTTTCGATTTATGGTACGGAACCTTATGTGTGAGAATCAAACTCGCACTTGGCCGGTTTTTGCTACTTTTTGTACAAAACTAGTTGACCCGCGCAACTTTGTTTGCGTCACAATTTTCATTATTGCTCCGCTCCTATTAGTCTTAGCGTGATGATATATAGCCTATACCTTTCTATACCTATACCTTTCTAAATAAATGGGCTATCTAAAACTGAAAGAATTTTCAGCTTCAGCTTTAGGAGACTCTGGAGCTCGTGGCTAAATAATAACAGCCTCACGGATCGATCTTCAAGGTTAAGCAACGCTTGCCAAGGTTGGTCTGTGGATGGGTGACCATCTTAACATAGGGAGTTTCCTGCGTGCCTCGGAAAGCACGTTAAGCCGTTGGTCTCGGCTGTCATTTGTAGATCTTTGGCAGTCGTTACGGATAGTCAGAAGCCAGTAAATCTTACTCCAGTCTTGCCATGAAGTACCGTGTTACCCAGTGAATGGGTTGTGGAGGTCTGGTAGGCAGCCGCTCCTCGTAAAATACTGGTATTCAGCTAAATCCGGCTTGACTGGAAGCCGACCCCAATATAGTTGGGAAAAGGCTAGGCAGATGATGAGTTCCTGAGATTAGCGCGTTCAAGTTAACAAACAAACAAACTCTTCAGCTTTATATATTAAGTATAGAAGTATAGATATAGATAAAGGAAAATTGCTTGGCAGTCTCTTACGTAGATAGAAATATTAAATCTATTATTGTTCTGTCCTATATTTAGAAATCAGTTATCTTGTTGGTACTACACGTGTAATTTAATTAAGGCGAACTAATTAAAGCAATTATGGAATTCATACGTTGTTATTAATAACGTGTTAGATTCAATTTGAGACACGGTAGGCTAACAATCAGGACAATTAGTGAGGCCTACTCTAATTGAATATTAATTGACAAAGTTAGATAATTTCTTTAAGATAGTCACGGAACATAGAATGAAGAATCACGGCGCAACTCTCTTTACGTTAAACTCGAATCGTAGTTGTTTTTGTGCGCAAACTTAACGACCCTTTGACACGGCCGTCTAGTTCTGCGGGAACAAAAACTGTCAAGCCAAGCGGCCAAGTGCGAGACGGACTCGCGTGCAAGTGGTTCCGGACGAATTTTTTTAAAATGTTTTTTTAACACCATGGACTTCATATAAATATTCCTGTAATCTATAGGTTATGATCTATAGGGTATATTATACTCATTTCTTCTCAACATTTTAGACTTAGTAAATTTCGAGATAAGGGGAGAATGGTCATTTTTCGTCTAATTTCCTGAATAACTTCAAATCATTAGTTTTAAAATTATGAAAAAATATAAGTAAAACTCTCACAGTAAACCCTTTCATTTAATAATTCACTTGATTATTGCTCAAGATACTTTATTTTTCAGTTTTCTAGTTTGACCCCCAAAAGTGACCCCCATACTAAAAAAATATAATTTACGTAACACGTCCGTGTTTGGGTCACAAAAGTCCATATTATGTGTACCAAATTTCAACAGAATCGGTTCAGTGGATCTGAAGAAAAGTGGCTGTGACAGACGGACAGACAGACACCCGAGTGATCCTATAAGGTTTCCGTTTTTTGTGGAACCCTAAAAACAAAACAGATTTTTCACGGACCCTTCAAAAATCATTGGTGTGTTAACACACAGTGGTTTTCATCATATTTTTTTGCGGAAGAGCAACGAACGACCTCTCGAGCAGTAATGATAGCGAAGAAGGAGGCTGACCGCGTGAGAAAGAGGGAAACCTCACGCTCCAGCGCCTCAACAGAAGAAGACGCCCCGGGGAGTCGGGGGAGTCACAGGGCAATTCTCTAGCTTTTAATTTTGTTTACACGGAGAGATCCGATTATCGATAGCAATTATCGCCCTTCCACGTACGATATCATATATGATGATTAAAAACATGATAACATTTATTTTTCTTACTTTCGAGAATCGTATGTTTGAGGTAAGAAACTCGCATCGTGTAAATGGCGCTTAAGGTGGAAGCGCCAGGGTAGCCCGCGAAATTGATTGTTAAAATGGTAATAATTCTTTAAATAAATACACGTTACGGCCGCGAATCGTATTTTGTTCAACATACAGCTTCACACTGACAGGCAAATTGCAAAAAACATAAAAAAAAATTGTATTTCGCGGGCTACCCTGGCGCATCCACCTTAACGGAGAAAAGCCAAGTCATAGGCGTGGGACATATTCCGATGGAAGGGCAACTTGGCATGACCGGAGAGAGACCTGGTGGGACGTGGGAATTAGCAGTTAATTAAATTAATTTAATAGAAATATATCCTTGATATTAAGAAGTTTCTCTGCTATAAGAGAGTGATGATCATCAAAAGGCACCCAATCTCTACTATGAACAACGAGTAAAACGTGGTGTTAACTCAGTACTACAGCCCAGTTGCTCCGAGTTCTCAGCAAACACTTGATAAAAGACGCCATTATTGATTCTGCCGTCCAATTGATTCGCCTGTTTTTGTACAAATAAACTTCCTTTTATACTGTATCTAAAATAAGGATAGAATAAGGCACTTGTCTCACCGCCGGCGATGAAGCGATTAGCTATTTGCTTCAACTATTTGCTGGCTGAGGAAAAGGACAAAAGATATAAATCTCGTGTGAGTAAAAGAAACACATACATTAATTGTCGATAGCTGGCTCTAGTTGGCGGGAACTCCGCTCCGCTTTGCTCCCGCCTTAGCGTTCGTGGTTATTTTTTTTTAAACCACCCAGAAATAGGAGCCCCGCAAAGCGGGGCTCCGTCGACCCATCTTAGTGCAGTTGGTAATCAGTTACTAGTTATGTTTAATATCTACTTAGGTTACTATTACAACGATAGAACTCACAAATAATAAAACTTAACATCACTTAACTTTTCATCATATTAGACCAAATAAGTTTTATATGTTTTGAGTGGTATGATGGTAAACGATTTTATATTTAATGTATGTTATGTCAAACGATGTTATATTTAATGTATGTTATGCTTATAAAAAATAGTTATTTAAAATTATATCAATCGTTCACTATATTAACTAATCGCTATATTAAATAAAATTATACGTTCCTTGTTATATGTTGTTAATATTAGAGATTTTGTTGTTATATCATCTATTACTTACCCGCATAAAAGCACTCGCTTAAAGCTGAGCGTCAAAACTATCGAAACTTTTCACTCGCTACTCGCTGCTCGACAACTCGTTTCGAGTTTCAAGCTTTACTCGCTACTCGCCGGTGGTGAGACAAGTGCCTAAAGATGAAAGGCACTTCTCAGCTGTTGCCTCAAAAGTAAGTGTCAATTAAATTGAGTGTACTTTTATTACGATTTTCCCAATCGCTATGTGGGCTAACAATAAAACGTCCTATTTATTATATCCGTGAATGACCGATTATTTACTTTTGGGGGTCTATACTTTTTAAATTGTACAGCTAATGAGTTTGTTTATTTGAACGCACTAACTTCAGGAACTACTGATTAAATTTAAAAATAATAATTGTTAGAGTTGGATAGCCCATTTATCAAGGACGGTTATAGGCCATATTTAATTTCGCTATGATCAGTAAGAGCGGAGCATTAATGAAAAATGGGACGCAGACAAAGTTGCGCGGGTCAGCAAGTCCTTAAGGCGTTTCTCTGACCAAATAACCTTGAGCATTCGTTTCCTCTTGGCGAGCCGCACCGTTTATTATAGAATTCGCACAATTTTTGGAATTATTTTAATAAAAGATAAGCATTAGTGTATTCCTCAAATGAAGAAAGCGTCGCCTTTAGCAACAGATGCATACAATCAAAAATTTTAGTATTTTTTTTTAATTTGATTTTTAATGTAGGAATTTGTAACACTTAAAAAAAATGAACGTGGAATGTGATGATAAGATATCTAACATTAATAATGTGCTTTCAGATGCAGTTTATTTCTCTTATCTGATGAGTTAATAGTCTCTGAAAAACAGACTGTCGCAAGGTTTTGGCCGGGTAGCGCCTTAATAAGACCTCTGATCTTGTGACTCTGTGACCGAGTTCTCCGTGTCTGGCTGTCATTTGTAGATCTTTAAAGGCTGAAACCCACCGCCCGCCACGCACGAAGAACGCACGTGTGTGAGGCTTCGCTTTGCATGAAAATGTATGAGATTGTTTCCACTGCAACCTACGGACACGCTACGCATCAATTGACGTCATTGGCACACGCGTGGCTTGCTCGAATATGGCGCCTAAGCTGTCAACGTCATGCACGCTGTGCACGCGGTACACTATATACGTGAATATTAATCCACGACTATGTCAAAACCATATTCTTGTAAAAAAAACGTGCGTACCCTCTTCGTTTGCCGCGGTGGGCCACGCTACAGTTATACATAGTCGCGGGCGTGTTGCGTGTACTGCTAGTCTATTCTGTAAGTAACTATTTCGATATCGAGTTTCACCTGAGTGAAAAAACTCATAATGTGAACTTTATTGCACATAACATAAAGGTCTTATGTTTATACTCACCTCGGATTCCGCTGTCACACGAAAAGGTTGTTACAGATACTACTGCAGTGGAAACGTAGACTTACTTTGTCACACAAATAAACCCCAATTTATGTAGCTAAGTGCACTGAACAAATAGATTTGGTACCTTTTGTGTACCTGCAGAAAAAATATTAAATAAAAAAAATACTGTATGAATACATAAAACATACATAGCTTAGAAACAAGTTAACCTAAATAAACTTCCAAATTAAATCAAAGAAGAAGGCTTAATTTTAAGCCTTCTTAACCTCCAAAACGCCAGAGCCTAAATACAATAAGCGCAACTGAAAACTAATTTCTAAGTCGACCAAGTTTCTTGAACTTTGCTCCTTGCAATGACTTATTACGGGCTAAGTTGCCACACATTGCTGTAAACTCGAAATTAATAACTTTCATCTACACAAGTTGCCAACTACGCGGTTTGAGGTTACTAACAATTTAATTAACACTATTGAGAACCTATGAACACCGAATATACCTTACTAGTTGACCCGCGTTCAAGCAAACAAACAAATTCTTCAGCTTTATAATATATATTAGTATTGTTTTTTTTACTATTGATAGACACGCGTTTGACCACTATCTCACCTGATGGTAAGCGATGATATAGTCGAAGATGGAGCACGCTTGCCTAGAAGTAACCTATTCACTCTTGATTTAAAGACTCCCAGGTTGTAGCTATCAGGAAACACAGACTCTGGCAGGGAATTCCACTCCTTAGCTGTACGCATTATGAATGTGTTCCCAAAACGTGTTGTGCGTGTGGATGTAGTATAGATATAGAGTATAGATTAAGTTAGACATAATTGGTGAAAGGTTATCTATTAGCATATTTAAACTTCCTTTGCTTATCACAAAGCAGAAAAGAACAAGGAATGGGCACCAATATTATTTTTCACATCAGTCAATATTTATAAAATTCTGTCGTTACTGATTGAGTGACTGACAGACAAAGCACAGCAGAAACTACTGGTCGTAGGCTTGTAGGTTTTTAAGGGAGTGAAGAGGAGCACTAAGAATGGATTTCCCAAAATTCCTACGGGGACGCGAAAAAACGGGATATGCGCGTATGAAGTCGCAGGCAATAGGTAGTCTGAAATATTCAATAAGCTCTCGTAAGTAGGTGAGTAACATATTTTTACAACAGCTAGTATTTACAGAAACGCAACTCAAAAGGTCAATCGTACTGGAAAAGCGTTTAAATTCAAGTTGCAATATTATTTCAGTCACAATCAATGTCAGAAACTTGTGAGAGTGTGTTTGCGACTTTGATTTGAACACTATGTGAACACTTTTATTATCCCCTTACACAAACAACAAAAAATACAAGAGGTTTTACTTAAAAACCTCTTGTATTATTTTTGCGAAAAAGACAACGTAACACGTAGATACAATTTCCAAGGATAAATTTTCCCAAAAAAAAAATACCTACCTCGTAAGGCCCAATGACCTAATTTAATGACAAAAATCTTTTGGCACTCCGGCCAAAGACAGTTTTTAAAATCATCAAATTGCGGCCCAGCTACCTAAAATTATGACATGATATTTAAACTTAATTTTTGGTTTAAATAATCCCGCCATTTTAAATCTGCCATCAAAAAATTATTAATTATAAACACATCTCTTATTTTGGCAATGTCAACTTGACAATTTAAGAACCAATTTAATCAAAAGCATTATATTTAAATACTTTTGTACTTTACCAAAGTTCTGGGCCGCAACTACTTGCACCTATTTTTAGTACGTTGGGTCGTAAAGTATATCGACCTAAATTTAGGTTGGGCCTTACGGGATTATACTATACCGAAAACATACAAAACACTCCCATATTTCTTGCAGCTGTTAAACTTAAAATGGCAACCAAATATACATTAAAGGGAAAACAAACCGACTGTAGTCGTGTATAAAAACAGACAATTCCGTAATGTGTGTAACATTACTTATCTTGACATTAATGTATTCAAAACACACCCATGCTGTACACAAAATCCATTTCCATTATCACATTAGAAATAAAATAAAATAAACATAAAGATATCACCTACAAGTCTTATTTATTCTCGCCATTTTCATAAATAAATTGCTAATACATACATTGGCCTTAAATAGTAAAGCGGTCACTGAATTAATGGTGGTACAAGACCTATAAATATGTTGAGCTAAAGTACCCTAGTCCGAACAAATGGACGTACCTAACGTTATAATAAATTGTAACTTGCGAACCATTAATTTGTCAATAGCTTGTTTATTTAGAACTAAGTTCATATGGCTCCAGTGCCGGATTAAACCACTGCGGGGCCTGTAACTAATTTTGCTAAGGGCCCCCCTAAACGTCAAACCTTCGTAACACAGCTAATAACGAAAAGACAAAATTTTAACTGCTGTGACTTATAACAGGAAGTTTGCACGAAACCTATCAACATCTCGACCAGCACGCTGCATATATGCTCAGATATCAAACTAAGCAGTTGGACTTAGGACTCGCGTGTGACACAGAGCCATGGTGCTAGTTTTTAACCGTCTTCATCAAAAAGAAGGAGGCTATATGTATTTCTTTTTTGTATGTTCACCGATTTCTCCGATTTTAAAAATATTTTTTATTCAAAAGTCTATACTTCTGAGGTGGTCCCATTGTCACAAATTTAGAATCTGATGATGGGATCCTATGAAAATCGAGGGAAACCCTCAAATTTTATAAGCACTTACAATGTTTTTCATAAACTTTCTAACACAATTCAGATATTTGTGCTTGGTAATCATCATCTCATGTTGCTGAGCTGATGATGGAAGGTATAAGTCAGGATTTCATGATGGGATCCCATGAAAAATGTTCGGTCAGCGATATTTTCGCCTATTGTTAACCGATTTGGATGTTTATTTTTTGATTGGAAGAATGTTTTCTTGGACCGGCCAATTTGGTGAAGATCTGATGAAGAACTTCGGCGGTAGGCAACGAAACTCTTCAATACATGACAGCAAATGGATCGCGTTTTCTGAAATCGCATGTCTGTTGATTGTTTACATCAGATAAAAACATAACATCATGCCAGCACGCTGTGTTTCGAAAACGAAGTGGAACGAAGTCCGTGTTCAAAAACGAAAAAAACAAAAACACTGACATCCGAAATTTTTATTTTGTAGTGTTTTGTTTTTGGAAGTCGGTTTTATTTTTCAGCGAAATGTGTTTGTAAGCGCGGTGCTCTCCAATGCGCAGGGCCCGAAGCATTTTCAAGTCTTGCTAAATGGCAAATCCAGCACTGTATGGCGCGGTCTCAATTATATACAAACGCTGATGGCAATAAGATAACGCTCATAGTTCTATTTTCGTGATGTTTTTGCTATGTATAAATTACAATAATAACGTATTTTTGTGTTATGTAAGTATACATATTAGTGATTGGTATTTTACTGAAAAAATTTAATCAGTAAGTCAGTCAGTCAGTAATTTAGTCAGTTTAGTAATTTTTCTTTTTTTCATGTAATTTAAACATGAAGACGATACAGTGCGTTGAAAACACAAGTGACGTCACTACGATGATACAATTTGTACCAGAGATGTGACGTCACCAGCTCCCTCTCTAAAACTTTGATGCGCTATATCTTTATCGTTTTTATCGATTTAATGTGGTAAAAAATACGTGAACAATATTTTTTGAAAATCTAACGTACGGATTAAATAGAAACATCATTTTTCTGTCTAGTAAAATAGCCTATTCTGTGCGTACTTTCAAATTGGGGTTTGAATTGGGTTGTTTTTGAGTAAGTAATCGAACTCTTCTTAGCACAAGAAAAGTTTGAAGAATGTTTTAACGTAAGGACGATGTTTAATTTCCAAAGATGAGAAATGTGTGTGGAGATGTTTTATTTTTTGATAAATTATGTTATTTTAAGGGGAATGCATAGGAAAATTCAGAATTTATCAGTTTACCAATGAGAGTTGAGGAAACTTCAGAAGATTTGCAAGTTTTATACCTCACGATGAAACATTTTCTAAATAACACACACAACATTAATTATAAAACTTGAAAAAAAACTTAAAAAATATTGATTACTCGCAAAAAAACTTTAATTGGTTCCCAAGTAATCGTTCCATTATACATTCCATTTTAAGGTACGCACACAAATACCATTCACTGGTATGTGGATGGGGGACCATCTTAACATAGCGAGTTTCCTCCGTGCCTCGGAAAGCACGTTAAGCTGTTGGTCCCGGCTGTCATTTGTAGATCTTTGGCAGTCGTTACGGATAGTCAGAAGCCAGTTAATCTGACTCCAGTATTGCTATGAAGTACCGTTTTACCCAGTTACTAGGTTGTGGAAGTCTGGTAGGCAGCCGCTCCGCGTAAAACACTGGTATTCAGCTAAATCCGGTTCGACTGGAAGCCGACCCCAATATAGTTGGGAAAAGGCTAGGCAGATGATAATGATGATGACACAAATACCATTCACTCGATATACTTACAGAATTGTAATGGCCTAGTGGTATCTGCTCCGTCTTGTCAAATAGGGCAGCCAATCTCGGAATGAGAGTAAATTAGAGCAGCTGTGGTAGACACAAGATAACCCACATACATTTATTGACTTTCGTAATATCAATAACAGAAATAAAGACGTAAAGCTGTCCTAAAAGGACTTCCGTCATGATCCCTTTCGTTCTCTAGTAATGAAAAACTGTTCATAATTTATTATTCGATTATCTACGAAGGGATATTAGAAGGCTAAAGTACTTTATTGTAAGTTTATCTGACGTCTACCATAGAAACTTGTATAAACCTTTATTTTGGCCTTCTTTGTCTTGAAAGTCTCATTAAATCTTGAGACAGCGTCATAAGATATTTAAGTCTTAATAAAATTACAACTCGCGCTAATTTGCAAATTACAGTGTTTTGGCGACTAACTCATTAGCTATTAACTCTAGCTCATAGCAATATTTTTTTATTTTTTTTACTATATATAGGCACGCGTTTGGCCACTATCTCACCTGATGGTAAGTGATGATGTGGTCGAAGATGGAGCACGCTTGCCTAGAAATAACCTATTCACTCTTGACTTAAAGAAGGTTGTTGTAGCTATCAGGACACACAGACCCCGGCAGTGAATTCCACTCCTTAGCTGTACGCATTATGAATGTGTTACCAAAACGTTTTGTGCGTATGGGTGGGATATCCACCGTGTACCGGTGGCGCATCGCCGTTCGTCTTGTGGTCCGATGATGGAACGAGCTTGGCGGAATTAAATTATGCAATTCCGTCGCACATTCCCCAAAATGCAACCTAGCAACTCGTCGTCGATGTTCAAGACTTTGGAGCTTCGTCGCGACAAGCCTCTCATTGCCGATGATCCTCTTGGCTCGTTTCTCAATTGACTCAAGGGCATCAAGTTGGTATCTGGCAGATCCATCCCAAAGATGAGAGCAGTACTCCATACACGATCGAACTTGCGCTTGATAAAGTTTAAGCAGCTGTTCCGGCGTGAATTATCGTCTCACCTTTGCCAGAATCCCCAACTTCTTTGCAGCCACCTCTAACTCTAGAGACATGCGAAGAAGTCTCATCAGTCGATTTGATTTATCAATTTGTATTTCTTGATAAGATATACAAATTGATAAATAAAATCTCTTGATAAGATAAGAGACACCACTTCGAGAATTGCCAAGGCAAGAACAACCTTTGCACAACTCCGTCCTGTATGACAATCAAGGAAATTGACTCGAAGAGTAAAACTTAAAATATTC
Organism: Lacanobia oleracea; assembly: GCA_950371165.1. NCBI lineage: Eukaryota > Metazoa > Arthropoda > Insecta > Lepidoptera > Noctuidae > Lacanobia > Lacanobia oleracea. Next base: position 4,365,950 of record OX493387.1, read on the forward strand.
CGGTCCAACGTAAAAACCGTGTTGCTGTACGGATGTGAGTTTGTGCGAGATGCCTTTAGTAACCTTACTAAAGACATCTCGCACAAACTCCAGATCGTTCATCAACCGATTTCTTCATCGTATCCTCGGTGTTTACTGGCCCGAGAAAATTTCCAACCAAGATCGACCAGCAGATCAAACGCCGCAAGTAGAACTGGATTGGCCACACGCTCCGAACACATACCGAGGCAAGCCCTAGACTGGAATCCCCAAGGAAAGCGTAAACGTGGTCGCCCCAAGCAGACCTGGCGCCGGACGATAATTGCTGAAGCGAGGCAATTAGGAAAGACCTGGAGCGAAATAAAGCGCGAAGCTGATGACCGTTCGGGATGGCAGCGCACTTTGGACGCCCTCTGCCCCATCTAGGGGACACAAGAACTTAAGTCAAGACTTCTTGATAAAATAATGAACAACATTATTAAGCTGTAAAAAATGCAATCATATCTTTACTAATATTATGAAACTGAAGAGTGTTTGGCTGAACGCGTTAATCTCAAGAACTATTGGCACGAATTGAAAATTATTCTTAAAGTGTTGGATAGCCCATTTAAGAAGGCTATAGACTATTATCTACTATAACATCATGCTGCGACCAATAGGAGCCAAGCAATAATGAAAAAAGTGACGCTGACGCACTCTACGGACAAAAAATTCAGTCAATTAATTAGTATCTCAATGAAATAGGTAAATGGTCAGTTGGGAACAATAAAACTGTGCAAATAAAGTTATATAAACCATTCAATTGGACAAACCAACTTCGTTATGTCGTGTTATTTGCTTGTGTATGTGTGTACAAGCCACTTCATTTGACATCGTGTGTGTGGTATGTACGACTGGTTAAACGACGAACATACCTAAAAGGCAGGGGTGGCGAACCTACGGCACGCGTGCCAGTGGTGGCACGCAACTAAATTATTTAGCATCACTGTTGTTACATAACAAACCACAAAACTGATAACATGAATTTATAGTAACAAATAAGAAATCAGATTACAGCATCTAGTGTTATTTTTTGTCCATTGAATCACCAAGCCAAGATTTTTTTGGCGGCACGTCATGGTTACATTATTTTTTATTTTTTTTTGTGAAAATGGCACGAGCAAAAAATGGTTCAACGGTAACATATTGAAAATTAATTATTGAGATTTGCAAAGCGTGAACTGACTGCAGCCTCACTACTCAAAGGGCCTTCAGACCAGATCTTTTATTATTGTCCTTATAGCAGCAATAGAAATACACACTCTGTGAAAATTGCAACTGCCTACTTAACACGGTTCTTGAGATACAGCCCGCTGACAGACAGACAGGCCATTGAGTACAGAACCCTTAAAGTCGGCTGGGGACTCTCGCTCGAAGGGTTCCGTACCATAAACTGAAAGAAAAACGCGTTTCTTGTATGTGAGCCGCCTTAAATTTTAATTTTAAATTATTTTTTATAATTTGTTTATAGAAATACACTCTGTGAAAATTTCAACTGTTTACTTATTTTTCGGCGACGAACGGACGACGGAGGCTTAGTAATAGGGTTCCGTTGGTTACCCTTTGTGTACGGAACCCTAAAAATGAGGACTAACTTAAGATTTTTGGAAATCAGAGATGGGTTTAAAGGGGCTGAAAAATAAATGAAAATTGTATATATTTTATTTCATGTTTTATAAATATTTTATTTTTCATGAGAGTACTGAGTATCTATCAACATGTCCCTCGTTTAACAAGTCCGCCTGTATACCTATCACCCATATTAATTGACATCCATTAAGGGCTTTAATCCACTTGACAATAGTGTGCCAATAGGCTAATGGACCCAAATGGAATGCGACAGGTTTTTGTCCGAGGAATATTTCACTGTTGGACATTTTTGCTATATCGGCGAGATAAGGGTTTTTGGGTTCTTGCAAGAAAATGGTCTGTCAGATTTTGCTCGTCAGTAATTTGTTGGTTTTCCTTGTTCTGTAACGGGTAAGTGTAATTTATTGTTCACTATGTTGTAAGTAACTGTTGAAAGAGAAGTAAGTCGTTATTTAATGGAATGGCTTTTTTACGATTTGTGAGAAATTTCTAGTGTGGGGAAACTTTTTACAAAGTCTGTAAAACGTTTCCCCACACTAGAAATTTCTCCTGTATCTTGGGTGCGTTCACAAACATACAAACTCACATACACAAACAGCCAGACCCGGAACAACTATATGTAGGCCATACAAATATTTGTTCCGTGCGGGAATCGAACCCGCGACACGTAGCCCTGCAGTCAATCGCTCAACCACTGCGCCAACCATGTCGTCATTTTTTATTTTTTAACAAGATTATATTATCACTTAGGAGCTAAATTAAACAAAATCAAAATACAAAGCCGTAATATAAGAATACTTGTATCACTATGCAGGACTTCAGTGAATGAAATTGATCCCAGTAGAAACTAAATTTTTGGGGTTCCATACCCAAACGGTTCCCAACGGAACTCTATTACTAAGCCTCCGCTGTCCGCCCGTCTGACCATCCACCTGTCTGTCAGCGGGCTGAATCTCAAGAGAACCGTTATAGTTAGACAGTTGCAATTTTCACAGATCGTGTATTTCTATTGCCGCTATAACAACAAATAATAATAATTAATTTTAATGGTACGGAACAGTTTTTTCTTAGTCAGAATTAAATAAATATTGTGTAGTCACATTTTATAAACTGCAAGCAATATGAAAGCAAAGGAGACGAAAGAACGAACGCCATACTTCGCCAGAACCCACTAAATTCTCAAACAATATCACGAAAAATCCCTACTCACAAGAAAATATTACCTCGAAGATCTCGGGTTTCTCTCACTAATTACATAGGTGATAAGTTCTGCTTACACACAGCAAATGAGAATGTATTCACGATAATAACTACGTTGTAATTTATCACGATAAATAGGGCTGATTTTCTTAGGAAGGCGAGCAAGCCTCGAGGTGAATTTATGTCTGTAAACGTTACTTTGATAATAATACCATGTTTCAGCGGTAATAAGAACGCAATTAGCGGTAACGTACTGAAGATGAGTATCTAAACAGTTTCATAACAAATATTTATGCTGAATTGGACTTATTTAAATTGTTATTCAGCTGAATCGCCGAATTTAAATAAATGCAAAAAAGCTACGCAGATGATGATGAATGGGGTGCGTACCATTTGACATAATAACAAAAGAGCTAATGATCACATAACCTAATTTCATTTAATATATTATTTTTTTGGTATAACGATGAAATGATATAATAATGAATTATTGATATAATTTCAGTTTACCTAATTTTATATGGTTTGATAAACATTTTAACTAATATTCAGTTAGTATAATATTAAAATTATATAGTAACGTTTAATATAATTTTGAAACGTCTAATTTGTTTTGTATATTTTTGCAAAAACTGATTGGATTATGAACGCCTGCCATTTTCGTGTTAGCAAAAACGCGCCGGATAACTATCGCTGTTAATAATTGCTTTTATGCGGGAGGATGGCAGATGAATGTTTTTTTATTTTTCTTACTGTCATACAGCAAAAATGCTACCGAGAACCCAAAATTCAGCAGAATCGTGGCACCATAGGATCAATCAAATTATAGAGAGAAAAAAACAGATTTTTATTGCCTAGCCCATGAGTTGCTTCAGGAAACCAAAGTAATATTAGGTCAAATAGAATGTTTTCTTAATGGGCTGTCACTGCTAAAAAAGAAAAAATGCTGTTTGAAGCAAAACGAACTAATCGATAATATCTTGAAAAATAAAGAGGAATACACTGAAATTGAATTCCTTCGAGCTCTGGCCTCTAACTTAAAACTGAAATAAGGTTAGTCAACCTTAACATAGTATTTTGTCTTCACTTATAACATTGTTGTATGAATAAAACTACAAATTATATGTTTTTTTGTTCTTTCATATAGCCGCGGCAGCGGCCGCCGAGCACCAGATCCCTGCTATTGTTGGTGAATCATTTGGGTTAGATGAGGTTATAACAGTGTGATATTTTCTGATATTAACTTATTCACTACAGAATTTGGGCAGAAAATGAGTCATCTGCCTAGCCTTTTCCCAACTATATTGGGGTCGGCTTCCAGTCAAGTCGGATTTAGTTGAATACCAGTATTTTACATGGAGCGGCTGCCTACCAGACCTCCACAACCCATTAACTGGGTAACACTGGGATTTACTGGCTTCTGACTATCCGTAACGACTGCCAAAGATCTACAAATGACAGCCGGGACCAACGGCTTAACGTGCTTTCCGAGGCACGGAGGAAACTCGTTATGTTAAGATGGTCACCCATCCACAGACCAACCTCGGCAAGCGTTGCTTAACCTTGAAGATCGACCCGTGCCGCTGTTATTATCTAGCCACGAGCTCCTCTCCAGCTGGGCAGAAAATGAGTAAATATGGAAATTAGGTCAACTGAACGTTATATAAAAAGAGCAATATACTAACTGAAAATTATATGAGATGAACGTTATACTAAATGTTATTAGAGCAAAAGAAGTTTATATGAAATTTAATATTAGATCTCATGAAATTAGGTTATTTGTTTTATAGCATATGAAAATTATATCATGTGAACGTTATTTCAAGTGATAATATATTATCTGTTATTATGGCATATATTACACACACCCTGATGAATGGGACTTATTTTAATTTTTAACCAACTTCCAAATAAGCAGGAGGTTCTCAATTCGGTGGGTATTTTTGAAGTGAAAACTTCTTTAGTGGCGTTGTATATACGAATTTATAAACGAATTTTCGACCAGGCCACTTGTCCTGACGCGAATTTAACATTTTTTACCCATCACAATAAAAGTGCACAACGCCGCTAAAGAAGTTTGTAGGACATGTGACCGTCTTACTAATTTTTGATCAGGGTCACGTGTCCTGACGCAAGTTTAACATTTTTTACCCATCACAATAAAAGTGCACAACGCCGCTAAAGAAGTTTGTAGGACATGTGACCGTCCTACTAATTTTTGATCAGGGTCCTGACGCGAGTTTAACATTTTTTACCCAACACAAAAATACACAACGCCGTTTTCACTTAAAAAAAAAACTTTTTACCAAAAAATATACTTACTTCCAAACAAAACACTACAAAGTTTAAAATGATGAGTGGTTGTGTGAGTAAGTGATGTTCTTCAAAGTAAACCGAGTGAGATTTGCTACAATGGTAAGATTGTTAGTTTAAAGAGATTTTTAAATGAATAAATACGAACTAATGCTCTGTTTTTGAGGTACCTTATCCGTCGTTTATCTGTCCGTTAACCACGAACTAAACAATGGCTTTATGACGTACCTCAGAAACCGGGTCTTAGTATTAAAGGTAGACTTAGGTGTCTTACTAACTTTCTACCAGTTGACCGAAATCGGTACACGAAATTGTTTGTTTGTAATAATCTCTAGAAATATTAATATGGTTTTTTTTATTAGGTGCAATAATATGCGGAACCCTAAAAATCATTTTTACGGACATCATTCTACGTTTTCGACGTGTCAAGTTCTTTATCTAAGTCTTGTTCTGTTTTGTTTGTGCATTAAAATTACAGAAATCCAATCTCCAACAGTCATTTTCCATTGTTTAAACCAATCATAATAAACGCAGTACTTGCCCGGAAATCGAATTGATTAATTCTCGCCATTCTATCCAGAACAGGAAAAAAGGTTAATCTCATCGGGGTGTGACTTGATTCCCCGAAGCCTAATCAACTTTATGATTACGTCTCACGAAAATTAACAGGGTTTCTTTCAATAATCTTTTCCAATTAGTTTGCTCCAAAAAGGAAGATTTTGTTTGTAAATCACAACTCGATTTAGCAAGCTATCGTAATTTTCGTCGACATTGAAATAATACTGTTTTGCTGACTTTGATTGAATAAAAATATATTTTTCTTTTTTAAAGTTGATATTCAATATTCAGTAAATTGTTTTTTCTATATAATTATTATATTGCTGTTTTGGAAGAATACTGTTTTATTCTTCGATCAATAATATTTATGATCGAAGGTTTTATTACAAAAAACTTTAATTTCAAGTTCGACCATGTGAAGAAAAATGTTTCATTTTTTTTTATTTTTTTTTTAAATAGAACGGCCGAACACTATTTAACATCTAATTTATTTAATCCAGTCATGCATTTTTCTCACAAAAAATCAAACTCAATAATATATACTCAGTAAAACTCTTATTTTGTATCACCACTCTTGCAGCTGTGTGGTGCCACAAAAAGACTATGCCATTGGTGGAATATGGCCACAATTTTTTTGTTGACAGTGCTTTTTCACCTGTTGCTATATGACTTTTGAGGCAACACCACGTTTTTATCCATGCTTTATATTTAATTTCCACTCGGTGCGATAGGTTAAGTGTGTGCGTAAACACAAATGCATTCAAGATGGAGTGTATTTGTGTATGCGCACTCCCTTGTGCGCCATTTCTCTCAAAGTCCGATGCCGACGTACGGCAATTCGACCCAAGTACGAAAACATCTAGTGCAGGATCAATGGCTTTACGTGCTTTTTGAGGCACGAGGATCTCACAACACAAACTTGCAATCGTAACAGAGAAATTCTACCTAACGGAAAAATTCAATAATACTTCCTGCCCGACCTGGGATTCGAACCCAGCACCCCATGCTCAAGTACCATCAAAACCAATTCCCAGAATCAGAACCTTCTGTTTTTTTTTTCTCTAGAGCCCTAACCACCGATAGAAAATAAATATTTTAAAATGTGTACATAAGATAAATAAATAAAGAGAATAACTATACCGATTTCATGTTACATTAGCTGTAGGTACGCGTATTGAATTGGTACAATAATATCCCATGTACATAGCAACGGCTCGGAACGCATCGGATCGATTGCTAATTCATCTGGAATGACCTAATTGCTTGTTTGATCTAGTTAAATGATTAAATAAGTATACCTACCTTCTAAAGGGTGGAGGAATAATACTTTGTGGTGTAAAAGCTTATGATTGTGACCGATTATCGCAGTGAGACCAACTTCGAAATGGCGAAATTGGTACGTTGATGTACTTTCTATCATCATCTGCCTTGCCATCTCCCAACTATATAGGCGTCGGCTTCCAGTCAAACCGGATTCAGTTAAATACCAGTGTTTTACGTGGAGCGGCTGCCTACCAAACCTACACAACCCACTAACTGGGTAACACAGTACTTCTTGGCAAGATTGGAGCCAGATTTACTGGCTTCTAACAATCCATAACGACTGCCAAAGTCTACAAATGACAGCCGGGACCAACGGCATAACGTGCTTTCTGAGGCACGGAAACTTGTTAAACGATGCTTTAAAGATTGACCCGTGCCGCTGTTATTATTTAGCCACGAGCTCCACCTGTATACAGCTAAATCCGGTTTGACTGGAAGCCGACCCCAATATAGTTGGAAAAAGGCTAGGAAGATGATGATGACTTTCTATAGGGTTTGGAAATAATTTTTTGACTTGGTGTAAGTGTTTATGAATGTGAACAACTATTGCCGCGGAACCAGCTTTGAAATAGCGATAAAATTGCCAAAGTGCGAGTTCTACTGCCACACGAGGGGCCCAGTACCATAAACCGATACAATATTACGTTTAATCACGTTATTTGTATGGTGACCCTTAATTGGCGGGCTGCCGCCGGGCCCAGGAGGACGAACTCCCACCAAAGGGTTTAAGTACCCGTTTATTTCATGTAGCATTTTTATCCTCGCCCAAGATCCCACCGGCGAAATTTCGGCAGATAGGTGACGGTAGGGGGACGTGGGAGTCCAGTCACAACAATCTATAATGATTACGACAGAAGTCGCTATAGACGAGTGCATCATGTCGAGCTAAAATTTTGTTGTTAAGACGACAATAGAAATATAATATATACTCTGAAATTTTCAAAATCCTACGAGTACCTAATACGGGTCATGAAATACAGTTAACTGACAGACAGTCAGACGAACGGACAGACAGATGGACGGACAAACTTAGTAATAGAGTTCCATTGGTTACCCTTCTGTTACGGAACCCTAATCAACACTTCACTTCACAACATAAGAGAATTGAAAATCTTTTGTCAGCCATTCTGTGTACTTTTACTTCAGGGTTTATATCAACTCAAATAAATTACGTCAAAAGAAAATAATGCTACAGCCTCTTGACAAGGATCTGCCCTTAGTAATGTTTTGTGACACCGATGGAAACAGAATGAATAAAAAGATTTTCCTGAAAAGGTAAGGTTTAAAAGTATTTCTTACAATGTTGGCCCTTTCATACTTTCGTGGCTGTAATTGGGTCCCCGGAGACGTGAGGGTCGGATTATGTGCGAAATGAATTTCAAATATTTAAATTAATTACGCTCACATGTATATTTGAATAGGATAAAATAATTAAGTAAAGAATTTACAACTTCAACATTTCTGTATCTAAGTATGTACTTTGTTTTGATGTTTTTGTACAAATTATTGTCTTGGCCCATAACCTAATAAAACACGCTGTTTCCCACAGACTTAATAAATATTGTGTTAACAGACAACTGACACACGTGGACATAAATGGCGCTAGTAGCTATATTACTTTTTTGGTACATACCAAAAAGTTTAGCTTATTTCCCATTTTCTAATGCTTCATTATTTCCCACGAAAATTTTTCTAAACACGTAAACAACCTTATCTAGTGTTTACTTATCATGGTATCTTTTTACCGCCCTTAATTGACAGGTAAAGAATATCTATAGCATTTAATCGATCATTACAAGTTTTTACAAATAAAGAGTCCGCCCTCTGCCCAACATTTCAAGGAATGCAAGCGATATGTGATGTTTACATTTTTAATATGTAGATCATTGATTTCTTAAATCAATCAACTTTTTGAACACTATCTTTTGCCTGCGACTTCGTACGCGTATATCCCGTTTTTTTTTTAAGCTTTATTTAACTTGCAATGTATGTATGTTTGTTTGGGTGGAATCTTTCTACTCAATTTTGAAGCAGGTATCTTCAACATGACAGCTGCCCCCCTCCAAGTGCGCCCGCGCGTTCCGTCATTTGTGACATTCACAAATGATTTTGGAGCACTGGGCATGGGTCGATTTTATTGTTAATTATTATTGACTGTGTGTATTTTATGTAATTTTTTTTTTTTTTTCATTATTTATATATTTTATCTGTATCTATTATATTAAGTATGTGTTACTTAACTGCGTCCGTGGCATACAGGCCCTATCATAAAACCAGCGCTGCATTATTTATTTTTAAATTTCGCAGCCTATACTGAGATAGGGACCTTTTTGGCCTCGCACAGACTAAAATGTTTATAGACTAAGTAATTCTGTTAATTTAATTAAATTTACTTCTGTCTGTTTTGTGCAAGTCCCAAATAAACATTTTTTTTTTCTTTCTTTCTTTATCGAGCTGAAATTTTTCGTTCTTAAGGGCGCTATCACAAAATCGAGCGCTTGCCCCGGACTAAAGCTACAAACAGCGTTTCCCGAGATTTATAGTGATTGTGGGGCTGTATACAAAAATTGCTTAAAAATATGAGTTTACTTTTAAATAGACCAATTTTTTTTTTCATGCATTATAACAATACCTCCTTAATTATTAAATAATTTTTAATTGAATTTGGATTATACTTTCATAGATAAAAAATATAGTTTCGTACGGAAAATTGACAATAATTCTCAGTTTTACAAAATTATTTTTGGTTTATTAGTGCATGAATCGTAACAAATTGATTTGATCATTCCAAAGTAGAAGGTACAGTTGTATCATGGACATTTTTAAATTTGATTAAATTATTATATCTTCGGTGTACCAGAGCATCAAAAGATTCCCAAAAGCGTAATTTTATGAAACACCCTTTACGGAGACAAGAAATTTACTGATGTACGTGAACAAATTGATATATTTATTTAGAACACTCCCAAGATCAACTATCAAACTTTCTTAGGCGTATTTTTGTTTTTTTTTTGTGCTATATCTAAAGCATAATCAGACATCAAAACTCGAATCAAACGCTCAAATTCAAGAAAAATTGTGAAAGCGCTCTTAAATCAATAATTTCCCTCTCTTTGTGTTTCCCTACACTCCTCAAGGACCTTCATACCAAATTTAAGCTTTCTACCTAGTTTCAGCAGTGCGTTGTCTGTCAGTCAGACACAGTTTCGGAAGAATTTTATATATTTTATTGATTGATGACATAAATTATAATTATTGTTGGTTTCTGTATTTCTCAAAATGTCTGCCAAGCTATCACTGCAATCAATCTGAGTTTAGAGAAAACAAAGGAGTTTTGATCAAGTTATCCGCAAATGTTCGAGCTCCAGGAAATCAAACGATGACGCCCGCAGCGCCATCCATCTTTGTCTACTTAATTATGACGTCACTCGACACGAATTGAGTCACTTGAAAGTCTTTGAAGTCTGTACAGGTTGGTCTTCGTTAAATCAATAGGCAATTTGATCAATACGATATTCCTACTTATCACAAGCGTCTGTCAGAGGTTTTGATAACAGGAACGTACTTCAAAACGTACTCCATACTCCAGCGTTATGGAATTTGTTTGAAAGAGTCTAGCGTTAAGAGGAACGTGGATAAGTTTCATTCAGTAAGAGTCTGACACTCCTTTTTGCTACGCCAAGAGCGGAAGGAGTCATTTGAAATCCCATCCATATAAAGGTATCTTTTGACTTCATTTGGAATATAATCCACACGTGTTTTAGCCAAATTCACTCAGCCGAAGAGTCGAAATTTATTAAACATAGTTGAAAAAAATAATTAAAAAGTGTTTATTCATGAAAAATGCATTCAACAATTTATTCATGCATAGAGAGTTTTACACTATACTCGAAATATTAGTTAGGAAAAAAGATTTACTCAGAGTTTAAACCACAAACTTGTTGCTTTTTTAAGTAACTCCTTTTTCTTTTATTGAACGTGGGAGTAAACAGGTTTTATATTTTGTTCAAACCTTTTTACAAAAAAAATATATTTTCCTTACAATAATATAATTCAAAAGTTGTGCTTCCACAACAGTTTTCTTTTGAATTTTCCTGTAAATTGTAAAGGTCAAGAAAAAGTTTTGTATTATAAGGAAATAATAATTTAACAAAATTAATTATTAATGCACAAAAGCTTTTTTAATTACTTTACGTCCGGTCCAGTCTTTGATTAAATTTAGAGACTTGAAATTTTGTATAAGTATTCCTTATAATTCACAAACGAACTTGTGCCAATGGCTTCGAAAAATATGCCAAGGGAACATATTGCCGGGATAAAAAGTATCTTATGTCTTAATGCAGGAAATACACCCATACAAGAAACGTGTTTATTTCGTTTTATGTTACGGAATCCTTCGTGTGACTCACACATGGCCGGTATTTTTTATTTCCTATGACTTGCCAAGATTAATTGGCACAGAAAATCTAGCCGGGTCGACGACAAAGTCTTGTTATGAAAAGAAGCCTCAAAAACCTATTTAAAGAACAAAAACCCTGAAGTTATTTCTATCCGAACAAAATGTTGTTGCTACAACAACGGAAACACCGTTACAGGAAAAGTTCTGAAGTAATGAAATAAGTATCTATCTTTATTCAAAAGAAAGTTCAAAAAAAATCTTCAAGAAAATCAATATCCTAATATATAAAATTCTCCCGTTACTACTGGTCGTAGAAATCTAAAATTTTACAAGAGTAAGAAAGGGTTTCCTAAAAATCTTTCGCCAACGGGAAAAAACGGAATATGCATGATTGCACGTACGAAGTCGCAGGCAAAAGCTAGTGCGAGCATATAGAACTCCGTTACTGAGTGACTGACAATGCACAACCGAAACTACTCGTCGGTCGTAGGAAACTGAAATTTGGCATGTAGATTCCATGCCCAACTAACATTTTGGTGTCAGTTACAGGCTTTGTTATGACTTTAAGTAATATAACAGGGTTATAATTATCTCAGTTATTACTAAAGACGATATAAAGGAGTTAACAAACAAGTTTTAGCCCCAATCGCAGCACTATAGCGTTAATGGACGATGTAATATAGCTTTGAGAGTTAGCAGCAGCAAGTATACTTAATACGTTATAGCTTTAACCTTTTTGTGACACCCAAGTCTTTATAAAAGTGTTCGCCGACACCTCTTAACACTTATTGTTGTATAGTTATTGCAATGAACTCTTTTATACCACTTAAGGTGCTATATTGACTATTATTGCCGTCATAAGCTATAAAATAGAGTTTATCGAGAGTTTAGTAACACGAGAAACTAAAGATGTCAAACAACTCCTCTATCTAGGTTTAACCTGTAATAAAGGGTTTAACTAAAGCTTATTGTGTTAGGCAGTCCTCTTTTACAGACGTTCTAAAGGTATTGGTGTCAAACAACGCAAGTATGGGTCGTTATTAACACTAACCTCACTTTTGTAAAGTTCGCCATTGTTTTGGTAACCTAACAATTAATATTATTTCGAGTTATTCAACATTTGACTACAATAAACAAAATTTCTTACATTATTTGAAGCATTCCATGAATGCCACTTAATTTTACATACCACTGCTCAAGAAGCAGGAATGAATAGTAATGTTTAGCTTGAGGTACCTATTTTATTATCATAATTTTTCTTTTAAATCTTTAATAAATCCTAGGCGCGTTAAAATTGAGATGAGAAACATGGTATACATTTACTGTGAAATCATAAGGTCAGTCATTTTTCATTTCACATACTTAAATAACATAATATTCCATAATATTATTCTGCTGTGTTGAATAATGGATGACATAACACTTCCATTACGAACAGATTTAATTTTAGTAAGGTTACAGGCTTTTTTATCTTGACGTGCGCTTTTTATTACCTGTAGTGCTCACTAACGCGGTATTACAACAGTAATAACGGTTAAAGTAGTAGCTGACGATGAATAAACGCTCTTGTGGAGCTTTAAGATCTTTTTGACACCTTACTATAGGATTTATAGCACCTTTAGCGTTTACCAACTCTATTTTACAACGGTAATACAGATCAAAGTAGTAGCTGACGATGAATAAGCGCTCTTGTGCAGCTTTAATATCTTTGTGACACCGTACTATAGGCTTTCTATAACTTTTACCTGTAAAACTGTGGGCCTCTTTCGTGGTTATGTGAGTGTTGCACAGGTATGCGTTAACACTTTTATACTCAAATGGAACTGATATACGAGTCTTATATAGGTTTTTTTAACGCTTTGGTGCTAGTTGGGTGGTGAGCGTAGGGGAGCACTAAACTCTCGCGACCGGCCCTGGTTCAATCTATGGTCCGGAGCGAAGAGGCATGGGAAGCGGTCACCTCCTTCTGCGAAACAGTAATGCTAGCTAAGGAGGATGCCGAACGTGTAAGAGAGAGGGAAACCTCACGACCCAGCCGCCGCAACAGAAGAAGTCGCGGGCCTGCGGACGGCGAGCATTGGGTGGCTCGCCGTCCGATCAGAACCAGGCCCGGGTCGGCGGCGCGCTGTGTTCTATGCGCGCCTCAAGGAGCTGTCAGCAAGGGAGACGGGGCCTGCTAGGGCCAGTGCCTGCCGGGGTGCGGAATCCGTTCGAAAGAACGCAAAGGGCATTAGGAGGAGCACGGATGGGTTTTAGTCATTTTTAGTTTCCCGAAATTCTTACGATAACTGGAATCTTGCAAAGTGTTTCCAAACGTGTTTTATAATGCGCACAGCAAAGGAGTGGAACTCTCTAACTGTGTTTATGTTTCCGAACGCATTCAACACTAATCTCTTCATTGTAAGATTCACTCTAACAGGCACCTGAGCATGAGTAGGCTTTTTTTGGGTAAGCTCACTCCATTGTCAACTTTGCCTCGGTCACCTCTGACTAAGACTAAAATCGAGAGCAAACCCATCAGACATCATTAACTCGTGAAAAGACACAGGCAGACACGTAGAAAGACAGACAGTCCTTAAAACAAACAATAATTTAAACAAATTTTCTAAGAGGTAAAATCGATTGAAACTATTTGGCACTAAGCTTTGGTCTAGACGTTTTAATGCAAATGAGGGTAGGTGTAATGTCGTCTGCAAACCGAAACGACAGCTACTTAAGGCGGCGACGTACGCCAGCGACCTTGAGGGAACAAAACACGCACTCGTTTAACTTACCTTATTATTCTAAGACTTGCTTGACAAAAAGTTGCCGTACATCAAAATGTACATAATTAAATTGTCTTTGAGATAGTGTGAATTCCATTAAAATGCGTTTGGCGGTTTTGATCCAACTGCCGTTTTTAGGGTTTCGTCCGTCTGTTTGTGTGTCAGCGGGCTGTATCTCAAGAGCCGTAATAGGTAGACAGTTGAAATTTTCACAGATTGTGTATTTCTATTACCACTATAAAACAAATACTAAACATTAAGGTGTATAGTACGGAATTCTGACTCGAACATGGCCGGTTTTTATGTCCGTGTTAGACATAACTTTACAAATGAATTACACTTTGTGAAACAAATACGACTTATAATTTAAATACTGTAATATATGTTTTTTCCGAAAAATCACGAGGAGCCAATTAGATGTGATTCTCATTTTTAAATCAGCTACTCTCAGGTATCTCCGCCTTAATTATTACGTTTTAGATTTAAAGGGTTGAAGAACTTTTGTTGTTTACGATATTAGATTTACGTTTTATTATGTTCTAAAATGGTTTATAGTGTCTTATATTCAAACGTTTTATAGTTTAGGGGCCAATGACAGTAATCTCAACTTATTTTTATGTTTAATTAAAATAGAGATCTACCAGATGGGAGAAACGTATTATCCTTTTACTAAGATTAAGTAGACGACTTACTTTTATAGTCTGAAATCAAATTATTTGGCCTTACAAAAAACCAGTCAGAAAAAAATTACTTCGTCAGAAAACCTGACCGCTAAAACGACTACAAAGCTCGAAACAACTCGCTTTTCAAACAGACATCAGTCTGTTTGAAAAGCAGTTGGTGGCAGCAGATCAGTGATTGAACTGCATCAGACTGACGGTATTTTTTTACAAAGTATTTTACCCAGTGTCACACTCACAGTAAATACAAATCTAACGTCACCTCTCACAGTGCATGCCAAACAATTATACATACTCGTACATACATACATACTCTCGAAAAACATAACCCTCCTTCTGGCGCAGTCGGGTAAAAAGGGAAGAATACTGGTAGCCCATAGTGTTAAGCGTTATGACCGTTAATTTTTAGTTAAAGCCTATTATATAATTAAGTTCCTAATTAATTTAATTTATTTAACTGTAAGTTTGTATTGGTCAACAATAAAAATAGGTACAAATTGAAGTTTATTCAATTTTCAGTAGAGCAACAACTTACAAAACTAAAAAAAAAAATTACATAAAACACGGTCAAGTGTGAGTCGGACTCTCACACGAAGGGTTCCGTGCCGTGTTCCGGTTCTTGAGATACAGCCCTCTGACAGACAGAGGGACGGATAGACGGACAGCGGAGGTTTAGTAACAGGGCTCCCTTGGTTACTCTTCGGTAACGCAACCCTAAAAGGGGACATTAAATCGTAAAATATATTTCTTATCATTGGTACGTTATTTCATTAAACACATAGAGCAAAATTTTACTTTACAGTGGCTCTGTGCAGTTTAATGAATCCTCCCAATTCATGTGCACTCGTGCTGCGGATACAAATGCATTGTGATTGTGTTCAGCAATTTATCTTTTGTTGGCAAAATTGTTCATAAAACGTGTTTGATAGAGTTCTTGGCACAAACAAACAAAAAGAAAGAAAGAGAAATGTTTTCTTGTTGTTAATGTTTGTTTATTTTAAACCTACTTCTTTCGAGTTTTGTATATGTATTGACGGTACGATTTATAGGTTTTTCTTAAACACATTGCCAATTTTGTCCTCCTACAAAGACGGCCCACTTAATGTACCCGACATATTAGTTTATGTCGGGTACATTCAGTGGACCGTCTTTCAACAAACAAACAATCGCGCCTAGATGTAGTCAGTCCTCTAGGCGCGATTACGAGCCAGCCTGTCGCTCAAATCCAGCCTGTTGATTAATGAAAATATTGAATTGTACTTTGTCGGAACTGCACAGTCAAATTCTACCAAGCCCGTTCCATTCAACGATTTACCTTCCGAAGCACCTGCCGACATCGCTGTCGGCAGGTGCTTCGGAACTTTATCGCGGCACGTATTGCCGTGATAAAGTTAAGTAAGCCAATAATGATGGGGCTTTGGACGAAAAATGCAGACGATTTTCTTGGTAAGTAGTGATGATGAATTGGTTGAGGTCTTGCTTGACGTATAATATCTATTGGCCTTGACGTCTATGAATTGAGTATTGCTTTTAGAGACGATCGATGTTATAACAATGCTCATCCGTTATAATGTTTTTATTTTATTCTGTAAACGAAAAAAAAAAGATATGTCATCTTCTTCTATATCAGGCGTATGTTCGTTCCCTTGCTACCCAGCAATCTTCGTGGCCACATCACCTCATCGCGGAGTGAATACTAAGCTGTACCTCATCACGCCATGCACGTCGCTAATGTATTCCACGATTTATCTTCCGAAGCACCTGCCGACGGCGACAGCACGTATTGCCGTGACCAATTTGTTAAGTAAGCCGATAATGATGGCGCTTTGGACCGAAAGTGCAGACAATTTTCTTGGTAAGTAGGTGTGATGAATTGGTTGAGTACTTGCTTGACTAGAATATTAGGTTTGGTGACTGAAAATCGGTGTTTCTTTTCGAGTTGTACGATGTTGGAACATGGTAAGTGGCAGGTGACTGTCTAACACCACCTATTTGCTTTATTACTTAGCATTTTTTTAACTAGCAATGTATGTATGTTTGTCCGGGTGGAATTTCGCAAGTGAATTTTAAATCAGTTCACGCTTATTTTTGATGACAATGCATGCTTAGCTATGTGACGTCATTCTAATTCCAAGATGGCGGACTAGTTATTTTTTGACCACCAGAGAATAGGTATAAAATGAAAGGGAGAAACTAATTAAATCCAAAAAAGCTTGTTTTAAAAAAGTTTTTTTAACCATTTATTGATGAATTCATTAATTTATCATTTGAAGTTATAAAAAAATAGATGAAGATGGACATCCCTTCCCGTTTCTCCAAAACAATGAAGCCTACAATATTGAAAATCAAACCAGATTATAGTTATTTTCTTTTATAAATTACAGGAAAAACATTTTGCGCATTCTGACTTGCACTAAGCCGGTTTTCATCATTAATCATGATGACTTACAGCAATACTTCAAAGGCATGAAACAGCCTAGACTATGTTTCTTCTGGCGTTTTTCATCATTATAATATCAGCCAAAAGAAGGGAGGCCTATGTTCACTGTTGGACATAAGGCTCCCCCAAGCGTCGCCACAACAACCAGTCCTGTACGTTTCGCATCCATCGGCTACCCGCGATCCTCACCAGTTCATCGGTCCACCTTGTGGGAGGCCTTCCAACGCTGCATCTTCTGGTACGCCCATTGACCATCTGTTTTGAAAGTTCGCTTCGCGTTCGTTTGAAAGATCACTTCAGAATGGCGATCTAAGGTTACCGACATAGCACAAAATGTCGGTAACCTTAGTTCTTTTGCGGATGTCATCATTCCTGATTTGATCACGCAAGGAACCTTCAAGCATTACCCTTTCCGTTGCCCTTCGGGTGACTTAAAGCCTTCTGATGAGGCCCATTTTAAACGACAACGTTTGGGTTACATAAGTCGTGAACGGCAATTTCGGTGTATTTAAAGCGTACGCAATTACAACTATTCAAATAAATCGATTTGCATTCAAATTTCACGCTGTAGGTTTTAAGTTAAGTTAAATGTTGAATCAGGTGAGATTTATATAAATTGTGATAACAAAGAAAGTATAGACTGGTGTCAGTATAGCTAATCAAAACGTTTACTACAGAAACCAATCAATTAAATTTGCCTATGGATAATAACTTATGTATTACCTATAAATATGAGTTAAACGCAACTAATACCATAGAACACCGTAAACATAGAACATAATCGGTTCATAGAACCGTTCTTTAGGTCACAAGTGTTGCAGTTATCATGAAGTTGTTACGAGTCACTTTGCTGTTCACGTTCATAATGTTGGCAACTCGTGTGGCAGGTAAGCCCGACGCTTGGAATGGTATAAAAGAGTTTATCTGAACGTACTCTCGTATCAAACATTCCAATTTTAAAATCAAAAGTTAACCTTATTAAAAGATTTAATTCACAGATCTTGAAAAAAATTTATTAGAGTTCAAATAAAAATTTTTCAAGCTGGAAAGGTGTTTTATAAAAATGTGTTTTTTTTTTATAAAACACCTTTCAAACAAAAAATAACATATTTTTTCATAACAGTTTTTAAATCACAGATATAATAATAAAATTAAAAATTGTAGTTACGGCCAATGGCCTGATGGACAAAAGCTTTGACGACCACCTTTCGAAGCTAGCATTACGGGGTTGGGTAAAAGGCTAATACAGAAGGCAGTACTCCTCGACACTAGGCAAAGGGTACTAAAAAGAACACGGATGGATTTTAGTCAGTAAGAGTCTGACACTCTGTTCTGCTTCGCCCAGAGTGGGTGGAGTCGTTTGATGATTTCCCATCCTTAAAAAAAGTAGGTATTCCTCGATACGTCTAGTATTGTGAGAGGGTTCCTTACTCTGGAGCCCTAATCACAGTTAGCTTGGACCCAGTTCCCGACACCGGGAGGCTACTGTTTTTTTTGTATTTTTTAATGTATTTTTTTGTGTGTTTTTTAAGAAATAGTACGAATGATCAATTGTATAAAGAGAAAAATAATAATATTTGTGAATACAACTAACTTTTGGTCCACAGTCAGTGTTAGTAGTACTTAATACTATTAATTTACTTATTCTTCTATTATCAAAAATCCGAAACGGCTTGACTGATTTTCATGAATTTTTTTGTGTAGGTAAACTTGGTAAGTCTGAGATTAGTTCGTAAGCTATTTTTTTATAAGGCAAATCAACGTTCGTCGGATCGGTTCGTTATTTTATAAATGTGAAATAAAAATATATAAGTTTTAGCTTGAAATTGGATGGAAAAGGGAAGATGTCGTATCCATAAAATGTAACATAAAAAATTAAAATTATTATTTTAAAATTCTAACAGTATGTTGTAATCATTGTTTAGGTTGGACGGTCTGCACAACTGACAGCGACTGCCCACCCGATGAACCCACATGCCTACATTCAGGAAGCATGCAAGTACTGCCCATTTGTACTTAAGAAGACGTTGATTATTGACGTCTATAAAGATAATAAATAACCACACATTGTTGAAAGTTAAAATTACATCTAAACTTAACTAAATTTAAGCAACGGATATAGGTAAGGGGAATGACACGATCCAGTGCAAATATAAAGCGGTAATAATAATATAAAAAGATTCTTCTAAATAAATGGTTTGAATAATTCCAGTGTTTTTTTTTGAATCGTGTTGTTACTGAATAGGTAAGAATAAGGCACATAATTATCTAACATACGAGTAGATATGTAATAACTGACGCGCGCAACTTCATCTGAGTCACATTTTTTGGGATTACGGTACGGAACCCTTCGTGTGAGAGTCCGACTTGTACTTGGCCAAAAATGAAGGAGTAAAATGGTTTCATCTCAGCGGTTTGTAGGTGGTTTGGTGGTTTTTTTCTTATTATGTGGTACCGATAGATACATTCTGGCTAAACCAAATTACGTATCATATCACGTAGATAAGATATGTAACCTCGTGTTAGCAACTAACTTTGAGTTAAATGATATCTGTGGTTTGCATTAGTGAATTTTGTTGTGTTGATTAATGCAAACCAGAGTTTGGGGTATTGATTGTTAATTAAACCACCAATAAAATCCATTCTTACCAAAAAGATTAGAATGAAGTTTATTATTTGTCACAAGACGTTAGCTCTTTGAACATCCAAGGAAGTCGTTGTTCTCAGTTCTAGTTTCTCGACTATTGAGGAAAATGTTAGATAGCTGAAAAAGAAAACATTGTATTGTAAATCATTTCCAGGAATTCTTTACACAGAAATGTAGCTTTTTGTCACTGAAGAATACAGACTACAAAGGTATAAAAATATTATATTTTTTATTAGCCGTTTAAATTAGCGTGACGCGCAACACCGTCCATACTGTGGCTACTAGAAAGGCCGTGGTGCCTGAGACTTGACAACCTCACCACAGTAACAGCGATGAGAAGAACGACATGGAGCTCCTAAACGTCGTGAAATAGCGAAACGGCAAGTATTGTCTTGGAAAAAAGTGCGTTGTTGGACGACGGTAGTGTATGAAGCTGAGTCCCAATTCTGCTATTTTTTTATTAATTCGTCATTCCAACACGATCGCATTGTCATTTTGCTAAAAGTTCGTAATCTACTACTAATTCATAATGGTCGATTATTGGTCGGTAAATGGTCTCGTAATAGAATTGTGGTGGAAAGACGTTTTCGTATTGCCATTATTATACAATCCGTTAGTAGAAATAATTTTAGAAAAACTACTACTAAATTTGAACATTAAGTTATATCAGATTTCTTTTATATATTATATTTTTACACATTATTTATTCATTTGTGTACTTATTTTATGTACGAGATTACCATTCTAAGCCATTTCTTTCAATGGAGTGTCAGTGGTTGACCATTGGAAAGTCATATTGACGCTTTTAAATTAATAGATTAACAAACTTGTCACAATAACATATAACATAACATAACAATTATGAAATCAATGATAGACCATTCGGACACTATTGTATAGCAGACTTGAGGCCTTGTGGGTCTAAAACGGTCACTTTGGCAGAGTCATATTACAATCACGATCATGATAGGTATTAATCATACAACAATCTGTTAACATTTCATTTTTATCTTCATTGCCAACGCATTAGGTACAAGGTTGACTGGAAAAATTTGTCAGTGATGTGCTTCCACAACAAAAAAAGAATTCAACCGAATTGAAAATCTCTCCTTTTTTTGAAGTCGATTAAAAAAAGATCAATCTCTCGATTTTTCAGTGCTGGCCATTTTTTTTTTCACAATCCTTTATTACACAATTCCGGGAAAATTAAATGACAACCGGTCTACCTGTGAATTCCAACTGTTATTTTCCATTTCTGTTTGACGAGCTTTCAATGGAAAGCTGGTCCGATTCGCACTTGGCCGGTTTTTTGTTAATGCATTGTATTATTCCTGCGAAAAAGCGCGCCAATATCATCAAATCCGTTTTCATTTTCCTCGAATACGTTTCGTACGCCGCACAAGTTTTTCGTGTAACAAGATGAAAACTGGATTGTTTTTAGGGTTCCGAACAGCCATAAAAAACGGAACCTTTATACTCGGGTGTCTATCTGTCAGTCTGTCCATCCGTCTATCACAGCCAGTTTTCTCTGGATCTACTAGACTGATTCCATTGAAATTTGGTACATGTAGACTTCTTGATCCAAATACGGATGCGTTACGTAAATTAATAATTAGTAATAATAAATGATTTATTTCTCACCACAATATAGGTACAGTAGAGAGGTATCAATACAAAATACGTAACAGATACAATATACCTACTGTGGGAGACTGGTGCCTAAACTAGACTTAAGGTCTGTATTTCAGGACACCAGGTCTCCACCCCTTGGGAAATGTTTTCATTTCTATGTTTTGTACAGTAGAATAATAAGTGCAGAATGCTGAGGAGCTCGTGGCTCGATAATAACAGTCGCACGGGCTGATATTCAAGGTTAAGCTACGCTTGCCAAGGTTGGTCTGTGGATGGGTGACCATTTCAACATACCGAGTTTCCTCCGTGCCTCGGAAAGCACGTTAAGCCGTTGGTCTCGGCTGTCGTTTGTAGATCTTTGGCAGTCGTTACGGATAGTCAGAAGCCAGTAAATCTGACTCCAGTCTTGCCATGAAGTACCGTGTTACCCAGTTTATGGGTTGTGGAGGTCTGGTAGGCAGCCGCTCCTCGTAAATACTGATATTCAGCTAAATCCGGCTTGACTGGAAGCCGACCCCAATATACTTGGGAAAAGGCTAGGCAGATGATGAATAATAAGTGAGAGTAAATATGTACATACATTTTGAATATGGTGTATCACTCAACCTGTAACCAAATAAACGGAATAAGTATCCTCTTAAAGGGTCATTGAACTCATTATAAAGAACTTTTACTATGAGAACAACACTGAAATCGCGAAAAAATAAACGACTGTGAGTATAACTCGACAAAATGGTAGGCCAATAAAAAAAGGAGTTTGACACCATCTTAACTACAAATGCTTAATTGATAGAAAAGTGAAAAATATAAAAAAAAAGTTCCTCGCCGTAGTCACGTTAAATCAAAAATCCCTCTCTAACTGTTAATGGATTTTATTTGATATCCTTTTTAAACAAATGTAGTTAAGAGGAAACGCGGACGGAGAAACTTTGTATGTAAAAAGTCATAATTTAAGGTTTGGCTCTCGTCAAGAAAACATAAAGACACAGCACACATCCTTGTTATTCAGTTTGTGAAATATCTTTTAAATTGGTCCTACTCGTATGTTGGAGGAGGAAACAGGTGAGAGCCAAACCTCGAATTGTGACTTTATACATACAAAGTCTATCCACCCGCATTTCCTCTTACAAAACGACAATTAGCTTGTTTGACCCAGAGTTTAGTAAAACTACGAGCGGTGATGCAGTATTGTTACCATACTAAAGGGGAAACTTTAGTATTCCCGTTAGCACAAAGTTCAGATGAACAGAAGCGTTGGAAGTGCGAACTTTGAGAAATGAAAACATAGGTACAATATATTTTCCGACCAGTTTGTGAAACTTGTAAGTTTTAATTTCCAGTTGCTTCTAAATACATGCAGTAATCAGTTCGGTACATGAGGAGCTCGTGGCTAGATAATAATAGCCGCAAGGATCAATCTTCAAGGTTAAGCAACGCTTGCCAAGGTTGGTTTGTGGATGGGTGACCATCTTAACATAGCGAGTTTCCTCCGTGCCTCGGAAAGCACGTTAAGCCATTGGTCCCGGCTGTCATTTGTAGATCTTTGGCAGTCGTTACGGATAGTCAGAAGCCAGTTAATCTGACTCCAGTCTTGCCATAAAGTACCGTGTTTCTCAGTTA
This sequence comes from Lacanobia oleracea, assembly GCA_950371165.1. Classification (NCBI taxonomy): domain Eukaryota; kingdom Metazoa; phylum Arthropoda; class Insecta; order Lepidoptera; family Noctuidae; genus Lacanobia; species Lacanobia oleracea. The sequence goes on from OX493387.1 coordinate 4,389,135, forward strand.
ATGGGTTATGGGTGTCTGGTAGGCAGCCGCTCCGCGTAAAATACTGGTGTTCAGCTAAATCCGGTTTGACTGGAAGCCGATCCCAATATAGTTGGGAAAAGGCTAGGCAGATGAATCAGTTCGGTACATGGTGGACACTCCACCCACGCACAAAACGTTTTGGGAACACATTCATTGTGTGCCTGAGCCTGTGTTTCCTGATACTTCTAGGCAAGCGTATTCCATTTTCGTGTTTGTATGGGTGTATGACACATTGGTGCACAAACGGATACCATGGATTCAGTATATAATTGTAGATTTATTTTAATCTGTAGTTTTACATTAATTTGTATAAAATCGTCATCTATAAGAAAATTAGTGATAGACATAATATTAATACTAGAAATAAAGCCCTACTCCCATTTTATGCGGCGTAAAGATATTTTCATTTTCGTTAATGAGCGTTAAAGAAAATTACTCGTTTTTGTTAATAGAAGTTGTTTTTTTTTGTGTGTTTTTAGCACATTTCAAACTTGTCAGCAGCAGCTGTGTGTGGTATATGTGTGTATAATTAGGGTTCCGAAGTAAACAAAACTGGCCAAATGCAAGACAGACTTTCGTAAAAACGTTTCTTGTATCTCTTTCATTATTTTTTTTTACTTGTTGATAATAGCGACAATAAAATACACATAGTAATTCCGCCAATTTTCGTGTCGGCGGCGCGCTGTATTCCACGCGCGCATCAAAGAGCTGTCAGCAAGGGAGACGGGGCCCGCCAGGGCCAGTGCCTGCCGGGGTGCGGAATCCGTTCGAAAGAGGCACCATACCCTGGAACGCAAAGGGCAGTAGGAGGAACACGGATGGGTTTTAGTCAGTAAGAGTCTGACACTCCCTTCCGCTCCGCTCAGAGCGGAAGGAGTCATTTGATGATTTTCCATCCTTAAAACGAAAAAAAAAAAAGTAATTCCGCCAAGCCCGTTCCATCATCGGACCACAAGACGAACGGCGATGCGCCACCGGTACACGGTGGATATCCCACCCATACGCACAAAACGTTTTGGTAACACATTCATAATGCGTACAGCTAAGGAGTGGAATTCCCTGCCGGAGTCTGTGTTTCCCGATAGCTACAACCTGGGAGTCTTTAAGTCAAGAGTGAATAGGTTATTTCTAGGCAAGCGTGCTCCATCTTCGACCACATCATCACTTACCATCAGGTGAGATAGTGGTCAAACGCGTGCCTATCTATAGTAAAAAAAAAAAAAAAAAATAGTGAACACTTCAAATGCGGACCCTGGCAATAGCCGGGATTAACGCCAGGTGTCGAGGTCAATTTCGTTCTCATCAAATGATACGATTTGCCCCCACAGTTTCGCGTTTTGGCAATATCACCTATTTCGATTATTTTCAAAGTATCGTGTCGTCTTTAGGGTTCCGTACCCAAAGGGTAACCAACGGAACCCTATAAGCCTTTGCGATCCGACCGTCCATCCGGGCGTCCGTCTGTCTGTCAGCGGGCTGTATCTCAGGAACCGTAATAGGTAGATTTGAAATTTTCACAAAGTGTGTATTTCTATTGCCGCTGTAATAACGAATACCTAGTAAAATATGAATTAAATTAAGAAGTAAGAGGTATCCCAAACAGGAAATGCGTTTTTTTCGGTTTATTGTACGGAACCCTTCGTGTGGGTCTGACTAGAACTTGGCCGGTTTTTGTATTATTATGTGGGTAGGAGTTTTCTCATAAAAGTTCGAATTGTACTCTAAGTTATAGCAAAACTTAAGTAGGCGTAGACGTTAGACGCCTCAAGTTATTATGAAAAAATAAGTACGTGTTTATTTTTGGGTTAAGTAATAAGAATATTTGCTTAAACGTATTAAAATAAGGTCTAGCATCGTTATTTATTTGATGTACACCTACCACAGTGTGTTTCTTTTTAACCCAAAGGTTGACTGGTAGAGAATGCTTTGTTGCATTAAGACCGCTAATGTACTACCATTGTACATAAATTTTATATAAATAAATAAAATAAACTCTAAGATAGACCAAATAAAGTGGACATGGACGGGCCATTTACTGCGTTGTACCCAAGACAAGTGGAGTAGGATAGTCACGGAATGGTATCCTAGAGATGGTAAATGAAGAAGAGGAAGGCAAGAGAGGAGATGGGAAGACGAGCTGAAACTTGCAGCCGGTCCCAATCGGAGAAGGGTTGCTAGGGATAGGAAACAATGGAAGATGTTAGAGGATGCCTATGCGAAGAGGCACACTGAACTGAGAGACATTCTTTGAACAACATCCATATTTGTAAACTACTTACTGAATCGTTCAGGATTGGGGGCTTATTGATTGATTGACTAAAATAAACTCAGTACTTTTAAAGTATAGTGAATGTGTCACGAAACATACAAAAGGAATAGGCGCCATTAAAATACTCAAGTCATGTGCCTAGCATATACCAACTTTTTTTATTTTTGATTGGTTTGCTCTTGACTCTAGTCTATGTCAAAGATGACAGAGACAAAGTCAACGATGGAGCGAGCTTACCCAGAAGGAGCCTGTTCACTGTTACTTTGAAGAGGTTAGGGTTGTAAGCTTTTGAAAACACAGAAACAACTATATAGGGATCGGCTTCTAGTCAAACCGGATTTAGCATAATATCAGTATTTTACGTGGAGCGTACCAGACCTACAACTCACTGACTGGGTAACACGGTACTACTTGGCAAGACTGGAGTCAGACTTACAGGCTTCTGACAATCCGTAACGACTGCTAAAGTTCTACAAATGACATCCGGGAGCAACAGCAGGAGTCTCGGTGTGTGAAAATGGTCACCCATCCACAGACCGACCACGGCAAGCATTGCTTAACCTTGGAGATCGACCCGTGTGTCTGTTCTTATGTAGCCACGAGCTCTTCCAGCTCCATTAAAAATCTCAAGTGCTAAGTTGTAAAAAAGAAATTAACTTCCAAAGATCTCAACAACATTGCCTATTTCATGAAGGATACTCAATTTTATGCTCCCCACCCACAACCCCGTACTGCCCAACTGAAAGCCGGATCAACCGTTTACTTAACGTTAATACCCCATAAACTCTGAAGATGCGACCCTTTCATATTTTATATAAAGATATTTTAAGAGCTTCTTATTACTCAGCCATATTTCCTTCAGTAATTTTCTGTGTTGTGAGATTCTTGTCTCTTACATTGTTATAATAAGGAGGCTAATGAAACAAGGGTTTAATAAGAGCCAGTAGTTAAGGGTTTTTGTAGACGGACATTATTTAGGACCTACATTGGACAAAATAATAATTCAGAAGAGTATAAACAGGGCGTATAAGGCGTCTAAGGCAACTTTACGATTCCTCTACACAGCGCCTGTGCTACGTCTACGCGGAAGCTATGCTGCTTCTATAAGGGAACAACGCTGCCACTATGCGAGCGCTACGGTGTCTCTACACATGCTCTACGCTGCATCCACGCGGGCAATACGGTGTCCCTGAATTCTGGGAAAATTAGAGTTCCTTTTACGTCAATTCGCAATTTTAGTCCCTGTAAATTCTATACATTAAAGCACAGACATATTTAATTGTTCAGTAAATATATTTACATAAATTGGCGAAATGTTAACTAACCTAGTAATTAATATGTGAAGTAAGGACTTGTAATATTGCATGCTATATATTGGCCAAATGTGTGTTACTTAATATTGATAAGAACTTATACCTACCATATTTGATGCAATAAATAAATGAATTGAAATGAATTTAATTGAATTGAACCTTCCTCAAGAACCACTTTATCCATTGAAGAAAACAGCTTGAAAATCGAAGGTTTGCAGTTTTTGAGTTAATCACAAACAGACAGACTGACGCGGCGGAGAACTTTGTTTTATAATATATGGTGATACTAACGTTTTATAAACCTACACAATTGAAAAACTATCAGTCGTCCTTTTATATTTTAGGCTTATATAACACAATAAGAAACCTCTGAACTGTAACATTCCTTTGCCACCCCGTAACTACTCAAATCTACAAAATAAGTTTTTTTTTGGTATTCGAAGAAATCATCTGTCAATGACAATTATTTCTTTGGGGACAAGATGAAAGCTTTTTTTCGAATAATACAGTTTCCACGAAATCTATTCGAAGATTCCCATCTTCTGTCGTGTAGAGCGTGTATCTGTGGCTACATATAAATGTTTCATGCTAAATATACATCAATATAATTTATTACACACCTACACATTTTACTGGTGTTCGTATTAATTTTATTATTAAACTAGTTGACCCGCGCAACTTCGTCTGCGTCACAATTTTCATTACTGCTCCACTCCTATTGGTCTTAGCGTGATGATATACCTATAGCCAATAGCCTTCCTCAATAAATTGGCTATCTAACACTGAAATATTTTTTCAAATCGAATCCGTAGTTCCTGAGATTAGCGCGTCAAGTACACAAACAAACAAAAAAACAAACAAACAAACAAACAAACAAACAAACAAACAAACTAACTAACTAACAAACAAACAAACAAAGAAACTCTTCAGCTTTATATATTAGTATAGATAAACTAGCTTTTGCCTGCGACTTTTTACTCACATGGCCCGTTTTTCCCGGTCCCGTAAGAATTTCGGGAAATTCTCCCGTAGTGCTTCCCTATACTCCCCAAAAAACCTTCACGCCAAATTTCAGCTTTCTATAAGTAGTTTACTGTTCGTTGTCTGTCAGTCACTCAGTCACTCAATCGGTCAGTAACGGAAGATTTTTATATAATACCAGTTGACCCGCGCAACTTCGTCTGCGTCACAATTTTCATCACTGCTCCGCTCCTATTGGTGTTAGCGTGGTAATATATAGCCTATAGCCTTCCTCGATAAATGGGCTATCTAACACTGAAATAATTTTTCAAATCGGACCAGTACTTCTTGAGATTATCGCGTTCAAGAAAACAAACAAAATATTAGTAGTTTAGATATTGATTGATAACAACATGAACAATAGGAATCCCAGGCATCTTATTTCTGTGATTAAATTCAGCATGACAAAATATTAAAAAAAAAAACAACAAATAACAATAGGAACTTAAATATACTTCGTGTAATTTCACTAAATTTAATACTTCAGTAAATTAAAGTACCTTAGTATCACTAAGATTGGAAAGATCTGTATCTTCATCATTATCTTTTCAGCCGAAAAACATCCACTGATAAGCCTCCTCTAGGAGTCGTCATATTGACCGGTCCTGTGCGCTTCGCTTAATCAATCTGTAACTTATACAATATAAACTAAAAACTTGTCGTTTTTGTTCGTGACGATATTACAACAAGGTACATAATATACTACGAAGACATACAACCTTCTCATATCAAGGCGAACTCAAAAACTTTTCAAGCAGGTGGAGCCACATTCGCATCTAGCATTAAACAGAAACTAAAACCTACTAGGTACTGTAAGTAACGAAGACAAAGATGGCCGACCACACATTTGCATTACTCTCTGAGAAACACAAATACTGTCGTTAAACCTCGCTTCTGGGATTGGGTTTAAGAAAATAATGTATGCAAATATAAATGGAATGAACTGCATTTTATTTTTATATTTGCGGCGCGCGATTACAGGTTCCTTTATCTATGGGTAGAGGACACTTTAAAAAAAAATGATTTTGAGATATTTGGAGGTAAAATCGCTATAATATGCTAAAAATTACTGTAGTTAAAAATTAAATATCTTCATGTTTATTTGCATTAAATTATTTTCAAATAACAGTTCACACCTTAATTCCTGTTTAATTGCGTGCCTTGATTTAGAAACAAAAACAAAAAAATGGCGACGGAGGGCTATGCTAGCTTCTATCCTCTTTTGGCATTAAATTACCTTAATTGAATCAATCCAGAATCCAACCCACCTAAATCACTAATGATTATCGTTATGGCTCGAAAATGCTGACGGTTCGAAGGTAGAAGAAGATAATATTTGGTATGCTAAACAGAACTGCGCAAAGATTGTTCACGTAAATATTCGATCACTTCGAATTAGTTTTCAATTCGGTCAATAGATGGCGTTGTTAGTTGAGCGCCGATTCCTGAATCTCGGTGTTAAGATTCTCCGGCGCTCAACTAGGTCAAAAATGTAAAATTTGTTTTTTTGTGAGCCAACAGCAAGCACGGTGGATATATATATTGTGTTTGAATTAACCACCCTCTCAAGTCGACCCTCGTTCAAAGATTAATCACCCTTGGTACCCACCAAAGGTAACTTTGATCTTTGCATAAGAATATAGCTTTCAAAATACCTAGCAAACAGAGCTAAAACCTTTATGCATACAAAGCTGATCAACAAGCTCACAAACTTTAGTCGTGTCTCGTCTGTTTGTCTGTAAATTCACCCATTTGCTTTCATGAATTCTATGAAACACAAATACGGATGCAGGGGCAAACATAGAATAGTTTCAACTCTCTGTGATATAGAGGGCCGTTGAATAGAGAAAGCTTGATGAATTCAAGCTGAATTGCTGAAAACGGTATCTTTGTTGGAGTTGGAAATTGTCTTTAGGATAAAAGGTGAGAGAAAAGGTTATTTTACTTTTAACATGTTGTTTATTGGTTTACCTAGGATAGTTTTACCTGTAATTTTCTATTTTGACCCCGAAAGGTGGCCCCTATACTCCAAATTTATGTATTTACTTAACGCATCCGTGTTTGGGTCACAGAAGTCTATATTTGTACCCAACAGAATCGGTCTTATAGACCGACAGGCGGGCAGACAGACACCCGAGTGAACCTATAAGAGTTTCGTTTCTTACGAATATTCGAAACCCTAAAAACTGGCCAATATGAGTCGATCTCGATAGCATAGGGTTTTGAGATAATCACATTTTTATTACCTGTTGCTGTAACACCATATAATTCTCATACGTTTTCCTGTAAGCTGTAGCTAAAGACTTATTACCTATTTTTAACCGACTTCAAAAAAAGGAGGAGGTTCTCAATTGGGTGGTGTATTTATTATTATTTTTGTTACCTCATAACTCCGTCATTTATGAGCCGATTTGAAAAATTTTTGTTTCATCTGAAAGAGTAAACCTCTCAATTGGTCCCATTGTCACCATGCCAGAATCTGATGATGGGATCCCACGAAAATTGAGGGTAACCCTCAAATTTTATAGGCACATACAATGTTTTTCATGAACTTTCTAACGCAATTCAGATATTTGTGCCTGGTAATCATCATCTCATGTTGCTGAACTGATGATGAAAGGTATAAATTAGGATCTGATGATGAGATCCCATGAAAAATGTTTGTTCAGCAATACTTTAGCCAATTGTCAGCCGATTTGGATGATTCTTTTTTGTTTGAAAGAGTATTTTCCCGGACTGGTTCCGTTTCAATTAATTGAAGATCTGACAAAGAAATTCGGAGGTAGGCAACGGAACTCTTCAATAATTCAGAAGAGTATAAACAGGGCGTATAAGGCGTCTAAGGCAACTTTACGATTCCTCTACACAGCGCCTGTGCTACGTCTACGCGGGTTCTACGCGGAAGCTATGCTGCTTCTATAAGGGAACAACGCTGCCACTATGCGAGCGCTACGGTGTCTCTACACATGCTCTACGCTGCATCCACGCGGGCAATACGGTGTCCCTGAATTCTGGGAAAATTAGAGTTCCTTTTACGTCAATTCTAATTTAAAACGAGTTAATGAAGAATGAGATGAGAAAATAATATGCTGAGAATCCGCAATAGTCGTTTTGTTTTCATGTCAGGTACTAACCTTCGCAGTTTTAAACATTATGAGCTTTTAAAGTTAATTGAAATCATTCTGTGGGGGCGTGAAATTTATTTCTTTTATTATAATGGAAGAGTTAATTAGAAATGTTTATTTGTATAAAAAACAGTGTAATGGCATACGAGCATGGCTAAATTGAGCAAAAAACCATTAGTTTGTGTAGTAATTTGTCATTCTTATATTTTTAGGGTTTCGAGCTTTTCGAGCTTTGACAAGATTTAATTTTTATTCTTAAAACCTTTAATATAATTTCGGAAGTCGGTGTCAAAAAACTAAAAATTAACCAAAAATACCGACTTCAGAAATTAAATCTTTTTTCTTTCTTCCCAAGTTATTTTGTACTTTGTAGTGTTTTGTTTTTGGAAGTCAGTTGTATTTTTTGTAAAAAAGTTTTTAACTATTCACTTTTTAGTGGTACCTAGGTACCTGCGTACCCATTAACAGCGTACCGTCGCAATGTTGTGTTAAGATCTGGTGTAAACACTAAAAAGACATGCGATTTCAGCAATCCCGATCCCTGTGCTATTATTTATTGAAGAGTTCCGTTGCCTACCTCCGAATTTCTTTGTCAGATCTTCAATTAATTGAAACGGAACCAGTCCGGGAAAATACTCTTTCAAACAAAAAAGAATCATCCAAATCGGCTGACAATTGGCTAAAGTATTGCTGAACAAACATTTTTCATGGGATCTCATCATCAGATCCTAATTTATACCTTTCATCATCAGTTCAGCAACATGAGATGATGATTACCAGGCACAAATATCTGAATTGCGTTAGAAAGTTCATGAAAAACATTGTATGTGCCTATAAAATTTGAGGGTTACCCTCAATTTTCGTGGGATCCCATCATCAGATTCTGGCATGGTGACAATGGGACCGATTGAGAGGTTTACTCTTTCAGATGAAACAAAAATTTTTCAAATCGGCTCATAAATGACGGAGTTATGAGGTAACAAAAATAATAATAAATACACCACCCAATTGAGAACCTCCTCCTTTTTTTGAAGTCGGTTAAAAATAGGTAATAAGTCTTTAGCTACAGCTTACAGGAAAACGTATGAGAATTATATGGTGTTACAGCAACAGGTAATAAAAATGTGATTATCTCAAAACCCTATGCTATCGAGATCGACTCATATTGGCCAGTTTTTAGGGTTTCGAATATTCGTAAGAAACGAAACTCTTATAGGTTCACTCGGGTGTCTGTCTGCCCGCCTGTCGGTCTATAAGACCGATTCTGTTGGGTACAAATATAGACTTCTGTGACCCAAACACGGATGCGTTAAGTAAATACATAAATTTGGAGTATAGGGGCCACCTTTCGGGGTCAAAATAGAAAATTACAGGTAAAACTATCCTAGGTAAACCAATAAACAACATGTTAAAAATAAAATAACCTTTTCTCTCACCTTTTATCCTAAAGACAATTTCCAACTCCAACAAAGATACCGTTTTCAGCAATTCAGCTTGAATTCATCAAGCTTTCTCTATTCAACGGCCCTCTATATCACAGAGAGTTGAAACTATTCTATGTTTGCCCCTGCATCCGTATTTGTGTTTCATAGAATTCATGAAAGCAAATGGGTGAATTTACAGACAAACAGACGAGACACGACTAAAGTTTGTGAGCTTGTTGATCAGCTTTGTATGCATAAAGGTTTTAGCTCTGTTTGCTAGGTATTTTGAAAGCTATATTCTTATGCAAAGATCAAAGTTACCTTTGGTGGGTACCAAGGGTGATTAATCTTTGAACGAGGGTCGACTTGAGAGGGTGGTTAATTCAAACACTGGACTTTATATTAAGCGCGTATAATATATATATCCACCGTAGACATGGGTGATAAATAACGTCACAGTGAAAAAATCACCGTGATCTGCCACCTGAGAGTATCACAGTGACTTTTTGTATAATATCGTCGTTCCAAAATAACGTTGTTCCTTTCCGTCACATTTACTCCGTCTCACTCCCGTCACTACGATGGTTAATGTTAAATATGGAACGAGAATAAATCGGAACGTGTCCACCCGCGCCCCGCCTGCGCCGCGCCCGTTCGGAGATAGTCGTATACTTTCGTGAAAAACGAGTATCGATGCAATTCTAGCGTGCATGACCTCGAACTTTGACAGTCAGTTCACAGTTGACTCAGTTTACTCATTGTAATTTGTCATGTTTGTGCACCAATAAATTTGGCGCCATTTTTTTTTCTTTCATTTTCTTTGCGCGTTTATGCAAAGTAGGTACGACGTGCAGTGTTAGTACTTAGTTTGTTCGTGTTTATTCGTTGTGTAAATAACAATAATAGTTAATAGTTCAGTGTATTTAGTGTAGATATAGTATAAAAACTGGTTTCTGCCGTTATGGCGGACTCACGCAAAATGAAAAGTAGTAATTTATGGAATTGTTTTGAAGATTTTGGAGACAGTGTAAATAAGATCGCAATTTGTAAGTTATGTAAAGTTAAGTATAGCTACAAATCTTCAACTTCCAATTTAAAAAAACACTTGGAGCGAAAACATCCAACTGTTCAGTTTGTTTCTACAAAACAGCAGTCAGGCCAATCTGTTGCTGTTGCACCAATTACGTCAGAATCAAACCCGCAATCACCGTTGGACCCTACGATGGCTTCCACCTCCAGCGCGAATGTGCAGCAAGTTCTACAAAATTCAAATGTGCCAACTACGTCAATGCCCAATTCTGATATTATGACAAATTGTATTAGTAATACCAACATACAAAACGTAAATTCCCGTATAGTATTACAGAATCAACCTATGACTAAATATCTAAAAAGAAAACTTACTCCAAATGAAAAAAAAAGGTTAGATGATCTGTTGATGCTGCTATTTATTTATGATTATCAGCCTTTTTCAATCGTCGAAGATAGAGGATTTAAGGCCTTTGTTGAAGGATTGAATCCCTCGTACACCTTACCGAACAGGAAAGTACTCTCAAACAATTATCTACCTGCACTTTACGAGACATGTTTAACAGAAACGAAAGAGAAACTTGAGCGTGAAGCACTTAGTGTTTGTTTAACTTCAGATATTTGGACTTCTAGCAACAACGATGCGTATTTAGGACTCACAGCCCACTATATTGATGAGGAGTTTACTTTGAAGTCAGTTTTATTAGAATGCGCACCTCTGAGTGGTTCACATACGGCCGAAAATATTAAAGAAAATGTACTACGTATTCTTCAAAGTTGGAAACTGAAAGACAAAGTTCTAATCGTTGTCACAGACAATGCTAGTAATATGAAATCTGCTGTCGAAAAAATGGGCTATAGGCATTTCGGATGTTATGCCCATTCAATAAATCTAATAGTGAGAAGTTGTACCACTGAAAGCACTGCAAACGAAACAGTATCAGGAGTAATCACGAAAGTGAAAAGTATTGTAGCACATTACAAACGAAGTGTAAAAGCCACTGAAAAGTTACTAATATACCAAAAACAAAATAATATTGTAATCCCAAGAAAGGTACTTCAGGATGTATCTACTAGGTGGAATTCTACTTTAAAGATGTCACAACGCTTTGTGGATTTGGAAGAAGCTATTAAAGCTACAATGGCTTTGACTGACGAGGAATGGGATACCTTGTCAGCCGAAGAATGGCGTATATTACGCGAGTTATGCACTGTACTCAAGCCTTTTGAACAGATAACTGAAGCTATGAGCGGGGAGAAATACGTATCCGGGAGTCAAATACTCATTTTAACTAGAGGTCTGATTTCGGCACTGAATAAAATGCTTCAGATTACTGAAGACCCAATGGAGGAAGATTTTTCGGCCAGTCTTCACGAAATAACTAAAAACCTAATAAGTTCTTTGAGATCGGAGACTGAAAGAAGATTCGCTAATATCGAGGCTAGTAAGACGATTGGTGTTTCGACAATGCTAGATCCACGATTTAAACTACATGTATTTAGAAACCAGGTTTACGCAGCTGATATTAAAAAAACAGTAATTGACATGGTCACTGCCACTATAAATAAAAATTTGCCAGTTCAGCAAAGAGAAGATGTGGAAGCCCCTGAAGAACCCGTATCAAAAAGAAATAAGTTTGATATTTGGGACGAATATGATACCATAGTTAACACAGTGCGCCCTGAAGGTACACCTAGATCGCAGGCAGTGCTGGAAGTACAGAGATACCTAGAGTTACCTGTTACGGGAAGACAGCAAGATCCATTAGAATGGTGGAAGACTTTCAAGTATAGCTTTCCTAATTTAGCAGTTTTGGCCAGAAGTAAATTAAATTTTATGGCTACTTCTGTACCCTGTGAGAGGCTCTTTTCTAAAGCAGGAAGTATTATGAACGAGAGACGTACAAGGCTTGGCATTAGAAAAATGCAACAGCTTTTATTTTTAAATTCTAATTATAAAACTAAATAAAAATTTGAAAAAAAAGTATATAATAGTAAACATGTAAATAATGTACATATAAAATCAATGTAAATAGTTGATCAAAATATAAAACACGCCGCTTAGTTTTCAAAATTATGCGACAGTCCTAAGCCTGTGTAAAGTGTGAAGGATATTATGAATAAATCAACTGTAAGTACAATATTTATACAAATTTGTACGCAATATCTTAACACCCTGTTAGGCTGCAAACTGGACGACCGCGGGCGCGGGCGCGGCGGCGACTGCGCCGCACAAATCGAGTCGCGCGAGCCCCGCATTTGTACGGCGCAGTCGCCGCACTCGCCGCCGCGCCCGCGCCCGCGGTCGTCCAGTTTTTCGTCCACGTGATGTATGGGAAGTATCCCAAGGGAACATATTACCAGGATAAAAGTACCCTATATGTTAATCCAGGTAATAAACTACTTGTATGAAATTTTTATCCAAATCCGTCCAACCGTTTTCCCGTGAAAGAGTAACAAACAACCATACATCCTCACAAACTTTCGCATTTATAATACTATTATTAAGTACTAATTATTAGGATATAATAACACTGAGACGTACTTTTTTCTTTATTCTGTACATTACAGCTTCAGGCGATAGTTTTTATTGATAATAGATTAATAGCGAATAAGCGAATTAATTATCAAACCGTGTAAGTCACATTACAAAACGTTCTAAATATCTATTACCTATCCGACGTGATCGACGTGACAAAGTCACGGTGATTTTTCACCGTGAAATTTTTATAACTGGAACAACAGTCACGGTGATTGAAATATAACGACTTTGCCCATGTCTAATCCACCGTGCTTGCTGTTGGCTCACAAAAAAACAAATTTTACATTTTTGACCTAGTTGAGCGCCGGAGAATCTTAACACCGAGATTCAGGAATCGGCGCTCAACTAACAACGCCATCTATTGACCGAATTGAAAACTAATTCGAAGTGATCGAATATTTACGTGAACAATCTTTGCGCAGTTCTGTTTAGCATACCAAATATTATCTTCTTCTACCTTCGAACCGTCAGCATTTTCGAGCCATAACGATAATCATTAGTGATTTAGGTGGGTTGGATTCTGGATTGATTCAATTAAGGTAATTTAATGCCAAAAGAGGATAGAAGCTAGCATAGCCCTCCGTCGCCATTTTTTTGTTTTTGTTTCTAAATCAAGGCACGCAATTAAACAGGAATTAAGGTGTGAACTGTTATTTGAAAATAATTTAATGCAAATAAACATGAAGATATTTAATTTTTAACTACAGTAATTTTTAGCATATTATAGCGATTTTACCTCCAAATATCTCAAAATCATTTTTTTTTAAAGTGTCCTCTACCCATAGATAAAGGAACCTGTAATCGCGCGCCGCAAATATAAAAATAAAATGCAGTTCATTCCATTTATATTTGCATACATTATTTTCTTAAACCCAATCCCAGAAGCGAGGTTTAACGACAGTATTTGTGTTTCTCAGAGAGTAATGCAAATGTGTGGTCGGCCATCTTTGTCTTCGTTACTTACAGTACCTAGTAGGTTTTAGTTTCTGTTTAATGCTAGATGCGAATGTGGCTCCACCTGCTTGAAAAGTTTTTGAGTTCGCCTTGATATGAGAAGGTTGTATGTCTTCGTAGTATATTATGTACCTTGTTGTAATATCGTCACGAACAAAAACGACAAGTTTTTAGTTTATATTGTATAAGTTACAGATTGATTAAGCGAAGCGCACAGGACCGGTCAATATGACGACTCCTAGAGGAGGCTTATCAGTGGATGTTTTTCGGCTGAAAAGATAATGATGAAGATACAGATCTTTCCAATCTTAGTGATACTAAGGTACTTTAATTTACTGAAGTATTAAATTTAGTGAAATTACACGAAGTATATTTAAGTTCCTATTGTTATTTGTTGTTTTTTTTTTTAATATTTTGTCATGCTGAATTTAATCACAGAAATAAGATGCCTGGGATTCCTATTGTTCATGTTGTTATCAATCAATATCTAAACTACTAATATTTTGTTTGTTTTCTTGAACGCGATAATCTCAAGAAGTACTGGTCCGATTTGAAAAATTATTTCAGTGTTAGATAGCCCATTTATCGAGGAAGGCTATAGGCTATATATTACCACGCTAACACCAATAGGAGCGGAGCAGTGATGAAAATTGTGACGCAGACGAAGTTGCGCGGGTCAACTGGTATTATATAAAATTCTTCCGTTACTGACCGATTGAGTGACTGAGTGACTGACAGACAACGAACAGTAAACTACTTTAGAAAGCTGAAATTTGGCATGAAGGTTTTTTGGGGAGTATAGGGAAGCACTAAGGGAGGATTTCCCGAAATTCTTACGGGACCGGGAAAAACGGGCCATGTGAGTAAAAGGTCGCAGGCAAAAGCTAGTTTATCTATACTAATATATAAAGCTGAAGAGTTTATTCGTTTGTTTGTTTGTTTGTTTGTGTACTTGAACGCGCTAATCTCAGGAATTACGGATCCGATTTGAAAAATTATTTCAGTGTTAGATGGCCAATTTATTGAGGAAGGCTATTGGCTATATATCATCACGCTAATACCAATAGGAGCGGAGCAGTAATGAAAATTGTGACGCAGACGAAGTTGCGCGGGTCAACTAGTTTAATAATAAAATTAATACGAACACCAGTAAAATGTGTAGGTGTGGAATAAATTATATTGATGTATATTTAGCATGAAACATTTATATGTAGCCACAGATACACGCTCTACACGACAGAAGATGGGAATCTTCGAATAGATTTCGTGGAAACTGTATTATTCGAAAAAAAGCTTTCATCTTGTCCCCAAAGAAATAATTGTCATTGACAGATGATTTCTTCGAATACCAAAAAAAAACTTATTTTGTAGATTTGAGTAGTTACGGGGTGGCAAAGGAATGTTACAGTTCAGAGGTTTCTTATTGTGTTATATAAGCCTAAAATATAAAAGGGACGACTGATAGTTTTTCAATTGTGTAGGTTTATAAAACGTTAGTATAACCATATATTATAAAACAAAGTTCTCCGCCGCGTCAGTCTGTCTGTTTGTGATAAACTCAAAAACTGCAAACCTTCGATTTTCAAGCTGTTTTCTTCAATGGATAAAGTGGTTCTTGAGGAAGGTTCAATTCAATTCAATTCATTTCAATTCATTTATTTATTGCATCAAATATGGTACGTATAAGTTCTTATCAATATTAAGTAACACACATTTGGCCAATATATAGCATGCAATATTACAAATCCTTACTTCACATATTAATTACTAGGTTAGTTAACATTTCGTCAATTTATGTAAATATATTTACTGAACAATTAAATATGTCTGTGCTTTAATGTATAGAATTTACAGGGACACTTTTGAAAGAACTCATCTATCGAATAAAAACACTCCTGTAACAACCACTTCCGCAACGTAATACAAAACTTATTGAAGGGTAGTTGAGTAATTGACCTTGGTAAAGCATTGTAAATTAAAGGAGCCATATGAACGCAGCTCCGCCGAAAAATTTCTAGCTTTGGAACGGGCATTTCAAAATCTAAATGTGTAGGTTTCCTTTTATTTGTGTTATCTTTCCGCTCAAACAGCTCAAGATTGGACCTCACAAATCTGGCAACTTCGTAAATATAAATGCATGGGACCGTCAATAGATTGTGCGACTTGAATAAAGGCTTGCATGAGTCAGACCACTGCATTTTGAATATTGCACGAATACACTTTTTTTGGGCGATGAAGATCTTTGCCAGTTCGGAAAGGTTTCCCCACACAACTATACCGTATCGTATTACTGAGCTGACATATGCGTGATACACCATTATGGCGGTACGCAACGATGTAATCATTTTAATTCTTTTTAAAGCGAATACGAATTGATTGATTTTTTTAGCAATTATTTCGATGTGATTCTTCCAAGTAAAATGTTCATCAAGTGTTACACCCAGGAACTTTGCATTACGTACCTGTTCTATATTATTATTGTTAAGTGCAACATTAAGGCGTATAGGTTTACTTTTAGATGTTTTGCAATGAAGTAAATTAGGTTCTAGTGTATAATTTGTGTAGAACAGAATTAGAGATCCTTAAGTAAATTGCAGCGCGGACGTAGTCGCAGGCGAAGTGCTAGTATCAAGTAAGTGTAAGATAAGCATGCATTGCTGAGTTATTTTTTTTTAGTTAATTTGTAATACCTTTGCGAAGACCGCAAACTAAGTAAATAAACTAAGCAATGTAAAATCTTTACAAAACCGTTGATGAACATGTGTTTCAGCTAACTAAAATAAAGTAATAACGAATGAAAAACTTTCCCAAACAAGTTCGAGTCGGACTCGCGTGCAAAGGGTTCCGAACCAATTTAAATTTTTTTAACATTTTTTTTAACACTTCAGACTTTTTATAGGTTTTCCTATTATATTTAGGTACAGAATTAATATCTACATTTTTTTTTTTCAAAATTTTGGGGGATGTAGTTTCAGAGATGGTAATTTTTGGTCTAATTTATTGAATAACTTCAAAACTATTAATTTTAAAATTATGAAAAAAATATTATTAAAACCATCACAGTAACTTCTTTGATTTGAAATGTCACATGCTACAGTTTCATCATCTGCCTAGCCTTTTCCAAACTATATTGGAGTCGGCTTCCAGTCAAGCCAGATTTAGCTGAATACCAGTATTTAACAAGAAGCGGCTGCCTACCAGACCTCCACAACCCATTAACTGGGTAACACGGTATTTCATGGCAAGACTGAATCAGATTTACTGGCTTCTGACTATCCGTAACGACTGCCAAAGATCTACAAATGACAGCCGGGACCAACGGCTTAACATGTTTTCCGAGGCATGGAGGAAACTCGGTATGTTAAGATGATCACCCATCCACAGACCAAGCTTGGCAAGCGTTGCTTAACCTTGAAGACTGACCTGACCGGCTGTTATTATCTAACCACGAGCTCCTCTACAGTTACATGCTACAGTTTGAGGACCATTTATTAAATTTCTAGTTTAACCCCAAAAGCGATCCCCATACTCAAAATTTAATAATATATGTAACGTTTTCGTGTTTGGGTCATAAAAATCGATATATATACCAAATTTCATCAAAATCGGTCCAGTAGATCTGGAGAAAACTGGCTGTGACAGATTGGCTGTGATTTTTACGGATGTACGGAACCCTAAAACAGAACGTTTAATATAATTACGAAGGTTTAAACCGACATTTACCACAAAACATGTCTCCACTCACATTGAATTCTAAAGCATAGTACAGACCGCTTGCCATACAAAACTCGCCCTTATTCCAACAACATAAACCCGCTGCTATTGACTGTACCTAGCTCTATACATATTAACCGTATGCATTTCACTCATGACGTCATATTAAATGCAAGCACTTGGGGAGAGCTCTCTATTATTAAACTGACAATAGCTCGACCAGTATATGGAGTGATAAAATGTTACGAGTTCATTTATGTGACATTTTAGTTTGTATTAGTGAACTCATTCGGAATTATGACTATAATATATGGGTGGTTGGACCATAGACTCGACGGAGTCAGTGCACTCTTTATTGTAAGAATGCCAATAGTGTGGTATACTTCAAGAGGATAGAAAAGATTTGGCAAGATGCGACAAAGAACATATGCAGGAGTTATATACTTATACAGAGTTATTTGTAAAACACCAGCAACCTCTTAGGCATTGAAAGTACACAACGATTATAAACAGCTTTTACTTTGAGAAAACCCCCAAAATTTTGAAAAAAAAATTCAGCTGTTTCATACAAAATGCAATTTTTAGCCAATGAAAATGTATGAAACCGCTGATATTTTATTCGAATTTATTAGAATAAATAGTAGTATTAGAATAAATAATGTACGTACATTAAAAAAACATTATAAAGTTCAACACAACACACACAACGCTCAACGCTGGCTTTCAGTTTGCAAAGACTTTCAGATGGCAAAAGGTAAATTAAAAAGATAGATAGCTATTACCCTCGACTTTGTACGCGCATATCCCGTTGTTTCACGTTCTCGTAAGTATTTCGAGAACGAGAATATTATATTATTTATTTATTTATTCACATAGACTAGAGTCAAGAGCAAACCCACAACAAATAAAAATAAATAAATCCTCTCGTAGTTCACCCCTACATGGCAAACAGCTTTCTACGGCCAGTAGTTTCGGCTGTGTGTTGTCTGTCAGTCACTCACTCACTCAGTAACGGGAGAACTTTATATTATACTTGTTGACTCGCGCAACTTCGTCTGCTCCGCTCATGTTGGTCTTATCGTGATGATAGCCTATAGCCTTTCTCGATAAATGGGCTATCCAATACGGAAAGAATTTTTCAAACCGGACCAGTAGTTCCTTAGCGCGTTGAAGCAACAAACGAACTCTTCAGCTTTATATAGGTATTAGTAGAATTGATGTTTGACTAAATGTAGATTCTTTGTTATTGTTTTTTTTTTTAATAAAAATATGGCACTACTCGAAGATAGGCCAGAAAGCTACTGCTCAGTTCATTCAACTTTAAGTTTCTACAGATATGAAGCCTTAAAAACCTTAAGAACCTGTCAGGGTTGCGGAATTCGTTCGAAAGAGTCACCGCTGCCCTGACACGCAAAGGGCATTTGGAGGAATGAACTCTCTGTCTGTCATTTCAGACAGATTCTCAGTGTGATACTCTCTTCCGCTCTACCCAGAGTGGAAGTAAGCATCAATTTGATGATTTCCCATCCTTAACAAAAAAACACGTTAATCGAACGAAGTTTTCAACACACTTCATCGAAAAATCAAAAATACAAAAACATAATAGTAACAACAATGTAACAAATTATTATGTAAAATAAAAATAATAAAGATTTATTTCTCACCACAATGGTACATTTAATATCGTATAAAGAACAATACATAACAGCTACAGTTTAATAATTATATTGTGCGAGACTGGTACCTAAACTAGACGTAAAGCCTGTTTTTCAGGACACCAGGACTCCTGATGCAAATGCCTCGCAGCGACATGTGGGTGCTGCCTGTCAACTAGCTTGAGTTCGTAATCTGATAATTCATAATGGTTGATGACTGGTCGGTCAATGGTCGCGTAATAGAATCGTGGTAGAAAGACATTTTCGTATTGCCATTATTATAAAACCCGTTAGTAGATATGATTTTCGAAAAACTACTACTAAATTTGTACATTAAGTTATGCCAGATTTCTTTTCTATATATTTTTACATATTATTTATTAATTTGTCATTATCTACAAGATTACCATTCTATGCCATTTCTTTCAATGGAGTGTCAGTGGTTGACCATTTACAAGTGATAATGACGCTTTTATATTAGTAGATTACCAAACTTGTCAAAATCAACAATTATAAAATCAATGATAGACCATTCTGACACTATTGTAATAGCAGACTAGAGGCCCTGATATTATAAATACAATAAATTTAATACTTGGGGTCTGGGCAATGTATTTTTCCACACGAGGGCGAATAACATTTCTTTACGTGCCTAAAAGTGATGGGTCAAGAGATAGTTTTCGAGTACTTAAGTGAGTTGAAAAATAAGTTGAAGTGTTGACCATTGATTCGAATGGTCAGAAAGGGTTTATGTCTATGATCAAAAAGCTAGGCAACAGCCTGGCTTGGCTTAGCAGTACCAAGGTTATAATTAGCATACACAAAAAACTGTGGTCTCTTGACGTAAATAGTATTTTTCTTGTAACTTTGTAAGCTATAAATAGAGATGCCATAAATATTCGGCAACTATTCGGTATTGGGCCGAATATTGTGAACCACTTCGGCGGAATACCAAATAGGTACCATAATATTACGAACGAAAATATGCATAATATTAGTCATAACATTTTTATTTTAACAAAAAGCAGACCATATGTTAAAAAAATAAATATCATAACATAACTTACCAATGATAGATTTTAAGTATCATCAGTGTGGTAAGTAATGTTAGGTATGATGAATAATAATTATTTTTTAAGATAAGACACATTGGTTTTACAATCAACAATGCATGTTGTGTTGTGATATGTCGAACTCGCAAATGTAACAAATAACACTACGGCGTATTTTCCACGCACACTTCAAGGATGGTCGGAACGTGACACCTGGAAAATATGCTAAGTGTCGCTGAATATTCGTCGCTTCGGCCGAGACTCTAGCCAAATATTCGGTATTCGGCAAAATCACTTTTTGTGGCATCTCTACTATATAAGACCCAATTACGGTTATTTTAATCTTTTAGAAGGAAAGATATAAATACATGGACTCGACATCTTTTTCTTCTTTTGTGATTAATATTTGATCTCTTCCTTTTTAGGTACAAGCACGTCAACTCGACATAAAATGTACTTATAGGGTATTATTTTCTATTTAATGGAAATACTGTTTCAATATTTTGTTGGGGCAATAAAGTATGTCATTATTTTTGTAATTCATGGCAGTGCGAAACAACGGAATAAAATTTCCAACAGAATTTGTTGCTTTTTTGTGTAAATCGAGTAGAGATTTGCCGTCCGACTTTGAAAATTTAAGTCCATTTTCATAGTTTTCTTAATGTATTTAGAGAGAAGAAGCGTAGTAAGTTTTCTGAAGTGAATTAAATTTTTCTTGGCAATATTTTCCTTGGTACTGGTGTACGATTATCGAAAAAACCTTTTGTTTTAAAGCATACTATACTTCAGTACAATTAAGAATATACTTTAGGGTTCCCAATTAAAACAAAACATAAACATTTACAGTATTCATGTTTTTTTCTATAATTAATTCTTATATCTGCAACCACCTGAGAGAAGTTCGTAGCTAGATAATAACAGCCGCACGGGTCGATCTTCAAGGTTAAGCAACGCTTGCCAAGGTTGGTCTGTGGTTGGGTGACCATCTTAATATACCGAGTTTCCTCCGTGCCTCGGAATGCACGTTAAGCCGTTGGTCCCTGCTGTCATTTGTAGATCTTTGGCAGTCGTTACGGATAGTCAGAAGCAAGTAAATCTGACTCCAGTCTTGCCATGAAGTACCGTGTTACCCAGCTAATGGGTTGTGGAGGACTGGTAGGCAGCCGCTCCGCGTAAAATACTGGTATTCAGCTAAATCTGGCTTGACTGGAAGCCGACCCCAATATAGTTGGGAAAAGGCTAGGCAGATGATCTGCAACCACCTGACTTCATGAAACTCCAGAAGCATATGCCGCCTGGGTGGCAATTGCCTATATGGAAAGCACTTAATCGGTTAAACGCCTTAGTAGGCCGCTACATCTACTTGGCCAAACGGAATTTTGTATAACACTCGGACCCAATATGAGTGCCGTGCCTCTGTGGAGAACATGAATCGTACGTAGAAGTGCCCAAAGTACCCAAACACTTGCACTTTGGAAGACTTAATGAATGTCACCGATGTTGCTTTTCATCGTAACCTAATTACTGGGTCGAAACAACACTAAATCGACTCGAAAAGAAAAACGTGTATTTTCGAACGCAAACAACCCTAATATTTTCAAAATTAGAGTGAACAGGCTTCGTTTGTTTAAGCTTCCTCTATCATCGTCTTTGCTTCGGTCATCTGTTACCTAGACTAGAGTCAAGAGCAAACTGATCATAAATAAAAAGATAAAAAGTCGGTCGACAATAGTACATTGTTCACCGAGAGGAGAAAGTGACCGATTACCGTCGAGGGTGTCGGTCTCGGGTGTCTTTAAAACACCCGAGATCGGGAATCGCACTTTCTCTCGAGTGATACATAGTGCTTTATACTACACCTACGAGGAAAATAAAAAACTAAATCTTTACTAATTGAAATTTATATCACAAATTGAAAATGGCGCCAATGGCGTCTGCAATTTTCACATGTTCTTTTTTCAAATTGTTTGACACCATCCAACACACAGCTAGTGGCCAGTGTCATTTTGCGAACTTGGAGATAAAAACTCACTGTAAAAACTTTTTGGCTTTTGATATTTAGGTTACCAGCGCATAGTCTTACCCAAAATTAAAAAAGAAAAACCACGTAAGAAATGGATTTTCATACACTTTTCTCTCCCGCTCAGATGCGTTTTCTCGCCGCATATTTGTTCGATATGCAATGACGTACTTTCTACCGTAAATTTGATTAAGTATCAAGGTACTTTCCGAGCAGGTGTAGTATAAAGGTTTTTTATTTATTAAACGGTCTTTAATTATGAATGATACCTGTTCTTCATGAAAACTTTCCAAAAAAAGAAAGCTTCACAGTTGTTATATCAGAAAACATATACCTTGGTCATACAAAGCTCACATAGAATATGACCAGAACGTGCAGTTCTACAGTCATTAGGGGTCGGCCGTAGTAGTGGTAAGCCACAAACGTTCCTTCCATTAATTATTATTTGCCTCGGTATTTGATTGTGATTACATAGTGTAAAGTCACTTGTAAACCAAAATGAGTACTTACCTGTCCGTTTATATAATAATTTATTATTAAAAACAATCCCATAAACGAAATTAAAAAAATAATTGTGAAGAAATAAAAAAATTGTGGAGAAAATCATAATCTTATTGATATTATATCGAGCGGCTGGTAAATATCAACTTTAAAATTAAATTATCAAAAAAAAAATACAAACAGTAAAAAGTACAAAAAACGTACAGTAAGAACGGAAAAGTCCACTTTAATTAAGATGAAATAACTTAAAAAATTAAATTAAATTTAAACAATAATAAAACTTACCCCAATTGCTTATTTCCAGCGCACAAACAGAACTTCACAAAACAAAACAAAACACTGTTATTCGAAATTCAAAATTCAAGTCACACACATAAATGAGAAAATTATTTTATTAAAACACTTCTTTAATTTCGTATTAAACTTGTACGAAAGCTCAACCGTCGCGCGACGAGTCTAACCGACGAACGACAACGCTTCACGTGGTGTACGTTCGGAGGCTCTCGAGCTACTAAGGGTAAACTTCGGGCTGGAGTCTGAAGGTATATTGCACTAGCTTTTTTCACGGCTTTGCTTCCGTCTATGCTATGGGTACCGTACCACTTATTTTTTTTCCGGGACATAAAAGTATCGCATCCAGTGAGTCTATCACTGGATGCGATATGTGTAGTTTTTGTCATTGAAAAAAATATTCGGTCCTCCTACAAACATACATCATCATCATCATCTGCCTAGCCTTTTCCCAACTATATTGGGAGTCGACCCCAATATAGTTGGGAAAAGGCCAGTCAAACCTTCTTCAAACATATAAACAATTAATTTTACTTTAATGTAATAAGTTGTTTTTATATTTGTGCCAAAAAAAAATCTTTCTTTTAGTATTAGAGTAACTACTCAACGTTCAGATAAACATAAAAGATTTAATTAAATCGTAGTTCTTTACTTCGATAACTATGTTCTTATTAAATTTATGACTCATAAAATGTTGTTACAATCTTTAGGTTTCATAAAGATTGTTGGTAGTTTTTATTAAAATAATTTGTTTTTTTTAATAAATAAGCTATCCATTTCTTTTGATTCACTATAATTGTGTCGTGAAAAACATATTTTAATTTGGAGAAAGGAACAATAATTTAAATGAAGTTTCTTTTGTTTTATTTTCTTCTCATTTAATTACTTTTACATTAAAATGAGCCTTTTGTTTCAAACAAAAGTGTTTTTCTGATAACATTAATTATTTTGTTTAATTTAGATTGGCTTTTTTGATGGGATGTTCATTGCGTTTATCGGATTGATTTATATGGGAGAAACTGTCTTTTTCGGTATATAACGCTCATCGCTTTTCGAAAAATCTATTTATTTTGATTTGTTTATGCTCTAGTCTAGGTGGCAAAGACAAAGTAGACGATAAAGTGAGCTTACCCAGAAAAAGCCTGTTTACTCTAATTTTGAAGAGATTAGGGTTGGATGAAAAACTTCGAGGTTAAGCAGCCTTACTTATTTATTCAATTGAGATAGGTTTGCTCTTGAATCTAGTCTAGATCAGGGGTGGCAGAGACAAAATCGACGATGGAGTGATCTTACCCAGAAGAAGCCTGTTCACTTTAATTTTGAAGAGATCAGGGTTTAATGCGTTCGGAAACACAGTCGCAGGAGAGTTAAGACCTTTGGAAACGCTTTAGTGCGAATTGGTGGAATAGGAACAAGGTAAGGATGGTACTGTGCAGTGCGTTTAGACGTCGATGGTAGAAGGGGCCGGCTGGATTATGTAGCTTGAACGTTTTTTTTTAATTTTTATTTGTGATGGGTTTACTCTTGACTCTAGTCTAGGTCAGAGATGACAGAGACAAAGTCTACGACGGGGCGATCTTACCCAGAAGGAGCCTGTTCACTCTAACTTTGAAGAGATTAGGGTTGTAAGCATTTGGAAACACAGACGCAGGTAGAGAGTTCCACTCCTTTGCTGTGCGCATTATAACTATTTTATTGAACGTATTTAAATTGTGTTTTATGTTTATTTAAACGCTGACTGCCCATCTCCTTTTTTCTAGTCCAGTGTGAAGATTATCTGTAAAGCCATCGCCCTGTTTGATAACACCGATTATTGTACACCTGTTCTTTTAACGTCAGTTCCATACACTTTGCGGAACAATTATTTACTTAGAAAGGCTCATGGCGTAATGATAACGCTACATTTGCCGAGGTCGGTCCACATAATATTTGCCTCTGTGCCTCGAAAGGATGTTAATTTCGGCTGTCATTTGAACATCTTTGAGAGTCGTTACACGCAGTCAGAATCCAGAAACCAGTATTATCCTGTTACTGGGTTGTGAGCCAGATAGGAAACTAGTACTGAGCTGAATCCTATTAAAATGGATGATGACTCTAAGATTGTTCAGAAAAGGCTAGGCAGATCATTATTTATTTGACGCAAAATCTGATGGCTTGCCATAGGTAAAACTCATAAACTCCTCTTCTAATTTTGAGCCAATCTAATCACGCTGAACAACGTTTGTTCTCCACCCTGACTCGAACCAAACCAGTCCCATTTTAATAAATTGTTGCGTACATACGCAAATAGCCTCGCTTCTGAAACTATGATTGTTTATTTATTTATTTACTGAGATTTGTACGCGACTGTACGCAGAGTAAATTGTATTTGCGTTTCATTAGGCCGGTGTATACTGGCTGTGTTAGGAAATAATCGGACTGTTTCTGATGAACCTTACGGTTCTGTTGTTCACTACAACATGACCCCTAGAAAGAGGACGATTTCAACTGTTATTTAAAACCTCGCATCATGTTGCTGATCATATTGAACGACAACGATATACATTTTTAGTAAAATTGACAATGTGGCGTGCCTACTGGCAACGTCGCGCGTTTTTGCTAAACTTGTTCGGCGTCAGGTGTTCCGCGTTAAAATGTTGCCTAGTGGATACGAAGCTTTAATCATCTGGGCACTAATATAGACCGTGGGCTGCTTTTGAGTCGCCGTCCGATAAAGACCAGTACCCCTATCCTGTAACAACATTTTCGTGTCTCGACAGCGGAATCCGAGGTGAGTATCAAATTACGTCAAACGTAAGACCTTTATGTTGTGTGCAATAAAGCTCACTTTGTGAGGTTTGTCACTCAGGTGAAGCTCGATGTCGAAATGGTTATTTACAGAATAGACTAGCAGGCCTGGGTAGATAGCGCGTTTGGTCCTGCCAGGGTTGCGGAATTTGTTCAAAAAGGTTACCGCCTTGGAACGCAAAGCGCATTTAGAGGAACACAGGAGGGTTTTAGTCAGTAAGAGTCTGACACTCTCTTCCGCTCCGCCGCGGAAGAGAAGAGAGACAAAAAAAAAGCTGCCAGATGGGTCAACCCAATCAAACATTTTCTGAACCAGAAATTGGACTCACGACCGCTTGATGGTAGCACTTTCAACCACTATACCCACGTGGTATCTTTTGGACAATATAGCAACTTTTCTAAGTAACCAAGTAATCCAAATTGTCTTTGTCAGAACCAGGTCCGGAGTCGACGGCGCGCTTTGTTCCACGCGCACCTCAAAGTGCTGTCAGTATATTAAGCGGACCCCCGCTAGAGCCAGTGCCTGCTGGGGCTGCGGACTTCGTTCCAAAGAGGCACCGTAGCCCTGGAACGCAAAGGGCACTAGGAGGTATTAGTCAGTAAGAGTCTGACACTCCCTCCTACTCCCAGAGCGGGAGGAGTCATTTGATGATTTCCCATCCCAAAAAAAGGACATGTATCTTCTAAACAAACAAAAACTAAAATCACGCAACTCCTTAATGAAATAAGCCCAATTAAAATTAATTAATTTCCTTGAGGTTTCGTCAAAGTTGGGCAAAATAAAGTCTATGACAAAATAAGTCTTCAGAATATATACGCCTACTATTGTGTTTAAACCAACTTTAAAGTCAAGTTAGGTACCTACAATTACGTTCTGAAGAATAGAGCCTGCTTTGACATTGTCGGGTTCAAAATATTCCCAGCGTTCATTCTTGTTGTACCAAAGGTTTATGTTCGGTTGTTTAGCAAAACCGTGTTTGTGAAAGTTCTTAGAGGAAACAATGTAGACTGGAATTGTACTAAACTTGAAAGTTCAGCTTCACTCATGGTATATTTACATTTATTTATGTTACAGGCAATGGCTTTGACCTTATTTATGGATCTATAAAAAGGGTTTTATAGCTATCGACGTATCTATCTAGGAAGTTAAAGGCTGGTGTGTTGAATTCCGAAGATATACGAAAATTTTCGACAGCAGAAAACCTATCACGGAACTGAAATGGAGCTGAGCAAGACACCTGGTAAGTTACGGTGATGATAGGTGGAATAAGGCAGTGTCCGGATGGCGTCCGCGGTAGAAGAAGTGTCGGATCGTCCGGCAGCGAGATGGCAGACGAAATTGTTGCCATTGCGGGTAGAACACGGATAAGACTGAGGCAAAAACATGAGGATTGGCTCAAGAAAAGATTGGGCTGTGGATGATATTGATGATGTCGGACACAGATATGAAGAATTAGTGTGTACCTAAGCAGGCTCAATGGAACTGTGGAGGACATGTCTGCCGAACGTAAATCAACCGTGGGCCAAAGTGTTACCGAGCTGGTGCCTTGAGAGAGTAAAGCGGGGTCGCAGCAGACCATGTAAAAGATGGCAAGACGAACTATTTGGACAGATTTTGGAAAAAAAAAAACAAGCTGAGCTGGGCATGTGAATTTATTCGCAAACGTGATGGTTGTTATTTTATAAAATAAAAATCTTTTGCCCGCAACTTCGAACGCGCATATCCATTTCGGGAAAACATAGTGCTCCCCTACACTACACCCACACACCAAGGAACCTTCATGCTAAAATTCAGCTTTCTAAGGCCAGCAGTTTCTTCTGTGCATTGGCTGTCAGTCAGTCACTCACTAACTCAGTAACGGAAGAATTTTATATATATTGGGATATAATATTTCATTATGTATATTATTACGAGGAGCTCGTGGCTGAGGGGCTCGTGGCTGAGGAGCTCGTGGCTGAGGAGCTCGTGGCTGAGGGACTCGTGGCTGAGGAGCTCGTGGCTAAATAATAACAGCCGCACGGGTCGATCTTTAAGGTTAAGCAACGCTTGCCAAGGTTGGTCTGTGGATGGGTGACCATCTTAACATAGCGAGTTTCCTCCGTGCCTCGGAAAGCACGTTAAGCCGTTGGTCCCGGCTGTCATTTGTAGATCTTTTGCAGTCGTTACGGATTGTCAGAAGCCAGTAAATCTGACTCCAGCCAGTCTTGCCAAGAAGTACCGTGTTACCCAATTAATGGGTTGTGAAGATCTGGTAGGCAGCCGTTCCACGTAAAACACTGGTTTTCAGCTGAATCCGGTTTGACTGCAAGCCGACCCCAATATAGTTGGGAAAAGGCTAGATAGATTATTACCAACGATAAAGCGACAGGCCCACAAAAAGATGGTGGGATGAGTTGGACTCCTTTTCGAAGGACTGGTTCAAAATTGCAGAAGATTGTTAAAAGTGGGAAGAAGGAAGAGAGGCCTTGTCTCTGCAGTGGAATAGCATAGACTCACAATAAAAAAAAAACATTACCAGTAGCGTTACCATCGTAATTACTAACTAAAAATAGTCACTCAAAATTAAAAGGATTAGTTTTCTGTTTTGTTTATTTTTAAATTAAATTTTGAGTAATTTTGAATAATTTTTGAGTCGTATAAAACTGATGAAAAAAGCTTTAAGTGAATCCACTATCAATCCGTAACGTCAATCAACCGATTTATTGATTCAATCAACAGATTTGCCCAATAAAATAACAAATTGGTTGATTCGATCAACAGAATAATTGATTGCTTGAACTCTCTATTGGTTTACAATTTCATATCAGTCTGTATAAGGATTTATAAATTCCATTTTTATTAATTCTGGTTTGGTTGGTGTACTGCTTGAATTAATACATTTTATGGCCAACTATTTCAATTCTGCAATTACTTTTTTTGATTGCATAGGAAAAAAATGCATCCCAGAAGAAATAAAACATTTTTTAGTTTTCATATATTTTTTTAAGGATGGGAAATCAACAAATGACTCCATCCACTCTGGGTGGAGTTGAAGGGAGTATCAGAGTCTTACTGACTAAAACCCATCCGTGTTCTTCCTATTGCCCTTTACGTTACAGGGTCATGATGACTCTTTCAAACTAATTCTGCAATCCTTGCATTTAATTTAATTTTTTTTTTTTTTCAATTTAAATTCAATTAAATTTAACTGACTGCACAGACAGAGTTTATTCCAATACGAAAAAAAATATCTTTGTTCAAAACGTAGAAACGATGTTTTTTCAACGGGTTGAATTATTCATTCCCGAATGTTTTCCTTTGCTTTGAAAAACTCTCTGTAGGTCTCTATCCGTGTTTTTTCAGAGCAATGGTGCATACGATTGAAAGTTAAATGGGCCGGCATTTATTCTGGACTATTTTATTCTTTGTAAAACTTGAAAAAAATCATTTATTTGCGTTGTGGGAGTGTAGGTATCTACTAAGTAAATAGGTCCAAAAGAGTCTATGATTGAGATAAACATTAAGTAGTAAACTCTAACAAAACGGGTTTCTTCCTACCATCATACGTGAAATGTTTTCAAATTTTCATCGGCGAAGCCAGTATTCGCCTGAAAATTTTGACATTGCAGTGCAGAAAATTGCAGTTTCAGATCAGCGCCATCTCTGGACTGATAGTGGAATCCATGTATTTTTGTTGATGATTTCTGAAAAAACCAGCCAAGTACGAGTCGGCACACGAAGGGTTCCGTACCGTAGCGGCAATATAAATACATAGTGTGTGAAAATTTTAACTGGCTACCTATTACTGTTCTTGAGATACAGTCTCCGACTTACAGACGGATGAACGGACTGACAGCGGAGGCTTATTAATAGGGTGCCGTTGGTTACCCTTTGGGTACGGAAACCTAAAAATTAACTTAGAGCCTGAGTTAAATTAGTTTGCAAATAGGAAGTATACTTTTATACTTCCTATTTTAATAGTAATTCTTTAGTTTTCTTACCACAAAATAAATAAATCGGTATAATTAAATACTTTTCATAGTGTAATTTTATTTGGAAGTTAGGTTATAACTAAAATGACAAATGATTCAATAATTAAATCCGGTTTCATATTATTGTTACTGTGAAAATTGGCTTCCTCGGAACGGAACAAAAGCATGTATGCATGATAATAATTCTGATTCGGGGTATTTTATTTTCTGTGTTCATATAACAGTATACTTGTATTTTGAAATATTTTCCACTCTTTAATATTAAAAATACAATTTTCACTGGAAAACATAATCGTGGGGTAACAGCATATTATTTAAATATACGCTCGTACTTGAAACTATAATTTAAATTCATAGGAACAAGCACACAAACCAAATCTGGCATAACCTGGTGTACTTATGGCCTACGACAGAGCAACAATATATTTAACAACAACAATAGCAACAACATAAAGTGGGTGGCAGACATACGAACTTATAGTACGCGGTTTTTAAGATCGCGAGCTTACTCGGCTCGACGTCGCGCGTCGGTGACACACGTGAAAACTTGCTCATTACTCTGGTACGAGGGGGACTACGATGGCGTCAATGGAGGAAACTTTTTCTTATTCAGGAATAATATATTATTATAGCCAGACAGGATACTTGTATGAGGGAAGCAAATAAAATGTGTTATTTATTTTTGGTGTGAATAGCTTCGAAAATCAGCAATTTTTGCAACACAATAGCCCTCGACGTGTCACACAACCAATTAATGGCTCGCGACTTGTGGCTCACGGCTTGCGGATCGCGGCTTGCGGCTCGCGGCGCTGACAGACGTATGAGCCAAGCTACGAGTACGAACAAAATTTCAAACCTGTTGGATTTTCAACAAACTTACTCGGTGGTTTTTATAAACGCGTGCTTTCGGTGACACACGAGCGAAAAAGCTCGTCGAGCCACAAGTACGCGTACTTACTCGGACGTCTGTTACCCACGTGAAAATTTTTCTTCCATAACTTCGATTTTTATATGTGACATTGTTATTTTTTGTTGTTTAAGTATTTTTTAATTTGTATCCATAGAGGGGAATGCACTGGCTCCTGTAATACAGTTTAAAACTAGCACAGGAGCCAGGGAATTTCATGTAAATTGTACATGTATTAAATCAATAAAGAATGTATTATTATTCCATTTATTCATTTATATACATATTCAATACATTTTTAAATATTTCTATAAAAATAAAAATAAATATTTAAAAATAAAATAGTAGCCCACCGGTATCGGGAACAGGGTCCAAGCTACCGGTGGTCAGGGCTTCTGAGAGAGGAACCTCCTAACGATGCGCGCCGTGTCCAGGAGTACTGCTTTCTGGATCAAGCCCTTGATCCAGCTGCCCAACGATAGGCTCTTGAGATGTTGGTCGAGGCTCTTGGCAATAATGCCATTGGCCGTCACGACTATCGGCACAATGACTGCTGTGTTCACATCCCACATGTCGACAACCTCGCGAGCCAAGTCAAGATACTTCGTTTGTTTATCTTTTTCTGACTTCACCAGGTTCTCGTCATGAGGGACTGCTATATCAACAATCATTGCGCGACGCTCTAGTCGGTCTATCACTACTATATCAGGCTTATTGGCAACAATAGTCCTGTCAGTAATTATTGACCGATCCCAATACAATGTGCAACTACCACTTTATTATTATTATTATTATACTTATCCACTTTAGAAGTACTCCGGAGTAGTGACACTGCTACTCGGGACGTGACAGGTTGCCAAGTGTTTTGGGTTTCCAATTTTATTAAATTCGCTTCAAAGTCAGCGTTTTCACGCAAACGTAAGTCGAAAATATCCCTAGGGAACTTACTTTCGGGATAAAAAGTATCCTATTCCAGAAAACGGTCTACCCATGTGTTAAAATTGATCGAAATCAGTCATTAAAACGTGAAGAGGTGACAAACAAGTAATTTTTGCGTTTATATTAGTAGGAAGTATGGAAAGTTTGAATTAGTAGGTATTATTAGTATGGAAGTAAATAACATTAGAGAAACTATGTTTATAAGTTCAGTTGATTTCATTGACTTTAATATTGTAAGAAGTGTTTCCAAAATCTTACAATCCTAATCTCTTCAAAGTTAAAGTGAACAGGCTCCTTCTGGGTAGGCTCGCTCCATCGCAGACTCTCTCTGTCACCTCTGACATAGGGTTGCGTCTCATAACGTATAAACTTATTTGGTCTAATTTAATTTTATTATCGTTCATAAGATATAATCAACGTGAGATATACCAACTGTTGATATAATTTCTTTACATATAACATTTATTTATTCTAAAACTTAATTATTATAACAATGTTTGATATAACGTTTATGTAGGTAATCGAAAATCATTTGGTCTAACGTTTAATATATATAAAAACGACATTATGGCTAACACCGTGACTCAAGAGTACCCCGACTTTTTTACACCATCCAGAAATAGGAGCCCCGCTGAGCGGGGCTCCGTCGACCTAACTAACTAACCAACTTTAACCAAACTAACTTTTGTTGAGCTACCCACAGGCTACAACATAATACTAAATAAACTAACCTGTGTCTATGCAATTTTGCTTTATGTTTTTAAGTAGGCGTTTTCATCACATTATATATCACCAAATAAGATTTATATCTTTTCAGTGGTAGATAATTATGTCAAACGATTTTATATTTAATGTATGTTATGTCAAACCATGTTATTTTAATGTATGTTATGCTTATAAAAAATTGTGATTTTAAAATTATATCAATCGTTCATTATATTAACTAATCGCTATATTAAATAAAATTATAGGTTACGTTGTTATATGCTGTTAATATTAGAGATTTAGTTGTTATATCATCTATTACTTACCCCTGACATAGACTAGAGTCAAGAGAAAACCCATGACAAATAAAATAATAAAAAAAAGAAGCGTTTCATATCGTTGCTCTGAGAAAAAGCGCTTTATAAAACGTTACTATATCTCATTTTAACTTTTATTAGGTAGTTTGTACGACTGTACTTGAGTGTGATCCTCTTTACCTCTAAGCCTAAGAACCTCTGCGCTAGTGAGTCTAGATTACTTTTATAGTCTTCTGATACGAACACGAGAACTGGAGATAGTGTGGGACATCATCCGCTTATGTCAAGTACTTTTGTAATATTGTAGCGATGCCTTGAGAATATGAGTTGAATCGTTGTTGAAGTCTTGATACACGGGCAGTGACAAAGTTCTACATCATTACTTTTAACATAATAACATTAATTATCTAAAATCTAAAATATTTTTTTTAATGTTTATTTGTGTTCCAATTTTAATTAAACATTTTGCTGAAAATAAATGTTACAAAGTAACAAATGATAGTTAATTTCTATCGATGACTGTACTTAAAAGTTTAGAGATATTTTATAAAAATGTCACTTATTTTTCCTTCTTGGGTCTATAAAAAGGAGATTGTTGATAAAAATCTTTGATCATCAAAACTTTGATCACTTATTCATCCTTAAAAGATGCAGAAACTATAATGGGCCATAATGGTGATGTAGCGTTTCTTGGTAGGACCACGTTTAGTATTGAATGTTGAGTATAAGTCAAGGTAATATAGAACCTGCCAAGTGCGTGTCGGACTCGTACACGAAAGGTTCCGTACCATAAACCGAAAAATAAAACACGATGTATTTTTTCCTTTAATTTTTGTTATTTTTTGTTTCAGCGGCAGCGGCCTTTGACAGACGGATGGACGAACGGATGGGTGGATGGAGAGATGGACGGACGGGTGGACAGCGGAGGTTTAGTAATAGGGTTCGGTTGGTTACTCTAAGGGTACGGAACTCTAAAAAGTGTTACACAAATCAAAACCACATATTGCTAAAAAAGTTGTATTCAATAAATTCGTAACAAATAAGTTATCAATAGTTACATAAACAACATATCAATAATTTATAAACTATTAAAATGCTAAGGCGACTTCAGATAATTAACTATGAGTCAATTAATTATTCTCAAACAAATCCGCTGTACACTCAAGAAATTATTATTAACTTAAGTTAGGTATAATTATCTTATGAATTCTAATTATTTGGTGTTTCTCGTAACAATATAAAACGTGTTTCATTTTCATTACAATTAATCATTATTATGGTACAAATTATGACTGTTAGAGATTATAACATTTTTATAATAATATTAACAAAAAATAGAGCTCCTTGTTCGTTGTTTTGTTCAAAAATATCTGTAAAAATATTTGTTAGGCTTTCAGAACGAATACATATTTATAATCAAAAAAGTGGCTTTACGCAAGAGCTATAGCAAATGAAATATTCATTAACAACACAATTATGAGAAAAGCGGGGGCACATGACAAGTTATATTTGCCATTTCATACATTAACATGTTTCTTTTTGAGTTATGTTGGAAAAACAACATTATCTGGCGTAAAAATATAGACAAAAAATTATACATGTTACAAACGTGAAAAAGCATGGTTTAAAAAAAAGTTTTCAAACTCGTGCAAAACCCTACCATTATTCGTGGCTAACAAGTCAAGACTGTAACTATTACATCCTGACTCGTACCGTTTCATGCGCCCTGAAACTAAAACATAATAGCGTGATTTTGAACGTGATCGGAGAGAGAATTTCACGTCTACGTTATGGCATAACTTGGCTTATTTACGTATATTGGCTTCATTTGTGCATTTAAAGGCACTAATATAAAATTTTCTACGTCACAAGTATTCTCAACTAGATCAAAAGTACAGGAACTAGTTTTAAAAGTGAATTAAAATCATCAAGTTTAAAATATCCAATTCAAAGTAAGATCCTTGCTACTGTGAAATGCTAGACTGATCCAGCGCCTAGCCTGAGGAAACTTTGTAGCAAGTTTAAAAAATGATAGTTCCTGTACATCAACATCTCCCATCTGCATTGCATAAGTCATTCTAACAATCAAACCGGAACAATCAATCATGAGCATCAGACTTTAATCCACCTTCCTCGTCTTCTTGATCTCCAAGAACTTCAGGATATTCAAACACCAGAACATGGCAGAGGCCACGAAGAAGGTCTGTAAGGCCGTGGCAAATGCTGGACTGGCGATGGTGACACTTCTGGTGAGGAAGGCGAGGGCAGAGCACCGGATGACTTCTAGGAGAGGAGCGTGCTTGGAGTTGTCGAACGCCATTCCAATGATGGTGAGTGATGCGATGACGTAAAGGACGCAGATCAGGACTGAGATTGGAGTCATACCCTGGAAGAGAAACAAATAAATTGTTAAAAAAGAGTAGTTAATATCTACCAACGCTTTGCTTATATAATATTATAAAGATTAAAACGTCCAAAGTGCATGAGATTAGTATGTGTTACAAAAATCTTATGTAGTCAATCCCAAGCATTTTGTACTTTCAACAATCGTTTTCGCTGGAAGAAATTCTGGAGACCAATCATCTCTTGTTTTAATAGTCGTCGTAATCTTCAAAGACGAGGCAATTCCAGATATAGCCTGGATAGAGCTAATTAACTGGAAAGCTTAACTGGGAGTAATCAAGAAAGCGTGGTTTTAGTACAGAAGTGTCGGATGCAAAGATTGAAATTGTTCATAAGCAATTACTGTTTAATTGTTTTTGTACGAAACCGCTACAATCATCTCTGTTTCAATCTTAATGTCAACAGATTTAGCGTAATGTTTCAAAGATAAGGTACTGAGCTTCATAGCAATTTGAATAGAAATTCACGGACTGGAAGGTTTCATCTAAAATTTTACGACGTAGGTCTAATCTGGGCATATAAAGTAAGATTGTCGGTTTTGAAACTTGGGAGTTTAGGGTCATTTTGTTATATGGCTGTAAATGCTTCAGTTGTTACTTTATCAATGTTTATGTCTTCTGTTAGAATTAAAATGAAGTTGGGGCTTTTATCTTTCTTAGTTCTGTTGTATTCACAAACTATTTTTAATTTTGAGCCTATTCTAACATTGGCTCTGTCTATTAATTTTGTTCTACTTCAGTCCCATTTTTATTTTATAAATATTCTTATCGTGGAAATTAAAAAACTTTAGAAACAGCAGCTGTTGAATGATAAATTATTTGTAAAGCTTTCAAAAATCTTCAAAATTACTGTTTCACTCAGTTGATGAGTCGTTGAAAATTTATCGTCTACGACCGTCGAGTAATTGTAAATTCAGCACCGTTGAATGTTTTAAGTTGAGATTTCAGAAACTTTTGATTTGAAGAAAATTTTAAGTTTCAACAATCATTGAATATTTTAACACGTTCTAGCGTCGTCATCGTTATTCAAGTGAGATTCTATAAACGATAACATTCATCTGCCTAGCCTTTTCCCAACTATATTGGGACAGCTTCCAGTCAAACCGGATTTAGCTGAATACCAGTATTTTACGTAGAGCGGCTGCCTATCAGACCTCTACAACCCATTAACAGGGTAACACTGTACTTTTTAGCAAGACTGGAGTCAGATTTACTGACTTCTGACAATCCGTAACGACTGCCAAAGATCTTCAATTGACAGCCGGGACCAACGGTTTAACGTGCTTTCCGAGGCATGGAGGAAACTTGGGTATGTTAAGAGGGTCACCCATCCACAGATCAACCTTAGCAAGCGTTGAACCTCGAAGATCGACCTGTGCGGCTGTTATTATTTAGCCACAAGCTCCTCATTCTATAAACGATAACAATCTATACATGTGATCCTCAATATGTAAAAAATGAGTGATATGGGAATGTCAAGGCCCATCCCCATTAAATTTTCGAGAATATTGTAAACGCTGTTAGAATGTCACTTTTTCTAAGGTTGGGTCTAAGAAGAACTGTTATAAAATGGTCACATATTTTGAATACCACTTCAATATTTAAAGAACCGACCCAGTGCGAGTCGGACTCGCACACGAAGGCTTCCGTACCATAAACCTGAATTTTAAATATTTTTATAGCGGCAATAGAAATACACAGTCTGTAAAAATTTCAACTGTCTACCTATTACGGTTCTTGAGATACAGCCCGCTGATAGATAGACAAACGGACGGACGGACGGACGGAAGGATGAACAGTGGAGACTTAGTAATAATAGGGTACCGTTGGTTACCCTTTGGGTACGGAACCCTAAAAAGAAAAATGATGAAAGGATGGAACGTTGTTATGTCATTCAGAACTCAGAGGCTTTTCAAAGCGTGTGTTTGAAATAGATAACAATTCGTAATTAAACAGAGATTTATGAAACCTACATTTATTTCGCATTTATTTCGTCGAATGAAGCCGAGGTGAGTCGCATAATAGGCTTGTTCAATGAAAAAATCTAAATAATCCATTAGTTAGGTTATCAAAAAATATTTGACCCATTTTTTTTCTTTTTTTACGTGAACCAAAATTTACAAAGATAAGACGCTTTTTAAATTCTCAATACGTCACGCCGTGGTATAATTTTTAGTGCGTTCTGACGTCACGAGACCCCACTCCCTAGTTTTGAAGCGTTATATCTTTGTCAATATTCACTGATTTACAAAAACAAAAAAATACATGTCTGTTATTTTTCTATATTCTAACTGACGGACTAAATAGATTTTAAGACATTAGGCAAAATTTCTTGATCTATATATATAAAAATGAATTGCTGTTCGTTAGTCTCGCTATAACTCGAGAACGGCGGGGCCGATTTAAATAATTCTTTTTTTGTTAGTTTCGCCAGAATACAGGGAAGGTTTAAAAACAAAAAAAGTAGGTAGGGTAGGTAGGGTAGGTAGGGTAGGTAGGGTAGGTAGGGTAGGTAGGGTAGGTAGGGTAGGTAGGGTAGGTAGGGTAGGTAGGGTAGGTAGGGTAGGTAGGGTAGGTAGGGTAGGTAGGGTAGGTAGGGTAGGTAGGGTAGGTAGGGTAGGTAGGGTAGGTAGGGTAGGTAGGGTAGGTAGGGTAGGTAGGGTAGGTAGGGTAGGTAGGGTAGGTAGGGTAGGTAGGGTAGGTAGGGTAGGTAGGGTAGGTAGGGTAGGTAGGGTAGGTAGGGTAGGTAGGGTAGGTAGGGTAGGTAGGGTAGGTAGGGTAGGTAGGGTAGGTAGGGTAGGTAGGGTAGGTAGGGTAGGTAGGGTAGGTAGGGTAGGTAGGGTAGGTAGGGTAGGTAGGGTAGGTAGGGTAGGTAGGGTAGGTAGGGTAGGTAGGGTAGGTAGGGTAGGTAGGGTAGGTAGGGTAGGTAGGGTAGGTAGGGTAGGTAGGGTAGGTAGGGTAGGTAGGGTAGGTAGGGTAGCCAGTTGACGGGAGCGAAGCCGCGCGGGTCAGCTAGTAACGAATAAAATTACGCTTTAGGCCTCTGCCTCGAATTTTGCTCTCGAAAAGTGCGGCGCGGCAGCGGCGCGAGGGTGGGCAACGAGTGGTGCGCACCAGTCGAGCGGTGACCGCCCGCGCGTCAGCATTTTAGTGTTGTGCAATTTTATTTCTTCTGTTGTCCACAATAAATCGAGCGTTAAGAATGAATTTGAATCAAAACAATGTTGTCGCCGTTGGTCAGACATTTCGTTCGCGAATAAAAACAAATATCTCGACGACAAAACCACGAACACAACACTACGCCGCTATAGTGCCGCGCGATCTGCCCGCTGGTTTCGAAAACGGGTCTACGTTGCCCGCCCCGTTCCCTCACCGCCCCGCTGCCCGCAAAACTCGAGGCACAGGCCTTAAAGGAAACTTGACTTATTTTATATAATATCCCTCAGTGTTCAGTAGCACCCGATCTCTTCGTAATCTTCTTAGTACCTATTGAAGTAATATTACCAGCTTAAGTAATTACCGGACTGAGAAGATCTTGATTCGTGTCATACGGGGCCCTAATAGAATTACTTAGGCTAACTTAATAAAATACATTTGACCCAGGTATTTAATTAATTATTGAAGTCTGGAACAATGTGTCCACTTATTTTTAAGAATATCTAAATGTATTTTATTTTTTTAAGCATGTAACAGTGTGTCATTTATATTATGACAGGCGTTTATAACTCAAAAAGCTTCTGAATCGATTTTTATGACCTTTGGCAAACATATACTTTATAAGCTTGGTTAACCCATAGGTTAATTTTTAAGGGTTCCGTACCCAAAAGGTAACCAACGGAAGCCTATTACTAAGCCTCCGCGGTCCGTCCGTCCGTATCCTTTCGTCAGTCTGTCTGTCAGCAGGCTGTATCTCAAAAACCGTAATAGTAAGAGAGTTGAAATTTATACAGATTGTGTATTATATTGCCGCTATAATAAGTAAATATAATAATATATAATATAGTAATAATAATAACTATTATTTATTTTTGGACAACAAAGATCCAGCGTGTTAGTAAACAATATTATAAGTTATTACTAGTGTTAGTAGCTAAAATAAAACAGACAAGAAGACAGAATAGAACAAATAGTATTTATTTATTTATTTATTGGGGTTATTTTTTGGGGATGTGTCAATGTGCCCTTTTTAAGTTATGGAACAAAATGTCATTTATGTTTTGACAGCCGTTCATAACTCAAAAAGCAACTGAACAGGTTTGTACCATTTGGGAAACATGTACTTTATAACCAGGCTACCCCATAAGTTACTATTTATTCCGATCTGAAGTTTACACAGAGTAAGACACACGCACAAAACCTTTTGGGAACACATTCATAGTGCGTACAGCTAAGGAGTGGAATTCCCTGCCGGAGTCTGTGTTTCCTGATAGCTACAACCTGGGAGTTTTTTAACTCAAGAGTGAATAGGTTACTTCTAGGCAGGCGCGCTACATCTTCGACCATATCATCGCTTACCGACAGGTGAGATAGTGGTCAAACGCGTGCCTATCAATAGTAAAAAAAATATTCCCGGGCAACGTAACCCTTGTGGGTTACGTTGCCCGGGAATATATTTTTTTTGAAAAGACGATGTTTCTGAAAAGTACAAACTTTTCAGAAACATCGTCTTCGTCTTTTTCTCTAATCCTCGCTCATCACTGGAGTTTTATCATGAAAAGTGACGTCACCTGGAAAAATTGTTGCTACTTCTTTGTTTTAACGCGGAGAAAGTAAGTTTTCTCGCCTTCAGGAATAAGGATTAACGTTAATATGTTATGAAAGTACAAGGATTTATAATGTTGAAGTTACCTAAGTACAAGGTTCGGTGAAAATTCTATGAATATAATTTATTAAATATTCTTTTCCTAAATATAATTTGTTTTGCTTAGCAACAGTCTTTTCGAATAATTAATAATCAAACCTTCTGTGGGAATGACATTAAAGAATAAGAAATAACCTTAATTTCAGAAGTCAACACTGACGAAATTTCATTGTATACTTTGTAGTGGTTTTTTGGAACTCGGTTATATTTTTTTGGAAAAATGTTTTATATATTCACTATAAAGTGATAGTTGGGCGACGTCTTCGTCTACGCAGAAACTGAAATAAGCAAAAATGCTCATAAATAAGTACCGAACCAAACAATCAAATTTTTACGGGAACAAATCGCAATTATGCCGCATCGAACTAAAAAAAAACTCAGAAACCTCGGAGTAATTGGTGTACATACATAAAAAAAAACCCACTGAATTGAGAACCTCCCCCTTTTTTGTTGGAAAACGTTTAATAAAGAATCAAGCCTTCTTTGGGAATGGTATGAAAGAATTTAAACCGCTGCCTTCGAAAAGTTTTTGCACTTCAACTCCACTCGGCGACAACTAAATGTGATGCCTTAAGCGTACTTTCCTATGTTGATGGGAAATCATCAAATGACTCCTCCAGCTGAAGGTTGTGCCATAAAAGGGTAAGGGTGTGTGGGTGTGGCTCCAGGGCTGCGATGTCTCTTTCGGACAAATTCCAC
Source organism: Lacanobia oleracea (assembly GCA_950371165.1). Taxonomy (NCBI): domain Eukaryota; kingdom Metazoa; phylum Arthropoda; class Insecta; order Lepidoptera; family Noctuidae; genus Lacanobia; species Lacanobia oleracea. Next base: position 4,429,654 of record OX493387.1, read on the forward strand.
CACCCTGACAGTCTCCTAGAGTTGGAAATCCAACCGATCAATATATTTGAGTGAAAACGGGTACGTACTCGAAGCTGATTTGTCGGCAGTATTGTAAATCAGCTCGTTATTATTACAGTCAGCTACGTTTTCAATAATAGCAAGTCAAGGTGAAAATAAACAGCCCCTTCCTACATTAACATCCTATGCTACATGGGTGGTACATACTAATATTTGTTTACGACTGCGCTCCAATTTCACGATGTTATGACAAAGATTCAGTGTGGGGGTAGAAACGGAAGCATAGAATACATAGCTACAGAAGGTTTGCTCATATAATCTGCCTAGCCTTCTCGTGGACGCAGCTGAATACCCGGATTTAACATGAAGCGACCATCTGAGCTCCAATACCCAGTAGCTGGGCACGACAACCCCTGGCTAGACTGTTGTCAGATTTTCAGATTTCTGACTTTTAGTGACAGCCGGGCCCAAAAACTTATGAATAATAGTGAATAAGAAGGATGTATACTGTGTGTTTATGTTTTGTTTTTTTTGGAACAAAGTTCCTTATCGCGCTTTGCGGAAGGGGGTTAGACGGAAAAAATTAAGACCAAAAGTTGTAACGACACTTTTTGCTATAGTTGTAAGCCGTGCGGCGTGCGCGTGTTTCTCTGTCTGTCTCTCTCTCTTTCTCTCTGAGAAAGTAAGCCGCAGTCTCTTGGAAAGCAGGCAGCAAAATGGGATGGAATAGAATGGAATGGAGTGGAATGGAATGGAATGGAATGGAATGGGATGGAATGGAATGGAATGGGATGGAATGGAATGGAATGGAATGGAATGGAATGGAATGGAATACACAAATCTGATCTTGCATGGAGTATTTAATCCCGATATGACATGAGATGCCAAACAGTGGGTCATTAGTTGCCAACGATACGATACCATCTTAGGGAAAAGGATAAAGTCGTAAAACACAGTCATGTTTCTAGTTTTATTACAATTCCTTTACTAATTAATCCAAAGGAACTTCGTTCCATCCGGGTGTCCCTTGACACCTCTCAAGTATTTTTTTTCAATATTAGTTGCCAAATTTGTACACTAGGGCTCTGTTGACAGCGGTTTATAAGGCAATTTTGGGCATTTTTTGAGGGTTCTAGTGCTGATACGGTTAATATATCATCAAAAAAGAAAACACAGGGACACAGTACATATCCTCCTTATTCAGTTTATGAAATATCTTTTAAATCGATCTTATATTGGAGGAGGAAACCGGCGAGAGCCAAACCTCGAATTATGACTTATTACATTCAAAGTCTATGCGCCCGCGTTTCCACTTAACGCAGCAAGCCCGCTTCTCGAAGCAAGGAAGAGTCTCGATAGAGTCACCAATCTACGAGCAGACCTCGGGTGATCATTGTTATTTAGCTACTTTTCTGGAGCTGATCTTCTGTAGGTATGTATCCACTTTGTGGTAGCAACGTGATAGTCATTAATTTGTGCCTAGAGGTGGGCTTATTAATCTGTTATATTGTTACTTCAGCGTCCTGATTGAGTAAGATAAACTGCGTTACGGTTTGACTAATTTTAAATGTAATTTCTAAACCTCATTCTTTATTGTCAACAGAACGTTACGATATCGATTTTAGAGTTGAGTCCAATTTAAAATGACGATACCTACTAACATCTAAAAAATCATTACCCCTAAACTCTTTTCTGGAAATGACTTTTGAAAAGGTTCTATGTTCAGCTTGTACACACCGAGAGTTACAGCTTAGAACGGCCGTTACTCCAAATGCGTACAGTGTGGCTATGTCTGAGACATTTGAACCACTTTTCTATTTTATCCATGAGATTAAATGGCAATTTCAAAAAGTTATCGACTTCAATCAATCACACTGTTATTTTTATTTAGAAAACAAAGTGAGAGATTTGAGCTATACGACAGCATAGTTTACATTGATATTGTACCTACATATCTTTGATCATATAGCAATTGCAACAAGATACCAGTTTTGTGTTTGTCATACAAACAAGACGTGCTTCGAATCCGGGATCTCACCCAATCGCGTGGAAATGCGACAGCATACCTTTGTAGGTATATCAACAGTGAAGCCGAACCCATCCCTGATACGAAGCTCATATGTACGTAAGCTCCTCTACAGCAAAGAGGATTAGCAGTTTAGATACACACTAAGTAATATCACGCTTGTGCACCCTGATGGGGTAGGCAGTCGTCTACTTAGCTACCTATACGTGGTACAAATACATTTTGTATTTTGTCTAAGTTACATGTTATAATATTTTGAGATTGAACGCTTTAAGCTCCTTAAGGTGAATGCTCCAGGGTAGCCCGAAAGAAAGAATATTTCAGAAATAATCATTCTTTCAAACTACATGAACTTAGAGGGCTATATTGATGATTAAAATGGTTATAATTCTTTAGATAAATACGCCTTACGGTCGCAGATCGCATTTGGTCCACATACAGCTTCACACTGACGGGCAAATTGCAAAAAACATAAAAATATTTGAATTTCGCGGGCTACCCTGGAGCATCCACCTTAAGACTACGCAATATATTTTTAAAATTCTTCCGATACGTACTGATTGAGTGACTGAAAGAAAACGCACAGCCGAAACTACTGGTTGTAAAAAGGATTTCCCGAAATTCCTATGGAAACGGGAAAAACGGGATGCGAGCGTACGAAGTCGCGGCTACAAGATAATTTTACATAAATCTAGATAGATACCAATGAATAGTCAAAAGCATGCGTGCGAGCATGGTTCGCATTGGTCCTGCACGTGTTGCAGAATTTGTTGAAAGAGTCACCGCGGCCCTGGGGGGCTACTCTCTAAGCCCGAAGTCCGTAGTTTCGGGGTTAGTTGCGCGCTTATTCTACTCTGTATTACCTACGGACTTACGATTAGTCCCGAACCCGAACTAAAAATGAATGACAACACGATTTCACAGTAACTGTCAAATCGTGTTGTTATTAATTCCGCATTAATTCTGCAACTAAGCCCGAAACTACGGACTTCGGGCTTAGAGAGTAGCCCCCCTGGAACGTAAAAGGCATTAGAAGGAACACGGATGGGTTTTATTCAGTAAGAGTCTGACACTCCCTTCTGCTTTGCATTTTTTTATGTACGTTATTTTGATGATATTTTTATATATGATATGAATGAACCGCCACTCATCCTTAGCGTAGCGTCAGACAGTCTCAGGCTGTCTGACATATCGCTGAAATGAACCTTTTTAGTGCAGCTGTGAGACACACACTTAGTTTTTGGCTTAACTACCATTATTTATTTTTATGTACCGTGCGTGTTTCATGTATGTGCTAAATAAATACTATTCTTTCTTTCTTTCTTTCTTTGCTTCAACCAGAGCGGAAGGAGTCATTTGACGATTTCCCATCCATTCAATAAAAAAAAATGGTTTGCATTGGCCGTTTCCTTAAAACAAGAAGAAACTCCTGGAAAGCGAAAAAAAATACTAAAACTAACGGAAGAAAAACTCACCATATGCCTCGAAGCCAGCTCGAAGAATCCATACAGTACAATAGTGTAATGCGCCACGAGGTAGAAGTTGCACCAGGCAGGTAACTGAACATCGTATTTGTCTCTGTTCTCCACCTGTAAACAAAAGAACATTGATGTAACTTCTAGAGCTTCTTTTGCCAGTCTGTCTATCTTTTTCACAACTATGCAGGTTTGGAGTTGGTTTTCAGTCAATGCAGCAGACACAGTGGAACTGCCTATCTGAACCCTACATCCCAGTGACTGGGTAACAACATGCTTCACCTTTCAGCATGACTGGCTGTCATATTTTTGGGTTTAAAAGAATGCCATGGCCAGTCAGAAATATAGAATATTCTTGATTATGTACACCATTTAAGTTACAGAAAAGATAGATGTAGAAAACATTACATAGGGTGACAAAAGGGGCGGCCTTATCGCTAAAAGCGATCTTTTAAAGACAACCTTTAGATGGATTTTAAAGAGAGGAGTGACAGTACTGCAGTTAGTCTTCGGTGTACTATTTTCATATACAATAATTAAATAATACATAAATACAATCATATTAACAATAATAATTATAAAACTGTAGCAGAGAACCCAAGTAGGGTTCTTTACTTGGGTAATATGACTGACAAAGGTGTCTGTACAAAAGTGAACATCTTCCTTAGTTGGACGTGGCATTTACGACCGTACACTGTACTAGCTTCTGTCAGCAGCTTTTCGATCCCATGAATGTCAGAACTGAGGGCCTAGTACAAATATTTTGTCGTATAGTAACGTTAACATAAGTGAATTTTGAATGTGAAAAACCACAACCCCATAGTATTTTGGTGTAATTTTATGGGACATACACAATTTATATATTTGTAAGTATCTAATTCAAATAAATATTATGTGCTAAACGAGTATTGTAGCTATGGTAAAATTTTACGTAACATTACCAGATGTCAAAAATATTCGTGCTAGGCCAACTGATCCCAGGGAAACATACTTACGGGATAGCCTATGAGCTATTCTAGAAACAATTTATCTGTGCTAAATTTCATTCAGATCCGTTCAGCTAACTAATTTTAGTAAGATTAGATAGTAAGAAGTAAGAAGAGTGGGGATGACTAGGCTGCGCTAGACCTACATTAAAGACACTCCTGGAGGCCATTTTGCAATTTTTATTTTTATTAATTAATTTTAATTAATTCTATCAATATTATAAATGCGAAAGTTTGTGAGGATGGATGGATGCTTGTTTGTTACTCGTACTGTTTCACGTCGGAATGCCTGAAAGGATCTTCACGAAATCTGGCACAGAGGTAGATTATAGTTTGCAAAAACACAAACGCTATACTCGTATATCCCGGGGGTATGTTCCCTAGGGAAAATGCGGGCGAAAACAGAAGCTAGTAATAGTTATTTGGAGCATTGCTCCGGTGACCTTGCCGTGTTAAGAGCTAATAAAATAGATCAAGGGCTTCATTCAAGTTGAAATTGGTTGGGCATGCTCGAAATAATATGCGGTGAAAAGCGACGATGAGGCGTCTATTTTGTAGCTTTGAGATTTATTTTAGCTGACCTTTCCTAAATATAGCATATAAGTTACTGCTTAGTTGCAGAATATCGAAATTATGTTTATGTTTTTTATTAATTTTTAAATAATGTAATTGATTAATACTTTTGAACCGAATTTCGAATAGAGATGTATGGGGGAAGAAGTGCTGAACCGACCATGAACCTTCTTGATTTTTGAACTGATATTTCTAATCAAATCGAGTTTTTTTTTTTCTTTGGGTCAATTCCACATACACAAAAGCTAACCAGCTTATTGAAACTAAGTACGTTTAAGGGCTCGGAATCTTGAAAACGAAGCATCGTGCACTTAAAACTATACTTTAAAAATTGCCTGACAAGGTTCCTATTCGTGTATAATTGCTACTATGCTAATAATATCGAAGTCAAATGATTTTAACGTGTATGCCGTTCAAGAGTTGGTTAAAACTTCTTTCGTTTTGTTACTTCCTTGGTTCGAAAAGTTTGAAAAGTTTTTAAGCTTACCAAAAATAAACTTTATAAACAAAAATAAAAACTTAAAATGTGGTCGATTTCTACTTTCAACGCCTACATACTTGATAATATTTAAATTATATTGGCATTTTAAGTTATCAAGATCAGTTACTTAGCCTTATTCTGTGGGATTTCTGTTTAAATAATCTGACCTTTAAAATAAGTTTTTAAAGTAAGGGTTATAACGCCCAATATCGGTACTAAGGCGATTTTATTGACTCCTTAGTTAACTACGAGTATATTGACAGATACACATAATTTCATCGATACGATATTACCTTTTAAATTGAACAGTATTTTAGTGACTTATAATTCTATGTATTTACCAATTGATGTTTTATTTTAATACAGAACACCTGTAGATATTGCGTGCAAATTCAAATAAATCGATTTAAACCTGATATCTTCTAGGAGGCCGAATTTAAACTTAAAATGCCGGGTACTTGTCGGTGTTCTTAGCAGTTCAGTAAAATTACTCCATCAATGGTATCCTATCCATAATAATTATGATGTATTTATGTAGTCAGGGCATGCCATTACCAACTCAAAAAAAAAAGTTTTTTTTTTTAAACTCTCCATCAAACGTAAATGTTTGGCGAGTTAAGAATTAAGTGAGACCTCTGAATTATTTTTCATTAAATAAAATGTTAAAATAACAAAGTACAAAATAATCAAGATTTTTTAATTATTTGTTTTATTTTATTCCCTTGTGATTTCAAAGTTACTTATGAAAAAATATAATGGCAGTCCGTGGCTTATCTTTAACACCTAATTTCCATCGTACATCAAACTGGGATCAATACGTACAAAGACTTTGGGGCTCGGCTCAGGCATGTAATTAGTTTGGAAATACCGGGTAATATTCTGAGAATTATCCCTGAACTGATACTGTTCACCTAATATCGACTGCATGTCTATGAAAATACATATACAGGGTTATTTGTAAAACACCAACAACCTGTAAGGCAGTGAAAGTACACATGATTATCAACAAATTTTACTTTTAGACCAACCCTGAAAACTCTGTTCTGAAATCAGCTGTTTCATACATTTTCATTGGCATATTGCATTTTGTATGAAACAGCTGCATATTTTTTCCAGTTTTCGGGGTTTTCTCAAAGTAAAAGTAGTTTATAATCATGTGTACTTTCACTGCCTAACAGGTTGTTGGTGTTTTATATTTTAATTATTTTAAATTAATTGTTCATAATGATAACTATGAACAATTTTTTCAAAACTGCAATGGCGAAAAAAAATCGTCAGTCCCATACATTTTTGTGCGCATAACTCGACAAAATGTATTGAACAGCTGATATTTTTTCGTGATTTCGGGATTTGTCCCTTAATAAAAGTGTTTCATAATGATGAGACCAATGGCTCCTTAGGAAGCATTCCGTTTATTCTATTACACATTGTATAGTTTCACCACCAGAAAGAAAAATAGTTTATTTGGCACACATACACAGATAGGTACACACAATGTACCACCAGACACATTTTATTGAGTCGATAACTCGTCTTACGAAAATACCTTTCAGAGAAATGACAGCCTTTGAACGGAGGAATACGAGCGTCAATCATAGGAATGGCATTTACTGGCATTCCCTGGAATCCTGAATCTAATCAATTGACAGACTAGGTACGTCAATTCAAGACGAAATGAAATGGTGACAGCTCTCGTGCCATGCAAGCATTTTGTGTTCTATTTCTTTGACATTGATATAGTAGTTTTCTTACTACAATCTTGTTAAAGAAAATAAACGGGACCCCCATAGGACTCGTGCAATAATAGTTTTATTATACTTTGATGATAATTTAACGTTTTCCATGGATAGCGAAAAATCTGTGCATCAGAATGGCGGGTGTATTTTTACAAATGGTCATGAATGTAGGTAAAATTTGAAGCAATGTACTGTTTTAAAACCACAGTTATTAGAAAAGGTATGTGAGCCGCCAACCTAATGCAATATGGTGGGTCTATTTTAAATCTGAACAAGTTGCCAACTATCTGAATGTGAAATACCTACCATAACAATATTCGAGCAATGTTCGTTACCATATTAAAAGTATAACCAGATGCTATTAACGGTTAAAGATTAATTAATCAATAAAAATACTCCACATTTAGAGCCTGTTCAATTTTATTATAGCAACAAGTTGAGCCATGCAGGCATGCGTTACTGTCTAAATTAAAGAGGTTTCTTGTGTGAAATGACACTTTGTATAAGCGACTTCGCCAAAACTCTCTCTCACTTACTATCTTAACACTTTTTCGAAAAAAAAAAACAAACTGTTTAGATTTAGCATCTTCCGAATATGTATCAAGTTTGAATTGAGAATAAGAATGAAATACCGTAAGAAGTAAATGAACAATTTTGCGTCAGCCCACAAACAGCTCAAAAGCCATGCCAAGAAATACTTACATCAACCTTCATATCTTCGTCTCCCAGTCGAGGAGTTCCCGGCTCCCAGCTGGGTCCCCAGAATATGGCCTTGAGCTTGTTCTCCAAGGTGTCCAACTTACGGAACTTCTTTACTACGTAGTTGGTGTAGAAAGCCTGGAAAAACAATGGAAAGTTATTAATAGGATTGCACACAAGGCAGAATACCGACAAGATTGACCGACAAGATGGACTGACAAGATGGACCGACAAGATGGACCGACAAGATGGGCCGACAAGATGGGCCGACAAGATGGACCGACAAGATGGACCGACAAGATGGGCCGACAAGATGGACCGACAAGATGGACCGACAAGATGGACCGACAAGATGGACCGACGCATTAAATAAGGCTGTTGGAGGCATCATGTACATAACGGTCCACATTGCAGAAGACCGCATGGCTTGGAGACGCGTCATACATGGTTGTGATCCTCAGCAGTGAGGAAACGATAAAGAAGAACATATAGGGTCACAAAAGACATAAGGAATTAAGAATTGAAAAAAATTACTTTAAGTAAAATTGGATGCAAGTTTGTTCTGCAAAGTGTTAATTTTCAAGCGAAATTGGTTTGACACTAATAAAATCGCTCAAGAGTTAATTCTACAAAACTATTTACTAAGGTGAAACTACTATGCTGCACCCAAAATCGTATGCAACAACTTTTATTTTTATTCTACACTAGCTGAACGCAAAACTTCGTCTACGTCACATTTTTCATTAATGCTCCGCTCCTATTGGTCGCAGCGTGATGTTATATAGCCTATAGCCTTCCTCGATAAATGGACTATCCAACACTGAAATAGTTTTTCGATTCGAACCAGTAGTTCATGAGATTAGCGCGTTTAACCAAACAAAATCTGCTTTAAAATATTAGTACCTATTGATATATTTTTTTTTTTGTTATCTAGTCCAATACTTTTTTCTCTTTGTAAAGAAACAACTATATCCCAACCTCTAAAATGCACCAAACGAGATTGCCAGCCCTATTTTATTCTCTTTCCGTTTAGTTTTTGTTGGCAATCGTTGTCATGAAAGGCCACAAAACCTTATATTAAAGGTTTACGTTCACTCATTAATTAGGGCATGTTGTAACATATGTTAGGACGTGTTCAGACTACACAATGTGTACGCCTGTAGAAAATTACTGAGCAATAATGGCATTAAAGAACATTGCTAGAAAATTGGTTTTGGGTGGAAGAGTACCTACTAGCAATAAGAACAAATTCAAAACTTAGTCCTACCATCATGACTGCTGCTATTGTGAGAGAAAAAACAACACTTTTTAAAGTTAAAGGAATGCAAAGTGCTTCGAGTATTTTTATTCTCCTTCTAAAAATCCCGAAAAAACTATAAAGAACTCTGACACTAATATATTAACCCTGATATTTATTTTCTAGACCATCTTATTAGTCAAAAAATCAACCTTATAACTACCTCTTCAAACATAGCGGTCGTATTGTTTCGCCAAAGTACAGAGAGATCAAAATCCCACGCAGTGTAACCACATCTTTATAATCCCTTGTAAAGTTGAACTTTTTGCTGTCTTGCTCCATTTTCCGAGGTTAATTGCAATGTTCTGTTTACCCAACGAGATGTGAACATGTTCAGAATTTAATATAATGTAGGTAATGTTTATTATGTTTACGTTAGTCGATGTTTTGTATAATAGTTGTTTTGTTTTAGCAAAGCGATGGCGGGCAATACCCTTTTACTTATTTTTTTCTTGGAACCAACATAACATAACTATTACATATATTTTCACTATTTTAAATAAAATAAATAAAATTGTAAATGCTGGTTAACCGGTAATTGACGACTGTGTAGTCGATGTCGTAAACTCCTATATTTAAGATTATTGTACACAGAAGCTGTTGATAGACCTTTTTTATTAAATAAAATAAAATAAACATAACTAAGAATGTATCGGTTTTTGTTTTTTTCTTATTTACTCCTGCTATGGCTTGGTAAAAGGTGGAGGTCTGATAGGCAGCCGCTTCGCGTAAAATACTGGTATTCAGCTGAATCCAGCTTGACTGGAAGCCGACCACAATATAGTTGGGAAATGGCTAGGCAGATGATGCCTAGCCCTGCTATGGCTTCGTCCAGTTGAAAGTAGAGAATTATCATTTTGGTCTAACCCTGGACAAAGCCCTGTGTCAAGTTTTATCCAAATTCATTAATTCATAAAGAGGTTACAAGCAGAAATACAGAGTTACTTGTACTTTCGCATTTACGAGTATAATATTAAGTAGGGATTATAAAAATGTTGACGATTATAATAGATGTCGATCAGTTTATATGTTTATTGTTTTCTATATTTTACTAAACATAGATGGGTCAAAAATCCCTGTTGCCAAATGAAATACCCCTGAAAATTGGGTTAAATATTTGATGTTTTAAGGTAAACATTATCATATTATGACATTTGCATATTAGGTTGGATTTTGCCATTGGCCTTTTGTATTCTGGCATAATCTACAGGCTATATAGGCTAAAAGATTACCTAAATTGGTTGTTTATCCTAATTTTGCGCTAAGTATGATCCAATACAGTAGATCCCCTGTATGATGTGCGGCTTACTATGATGAAAGCTTTTATGAGATTACTGTATGGATTTTTCCATTATTATGGTAGGTTGTGGCATCCCACCTAATAAATATGTTATCAAGATATATAATATTTACTTTTAATGGAAACGGATGACTTATTACAATATCAAAATGCCATTTTTTTTTAAATAAACGTTCTCATTCGCATCTCAGTTGCAAATTAGTATAATTAGACCTTTAATTTATAAAAGACTAGCACTTCGCCCGCGACGTCGTTCGCGTGGGTTTAGTATTGCAATGTCAGTAGGGATCTCTATTTTTTTTGAAAATAAATTATAGCTTATTTTACTTTCTGATAATTTGGTCTTTGTTTTGGTGAAAAAATGTTTAAAATCGGTCCAGCAGTTTCAGAGCCTAGTCGAAACAAACAAACAAAAATTATTTCCTCTTTATAATACTCTATTTTTACGTCTGTATAAACTTGATCTAATATGAAAATACTAAAATAATATTCAAAACATTTTACATTTAAATTCAGTGTTTTCCAAATAATACAGCTTTCAGTTTGAATATTTGAAAAGACTAAATTCGTAGTAACGTTTGTTACAGTGAATGCCGGTTTAAACCGTGTCGGGTACTGAAATATTAACAAGGTCTTAACGGTACCTATTCATGAACAACGCAATGATAAACTGACGTAAACTGGTGTTTGTTTTTGGTAAACTATTTTCATAGTATTTAACTTTTATTTCTCTAGCAGTTCAAACATGTTTTTTTTGTACGCATCAAACGTGTGTTTTTTTTTTGCTGTCAGTACGTACAATTTCAATATTCGCGTAATCACAAAGCTATATAATATTACTTTCATTTTAATAAATTCAGACAATATTTGGTGGGTACGTAATCGTTATCACAGTATTTGGGCTAGTTTGATTCTGAATCAACACTGACTTTACATCTGAATCACTTCACCCAAGCCTTCAACTTTGTTATGTTTACAGAATCGACCGGCTGTACTTATCTTCATTCAAAATAGATACGTGAAAATTTCAGGTACAAATCCGATTTTGACTGCAATTTTTCCATATAAGAGAAAACTGATGACAAAAGCATGAAAATAATCCAAATAATATATTATAAAAATACATACCTGTAAATATAGTGGGTTGAAAGAAGGCTGGTTGTAGATTAGGCCATATACGATCTCAATCTTGTCGGTCTCAGGCCTGAAGGTGCCAAAAAGACGGTCCCAGATAATGAGCACTCCTCCGTAGTTCACATCCAAGCAGTATTTGTTGCTTCCTAAAGATACAAAGACAGTATAAAGATGAGTGTTGGAAAGACAGATAAAAATGCGAAAGCTGGCTAGAAACGCCAAGAAACAATCATCAACATTATCATTACAGCCGAAAGACGTCCACTGCTGGACGTTTTTGGCTGTTATGCTATAATCACCACGCTTGGCAGACGAGTTGGTGATCGCAGTGTATTTTGAATTTTCGAATGACGATACGCCGTGGTATACTTTTTTCCAACAAGTGACGTCACCAGGCCCCACTACTAAACTTTGATCTGCTTATCTTTGTTAATTAGTATTAAAATGAAAAGGCAAAAGATACTTGTCTAATAATTTGTTTTTTAAAAAACTCACAGTCTAAATATATTTTTTTATTTTTCTATCGAAGGACATTCATTCATAAAATTATTGTTCTACTTGTACGAGTGTATCTTCCCAACGTAAGCTATTAAATTATAAGCGGTATTTTTTTTTGTTTTTTACTTACCATGATGAACTCTGTGATGACTCGGAGTGTTCAGGATGTACTCAAGAGGTCCAAGACTCTTGATGGCCTCAGTGTGGATCCAGAACATGTACAGGTAACTGAACTGATGGTGCATCACGAACTGAGCTGGAGGGATCACCAGCGCCAGAGGTAGGTAGAAAGCCTGGAAAGAGATTTCGTTAAGTCAGTGAAAGAAAGTAAAGGCGAGATTGTTGAAGTAAAGGCGAGAAGCTTCGCTATAATGACTAGAATTATCTTACTTGAATCACCTGATTTTCTGCTAAAAGGATGATTCCGTGCTTCGGAAGGCACGTATAAGCCGGTTTTACCGGCCGCCAAATGTCGGTTGTCAAATAAACCATATCAGAGGCCCTTGAGGCGGTTTAAAAACTCTAGACGCTAGGGTGTGTGGGGTCGTAAGACCTTACTACTCGATAAGAAAAAAAGACCAGAACTATGCGTCGCACATTGAATACAAACAGGAATAATGGATTCACGCACGCATACGCAAAAAGTTCTTGAGCAGGTACTTCGAGACAGAACTGGCAATCGGCCAACTTGGTTAAGTTTCTTTTACGGTATCTCAAGATAGGCACACTTAAGTTAATATTTGATTTTGACTTAGTACGTACAAGTTTGGCTACCTATTTTCGTGACTACAAGTCCAAGATATAGGTGGAAAGAGTGAGTTAGGACACAACATATTTTTAGTCGTGTTTTGGAAACCATGCAACCACAACCAGAAAGACTACGTGATAAGAACAGACACCACTCGTACTTATGTAGTACCTATGTTGTCAGTTCACATACACTCTTCAGAAATTCTACTCATAATCACCATCAACAGCCAGATTCATGGATCCGAAGACGTCTATTTCCAACAATAATCTTGCTGTAGTCTTTAAAGTCAGTAAACTGCCACTGCAATATACGAGAACCTTATTCGGTTTCTCCATTAATATTATATTATCCCAGTTAGAGGCGGCACTCCATCACCCCTATCTCGCTCTGTCTTGCGAATGTGATCGCTAAATAATTCCTGAGCTCATTCCTTCTCTAAATGCCTTTGTATGTTCCCTTTGAAAGAAAGGATGGAGAAGTATGTCAAGATTGTTTTATTATGAATAACGTAGACTCACAATCTTCACAGCTCAAAGGTTTGTTGACATACAAATAAACTTCTAAGCTTGCTTTTGCTAAAGGCTTTCGCAGACAGTCTCGCGGAAATTGTTTTATTTTAAATTAGTATTATTTATTTATTCAATTGGGAATATGCATTCTCCACACATGAAGGGGAGTTAGGCTGACTGCCCACTGGAGCGGGGAGGCGAGGAGCGGAGAAATATTAACCAATAGAATTGTATAAAATCTCCGCTCTGCGTCGGCCACTGAAATTTTATGCAATTCCATTGGTTAACATTTCTCCGCTCCTCTTCTCTCAGCTCCAGTATACAATCAGCTTAAAGACATTTTTTTAGCGAAGCTCCTTTTTCGATATTTAATTAGGATCTAATATTACAAGAGACCTAAACACATAGAACCTAAATTAGTACGTAACCCTTCATGAACCCTGCCAATATCGAACTACCCTTACCACACGTGCCGATAAAAACGTCCATAATACCTAAGATCCACAAAGTATTAATACGACGAAGCCTTAATATATTCTCTGTCACGATCTTTACCAAGTTTCAGTGCCATCGACTTTCCTTATGTATTATTTATGGCTAAACGACGGAAACCATAAGAAAATATAAAACAAAATGGCGAGTGTCACGTTTAGGGGTTTATAAATATGTAATACGGATGAAGGTAAACGCTAAAAGTTGGCTTACGACTTTTTATTTGATGACATGGTTGCGTCCAGATTTTTTTTTAATTTGTTGAAGTAACCTGTATATAAACAAGATGCCATTTCTTTGCTGAAAAAGGCTATTTTAACAGAATCAGAAAGCACATCACTCTACCCGTCACTGTCAAATTTTCCCAATCAACCTTGAACCATATGTGTAAGCAATAAAGATGAAAATTAAATTTGAAAGATTGTTGTGTGGTTAATATTATGATTCTGCTAAATTGGCCTTTTTAAAAGGGTTACCCCTGGGGGGGGGGGGGGGGGGTAAGGGGTTTACCCCTGAAGGTACGTTACGTTAAAATGGAAATGGCTAGGTATAGTTGTTCTTTGGTGGATATTGTTGATGAAGTACGTAAAAGTTATGATCATTTTATCAGGAATCTAAACTAATATAATATATTATTTTCGGTATTATTAAATCTACTTAAGGCATAGTTTTTATTTTCGTTTTAACCCTAGCTACCGCTGCGTAAAGTCATTATTTCGCTTCAACATAATATCAAGCCCTTTTTCGCTGAAAGTTCTTAAACTAAAGTAGATAACAGAAAAGGTAACACTTACAAATCCACACCATCCTTGCAGAATAGACTGTCTGATTCCGACTCCCATGTTGAAGTCTTCAGACGTATGATGCACTTGATGCTGAGCCCATAGTATGTGGACCTCTGTTGATAAAAGTAAATATTCATGAAGTAGTCATGGAGATTGTAATGGTGTTGTATTATTTTCAAGGGTGTAAAGATAAGATGGCAATATCTGATAATAAGCACTATCATTGCGTACAGCACACAGTTGACGCAATATCTTTCACATCAACTCAAAAATAACAATTAAATATAAAAGAATTTGTATGAAAATGTTTTATACTGAGGGAAAGGAAATTTTTCCTATTAGATTGATGGTAAACACCAGATAAATGTTCAATATAGCTCATTGACCCATGAACATTTATTTAATTTCAAAAACAGAAATAAAGATGTAAAGCTGACCTGAATACGTATCTACGAAGGGATATTAGGGAAAGATCAATGTACTTAATTGTAAGTTTATCTGGCGCCAATAATAGGAAAATTTTTTTAGTTAATATTCCTGAAATAACATTTTCTACCAGTCATTATCATCATCATGTGCCTAACCTTTTCCCAACTACATTGGGGTCGGCTTCCAGTCAAACCGGATTCACCTGAATACCAGTGTTTCACGTGGAGCGGCTGCCTACCACAACCCATTAACTGGGTAACACGGTACATCTTGGCAAGACTGGAGTCAGATTAACTGGCTTCTGACAATCCGTAACGACTGCCAAAGATCTACAAATGACAGCCGGGATCAACGGCTTAACGTTTTTTCCGAGGCACGTTCTGTTATGTTAAGACGGTCACCCATCCACAGACCAACCTTGGCAAGCGTTGCTTAACCTTCAAGATCGACCCGTGCGGCTGTTATTATTTAGCCACGAGCTCCTCAAATAACATTTACTACCAGTATTTTGCTATAATAGTATGCTCACCATGACAAGCTCTATGCATCCAATAGTAACAGAAATCAACTCCCAACGCAGCTGCATACCACGTCACGGTACTGTCCCAGGGCAACTCCACGAGCCTAAAGTTAGCGTATATCCACGTATAAAGGAACGACTCCGCCCCACGCCATAGTAACCTGAAAATAATCATAAAATAAATTAGTTGGCATAAACGATGAGGCCGAAAATAATGGCAAATCGCTAGGGAAATTACGGGTTTTTTCAGGGCCTTTGATACAATGTTTGTTAGCCAATAATAAGGATTGTCAAAAATCAAATCTAAAAATTCGATGAAAATTGTAATTGTCGCACACAAATTATAGGAACGGCTAGTATTCAGAATGTGTTGTCGTGTTATTAAAAATTATATATTTAGCAGCAGAAAAACCCTTTTCTAATGTAAAAATCGATGACAAGTTTGAAAGAAAGAAAATTTTGTTTATTGGCATTATACGAACAAAAACTGCTCAAAATTAAAAATAATAAAATAATTTAACCATGAATGCCAATAGGGCCTCAGCTCAGAATAATGCCAACTGGCAACACAATGTTTGAGACAATTTGTAACCTTTTCCCGATAATTAAGCTTCAAAATCCAGCAACAATAGCCATTAAATAATAATAGGTATTTAACCAGCTAGTACAAGAGCATGCGGTAATAGTCCTAATGCTACATTAAAGATTATCCTAAAGCAAACTACAATGCTATGGCACGTCGCCAGAGAGAAATGCTTAGTTGCGGTTTACTGAATCCGATTCATAAAGACCCGTATAAATTCAACAGCTTTGTTGTATTACGAAGTATTCGTAGTTTATGAGTTATAAAACCTGTGAAAGGAAAGGAATACTGCAAGTAATGTCTTTAATATTTTAAACTATTGTGCAGGATGCTTCTTTCCCTCAATGAATGATGAGATCCTAATATTTTAATCCTTTTGTTACTAAATGACTGACAGACAACGCACAGCCAAAAGTTCGGGTTGTAGAAATCTGAAATTTGGCATGTAGGTCCCTTGGGGAGTGTAAGGGAGCATTAAGAGAGGATTTCTCAAAATTCATACGGTGACGGAAAGAAACGGGATATGCGCGTACGAGGTCGCGGGCAGAAGCTAGCTGAAATATAAATCTTTTTTTTTTTTTCGCTGGGAAAAAATGCATTACGCATACCCACATACCCCTCCCATTCCCATCGGGGGAATGGGAGGGGTATGTGGGACTCCCCGGGCTGACCCGGTATACCCACTAAAATAACCCAGCGGCATTCCCGCATCGTCCGAGTGGAGGGGGACTGGGAGATCGGCGCAGCCTTGGCGTCCAGTCCTCCTCCGACGACAACCCGCCTGAAATATAAATCTGCCTCAACTTAAGCAGCCTGACTGTAATCTTACTTCTTCTTCTTATTTTCGTATCGTGTAATCTTTATCAATAACTATAAAATTCTTCCGTTACTGAGTGACTGAGTGAGTGACTGACAGAAAACGCACAGGCGAAAGTTCTAGTTGTAAAAAGCTGATATTTGGCGTGTAGGTCCCTTGGGAAGTGTAGGGGAGCACTAAGAGAGGATTTCTCAAAATTCTTACGGGAACGGAAAAAA
This sequence comes from Lacanobia oleracea, assembly GCA_950371165.1. NCBI lineage: Eukaryota > Metazoa > Arthropoda > Insecta > Lepidoptera > Noctuidae > Lacanobia > Lacanobia oleracea. Next base: position 4,446,963 of record OX493387.1, read on the forward strand.
ATGGGATATGCGCATACGAAGTCGCGGAAAAAAGGTACAAATATATAACCACTAGGACGACGAGGACGACTCAGTCATTTTCATCGATTACCAAAAACTTACTTTTACCTACTTAGAAAGGCATCGTTTTTTTTTTTTTTTTTTTTTTTTTATTTGTAATGGGTTTGCTCTTGACTCTAGTCTATGTCAGAAATGACAGAGACAAAGTCTACGATGGAGCGAGCCTACCCAGAAGGAGCCTGTTCACTCTAACTTTGAAGAGATTAGGGTTGTAAGCTTTCGGAAACAACAAAGCTGTTCGTTATGCCAAATTCTGTTACAGTAAGTTAAGATTGTTGCAGTATGGTGTCGGCCGGTGCCGTAAAAGAATAATATCATGCCATCACTTCCCGTGGGTGCCGTAAGAGACGACTTAGGGATTCACCAGAGAATGGGCAGCATCGTTTTCTGTAAAACGCAACACCAAACACTACGATCGCCAACCCGCCTGCCAAGCGTGGCGATTATGGCAACCCCCCCCCCCCTCGGGGGAGGCCTATGTCCAGCAGTGGACGTCTTTCGGATGTTATGATGATGATTTTGAAGTTAAGATTGTACCTTCCACACTCCTGGAGGATTCCGTGTGATATGCTGGTGATGCCATCATTCAGTCTGATACCTGGCTTGCCCTCTAGCCTGAGGACAATGTGTTCCAGGATCATGAAGATGAAGAAGTACGGCCATGACTGTAAACGAAAGAAAAATATAAAATTAGGTACATTCTTGTGAATTTCCAATTCATCTGAGTTAGAAAGACTGGTCTATAAATTAATGGGTTGCTTTCAACATATCTTTCCAGTAGTTCATTCGTTTACAATTTGTAGTTAGTGCATAAAAGTCTTCTATTTTTCTTATTTAATCTTAGGTGCCCCTGACACGCTTATGCAAGTGTCACTTAAGGCTTGTATATTTGCCAATGACCTTGTGCATACAAACGGAGCTAACTACACCTCGGTGCGCCACTTCGCTACCCGTGTTTTTAATTTTTTATAATAAAACAAATACATATTTTAAAAAAGTAACAAAACCAAGTTATTTTCATTTGTATTGCACAGCAGTAGATATTATTTTTTTAGTCTTTTGTTAAAAAATGAAGGAGTAAAATGGTTTCATCTCATCGATTTGGAGTTGATTTAGTGATTTTTTTTCCTATTATGTGATACCAACACATAAATTCTGGCTAAACCAAGTTACGTGCTATATCATGTAGATTACTACCAATTTTTTTCAGATGTAATTTCTCAGTAAATGCCGACGAAAAACTGCTTCATCTGCACGCTATTTTTAAGCCTTTTCGAGAGAGCACCCTTAATTTCTAAAGTGACTGACGCGAAGCGGAGGTTTAATCCATCCAATTTCATGAGTTAATATTTCTCCGCTCCTCTCCTCTCCACTCCAATGGAAAGTCAACCTAACAAATTACTGATGGTGATTGATGGAATTCAATTAATATTAGACGCTCATTATTTTCCTAAATACTCGACGATATATTACTGGGTAATATACGGGTTTCGAAAAAGGACAAGGACTGAACTCTCAACCATTTCATAAACATAGAATAGACAGCTACACTTTCCCATTTAGTTAGCTTGTGTGACACTATTCCAAGGTTCAACCAAATTGATTTACTATGAAGAGGGTGGTATTGTTACCTTTACTTTAAATAGTAGCCAAAATTTGAATGGCTCACTCAACATTTGTTGTTAGTTAACACAGTTGTATTTGGTTGCTTCGACGTATAAAAATGGCAGCTAATAATATTCTCACTGCTCAGGCCTTGTCTGCTAAACAATGTAAGAAGTAATACTCAGACCGACCGCACGCGAGTCGGAACTATTGCCACAAGACCACCACATGTTCTCAATTTATTTGTGCAACCATGTCATAACCAGCCTATAAGGATCCCACTGTTGGAATAAAGAATTTCTCCCAGGGAAAGGGACTGGGCCCGTATTTGACCACGCGAGCCCTGTGTTGGGGTTTTAGTTATAGTAATGCTCACTCAAAAGTCTAGCTGATGGTGGCGTATGTGTTGGATCATTTGGCCCTTCAAAATGGTTGAGCCGAATGGTGCTAGCGCATGCGCAATATTCGTGAACGGGCGCCAGCTTCATTTTTTTTTGACCCACCGACCTTGGCAATTCAAACGTGCCTGTAAATGGTATAATTAAATTAAATGGTTTGAGTTTTGAATTTAAATTCATCAAAGTCTCCCTTTCTTCCTTCTTTTCCTCCCGGCACTACACTTGCCCAAAGGCAAGTGTAGATCAATCCTGCCAAAGATAATCCCGCAATTTGGTTGATTCAACCAAATTAGTCGGCAAAGGCGAACCGTGTGATTCCGGCGTTAGTTAGCAACTACACAAAAATCAATAGGCAAGGTAACGTAATATCGTTATCCACACCTGTGTATGCGTATGTATCATTTTACCTATTCGACTCACAAGACGTAGTGAATGTTGGTATATCGTGTTCCCTTGGTTTTGTAACTATTGCAACAGTCAGAACCGTTAAGAAATAATATATGTGGATTTAGTTTATGATCTTTTTCTGTTATTGGTTTAGTCTGGTCTGATATTAGCGTTAATGATAGTTTGGTTTTGCCGCTAATGGCAGTATCATTAAATATAGCTAAATGTAGTAGGATTTAGGATTGTAACTATTTTGTTACAAAACAGAATTGGTTTTGGAAATCTGATTATTTTTGTAAAACAGGTATTTACGAATGTATCATCATCTTCCTAGCCTTTCCCAACTATATTGAGGTCGGCTTCTGCTCAAGCCAGATTTCCCTGAATACCAGTATTTTACGAGGAGCGGCTGCCTACCAGACCTCCACAACACATTAACTGGGAAACACTATACTTCATAGCAAGACTGAAATTAGATTTACTGGCTTCGGACTATGACTGACGACTGCCAAAGATCTACAAATGGCAGCCGGGACCAACGGCTTAACGTGCTTTGTGAGGCATGGAGGAAACTCGGTATGTTAAGATGGTCACCCATCCACAGACCAACCTTGGCAAGTGTATTTACGAATGTAGGTATCATTAAATGTTGCCATTTGTTCGTTAGATTTGGATCGTAATAAACGATCCTAAATACAACGAACCCTTATGTAACAAAAATGAATTGTTTTTTTTTCAATGTAACAAAAATAAATTTAAAAAAATATCCGTGGTTGTCATTATGAGTGTCTTTACTAAAATTGTGTATTGAACTAACGTTTTGCTATTATTTGAAACAAAAGTGTTTTTGGAACGAGAAACTTATAGAGGGAGAAAAAAAATGTTAAACATTCATTATAGTTTAACATTGTGTTTTATTGCGGTGCTGCTACTAACGCCCGACTCCTGATGAGAGGGAAAATAGTTCCCGACACATATCAAGTGTTTAAAATTGAACAGCAAATAACAAAATTACAGAAAAAAAAATTCAAGGAGTTGTTTTGATCATATGTCAATTACACATACACATGTCTTCCTTAAAACAAAAACCATTTGAAATTCCATTCACATATATGAAACAGTTCGATAAACCAGAAATAAATTAACTATAAAGCACCAAGATTAAATTTATTCAATGCGCGTTTGCGTAATTGTTCTTCAACAATAAAAGCTGAGGATTTGTATTGAAGGCATTTGCTTTGTGTGAATGTGATGAAGAAATATTTAGTTTTATCACGTTTGTATCGTAAAGTCACATGAAGAATGTTTCTTTTATAAAACTGTGTAAAAGTGACATGTGTTTTTAAATCACCTTGTTTTATTCGAGAACGTTTAAAATAGCTTTCAATTTTTCAAATAGGGTATTTTACTAAAAATTCTAATTAGTCCGTCCTATACACTTTAAAAAATTGAGGAGCTCGTGGCTAAGTAATAACAGCCGCACGGGTCGATCTTCAAGGTTAAGCAACGCTTGCCAAGGTTGGTCTGTGGATGGGTGACCATCTTAACATAATGAGTTTCCTCCGTGCCTCGGAAAGCACGTTAAGCCGTTGGTCCCGGCTGTCATTTGTAGAGCTTTAGCAGTCGTTTCGGGTGATCAGAAGCCAGTAAATCTGACTCCAGTCTTGCCATGAAGTACCGTGTTACCCAGTTACTGGGTTGTGGAGGTCTGGTAGGCAGCCGCTCCACGTAAAACACTGGTATTCAGCTAAATCTGGTTTGACTGGAAGCCGACCCCAATATGGTTGGGAAAAGGCTAGGCAGATGATGATGATATCTACATTTTGAAAAATTATTGGCCATGTATTTTTTTTTTCCACGTTAACAAAAACCACCGAAACAGTGCGTTGAAGCCCCGCGTGACATCATGTTGATAAAATTGTACCATCATAGTGACGTCACGCGTGTTTATTGATAATTGTTTATCGACGGATTAATTACGTCAAATATGTTACGATGTGACTTTTGAAGCTTTTTCGTACTTTTGAAAGTAGTATTTTAATAATTCTTGCATACAATTTAGAACAATTTATATTATACTCTTTTTTTTAGATATAATAATAAATGTTACTTCCGAATAACTTAACTTTGAAAAAAAGTTTAAAATCTGTTTAGTTGTTTCGGAGCCTATTCGGTACAAACAAATAAACAAAAAATTTCCTCTTAATAATATTAGTATAGATTTGACATTCCTGGACATTTTTAGAGGAAAATAAAAACTAGGTATATACAATTAAAAACACTCGGACTAGTGACTACCAACAATTCTAGTAAGAGTAAGGACAATTCTAACAAGTCAAGAAGAGAGGGTACTGCAATAACGTTTTATTTAGGTATTCAACTCAATGGAATAATTATTTTGCCTTTATATATTGTCTTACAAAAATCTGTTTGTTTTCTATTGTAAAACGTATTACCTGATCCTCTTCTTATCGTATGGGCAGTAAGGTCTAAGGACCCCACACACCCTAGTGTTTGAGTTTCTAAACGGCCTCAAGGGCCTCTGACATAGTTTATTTAACGACCGCCATTTGGCAGCCGGGACCACCGGCTTATACGTGCCTTCCGAAGCACTGAATCATCTTTTTACCAAACAATCAGGTGATTCAAGCCTGTGATGTCCTAGCCAACTTGGAAAAGAACTTTATAAGGTACCCTTCCCGTGGGAATCGAACCCACGACCACCGGGTCACAAGGCGAACGTCTAAGCCACTCGACAACGGAGGCAGTTATTATCTGATAAAATGTCACTATGTCCGGATCCCAAGGTGACACTATGCAGAAGTCTGACCTTGCAAGCGAAAGTCCGACTTCACAAATTAATGTTAACATGTCAAGTACAAAAATCTAAATATAATCAAACAAATCAAATATTAACAAACATCACCTTGATAATATTGTGACATGAATATTTGGGAAGCAAATTTTGCAATCGCAATTAGGTTTTGTAGACCATACGTGCTTCGATTTAAAGGCTATAATTGAATGGCTCTAAAGAAGTCAAGGTGCCTTTTGGTAATTAAAATGTTGTATCGATAATTTGGTCAATGACCTTTTGGTTTGACTCTTGGTGGGTGTAATATTTTTAAATTACTTCTACTTTCTCGTCTCTCGGCTCGTCTGTATCGAACGAATTATCTTTTTTTTTATTACTGTCCTGAAGAATTACCTATAAAAAATAGAAAATCGTCTATTCAAACTTAACATTTTTGAACGTCAAAGTACGAATTTTATAAATAGAGTCTCCCAAAACGCCGACCCGGCGCCCGTCTCCACTTCGTAGGATTTTAGCTGGGAAGATGAAGTGGCACAACAAACTTCCCAGCTACACCTCTGAGTAAGAACAGACGCGATGCTTCTATACACAGTTTTTAAAACGAAATCAATGTGAAAAATTTTCAAACACGCGATAAGCACCTGAAGTTGCCTGAATGAAGTTTTAAAAGTCAATCGCATAACTTGCGTCTTCGATAATTTCTTTCCAGGTACCGGGAGACTTCATTCGTGTAAGGAACATTACACTGCGCTCCGAAACCAAAATCATGGACGTTGCCTAGAAGGCCGTTAAGCTTAAAAGGGACTGGGCCGCATGTCACATGAGAAATTAGCAAAAAGTACCACCGAATTACTCTCATTAAATGCCAAAAGACATCGCGGCAGACCAAAGCGAATATTGAAGGACGAGCTCGACTCCTACCGAAAGGACATAGCAAATGACAGTGGTGTAGAATAAGGAGAGGGAGACCTTAGCCCAGCAGTGGCACCAAATAGGCTAGATAAAAAAAAAATATTCACCTGTCTAAAAAAATTAGGCACATCCTCTTTTCTTTCAAACATTGTTTCCTTAGGCGAGTGGAGGTAGAACATCCGGCCAAGCCCTTTCAAATGGTCGCTCAGCATGTCAGAGAGCCCACTCTCATCTGTCGCGTTGGCGAAGGAAAAGTCCGCCATCTTGCACGAAAACTATCTGAAAAGGAAAAATAATGATTTTATTAACTCATAACATTACGACTGTAATCTTCAAAGGGTTGTTCAGAGGTGTAATTAAGTACAATCTGAATTCGCAAATTTATGTTTAAGTTCCATAAACTCCTCATCATCATTATATCAGCCGAAAAACGTCCACTGCTGGGCATAGGCCTCTCCCAAGCATAGCATACATTGGCTACCCGCGACCTTCACCAGGTGATCGGTCCACCATGTGGGAGGTCTTCCAACGTTGCAGCTTCCGGTATCCATCTTCCATCGACCATCTGTTCTGCGCGCAATGTGCCCTGCCTACTGCCACTTTAGTTTGGTGATTCTTCGGGATATGTCGGTAACCTTGGTTCTCTTGCGGATATCATTATTCCTGAATCGATCACGCAAGGAAACTCCAAGCATTGCCCTTTGAGTGACTTTAAACCTTTTCATTAGGCCCATTGTGAGCGACCATAAACTCAACAACACCAAATCAAGTTTTTATCGACCGGGGAATCGGACCTTAAATATCGACCCCTATCTATCAGCATTAATTTCCTAACTTTTGCTTTCAGTCATACTGGTATTCAGCTGAATACGGTTGCGTACGGACGTAGAGCAGCTTCTCCACAATCCATTAACTGGGTAATCGAACCTAAGATAGATAATTATGATAGTCAATATTAACACATACTACCTCTCGTCCAACAAGGCAGTTCGTCAGTCTTTATTTGATTTAATTTTTAACTTGTGAGACGATCGATGTTTTGCGGTTAAGACATCGTACGAGTTTTAAAATAGTTGGGAAAACACGAATTAATTAACACATAGGTCAAACCGCAAAATACGAATAGGTAAAACGTTAATGTTTTGCTTTTGTAATTTTAATATCGTGAATTTTATTTTTAAATTGTTTACTAAGTTATTAAAATAAATATACAATAATAGCTGTACCATCAATTATTTTTTCTGATTCCATACATTTTATAGAGTTATGTGAACAATGTTCAAGTTATGGAAATGAAATCGTTCTCAATTGACACCACACCAATTTAGTTTTAAAATGTTTGACTAAACCTACCACCCAAATCTTAACTGATATTTTTTTACATCCAAGGATACTAGTTTAGTTTCCATCATAATCGGGCTCGAGAGTCCTTTCAGGGTTTTTTCACACATCATCTGCCTAGCCTTTTCCCAACTATATTGGAGTCGGCTTCTAGTCAAACCAGATTCAGCTGAATACCAGTGTTTTACGTGGAGCGGCCGCCTACCAGAAATCCACAACCCATAAACTGGGTAACACGCTAGTTCTTGGCAAGACTGGAATCAGATTTACTGGTTCAGGGTTTTTTCAGTCCACACACACACACTTTAATATTTATGTGCTAATCATTTCTTCAGCATACCATAATATTACTTTTAATTAATTTTAACATATAGAAGTTGTATATTATGCGTAGAGAACTTTATCTATTCATTGATGTCCGTTGGCCCTCATGGGGGTCGAGCAATAGTAGATAATTAAATAACACTTCATTAGTCAGATAGTTAAAATGTACTTACAAATTGTTCCTACTGATAACCTTTCCAAAGTACCTACTTACTTCATTACTTATCTAAGTAACGAAACATTTACTATTTCATTATTTTTATTCCACTTTGGTACCACGTGCTTTTCAGTTGCCTAATAAGCGTGATACCTTACTGTAAAGGAGGTTATTATTATGAAATTATATAATTGTTTATTTTTATATTATCTGTACTCGGAACTCTGTGAAATAAAAATAAAGATTCCATTTTTGTGAACCGGGTATCTTCACGATTGACCTCTGGATGATTAAGAGAAACAATAATGAATTTGTTTATACGTTAAGTTCTTCCTATTTTAAAAAGATATATAGCTTCAACAGAAAATGGAGCTGATTTAAGTTTCAAGATTTCTTTGTCTCAAAAATAATTGTAGCGTAATAATTAGGGCGCCTTCAAATTAGTCTCTAAGTGCCGCGCGGCAGCAGCGCGCTGCTTTGTTAATCCATACAAATAACAGCTGAAGCCGGGCGGCACTTTGCGTTTATTGATTGTATGGATTAACGGCTTTTTCTTCTTCGTCGTCCCACTCTTGGCAGAGTGGTCGTGGTCGTTTTTAAGATTGTGTAGCATGCTTGACAATCCGTCGCCACTCTTCACGCACCTTTGCCTTTCTGGTGCACTCATACAAAGGCCCATTGTCTAATGCTGCCTTAATTTGGTCGGTCCAGCGTATAGGCGATCTACCACGTGCTATTTTGCCCTCGACGTTTCCTTGTATCACAAGGCGCTCTATGGAGACATCTCCACGTCTCAATACGAGCCCGAAGAAAGTGTAAATTCGAGCTTGTACGATAGAAGATAGGCGCTGCTTGATACCTAGATCCTGTAAAATGGTCATGTTGGTTCTATGCTGGGTCCAAGGTACCTTGAGCATTCTCCTCCAACACCACATTTCTAGAGCATCTATCTTCCTTTTCTCACTTTCTCTCAATATCCAGGTCTCAGCAGCGTACAGAAATATGGGAAACACTAGCGCTCTGACTAACCGAATTTTCGTGGCTTTTGTGATGTTCCGGTTTCCCCATATCTTTTTGAGCCCAATGGATGGATTAACGGCACTTTGCGACAAATTTGAAGCCGCCCCTAACCCGGTCTTTCTCTTATTAATGTATGCGTATGTTTGTGTATTGCAAATCGTATTGGCTGTTTAGTGCTATACATTGGTTTCTAAAACATGACCTGATGACCTACGGTATCTTTTTCCAGTTTAATCCAGTAGGTACCCATGATAAAATATCAACATACAAAATATTTTATGGTTGATTGACCGTCGTATCATAAATGAATGCCTAATTTTAAAATTTCATAATGATATTATTTTATTCAGTCTTAAGTTCAAACTTATCAGAACACTCACACAAGCCTGCAATCTCCAAAACAACAAAGAAATAACATAGATCATTTGAAACCAAGCAAAATTAGTCTAGAATCGTCAATGCAAGCGGGGCCAACCCCATCAAACCTGGCTACGCACATTGGCAGAAACGACGAGCATCATCAGAATGACGAGGACCATTAATCCCAAAGGAGGTACAGTTTCACCATCTTTTATTTCAAACTGCAAACATAATAAATATTCTTACAACCTTTGCTTCAGTAAGTAGATAGCACACGGAAGTAAGACCGACAATGAAGATATTATTAGCTGCATATCCGTATAAACACAGATAGGTGTAACATAAACCAGAATCGGTACGTAAACCATAATGCTACATGTATACCTAGTGTGCGGAAATTGTTCGAAAGATCTATGTGTTGTCACTTGCTTTGAGAATAAATACTTATGATTATCGCTTTTCGTAACAATAAAAAGTTGATAGATCACGTATCATATCGATAAGATGTAATACTAATCTTATAAATAATAACGTAGTTGTAGAGCTGTTACAGTATTGGTATCATCATCAGATCAAATTGTAAGTACAATATACGTAGGACCCAAAATAGGTAGAACAATGCAATTTTTCAAATGACTCCTCTCGCTCTGGGCGGGCCAGAATGGAGTGTCAGACTCTTACTGACTAAAACCCATCTGTGTTCCTCCTAATACCCTTTGCGTTCCAGAGCCGCGGTGACTCTTTCGAACAAAATCCGCAACAAGACTCTTGGCAAGACTGGATTAAATTGAGATTTGTTCACTTTACTTCGTTAAAATGTGGATTTTGAATCGAAGCAGGTGGCGTTCGTAGTTTCTGCATAAAGCATGAATTTATGTGCTTCTTCTTCTTATCGTGTGGGCAGTAAGGTCTAACGATCCCACACACCCTAGTGTCAGAATTTACAACCGCCTCAAGGGCTTCTGACATGGTTTATTTGACGACCGCCATATGGCGGCCGGGACCACCGGCATACATGCGTTCCGAAGCACGAAATCATCTTTTAATTATGTGCTGTGTTTGTGATATGTGCTCTCTGCATAAAATGATCATTATCTTTTAATTTGCACTGTAAAATGTTTATCTTGTAAACTAGGTTAAGAAGGTGATGTGCTTACATATAAAAATGTGAAAAACCGCGCTTGTGGGTTACGTAAACAATATGAAGTAGTAGGCATAAACATTTTTTGCATGATTTTTCTCAGACACTGAGCAGTTTTGTAAAGATTCACACAAATCAACAATATTTTCTAAGTACATCATAATTTACAATTCTTGCGTTACTGAATGACCGACAGACAACGCATAGCTGAAACTACTGATCGTAGAAAGCTGAGGTATGTAGTTTCCTTGAGGAGTGTAGGGGAGCACTCGCGGGCAAAAACTAGTTTGTATATATTCCAGTTCATCAACATCATCATGATATCAGCCGAAAGACGTCCACTGCTGGACATAGGCCTCCCCCAAGCGTCGCCACAACGACCGGTCCTGCGCGTGTATTCCAGTTGTAATGCCATAATTATTTCCCTATTTGTCTGAGGCTTGTGTTTAAACACCGCCCAAAAAAGTACCTATTTTACTACCAAAAAAGTTCTAAACGGTTACCAAAACGGATAAATGGTCACCAAATAATATTCGAGTATCCAGTTTGTAACCCCAAGCCTACATTTTATGGCAATCACAGTTGAGTTGGATAGAATTTGGTGACCGTTGATCCATTTTGGTGCCCGTCTAAATTATACCCATTTGGTGACCGTTGATCCATTTTGGTGCCCGTCTAAATTATACCCATTTAGTGACCGTTGATCCATTTTGGTGCCCGTCTAAATTATACCCTTTGTCTGACCTAGGATAGTAAGTAGATTAGTCGGACATCGTGCATAGCCATTTATAATATTTTGCAAAGAATATTAGGTCGGGTAAAATATTTGTTCACCAACTTTGAGAAAAACTCAAATGTTTTTGAATGTTATGTTTATAAATTTTATGTGAATGAGTGTTTTAGACATTCAAAAATAACACAATAGGAAAAAAATAACGATTTAATTATAAAGATTCTCCCATCCTATCTTCGGCCTAACTTATGCTAAGGTCATCTTGTTAGTAATCCTTGACAAATAACTTTTAAGAATAAAGCCCGTTGTTTTGTCATAAATAGGTGCCATTATGTACCTCTACTATCATCCAAAATGTACACAATACAGTATTATATTGTACGATAAAACATTTTAACAATTTTGCATAAAGAAGATACCTCAGCACAATCACAGATAACTTATGATTTCAAGGTTCAAGACCGAAGTTTGCAATACAAGAGTGTATTACTGATACATGTCATTAATAAGATAATAATTGACTTCTTACGATACGCTGTCGTTTTATTTTTTTGGTATTCTATAACATTATGAAGCTACAATTATTCATAATTGCTTGTTTTTTTATCACTAAGCTGTACACAATTATTGTAAAGCTGAAGAGTTTGTTTGTTTGGTGGAACGCGCTAATCTCAGGAACTGCTGGTTCGAATTAAAAATATATTAGTTTTAGATTCCATCTATCGAGGAAGGCTATAGCCTGTATTATAACATCAAACTTCGAACAATAGAAGCGGAGCGCACCCCCGACAGGCTAGCACCTCGGTTTCTGTATTTTATTTGAGACGCGTCGATCAATTTTTTATAGAAACGGAATATAATCCAATCAAACGGTGTAATTTGGCGCATATCAATACGATAAAATTTTGCAAACGTACAGAAATGAAACTTGACTCCAGAATTAACCAAATAGCGGTTGACATTTTTATGTGATTGGAATTAAGGGACGCAGCTGTCAAAACGTGTACCAATACATATCTAAACTAATATTATAAAGATTTTTTTTTGTTTTTTTGTTACGATTTAACTCAAAAATCACTGGACCGATTTCAAAAATTATTTCACCATTAGAATGCTACACTATCCTTGAGTGATATAGGCTATATTTATTGCTAGAAAAAAATAGGAATCCCTACAAAAAAATCAATATTAAAACCGCGTGAACGAAACCGCGGGCGAAGCGCTAGTAAAAAATATTAGAGAGTGGTTATTTAGTTGGGTGTCTCAGTATTAATATTTGAAGCAAGCACGTCTGATCCTAACACAAACATACTGCAAACATTTGGCTGTATACGACAACGCACGCCCATATTTAATTCCATTGATCTCATACCAAGACATGTTTCTTGGGTTATTTTTAGTTTATAAGTATGTTCTTGTCGCACTGTGTCTATTTGAAGTTCAGCTTCGAATCTACACTAGTGTTATAAAGCTGACGATTTGTTTGTTTATTTGTCTGTTTTTTTGGTTGAACGCGGAATTTCAGGAAATGCTGGTTCGAATTAAAAAAAATAATTCATTGTCGGATAGCCCATTTATCGAGGAAGGTTTCTAACATCACGCTACGACCAATAGGAGCGGAGCATTAATGAAAAATGTGACACAGACAAGGTGCGAGGGTCAGCTGGTGTTAACATAAGATTGTTTAAAGTGAGCCGTCGTTTGTTATTTAATGCAGAAACATCTCACTCTTCATTCATCAAAGATGTTTCTGAGAACGCGTACTTTATATTTTTGACGTAAGACAAGGAAGTTGAAGTATTCTTGTCGTTTCAAAACAAAAGAAAATTCTCTTTATACGAGTATTAATTCAAATAAACATACAAGGTCGATAGTGAGAGTAAGATAAGTATTCAAAACACAGTAAGATAAGTTATCTGTGTGAGAATTCCGTGCAAAGAAATACAAATATGTGAATTTCTTATCAATTTCCTTGGACTATTTATAATAATCCTGATTCCTGACCAAGTCTACTATATTTTTTTATTTTTATTTTATTAAACGTGTTTCAAGCTGATTAATACAAAGAAAATATAACTTTCAAGCACTCTTTTAACAAATAATCTTTAACTGTGCCGAATTACATATTCCTCCGTCCACACAATTTTCGTAGAGAGGCACAAAGTTTTTGCTTCACGTATTCATATTTAGATAAAGATAATCGAGGGTACTTCGTTCATAACACAGTTACGCACTTCATTATTAATTAATTATGGTATGCGTAGGAGCACAATAACCGTTCATTGCTCTTAATAAATCTGACATAAAGAGAACAAAACAATTGGTTTCATTAACGAACACTGTATTAATTATATTCTGTCGTTGGAGACATTCTTTCACCTTCTTTTTTTCTTGTTAACAGATGTTGTAAGATCGGTTATTTATATTTATTAAAATATTTAATATATTTGGACGTAACCACACAATTAGTAAACAATATAGATTCTGTAGTCTTGGGGTCGCAAACACAATTCTTGAGGTTCTGAATTTAATCCTCAGGCTGTGTGATACGCGTACTTAAAAACCGCCGAGTAAGTTCGTTGGCGATCCAATAGGTTTGCAATTTTGCTCATAGCTCGCTTCGGCTTGCACGTCAGTTAACGCCGCGAGCCGGCGAGCCATTCGTTGATCTCAAAGTTCTGAGTTGAGCTGCACGATAAATGACAAATGCTTGCACGGTCTGGATAGGACCACTCAATCCTGCGAGGTGCTTTCCTCAAAAGGCACCTCAGACGTACATGATTTTCATCTGTTATTGGCGATTGTATGGACTTCAAAAGATACTATTACCTCTGAGTTGTTTTCGGTGTTTGTTCTCAGGGTAGTCAGTTAGGAAACACCGGCCTCATCTAGATTAATAATAAGACCAAAAAAAGACGTGTAAAAGAGTTACCAAGTAACCTATTTGCAAAATAAATATCATTTATCATTTACCAAATGTCATACTGACGTTTGTAATGATTTTTTGCGAACCTTGCGTCGAATTTTTACAGCCCGCTAAGCATTTCTATATTATTCGATAGGCATGACAACGGTATTATGCAGTTGGCATGGCAACGGTATTATTCGGTAGGCATGCGACGGTATTATTCGGTAGGCATGGTAACGGTATTATTCGGTAAAAATGACCGAAATCGCTATCAATGACTTCAGCCCAAGTCTCCTTTTGGCTGACCTTCAGGGTAAATTTTATGTAAAGCTAAAGCTGTCTTAAACAGCAGTTAACTCCAACGATAGTAGGACCTATTAATAGTTTATTTACTATGTAATAAAAGCGCAGTAAACCTTGTACTTATCATCATTACAAAACGTAAACAAACTTTGATTGTTCGATTATCATTTCAAATAGGTAGGTACCACTGATCCTTGATACAACATTGTATAGAAATCGTTTACAAGTATATTGTTTTATAGCGATATTTGTTTGAGAAGTAATCTATGTTGTTTGCAGATCGTCTGCCAAGTTGTAAATTATTTGTGTAAATATAAAATATGAATAAATAGTTATTAATTAACAAGCGGTCCCCCTTACTTCGTACGGTTACAAATTCTGACGGTTGCAAATAATATCCACAATGCAAAGCTACCCCACTTTCCCCCTTTCCGTTGAAGTACCTATCTGAAAATTATTCATAGGGATATTTCCTACGTTATAATAATAAATCTATACGTGTAACAGAATATGCAAAACCTCATATGGGGTATTGCATAATACCCCATAATAATTCCTCATAATTATAAACAACTTACATTAAGGGACCAACATTGAAATTGCAAAAAAAACTGCCCCGTAAATTGACTGCCCCATGCAAATACGAGCATTGCCCTTCTGAGATCAAACCGTATTGATTTTAATCAACTTGGAGATACATTTTTTATGTAAACACACTAATTACTGTTTATAACAACGTCCTAATTAATGATAAAAAAATAATGATAAGGATAATTATTATTTTGTGGTCAGATACGAATGTCACATTGAAATCGTTATGAAATAATTTTGGTTCAGACTGTCAATTAAATAAGTATGTCGGAGTCTGTCGGACATTGGCCTTTCTCATGGAGTGAAGTATTCTAGAAACAGAAGAACCACCGAGAATCTTTTTTGGGTCCCGAAAGTCTGTATCAAAAGACGGAACCCTCACTCTTGTTCGTCTTCTCCGAATCTACAGAAATGAATTAGCTAGGTACACATAATATGTACATCTGTGACCCAAAGACGGTTAGATACTTGTAGGAAAAATATCAAGCAAATTTTATTAAGGAACTAGTGGACCCGCGCAACTTCGTCTGCGTCATAATTTTCATTACTGCTCCGCTCCTTTTGGTTATACCGTGATGATATTAGCCTATAGCCTTCCTCGATAAATGGGCTATCTAACACTGAAATAATTTTTCAAATCGGACTAGCAGTTCCTGAGATTAGCGCGTTCAAGCAAACAAATCAAATTAGAAAATCGAATAAATATCCCGCCGTTTCGTGTGACATATCAATTGAAAGAACTCAATGTTTTGTGTTATAAATTCTCAAAATATGATTTTTTTAATAAATTTGATTTTACTTAAGAAAATAGATTACAATTAACCAATAACAACAGACTTTTTACTTAACCTTATACTAAAAAAAAATATAAGTAGACAATTTATTACTGTATTCGGTATAAAAAGTCTATGGTTTTAATTTAGTAGGTATCCGCCGTATGGTGTCGGCCGGTACCGTATGGTGGCGCAAAAGATTAATACCATCCCATTACTTCCCGTGGGTGTCGTAGGAGGCGACTAAGGGACTCACCAGAGAATGGGCAGCAGCGTTCTCTGTAAAACGCAACACCATACACTGCGATCGCCAACCCGCCTGCCAAGCGTGGCGATTATGGGAGGCCTATGACCAGCAGTTGACGTCTTTCGGCTGTTATTATGGTGATGATGATGATACGGTTAACGGTCGGAAGACTCGGAAGCGTTTCAAAAACCATCTTTTATGTTTACCGTAGGGCATTCTTCACACAAAATATAGAATTAAACACGCCCCTTTAGAAACATGGTAGATGATCCAATATACCTATGTAGTTAATCTGTATACTATCTATACTTATATTATAAATGCTAAAGTTTGAACGGTTGTTAGGTACTCAATCAAGTCAACATGGCTGAAAGGATCTTAAAGAAATTTGGCACAGAGGCATATATAATATATTTAACACTTATAATACTTTTTACCCTGGGAGTATGTTTTCTTGATATAATTTTCGACATTAACGCGGGTGAAGCCGCGGTCAGAAGCTAGTCATTACTAAAATCTTTTAATGTTGTTAATTTGCTTCAAGCGTATCTAGATTTAAGTCATTAATAAAGTTTATTATTTTTATAAGTCGACCAGTCTCATAACATATTTTGATAAGCAGATAGTTCTAAAGATAGCAATAGGTATAGGTACCTTATAAGCTCAAAAGTATCGGTCGACAGTATTCATTAGCCAAGTTAATTTGCATATTTTGTAGCCAAACAACAGCATACTTCACTCAAAGAATATTTTACAGGTAGGACAAATTAAGATGATATGAATCATGTTTTTTTAATAAATCGAATGTTTTTCTTTGGTCCATTTTTTGCGAAGCTCTCGACATTTACAAATTAATAATATAATTATCTTACAAGTCTTAGGTGGTTGTATTTATGAATAGTCAGTAATTTGAAAAAAAAAATTGGCCACCACTCCCATAAAATTATTGATACCATAAATTCCAATTATTTTATGGGAGCCCCCTTTAATTTTTAATTGAAATAAACTTTCGGTTCTGTTCTCTTCGGGTATGGCACCCTAAAAACTAATAGATACAGACACAAAGTAGTAATATCAGCACAACTTAAACTGCTGCAAGTTGACATGTGCCAGCTATGTGTGAATGTTGAGAAAAAATGATGAACGAACAACAAAATATGCTAAGCAGGCATAGCAAAAATAGACATACATACATTTTAACGCTTCGTATTCACTTTTTACTATACTTACGTGAATATTTCAAGACTGTATAAAAACGCTAATTCATGTTATTCTTTGCGGACTTGGAATAATCGTTGAGTCAATTTAAGACTTTGATCAATAATTTAATTTAGATCAACCCATTGGTTTTTAATGACATCAATTTAAAATTAAATTGTATTCAAGCTGATTGTTGCTTGAAGTACAATCACTTTTATTATTTTTAGATGGAACATATAGATTGATAAAATAAACATACAGTAACACGGCTCTTTTAAATAACAGTAATGCTATGGTTTTTATTAGCTGATCCAACATAATTATTACGTTGTCATCTTCATCGATTTAAATTTCCCGTAGATATATATTAACTTACACTTTTCGTTTTTTGTTTTTTTTTCTGACCACTTTTCCTGGTTTAGTTTATAGAATCTTACTCGGATTATTAAGAGTACGAAAAAAATGAACCAAATCGGTTCTGTGATGAGCTTACCAACGAAAAGCAACATAATAATAATTATTTTATGAAAGTCAAATATTGACACACTTTTTCTTTAAAACAGTATAAAATGTGGTGCAAAAAAACAGCACATCAATTTTTTTTTTTTTAATAAAAATTTGCATATGTTACCAAGATTTGTATGAAATATGAATCAAAACGAACGAGATTATGATCTTATCTAACAGGTTCATCTCGTGTTTCTCAGTTTTATTTTGCTCTCAAAATATTTGTGTAGGTATTTGGCAAACATAACCTGAAACGCTAGAATAAATTAAATACAAATTCCAAGTAATTTTTTTATAAAATGGCGATTGATAAACAACGATTCTAGTTTGACAGCCTTTTTTAGTTCAAATAGCTTGTTTTGCCTAATGACCTTAGTTATTTTTAGTCTTAATTTGGTAAATATTAAAGTGCAAAACATTCTTTTTACAATCTGATTTGTCGCATAATCAGTAAATAAATTAAAATATTTGTAATTATTTTTTAATTCCGATTGACTAGCCTTTTATCAGCCATATTGGATGACATTTACTTGCAGATTAAAAAAAAATGTAATGTAAGTGTTTCGTATCACCCTATGTAATTTTTATCATCAATCTTTTGTGTAACTTATATGCTGTACATAATTAAAACTATTCTATTTTATCCTAATTGTGTAGACGGTATCTTCCTCGAAAATCACGAGAAATTTGTTTTACCGCTATCAGTTTGAAGACCTTTGACGATTGTAACGGGTAGTCAGCAAATTTTGGCATTCAGACTTAACTAGGAGCACCAACGCACCCAGTGGTTTTGGAGATTAGGTAGTTGCTCCATATAAAATAAGTACTCGTATACCACTGCGTCTTTTTAGACTAGAAGTCGTAAATAATAATGTTTGATGAGATTATTCTTTAATAATTTTAGGATAAGAAACCTGCACTTTTTATTTTTTTCTTTGTGATTGGTTTGCTCTTGAGTCTAGCCTAGGTCAGAGATGACAGAGACAAAGTCTACATTCCACTAAAATTCCATTCCATTCGTTTCACTTCATTCCTTTATGCTTGAACAATTAGTTCTCCCCAACCGAACCTATAGGATCTTTTTTTTAAAAAAGAACGTATTTTAAGTATTTACCTACGGTGTACCGGTTTATCAACGTATTGAGTCACGCAAACATACATTAAAAGTCAACGACACCATTAAATTTACAATAACACTTTTACACCTATTTTATTATATTTATTAACAAGTACCCTCATTAGTAAGTAGGTACCTATCAGAAAAAAATGGTTTTTACGGTATGTGTCAGTTAAATAGGTGCAATAAAAGTAAATAAATCGCTTATCAATTCCATCCTACATACTTGTAAAAAAAAACCTTGAAAAAAAAATATAAAACAAAAAAACTTACAATAAAAATTAAACGAGACGTCGTCACTGAATAATTTATCAACCACTAAAACAAGGCACTGTGTCCCGCACTACCTTATAGTATTGTTAGTCCCAACCCTAAGCTTCGGCACTGTCGAATACTGCCCCGAATTGAAAATATTACGAAAACGAATACGAAGTGCGATCTATATTGATCGAGCGTGCACTCGCGGTAAGAATCGAATGCAAACAGTCAGACGGAGTAGGTCGTATTTGTATTAATAGCCACCGCGACGCTAAGTACTTTAACACTGTTGCTTTGAGTTGGTCTTTTAAGCCCAAAAGATTGTTTCTTATGTTTTCTTAAGTTTTTAATTTGGATAGTATTATATTACTAAAAAAATCAAAAAGTGAATAGATGCCAAAATATACCATGGTAAAAGTTTACATTTTTGGAATGCTTATAATTTTTTGGCAAATTGATATTTTATTTTTACAAAAATACGTCATTTTGCCAAAGTACTGTCTGTAGGTATAGTGTCTCCTTAATTAATTACCTTTGCTTTCAAAAATAATAAACTTAAAATAATATGACAAGCCAATTCACAGCAATGTAGGCATGAATATGTAGGTCATTGGATCGAAGTTACAATAAATTATCTGTCGTGACGTTATTAAAACAATAGCTATGATTATGCCAAACCAAATACATACATTCAATTGACTTTTTTTTTATTTGTTTTGCAATCTCAGTTTATTAGATTTGCCTATGGTTATAATTTTAATACATTATTATATTTTTGTTTTTTCTTATTTACAATAAAATAATATTTATATTTTTATAAGTTAAAATTATCCAAAAATATACGCAATATAATTTTCTATTGTGTAAGTACGATAAACTTTAACTTATTATTTTAATCAAAATAGCTTATTTTTTGTTTTAAATGAATTTACTACCATGCCAGACTAAAAATAAACCAAAAAAAAACCTCTCAGGTCCTTTCGACCGCGATCCACAGCGAAGGGTTAAGTGTAACGTATTAATAACACCACAACGGTAGGTATGTCACACGTAGTGTTTACTTTCCGATAATACTACAACAAAATAATACTGATCCCGTACGTTATGCAACTTTTATCGCGGTCTATCTGGTTTTATTCCATTTATTTTATTTTAGTAACACTAAAGTCAATCTGGTTTTGCTTTTATTTTGGGTCGTTTTTAAATAAATTGTAGACTTGTTTTTTAAGGATTGCGAGTTTCTCGTTCTAACTGTTTTATTTATTTTTATTTTAATGGGTATTATTTTAATCTTCTAATCGAATATATTATAAAAACCTCGTGTCGCAGTGTTTGTTATCGAAAACCTCCAAATTAGCTTGACCGATTTTATGAAAGTTTTTGCTTATATTTGTCTAAGAATAGGTCGTAGCCTATTTTTTTTTTAAATTGGCAAAACAACAATTGCCAAGTCAGCTAGTTAATATATAAAAATAAAACCTGTTTTCTTTACTATATTATTTAATTTTTATTACAAAAGCAAAAAAAAAAGATGTTTTTGTCCTTAGCTGTTGTCAAGTACTTTTATAGGTCTATAAGTAACTCAAGCTTTTGCCATCCAATTCAAACAAAATAAGATTGTTACTACAAAACAATCAATAAATAGTACGGAACAGTAATAAAAACGTGTTTTGTAAAAACAAATACTACTTAGATTGTTGTTTATTGCATACAGGATTTGCAAAACCTTGATCAGTAATTTATTTTAAAAATATCGATGTGATGTCGGTTTAATAAAAAGTCTTATTTTAGAAACTATATAAAAACATTACACTTTTAATAATTTATGTTTTATTAAAAATAGTATGTATTCGGAATCCTTTATTCATGTTTTTGTACGTAGATTAACATTTTTGCCAAAAAAACAACATACCTACCTGAGTTTTTGTTTATAATTTTAATAATTATAAACAAGATATTTTGACACTATTTGAAGATATGAATGAACCAGTTCTCCCACATTTTACTTTATTTATTGTTTTTAACAAGAATTCACAGGAACCAATGAATGCTTAAGCATTTATGAATAATCTTAAAATATAGGCATTCATAAAAATATGTTGATAAAAAAAATACTATTTTTTTTTATTAATTTATCAAATACTGTCCCACTGTAAGGTAAAGGTTTCTCTTAAGACCTATCAAGAACTTTCTCCCGAGTCACTCAAATCGTGTTTAATTCACTATGGACTCTTGAAATTATCTTAAATTAAGTAAAAGTACGATCTACCATGCGAAAGTAAAATTATGATAATTATCCAATTTTATCGATCTTGGGCAACCTGAGCCCGCCCAATCCTTTATGTAGAGGTCCAACGCTATCCGTCACCTCTTTTGGAGTATACAATGGTCAATGATCAGCTCAATGAGGAGCTCGTGGCTAAAGAATACTAGCCACATAGATTGATCTTTAAGGTCAAGCAACGCTTGCCAAGGTTGGTCTGTGGATGGGTGATCTTCTTAACATACCGAGTTTCCTCCGTGACTCGGAAAGCACGTTAAGCCGTTGGTCCCGGCTGTCATTTGTAGATCTTTGGCAGTCGTTACGAAATGTCCAAGTCCAGCAAATCTGACACCAGTCTTGCCAAGAACTGCCGTATTACCCAGTTAATGGGTTGTGGAGGTCTGGTAGGCAGCCGCTTCACGTAAATACTGGTATTCAGCTGAATCCGGTTTGACTGGGAACCGACCCCAATATAGTTGGGAAAAGGCTAGGCAGATGATGAATGGTCAATGATCAGCAATATATTTTTATAAATTATTTTATCAATAATAAAAAACAAAATCGGTTAAGACCACTAAGCAACAAAAAGTACGTTACATTCGTGATACTTCATGTTGACTCAATTAATTTACTTATGTAATTTATACAAACTGCTGGTATGTAAAAAAAACTCCCTTTTTCGTAAAAAAGCTTGACATTTACATACGTGTACAGAAATAAGATATCAAGCAATCGAGTGTAAATAAAAATGAAACGCTTTTTGTTGCTAAGCGTATCACTTGAGGACCTCTTATCCGATTTGGAAAGAAAAAGTGTAAAAGTCTGGGATATTTTCTTATTTTATTTATATTTTGATATTTATATATATTTAATTCCTCTGTGGGATTAAACATCACAAACACATCCAACATTTTTCTTTCTACTAGTTAAGTGTCGGCAGTATAGACAAGTATAATCAATAGTACAGATTTTTTTCCTGTAATGTTCTTATCAATATCAGCAATGTGCGTAACTTTGGAAGGCCTCTCACAAGGTGGAACGATGACCTGGTGAGGGTCGCGGGTACCCGATGGATGCGAAACGCACAGGACCGGTCGGTGTGGCGACACTTGGGGGAAACCTATGTCCAGCAGTGGACGTCTTTCGGCTGAAAAGATGATAATAATGATGATGTGTCTATCATGTGACCATAATTAATAAAAATAACACAGCACTATTATTAATTACTAGTTGACCCGCGCAACTTCATCTGCTTCACAATTTTCATTACCGCTCCGCTCCTATTGGTCTTAGCATGATGATATATAGTTTATAGCCTTCCTCGATAAATGGGCTATCTAAAAATGAAATAATTTTTCAAATCGGACTAGTAGTTCTTGAGATAAGCGCGTTCAAGTAAACAAACAAACAAACTCTTCAGCTTTATATACTAGTAAAGATATAGATTTATTAGACAAGTATGAATCAAATCAAGTATTTTAAGTTATTAATCTATGTGATTTCTCGCTTTTTATTTTAATGCTGTCTCCCTCCTCGAGTAATGAAAATTCCTGTCTAGGACATTTTAAATCACGTTTTCCATGAGGATATTGGACCGAACAATATTTTTATTTTCTAGAAAATACTAGCACCTGCCAGCGCCTTCGCTGGCGGGAAATGAAGAAATTATCCCAAGGGAACATAATAACTACGTTCCCTTGGAACATAATAATTCATATGTCCTATTTTTGGATACCGTCTACCCGAGTGCCAAGTTTTATCCAAATCTGTTTAGTCGTTTAGACGTGAAGAAGTAATAAACAGAAGACTGTCTGTTTATTACTTTGCATAGTTACTTTTGCATTTTAAATAAAAGTTTGAATACAGAATTCGTATAGATATTTTGAAATATTGGGTAGGGAATGGGTAGGGATCAATAAAATTTCATCATATCTTTATTTTTTTAAATATGCCGTCGAAAAATTCCTCCTGGCCTGCCTTCGCTGGCCAATGATAATATGCCCAAAAACCGGGCAGCATTGCCACGTTGAATGTCAATGCTTAGTGTCCATCGACTTTTTTTCACTGGGCACATCCATACACAATACAACGATTTTTTTTAAATATTGGCAACCCATTTATTAAACGAAATTATATCGCATTAATTGCTTGATTACATTTACAGTACCTGGATAACCGGTTTTTTTAACGACGATTTTTAAAAATCAATCTAGCTAGTAGATTGATTTATCGCCCCCGAAACCCCCTGCATACTAATTTCATTAAAATCGTTCCGAAAATAAAAACACACACACACACACGATTATGCCCTCCTGATCTTTACCTGTGTCAAAAATCTCGTGTCACGGTGTTTGTTACCGAACTCTTCCGAAACGTCTTGACCGATTTTCATGAAATTTTGTGTGTATTTGGTAGGTGTGAGAATAGGTGGTAGGCTATTTTTTTTATGTGGCAAAACAACGTTTGCCCAGTTAGCTAGTATATATACTTCATCTTCTTATCGAGTGGGCAGTAAGGTCTAACGACCCCACACACCCTAGTGTCAGGGTTTCTAAACCACCTCAAGAGCCTCTGACTTGGTTTATTTGACGACCGTCATGTGGCGGCCGGGACCAACGGCTTATACGTGCCTTCCGAAGCACGGAATCATCTTTTTATCAGACAATCAGCTAGTATACTTAATAATGTATATAGTCATCATCTGCCTAGCCTTTTCCCAACTATATTGGGGTCGGCTTCCAGTCAAACCGGATTCAGCTGAATACCAGTGTTTTACGTGGAGGACCTGTGCGGTTGTTGTTCTTTAGCCACGAGCTCCTCGTGTAATAATGTATATAGTAATATACAATAATTGCTCGTTTAAAGGTATTAGATAGATAAACTTAGTTAAATTTAGGTCGTGTTATCAATATTTTAGAGCATTTTGTCTACTCTAATTAGATAAGTTTGGAAATTAAGGTCAGTGGAAAAGAGAACTCAATGTTCATTTTGATTCCTGATTTTTAGGATTCCGTACGTACAAATGAAAACCAGCCAATTGCGAGTCGGACTAACTCACTTCCCTACCAAAAACCGAAAAGAATACGTTTCTTGTATGCCCCCTTTTATTTTTTAAATTTAATTATTTGTCATTATAGCGGCAATAGAAACACACAATTTGTGAAAAGGTTCCGTTATCTATCGGGTACGGAATCCTAAAAAATTTAACCCTTCGTTGAACCCCTTTGTCTGTGCATCTATCGCAGGCAATTTGCACCGAATCTACGAGACAAATACAGTTGAGATTTTTTCTCATTTACGTTAGAGATAAGCAAGTATTTCCTTCTATTGCTTGTAATAATAATCATTTCAACTGAAAGACGTCCACTGCCAGACATAGGCCTCTCCTTAGTGTAGCCACGTAATCCGGTCCTGTGCATCTCACATTCAGTGAATACCCTTGACCTTCACTAAGTCATCGACCCCACTTATTACCATAAAATTCTTCCATTGCTCATGAGTCACAGACAGACAACGCACAGTTGAAACTACTGGTCGTAGAAAGCTGAATTTTGGAATGTTGGTCATTCAGATAAAAAAAAAACATAATTATGTAGGTCATTTGTTTTTTTCTTCTTTACAACCTTGAGGCGTGTAGGGGAGCACTAAAAGATGATTTCCCGTTTTTTTAACGAGAACGCGATAATTATGCGCGTAAGAAGTCTTGGGAAAATGCTAGTTACTGATATTTTAGCTAACATTGTCATATGAATTTTAACCTATTTATTTTGGATGTAAGAGGAGAAGAAGAAGAAGAGAAGTCTGGAAGTAGGTACCTACTGATCAGGTTTAAAAAATATTTCATCCCGAAACATGCACGGTTCCTATAGAGCTATGGAAAAGAATGTAAATAAAAGCAAACCCGTAGTTAAAAGCTAGTTTATAATTAAATCCGATAAATATTGGGGTACTTTTTTTAATGTGACATCATCAAATTACTCCTCACACTCTGGGTGGAGCAGAAGGGAGTGTCAGACTCTTACTGACTAAAACTGCCGTTTCCGGGAATTCAGAGGAACTCACCAAGATCTCTGTGCTCTTAATCCAGCAATTCCGAATGGTCTGAGTGCTAACTTCAAGCTCAGAGGCAACCCGAACTTCTGCTTTTATTTTAGTAGCGTTGATTGTTTGATCACGGGCTGCCAGCAATCTAATATGGTGCCTTGGGGCAGCAGTCCAAACAGTTGGGTGCTCTTAAGCGAGCTATTTGGAACCGCCAGCCACGTCCCCAGACAGTGCCAGAGCTCAGGGAAGCCGCTATTTCAGAATGGGACAGGTTATCCCTAAAAATGCTGGATAACTTGATCATCAGCATGCCCAGGAGGATCTCCGCATGTGTACGAGCCAGGGGAGAAGTTATATTATACTGAATATAAACCCTTTATTAATAAATTGTTGTTTAAGTTTGGTTAAACAGTCTTTCTATCAAATTCCTGATACAATTACATTCTGATTAATTACACAATTTTTGTTTTAAAAAAATAAAAAAATAGTTTTAGGGTTTTTCTATTTAAAGAAAACACACAACAAAGAGTTTTTCTTGTTAAAGTTAAATTAAAAAAAAAAATATAATAGCTTATGCTAGTGATCGCAAACTTTTTTTGATGTGTGTACGTGAATTATCTCTGTTATAAATGCAAAAAAAAAATAACAAGATGAAGATATAATTTTTTGCTTTGATGAACCACAAACCCATTTCGCGGGATCGCTCAGTAATATTTCTAAAGAATCTTCATTGTTATTTTTCCCTATTGTAACCACATCCTTTAACGTTATCACGATTATGCCCTCTTGATCTTAATCTGTGTTAAAAATAACAGTCATGGTTACCTTTAACTAACCTACTTATGTGCTTGCTAATACGGGAAAACCTATCGTAAAATATATTCATTGCTGCCTTTGTATGCAACCAGTCAACCACAATAAATACCTTTTTTTTAAGGATGGGAAATTATCATAATATGACTCCTCCCGCTCTGGGTGAAGCAGAAGGAAATGTCAGACTTACTGACTAAAACCCATCCGAGTTCCTCCTGATGCTCTTTGCGTTCCAGGGCGCAGTGGCTCTTTCAAACAAATTCCGCTACCTCTGCAGGCACCACAATAAATACCTAGACTAAATTCTTTTTAAAAAAAATCTATTCCGTCAGATAAGTTTTCAAAATCATGTTGGACACTTATTTTTGGTTTTGATACGATAACAAAAATTAAGACGATAGCCTTGAAATTTCACGTTGTCACGTATAATGTAAAAAGTGTGCCATTTTTACTAAGAAATGACGTCACAAGCCCCCACTCCTGTAGTTTGAAGCGTTTTTTTTGTTTGATCACGCAAAATACTTGGCAAATTTTATTAGAAAATCCAACTGACGTATGAAATTGAATGATTTTTTTTAACCATGTAACATGTTGCTGGCCAGCAATGAACGCATTTTGTTTTCATTTATTTCGTTGAAGTGCACAGCAAAGCTGTATTCGTTTATTGTTTAGAGATCATATTTTTAGATAACGATTGATTGGTAAAGTGTAGTCCCTTATTAACAAACGAGACATTTAGTCACGTATAAAGCAAGTTCATCGTTCTATTGTATAAGAGAAGCCTGAACATTGATAAAAAAAATCTCAAGACAGCTTCACTGTTTTAATGTGCCTATACTGTAAACGTGCCTTTACAACAAGAAATGGGCTCATTTGGATCCTAATAAATAAAATTCTTCCGTTACTGACTGACAGATAACGCACAGCCAAAGCTGCTGGTCGTAGAACGCTAGAATTTGGCATAAAGCTTTTCTAAACTCCGTAAAGGAGAATTAAAAGAGGTCTTCCCGAAATTCCTAATAATGCGCGTACGAAGATATTTATATAAGAGCACATGGTCGCATACCTATGAGATGCAGAGATGCTAGTGGCTAGATAATAAATAACAGCCACATGGGTCGATCGTCAAGGTAAAGCAACGCTTGCCAAGGTTGGTCTGTGGATGGGTGACCATCTTAACATACAGAGTTTCCTCCGTGCCTCGGAAAGCACGTTAAGCCGTTGGTCTCGGCTGTCATTTGTAGATCTTTGGCAGTCGTTACGGATAGTCAGAAGCCAGTAGTAAATATGACTCCAGTCTTGCCATGAAGTACCGTGTTATCCAGTCTGGTAGAGGTCTGGTAGGCAGCCGTTCCTCGTAAAATACTGATATTCAGTTAAATCCGGCTTGACTGGAAGCCGACATCAAATATAGTTGATTTAAGTGAGTACCTAATGACTGCATCAGCAAACGGTGTTACCGTTGCTGAATATAAGCCTAAAAAACAATTTAACTATGGGGTTGAGTATATTTGTCATCGATACACTACAAAGAAGAAAACTGTAGCTAAAATCCGCATCGGATATACAATTATATATTCGAGTTTATGTTTAAGTCTCATAAAATACTCGTATTAGGTATTGCACAGAAGTTCTTGTTACTGACAATTCGGAGACGGATTGCTGTAAGGTTTTGAACCTGTTTAGGTTTCAATCATTAATGTGGAAAGTAATTAATACAAGGATAAAGATAAATAGATTATTTTAAGGGTGGCCAGTTAGCCATCATCATCTGCCTAGCCTTTTCCCAACTATATTGGGGTCGGCTTCCAGTCAAGCCGGATGTAGCTGAATACCAGTATTTTACGAGGAGCGGCTGCCTACCAGACCTCCACAACCCATTAACTGGGTAACACGGTACTTCATGGCAAGACTGGAGGATTTACTGGCTTCTGACTATCCGTAACGACTGCCAAAGATCTACAAATGACAGCCGGGACTAACGACTTAACGTGCTTTCCGAGGCACGGAGGAAACTCGGTATGTTTTGATGGTCACCCATCCACAGACCAACCTTGGCAAGCGTTGCTTAACCTTGAAGATCGACCCGTGCGGCTGTTATTATCTAGCTACAAGCTCCTCTAGCCACTAGGTATCATAATGAGTCAAGTTGTCAAGGATTAAGACGATTTCCTGCAGACACCTATCTCTAGGCAAGTATTGAACTGTTATAATGATAATGTGATTGGAAAGCCTCCCACAAGGCAGACAAATGGACCTGAAGAAGACCGCAGAAGGAATCCGCTGAATGCGACACACAGAAAAGATTGATGTAGCAACACTTGGGGGAGGTCTAATTTCAACAGTGGACATCTTTCTCTTGAAATGAATAAACCTTGGCTTAGAAAGTGGTTTCTTAGCCTTCATTCAAGAAAGAACTTCGATCAATATGGTAAAGGACTCAATGAGTAGTAATCTCAGCATTATTTAATAAAGCGAACTGTTATTCTAATCTACCAATAACAGAATTAGGAACAGTTCAAACAAAATTAATATTACGTAAGAATTAACTATTTCACAACTATTGACGGTCTTGTACAAAGCCATTATCTAACGGTTACTGATAATGGTTTAACTATAGTTTTAGATTTTTTTTATTATTGTGTAATTCTAATAGATTGTTCGAGAGGAACATGACCTCTCTAATGGATACCTGATTGATATTTGGCAAAATATATTTCAATTTAATTATTTTATTCAATCTTTCGATTTGTTTTTTTAATTTGTAATGGGTTTGCTCTTGACTCTAGTTTATGTCAGAGATGACAGAGACAAAGTCTACGATGGAGCGAGCCTACCCAGAAGGAGCCTATTCACTCTAACTTTGAAGAGATTAGGGTTGTAAGCTTTTGGAAACACAGACGCAGGCAGAGAGTTCCACTCCTTTGCTGTGCGCATTATAAAAGACGTTTGAAAACGCTTCGTGCGAATATGTAGAATAGCCACAAGGTAGGGATGTAAGGGTATGTGAGGGTAGGGAAGGTAGGGATTTCATTTTTGAAGCAGACATGATCATCATCTGACTAGGCTTTCTCCCAAACCAGCAAACCAGCGTCAGACAGCACCTCTGGCATTATGCTAAACTAGAACTGTTTGACGCAGCAGCGGGCCACATAATGTTTTTGTTTTTATTAAAATTAAGTTTCCTTTTATTGTACCTACATGGTGTGTATCCGTGTGTGCCAAATAAATTACGAGTAGTTTTCTTTCTTTCAAACAAAGACCCTCCGTATTCAAGTCAATACTGAACACTGCGAATAGGTTATCTCTAGGAAAGCGTGCTCCATCTTCGATCACATCATCGCTTACCATCAGATGAGATAGTGGTCGAACGCAAGCGTACTAATTTTAGTGAGTTAATTTTCACTCTATGTGCCCATCTGACATCTACAACTCGATTACTGTGTAAGACACTTGTCTCACCGCCGGCGATCAGCGAGTAGCGAGTAAAGCTTGAAACTCGAAACGATTTGGCGAGCAGCGAGTAGCGAGTGAAAAGTTTCGATGGTTTTGACGCTCGGCTTTAAGCAAGTTCTTTTGTGCGACGGGCGATTAATCGCAATACTCGCTCCGCCCACAATGAAGGTATAAATTACCGCTGGTTGGTGAGTTTTGACCACCAAGCGAGCATCGTCAAGCGAGTGTCGCTGGGCGAGTACAGTCTTTTATAGCTCTTGTCTCTGCGATCATCTAGTGGTAAGAGCCGCTCGCTGGCAGTGTGAATAGCGAGCTATCGACTATGAATGTATGTCTGTTTTACTCACACGAGATCTATATCTTTTGTCTCTTTCTTCAGCGAGCAAATAGTCGATAGCTAATCGCTTCTTCGCCAGCGTTGAAACAAGTGCCTAACGCAGTACCTCTTGGTAAGACTGGTAATGAAATCATTGCAATGTTATGCCTATGAGAGATGGGAAGTAATACTTTTGTGTGATTTTGCTGACTGTGACTAATATACTCGTATACTGTAGGTAATGTTTTATCTTCTCTGTTAGTTTCGTGGTCGAATGTGCAATTGCTGTGTCCGTTTCTCAGGAATTTCTATGTGACAACCTGGAGTTTGGACACTCGGAAAGTAATTTTGCTGCTGGCCCTAGCGCCAGATTTTTCTCTGGTCTTGAAGGATTACCATCCTATTAGATCATGAGAGTCATGGAGCCATCTGTGTTTACGAACAAATATTTTATATATGACTAGCTGACCCGTGCCCACTTCGTTGGGCGGTTTTATAATAATATAGACACACACAAATAACGTGGCTTTCTATTGTTAAAAGAATTTTCGAAATCGGTTCCGTAGATCCAGAGATAACCCCCTCCAACATCACAAACTTTACTTCTTTATAATATTAGTGTATAGTATAGATAGTCTCTCACGGCGATGGTTCGTCTCCATTGACTTCGACCGCACTATACGAAATCAGTCAAGAGGACTATTCATATTTTTTAGAACGGAATGATCATACTATTATATTATACAGCTCATGAAGTAATGAAAAAGTAAGCAGTCGATTATATTTAAAAAAGATATCTACGTCACGCCAGAAACGAATGATTGATTACCTAAAACAAAGAGTCATTGAAAACTAAAGTGACGATTGTTAAAAATAAAAGTTCATTGTATTTACGGGTTATCATTTTGGCAATAACACCTTTAACCTATTTAGTTAAATGGATTTTGTCTGAAGACAAAAGCACGTTTGAAAAGATTATTGTGACAATAATCCCTGACTGAATTTCGATCACTCCTGCCAATCTCGCATCGATTGGGAAAGTAAACAGCTAATATTATAGTATAGTTACAAGATGTTGCGCAAACACAAGTTCTCAAAATATCCAATCTTTGAGAATCTGGTATATTTGTTTCACTAAGGCGAACAAGAAATAAAATAATGAAAGAATCAAAATATTCTATATTTATAAGAAGCTTTAATTAAAAAATAAATATTGTGTACGTAATTAGAGATCAGGCGCAGAGCTTACCTATGTGTTTTACGAGGCACGGGAATGTCACACCACCAACTTCCGAACTCTGTGAAATCCCTTATGCAAAAACCCATTATCATAGGTCGGTTAAAAATGGCCTACCTGGTAATCGAATCTAAAGCAAACAGGCAGTCGAAACAATTAGGCCCAATTTTATGATACCTATAGTGCAATGTTAAAAGGCTTTTTTTCAACCAAAATTGGTTGAAAAAAAGCGATTTGGCGATTCGTTTGTCAACTACCTAGATTATTAAATAACATACGATAGTTTATACTTATACTGATATACAGGGTTATCTGTAAAACACCAGCAACCTCTTACCTCTTACTTTGAGAAAACCACGAAATCTCGAGAAAAATATCAGCTGTTTCATACATTTTCATTGGCTAAATATTGCATTTTGTATGAAACAGCTGATATTTTTCTCGAGATTTCAGAGTTTTCCCAAAGCAAAAGTTGCTTATATCATGTGTTCTTTCATTGACATTTTTATTTTAAGGAATGGAAATCATCAAATGACTCCTTCCACTGTGGGCGGAGCGGAAGGGAGTGTCAGACTCTTACTGGCTAAAACCCATTCGTGTTCCTCCCAGTACCCTTTGCGTTCCAGGGCCGCGGCGTCTCTTTCGAAAGGATTTCTGATCGGACGGCCAAAGCTCGCTGTCCACAGGCCCGCGCTTACGTTGGCCGGAAATCGCCCTGCGACCATCGACGCCCGGGACGTCTACTTCTGTTGCGCCGGCTGGGTCGTGAGGTTTCCCTCTCTCTTACATGCTCGGCATCTTCGCTAGCATTACTGCTTCGCAGAAGGAGGTGACCGCTTCCCATACCTCCTCGCTCCGGACCATAGATTGAACCAGGACCGGTCGCGAGAGGTCGCCGTCGCCGATCGCCTCAACGAGGACACGGCGGTTCTCCGCCCAAGCAGGGCAGACCTCCACCGTATGCTCCACCGTGTCCTCCGGGCGATCCTAGCAGTGATGACACCCGGGCGTGTCCTCCCGCCGAATCCGAAACAGGTATCTCCCGAAACCCCGTGTCCGGTGAGTACCTGCGTCAGGCGGAAAGTAAGGACGCCGTGACGCCGCTCCAGCAATTTCACTGCCTAAGGGATTGCTGGTGTTGTACAAATAACCCTGTATAATGCTGAAGAGTTTGTTTGTTAGTTTGTTTGTTTGCTTGAAGGCGCTAATCTCAGGAAGTACTGGTCCAATTTGAAAAAATATTTCAGTGTTAGATAGTCCATTTATCGAGGAAGGCTATAGGCTATAATTATATCAGCAAAGACTAATAGGAGTGGAGCAGTAATGACAATTGTGACGCAGACGAAGTTCCGCGGTAAAACTGTCATGTCGGTAATTTTATTTAAAATCAATTTGTAAATTAAATGTTTATTCAAAGATCGTATTTCAGAAATTTCTAGAGCACCTTGGGCTGTCAGATCTACTACCAAGTAATATAATGAGTAGCCAACCTCGCTGTCTAGCTGATAATACAGTTACCACGTAAAAAAATCTCCTTAAATGATAACTCGATCTTTAGTTATTTTTAAAGTTAACAACCAAATTTTAAAGAATCAACACGTAGCATATAACACACATGTAGGGATGCAAAATGTGTCTCTTGCTCAGCTATCTAGCGAGGAGAACGGCAGCTCACCCAATAGTTTGTCATTTCTATGCACATTTTCTTGTATATCATCTGTGTTTATTATTCTTTTTTATTTTTAAAAAAGGTATTTTCATTTTTAGCAATAAAAAACCGGCCAAGTGCGAGTCGGACTCGCACACGAAGAGTTCCGTACCATAAACCTTAATTTTTATTATTTGTTTTATAGCGGCAATAAAATACAAAATCTGTGAAAATTTCAACTCTCTACCTATTACGGTTCTTGAGATATAGCCCGCTGACAAACAGACGGACGGACGGATGGACGGACGAACTTCGGGGGCTTAGTAATAGCATTCCGTTGGATACCTTTTGGGTACGGAACCCTAAAAAGATCTACTTAAAACACGTGTCAAAATTCATTCTGTTGCCACATCAACAAAAATACATGCTATATATATCATGCAAAAATAAATAATCGATGACTCAACAGTATGTACATTGCAAATGTGTATAACTTAATAATATTATATTATGTAAAAGACTTGTCTTGTCAAGTAACCTTCAATGTAAACTACTTATTGACTATCGACATCCAACCATGAACTTGGAAAGTGCTTTGTTCATAGTAATCTGACACACACACACACAATCTACTTGGTAAGCACATTTATTTTGCACATATTTTGAGTCCATTTCGTACCTAATTACCGCTTCCGACATATATTATACTTCAAAAAGCGCCAGTTACTCGCGCCTTACGTATACTTAATGTGAATGCTCCAGGGTAGCCCGCGAAATTCAAATATTTTTTATGTTTTTTGCAATTTGCCGGTCAGGGTGAAGCTGTATGTGGACCAAATGCGATCTGCGACCGTAACGCGTATTTATCTAAAGAATGATTATTTCTGAAATATTCATTCTTTCGAACTACATGAACTTAGAGGGCTATATTGATGATTAAAATGGTTATAATTCTTTAGATAAATACGCGTTACGGTCGCAGATCGCATTTGGTCCACATACAGCTTCACCCTGACCGGCAAATTGCAAAAAACATAAAAATATTTGAATTTCGCGGGCTACCCTGGAGCATTCACCTTAATGAATCGCCAAAAGGATTGACATTTTTTACTGTTGATTGAATGAATTCGCAAGAATAACTGCATACCATTTATGTTACAATTTGTAATGTAGTTAAAGACTGGGTACCCTATCGCTTTGGGATATCCTGTAATGATAGAAGTGTTGTGATAAATAAATAAATATTTTATTTAATAACTATCTCGTGGACGAGAAAGGAGCTCGCGGCTAAATAATAACAGTCGCACAGGTCGATTTTTAAGGTTAAGCATCGCTTGCCAAAGTTGTTCTGTGAATGGGTAACCATCTTAACATACCGAGTTTCCTCTTCACGTAAAGTCGTTGGTACCGGCCGTCGTTTGTAGATCTTTGGCAGTTGTTACGGTCTGAAGCCTGTAAATCTGACTCGAGTCTTGCCAATAACTACCGTGTTACCTAGTTCATGTAGGCAGCATCTCCACGTAAAACACCGATATTCAGCTGAATCCGGTTTGACTAGAAGCCGACCCTAATATAGCTGGAAAAAGGCTAGGCAGATGATGACTACCAACCAAAATGTAATATGTTTTATAGTCATGAAAGAAGGTAGGACTATTATAAGAATAGTCCATCTTTAACACCCGGAAGCAAATACATACAACTTGTCCATTCATACAGGAATAGCACTAACTTTGTCGAAAGTATTGAGAACTATAAAAGGTCGGAAAAAGCACCTCGCATAGAAAATGCAATTATGTTTTGTTTGAGGTTTTTCTTAGGACTCCCGGAGGGTAACCAACAGAACCCTATTACTAAGCTTCTGCTGTCTGTCCGTCTGTCAGCGGGTTGTACCTCAAGAACCGTAATAGGTAGACAATTGAAATTTTCACAGAGCGTGAGTGTATTTCTATTTCCGCTTTATCAAAAAATAATAAAAATTAAAATACAAGAGGACACCCATAAAAGAAAATTGTTTTTCGGTTTAGGTATGGTGCGGAATCATTCGTGTGAGAGTTCAACTCGCACTTGGCCAGTTTTAATCATATTCTTTACAAATCACCAACGAATATATAGTGGATAAATAGATAGTGGTTGCCGAGGAAGGTTTTAGTATATCATTTGTCTAGAAAAAAATTAGGGATCTTTAAGAAAATTGCAGCGCGTACGAAGTGCTAGTTTTTGTATAATGTGCTCCTTCATCTTTTGGCCGTAGTTCTGTCTTCGTAGTTGAATTTGGTTAGTATTTCTTAAGCTATAATAGTTCATCTCCTATAGCTCGTGGCTTAATAAAAACAGCCGCACGGGTCGATCTTGAAGGTTAAGCAACGCTTGCCAGGGTAGGTCTGTGGATGGGTGACCGCCTTAACATAACGAGTTTCCTCCGTGCCTCGGAAAGCACGTTAAGCCGTTGGTCCCGACTGTCATTTGTAGATCTTTGGCAGTCGTTACGGATTGTCAGAAGCCAGTAAATCTGACTCTTCCAGTCTTGCCAAGAAGTACAGTGTTACCCAGTTAATGGATTGTGGAGGTCTGGTAGGCAGCCGCTCCATGTAAAACACTGTTATTCAGCTGAATCCGGTTTGACTGGAAGCCGACCCCAATGTAGTTGGGAAAAGGCTAGGCAGATGATGATTTGCAAATCACTAACGAAGTCTTGTGGGCAATTTATGTAGCTAAAATAAAATTTCAAGTGGAATCTTGTGAAATGCATAATTAACTATTCAAATTCATAAGCAATACTTACGGCGATTCATTTTATCGAATTTCAAATTATTTATTAGTCGAATAAAATAGCGGTAGATGCATAATTAAATCCGTATTAATTAGTGTAATTTCTTTATTCTGTTTTCTTGTTCAAGAACATCTCATTGAAAACCTTTGCAAAACCTCTGAATTTAGTGGTGAAAAGAGATTGCTTATCATCGGAATAAAACCGCAAAGTTATACGAAATATAAGCCTTTAAGTTCTGCAATCCCTCAAACAAATTAAAGTTATGTTTGTCAGCCGCTTCTGATTGCAGAGTAGGTCTTTTGTAAAATCTATTGTTTTAGAAATGCGTACCAAACCTCGATTTAACTATTGTTACAAAGACAAATGAATGTGATAGCTTTACTGAGGAGCTAATTCCAGTCAATTCTTCTTTTGTTATCACACTTGGTGACTATTTTAGATTTTTGAGTATCTTCATCTATAATTTTTAGAGTTCCACACCCATAGGAAAACCAACGGAACCCTAAAAAAAATCTTGAAACTCCTCATGAAAATAAACAAGAGCCGAAGGCACTTTAAAAATCAACTGAATTAATTTGGCCTCCAAGTTTTCAGGGTCGAAATCGTTGCAAATTAGCTCTAGAACATCCCATTTCAAATGACATGAAATGCCATGTGAAAATTTAGAAATGACTTACCAATCCTGTGATTATAGCAAGTACCGCTGGCATTGCATTATATGGAAGTTAATCGACAATTATACCATTATTGACGTCCATCTTAGTTAGCAATAGAGCACCTTCACTTATATTCTAGTTTTTAGGGTTCTAAATCCAACGGGTAAACCAACGGAACCCTAGTACTAAGCCTCCACTGTCCGTCCGTCTGTCCAACTCAGAAAATGGATAACCTAGTACGTAAATCAGTAAGTACCTTTTCTTTCGACTATGTCACAATTTTCTTCTAGATCATTCTTTAACTTGTCGTGGAAATATTTTTTGACATAAATTAAGTTAGTGTAAGGTTTGAAGCCAGGCCAGTATGTATGACGTAGGTAGCCAAGTTAGCTTATGAATTTGTTTCATTAACTTAGGCATGGGCCTATTTATGTTGGAGTCTGCTTTCAGTCTAATCAACTTGCAGCTAAGAGTCAGTATTTTTCCTGGAATAACCTGACCTCCACAACCAAGAAACTGGATAACCTAATGCTTAATTAGAAAACTTTTTAGGGTTCTGTACCCGAATGGTAACCAACGGAACCCTATTACTAAGCCTTCGCTGTCCGTCTGTCCATCCGTCAGTCTGTCTGTCAGTCAGCGGGCTGTATCTCAAGAACGGTAATAGGTAGACACAACATTTTTACAGTGTCTATTTCTATTGCCGCTATAACAACAAATAATAAAAATTAATTTCAATTAAGAATTAAAGGGGGTTTATATTAAGGAACCCTTAGTGTTAGAGTCCAACTCGCACTTGGCCAGTCTTCTTTCGCCAAAGTCATCGGGTTGCGATTTTCTTCAAGATCGTTCAGTAACTTGTCGCGGAAATATTTTTTTGTAATTAAATTAAATATTTACAACTTTTTAGTACCCCGTTCACCATGACCGTGTGCACGTCAAAGTATTGGCCTAATTTTCAACTTCCGTGTACTCAGAACTTGAGTTTAGTCATACATTAATATAAAAAAAATGCGTAGAACTGTTGTTTACAAACAGATTTACAATGGCGTCGTTAGTATAGGATCGTGCCTCATAAAACATGCATTTTTTTATTTGTGACATGTACACAACATGTCTAGACGATTTTTTCTTTATACAATCAATTGCGAATATTTAATACTTCTTATGAAGTCTAATAATTTGATTGGACATTTAAATGAGTCACGGTTAAGAACTTCATTGGTCATTAATATAATTAAATTAGTAGGTAGACCGTAATTACTAGCTAAGGGTGTTCGACGATTTTGTTAATATAAGACAAATTAATTAGAATGACGTCTTTCTGAGTCTTTAAGTAATTATAATTTCTAGTAACGTGATGGATAAGCATGTGCTAGAAAGAAAAAAAAACAAATAAACAGACTGTTAGCTCAGACCACGAAATGTAGGAGCACACTATTTAAAGATAAGTTGCTATAATAGCTTAATTATCCTTCATCATTAGCTTAAAGACGTCCACTGCTGGATATAGTCCTCCCCCAAGTGTCGCCTCATCGGCCAGTCCTGTGCGTCACGCATCCAGAGGATTTCCGCGGTTTTCACCAGGTCATCGGTTCATCTCGTGGGAAGCATCTCAACGCTTCGTCTTTCGGTACGTGAGGGCCAGGTCATCGGTTCATTTCGTGGGAAGCATCTCAACGCTTCGTCTTTCGGTACGTGAGGGCCAGGTCATCGGTTCATCTCGTGGGAAGCATCTCAACGCTTCGTCTTTCGGTACGTGAGGGCCAGGTCATCGGTTCATCTCGTGGGAAGCATCTCAACGCTTCGTCTTTCGGTACGTGAGGGCCAGGTCATCGGTTCATTTCGTGGGAAGCATCTCAACGCTTCGTCTTTCGGTATGTGAGGGCCAGGTCATCGGTTCATCTCGTGGGAAGCATCTCAACGCTTCGTCTTTCGGTACGTGAGGGCCAGGTCATCGGTTCATTTCGTGGGAAGCATCTCAACGCTTCGTCTTTCGGTACGTGAGGGCCAGGTCATCGGTTCATCTCGTGGGAAGCATCTCAACGCTTCGTCTTTCGGTACGTGAGGGCCAAGCGCGACGACACTATTTCGAGCTCGTGGATTAAACTACTGTACTGTACTAACCAAATAAAATGAAAAATATTCTTTATATGGTGCTTTCCTTTACTTTACTGAATTCAGATTTACTGGTTTCTGACAATCCGTAACGACTGCCAAAGATCTACAAATGACAGCCGGGACCAACGGCTTAACGTGCTTTCCGAGGCACAGAGGAAACATGGTATGTTAAGATGGTCAACCATCCACAGACCAACCTTGGCAAGCGTTGCTTCACCACAAAAGCCACAAAATTGAACAGTTTCTGAAGAGCCTTAAAGACCGGTTTTCCACCCGCCTTAAGGAGTTCGGCCGTTAATCCGTCCTCACCCGACGTTTTGTTGTTTTCAAGCTGCTTTAGAGACTTCTTAATCTCATATATGCTGACGTCCGGGATGTCTTCAGTATAATGCCGAGTTAATCCAACTCTTGGGTCTTTAGCTAGATTCGTAGCGGGTTTAGTCATTGACGTGTATATATTCTGTTCAAAGAATGTCTCGATCTCACTCAGATAAAAAAATAGAATTAACGAAAAAGCCGTTTTCCAAAGTCATCACGAAACGTCTCGCGCGCGACGATTTCCAGCCTCCCGAACAAGTCGGATTCCAAAAAGGCTTCAGCACCGTAGACCACATACATACGCTCTATCAGGTTATACAGAAGACCGAAGAGTATAATCAGTCCAGATCGGAAACTAAACTCGAAGTTGTAGGCGAGTACGGTTACAAACGGTCCAGTTAGGTAAAGCCAACTTCGCAAAAGATAACAACCGTCGAATCCGACTCGGCTGGGCAGCGTTCGGAAAGTTGCGTGGTATTTTGCCGTCCCACATACCAGAGTGTCTCAAGACGAAAGTTTAATGACCAGTGATGGCATATTGAACTGAAACGTGGCTGCTACCAACGGGCATCATCAGAAGGCTCAAAGTCACTCTAAAGGCAGTGGAGAGGGCAATGCTTGGAATTTCCTTGCGTGATCGAATCAGGAATGATGATATCTGCAGGAGAACCAAGGTTACCGACCTAGCCCAAAGGATCGCTTAACTAAAGTGGCAGTGTTGATATTGCTCGCAGAATTGACCAGACGACGCAACGTTGGAAGGCCTCCCACAAGGTGGACCGATGACCTGGTGAAGGTTGTGGGTACCCGATGGATGCGAGACGCGCAGGTCCGGTCGTTGTGACGACGCTTGGGGAGACCTAAGTCTAGCAGTGGACGTCTTTCGGCTGATATGATGATTAAAGAACATGTTTGCCATTGTTTTATTTTAGAGAATTAGTAACGTTGTGTTTGAATATAAGCCGAAAACCAAAAAACATTGTTTTTAATATTACAGGCACATTTACAGAATAGCCGTTATGGCAAAAAAATGAGAATGACCCAACTACTGTAATACTATGTATTCACTGAAAACTAACACAATACTTTAATGTACATATCTACTTGGATGATATGTTCATAATTTCGAATTCACATAGCTGTCTGATGGGTCTACCGATTTGGTGCCTTAGTACCAAATGCTTAGGATGATGTTCCAAATGGATTCAGAACTTTTTTTCCGTTGGCTTCCTTATACTTACACTTACGATTTTGGGCCCAACTTTGTATGAAACGTGAAAGGTCTCCTTTGAAATGGAATCCTTATCCTTATTCAATTCAATTCAATTTTATTCAGGAACAAATTCATATTGTGTTTGAAATAATCTATACTAATATATAAAGCTGAAGAGTTTGTTTGTTTGTTTACTTGAACGCGCTAATCTCAGGAACTACTGGTCCGATTTGAAAAATTCTTTCAGTGTTAGATAGCCCATTTATCGAAGAAGGCAAGGTATATATCATCACGCTAATACTAATAGCAGCGGAGCAGTTATTAAAATTGTGACGCAGACGAAGTTGCGCGGCTCAACAAGTAATTTATAAATAAATAATAAAAAAAAAATCACGTTCATTAAAATTATAAAACTAACACATTTATAACAATTATAGAAAATAATAAAAAAAAATCTTTGAAAAATAAAAATTCAATCACATTCCAATTTTACCCAGTATCATATTAACTAGTACAAAATAAAAAAACTAAAATCAGATACCTTCTGCCAGTTTGTCTCACCTTTGAAAATTGGGCCACATTAATGACGACATTCGTACAATCAATAAATAAATTGGTGGATATAAATATAGTCGAACATAGAAACCCATCCTCTTTTGAAATCTTTAAAAAATATAAGGTTCGAGATCGTAGCAGACGTTAAAAACCGGTCAAGAGGGTTTCGTACCACCATATAAAACGTGATTTTCATCGGCGAGGCTTAAATTTTTTTTACCTAGTAGAATGCAATTTCAAATGAATATGAATATAATTTTTTTTAGAGAATTTGTCACTACGGTGTATATTGCAGATTTAGATCAGCGCCATCTCTTGACCACTAGTGGGACTAATGAAGTTTTAGTTGTAAAAAAAAAAAAACGAAAAATGTTTGAGAAAGTATAAACAGCGTTCTTTTATACGATACGCCACATGCCCTAGTAGCCCCTACTTTGAATCTTTAATAATCCCTTTCAGTCGCTGTTGCAAGAAAAATAAGAGTAGATATATAGTACATGCGTAGTATTGTATTGTAGTACTAGGGGGAGATATCTGTTTGTTAGAATAAGTAACTTTTTTTCTTATGTGCAAAATAGTTGAAAAAATGTCATCTAAAATGATTCCAAATTTTAAGTTCATATCATTAGTAGTTTTTCATATATCTAGCTGTGACAGACAGACAGACTTAGTCACGGTTTCCTTTTTTAACATTTTAGTACGGAACCCTAAATATGATAAAATAACAATAAAATGAGCTTTAATCAAAATTTTAACGACCACAACATAAGGAACGGTAACATTATAATGTTGCTACGGGGTGTTCAAATAAGTTTCCCATGTTAATGAACTAGCTAATAGGACATGATGCAACATATCAGTTACTTTCATAAGATAACTAGTTATGTTAAGTGGCGTAACAATTAATCTCGTGGTGATATGATTATGATTAGTTATTTATTTGTGAATAATAAGTCATTAAGGCTAACGCATTCACGCTAGGGCCAGTGCCTGCTAGGGCTGCGGACGTTGTTCGAAAGAGGCACCGTACCCTGGAGCACAAAGGGCTCAAGCAGGAACTCGGGTGGGTTTTAGCCAGTAAGAGTCTGACATTCCCTTCTGCTTCATCCAAAGCGGGAGGAGTCATTTGATGATTTCCCAAAAAAAAAGGCTAACGCATTTCTGTCAGTTTTATTTTAAGGGGTTTTTTATACTTACGAGTATAAAGTAGTGATCGCCCAGAGGTCAAAATTCAACTGTATATTTTTTAGTTAATTCTATGTATTTTTCAAGAATAAATATATATTAGCTGCACAATTTCAAACACCTCCGTCCGTGTACTTTTCTTAAAAATGGGTACAAAGTATTTTCTTTATGAGGTAGATAAAAGTCATTATTCGCATGATTATCATTGTCTGATTAAGCTGATATTATTTAATGAAATTCTCTCCTGTAGGTCATTTCGTAAATAAGAATTTATAATTCATAGTAATGTTGATTGAAGCGCCACTTGACATGAATTCGATCGCTGATCAAACAGCCAAACTAGTTCTTCTAATTCTATTTGTATACATATCTGGTAATCTGTGGTCTGCGGACCACTGGTGGTCCGCGAATTGTTTAAGATTTCAATCTTCTCACCTTAAAATATAATTTAAATATCTGATTTAAACTTTCTATCAGAATTTTGTGTTTTTTCTATGGAAATGATTTTTCGATCGCTTTTACAGAATAGTTATATGCTTCATGTTTTTAATTTCTATACTCGTAGATATGATATAATTTTTTTGTTTAAATTGACACGGTTTAATTTTCTTCTTGATTTCTGGTCCCTAAGAAACAACGAAGTCCGGGTCCAAATCAAGGAACTACTGGTATAAATGTTTATAAAACTTTTTACAAAAATATACAACCGACTT
The DNA here is from genome assembly GCA_950371165.1 of Lacanobia oleracea. Classification (NCBI taxonomy): domain Eukaryota; kingdom Metazoa; phylum Arthropoda; class Insecta; order Lepidoptera; family Noctuidae; genus Lacanobia; species Lacanobia oleracea. The sequence continues at coordinate 4,489,428 of OX493387.1, forward strand.
CCAAAAAAACATCACCACCACATCACCATTAATACCATCCACTAGTAGTCAGTATCAAAAAACGAAGATACAAAACCAAAGACACCAACATCAGAAACTGAAGTTTTTTTTACTTTGTAGTATTTTTTTTTTGGAAGTTGGTAGTATTTTTTTTTCTGTAAAAAAGTTTTTTATTTTTCACTTTTTTTGTGGTGATTTTCCACAACTAAATCACGTGTGGGTACTTCACAGCGTACCGGCGTGATGTTATGTTATGAACTGGTGGTAAACAATAGACAGACATTCGATTTCAGAAAACCCGCTCCATTTGCAATCATTTTATTGAGGAGTTCCGTTGCCTATCTCCGAAGATCTTCATCAGATATTCACCAAATTGAAATGGGACCACTCCGAGAAAATACTCCAAAAACTACATAAATCGCTTCAAGTGTGCCTTTCAGGATTCTATCATCAGATCCTGACCTGGTGATCAAGGAACAACTAGAAAGTCTATTCTTTCAAACAAAACAAGAATTTCTCAAATCAGTCTAGACATCTTCTAGTAACCAGGGACAATACAAAAAAAATCCGACGAATTGAGAACCTCCTCCTTTTTAAAGTCGGTTAAAAAAATCATCAAGACGACAGCAATAGACTATGAGCTGCCATTTGTACCTACCCTACCTTTGCCTAAAAGTTGAACTGTTGTTCCGTTCAACTTTTAGAAAATTTGTAAATGGAAGCTACCAACCATCGTAAATTGATTTTAGCAGCACTCGACGATTTAATCGTCAATCGTCCAAGATTAATTGGTCAATTCCACCGAAATGTCAAGTGGTCAATTCCAAAAGTTTTAAACCCAATAATTTATTATTTCTGTGAAACCTAACTGCCTCGGTGGTCGAGTGCTTTAGGCGTTTGCCTTGTGACCCGGTGGTCGCGGGTTCGTTTCCAATGGGAAGATCATACGTCATTTTCCAGTTTGGCTAGGACATGGCAGGCTTGAATCACCTGATTGTCTGATAAAAAGATGATTCCGAGAAAGGCACGTATGGTGGTCCCAGCCGCCGAATGGCGGTCGTCTAATAAACCATGTCAGAGGCCCTTGAGATGGTTTAGAAACCATGAGACTAGGGTGTGTGGGGTCGTTGGACCTTACTACATAATATTATAAAATAAAGTCCTCTGCCGCGTCTATATGTCTATTTGCGATAAACTCAAAAATTACTGTACCGGTTTTCATGCTAATTGAAATCGAGGAATATAATGGTTCACGAGGAAGGTTTTAGTATAAAATTTGTCTAGAAATAAATTACCTAGGGATCCTCAAGAAAATTGCGGTGCGGACGAAGCCCGCACCGTCATCGGACCACAAGACGAACGGCAATGCGCCACCGGTACACGGTGGATATCCCACCCATACGCACAAGACGTTTTGGTAACACATTCATAATGCGTACAGCTAAGGAGTAGAATTCCCTGCCGGAGTCTGTGTTTCCTGATAGCTACAACCTGGAAGTCTTTAAGTCAAGAGTGAATAGGTTATTTCTAGGCAAGCGTGCTGCATCTTCGACCACATCATCACTTACCATTAGGTGAGATAGTGGTCAAACGCGTGCCTATGTATAGTAAAAAAAAAAAAAAATCGCGGGCGAAGTGCTAGTGTTCTTATAAAAACTACTATTATGCACTTACACGTGTAATAAAATGTCTAGATCAAAGATAAGATTATAAATTCATTGTATAAAATACAACTTAGTAAAGGTACATAGCGATTAAGTAATTATTGTAATTTGTATTAATATGATTACTTTATTATTATTTATTTATCAACATGACGTCCGCAACTCAATACATATGCAATTAATGCTGACATCAAATTTTTATAAGTGTTATGGTTCTGTACCTATAAAATATTAGGTCTTTACCTATGAAATTGCCGTTCTGCAGTACTGGCCATTTCAAATCAAAATATTTTTTGTTTGGCAAGAATTCTAATTTAAAATTAATTTTATTTTAAAAACAAGGTTTTTTTTTCCAAAAGTAGTCATTTGTTTATTGATTAGTGTTACATTTTCATCGCATTTCAATCATTTTCGTCATCATGGATACCTACGTTAAAAATTCGAGTAATTATGGAATATGAATACCGTCGTGGCAGCAACGCGGCACAAGCGGCATGCAACATCAACGACGTTTACGGAGCTAACACTACAAACTAACGCACCACCTGTTATTGGTTTGCTCGCTTCCGTTCTGGAAATTTCGACCTGAAAAATGAACCTCGCGGTTGTCCGAAGACTTTGGTCGACAATGACGAATTATAGGCGATTGTGGAAGCTGATGATACACAATCTACGGCTGAATTAGCAGCAGCTTTTGACGTTAGCGTCAAAACAATATTGGTCCATTTGCGTCAAATTGGCAAGGTAAAAAAGCTTGACAAATAGGTGCCCCATGAACTTAATGATCGCCAGCGCGAAGTACGCGTCGAGACGTGCCTTGCACTGCTCAACAGATACACAAATGAAAGAATTTTGAACCGCATTGTCACCTGCGATGAAAAATGGATTCTGTTTGATAACCGCAAGCGCTCAGCAAGTTGGTTGGATCCTGGTTCAGCACCTAAACAATGCCCTAAACGAAAACTTACCCCTAGAAAAGTGATGGTCACTGTTTGGTGGTCTAGCGCCGGTGTGATTCATCACAGCTTCTTACCAAACGGGGTGAGCATTACTGCAGATGTGTACTGTGAAGAACTGAACACAATGATGGAGAAGCTGGCACATCTTCAACCAGCATTGGTCAATCGCTCGTCTCCGCTGCTCCTGCACAACAACGCGCGACCTCATACTGCACAGCAGACGGTCTCCAAGTTGCAAGAACTGGGGTTGGAAGCTCTCCGTCATCCGCCCTACTCACCAGACCTTGCGCCTACAGACTACTACTTTTTCCAGAATTTGGATAACTTCTTGGCGGGAAAAAAGTTCAATACCCGAGAGGCAGTACAAAATGCCTTTGAAGAATTTGTTGCCTCCCGTCCAGCTGATTTCTTTAAGAAGGGCATCAATAAACTGCCACTGCGTTGGCAAAGATGCATTGATTGCATGGGTGATTACTTCGATTAATACAAATAAAAAAATACATGAAAAAAATTCGCTTAAATTTTTTCATACAAAACGGCAATTTTATAGGTATTATATAAAAAAAAAACATAATTCTCACATTACATAATTAAATAAAACTAATTGTATTTAATAGTAAGTTTCGTTTGAGGAGCTCGTGGCTAGATAATAATAGCCGCACAGATCGATCTTCAAGATTAAGCAACGCTTGCCAAGGTTGGTCTGTGGATGGGTGACCATCTTAATATACCGAGTTTCCTCCGTGCCTCGGAAAGCACGTTAAGCCGTTGGTCCCGGCTGTCATTTGTAGATCTTTGGCAGTCGTTACGGATAGTCAGAAGCCAGTAAATCTGACTCCAGTCTTGCCATGAAGTACCGTGTTACCCAGTTAATGGGTTGTGGAGGTCTGGTAGGCAGCCGCTCCTCGTAAAATACTGGTATTCAGCTGAATCCGGCTTGACTGGAAGCCGACCCCAATATAGTTGGGAAAAGGCTAGGCAGATGAGTAAGTTTCGTTTCAAATATATTTTGTTACTAAATTGACCCCCCGGAACTTCGTCTGCGTCACAATTTTCATTACTGCTCCGCTTCTATTGGTCTTAGCGTGATGATATATATAGACTATAGCCTTCCTCGATAAATGGGCTATCTAACACTGAAAGAATTTTTCAAATCGGACCAGTAGTTCCTGAGATTAGCACGTTCAAGAAAACAAACAAACAAACTCTTCAGCTTTATATATTAGTATAGATAGATAGATTACAATAATCATCTATTTTTGTAAGATATTGATATAACTTTATGAAAAACACACACTTCAATTGATGGTTTTAAAAACTTGCAACGCTCAAATTATTTTCAATTTCTTTGATCACATTGTTTATTAATAATACTCAACTTTAATCGTTAAATCACAATTGAAAGGAAGGCAAGTTGACGGAGAGCCGGTGCTCCTATTTCTGTCTTCAGGGTATAAAGAAAGGGCTGCGGACTTTGTTCGAAAGAGGTACCGTAGCTCTGGAACGCAAAGGGTTCTAGAAGGAACACGGATGGGTTTTAGTCAGTAAGAATCTTAAACTCCCTCCTGCTTCACCCAGACCGGGAGGAGTCGGAGTCATTTGATGATTTAAAAAAAATAAAAAAGAAGGGTATAAAGGAACTTCACATGAGGGGAATATTGAGGGTTAACCTGTCAAGTTAGGGTGCCCTGAGTTCCCGAGCTAACTTCACTTAACTTGGTCTTTGTTTAACGGTTAAATCAAATAATGTAAAAAAAACAAAGTGATGTTATATCAAAAGAACACTAAGCTAGTACTAAAGATAATTTAATTATACACAATGATTATACGCGTCATACCATATTTTGAACATAAAAATGACAACGAGTTTTCTAACAGTACAAAGTTAAAAGTAAAAAATAAAGGCAGTTGTGTTACCAATCCTCATATCACAATCGTTTCGCATCAACTTATCTGTTAATTGCCTTTTACCAAAACTCTTGGTACTGTGGGTACGAAATTGTATCCGAGAGCCATTAGGACCGGAAATGTGATCCGTACATGGCAGATCAGATGTGAGTGGAAATGCCGGGAGGGGACACTAGAGGCACAAACACTTTACAGGTGCGTAATACGTGCGTTTTCAACTAAATGTATGAACGTAAACGAAGCGGAAGGGTATCTGTTGACTTCCATGGAAAAAGGTGTGTGTTTGAATATGTACGCAAATATATTTATAAATTGCCCATACTCTGAAATAAAAATACAAAAAAAAGATATTGACGCGGCGGAAACCACTGTAGCGGCATTAATGAGGCCACAAGAACAACTAACGAAGCGAAATTTGTACGGCAGCAAAAAGGACCGCAACGTCGTCTATCTCACTAGCAGCGACCTAATACGTGCGATTTGAACTCGTACAACAGTTCGAATATCAACTATCGGGTAGTTGCCCATCAGACACAACAACCGTCCAGTCGGAGGATCCTACCTTTTCTATGGAGTTTTGCAGTTTGTTTTTCTCATTTTAATAAAATTTATATGATGATTCTTATAGAATTAAAAGAAATAATTTCTCATTCTAATAAAAAAATTACATTATTATTATTATTTTGTTAGGTTGGTTTTGGTAACGGTATCTACACCGTATACCCCATACTCGTAAACGTAGATATCATGCTACCGATTATAATAGCTTGCGCTGTTTTAATAGAGTTGCGAACAAAAAACGGATCACTCGGGTGTCTGTCTGTCCGTCTGTCTCAGCCAGTTTTCTCCGGATAGACTGAATCAGTTCTGTTGAAATTTTGTTCACAAATGGAATTTTTTGACCCAAACGCTTTACGTAACTCATTAAATTTTTAGTATGGGCGTCACTTTTGGGAGACAAACTTGAAAATTAAAAAATATTTTTTTTTTAACAATATCGTGTGACATATGAAATGAAAAGGCTTAATGTGAAGGTTTTAATTATATTTTTTTAATAATTTTATAATAAATGATTTTGAAGTTACACAAGAAATTAAACGAAAAATTACCATTCCCGCAACTTATGTCCGAAACTACTGAGCCTTAAAATTTAGAAAAAAAAATGGAAATAATAGCTATACATAACAGGAAATTCTTTAAAGGAAACTAAAGTGTTAAAATAACATGGTAAAAAAAATCGTTCGCAACTCTTTGCACGCGAGTCCGACTCGCACTTGGCCAGTTTTTAGAACTGTGATGTTGGTGTATGACGTGACTATACGGCATTATATGTATTTACGTGAACCTGTGTGAGACGTCGGTTCAACTAGTCTGGAAAGTCAGACTCATTTACCATGAAAAGTCTAGTTTTTTATCCCGTATCAAGCATTCGGTGCAAAGCAGCTCTTTTTTTTTATTTGTTATAGGTTTGCTCTTGACTCTAGTCTACGTCAGAGATGACAGAGATAAAGTCTACGATGGAGCGAGCCTACCCAGAAGGAGCCTGTTTACTTTAACTTTGAAGAGAAAAACATATGCAACAATATGGACAGAAACGCGATGAGGAATTTAGTAACAAACCTCCACTGGTTTTGCAACTAGGAAACTTAAATATCCAAAGTGTTTACCTTATGTAATAAAGGGTTACAACAGCCATTGAATTCCAGATTGACATGAAATTGACTAATGAGTCCATTCACTTTTTTGAGTTCATGTTTTTTTCCCTGTTGCAGCAATACTTAGTGTTTTTTAATGTCTTTATTACGGAAACTTGCTTACTGTTCTTTGGTGAAGTGTGAAAGCAAAAATGTTTAGTATATTACCGTTTTCTATCTGCAGGCTTTTAGTAATCAAGCGCAAGTTCGGTCGTGTATGGAATACTGCTCTCATCTTTGGGATGGATCTGCCAGATACCAGCTTGATGCCCTTGAGTCAATTGAGAAACGAGCCAAGAGGATTATCGGCAATGAGAGGCTCGTCGCGTCGAAGCTCCAAAGTCTTGAACATCGACTAGCCTGTCGGTTTTCTACCGGTTGCATTTTGGGGAATGTGCGACGGAACTGCATAATTTAATTCCGCCAAGCCCGTTCCATCATCGGACCACAAGACGAACGGCGATGCACCACCGGTACATGGTGGACATCCCACCCATACGCACAAAACGTTTTGGGAACACATTCATAATGCGTACAGCTAAGGAGTGGAACTCCCTGCCGGAGTCTGTGTTTCTTGACAGCAACAACCTGGGAGTCTTTAAATCAAGAGTGAATAGGTTATTTCTAGGCAAGCGTGCTCCATCTTCGACCACATCCTCGCTTACCATCAGGTGAGATACTGGTCAAACGCGTCCCTATCAATAGTAAAAAAAAAAAGAAAAAAATGTAAACGAAAACTCAGTGTCAGTGTACCCGAAGCTGCAAACCCAACTAAGCCTCCACTGTCCGTCCGTCCATCAATCCTTCTATCTGCCAGGATGCTCCCATACAAGAAACGTGATTTTTTGGTACGGTATTCGTGGAGTGAGATTCCGGCTCGCATTTGGCCGGCTTTTCTTAAACTTCTGAGTGGACCTCATTTATAAATCTTTAAGCCTCGTATCCACTAGGCAACATTTGTCGCGCAACACGTGACGCTCAACATGATCAGCTAGGTTGCACAACAACGCGCGACGTTGCCAGCAGGCGCGCAACATTGATAATATTACTGAACAAAAGTTCCTCGCTGCCGTTCAACATGATGAGCAATCTGTTGCGCTACATGTCGCGCGTCAAATGTTGCCTAGTGAATACGAGGCTTGATGATAATAAACGAAGGTTTCAGTAGCTGACCACGTTACAGCAGCGTCAGAGGCGTTCCTTAAAAGTGCAAGTGTAAGGGCACTTGGAGCACTCGAGAAGGGAGTTATTTCTGAACAGGAGCATCGCAATAACATTGTATATCGAACAGAGATTTATAGACATAAGACGAATTGTGCCAACCTGGACCTTTCAGTATAAGGCAAGTATCTATAGCATTAATATCCACAAATCATGTGGATATTAATGCTAGGCACGGTATAAAAAGTGTTTTTGATTCAGTGGGAAAGTCGTCGAGTCCCTATGCATTGCCTGCACCTCATCCTAGCCTTTTCCCAACTATATTGGGGTCGGCTTCCAATCAAACCGGATTTAGCTGTATACCAGTATTTTACGCGGAGCGGCTGCCTACCAGACCTCCACAACCCATTATCTGGGTAACACGGTAATTCATGGCAAGACTGGAGTCAGATTAACTGGCTTCTGACTATCCGTAACGAATAAGAAAGATCTTCAAATGACAGCCGGGACCAACAGCTTACCGTGCTTTCCGAGGCACGGAGGAAACTCGGTATTTAAAGATGGTCACCCATCCACAGACCAACGTTGGCAAGCATTGCTTAATCTTTTAGATTGACCCTTGCGGCTGTTATTATCTAGCCACGAGCTCCTCAACATAACCCTGCACCATTGAACGCATAATTCTTCCATTTCCACCAGAAGAACCCTAAACAACCAAGTAAACGGTAACAATAGGTACAAAACAGCATCTAATTATGTTTGTTTGATTTACGATTTGTTTATAACTCGAAGATAGAGCAACGAACCGAGATGTTGCATCATAGCCTCATGGAAGGTTAATGAATTAATTAGTGGTTAGTGAAGTTGTTAAAATGGTAATTTGATTGTCCGTTTAGTGTTGATTAGAATTTTTAATAGGGTTGTGTCGTAGTTGGCTGTGAGGTTTTTCGGTCTTGGCGTTTTTGGTTCGATTCCTGTGTAATAAGAACGGCTGATATATTTTATTTCTTTATCAAGTTGAAGAGTACTGTTTAGTTGGTTAAGTCCTTACTATTTTATGCAATAAGGTGCAGCGCAGCCGACACACTTTTTGTGCAATCGAGATTGTGGCGCACAAAATATTTATTTATTTATTTACACCGTGTATGTAATATTTCAATATATGTGTATATATTTATGCTATAATAATTCAGGCAAGACTGATAATTGCTTAGGTGCTATATTCACATACTAAAAATGGATAGATTGTCGTCTACGCTGCACCTAAATAATATCGTCTTTCCTGATTTCAGGTTGCCGCAGACAGATGGGCGGCACTGTGTCTAGCGCCACGCGCGTTTAAAAAACTGGTTAAATGTTGAGAAAAAGTTGAGAACATCAGTCCAAAATACAATACATTAAAATTGCATTAATTTGAGAAACTGCATAACTCATGATGGGGCCCATATAAATTTAGGACATAAAAGCAAGATGCCCAAGTTTGAAGATTGTCCGAAGTATTACGCGTTTTCTTCTGATTTTCTATATGGATACCCCGCCCCGACCCGCCCCGGCTTTGCACGGATGCAAAATATATATTAAAACCTTCCTCGAACCACTCTATCTATTAAAAAAGCCGCATCAAACCCGTTGCATAGTTTTAAAGATCTAAGCATGCATAGGGACAGACAGACAGCGGAAGCGACTTTGTTTTATACTATGTAGTGATTTAACAAAACATATTTTATCTTCATCTGCATACCTATTCTAATTTAAGTAACATCTAATTTTTTTTAATTAATTCAGAAATACCGCAGATTTTCAACGTGAACTTTTTAATTCACTTTCAAATTACTCGTACCGAGTCGTACCTTATTTGAATTACAATTTCAGAGAGCATTATTAAATTGTTCGTTTGCAAGTTATTAAAAGTTAGTGTTCAAATTGTCTGACTAATATTACTGGTTTAATGTTTGTTTGAGAGCTATGCTGCATTCGAGAGTGCACTTACGTCAAAATTTTTGACGTAAGTGCACTCTCGTGAATTCGTACCGCATATAATATTTATATATACTCACGAAGCGACTGACAGCGACATCTCGAGAAGAAGAACGACACTATACGCTATGTCACTGAAGTCTTCGATCGTGATTGGTGTGAATCAAAACTATTGTTCTCTCACCCCCTCTCTTTAGATCTTGTAAAAATGATGGCAAATACAGAATTTTCTCGGTAACCTAACACATCGTTTTTAATCGACTTCTAAAACAGGAGGAGGTTCTCAATTCGGTTGTATTTTCTTTTTTTTATATTTTTTACCTCATAACTCCGTCATTTATGAACCGAATTAAAAAATTCTTGTTTCATTTGAAAGGGTATACTTTTCAATTGGTTCGTTTGTCACCAAGTCAGAATCTGATGTTGGGATCCCATGATAATCGAAGGTAACCCTCAAATTTTATAGACAATGTTTTTAATTAACATTCTAACGCAATTCAGATATTTGTGCCTGGTAATCATCATCTCATGTTGCTGGGCTGATGATGGAAGGTTTAAATTAGGATCTGATGATGAGATCCCATAAAATATGTTTGTTCAGAAATATTTTCACCAATGGCCAGCCGATTTGGATGATTATTTTTTTTAGAAGAGTATTTTCAATTTGGTGAAGATCTGACGAAGAACGAGGTAGGAAACGTACGGAACTCTTCAATAAATGGTAGCAAATGAATCGGGCTTGCTGAAATTGCATGTTTTTTTTAGTATTTACACCAGTTCTTAGCATTACATTGCGCCGGTACGCTGTTAATAATGGGTACGTAGGTAGGTACCACTAAAATGTGAAAAATAAAAACTTTTTTACAAAAAAAAAAAAATAATATTCGGTGTCAAAAAACGAAAAAGTAACCAAAAACACAGACTTCCGAAATTAAAGTTCTTTTCTTTCTTCCGAAGTCATTTTGTACCTTGTAGTGTTTTGGTTTTGGAAGTCGGTTGTATTTTTTTTATTTATTAATAATCCTCAACTAGCCAAATATTAAACCTAACTTTTCACAAACCTCACCGCTGCACCTACAGCACAAAACAGGAGTTCTTTTGCTTAATATTGTATAAATTTGAATTCTTATTAAACCAAAATAGACCATGGTGTATGATAAAAGATGCAGGTAATGATTATTACTTGCATTTTTTCCGCATCATGCATCTATTTCCGGAAAATTTCAGGTACTGCACAGTTTCTGAAATTTTCCAGGAATATTAGATGCCTGGTACATAGAAAAAAAAAGAAAAGAAATATAGTTTAATAGATGTCTATGTACCCTGTAAAACAGTTTCTTCTTGGCTATCACATTGTCGCATCGCACCCGTCTGTGGAGGAGCCTTTAAATCAACAAAACAAGAAACTTACTGTTAAAGTTATCACATTTATCATTTTGTTTCTGTTCTTAAATATCGTGGTGTTTATAAGTTGTGTAGTTAGGAGTTCGGTATGGTTTTTGTGTTGTTTCTTGTTGTTTTATGTCGCTTAATCGGTTTTGTTTGTTGACAACTATATATAATAATAAATGATTCTCTTTAAGTTTGGTGGTTGATCAATGATTCTGGGAAGGATGTTAATAAGTGTCAGAAGAAATCGTTTTTTTTTTGGGGTAGGTTGGCGAAACATGTTCTTCCGTACTTTTTTATTAGTTCTCATCTGACTGTAGTTACCCTGTTGGTTACCCTTACTCTTACATATTCAAAAATTGAAGTCTAAATTAAAGACTCACTCTTGTCTCTTGTTGTTTTTTAGGGTTTCGTACTTACCCGACGGTTAACCAACGGAACCCTTATACTAACCTCCGCTGTCTGTCCGTCCATCCATTCGTTCGTCTATCCGTCATACAATAAACGTGTTTTTTCTGTTTTATGGTTCGGAACCCTTCGTGTGCGACTCTTTTTCTTTATTTAACTTACGTTTGGATTATTTTTACATCAAACGATAGGTGTGACTATTCTGCGGTCACCTCCTTCTGCGAAGCAGTAATGCTAGGAGGAGGCCGAACATATGAGAGAGAAGGAAACCTCACGCCCCAGGCGTCGAGAGTCGCAGGACGATTCCCGGCCACCGTAGGCGCGGGCCTGCGGACGGCGAGCATTAGGAGGCTCGCTGGCTGATCAGAACCAGGCCCGAGTCGACGGCACGCTGTGATCCCCGCGCTTTAAAGAGCTGACAGCATAAAAGACGAAGCCCGCTAGGGCAAGAACCTGCTGGGACTGCGGAATCTGTTCGAAAGGGTTACCGTAGCCCTGGAACGCAAAGGGCACTAGGAGGAACACGGATGGGTTTTAGTCAGTAATAGTCTGACACTCCCTCCTGCTTTAGCCAGAGCGGGAGGAGTCACTTGATGATTTTCCATCGTTACAAAAAAATATTGCGACTATTCTTCCATAAAATAGGAATGAGAAATGCAGCAAGTGACAAGCATTTTGTTGTAGGATTTCATTTGTTAAAAAATACACAGTAAACTTGATAAACATAGTTCAAATCTGCTGTGACTACAGCAAATAACTAAACTTAAACAAATAAAAATCGTAAAAGATTTGATATTTTCGACCATCGTAAATAGAACTCGATTCACATTTTCTTCGGTTTTACCGAAGCTAAGTTTTATCCTATTGCACTGGAGAAAATTTTATTACCTATGATATACCTACGGCTGACATTTCATAAGCGATCATGTGGGTTTACATTTATATACTAATAACAGCTAAAAAGCTAAAGAGTTTGTTTGTTTGTTTGTTTACTTGAACGCGCTAATCTCAGGAAGTACTGGTCCGATTTGAAAAATTATTTCAGTGTTAGATAGCCCATTTATCGAGAAAAGCTATAGGCATCATCACTCTAAGACCAATAGGAGCGGAGCAGTAATGAAAATTGTAACGCAGACGAAGTTGCGTTGGTCAACCAGTGAAACTATATACCTACAACCCGCGACTCCGCCTGCATGAAATTACTACTTTCCCGCTTTATCATGGTTGCCTTTGTGTGATTCTGATGAACAAGCCAAATTGCTATAAAGTTTTATAAACACCCGTTCAGTTGTATTAAAGTAACAAACATACAAGCATTCATCCTCATAAACTTTCACTTTTATACGTTTCACGTACAGGAAAATTAATTTGAAAACAAAAAAATTACCTCTGTCGAAAACCCCGACCACCAACAACGACTAAAAAGTTCAAACTTAGTCACTTTTTGAGCTATCTGATAGCATATTAATTATATTTAGTTCAATCACAGACTTGATACATATACTCAAAAAACCCGACTTCTGGCGTAATCGGGTAAAAACGTACCTACCTTTAATACTAACTTATTTTTACCTTCAAAGATAAAATAATATTATAGAGGGTGTTTGCTTAACCTATCTCGTTAAAACCGTAACACCTACACCCGAGCACATTTCATTCTCACCGTACTGTAGCACAATGAGAAAGTTTACGGAGATCAAAACAATCTTCAACGCAGAAAGTATGAAAAATACTTTCAGGGATGTTAAATATTGCTTGTTTTATTTAATTTAACCTGTTTTGCGGAGAAATGGAAGCTTATCTGATATTAGTTTTGAAATTTCATATTAATTTAAATTGCTGCAGTTTTATTCTGAGATCATTTTGAAAACAAATAAATCTGCTGCAACGTTGCATTTTAGAACCATTTACCAAACCGACTTGCCCCGCAGAATGTCACACTTATGAAAGTACTCAGAAATTAAAGAAGCAGTGGGCAGGACCCAGTGTAGGTACTCGAAGAACTGGAAGCTAATGGGGCTGAAAATTTTTGAAGTGGCGACCGCATATCGAAGGCGTTTGTAAAGTTTGAAGTCTCCTACGAGGTGGACCAATGACCTAGTGAGGGGTTCGGTAATCTGCTGGATGAGAAATGCAAAGAACTGTTAGATGTGACGTCGCTGGGGGAGGTTTTTGTCTAGCAGTGGATGTCATTCAACCAAAATTATAATCATTATGAGTCAGCATTTATCACATTTGTACGATTTATTGAAAAGAGACAAGGACAAACAAAAGCCAAAGTATACACGACTTTAACTACATTTTGAGTAATGCCTTTTAGTCAAGAAATTTGCCGCAAAGCCATGTAAGCAAAATTATTGAAGGTTAACATTCGTCCCTAACTCAAAATATCCAGATCTTGGAAAGATTATTAAGCACTTCCCAGTTTATACTTATTGGGCATAATGTTCAAGTAACTAAAACTTTGATCATTCATCGTTTACTTAGATCTTTGCTTAGATATCAAAACTACTGGAAACTTTGAGTAAATTAAACTTTCACAAAAGACACACATTCGCGGCCTATTTTAGAAAATAATTTAGTTTGTGAGGAATATCCAAAATAATATAAAGCTGAAGAATTTGTTTGTTTGCTTGAACGCACTAATCTCTGGAACTGCCAGTCCGATTTAGAAAATATTTTTAGCGTATGATAGTCACATTCATGAGGAAGGCTGTAAGTTAAAAGAGAATGGGAAAAAAACAGCAGGTTGTACTCCGGGAGTGCCGGAAGAAATAAAAACTTGAATACGTGCTTCTCTCCCTCCGTCTTACTAATTTTCGATCAGGTCACGTGTCTTGACGCGAGTTTATGATTTTTTACCCATCACAAAAAAGTGCACAGCGCCGCTAAAGAATTTTGCAGGACACGTGACCGTCTTACGAATTTTTGATCAGGGTCACGAGTACCATTTTTTACACATCACAAAAAAGTTCCCAACGCCGCTAAAGAAGTTTTCACTTCAAAAACGGGAAATATGCTTACAAAGTAGCTATAAAAAGCTAAAAGTTAAAAGCTAGCTGTGATATAAAATGGTTAGAGAATAGAAGATAATAATATGAACGCTTTTCTAAGATAAACCGTAGGTGTATGTTAATTTAGCCTACACTCGGTTTCCTACGCTTTACAAAACTGTCAATAAAACAATTTAAAATGGAGAGTCTATGAGAGTACTCCTACTCACGTCCTTATTGAGTACACCTACGTACAACTGTACCCTTTGCTAGGAGTTTAAGTAAGATATTTCAGATGTTTTGATAATGTCAGTATACACCTACGCAGCTACGGCTTAAATCTAACCCTTTATTTCAAACTACGAGTATCTGTTTGAGGTTTCCAAACGTTTATACGAAAAAACGGATCTCTGTGCTTCTCGCAATTATCGGCTACCCGCGAGAGCCGACCATCGTCCGCATCCAACCACTACCAGCCACCTTCTTCAAATCATCGATCCATAGTGCCGCAGGGCGTACTACACTACGTTTGGCGGTACACGGTCTGCACTCTAACACATGTCTGCTCCATCGACTGTCTGTCCGTCTACAGACATGGCCGGCCCATTTCTAAGTCAGCATGCAGCAGGCTAATTTAAAGCGAAGTCGCAGGCAAGAGCTAGTAATTAATAACTTCTTAGTCCCTTCATGTAAATAGGCCACATGGCTTATGCTCATCTGCCTAGCCTTTTCCCAACTATATTGGGGTCGGCTTCCAGTGAAACCGGATTCAGCTGAATACCAGTGTTTTACGTGGAGCAGCTGCCTGCCAGACCTCCACAACCCAATAACTGGGTAACACGGTACTTCTTGGCAAGACTGGAGTCAGATTTACTGGCTTCTGACAATCCGTAACGACTGCCAAAGATCTACAAATGACAGCTGGGACCAACGGCTTAACGTGCTTTCCGAGGCACGGAGGAAACTCGGTATATTAAGATGGTCACCCATCCACAGACCAACATTGGCAACCGTTGCTTAACCTTAAAGATCGACCCGTGCGGCTGTTATTATTTAGCCACGAGCTCCTCAGACCACCTGGCTTATGCTAATCTTATACTAATATTCAAAGCTGAAGAGTTTGTTTGTTTGTTTAAACGCGCTAATCTCAGGAAGTACTGGTCCGATTTGTAAAGTTATTTCAGTGTTAGATAGCCCATCACGCTAAGACCAATAGGAGCGGAGCAGTAATGAAAATTGCAGACGAAGTTGCGCGGGTCAACTAGTTTTATAATATCTCTTCGCCCCATTTAATTTAAGAGAATACGGACTAAATCCACCAAGCTTCCAAAAACATAAGTAACCTTAATTTAAGCCTAGATTTTGTATCAAAATATTTCTGTCTAGTGATCTGTTTATTAATTAACATTATATTATTACCGAAGTAATTAATTTGGTTAAAATCAAACGAGACGACCCGGCTGGCTTGGTGCCGATAAACAATTATAGTTTCAATTCTCGCCATGTTGGTTTTCAGCTTTACGAGTATTTATTTGTTTTAAATTATATTTTACTTAGTGAATTACTCGTTGGTCGATTTAATGTACATCTTAGCCAAAAGACGCTTACTGGAATTCAACGGTCGATCTTGTGGGAGACCGTCCATCGCTGCGTCTTTCGGTACGCGATCGCTAGCATAACCTTTCGACCACGTCCACTATCTGTTCTCCGAGCAAGTGCCCTGCCTCTGGATGCCACTTAATGCTAAAAAGAAAAAAGTTTGCCAGGTTTTTTCACAAATTTTAAATATGGAAATTCTTTCCATCAGCACTTGTCAGCAAATTATGTGGCGTCACTTCAGGCCGTCTCCGTTCAACAAAACATTTCACGATTACTTTTTACATTATGACTATAAATTATGAGTAAACTAATCTGTTTTAGGGCTCCGTACCCAAAAGGTAACCAACGGAACCATATTACTAAGCCTCCGCCCGTCCGTCTGTCCGAGGGCTGTATCTCAATAACCGTAACAGGTAGACAGTTGAAATTTTCACAGATTTTGTATTTCTATAATAGTAAAAATTATGGTTTATATTACCCTTCGTGTGAGAGGCCGACTCGCACTTGGGTGGTTTTTAAATCTTGTTCTCTTCTTCTGTTAAAGATGGGCCATAACTATAATTTATGAGCAAACTAATGTTTTTTTTCAATCAAGCCAGTTTAGAAAAATGCGCAGTAGCTTTTCTATTCCATCAGATTTAGTCATCTAATCTCCGCAAATACGTATTTATGCTGCAATGAATCCACCCTCTATCAGTCCTGTGGGACTCGAGCTCTGAAAGAACCGACTGCATTAATTTTTCACCGGCTAGTCTCTCGAGCAAACGTTGTGACGTCACAGAATACGAAAGTTTGTGCAAAGTGCATCTGTAATGCCCTCAAACAGATTGCTGTGGTGACTTTCGTATTCATCAGGCTTTCCTTGTACATGATTTATGGATACTGTGAAAGATACGTCGGTTACTGTGAAAGTTATCGGCGAGGTGATGACTGACAGTCATGGATGGGAAAAAAGATGTAATGCCCTTTCCTACGAAAAAGTAATGACGGTTTTTGAAAAAATAACTTCACCAGTTGTTGCCACTAGAGTTAGGCTTTTTGTTTTAGAAAATAACTTATAACGTTGAGATAAAAAGAAAAAACCGTCCAAGTGCGACTTTATAGCGGCAATAGAAATACACAATCTGTGAAAATTTCAACTGTCTACCTATTACGGTTCTCGACATACAGCCCGATGACAGACAGACGGACGGACAGCGGAGGCTTAGTGATAGGGTTCCGTTGGTTACCCTTTGGGTACGGAACCCTAAAAAAAGAAAGAAATAAATATATGAAAAGATACCGATAAATCGAGAAAATCTTCCTTTTTTGAATCCGGTTCAAAAGAATTTAATTGCGCCAAGCACGCGTACCACAAAAAAAAAGAAAAAAACAAAAATAATCGGGATTTTGAATTTAGGAAAATAAAAACACTAGAAAATACTTAGTCCAAAAAAGTGTAATAGTACCTACGAGTACTAAAAATATTTAACTATGTGATGCAACATTCTGTTCCATAAAGCTCACTGCACAAAGCTGTACCGAGAACCGAGTTTCCCCTGAAGCGAATTATGGCATTTTCCATTTCTATTTCAGTACTATTTCTCAACGATTATATTAAAAGATTCCGTTTGACATGGATATTCTTGTGTAGGAATTTAATATAGATGAAAAAGGAGATGTCCCTTTTGCGCAGTGATCTAAAAATATACGACAAATAATAATATCCGAATGGCTGAATTGTTGACATTTTATTTATTTCCATTGAGGTTTATTTTGGTCATACTTGGAAATTAATGTTGGATAAATTAAATTAATGTTGCCAATCTTTTGAGCTCACTTCCAGTTGACAGCGATGCGGAATTTTTTGACGCCATTTTATAGTTAGGAGTGATATTTTCTATTTTAAGTAGATATAGTTTGTTATATATTTTAATATATTGGACAAGAATTTTTAGGGAAAATTGATATCGAATTATTAGGTATGCCTAAAAAAAACATAAAAAATGTATGATATCACTAGCATTCTAGCTATTTGGAACCATCAGCCGCGTCCACAGACAGTGCCATCGCTCAGGGAAGCCGCTATCCAAGAATGGGACAGGTTACCCCAAGAAATGCTGAATAACTTGATCCTCAGCATGCCCAGGAGGATCTCTGCATGTGTTCGAGCAGGAGAGGAGTATTATTATGATTATATTGAATATAAACCTTTTATTAATTATTTTTTGTTTAAGTTTAGTTAAACAGTCTTTTTCTTTCTGTCAAATTCCTGTTACAATTCTGATTAATTACTCAATTTTTGTTAATAAAACATAGAAAATAGATTTATTTTTTAATATCTAACAAGGTTTTTCTATTTTAAAAAAATATAACAGCTTTTTTTGATGTGTGTAAGTAAAGCCCACATTTAGCGAGCTTTTCTTAATTTTAATCTAAATGCTTTACTTATTATGTCATCTGCCTAGCCTTTTCCCAACTATATTGGGGTCGGCTTCCAGTCAAGCCATATTTAGCTGAATACCAGTATTTTACGAGGACCGGCTGCCTACCAGACCTCCACAACCCAGTAACTGGGTAACACGGTACGTCATGGCAACACTGGAGTCAGATTCGGCTTCTGACATTCCGTAACAACTGCTAAAGATCTACAAATGACAGCCAGGACCACGGGTTAACGTGCTTTCCGAGGCACGGAGGAAACTCGTTATGTTAAGATGGTCACCCATCCATAGATCAACCTTGGCAAGCGTTACTTAACCTTAAAGATAAACCCGTGCGGATGTTATTATCTAGCCACGAGCTCCTCATGCTTTATGCGTTACTTATTATGTGTTTGTATGAAATTTTATGTATATCTCGAGTTTATACCTCTGACAATATGCTCAACTTGACGACGAGGTCGGCGCAGTCGTTGAGCGATTGGCTGCTGCGCTGCGTGTCGCAGCTTTGATTCCCGAACGAAAAAGAAAAACCGGCCAAGTGCGAGTCGGAATCGCACACGAAGAGTTCCGTACCTTAAACCGTAATTGTTATCATTTGTTGATATAGCGGCAATAGATATAGGTACACAATTTGTGAAAATTTCGACTGTCTACCTATTACGGTTCGTGAGTTACAGCCCACTGACAGACAGACGGACGAACGGACGGACGGACGAACAGCGGAGGCTTAGTAATAGGGTTTCGTTGCCTGCAGATTGGCTATCTGTGTACGTGAATTTAAATGTTTGTAAATGCATCCTCGATGCAGGAGAAATTCCTAGTGGCAATGATTAAAAAAAAACGAAAAAAAATTATATTTTTTTTTACTTTTATTTGATTATTTTGATTTACAAAAACAATTTTGCATAATCACCACTTCTGAAGTCTACGTAACCATCCAATTACGAAGTTTCGAAGGAAAAAAAACATATATAACGAAAAAAAATCACGAAACGTATTCATTATCCCGAATGAATCCGAAAGTCTCCGAAGCTAAAAGTTGTTAAACCGATTACAGAGAAGACCTAACGAAGCGAGTTCAGTCAATCAGCTCACTTTGCCATCTCGAATAATGACGTCATTGAGTTGGAAGAACTCCTAGGCTTTTCTTTGACTTTGAGAGGATAATAGTAATGAGATATTAATGGTCCAATTAGTTTAGTTGTTATTGCCTAATTAGAGTTCTTTTAATTGGCGTATTCGAGCCTAATGGAACGTTCACATGATACAGACAGACTTTGAACTCTGAATAAAAATATCTTATCACACCTACAATTTATCTGTGCAACTAATGGCTTGTTTACACAATGCAAGCTAGCGTGCAAGGCAGCCTGCCGAGTAGCTGCAGTGCTGTAACTCGCATCCTAAGGACGTATCTCACGACTTACTGCTATAATTAATGTGAGTTGGATAGTAACTTGCATTTGAGTTACATCATCATTTTTTTAGTTTTCTCTCGTCAGCTCGCCTGACAGTAACTCGCATATCGTTTGGACGCGTTTGTAGTAGCTTGCCAGTGTCAATCAGGCAGTTGCGAGTGGAACCTATATTTTTTTTGTTACTATCACCGTGAAGACAGCGAAGGCGAGCTGAACTACTCGCATACGAAAATCTGAGCAACTGTTTACAGTCTAGTCAGCAGCTCCCACTTTGTGAACCAGCCATAAGTTCACAAAGTGACAGTTAATGTCGGTGTGTTAGATTTTTTTTTTATTCAGAGTTCAAAGTCTGCGCAATCAAAAGTCTGTATCGTGTGAATCCACTTTAAGATAATTGGTTGGTATTCATAAGCCTCTTACAGAAATGCTTAAGTGGTTGGCTACTTCCTAGGCCTGCAACATAGGGTCCTTTCGCCGGAAAGGGTAGAAATTATGAGGCTTAACAATTGTGCCAGGCATCTAGACTTAGGTCTAGGACTAAGCATCATTATCATGATCATATCAGCAGAAAGACGTCCACTGCTGGACTTAGGCCTGCTCCATGTGTCGACACAGAAACCGGTTCTGTGCGCCTCGCATCCATCGGCTACCCGCAACTCTCATCAGGTCATCGGTCCATGTTGTGAGAGGCCTTCCAACGCTGTGTCTTCCGGTATGCGGTCGCCACTCCAGAACTTTTTGGCCCCCTCGACCATCTGGTTCTGCGAGCATAGTGCCCTGCCCTCTTCCACGTCAGCTTGGCGATCCTTCGAGCTATGTCGGTAATCTTGGTTCTCTTGCAGATATGTCGTAGCATACTCAACATAATAATACGATAGCAATAAAATATTAGGAATATTACTATCAGGAAATTTATTATCTATCAGGAAAATCACATCCCTGCAGCAAAGTCCACTCTTTAGCTGAACGCACAATAAAATCAAAGTAGGTATTTTTATAATTCCTAAAACATCTTCTTGTTCGATATTGGAATAGGTTTGGCGGAATTAAACTGTGCCATTGTAAAATATTAAACGGCCTGCGCTCAAACTAAAAACAATATTTCCTTTCTCAATTAATTCTCCTCCACTCAATATTTACATATATCCTCCACTCAATATTTATACCTTCTACAAGTAACCCCAGCATACTTAAAAACGGGCCAAGTGCGAGTCGGGCTCGCAAAGGGTTCCGAACCGTAAACCGAAAAAAACACGTTTCTTCTATGGGAACCATCTTAAACTTTTGAATTTGATTCTTATTATTTTTTGAAATAACGCCAATAGAAATACAAATTCTGTGAAAATTGCAACTATCTACCTGTTACGGTTCTTGAGATACAGCCCGCTGACAGACAGGAATGGACGGACGGACAGCGGAGGCTTAGTAATAGGGTTCCGTTGGTTACACTTCGGATACGGAACCCTAAAAACACGGCCCACTTCAATCAACCCTATACAGCAAACTGTTATTCTTCCATTCCGACCGTAACGCTAAAGGACCCTTTAGAAAAACGGTCAACCAGAAATAGCCTGTAACGACCCTTCACAGCCTATTAACCTTCCTATTACTTACTTTTGTTGATTATTCGTGTAAGTGATGCCGTCCTTAGGTTCTTACAGAGGTTTTGGGTAATGAATGGAGAGAAACTAGTGAGGTCTTGAGCTGGCAACTTTTTTTTTGTTTGGTCAGTCTTGGGCATGTAATTCTATTTCTAGGTCGCATCATTGCATAAGAAATAGGTTCATATATGTCGCAAATACGTCAGTCAATTGAACAATCGGGACGCCAACGCCATCTAGTAGCGTTCGCCGGAGTCTAGAATGTCGAACCCGATAAAGGCTGAGCTCATTTTACTGGTGGCGACCGAGCGGAGAACACTGTTCCGTATCTTGTGCTGTATTTTGTACTTTTAGTGTGAGAATTATTTTTATTGAGATTTTGTTTAAACGCAAAACGGTTTTTCTTCTGCACAATAACTAACACTTCCCGTAGTACGCCCACTGCAGTTCCAATATCTTGGCTGATGTAATCTTAAAAGATGTACCTACCATCTCCGACACATCTTCATGGATTTTTCCAAGAGAGAATTTAATTTCCACCTAGTCTGTCCTACCTATCTACATTCCTCCTGGCTTTAAGCAAATGTGGACCTATCCTGTTGATAGTCATCAAGCTCATCCCGAAGAAGATAGCCGAACCCTACCGAATACCAGCTGATACGATTTTTACATTATTTTGATTCGTCATAACTCATGACACATAAATTGAAAATCGACTTCCAAAAACAAAACACAACAAAGTAAAATAAAACTTTAATTTCGGAAGTCGCTGTTTTTGGTTGTTTCGTTTTTCAACACCGACTTCCGAAATTAAAGTTATTTTTTACTTTGTAGTGTTTCGTTTTTGGAAGCCGGTTTTATTTTTTTGTAAAAAGTTTTTTATTTTTCACTTTTTAGTGGAACGCAGGTACCACTAAAAAGTGAAAACACAAACACAGCGTGCCGGCGTGATGTTATGTTATAAACTGGTGTAAACAATCAACAGAAATGCGATTTCAGAAAATCCGATCCATTTGCTATCATTTATTGAAGAGTTCCGTTGCCTACCTCTAAAGTTCTTCAGATCTTCACCAAATTTAAATTGGACCAGTCCGAAAAATATTCTTCAAAAAAAAAAAAAATCATCCAAATCGGTTAACAATTGGCGAAAATATCGCTGAACAAAGATTTTTCATGGGATCCCGTCATCAGATCCTGACTTATACCTTCCATCATCAGCTCAGCAACATAAGATGATGATTACTAGGCTCAAATATCTGAATTGCGTTGGAAAATTTATGAAAAACATTGTGTGTGCTTATAAAATTTGAGGGTTTCCCTCGATTTTCATGGGTCATCATCAGATTCTGACTCAGTAACAATGGGACAACCTCAGGAGTATAGGCTTTTGAATAAAAAAATATTTTTAAAATCGGTCCACAATTGGCGGAGAAATCGGTGAACATACATAAAAAAAAAGATACATATAGCCGAACATAGAACCTCCTCCTTTTTGAAGAAATCGGTTAAAAAAAAACATTCGAATTGAGAACATCCCCCCTTTTTTGAAGTCGGTTAAAAAGGTCATCATGCTTACGAGTATACTGCTATATACTAGAAAAACATCCGGGTCTTTCTACGAAATCGCGTCTGAACTTTTGCAGTCCCATCTGCCTTGAATTTATCTTTTGTTAATTTCCTTTCATTCGTAAATTGTATTCTTGAAATTAACGTATTGCAATCACAATAACACTGTTAAATATTTCCACAAATTGCTCTTTTACCTTTCAAACAATACCAATCGTTAACGAAAGTAATTTTTCTGCAATCCATTGAAGTAATTTATTACACTTAAAAAAATTAAAAGAATTTCTTTATTCCGACTCTACAAAAATATTTAAAGTGAAAGTCTGAGTTTTCGTTTTCTGTTTACTCGTGTTCAGTTTTCTTATGTTAAGGCTTGTATATTTGCCAATGACCTTGTGCATACAAACGGAGCTAACTACATCTCGGCGCGCCACTCCGCTACCCTTGTTTTTAATTTTTTATAATAAAACAAATACATATTTTTTAAAAGTAAGAAAACCAAGTTATTTTCGTTTTTATTGCACAGCAGCAGATATTATTTTTTTAGTCTTTTGTTAATAAATAAAGGAGTAAAATGGTTTCATCTCAACGATTTGGAGTTGATTTGGTGTTTTTTTTTCCTATTATGTGATACCAATACATAAATTCTGGCTAAACCAAGTTACGTGCAATATCATGTGGATTACTACCTATTTTTTTTTGGAGTAATTTTTCAGTAAATACCGACGAAAAACTGCTTCATCTGCTCGCTATCTTTAAGCCTTTTCGAGAGAGCACCCTTAAGGCTTGTATATTTGCCAATGACCTTGTGCATACAAACGGAGCTAACTACACCTCGGCGCGCCACTCCGCCACCCGTGTTTTTATTTTTTTATAATAAAACAAATACATATTTTAAAAAAGTAACAAAACCAAGTTCTTTTCGTTTGTATTGCACAGCAGCAGATATTATTTTTTTAGTCTTTTGTTTAAAAATGAAGGAGTAAAATGGTTTCATCTCAACGATTTGGAGTTGATTTGGTGATTTTTTTTCCTATTATGTGATACCAATACATAAATTCTGGCTAAACCAAGTTACGTGCAATATCATGTAGATTACTACCTATTTTTCTAGGTGTAATTTCTCAGTAAATGCCGACGAAAAACTGCTTCATCTGCACGCTATTTTTAAGCCTTTTCGAGAGAGCACCCTTAATATTGCTAAGGCTTTTAACAAATGAGAGACATGCGTCCATTGAAATTGAGTTTATATTACATTCCCAACGTAATTCGGTATCATCTAATTTTGTTAAAAGCATTGCCAGCCCGTTATCATTGGAGATGTTTTCCAACTGATTGAGTGAACACTTTTGTTAAAATACGAGAATCTAGAGCCTCGGGGCTATAAGGGGTTCATGTACCTACTCGTACCTAATGTATTAAGAGTTGTTGTTATGCGAGGTTGTATTTTGTTTTGTGCTTGTCTGGTATATAATAGCTACAGATAAACATGATGGAAATTATATGTTTCCTACTCCTCCGCTGTACTTTTCTGATTAATTTCGTTACGGTATCCATGACAGCTGAATCGTTTCGCCGGAACTCGTTGAGCTTCATTGACTTGGCGTTTTTCTGGTGGTGAGATGATGATAACCAGGCACAAATATCTGAATTGCGTTAGAAAGTTTATGAAAAACATTCTTCTTCTTCTTCTACCTGGCGTTAATCCCGGCTATTGCCAGGGTCCGCCTTCCTACTTAGCTTCCTCCACTTTGCCCGATCTTGAACATCCTTCTCAGTTAGGCCATTGGCTCTCATGTCGGACTTAACGACGTCCAACCAGCGCTTGCGAGGGCGACCACGGGACCTAGCCCCAAGAACAGCCATATTCATGCATCCCCGACCAACGTACTCCATAGGGCGGCGCATGATGTGGCCATACCATCGCAGACGACACTCTTGCAGTTTTTCCCCCACGTCACGGACACCAAGACTACCTCTGATGAAAGAGTTGCGTATGCGATCGGATCGCGTTACGCCACTCATCCACCTCAGTTTATGAAAAACATTGTATGTGTAAATTTGAAGCTTTCCCTCAATTTTCATGGGATCCCATCATTAGATTCTGACTTGGTGACAGTGGAACAAATCGGAAAGTATACCCTTTCAGATAAAACATGATTTTTTTAAATCGGTTCATAAATGACGAAGAAAACATTTAAAAAAAGTACAACCGAATTCAGAATCTCCTCCTTTTGAACCGAATTCTTTAAAAAAGGAGGAGGGGTTCTATGTTCGATTGTTTGTATATTTTTTTAAGTATGTTCACCGATTTCTCCGCAAATTCTGGACCAATTTCAAAAAATATTTTTTTATTCGAAAACCTATACTCCTGAGGTGGTCCCATTGTCACCAAGTTCACACTGTTTTTCATAAACTTTTTAACGAAATTCAGATATTTGTGCCTGGTAATCATCATCTCATGTTGCTGAGCTGATGACGAAAGGTATAAGGTAGGATCTGATGATGAGATGCCATGAAAAATGTTTATTCAGCGATATTTTCGCCAATTGTAAACCGATTTGGATGATTATTTTTTTGTTTGGAAGAATATTTTCTCGGACTGATTCCATATAAATTTGGTGAAGATCTGATAAAGAACTTCGGAGATAGGCAACGGAACTCTTCAATAAATGATAGCAAAAGGATCGAGATTTCTGAAATCGCATGTCTGTTATTATTATTTATTTATTTAACATAATGTAAATAACATCTTACAGCTTACATATCGCCAATTCGATGTTATCACAAAAACGAAACACCATTGTGATTGTTTACACCAGTTCATAACATAACATCACGCCGGCACGCTGTGTTTGTGGTTTGAAAAATAAAAAAACTTTTTAACAAAAAATAAAACCAACTTCCAAAAACAAAACACTACAAAGTAAAAAATAACTTTAATTTCGGTGTTCAAAAACGAAAAAAAACACAAACACTTTTTTCGAAGTCGATTCTATAGTCGTATTATCAGAAGTATTCATTTCACCATTTTCAGTCTCATCATTTTCTTCCTGCCCTTATCCCATGTTACTTGGGATCAGCGCAACACGTTTTTTTCTTCCACTGTATCCTGTCAGCTATCGTTTTCACTAACTCCCTTCTCTTTCATGTCACTCCTCGCACAATCCATCCATCTTTTCTTTGGCCTTCTTCCTCTCCATTCATCCACATTAGAATCCATAACTCTTTTAGTTACATGCATTCCAACTCTTCTCTTCACATGACCATGCCAAGACACCTTTTTCAGTATATCCATAATTATACAGCATATCCATATTTCATTACTTTTCCAGTATTTTCAAATCTTCCTAGTGAATTGCTATCTCCTTTCCTTTGTTAATTTTTTTATCACCAAAGTTCGTTCACCCGAAACAAATAGATAAACACTAATGTCTACCTTAATTATTTGATCAATTAAGTAACTTATTGCAACTTGTGAAATCATGCATGCTTTATGAATATCATATTATGGTGTAACTTTAATGGTTTCTCTTAATGATCTACCTTTTAATTAATGAAATAGTTTTGAAGTGCAATCGGATAGTTTTGTTTCATCATCATCATACCAATCAGCCGAGAGACGGCCACTGCGAGACAAAGGTCTTTTTTAATTTTTTCACGAGTGAAATCTTCATGGATGTCCTCCAACCTGGGGCGACTGACGCGACTTCCATAATCCCTGACTGATGTGGGGCCCGCCTCTGCGAGCCACCTCAGGTCAGCAGGGGGAGTGAGGTGTTTAACTGCCCCCACGACACGAAAAGGGGCGCACGAGAACACCGCGCTACCTCGGGTCCGAATTAATGGGGGTGACAGACATCCCCAAGTCCGCCTTCCTTTCCACAGCCTCCTTCTGCGCAATAACTGTTTCCCGATCGGGAACCCCCATCACAGAGCGTCATGCGTCAGTGCAGTATCGTCGGCAGTTTGACGTTCCCCGGCATGCTCAAGCTCCCGGCAGTGTAGGCCTGCCTGTCGCCTTGCAGGAAGACAACCTGGAATACTTCCAGCAAGACCCACGGGCAAGCACACGGGAGGCTGGTCAACACTTTGAAGTGTACCACCCCACAGTGTTTCCCCTACTGAAGCGTGAACTGCAGCACCCGTTCCGCAAGTACGCGAGTACTTGACCGAAAGTTTTGGTGACCACTGGATCGGTCGCGGAGGACCTGTGGCCTGGCCTGCGCGTTCTCCGGACCTGACGCCTCTAGACTTTTATTTGTGGGGAGACGTTAATTATATGCCAAGACTCATTAGTGCTTTCGGCACTTTAAAAACGAATGTGTTAGTGTTACGTAAGCTGAAGGAAAACTAGCTACGTCGTGCTCGATTGTGCGAAGAGTGTGATGGTGGCAACTTTGAACAATACCTTCGGGTAACTAAGTAGGTACCTAATTTATTTACTTGTACATTTTTTGAATACGTTGTTAGCTTAATGAATTTTATTACTTAGTGTAAATAAGTTGATTTCAAATTTTTAACTACGTGAAAAATACCTAAAAGTCGATAGTATCACCACGTACTTACACTTAACTAACACGTCTTTCTATTCCCGTCAAACGTAAAAAACATTTTTTGACTTAGTAGATCGGTACACCAATTAAAATCAACCAATTTAATCCACAAATAAAATAAAACTACTACAAAAACTTTAGGTTGAAGGATAAAGCAAAACTGACATTTTATTAATCATCTGATAACAGGTCAATGAACTTTTCTTTGGCGCACTAGTATTACTGTCTTTAGTAAGATTTCCGTATTCCAATGATGCTCGAAAATGAGTTAATTATCTTGCGAAATTTATGACGATAATGTAGTGATTTTCGAAATAAAATTATGTAAAATTATGTACCGGTACCTACCGGTGCGCGGTTGCGCTCGCGCGCTTGCATTTCGTAGGTAAGACGTCGACACTCACGCACACAGCTGCATTGCCGCTGTGTGGGTACGTATCAAAATCCCGAATTTTAAAAGACCGAATTTTAAAATACCGATTGACGAAATCCCGATGATTGAAACGCCGAATGGTTGTTTGGTCGAAAGTTTAAAATCCCAAAAGTTCATTTGCCCGAAAGTTTAAAATCCCGAAGTTTTAAATCCCGAAATTGCCACCGTCTCCGAGAAAAAGATGTTTTATAAACCTAACCTCAAAACACTAAAAGAAAATCCATAAAAAAGAAAATCCATATCCCGAAGTTCTTCCAAAGTTAATAACTTGTAACAATAGAGGGAATGCGTTAATTTAAACTGTTCTAACCTAACCTAACCTAGGACATTCGATACTCTGATTCAGGGTTTCATCCATAGGTATTTCGTCCATTCGGGATTTCATCCAATCGGGATTTCGTCCTTTCGGGCATTTGAACATCGACATTTTGTGTTTCGATACAACGACTATCGGCATTTAAAACTTTCAGTATTTTGAATTTCGGTGTTTTGGACGTCGGTATTTCAATCACAGGTATTATGAACTTTCGGGATTTTGATACGTACCCCGCTGTGTGCGTAGTCGGGTGATTCTGTTTTCTTTGTATTGAATTAAGGGTTTAATTCTGAAATATCTACTGTTAAATTTCAACAACAAAAAAAGCAGCGCTTATTAGTCATTGCCCGCTACCGTACTTTCAATTGATTATTTATGTCTTTTATGACAACCTCCTGAAATTTGACGAGGATGCAAAACAACACCTTGTATATTAGGATTGCATACACACTCAGGCTTTTTACCTTTGGGGTACGCAGAAACTACGGAACGCAATCTGCTTCGAGGCTTACATACTCTTTTTGCTTCATTTCGTTTAAAACTTTTTTTTGATGATGGAAAAACTATATCTTTAATTTCGGAAGTTAGTGTTTTTGGTACTTTTTGGTTTTTGACACCGACTACGGAAATTAAAGTTATTTTATACTTTGTAGTGTTTTGTTTTTGGAAGTCGTTCTTATTTTTTTTTGTAAAAATGTTTTTTATTTTTCACTTTTTAGTAGTACCTACGTACCAATGAAAATGGAAACCACAAACACAGCGACCGGCGTGATGTTATGTTATGAACTGGTGTAAACAATCAACATACATGCGGTTTCAGAAATCCCGATCCATTTGCTATCATTGATTGAAGAGTTCCGTTGCCTGCCTCCAAAGTTCTTCATCAAATCTTCACCCAGTTAAAATGGCACCAGTCCGGGAAAATACTCTTCCAAACAAAAAATAATCATCGAAATCGGTAAAAAATTGGCGAAAATATCGCTGAACAAACATTTTTCATGGGATCCCATCATCAAATCCTGACTTATACCTTCCATCATCAGCTCAGCAACATAAGTTGATGATTATCAGGCACAAATATCTGAATTGCGAAAGAATTTAATGAAAAGCATTTTTTGTGCCCTAGGGAAACCCTCATATTTATAAAATTTCCCTCGATTTTCATGGGATCCCATCATCAGATTCTGACTTGGTGACAATGGGACTACCTCATAGGCTTTCGAATAAAAAAAGTTTTTTTTTAAATCAGTCCACAATTGGCGGAGAAATAGGTGAACATACATAAAAAAAATACATACAGCCGAACATAGAACCTCCTACTTTTTGAAGAAGTCGGTTAAAAATAAAGAAGCCCAGAAGGCTACTTAACCAGTCATAAAATTAATCTAGGGAAAATTACAACAATCTTATCATTGAGAATGATGAAATCTTATGCAAATAAACCTTAATAGTCAATTACGTCTATCGCTCTATTTATTTATCAAAAGTTAACGAGGAAAAAACACGTTTTAAATCTAATTACTTGATTCTAGGTTGTTGTTTCCTTTGATCATTTTGATACGGTTTGTTTTTTGTCAGATGTAAACAATCGGTCGTTTATTAAGGTTCCGTACCCGAAAGTTAACCAACGGAACCCTATTACTAAGCCTCCGCTGTCCGTCCGTCCGTCTGTCTGTCAGGCTGTATCTCTTAAAATTTCAGCTCTCTACCTATTAACGTTCTTGAACCGTAATAGGTAGAGAGCTGAAATTTTCACAGATTGTGTATTGCCGCTATAATAACAATTAAAAAAAAATAAGGTTTATGGTACGAAACCCTTCGTGTGTGTGTCCGACTCGCACTTGGCCGGTTTTATAGACTCCTACGAGTAACTTTTGACCGCGACTTCGTTTGTATATGTCCCGTTATTTCCCGTTGTTGTAGGAATTTCGAGAAATTCTCTCTTAGCCCTACAGTTCCCTAAAAACCTACATGCCCAAATTTCAGCTCACCGGCTCTCCGGCTTCGGCTGCACGTTGTCTCTCGCGAATCTTACCCTGTATTCCGGTTACCTTGGGTCTCTTACATCTAACGGGCTATTCGGACATCTGTTTTTAGTGTTTTTAAGAAATCTTAACACAAAATACATAGCCCAAGTTTTCAGACTTTCGATAGCAACAAAAAAATCTTCAAGTTATCATTAAATTATTTTGAGATAGGCATAACATTTATAGTAAATTTATAGGTAATTAGTTGACCCGCGCAACTTCGTCTGCGTCACAATTTTCATTACTGCTCTGCTCCTATTGGTCTTAGCGTGATTATATATAGTTTATAGCCTTTCTCGATAAATGGGCTATCTAACACCGAAATATTTTTTCAAATCGGACCAGTAATTCCTGAGATTAGCGCGTTCAAGCAAACAAACAAACGCTTCAGCTTTGTATATTAGTATAAATATAGATTTATTTAAACTTCATGTACAATAGTGGTACATAGGCGGACATGCAACGAGGCATAGATATTAACGATAACTTATATAAACTTTTTGTTTCCTTTTTTAAGGTTATAATTGAAATGGAAACTAATAGGCATATTGCTTTTTATTGAAAATGAATTTGATATCCACTATTACATAAAAAGAGGTGCACGTGCTTGAACATGTGATAGGGAAGATTTTTTGCTGTTATCAAAACTCACGTGGCTCTGTTGGTCAGAATCAAACCGGTCGGCAAGAGGCAAAGTGGGAAACATACAAGACGGGCCAAGTGCGAGTCGGACTCTAGCACGAAAGGTTACGTTTCTCGTTTGTGAGCCCCCTTTATTTGAAATTTAATTTAATTTTTTGTTGTTATAGAGATCACAGAAATACACACTCTGTGAAAATTACTGCTATTTACCTATTACGCTTCGTGACATACAGCCTGACAGACAGACGGACGGACAGCGGAAACTTAGTAATAGAGATCCGTTGGTTACTCTTGGGGTACGGAACCCTAAAAGTGATCCATATGAGGCAGGACACTTGACCACGTAGCTACCAGTTAGTAAATTAGCTGGATGCAGCCACTTACCGGTTTTAACCACATCTGTTTTGTGGACATATACCCACACGCACAAAACGTTTTGGGAACACATTCATAGTGGGTACAGCTAAGGAAAGGAATTCCCTGCCAGAGTCTATTTTCTGATAGCTACAACCTGCAAGTGTTTAAGTCAAGAATATGTTACTTCTAGGCAAGCGTGCTCCATCTTCGACCGCTTCATCGCTTACTTAGCCGAGATAGTAGTCAAACGTTTGCATTTAAATAGTAAAAAAAAAAATACCTACGATAGTCTTTGGCAATACTTTAGGGCATCGAAATGCCTAAGACCTGATGACAACCAGGAAGTTTTAGGTAAAAAGTACTAAAGATGGGGCCGACCCGAAACCTTAGACTCTGACTTAATAAGAATATTGACTGTATTGCCATCTGCTTATTCCGGGCACGTACTATTTCAATTTCATTTTATGTAAATACCTACCCTGCTTTCTAAATTAAGACTTTACTGAATGATACTGAAGGATAGCATCATCAGTACAAATGTCATCTCGGCTCCAGAAAGATATGCTTTTTTTGCTTAATACTAGGTAGAAGACAGAGGTCAAAGAAAAGACGGATGGATTATGTGTGGAGTGATTTGAAAGAGAAGGGTATCAGTTATAGCATGGCAGGTAATAGGACAGAATGGAGGTGGACACCGTTTTGAGCCGATCCCAGATAACATGGGATAAGAGCTTATTGTCTAGTGTGGAAATGCGGCAGCGGGCGCGTAGGCGGGCCCGGTAGAAGAATGATGCGTTTGGATTGCTACTATGCACCTCGAGCGCAAGTTTTTCGAGCGGGCACTTTTTCTTCAGAGATTACAATTATTGGACGAAGATTTATCAATATAAAGTATGTATTACTGTACTCAATATCGATAATACTCGAGATGAACTAAACTTAAAAGCCGTACAGAATTCTATCTATGAAACTCCCTACTGTAACGCACACTAATTGATTGATTTGTGTGCTAATTTCTTAAGTAAGTTGCATAAGTTGTTATCCATCAACATCATCATATCAGCCCAAAGACGTCCACTGCTG
Organism: Lacanobia oleracea; assembly: GCA_950371165.1. NCBI lineage: Eukaryota > Metazoa > Arthropoda > Insecta > Lepidoptera > Noctuidae > Lacanobia > Lacanobia oleracea. The sequence goes on from OX493387.1 coordinate 4,521,602, forward strand.
GACATAGGCCTCCCCCAAGCGTCGCTACAACGACCAGTCCGCGCGTCTTGCATCCGTCGGCTACCCGCGACCTTCACCAAGTCATCGGTCCACCTTGTGGGACCTGTGAGGTCGGCCAACGTTGCGTCTTCCGGTACGCAGTTGCCACTACAGTACTTTTCGACCCCGTCCACCATCTATTCTGCGAACAGTGAACCCTGATCACTGCCACTTTTATTTAGCGATCCTTCGGGCTATGTTGGTGACCTTGGTTCTCTGGCGAATATCATCAATCCTGATTCGAACATGCAAAGAAACTTCAAGCATTGAACTCTCCATTACCCTTTCAGTGACTTTGAGCCTTCTGATGAGGCCCATTGTAAGCGACCACGTTTCAGTGTCATAAGTCATCACTGGCAACACGCACTGGTCAAATATTTGTATAACTATAATTTTAAAATCATTTTTATAATTGAATTTGAATATCAATGTCTAACTATAAATTTCAATAGGTATTAATAATTATGTTGTAAAACTCTAGATGTTTTTATTCAATTATTGCATACAATAAGAAGCATGTATTAAGGAAGAAAAAACTAACTCCTGAAATACAGGTATTACATATCTAGCTCCGGAGTCAGGGCTTCACATTGATTGTAATGCATGTTTTCAAATAAACTATTACCTATTAAGCTATTATTATTACTTTCGTCCTGAGTCACTGTGGTACAGTTCCCGTCACGCAAGCTTGCCTCTGCAAAGTACGCCGCAATCGACTGCGCAGGACGTCAATTTGACAACAAAAATACAACCGCGCATGCGCGGGTAGCTCGCGCATGTGTGGATTAGCACAAACGCGCGGGTGTAATGGCATCTCACTCGCTCGTATACGTTCGATGCATAAGCGTGTCCCGCTTGCTCAATGCAATACGACTGTGGATGCGAAAAGTGTTACACGTTGTTATTGTTTTTAATGATTTATTTTGGTTATTTCTTACAGTTTGATTTGTGTTCTTGTGGTGTATGTGTTTGTTGTGTTACTTTTTGATATTTTATTGTTACTGGTAGTCTTTGTTACTTGTTTATAGTATAATACGTATAAACAAAAAAATATTTTAGGAATGTAACACTTTTTTACGCGATTGCACCTGCGCGGACTTCACTCAAACCTAACTTCCGAGGGGCAAGCCACGCTGACGCGAACTGTATGTGGGATGAGAAGATACCACGCAACTTCCCGAACGCTGCCCAGCCGAGTCGGATTCGACTGTTGACCACTTTCTCAAAGTTAGTCCTACCTAACTGGACCGTTTGTCCCAAGTAGACATACTCGTCTACAACTTCGAATGTAGAGTTTCCGATCTTGATAGAAGAAGAAGAAGAAGAAGAAGAAGAAGTGGATATTTACCATGACCTTGGTTATGTCCATGTTCATTTTGAGACACACTCTTTTGGAAGCTCTACTGAGATCATCGAGCATTGTACCGAGGTTCTTCGTAGTCTCAGCCATGACGACTATATCGTCGCCAAGTCGGAGGTGGCTGATGTACTCGCCTTGCCATTGACATTGACATTAATGCCTAGCCTTATCCAGTCCAAAACCTTGAAGAGACCTTCCAATGCGGCCGTGAAAAGTTTCGGAACAATAACGTCTTTGAAACGATTATGAGTTGTTATCCATTGAAAATTAATTGGGTAGTGTTGATTAGAAGACGTAGTAAGTGAGTTATTTACTTCTAATAAGATCATTCAATGTGTAGGATAATAGAGTTCGATGAACTTATTGGATTTAGGCTAACTTGTGCAAATCAGAGTTATCATGTAACTCAAAGTTAGTTACGAACATAAGGTCAAATATCAATATTATTTCAATTATAACTCTTAAAATCGGTCATAAAAGCTTATACTCGCGCGGTGCCTTTACCTTCAAATATATCGGCAACGTGACACTTTAGGGCAACATGTTGCTATATAATGCATGCAAGATCGTGCGCCGCAGCTTAAAAAAAAATAAAACAAAATGACGACGGGATGGCCCGTCGCAATTTTGTTTTTTTTTGTGCATAGACATGCCAGCCCATAAAAAAAGTTCAAACTCCTTTACAAAAAAACAGACATGAACGATACGCGCGAATAACCATTCCTTGGCAGTCGGGTAATCATTTTGAAAAAAGACGACCAAGTATACAAGACATCCTGATGAGATCCAGGTAAAAAAGAGATATTTTTCCAAACCATTTATTTCGTTATCAATATTACATCCCGTAATTCCAGTAGGAGTATAAACGGTGCTATTTTAGTCTTCTTACAACGAACCCACTTCATATTTTATCCAATGTCTACCACAGATTTAGAAAAAAATATTAACATTAAAATTTGAGTTAAAAAAAATTACATTATGATGCATGACGTAGTTGAAACATCCAGGAGCGAGCGTAGTCCGTGCCTTGTGTTTCAAGGACGACGTGGAATGAAACGGCGATATTTATTTAGATAATTATGCATTATTAACAGGATTTTTTATAATTTTAATAAATTACTTATTTTTAATGTACTGTTTTCTTGATGAATTAAAAAATAATCGCGCCTAGAGGTACTTTATGTCGGATAAATAAGTGGGCCACATTTGTATGACGACTAAAACGGGACCGCGTATTTAAATATTATTAGTAACTCAACGTTAGGCAATCAACTCTTAAATAGATAATCAGTCCATTTAAACATATATTATACATATAGATGGAGTGAGCTCGAGTTGAGCAGTCAGCATTCTACATTAACGTTGTATAAAGTTAGTTTCTTCAATGTTTTTGTGTCTAAATATTAATCATCCAATGTCTTCTCTTCCAGGTCTAATGAGAACAAAATGACAGTAGGAGTAAACTTCCGTCGAGTAGACGGCATCTGGGTAGATTTGCTGGGCAGTCACTGTCAGCTGTGCAGGGCGTCATACCTACGCAACGATTAAAACATTAATAAAATTATTAATTATCGAAAATGGTTTGTGTTATTCATAGATATAAGAAATATACTTCTGTGGTGTTATTAGTGTAGGGGTGAATACAAGAATGGTATTTTCATTTGAATGCCACAAAATTAGTTTCTAAAAAATAACCGGCCAAGTGCGAGTTGGACTCTCACACAAAGGAGTCCACTCTACATATAAACCGTAATTTTTATTTTTTGTTGTTTTAGCGGCAATGGAAATACACAATCTGTGAAAATTTTTAATACACAATCTGTAAAAAATTTCAACGTTCAACCAATTACGGTTCTTGAGATACAGCCCGCTGACAGACAGACGGACGGATGAACGGACAGCGGAGGCTTAGTAATAGGGATCCGTTGGTTACGCTTTGGGTACGGAAAAATGACAATCTTTTAAAACTTATATTTTACTAGCTTCTGCCAGCACCTTCGCCCGCGTGATTCCTAGGGAACATACCCCCGATATAAAAAGTGACCATATGTCTCAGTGTCAGGCTCTAGACTATCTCTGTACCAAATTTTATTTAAATCGGTTCAATAGTTTTGGCGTGAAAGCGCGACAGACAGACAAACAGAGTTACTTTCGCATTTATAATATTAGTAAGTATTTACAAATTGGATAGATAGATAGATATTTACATGCTGCAAGCAGAATTTAAATAAAGTGAAAATCTCCGGTGTATATTCTCAGGCTAGTCTCACACCGCATCTACCAAACACCGGCCTTATCTAGTTTAAAATGTCTAAAAAGAATGGATGGGTAAAAACGTTATTTTTAACCTACTAGCTGCCGCCCGAGACTTGACGAAAATTGTCCTAAGTGTTATAATTTTAATTAAAGTGTATTGAAAAAACTTTTATTACCGTTCCAAGGGTCGCTTTTCGCAGCTACATTAGCCACCAACAGAATAAACGTGAACAAGAGCGCGACTCGCAATAATGTCATGATGACTGCAACAGTAACAGCTGAACTATGAAATATTAGTTGCATTTTGTTGATATTTATAAGCAATCTAATTATGTTATTATGTGTAGGAAAAAGTAATAAATTGGATTCCATAGTAAATGCTATTATAGGATTAGTCATGATAATACCTACCAGTCAATAATATGTTTAGCAATGGTAGATTTTATCGATTTAAACTGAGTATTATCTAATCTTGAAACTTTACGAACGTATAATTTGGATACACATGGTGACATTTTAGTCGAATTACAAAGACGGTTCACTTAATGTACCCTATATAAACTACCTCAAGGCACGATTATTTTTAGGGTTCCAAACAAAAAACGGAACCCTTATAGGATCACTCGAGTGTCCGTCTGTCACAGTTAGTTCCTGATCCACTGGACCGATTCTGTTGAAATTTGGTACGAATATAGACTTCTGTGACCCAAACACGGAGGTGTTACTTAAATTAATACATTTTTAGTATAAGGACACTTTTGGGGGCCAGAAAATGAAAAAAAAAGGTTTTTGAACAATATCGTGTGACATATCAAATGAAAGGGCTTACTGTGAGGGTTTTGATTTTTTTATTATTTTAAAATAAATGGTTTTGAAGTAATTCAAGAAATAAGTAATAATAGAATTAAAAAACCGGCCAAGTGCATGTTGGACTCGCCCATCGAGGGTTCCGTACATATGATAAAACACCGGTCAGGGGGTTTGGGTCTGGTTTTATTTTATTTGATTACAAATGTATCGTTTTCAGTCTTTCCTTATACCTGTTGTGTAAGACAGTATTACTTGCAAAATTTTATAGTTCTAGGTCATCGGAAAATATAGGGTATTTTCCGTTCACCTAGAACTATGAAATTTTGATTTCCTTGAGAGTGTCAAAATATACGTTTTTTGCGCCATAAATGGCCGTATCTTTTATATACGTTAACACAAAAGCTGGTTTATTTCACAGCTTCAAGGTTCCGTAAACAAGTATTTGGTTTTAATTTGTACTTGATACCTCCACGCGTTACCGAGATCATCATCACCAACCAACCAAACGGATGGTGATGATGATGATCATGATCATCATCATCACCATCCGTCGGTGTGCGGGAGTGCCAGTGCCTTTGGGAGAGAAGGAGATTGTCAGTTGCTCTGCTCAGAACCGGTCTTGGTCACTGGGCTGGGCTTTCCGGGTAACTCATTTTGGAGGGTAGCGGGATCCGAAGCACGGTGCCAGCCGTTGGCCGACCGCAGTTAGTAGGGGGCCCAAGTAGCACGCCAGCCACGTGTGAAAGGCTGCCCCGCCAACTAGCGAAAAATCCCGGTATGCTCCACCGTGCCAGCCGGCGACTGGATGGGAGGACCCGGTGGCCATATCCGGGGGGGTTCGGGCGTCCCCGCAGTCTCCAAATGAGTTCCCCATAGGTTAGTTTAGCTTTAGTGTTCCACTTGGTTCACTGGGCAGAGCCTCGACAGTTCGACTTTTCTCCCCGACGACTCGAAAAAAAAAATGACAAAAGCAAAAAGGAAAAAGGGTAAACAACGGCTGCACTTCCTCCCACTCAAAGTGCACCTCACCAACATCAGAGGGTTACACTCAAATCTCGATCCGGTCCATCACCACCTTGAGACCGAGAAGCCGCACCTGCTTTTCCTAACGGAGACGAAGATAACAACCCCGTCGGACGTGGCGTACCTCAACTACCCGGGCTACTCTCTGGAACATAAGTTCAAGAAGCAGGCTGGGGTCTGTGTGTACGTCCGCGATGACATTTGTTGTCGTCGTCTCCGTTGCTTTGAGAAATCGGGTTTTTCTGCTATTTGGCTACTTGTGGACACTGGCGTGGAAAAAATTATCTACATCGGCGTATACCGATCGCACAGCGGTGACCAGGAGACAACAGCGCTGTTTAATTTCCTCGTGGAGTCGACCGACGTAGCTCAGCAACGGTACCCAACAGCGAAGCTCAATTTTCTGGGGGACTTTAACGCCCACCATAAAGAGTCGTTGTTCCCGTACCAGAGAACTGACCATGCCGGGTTAGAGGCGCGCAAGTTTGCAGTAACGCTAGATCTAACCCAGCTGGTGAATGTGGCAACGCGGGTACCGGATGTTGACGCCCATACACCCAATTGCTTGGACCTTCTGCTGACAACTGATCCGGGCAGTCAATCAGTATCAGTCTCAGCCCCGCTGGGAACGTCTGACCACTGCCTGGTGAAATCCGTGTTGGCCTGCTCTCCTCCTGATAAGAGTCCTAGAGGCACGAGACGAGTATGGCGATACGAGTCAGCTGATTGGGATGAGATGCGACACTTTTTTGCGTCATATCCTTGGCGGCAAGTGTGCTTCTCCTCGGGTGACCCTTCGTGCTGCGCTGATGTGATTGCGGACGTGATTCGGCAGGGGATGGAGTATTTTATTCCATTCTCCGACATCCCGCTCGGTCACAAATCCCGGCCTTGGTATGATGCAGAATGCGCCCACGCTGAGGCACGTAAAAATCTGCTTACCAAGCCTGGATCAAGGCCCGCGACCGAAAGGATAAAGCGCGTAGGGTTCGCGCGAGGAAAAATGCCTTTAATTCTGCCGCAAAGTTTTGCAAGCGGGATTTTCGTAGGGCACGTTTTGACCATGTCGGACGTATCGGGGCCAAACTAGCATCGCACCCTCCGGGTAGTAAGCAGTTTTGGTCCCTGTCGAAAGCGGTCGAAACGAATTTCTGTCGACCCACTTTGCCTCCAATGCTGAAACCTGATGGTTCGCTGGCTCACTCTGCAAGAGAGAAAGCAAATTTATTTGCAACTCTCTTTGCAGGCAATTCGCGTCTGGACGCTGGCTCCAAACAACCACCAACTTTACCTCGTTGTGACTCTTCGATGCCGGAGATCAAAGTTCATAATAAAGAGGTCTGTAGAGTATTATGCAGTTTAGATGTGAATAAGGCCAGTGGACCTGACGGCATTCCAGCAAGAGTGTTGAGGCAATGTGCACCTGAATTGTCTCCTGTGTTGACACGCCTGTACCGCCTCTCTCTTGAAAAAAGAACAGTGCCGAGATCATGGAAGCTTGCGAATGTGCAACCGGTGCCCAAAAAGGGAGACCGTGCTGACCCTGCGCATTACCGTCCGATCGCCATTACCTCCATCCTATGCAAGGTTATGGAAAGGGTTCTGAACAGTAAGCTGCTGACCTACCTTGAAGACAACAATCTCCTCAGTGACCGTCAATATGGCTTTCGCCGGGGACGGTCAACTGGCGATCTTCTTGTGTATGTCACGCACTGCTGGGGCGAAGCCATTGAGAGACACGGCGAAGCACTTGCCGTGTCGCTTGATATCTCGAAGGCTTTTGACAGGGTCTGGCACGCAGATCTACTCAGCAAGCTTCCTGCTTATGGTATCCCAGCTGGTTTTTGCAGCTGGATATCAGACTTCCTGAGTGAACGGTCGATCCGAGTGGTCGTTGACGGCTGCTCCTCTGACCTCATGGCTATTGATGCCGGAGTTCCTCAAGGGTCTGTTCTCTCTGCAACTCTTTTCCTGCTGCACATCAATGACCTACTTCAGCCTGGTTTTGTTGGGTACGCAGATGACAGTACGGTTTCAGAGAGATACTTGTGCAACGCAACAACCAGTGGGGTTGAAGTTTGTTCCTTGAGAGAGGCCATGGTAGAGCGGACAAATTTGACCTTAAGCGTTGTCTCCCAGTGGGGTGATGACAATTTGGTCACTTTTAACGCCACCAAAACACAGGCGTGTCTTTTTACCGCAAAAAGGAGTCGTTTTGACCAAGCTCCTACTTTTCGGGGTGCATCTGTTCCTGTGACTGATCGGCTCGAGCTCTTAGGCATGGAGTTGACATCCAGTCTCAACTTCGGCGCCACCATCGAGTACAAAGCCCAAACTGCGGCCAAAAAGCTGGGCATCCTAAATAGGGTGAAGCGATACTTTAGGCCTGGACAGCTTTTAACACTATACAAAGCGCAAGTCCGATCCTGCATGGAGTATTGTAGCCACCTTTGGGATGGCTCAGCTAAGTATCAGCTTGCCGCGCTTGACTCGGTGGAACGCAGAGCTAAGAGGCTCATCGGCGACGTAAAACTGGTGGATGCCAAGCTACATAGCTTGGCTCATCGCCGTAAGGTTGCCTGCTTGTCGGTCTTCTACAGATTGTACTTCGGTGAGTGTGCCCAAGAACTCCACGACCTCATCCCACCGGCCCCCTTCTACCATCGGACATCCAGACGCACTGCATCTTACCATCCCTACCTTGTGGCTATTCCACCAATTCGCACTAAGCGTTTTCAAACGTCTTTTATAATGCGCACAGCAAAGGAGTGGAACTCTCTGCCAGCGTCTGTGTTTCCGAAAGCTTACAACCCTAATCTCTTCAAAGTTAGAGTGAACAGGCTCCTTCTGGGTAAGCTCGCTCCATCGTAGACTTTGTCTCTGTCATCTCTGACATAGACTAGAGTCAAGAGCAAACCCATTACAAAAAAAAAAAAAAAAAAAACCAAAGGTCGTGACAGACAAACGGACGGACAACAAAGTGAAACTATAAAGGTTAAGTTTTTCCATTTGAGGTACGGAACCCTAAAAATTACCATTCCCCCTTATATCCGAAACTACTCGGCCTAAAATTTAAACAAGACTCCTGGACTCACACGTGTGAGGCGTGACTTCTCATTTATTTGAGTTGGGATTCTCTCGTCAAGGGAGACTCTGAACACGCCTCCTCAAATAGGCGTGATATCTCATTAACTTGAACTGGGTCTTTTCGTCGAGGGAGACGCTCAACTAATAAGGAAATCCTACTTCCCACTAATATTATAAATACGAAAGTTTGTGGGGATGAATGGATGTATTGATGTTTGTTATTCTCTCACGACAAAACGCCTGAAAGGTTCTTTATGAAATTTTGCACAGAGGTAGATTTTAGTCTTGAATAATACATAGGATAGTTTTTTTTTCGTCATTAACGCGGGCGGAGCCGCTCGCGACAGCTACCTACTATTTAATAATTCGTACTTACCCGGTGTTAGCTAGCAAAGCTGCGAACAAACTATTTATGAAACGTGCTAATAAAGCCCTTTCATATGATACCTAACACGGCTTCATTAAGTATTATGTATTTTTAGGTTTCCAAACAAAAAACCCATATAGGATCACTCGAGTGTCTGTCTGTCTGTCTCTGTCTCTGTCCCTGTCTCTGTCTGTCTGTCCGTCTGTTACAGCCAGTTCTCTCCGGATCCACAGGACCGATTCTGTTGAAATTTGGTACACATATGGACTTTTGTGGCCCAAACACGGACGTGTTACATAAATTATAACATTTTTAGTATGTGACCCCATACTAAAAATTTTGGGCACAAACTAGAAAAATTTAAAAAAAGTTTTTTGACCAATATCGTGCGACATATCAAATAAAAGGGCTTGCTGTGAGAGTTGTAATTTTTTTTTTCATAATATTAAATAAATGGTTTTGAAGTTATTCAAAAAATTAGGCGAAAAATGACCATTCCTCCCTATCTTATCTTATCTCGGAAACTACTGAGCGTAAGGGAGATAATAGACCGGCTGTTTAACGTTTGTCACATTTACGCTCTAAGCGTTCCAAGCCACTATGGTGAACTTTATGACGCATTTCATAACAACAATGTTCATGCCGTCCGGATTTCCGAGACCTGGCTCAAACGTCAACTTTTATCTACCACTTACTCTCTCCCTGGTTTCGTTCTTCTCCGGAAAGATCGTACCGGTAAGACGTATCGGTGGTGTAGCTATATACCTCCGCAGACCTTTTAAAATTCTCGCTACTTCTTCTTCCAACGATTCAGCTGAGTTTCATATTCTAGAGGTTTGTGTCAAAGCAGCTAAAACTGTTCTAGGTGTCACCTATTGCCTTGATTACTTCACCGAATTCGAATCGGTACTAAAATCTTTGGGTCTGAGTATGCACATCATAATTATCATCATGGGGGATTTCAATACCAACCTCCTTGCCCACAACTCCCCTCGATCCCGTACACTCCTCCATCTTGTCGAGTCAGCCAGTCTGCTACACATCATAACAAAGTTGGTGATTATACTGGGCTTGACCTGATCCTCACTTCTAATCCTTCCCTAGTTTCCTCACACGGTCAAATCGATGCTCCTGGTTTTTCCCATCAGGACCTTATTTACAGCTCCAAAAAGTTGCATCTAATATTGATTGAACACCCTTACAGGAAGCTGCCATAGTTGATGATAAAGTGAGCGTCTTCAACCATATTGTCATCAGTCTATACGATAGACATGCTCCTGTCAAGAAAATAAAATGAAATGTTCCCTGCACCCTGGATGAATGAGCGCGCGTTTCGGAAATTTAAAAGGGATCGCTCTAAGGACAATTGGACCTTCTTCAAGACTGCCTGGAATCGTTGTAACCAGATGATACGCAACGCTAAATGCCGCCATATTCTTAGTAACATCACTGCTTCTTCTTCTGCTGATATTTGGAAATTCAATGGAACTCTAGGTATCGGCAAATCGCGGCATTCAGATCTTCCTAATTCAATTGGCTTGGACGATCTAAACCGCTTTTTGACCACTGTCCCTATGTTGGATAGTTTAACCAAAAGTCAAACTATTGACTACCTTGCTGGTCTGACGCGTCCCAATATTGCCCCCTTTATTTTCACCCCAGACGATCCGGGAGAGATTATAAAGAATATTCTGTCCATCAAATCCAAAGCCGTGGGCTGCGATAACATCAGTCGTCATAATGTGATCGTTTCGGCTTTGGATCAACTTCATCCTGCCATATGCCACATCGTTAACTTTCCCTTTACTCTGGTACTTTTCCTTCCCTGTGGCGTAAAGCTCATGTCTAGCCTCTGCCTAAGATTCCTAATCCCACTCTTTCCAATCACTTTCGTTCAATTCTACCCTTTCATATCTCATGGTCTCTCCCGAAGCGCTTGAATGGTTTTCTTCTTATCTTCGGGGGCATCGGCAGTTGGTTTGTGCTGGTGACTCTTCGTCCGGGTGGTGTGAACTCGCTGCTGGCGTCCCTCAAGGTGGTATTTTATCTCCTCTTTTGTTTTCTGTCTTTACTAATCTTATAACTACTGTGCTTCAGTGTGCGTATCATCTCAATGCTGACGATCTTCAGCTGTATTGTCAGGCAGGTGTTGACAATTTATCGGATGCAATCGAGGAGCTCAGCCGAGATTTAAAGTTGATTAAAAGCTGGTCAGACCGATTTGGGGTGGCGGTTAACCCATTAAAGTGTCAGACTGTCATAATTAAAGATTAATCACATTACGTAAACTAGACTACCTCCCGACCTTTGAAATACCAAAATGTCATAACGATTATGGTGAGAGAGTATGGAATGTCAGTCTCGCCCGAATACTAAACAAGTTGCCAAAACACATAGTTTGTAAACTGGAAAACAAAAATAAAAGGCAGACCTATAACAAATTCATCAATCGAATAGCAACTCCTTAACTGTAACACTTTTCTATTTTTGTTTAAGATTAAGTTAAGAATTGTATAAAACTGTATTTTAATTGAAAAAAACAGGTTTAAAAAAAAAGAAAAAATGGGTGTCCTTATAGTTTGAGAAAGCTGAATGGCTTAACTGTACCACCCGTAATCTATATTCTATTCTATATAACACAGTAATATTTCTTAGTTCCAACGTTAAGGATCTTGGTCTGCACGTCAACACCTGTCTTGACTGGCGAAAGCAGGTCACGATCTTTGCTCTACTAATAATCTCCTTCTACGCTGTCCCACACACCGCTCTGGATTTATCCACTCGTCTTTCTTTGTCTAAGCAATCTTCCTTTGGAATGCGCTCCCTCTAAATATCAGGACGGCAAAAAATCGGCTGTCCTTTAAGGTGGCACGTGACATTTGCAAGAAGTTGGTAGAATCATCACAGCGTTAATTCGTTGAATTCGTTTTTTCTAAACATCGTTTTTTTTTTATATGTATGTACATGTATTGATGTATCTGTGTATTTATGATTGTATTTCTTTTCCTCTCCGTTTGTCTTTCCTCTAAGTTGCACCTGCCATGTTGTCTCTGCACCATCCTAAGGTCGACTGGTAGAAAATGCCTAAGGCATTAAGTCCACCTTTGTACAGTATTTTTACTAGTGCATAAAGTTAATAAATAAATAAAATAAGGAGAGAGAGGGCGCCTCATTCTATTAAATGTGACGTCACATAGCCTACAACCATACCTCCTTCGTCATCGTCGAGTAATAAATAAAATAAAAAATGAAATCTGCGACGCTTGGTGACAAAATGCTCAGTATTTTCCTTTTAGAACTAAAATTTTCATGACGGAGGTGACGACAGGGTGACCCCCGTTGCCATTTTGTTTATTGTGCATAGCTCCCATAAAAAAAGTTCGAACCCCTATACAAAAAAAAAACAGACATAAAAGATACGCGCGAAAAACATAACCCTTCCTTGGCAGTCGGGTAATCATTTTGAAAAAAGACGACCAAATATACAAGACATCCTGGTGGGATCCAGGTAAAAAAACCATTTATTTCGTTATCAATGTCACATCCCGTAATTCCAGTAGGAGTATAAATAAACGGTGCTATTTTAACCTTCTGATAACGAACCCACTTCATATTTTATCCAATGTCTACTACAAATTAAAAAAAATATAATTGTATTTATGAACATAAAAATTTTAATTATTAAAAAATAAAACGTTATTATGACGCATGATGTAGTTTGAAACATCCAGAAGCGAGCCTAGTCCGAGCCTTGTGTTCCAAAAACGACGTGGAATGGAACCGCGACATTGTTTTGATAATTAAACCTTATTAAGAGGGTGTTTTATAATTTTAATAAATTATTTAATATTATTGTACTGTTATCTTAATGAATTAATAAAAAAAAAAAAAATTGCCTGGAGGTACTTTATGTCGGGTAAATTAAGTGGGCTACATTTGTATGACGACTAAAACGGGACCGACTATTAAAATATTATTATTAACTCAACGTTAGGCAATCAACGCTTAAATAGATAAACAGTCCATGTAAACATATATAATACATATAGATGGAGTGAGCACGAGTTGAGCAGTCAGCATTCTACAATAACGTTGTTTAAAGTTAGTTTTATCAATGTGTTTGTTAACCGATTTCCTGTAAAGGAGGAGGTTCTCAATTCGGTTAGTATTTTTTTGTATGTACACCGATTACTCCGAGATTTCTGTGATTGTTTTTTAGTTCTATAGCTGAGGAGCTCGTGGCTAGATAATAACAGCCGCACGGGTCGACCTTGAAGGTTAAGCAACGCTTGCCAAGGTTGGTCTGTGGATGGGTGACCATTTTAACATACCGAGTTTCCTCCGTGCCTCGGAAAGCACGTTAAGACGTTGGTCACAGTTGTCATTTGTAGATCTTTGGCAGTCGTTACGGATAGTCAGAAGCCAGTAAATCTGACTCCAGTCCTGCCATGAAGTACCGTGTTACCCAGTTCATGGTTTGTGGAGGTCTGGTAGGCAGCCGCTCCATGTAAAATACTGGTATCCAGCTAAATACGGCTTGACTGGAAGCCGACTCCAATATAGTTGGGAAAAGGCTAGGCAGATGTGTATTTTTTAGTTCTATACTGGCCATTTGGTCACGTAAAGATATGTTATGAACATTTTGGCTTATTTCAATTTCTGCGTAGACAAAAACGTCGTCCAAGTTTCACCGCTTAAAAATGAAAAATAGTTTTTTTACAAATAAATATTTATTGTTAGAAATAAAAACAAATAAACAAAACAGTCAGTGATTTGACTGCAAAAATTAAGATTATTTTATTCTTTTAAGTGTTTTGTTTGGAAGTCGGTTATATATTGTATAAATATTAATCATCCATATTAATATCTACATCACTATCTTCTTTCTAGGTATAGTAATAGTACAAAATGACAGTCGGAGTAAGCTTCCGATGAGTAAACGGCATTTGGGTTCATTGGCTGGGCAGTCGCTGTCACTTGTGCAAGGCGTCATACCTAAGTAAAGATTAAAACAGATTAGTAATCGAAAACAGTTTATGTTATTTGTGTAGGGGTGAATGCACCCCACCGAGAGTGTCACCACGTTGCCGTCGTGGTGGGGCTTGTGTGTCTCAGTGATCTTGGAGCTCTGCCGGTAGAGTTACTCATGCCGGAAAGGTTCAAGTGAGAGACCAGACAAAGAGGGAGACGAGAAGGGCACACCGTTCGGAGACTTGAGCAGTGCTCAGGTTTTCGGACGGTGTGCGTTTCACATGAAGGAATCTTGCTCACTGTTCTCTGGTACGCGTCTGCTCATCAGATGTGACTATGAGGCCAGTGAGCAAGCAAGAGAGGAGGAGGAGAAGGGAGGAGATAGGGACCGCACCCTGAAAAGGAACAAATTATGAACAAGACAAACGGTAAAAGACTACCCCAGGGCGGTACCACCTGCTCAGCAGTTGGAGAATCCGCCACGTCTCCTCTGGAGGCGTCATGCCCCTCGTATTCTGGGGGGGGCAACCTTTGTCTTCCACTTGCCAGTGGCAACCAAAGCCGAGGGGGCTCCCAATCTGAAGTGTCCTTTGAGGACCTAATAAATTTTAATTTTAATACGCCTAACAAGGTGTCGGGCGAACGCAGCACGGCAGGTCCCTCCAAATTGTGGAGAAAGGGCTTGCCTGAGCGTCAGAGAGATGCGGGGTCAGACTCCGACTCTGCGTCTGGCAACAGCTCGGAGAGCCCTGGACGCGAGGGAATAGAGGCTACTGCGGAGAACACAAAGTTCTTCCGCAAGCGGCCCAGACCGGAGGACGACCGGGGGTCGTCCTCCAACGGAGAGATGGCCCCGGCCCTGAAAATTTCCACCAAAAGGCGAGGTAAGGGCCGAGAAGGAGGCAGGGGTAGGGGGCTCGCCTCCCAGGAGGTTGCCCAGCGTGCTGTAAGCCTTGCTGAGGAGGGGGAGTGCCACCCTGGAGCGAGCGGTCGGAGGCAAGACCTCTCGGCATCTTCGGGCGGTGTACCGGACACCGGTGGCGGCTCCGTTGAAGGGCGTAAGGCCAGGTTTGTGCAGGTCGTGGAGGCTGCCGTCCGCGATGTGGCTTTGAAGAGGTCACAAGCCTCTAAAATCAAGGCCATGAGCGCGGCAGCGGCCTCCATTTTGGCGGCAGCGGAGGCCAACTTTCGTGAGGCGTGTCGGACGAAATGTCCAAGTTGCGGGAGGAGGTCGCCCGCCTAGCGGCCGCCACGAAGCTTCTCCAAGAGGAAAATGAGAAGCTCCGAGCAGACCTGGCCAGGCTCCGAGGAGCCGGCTCAAAGGAGGTGCCACAAAGGGGGCGCAAGCACGGGCAAAGCCCGTCCGTACCTGGGGAGAACCAGGTTTTGAACCAGGTACTGAACCTGGTGCGGCAGGAGCTGGCTCCCATCCGGGAACGATTCTCCGTCCTGGAGGGTATCGTCCTGCGCCCCCCCCTAGCGGCAAGCCAGACGGTCTCAGACCAGAGAAAGTCGGCTTCGTACGCAGCCGCTGTAGCTGACAATTTGGGGCGGTCCAGGCAAGCCCACCAAGGGGCCGGACCAGCACCCGCGAAAGCAAAGAAAGGTGGGGCGGCTGCACAGGCGGCGAAGGCTCCAATGCTAGCGGTGCAACGGTTGCCCCCACCTCCAAACTCTCCTGCGGCCGAAGCCGGATGGCAAGTGGTCGGGGAGAAGAAGAAGGCAGGCAAGGCAGCCAGGGCAGCCAAGAAAAGGCAGAGGAGGCGGCAGCGCAAAGCGCGAAGCGTCGAGGCTAAGCTTCGCGCCCCAAAAACCGCAGCCGTAGTGATGAAGCTACAGCCAGACGCGGAGAAGAGGGGCGTGACGTATAGCCAAGTGATCTTGAAGGCAAAAGAGACGGTGAACCTTCAGGAGCTCTGCATTACTGGGGGCCTTCGGCTCAGGGTGACTATGACTGGGGCCCGGATGCTGGAGATCCCCGGTGCTGCCAGTGGCCCAACCGCTGACGCTCTGGCCGAAAGGCTCAGAGCGTCCTTAAATGCGGACGAGGTCCGAGTGTCCAGGCCCACCAAGTGCGTTGACATACGCATTCTAGGCCTGGACGACTCCGTCACGGAGGAGGAGGTGGTGGCCGCCATCGTCAGGATTGGGGGGTGCTCTGCCGAGCAGGTGAAGGCAGGCACCATACGTCTTGACCACACGGGCATGCGAACCGTCGTGATGAGCTGCCCCGTAACGGCGGCCAAGAAAGTATCGGAGGGCCGAAGACTCCTGGTGGACTGGGTATCTGCACAGGTCAAACTGCTGGAACCCAGACCTCTGAGGTGCTTCCGCTTCCAAGTGGGCAACCACGTGGCCTAATTTCGTCAGCCGCTACCGGTACCCCATCCCTCGAAAGCGTTAGGAGAGGACAAGGGTGCGTAGCAGCACGGTTCGGGGAGATTGTCGTGGTAGGAGTGTACTTCTCCCCGAATCGAACTCTCGCCGAGTTTCAAAACTCCCTTACGGAGTTGGGCGTCATCGTCACTGGGTGTCGTACCCTCCCCGTACTCGTTCTCGGGGACTTCAATGCTAAGCACTTGGCTTGGGGTTCCCGATATACGGATACGCGGGGCAGGATGGTGGAGGACTGGGCTCTGGAGACAGGCCTAGTCGTCCTAAACCGGGGTTCTGTCCCCACGTGTGTGCGGATGTAGGGGGAGTCCGTGGTGGACATTTCGTTCGCCAGCCCTGTTCTGCCACCGCGTGTCATTGACTGGCGCGTATTAGAGGAGGTGGAGACCTATTCCGATCACCGGTATATCCGGTTTGACGTCTCCACCCAGACCTCAACCTCGCCAGTCCGGCAGACCCCAAGTGGTCCGCGGTGGGCGCTGAAGCAGCTGGACCGGGAGCTCCTCTTGGAAGCTTCGATCGTGCAGGCCTGGGTGTCACATCCGGACAGGCCTGTTGAATTCAACGATGAAGCGGAGTGGTTCCGGGAGGCCATGTCCGATATCTGTGACGTGGCAATGCCCCGGGTTAAGCCAGGACGCGCCCGCCGCCAGGTCGCAAGAGCTGGCGACGCTGCGTCAGGCATGCGTTGTCGCACGGCGCCGGTACACTAGGCACCGCAGGCTCCGCATCCGCCCTCCAGATGCGCAAGTCAGAGAGGCGGAGCTGTACGAGGAGTACAAAGTGGCGAAGGCCGCCCTCCGAGCGGGAATCCTGCAGGCCAAAGATCTGGCTCGCAAGGAGATGCTGGAGTCTCTGAACGGGGACCCGTGGGGAAGACCCTACAAAATGGTGCGGAATAAGCTCTGCACCTGGGCCCCCCATTTGACGCAGAGTCTCCGGCCCCAGCTGGTGGAGGACGTGGTGAGCGTTCTGTTCCCCTCGCGAGGGGAGCATACTCCCCCACCTATGGCTCCGCCACCTGCGGTGCCCTATACGGACTACACCGATGACGACGCTCCGGAGGTGACTGAGGTAGACCTGAGAGTGGCGGTTAATAAGTTGAAGGCCAAAAATACCGCCCCAGGACCCGACGGCTTACCTGGAAAAGCCTGGCCAGGACCCAGGCTTTGGAAGCTCTTGGGCCTCGACTAAGAGGGTTCCTAAGCGCATGCTTGGAGAGGGGCCAGTTCCCACTTCGTTGGAAGACGGGGAAACTGGTCCTCATTAAGAAGCCGGGGCGCCCTGCGGACTCTCCGTCCGCATACCGGCCCATCGTGCTGCTCGATGAGGTGGGCAAGCTCTTTGAAAGAGTAATTACAAACCGCCTCGTCGAGCACCTAGTGAGGGTGGGGCCGGATCTGGCAGAGAACCAGTTCGGTCTCCGCACGGGCCGCTCGACGGTGGACGCCATCATGCGCGTGAGAGCCCTTTCGACGGGGGACGCGGTTTCCCGGGGCGGGGTCGTCTTGGCGGTGTCTCTGGACATTGCCAATGCCTTTAACACCCTGCCCTGGAGTTGCATTAGGGAGGCACTTCGGTATCACCGGGTGCCGACCTACCTCCGTCGCGTAGTCGAGGCTTACTTGACGGACAGAGCCGTCATCTACCCCGGTCACCTGGGAGAGTGGAACCGGCGAGAGATGTCGTGTGGTGTTCCACAGGGTTCCGTTGTGGGGCCGCTCCTGTGAGACATCGGCTACGACTGGGTGCTGCGCGCCGACCTCCCTTGCGGCGTCAACGTTGTCTGATATGCTGACGATACGCTAGTCCTGGCGCAGGGACGGTCGCACCAGGCGGTGGCTGACGCTATGACACCCGGGGTTGCGATAGTCGTTGAGAGGATCCGGCAGTTGGGTCTCGAGGTGGCCCTTCACAAATCCGAAGCCATGTGCTTCCATGGTTCTCGGAATAGGCCACCATCGGGATCTCAAATAATGGTAGGAGGGGTTCACATCGATGTCGGGTCGACAATGACGTACCTGGGTCTCGTCCTTGACAGCCGGTGGAACTTCGTTGAACATTTCCGACGTTTGGCTCCCAGACTTGGGCGAGCCGGGACTGCCTTCAAGCGGCCTCTGCCCAATCTAGGGGGTCCAAATACCTCCTGCCGGAGGCTTTACGCGGGGGTCGTGCGATCCATGGCCCTTTATGGGGCGCCAGTGTGGGCGCCTACTTTGAGGAAGCGACCTGCCCGTTACCTCAACGCGTCTCAGAGGGTCATGGCTATTCGGCTGGCCCGGGGATACCGTACGGTCTCTGGTGAGGCGGCGAGCCTCCTTGCCGGACTTCCGCCATGGGATCAGGAGGCGAGAGCCCTCGCGCACATTTACGAATGGCGCGTGGAGGCGCAACGCCGGGGCGAGACTCCTCTGCCGCGGCAAATCGCAGCAAGGCGGACGGAGCTTCGGCAGGATCTCGTGGCGGTATGGAGACAGCGACTGTCGCAACCCAGCGCTGGGCACGCAACAATCCAGGCAATAAGTCCCCTCTTTGAGGAGTGGCTGGAGCGGCGCCACGGCGTCCTCACCTTCCGCCTGACGCAGGTACTCACCGGACACGGTTGTTTCGGGAGATACCTGTTTCGGATTCGGCGGGAAGACACGCCCGGGTGTCAGCACTGTGAGGGTCACCCGGAGGACACGGTGGAGCATACGGTGGAGGTCTGTCCTGCTTGGGCGGAGCACCAGTCCTCGTCGAGGCGATCGGCGGCGGCGACCTCTCGCGACCGGCCTTGGTTCAATCTATGGTCCGGAGCGAGGAGGCATGGGAAGCGGTCACCTCCTTCTGCGAAGCAGTAATGCTAGCAAAGGAGGAGGCCGAACGTGTGAGAGAGAGGAAATCCCAGTCGCCGCAACAGAAGGAGACGCCCCAGGCGTCGGGAGTCGCAGGACGATTCCCGGCCGCCGTAGGGGCGGGCCTGCGGTCGGCGAGCAGTGGGTGGCTCGCCGTCTGATCAGAACTAGGCCCGGGTCGGCGGCGCGCTGCGATCCCAGCGCGCCTCAGAGATGTCAGCGTGAAAGACGGGGCCCGCTAGGGCAGGTGCCTGCTGGGGCTGCGGAATCTGTTCGAAAGGGGTGCCGTAGCCTTGGAACACAAAGGGCATCAGGTGGAACACGGATGGGTCTTTAGTTAGATTAGTCAGTAAGAGTCTGACACTCCCTCTTGCTTTACCCAGAGCGGGAGGATTCATTTGATGATTTCCCATCCTTTAAAAAAAAAAAGGGGTGAATGCAAAATTCGAATGGTATTATCATTTTTTTAAACCGGCCAAATGTGAGTCGGACTCTCACAGAAAGAGTTCCGCACAATAAACCTTAATTTTTATCATTTGTTTTAATAGCGGCAATAGAAATACCCAATCATACTGTAAAAAATTCAATTTCCTACCTATTACGGTTCATGAGATACAGCCCACTGACAGACAGATGGATAGACGGACGCACGGACGGACGGACAGCAGAGGGTAAGTAATAGGGTTCCGTTGGTTACTCTGTGAGTACGCAAAAATGACAATCTTTTAAAATTTAATTTTTTATTTACGAATTGGAGTCTTTACATGCTGCAAGGAGAATTTAACAAAAGTGAAAATCCCGGTGTATATTCTCAGGCTAGTCGAATAAAAAACACTGGCCTCATCTAGTTTAAAATGTCTAAAAAAGATGGATGGGTAAAAGCGTTATTTTTAACCCACTAGCTGTCGCCCGAGGCTTGACGAAATTTGTCCTAAGTGTTATAATTTTAAATAAAGTGTATTGAAAAAACTTTTATTACCGTTCCAAGGGTCGCTTTGCGCAGCTACATTAGCCACCAACAGAATGAACGTGAACAAAAGTGCGACTCGCAATAATGTCATGATGACTGCAACAGTAACAGCTGAACTATGAAATATTAGTTGTATTTTGTTGATATTTATAAGTCATCTAATTATGTTTTTATGTGTAGGAAAATGTAATAAATTGGCTTCCATAGTTAATGCTATTATAGGATTAGTCATGATAATACTCGTATCAGTTAATAATATATTTAGCAATGGTAGAATTAATCGATGTAAACTGAGTATTAACTAATCTTAAAACGTTAGGTGTATAATTAGGATGTTGCTCGATTTATTTATACACGGTGACATTTCAGTCGAATTAAAAAGGCGGTTTACTTAATGTACCCAATATAAACTACCTCAAGGCATGTTTATTTTTTTCTAATAATCATTAAATTTAAAAAATAAAGTTCAAAAACTTAAACCCAACTACAGAAAAAACGCGCGCTAAAAATTATGAAACAAGGAAATAATCTCATTTGAAACTGTTATGCATCAACTATTTTAATGAATTTAATACGGATTAATCGTAGTAATTTTCAAAGGATACCCGTGGTTGTATGCCACTTTGCCCTAAAGCTTATGAGAATTTACTATTAGAATGTACTATTTTGTTAGAGTAGGTGGCATACGACCACAGCTATCCTTAGAACACAACTACGATTAATTCGTATTAATACATTAACACACACTTGACTAGGACACGCACTTGAGAAGCGTGACTTTTCATTAATATGAGTCGGGCTTCTCTCGTCGAGGAAAACTTTGGGACACGCACATGAGAGGCGTGACTTCTAATTAATTCAAGTCGAGATCTTCTCGTAAAGGGAGATTTAATACGCACTTTATTTATTTAAACTTCATGCACAATAGTGGTACATAGGCGGACTTAATGCAACAAGGCATTCTCTACCAGTCAACCTTTGGGTTAAAAAGAAACACACTGTGGTAGGTGTACAGCAAATAAATAAAATTTAAAATAGAATATTTTTCGGAAAAAAGAAATATACAAAGAAATAATATATATAATACAAATTAATGAATAAACGAAATATATATAAAATACACATATATTGCTAAAACAATAAACTAATAAATATGATGATTTATAATTATCTTTCTGATTAGGAGAACTCATAATGTCCTCATGAACTCATGGTGTCCCATTCCATTTGAAATATTTAAAGAGGCCTCTGCGAGTTGGCTTCGGCCCCTCGTACGCCTACCAAAGGACCGGGTCTCTAGGAAGAGGGACCCGAGAAAGTAAAAAAAAAAAAAAAAATTACGAAGTCCAAACTAAGAATCAGGCTTTCAAATAGTGTTTTCGGATTTTACGTTTAAAGGAAAATTTAGATTCAGCCTTCTTGATGTCAAGGGGTAGCATATTGCAGAGTTTAGTGGTAGTAATGGCGAGAATTAGACAATTACCCGGTGCGGTGAGGAGGAATATGTAGAGTGAAATTTTTGGATGCTCGGAGGTTAAGTCTATGAGAACTGTCCAATACTTTAAAATATTGTTTAAGATAAAGAAAACAAAAAAAAAAATAAGATAATCAAAAAAAAAAGAAAAAAAAAAAGATAATCAGGAGCCCAAGGATCATTCATAATAGTAAAGAGCATGCAGAGGGATCTGAGGGATCTCCTATGATGGATAGGCAGCCATTTAAGCTGAGAACGGAAGGAAGAAAAGTGATCATATTTACGAAGGCCAAAAATGAAACGAAGACAGTTGTTAAGAAGTCGATCCAGTTTGTTAAGAATTTCTTGGGATATATCAGAGTAGCAAACATCAGCATAATCAATTATGGGAAGCACAAGTGATTGGACTAAAATGGTCTTAGTGCTTGGAGGAAGAAAATTCTTGAATCTAAAGAGAGATCGCAGTGTGAATGTTACTCTCTGGCTAACTTGAGAGGCGTCACTTCTCATTAAATCGAGTCAGGATTCTCTCGTAAAGGAAGTCTCTAGGATTTGTACTTGAGAAGCGAGATTTCTCAATAATTTGAGTCGGAATTCTCTCGTAGAGGAAAACTCTAGGATTTGCACTTAAGAGGCGTGACTTCTTATTAATTCTAGTCAGGTTTGTATCGTCAAGGGAGACTCTGAACACGCATTTGAGAAACGTGATTCAAGCTGGTGGTCTCTCGTCGAGGGAAATTCTCAACTCGCACTTAAGAGTCGTGACACCTCATCAACTTGAGCTGGGTCTCTTGAGGAAGACTCTGAACGAATTAGGAAATCTTCATTCCTACTAATATTATAAATGCGAAAATTTGTGAGGATGGATGGACGGATGTTTGTTACTCTTTCACTTCAGAACGCCTGAAAAGATCTTCATGAAATTTGGCATAGAGGTAGATTATGGTCTGGAATAACACATAGGATCGGTTTTTTTTTCTCGCGGGCAGAGCCCCAGCTACTTTTAAATAATTTGTACCTATTTATCGGGTGTTGGCTAGCAAAGCTGTGAACGACAGCTATCAAAATATATATTTTTGAAACGTGCTAATAAAGCCCTTTCATTTGAAACCTAACAAGGCTTTATTAAGAAATATGTAATTTTTAGTTCATGACTTTTGCCGCTTTCAGTTTAATGTGACAATGCATAGCTTATATAATTATGTTACCGGCAATCTGTATAATTCAGGTATTCTTTAGAATACCTGAGGCGTCGAGGCAATGTATGAATATTATTGTCGATTTCATACTTTACCTAGGAAATGTATAGAATACCTGCTCCACCGGCAATGTGTAAAATAAATATTTTTTGCCTGTATTAATCAGTGAACGAGTATAATATGTTGCAACCTACTAGCTTCATCAGCAGTTTAATCATTTTCTTCATTGAATTATAGACACAAATGCGGCTGCACTACAGACCGCTGTGTTACAGCTGGGCTTGGAAAGACTATAACTGCTTTAAGCCATCCGCAACATACTGCAGCACAGACTATAGGTGAGACTATTTTTTGGTGGTTGTGGTATGGGTGTTGCAGCTACTTTGTATTTACGTGTACTGATCATGAACTAAGAATAATTAACAACACAGTTGGTAATTTAAAAAAAAAAACACATTTGGTCAGTAACTGTCAGATCGTGTTGCCATTAATCAGTAGTTAGGTGATGTGATACGCACAATCAGATTTTAAGTTTTGCTCGTTTCGGTTATTTGTCGGATCTTAAAACGGAATGCACGCGAGAACTCATTCATATAAATTGTATTGTGACTAAACCGTATCGTGTGAACGTAGCGTTACTGCCGCCCCACACGTCTTCCCTTTCCCAGGTATCGTCTTTTTACACAAATTGCCGGTTGCATATTCGGTATTCTATTCTATAGAATAGGTATAAAGGCCTAGGCAAAATATAAAATGAAAATTATTTCATACATTACCTAAATGTTTTAGACATTCTATACAATGCCTAAATATTCTTTAGAATACCGGATAATATAGATTGCCGGTAACATATATAACCAATGGGCAATTATGACGCTTCCAACGATACCTCATTTGCCTGAAATTACGATAATTGATTTAGCAGTTATGAGGGGACAGATAAACATATATACATACATAACGAACCTAAGTAATAAATTATAAAAAATACTCGCACACGAAGGGTTCCGTACCATAAACCTTAGTTTTAATTATTTGTTGTTATAGTGTCAATAGATATGTTATAGGCAATGTGTATAATGCAGGCATTCTATTCATTTCCTAGGTATTGTATAGAATACCTGCTCCACCGGCAATGTGTAAAAAAATATTTCATACATTACCTAAATGTTTTAGACATTCTATACAATGCCTAAATATTCTTTAGAATACCGGATTATATAGATTGCCGGTAACATATATAACCAATGGGCAATTATGACGCTTCCAACGATACCTCATTTGCCTGAAATTACGATAATTGATTTAGCAGTTATGAGGGGACAGATAAACATATATACATACATAACGAACCTAAGTAATAAATTATAAAAAATACTCGCACACGAAGGGTTCCGTACCATAAACCTTAGTTTTAATTATTTGTTGTTATAGTGGCAATAGATATGTTATAGGCAATGTGTATAATGCAGGCATTCTATTCATTTCCTAGGTATTGTATAGAATGCCGGGGTCGTCCAGGCAATGTGTGAAATAATATTGAATGTTCAAACTATTATACACTATACCTAGGTAATGTATGGAATACCTAGGCATTGTGTAGAATGCCGGTTGACGCATAGGTAATGTATGTAACGTGTTTTTTTGCGTAGACAGCGTTTCTCACATAGCAGTTCCCTTCAGATAAACATTTACGTTTATAACGTACAGTCAAGTGCACGTAGAGCTTTACATTTTGACATTTCCACCTCTCTTATCTTCTGCGATATTAGGACAAAATCGAATGGCAAGTGTAAAGGTCTAAGTGCACTTGACCATACCAAAAAATTGCTGCAGAAAGTCGCCCTGTTCATTTCTTACCACTTGATTATGGAAATTTGATCATGATACAAAAAAAAACAGTTTTCATTTAAAATAAGCTTTTATTATACTTTTAATAAACTGTGGGTAACATGATTGTAATTTGAAAGGAAATAAAATCTTAGGTAACATCTTTGAACAAACTAAAATAGAGTAATATATTAAAATTGCAATATAGTTACTACCTACTTGTAGGTACTTAATAACAATAAGAGAGTCTTCATACTCGTATGTGCAGTAATCGACACAAATCCTATACGCTACGCTATGAAAGTAATAACATATTATTATAATATAAAACTGAATAATATAAAACTCTTATAAAGAGGTTTCATTTGTAGATACTAAAAATGTGTAGTGAAGTGTGAGAAATATTAGGTATTTACCATTTATTATTAAGAGTAATTAGAAATGAGGTACAGTCAAGTGCGCGTAGAGCTTTACATTTTGACATTTCCACCTCTCTTATGTTCTACGCCATTAGGACAAAATCGAATGGCAAGTGTAAAGGTCTACTTGCAATTGACTGTACCTCAATAGAATCAAAACTTAAGGTTGGTATTTCAAACAATCAAAATAGCCACATATCAATTCTAAAATTTCAAATTGTACATTGCCATTGTCTTATGCACCTAACTCTACTTTTAAGATACAGTTATAATGATCAAGTTCTTGTATTTAATAATAAAAAATCTTCCTGTAAGTAAGTATATTAAAAGCAGTTACTTATTCTTACAAGAAGAACTATTGTGACACTTTGAAGTACACAGCAACTTATTCTTAAAGCATGAACATTTTTTGGTTTCACAGTTTACTTTGCAAGTACGTTTGAAAAATCCCTGACCGGTTCCAGTCGATTGCAAAGTAGCAACTGAACGAACCGTTGTATCCTGATTAGCGACATCTTCCACGCTTATTAATTTCTGTTGACAAACAGTGAATTGTTGTCTAGAAAACAGTGTTTTTATGATACCTTGCTTTGTGCCAAGTTGATAAAGTTCATCTTCTGTCTTTTTCAAGACAATTGCAAGTATATTACGAGCGTCACCACGACCTCTGTCGACTTCTGGAACAGGAATCCTAACCGTGGTACCGGGTATTACAGGAGGAATTTTTTTTCCTGAAGTTTTGAGCATTTTCTTGGCTTGTTCTTCTAAATTATCTTTTGAACTGTTGCGGTTCTCTAAAGTTAATGCGGTTTTCATGCATAAAGGGCAAATCACTTTAGACCCACAGCCTTCTGGTGCGTTTGTTTCTGGGGCAGCACAAATAGTATGTATAGGACTTTTGCATGCTCTACACGAATGAGCACCCGTGGTCTCTCCTGAGCAAACACAGCATTTGAGTACGGACGAAGGTGATTCAGCATCGACGTTTTCAAGATTCGCATGTTTGTTCTCGGCACTCAAAGTTTCTGTGGGGACTTCAGGATTTTCTTGTATAGCGTCATGTTTTTCCAAAGGATGGTTTTCAATCTGTTCATTTCTTTCATTTTTGGATCCAACAGGGTTACTTTGTGCTAAATTGATTACTTTTTCAAGTTGCTCTTCGGTCTCTACATTAGCATCATCAAACGGCAAACAAATACCAACCTTGATTTTTGAGCCGAATAGAGCTTCGTATATTGTTCTTTTTATACCTTGGTGAAAAGCCCTATTTTTCATAAGCTGAACAAATCGCAGGCCATTACTCCAGCGATCAGTATTATTATCTTGAAGCCAAGTTGTTAACATGTTTTCAATATCCTGGTTGGCTCTTTCTACACTACCCTGGCTCTAGGAGTGTCTAGGCTTACCATGGACTATTTTTAAAGTTGGCCAGTATGTTTTTAGGTTACTAACGATTTGGTTTGAAAACTCTCTTCCATTGTCGGATTGCAAAATTGCTGGTGCACCAATCAATGTGAAAATGTCCAGTAAATTGTATGCTACTTCATCTGCACGTTTTGTTTTGAGTGCTCTGAGGATGACAAATTTGGTCAGGTGATCTTGGTAAACCATTATAAACTTATATTCTCGATCGGGGTGTGACTGAAAGTCTATTAAATCTACTTGACACCGGGAATTGAACTCAGATGACAGTATGGTCTTGACAACTTGACTTGCTGGTCCTGCTTCACAGTCACAGCTGCTTAGGTCCACTTTTTAGGTTTTTATGTTTTTATGTTTGGAAGAGATGCTCGCTTTTTTTTCCTTTGCATTGTCCTCACATGCAGAAGCAACAAGTATATGTAACTTGGAATGTTGTAAAACAGAACATGATTTAAAAGAGTGTCAGTGGAGTTTCTTGCACGTTCTTCTCCATAGAGATCTACGCTTTGGAACGTGCACATAGCTTCCATGTTTTTGACTGACCGACCTTGACGTTTCAAAAGTGCCTGTGAATGGTTTATTTGAAATAAAATGCTTTGAATTTGAATTTGAATTTGAAATTTGAACAACAATTCCCTTTTTTATACCTTTTTGTTTTTGCTGGCACGGTTCACAAAGCTGCAAGTATAGCTCAATATCATGTCGGGTTATATTCTTGTACCGCTGGCTAAGTTCTTTTAACATCCGGTCTCGTCCTCTATGACCAATATCCTTGTGTGCATCGTGAATCACTTGAAACAAATCATCATCAGAGACGTAGTATTTGATAACAGCGTTCGGAGCATTTACAGGGAAGATCAACTTACGGGTTTGTCCAACAGTGATTACGTCGTAATGTTTCAGCAACCAATAATCACGCGGAGTTTTCTTGTCTAACGTTTTCGCTGTAATTATTTCCTCCAACAATTGTGTGTAACGTAAATGATCAATAAACACTCGATTCTTTGTAGATGCCGATTCTCTTTTAGTACGCAATTCTAAGTAAAACCTTTCTTTCATTAGTAAGTACCGCTGATCAGTAGCCATTTTTCATTAAATAATCACACAAACAATGAATGATCACACTCTCAGTTTAGAACCAATGCGTAAACTAAAAAAATACGTCTGCATAAAACAAAGGAGTGCTGCGTACTAACACAACGAACGAGTTGCAACTTGTTTACGGGGTAGTCCCGCCGCGCGCTCGCCTCCTTCCCGTGGTCGTTCATTATACACATTGCCTGATATGCTTCGGGCATTTTATACAATACCTAGGCAATGTATGAAATGAATCGTATTATACACATTGCCTGAACGTTTTAGGCAATGTATAAAATACCTAGGCATTCTATACAATGCCGGATTATACACATTGCCTATAACAGATATACATAATATGTGAAAATTTCAACTGTCTACCTTTTATGTGTCTTGATACTTGTCCGCTTACAGACAGACGGACGGACAGCGGAGGCTTAGTAATAGGGTTCCGTTGGATACCCTTTGGGTACGGAACCCAAAAAAGTGAAATCTGCGATACTCGGTGGCAAAATGCTCAACATAGCCGTATAGTGCCATCTGTATTTTCCTTGTGGAACTAAAGTTGTCTTGACGGAGCTGATCCGTAGGTGGGAAAATAAAATGTGCGACATAAATTCGCTAGTAATGCCATCTATCCATAGTTAACCGGTATTAAATGACGCAGCCAGTTAGTTCTACGTGGTCATGGTAGATGGCAGTACCTACTAAGAAACGTTTAAATTAAACAAGTCGTAAATTAAAAAAAATACCAAAAAACCCGACTGCAATAGATTCAACCGGGACACTTTTATGAACGAAAACTGTTTCCTTATTGAATTTAAAATATAGCTTTTGTATATTTTTGTAACCTTTATTTAATTTCGTTTTGATATCTTACTATATGGATCTGGTTAAAATATTAACGGCTTACAATTTAGCGCCCAAAATCCGCCATATTGTTTTTTTTTTAACAGGTATCTAAAGACACTTGGGTTTTTTAATGCATCTAACGACACTTTAAAAGTCCAAATCTATTCAGCCGTTTGGAACCCTTCCTTGGCAGTCGGGTAAAAAATCACTTCAACGCGTTCTTTTGCCGTTCTTTCAAACTTAGGTTGATTTATTGTATGTACCTGAATAAAGTTACTTTTGAAAAAAAATAAACTTTAAAGTCTTTACTACTTACCTAATAACGTGCAAGAATAAAGTGGTAACTTTAAAGCATAAGAATATAAAAATAGTTTTCCAGTAATAATAATTGTGTTGTATTTAGGCAGACGTGCACAAAGTTTGGTTACATTTGTTCGAAAGAGTCACCGCAGCCCTGGAACTCAGAAGCGTCTGTCATTCCCTTCCGCTCCGCCCAAAGCGCAAGAAACTATTTCATGATTTCCATTCATTAAAAAAAACACAAAGTTTCATGAACAATGACGTATTAGTTATGATCATTGACGATATTTCAATCACGACCTTTTTTTTAAGAATGGGAAATCATAAAATGACTCCTCCCGCTTTGTGTGAAGCAGAAGGAGTGTCAGACTCTTACTGACTAAAATCCATCCGTGTTCCTCCTAGTGCTCTAGTGCATTCTAGGACTACGGTGCCTCTTTTGAACGAATTCCGCACCCCGGCAGGCACTGGCCTTGGCGGGCCCCGTCTCCCATGCTGACAGCCCTTTGAGGCACGCGTGGACCACAGCACGCCGTCGACTCAATCCTGATTCTGATCGGACGGCGAACCACCCGAATATCGATCACGGTGATATTATTGTTCAGTGTACTTTCAAAGAAGGAGGCCATTTTTTGCTGCGGGAGTTAGAACTCTTTTGCTTCGATAAGGTTTAGACAAAATACCTTTCGTATTCGTATGACGTCACTAGGTACGTTTTTACCGTGCGTGTGAAGTGTGACTGCGTGGCTGACCATTATAAATAATCACGCAATAATAAACATTGAAAGAAAGAAGAAATAAGGTGAAAAAACGAACGTTAAACTATTTACTTAATAAAATATAGTTCATTATTACAATGAAACTTGTAAATTGGATTTCGTTTCTACTGTGGTACTTTCACATGCAAAACTTATTTCATTACTAGCTGATCGGTCAAACGTTGTTTTGCCATATATATAAAAAATAGCCTACAACCTATTCCCAGATCTACAAAATATACACAAAATCATTTACATTGTGCTACTGCAGGAAAAAGGCTTCCCTCCTACCCCTTTAAAATTTCCCTGTTATTTCGGGGAAGGGATCCTCATCATTGCCATATCTTTCTGGGCTTGCTGTTTTCAGGCTTTTCCAACTCAGCGCTCATTTTTGCCCGCAAACTGAAAGCTGAAAGAGAAACAACACGTTTTACATAAACTTCCACACATAAACTTTACGATAAATAATAAAAATTCATCATGAAATTTTTATTTCTGTAAAACGTGTTGTGTGTAGAAATTAAACTTCAAACTTAGCAAAATGGGACTACTGGTAACGTATCAACAGCAGGATGTAAATAAATGTAAGCCGAGTTACAAAAACTATGCACCACCTTCTATCCTGATCGCTGTGCCCAAAAAAACATGCAGCCAGATGGTTTTATGCGCCACCAGCAACGATGCCGTTGAAATGACAGAGTTCTGCGCCAAAAAAATCTGAATTAATATCGTACCAGCGACACGAAGCTACAGGAATTAAAATGTTAATTACATGCAGGACCTCAAAAGTTTTGGTCTCTGAGGCACTATTTAATTTTCGTATGCAGCAAAATTTGAGTCAAGGTTGTCTTTGACGTACTCATATGGTCAATATAGGGTACCTTTGGGGTCTAATTATAACAGACGGGGTCGTTCCCTTAGCGTCTCTGAGAAGCTTAGTCACTCCACCATATAAGGGTCTTTACCGATGAAAGAGTTTTCGTAATAGGAGTACCTATATCTTCTACAGATTACAAACATAATAAACAATCAATCATCCCTTAAATCGTTTAGTTCTTTACTGGATTGACTTGTTTTCCCCACCTCCATCATCATCATCCACAGCTTGACTTTGCCGACAGTACTTAGAAAAAATTGGGTTGAAGGGATATATTGTTTTAGAGTGGTAATTTGGGACCACAAGAAAAATGAAGTAAAGTACAGTTGACAAAAAAGCTGATAATATATAAATTTTGATCATCTAAATAGTTCGTGCAATTATTGCACGAATTATTTAGTACCGGTACAACCGGACGGTCTAGAAAAATATGTACAACTTTAAAACCGAATGTTCAATAAAATTGTAGATGTAAGGAATAATAAGCAGAAATGTTTTCAATTCAACTGTTGTAATTTAATTTTTGAATACTCAAGATTATAAAAAACTAAAAAAAAAAAAAAAAAATCATTTATTTCAGGCCATGAAACCCATAGACAATTAATACAATCATTTTAATAAATAACAATAGCCCACATTAATTATAATGAATTTACATCCAAACTTTAGAAACATTATACCTATATTATTCAATTGATTAATGTCAATAGATTTAGATTAAAATTAAAATAATATGGCAATATCAGTCCGTACATGAACCATGCAACAGTGGTTTACGTACTGACAGTCAAAGCGATCAGCTAAAGCGCTCAGGATACTGTTTTTTTATTTAGGAATGGGCTTGCTCTTGACCACAATCACGCCTGATGGAAAGCGATAGATGAGGTCTGTGATGGAGCGAGCGTGCCCAGAAGATGCCTGTTCACTCTTGATTTGAAGGCAGACGGGTTATATGTGGACGGGAACACAGATGCTGGCTGTACGTATAATAAATGTGGAAGAGAAGCGCTGGGTACGACTAGTCGGGATATCGACCAAGTACAGATGGTACCCTGCAGTACGTCTGTGCAATAGGGATGTGCACCGCTTGCGCATGATTGCGTGGAAACAATCCACACGCGCCTCGGCAAACATTCCCGACGCGTTACAGAAGCGAGGCAGCCCCATGAGCATCCTGAACGCGTTGTTGTATTGGACACAAATAGTGCTGTACTGTTTTTGCGTGTAATCCACCCACAGACTGCCAGTATAAAAGGACGTACAAAATGCCCTAAATAGGGCTATTTTGACGGCCCTCGAACACCGAGCAAACCTGCGAGCTATCATATTCGCACGAACAGACAGCGCCCTACGTTCCCTTTCAATGTCTGCATCGTCTTTCAGGTCAGCGTTTAATAAATGCCCAAGATACTTAAACGTGTCAACTGTATTGAGTGGGCATCCGTTGAGCTTAATTGCTGGTTAGTAATCTGGACCCCCTCCCCTGGCCCGAAAGACCATGAACTCGCTCTTATTCGTGTTATACAACAAACCATGTTCTTCAGCATACTTTTCACAAATGCCAATCAGCCTTGACACACCACAGACAGAGGCGCTTAGCAGCACCATGTCGTCAGCGTAACTGATATGTTTGTGTATATTAATTATGTTTCGTAATGAGTTTTTTTAGGTTTAATATTAATAGAAGGCTGTTAGAAGTAAAATACATATTTGATCGTTTCATAAAAATAATTTTGTTTGTAGAACTTCTACATTTTTTGGTTTACCGTACTTTCTTTCCCAAGACATAACTTTGTTTATTTCATTTGTGGTTCCAAAGTACCACACAAAAATAATAAAGGTGGCATCCTGGACCGCGGTCCCGGTCCCTAAGTCCCCTCGACCCTAAAAATCACATTCTCACATTCTTACGCGATGTACTCGTACTATATTACAAACTAACGCATTGTTTGCATTAACTCGGTGTCAAATATAACACGCCATTTCTGAAAATGCTTCTTTCAGAAAATAATCTGTCGTTTTATATTTTTTTTTCTAAAAGTCTTAAATAGTTTTCCTTTGATAAAAGCATGCTCGATAAATCAATCATAAAAGCGTAAAGTAGGGTAAACTACGTTTAAATAAACCCGTTCCTACACTATATAAATAGGGCGGGGTGTACTGGGGCGGGAATCAAACACGTGACCCGAGCGATCGGCGGTCGACTGTAACGAATTAGCACGGAACCTTTGTGGGTTGCTGTTCAGGCGTTATTTTAAATCTATCAGGCCACGGACCCGAAATCAGCGGGCAAAGAGCGCCGCGTCGCCGCCGCGCCGCTCCTTGCCCGCTGAGTTCGTGTCCGCGGCCTAAGCCTTGCTGTAGGTGTGGCGTTTGATGCTGTAACTTGGGGTTAATTTGTTAGGTAACTTTAAAAAACCCGGCCAAGTGCGTCTCTCACACGAAGGGTTCCGCACAAACCGAAAAAACACGTTTTTTGTACGGATTCCTTTCATTTTTTAATTAAATTTTTACTATTTGTTGTTATAGCGGCCACAAAAATACACACTCTGTAAAAAAGTCAACTGATTACCCATTTTTTTTATTAGAGATGGGTTTGCTTTTGACTCTAGTCTATGTTAGAGATGACAAAGACAAAGTCTACGATGGAGCGAGCTATTATTACGATTCTTGAGATACAGCCAGCTGACAGACAGACCGACGAACGGATGGACAGCTGAGACTTAGTAATAGAGTTCCGGTGGTTATCCTTCGTGTACAGAAGTTAGAATCACGTTTTTGAATGACTAAGAAGTAGCTGTCTTAAAAAAAAGTCGAAACATCCTGGACCTTTTAGCTCAAACTATAAAAGGTTGCCTATCTATGGGAGCCCCTTATTTTTTTATACAGATACAGTCCGGCAGACACACGGACGGACAGCGAAGGCTTAGTATAGGGTTCCATTGGTCATTCTCCAGGTACAGAACCCTAAAAGGAAACAAAACAATTAATTGGTTTATTTGCCCGTCCGTAAAATATGAAAACCTGACAAGTTAATAATGTGGATTTGGAATTGCAGGCAAGCAAAATAATAATTGTAACCCAATTTCAGCGGCCTAGTTCTCGGAAAGTTAATTTATTTTAATTAAAATTATCATAATTTGGTACCTTTCATTTGCACGTGTTACCCGCTTTATTTTTCATGACATCTGAACACTTGCTTGGTAAATTAGTTATTAATTAAACTTTTTGTCATGTAATTTGGATCCTTTCATTTCAATTTATCTTTTAACTGTCTGATTAGGTTCTGCTCTTAATACATCGTGAATATACACATAAATCCCCTCATTTGGGGGAGGCCTATGTCCAGCAGTTGACGTCTTTTGGCTGTTATGGTGATGATACAGACGCTGTTATTTCTATATGAACTGCAGCACACCACCTTCTTCTTTTTAACTGACTTCAAAAAAAGGAGGAGGTACTCAATTCGGTTGAATTTTTTTTTTATGTTTGTTACCTCATAACTCCGTCATTTATAAACCGATTTCAAAAATTTTTGTTTCATCTGTAAGCGTATACTTTTCGGTTGGTCCCATTGTCACCATGTCAGAATCTGATGATGGGATCCTACGAAAATCGAGGGCAACCCTCAAATTCTATAGGCACATACAATGTTTTTCATGAACTTTCTAACGCAATTCAGATATTTGTGCCTAGTTATCATCATCTCATGTTGCTGAGCTGATGATGAAAGGTAGGTATAAATTAGGATCTGATGATGAGATCCCATGAAAAATGTTTGTTCAGCGATACTTTAGCCAATTATCAGCCGAGTATTTTCCTGGACTGGTGCCGTTTCAATTTGGTGAAGATCTGACGAAAAACTTCGGAGGTAGGCAACGGAATTCTTCAATAAATGATAGCAAAGGGATCGGAATTTCTGAAATCACATGTTTTTTTTAGTGTTTACACCAGTTCTTAACATAACATTTCGCCGGTACGCTGTTAATGGGTACGCAGGTACCTAGGTGACACTAAAAAGCGAAAAATATTTTTTTTTTTACAAAAATACAACCGACTTCCAAAAACAAAACACTACAAAGTACAAAATAACTTCGAAAGAAAGAAAAAAACTTGTGTCAAAAAAACGAAAAAATAACCAAAAACACCGATTTTGTACCTTGTAGTGTTTTGTTTTTGGAAGTCGGTTGTATTTTTTGAGTCAATGGTGGCCCTTTAACAATTGCGCCCAGTTGGTGGTCACGATTGTAGCGGCTACATTGGCCTCCATCAAGTCCTCAATGCTGCAAGTGTAGGACCACATGGGGCCCTCCAAAAAGTGGGTTATAATTTGTAAAAGGGCATTACATAATACCACTTTATCAATACATCTGTACTAATATTATAAAGAGGTAAAGTTACGAGTTACGTGAGGGTAAGTTACGGTTAAGAGGTTTGTGTGTTTCTTTTCTTTTGTGATCGGTTCGCTCTTGACTTTAATCTAGATCAGGTTTGTGAGTTTGTAGGGGGTAATCTCTGGATCTACTGAACCGATTTTGAAAATACTTTTTCCAATAGAAAGCCACGTTATATTTTGCGAGTGTCATAGGCGCGTGTATATTAGTGCGGAAAATACGGCCCAACGAAGTGGACACGGGTCAGGTCAGCTAGTATGTCATAAAACAAAGATCTATAAAAACTACGAGGTTTTTGACAAATGACAAGATCATGAATCCAAATTGACAAGTGGTTACGTAAATGCATACTTCGTGTAGATACTCCACCTTGGAAACCAGCCCAAAATCCACAGATTCCCTTTTCCCAAAATCAGCGTAAAAGTGAGATCTTACCTTCGACCCAATGTTATTAGGTATTCCTTGAGGAAATCCTTCCAGGCGGCATCCCTTGTAAAATTAATATTCCCTAAATATTCCGGGTTCCGTTATATTAGAAAATATCTTCACTTTCATCCCTCTCGCATTGTTTTGGGGTGCGATTAGAATAATAAGTGTGTTAGTAGGTACATAATGTACTATTATTATGTTGTGGGTTATTCATATAAATGTTATATTAATACCTTCATAGGTATTAATATAACATTTATATTAATAAATGAGGGTGTCGCGAGTCGCAGGGCGATTCTCGGCCACCGTAGGCGCGGGCCTGCGGACGGCGAGCTTTGGGTGGCTTGCCGTCTGATCAGAACCAGGCCCGGGTCGACGGCGCGCTGTGTTCCACGCGCGCCTCAAAATAATATTTTCTTTTCAAATGATTATATCTATTTGAACTACATACTATTAAACAATATGTCAGATTATTATTTAAAATAAAACTTACCTTTGTTTTTTGTGAGTTTTAAATTTTTAGGGGTACTAAGCCGCTATCCGTGCGTCCGTCTGTCTGTCAGCAAGCTGTATTTCAAAAACTGTAATAGGTCGACAGTAGAAATTTTCATAGATTTTGTATTTATATTACTGTTATAACAATAAATAATGTAAAAAAAACGGAAAAGTGTGAGTTGGACTCGCACACGAAGGCTTCCGTACCATAATCCGTACCTATTTTTTATAACGGCAATAGAAAATACACAATCTGTGAAAAGGAGATGTTTCAAAATGGGCCAGGTCTATGTACATTACCTCATAAAAAAGAGGAAAAATACATTTAATTCATTTAAATGTTTACTGTTGTGGTATTTAATTGATGTTTATAAATTACTTTTATCGATTTTCAACATGGCGTCGCACCGATCTAGTTACAGATCATAGAAAAATAACTGTCAGCTGTCATAACAATGTCACTTCAATTACTTTCGTCTCGTTGCCGGTAAATAAATATGTCAGAAATAAATGTCAGAAATAAATGACATTTCAGAACTGTTTAAAATATATTTCTCTATTTTTAAGTATAGTGTAACAAACTCATCCCAGGTGGAACGAGTGAGAGAGAGGAAAACCTCACGCCCCAGCCGCCGCAACAGAAGAAGACGCCCGGGGTGTCGCGAGTCGCAGGGCGATTCTCGGCCACCGTAGGCGCGGGCCTGCGGACGGCGAGCTTTGGGTGGCTTGCCGTCTGATCAGAACCAGGCCCGGGTCGACGGCGCGCTGTGTTCCACGCGCGCCTCAAAGAGCTGTCAGCATAGAAGACAGGGCCCGCTAGGGCCAGTGCCTGCTGGGGCTGCGGACTTCGTTCGAAAGAGGCACCGTACCCTAGAACACAAAGGACACTAGAAGGAACACGGATGGGTTTTAGTCAGTAAGAGTCTGACACTCCCTTCTGCTTCACCCAAAGCAGGAGGAGTCATTTGATGATTTCCCATCATTTTTTTTTTTTTTTTTTTTTTGTCGATGGCCACTCGCAGTTATCAACCCTAGAGGGTTGTCAACTACTAAACCGGACTTGCCTGTGTGGGCCTCTAGAATTTAAGGCCCCCAGCCGAGGCTACAAATTTATATTTATTAGAACTCCGCTCGCTGAGGGCACCCCCTGTGGGGTACGGACCTCGGCTCAGCGGCGTCGTTTAGGGGGGGGCAGCAAGAGACTGGCTGGGTCATGTCATTATTTAGGGAGATATTTGTCACTACTGGCTCAGCTTCGCGGGCTGGCTCGTTTGGCAAAAGACGGGGGGGAGCGTTACTGGGACGTCGCGACGGACCTCGGCGGCGAGGTCGGAATACGGATCGCGGTCTGTATTTGTGTTTCTTGAGAGTGCTGGTTTCCCTACAGCTTTCTTGAAGGACGGTGATTGGGTCGTCAGGGTCGACGAGGGTATGCCGAGGACGGCGAATCTTACTAATCTTGGAGGGAGCGTATCGGGTAGCCGATACGATTAAGGGATTCTGGTGCTTTTCTGCAGATTCGATGAAGTGCTTAGTAAGACGCTTCATGAATTGCTTGATGGTTGGGACTTTGAGGTCGACATGTAGTCGGTCATTCCTAACGAACCACGGAGCGCCCGTGGCCTTTCGGAGAAAACGATTTTGGATGGTCTGCATCCTATGGATATGTCGATCCTTTGTGTGTGCGAAGACGGCACACGCATAGGTCATTATCGGACGTATGCACGTGGTATAGATGCGCAGTTTGCATTTAAGGGATAGCTTGCTGCGTGCATTCAGCATGGGATGAAGCCTACCGAGAGCGAAAGCGGCACGCGAACGTACCGCTTTTATGTGCTCGCCAAAGGTGAGGTTTTGGTCAAGGATCACTCCTAGATATTTGGCTTGCTTCTCCCAAGGGATCGGCTTGTCAAACATGGTGATCGGACTAAGGGGGGGTAGAGCTCTAGTACGCGGCTTGCGAAACAAGACCGCCTGGCTCTTCTCCGGATTTACTTCAATCCTCCATCTCCGAAACCATTCGCCTAGGGCGTTGGCGGATCTTTGGAGGTTGAGGGTGATGGCCTTGGTGCTCGTGCCGGAGCAGTAGATGGCCGTGTCATCGGCAAATAATGCCAACTGCGTCTTGGGGTTTTTGGGGACATCGCTAGTGAATAGCGTGAATATTAGGGGGGAGAGCACACCGCCTTGCGGTACGCCGGCACGGATGGGACGGGGGCTAGAAAGCGCCCCTTCGATACGATAACGAAAGGTACGATTCGACAGATAGTCTCGTAAGATGAGCACGAGACGGTCTGGCACGCCAAGTTTATACAGCTTGTAAATCAAGCCGTTGTGCCAAACTTTGTCGAATGCTTTCGCAATATCGAAGAATAGGGTACCAGACATCCGACCATGCTGGAAGTGGCCGTTGATGTGTTCAACGATACGATGTACCTGTTGAACACATGAGTGATTAGCTCTAAAGCCAAACTACTCGTCTGGAATGAGGCTCTTGCGCTCGACAAAATTCTTGAGACGCTTATAAATAAGTCTCTCGTAGATTTTGCCGAGCACATTGAGCAGACTGATGGGGCGATATGAGGTCGGGGAGGACTTGGGCTTTCCGGGTTTGGGAATACCAATAACGGTAGCCTCTTTCCACTCTTGGGGAAACATGTTGTTGGACAGAGCGCCGTTGAAAATGGCGGTCATCAACACGATCAGAGCTCTAGGGAAAAGTTGTAACACCTTGTTGGTGATACCATCGGACCCAGGTGCTTTCCTGGGTTTGAGTCGCTTAATGATATCCTCTACCTCGTCTGGTGTGACGGGGGGGAGGGGATCATCAGGGTCCTCGACAGGGGGGAGAGCAGTCCTGCGTTCGACTTCAGCGTCCACCTCAGCGAGATGGGCCGGGTCGACCGGGATTTCCCATCTGTGCACGACGCCCTGAGGTCAACTCACACCTAGGCTCAAGTAGTGAGGACCGCAACTGACCGCAAGCTACCGAGCGTCGAATAGCATAACGCGATTCCTACGAGTTTATTGTAAAATAGTTGTTGTAAAATGTTCTTATTCAATGTGTGAAGATTATGTCTAATAAGAATTGTTAATTAGTAATTAGAATAATGTATTAGAGTATGTCTTATTAGAATAATCGTGTAGTATGCAAAAATAAATCACTTAGAACCCCAAATTACTATGTAAACAATGTTTTTAGGAAACTGTCTAATTAGAAATAAGTTTATAAAAGATAACAGTTATGTAAATAGGTAGGTTATGTAATTAAATGATGATTACCACCTGTTTTTTCCTCACCTTATCTCTGCGACGCCCGCAATAGCAATAAACAGGCTTGCGGCGGTGCCGTACGGTTTTATAGTGGTGAGGCGGGGGGAGAGGCCATTTAAATATGCGCGCCGCTTTATCCTCACGCCATAGCGTAATGGGACGTCGCAGAGGTAAGAACTATATGTCATTAGTTAAGTATTAGGTTTAGGTGTTAGATAATAAGAGACGCGCCAGCTCATGGCATGTATTTACACTGAATTTAATAAATATGTGATAGCGGGGGTGAGGAAGGGTCCGCTGGCCAGCCAAAACAGAACGATATAAAATAGGTACGGGCATAGTTCGCGGGTACTCAAGTTCCAGCAGCCTAACAAGAAAAGGCGAACCTCTGCCCGATTGACTAGCCAGCTCCCGCATCAGATCCTCGCCGCCGCCGTCGCCTCCACTTGCTATCTTGTTTCCTTTACTATCTTGTTTCTTTTACGGAGTTCGGGCGATCCCGAATATTATTGGTCCTTCGCAAGCCGGATCGCTGTTCCAGACCCAAGAAGATGGTGCTGACACGAAGCAAAGATGGAGAGCAGACCAAGCGCCGGCAGGACGAGCTGAGCGTCGTCAAGCCTGCAGAAGAGAATTCAAGAGGGAACACAGCTACCACCAGCACGTCGAACGCCGCTACCGACACGTCGGGCACCAGAAGCGGAACCAGTGATTCGACGGGCACCGAGGCAACGACGTCATCAGGAACCGAGGGTATCAGCGCCGCATCCCATCAGGATAAGACCTCGCAGCGAACCCTCAAGCCTGCTGACGCCCGTTCCAGTCGCTCCGTAGCCTCACGCAAGAAACTCCTCGCGGTGCTAGAGGCGAAAGAGCGTCTGGCCGAGCTGAAGCTGAAACAAGCGAAGATTCAAGCAGAAACAGAAATGCAACAGTAACGTATTCAACGGTTGCAAGCAGAAGCAGATGCCTCTGACGAAGAAGAAGAAGAAGAAGAAATAGAAGATGACTTGGCCTCCGTACGCATCAGTACGTGGCTCCAAGAACCCAACGCGGACCAGACGCACTCAGCAAGCAAAGAAGTCAGGAAAAATAAAGAAGAAGACGTCGAATCTAAGAAGAAAAAAGAAGATACGCCTGTGACCAGCCAGCCACTGATAGACGTGTCCACCTTGGCCGCCGCACTCTCACAAGCGGTACGAAGCACGAGGGAACCGCCTAAGTACATACAAGAGCTTCCACTTTACAATGGGGCTAGCACCGAATGGCTTGGTTTCAAGGCTGCATTTGAGGAGACGTTCATGTACTTCACACGCAACGAGAATATAGCGCGGATACGTCGGAGTCTGCGTGGAACTGCAAAAGAAGCTGTCGGTTGCCTATTACTAAGTCAACCCGACCCAAGAGCGATCGTAGAAGCTCTAGAAAGAAGATTTGGGAGACCAGAAGCACTCATTCACGTCGAAATGGAGAAGCTGAAGTCACTAAGCAAGGTCACTGACAACCCCCGAGACCTGTGCATCTTCGCTGGGCGAATAGCGAACATAGTCGGCACCATCGAAGCACTGAAGAAACCTCAATACCTACACAGTCCTGAGATGGCGCGAACAGTTATTGAGAAGCTCACTCCTATCCTGAAGAACAAGTGGTACGATTATGCAGCTACGAAGAGAGAAGATGCCCCAGAACTAAAGAAGATGTCCACATTTCTAAACGAAGAAGCGGACAAGTGCGGCGCCTACGCCCTACCCGAGTCAGTTACTGATGAAAACTGGGGGAGGGACAGAAGACAGAAGAAGGTGGAGCGCACATTCGCTATGCCTATGGGGAAGAAGATGACATCAGAAGACCTGTGCCCGCAATGCAAGCAAGAACACAAGCTCACCGACTGCAAACACTTCATCGCCCTCGACACGAATACAAGATGAGAGGTAGCCAAGAAGAGCAACATCTGCTACCGCTGTCTCCGAAGTCGCCATCGAAGATTCCTCTGCAGGGCGCCGCCGTGTGGAAGACATGGGTGCACAATGAAGCATCACAAGCTGCTGCATCACGAAAAGGAACCAAGCAGCTCCAGTGACGACTCCGAGAAGAGAGAGACAGCCGCGCCAGCAGTAGA
This sequence comes from Lacanobia oleracea, assembly GCA_950371165.1. Taxonomy (NCBI): domain Eukaryota; kingdom Metazoa; phylum Arthropoda; class Insecta; order Lepidoptera; family Noctuidae; genus Lacanobia; species Lacanobia oleracea. The sequence continues at coordinate 4,562,631 of OX493387.1, forward strand.
AGTCACATCAGCAGCGCAACCAGGTGGCCATAGACGCGCGTTCTTGAAAATAGCGCCCGTAATACTGAAGGGGCCGCACTCCAGCATTGAAACCTACGCGCTGCTGGATGAAGGAAGCACAGTCACGCTGCTGGACGCCTCGATAGCAGACGTCATTGGGGCTGATGGACCCGGCAGCACCATGTGGATCCAAGGAGTCGGCAATGAGATGAAGCACGACAACAGCAAGGTCGTCGGTCTCAGCATCAGGGGAAAGTACGCAGACGAAGAGTACGAGATAGAAGCCGCGCGTACTGTCAACCGACTTAGCTTCACGCCAGAAACAGTGCAAGATCGCCACATTGAAGATTGCGAACATCTGATCGACATTAGAGATCAGATAACATATGAACGAGCCTCGTCTAAGTTGTTAATCGGACAAGACAACTGGCATCTCATCGTGTCAAGAAAGCTCCGCACCGGTCGTCGTAACCAACCAGTCGCCTCACTCACACAACTCGGCTGGGTTCTTCATGGCTGCCATAGCTCACTCACAGCTAAGGTAGCGTTCTGCGGCAGACTTCAACAAAAAGAAGAGGAACGATCATTAGAAGATTTGGTTAAGAATCACTTCAAGCTCGAGTCACTATGCATCGAACCAAGAAGACCCAGAGAAGATCCTGACCAGAAGGCCCTCCAGATCCTCGAAGAAACCAGCAGAAAACTACCAGAAGGGCGATTTGAAACCGGCTTGCTGTGGAAAGAGAAGGAGCTCGCAATACCTAACAACCATCAAGAAGCTGAACGACGTCTTCATTCACTAGAGAAGAGATTAGATAAGAATGAAGACTTAAAAAAGAAGTATGAAGAGAGAATAGATAACTTATTCCAGTCAGGCTATGCAGAGAAGGCGCCAACACCAGCACCAGCAGGGAAAACCTGGTACCTGCCCCACTTTCCCGTCATCAACCCAGCGAAGCCCCACAAGCCGCCTCGCCTGGTCCATGACGCATCAGCAAGAGCAGCCGGCATGTCCCTCAATGACATGCTACATTCGGGGCCAGACCTACTCCAGTCACTCCCAGGTGTCATCATGAGGTTCAGGCAGCACGCATACGCCGTCAGCGGAGACATCAAAGAAATGTTCATGCAAATAAAGATAAGAAAAGAAGACAGAGATGCCCTACGATTCCTGTGGAGGGGCAAACGGCGGGAGGGCGCGCCAGAGGAATACAGAATGACCTCAGTCATCTTTGGAGCCACCTCGTCACCATGTACCGCACTGTTCATCAAGGACTAGAATGCAAGAGACTTTGCCACTGAATATCCAGACGCAGCAGCCGCCATCCAGAAGAATCACTACATGGATGATTATCTCCAAAGCTTCCGTGACATCGAACAAGCACGCAAGATCACCAGAGAAGTTGATGGCATCCACAAGAAGGCAGGCTTCGTGCTGAACGGGTGGACATCGAACAACATGAAAACCATCGAAGGGCTGGGGCCCATCGAAGACACCACCACCGTGAACCTGGGAGGCAAAGAAGAGAAGACATTAGGTTTAATCTGGCATGTCAGAGAAGACTGCATCGGGTTCAACACAGGCACCATGAAGATCCCATCAGAACTAGAAGAGAACAAGCCCGTTCCCACCAAGAGAGAAGCGCTGAGTATCATCATGGCGCTATTCGACCCACTGGGGTTGATTACACCCGTGACCACCCCAGCAAAGAGAATATTCCAAGACACATGGCGTTACAAGACCGACTGGGACGACCCACTACCAGTAGAGCTGATCGACAGATGGAACAAGTGGATTACGTCACTCGACATCATCAAACAGCTGAGAATACCTAGATGTTACGATTATCAACAGATCGTATCAAGTCAGTTACATACCTTCGTCGACGCGAGTGAAGAAGCGTACGCCGCTGCAGTGTACTGGAGAACGGAGCGCATAGATGGCAGCGTGCACGTATCGCTGGCAGCCGCCAAGAGCAGAGTCACGCCACTGAAACCCGTCTCCATGCCCAGATTAGAACTGCAGGCAGCCCTATTAGGTGCGCGACTCGCACAGACCGTCGTGGAAGAGCATGATTTCACACCTACGAGCAAAACCTACTGGAGTGACTCCCGCACTGCACTGGTATGGATCAGGTCAGAGCCCCGCGTCTACAAATCCTTCGTGGCTCACCGTCTGGCCGAAATAGAAGAAACCACCAAGAAAGACGAGTGGAGATGGCTTCCATCCAGAGACAACGTGGCCGACGACGCGACCAGAGACACGCCGGTCACCTTCAGCGCCACCCATCGATGGTTCCACGGACCTTCATTCTTGAAGTCACCAGAGTCCCAGTGGCCCCGAGAAGAGAGCGTGGTGAAGTACGACACGGGAGAAGAAAGAGAAAAATGTAACTCATGTCAATAACACAACGGCTGCGATAGAGTTTGCCTACCGGAAATCGAACGATTTTCTAAGTGGCTACGACTGATAAGAGCAACGGCACGAGTCCTACAGTTCACTAACCTGTGTAAACCGAACAAGAATACAGTCACCGCTGCACGAAAACGTACTAAGAAAACCGAAGCAAAAGATCCCGACTGGCGAACTACGCGAGCTAAGAAAACTCAATCCACGCAGGAAAATAAGGAAATACCTAACTCTACACGTCGCTATATAGAAATACCTACTTCATACCTACTTCAAGCGGAACATATGTGGATTCGAGCCAGCCAGCGAGAGAGCTACAGCGCCGAGATCGACCGAATAAAGAAGAAAAGCGCGCCAAATAGTTACGATCGCTTAAGTCACCTCAGCGTGTACCTCGACGCGGCAGGCACAGTACGTTTGCGAGGAAGAGTAACCGCAGCGCATGAGATAAGTGAAGATACGTCCAACCCACCTATATTAGACGGTAAACAAAAGTACACTAAGTTGTACATAGTTTATGTACATGAAAGACTACATCATGGCGGCGTGGAAATGGTCGTAAATGAGTTACGACAACGATTGTGGATATCCAAGATACGACCAGCTGTACGAGATGTGATAAAAAGTTGCCTACAATGCCGCATACGAAAGGTGAAGCCAGCTTGCCCATCAACAGGCGACCTACCACCAGCCCGTCTCGCCCACCATACTCGTCCCTTCACATTCACGGGACTTGATTATTTCGGCCCCATAGAAGTCACGGTCGCGCGCCACCGAGAGAAGAGGTATGGCGCTCTCTTCACATGTATGACGTCACGAGCAATACACATAGAAGTCGTACATTCGTTGAGCGCTGACTCGGCAATATCGGCGCTAAGAAGATTTATGGCGAGAAGAGGCTGCCCCAAAGAGTTGTGGAGCGACAACGCTACGTGCTTCAAGGCGGCAGACAAGGAGCTCGGCGAGGCAGCGCTGGAAGCTCTTCAGCATGAGACGACGTGCCATCACATCGTGTGGAAGTACATCCCCCCGTCGGCCCCATTCATGGGAGGCACATGGGAGCGCATGGTGCGGTCGGTGAAAGAAGCCCTGAAGATCACCCTGAACGAGCGGTACCCGAGTGATGAGACGCTGGTGACCCTACTGACAGAGGTTGAGAACACAGTAAACTCTCGACCTCTCACCCACGTCTCAGTCGACCCATCAGAACCTGAGGCCCTGACACCGAACCACATACTCATCGGACCCAACTCCCACGTACCAGTGCCAGGTCACTTCGAGGGCAAGGACGTGACAGCCCGCCAGCAATGGAAGAGAGCACAAGTCCTTGCGGACGTCTTCTGGCGAAGATGGGTCAAGGAGTACCTGCCCCTACTGCAACACCGGCGGGAGCCCACCAGCACAGGAGTCCAGCCCAAGGTCGGAGACCTCGTCATCATCTGCGACAGCAACCTGCCGCGCAACATCTGGCCCCGCGGACGAGTAAGCCAGCTGTATCCAGGCGCCGACGGAGAAGTACGAGTAGTGGACGTCACCACCAGCAGCGGCCACGTTCTGCGCCGCCCCACCAGGAAGATCGTCGTGCTACCAACGGAGTCGCAGCGTGGCGACGGCGGGAGAATGTGCACGACGCCCTGAGGTCAACTCACACCTAGGCTCAAGTAGTGAGGACCGCAACTGACCGCAAGCTACCGAGCGTCGAATAGCATAACGCGATTCCTACGAGTTTATTGTAAAATAGTTGTTGTAAAATGTTCTTATTCAATGTGTGAAGATTATGTCTAATAAGAATTGTTAATTAGTAATTAGAATAATGTATTAGAGTATGTCTTATTAGAATAATCGTGTAGTATGCAAAAATAAATCACTTAGAACCCCAAATTACTATGTAAACAATGTTTTTAGGAAACTGTCTAATTAGAAATAAGTTTATAAAAGATAACAGTTATGTAAATAGGTAGGTTATGTAATTAAATGATGATTACCACCTGTTTTTTCCTCACCTTATCTCTGCGACGCCCGCAATAGCAATAAACAGGCTTGCGGCGGTGCCGTACGGTTTTATAGTGGTGAGGCGGGGGGAGAGGCCATTTAAATATGCGCGCCGCTTTATCCTCACGCCATAGCGTAATGGGACGTCGCAGAGGTAAGAACTATATGTCATTAGTTAAGTATTAGGTTTAGGTGTTAGATAATAAGAGACGCGCCAGCTCATGGCATGTATTTACACTGAATTTAATAAATATGTGATAGCGGGGGTGAGGAAGGGTCCGCTGGCCAGCCAAAACAGAACGATATAAAATAGGTACGGGCATAGTTCGCGGGTACTCGAGTTCCAGCAGCCTAACAAGATAAGGCGAACCTCTGCCCGATTGACTAGCCAGCTCCCGCATCAGATCCTCGCCGCCGCCGTCGCCTCCACTTGCTATCTTGTTTCCTTTACTATCTTGTTTCTTTTACGGAGTTCGGGCGATCCCGAATACCATCCTTAAAAAAATAAAAAAGGTGGAAACGCAGCCTAATACGGTTGGTCAGAACCAGAAAATCTGACATAAGTCTAGACAAGGCTTATTGTATCGCTCAGTAAAGTCGGATTGTAGACTTAGAAATATTAGAGGTCTAATAGCACAGATAATATAATACTAGCGTACTAAAAGGCAGTCGCTCCATACTGATACTTAGATGCATCCGGTTAGCTGCCTCTTTTTGTGGATGGATAATCATAAAAGGTATTATTCTCCCTCCCTCCCACTCTACTTTGGGTAGAGCGGGAAGACTCTTGTTGACAAAAACCCATCCGTGTTTGTTGTGTCTTTCAAACGATTCCGCAATCCTAACTATAACCCCTATGCACTTGACACAACCAGCGGAGGAGCTCGTGGCTAGATAAAAATAGCCGCACGGATCAATCTTCAAGGTTAAGCAACGCTTGCCAAGGTTGTTCTGTGGATGGGTGACAATCTTAACATACCGAATTTCCTCTGTGCCTCAGAAAGCACGTTAAGTCGTTGGTCCCGGCTGTCATTTGTGGATCTTTGGCAGTCGTTACGGATAGTCCGAAGCCAGTTAATCTGACTCCAGTCTTGCCATGAAGTACAGTGTGGCCCAGTTAATGGGTTTTGGAGGTCTGGTAGGCAGCCGCTCCGTGTAAAATACTGGTATTCAGCTAAATCCAGTTTGACTGGAAGCCAACCCCAATATAGTTGGGAACAGGCTAGGCAGATAATGATGATGACTAGGCACAACCAGCGCTGCAGCGGCGCATTCAAATGGAGAGATGAATAATGTTACTGCCCGCGCCGCCGCCGCGCTGCTCCTTGCCCGCTAAGTTCGTGTCCGTGGCCTAAGAGACTGAAAGTACCCATTGAAGCAGGAGAAACCTGAAGAAACAGAAATACCAAGTTACGCTCCCCAAACACCACCTGTCGTAGTTATAGCTGAGGTGATTTTACATTCATGAAAATATTTAACCTAAACTTGGCTCTGAAAGGAATCAAACAAGGCAAAAAACATAAAATCCACGTAACAGCGTAAAAAATTGAAATCCCATTAAAGTTCAAAGGAGGTTTTTGTTCGCAATAAAGTGCATGGTACTACGAATGGCCATTTTAAATAATTAATGCTGCATTCAGGAGTTCCCTGTGGGAACCGACCGCCAGTGGCCGGTGGGGTCGCATAAATTGTTAATGTGCGATAGGCGACAGAAAGCTTCGGTGAAGTTTGAATTAGTTATTGTTTTATTGTTGTCAGGTAAAGGTGAAAATCGTGAGAGAGTTTAGGAAAGTGTATGTATTGAGACACTTAACAGAATTGACGTTAAAATAAGTTATTTTTTGAAGAAAACCCCAAACTACGCTGCAGTAGCACCTGAGTAGTGTTCAAATTCTAATTAGTCAATATTAATACTTATTAGTGTCATGACGACACGGTTGGCGCAGTGGCTGGGTGATTGGCTGCTGCGTAGCGTGTCGCGGGTTCGATTCCCACATGGAACAAATGTGAGTATGGCCTACAGATATTGGTTCCGGGTCTGCCTGTTTGTGTGTGTTAGTTTAGATGTTTGTGAACGCACCCACGACACAGGAGAAAATCCTAGAGTGGCGCAACGTTTTTTATAAAAAATATTTTCTGATTGATCCAATGCATAGTTAGGATTTATTTTTATATGGCGTAGGGGTGGAAGTCGACCCGAGTGTCAACACTGCGAGGATCGCCCGGAGGACACGGTGGAGCATACGTTTGAGGTCTGCCCTGCTTCGGCGGAGCACCGTCGTGTCCTCATCGAGGCGATTGGCGGCGGCGATCTCTCGCGTCCGGCCCTGGTTCAAACCATGGTCCGGATCAAGAAGACATGGAAAGCGATCACCTCCCTCTGCGAAGCAGTAATGCTATCAAAGGAGGAAGCCGAACGTGTGAGAGAGAGGGAAACCTCACGCCCCAGCCACCGTAACAGACCACCTTAGGCGCGTGCCTGCGGACGGCGAGCATTGGGTGGCTCGCCGTCTGATCAGACAGCGAGCCACGCGCGCCTCAAAGAGCTGTCAGCGTAAAAGACGGGGCCCGCTAGGGCCAGTACCTGCCGGGGCTGCGAACTTCGTTTGAAAGAGGCACCGTACCCTGGAACGCAAAGGGCACTAAGAGGAACGCGGATGGGTTTTAGTCAGTAAAAGTCTGACACTCCCTTCTGCTTCACCCGAAGCGGGAGGAGTCATTTGATGATTTAACACCTGTAAAAAAAAGGGGTGAAAGTCGAAAGACAAGTTTTTTAGTAAAAAATATAGCATAGTACTGCGAATTTTGCGATTGAAGACTTTTGTTGTTGATGAGCCAGATTTGCTCGCGATGTTTATTCGAAAGGACAGTCAAAGATGTCATGATAATATTAATTTAGAAGCTGGATTTACTCCGTTCCACTAAATACATTAAGACATACAGAGACAGTTCACATTGTGTGCAATACATGAATTAATAAATAAGTTCCCTCAAGCTATGAAACAGACGTTGACTGACTATGTGCTAATCAACATAATTTTGATACTGGATGCTCCTAGCTGTTCAAACATGTATCGGTAATAAACCCCAGACTTCAAAACATTCTGTTTCCTATTTTCGCCTAATCCGTATAGCAGACAAACTTAGCATATTGAAATAAATAACAGATATAAACATAAAAATCTGCCTGCCTAGCTGTGCTAGATTTTTCCAGAACTTATTTGGCACACAACTCCAATTTATTGCAAGCTACTATGTTGGCTCAAACACAGGACTAGCTGAAAATTTCAACAATTCACAATATGAACCATTTTCATGAGCTACGTTTCATAAAATGCATTAAAACTTAATTTAATTTCGTGGTCAGTGACAGAAATGAAAATAATTTCTGGTCGCCTGTTTCGCAAATTGAGTTTAAATGTCTATTTTTGACTACATTGTAATTTCAGAAATGTATCTGTGAATACTTAAAACAAATTTGAGTATCATGAAACAGTTTTTATTCGTGTTTAAGTTGTCTCGTTTTAAAATGAATGTTTGTTTTTCTCCTCTGTACATCTGTGTGCGCAATGTATTAAATAAATAAATAAACAAAAAAATTACTATACCGGTCACTGCCAATGTAGATTTCTAGTTTCCCTCTCCATCTGTGTTCTCTCTACTTGGCATTATTTTATTTTCTTCTCAGCGTCGCTTTTTTTTTTACTATTGATAGGCACGCGTTTGACCACTATCTCACCTGATGGTAAGCGAGGATGTGGTCGAAGATGAAGCACGCTTGCCTGGAAATAACCTATTCACTCTTGATTTAAAGACTCCCAGGTTGTAGCTATCAGGAAACACAGACTCCGGCAGGGAATTCCACTCCTTAGCTGTACGCACTATGAATGTGTTCCCAAAACGTTTTGTGCGTATGGGTGGGATGTCCACCATGTACCGGTGGCGCATCGCCGTTCGTCTTGTGGTCCGATGATGGAACGGGCTTGGCGGAATTAAATTATGCAATTCCGAAAAAAACTTTAAAACAGCGTGCAGATGAAGCAGCTTTTCGTCGGCACTAACAGATAAATTACATCCGAAAAATGTATTTACTTAGTAATGTGTTTATTTGTATTATGTAACATACATGATTTATCCAGAATGTAGCTATAGGTGTAACATAATATAAAAAAACCACCTCCAAATCGTTGAGATGAAACCATTTTACTCCTTCATTTTTTTATCAAGGGAGTATAAAAAAAATTACTGCTTTGCAATACAAACGTAAATGATTTGGTTTTGTTACTTTTTAAAAACATAGTATTTTTTTTATTTAATAAAAAAATACGGGCAGCGGAGTGGTGCGTAGAGTTTCACATGTAACTGAGAAATCAGTCAGAGTGACCTAGGTATTTTAGCAACCAAAAACATCTTCAGACAAAATATAACGTAGCATCCATAAGCCTTTTCTCAGAAAAGTATATATGAGTATGATCGTTGAACTCTTACGTACATACTTTTTTTTCTAATTGTTTCTAAAGACTTTAACTTGCAGGGTAAAATGATATTTTTCTTAATAATAATTTTATGTAAAAACAGCTGACCACAACAATGTGGAACGGCGCTAATTATTTTCGCTCCTGATTGAGCCTATTCAAACCATTGCAAGTAGGTTAAATCTAAACCACAAAGCTCTGGTTTATTTGTAATGAACCTTAATTACTTCATACACTATCTTAGCGATAAATTGTTGTTGTCTACAAATTGCTATGGCGTAAAAGCAGGCGGTAAATAGGTACATACTATTTTTATGTAATTTCAATGGGGTATTTTACTAAAAAAAACTAATTAGTCCGTCTGACAGATTTTCAAAAAATATTGGACACGTATTTTTTCTTTTTTCACTTAAACAAATAATAAAGAGGATATATAGCTAGTTAAAGACACGCGTGACGTCATCTCTTCTTCTTCTTCTTCTACCTGGCGTTAATCCCGGCTATTGCCAGGGTCCGCCTTCCTACTTAGCTTCCTCCACTTTGCCCGATCTTGAACATCCTTCTCAGTTAGGCCATTGGCTCTCATGTCGGACTTAATGACGTCCAACCAGCGCTTGCGAGGGCGACCACGGGACCTAGCCCCAAGAACAGCCATATTCATGCATCCCCGACCAACGTACTCCATAGGGCGGCGCATGATGTGGCCATACCATCGCAGACGACACTCTTGCAGTTTTTCCCCCACGTCACGGACACCAAGACTACCTCTGATGAAAGATTGCGTATGCGATCGGATCGCGTTACGCCACTCATCCACCTCAGCATCTTCATCTCCGTGACGCGAAGCTCCTGAGTGTGTCTGCTTAGTGCTGGCCAACATTCACCGCCGTACAGTAGGACAGGCCGTATGATGCATTTATATATCTGCCCCTTGAGCTTAGGAGGCATTTTGCGGTCGCATACAACGCCCGTTACCTCGCGCCACTTCGCCCAAGCCGCGCCTATACGTGCTTGGACATCGTCGTCCACGTTGCCAGACTCGTGCAGCACGGATCCAAGGTACCTGAACGTATCGGACTTTCTGATCAGGTCCGAACCTATTCGGATGAACCTATTTGAATCCGTGCCGCCACAGGACATGTACTCAGTCTTCGCCACATTTAGTCTCAGACCACCGTTTTCAAGCGTGTCCTTCCAAATGTTGACTTTGCGCTCAAGATGGGCTTTGTTCTGATTAACGAGGGCGATGTCATCGGCATACATCATTAGCCATGGGGGCTTATCTTGGATGTTTGCCGTAACTACATCGAGCACTACGTTAAACAAGAACGGGCTAAGAGCCGAGCCTTGGTGAACGCCAACAGATATTGGGAAGCCATTCGATTCGCCAACAGCGGTCTGGACAGAGGACACGGAATCGCGGTACATGTCTCTGATAATGTCAATATAGGCCTCGGGAACGCCTTTGAAGCGCAGTGCCCACCAGATGGACTGCCGAGGTATACAGTCATAGGCCTTCTGCAGGTCTAAAAAGGCCATATGCAAAGCTCTCCTTCTCTCTCTGTAAGCCTCAGCCAGATTCCGTAAGGCGAATACTGCGTCCATGGTGCTGTTACCCGCCCGGAAGCCATATTGACACTCAGAGACAGTACACTCGCTACGGAGCCGTGTGTCAATGATGCGCTCGAAGAGCTTCATGGTGTGGCACATGATCTTGATACCGCGGTAGCTACTACAATCCTGTACGCTACCTTTGCCTTTGTATACAGGGATAATCAGGCTAAATCGCCACTGGTTCGGCATTTCCTTGGTGATCAGGATGCGGTTAAAAAGATCCGTCAGAAGGTCCACGCCATGTGGGCCCATCGCCTTCCACACCTCAATTGGCACATTGTCAGGCCCGACCGCTTTCCGGTTCTTCATGTGGCGAAGAGCAATGCGGGTTTCGTCGGGGGAAATAGGGGAAATAAGTCCAAGGTTAGGAGGCGGTTCGGGAGGAAGGTTATGGGGATGCTGTTTGTTAGACAGCTCCGCGAAGTATGTACACCATCTCTCCTTAACAGAGGGGGCATCGTAGAGCAGCTTACCCTGGGCGTCCCTTACACAGAGACATTTAATTTTGCTAATGTCCCGTGCAGCTTTCTCCCGGGCACGCGCCAGCTTAAAAATAAGCTTTTGCCCCTCCGCAGTTTCCAGCTTGTTTTTTGCAAGCGCGCTTAGCCGCTCCATATGCCTCTCTGTCATCCGGAGAGTTGGACCCTTGCCACTGTTTAAATAAAACCTTCTTCTTCCGAGTCGCCTCCTGCACCCCGTCATCCCACCACCACGTCTCCTTTTCTATGGTGCGGCCACCACGAGAAGTGCCAAGGACGCGCTTACCCGCATCGGTGATTGCTGAATGGATCCTACTCCAGATCTCTTGAGCGGACTCATGCGGAGCACTGATCTCGAGATGCTCAAGCTCCGCGATGAAGTCCGACTGCCTAGGACCATCAAGCAACCACCACTTTGTGCGGGGTTTACGTTTTTCGGTCACTTTCTTTTTCGGTACAACCGCAAAGTCCAGGACAAGGAGGCGGTGTTGAGCCGTTAGGCTTTCACCTGGGATGACTTTGCAGTTGGTAACCTTGCCAATGTGGCACCGTCTCACCAGCAGGTAATTTATTTGGGTTGAGTAGGCACCACTACGGTACGTAATAAGATGCTGGGGCTTCTTCTGAAAGAACGTGTTTGCGATGGCTAGGTCAGACAAAGCGCAGGTGCTGAGTATACTGACTCCCTCTGCATTTAGCTGGCCATATCCAAAACCACCGTGAACACGTCCGTACTCTCCAGCAAACTGACCTACGTGACCGTTGAGATCCCCCCCAACCAAACACCTTCGGAATTCGGAATAGCGCGTAGTACGTCCTCGAACTCATCCCAGAAGGCCTCCTTTTCAGACTCACAGCAACCAGTTTGAGGAGCATAGGCGCTGATTAGGTTCGTTACCGACCCTTCGATCAGCAACCTAACTCGCATCAACCGGTCGCTGCATCGGTCTACTTCAAGGAGTCCATCCTGGAGGTCCTTAGACAGCACCACGGCCACTCCGCCCCTGCCCGTTGGTGATCCGGTGTACACTAGCCGGTACCCCTGCCCGATGTCACGTGACTTATTTCCCTTCCAGCGCGTCTCCTGAAGGAAGGCGCACTGGACCCGACGGCGCTTGGTAAAAATATACCAAATTTACCAAGCTAGATGACGTCTCGCGTGTCTTCAACTCGCTGTTTCTTCTTTATTTTTGTTTACGTGAAAAACGAAAAAATACGTGTCGAATATTTTTTTAAAATCTATCAGACGGACTAATTAGATTTTTTTAGTAAAATACCCTATTGGATTCTGGGTACCTACATACGAGTAGTTTTCCAGTAGCGTGAAGTGCCTAGATAAATGCAGTACCTTCTCCTTGAGCGTTATCTTTTGATAATAAATGAAAAACAAAAACCCGCCAAATGCGAGAAGACCACGTTTCTTGTTTCTCCCATTAATTTAAATTTTATTTATTTGTTATTAGAGCGGCAATAGAAATACACACTGTGAAAATGTCAACCGTCGGTTATTGACAACGACGATATAACCACGTTATTGAGATACAGCCCGCTGACACGGGCGGTGCAACGGTTGGACGGATAGCGGAGGCTTAGTAATAGGGTTCCGTTGGTTACCCATCTAGAAACAACAACAACAACAAACAATGAAAATACATAGCACATATAGACAAAAGGTTGTACAATCGAGAACATTAATAGTATTCCGTTCCCTACACTAGGTACGCAGACCTGTATCGTAGGAGTAGGTCATTTTCAGGTTTAATTATAACTAAGTGATAAAATACAACCGTGACATTTCAGTTACATAATTATACACAGTACAATATAGTGAAGTTAGCAGCAGGTGAAGAGAGTTTTGTTTAGAAAGGTGAAGTATGAGTGAGGGGTATGTAAGAAGTGTGTATGTGTGAGCGAGGGTGAGTGCGTAGCATCGAATACAGGACCCAAAAAGGTACAGAAGATGCTTCCAGACTACAGTCCTTTTCATCAAAATACATCACTGAATTAACGCCCGGGAAGAATTTTACAACTAATATTAACGTGACGTTGTGTTTCATGGAAAACACGCCAAGGTATAAAAATTCTAGAACAAGTTCTGGTCACAAAACTTAGATTAGTTTAAGTTTTATGGCAGCTGCATCCCTTCCTTGAAATCTTCAAACAAACAAACCCGGAAATTTGAAAGTTTGAAAATCCGTCCCCGGGTGTTTGCTTGTTAAACTTTAAAGGCAACAACTGTTTGTCTAGTATTCTAAATACCTAATTACTAACTCCATGAACTGATCTTATTTCTATACCTTTGTGTGCCAATTAAACAAGTTTTCTTACTGTCTTCCTTTTTTATAACGGGTGGTATTTAACTGTAAGTAAAAAAAAACATTACTTTTTATAAAAAAAAACCCAATCCAAATCAAAATTACTGATTGCACAGCACATCAGCTATCTCAAAATATTAATATTTTAGCAAAAATTTTAATTTGCGACTCATCACTATTTTGAAAAGCGGAGCTTTTTTAACCGACTTCTTCTAAAAGGAGGAGGTTCTATGTTCGGCTATGTTTTTTTTTTCACCAGATCAAAATCGAGGCACCCTCAAATTTTATAGGCACACACAATGTTTTTCATGACATTTCTGACTCATCATCATCTCATGTTGTTGAGCTGATGACGGAAGGTATAAGTTTAACCTTCGAACACATTCATTTTTAGTTTCTTTTTTCGGGCATGCCCTGTGATGTTAATTTTTACACGTTGCTGTTGATTTTTTTATTTTTTTTATTCTAATTTTAATTGGTGTCTCTTGTTTTTGTTTGGGGTTATTATGATGATGATGTAAGCTGGCGGGTGGTGCAGAAATGCGAACGCCTTACCACCCTTCGTATAGTATTTTGATATATATCTTATTTATTGATATTTAATAGTATGTCTTCTGATAATGAAGCATTTTTTTCTGCCAACGATTCAAGTGCCTCTTCTTGTGGTAGTAGTTTCAACTCTTCAACGGACAACCTTAGCGATTTGTTGCGTCAAAAATTCCACTCAAATCCTGGCAAACTGTTTAACGTTTGCCACATAAATGCTCAAAGCTTTCCCAGCCACCATACCGAACTCTACGACACGTTCCACAACAACGACGTTCATGCCGTCCTGGTTTCCGAGACTTGGTTCAAACCAGAACTCTTATCCACCACCTACTCTCTCCCTGGTTTCGTTCTTCTTCGAAACGATAGGATCGGTAGGAGAGGGGGTGGTGTAGCTATATATCTTCGCGGTAATTTTCCTTTTAAAGTTCTCGCTACTACTTCTTCTAATGATTCTGCTGAGTTTCTTTTCCTAGAGGTTTGTGTCAAGGGAGCTAAAGCTGTTCTAGGTGTCGTCTATTGCCCTCCTACCCTCGATTATTTCACCGAATTCGAATCGGTACTTGAATCATTAGGTTCGGAGTATGCACATCATATCATCATGGGGGATTTTAACACCAACCTCCTTGTCCAGAGCTCCCTTAGATCCCGTACACTCCTGCATCTTGTTGAGTCAGCCGGTCTTCACGTACTGCCTCTCCTACCCACTCATCATAATAAAGTAGGTGATGATACTTGGCTTGACCTAATCTTCGTTTCTAATCCTTCCCTTGTTTCCTCACCCGGTCAACTTGATGCTTCTGGCTTTTCCCGTCATGACCTTATTTACTTGTCCTATGTCCTCAAACCTCTTAAGCCCAAACCCACATTTCAGTGCAGGCGTGCCTTTGCACGTATGAATAGTGAGAAGCTCCAAAAAGATGCAACCAGTATTGACTGGACACCCTTGCAGGAAGCTGCTACAGTTGATGACAAAGTTTGCGTCTTTAACAATATTGTCACCAGTCTGTATGATACACATGCTCCTGTCAGGAAAGTCAAGTTGAAGCGTCCACCTGCACCATGGATGAATAGGGGAATTCGCATGGCAATGAGCCGGAGGGACCGCGCGTTTCGGAAATTTAAAAAGAACCGTTCTGAGGAAAACTGGAACTTATTCAAGACTGCCAGGAATCGGTGTAACCAGATGATACGCAACGCTAAACGCCGCCACATTCTTAGTAACATCACTTCTTCTTCTGCTGCCGATATCTGGAAATTCCTTAAAACTCTAGGCATTGGCAAATCGCGGCATTCAGACCTTCCTAACACAATTGGCTTTGACGATCTAAACCGCTATTTCTCCACTGTCCCTATGTTGGATAGTCTAACCCAAGGTCAAACTATTGACTACCTTGCTGGTCTGACGCGTCCCAATATTGCCCCCTTTGTTTTCACCCCAGTTGATCCGGGAGAGATCAAAAGGATCATCCTATCCATTAAATCCAAAGCCGTGGGGTGCGATAACATCAGTCGTCTTATGATCGTTTCGGCTTTGGATCAACTTCTTCCTGCCATTTCTCACATTGTTAACTTTTCTCTTTACTCTGCTACGTTCCCTGTGGCGTAAAGCTCATGTCAGGCCCTGCCTAAGATTCCCAATCCCACTCTTCCCAATCACTTTCGTCCTATTTCCATCCTGCCCTTTCTGTCCAAAGTGCTCGAGGCCTGTGTTCATAAACAGTTAACAAGTCATATTTACTGTAACTCCCTCATAAGCCCATTTCAATCTGGTTTCAGGCCCGGGCACAGTACCGTGACAGCTCTCCTTAAAGTGACTGACGATATTAGGCGGGGAATGGAAGACACTAAAGTTACTGTTTTAGTGTTGATTGACTTCTCCAACGCGTTTAATACCGTCAGTCAGGAAGTCCTCTTATCTATCATGACATATCTTATGGTCTCTCCCGAGGAAATGGTTTTCCTCTTATCTTCGGGGGCGTCAGCAGTCAGTTCTTGCTGGAGACTCTTCTGCTTGTACAGTCCCTAATTTTTCCCATGATTGATTATGGTGATGTGTGCTACTATGACCTGAATGCAGATCTCCTCAATAAACTTGACCGCCTTCTAAATAACTGCATTCGATTCGTCTTCAATCTTCGTAAGTATGATCACATTTCCGCGCATTGATCACTATTAAAATGGTTACCCATTCGCCAGCGCAGAGCGCTGAGGGCCTTGACTAGTCTGTTTTCTTTTCTTAACAATCCTTCTTGTCCCTCTTATCTAACTTCTCAAATTCAATTCCTTTGCTCCGCCCACAGTAAAAATCTTCGTTCTTCCAATAATCTCCTTCTACGATGCCCTTCACACCGCTCTGGGTTTATCCACTCCTCTTTCTTTGTCCAGGCGATCTTCCTTTGGAATGCGCTCCCTCTGAACATCAGGACGGCAAAAAGTCGGTTGTCGTTTAAGGTCGTGAGCATATTCACAAGATGTTGGAAGAATCACTACATCGCTAATTCGTTGGTTTCGTGTTTTCTTAATAACGTTAGTTTGTTTATTAGTATGTATGTATCTATGTATTTATTACAGATTGTATTTACTTTTCTTCTCTCTATTTGTCTTTTCTTTGTGTTGCACCTGCCATGCTGTCTCTGCACCACCCTAAGGTCGACTGGTAGAAAATGCCTACGGCATTAAGTCCGCCTTTGTACAGTGTTTCACTTGTGCATAAAGTTTTAATAAATAAATATAAGTTAGGATCTGATGATGGGATGCCATGAAAAATGTTTGTTCAGCGATATTTTCGCCAATTGTTAACAGACTTGGATAATTCGTTTTTTTTTGGAATATTTTCCCGGACTGGTCCAATTTTAATTTGGTAAAGATGTGATGAAGAACTTCGGAGGTAGGCAACGGAACTCTTCAATAAATGATAGCAAATGGATCGGGATTTCTGAAATCGCATGTCTGTTGATTGTTTTCATAACATTACATCACGCCGCGCCGCGTTCGTTTGTTTGTGGATTTACTTTTTAGTGGTACGCAGGTACCACAAAAAAAAGTGAAAAATGAAAAAAAAAATTAACAAAAAACAAAACCGACTTCCAAAAACAAAAACACTCATCATCTGCCTAGCTTTTTCCCAACTACATTGGGGTTGGCTTCCAGTCAAGCCGGATTTAGCTGAATACCAGTATTTTACGAGGAGCGACTGCCTACCAGACCTCCACAACCCATTAACTGGGTAACACGGTACTTCATGGTAAGACTGGAGTCAGATTTACTGGCTTCTGACTATCCGTAACGACTGCCAAAAGTCTACAAATGACAGCCGGGACCAACGGCTTAACGTGCTTTCCGAGGCACGGAAAAAACTCGGCATCCACAGACCAAGCTTGGCAAGCGTTGCTTAACCTTGAAGATCGACCCGTGTGGCTGTTATTATCTAGCCACGAGCTCCTCATTCCAAAGAAAAAAAAAACAAAGTATTAAATAACTTTCATTTCGGAAGTCGTCGTCAAAAAAAAAAACAAAAAAAACAATTAAAAACACCAAAAACACCGACTTCAGGCTTCGACTCAGGCGGACCATGGCAATAGCCGGGATTAACGCCAGGTGGAGGAAGAAGTGTTTTGTTTTTGGAAGTCGCTTTTATTTAGTTTTTATTGTAATAAAAGTTTTTTTATAATGAAATTTGATGACGGACCGCGGGGCTCCTATTGCTGTCTACAGGGTTTAAGGGAACCAAACATGAATGGCATGACGTGAACTAAGTTTGCTCGCTTCGCTTGCTCACTCTAGCTCCCGTCATACCATTCCAACCTAACCTATCCGTGTCGGGGTGCCCTAAACTCCCTGCGCGCTACGTTCTGTTTTTTGACTGGGCAAGTCATTTGACTCTGGTTTATTTGTTGAGAGGTCGCCGTGCGGTGGCAGGATGAGGTTGTGGCCAACGCAGGAAGAGACTGGATGACTACCGCCAAAGACAGACAAAATGGAATTCTGCGTAGGAGGCTTTCACCCTAAGTGGGTCCACAGATTAAACTTGCTCAAATATTATAATTAACATTTTCTTTTTTTTGTGGAATGAAATAAAGCTATTAAAAAAAATATTTAATTGATGTAAATAAATTTATGGGTGCACTTTAGGTAGCACACCCACTAAAAATAAAATCCTAGAATTAAGTGATTCCATTGGTGGATATATTTTTCTCCTTAAAATAACTAGATATTTGTATACGAAAAATATTAAAGGTGTTAAGTATCAATTTTTATTTCTGCTTAGATAGCTATCTGTTCTATTTGTTTTAGATTCTATACGTCCCCATCTGCAATGATAAGCAATAACCATCAATGGCTGATCCAATAAAATTTAACAAGCCCATACTTTACCATTCCCCTTTAATCTCTAAGGTCGTGTTTACTTCTTTTAAAGGAAACATCTCAATAGCTGTGAATATTCTCTGAATGTACTCTGAATCAAACTTTATCAGACAAAGTTTAAAGTTCATATTGAATTGTGGTGTTGGGACTTGATAGCCTGCCAAACGCAGACAATCAATAAGTTTATTTGGCTGCGGAGGCACTCTAAGAAGCCAGAAGGAGGTCTGGGTTTTAAAGGAAATGCGGAATTTTGAGTGATTTGTCTTCTCTGTCATATCAAACGTTTTGTTTCATTTTGATTAATCAGCGTTTCTTTGGTAAGTTTTTTTTACTCTTGAATGTTAAAATTAATTAAAAAAACCTTAATTTTAGAAGCTAGTTAGCTTCTGCCAGTGGATTTATTTCCCTGCGTGATCTCTAGAGAACATATTCCCGGGATGAAAAGCCTATAATACACCTCTGTGCCAAAGAACAATGGCCGATGCCCAATACATCATTTTATTTGAAGTAAAAAAGCTTTATTTAATGAAAACTGTCTTAAAATATTCACACAGAGGAAGAATCGACCATCCGTCCTCACAAACTTTCGAATTTATAATATTATACTAGCTGTGCCCGCGACGTCGTTAATTTTTTTTTACTAATAAATGCGAAAGTTTGACTGGCTGGATGTTTCTTACTCAATTACGACAATACGGCTGAACGGATCTGAATGAAATTTCGCACAGTGGTGGATTATGTCTGGAATACCACATAGCCTTTCTTATCTCGGAAGTACCTACTTTGAGAGATATTCAAGATTCGATCCATTTATTTACAGGCATTTATTTACCTACTTTTGAATTGTTAATCAGTCTGTCAAAAACATGAAGCTATTTGCAAGTTTTAAAGCGTAAGTAGATCACTATGAAAAAGAACGTGCAAGAAACTCCACGGCCAGTCTTTTATAATTATCATGTTTTGCACCTATTACAAAAAATACTGGTAACGTTGTCCTTGTTGCTTCAATATTGAAGACAATTTAAAGAAAAAAGGAACCACGTTAAACAATTTAAAATATCTATTAGGATAAGCCTGATAATTTGTGAAACATGGGCGAAGCCGCTTGCTGGTAAAACATAATGAAACAATTCACATTAATGCTTCTCTGTAAACTATATTTGAAGTTAGATTTCTAGGAATGTATACATATTAATTATGTGAATTGCTAATGCGGGAAAACGCGCTTTGCGTTCATCCTCAGTTTCCAAAGTTGGAAAAGCCGCTGTTCGAGATCTTGGAGAGCTCAAGCTAGCGTCTCGGTCTGTGAAAGTCTCCGACTCTTGCAACAATGCATGGCGCATTCTATCTACCGACAAACGCTCTGTGCTTTTCTGGCTACTCTTGAAAGATCGAGAAATCGCCATGCGAGAACGTTGTGTACTTAGCCGAGCCCGCGCTGAGTACTAATGTGCGAGTTCTGGCTTGCTCTTCTCTAGCTGCAGCAAGTCTGGCTTCTCGTTCTTCTGCTGTTCCTCGAGACCTACTTTTAGACTTTTTGCTATATTTTGAAAGATTCGACCTTTTTCTAGAAGGCATTTTTAAATTAGCGAAACAGAAATAAAACGTATACAAAGTTGATACGACAGAGGGGCTTTCCTTTAATCTGCATATACTAGGTGCCATTTTCAAGCTTTGTACCAAAAAATAATGAAATAGGAGCAGTAGTTTAGGCACAAATGATTTTTAAAGTTTTTGCACCGTTTGAACACGATGTTTCTTTTCTAACAGCTGATTATGTCTAAGCATAGGTCATGCACCTTACAACGATAAATTTACGATGCGTTGTTGCCGTTCTGACGCATGTCGTAGGACATTCACTAAAAATTGGCAATGCAACCAAGAAAGTAATAAATACACACACACTTGCACTTTCACTACGAAAGCGACAAACATAGCGCGACTGAGAGAAACAGAAATAGGTCAGTTTGTTGCATCCTAGTTTTTTGCGATCGGTAAGTGGGGCCTCTAAAAAAATTGTTTTTTCAGTGCGCCGACGCTGTCCTTTCGGAACGAACGATTTGTCAAATTCACGCGCTAACAATAATTGTGATTTTGTTTTGTTATTGTGATAGGACACTAAATAAGTTTAAGACAGTATTTCTTATTTTTATTGTGACAGGACACGTAGTTTGGGATTATTATTATTTAGTATTGGTGTTTTTTTTTGTGATTGACTATTTTTTATAGTGGTAGGACACGTAATTAAACTTTGGTTGTGTGTGTGTGTGTGTAATTAAAGTGTTAAACAATGCCTCGTGTAACTTACACGGCGTCAGAATGCCGTGGAAACGCAGTTTTAGCTCTGCGAACGTACATAGAAAGGTATGGTGACAGCCGCAATGGGGATTTTACTGAAAAAATCTAATAAGTCCGTCTGATAGATTTAAAAAAAATATTGGACATGTATTTTTAATTTTTTCACGTAAACAAAAAATAAAGAGGATACAGCGAGTTGACGACACGCGTGACGTCATCTGGCTTGTTAAAAATGTACGAAATTTACCAAGCCAAAATACGTGTCCAATATTAATACTAAATGTCCAAAACTAATTAGATTTTTTTAATAAAATACCCTATTGCAAACAAAAGTGCTTGGCGACGGACAGTGATTTAATTAGAAAAATAAATAACAATATTCTCCGTCAGTATAATTTGTGCATTAATGTGAATGGAGGACACATCGAGAATTTAAAAATTTAGTGTGTTTGTTTTTGTGCGCGTACTTCAAAACCTTACCAAACATAAAAGCCAGCGCGAGCGGAGGCCTAAGTCGCTGGCTGCCCCCCGCCGTCCAGACGAGATACCGCACACCGCGCTCCGGCGCGCGCGCGACGTTGCCACTGTGTTACGGGCAGTCTTATTTATTTACAAAGGGTGGTTGCGTTTTATTCTGATTTGTAAGCTATTTAGTTTGTTTGAAAAAAATATTTTCTCATTTTTGGCACTTTTTGTTTTTGTACCGTATCGAATTAATACTGAACACGTATAGTATACGTAGTTTAATTTAATGCCCCTCTGTCGTGTCAACTCTGTATACTGAAGGAAGACGGACAGCGGTGGCTTATTAATAAACAGGGTTCCGTTAGCACCTTTATACGGAACCCTAAAAATCGAGTTCGTTCGCATGAATCAAATCGTACGCAAAGGCTTAGTAATAGCCCAGTTAGCACCTTTGGTAAGGAACCCTATAATTCGTCTTGTACCGCAAGTCGAACTGTCTGATACTTCGCATGAATCAGAATTCAGAATCGATCGCGGAGGCTTAGCAATGGGGTCCCCCCGTCACGGTACCCAATTATTATTAGCCTTGTTTCGCAAATCAAAGCGTTCGTTGCTTCGCTCTTAACGGAATCAATCGCGTACGTAGGGCTTAGCAGTAGGGTCCCGTCAACACTTTTGGTACGGAACCCTACAGGCCTGATCCGCAATTCGAACCGTCTAGAACTTCGCAAAAACCAAACCAATTCAAGACTACGATAAACTGACAATTATTAACGAATACAATTAGAGACAACTTAGAGATTATAGAGATTTTGGTAATTAAGACCATAACAAAGACTTTCAAGACCTTTTAAAGACCGAACCTAAACACCCGACGAACACGACTATGTTTGAAAATCGTGTGAGTGTCATCAGTGCAACGCCATCTATCGATCGATGCTAAACTGACAAAATGTTGAGCATCGGAAGACGTTACATAAAAGCTCGTATGACAACAATAAGGTTTAAAATCGTCGCAGTAAAGTTAAAACTTGCAAAAGTATATGAAACGAACGAAGCAGAAATAATAGTTTCATGCATACATTTTACTAAAAAGACTAGAGTTGGCGTTAAAATGACGGAAACGTGACTGTGTTACCATGTAGAATAAAAAAATACCACACACATCGTCGTATGCTAACCGTAGATACCTAGACGTGACGAGACTCAGAGCAGACGAAGTTACGACATGTTTGACAGACCGTGTCATGTTCTTGTCACGTCGACACCCGATTTCGCGCCATTTCTCTGTAGACTAACATGCCTAGACAGCTATCGTTGTTTCAGAGCCACAGAATATGGAACGAATAAAAGCGCATACTCTGTGCCTTGACCGATGCTTCAAACAAATCTCCTATTACAACGTTTAGGTGTTTGGCTAAATATCTTTATAGCTAAGAATAAGCTCATACCAGACAGAGTGATGATATATTTGACAGACTGTGTCATGTTTTTCTCAATTCAACACCCGACTTCGCGCCATTTCTCTATAGACTACAACCCTACATGCAGACAACTATCGTTATTTCAAAGCTACGGAATATGAAAGAAATAGAAGCGCCTACTTTGAGCCTTGGTCGATGCATCAAACAAAACTTCTACGACGAGGTAAAAGGGATTGGCTAAATATTTTGCCGAAATAAGCTCATACCAGACGAAGTGGTAACATGTTCGACGACAGATCGTGTCATGTTCGTCTCACGTCGACACTTAACTTCGCACCATTTCTCTGTAGACAAGAAACCTACATATAGTATGCCGTCGACACCCAACTTTGCGGCATTTCTCTGTAGACAAGAAACGTATACGCCTAGATAGCTATTCTGTTCGTTCCTAAATCTGTGAACTACACTTGTCCACAGACTAAGGAACGAACAGAAGTACTACGCTGTGCCTTGCACGCTACTAAGTATTGCAGAGATCCTCTTTGGGAGGTGCAACCTCAATGACATAAGCCTTGAAAGAGTTAAGAAAAATAAAGTTAGAATTCGAATGTGATGTCATAAAGAAGTGGGAGTTTTTTTCTAAGAAATTCGACTGTTTGCCCTGACGTTGAAAACACGCAAAATATATAATTGTTCTCTAAAATAATCTGATTTTAAATTATTGAACAACCCCTCTCGTATTAGCTACAAGCGAGTGTCTACAAGTGGTGGAGGCGCCGGGTAAAGAACGCGTGTGCACTGCGTAAAATAAAAAAAGTGCATGAAGAAACTCCCTATTTTATAGATTCATCTCGAAAAGGACGAGATGCGAACGATTTTCAGGCGCTAGATGGATGGACGCCTGGAAATAAGAGCTAAGTGGTTTTTATATTTGAAAGAAAGATTTCATATATGTAAAAGATGTCTATGTTATATACCGGTATAGACCGAGTATGTTTTGAAGAGTTTATAGCCGAATTCAGGCGAGTCGCTATCGAAAGCGAGTGGCGAGAAGCCGATTATTCTTTAATTTTGGGCGCATTTCTGCAGAGCGCTGCTAGATATTTTTATAATACAGTATACCATGACGGTATAGATTTTTCGCTGCTATGCGACAAGATAAGGAAGGAATTTCCGTGTAAATGCATTTCGTGTAAACGACGACGGCCATTGGAATGCTCTATTTATGTCGAAAAGACAATTACTGAAGTGTCCGATGGATGCGGACAGCAGGAATATGTAAATGTCGATAATAATACACCATTATATTCTAGTTTGAAAATTGACGACCCACAAATCGAAAACAATGATGACCATGATGACAATGATGACGAAATAAAGCAGAGCTGTGGAGAGAGCAGCCTATTCGAGGACGAGATGGAAGCGGACATGACGGATGAAGAGAAAGAGCCCGGTGTGTCCATTCCATTATTTATTCCAGATGCTATTCCGAAATGTCAAGCGACTTTGTCTGAACCTGTATGTGATCTCCATGACGAATCAGTCATCGGTAGTAGCGTATTGGATCACATGTTGGATGATGCCCAAGTTGAGGAGGCCACCACTCAGGCAGACGAACCGAAGGAGATGTTCCCTGAGGAGGCGCAACTTCCTTTGTCCTCCAATGATCTTTCTAATAATAATATATCTGTTTCATTTGGTAGGAAACTTTTAAACACAAACACACAGACACAACTAACACAGGCTATTAGTAAGTACTTGAATGGGGCCTACAAAATTTATCTTCGTGCCCAAACTGAAAAGAAAACAAGGGTTGGAAGAAGAACAAATAAAAATTATAAACACATTTATATATATAAAAAAAATTCGTACACATCAAAACATCTAAAACATTATACTACTGATTCGATAGTACGGCAACCTTTATTTTGTAAATGGAAATATTTTAGAAAGAAATATGACTATTATACGCAATTATAAGGTCAGGAAACGTTTTATTTTGAAGATTTTATAGTTGTTCTAAATTCCACTTTATTATACTCGATAGATTTATATAATGTTAGTTATTTTCAAGTTTTCTGCTAATTTCATAACATATGTTTTATTTATTTTAATAGCAGCGAAAGCCGAAGGATTGACTTGTATTATTTCAGTCATAGGATGACATGACAACATAAAAAACAATTTGTCATATTGAGTCAAACTAATCAAAAAGTTTATTGTTTCATATAGAACCTGTAAAGGTTGAATTGAATAAGGTTCTGTAGTTAATGTAAATAGGTTGAAACCATTTTATTAAGAAAGAGTAGGATGTCAAAGCAGATAGATGTCAATTATAATTTTATGTAAACAAACATTATTTTCGTTGGTAGGTTGAATAAGTTATTGAATGAAGTCTTATTTCCATGTACATTCGAAAAAGGACGTGTACGTGATCGACGACTTCGAGGGCGCTCCCAGATTTGTGAAGAGCGCGTTTAAATAATATTAGCTAGGGTGAACTCATTCCAGTGGTGTCAGAGGTAGAGTTTTCGCGATTAATTTTACGCCATTAACAAAACTCCATGGGCGGTTAAACCAACTTTGCATACGAGGTATAACCTTCGCGAAGGGTGGCTAGTTGTCACCATTGGTTGAACTGATTATGGAGGCAATTGATTACAATTCTTATGTATTAGAATCACTGGAGTAAGTTCAAAGTTAAAATTTAAAAACTTTAGCAGAGTAGGTTCATCCGACGAGCAACCACATAGATTAGTTAGGGTAAATCTAATCAATTCAATCCCTTCTGGATAGATGTGAATTGTCGCATCGATTTTGTTTAAGTCCGACGATGTGTTGCAGGTTTTTGTGGCGTTTTACTGCAGCAGGGTTTCAGCATAACTGCTTTAAGATATTGCGCAAATGGCGCATAATAATATAAAGAATATTGCCCAGCGCAGGGTATGACTGAAACTGCTTCTATAGAAGTATATGTCCAAGTGTCTACGAAGAGTCGCCACTTAGGCAGGGACTTCGGGTTAGGAGTAGGTAGGTGCTTGACTCTTCCAAGGCTGGGAATGTATGATTGCAAGAAAATCATTCTTACTATCCTCCATTCTTCGGGGGGTAGCTCATGCAGAGATCCTCTTTGGGAGGTGCAACCTCAATGACATAAGCCTTGAAAGAGTTAAGAAAAATAAAGTTAGAATTCGAATGTGATGTCATAAAGAAGTGGGAGTTTTTTTCTAAGAAATTCGATTGTTTGCCCTGACGTTGAAAACACGCAAAATATATAATTGTTCTCTAAAATAATCTGATTTTAAATTATTGAACAACCCCTCTCGTATTAGCTACAAGCGAGTGTCTACAGTATCTTTGCAACTGAAATAAAACTCAGTGGTGAAATTTTGCTGTAATAAGGAGAAAAACAAGTAACGTATGCTGTGAGTTATGTTACAATCCTATTTGCGTTTAACACACAGGACCGGAATTACGCCTCTGAACATTCTTATTCTATGGTCTCGACAAATAATTCGGTACTAATGTTATTCCACTATCTTCTAATGTAACAGTAGATAGCTGTAACACAAACAAACAGTATCTAGGGTCGCGATTACATTCGGAATCACATACATAAACATTGGAACTCGGAACAGAGGGCAAAGCCATTAACAAAACATACATTCTGCATATAAATACAGTATTTAGGGACCCTTCCTAATTGTTAACCCTTTGCCTATGTAGCTCAAGTACTTCAGTAATTCTTGAGAAAGACTGGTTTGTAGAGAAATGTAGCGAAAAGATAAGTCACTTAAACTAAGCATCACCAAGTGATAGGTTTCCAAGGTAAGACGAACATATAACGCCAGGGTGGCTCCTTTAATGCATTCCTTGAAGAATGAAATTGGCTTATATTTGTGTTAAGAATTGTCTCATCGTTATCATCATATCAGCCAAAAGACGTCCACTGCTGAATATAAGCGTCCCCTAAGCTTCGCCACAACGACCGGTCCTGCGCGTCTCGCATCCATTGGCTACCCGCGACCTTCACCAGGTCATCGGTCCACCATGTGGGAGGCCTTCCAACGTTGCGTCTTCCGGTACGCGGTAGCCTCTCCAGAAATTATCTTCTGCAAGGCGGTTTTCCTAAGAAATTATGGGTTATTCAAGAGTCACCGTAAAACTGAAACTTTTTGTGGATCCTTCATTATAATCGGTCTATTTGTCATAAAATATTACCATGTTCAGTTTTTTGGCCAAGTGATATTCGATTTGAATCATTCTGATTAAGTCTGCTTCTGATGTAGCACTATGTTTTGGTGAATTTCTGAGCGTAATAAAATATAAAGTTTATGTTTGATATCTTTACACCTTTGGTCCTAACGTAAAACTTTGATTACAACGCCTAAAGTACACATATCGTCATTATTTATGGAAGTTTGATTGTATTAACGCCCCAGTTACCACTTTGAGAGATTCAGCTGTATCGTTTTTGTTACTCCAGTAAAACTTGAAAATCTTTGCATAAATTGCCCACTGTCTGCTACAAGAGTGTCTAAACATCATTTAAAATCTTGCAAAGTTCAAGGTAACACTACTTCAAAATTAAAAGTTAATTAGGGTAACCTTGAGAGTATAATTTCATAAATTAGAGGTTGTTAAGCTGTGGAAATAAATGGGTTCTCCCTTTCTTACAAGACCTTTTAAAAGGTTATGAATTTTTCTGCTTATTATAACTAAAGCGGCAAGTTAAAAGTTCAATAACTTTGTTGGGCAGGGGTAAGCAACTTTCATAGGACAATATTAAATTGGTATTTGACGGAAATCGGTATGTTGTTCAGTTACGTATTTAATTAAATTATAGGCTATGGAAATTAAGTTATCTGCAGGAGGACCAACTACACTGTCTGAAAAATCGCCAAACTCATGTAATCTAGAGATAGTGGGCACATGTTGATCGCAGAAAAGGTGGTCGAGAGAATCGAAATCGATAGGTTCTGGGGTGCAACCGCATGCAAGAAGATGTAGCGTTGGAAGCGCTCCCAAAAGATGGACCAGTGATCTAAAGAAGGAAGTCCCTTGGGGAATTCCTACTGCCAGCAGTGAAGTGATGATGATGATAGACTATGGAGCCAATGCCTGTCATTGGTTAAAACTAATGACAGGTATTGGCTCCATAGCTCCTGATCCTACGAGGCAGATGTATTTGCAGAAGTGAAACCCTGCAGTGAGTAAGCTAGGTATGCCTACCTAGAAGTACCTGTCTATTGGTAAGTCAAGGAATTATGAAAAAAACAGGGTCTTAAAAATAATGAACTCGTTACTAACAAGTTAATTATTATAACATGTTTTAGCTATGGGAAATTACTCATAGCTAAAACACGCTCAATCAAAATTTTTAAATAAAATAGTTGTAAAAATAAACACGTTGCGAAGTACAAAGTATCCTGACAACACTAATAAACAGCACAAGGCTGCGGACGTGTCCAAAATATAAAAAAATCTGGAGCTCCTAAGTATTGGAGAAACATAAATAATGTTTTTATCTTTTTCTTCCTAACTTTTTGGGTGTCGACACACGACCGTGTTGTGATAAAGTTTACCTATAACGATGAATGATCACCCTGCTACAAAGTTTCTTCTTCAATATAGTTTGGTACATAAAAAGGACGTCGGCATCAAAGTAATTCAATATTCTCATTTCATTAAAGAACTGCGTCAGTTGGTTCACATCTGATACCTGGAGAGCGAAGAGACCAGGCTGTGTTACTGTGAAAAAAGTCATAAGTACATAGCAAGAAATTTTTGTTAGAAATGAAATCCATCCATATGGCTCCTATAAAATCATCATAAAATGCAGAAGCACTTGTAGAAGTTTTATAACGAGGAGCTCGTGGCTAAATAATAACAGCCGCACTGTTCGATCTTCGTGGTTAAGCAAAGCTTGCCAAGGTTGGTCTGTGGATGGATGACCTTTTTGGCATACCGAGACTCCTCAGTGCCTCGGAAAGCACGTTAAGTTATTGGTCCCGGCTGCTTTTTTTAGATCTTTGACAGTCGTTACGGATTGTCAAAAGCAAGAAAATCTGACACCAATCTTGCCAAGACGTACTGTGTTACCAAGTTTATGGGCTGTGGAGGTCTGGTAGGCAGCCGTTCCACGTAAAATACTGGTATGCAGATGATTCCGGCTTAACTGGAAGTCGACCCCAATATAGTTAGAGAAAAGGTAGTACAAAAATTGAGAAGAGCGTATTTAGGTCTCAATCAATGTTTTGTCTAGCGAAAGTTAAAATATTGCCCCCCTACGCGCCCTAGGATAGACCGACGACCTACTACGAAATATGAAGTGGTTTCCAGTTTTTATTTTTGTCTATTCTCGCTATGTAGTCCTAGTCTACGTAATATAGTTTTTCTCCCAACTTTTCCAGACTGGCTAAAACTTTTCGCGACCCAAAAACTAGATAATAGCATTCTGTAATATTAAAAGGTCCACGTTCCTTAATAATGTCGGAACTTCGGAAATAGGAGACCTATTAAAAGTTTACTTGTCGGACGTTGTAAGGCAATGCTTGCTTGCATAATATTGCCACAGAGGGCAACTTGACACTAGGGATGTTATTAATATGACAGTTCGGATCTGGGTACGGACGCGGATTTCTAAACTATAGTCTGTTTTTTAATCCCGGAGAAATTTAGTCTCCGGGTTTAAAAAACATAGATTACAATAAGGTTTAAGTCAGTTTTACATTTGCACTTGTCAATTTATTTAGTCTCCGGGATTAAAAAACAGACTATAATATTAAATACCAGAAGAATTTGTTTGTTTGGTTTAACGCGATAATCTCAAGGACTTCTGGTTCGAATTGAAAAAATATTTTAGTGTTGTATGGCCCATTTATTGAGGAAGGCTAAAGAAAATCACGCTACGACCAATAGGACTGGAGCATTAAATGATTAATGTGACGCAGACGAAGTTATGCGGGTCAGTGATTATTAATTATATAATAATAATAATAAAGTTTTATTGCAGGCAACTAAGGCCCACAGAAAAACAAAATACACAATATAATTTACCAAAAAAAAAACTACTAATACATATAAAAAAACTTAAAAACTAAGTAATCTAAATACATTGGATCGGCGACGTATTGCGCTGTGTCGTGGTGTCATGTAGCCGGCCGCGAAAACGCCGATAGACGACACCCGTTGGCCAAAATTCCTTCTTCATGAAAGTCGCTAGATGGTGAGTCGGAACCCGCACCACAAAAGATTTGAAGTTAATCTTGTGGCGTGATTCCACCTTTCGATTCTCAGGGTGAATTTGATCTTCATCCTTATGTATTCCACTAGGTACCTCTTCTAAATTCGTGGTGTGATGAAGCCGCGACACGTACAGCTGCGGCGACGGAATAGCAGGACGCAGTAACATGTTCGGTTCGGACAATGCGGTACCGCATTGATTGCGGGAAGTCGGCTTCTTCTTCTTCTTCTTCACCACACAAATGAAACCTGCTTCGAACAATACCGCGGGGCTCCTGGGCATCCCTCACTTGCTTAGGCTGCCGCTGTTTTTTTGCAGGAGCAGCAATTACGGTAGCGGAGTAAGTACGTTCCGGTGTTGTCATGCTTACATTCTTCGGCGCCCCAACAGGGGACGCGGGGAGAGCGGGGCGCGCTGTTGCATCGCTCGCAGTGACGGCAGCCAGCGACGAGTCGAATTTTGCAGGCTCGAAACTCAGCTGCATTCACCACGCCGTGACGTGTGTCGACGTTGGTAGTAGCCTCGTGTGACCTACATACCGTATTGCGTAAATCTGCTACCTCGGTACGTAGATCACTGATGGTGGATTGCGACGCTACCAACTTCAACTGCATTTCGACCAAGCTTGATCTGAGGGTGGTGATGTCCCGAAGCAGCCTGGCGACGTCGACGTGGTCGAACGCAATGGGCGGCAGCTTGCGCAAGTCCTTCGCCACGAAAGTCGGCACGTCGTCCGGGTCGGTCTCCTTCAACACTTTTATAATGTCTTGGAAACTTCTTTCTCCTTTTTCATCCCTTCTACGGGATGGCATTCGGTCGGCCATATGTAGCGACTCATATAGCAGTGTCTTCGCCCAGTGTATTTCCTCTTCATCGAAGTTAGACTTGCATATCTGGGTCACACTAACCTCGTCCATGACATCCAGCTGATACTGGAGGAATGCCTGGACCTCGTTGGCCACCAGTTCTTCCGAACGCCTTGTGGTAGCGGCACTTGCCGCGCTCGGCGCAAAATTAAATAATTTTCACGTGCAGTGCAGGCGCGTCTGATTTCCAAGGTGAATCACACTGCACTGATATTGAAATCGGTTTCGGTACCACTCTTATGGATATAAAAATATTTTGGACTATTCGTTACTTTCGGATATTTTTGGTTACGAATATTAGATAGACTGAAATAATAAAAAAACATGCAAGAGTCGAGTGCGAATAGTTTATCGGCCGGACAGAAACACCTGTCAAAACGTGTCTCATTCCGCCCCTATCCGAAACTATCCGAAACTTTAATATCGAATACCGTTACGGTTACGGATAGATTTTAATTTCGGATATCCGATAGTTTCGGTTACGGAGCTTCTTAACATCCCTGCTTGACACACTGCCTTGGGCCAATGTTTGGTCGAGCGAGACGATTTGCATATACGCGTGTTGTGGAACTAATGAGGTATGGTATCAATCGTGTTATTTATAGCAGTAGTTGGTTTACTTTTCTGATTAATTTCGTTGCAGGATCCAAGACAGTTGAATCGTTTCTCCGAGACTTGTCGGGTTTCATTGGCTCGGCGTTTTTTTGGTGGTCGCCACTGTTGATTCTGGTTTTTATGACTTGCAATGGTTACAAAATCCAAAGAAAAAGTAGTATATTTATTGATCAGTATCGTGTTTGTACTTGATTATTATTTTTTCTTTAGCGGACATAAAACTTTTAATAATACTTTTATTAATACAGGGTGAACTTTCATTTGTTATCAATATTCAGAAGGTGAAATTACTGATAGTATTGATCACAAAATAGTAAGAAAGATTTCTTCAATAATACACGACGTGACTCATAATTCGACAAAGTATATAACCAGCTAGATTTTTTTTCGTTATATTAGGGTCGGACCCAAAGTCAAAGTTTTGGTATTTGTGAATACTTTAGCCCTCTGAAATTATCCGTGAAAGATTTTTTTTTGTTTCTGAAAACTTAGCTAAAAACTCTATTAAAAGTCACCATGTATTAATAAATGCAAACCATAGGCATTCTCCATTTCGATCCAAATAATTACGTACCTAAGTTTTTACTTTAGACAGTTTCCATTTAGAATTCAAAACTGCCTGCCTAAAACTAGTTACACAACCGGAGACATCTTGCAAGTTGTCAAACTTATACAATTTTAAGGTGATAAAGCGAGTCAGGAGTTATTTTATGGTCTAAAATATAATCTGTTAATACCGTTAGACCTTTACGATTCGAACTTGACTTACGTCTAACTTGTAAACTTGACAGTCGGTATCGGTACTCAATAATGTAAAAGTTCGAAATTCATCAAATACATATAACTTACGTGATACGCAGTAGAATACCTACGCCCGAAACTATGGACTTTTTTTTGTTACTATTGATAGGCACGCGTTTGACCACTATCTGTCCTGATGGTAAGCGGTGATGTGGTCGAAGATGGAGTACGCTTGCCCAGAAGAAACCTATTCACTCTTAACTTAAAAACTCCCAGGTTGTAGCTATCAGGAAACACAGACTTCAGCAGGGAATTCCACTTCTTAGCTGTTCGCTCTATGAATGTGTAAAAAAGGAACACTATAACCGCCATATTTTACAGTTAAAAAGTCGACAAATGTAACTAATTTTTATTTAATTGAAATTGGTTAATGTTTGTGGAACTACGTTATCCATACCGATTTTTTTTTTAAATATACGACTAAACGCTTTGAGAAAAGGCAGTCGTGTAAATAGTGCCGTCGTGTAGTAGATACTTCAATTATTGATAACACTTAGAATGTCTGAGCTTGCCAGTGAATATGTTTGCAGCTCTCAAACTTTGGAAACGAGCGGCGAGAACACCGAGTACAAGCGTGTCAAGAGTATATCCGTGTACTTGGCATAATTATATCCGGGAAACGTTCTGTTCATGATTAAATTCCCAGCTATGTAAGTTGCCCTTATATTTAATCAGTTGTTTGAGTATATTAAATATTGAATACAGCTGATATGCTGAGTTAAGTTGGGTTTTCAAGATAGATTTTATACGAATAGTCATGCACTTTACTGGAGTCAATAAATATTTTCTATATTCAAATTTTAACCCTTTTTATTTAGAACACTAATTAATTTACAAATACTGGCTGTTCAGAGTTTTTCTAATAACTTCAGGTCCATTTTCCTGAACAAAACTATAGTGACAACGTTTCAAACGCGCGTAATCTGTGATTGGTTGAACGATTTTTTGTTTAAGGTGGATGCTCCAGGGTAGCCCGCGAAATTCAAATATTTTTATGTTTTTTGCAATTTGCCGGTCAGTGTGAAGCTGTATGTGGACCAAATGCGATCCGCGACCGTAACGCGTATTTATCTAAAGAATTATAACCATTTTAATCATCAATATAGCCCTCTAAGTTCATGTAGTTCGAAAGAATGAATATTTCAGAAATAATCATTCTTTGGAGCATTCACCTTAATTTGTGACGGTTTAAACTTTATTTCCCTAAAAACCAATATAAGTTTATGTACCTACAAACAAAAAATGTTGGCAACATGGTGCCTTAAAGTGTCACGTTGCCGAGATATTTGAAGGTAAAATTTATCATTCCCTGTTACCTTTTAATGCATTTAAAAATGAGCTGCTACTATAATTAC
This sequence comes from Lacanobia oleracea, assembly GCA_950371165.1. Lineage (NCBI taxonomy): Eukaryota > Metazoa > Arthropoda > Insecta > Lepidoptera > Noctuidae > Lacanobia > Lacanobia oleracea. The sequence goes on from OX493387.1 coordinate 4,595,900, forward strand.
CTTAATAATTTTAGAACTATCAACTGGAAGTCAACTTTAAAACCAGCGAAGTGCGAGTCACCCTCGCACACGAAGGGTTCCGTACCATAAACCTTAATTTTTATTATTTTTGTTATAGCGGCAATAGATATACACAATCTGTGATAATTTCAACTCTCTACCTATTACGGTTCTTGAGATACAGCCCGCTGACAGACAGACGGACGGACGGACGGACGGACAGACAGCGGAGGCTTAGTAATAGGGTTCCGTTGGTACGGGTACGAAACCCTAAAAAGTAATTATTCCAAAAATCGATCATTCCCTTAAAAACCAGACCTCTGAACTTTAAAAACTCCATACCTAAAGTTTAAAGAAAGCATAGCTTCTCGTAGCGTTTGGTGCCTCAGTTGACTGAAATGTATTATTTACCACAAAGCGTTGGGGTCTGTCTGTCTGTGCCGACTGCGCATGTGTACACCGTTTATAGGGATGGGACATGAGACGCGGTAAAAATTGTGACGCGTAAATGTGGGTAATTTTTGGTGGTGTTATTTTTTAAATGGTTCGTGAGTAATCTAGTAAGAATAGAAAGTACGAATTCTATTCTATCTACTACAAAAAAATATCAAAATTTATTCTATGTCAACTAAGTGACAAATTCACAGAAATAGTACATTTTGTAAATGTTTAAAATATAATAGAGCTAAAACGTGTACTCGAAATGATATAGGACTAAATCAGTAATTAATAAGAAAAGAAAGGTATTCATTATTAAGCTGAAAAGTTTCTGTAGTAGGTAGGTAAATAAAAATGGTAGCATTTAAAACAAATACTGTTGATTGTAGCCCTACTTTAATGGTATAATGCATAAAGAAGGCAATATTTACTGTTTGAACCCAGTCAAAGTCAACACCATAACCAAAAAATTACCGTCACAATTTACCGATAATTTACTGCGTAATTTTACCGACAAGCGTCTCTAGCCCAACCCTAGTTCAGTCGCGCCGGGTAGTTCGCGGCCGAACGGTTGTGGCCGCACCCGCTTCCACGGCCTCCTAAAATATTCCGCATTGCACTCCCCATTGCTCATCAATTTCGAACCTAAAATGCAATTACCAAAAAATTGCAAGTAACGCGTCCTTGAAAAGTGTTTCGAACAAAAGTGCGAACGATTTTGACACATGTGGCAGAGGGGAATAAGATTCAATACTGCTTGGCACAAGCCTGGATAGCTCAGTGAAAAACAGCCCTTTGTGCGCCGGAATGACACGGTGAGTTTCTGTGTCTAATTTTAATACGCTCCAGGTATATTATGTGTGTTAAAATGAAGCTTTTTGTGGCGAAAAGTGTGGCGTTTTTCAGCAATACGTATTTTTTTTCCTGTTGGTGGTCTATTTCTGGATAGTAAAGGTTTTCTTCTACTTTCTTACTTTAAAAGTTTAGTTCTGACTTATAAAGATAGAACTGTATACTTCTTACTACGCTCTTTTGAATTATTATTTTTGGCATACTTTTCAAAGAGCCGTAAACAGTTACTTACTGCTATTAATTTAAACATTAAACTTATTCACATAAATACTACATACAACCTAGTAATGTCAATGAACTCTGCAGATACAGACATGAAACTTTGCCAAGTCGCTTATTACGTGATTCAGTATATTCAGCATCATTCCACCTTTCTTCACGGCTGAATTAGGGATCTACTAAGCACCTCATTAAAATGTTCATTATTTTTTAATATTTCTTCTCATTGACGAAGTAGTAGTCTACTGAAATAATGAATGTAACTGGCAGTCAATAGAATTTAATGGTCACTATAAAATACAAAATAAAAACAAAAATAATAAATCGTCAGTGGCGACATCCCCATGCAGCTTTTGAAAACATACAGAATTTAATATTTAGAACGCGCCTGTTATGATTTACGAGTTTTTTTTATAACACATGGGTCGTGGGAAAACCTATTTGTGTGATAGCATTGTGGGTTCTTTTTGTCTTTGCTGCACCAATAAGTACGAAATAGCAGCAATAGGTGCAGTTTTTTTTATAGGTATTAGGAATAATATCTAGTTGTTGGCATAACTGGATTTCGTGTTATGTTATTAAACTAATCTAAGATTTCAAACAGCTTATATAAATCCATTATCTAAAATGTGAAAATTTATTGAAAAGGGAATTGATTGTGAAATTTACCCGAGACGACCATAACGTCTCCTCAGAGTATTGCCACTAGACTTAATCTTTAGAGTACGCTAAAAATGACAGAAAAACTGTACCTTCTCTCAATTTAAACATTGACCAAACTTGATATATGCACCACAAAACTATTAATAACCCTGTCTAGTTAGTTAATAAATAAAATTAATTCAAATTGTAAAATAAATGTAATTACACTGACATAGTAAACCTCTGCAAAATCGCGGACGCGGCACCGCGTCGCCGCCCCTTTCGCCCGCCCATACATTCATGGCACAACGTGTAACATTATGCGTTTTTCCCTGGCGAGGTGCCAGCCACGATACCATGAAACCAGGCCATTGTTCACGGATTAAGAGAATAACTATAGCGAGTTATGCCTCACCATACTTGCAAATTGGGTACCTTCCTGAAGTTGCGGATTTTTTTCGAAAGAGTAACCGCGGCCCAGGGGGGCTACTCTCTAAGCCTGAAGTCCGTAGTTTCGGGCTTAGTTGCGGGCGTATTGTACTCTGTATTACTTAACCAATAAGAATTAAGGATAACGCGATTTGAAAGTGAGTTTCAAATCGTGTTGTCATTCATTCTTAGTTCGGATTCGGGACTAATCGTAAGTCCGTAGGTGATACGGAATACAATACGCCCGCAACTAAGCCCCAAACTACGGACTTCAGGCTTAGAGAGTAGCCCCCCTGGGACGCAAAGGGCATAAGTAGGAAAACGGATGGGTTTTAGTCAGTAAGAGCAGACTCTTACTGACTAAAACCCATCCGTACTTACTTACTTTTCCATTACTTACTTTTCCTACTTTCCGAAGGGAGTATCAGAGATACTCCCTTCTGATTCACCCAGAGCAGGAGAAGTTATTTGATTATTTCCCATCCATATAAAAAGGGGGTACCTGCCTGAAAAAATCCGTTAGATAGATTTCTAAAAAATATTGAATACGTATTTTTCCTTTTTTTACGTAATCAAAAAATAAACACGATACAGTGCGTTGAAAACTCGCGTGACGTCACATCTGGGTACGTTTTTTTAGTGTGACGTCAAAAATCTCGCTCTTGAACTTCAATTCATGTGTGCTCACAATGTTTTGAGATCAAATAAATATTTTGTTTGGTTTTTTTTTTTGTACTTTGATGCGCTTTGTCTTTTTAATCTAATGTTATGGATTTATTTTTTTTGAACTTTCAAAAAATGTTGGATATGAGTCCAACATTTTTTGAAAGTCTAGGGGGTAAGTAAGGTAGTAGTAGTATGGTGAAGAATGAGGTATTGTCGTTATTCTCTTAAGCTGTCAACGGCCTGGTTTCATGGTATCGTGGTTTGCAACCTACCAAAATAGAATTCTTATTTTTCTATCGAGGCAAGTTCCTAATTGTACGGATTTTTAATCTCGCCCTAGTACAGGCAATTGCTCCGTAATGTAGTGTCGGAGGCAATTCCGCGGGGAAAAATAAAATGTTGGCGTTATTGGGGTTGGTGGGTAGCTTACCTTGGTTTGGACGGGTTTCCCTACGTGGGGCAAGAACAAACACTGGTAAATTGAAGGGTTTCATTAAGTTATGCAGCGTTATATTATTTCTGTCTACCCCTATGGGAAAAGGGCGTGAGATTGAAAGTATGTTATGTGCCTAATATTAATAAAATATTTTATACGAACTAGTTTCATGAATTTACTTTCCTTGGATTGGTCCAAGGAAAGTAAATTCAAACCAACCTCTGTGAGACATTGAAAAAGTTTGTTTTGTCGCAGTACGTATTGCGCATTCGATAAAATAACTTTTTAACTCGTGTAGCAAATAGCATAAAAAGTGCCACAAAATGGTTCATCGTGATTGTTTAGTAAGTACATAATGACACCTCTTAAATCCATTATCTACGAGGAAAATAGTCACTTTTAAGTGATCACTTAACCTTACTTGACTTCTACTATACAATGAGCAATTTAACTTCAAGCTTTTCTGTATATATTTTTTACGCGAGATTTCTTTAACCTGCAGATTTGCATACTGAATAACAAAAATAACTGCGCCAAATGGAGCTTTTATTATCACATTAACTTGAAACAATTTTGCAATGAATGATTAAAGGGTTTTGAACTTTTTTATGGGAACTGACATTGACCCTACCTAGCCTGCTACCATTTTGATATTTTTTCAAAGTTGTGGCGCACAATCTAACACGCATATACGAGTAGAGGAGACTTCATCAAACATAAAATGTTGCAACATGGTGCCCGAAAGTGTCACGTTGCCGAGATATTTGAAGATAAAGTCACCATGTCACAATAATGTCGACGGATAATAACCATTTTTGTCACATGGTGACTGGAGGAGAAGGACATGTCTCTCGAAATAATTTGAACGCACACGCTAAGACCATCATAGCTGAGCTAAACGATATCAAATCAATGCAGGCATGATTGCACGGTTCGTAGTAAAGTTATTTCAGCTTTTTGACACGTCAATGTTCGAAACACAGTCGGTACAACGACGTGTCATGACTTCAGGTAATTTATTCGTTTCAGTCCAAAGTACACAATGAAAAACATCGTAAAGTTTATGCCTGAGAATATTAAGAGAATTATAAATAAAATTAATGGGCAGCCGTTTAGATAGAGCTTGGTAAATAAATAGCTTTTCTCTAAACGAAGATCAAAAACATAATAAAAGGGGTGATGAAAATATTTAATGGTTGATAAAGTCAGGTACACGTTTGAATAATGTTTTTTTTTTTTAATATGGGACAAGCCCGCCACACATTCCCAACCACTGCAACTCCTGAAAGCCAGAATCAACAGTGGCGACCACCAGAAAAACGCTGAGCCAATTAAACCCGACGAGTCCCGGAGAAGCGATTCAACTGTCTTGGATCCTGCAACGAAATTAATCAATAAGTTGGTGACTATAAAATAAATAGCATATCACATTGTTGTACATCCGAAGACATTGAAGATTTACAGGTTCCACAAAACATAATGGACATAGAAAAACTTTATATCAATGTTTCAATGGCACATGTGACTGTAAGCGCTACCATTTATCCACGACAAGCAAGTGTCGAAGTAAAAGGGAGTCAAGGAAACGGATTGCTAAATGCCACGCCTTCTATCCGCAATAGAAATGCCGAAAGCAAAACTTGTGTCATTTGCGCTGCGGCTGAACGATTTGGCGGTAAAAGTTAGACATAATGAATAGGGATTAGTTAGCACTGGTGTTTGAGGAACAATTACTAATGAAACGATGGATTTACTGTGAGAAAGACTGCTAAAAATAAGAGCTCGTGGCTAGATAATACCAGCCGCACGGGTCGATCTTCAAGGTGAAGCAACGCTTGCCAAGGTTGGTCTGTGGATGGGTGACCATCTTAACATACCGAGTTTCCTCCGTGCCTCGGAAAGCACGTTAAGCCGTTGGTCCCAGCTGTCATTTGTAGATCTTTGGCAGTCGTTACGGATAGTCAGAAGCCAGTAAATCTGAGTCCAGTCTTGCCATGAAATACCGTGTTACCCCCAGTTAATGGGTTGTGGAGGTCTGGTAGGCAGCCGCTCCTCGTAAATATAATTTGACATAAAAACAACACAACAGCAAAAAAGACAGAATGAATGAGACCAATAAAATTGCGCTGTGCGAGCCCATACCGAACGGATTACCATCTCGGCATTTACTGTGATCAGACACTCAGAGCTGGTTTTCAGTTGGCACCCGGGCTTTTGGAAGATGTTGCGACGACCCCCACCGAGTATGGTTTTTAGCTAAAAGTGATGGTGAAGAGGGTTAAATTGTGAAAGCATCTCTATGACCAAAAATTCAAAGCCAGAAACATTTTTAATGTTGATAAGAATAATGGTGATGATACTAAAATTAAACTATCTAACTTTGAATATTCGAAAGAAGAATAGGGTTTTCTTTCCACAAAAATCTTAAACAACGCTGTCGCTTGCTTTTTAAGGACGGTATTACCCATTTCAACAAAGGTTTTCCCTGAATTAATTATTCTGCCGTCTTTGAAAAGCGTGATAATTACTTCCTTTTTCCCCTACAATTCAGCTTCAAAGTAACATAATACATTGAAATCTTTTCCCGTTCGTATATTATGTGAAGTGTATTGGAATGGGTAGGCAAATATTTGCGAATGAAATGGTTTCTCGGGGAGAACAGTAAGCTTATATAAAGGTCTACAGTACATGTGACAGCTTATTTAAAAATCATGTAAACCGACCCTTATCAAGTGTCCCGAAATTCTTTCACCTGAGATTATGTTTTTTCCTTTGAAGATGTATTTTGATCTGAATGTATAGAAAGAAAAACCTGAGGGTGGTTCTTTTCTAGGAAAATGTGATTTCATTTCTTGTTGTAAGACGTTTGTTATATTGAAAGCAGATGTTGGTTTTATGTGAAAACGAGCTTAGTATAACGATTTTTGTAAATTCGTTGAAATTGGGTTTTCCCTCGATGTTGTTATTTTTCACCTGACTTTGAGGAGGGTCGTTGCTTTATTCGAAAACATTAGGTGTTATTGGTTCATGTTAATTATTTAGTTTTTTTTATTCACTTTAAATTTTTGCTGCCAGATTACTCGTATCTTAATAATATTATCTTAATAATATACATTTCAATATACATTATTTAAGATTTATAATTTTTAGGGACAAATTTTATTAACCCAAATACATTTCAAATCCACAACAATAATGAAAATTCTGTTATTAATTTCTGACCTGAAATATCCAATTCTGAATAAATTCATTAAAAGTCTGAGGTGTATTAATTAAATCAAGATTTAACTGCTCGTCAAATAAATTTGGATAAATTATTTAGCAATTCATAAATTGTATAACAGAAAAATAAGCAATTTCAGTTAATTTTATAATAATTGTAGACAAAAATCCTGAAAACTCAGTCGATGCGGACCAATGGCTTGATTGTTCTGTTTTGGGCTTACCGTTCATTTGTTTTTGATTAAGGTTACCGGATTCGTTTGTTGGTGAATTTGAATTTTTGATTGCAATATTCACTTCAATTAATTATGTTTAGCTTGTATTTACTCTCGTAAAACATTTTTGCTGTTACGATTGCAAGCGAAGATTCAGTCCCCAAGTGAGCACTACTTATTTTCCCGCACTGCAGTAATATTTCAGTTGGAAATCTCATTTCTCCACTTATAATTAATTTTAAAGATTACAGTGCAACATTACAGTACGTTTCAAGCTTGTTGCCGAGAAGTACCATTAGTTCTAAGTCTCTTAAAACTTGCACGGGGCATTAAGCAGCTGACGCATTGCTATCTTTCTTTTTGCTGTTAGCCTTAAAAGGTTGCTATTGTGTGACTAGAAAAATTATCTTCTCTGGAAAATATTTGCCGACACATTTCGTAATTTGATCCTAAAATTTTCGTCCTTACCGTCTTTTAATATTTACGCTTTGAAAAACACAATACATCTATTTTATGTGCCAGCATTGTTTTTTAATGCAGACTCATCATCAGGAACAAAGGCGAGTAGGAATTATTTACTGTCTCTTTATTATCTACTATATCCAACACTTGGCTCAGTTCAAGTTCGTCTTTTGGTAGATAAGTACCTACTGAAACGCGTGACTTGGCTTGGTCTTTAAACATGCACGAAGCATTAATTAGCTGACGCATTGTCATCTCTCTTTTAGCTATTAGCCTCAAAAAGCGCTATTGTGTGTTCAGAAAAAAAACTTCTCTACAAAATATTTATAGATACTTTGTGATTCGATCCTAAAATCTTCTTCCACTCAACATTTATGCTGCGGAGCATGCCCGCCTGCTGGCTGTGGGTGAATGGGAGTCGGGTCTTTGGCTACAGGCACTACCGTCACCCAACATAGGTACTTTGCTGAGTGAACGTACTTTCCGGATCGCTACGTGTCTGCGTTTGGGTGCTCCTAGCGGAGCTCCACATCGGTGTCAATGCGGTGAAGCAGTCGACCGCCTCGGACACCATGGCCTGTCTTGCAGTAGGAGCGCTGGTCGGTTAGCACGGCACGCCAGCATTAATGACATTATCCGTCGGGCCCTTGTCACCGCCGGGGTGCCAGCTGTTTTAGAACCCAACGGCTTGGCACGCGACGATGGGAAAAGGCCAGATGGGATGACCATAATGCCTTGGAAGGTGGGTAGGCCTTTGGTGTGGGATGCAACATGTGTCGACACCCTTGCGCCATCCCATCTTCTTAGCACGGCGGGCTGTGCTGGGGCGGCTGCTGCAGGTGCAGAAAACCTCAAACGGCGCAAATATAACAACTTAATTGGAAGTTACATATTTAAGCCGTTTGGCGTTGAAACACTAGGCCCATGGGGTCCGAGTGCGCATCGAGTCTTTCGGGACATTAGCAAACAACTTGTCGACTGTTCACGTGACCAGAGGGCTGGGCTTTTTTTCGGCCAAAGAATCAGCATTGCGATTCAACGCGGCAATGCTGCCAGTGTTCTGGGAACTTTTGCCATTGACAGCGATGTGGATTATTTTTTTGATGCCCAATGATTAATTTTGTTTTTATATGCGTTTGTACATAATTTCGTGTTAATTAGTGTATGATAATTAAGTATTTGTTAATTTATTTAGATTATGTTCTCTTATAATAATAAATGCACATTTATGCTTCGAAAAATATACATCCACTTAATGTGTCAGCGTTGTTTTTTAATGAAGACATCATCATCAAGAACGAAGGCGAAAAGGAATTCTTTACTATCTTTTTTATTATCCAACACTTTACTCTGTTCAAGTTCGTCTCTTGGGAGATAAGTACTGAAGCGTTGGACTATTGTATCTTGAGTTGAATGATTACAATAGTGTTCAACTATTGACAGTATCGGGCCATCGCCTTTGAGAACTATCGTAACCTATTTCTGCCCTGAGGGACTCCTAAAGGAACTTACAACGTAGTTGATAGCGAGGGCTGAGTTTGTTTCTTAGCTTTAGACTTTATACTTGATTTAGTTCTAGGTTGAGAATGACTTGTAATTTTAGTGGTGTCGCGTTGTTGACGGAAAAGAGTCGAATCCTAACGAATTTTAATCTTCAAGAATGAAAATCTTGATTTTGATTGTTCAAAGATACGGACTTGGATTTTTTACACTAAGAGAACACTTGCGTTATAAACTCAAAACAAACATATTTCGGACCCACAATATTTTTTTTTAGGGCAATTCCGCCACACATTCCCAATCAATGCAACTCCTGAAAGCCAGAATCAACAGTGGCGACCACCAGAAAAACGCCGAGCCAATGAAGCCCGACGAGGCCCGGAGAAACAACTCAACTGTCTTGGATCCTGCAACGAAATTAATCAAAAAAGTACAGCAGAGGAGTAGGAAAAAAAACAAAAATATAATTTCCACTTCCCTCCGTATCAAGCAGGACACAGAATAGAACTAGGCCAATAGGCACAAAGGGACATATACAACTGGGTTAAGCCCAGTTGCCAAGCACCACGGATTATATATTATTAACACTAAAATTTAAAATTTGTTCTGGTTTCTACACGGTCCGTGTAATAAACTACTCCAGATGTAACCTGAATACTATCTAACATCATATTGCGTTCAGTTAGCCAAAGAAATGCACCCTATTGGACCCACAATGTTACGGATCCTGTAAATAGTTATTTCCATACGTCAAATTTTAACACCTTTTCTATCCCAATTGCAATTTGTCCCACATTCAGTCTCCCTTTGCAGTTATTATCCACAAAGCCACTCAAAAATCTATCGTAAAATGTTCCGGGACACCATTACAGGAAAATGTATCCATTGTGAGTCGGTCATGCGGACTCCAGTCACGTTTCCGAACTGATCCCGCCTCACAGGACCAGTTGGAAAAAGAACTTTTGAGTTTTTACAATATATACATCACGGTTTTTTGGACGTGAATTCTTGGCACGTAGTTTTCGACCTGCTTTTTGATTCGTTACATTTAAATGTTACATGAAGTGAGACGGTTGAAGTAAGTATGTTCTTTTTTTATTTTTACAGCTTATTTCAAAAGTACAGGGAACATGAGTGAAATGTTTTGCTGCCGAGTATTTTTTTATTGTTACTGGTCTGAATGGTTGTTGAAATTCAAGTAATTTATTTGCATGACGTGACGGCATAACATATTTTAATCAATGTTTCTCTTCCGAATTTTTATTTCGATGATTGTCATCCATCAATAAACAACTTTATTTCTAAAAAAAAAATATTCCTCTATATTTTGTCTGAGTGTAACAAAAATGTTTCATTGTTGAATATTTGTTATTGTTGCGGGAATGGGGTTGATTTTTTATTTGAACTTTTATATCAAAATTTATTTTTGATAAAAGTTTTTTAACAGTATTGTTATTTTGATGATTGTCACCAATAAAAATCCTTGGAGATGTTTTATAAAAAGCATTTTCATTTCACTACTTTTTATGAACGTAGGTAACAAGGTTTTCCATTAGGATGCGGATCGCATTGAAAGCGAGCAAAAATTGCTATACAAAAGACGAAAGAGAATCTGATCCTACGCCAAAGTATAGAAAAGTACAAAAATTTCATTCGTACAAGTTACAGGACAAGACTCAGTAGCAAAACTATAAGTAAGGTTATTAAGAAGATGAGATCAACTGACTTAGACAAATGTGATATGATGTAATGGTCAAAGTTCGAAAAAGAGAGAACATGCAAAGTCGTAGGTAATTTCAGTTTCCTTAACATAGTGGACAAGCTTAAACCAGTAAATCTGACTCCAGTCTTGCCACGGTACTTTGTTACCCAGTTACTGGGTTGTGTACTGGGTGGTAGGCAGCCGCTCCGCGTAAAATACTGGTATTCAGCTAAATCCGGTTTGACTGGAAGCCGACCCCAATATAATTGGGAAAAGGCTAGGCAGATGAGATGAGTGGACAAGCTTAAGGCTGATTATGATAACGAACAAACCTTCATTACTTTTCTGTTGAATAAATATATATCTTGTTTATTTTCATATTTTTTTGAATGAAACTTACTATCAGTGCAGACAAAATTCTTCGAATTCTTCTGAAAAATGAATTATTTTTTCAATTGTTTGAGCATTCAATACAAACATCTTGCATAAGAAATAACATTAGGATGAACAGGTTTTTTATCCATCTGATACATTATTAACTTGTCACGAACAGCAAATTTAGAATATAACATGATAATTATTTCATCTTACCTGAACCCAATATTAATACAACAAAACTTAATCAAACTTCATTTAGTATGAAGTGCGCAAGTTTGTTTATCAAATATAGTAGTCACTTAATGTTTAAGCAAATCGTTAGCGAGTTGAGCTACATGGATCCCACGATCTTAATCAAAATTCATTAAAACTTCAAGAACTTTGTTTATTAAAAAAAACTAGTCTCTCTTGATGCTTGTTGGTTTATTATTAGCTCTCTTGAGTGTTTATTATTTTACTTCTGAAATAGTCAATCTTCTTTCTTTCTTTCTTTGAGTAAGAGTTTTTCTGTGTAACTTCCATTAGTGACATGTTTATCTTTATTGTTTCCTTTTCTTCACTAAAATTACGCTCTTTTCAATCTTCGCAGATTTCGCAACGTGTAACGAAGTTCATTCCTAGATTTTTGAATAAATACTTTCTTTTCATAAAAGTATCAACTTTACCATTATGGATTTAAACTAAGTTCCTATCAACTTTAACGTTATATTGCCACTTAAAATCATTCCTTTCTATTGAAAATAATTAAGGGGTTGGATTGCTTTGTAGTTTGTGACTTTGTAAACTGTTCCTGGCTTCAAGTTTTCTGCTGCTAGTTATACATTTTCTTTAGAATCATCATGTTCATCATCATCCACCGCCAGAATTTGCCTAGAGTTAGGAAATAGGCCTCTGTTTTGTGCCAATCCCTATGTTCCTGGGCGTAGTTGGCAATGGCAATCATGGTTCTATCCACGATGGCAACAAAGTCGCCTGCTTACGACGCCACCTCTTCATTAATATACAACGTGTAAACCAACTTAAGCGGATAGCTTTACTAACTAAACATACTAGTGTATTGAAGCTTACTAAACCAATTGCATGTGAGTTATAAATGCCAACCGTGTGACGAGTTAATGTGTTGTTGGTAAACTACAATTATCCACCATTTAAACGGATAACATATCTGCAGTAACAGATCACTTTCCATTTGCATCATCATAACCATTACTAAAAATGTATTATTTCAATGTCTAATAAAACTTGCTGATTGTAAAAGTTTTCTCTAATTTCCATAATCAAAGATTTTGTTTTCTGAATGCAAAACTTCATCCACTTTTTCTTCGTTCTTTTTTAACCAATTGTCTAAAGTTCCAACTGATGGAATCGCTTAAAAATTCAATGGCTATAATTTAAGCAGATGGTTTCTGCAAGCGGTTTTTATCACAGTAATTATTCCCAGAGACTCGAGCAATGTTAAAGACTCAATTTTCCTGCTTGGGCTTCTAAATGGGCTCGATAAATTGTGATACGTCCCACCTATCGTATTAAAAGACCTAATGCTTCCATTTATCTTTGAATGTTCTCTGCTTCCATACGAATTAGGTTCCGTATATTTGGTCAGTTGGCATCGCTCTCTTTAATATGCTGGGACTAGGCGGTGCATTGAACCGTGCCTTGATATATTCAGCCGCATCTAGATTTAGATTCGAAGCAGACTCCAGTATATTTGGAAAACGTTTAGTTTGGTTATTGATGACTTAATCTGTATGGTTTTCATTACTAACTCCACGATATTTAAGTATTTAAGTAACAAACTGTCAGTTTCTATTACCTAGTTACCTAAAAACATTGGTTTGTAAATGAAAAGTAAATAAAAATAACATCCTGCAATAGATTTAGTCTTTAAAGTCGACACAGCAACTGGAATCCCTTCTATTCAGATATTGAAACAAACAATGAAAGAGACAGTAAATACGAGTATGTTTTCTACATTCTAGACTTCCTTTAGGTATTTACATTTTACTTTATTCAGCATTTTGTTTTGTCCGCACATCTCCAGCAAAAACTTCTTTCTGTATCTTGCGTTCTTCAACATAAATTCTAATCGACTTAAGTTTCACCAGCCCCCGTACAAACTTCAGACTATTAATATTAGTAGGTATGTATTTTATGTCACAATCCTGTACCAAGGAGAGCCTTGTACCGACCTCACCATTTAAAGTTAGGTAGATATGTTTATCACTAATGAATGCTTAAATTAATGGTTTTAGTGTAATAGTAGTGACTGTCGAGTTCAAAGTTGCGATAGTTGTAAAATTTATGAGGTTATGACTAGAAAGCTTGGAAATGAAGGTTTAGACTCAAGAAAGTTTTTTGAACTCGGTTTTTATGCGTCCAGTAAAGGCTACCTTGTACAGCTGTAGTCTTGATCTTATAGAAGAAATAGCTTTTGCCTGTGGCTTGACATGCGATAATACAGAAATTCACGACAAAATTAACTTATAACTGACTCCAGGATCCCATCAAATACCTATTTATTTAAGTTTCATTTTTCGGCTTATCTTTTCTCTATATTTTTACTTCAGTGCAAAAAATGTACTTATAATTTAACTATTGTAATCTTTATCAATTTGAAAACTGTACCAATTCACATTGATAATAAAACTGTAATACCTACCTAAATAAATGTTAACGCAACTCTGGTCCCCGAGATACAGGCGCTGCCTAGTTCTGGGACCACGGTGTAATTTTATGTTAAACTTTGTACCAACTTAGTATTAAGTATCAATAAGATTTTTTTTTTTGTAACAATGGCTCAATAAATTATTCTTATTCTTATCTACCTCTGTACTAATAGGTTAATAACTAGGTTATGAAACCTAATTTTTATTATAAGCGAATGTACGTCTCTTTGCTTGAAACGCTTTAACACCTAAATCGCTAAACTGATATTTTTCTTTTGGGATGGGAAATCATCAAAGATTTCTACCGCTCTAGGCGGAGCAGAAGGGAGTGTCTTACTGATTAAAACCCACCCGTGCAAAAAGCCTTGGTAACTCTTTCTAACAAATTCCGCAACAGGGTAAGATAAATAAAGACGAACGGCGATACGCCACCGGTACATGGTGGACATCCCACCCACACGCACAAAACGTTTTGGGAACACATTCATAATGCGTACAGCTAAGGAGTGGAATTCCCTGCCGGAGTCTGTGTTTCCCGATAGCTACAACCTGGGAGTTTTTAAGTCAAGAGTGAATAGGTTACTTCTAGGCAAGCGTGCTCCATCTTCGACCACATCATCGCTTACCATCAGGTGAGATGGTGGTCAAGCGCGTGCCTATTAACAGTAAAAAAAAAAAAATACAACGCCGAAAGATCTTTATCGTTGATCGAAAACAGAGGATCCTTCGACCAGATGGAGGGGTTGTGTTTACTGATCGCATGAATAGTACTAGTAATACTTGCACGATGTATTGGTGTGACGTCAGGTCCGACCTCATCAAAATCCGTACCGTGTGTGGTTGTTACGGCCTCAAGATGTGCGCTACTATGTCAGCCGGAGCGACAAATCCCTGAAGTGCATGTGAACATGCTTATAGCCAACCCGGTTAAAGAAAATTGTTCTCTTCATGCCCGTATATATTTACACAATTCTCCATTTCTTACCTTCGTTAAAATTTATTATCAGAGAGAGTTACTGAATAAAGGTATATTTTTAAACTTTCTAGACTAAGTACGAGATAGATACCTAGAATACTTTAAAACAAAAAATTAAATAAGCTAAAATGCTAATTAAATAAAAACCTACTGAGGTAAACTGAATTAATTTTTAACGGGACCAAATGGCAAGTTCACCGCATCGAACTAAAAAGAATCACACAAATCGGATCCAAAACCTCGGAGTAATCGATGTACATAGGTACATAAAACAAATAAAACATACCTGCCGAATTGCGACCCTTTTTTAACCGACTTCCAAAAAGGAGGCTTTTTGGAAGTCGGTTAAAAATGAAAGATTTGTAAGAATATTCAATGTAAGTTAAAAGCACAGCAAAATTCCACATACAAAATTGAAAAAGAAAATGTTTTGTACAATATTACTGACCCTTTAGAACATTCGATAATTTTCCCGTTTCATTACATAAAATTATTCGCTGAAAACGTACAGTTCTGCCAACTTTATTTTAATAATATTTGCACGAATGAAAATCTAATTAGAGTTCACGAGTATGAGCATTCAAAAGTTCTCGAACCGTTGGGAAAACGTATTCATTTTTTTATTGAAATCTATGAATAATATTAACATTGTGGAATTGGACTGCATGTATCGTAATATGCCTGTAGTATTTTGGTCTATAGGCACTATTGCATTTTGCGGCATATTGGATCTTGTGAAGCCGATATTTAACAGTTTTTAGAAACAAAAACTGGCCAAGTGCAAGTCGGACTCGCGTGCAAAAGGTTCCGAACTAATTAACACTACATACTTCTTATAGGTTTTCCTGTTACTATTATCTGCATTTTTTTCAAAATTTTAGGCTAAGTGGTTTCGGGTAGGTAGTTTAATTTAGTCATTTTGGTGTAATTTCCTGAATAACTACAAAACTATTTATTTTAAAATGATGAAAAAAATATCATTAAAAAATTTAACGTAAGCGCTTTCATTTGACATGTCACACGACATAGTTTGATTTTTTCTTTTTTTCTGTTTTGACCCCCAAAAGTGACCCCGTTCTACAAATTTATTTATTTACACAACACGTCCGTGTTTGATTCACAGAAGTTCATATGGTATACCAAATTGCAACAGAATTAGCCAAGTAGATTTGAAGAATACTGGCTGTGACAGACGGACATACAGAAAGACACCCGAGTGATCCTGTTAGGGTTTTTACAGATGTTCGGAACCCAATTAAAAAGATCTTAAGGTACTAAAATACGGTTGCTTTCGTTTACTTCAACTATTTTTATTTTAGCTCAGGAGCTCTTTGAGCAATAGTTATTCATTTGTAAAAGTTATCGATTTCAGAATAAATGAGAGTTCAAAAAGAAGATGTCGATCCAAAGAACTGTATCAATTTGGTCGGATTAAGGCTAGTAAACCATTGAAACCCGGCGTTTATCATTTTATATCAGTGTTGTATTTTAAAGGTTTTTACAATAGTTTTTAGGGTTCCGTACCCAAAGGGTATCCAACGGAACCCTATTCTAAGCCTCCGCTGTCCGTCTGTCTGTCAGCGGGCTGTATCTCAAGAACCGTAATAGGTAGACAGTTAAAATTTTTTTTCACCACACAACACAGATTGTGTATATCTATTGCCGCTATAACAATAAATAATAAAAATTAAGGCCGACTCGCACTTGGCCGGTTTTTATTAGGTCCAGGTGCATTTAAAAATGTCACGCGACGAATGTTGCGTGAAAATACAACAGAACTATTGTAAGAATTTAGTTAACTTATTTTTTTTTTAATGTTACGGCAAAAAGAACGAAACTACTCTCAAAAAAATAGGCTTCGAGTTTAATTTCAGAACTCGACCCTTCGTAAAAAGATTTATAATCAAGAAACAAGCGGAATAGAATTGTGAATATTTCGAGAGTTCCATTTACCTTAATATGAGGAAATTGAGCCGGAATATTTCTGCATGCCCCTTGAAAGGTCATTAGCAGTTTGTCATCTCTCAAAGTTAAGTTAGTTGTAATGTACTGTAGGTCAAGTTCATAGACTTTGTGGTTAGAAATTTGTGTAATATGCGGTTTTATTTAGGATCTAGGTTACGACAGACAGTAAAAGATATATAATTCCTTGATTAAAATGTTTGCCGTTTTGAAGATCAAAGTAATTTATAGATTTTGCACGTTCCATTTCTGTTAATAATGTAGTAGGTGATTTATGATGTTGAAGCATGAATTTACGAGATTACTTTGAAATCTGTCAGTTTTGAGTTGAAATTCATGTTTGAGAATATATCTTGAGATCATACAAGTGTCGCGCTGATGTTGAACATTAATTCTTTTGGGTTTCACTCCAGTTAAGTGTGTCGTTTTAAAACCAAATTTTAGTTAAAATAAATGTTTTGAGTTTGAGTTCTGTCCTCAAAGTTTTGACACATTATTACATTCAATTTACCCTCACCATACATGTTGAAAGTTGAATAATGGTGTTTGGATGGGATAAAATAACTTGGGCATAATAGCATTACAACCATGATGTAAAAGTCGAGTTTCTCACAATCAAGTAAGTAAGTATTTATCTACTTAAATGGTTTTTTTTTTTTACAAGCTGGTTCTCATGACTGCCAATTCTCTTACTTTTAAATTCAAGTCGCAATACCATGTTTAGTAATCCGTTGGGGCACTTTAGGAGAATCATATTAGAATCACAATATTAATCACACTACAATCTGTCACATTTCAATTTCATCTCTATCGCCAATACATTAGGTTCATGGTTGATTGGACAAAATTGACAGTGACGGTTAGCGTGATTTGCTTTCCGAATCTGCAAAAGTGACCTTTTTCATGGCGACCGCGACGCTATTGGTGAAAATAAATGTTTTTTTTTTTGGTTTTTTCGTTTTCGAACACCGACTTCCGAAATTAAAGTTATTTTTTAATTTGTAGTGTTTTGTTTTTGGAAGTCGGTTTTATATTTTTGTTAAAAAGTTTTTTTTTTTTCACTTTTTAGTGGAACCTACCACTAAAAAGTGAAACTGCAAACATACCGTGCCGGTGTGATGTAATGTTATGAACTGGTGTAAACAATCAACAAACATGCGATTTCAGAAATCCCGATCCATGTGCTATCATTTATTGAAGAGTTCCGTTGCCTATCTCCGAAGTTCTTCATCAGATCTTCACCAAATTTTAATGGGACCAGTCCGAGAAAATACTCTTCCAAACAAAAAAAAAATCATCCAAATCGGTTAACAAAAAAAAAAAGGATACATACAACCGAACATAGAACCTCCTCCTCTTTGAAGAAGTCGGTTAAAAATTATAGAGCTTATCAATTTCCACAGTGATTTTGGTAGTTTGAATTAAAGCCACCGGGTCGGATAAGTTTACTTAACTATAAGCAATAAAATCAATATCAAAAACTTTACAAAACGTAAAGAAATTAGAGAATTTTTTGACCGTTTGCGACTGCGCTCCTTAATAATACGAGAATTGCCAAATGAAAGTTCAATCAAAGTACAAAAGCTGAAGACTGTTGAAGAGTTTTTGTGAAATCATTTAAGGCGTTATGCAAATATTTGAAAACGAAGCTCAGAGGAGAGTCTTTCTAGAATAATTTGCACAAATTAATCTTGTAGAATGGAAACTAGAATGGGTAGAATTCTATCCTAAATCAATAAAATCTGGAATGGAGATTGAATTATATTGAGTCTGTTTGTTTTAATAAAATTTCCTACAGCTTTTGAACTAGTTTCAAATCAACCTTTTGTTCAATCTTCTATAATATTAAAGGTTATGCTTCATAATAGCTTATATAGGTAAATCAATCTCTCTTCATCTCAATCAACCGAATGCAATTTTGTGCATCACCTTTTAAGGTGGATACAGACATTGCGAGGCATGCGCCGCGTACGGCTCGCAACGCACACGTTTTGATTTAATTTTGTCTGGTAGTCATGCCTCACCACGAATACAAACGTCCACACATTGCGAAGCATGCGATGACCGCCTGTGCGCTGCGCATGCCTCGCAATGTCTGTATCCACCTTGACGTGTTTTGTGGGTACAAAAATAAATCAGAAGTAACTGACTAAAGTGGTTAAAAATATTGAGTTAAAATATATTTCCCTTCATCAAAAAAGAAATCTCTAGAATACATAATAACTTAATAGTGATATCTCTGTATTAAAAAAAAATACGACATTATTTTTCAACACAAATGGTATCGTATGAATCCAGTCACAATCACAGTCCAAATACTTCGCCAAATAGCGTTTCATTTACAGGGTGTTTGCTTACCGGAAGTGACGGATAGCCGCCGGATATTACGTTATCTCGCACCGGATACGGGTTGGCTATCAACCCGATTAGTGAACTGTTATCGATTAGATTATTAATGGACTGAATTTTGGGATATATGTGTTAATCGTTAGGTGTGAGGTTAGCGAGATTTAATTTCATCATACATAGTCCAACTTCAACCAGTGTTGTGCAAAGGTCTTTCATTTGCCAATTTCACCCCATTTATAGCATACCAAATGATCTTAAGGCAGCAGCAGACAGCAGACGTCCACTGCTGGACACAAGCCTCCCCCAAGCGTCGCCACAACGACCGGTCCTGCACGTCTCGCATCCATCGGCTATCCGCGACCTTCACCAGGTCATCTGTCCACCTTGCGGGAGGCCTTCCAACGTTACGTCTTCCGGTACGCAGTCGCCACTCCAGAAATTTTCAGCCACATTGACCATCTTTTCTGCGAGCAATGTGTTCCCAGTCTACTGCTACTTTAGTTAGGTGATCCTTCGGGCTATGTTGGTAACCTTGGTTTTCCTGCGGCTATCATCATTCCCGATTCGATCACGCAAGGGAACTCCAAGCATTGCCCTCTCTATTGCCCTTTGAGTGACTTAAAGCCTTCTGATGGCCCATGTAAATGTAACTACGAATCAAGTAGACACAGCGGTCCATCTGTCTATCCAAACTTTATATGAATGAATTTCTCAGGTAGACAGCGCAGACGACCTCTTAACCTTTGTCGCGTTCAAGTGTTGCCACTAAAGCTATAGAGTTACAACACGTCTAGCATCTTTATTCTTATCTTGTTTTATATACGTTTTCTTAAAACACTAAAATAGTATTTTTTTCTATTTTCATACAACGTGCAAATGCCACCAGTATTTAGGGCTCACTTTTAGTTGACAGCGATGCGGACGAATTTTTAAATTCAGATTTTAGTTAGCAGTTTTTATTTAGATTTTTTTATATAATATTTTTTTATCAATAAAATTTTTAGCTTACCGGACTTTCAAATGCCTTATATTGGTTAAAATTTCCATTAGAGCCCGCTGATTTAAGGGACGCGGGGGGTGGGAGGGGGAGGGGGGAGAGGTAGGTTTGCCCCCCTGCACCACCCCCACCCCCCGGAGCCCCATGGTTATGGAGATATCCATGGTTAAAGTTTTGAGGTTAGAATAGAATTTGAGTTAGAAAAATAGGTAAAATTGAGTATTGTTTAGCAGGAGGAGGGAGTGGGGAGGTGCCCCCTGTGCCCTAGCACCACTCCCATGTAAAGGCGACGCACTGTTCTTGAGAAAAAATAATTATAGTAACCTAACCTCAAAACGTGTTATAGCCACTCAACATTGCAGTCACGGGAGGCCCAGTCGACGGAGCCCCGCTTCGCGGGGCTCCTACTTCTGAGTGGTTTATAAAAAAATAACCACGAAGGGGATGGCGGGGTCTATTCGCTCGCTTCGCTCGCTCACTCGACCCCGCCATCCCCTTCTAACCTAACCTGTCCGAGTCGGGGTGCCCCCGAGTCCAGAGCTCGCTTCGCTCGCTCTTGCGTCCAAGTTCTCCTATTAGCAGTAGTAGTAGTCAGTGGAGATTTATTGGGGACTTTATTTATGAATTTTTTGTTATTGACAGCTGAGAGATAGCATGGCGTCGCTTCACGTTCCGTTCCACATAGTGTAAAAAAAATCGTAATTTTTTGTGTAAAAAAGTCAATGTAATTGCATAATACAACAACAACTATTGTGCACATTTATTACACACCAAAAGTATGTGAACATATAAAAATAAAATTATATTTATGAAAAAAACAGGACATAAAGTTTATAAAAAATAATTCTAACGTCAGAGTTGTCAGTTGAGATTCAAAGCGATAGCAGCGTATTTGTTTTTGTCTCCGAAAAATTTGTAAAAAAGTGGTTAAAAGTGGATTAAATCATTGGTACTGTATATCATCGTAAAGTTTGTGAAACGGACTAAAAAGTGATATATATAACATATTTGGACTCCATCGGTACCGTGAGTAGTAAGTGAAAATCTTATAGAAATAATTTGCAATGATTTGCGTCCCTGACCTAGGGCAACCCGCAGTTCGGCCGCTTCTACGCACACATGCTTAACGCTTACACGTACACTAGGCGCTTGCTTTAACATCTTGAGCTTACGCTACGCGTTTATACCAGACTTAGCTTACGCCACGCTTCGTAAGGTTGGTGACTGTTGGCAGTGGAAATTAAATAATAGACACTGAACACACTAATAATAGACACTGAAGTTAGTTTTCAGCAGAAAAATAAAATAGAAACTAACCGACTTCCTCTTTTGACTCCGCTAACTCTGAATATCTTTCAAAAAGTTTACCACAAATTACCAGCTTATGTTGTGAAGAGTGTGAAAGACTGAAAGGAGATATTGAACAGTTGAGAATACAATTAAATACTGCTCATGATGAAATTGACAACTTGGTTATGGAAAACGCCACTTTGAAGAAACAAACAATTGAACAACAAAATATCATAGCAAAACTGAAAAACCTATGTAGCAGCCAATCTAGTAGTACAAAAAAACACTCAACTTTAAAGAAAAACAAACATATCATACATAATTTAAATATTACCAAAAAGAACCTTGATAAGAGTCTCATAGATCTAGACACAAAAAAGTGTGAGGAAACCATAACAGATGGTGCTGCAAGCAGTACGAGCGAGAATGCTTCACCTCTAGATCTCAACTGCAACTTGAAGCAGTACGATCTATCCCGATCACAAGACGCTGTAGCTGAAACTTCAAAAATAAAATTAACTGAGGGACCAACTTCAACTTCAATTACAAACGAAGCAGAAATCATTCAAACGAAGAACCATGGAAGAAAGTACACAATAAAAGAAAATCAAAGAAAAAGGAAACTATGCGTCCTTAGTAACTGCAACTACTATCGCCCGGTGACAATTATAGAAGATACTTTCTGCGAACAGTTTGAGTATTGCCACTACGTGTCACCTAATAGTAAAATGAAGGAAATACTCACAAACCTTAAGAACAAGGTTCAAGATTTTAACCTGGACGACTATTGTATAGTAATGATTGGCGAAAAGGATTTTAAAGATAATGAAGAACTCTATCGAACTTGTTAGACTAATAAGAGAATCCTTGGAACAGACAACTCATACAAATGTGATTGTGTGCTCTCCGGTATACATAAGAGGAGCCCTTATTCATAATTATAGAGTAGAACTGTTTAATAATTTACTTTACATGGATATAAGAAACTATGAATATGCATATTTCTTTGATTCGAATCGTGACCTCTCATTGGAAATGTTCTCATATAAAACAGGTAAACTTAATAAACTAGGGATAAAATGTATATTTGGAAGTATTTTTAGTCGCATGCTTGTTGACATAAAAAATTATCCGTTGGATTGTGATTGTGACATTGAAAATTTACCAAAAGCAATAACGAGTAAAGCTCATGTACAAAATATTTTTTTTCGCCCCACCCTTAAACAACAATGCCAGTAATGATAAACAGAAGCTTACTTTGTTACATCAAAATATAGCTGAAATACTCAATAAATTAGATTTCTTCGAAGTAACAATATTTGAATTGACGAAAGAGATGGGTGTTATAGACTTTATTTGTTTTAGCGAAACCTTTATACAATCCGGTCATGAATTTAATCTTAGACTTACAAACTATAAGCTAGCTGCTAATTACTCAAGATCCAATAAAAAACGGGGCGGCACGTGCATATTGGTGAAAGAAGATTTAGTTTTTAGCCCTTTACAAATAACTAATGAAATGTCTAGCGATTATTGTTTTGAATGTTGCGGCATAGAAGTTCCGAGTTATAACTTAATAATAGTATGTGTCTATAGAATCCCGGATTCCGATGCGGCCATATTTTTCAAAAACCTTGAAGTTTTGTTACACAAATTAACTTATAAAAGTAGGAATCGTATCATAATATGCGGAGACTGGAATATTGATATGCTTAAAGACACTACACAAACAAGAGAATTAATATCTATTTTAAATAATTTTTAACTTGTTGACTCATATTATAATGCCCACTAGGAAAAAAAGTTGCATAGATCAAATAGCCAGTAATATCTCGACCCTAGACACAAAAAGCAGTATACATAACCTAGCCCTCTCAGATCATGATACTGGGCAGTCTTTAACGTTCTTTCTTCCAATAGCACATAATAAGCCGAAAATTCCAAATTTCTTTTATGAAGTGAAAAAAGATTACAATGAAAAAAAATTGGTTGCCTGTAAAGTCGGTATACGGGCGAAAGTTTTACGTGACAACGACTTTTTATGTCTGTCTCTCTCGCTCTTAGGCGGGCTAACCATGCCCGAGTGGAAGGGACGCGTGCCTCTCACTCGCTCTCATTGTGAGCGCATAACGTGAGCGGAGCGTAACGCAGTTTCTTGAAGTGTCACCCGGCAAACCAATTTATAAGACGTTGTCACGTCAATAATATTCAAAAATTTCTTGAATGTATATCAGCTTTAAGTTTTAATGAAGTATATGAAGAAACAGATTGCAACAATGCATTTAACTTATTTCATGACCTATATATACTCTTTTACAAACTATGTTTCCCCGAAATAACAGTTAAAAAATATAATAAACCAATTAAAAATAAATGGATTAGTAAAGGTATAAAAATATCGTGCATAAAAAAGAGAACTCTATATTATAGTTACCAACACGATGCCCTAAGCAAAAAATATAATAAGGGAAGATACCTGACCTATTCAAGAATTTTAAGAACATGTATATCACATTCACAATTAATAAATAATCAAAAACATTTACATAATTCCAAAAATAAATGTAAAGCGACTTGGTCTATTATAAAAAATAATATAAATAATGATGATAATTATAAAAATGAAATCAAAGAATTGATAATAAATGATAACCTAATTAATGATCCCAATGATATATGTAATCAATTTAATAACTATTTTATAGAGATGACCAATAAAACTAACCTTAGCAATAGTAATAACGTAAGTAACATTGACATTACCAATAACACTTTTTTTTTTTTTTTTTTTTTAAGGATGGGAAATCATCAAATGACTCCTCCCGCTCTGGGTGAAGCAAGAGGGAGTGTCAGACTCTTACTGACTAAAACCCATCCGTGTTCCTCCTGGTGCCCTTTGCGTTCTAAGGCTACGGCACCTCTTTCGAACAGATTCCGCAGCCCCAGCAGGCACCTGCCCTAGCGGGCCCCGTCTTCCACGCTGACATCTCTTTGAGGCGCGCTGGAATCGCAGCGCGCCGCCGACCCGGGCCTAGTTCTGATCAGACGGCGAGCCACCCACTGCTCGCCGTCCGCAGGCCCGCGCCTACGGCGGCCGGGAATCGTCCTGCGACTCCCGACGCCTGGGGCGTCTTCTTCTGTTGCGGCGACTGGGACGCGAGGCCTCCCTCTCCCTCACACGCTCGGCCTCCTCCTTTGCTAGCATTACTGCTTCGCAGAAGGAGGTGATCGCTTCCCATGCCTCCTCGCTCCGGACCAAAGATTGAACCAAGGCCGGTCGCGAAAGGTCGCCGCCACCGATCGCCTCGACGAGGACCCGGCGGTGCTCCGCCCAAGCAGGGCAGACCTCCACCGTATGCTCCACCGTGTCCTCCGGGCGATCCTCGCAGTGATGACACCCGGGCGCGTCCTCCCGCCGAATCCGAAACAGGTATCTCCCGAAACAACCGTGTCCGGTGAGTACCTGTGTCAGGCGGAAGGTGAGGACGCCGTGGCGCCGCTCCAGCCACTCCTCAAAGAGGGGACTTATCGCCTGGATTGTTGCGTGCCCAGCGCTGGGTTGCGACAGTCGCTGTCTCCATATCGCCATGAGATCTTGCCGGTGCTCCGTCCGCCTTGCTGCGATTTGCCGCGGCAGAGGTGTCTCGCCCCGGCGTTGCGCCTCCACGCGCCACTCGTAAATGTGCGCGAGGGCTCTCGCCTCCAGATCCCATGGCGGCAGTCCGGCAAGGAGGCTCGCCGCCTCGCCAGAGACCGTGCGGTATCCCCGGGCCAGCCGGATGGCCATGACCCTCTGAGACGCGTTGAGGTAACGGGCAGGTCGCTTCCTCAAAGTAGGCGCCCAGACCGGCGCCCCATAAAGGGCCATGGACCGCACGACCCCCGCGTAAAGCTTCCGGCAGGAGGCATTTGGACCCCCTAGATTGGGCAGAAGCCGCTTGAAGGCAGCCCCGGCTCGTGCCAGTCTGGGAGCCAAACGTCGGAAGTGTTCGACGAAGTTCCATCGGCTGTCAAGGACGAGACCTAGATACGTCATCGTCGACCCGACGCCGATGTGAACCCCTCCCACCGTTATTTGAGATCCCGATGGTGGCCTGTTCCGAGAACCATGGAAGCACATGGCTTCGGACTTGTGCAAGGCCACCTCAAGACCCAACTGCCGGATCCTCTCAACGACTATCGCAACCCCGCGTGTCATAGCGTCAGCCGCCGCCTGGTGCGACCTCCCCTGCGCCAGGACCAGCGTATCGTCAGCATAGCAGACAACGTTGACGCCGCCAGGGAGGTCGGCGCGCAACACCCAATCGTAGCCAATGTCCCACAGAAGCGGCCCCAGAACGGAACCCTGTGGAACACCGCACGACATCTCTCGCCGGTTCCACTCTCCCAGGTGACCGGGGTAGATGACGGCTCTGTCCGTCAAGTATGCCTCAACTACGCGACGGAGGTAGTTCGGCACCCGGTGATACCGAAGTGCCTCCCTGATGCAACTCCAAGGCAGGGTATTAAAGGCGTTGGCGATGTCTAGAGACACAGCCAAGACGACCCCGCCCCGGGAAACCGCGTCCCCCGTCGAGAGGGCTCTCACGCGCATGATGGCGTCCACCGTCGAGCGTCCCGTGCGGAAACCGAACTGGTTTTCCGCCAGATCCGGCCCCACCCTCACTAGGTGCTCGACGAGGCGGTTTGCAATTACTCTTTCAAAGAGCTTGCCCACCTCATCGAGCAGCACGATGGGCCGGTATGCGGACGGAGAGTCCGCGGGGCGCCCCGGCTTCTTAATGAGGACCAGTTTCCCCGTCTTCCAACGAAGTGGGAACTGGCCCCTCTCCAAGCATGCGCTTAGGAACCCTCTTAGTCGAGGCCCAAGAGCCTCCAAGGCCAAGACCCAAGCTTTTCCAGGTAAGCCGTCGGGTCCTGGGGCGGTATTTTTGGCCTTCAGCCTATTAACCGCCACTCTCAGGTCTACCTCAGTCACCTCAGGGGCATCGTCATCGTCGTCATCAATGCAGTCCGCATCGGGCACCGCAGGTGGCGGAGCCATAGGCGGGGGAGTATGCTCCCCTCGCGAGGGGAATAGAGCGCTCACCACGTCCTCCACCAGCTGGGGCCGGAGACTCTGCGTCAAGGGGGGGGCCCAGGTGCGGAGCTTATTCCGCACCATTTTGTAGGGTCTACCCCACGGGTCCCCGTTCAGAGACTCCAGCATCTCCTTGCGAGCCAGATCCTTGGCCTGCAGGATCCCTGCTTTGAGGGCGGCCTTTGCCACTTTGTACTCCTCGTATAGCTCCGCCTCTCTGACCTGCGCATCTGGAGGGCGGATGCGGAGCCTGCGGTGCCTGGTGTACCGGCGCCGTGCGGCAACACATGCCTGACGCAGTGTCGCCAGCTCTTGCGACCACCAGTACACCTGGCGGCGGGCGCGTCCTTGCTTAACCCGGGGCATTGCCACATCACAAATATCGGACATGGCCTCCCGGAACCACTCCGCTTCGTCGTTGATGTCAGCAGGCCTGTCCGGAGGTGACACCCAGGCCTGCACGATCGAAGCTTCCAGGAGGAGCTCCCGGTCCAGCTGCTTCAGCGCCCACCGCGGACCACTCGGGGCCTGCCGGACTGGCGCGGTTGAGGTCTGGGTGGAGACGTCAAACCGGATATACCGGTGATCGGAATAGGTCTCCACCTCCTCTAATACGCGCCAGTCAATGACACGCGGTGACAGAGCAGGGCTGGCGAACGAAATGTCCACCACAGACTCCCCCTGCATCCGCACACACGTGGGGACAGAACCCCGGTTTAGGACGACCAGGCCTGCCTCCAGAGCCCAGTCTTCCACCATCCTGCCCCTCGTATCCGTATAACGGGAACCCCAAGCCAAGTGCTTGGCATTGAAGTCCCCGAGAACGAGTACGGGGAGGGAACGACACCCGGCGACGACGACGCCCAGCTCCGTAAGGGAGTTTTGGAACTCAGCGAGTGTTCGGTTCGGGGAGAAGTACACTCCTACCACGACAATCTCCCCGAACCGTGCTGCTACGCACCCCTGTCCTCTCCTGACGCCTTCGAGGGATGGGGTACCGGCAGCGGCCGACGAAATTAGGGCCACTGAGCCGTTCAGGTCCTCCACCCAGTCATCCCTGGGCGGGACAAAGTAGGGCTCAGCGACCACGGCGATGTTAATCAACCACTGTGCCATGCTCTGCACCAACAGGTCTTGAGCGGCGGCGCAGTGGTTGATGTTCGCCTGAAGGAAGCGTAATGGAGCCGTTATTGGCACTCCATTTCTGCTTCCTCCTGAGTCCCTTGTGACTCACTCGCGAAAACCGAAGCGAATTCGGTGGCAGTGACGGCGGTGGTGGTCGCGGCAGCGGCGACAGCAGTGGCGGCGGCGGCGGCAGGGACGGCGGTGGTGGAGGGCTTCTTTTTGCCCCCGGCTTTGGCGGGTGGGACGCAGGCTTTGCCCCCAACCCAGTGATCGGCCGGCTTGCCAGCTGCCGCACATACAACGCAGTGCGGCTTGGCGTTACACGAGCCGGCCTTGTGTCCAGGCTGACCACAGCGAAAACAAAGATCGCTGCGGTCCACCTCCGAGGTGCACTGGACTCCCACATGGTTGCCCACTTGGCAGCGGAAGCACCTCAGAGGTCTGGGTTCCAGCAGTTTGACCTGCGCAGATACCCAGCCCACCAGGAGTCTTCGGCCCTCCGAAATTTTCTTGCCCACCGTCACGGGGCAGCTCACCACGACGGTTCGCATGCCCGTATGGTCAGGACGTATGGTGCCTGCCTTCACCTGCTCGGTAGAGCATCCCCCAGTCCTGACGACGGCGGCCACCACCTCCTCCTCCGTGACGGAGTCGTCCAGGCCTATAATGCGTATATCAACGCACTTGGTGGGCCTGGACACTCGGACCTCGTCCGCACTCAAGGACGCTCTAAGCCTTTCAGCCAGAGCGTCAGCGGTCGGGCCACTGGCTGCACCGGGGATCTCCAACATCCGGGCCCCAGTCATGGTTACCCTGTGTCGGAGGCCCCCAGTAATGCCGAGCTCCTGAAGGTTCACCGCCTCCCTTGCCTTTACGAGCACTTGGCTGTACGTCACGCCCTTCTTCTCCGCGTCCGGCTGTAGTGTGATCACTACAGCTGCGGTTTTTGGGGCACGGAGCCTGGCTGCGACGCTTCGCTCTTTTTGTCGCCGCCTCCTCTCGCG
Organism: Lacanobia oleracea; assembly: GCA_950371165.1. NCBI lineage: Eukaryota > Metazoa > Arthropoda > Insecta > Lepidoptera > Noctuidae > Lacanobia > Lacanobia oleracea. The sequence continues at coordinate 4,624,510 of OX493387.1, forward strand.
TTTCTTGGCCGCCCTGGTTGCCTTTCTCGCCTTCTTCAACTCACCAGCTATTTGCCATCCAGCTTCGGCCGCAGGAGAGTTTGAAGACGGAGGCGTCTGCTGCACAGCTGGAGCTGGAGCTCGTGCTGCCTGTGCTGCCTGTGCAGCCATCCCACCTTTCTTCAGCTTGGTCTTTGCCAGTCCAGCCCCTCGGTTGGCCTGACCAGATGACCCCGATTTGGCAGCCACGGTTGCCGCATACGAGGCCGCCTTTTGCTGGCCCGAGCCCGTCTGACTCGCCGCTAGTGGGGGGCGCAATACGATGCCCTCTAAAGTGGAGAATCGTGCCTGGAACCGCTCCTGGAAGGTAGCCAGCTCTTGGCGCACCAGGTTCAAGAGCTTGTCCTCCGCCAGCATGGCGTGGCTTTGCCCGCCTTTGCTTCCCCCTTGAAGCGCCTCGTTTGAGCCGGCCCCTCGAAGCCCGGCCAGGTCTGCTTGGAGCTTCTTATTCTCCTTTTGGAGAAGCTCGGTGGCTGCTGCCAAGCGGGCGATCTCCGCCCGCAGCCTGGACAATTCTTCCGATGGAGGCCCGCAGCAGTTGGCCTCCGCTGCCGCCAAAATGGAGGCTGAGGCCGCACTTATAGCCTTGTTTTTAGAGGACTGCGACCTCTTCAAGGCTACATCGCGGATCGCGGCCTTCACGACCTCCGCAAACCTAGCCTTACGCTCCACATCAGAGCCGACACCGGTGTTTGGCTCATCGCCGGAAGATGCCAAGGGAGCCCTCCGATCGGTCACTCCAGGTTGGCGCCCCTCCTCGACGAATTTTGAGGCTCGCTGGGCCACCTCCTTGGAGGCGAGCCCCCTCCCTTTACCTCCTTCTCGGCCCTTACCCCGCCTACTGGTGGGGATTTTTCGGGCCGAGGCCATCTCGTTTGAAGACGACCCCTGGTCATCCTCCTGCCGGGGCCGCTTTCGAAAGAACTTGGAGTTCCCAGCAGCAGCCCCCACTCCCTCGCGTCCAGAGCTTGCCGAGCCGACGCCTGACGCAGAGTCCGAGTCTGACCCGGCGGCATCTCCTTGACGCTCAAGACCGCGCAAGTCCTGGTCGGACATATTTGGATCCTCTATCGAGGATCGGGAGCCTCCTCGGCTCTTGTTGCCGTCGCCGGCAAGCGGTACCTCCACAACATCTTTTCTATTTTTTGGGTTTTTAGAAATATTCATTTTGATCCCACGAGTAGTAAGGAAAAAATGTCCACCCAGGCAGAGCCTATTTACCTGGGTAAGCCTACATACTGCAGAGTGCGGCAGGTGCTCTACAGGGGAAGCGCTCGCGACTGGACTCCCTCCAGCCATTCATCCTCTCACCGCGCTTCAAAGCTTAGGATTAGGTGGTTTTTTATCTTAGAGGTAGCCTTCCTCTGGGCCAGGCGGTCAAGCCAAGCCCCCGGCGGCGGCATTAAACATGCCTCCGTTCGCTGTCCGGCCAACCCAGCTCAGCGAACCCGCCGAAATTCTCTCCTCAAGGAGAGAAAGGTGCGCCACTTTGGTGCGCCTGCACCGCAGTGGCATGGTCACGTCATCTGTCGATCGATTACCGTCGATCAATCAGGAGCAACCACTTCCCGGTATCTCTCTTGGTCTGATCTCTCACTCGGACCTTTCCGGCATGAGTAACTCTACCGGCAGAGCTCCAAGATCATTGAGACACACAAGCCCCACCACGACGACAACGTGGAGATACAGCGGTGGGGATTACCAATAACACTAACAGTATGTTTTTGACTCCAGTAAATGAACAAGACATAATAAAAATTATCAACTCCTTAAACGATACTAATGCTACTGGATATGATGAAATAACCACAAAAATAATAAAATTAAGTGGCAAATGCATAGCAGCACATCTTAGTTATATTATCAATCTGTCATTTGAGACAGGAACATTTCCTACTAGATTAAAACAATCTATAGTGAAACCGCTATACAAAAAAGGTAACCGTTCGGATATGTCCAATTATAGACCCATTACATTGATCCCTATCCTTTCAAAGATATTTTAAAAAGCAATGTACGGGAAAATAATAAACTTTTTAAACAAAAACAGCATACTTACTGAGAACCAATTTGGATTTAGAAAGAATAGGTCAACTACACTTGCTTGTTTTACTCTGGTCAAACTGATATCTGAAGCCCTGAATAATAAAATGTCTGTATTATCAGGATTTCTAGATATGAGCAAAGCATTTGACTTTGTCCCACATAAACGACTACTTTGCAAAATGGAGAAATACGGCATAAGAGGCAAGGCGCATGACTGGCTTAAAAGTTATCTATCGAGTCGCCAGCAAAGGACAATGGTATCAAAAATTGACCATAACAGAAAAAAAATATACAGTTCAGAGTTGAAAATAAATAGTTGTGGCGTTCCTCAGGGAAGCGTACTAGGGCCTCCATTATTTATAATATACATAAATGACTTTTGCAAGAGCCTCAAACATAATTGTACACTATTTGCTGATGACACTACTTTGACAATAAAATCTTCAAATAGAAATGACCTAAAAACTGACACTAACAATGAAATTCTACAAGCAATAAAATGGCTGGAATCTAATAACTTACGTGTAAATATTGAAAAAACAAAGTTAGTACAATTTCAAACACACAAATCTTCGGTAAAACCACCTCAAATACACTACGATAATTTAATTTTGGAACCCGTGCCTTCAACCTTATTCTTGGGAATAATTATTGATGAAAAATTAAATTGGAAAGAACACGTGAAAAAAGTCTGCACTCGACTTGAAAAGTTTGTGTTTGCTTTACGAAAACTGAGACGAATAGCCAGTAAAGAAACAGCCCTCCATGCTTATCATGGCTATGTGGCATCAGTGCTTCGTTACGGCCTCGTGATATGGGGAAATTCAGTAGATGCGAACAAAGCATTCATTGCACAAAAAAAGTGTGTCAGAGCTGTATACGGAGCAGAATATTTAGAGCATTGTAAGCCATTATTTAAAGAACTAAAAATTCTTCCACTTCCTTGCCTATATATTTTTGAAATTTGTATGTTTGTTAAAAGATATCCGCACATGTTCCCATTGTATGAACACATTTCTCAAAGAGTGAAAAGCAGAAGTCCAAATAAATTACTTGCACCTAGCCAGAGACTACATTTGTATAGCAGGAATTCCAATTGCATGGCAGTCAAAATCTTCAACAATTTACCCTCACGCATCAGAGTGTTGCCTACCAATAAATTCAGGAAAACAATATTTACCTGGCTTTTAGAAAACTGCTTTTATTCAGTTAATGATTTTTTTAATTACAAATTTTGACATTACAATTTAAATAATATACTTTATGTGTGTATGTACTTGCCTATTGACTTGTTATTATTTTATTTATAGTAGTAGTATTGTTGTATTTTTTTTTTGCATTTGACATTATATAATCAGTAAATTTTGACATTTCGTTCATAAATAATAAATATAAATAATTGCGCATATAAAACATGACATTGTAGAAAAATCACCTATTTTCTTAAAAACTGATTTAAGTATTACATTAATGGAGACAAAATTTCTGATACTTTTTTTTTTCATGACAAACAAGTGTACTTAAATTGTTGTGGTCTCGAATTGAGCTATTTTTTGGCATGTCACTTAATTTAATATTTCTACAACGGCAACGGTAGTGTATGTGAAACTGGATAATGAATAAGACCTTAATGTACCATATGCTCAGAAATAAATGATCTTTATCTTTATCTTTTATCTTTAACGGAACGTAAATGGTCAACTTTGACGTCTACCACGACAATTATTTATCTAACCTAAAAATTTGCAAATGGCGCACTATTTTCCAATTTTTATTGAAACTTTAATGAATTTTATCTCGTAAATTGTGACTCCCTAAATTGTGAATCTTGAAACTTTGTAAAAAGCTTTTTATTTGTGAGTACTATCTACAAAAAAAATACGAACTTCCAAAGTAGCGGGCACTAATGGAAATTTTATCCCTTATATTTACTAAAATTTCTCATTTTGCTTTTCATACTAATATTTTTTAAACCTCCCAAAAAATCTTTACCTACATCTCAGTAGGTAACGATAAGTTAATTAACTAGTGTATTCAATTTGTACTAGTTAAATAAACCTGCCAGTCCATTCTGTAAACACCTCACCGTGAACACTTAGGATGGATAGGAAATCATCAAATGACTCCTTCCGCTCGTGGCGGAACAGAAGGGCGTGTCAGACTCTTACTGACTAACACCGGTCCGTGTTCCTCCTAGTGCGCTTTACATTCCAGGGTACGGTGCCTCTTTCAAACGAAGCCCCAGTAAGCACTGGCCCTAGCGGGCCCCGTCTTTTATGCTGACAGCTCTTTGTGGCGCGCGTGGAACACAGCGCGCCATCGACCCGTGCCTGATTCTGATCAGACGGCAAGCCACCCAATGCGCCTATGGTGGTCGAGAATCGCCTTGCGACTCCCAATGCCCGGGGCGTCTTCTTCTGTTGCAGCAGCTGGGGCGTGAGGTTTCCCTCTCTCTCACACGTTCGGCCTCCTCCTTTGCTAGCATTACTGCTTCACAGAAGGAGGTGACCGCTTCCCATGTCTCCTCACTTCGGACCATGGCTTGAACCAGGGCTGGACGCGAGATATCGACGCTGCCGATCGCCTCGACGAGGACACGGCGGTACTCCGCCCAAATGCTTAGGTGGAGTGAGATTGAAGCTAACTGTCATTTATTAAGAAGATTGTGTGAAACACTTCTATTTTTAATAACTCAAACACTGTTTTTTTGTATAAATAACTTTATTATACACACGGAATCCTGACTACAATTTCAACCGACGTGCTTCGTGGCTCCGTGATCACTACCCTGCACTGCTTCTACAATTTGTGAAAACGACTTTCGCCCCACCCGGAAATGACCATAATGTTCAAATCGTAATTTCGATGTGTAGCCAAACTGAAAATAATACATTAAATTGCCATGTCCAAAATACATTTAAAAGTTTATTACAATGTTAATTCAAATTTTCTTTGACAGTGTTGCCACAGTATATATTATGCTTCGGTATTAAAAAATACATTTCATAAAAATTTAATCCAAACTTTCGTAATAGTCGATGAGTTTGAGTAGAATTCAGAACTTATTTTAAATGAATTCCCTTCTACCATCGGACATCCAGACGCACTGCATTTTACCATACCTACCTTATAGCTATTCCACCAATTCGTACTAAGTTTTTCCAAACGTCTTTTATAATGCGCACAGCAAAGGAGTTGAACTCTCTGCCTGCGTCTGTATTTCCAAAAGCTTACAACCCTAACCTCTTCAAAGTTAGAGTAAACAGGCTCCTTCTGGGTTAGCTCATTCCATCGTAGACTTTGTCTCTGTCATCTCTGACATAGACTAGAGTCAAGAAGCAAATCCATCAATAATAAAAAATAAAATAAAAAGAAGAATGAAGCGAATCTATCTGAAAAATGAGCAATATTCATTTAAAATTAAAACATGAATTTGAAACAAGCTAACAATTGACAGTTCACTTCATTTTCATTTCACCTAAGTCTTTAGGATTAGAAAAACACATGTATTCTAAGCTAAGCAATGGTTTTTCCAGAAACAACATAAAAATAACTTAATTATTTCTAAAGATAATAAATTAAACACGCCTAATCTTTCAATCGCGTAATCGTAATGATGATTGCTGTTGCTGTCCCGGAACGAACCTATCACTTAAAAAAGTAGTCATATTTTAAACGAAAACACATCGCGACACTTATTTCAAGTGGCGCTTGGTTTATGAGTTCCGTCTTGGGAATTAGGACTGCATGCTGAAAAGATGGCTTTTAGCGGAAATATATGTTCCGGCAGTAGCTTAAAAGACTGTTATGGGAGAACATTAGTTGTGAATAATATTTGTTTTCTTTTTTGTTAAATAATGCGAGGAGTGTACTACTTCATGCCTTGATTTTCCCATACACTGGAAAAAACAGTTGTACTCTTAATTTTGTATAGATTATTCCAACAGAAAAAAGTAACAGTTCCGTACATACAGCCTGAATATACAGACGTGTCATGCCAAGATGGTCCCGTTGAGAAACCGAAATTCAGTTCTAGCCCCCACTATGATGACACATCATCATTTCGTCTCATAAATCAGAGTTGGTCTCTTCGTGATACATCACACGATTCAAAAGAGTGTCCGTGGAGTTTCTTCCACGTTCTTCTCCATAGAGATCTATGCTTTGGAACGAGCAAATAGCTTCATGTTTTTGACTGACTGACCTTGACAATTCAAAATTGCGTAAATGGTTTATTTGAAATATATGCTTTGAGTTAGTAGTAGGTACGCTTTATGTTGGTTAAATTTAGACTCATGTATGTACCTAATCCTTGAAACTTTGCCAATTATTGAAAAGTATGTACAATAATTGAGGCTTTTTATTAAAAACAAGTTCATCTTGTATCTAATTTTAAAGGTCATGTCTCTTTCATATCTAGACCAGCGTAAAGATTTAAGAACTGACCTTTTTAAACCATATCTTAAGAGGGCGACACTTTGGTCGTGTATTTTGGCACGAAGCCAGGCCGTCGAATGTCCTCGACCCCGAATTTTTGGGTTTATGACTGCTATTAAAGATCTCTGATTCTGTATAGATTATATTAATATGGTTTATGATAACGGTTGCTGACTGAATAAGGCTTTACCCAAGTAATTTCGGAGAATGAGGCGAATTTACGAGGTTTCGCAGGGCAAAGGGTAGGTAATTAATTTATCAGCCAACATTGTCTAAAGCCTAATGAAGAAGACGTTTTTAACCATAACTGAATTCGAAACTAACTAGAAGTCTATACGTCAGGATTTTTGTGATATGGTCAATTGTATCCGGCTCGAAGAACCATCAGATGTTGGTGGTAGTAATTGTGGTTCGTAATAAAAACGTTCACCTTTTGCATTGGAATTGTATTAACTTTTAATTGTATACAGGGTTTTTCAGAAGTGCGTGGCTGAAATATGACGCACTTCTAAAACGCCCTGTAGAGTCTTAGACAGCACGTTTAAGAAATTATTCATCGTCGCCAACTTACGTTCTGGTTTAAGATCTTTGGCCTTGACCTTAAGGTCAATTAAAACTTGTCACATCAACACAGTTTGAACTAACTTACTCAGGACCTATCAGTAGAGGCCGTTACTTTGATGAACCCTTCAGCGGTAGTCCTCTAAATCACAAACATCAAACCAGTTTAGTTTTATTTATTCCGCATTTTTTTTATATGTTATGTGTTTGCTCTTGACTCTAGTCTTGGCTAGAGATGACAGAGACAAAGTCTACGATAGAGCGAGCCTATTAGCGAGAGATTAGGTTGGTAAGCGTTTGGAAACACAGACGCAGGCAGCGAGTTCCAATCCTTTGCTGTGCGCATTATAAAAGACGTTTGGAAACGCTTAGTGCAAATTGGTGGAATAGCAACAAGAAAGGGATGGTAAGAAGCAATGCGTCTGGATGTCCTATGGTAGAAGGGGGCCGGTGGGATGAGGTCGTGGAGTTCATGGGCACACTCACCGAAGTACAATCTGTAGAAGACCGACAAGCAGGCAAACTTACGCCGATGAGCCAAGCCATGTAGTTTGGCATTTTGTTACTACAGAAACAAACCAATAAACTGTTAATCATTTGATAACTTTATGCTAAATGATGTCAAATTGTACCTCTGTAACGCATTTTTTTAATTATTAGCATCAACATTAACCATATCAGCCGAAAGACGTCCACTGATATACATAGGTCTGCTCCAAGTATTGCCACAACAACTGGTCCTGTGAATATATTACAATGCTAGTTGGAAAAATTTATTATGGAAATATTGCCTAGTATGGTAAAACTGGGCAATGTGAGTCAACATGCAAGAGGCGTGTACAAAATAGACGTGACGCCAGACAAATACTACGTCGCACTCTCAAAATTCTCTGAGCAATGAGCAGAAAAGGACCTCTGTGTGTCCGTTCGGAGAATTCTCCCTTTTTAATGCAGGTTGAAGGACTTAACACCTTGTTCCGCATACTTTTTTATTTTTAGGGTACCGTACCCAAGGGGCAACCAACCGAACCAGGTTACTAATTATAAACCCGTCCGTCTGTCTGTCAGCGGGCTGTATATCAAAACCCGTAATAGGTATAAAGTTGACATTTTCACAGAGTGAGTCTAGGAACTTCTCAGAGAATGAGCAGCAGTGTTCTTTGTAAAACGCATCACCATACACTGCGATCGCCAGCCCGCCTGCCAAGCGTGGAGATAATGATGAATGAATGGATGATGAATAGATTTTAGGGGAGGCTTATGTCTAGCAGTGTATGTCTTTTGGCTGATATAATGATGAGTCTATTGACGCTATAACAGCAAATCGTAAAAAAATAAGGATGCTCCCATACAAAGAAACGCAAATTTTTTTCCGTGTTATGGTACGGAACCCTTTGCGTGAGAGTCCGAGTCGCGCTGGGCCGGTTTCTTTTATAGTATTTTTCAGTATCTCTTTTTACCAGTAAAATCCTTAGACTCAGATTTGTCAGGTACAAAAGAAAGAATTGTCGCAAGAAAACAGAAATAATCTTATTGCCTTGTATTTACCGAAAACCATATCATAACTTGGCCACCAATTCCACCTAAAATTGTCGGTTAACGATAGATTGTTGTCATATTAATATTGGCCTTGTAACCTGATCCTAATGGGTTGTTATTTCGTATAATTGTAAGTTAGTTTGTGGCATATAACAGTTACTATACGATATTGTATTACTAAAAGCTAGTTATAGGAAAACCATACCACAAAAACTTGTGATAGTATTATTTTTTCTGTGTAGTTATTACCGATGAATGACTATCGATGAAAATATGACCATCGTATTTATACACACATCACAAAAAGTTTGCGATCGCTAGCATAAGCTGTTATATTTTTTAAACTCAATTTGATAAAAAAAAATCTTTGTTGTGGGTTTTCTTAAAACAGAAAAATCTTGTTTGAAATTAAAATATAAAAATATGTTTTGTTAACAAACATTGAGTAATTAATCAAAATGTAATTGTAACAGGAATGTGATAGAAAGAAATATGGCCTATATCCTATAGCCTTCCTCGATAAATGGGCTATCAAACACTGAAATAATTTTTCAAATTGGATCAGTAGTTCCTGAGATTAGCGCGTTCAAGCAAACAAACTAACAAACAAACTCTTCAGCTTTTAGATATGTAGGTACGGACTGTTTATCGATAAATATGATACCGAACCATTACTAAGGTAGGTATTTCACATTTAATACAGACGAGCTTATCAAAGGTTCTCATCTTTTTTTTCTCACGAAAATAAAACTCACAGTTCCTTTTCATGGCCTTTGATCATACATTTCAATATTTATTTGTAGGCACGTATTTATAAAACTAACAAAAAAATGGCGATCAAGGTGCTTTAGAAAAAAATAAAATAAATGAGGAACCCATACACATATCCCTATCGATCTCGTTTCGACTGCTTAAGGTTAGGTTCGGGTCGGATCCCCGGGTCAGACAGTGTTTACATAAGTAGGTAAGTGTATTCTCACTATAGCTGCCCGGAGTACGAATTTGTGCCCGGTTGAGGGATATAGGCTTGCTTCCTATTTCATGGGACTTGCAAACCCAATCGGCTAGATTGGCAAACTGTGCACCTTATCCCTAACCCGACGACAAACAGATGAGAAGGTATGTTTCTACATGCATGATAATTATGTAGGTATATTCACTGTAGAGCTCGTGGCTAAACGGTAGCACGGGTTAAACTCAAGGTTAAGCAACACTTGTCGAGGTCGGTCCATGAATGAGTTACCATTTTAATCTGAGATCTCTTAGAGAGAGACTATTTTTAGGCTGGAATATCATCAATTGACTCCTTCAGCTCTGGGCGGAGCGGAAGGGAGTATCAGGCTCTTACTGATTAAAATCCAACCGTGTCTTCATTCAAATGACCTTTGAGTTTCAAGGCCGGGGTGACTCTTCCAAACAAATTCCGCAACCCTAGCAGGCACTGGCACTAGTGGGTTCCGTCTATTTTGCTGACATATCTTTGAGGCGCGCGTGGAACAAAACGCGCCGTCGACCCAAGCCTGGTTCTAATCGAACGGCGAGCCACCCAATGCTCGCCGTCCGCAGGTCCGTGGCGTCTTCTTCTGTTGCGGTGGCTGGGACGTGAGGTTTCCCTCTCTCCCACGCTTTCAGCCTCCTCCTTCGCTAGCATTACTGCTTCGCAGTAAGAGGTAACCGATTCCCATGCCTCCTCGTTTCGGACTATGGATTGAACCAGGGCCAGATACATGTGCCGAGCACAGGATAATGAAAAATAGCATGTAAATACCGAAGTAATTTGTGCTTTATTGGTTACATTGGTGCAAGGCGTTTTAATTCGAGGATAAATAAATAAATAAATGTGTACCTATTCGTGTTTGCCATATTAGATTTAGAATGACGTCACATTATTTTTAGAGTTACTCTCAACAAGCCCTTTCATTTGATACCCATTTTGAAGAAATGCATTAAAAATAACTATTCCGCCATCTTGGATGGTCCGCCATATTAGACTTAGAATGACGTCACACAGCTTATCGTGTATCGTCATCTAAATTAAACGTATATACCTACAAAATTTCAGCTCAATTGGTTGAAGATATCTAATTCAAAATTGAGTAGCAAGATATTGTTAAATAAAAGTTTTTAATAAAAACAAATGTGTATTCGTGTTTGTTTATTGGTTGCGGGTCAGACTAAACTAACTTAATGTAACACTACTTTTGTGTCCAACAGCCAAAATACACTAAAGTATCGCTATCACTGACCTTGTCTAGGCCACACGAATCCCAATTGATTGGCCGAATCGATACGCCTCTACTATTTTTACCGAATTCCGATTTCAATTAATAATTAATTGAACTTCGTTTAGGATCGTAATTGATGATTTCATGTTTCTGACGGTTCCAGATTATGTTTCAATGGGTTGTAAATAAAAGATCATTTTGTGAAGGTGATTGATTGTGTTTTTTTTTACCTAACTTTTGCACTACGGGCTTTTTTTTAGGGTTCCGTACCACAAAAGGAAAAAACGGAACCCTTATAAGATCACTTTGTCGTCCGTCCCTCTGACTGTCAAGACCCTTTATCTTGGGAACGCGTGGAAATATCGAGTTAAACGATTATCGATTTTGATTTTCACAGCTTCAAGGGACCGTAGATTTGAGTATATGGTTTAAATAACCATATGATCAAATCTACGGTCCCTTGAAGCTGTGAAAATCAAAATCAAACTTCTAAGTTAACGTAAAAAAGATACGGCTGTTAATGGCGCAAAAACATATATTTTCATAGTCTCAAGACAATCAAAATGTATAAGTAGTGTATTTTCCGTTGACCTAAAATTATTAAATTTGGCAATAACGAGTAATACCGTCTTATACTACAAGTAGATATAGGAAAAAGTCTGAAAACTATACATTTTTTATTAAAACATAAAAATATATATTTAAAGTAATATGTACCTACAAATTTGTACGGAACCCTCGGTGGGCGTGTCCGACTCGCACTTGACCGGTTTTCTTCAACCGTCAGATAACTTTTCCCTGACGAACAAATATGGCTGCCTAACATATTTCTGATATTTATTCCTCAGTTGCTCAAATAGAGTCACAGTAGTGGACTGCAAAAGTAAGCACTGAATAAAATCTTGACATATCTTAAAAACAACGACCGGAGAGAGATTAGATGTTGGGGACAGCCGGCTTGGAGAAGTACGTCAGATTTGTGCACGCGCTTATACTGTTATGTTACTTCACTCGTGTTGATGCTGGGTATCATCGAGATTGCCCAAAATTTGATCAGGAGGAGGAGAAAGGTCTGCCTTGTGAAGAAGTTTCAATATGAATATTCAACTGTTCAGATAAATCTTGTAAAATATTACAGTACCTGAAAACTTATTTTTGTAATAAGTATGAATTAATACTTTTCTTACACCCATTTCCAATAATCGAGAAAATGATCATTTATTTTTCTTATTCAAACCATTTCAATTGCAATACTTTGAAATGATTCGGGCAGAATTTTTATAAACATCTTTAAATGATGAAAGGATTTACAAACCTATTAAATAATGAAGAAATCTCACAAGTAATAATAAATCGAGAAAAAGAATTTTGGAAAAAAACTAGAACAATCATGATAGTACACGATAGCGTAACAGTCTTCGCTAATGAGAGCACTAATTAGGAGACGAGTTTGTTTTGACATCGATTAAATAAAAAAGTCGGTTTACGGACGACAATTTTACGTGATAACGTCATAAGAAAACAATTGAATTTTTAACAAACAAGCCGAACGCTTAGGTCGATCGTGCTGTCTATCGCTTCTCCCGCGCTGTCGCTTGTACGCGGCGGAACTTGACACTTTTTCGTGCGTGCAACTGGCTTTCATCGATTTGTAAGACGTTGTCACGTCAAAAAAAAGTATTTTTTTAGGCACGCGTTTGACCACTATCTCACCTGTTGGTAAGCGATGATGTGGTCGAAGATGTAGCACGCCTGCCTAAACGTAACCTATTCACTCTTGACTTAAAGACTCTCAGTTTGTAGCTATCAGGAAACACAGACTCCGGCAGGGTATTCCACTCCTTAGCTGTACGCACTATTAATGTGTTTCCAAAACGTTTTGTGCGCGTAAATAGGATGTCCACTGGCTAGCAACTCGTCGTCGATGCTCAAGACTTTGGAGCCTCGTCGCGACAAGCCTACCATTCGAAGTCGATGATTCTCTTGGCTCGTTTCTCAATTGACTCAAGGGCATTAAGGTGGTATCTGGCAGGTTCGTCCCAAAGATGAGTAGTACTCCATACACGATCGAACTTGCGCTTGATAGAGTTTGATCAGGTGTTCCGGCATGAAGTACCGTCTCACATTTGCTAGGATCCCCAACTTTAGGACTGTAGGAATTTTGCAAAGTATCAAAATGTGTCGCAAAAATTATTAATTGCGTTTGCCTAGAAGCTTTACTTTTTTGGTGGTCTAAGGGTTTTTATACCCTATTTTTTATATATAATTTTAAATTACAACTCGTTCAGTTTTTGCTTTTAGAAAGAAAAAATTAAAAAAATTTGTTAAACTTAAAAAAAATTGTTTCAGAGCTTTTTATTTTTTCTAGTAACGTTAGGAAAATCATTAGAAAATAAAAATAAAATGGAACCATCTAGTAAGTTGTTCAAAATTAATTCTGAAAAAAATATATTTACTTTTTAGCTATTCCTCACTTGCACAATTTTTACGACACATTTCCACATCAATACGCACACTACGTTTAGTAAATCTTATAAACGGCTTGTAAACACACAAAATAATAAGTGAAGTCCCTAAGTGATTGTAAACAATCAACAATGTTTACTTAAAGCATTAAAATGTCAGATTAACTTCCGTTGTCAGTAATAACTTGCGTGAAACGATAAAAATCTGGCAGATTGTTTTTATAACATGGAGCAATCTGGGTCATAATGCTGATAAGTATTTTATGTCATTGACTTGTACTCTGTTTATGCTATGGCGCATACAGGACAAATTTAAAAATACGTTTTTAGATTCACACTAGCACATCGCACGCGACTTCGTTCGCGCGGATTTAGTAGGTACTCTACGAATTTCATCTCCATAAGATCTCCCTCTTTATAGGGTAACGTGTAAATTTCTTATTAATAGACTCCCCTTCTTCTTATCGTGTGGGCAATAAGGTCTAACGACCACACACCCTAGTGTCAGAGTTTCTAAATCGCCTCAGTCGAGTATTTTTATACCCGTCGTAACTTTTAAACGAAAGGTATAAGGATTTTTTTGGTATTATTTTGACACCTTGGGTTACATTATCGAAGTTTTCAAACGGGTCCCTAACTTTCTAGAAAATATTCTAAAGCCCATGTTCATCAGGGATAATGTAGAAATCTAATGGTGAAAGATTTTTTCAAATCGATTTAGTAGTTTTGGAGCAAACAATTCAAACAAACAAACAAATATTTCCTCTTTATAACATTAGTGTAGACAAACAGTACATGTTCTGAGGGTCAATTCTACTCATTTTTAAGCAACGTTCGCATTCGGATCTCAGTCGCAAGTCGCAATCTGTCAAAAAAGCCTTATCAATCAATCATCATCAATCAATATATATACAGGGTTATTTGTAAAACACCAGCAACCTCTTAGGCAGTGAAAGTACACATGATTATAAGCAACTTTTACTTTGGGAAAACTCCGAAATCTCGAGAAAAATATCAGCTGTTTCATACAAAATGCAATATTTAGCCAATGAAAATGTATGAAACAGCCGAAATTTTTCTCGAGATTTCGGAGTTTTCCCAAAGTAAAAGTTGCTTATAATCATGTGTACTTTCACTGCCTAAGAGGTTGCTGGTGTTTTACAAATAACCCTGTATATTAGTAGACCCGCGCAACTTCGTCAGCGTCACAATTTTCATTACTGCTCCGCTCTTATTGATCTTAGCGTGATGATATTTAGCCTATAGCCTTTCTCGATAAATGGGCTATCTAACACTGAAATAATTTTTCAAATCGGGCCAGTAGGTAGTTCCTGAGATTAGCGCGTTCAAGTAATCAAACAAACTCTTCAGCTTTATATATTAGTATAGATTCTTCTGTTAATGAATACTGATTGAGTGACTGAGTGACTGAATAACTTACAGACATCGCACAGCCGTGGGTCGTGGACAGGTAAAACTTTGCAGGAAGCTTTCCTACTCTCTGTATGTGAGCACTAAGAAAGGATTTCCCGAAATTCTTGTTGGAACAGGAATAAACAGGATATGCGCGCACGAAGTCGCGAACGGAAGCTAGATTTCCATAAATTTTTGACAGGTCGCTACCCAACTAACATTTTGGTGTCAGTTACAGGCTTTTTTATGACTTTAAGTAATATAACAGGGTTATAATTATCTCAGTTATTACTAAAGACGATATAGAGGAGTTAACAAACAAGTTTTAGCCCCAATCGCAGCACTATAGCGTTAATGGATGATGTAATACAGCTTTGAGAGTTATAATGGCGCTAGTAACAGCAAGTATACTTAATACGTTATAGCTTTAACCTTTTTGTGACACCCAAGTCTTTATAAAAGTGTTCGCCGACACCACTTAACACCTATTGTTGTATAGTTATTGCAATGAACTCTTTTATACCACTTAAGGTGCTATATTGACTATTATTGCAGTCATAAGCTATAAAATAGAGTTTATCGAGAGTTTAGTAACACGAGAAACTAAAGGTGTCAAACAACTCCTCTATCTAGGTTTAACCTGTAATAAAGGGTTTAACTAAAGCTTATTGTGTTAGGCAGTCCTCTTTTACAGACGTTCTAAAGGTATTGGTGTCAAACAACGCAAGTATGGGTCGTTATTAACACTAACCTCACTTTTGTAAAGTTCGCCATTGTTTTGGTAACCTAACAATGAATATTATTTCGAGTTATTCAACATTTGACTACAATAAACAAAATTTCTTACATTATTTGAAGCATTCCATGAATGCCACTTAATTTTACATACCACTGCTCAAGAAGCAGGAATGAATAGTAATGTTTAGCTTGAGGTACCTATTTTGTTATCATAATTTTTCTTTTAAATCTTTAATAAATCCTAGGCGCGTTAAAATTGAGATGAGAAACATGGTATACATTTACTGTGAAATCATAAGGGCAGTCATTTTTCACTTCACATACTTAAATAACATAATATTCCATAATATTATTCTGCTGTGTTGAATAATGGATGACATAACACTTCCATTACGAACATATTTAATTTTAGTAAGGTTACAGGCTTTTTTATCATGACGTGCGCTTTTTACCACCTGTAGTGCTCACTATCGCGGTAATACCGGTTAAAGTAGTAGCTGACGATGAATAAGCGCTCTTGTGGAGCTTTAAGATCTTTTTGACACCTTACTATAGGATTTATAGCACCTGTAGCGTTTACCAACTCTATTTTACAACGGTAATACAGATTAAAGTAGTAGCTGACGATGAATAAGCGCTCTTGTGCAGCTTTAATATCTTTGTGACACCGTACTATAGGCTTTCTATAACTTTTACCTGTAAAACTGTGGGCCTCTTTCGTGGTTATAAGTGAGTTAGAGCATGCTCTAACTCTGTTGCACAGGTATCCGTTAACACTTTTATACTCAAATGGAACTGATATACGAGTCTTATATAGGTTTTTTTAACGCTTTGGTGCTAGTTGGGTACTGACATGCGAATGCGACGTTGCTTTAAAATTAGTAGAATAGGCAGTCGTATATGTATTCCAAAACTAAGATATATCTATATTTACATATGTACGACCATAAAATTATGTAAATAATAATTTAGGTTTCGTACCAGTGGGGTATCCAATGGAAACCTATTACTAAGCCTGTCACTTTTGCTGTCTCAGTCCGTCCATTTGTCTGTCAGCACTTTTGCACTTGAACAATTTTAAGGGTTCCGTACCCAAAGGACCCAATTTTAAGGGTTCGGAACCCTATTACTAAGCCGCCGCTGTCCGTCCGTCGGTCTGTCTGTCATAGGGCTGTATCTCAAGAGCCGTAATAGGTAGACAGTCACTAAGTGTGTATTTCTATTGCCGCTATAACAATAAATAATAAAAAAATAAGTTTATGATACGGAACCCTTCATGTGCGAGTCCGCCTCGCACTTGGCGGCACGACTGTAGTCTTTTAGCTTGAACTTTTACTTTTTTGTACCTTATCACAGTACGCACTCTGTAGGTACATCTTAACATATCCATACAATGTTCAATATCATTCTAGTATCATTTTGACATCTTTGGCACGTAAAATATAATTAAAAGCAATCAAGTTCCAGCCGCTAGATTGTCTTTACCCCGTCAAATACGTGTTCCGACTAAATATACAAGAATATCATTAGCGTCTTTAGAACAACGAGGAGAAGCCTTCCATTTGCATTTGATATTAAAGCGACAAAGCGCTGAACGAAAGCGCTTCAATTATCTCCCAACTTAATTATTACATCGGCTTCTTTCAAGGAGTTGCTAAAGAATTGTAACAGGATATTGCCGAGATTGGAAGTAAACGTAGATTGAGTTTATTTTTAGATTCTTTCAGCAGCTTCTGAATATTACAAGCCTCTGAATTTTCGTGATTATAATTTCCTATGAAAGATTTTTTTTCTACCTAACCTTTTCCCAAGTATGTTGGGGTCGGCTTCCAGTCAAACCAGATTCAGCTTAATAGCAGTATTTTACGTGGGGTAACTGAATGTCTGACCTCCACAAACCCAGTATTGGCAAAACTGGTGTCAAATTTTCTGGCTCCTGACAATCTTGTTACGACTGCCAAAGATCTACAAATGACAGCTGGGACCAACGGCATAGCGTGTTATTCGGGGCACGGGGGATTCTCAGTATGTTAAGATGGTCTCCCATCCACAGTACGACCATGTTAAGCATTGCTTTACCTTGCTCCTCAAGTTGTCAAATAATTTTAACAGATTGGAAGCACAAATAGATTGAGTTTATTTTTAGATTTCTTTAACAGCTTTTTTTAATACTAAAAGCCTCGGAATTTTCGTGATAATAATTTCCTTTTAAGATTATAGAACGTAACTATTAAAGCTGTTTTTATTTTTTAGTACGTTTATAGTATCCAATTACGGTTTTTTCTGCTTTAAAACTGGTAGCTATTATTTTTTCTTTGAAGTCATTATGTAGAACTGAGCGCTCGATGTTTCAATATTTAGTATTCAATTAAGAATATGATCCCTTTTCTTGATTCTTTGAAAGCTTTAATTTTAGGGTCACGATGTAATTAATTTATTCAAATCTTTCTTACATTACAGTACCTACTACTACAATTATAGGTAAACTTAAAACCATAATTAGTGTAAAGGAACGAAACGCAAATTTTGAAAAAGATCACGATCCATGTTACCTATATACGAAAAATGTTTTTGTATTTGTACTATGTAACTGGAAACTTTCACACAAGTAAAACTTATAATACAAACCAACACGTTTCGGCCCTGAATTTGAACCCAACATCTTTCTTGTGACCCCCAAGTGCCCCCAACTAACGTAAAAAATGTCGGTTAGGTATTTCCATATACATAACTACATGGTGCAGTAAACAAAAAATACAATAAAACATCACAATATAAATTGTATTTTATAATAGTGCCATTACAAAAATACAGCACATAACTCACAAATAACTTCGCTAAACACTGCAGTCGAGTCCAATGACACTTCGACACGTCAAACCTCGTGACAAACGTTGGCCCAAATACTTTAACCGTTTCCGATTGACCATACATTTGAACAAATGTATGTGCAAACATGGTTGGACTATATTTTTTTTTCTGTAGGTAATGGGGAGTCCACACGCTCAGCCGTCGGGTCTTATGGGCGCCGCGCACTGCGGTAACAACACTACGCATGCGTAGAGCTTTCAAGACAAAAACAGCTTTATTTTTATCCTGACAAAGTTTATTTTAAGTTGGTGCGTAAGGAATTTCAGCGAGGGAATTCTGAAGAATAAGAGGTGATTGAAAAAAGTGTGATTTCACGCAGTGTACATGGAAAACTAACAACGGTAGTTAGGAGGTATGCCTTGGAACTAATGAGACCAATTCTTTTCTTTTGTAAACGATCTTGATTTCGCTAAGTTTTCTATTGTATAGGGGTGCACAGAGCTTTCAAGCCAAGTCCACTAATAATGGTTTTAGTGAAAGGACTCAGCTCTATGCGGATGAATATAGGTCACCGTGTGGCTTCTGCGTAATATAGGTCAGTGACTTTCTTGTTGTGGAATATGACGACGCTTCACTTGTATATTTTTTTTTTTTGGAAAAAAGTTTTTTTATTTTTCACTTTTTAGTGGTACGCAGGTACCACTAAAAAGTGACTTATACCTTCCATCATCAGCTCAACAACATGAGATGATGATTACTAGGCCCAAATATCTGAATTGCGTTAGAAAGTTTATAAAAAATATTGTATGTGCTTATAAGGCTTTGAGGGTTTCCCTCGATTTTCATGGGATCCCATCATCGGATTCTAACTTGGTGACAATGGGACCACCTCAGGAGAATAGGCTTTCGATTAAAAAAAAAAATCAGTCCAGAATTGGCGGAGAAACCGGTGAACATCTCTTTTTTGAAGAAGTCGGTTAAAAATTGGTTGGCCTAGTGCATTAATTGACACAAAAATATTGGCAGGTTTTATCCCGCTTCTGATGTTTGATAACATTGGGTACAATTACTATAATAAGCAGTGCGTGCATATTATTATTGTAACACAACTTTTATCAGTTGTGTGGATGTTACGTCGATAAAATTTATCGTGAATAATGCAAGCCCTAATTGTAGTCATAAAAACATTAGTAATAATGAAATGGTTCTAAGGATTTATGGACTAATACTTTCGTGTTATACTGTGTTAAATGATACCTACGGTTTGAAACTCGGAGGTTGACTGCAGCGTTTTTTATTCTAGTCTTTTATTAAAGTTTTTTTTCGTTTTATCTTTGTTGTTTAATTAAAAAGAAACAGGGGGGAAGGACTTTATCTTCTTTCGATAAATCCATCCAGAAACTGTCAGAAATAGATTGCACTGTGTGCGACCTATTTATTATTAACCTAACCTATTTATTACCTATTTATTTTTAACCTATTTATGTGTGTGATGTTGATGTTTCCGACGCGGTTTCGTCGTCTTTCTCGATTGTTCCTCTGATGAATATTTCAGTAACAGACAATATAAAGTGAATTAACTGCTATCTTTATTGCGGAAGTCATAAAACGATAAGGATTATAGCTTCTGTATTTACTTAAAAGCTTGTAAACCGATTTAGTGACTGTCATAGTGGGCTATCGAATTCATTTAATTGTCTTCCAAACATGTTTTTACATTGGTAGGTGCGCTTGAGTTCAAAAAAAATGTATGTGCGCTGTCATAGGAAACGTAATTGCACCGACCCCAATGTAACATAGAATAAAGGCAGGTCGATGATGATGATGATGTTTGTTTTAGCTAAAATAAACGTTTTAGATAAAAAAAGTTTCTGACTTTGAATACATAAGATACTTATCATCATCAGCCTAGTAGTCCACTGCTGGACATAGGTCTCTCCTAGTACACGCCATTCAACTCGATTTCGGGCAATTCTCATCTAGCTGCTACCAGCCACCCTGCACAGATCGTCGCTCCACCTAGCTAAGCCTGAGAGCGTCCTACCTTACGTTTGCCGATTCGCGGTCTCCACTCATGAACTCGTCTACTCAAACGGTCATCGGTTCTACGGCTAATACGGTGGCTAAATCCTTTCTAATATTATAAATACGAAGGTAACTCTGTCTGTCTGTCGCGCTTTCAAGCCAAAACTACTGAACTGATTTGATTGAGATTTGGTACACAGATAGTCTAGAGAATGAAAAAGGACATAAGCTACTTTTTATCCCGGGACTTTGTTCCCTAGGGACCACGTGGGCGAAGCCGCAGGCAGAAGCTAGTAAGATATAAATTTTATTTAATTTTAGGAAAACTTACAGCTAATACATTACAATGCAATTTAAAAATATGTAAAAAAATGGCAATTTACAAGCTTTTACAAGTTTTTAAGCTTTCGCGTAAACATCACGTCAATAAACATTAACATCATTTTAAAACATTCCGTTTTTGAGTATCCTAACTATTATTATTGATTGATTGAGTTTATTTGTTACAATTAAACTCAATTGAGCATGACGCTTATATCGCCGAAACATTTTGATGAATTTAGGTACACAGATAGATACATTGGATCTTGTGTTATTAGCCATTTTTTGCGAAAATCTATAACCGCCGGCAAATAATCAGACAACAATCGAATCTGATTCGGCTGGGCAGCGTTCGGGAAGTTGCGTGATATCTTCTCGTCCCACATACCACAGTGACTCAAGTGCGTGTTGTCAGTGATGATTTATGGAACTGAAACGTGATCGCTCACAATGGGCCTCATCAGAAGGCTTAAATTCACTCAAAGGGCAATGCTTGGAGCTTCCTTGCGTGATCGAATCAGGAATGATGATATCGTTGTGGCGACGCTTAGGGGAGGCCTATGTCTAGCAGTGGACGTATTCCAATGGATATGATGGGCAAATGATCATCATCTGCCTAGCCTTTTCCCAACTATATTGGGGTCGGCTTCCAGTCAAACCGGATTCAGCTAAATACCAGTGTTTTACGTGGAGCGGCTGCCTACCAGAGCTCCACAACCCATTAACTGGGTAACACGATACTTCTTGGCAAGACTGGAGTCAGATTTACTGGCTTCTGATAATCCGTAACGACTGCCAAAGATCCACAAATGACAGCCGGGACCAACGGCTTAACGTGCTTTCCGAGGCACGATATGATGGGCAAATGATATAACGTAATAATCGTAACCATTTTATCACCCAAAGCTCTACTAGCTATTCCATAGAATAACTAATTGAAAGCCTATTTAATGTGGTCTCGCGTGCAAGCGCTACATATCTTTTACCGCAGCGGGCAGGTGCATATTGACGCTCCATATGTTTTCATACTGCGTTCATATCCGTGACAGAATACAATAGGTATCTCTATAATTATTATATAGAATACAATTTATGGAAATTCCGTGTCAATTACTAATGGAATAACGTAATTTATCATAATCTGTTATATCAATAACATTGGAATAATCCAAATACGTGGTGGTAGTATTGGATTAGCGTAGCGTTACAATAGCGTAGCGTTACAATTACCAGACAAACCAAGTTCAAAGTTATTTTAAACATAATTTGATTTAGCAGTTACTAAACAACAAGCTTTTACGAATATGGCGACAAAGATATTCGATACCGACTAGAAGTCAAGAATTTTGAATCCAAAATAAACTATTTACAGTTATTTTGGAAATGTCAATGTTAGTCAAAAACATGAAGCTATTTGCACGTTCTAAAGCGTATAGAGAAGAACGTGCAAGAAACTCCACGGATACACGTACTATTAAATCCTGGATTCGTATTCGTGTGTGAGAACAATGTTAAGATGATTCTAAGAATAGAAATTAAAATAAGCCAATGGCAGTTAAGAGATGACAAGTCACTACTGACAGCGCCCGTAATTATCCATAGAATTGAGCCTTATGTTTTTGCTACAACATACTACCACAGTATACTAGTTGAAAATTAAAAAGAAAATAGTCTATTCAACTTAAAGCTGGTATAATGGCAAGCAATATCCGGGCCCTAAATTAGTGACGTTTGGTCTTGCCACAGACTAAAAAGGGTATTTTTTCTCTAAATATAGATAACCTCGATGCCATAGAGTATATAGGAAATACTTTTCTCAAGGTTGTTCGGTAAAAAAATGAAGCTATTTGCACAATCGAAAGCGTAGATCTCTATGGAAAAGAAGGTGCAAGAAACTCCACGGGCTCTCTTTTAAAAACAATAAATGAATTTATGTTGAAGTCATACAAATATGCAAGAACAATGTAAAAGACGTGTTGGACAACAAAAAGATATACACACATCATACAATCACGTCAGACATTGAGCCTATCCTAAGGAGATTCCATTAATTCCATACCCACACCATTAATAAGCTTCAGCAGTCCATCAGTAATTGTCCGAAGCGTCACTGAATTAGTTTGGTATTCCCTTTGGCAGTCATTAGCGATTCTTTTGTTTTCTGTTCATGGATTGAGTAAATTCAGGAGCTTATTTGTTTTTAATCCATCAAAGATATTAAGGGCTCAGTAAGCGTCATGGCCCATGTTTGAATCCCATTGATTAATTATTCGTGGATTATTTAATAAAAACTGAAAGAATAAAAAATAAGCCTTAATAATTAACGAGCTCCAAAAATAATAAAACCTTTGTTGGGAACCGCTAATTGTCACCCTCGTCGTTTTAATTCAATTGTTCGTGTTCTCATTAACACACGGGCAGTTCATTAGTAATTTGATAACGTGGGGAGATTGTATACCAACATCTTTCGAATGACGTGAAAGAGAATTGTTAAGAACGTGTTGTTGCCAACATTCGCTCATTCCTGAGGTTTTCGTCAGCATGAATAAGGGATTATGAGCACACGAAAACAGCATAATTTTACACCCTAATCTGACCGTTATAAGACCACTAATCCGTTGGCTAAGCGTTGTGGTTATGACATGTTTTCATGATGACCATAAGGTTTCACCATCAGGAATAGCTACATTAGGGGTTTTGCATAATGACTTAATTATATATTGAGGTTCATTTTAATCATTATTGAAGCACACGAAATAATCCTAAATATTTAATCAACGGTTAAGAGAGTTTATTTCGCATGCGCCCCACTTTTGAAAGAACTCTTATGAATTTAGGTGAACATTAAGTTCGAATCGGACTCTCAGACAAATGGTTCTGTACCATAAACCGATAAAAACATTTTACTTGTATGGGAGCCTCGTTTAATTTTAATTTTTTATAATTTATTTGTTAGTATTTACGAAAATTTAAACTGACTACCTATTACGGTTTTCCGTTACTAATACGGTAGCAATCCAGCGCTGAGAGATGCCTATATGAATCGCTTGTCAGGTGCTCCAGCTTTAGAATATCCGTAAAAATTGATTTTTGGCAGTCGTTACGGATTGTCAGAAGCCAGTAAATCTGACTCCAGTCTTACCAAGATGTACCGTGTTACCCAGTTAATGGGTCTGGTAGGCAGCCGCTCCACGTAAAACACTGGTATTCAGCTGAATCCGGTTTGACTGGAAAACGACCGACCCCAATGTATGGGGTCGGTCGTTTTGGGAAAAAGCTAGGCAGATGATGAGCTAATATGAAAAAAAAACTTAAAGTAAAAAAAAAACAGGTAAAGGGAGCGTTTTTTGAGAAATTTAACTAATTTTGTTAAAAACTATGAAAAAAAAATCGTTCTAAACAAAACTGGCCAAGTTCAAGCTGGACTTGCGTGTAAAGGGTTCCGAACCAATTTAAAAAGTTACACAGTTTAGTTTACACTGGGGTCGCAGTTGTGAACAATTATTTTTTTTCAATTCATGAAAATATACAATAAATAGTATTATTTTTAAAACGTTTTCCGTCGATAAAATTAAGCATAGTTTCCTTCATTTCATATGTTCACATTATAAAAACTCACACTGTATATATTTTTTTTCCATTACTGGTGACTGACTCAGTGACTGCCAGACAACACACAGCCGAAGCTACTGATCGTAGAAAGCTGTAATTTGGCATGTAGGTTTCTTAAGCAGTTTAAAAAAGAATTTCAAGAAATTGCTACGGGAACCCGAAAAGACAGGATATGCGCATACGAAGTCGTGGGCAATAGTATTAATATAATATATATCTATATCTATACTTCTATACTAATATATAAAGCCGAAGAGTTTGTTTGTTTGTTTGTTTACTTGAACGCGCTAATCTCAGGAACTACTTGGTCCGATTTGAAAAACATTTAAATGTTAGATAGCCCATTTATCGAGAAAGGCTATAGGCTATATATAATCACGCTGAGACTAATAGGTGCGGAGCAGTAATGAAAATTGTGACGCAAACGAAGTTGCGCGGGTCTACTAGTAATCAATAATATTATGTAAAACTTCTACAACAGCTTACGACCGAAACTACTAGCTCTATTCTGCTGGCCTAGTTCTATTCTGTCTCCTGCTTGATACGGAGGGAAGCGGAAATTATATTTTTGTTTTTTTTTTCCTACTTCTCCGCTGTACTTTTCTGATTGATTTCGTTGCAGGATCCAAGACAGTTGAATCGTTTCTCCGGGACTCGTCGGGTTTCAATGGCTCGGCGTTTTTCTGGTGGTCGCCACTGTTGATTCTGGCTTTCAGGAGTTGCAGTAGTTGGGAATGTGTGGCGGGCTGGTCCCGCTTAAAAAAAAACAAAAACGGAACTACTAGTTGTAGACTGCAGTTTGGCATGTAAGTTTAGTGGGGAGTGTAAAGGAGCAATCAGAGAGGGTTTCCCAAAATTCCTACGGGAACTGAAACAGACGGGATATCCGCATAAGAAGTCACGGGCAAAAAATAGTACTAAAATAAATGTTTAGTCAAACGTTTGCAGCGAAAATTAAAAATCACTTTCTTTGTAGTAGTATTATTTCCTTCTCTTTAAAATCCATCAAAAGGTTGTTTTTAAAAGATCGGTTTTATGTTTGTTTTTTGTTGTGTGTTGTAAAATAATGTTTTCTTCATGTATCTTTTCTGTAACTTACATGTGTCTAAAAACAGTCCATTTCAGCTATCTCCTACATTCCGAGGTACGCCTGTAACTGTTACAGACGTACTGCAGGGTACCATCCGTACTTGGTTGATATCCAGTCTAGTCGTACCCAGCGCTTCTCCTCCAAATTTATTATGCGCACAGCTTAAAGTGTGGAACTCACTGCCAGCGTTTGTGTTCACGTCCACATATAACCCGTCTGCCTACAAAGCAAAAGTGAACAGGCATCTTTTGGGTACGCTCGCTCCATCATAGACCTCATCCATCGCTTTCCATCAGGCGTGATTGTGGTCAAGAGCAAGCCCATTCTTCTATAATAAAAGAGTATTTTATTCCTTACCTAGTGTCAGTGTAAAATTTAGTCCTTGTATGCAGTTCCGTGTCAATATTGACAAAGCTGGAACAATTCAATCGAGCTGGCTTTACTTTGTCAGTGTTTGTTCAATGGGATAGCGTATAACACGAGAGCTCGGATATAGCACGTTTGAAATTGTTTTACGTGACACATTTTATTTTGTTGGCCTGAAAAGTTATTTAGAGGCTTTAATTTTAATTGATGGCTGGGTGGGTGAGTAATGATATTGTGTGAATTGTTGGATATGGTATTAACTAGCAATATTTCAATAAAAAACGGCTCAGTGCGAGTTCGACTCGCGTACGTCCCTACCTGTAACAATAAATAATAAAAATTAAGGTTATTATTACAGCGGCAATAGAAATACAAAATATGTGAAAATTTCAACTGTCTACCTATTACGGTTCCTAAGATACATCTCGCTCACAGACAGACGGACGGACAGTGGAAGCTTAGTAATAGGGTTCCGTTGGAACGAGTACAGAACCCTAAAAACGTAATGTTTCCTTTTGTATTATTATTTTCAGCCCGTTTTGTGCCAAGAAAAGAAGGCTATAAAGCCAGGAGACATGGAATTATTTCCATTCGTTCTAGTTTTAAGCTAGTCTGGAGTACCAATCCTGTCTGTATGCGGAATTGTGTGTCGGCTTGCCACGGTTCTGGAATGCCTGTCAGAGTGGCGAAATTTGTTCGAAAGAGTCATCGTGGCCCGGCTTTAGGCGGAACGCGGATGGGTTTTAGTCAGTAAGAGTCTGACACACTCTTCTGCTTCACCCAGAGCGGAAAGAGTCATTTGATGATTTTCCTTGAGGTCAAGCTCGTCCTGCGATCTTGCTTGTCTTGTCTTGCGATTCAGGTAATGGCCTTTAGATCTCTAGTGAAGTTATTTGAATATAAATGTCCAAAAAAACTAGGTACTTTACTTACTTTTTTTTTTTTAAAAAAAGTTGCCCCACACTAGGAATATCTTCTGTACCGGGTGCGTTTACAAACATACAAACTCACATAGACTAACAGCCAGACCCGGAACAACTATCTGTAGGCCATACAAATATTTGTTCCGTGCGGGAATCGAACCCGAGACACGCAGAACAGCAGTCAATCGCTCAACTCATTCCTTGAAATATTATTAAAAATACCAACCACGGGTGTGAAGTACTACTTGCTAATGAAATTTACACTATTGTTCATTGAATGCAGCAACATGAGGGGATGCCGTAGTTCATTAACTTATTATATAGTTCTGAGTAAAACTGTCGCCGCCAACAGTTCAGACATTGCGGCAGGTCAAAGGCCGGAAAGTCTGATGACCTTACTCAACTAAGTAGTCAAGGGTTTTATGGCAATACCCTTATTCTGCATTAAACTTGGTATTTACTCGTAATATTTGACGCGTGCCAATATTTTATAGTTGGTATTTTTAGGGACCCGACGGGTAACCAACGGAACTCTACAAGTAAGCCTCCGCAGTCCGTCCGTCTGTCCGTCTGTTTGTCATCGGGTTATGTCTCTAAAACCATAACAGGTCGACAGCTGAAATTTTCACAGGGTGTGTATTTCTATTGCTGCTATAACAAAAAAATACATTAATTTAAAAATTTAAGGGAGCCACCACAAGAATCGAGAGTCGACTCGCACTTAGCCGGTTTCATATGTTTTTACACTATTCAAGCTATTTTAAATAACTGTGTTTTAACATTTTAAGTTCTTTGTCAACCGTCACGTTTATTTAGAAGCCCATAAATCTGACAGCTAGTTCTTCCACTGTATTTGTTACCCAGTAGATAACTGGGTTATATTTAGACTGGGTCAGATATTTAAAGTTCTATGTAAAATAAATGTATTTAGCAGGATCCGATTCAACTGGAAGCCGACCTTCAACCAATTTTGAGGAAAGGTTTAACAAATGATCTGGACTAGGTATCTATTTTGTGGCGGAGAAATAATCGCATCAACGACGCCGAGTTGATGGCCGTCGTTTTTCTATCGGTTACATTTTGGGGTGTGTGCGACGGAATTGTATAATTTAATTCCGCCAAGCCCGTTCCATCATCGGACCATAAGATGAACATATAGGTATACGTTTATGTACCGGTGGCGCAACGTTATCGTACGTTTATTCGTACGATAACAATGCGCTACCGGTATATGGTGGGCATCCCACGCACACGCATAAAACGTTTTGGGAACACATTCAAAGTGCGTGCAGTTAAGGAGTGGAATTCCTTGCCAGAGTCTGTGTTTCCTGATAGCTACAACCTGGGAGTCTTTAAGTCAAGAGAGAATAGGTTACTCCTAGGTAAACGTGCTCCATCTTCGACTGAATCACCGCTTACCATCTGGTGAGATAGTGGTTAAACGTGTGCCTAACCATAGTACAAAAACAAATGACTTCTTTCGCTCTGGGTGGAGCGGGAGGGAATGTGGACTCTTACTGACTCAAACCCACCCGTGTTACGTGTAATTCTTTAGAACTATTTCGCAATCCTGACAGGTTTGAGTAGGTACCTAAGTGGATAGCTGAAAGTCATCTATAAAATAATTAACAATCATCTGCTTGGCCTTTTTCCAAATATTTTGGGGTTGGCTTTTCTAGTCAAACCGGATTCAGTTGAATATATTTTTCAAGGCGCGGCTGCCTACCAAACCTCTTTAACCCAATAACTGGGTAACACATTTGGAGTCAGATTTAATGGCTTCTGACAATCCGTAATGAGTGCCAAAGATCTACAAAAAAAATGACAGCCAGAATTTACGGCATAACGAGCTTTCCGAGGCATGGAGGAAACTCGGTATGATAAGATGTTCACCCATCCCATGAAGATCGACCCGCGCGGCTGTTTTTTTTTTAATTTATATATTCAGCCACGAGCTCCTTGTGGAATATAATAGCAAGAAACAACTCGTGGGAGGTAATATTGTTATTTAAAAAAAAACAACGTGACGATAGTACAAGGTATAAAACATCAGCCAGGATATTGGAACTATAGTAGGCGTATTTAGTGGGCGGGCGGGCGTATATGGGAAGTGTTGGTTATCGCGCAATAGATAAACCATCTGCTTTTAAATTAAATTATTACTCGCACTCAAATATTCTCACAAATATGTACACTGAACAAATATTCGAAAAACGCGGTTTTTTGTAAAATAAATAACAATATAACCTCCTTAAAATTCTCCTTTCATTTTAATTTTGTAATACAACTTTATTTCCCTGAAAACTGTTTCATATTCATGCGTAGCCTCGTTTTTCTTTTTTATGGCACAAACGCAGTATATTAAAACGATATTACCAAGCGACGCCTGTTCCCTGAAAAAGCTGCGTTATATAAAATCAACGTTTTATAAGTAAAGTACTATAGGGTACCTACTTCAGTACTACCTACTGATCCTTGCTGAGTTATCGTTGAAATACTCGTATCTTTATGGTTTTGTGAGTAAAGTTTTGCTCTCGGGGAAAACCTTCAAAAGGCGCCTGGACTCTGGGGATATGTCCGAGGGCATGAAATTTTTACCTCACTAAAACTACCTCGGTGCTCAGCATCAACACACTTCGATACTTCTTAAAAGACCACTCCGGAACACCCTCAGTGCAACGTTCTTTAGAGCACATTCCTGAGAAGACTGTGAAGTGGTGTCCCCTGAGCCTTGCTCAGCGCTGTAGCACAAGATCACTGTGTCACCGTATTTTCTGGGGTCATTCGATGGACGGTCCCAGTCCTCATTCCTGAGTCACGCTCAACCAAATTATACCCGCGATTGCAGCCATGTTGCCTGCTTATCTCATGGTCATGATTTACGTTACGTTAAAGGACCTAGCTTCAGTAAACCTCACACTGCTGCACTGGTTTTAACAAAACCAATAAGCATTTATTAAGGACAGAAGATCATCAAATTTCTCCTCCCGATCTGGGCGGAGCAGAAGGAAATGTCAGAGTCTTACTGACTATCCATGTTTCTTTTAATGCGCTTTGCTCTTTCGATCAAATTCCGTAACCCTGGCAGGAACACCAATAAGTTATGAGGTCTCGTTCTTACTATTTGAACTCCGAAATCTACCCCAGGCCAACTCAAGTTCAAAGTGTTCTCACCTGCGTGCAGTCGACTATGTCGGGTTATGTTTTTTGGTCAACATTTTTGGTACTTCCTTATGAAAATCATACAAATTCTATAAGTAATAAATTATTGTTGTACTGCATCCGCGTTGGCCATAATTTTCTTGATTTCTTATTATTCTTTCATGACACTATAATTATGTAGTCCCCTTAAAGAAATACTATTATTTTCTTAACAAACAATTTGTTTTGTTGAATGATAAGAAACAAGTCATGAAATTGTAAATAAATTTTCGGCGAAAAAGCCTGAATATAAAGGCCGCATTAAACCAGGAACTTAGTTTGAAAAATTGTAGCCATCTGTCTCCCTCACACCTACTTAAAGTAATATACAGCTGGAACATACTATATGAGACAGACATATATTTCGAGCTTACCCCTGTCTGCTAGCTTACCCCAGTTAGATAAGCTTCGTAACTTGTCCTAGACTGCAGCGTTTCAGGCTTAAACTTTATCTGGGTAAAACTGACCTAACCTTATAATGATGAATGTACCTTAGAAAATATGCAAATATATCTGTGACAGGATGGAGCCTATTCAGTCCCATTTTACACAAGTTATCTTATTTACTGCAAACTGTAACATAACTAGGACTGTTGTACAATGAATGATATTAACGAGAAAGCTGCTGAACGACCACTCAGTAAATTAATAAACCGATCTCTTTTAAAAGCAGTGTATTAAAATGACTTAAAATCAGGGCAGCCACTACCACAGGCTTATTATGTATGTTACCGCTGTTACCCGCAACTTCGTACGCGCATATCCCGTCTTTTACCATTGGCGTATGCGTATGCCTTCCTATGCGACTATCTGTCTGGTAGTTCCAGAGATTAGCGCGTTCAAACAAACAAAGTCTTCTGCTTTATTTAAATATTAATAATAAAGTATAGATTGCTTTTAGGCTCTTCCTTTAATAAATGTAATTTTTTATAACATTTTCAGTTTGAAGTAATAACTTTGAAACTCACACTTGGGGTAAAAGCACAATACGAATTAAAAAATACTCGTAACCTTTTATTACAGCGACAACCAAGCTTCAAAATTACGTACACAAATGCAAACGAGGCCCGGAACCGTCACATTAAAAATTAAACTCTACCCCACAAAATTAAGGTCTAATTTAATTCGCGGCCAACGTAAGCAATAAACGGTCTTAGAAATTGTAATTATTTTGTGCGTGAGGCACGCAAAGTCTGCGGGGCCACGAAATATTAAATCAATGCAATGTTCTGCAATGCTTGTAGTTGACGCGTTTAGACTCGTGAAAGGGTGAACGCGCAGTGGATAAGCGATAGCGGGCACGGTGGCAGACGCGATAAGAGACTAGACTTAGTAAAATTTTATCAGCCGCAGCGATTTATCGATATATCAAAATGTAAAGGGATCAAACACGGAAGACAGATCATCTGAGACTTCTTTACTTTTGTTGTTGCTAATTGAAGGATATTTTGTTCAAAGCCATAGTGCACTGGCCACAGTGCATCGTGAGTTGCTATCGTAAAACATAAGGCAGTCGCTCGCTTGTCTTCTCCCTTAACTGAACCGGGTTTATACCCTGAGAATATCCTGAGCTCCACTTTTGTCCTTACTGGCTTACCTCTATTTTTTCTCTAGCTTGATGAGTGGAAATTATGTTTTCTCTCTCCGCGTTTCTTTCTGACTACTTTTCTTGCCCATTTACGGACACTAATCATTTCTCCGGTACTCGGTAGAGCTTTATTACTTCGACGCATTTTTGGTGGTGACCATAGGCTAATCTCTAATGCTAGTTTCATCGAGCCGCTAGGTCATGGTCACTATGCTATGGGTGTAAACAACGTTTTTAACATATGTTTCATACTACTTTTTGCCCGCTGCATCGTACGCGCATATCCACGTTTTATAATAGTCTTCCTCATGAATGTGGCAATCATTTACAAAATAATTTTCCAAATCCAATTGGTAGTTCCAATGATAAGCGCGTTCAAACCAACAAACTCAGATTTATTATCTAGTCTTCTTCTAATATATAAAAATCTCGTATTACGATGTTTGTTACCGAACTCCTCCGAAACGGCTCGACCGATTTTCATGAAATTTTGTGAGTATATTTGGTAAGTATGAGAATAGGTGGTAGGCTATTTTTTTTTTGCAAAACAACGTTTGCCAAGTCAGCTAATATTAGTATAGATTTCACACCCGCTGTATCGTCCGCTTATTCTCTTCACTCTGGTCGAGGCCTTTATGTTAATAATATTTGACAAGGAAGCACGCAGCGCGAGGTGATCGACGTTCCTATTGCTTGTATTTTTGGTAACAGGTCGATTTATATTTTAATTTGTTTGGCAAGGAAAAAACATGTTTTGATGAGATCTTTTTTCTTTTGCGAAAATTGGAAGCATCGTACTTGTTGACAGTGTATTTTTTTTACTATTGTTAGGCACGCGTTTGACCACTATCTCACCTGATGGTAAGCGATGATGTGGTCGAAGATGGAGCACGCTTGCCTAGAAGCAACCTATTCACTCTTGACTTAAGACTCCCAGGTTGTAGCTATCAGGAAACACTCCTTAGCTGTACGCATTATGAATGTCTTAATCTTATTTGATTTGCTTTGTTAGTAATTTCACAGATAATATCATAATTTTATATACTTTTGATCGCGAATTCGTACGCGCATATCCCGTTTTTTTGCCGTTCTCGTAAGAATTTTAGGGTTTTGCATAAACGTTAGGATTACAATGCACGATTAGCTTACTGACATAGTTCTAAATTCAATATGGCGGACCAACAAAGGTGGCTCATCAATATTCTTTTGCCACTCCGACATGGGCATTAAATGAAAGGATTTGCTGAGAAGAATACGATATTTTTTTAAATATAATTGCCAGTTATTTATACTCACTAAACTCAGTTTAATTAGTTAAAATTTAAAATTTAAAAAACTCCCGGCAAAAAATAATTAGAAATAATACGTGTTGATCCTTCTAATTTAATATAGGTACGATTCTTTGAGCCACGCGTCTCTGCCTATATTATTAGCGGTCCCACGACGAAAACGGAAGGTCTGCTGTTAGTAAGCGAGAAGTTGGGTATCCTGCAAATTTCAGGACATGCTGCAGCATCAGGTTAAGATTACTGATCTAAATATAATCTGTACATCGAAACCATTCCAGTGAATCCAAACACGATACCTCTGCTGTAACTTCGTGAGGAGTTGGGTATTCTGCAGACTTCAGTTTATGCTACAGCATCACGTCAATATAACAATGTTCTTGCAATGTCACTGAAGTAACAGAATACGAAATTTCGCATCGATCAGACTCTTAAAAGCTAGTTCAAAGCCTTCATCAACTAGAAAAGAGCTGATGATCTTCAAACGGCTCAACTGATTTTGATAAAACTTATACTACTCTGTCAAGAAAGTACCGGGAAAAGATCAATAATACACAAAATGTCTGTTATTCATCCAAATTTATTTTATCACCTTCAAAGTATGCTCCTTTAGAAACGATACACTTGCGCCAACGAATAATCCATTCATCAAAACATTTTTTAAACGCTGCTTCCGGAATTGAGTTCAGATCTCGCCGCGAATTCTCCTTTATGTCTTCTATCGATTGAAAACGGGTGCCACGAAGTGGTAATTTGAGTTTAGGAAAAAGAAAAAAGTCAGCAGGAGCCATATCTGGTGAATATGGTGGTTGCTGGATGGTATTTGTTGAGTGTTTGGTTAAAAATTCGTTCACAATGATAGCCTTGTGTGAAGGCGCATTGTCGTGGTGCAAAATCCAAGAATTTTCTTTCCACAAATCTGGCCTTTTTCGTCGAATTTGCTCTCTTAAACGCCACATAACGCTCAAATAATATTCTTTATTTACCGTTAGACCTTCCGGTAAGAATTCAGAGTGCACAACACCGCGATAGTCAAAGAAAACAGTCAACATGACTTTGACTTTTGATCGACTTTGGCGTGGTTTTTTCGGTTTCGGTTCAGTTGGAAGGCGCCACTCCGAAGCTTGTTGACTAGTTTGCATGTCAAACTCGTAAACCCACGTCTCGTCACCAGTAACAATGCGTTTCATGAATGTTGGGTCCGAACTGACTCGTTCTAGCATGTCCTCAGCGACTTTCATGCGATTGAGTTTTTGGGGAAAATTCAGATCTTTTGGGACTAGCCGAGCAGCAACATGTTTCATACCCAAATGATTAGTTAAAATGGTACGGATCGACTCGTGAGATACAGAAAGTTCGGCGGCTATCTCTCTCAGAGTTGAATGGGGATTTTCAGTCACTATTTCCTTCACTTTTGCGATGTTAACTTCAGTTGCAGACGTTGACGGCCTACCAGAGCGAGGCAAATCTTCCATCACATCTCGACCGCTTTTGAACGCTTTGAACCACTCATAAGCACGAGTTTTTGATAAAGTCGATTCACCGTAAGCCTTCTGTAACATTTTCAGTGACTCCGAACACGAAATTCCATTGGCGATGCAAAATTTAAGACAAACTCTTTGTTCGATATTTTTGTCCATGAAATTCGCAATACACACTATATATGATATTACTAAAACCAGCACTGTATTTAATATAAATAACAGATGCAACTCAAACTCCGCGCCAAAATGGAAAACAGTTGTGCCAATCTAACAACTACAAAAAAACAAAAATTTTAATTTGGAACCATAAACAAATCATCCATTCCCGATACTTTTTTGACTGAATGTATAAGAACCATCGCTAGAAAACCTGCTCTCAAATAAAAAAAATAAATAATTATTTATGATAATGGTTTGCGTATGAAACCATTATCATAAATATTAGATTTTTTAAAATTTACATTTAATTATTAAAATAGAATGAACACTTCATAATTTCGAAAACATTTTAAAAATAAAATTCATTTCGCTCTTTTTCCCGGCGCCACTATTTTTAGTTTTAATTTGAAATTTTGAATAGCCAAAAAGTCAAATTGAACCAAAGCACTTGATCTACGAGTATGATTTTTATTTACTAACTGAATAAAGCGTTTGAAAGCGCTGTATGATACGAGCAACATTGACACTGTCAGTCGATAAATTGACAGATAATACTTATAGACTGAGACACCAGAGCTGCCAAACCTCTCTTATTTTCTCACTAACAAAATATGTGGCATAGTGTAGTGTTAGTATGTAAGAGTAATGTTAATATAATGTACGTCGACCTAAGCTAGCAGGTACGCGTTTGTTAAAAGAACATACTAACACTACTCTATACCACACTCTTCGTTAGTGACAAAATAAGAGAGGTCTGGCTGCTCATTGATCTTAGTCTATTAAGTATGTTTCTAACCTATCTATAACCTCAATATCAGAAAGCATTCTGTTTTTTTTACAATTCTCAGAAGTGTCCGTGATGTTAATTTAGTTTCAGTCAAATAAACGCATTATTTAGAATACAGAAGGTGAATTAAATTCACTTATCTGTTGGTACTTAGGCGAACGATATATGGACGCATTGCAATATGTTTTACTTCAGTGACGCAAGATAAGCTAAACTAACTTAGCACTAGATCTAGCAGTAAGTAGCTGGTCTCTTGGTCTGCAACAGGTTTAATGGTACACGTACAAAGCTTGTTCGGCATTTTTTACGTTTCTTTGAGCACGAAGCTAGCACAAGTTTTTACTGTATTTTAAGTTTGAACTAAAAAGTTGTTAAAACTTCTACCTGCCTTGTATCTAGATAAAAGAAAAAGTTTTTAGAACGATCCTTATTCAAAACCGTTGTTAAAAACTCAAAATAAGGAACGTTAAATTAAAGTGAAATAAAAACTAACCCAATACGAATTTCTTTGAATACAAAAACTAGGTTCAGAACTTTCATCCCTCATTACTAGTAATATTTTTCCCAAGGAGAACCTAACCTACATGATTACCGTAGGGTCCCATTAAAATTCGCTTACCGATATTATGGTAGCGAAAGGTACTTTACTTGTACAGACTTGTACTGTAAGGCGCTACGCACAAGGAGCAACTTTAGTTTGCGCAGCTGACAACATTTCAAAGTTGCCAGATGCACCAACAAAAGTATATAATATAATAATATAATATTCCACACAACTATCACACAACGCCATCTAGTCCCAAGCTAAGCAGAGCTTGTGTTATGGGTACTAGACAACTGATAAACATACTTATATATTTATAAATACATACATATTATAGATAAACTACACCCAGACACAGAACAAATGATCATGCTCATCACACAAACATTTGTCCTGGGTGGGAATCGAACCCACATATATGGTTCCCGTGCTTGTCGATGAGTAAGACTGGTCATGATGTGTGGTGACGGTGGACTGGACTGGGGGTATGGGAAAAAAGTGAAGTTGCTAAGCTTTGTGTTTGTCGGTTGCGGAAAACAGCAACTTGTACGAAATCGTAAATATTAGTTAGTAGCGAAAACCAGCAACTTGCCACAAGTGGTTTATATTGGGTATTCGCTAGTTGCGGCAATTTAGAATTGGCTTTGTCATTCAGTGCAGGTACCCAAAAATACTGTCGATCATCGGAATAAGGAAATAAATGATGATAAATTCAAATTCAAATTCAAAGCATTTTATTTCAAATAAACCATTCACAGGCACTTTTGAAACGTCAAGATCGGTCAGTCAAAAACATGGAAGCTATTTGCACGTTCCAAAGCGTAGATCTCTATGGAGGAGAACGTGCAAGAAACTCCACGGACACTCTTTTAAATCATGTTCTGTTTTACAAAATTCCAAGTTACATATACTTGTTGCTTCTGCATGTGAGGACAATGCAAAGGAAAAAAAATGGGCTTATTATAAAAATTTAAAAAATAAAGATTAAAATAAGCCAATGGCAGTCAAGAGATGACCAGTCTCAACCGACGGCGCCTGTTCAAGAACATGACGCGTGTATCGGCACCTTTCAGCTCAACCATTTCGAAGGGAACCGAATGATCAAACCCACGCGCCGCCATCAGCGAGACATTTGAGTGAGCATGACATGTTCTCAACCACCATGCTCGTTCATGTCCAACAAGTAAAACTATAACTACTCACATAAAATGTAAATGGTTTCATGGTACTCACTTTTACAAAATTTGAAAAATATGCTTCTACTTTACACAAAACTATGGTTGTCAATGACCAAATAATGAAAAATAAGTTAATAAAGACAACGATTAAGTTCTTACATCAAAAATAATAAATAAGTAATTATAATAATAATTTGATTTGTACGTATATAAGAATAAATAAACGAAAAGGTGCGAGCATCTCTTCCAAATATAAAAACCTAAAAAGTGGACCTAAGCAGCTGTGACTGTGGAGCAGGACCAGCATTTAGCCAAGCGTTTTTATCGAGGATATAATCTTCCAGTTTATAATACGCTTGTCTACATAGCGTGCGTTTTATGCATGCTTTAAATTTTCTCTCATTCAGTTCGAGAATATCAACTGGTATTTTATTATAAAATTTAATACAGTATCCCATAAAAGAAGTGTGTACTTTGGCCAATCTGAATCGGGGTTGATCTAATTTGTTCCTATTTCTAGTATTAAAATTATGCCTGTCACTAATCTTGCTAAAGAGATGAAGATTTTTCCGAACATACATAATATTTTCGTAAATGTATTGACAAGGTACCGTCATGATGTTGATATCCTTAAACAGTTCTCTTAGGGAATCACGCCGACGGAGATTGTAAATGGCTCTGATGGCTCT
Organism: Lacanobia oleracea; assembly: GCA_950371165.1. Taxonomy (NCBI): domain Eukaryota; kingdom Metazoa; phylum Arthropoda; class Insecta; order Lepidoptera; family Noctuidae; genus Lacanobia; species Lacanobia oleracea. The sequence goes on from OX493387.1 coordinate 4,662,037, forward strand.
TTTCTGCAGGATAAATATAGACTCGATGTCTGCAGCACGTCCCCATAATAAGATACCGTAAGACATGATACTATGAAAGTAACTAAAATAGACCAGCCTCGCGGTATCTATATCGGTAAATTGACGGATTTTTCTGACAGCGCATGCTGCTGAACTTAGCCGTCCCGCAAGAGATGTTAAATGAGGACCCCATTGTAGCCTTGAGTCAAGCGTAATCCCCAGGAAAACCGTGTTTTCGACGAATTCAAGTTTCTCCTTGTTCAATACTATGTCGCAATCATTTCTTTTAACGTTCGGTAAGGCAAATCTGATGCATTTAGTTTTTTTTCCCATTTAATACTAAATTATTAGCAGTAAACCAATTTTGGACCTGCTGTAGGGCGTTATTTACGTCGTCAAGATTTATGGAACGTCTATCTATCTTAAAAATTAAGGACGTATCGTCAGCAAATAATACCATATGAGGTTGATTTTTTAAAAGATGGGGTAGATCATTAATATATACTAGAAAGAGGAAAGGACCCAAAACAGAGCCTTGTGGTACCCCCATTTTGACTTTTAAACCCCGTGAATTGACACCATTTATTTGAAACATCATAAACAGTTAGTTGTTGGTTGACAGTTGGTGAAACTCAAAATCTTCAGATCAAAGTTGCTTTGTCTGTGGAGCGCCTAAAAAAACTCGACGAAATCGCTTTAGCTAATGGCCATTCGATATCAGGCCGTGCGAAACGTACTAAATTCTCGAACCTTTTTAATCTTTTATAAGCTAGGACGTTACTTTTTATGAAAGGTATTTTTGGAAACGTGAGATGTTCTTGTGATACTGTAGTGATGTATTTTATTTTGGCCTGTGTTTTGAGAACTTTGTATATTTATAATTGTCTCATTACTTTTTCAGGGCAGTTTTTTGTGCAGTCTGCAACTGTAAAATAATGGTTTATTTTACAGTTTTAAAATCGTAATGTAAAAAGTTGTTTATTGTTGACGTCTTATAAATCGGGATCCCTTCTTTTCACAATAATAATGTTGTTTTTCTTAATATACTTTGGCATAACGAATTTCATATTTTTTTTTTCGCATACAGTTTATGTTGCCATTAAAATTACCGGCAACGGATGTATTGTCTTCGAAATTCAATATGTTGTGCTATAAAATTTTGTGACAGAAACGAATAGCTGCAAAACCAACTCCACGTAGTCTTGTCTGCCCTACCCCTAGAGTGTAATCTAAGCCCGCGTAGGCACGGAGGGGCGAGGCGACTCGCGAGCTGAGGAGCAGGCGTATTTAATGCCCACCGCCGTTCGCCGGCCAGAAAACCGAAGCTGCGGTGGTGAGCGTAAAATACATCTGCGACGATAAGATCGCGTGGGGCCGCCGAAGCCGTGGCAGAAACCATGCCTGCTGCTTGTTGCATGCTTGCTTGCATTCTGTATGCTTGGTGCTTACATGCTTGCATGCCGCATGCTTGCTGTATGCTTGCTTGCAAGGTGCATGGTTGCTGCATGCTTGCTTGCATGCTGCATGCTTGCTGCATGCACAGTGTATGCTTTTTTTTGAGTGATAGAAAATAAGCCCGCTGCATGTTACATGCACGCTGCATGCGTGTTGCATGCATAGTGCATGTTTGATACAAATTTAAAATAAATTAATTTATTATAATTACAATGTAAAGTGCCTACAATATTGTACAAAAAAATATTATTTATATTTATTTATGTTTTATGAATTATGCTTATTTGTTATGCCTATAAAACATATATTTTTATATCGTTATGCATTAGTAATGCATTAGTTAGTTTTTATATCGATATGCTTTAGAATATTATGCTTAATCATTATTATTTTAAGAGCAATTATGCTTAAAAAATATGCATAAGCTGTTATGCGTATATTTAGTTAGTGAAACAGTTATATTAGGTCTTATAATTTTATGCAAATAGATAGGGAACCTTATAAATCAAACAAAAATTAACCCATCGTTCTTTTGTTCAGCCTAGAAACAAATTAATTAGAATGTAATATGAAGTGATTTCTCAATTTAGAATTCATTATATTGCAACCATTTCAAAATACGTTTTAATTGAGCTTGTTACCTTAGCACTAGATTATAAACTTTATTTATTATTGGAGATTAAATTTATTAGATAATGTAAAGTATGTATAACCTTGTTCACCTCTAAAGTTCATAGAAGTTGTAGCGTGACGTAACCCCCTATAATTTTCATGATTAATGATTCTTTTGAATAGTAATTTTGGTGTTCAGTTTATATTATAAGAACCATTATTATGCCTTAGAGTGTTTAAATAATAATAACAAAACCCTTAAAAAATATATCTAATCTATCTGTATTGTATCTAGCCGCCAAGTTGTCTATCCTTTTTCTCAAAGGCATTCGGGCCATTTTCTAATTATTATTCTTAGCGTGAATATATAGACTATCATAGCCTTTCTCGATAAATGGGCTATCTAACACTGAAATAATTTTTCCAGGACCAGGACTTCCTGAGATTATCGCGTTCAAGCAAACAAACAAACTCTTCAGTATATATAGATTGATAGGCATCGATAAGTAATCGATTTCCGACATAAAGAAAATGGTCGGAAATCAGTTACTTCGTTTTGTATCAATACGTTTTTTTTTAAAGTTCCGTACCCAAAGGGTAACCAACGGAACCATATTATAAAACCTCCGCTGTCCGTCCGTCCGTCCTTCCGTCCGTCCGTCCGTCCTTTCGTCCGTCCGTCCGTCCATCTGTCTGTCAGCGAACTGTATCTCAAGAACCGTAATCGGTAGAAAGTTGAAATATTCACAGATTGTGTATTTCTGTTGCCGCTATAACAAAAAACAAAAAAGTATAAGGTTAATGGTACGGAACTCTCCGTGTGCGAGTCCGACTCGCACATGACCGGATTTTCTTTAACACGGCAGTGAAGATTATAGCAATCAGAAATCCGTAAGTAAATTTAAACACTGCTGATCAATCTGCATAACCTTTTCCCAACCATGTTGATGTCGGCTTCCAAACAAACCGTTTGCACTGAATACCAGTATTTAATATGGAGATACTGTCTATGTGACCTCCACAAACCCAGTTACTGAATAACACTCAGTCTGAGGCTACATTAGGCCGCGACGCGACCTGCGACATTTGAGCGATTCAAACAAGTAAATGAATGCTCACGTATATGGCTACACCGTACATCAAATATTACTAGCGATCTTTGATTTCTTTATGCGATAGGAACAACATATCTGTAATCACGGCATCGGCTACATCAACATATCAGCGAAATTGATCGAATATACGCCGGAATCTCGCTTGTAAATGTAGCCATACCATGTTTTTCTCGCTTCGCTCTTCCAGTCGCATCGCAAATCGCTGCCTACTGTAGCCTCAGCCTAAACCCCTTAGCAACACTGCTAACTAGTAAAAAATAAATGTAAGTGACCCACTTCTACTTTTCAGGAGTTTAATTCGCAGCAGAGAGTATAATAATAAAACAAGTGAAAGAGCAGATGCTGGAAAATTAAAATCTTGAGAGCAAAATTTTATAAGAAAATCATATTTTATGAGCTGCGAAAATGATTTTAAGAAACAAGAGCGTGTTTCTTTTTTAGAGCTTAGGTTATTCAGACAAGTAATCAGTATGCAATATTCATTGTCGATAAAACAATACAAATTTGTATTTTAGCTACTACTTTAAAAATCCAAAAGTATAGTTAATATTGATAATATTGTAAATAAAAACTTGAGAGGTGTCAAGGGACACCCGGATGGAACTAAGTTTAGTGAAGGAATTGTAATAAAACTAGAAACATGACTGTGTTTTACGACTTTATCCTTTTCTCTAAGATGGTATCGTGTCGTTGGCAACTAATGACACACTGTTTGGCATCTCAATGGTCAATCGCTACCATATCGGGATTAAATACTCCATGCAGGATCGCATTTGTGTATTATATTGTATTGTATTCCATTCCACTCCATTCCATTCCATTCCATTCCATTCCATTCCATTCCATTCCATTCCATTCCATTCCATTCCATTCCATTCCGTTCCATTCCATTCCATTCCGTTCCGTTCCGTTCCGTTCCGTTCCGTTCCGTTCCGTTCTAATAAATTAATAATAAATTCTAATAATTTTTAAGTAACGTTAACATCCGCATCTCAGTCGCAATCTGTCAGTCTCAATTATTTTCAATTATTAAAATGCTAAAAACCACGTGACACTACGGTTGATGTCAATGGCATACAGACTTTTCGACAATCGTTTTCGCTGATGGTATAGGGACCGTGCACGGCGTTGACTATGCCATCTGGTGTCGCATATTGAAAGTTTTAAGGGTCAGAATACTTGATATTGACGCTTCTGTGCTACCACCTGTGGTTCCTGCACGCTCAGTTTACAGGAACGTGCGCGAAGAAGACAGTGCCATCTAGCATAGCTATTTCGAATTTTATACTTGAAACATATTTGACAGTGACATTTCTGTGCTGCCACCTACAGTTTCTGCACGCTCCCTATATCACTTTGCTTAGGCCTTTTAGCTGTCAAAAAGACGTACCTATATGTTACACGAAACACAAAAATAAATATTAATAATCATGATGAGTATTTCTATCCTACATAATAACAATGCTTCAGTTCATACGCCAAGTGCGGAAAAAGTCAATCACCCTAACTTCTTTTTCAATAAATCATTCCACCCTACATTAGGTAAGGCCCTGAACGTGATTATAATTTAATAATGATACTGACAGTACTGTATAGTTAACTGGTCGTAAATCTTCAGGAACTTCACTTACATTATATTTCGGGGTCCGACTGTGATGAGAATGCGAAAAGAAATGATGGATCGTGATGGAATGTTTTATTCGTAAACGTTTGTGGTATAAAGATGAAGCATGGAGCGTTAACTAACGATGTTTTAGGAAGAAAATTGTATATATTCCTATCGCAAATATGGTTAAAACGACCCTCGGTTTAACTTTTTTTCTAAGTTTTTGATATTGTTTTAACTGTTTCCGTGGTCAAGTGGTTTTAAGCGTTTGCCTTGTGTGGTGGTCGTGGGTTCGAGTCCCACGGGAAACATACTTTGTTAAGTTGCTTCCAGTTTGGTTGGCTAGGACAATGTACGCTCGAATCACCTGATTGTCTGATAAACAGATGATTCCATGCTTCGGAAGGCACGTAGAAGCCGGTGGTCTCGGCCGCCAAATGGCGGTCGTCAAATAAACCATGTCAGAGGCCCTTGATGCGGTCTAGAAACTCTGACACTAGGGTGTGTGGGGTCGTTAGACCTTACTGCCCATACGATAAGAAGAAGAAGATTGTTTTATTTGATGTTTTGTGATATGATTAGAATTTGATCATTTTGAATACCAGGAACCACCGACTTCATATAGAATAACCATGTCCTTTGTCTGTAGTTCCTGTATCTAGGCCGACGGCAGTGGTCATCCAAGTTCGTTTCAATATAGATAGATGGTAGGTACTAATGGTTCCACTCCGGCCGGTAGAGGTTAAAACATCAATCAGTTTTTGTCAAAAAAATGACGTTTATAACCCCCTAGGTAAGACTGCCAGACTTACGACGAGTAGATATGATGCTCATGGTCATAAAAAATTCAGTTATTTTGGGATGAAACTACAAATTTCAAATACAAGGGCAACAGTTTTCATTACAATTGTGTAATTTGATAAGTTAGTAAGGCGTCTAGTTAAATTCTAGACTTTAAAATATTAGGCATTCAAATTTTCTAAAGAATAGACTACATGTACTGACTTTCTTAATATCAAAAACAGAAATAAAGAATGCGATAAGGCCGCCCATTGTATATATTTAGTTGTTTCCTTTTTTAGGGTTCCGTAACCAAAGGGTATCCAATTGAACCCTATTACTAAGCCTCCTCTGTCCGTCCGTCCGTCCTTCCGTCTGTCTGTCAGCGGTGTGCCTATAATAAAGTGTATTATAAATAAATAAAGACATAAAGAGACTTCTAACGTGATCTTTTACATTCTCTAGTAATTAACAATGGTTCTAAAGGAGAAACCCATTTCTGGGCCTAGCCGTTATACGAATGAAATATGTACCAAAAAATCTACTATTTTGCTTAATTAACCTATTCAAATCATAGCCTCGATTACAATGGCCAAGTCTAAAAAAAAGTACATTTATATTTTTTTGTTTTAAATTTTCCTTTGTAAACCGTCACAGCACTTTTTTCATTATACGTCACTTACTTTGCAAACACTGGCATTAAACAATAGAGCGTACCCTAAGAATGTAATCGATTTAGCGGATATAATCAATAATTATAAATTATAATTGAATAATACTCCATTATATTAGTATAATTGCTTTTTGGATATTGAAATAAAAAATTCTGGAATCTAATTATTTTTTACCGTAAGCACGATTAAAAAATCACAAAAGGACCTAAATAATCGAAAAAATCGATTGCAACGCGTATTGCACATGGACTGCACTAGTAAACGGCAAATGTCAATGTCAACGTCTGTCAATTGTCATCGTTTTATTTGTGTCATTCGCTTTTCGTATCTTTGCGCAAGTGAATGTGTTTTTCGAATTCTCGAGATTTACAATATTAAACCTCTCCTCGAATACTGGACTCCGAAACTGATTGCCTTCTGACTGGCCCTCGCTTGCATATTGGACACCGTAGCCTGCCACTCCTGCTGACCTTTGCTGGAAAACCGGATCTGGATATTGCTCTTCTGACGATTGGTTAATACGGTATCATGAGCTTGTGCATTAATTGTGGAATAGCAACGGACCGCTGCAACACATTAGGAAGGCGAAGATTGGAAGATGAAGTGATTCTTTCAATTGTACAGGAATGGGTCGCGCCTCAATCGGTTAGTATGCGATATTTGTATAACGTGACATCTTTGTAAGCATGTATTATCACCAATCTGCACTGAACCTGCATAGTTAATTACGGCCTATTCCTTCTCTCAAAGAGGAGTGCTGTGTCCTTGCAGTGGGAATGTAATAAGGCCGCTAATGTTTACCTTAATGTGCCACTCAGATGCTTATTGCTAAATGCTAGAACTAATATTCAAAAAATAATAAATGATAAATGTTTGCTTCAGGTAATATTACAGGTTCAATATTACTGCACCTGTATCGTTGGCAAAAGAACGGTTGGGTGCTGTGCCCACACCATGAGCACAATATGGTATCTTGGTTGGGCACGGCACCAGGGTAGTCAAATACCTCCTGCACAATTCCTTGATAATGTATTATTATATTATGATAATCCTAACGAAGAAGGTGATTAATAAAACCCCATCTCAATAATACGGTTTTTTATTTTAATAAACCTATTGTTGCAATCTCAGTTTACTGTAATTTGAGATAGCATCAAATCCCCTAGTAGTAAAAAATGCAAACTATTAGTGATGTAAGTGAGCCTTCAGCTGAGGTTTTCAGGAATATTAATCTGAATTCACCGCATTTTATGTAAGTAGATACCTAAACCTCATCATGATAGGTTGCAAGCACTACAGCTCGGCGCATGTGCATTCCATATTTACGTAGAAAACAGCCTCAAAAAACATATTTTTGATTTAAATATCGTGGTGGCTGTGCGATTGGTGTGCAGTATGTAGCGGGTTCGATTCCCGCACGGAACAAATATTTGTATTGGGTAACTACATGTAATTTTTCCGGGTCTGGGAGTTTGTGTATCATGTGAGTTTAAATGTTTGTAAACACACCCACGACACAGGAGAGATTCCTAGTGTAGGGCAGTTAAAAAAAATAAAATAGCCTAACATTTAAACATTTTCTGATTTTACCAACTTGGCCATTGCTGAGAGACGTGAAAATTGGGCACGTGAAATCTTCCTAAGTGCTCTAATTTATGGCTAAATTCCAGCTCTGTAACGCCAGGCCCAAGTTTCTATGGAGTTTGGGTTTCTCCTATTGTTCGGGTATCTAGGAAGGGAAATTAGGGAAAGGTCAATGTACTTTATTGCAATTTTATCTGGCGCCTACCATATGCGTACTTTAGTTGGGTCTTTTTTATGTATCAATTTTAAAGTCACTTGAAATTAGGATTATCTGGCTTATGAAAAACTTCTTTCATGAAAATAAACTCTGCTTTATTGTTTTGTTTCTTCATTGCTTTTTAATTGGTTCCATAACCAGCACTTTCAATTAAATACTGAAAAAGTTCTCAATTTAATTAAATTGTTGATTAAATTTTAGATTTTGTAATAGGACTTAAAATATTGATTGGGATTTTCACTGAAATCGCTGGGTATATATTCAAAATGTTTCTATCGCGTATCTTATTTTATAGCCCCTTATAGCCCCGCTTCAATTTATTTCAAAAGTAACTTAACAAGCAGGTACAGTCTGTGACCAACATTATCTGACCCAGTTGACTATTATTCGCTAAAAGTCAAGTGGGTTAGATAATGTTGATCACAGGCCCTACGAGTATCTATAGAAATAAGAATTGCTAGGTACTACTAGTGGGCAAGTACGTCGTGTAACAGATTACACGCAATACCTATTAAGGGGTCATTGTACTCATCATTCTGATCAACTTTTAGTATGGACCATCACAGAAATCCCCAAAAAAAAACCGACTCCTCCATACATAATAAACACCCTGTTTTTTTAAATGATTTTACTTTTATAGGCGTTCCCGGTACTATTTAATTTCAAAACATTATCTACCAAGGATATGTTAAAAATTCCGTAAAACGTGTGGTATTCTGCATCCTACGTGTACAAAGTATTATTTTATTCTTATTTAATTTCAGTGCCAAGAAATATTTCGCTGATCCAGCAGACGAAACTTGTAATGTCTTTTGTACTTCAGGCTCTAGAACAGTGTTGGCCATTATCCAACATCCACGTCGCGTGTGTAGCCATTAAGTGAGAAATCCCTCAATCATTTCTTGAATCGGTGCCCAATGGTAAGAAGATCTGTAGCATGGTTCTCCTTAAGATGGCGGTTAATTCAATAGGTTTTATGTCAAAGATTGACCTAGTTTTAGGAGCCTGGCTTTTAACCTTTCTTACAACAATAGCTTCAATTTTCTGAGTATCTAAACAACCACTTGAAAGTTCAAAAGGGCCAATACTGCCGTCATAACTAAAACCGGTCAAGAGCGAGTCTGACTCGTGCACCGAGGATTCCGTACCATCATATAAAACGTGTTTTTTTTTTAATTAACGCTGCGGTGTACGCAGTACGGTGCATTGCAGTTTTAGATCAGCGCCATCTCTTGATTCATAGTGGAAGTAATGTAATTATTGTTGATGATTTCTGGAAAAGTGTGCTATTTAGAGTCATTGTTTTATTTTTCCTGTAATCTTTATATGAACTTCTATGACAAAAAATAATGTCAAATTTTTCTCTAAGCAAACTTCAGAGATAAGGGGAACGGTCAAATTCTTTCATATTATTATGTTATCCCACATGCCTCATGCTTCGAATTATTAAGAAAGGGTATCGTCGCTGTTGCAAAAAAAAATTGTCTTTTTTTATTTTTTTCTCATTTGCAAAGGAATAAAACTATTTCGAAGTTTAAGTTGATGGCATAAGTAGTTCTTGAGATATCCAGCTCTGACAAATGGACAGACTTAGTATGGACTAAGAGTTACTTTTTACCATTTTGGATCGGAAATCTAAAAAAAACTTACTATGTCAAAAACCCCGACCGCTAAAACCGACTAGAAAGTTTGAAACAAGTCGCCTTTCAAGCAGTCTGATGCAGTTGGTGGCATCAGATCAGTGATTGAACTGTTTTTTGACAAAGTCAATATTTTTATTTCCTACACTTTAGTGAGTTAAATTTTAAAATCGTCTCCTCGAGCCCTTTATTCTGATACCCCACTCGATAGGCTCTGGATTCTTTTTTAATTCTCACAGTATGGCGTCCAGTAGTCGCCATATTGAATTTTTACTAGCGTCTTGTCTTTAGTGACACTTGCTGGACTAAGAGAAATCCATTGACATGTGAATCATAAAAATCAGCCCATTCGTTTGGTCTGTATAGTGCTTCAAAGGAACATATATAACGTTGATACGACAGAGGGGCTTTCCTTTAAACTGCCTATACTAGGTACCATTTTCAAGCTCTGTACCAAAAATAAATTAATTAAGAGCAGTAGTTTAGTCGCAAATGATTTTTAAAGTTTTTGCACGGTTTGAACACGATGTATCTTTTCTAACAGCTGATTATCGTCTAAGCATAGGTCATGCACCTTACAACGATAAATCTACGATGCGTTGTTGCCACTCTGACGCATGTCGAAGGACATTCACTAAAAATTGGCAATGCAAACAAGGAAGCAATCATACACACACACTTGCACTTTCACAACGAAAGCGACTAACATAAAGCGAGCGAAAGAAATAGAGATAGGTCAGTTTGTTGCATCCTTGTTTTTTGCGATCGGTAAGTGAAGTCCCTCAGTGCGCCGACGCTTGTTTTTCGGAACGTACGGTTTGTGGAATTCGCGCGCAAACAATTGTAATTTTATTTTGTTACTGTTAGAGGACACGTAATTTGGGATTATTATTATTTAGTATTAGTGTTTTTTTTTTGTGATTGACTGTTTTTTATGGTGATAGGACACGTAACTTGGGATTATTATTATTTAGAATTAGTATCTCCGGACCTCACTCCCATGGATTTCTTTTTGTGGGGTTACATTAAGGGTGAAGTGTATGCCGCAGAGGTAAATACAATTGATGAGTTAAAAAATAGGATTATTTTAGCATTTCACAAATTAAAGTGCTTAGCGACGGACAGTGATCTAATTAGAAAAATAAATAACAATATTCTACGTCGGTATAATTTGTGCATCAATGTGAATGGAGGACACATCGAAAATTTAAAAATTTAGTGTGTTTGTTTTTGTGCGCGTACTTCGAAACGTTACCTAACATAAAAGCCAGTGCGAGCGGAGGCCTAAGTCGCCGGCCGCCACCCCGCCCCGGCCCCCACCGAGCACACGAGATACCGATACCGCACACCGCGCTCCGGCGCGCGCGCGACTTTGCCGCTTTGTTACCTAGCGGTATCTAAGGTCAGTGTCATTTTTTTACAAAGGGTGGTTGCGTTTTATTCGGATTTGCAAGCTATTTAGTTTGTTTGAAAAAAATATTTTCTCATTTATGGCGCTTTTTGTTTTTGTACCGTATCGAATTAATACTGAACACATATAGTTTACGTAGTTTAATTTAATGCCCCTCTGTCGTATCAACTCTGTATACATAGGCTGATAAACACATTACGACTCCTTTGCGTCGCGCAGTTGTGTAAAAAGGACATATCTACACAAAATTAAGTTTTGTGCAGATACATCCTTTCAGAGTAAATTGTTTTAGTTCGAAAAAAAAGTTATCAATCACACACATACAGTGTGTGATTTCTAAATCAAGATTACGTGTTATCCTAGGATATACCTCTGAAAAAGTATATTGCAGATTGCAGCACAAAAATTTCAGCTCTAATTTCGTAGTTATTCTACGTATCTAGTTATTTCAGTTATTCTTATTATCAAAGTTACGAAATACAGCACCCGTATTATCAGTATGATTAACTCTTAAAAAGTAGAACATCTGTTACAAACTTGGCCCCTGCCATAATGTACCTATCTCAACAGGACTCAGACGTTCTGGAAGAAAAAGAGATAGTGCTACTTGCACTGTATAGTTCCGACTCTCTCTCACAGCAGCACCACGAGGGCATCGGCACGTCATAGCAAGGGCGTAGTAATAATAAGAAAAAACCTTTGCCCTGAAATGAATCAGTTATAGTCTACGTTATAAATACGCAACAAGTGTGTCATTGTATTGTATTATATTTATAATATGCAATGTTAATTTATTAATAATAATACGAGGCCTTCTGCATACGTATGCAAAAAAAGCATCGCGTGATTTTTTTTACAACTATAAAAAAAGTTCATACCCGTAGTTGTACCGTGTTGTGATTGATTGTTGTACATTGACATGAGAGTGGCCTACTTACAAGTTATAGTTAAGGTGCTTGCGCCAGGGTAGCCCGCGAAATTCAAATATTTTTATGTTTTTTGCAATTTGCCGGTTGGTGTGAAGTTGTATGTTGAACAAAATACGATTCGCGGCCGTAACTCGTAAAGAATTATAACCATTTTAATTATCAATATAGCCCTGTAAGTTCATAAAGCCCTATAGAATGACTTTTTCATAAAATATCCATTCTGTAGGGCTTCATGATATTTTGTTCAACATACAGCTTCACACTGACCGGCAAATTGCAAAAAACATAAAAGTATTTGAATTTCGCGTGCTAACCTGGCGCAACCACCTTAAGGTATATCGTGATATAATCATATCAAAGGCGCATACAAAAGTGGAACCATAAAACCAATGAATGAATAGCTGTTGGCAAGCAGGTTAGAAAAAACCGGCCGAGTGCAAGTCGCATTCTCACACGAAGGGTTCCGTACCGCAAAGCGAAAAAAACACGCCTTTTAATTTTTATTTTACTTTTTATTATTTGTGGTTATAGCGGCAATAGAAATACACACTTTGTGAACATTTTATCTATCTACTTATTACGGTTATTGAGATACAGCCGGCTGACAGGCGGACGGACGGATGGACAACGGAAGCTTATTAATAGGGTTCAGTGGGATACCTTTTGGGTACGGAACCCTAATAACAATAAAAATAATATATATTTGTAAAACTACGAGAACAAAAAGCGGAAAAATATACATTAGGGTTTCCGTCATATTCTACCAGGTCACTAGTGTGTAAATATTGAATGTTGAATGTTTCACCTTAATATCTGTCAACGCCGGCTGTCGCTGAAAACCAGCACTATAGCTATGTCTCGCAAGTCGTCCTTACATTACGCAGAGCGATGGCCGTTTTACACTTTTACCCTAGTCCTTCAAGTCTTTGATGGCTCTCTTAAAAAAATCGGTTTACGGACGATCATTTTACGTGATAACGTCATATGAAAACAATAATTTTTTTAAATAGCCTTAGGCTTCGGCCGATCGTGCTTCTCTATCGCTTGTATCGCGCTCTTTCTTGCGGAACGTGACACTTTTTATGCGCGCGGCCGGCGTTCATCAATTTATAAAACGTTAAAAAAAACAAGATCTTGATGTGATTCAATACAATACCTATATGCCTAAGGGCCAGTTCAAGCAACGTTTGTATAAGCATCTCAATCGTGATCAGAATTGGTAGAAAAATGTTTTCAATTTCACCGGAAAATGGCAAACTACGTAAGATTATAAAATAACTTGAGGTATTGTAAATTTTTGATAAATTGACAACTAAATATTTGGAATACTTTTTTACGCATCAATATTTGATAATTTCCAATTTCTCGACGGCATTCCGAGAAATTGCAATCGAAACAACCTCTCAAAATATTTATTATACGTATTTTGCAATTATCCGGTGACGTCAACAACACAAGCATTTATTTAACCAATTATAAACAAAATAGTAGGTTATTATACAGTTATTATCAGTAACATCGTAATACAAACAACGGATAAATTTTTGTATCTATAAACTATTATATCTATCGCATCCTTGTTTGTTCACTGGCGTTATATTAAAATTAATCGTATCGCGCGTCTGATGCGTGATGTTTCGCTTTAGGGATTTTTTGCACGAAGCTTATCTTCACATTTTTGTCCAATTGATGTAAAATACTTTTTTAATTGTGTATATTGTAATCATGTAATTCCTTTATTTTAATACTGTTTATGTTACGTGCAGTGTATTGTATTCAGTGAAAACAAATTATTTCCGTGTGTTTCTTGGATTGCTTTTATGAGCTCGGTCGTGGTTTTCAATTTTAAGAAACTGGCATAATACACACGCTATCATGTTAACGTCAGCATCAGTGTGGCCTTCAAAACAAGGTAATGTCTCAAAGAAAAACCATTACCCGTCGTATTTAACATTAAAATACTAAAAACCTCTCGAGTTTTTAATATTTTAATGTAGAATACGAGGTAGGTGATGTGGCTAAATATTAACAGCACAACGGTAAAGCAACGCTTACCGGAGTCGATGTTTGGATAGGTGACCATCAACTACCCAGCTTCACCCGGTCGAACTGGAAGCTGAAACCATCTTAAGGTGGTTGCGCCAGGGTTGCCCGCGAAATTCAAATTTTCTTACGTTTTTTGCAATTTGCAAGTTATTTTTACGTTATATGTTGATTAAAGTATGATTCACGGGCGTAAGAATTATGTATTTTTAGGATTATAACCATTAAAATCAGTTAAATAACTCCATAAGTCGGTATATAATCCTAAAATGTCAAGATTTCATGAAATAGTCATTCTTTCGGGTTACCTGACCCTATGGAGTTTTATTGCTGAATTAAATGGTTATCATTCTGAAAATACATAATTCTTACGCCCGCAAATTATACTTTAATCAACATAAAACCTAGCACTGACTTGAAAATTGAAAAAAAAACGTAAGAAAATTTGAATTTCGCGGGCTACCCTGTCGCATCCACCTTAAGTGGGTAAAGGTTTGGCAGATTTAAGATAAAGTGGAAAATATCCAGAACTAGCTTTTGCCCGCGACTTTGTCTGTGTGGTAATACAATAGTAAATTTTAGTACTTAGAATAGAAAAATAAATAATAGCTGGTTTTATCTTCAATAATGTTAGATTCCAATACAAATTGTAATGCCCTATTCTCACGGTGTAAAGTCTAAAAAAAAAATCATCCAAAAGCCTATGTCCTTCATCATCTACCTAGCCTCTTTTCCCAACTATATTGGGGTCGGCTTTAAGTCAAGCCGGGCTTAGCTGAATACCAGTATTTTTACGAGGAGCGGCTGCCTACCAGACCTCCACAGCTCACTAACTGGGTAACAGGATACTACATGGCAAGACTGGAGTTAGATTAACTGGCTTCTGACTATCCGTAATGACTGCCAAAGATCTACAAATGACAGCCGGGACCAATGGCTTAACGTGCTTCGGCAGGCACGGAGGAAACTCGGTATGTTAAGATGGTCACCCATCCACAGACCAACCTCGACTAGCGTTGTTTAACCTTGAAGATCAACCTGTGCGGCTGTTATTCTGTAGCCACAAGCACCAGCTGTATATACAGGGTTATTTTTAAAACACCAGCAACCTCTTAGGCAGTGAAAGTACACATGATTATAAGCAACTTTTACTTTGGGAAAACTCCGAAATCTCGAAAAAAATAAGTATCAGCTGTTTCATACAAAATGCAATTTTTTCCAATGAAAATGTATGGAACAGCTGATAGTTTTCTCAAGCTTTCGGAGTTTTTCCAAAGTAAAAATCTCTTATAATCATGTGTACTTTCACTGCCTAAGAGGTTGCTGGTGTTTTACAAATAACCCTGTATATTGTAATTGTGTTAAAATAGTGTAATTGGTTTCAGCCGTTTTGTTTAAATAAAATAAATAAATAAATCTTCTTCTTCTTCCTATTAAACCAATTTTTTTTAATTTTATTAGGAACATTTATAATCGCAATGCATAAATGTTATACTCATCGTACCCTAAAAACACATTAGTCATATCTGGCCAATCGTCGTTGTATCTGGCCCAAGAACATCATCGCTACTGAATTTATTATTTGGTGTTAACGCAGCAGTTAAGTCTATTCTGTAAATAACCATTTCGATATCGAGCTTCACCTGAGTGACAAACCTCACAAAGTGAGCTTTATTACACACAACATAAAGGTCTTACGTTTGACGTAATTTGATACTCACCTCGGATTCCGCTATCGGGATACGAAAATGTTGTTACAGAATAGGGGTACTGGTCTTCTTCTATACAAATACGTCTATTTGCCCTTTTAGCCATAATATTATAACCTTTCATCAATTCATTTATTATTTCGTTTGTCTTTATATCCTCTAAGTCTATATACACTAATATATAAAGCTGAAGAGTTTGTTTGTTTGTTTACTTGAACGCCTTAATCTCAGGAACTACTGCGATTTGAGAAATTCTTTCAGTGTTAGATAACCCATTTATCGAGGAAGGCTATATCATCGCGCTAAGACCAATAGGAGCGGAGCAGTAATGAAAATTGCGCGGGTCAACTTATCACCCAATAAACACATGAAAATTCTTGTCATGCCTGCTAGAGTTATGAGTATTCAATCCCCCTTCGATTTATCAAAGGACATGATGAAAAAACTATATTTGGAAGCCCCAAAATCTTAATACCATTATGGTTAAGCCTGACGAGCGAATACCGGCTACCGACTGTCAGTATCTCATTGTCTGTGTTCTATCTTGAAACCAATATAACACGGTTCACTGAAGTTTAGTCACTTTGATTGAAGGGCGGAGAAATTATAGATACGGCTGACATTGAATGATTCACTTTTGTGCTTATGATTCAATTTTGTCGTCAAATGTATGTAAGTAACCATACGTAATTTTAGTACGGTGTTAGATAAAACTTCGACTATGTTATCCTTTAGACGATGTCTATAACTTGCTATGAATGTTTGTTAATATACAGAGTTGATACGACAGAGGGGCATTAAATGAAACTACGTATACTATACGTGTTCAGTATTAATTCGATACGGTACAAAAACAAAAAGCGCCATAAATGAGAAAATTTTTTTTTCAAACAAACTAAATAGCTTGCAAATCCGAATAAAACGCAACCACCCTTTGTAAAAAAATGACACTGACCTTAGATACCGCTAGTTAACAAAGCGGCAACGTCGCGCGCGCGCCGGAGCGCGGTGTACGGTATCTCGTGTGCTCGGTGGGGGCCGGGCCGGGGTGGCGGCCGGCGACTTAGGCCTCCGCTCGCACTGGCTTTTATGTTAGGTAACGTTTCGAAGTACGCGCACAAAAACAAACACTAAATTTTTAAATTTTCGATGTGTCCTCCATTCACATTGATGCACAAATTATACCGACGGAGAATATTGTTATTTATTTTTCTAATTAGATCACTGTCCGTCGCTAAGCACTTTAATTTGTGAAATGCTAAAATAATCCTATTTTTTAACTCATCAATTGTATTTACCTCTGAGGCATACACTTCACCCTTAATGTAACCCCACAAAAAGAAATTCATGGGAGTGAGGTCCGGAGATACTAATACTAAATAATAATAATCCCAAGTTACGTGTCCTATCACCATAAAAAACAGTCAATCACAAAAAAAAAAAACACTATTACTAAATAATAATAATCCCAAGTTACGTGTCCTCTCACAATAACAAAATAAAATTACAATTGTTTGCGCGCGAATTCCACAAAACGTACGTTCCGAAAAACAAGCGTCGGCGCACTGAGGGAGGGACTTACCGATTACCGATCGCAAAAAACAAGGATGCAACAAACTGACCTATCTCTATTTCTTTCGCTCGCTTTATGTTAGTCGCTTTCGTTGTGAAAGTGCAAGTGTGTGTGTATTGATTGCTTCCTTGTTTGCATTGCCAATATTTAGTGAATGTCCTTCGACATGCGTCAGAGCGGCAACAACGCATCGTAGATTTATCGTTGTAAGGTGCATGACCTATGCTTAGACGATATTCAGCTGTTAGAAAAGATACATCGTGTTCAAACCGTGCAAAAACTTTAAAAATCATTTGCGACTAAACTACTGCTCCTAATTAATTTATTTTTGGTACAGAGCTTGAAAATGGTACCTAGTATAGGCAGTTTAAAGGAAAGCCCCTCTGTCGTATCAACGTTGTATATGGCAACTAACTGGTCCGCGCAACTACGTCTGTGCCTATTTTTTCATTATTGCTCCGCTCCTATTCTTCGTTGCGTGATATATGTTGTGCATACCTGTAGCCTTCCTCGATAAATAGGATATACAACACAATTTTTTTCAGTTCGAATCGATAGTTCTAGGGATTAGTGCGTTCAACCAACCAACCAAACAATCAAACAAACTCTTCAGCTTTATAAAATTACTAGCTTTAGCGCATATCCCGTTTTTCCGCTCGGAAACGGGAAATCCTCTCTTAATGCTCCCTTACGGAGTGTAGGGAAGCTAACTACCAAATTTCAGTCACTCAGTCAGTCAGTACCGGAAAAAAAATATTAGGATGAAATCTGATGATGACGATATCTTAATCAATCACTAGAAACAATTAAAACACACAACCCCGCTTCTTCATGACTATAGATAGATAGTCGCAGAATAATATGGTTTCTATAATCTGAATAGTCAAAAGATAAAATATTAATTCAACCTGTATTTTAATCATTCCTGAACTACAAGTCCAAAGGAAATGAAATGTCATAACTGTCACCAGCAGAGGCGATCTATAGTCTATTATCTCACTTCTCGGAATCTTTCGTTATATTATGTTCGGTTTCAAAGAGACAGCTTGTTTACTTGTGTTGTTAGTTTTAGTTTGCTATGAAATATTTGCGTCATATTTTGTTTCAGTTCAGATGTGAAAGAAGGGCTTCTTGAATTTGTTGCTATTTCAGAACATAAGAGAATTTTGTTGTGTAGTAGAAAACTTTTAATAATTCGTTTTTAAATCTTTAGTATTTGACTCGTTGTTTATAATCTACATTCAAACTTTTATATTACAAATGCGAAAGTAACTCTGTCTGTCTGTTACGCTTTCACGCCTAAACCACAAAGCCAATTTTGCTGACGTTTGTAACAGGGATTGATTGTGCCTAGGAGAAGGACATCATAGGCTTTTGAGAGGAGCTCGTGGCTAGATAATAACAACCGCAGGGGTCGATCTTCAAGGTTTAAGCAACGCTTGCCAAGGTTGGTCTGTGGATGGGTGACCATCTTAACATACCGAGTTTCCTCCGTGCCTCGGAAAGCACGTTAAGCCGATGGTCCCGGCCGTAATTTGTAGAACTTTGCCAATCGTTACGGATAGTCAGAAGCCAGTAAATCTGACTCCAGTCTTGCCAAGAAATACCGTGTTACCCATTTAATGGGTTGTGGAGGTCTGGTAGGCAGCCGCTTCACGTAAAATTCTGGTATTCAGCTGAATCCGGTTTGACTGGAAGCCGCCCCCAATATAGTTGGGAAAAGGCTAGGCAGATGATGACAATATATATACAGCACAAAACTAAACATACTGATTCACAGTCACACATTCACCTCACAAATTTTCAAACATTCTGACAGTATCGCCTTCTATTCTTCCGTGAACATATCAAATTCTGTGTTCTTGTCACCGAGAGCATAAACTATGCTTTTTCTAATACATTTTTTTACTAATTTGTGTCCCACTGCTGGGCAAAGGCCTCCCCTTCCTCCTTCCATACTTGTTTATCCTATGCGATCTCTGGCCAAGCCTTATGCACAAACGTGATCAGCTCGTCACATCACTTCAGGCGTTATAATTTATAGCATGTACTTGTTTCTGCCCGCTACTACAAACGCGCATTTTCATTCTTTCGTTCCCGTATAGCTATCATATACAAAAATAAGTATCCAAATCCGATTAGTTGTTCCAGAGCTTAGCTCGTTCAAACAAACAAACAAACTTTTCAGCTTTATTAAGTAAAATAAAATAAAATAAATAATATTTCGTAATGAAAACTACGGCTCTTAGAATTCTATTAAGCCATTGCTGCTCCTTGAAAAGGCTTTAAATTTATTCCAACCAATGTTTTAATTATAAAACTTAGTCTAAAGCCTCTTTGAAAGACTTTCGAGCTTCAATTCTAGATTTAGAAACTTTTATGCCAAGGTTTTCTTGTTTATTTTATCTTACGTTCACAATCGAATAGGTATGCGAGAACCTCATTAGAGTTTCTTTAAGTTTAAATATACATCCTGTATTTTCTTGAACGTGGAAAAGTTTAAACAAACATCCTGTGTTTCCCGGTTCGTGGAAACTTGGATATAGGTCACCATCGATTGGTCCATAAATACAATTCGAAGCTTTAAGCGGGGTTTACATTATGCTAAATTTAGAGATGTAATGGCGGCAGTGGAGTTTAAGCTTTTACATAACATAATCAGCCTATATTTTTCCCACTGCTGGGACACAGGCCTCCTCTCTTTCGAGCGCGAATGGGCTATAAACCACCACGCGGGCCCAGTGCGGGTTGGTAGATGTCACATGTCTTCGAATTTTCGGTTCTAGGATATGCCGGTTTTCTCACAATATTTTCCTTCACCGCTTTGAGAGCAGTGGTGATGAAATAATTTACACAAAGTAAAGCGCCTGTCTAGGTTCGAACCTAGAACTCGTAAGTCGCAGCCATTCCCACCGGGCCACCACTGCATTCTCTTTTTTAAGCTGTTTGTTTTACTCGATTTAGTGTATTTTAATTTACTAACTAGCCGCGGCTTCGTTTGCTTGGCTGTGGAAAAAAAGTGTCGCATTGATAAAATGTATGCACAGTTAATACCTCTCATAACCTGGTCCCTGCAAGGCACTGACTGTATCACCTCTTCCGTGTAAAGTGCCAAGCAGCCCTGGTATCCTTGGTAGAATCCTACTTCGAATTAAACTCAACAAAGCAGACTACCGAACTACAATTCGAAGCTTTAAATAGAGATTCCACTATGCTTAATTTAGAGATGTATTAACAATGGCTTTAGTAAGTTGCGAAGTTATTGCTTTACACGATTTAGTGTATTGACCAACTAATGAGCAGCTTGGGATGCTATTACCTCGATGAATCGTAGGTCAACGGTGTAAATTGTGACTATTATGCTTGCTTGCTTTTGATTATAACTAGAAACAAAAGCATATGTCTTAAAATATAACACAAACAACACGTGTGTATTCGAATTCCGAATGGTTAGTTAGAAATGTGTACCGGACGGGCGTGATCGACTGGAACGGGGTTGTGATGGGGTAGGTCTATCCTTTTTCTTCTCCTCCGAAGTGAACTGTGACCGACCGACGACGTCCAGCCGCGCTGACGTCCTGTACCGAAAACTAGGGTTCTCCGCACCACACGTACAACGTTCTTCTATCTTGCCAAGTACTTGCTGTCTTCGGGGTAGATTGGGGTGCAGGGTGAATGCTTACCAGGGTTAAATAATAGGCAGGAATTTGACAACACTGCAGCTAATGGTTTAAGGGCAAAGTCGCGAGTACTGTGATTCTATTTATAGATTCTATAATTTCTTCTGCCGGTGACTACGAATTGGCTATTTTTAACCATTTACTAAGGTACGAGGATACTTTACCGTAACGAGGCCCAAAAACCACTAACTGCTTCAGTTTATTTTAACTGCAAATTTTTACTATGGTTCTATGACATTTTCGGCTATATCTAGGTCTATTCTAGGTCTGGATGGGGGTTGACGCACCTCTATTCAAATCCCCCGAAATTCCCCGTCGAACGGGTTGGAAATCAACCCCTCAACCCTGCCCACTAGTGGGCTTGTTGCATTTAACTATCAAAAATATCACAAGTTTTGAGCTTGCTTACTATTTGGGGTTGATTCCCCGAAAAACTGTGCCCCATGGGCTATGAAACTATCTATATTCGGGTAGGTGCATCATCCCTCCATCCAGCTACACAACTTACCAAGCCACCCCTCCAAGGGTGGAGGTACTATAGGTCAGGAACCCGGGAGAGGATAAAAAACTATGTTTATCTTCTTATCTATTTTGGGGCTTTATGCCTTGCCTGACCATGAAGATGTGTACATATCTGGATAGGGCTGAGTGCCAGCTTTCCAGTGCCTATGGTTTAAGACCTAAATTCCTAGATGCCCTAAAAACTTAGCACTGAAGGTGCGTGTACATGGTGGTTTTCTTCAACCACCCTACTATGACTGAATGTGAAATGACTATTTTTCATGTACCTTCGATTAGGCTGATTTCCATCAGCCAATCAGAACACGCCCTCAGGGTGCTATTGGGAATGTGTAAGGGAAATGTGTAGCCCTACCTATTGACTATAATTTTCTTTGAAAATATGTTTTCCCCAGAACATCTTTTACGTGTTTGGGGAAAACGACAAACATATGACTTTAAATTGATTACATAGCTTACAAACTATCACTATGCAAGTACATAAGTTTCTAAATTCAGTACATAGGCCTACGACTATAGGTACATAGGTACTATCTATGCGAGTTATACAATGTTAAATGCGTCTCCGCGAACATTTCTATTGCTATTTAAGTATATAAGCTTCTAACTTAAAAAACATATGAGCTTACGAATCTAAGTACATAAGGCTGTTTATGCGAGTTATATAAATCAAAATGCTCCGTCGCGAACATTTCTCCCGCCGTGCAGCGCAGTGACGACTCGTTGCGATGTCGGCGCGGCGCTGCATCTCGCCGGTGAGCGACGACTGTAGTTGCGTCGCCCGTTGCCACGGTGACTGTTGCCTCGAATCTCGCCGGCGCGACGCTCGTCGCCCCGGCGACTGTTGCCTCGAAGCTCGCCGGCGCGACGCCCGTCGCTCCGGCCCGTAGCTCCGACGCTCTGGACCATTTCGATGACGGGATCAGCCTCTTCGCCGGACGCTTTAGAGTGCCGCCAGATATGCGCACCTCAGCGATCCGGACCTGTGGTCCGCCCAAGGGAAGACTGCGGTGATGCGGCCTCGCGGCCACGTGTTGCGAGGCAGCTGGCCGTCTGTGATGAGCACAGGGTTGCCCACCTGCAGACCACGGCCACGGTGGTGGCGCTCCCGCCGGTGTTGGAGCTCGGGTAAGTGCTCCCTCACCCAGCGGCGCCAGAACTGGTCGGCGAGCGCTTGCGAGCGCCGCCAGTGCTTCCTGCTGTCGACGTCTTGCTCGGTGAACACGCCGAGTGTTGCAGTCTGGCCGAACCACCGAGTAGGAAGTGGTTCGGCGTGATGGATTCATCGCCTTCGCTGGCGACTGATACCTATTTCAGCGGGCGGCTGTTTTCCGTACTCTGCCTCACACAACAGTGTGGACAACACCTTTTCGTTGGTGTTTCTCTGTGAGTACGGTTTCTATGTCGAGTGACTGATAGCAGTCGACTCGTTTTCTCCATACTTTTGGAGCATTTGCTTGGCGCGTACTATACTATTGAGGCTACGCCAAGCACTATTTCGAATGCCTCTTCTTGTGGTGGGCACGTCTTTTTCTAAGACGCCCCTCGATGGACGCGCTAGGGTCAGGTTGAAACCTAGCGTGTCTGCACTTGGTCTCTATTGAACCAAGTGCATTTTCTATGTGCATCTTCGCTTTTATAGCTGTGCACGGTGAGCTGGCCGCGCCGAATATGATTGATATTCGATATTCGTCGGGGGCTCCCTCTATTCTATTGCCTCTCCACGAACATTGGAGGGCATTCATGTCCTCTTCTTGGACTTTGTTTGTGGTTTTATGTCTTTTCTTAAGACTCCACTCGATGGACGCGCTAGGGTCAGGTTCAAACCTAGCGTGTCTGCACTTGGTCTTCATTCTATACCAAGCGCATTTTCTATGTGCATCTTCGCTTTTGGCGCTGTGCACGTTGGGCTTGCCGCGCCGAACATGATTGTATCACTCTATTCGGCGGGGCTCCCTTCAATTCTATTGCCTCTCCACGAACATTGGAGGGCATTCATGTCCTCTTTTCGGACTTTGTTTGTGGTTTTATGTCTTTTCTTAAGACTCCACTCGATGGACGCGCTAGAGTTAGGTTCAAACCTAGCGTGTCTGCACTTGGTCTTCATTCTATACCAAGCGCGTTTTCTATGTGCATCTTCGCTTTTGGCGCTGTGCACGTTGGGCTTGCCGCGCCGAACATGATTGTATCACTCTATTCGGCGGGGCTCCCTCTATTCTATTGCCTCTCCACGAACATTGGAGGGCATTCATGTCCTCTTTTCGGACTTTGTTTGTGGTTTTATGTCTTTTCTTAAGACTCCACTCGATGGACGCGCTAGAGTTAGGTTCAAACCTAGCGTGTCTGCACTTGGTCTTCATTCTATACCAAGCGCGTTTTCTATGTGCATCTTCGCTTTTGGCGCTGTGCACGTTGGGCTTGCCGCGCCGAACATGATTGTATCACTCTATTCGGCGGGGCTCCCTCTATTCTATTGCCTCTCCACGAACATTGGAGGGCATTCATGTCCTCTTCTTGGACTTTGTTTGTGGTTTTATGTCTTTTCTTAAGACTCCACTCGATGGACGCGCTAGGGTCAGGTTCAAACCTAGCGTGTCTGCACTTGGTCTTCATTCTATACCAAGCGCATTTTCTATGTGCATCTTCGCTTTTGGCGCTGTGCACGTTGGGCTTGCCGCGCCGAACATGATTGTATCACTCTATTCGGCGGGGCTCCCTCTATTCTATTGCCTCTCCACGAACATTGGAGGGCATTCATGTCCTCTTCTTGGACTTTCACCTGCACAAACATTTCGGCAATATCGCCCGAAATGGCTATGGGGTGTCTACGGAACCTCATCATGACGCCGGGCAGCGACTATAACAGGTCTGGTCCTGTGAGTAGGAAGTCGTTCAAAGACATTCCATTCGATTTAGCTGCGGCGTCGTGTACTATACGGTACTTCTCTGGCTTCATCGGCTTGAAGACATCGAAATGAGGTAGGTACCAGGTTCTTCCTGGTGTACTATTTTCGGGCGCTTTCTCGGCGCACCCTTTCTATAGGAACGAGTCCATCTGTTCCGTATCTCGAAGAGTCGGATTTCTATCGAGTTTCTATAGAGACAAGCCGCTTGTGGGCTGTCTCATAACTATCGGGCATTTCAAATTGCGGTTTCTATATGCCCATTTTCTATCTGTTTGGTGTGTCGTTTCAAGATGTCTTCTGTAGGTCTGTGCGGCCTTCGGCTCCAAATTGTCTGGCAAGGTCCTCGCTGATCAATGATACGGTTGATCCATCGTCGGGAAGGGCGAACGTAGATGCCTCTCCCGCCGGTCCAATCACCCGGACCGGTACTATCTTGAGGTAGGCATGACTCGACTATGTTCGCGAACTGGCAACCACTTCTTGTGGTTCTTGCTTCTGTTCGAGGACCTTCGGCTTTTCGGCAGTCGCTGCAGCGGGCTTCTTCTCGAAATGAAGTAGCCGGTTGTGTGTGGCTGTACACTCCTTGATGCCACACTTCTTCGGTTTGCACTGGTGCCGCTTACGTCGTAACTTCATGCAGCGATAGCATAAGTTGAGCTTCTTTGCTAGCTTCCATCTCTTGTCGCTGTTGCCTTCTATGAATTTCCGACAGTCGCGTTCTATGTGCCCATCTTTCCCACATACACGGCATCTATCGGCCGGTTTCTCTGTTGCTGTGTGGGTTCTCTGTGCTATACGTCTGTTTGATGGGCCCTCTATTGCGTTGAAATTCTCAGCGGGAGCAAAGGCGCTGCAGAAGCGGGCTTGTTCAGTGACGAATTCGCTGAACAACGATAGGTCAGGTAACGACTGATACTGTCTTTGCCTTCTGAATCTTGCTGTATTCTTGACATCATTGAAATTTTTTCGAGCTGTTACATAAATGGCTCGAAACGACAACCATTCTGTGTGTGCACCATTGAAATTCGGTAAGGTCATGATGACCTTTGACGGCGAGGACGAATTCTGTTCTGTTTTTCTATCAGCTTGCGATACTATAGCTGTTGTAAGGTCCGTTATTAACGGCTGTAATCTGTTTTCCCCGTCGTCTTCTATTTTCTTCGGTGGTGCCATCTGTTTAGTCACTTCATCGACTTTCAGCTCTAGTTCCGGTACTTGCGCTCGACGAGAGTCCACTATCGATACGGAGTGCATAGAGGGAGACGGTTGCTGCTCGCAACTTCTATCTATTCTATTTTGCTCGCAGTTTCTATCTATTCTATTCTGCTCGCAGTTTCTATCTATTCTATTCTGCTCGCAGTTTCTATGTGTTCTATTACGGATGTCTCCCTCAGCGGTGTTGGTCTCTCTCTGATCAGGAACAGGTTCAGCTGCCTCTTCCAGCCAGGAACGCACATACTCGTCTTTCGAGTTTCTATCTTCTATATATTCGTCGTCCGATTCTTGTTCGGCTCTCTGAAGTGCTAACTGTGCAAGCTCCAACTTAATCTTGAGTAAGTCTTCGCGTGCTTTCGCGACTTTTCTATAAGACCGCGTCGTCCTTCCCACGGTCGACGGCGGCTTGTCACATTCGATACGTTCGATACGGGCGTAACCCCGGGTAGTCACCGGCAGGATTCGGCTGTATGTTCTATCTGTTGGCCTCAGTGTACTGTCTGAAGGCGCTTCAAATCTGGTTCCCTTCTTTGAGGTCGCTGGTGGTTCTGTTCGCTCCTCCTGTTCAACTGGAGCGGGGGATGAAGATAATTCTTCGCTGTGCGACTGCAACGGCTGTGTTCCTTCAGTCGTGGATGGTGAACGCGGCGGTAACTGGTGACGGGTGATGGGAGCCCTTTCGGTTGGTTCCCTGTTTAGGTCTACCACCCACGCCTCAGGTGTCTTCCCACGCGACCTCGTGATCGGCATGATTCAAATCTTCAAGTCGATTCTTCTTCAAAATTTTCAAAGTTCAAAATCTTCGAAAAATTTTCTATGTTCCGAGTCGGTCTATGTTTTCTATATGTAGAATCTTCTCAAAATTTTCAAAGTCCAAAATCTTCAAAAAATTTCTATGTTCCGAGTCGGTCTATGTTTTCTATATGTAGAATCTTCTCAAAATTTTCAAAGTCCAAAATCTTCGAAAATTTTCTATGTCCCGAATCAATCTATGTTTTCTAAGTGAAGAATCCTCTTCAAAATTTTCAAAGTCCAAATTCTTCAAAAATTTTCTATGTCCCGAATCTGTCTATGTCTTCTAAGTGTAGAATCTTCTCAAAATTTTCAAAGTCCAAAATCTTCGAAAATTTTCTATGTCCCGAATCTGTCTATGTCTTCTAAGTGTAGAATCTTCTCAAAATTTTCAAAGTCCAAAATCTTCAAAAATTTTCTATGTCCCGAATCAGTCTATGTTTTCTATATGTAGAATCTTCTCAAAATTTTCAAAGTTCAAATTCTTCAAAAATTTTCTATGTCCCGAATCAGTCTATGTTTTCTATATGTAGAATCTTCTCAAAATTTTCAAAGTCAAAATTCTTCAAAAATTTTCTATGTCCCGAATCAGTCTATGTTTTCTAAGTGTAGAATCTTCTCAAAATTTTCAAAGTCCAAAAATCTTCGAAAATTTTCTATGTCCCGAATCAGTCTATGTTTTCTAAGTGTAGAATCCTCTTCAAAATTTTCAAAGTCCAAAATCTTCGAAAATTTTCTATGTCCCGAATCAGTCTATGTTTTCTAAGTGTAGAATCTTCTCAAAATTTTCAAAGTCCAAATTCTTCAAAAATTTTCTATGTCCCGAATCTGTCTATGTTTTCTATGTAGAATCCTCTTCAAAATTTTCAAAGTTCAAAATCTTCGAAAATTTTCTATGTTCAGATGATCAAAATTTTCTAAGTCCCAGTATGAATCTTCGAAATTTTTCTAAGTGTCAGCTTCTATATTCGAAAATTTTCTAAGTGTTGGGTTCAATCCTCAAAATTTTTTCTAAGTCTCAGGTTCTGTCTTCAAAAATTTTCTAAGTCCCAGCTTCTATATTCGAAAAATTTTCTAAGTGTCAGGTTCAATCCTCAAAATTTTTCTAAGTCCCAGGTTTGGTCTTCAAAATCTTCCCAAGTCCAGGTTCAACTTTCAAATTTTCTCAAAGTCCAGGATTCCTCAGAAATCTTCTAAGTCCAGAAGCAATCCTTCAGTGTTTCAGGAAAATTTTCAAAGTCCAAAGTTTCGGGGTGAGTCCCCAAGGGTGGCTCCCGAAGGGTAGTTTTCTCCAAGGGCAGTCCTCACGATGAACCACGATACTGAGCTTGAGGCTTCTTAACTGGAACGTCAATCGACGACTAACTTCGGATCTGTTTTCGGATGAGTCTTCAAGGGATGATTCTTGAAGGGTTGATTCGGGAACGGATACCAATTGACATACTGTTAAGAAACAAGATACGGGGTGCGTATATTTGGCTCTTGTGCCAAACTATATCGCAGGGCTTCGGCTTGAGTCTTCAAGGCTTGTTTCTTCAAGGGTTGATTCTTCAAGGGATGATTCTTGAAGGGTTGATTCGGGAACGGATACCAATTGACATACTGTTAAGAAACAAGATACGGGGTGCGTATATTTGGCTCTTGTGCCAAACTATATCGCAGGGCTTCGGCTTGAGTCTTCAAGGCTTGTTTCTTCAAGGGTTGATTCTTCAAGGGATGATTCGGGAACGGATACGTTTTGACATACTGTTAAGAAACAAGATGTACGGGTGCGGAGATCCGGCTATCGAAGGACCAAAAAATGTACCGGACGGGCGTGATCGACTGGAACGGGGTTGTGATGGGGTAGGTCTATCCTTTTTCTTCTCCTCCGAAGTGAACTGTGACCGACCGACGACGTCCAGCCGCGCTGACGTCCTGTACCGAAAACTAGGGTTCTCCGCACCACACGTACAACGTTCTTCTATCTTGCCAAGTACTTGCTGTCTTCGGGGTAGATTGGGGTGCAGGGTGAATGCTTACCAGGGTTAAATAATAGGCAGGAATTTGACAACACTGCAGCTAATGGTTTAAGGGCAAAGTCGCGAGTACTGTGATTCTATTTATAGATTCTATAATTTCTTCTGCCGGTGACTACGAATTGGCTATTTTTAACCATTTACTAAGGTACGAGGATACTTTACCGTAACGAGGCCCAAAAACCACTAACTGCTTCAGTTTATTTTAACTGCAAATTTTTACTATGGTTCTATGACATTTTCGGCTATATCTAGGTCTATTCTAGGTCTGGATGGGGGTTGACGCACCTCTATTCAAATCCCCCGAAATTCCCCGTCGAACGGGTTGGAAATCAACCCCTCAACCCTGCCCACTAGTGGGCTTGTTGCATTTAACTATCAAAAATATCACAAGTTTTGAGCTTGCTTACTATTTGGGGTTGATTCCCCGAAAAACTGTGCCCCATGGGCTATGAAACTATCTATATTCGGGTAGGTGCATCATCCCTCCATCCAGCTACACAACTTACCAAGCCACCCCTCCAAGGGTGGAGGTACTATAGGTCAGGAACCCGGGAGAGGATAAAAAACTATGTTTATCTTCTTATCTATTTTGGGGCTTTATGCCTTGCCTGACCATGAAGATGTGTACATATCTGGATAGGGCTGAGTGCCAGCTTTCCAGTGCCTATGGTTTAAGACCTAAATTCCTAGATGCCCTAAAAACTTAGCACTGAAGGTGCGTGTACATGGTGGTTTTCTTCAACCACCCTACTATGACTGAATGTGAAATGACTATTTTTCATGTACCTTCGATTAGGCTGATTTCCATCAGCCAATCAGAACACGCCCTCAGGGTGCTATTGGGAATGTGTAAGGGAAATGTGTAGCCCTACCTATTGACTATAATTTTCTTTGAAAATATGTTTTCCCCAGAACATCTTTTACGTGTTTGGGGAAAACGACAAACATATGACTTTAAATTGATTACATAGCTTACAAACTATCACTATGCAAGTACATAAGTTTCTAAATTCAGTACATAGGCCTACGACTATAGGTACATAGGTACTATCTATGCGAGTTATACAATGTTAAATGCGTCTCCGCGAACATTTCTATTGCTATTTAAGTATATAAGCTTCTAACTTAAAAAACATATGAGCTTACGAATCTAAGTACATAAGGCTGTTTATGCGAGTTATATAAATCAAAATGCTCCGTCGCGAACAAAATGTACCAAATATCTACATATTTGGTACTACTCATACTTATATGAGACTACTCTCATAGAAGCATTAATGCCTGACTGCTACTGACAAATTCAAACACCAAAATCTAAACTCAAAAATATAAAATCACCTAAACATTTTATTTTTATTCTGAAAAACATGTTTATCTTGTCACCTGCCAAGATAAGAAGACTGTTTTCGTAAATAAAATGTTTTTTTATTTAATTTTTCCCGTGCCTTTTTAACCGACTTCAGAAAAAAGAGAAGTTTATGCTTCTATATATATCACATCCTGTGTTTGCACACGCATTAAGATAAGGCTACCTACAATAAATTAAAATAAGGCTACCTTAACTTAATAATAATAAAAAACAATAAGTAGACATAATCGTCCCTCATGACGAGAACCTCGTGAAAGCCGTGAAAGATAAACAAATCAAGTACATTGACTTGGTTCGCGAGGATGTCGACATGTGAGATGTGGATTCCACAATCATTGTACCGATAGTCGTATCAGCCAATGGCTTAATAGCCACGAGCCTCGACCAACACCTCAGGAGGCTCTCGTTAGGCAGCTGGATCACGGGCTTTATTCAGAAAGCAGTAATTCAGGACACGGCTCGTATTATTAGGAGGTTCTTCTGTCTGGAGCCCTGACCGCCGGTAGCTTGGACCCTGTTCCCGATACCGGTGGTGGTTTTTATATTTTTAAATGTTTTTTATTCACTTTTATTTAAATATATAATTTATATGTAAAGAAAATAAATAAACGAGAATAAAAAACAATAATAATAACCTATTTTTGCAGGCTACTTCGGCCCAAAGACACAATATACATGTACTATATATTCTGGTTTTTGCGGTATGGTGTCGGCCGGTGCCATAAAATAATAATACCATCCCATCACTTCCCGTGGGTGTCGTAAGAGGCGACTTAGGGACTCGCCAGAAAAAGGGCAGCAGCGTTCTCTGCAAAACGCAACATACACTACGATCGCTAACCCGCCTGCCAAGCGTGGCGATTATGGAAAACCCATCTTGGGTGAGGCCTATGTCTAGTAGTGGACGTTTTTCGGCTGAAATGATGATGATTATGCATTTATGATGTGGTTGGTGGTTATTTTAATGTTTAATTGCCAACAAATGCTGGCTCTTTCTGAAGCTTTGACGTAATTGCAAAGCGCCCCTTGTAACTATGTCAGTACTTAGTCCAAAATAGACTTAGTCTCTTAGTCTCTCCAGGGAGTTTCCTCATGTTATGGTAGCCTAGTACGCGTCTAGACTTGATGACGTCACTTGGCATGCGGCCAGTGTAGTTGGCATTGAAGTTATAGCTATGCGGTGACAATGCTGACTAGGTGACGAGTGGCGCAGTACGTTTGATACCCGAAGGAAGGACTATTTATGGTGATTGGAAGTTTAAGATAGCTAGGAAATAGTTGCGTTAAACTGAGTTAAGTATGATGATTGCTTTTTAATTTTGCTTTTTGGTAAAAAAGGAGGAGTATTCACAGGTTGATGGTAAAAAAGGAGGAGTATTGGTTGTTGGTAAAAAAGGAGGAGTATTAGTAGGTTATGTTTTTAGGTAGTCAGAAGCCAGTAAATCTGACTCCAGTCTTACAATGAAGTACCGTGTTACCCAGATAATGGGCTGTGGAGGTCTGGTAGGCAGCCGCTCCACGTAAAATACTGGTATTCAGTTAAATCTGGTTTGACTGGAAGCCGACTCCAATATAGTTGGGAAAAGGCTGGCAAATGATTGGTAGGTTGTGTTTTTGTATGTTTGTTACTTCATAACTCCGTCGTTTATGAACCGATTTGAAAAACTATTATTTTATGTGAAAGGATATACACACATCAAAAAAAGTTTGCGATCACTAGCATAAGCTGTGTTATATTTAAAAAAAATTATATATAAAAAAAATGTTGTGTGTTTTCTTTAAATAGAAAAAGCGTGTTTGAAATTAAAAAAATAAAACTAGTTTTAATTTTTACTAACAAAAATTTAGTAATTAATCAGAATGTAATTGTAACAGGAATTTCAAGGAAGAAAAATACTGTTTAACCAAACTTAAACAACAATTTATTAATAAAAGGTTTATATTTACAACTCCTCTGCAGTAAAACGTGATTAATTTTATGACTGCATAGAAAACGGCTCCCATTTATCTCCTTTAAATCTTTAATCCTACTTCGAAAAGAAAAGAAAGAAAAATAAGGTTACCATCGTACTACCAAACACTTACCAATATTTATTAGGTGACATACACA
Organism: Lacanobia oleracea; assembly: GCA_950371165.1. Lineage (NCBI taxonomy): Eukaryota > Metazoa > Arthropoda > Insecta > Lepidoptera > Noctuidae > Lacanobia > Lacanobia oleracea. The sequence goes on from OX493387.1 coordinate 4,693,997, forward strand.
ATGTGTTAGGAATATCATATAACCGCCTCCGAAGTTTCATGAAAACATTAAACATTCTGCCAGTGTGCACCCAGCCTTAAGGTGATTGATGCTGATTGGGGGCAGCTACGCAAGCGCCATGGTAATTGTCTGTCAGTTTGGGATGAAGTCGTTGCTGTAAAATTAACGTCAAGCGGTGTAAGCGCCAATGTTGAGAAATTAGGTGTCGTATTTGTACTGTGTTTTTTATCTGTAGGTATTCTGTTATGCATAATTAATAAGTAAAAGGTATACTTTCGAGGAGCTCGAGGCTAAATAATAACACCACATGGGTCGATCTTTAAGGTTAAGCAACGCTTGCCAAGGTTGGTCTGTTTATGGGTAACCATCTTAACATACCGAGTCTCCTCCGTGCCTCGGAAAGCACGTTAAGCCGTTGGTCCCGGCTGTAATTTGTAGATCTTTGGCAGTCGTTACGGATAGTCAGAAGCCAGTAAATCTGACTCCAGTCTTGCCAAGAAGTACCGTGTTACCCAGTTAACGGGTTGCAGAGGTCTGGCAGGCAGCCGTTCCACGTAGAACACTGGTATTCAGCTGAATCCGATTTAACTGGAAGCCGACCCCAGTATAGTTGGGAAAAGGCTAGGCAGATGGCAAAGTATACTTCCATACCCTGCGATCGCCAATCATTCTAATTCGTAAAGGTCCTAATACAATAGGATTTATAGGAATTTTACAGCTCCGCCTGCCAAGCGTGGTGATTATGGCAAACCCCCCTTCTGAGGGGGACTTATGTACAGCAGTGGACGTCTTTTGGCTGTAATGATGATACTTTATGACTAAATCTTAGAAGTTAGGCACCTACTTACACTTAAGTATGGATGTTTTATACATTTGTAGGTATACTAGAAGTTTAGAACTTAATTTTTTTTTTTGCAATTCATTTAACGATCTTTATCGCAAAGGCAGAAGAGAGGCGTAAGTGGTGAAGAGACATTGAGACCCGTGTCCAGCTGAAGCATTGGGATATAACAAAATAATTAGATTCAATTAGAATCTCATTTCTCAGTCAAACAGGCTCCTTCTGATTAAGCTCGCTCCATCGACTTTGTCTCTGTCATCTCTGACCTAGACTAGAGTCAAGAGCAAACCCATCACTAATAAAAAAAAACAAATTATTCTAAATTAATATAGCCTTATGTAAATTAGGATACAAACTAAAAATATATACTCTGGTGCGTGATTAATTAAACAAAAACTAAACATTTGTACAAATACTAGAGACAAAACGAAAATCACGTAATTAAAAGATCTTAAGCGCGTTCTAAAATTAACGAAATAAATAGAGCAGAAACGTGAGCACCCTTATTCCGGACGAAAACTCGAGTTTAATTCACGTATAAGAATAAATATTCTTATGGCATTGACTACTGGGCGTGTTTGTATGTTTGTGAACGTGATTCGAATACTTTATAGCACTTAAGGTATAAGGAATATATGGAAAGAGAAGGGTTCGTTTGTTTATATTGCTTCACGTTAAGGATATTGGATAATATATTTAACTCATCTCCCTGGTCTACTTCCTGTAATACACTATCTACTGCTGAGGCTGCCTAGTGCGGCCCACTTAGGTAGGTACAGTTGAGTAAAAAAAAGCAGACATACTATTATACTACATTAAATCAAGGCTTGTGTTTAAACACCGCCCAAAAAAAGTACCTATTTTACTACCAAAAAAGTTCTAAACGGTTACCAAAACAGATAAATGGTCACCAAATAATATTCGAGAAGTAGCGCTCGCCGGCCGCTACCGCGGCACCGCTCGCTTCGCTCGCTCGGCTCGCGCGCGTTTGGTCACAATTCTAACCTAACCTAACCTATTTAATCCAGTTTGTAACCCCAAGCCTACATTTTATGGCAATCACAGTTGAGTTGGATAGAATTTGGTGACCGTTGATCCATTTTGGTGCCTAGGCTTAGAGTCTTAAAAATATTATTTTTGGTGACCGTCTAAATTATACCCTTAATAAAACGCTTTGGATCATTGCAACGTTGGAAAAACTCTTTTTATATTTTTCGGTTTAATAGAGCAACAATGTCGGATTGTCTCTTGTCACTAATCACCAATCATTTTCATTAAATAGGACTGTTGAATTCTTACGAAAACTTTTCTCATGAAACAGAATTGCAATAACAGAAAACCTTCCCTCGCCTATATACCTACTAATCTTCGCGTCAAACAATAAAGAAAAAAGCAACAAAAGAAATATGGAACGCACACATGCTGTTCTGATTTTGAAATTAAGAATAAACCAACCAATATAATCTTTGAGCCTTGAGTCTCGAACAAGAATAAATAATATCAAGTCTAGCCTAACAGAATATCTCAACACTACTTTCGTTATGTAAACCTCACGTAAATCCTTACAAAAAACTCAGAAATAAAGAGAGTTACGTAAAATCTAGGACAGTCTTATTAGTCGGGAGTATTTTGTCACAAAAAGAGTATAAGGAGGCATATGACGGGCGTTGTAAGGGTGAACGCAGCGATAATCCCTCGTTCGGAAGGCAAACGACCCTTAAACTGTAGGTCACACAAAATGTATTGGCAGAAGAACTGCTCTGATTTTAATTTTTCGGCCTGAAATCCAAATTAAAAATCTTCCGTTACTGAGTGACTGACCGACAACGCACAGCCGAAACTCCTGGTCGTAGACGGTTAAAATTTTACATGTAGGTTCCTTGAGGAGTGTAGGGGACCACTAAGGATTGGGAGAATTTCCCGAAACTCATAAAATAACTGAAAAAAAACGAGATATGCGCGTATGAAATTGGCAAGCTTTTGAGCTTGAAATTTTCGGCTTTCTAAGACCAGTCGGTAACGGAAGAATATTATTCATTGTTATTGCTTACTGCTCCACACTGTGAGGTAAAGGACAGTAAAGGATAGTTCTTAAAAAAAAAATGTAACTGAATTTCAGATAAACTTTGACGATAGGACGTTCAACAAACGAAGTGGATTTTCTGCCTTAATTCGTGTTATTGAGTGGCCAGTCCCAACAAATAAAAACTTCACGATCTTTATCTCTGCCACTACTGAACCCGTACAGTTGAAACGGTGACCGCTGCTCGATTTGACAAGCTTAATTGAGTACTTGGCCTAAAGCAGGATTAAGGAAAAGTCTTTATTTCGGACAAACACGCGTTTGCCGCTAGTTAAGCAGCTTGTGGTAATGAAAGCCTCTTTAGCGGAGCTGCGGTTGCTATATTTTAGTGGGCGTTAAAATTTTATGGTTTGGTGTAGAGTATGTTAAAAATTATTCGTAGATTCACATTCTAATTTTTATTTTTAACTGACTTCTTCAAAAAGGAGGAGGCTCTATGTTCGGCGAACGAAAAAAAAACATACATACAGTATGTTTTTTTTCGTTTTTTATATATGTTCACAGATTTCTCCACCAATTCTGGACCGATTTTAAAAATTATCTTTTATTCGAAAGCCTATACTCTTGAGATGGTCCCATGATATTTGTGCCTGGTAATCATCATCTTATGTTGCTGAGCTGATGATGGAAGGTATAAGTCCGGATCTGATGATAGGATCCCATGAGCAATGTTTGTTCAGCGATATTTTCGCCAATTGTTAACCGATTTGGACGATTTATTTTTGTTTGGAAGAGTATTTTCTCGGACTGGTCCCATTTAAATTTAGTAAAGATCTGATAAAGATCTTCGGAGGTAGGCAACGGAACTCTAGAATAAATGATAGCAAATGGATCGGGATTTCTGTAATCGCATAACTGTTGATTGTTTACACCAGTTCATAACATAATATCACACCGGCACGCTGTGCTTGTGGTTTCACTTTTTAGTGGTACCTGCGTACCACTAAAAAGTGAAAAATAAAAAAAACTTTTTGACAAAAAAATAAAACCGACTTCCAAAAACAAAACACTACAAAGTAAAAAATAACTTTAATTTCGGAAGTCGAGGTTCAAAAACGAAATAACCAAAAACACCGACTTTTGAAATTAAAGTTATTTTTTACTTTGTAGTGTTTTGTTTTTGACAGTCGATTTTTGATTCTAATATCTAAATTAATATTAAAGACAGGTTTTTCTAAATTGTAGGACTATTATCATCTAGGAGATTATCTCTGGAGTTAGAGATAAAACTCCAAAAATCGTTGATTACCTATGCCTTGGGTTACGGAATTTGTTCGAACTGTAGAATTTGTTCGAAATAGTCACGTCACCACGGCCCTGGAACGCAAATGGCATTAGGTAGGACGAACACGTATAGAGGTCAATAAGAGTCTGATTAAATGACACCTTCCGAAGGCCTGCCCTTCGGAAGAAGTCATTTTCTGATTTCCCATCATTCAAAAAAACCGGCCAAGTGCAAGTTGGCCTCGCGCATGAAAGGTTCCGTACCATAGCATTTTTTTTTTACTTGTTGTTATAGCGGCAACAGAAATACACATTCTGTGAAAATTTCAATTTTTTACCTGTTACGCTTCATGATATATAGCGCGCTGACAGACAGTTGGATGAACGGATGGATGGATCAATGGATGGACGGACGGACGGACAGCGGAGGCTTAGTAACAGGGTTCCGTTGGTTATCCTTTGGATACGGAACCCTAAAAATGCTTTGTTGGATTAGGTCCGCCTGTAAATACTACTGTTATTCTCCACAGAAATCTATTATTTGGAACATACTTTACGTTTTTGACTGTTCGACCTTGACAAAATTGCCTGTAATTAATTTATTTGAAATAACGTTGCAGTACTAAGCTAGTCCTTTTTTATTTTCTCAATATTTATAAGATTAGATGCCACTCCAGTATTTCAACTTAAGTACCAGTCGAGGTCTTTACGTAACCAAAGACCAAAATTGAATACAAAGCTTTTCATTTACTAAAAGTCAAACAACTATATTGTTAAACTACAGTAATCAAACAAAACGTTGTTTAAATTGTTTACCACTGTTTTTAATTAGTGGTTTTGCTACGGTACCCAGAATTACCTACGTTGCTAAATGTCCCTGCAATTTCGTGTAGTACCTCGTTGAATGAAAGTGTAATGGATTGCATTGTTCTGCATGCCATTTTGACCGTAAAGCTAAGTGGAATGAAGACCATGATGGATCAAAATGCCTTAATCTATTAAAGTTTTTTCTTGTGTAAATGTAATTAAACTATCTTTTGCCCGCGACTTTGTACGCGCATATACCGTTTTTTCCCGTTCCCGTGGGAATTTCGGTAAATGCTCTCTTGGTGCTTCCCAACATTCCCCAAGGAACCTACAAGACAAATGTTTCTATCAACGACGAATTTCGGCATGTGCATTGTCTGTCAGTCACTTAGTCACTCATCAGTTACGCAATAATTTTATGTATTAGTAATTTAGTATTATAAAACATATGACAGTGACTTCAGGAAAACAGATGAATCTATCCGGTGTAAACAGTGAAGTCCTGTTTCATAATTCCGGTGGAATTCTCTACCGGTGTCTGTGTTTTCTGATAGCTATAACCTGGGGTTCTGTGAGTCAGGCGTGAATAGATTACTTATAGGCAAGCGTGATCTATCTTCTATCACAAAATCATCGCTTACCGCCAAGCAAGGTAGTGGTTACACTTAGGGCCAACCAACGAAAGCAAAAAAATGTGACCTCTATAATTTACATAAGTGATTTTTTGGTGATTCTTCTTAGAGAAAACCAGCAAGGATATGCAACAGCCTAGCCAATAACAAAACAAAGCAACGCAAAGCTAGTCAGCTGTCTAGCTTCATCATCATCAGCATCAGCCTATAACAGTCCACTGCAGGACATAGGCCTCTCCAAGTGCACTTTATTTGGCTCAATCTTCGGCAACTCTCATCTACTGTCCAGCTTAGCTTAACCCTAATACACGAACTTCTGAACTGTCTCCAAAGGAAAGGAAAGAAGGTTTACCATTTATCACACCCCGGTGAAATCTAAATCGTTTTCCTTCAACCTTGGAGAGCTCGCAACGAAGTTAATCACTTCTTTGAGCAGTGACGACACGACGTATCGTATCGTGTGAGCTCTATCCGGAAGGCAAACACGGATGTAACTTTCTTGGGGCAATTACGTAACTAGCAACTATAACAAATGAAGGGACAGGGGAAAAACAAAAGAATGTCACATAAAATTTATTTTAGTTCGATTTTTTTCTGTTATGAATAACCAATGTTTGTTATCTGAAAACATCATCTGCCTAGCCTTCTCCCAACCATATCGGGGTCGGCTTTCAGTCAAACCGGATTCAGCTGAATACCAGTATTTTATAACGTGGATCGGCTGCCTACGAGGCCTCCACAACCCATTAATTGGATAAGACGGTACATTTTGGCAAGACTGGAGTCATATTTACTGGCCTCTGGCAATTTGTAAAAACTGCCAATGATCTAAACAGTATTATCTAAAAACAAGATAAATAAATACACTTGAACACTTGTGTTACTACTGTACCCTTCAAGTTGAAATATACTATATACCTATTTCAGGAGTAACTTCATGGCAGGTTCTGTAGTTTCTGCGTCCTCAAGGGACCATGCTTGTTAGTGTATTTTTTTTATGTTGCTGGCAATAATGTAGCGCAACGGATTTTCAACTATATTTCAAATTGATTCGCTGGAGTTCTAAATTGTTTCAACGCAGCTTTCTTCGCATAGTTTTTGCTCAGTAAATGGTACTGAGCTCAAAGAATGAAGCAAACCTAAGATGATGGATTTCAGTACGTAACAATTCTAGGTTAAATGCGAAATTTTACTATCTATCAATATAATCTACGTAATCCACAATTTTCAGACCAGTTTTCGTTCTGCAGATTTTGATAATTATCATTCCGGATTAACTCCAGTCTATTTTCTTACAACAGAGTGACTTTGATGCTTATCGTACCTAAGCTTGTCCCGGAAGTCAATACGGATGTCGCTCTGTCATGGTAACCAGCACTAAGTGTTTTAGTAATACTATACAATAAAAGTCAACAGTCTGTTCTAACAGGATAGAGGAGCTCGTGGCTAGATAATAACAGCCGCACAGGACGATCTCCAAGGTTGGTTTGTGGATGGGTGACCATCTTCACATACCGAGTTTCCTCCGTGCCTCGGAAAGCACTTTAAACCGTTGGTCCCGGCTGTCATTTGTAAATCTTTGGCAGTCGTTACGGATAGTCAGAAGCCAATTAATCTGACTTCAGTCTCGCCATGAAGTACCGTGTTACCCAGTTAATGGGTTGTGGAGGTCTGGTAGGCAGCCGCTCCGCGTAAAATACTGGTATTCAGCTAAATCCGGTTTGACTGGAAGCGGACCCCAATATAGTTGGGAAAAGGCTAGGCAGATAATTGTCATTTCTTACAGGCTATTTAGTTCAGACTTAGTAGTGTTTAGACATAAAATTCGCAACGAAGTCATTCGCCAGAGAACTAAAGTCACCGAAATTATGCATTGAAACAGCTTGCTGAAGTGGAAATGGGCCGGCCATGTCTGTAGACGGACAGACGGTTGATGGAGCAGACATGTGTTAGAGTGGAGACCGCGTATGGGCAAACGTAGTGGTAACCGCGTGTGGTGCGCTTTGCGGCACGATTTAAAGAAGGTGGCTGGCAGTGGATAGATGCGGACTGCTCAAGACCCGCATGGTTTGCGCTCTTTGTACGCGGCTTATGTTCAGTAGTAGACGGCAATTGGCTGATATGACTATGAGTCATACAATGTTAGTGAGCTGTGTTGAGACGATTGTGTTAAAACCTATCATTATTTTGATGAAACGGTCATGCGGGCCTTTTCAATCGATACAACTTCTATCTTAGGAATAAATGCGGTATATTCTACAAAACTGTTAAAGTTTTATTCCTCATTCATAATTTATTTTAGGCTTTATAAATCAGCCCGTCTCTGAATTTTATTAATAAGAAACCGAGCTATCAATCTAATTACTTTTGTTTCCAATTTATAAAATTACATAGCATTACGCCTGAATGGCGAAAAGAGGAAAAAAGGGCACAGTTTTGATTTCGTACATATGATCCAAATTATAAGATTTCCGTTGGAAGTGAACATGGCATCCAAGCGCACGTCCATCATTTCATTGCAGCTCTCTCATAATTTTCTCATAAATAATGCCATTTTCTCGTTCAAGTAAGAGGAACGACGCTGAAGCCTGATAGCTCTATGATGATAGATCGCTGTAATAATTTGCGACAGCTCTCGGCAATTTATTTCCTTCAGAAGACTTGGTTCCGCGATATGACAGGCGAAGACGAGGTGCCCGTAATTTACTTCAGATTTTACTTCCTCTGTATCAGTTGGATGTAGGTACGGTATCCGTGTTCTACCTCGGTATGCTACTAGAAAGGAACTTTTCATTTATTGATCACATAAAAACAGTAGATGAAACAGCAAGAAAGAACTTCTACGCCTTGACGAGAATATCCAAAGCTACTTGGGGTCTATCTTTTCAAATCTTAATAATACTACTTGGGTTGTATGTGCTACGGGGCACCTGTCTGGGTCGATAGGGCACCATAGGTGCGGTACGACGTAAATTGCTTCAAAGCCAGCGTTTGGCTTTGATATTCTTATGCAAGGCTTATAGGACGGTTAATACTGAAGCCTTACTAGTGCTTGCGGGTGTTCTCCTAATGTAGAGGTGCAGCGTCGTGCTGCAATGTACTACTACGCTAGTAAGATCACGGACCCAGTGTTCTTACCGCAACGCGGCAATGTAGGTGGGAAAATTCCAACAAAGGCCGTCAACTCCACCAGTTTTTCCATCCGTTCGTGAGCGGCTGGACAGGACATGGCTGGAGGTGGATCACTGTGCTGCCCAATTTTTTATAGGTCATGGCAACTTTAAAAGTAAATTATTTTCCTTTAAGCTTGTGGCCTCGCCTTCATGTCAAGTTCTACAGCTGACCATGAATACGAACTATCCACAAATCACATCTTATGGGAGTGTATTCTTTGGCAAACTGACCGCAATATTATGTTAGATAGTATTCAGGTTACATCTGGGGTAGTTAACTATACGGACCTTGTTGAAACCAAAACAAATTTCCGTGCATTCAAGCGATTTTGCCATAGCTATTACTGGAATCAAAAGTAGCTCACAATTTAGTACCCGATAGTATTCGTTGTAAGATATAATCCGTGGTGCTTGGCAACTGGGCTTAACCCAGTTGTAAATGTCCCTTGGTGCCTATTGGCCTAGTTCTCTTCTATCTCCTGCTTGATACGGAGGTAAGTGGAAATTATATATTTACACATTTTTTTTCCTACTCCTCCGCTGTACTTTTCTGATTAATTTCGTTGCAGGATCCAAGACAGTTGAATCGTTTTTCCGGGACTTGTCGGGTTTCACTGGCTCGGCGTTTTTCTGGTGGTCGCCACTGTTGATTCTGGCTTTCAGGAGTTGTAGTGGTTGGGAATATGTGGCGAGCTTGTCCCATAAAAGCCGAGACCAACGGCTTAACGTGCTTTCCGAGGCACGGAGGAAACTCGGTATGTAAAGATGGTCACCCATCCCCAGACGAACCTTGGCAAGCGTTGCTTAAACCTTGTAGATTATCTATCCACGAGCTCCTTAACATTAGAAACAATTAAAAATAAATTAATCTGTTCTAGAATAAAATAGCGTTTTTTCTCGTGGTATTTCATATATACTTTGAAGTCCTTGTTTTATTTGTAATAAAATTATTTTTGAACCAATTTTAATTAATTATTCCAAAAATAGTTTACTTAGAAAAATTAATTCATAGTTTTCACTTTCTTTTAAAAAATTTACATAGGTCTCAGTCAATAACGGGGCACTTTTTATGTCAGTGAACCTTGCGACTATGTGTATGAAGTTTAATTAAAATTGGTCCATTCAGTTTCAAGAATACGGACATAAAAAAACCGGCTAAGTGCGAGTCAGACTCTAACACGAAGAGTTCCGTATCATAAACAAAAAAAAAACACGTCTTTTGTGTGGTGGCCCCGTATAATTTAATTATTAGGGTTCCGTTCCCAAAGGGTAACCAACGGAACCCTATTACTAAGCCTCCGTTGTCAGTCCGTCCGTCCATCCGTTTGTTTGTCAGCGGGCTGTATCTCAAGAAACGTAATAGGTAGACACAGTTCTGTTGAAATCCTCAGCTTGTTTATTTCTGTTACCGATATAACAACAAATAATAAAAATTATTAAGGTTTATGGTACGGAACTACTCGTGTGCGAGTCCGAAACACAGGCGGACAGCGGAGGCTTAGTAATAGGGTTTGGTTGATTACCCTTTGGGAACAGAACCCAAAAGAGTAAAAGTTCTAAAGCAAAAAGGTCTACAATGTATCTGTCACTTACCTTAAACCATAACATACTTGTATTCCGAAAGCGAAGACGAACACGAACACGATTGTGAAAGCACAATTTGCCAGTATACGAGGTACATACACAAGTCACAAATCATAAGGGTTCCGTCTATATCATCTCTCCCATTTTAATAATACGACAAACAAAAGGTGATATCCCAAAAACGATACAAAAATTCCAAGAAACCCAGACAGTCCCAAATATAGAATATTATTTTGTGGAACCCTCGCAAAATACCAATGGTCTTATTTCATAAGAAACGAAGAGATGCTGTATTCTCCTTATTTTGTGAGACAATACAATTATGGAGGACAAGAAGGTCCTTTCGAAACCCTTTCTCTACTTTGCAGAGTTTAGCAACGTTTTGTAGTGAAAGAAAATAAGATTTGTGATTTTTTTCACAAAATATGGTGTCTCGGGATTGTAAAAATAAGGTGTATTTTTATTTTTGCGATTTTTCCGGATGGTTGGATGTTCCGATTTGCTTATATGGTTTGGGTACGTGTTGTTAAGACCACGATAAGCCTCTATATAAGCGATGTTTTGTATGTCTTGTTAGGTACAGGGATGTGATTTTGTTCGGAGGCTTGGAAAATCAATAGAGTAGGGTTACCTGATTTTTACAGATAGAACATAGCTACTTCATTGTTCGCCAAAATGCATAGTGTAGAGTGGCGAATAAAAATGGTCTGAACTGCTTTAATTGATAATTTGAACTTGACGACGTAAAGAATAAATGATTCCTGTATTGTTTCAATGAATTTTAAATCGTTTGAAGTAAAATTGGCCAGAACTAATTCAGCGGTATTATCAAAATCTGCATTGTATTGCACAATATCTTACAGTACGAGCGCAACATTGTGATTTTGGAAAATATATCATAATATCTACAATCAAAACAATGCAGGTTGTTGAACTTTGCAGACAGTCAGTCTGTCTAGACATACTGCTAAATCCTTTTGTATTAGCCACGTGTGTTGAATTACGTTTCAGTGCCAACATACCGAATGTAAGTGGTAACATCAGGTGTAGAACAGTATTTATTTCTAATATATTTACTCCCAACTTAATTCATCAGAGGCTTCCTTAAGAGGCTATTCAAATATGTATAATTACCCAATGAAACGAATTTTCAAAAATATGTAACTTACGTTAAGTCGACAATGCGGTCGTGTGATCTCGCTGTCTGTTTATAACCTAAGGTCGATTCCTGGCTGAAACCGAAGGCTTAAAAACCATAAAAAAGTTCTAGATTTATATAAAATGGTTTGAAACTTTTGATATAAAGATTAAAATTAACTATGTAATAGAAACAGGTAATTTAAACCATTTGTAAAGTTAAACTTGATAAGATAAAATCACCAACTAACTGGCGACTTACATTACTAAATAATGTGGAAAAATCGGTGAAGCCATTAAAAATGGACATAAGTTTTGCGAAGGTGTTTTTTTTTTAGGCGAAGGTAATTTTTTTTGGTCGAAGACAAGGCCGCAGTCGGACACCATTTGTAAGCTGACACTCTTATGTAAGCGTTTGTTTTGTTTGCAGGCACTTCATTGGCATGTGACGCGGGTGCTGTGAGCGGCATGCGAGGCGAGCGCTCGAAGCGGGCGGCGGCCTCGCTCGCCGCCCTCGCAACGCTCCTAGCGCTCTGCTTGCCACAGCTCGGCTCGGCTGAGCTTACATCAATCGGTTAGTTCATCATCTTTATTCAGCCGCCCCCTCTCAACGACCGTAAGCCCCAATATTGTCCTAAAGGTTATATTTTTTACTGTCTTGCGTGCGATGCCTCACGGGTTAAACAACACTGACGATCTATCGATGACATTATTTCACATTCGCCCCATTTTGGCCCCAGTTGAAAAATTAGGCTGAATCTGAAATAAACCACACTGACATTATAATGTGGCGTCGCCGCGTTATCACTTTTTTTGGATTTTTGTGGATTACATCATTACATCACATTATTATTTCTCTTTTAAGCCGACTTTTGTTTTCAGAGCTTTGTGTACCGATACGGTTTAAAATTTTAAGACCTTTTCACACATAAATCCCTACATAATTAATATATTCTCTTAAATATTATCTTCAATATTATATGAAGCGCTTTCATCTGACTGACAGGTAATAGGGTAATAGCATCGTACTTTCAAAGAGGATTACGTCGTATTACACAGAATTTCAGAGTAGGCACGCATGTGAGCCAGAGTAAGGCACTTGTCTCACCGCGGCGCTGGTGAGGAATCGTGTACCTATCGAATATTTGGTCGCTGAGGAAAGGGACAAAAGATATAGATCTCGTGTGAGTAAAAGATACACATACATTCATAGTCGATAGCTGGCTGTTCTCACTGCCGGCGAACGGTTCTTACCTCTAGTTGATCGCAGCGACAAGAGCTATCAAAGATTGTACTCGCTCAGCGGCACTCGCTCGGTGATGTTTACTTGGCGGTCAGAACTCACCAAACAGCGTTAATTTTATACCTATAGTGCGGGCCGGAGCGAGTATTGCGAGTAAATGCCCGTATTACTCGCTGAAAGCCGAGATTCAAAACTATCAAAACTTTTCACTCGCTACTCGCTGCTTGCCAACTCGGTTCGAGTTTGAAGTTTTACTTGCTACTCGCTGATCGCCAGCGGTGAGACAAGTGCCTAAGCCTCGGGATCACTTTGTGCCGACACGGCTTTGATATCGATACCTTTGCCTATATGAAAGGAAATTAAAGATTCCACGCACACCTCGAATTTCAATGGCGTTGGTAGTATTGCACTACCAACGCCATTGATATTTGTAGGTAGTGCAATTTTTATAAAATAGGAAAGGTATTCAGCAGTATGCATTATTTGCTATGGTACCTACATTGATCGCGACGTAGTTACATACATATTTTTATTTATTATTATTACTAGTCCGTACTATCTCAATGCTGGGCAAAGATCTCCCTCAATTCCTTCCAGTGCTCATGTTGTTGTGCAGTTTCCTTCCAATTCGTAAGACATCCAGGTCGTCCCGCCATCTCCTTCGCGGTCTGCCGTAGTTTTGTCTCGATGTTTCAGGGTTCCAATACTGTATTTTATAGGACAGATATGTCCTTCCCAGTCCCATTTAAGTTGAGCAGCCTTGTGAGCCAGCCAATTGAACACCTAAATACGCTTGGCCAGGGTTGTGGAATTTGTTCGAAAGAGTCGCCGCGCTCCTGGAACGCAAAAGGCATTAAGAAGAACACGAATGGGTTTTAGTCTGTAAGAGTCTGACACTCCCTTCCACTCCACCTAGAGTGGTAGAAGTTATTTGATCATGTCCCATACTTAAAAAAGTATACTGCACTACATACCTATATTTGCGTTTATTTTGTGGTTCCGCAAAATCAGTTACCGACTCAAAGTGACCATAAATTTTTGGGAATCTCGATATTGCCACTTAATTTGAAATGTACACACATCCCCGTTACTTTAAGGTTTTGATTAAAGATTTAATCACCTCTTGGTCATTCACTGTTAGATGTAAATTTCTACAAAATGGCGAAATAGTATGGTTGGTAGATAGTTTAGTTAACATTTTGTCGATAAATCTTTACACAAATAATTAATTTAAACTTTAACCAAATAGTTAAGAAAACATATTCAGACACACTTTCCCAATACAAACTTCATTCCTCATTTGATCGAATCTAATCCCGATAATGGCTCCCGTCACTACCTCCACCATAAACCGAAGTGCTTCGATCAAACACAATGACTTGTCACATCCCTACGACTCGTTAAAAGTACGCGATAGCAGTAGTTTGTAATAAAATGAGCTCTTTTTATCGGCTGTCGTAATGTAAAATCGCCACTAGGTAACAACAGGGGCTCCTGTTGTTACCTAGTGGCAGGTTACTATCCTGTTGCGTAGTGAAAGTGTTATCTCATAAGTAATTATTGAAATAAACTGCTAAGCCTGTTTCTAACTATTTTGGGATCGGCTCGACTTCAAGTTTTACCGGATCCAGCTGGGAACCAGTATTTTATAAAGAGTGACTGCCTATCTGACCCCCACAACCCAGTAACTGGGTAGCTAAAATGGTACCCATTGGCATGACTGGAATTAGATTTAATTATGTATGGCTTTCCTCTCTATTTCTTATCAAGAAAAACATGTCCACACTCATTTTCTCTGCTACAAACTCGATTGTTCATTTGATCGAATCTTATTCCGATAGTGGCTCCCGTCGCTACCTCTATAATAAAACGAAGTGCTTCGATCAAACTGAATGACACGTCACATCCCTATGACTCGTTACAAAGTAAGAGCTAACAGTAGTTTGTGATTGAATGAGCTCTTTTCATTGGCTGTCGTAATAAGCCCCTGTTAGTTAATGGCAGGTTACTGTCCTGTTGCCAAGTGTGTTGGAAGTAATTATAACAAAAATCTGCTAAGCCTGATTCTAACTATGTTGAGTATTTGCAGTATCAATTACGGGGCCCCCGGGACCACATGGGGCCCGATGTATGGCAGCAGGAATAAAGTACTGTCTGCAACCTCAAATCATTCTTAGTATTGAAGTAGTATAGACTCTTTTAGTTAGATCTATATTATACAGGGTAATTTAAAAAATACCCGAAACCTCATAATCTTGACTTCGTATCATGACGCTGAACAACATTTGTTCTACGACTTTTCAAAATTCGAAACATTTTTATTCCATACAAAAAATATAAACATAGTTTAAATTTTGCATATTCTTTATAAGGCGGCCTACGAAAGGCCGACAGGCTGGCGGCGCGTGACTGAGTGCGCGCGCGCGCGCGTAGTATACGCGAAATAAACAGACTTCAAATAAATGAAAACAATTTGTTTTTGACTACATTGTTTAGTTGAGGTCAAAGTCGTAGAACAAATGTTGTTCAGGGTCATGATATAAAGTCAGGGTTGAGAGGTTTTTGGTATTTTTTCAATTTCCCTGTATACTACTTGCAGATATATATGGAATACAGCTGGATAGTTACTGGAGCGATTTAGAAGCAGGCGATGAAATAAAATTCCAAGCGAGAAGCGACAGAGTTATATTGCGATAGCAAAGTACAAAGCAGTAATGAATATTGCATACAAAATACACTGATATTTATACTAATGAGTTAAAATTTATAAGTCATAAAAACGGCTCACGCCTGACCGTTTTGCGCAGGAGTTGACGCCTCCTCATTAGTACGGACAATAGACGAGTACGCCGACATCTTGCCTCGTCAGTGCTCGAACAAAAGCTGCGCGGGCGCCGTTCTTCGGAAGGCGGGTTTAACACCGACTGACGCTGTGGAGTAGGTGGAGCGTTGGAACTGGTTTTTGCACACGGCCCGCTCTGACGTAGAATCGTATGATCCTGTGCTGCGTTGAGTCGTGCGAGTGGACTTGCTTACTCGCTACAGTATCATCAATAAATTAGACGCCTATGATGGACGCGTAATGATGATTTGAGGGAAAGTTTTGTGCAAGGACTGCCAATTTGGAAAAAAAGCTACCCTGCAAACTGCTCTTTTGGGCATTTTCTCACTCGGGTAAAAAGAGGCCCCCAAAAAACGTTTGACGCAGGGTCCTTTAAGTTATAGCTACGCCACAGAGCTGAGTATCGTTATTATACATGGCGATACTGCCTCCGACCTCCACAACCCTATAACTGGGTAACACGGTATCCGTTGCAAAACTGTGAACAGATGATTCCGTGCTTCGGATGGCACGTATAAACCGGTGGTCGCAGCCGCCAAATGGAGGTCGACAAATAAAGCATATCAGAGGCGCTTGAAGTGGTTTAGTAACTCTGACATAAGGGTGTCACACAAGGGTGGTCGTTAGACCTTACCGCCCACACGATAACAGGAAGAATCTAAATACCGAGTCTCCCCTGAGATGTAATGATTGTCATGTTTGGTACTTATTTCATAGTTTTCAACTGGAGGTATCCTAAGCGAACCCCGATAGTTGGAATTGCTGGCAGA
Organism: Lacanobia oleracea; assembly: GCA_950371165.1. Classification (NCBI taxonomy): domain Eukaryota; kingdom Metazoa; phylum Arthropoda; class Insecta; order Lepidoptera; family Noctuidae; genus Lacanobia; species Lacanobia oleracea. Next base: position 4,710,333 of record OX493387.1, read on the forward strand.
ATTATTAATCTTTTCTTTTCATATTTGGATGTAGTTTTTCTTTGCTAATCAGTGAATTTTGTTTGACATTAAGTATAACTAAAGTAGGTATTAAATAACAAAACTATAAATTAAAATACATTTTTTAGTACTTTTCAGGATTCTTAATCTTTAGTAAACCCCGTATTTAAGAAAGATTATCAAGCTTTTATCCAGAGATTAGTTTAATATTCTATTTCAGCGATCCATCATCGAGTAGGTTTAATTTTCTCTCTAAGAATCAAATCGAAGTGCTTCAATAAAACGAAAGCCTCGTCTTTCGTTTTATAGCAATTTCTACCAACAGTTCAATTTGAATTTATGACTACTTCGTTCGAATCCTCTCAAGGCTACAAGTTACAAGTTAACTTTTGAGTTGACAAAACAATTCGATATCTTGAGGCAAAGAAAGTTAAAAATTTAATAAAATAAATGGATACAGCATCTTAGGAATTCCTCATAATCCAACCCATACGTAACTAAAATATTATAGTCAGACAAAAAATTATGGTTTTTCCATTGTATCTTATACAACTACATCATAACAAGCCCGCACTGCCCCACTGCTGGGCAAAGGCCTACTTCCATTTTTTCCAACGACCACGATTTTGCGCCTTTTCCTTCCCTTTTTTGTTAAAGACCTCCAGGGTGTCTAAAAAGGACACTTTAGTAAAACCATATTAAGATAATAATATTAATCGTACAACAATCTCTCAAATTTTATTTTCGTCTTTAGCGCTAAAGCACAAGGTTCAAGATTGATTGAGAAAATTTGACAGTTCGGGTAGTTTGATGTGCTTTCTGATTCTATTTAAGTGGCCTTTTTAGACCCGCAGGTCGTCTTACCATCTACATCGCGCTCTGTCCCTTTTAGGGCACTAGTCTTGAGTTTTGTAAGTCCATAGCTGGTCAGGAATGCGACAGACATGTCCTGCCCAGTCCCGTTTAAATTTTATTATTGTTGTTGTTTTGTTGTATCTTACTAGGTCATTTCACTAAAATTCAGTTCAGTGTCTTCTTCTGTGGGCAGTAAGTTCCGTTTCCCACACACTAGTGTAAGAGTTTCTAGACAGCCTCAAGGGCCTCCGACATGGTTTATTGGACGATCGCCATTTGGCGGCCGGGACCACCGGCTTATACCTACGTGCCTTCCGAAGCACGGAATCATATTTTACCAGACAATCAGGTGATTTAAGCCTGTAAAGTCCTAGCAAAATTAGAAACAACTTTACAAAGTATGCTGTGGGAATCGAAATAACGACCACCGGGTCACAAGGCAAACGCTTAAAACCATTCGAGCACGGAGGCAGTGTGCAGTGGTGGAAAGTGCTTACAATTACAAACGTGTTTCGCTGAGCTTAAACCCTAAGTAACATGGGAGGAGGGTAGGAATAAGATGATGAGTGTTTAAAACAAGCCTTTTTTTAAGGTTGGGAAATCATCAAATGACTCCTCCCACTCTGGGTGAAGCAGGAGGGAGTGTCAGACTGTTACTGATCCATCCGTATTCCTCCTAGTGCCCTTTGCGTTCCAGGGCTACAGTAACTCTTTTGAACAGATTGCAGGTCGTAGCCCTAGCAGGCACTTGCCCTGGCGGGCCCCGTTTTCCGTGCTGACATCTCTTTGAGTCGCACTGGGTTCGCAGCGCGCCGCCGATCCAGGCCTGGTTCTGATCAGACGGCGAGCCACCCAATGCTCGCCGGCCGGGAATCGTCCTGCGACTCCCGATGCCTGGGGCGTCTTCTTCTGTTGCGGCGGCTGGGGCGTGAGGTTTGCCTCTCTCTCACACGCTCGGCCTCCTCCTTGACTAGCATTACTGCTTCGCAGAAGGAATTGATCGCTTCCCATGTCTCCTCGCTCCAGACCGTAAATTAATCCAGGGCCGATCGAGTTTAAAACAAGCCTACATGATTATTCAGTTCAAAATATCAAGATCAGCAATGTAACCTTCGTGACACTGACGTTTTCATAACAAGGTATTGCGTTGTTTCTTCGATTGAATTAAATATTCATGAAGAAAAAATTAAAATAACAGCGTCCTTGTCGACAGATAGGCATTGAATGTTCCCGCTGAAGAGAAATACATTCATGTTTATATTTTTCGTGACACAAAATTTAATTCTGTTCATATTTTGTTCGATATTATGTTTTATTTTAACAACTTTGAGTCCCGTACTGAATTAATTTGAACTTTTTATCAAATTGTTTAGTTTTGACTGTGTGTATGTTAGGATAACAAGGCTTATCGTTTTTATTGTAATTAGTTTTGCTGTTATTGCTGTACTGTTTAACTTACCTATACAACTATACTTAAATATATGCACAACAACACATCACCAACAACAATAACATAAAAAACAATGATAACAACACACAAACAACAACAACATAACATATAAAAAATGTGATATCGTTGTCTCAGTTTTACGGACTAACTTTCTTCACTTATACCCGTGACTTAATTTTATAGCGCAACCAGGCGAATTTTAATTACTTTTTCACCGAATAATGTAGTCACACAACGATATTATAAAAAAAGACCTTTTCAACTAAAGTAAATTCTTATAAAACTTTTTCAAATTAAATCAAATAAACTTATGAATAAATAGAACTTAACAACTTAATGAGTATAATAACTGTAATGAGGGTCAAGCATGAATATTTTTAACCGATTTCAAAAAAGGGGGAGGTTCTCAATTCGGTAGTATTTTTTTTATGTTTGTTACCTCATAACTCCGTCATTTATGAACTTATTTGAAAATTTCTTGTTTCATCTGAAAGGTTATACTTTCCAATTGGTCCCATTGTCACCAAGTCAGAATCTGATGATGGGATCCCATGAAAATTGAGGGCAACCCTCAAATTTTAAAGCCACATACAATGTTTTTCATATTTTGTTTTAACGCAATTCAGATATTTATGCCTGACAATCATCATCTCATGTTGCTGAGCTGATGATGGAAGGTATAAATTAGGATCTGATGATGAGATCCCATGAAAAATGTTTGTTCAGCGATATTTTCGCCAATTGTTAGCCGATATGGATGATTCTCTTTTTGGTTGGGAGAGTATTTTTGACGTTGAGTAACGTTAACATAAGTGAATTTTGAATGTTTTGACAGCAACATTCAAAATTCTTGATTCTTTGCTTAGATTTTTAAAACTACGCAACGGATTTTGATACGGGTTTTTTAATAGATAGAGTGGTTCTTGAGGAAGATTTTAATATATAATTTGCAACCGTGCAAAGCCGTGTGCGGGTCGCTAGTAGGTACTTAATATTTTAGTTTAATTTTATGGGACAATATCATTCAAAAATATGAATATAGTATCTAATTCAAATAAATATAACGTGCGAAACAAGTATTTAACTGTAGCTATGGTAAAACTACGTTACGTTAAAAATATTTGTGCTAGGGCTTCTGTATACTTTAATTCAATGTTAGCGCCACATAATTTTCGAACACATTAGTGTTTAAAATTATTCATAAAAAAATAATTTATACAACTAATAAAAATTGTACTTTATTAAAATTCTTGTACAAAAATTACCACGATATAATTTGCCTAGGCTAATGACAATTGAGTCGATTTCGCCCCCATGGCATGGCAACATGTAATCAATATGGCGACGGTGCAATGAACCGCACTGCAGTCGCTGAACGCACTGCAATTGCCCTCAATAATAGGCCGGTGTACACTGACGCCTTATTTCCTAGTACGCCGTCCGGCGATTTAGTCGTAGGCTGTGGTTTCAGTCAATTAATTAATTGAAGCTTGTATTAACGGCTTCAGGAGCTGGATGATTTAACGATGATGATGACGCGACATTATGGTATAGGTACAATAACTTTATACTAAACTACTTTAAGAAGTTCAATTTGAAACAAATTTCAACCCATATAAATATGAAATATAACAGCGACTCTGAATAAATAAAAGGGTCTTTGGACCTGTCCTTGCACCTTTAGTGAAATGTGGTGATTATGAACATTTCTTGCCTTTTTTCTAACAGAAGGACAGACAGTACTATCTTGTTGAGACACTTGAATTGTCTTCATTATCTAGATATGACTTCTTCACCCTGTCATCCAAAAACAATGCCTTTGATCATCGTTCTGTCGCCTTTTAAAACCCTATATTTCCTTCTTTTTTCAAACTTTTTTTCATGTCTTGATAATACTTACCAGTTACCGTTATCTATTTTTTCTTAAACGAGTATCAGAATTTGACTATCAAACATTTGTTTTCTCCCTCTCTCGTTCCAGACCCATTAAGACGGGGTCTGTACGGTGACCTATGCTCGACGGTGGAGGACTGCCATTTTGCGGAGGCGGTGTGCGACGACGTCCAGAAGACTTGCCAGTGCCACCCCGACGTGCCGATCAGCAACTACAAGGACAGATGTGGGAAACGTGAGTATAAGTACTTTGAGTTCCCAATTTGTAATTGTTTCAATGATTATTACTCTATTCGTCGCAATTTTCAAAAAAAAAAAAATCTGGTTTGTCATTATTATACAGACACACTAGCAAGTCTGTCATACAACCAATTGTTGAACTGAAAACTTTAGCGGCGTTGTGCACTTTTTGTGATGGGTAAAAAATGTTAAACTCGCGTCAGGACACGTGACCCTGATCGAAAATGCGTGAAACGTGATACGTTAACTGATTCAACATTATTCAATTTACATTGTGATCGCTAGATTGAGCAGCACGTGCCATCAAAATTGTTCATAAAAAACTAGATGGCGTTGGTTCAAATAGTTAGTATTCTCAAAAATAGGTGGCGGTGTTTCTAATAGTAGGTAAGTTTAGCAAAATGTAGATGGCGCTAATAATCGCCCCATTGATCATGTAACACAAAAATATTGTCTATATTGTAGGAGCTCGTGGCTAAATAATAACAGTCGCACGGGTCGATCTTCAAGGTTAAGCAACGCTTGCCTAGGTTGGTCTGTGGATGGATGACCATCTTAACATACCGAGTTTCCTCCGTGCCTCGGAAAGCACGTTAAGCCGTTGGTCCCGGCTGTCATTTGTAGATCTTTGGCAGTCGTTACGGATAGAACGAAGCCAGTAAATCTGACTTCAGTCTTGCCATGAAGTACCGTGTTACCCAGTTAATGGGTTGTAGAGGTCTGGTAGGCAGCTAAATCTGGCTTGACTTGAAGCCGACCCCAATATAGTAGGGAAAATGCTAGGCTGATGATGATGATGATCATGTAACACTACATTTTGTCTTGGCAGTGCATAAATTGAGAAACAGTGATTTATGAAGTCAAAACTTCTTTAGCGGCGTTGTGCACTTTTTTGTAATAGGCAAATAATCGAAAATTCGAAGCACGTTTTCAAGTTTTCACTTCTGCCGGCACTCCCGGAGTGCAACCCGTTGTTTTATTTTTTATTTGGACGAAACGTTCATCGTAAGCAAGACTGCAACGGTAACGCGGCGTAGTTATCGGTATATTTACTTAATCGATTGAAAGAAACATGGACACAAGAAAGCATATTTTTAAGCTGGCGCGTGCCCGGGAGAAAGCTACACGGGACATTAGCAAATGTCTCTGGGTAAGGGACGCCCAGGGTAAGCTGCTCTACGATGCCCCCTCTGTTAAGGAGAGATGGTGTACATACTTCGCGGAGCTGTCTAACAAACAGCATCCCCATAACCTTCCTCCCGAATCGCCTCCTAACCTTGGACTTATTTCCCCTATTTCCCCCGAAGAAACCCGCATTGCTCTTCGCCACATGAAGAACCGGAAAGCGGTCGGGCCTGACAATGTGCCAATTGAAGTGTGGAAGGCGATGGGCCCACATGGCGTGGACCTTCTGACGGATCTTTTTAACCGCATCCTGATCACCAAGGAAATGCCGAACCAGTGGCAATTTAGCCTGATTATCCCTGCATACAAAGGCAAAGGTAGCGTACAGGATTGTAGTAGCTACCGCGGTATCAAGATCATGTGCCACACCATGAAGCTCTTCGAGCGCATCATTGACACACGGCTCCGTAGCGAGTGTACTGTCTCTGAGTGTCAATATGGCTTCCGGGCGGGTAACAGCACCATGGACGCAGTATTCGCCTTACGGAATCTGGCTGAGGCTTACAGAGAGAGAAGGAGAGCTTTGCATATGGCATTTTTAGACCTGCAGAAGGCCTTCGACTGTATACCTCGGCAGTCCATCTGGTGGGCACTGCGCTTCAAGGGCGTTACCGAGGCCTATATTGGCATTATCAGAGACATGTACCGCGATTCCGTGTCCTCTGTCCAGACCGCTGTTGGCGAATCGAATGGCTTCCCAATATCTGTTGGCGTTCACCAAGGCTCGGCTCTTAGCCCGTTATTGTTTAACGTAGTGCTCGATGTAGTTACGGCAAACATCCAAGATAAGGCCCCATGGCTAATGATGTATGCCGATGACATCGCCCTCGTTAATCAGAACAAAGCCCATCCTGAGCGCAAAGTCAACATTTGGAAGGACACGCTTGAAAACGGTGGTCTGAGACTAAATGTGGCGAAGACTGAGTACATGTCCTGTGGCGGCACGGATTCAAATAGGTTCATCCGAATAGGTTCGGACCTGATCAGAAAGTCCGATACGTTCAGGTACCTTGGATCCGTGCTGCACGAGTCTGGCAACGTGGACGCCCAACTAACATTTTGGTGTCAGTTACAGGCTTTTTTATGACTTTAAGTAATATAACAGGGTTATAATTATCTCAATTATTACTAAAGACGATATAGAGGAGTTAACAAACAAGTTTTGGCCCCAATCGCAGCAGTATAGCGTTAATGGATGATGTAATACACCTTTGAGAGTTATAATGGCGCTAGTAGCAGCAAGTATACTTAATACGTTATAGCTTTAACCTTTTTGTGACACCCAAGTCTTTATAAAAGTGTTCGCCGACACCTCTTAACACTTATTGTTGTATAGTTATTGCAATGAACTCTTTTATACCACTTAAGGTGCTATATTGACTATTATTGCAGTCATAAGCTATAAAATAGAGTTTATCGAGAGTTTAGTAACACGAGAAACTAAAGGTGTCAAACAACTCGGCACGGTTGGCGCAGTGGTTGAGCGACCGGCTGTTGCGCCGCGTGTCGTGGGTTCGATTCCCGCACGGAACAAATATTTGTATGGCCTACAGATAGTTGTTCCGGGTCTGGCTGTTTGTGTATGTGTCTTTGTATGTTTGTAAAAGCACCCACGATACAGGAATAATCCTAGTGTGGGGCAACGTTTTTTTTACAAAAAAAAAAAAAAAGAAAAACTCCTCTATCTAGGTTTAACCTGTAATAAAGGGTTTAACTAAAGCTTATTGTGTTAGGCAGTCCTCTTTTACAGACGTTCTAAAGGTATTGGTGTCAAACAACGCAAGTATGGGTCGTTATTAACACTAACCTCACTTTTGTAAAGTTCGCCATTGTTTTGGTAACCTAACAATTAATATTATTTCGAGTTATTCAACATTTGACTACAATAAACAAAATTTCTTACATTATTTGAAGCATTCCATGAATGCCACTTAATTTTACATACCACTGCTCAAGAAGCAGGAATGAATAGTAATGTTCAGCTTGAGGTACCTATTTTGTTATCATTATTTTTCTTTTAAATCTTTAATAAATCCTAGGCGCGTTAAAATTGAGATGAGAAACAGGGTATACATTTACTGTGAAATCATAAGGGCAGTCATTTTTCACTTCACATACTTAAATAACATAATATTCCATAATATTATTCTGCTGTGTTGAATAATGGATGACATAACACTTCCATTACGAACAGATTTAATTTTAGTAAGGTTACAGGCTTTTTTATCTTGACGTGCGCTTTTTACCACCTGTAGTGCTCACTATCGCGGTAATACCGGTTAAAGTAGTAGCTGACGATGAATAAGCGCTCTTGTGGAGCTTTAAGATCTTTTTGATACCTTACTATAGGATTTATAGCACCTGTAACGTTTACCACCTCTATTTTACAACGGTAATACAGATTAAAGTAGTAGCTGACGATGAATAAGCGCTCTTGTGCAGCTTTAATATCTTTGTGACACCGTACTATAGGCTTTCTATAACTTTTACCTGTAAAACTGTGGGCCTCTTTCGTGGTTATAAGTGAGTTAGAGTATGCTCTAACTCAGTTGCACAGGTATGCGTTAACACTTTTATACTCAAATGGAACTGATATACGAGTCTTATATAGGTTTTTTTAACGCTTTGGTGCTAGTTGGGCGACGATGTCCAAGCACGTATAGGCGCGGCTTGGGCGAAGTGGCGCGAGGTAACGGGCGTTGTATGCGACCGCAAAATGCCTCCGAAGCTCAAGGGGCAGATATATAAATGCATCATACGGCCTGTCCTACTGTACGGCGGTGAATGTTGGCCAGCACTAAGCAGACACACCCAGGAGCTTCGCGTCACGGAGATGAAGATGCTGAGGTGGATGAGTGGCGTAACGCGATCCGATCGCATACGCAACTCTTTCATCAGAGGTAGTCTTGGTGTCCGTGACGTGGGGGAAAAACTGCAAGAGTGTCGTCTGCGATGGTATGGCCACATCATGCGCCACCCTATGGAGTAGGTTGGTCAGGGATGCATGAACATGGCTGTTCTTGGGGCTAGGTCCCGTGGTCGCCCTCGCAAGCGCTGGTTGGACGTCGTTAAGTCCGACATGAGAGCCAATGGCCTAACTGAGAAGGATGTTCAAGATCGGGCAAAGTGGAGAAAGCTAAGTAGGAAGGCGGACCCTGGCAATAGCCGGGATTAACGCCAGGTAGAAGAAGAAGAAGATTGAAAGAAACATGGGTAGCTAAAACTAATTTTTTAGTCCGTTTATAGATTGAAACATTTTGAATATTACGTACTTTTGTGACATTGCGACTTTTAATTCCAACTGCATCTATTGAATGCCTAGTCCGTGTTGTTCTGTAAAATAAAACAGGTACCTTGTTGAAAATAATCGCATTGTGTCGTAAGTATTAAAAAGACTTTCACGAGTATAATAATGCTTTTCCTAGTAAGCTGCTACCTAACATCTACCAAAATATTTCGTTAAAATCTCATAGTTTTGTATAACAAGACAACAACTTTATCCTCAAGATAAACATGACATATTCAAGCATATTACAGCTTCTCTGTATAATAGAGGAACCTCACATATTTTCAACGATACAAATGTATGAAAATATACATTTTTGACTGCGTATTCGGCCTCAGGAGTCTCATACAATTGTTTTTTCCTGTCCCCAGTAATGGGAAACATTGTGTGGAATATATTGTAACCTCAGCATTTTCTTTTGAATAAATTATGCATAACTTCGTGGGTTTTTTGTTCCCGAGCTCTCGCTCGTGTTTTATTACTGACACAGTAAACGTAGAACAGTACTTGAGCTTGTAGCTTTGTTCAAAAATGAGCTTTCGTCGTGTGTATAATATTTTAAATTCATGCTCTGTAAAGTATTGTTGAATGAATTATTTTCTGATGTTCCTGTCAGAATTTTAATCTTTTGCTGAAATAAAGTGTGTTAAGAGATTTTTAAGTTTTGCACATGTAACAATAGTGTCTAGGTGCTTCTATTACCTGATTTTGTTAAAGGGCTTAACTGCCTGCTCGTAACAAACTAATAATAGCCTATTTTTAATAATAACCTCACCTATTAAAGGTTTAAAACATTTGGTTTCATGAAATGCCAACGTCAAACTAAACTTCGACGACGAAGCCCTGCTGCCCGGGGCTCCTATTTCTGTCTGTGTTGTTCCATCTGTGTTAATTTCCTGCACTAATCTCCTGCTTAGTTTGCTTACGTTGCACGCACGCTTTAGCTCTCGTCATCCCATTCACACCTAACCTATCCGTATTGGGATGCTCTAAGTACTCTCAAACCTAACCTAATTGGTCATATCATGAACTGGGCGATATCACCACGACATGTAGGTATACAAAATACTTAAGTATTTTTTAATTTCTAAATAAAGAAAAAATCCTTCACACATTAATCCTTCGTTAGCGTAAAACTTCTGCATCATGGCCTGTTTGTTATAATTATGATAACAGAGTAAAAAGTACGGTGTTTGTGACTAATGAACTTTATTGCTGAATTAAAAAGTCAATTAAAACTTGCGGTAGACATGATAATTACTTTTCTTTCTTTTTTAACTTCATGCTTTGAAATTCAGAGAAAAATGCTGAAATGCTCACAGCCAACGTGTAACTGTAATTCATCGGCTTTAAAAGCTAGAGTAAACAGGCATCTTCTAGGCATGCTTGTTTCATAACAGACCTCATCTATTCATCATCTGCCAGCCTTTTCCCAGCTATATTGGGGTCGGTTTCCAGTCAAACCGGATTTAGCTGAATATCAGTATTTTACGCGGAGCGGCTGCCTACCAGACCTCCACAAGCCAGTAACTGGGTAACACCGTACTTCACGGCAAGACTGGAGTCAGATTTACTGGCTTCTGGCTATCCGTAACGACTGCCAAAGATCTACAAATGACAGCCGGGACCTACGGCTTAACGTGCTTTCCGAGGCACGGAGGAAACTTGCTATGTTAAGATTGTCACCTATCCACAGACCAACCTTGACAAGCGTTGCTTAACCTTGAAGATCGACCTGTGCGGCTGTTATTATCCAGCCACGAGCTCCTCATCTATGTTTTTCCATTAAACGTGATAGAAATCGAGAACGAGCTCATAATGCACAAAACATATAGCAGATACTCAAATTGCTGCCAGGGTGCGGAATTTGTTCGAACGAGTCACCGCGGCCCTGGAACGAAAAGGCCATTAGGAGGAACACGGATTGGTTTTAGTCAGTAAGAGTCTGACACTCCCTTCTGCCCATAGTGGGAGGAGTCATTTGATGGTTTCCCATCCTTAAAAAAAAAAAGTTTTAGTACGGATCCCTAAAAATATAATATTTCAAGTAATTCTAAAAGTAGGTACTTGTTAAGTCTTCTTTTTGAAGTAGGTAGCCCTACAAAGATTAAAGGTCAGCTGTTTCTTTGATATTTTCCTTTTTGAAAGGTGACGAAGTTCGGCCGGAGCAAATACTCAGAAAAACTTATTTTGAGCTTATGATATTTTTCTTTGAATTATTTCAACGATTGGTTGGTTTAATTAGATACGTACTTAAGTTTGTATTGTTTAACAATTTCTTTCAATTGCTATTTTAGGAGTTCTTATAAGAATAATGTGGGCGTCAAAATTACAAATAACTTAGTAATTTATATTCTTTATGGAAACAGTGATCATATATTCTTTCTATCTTTGTCCCATGTTGCAAAAGTTACTTTATCATGTAAATGAAACTAAACTTTCCTTAATTTTTAACTATAGCAAATGTTACACCCGAAGATTTGGCGCAGAAATGTACTTCCTGAAACATTAACTAAGTTTATCCTCGTCTAATTATTAAGTTTATTTGAAATATCGTTTTCATCGTAACAAAAACTTTTGTTAATGAATGTTGGCGAAGAAGAAAGTATTGTGAATCATGTATATCGTGTTAAAAAACCTTATCTTAGAACAATTAATGAATCACTAGAAAGTAGTTGCTAATATTAGCAATGTAGCGTTAAAAATGAATAAAACAGAATTGGCAGGTAAATTAAAATTTCAAGAAGTTAATGATGTACATTAAATTTTTGCTAATGCTTTTTTAAGTCAAGTTTTGAATTTCTGCAGAAATCAAGATTCCTGGATCATATAGGTTTCCTCAGAAAAGCGCGACGCAACAACGCGACACGAACTCGCGAATTCTCATAATCCGAGTATAATTTTATCTATTAGGAAATATATCGTACAATCATGTGTCGTTGCCGCATCGAGCCGTCTCTGAGAGCCTTAGTTCAAATAGCTGTAACATCTGTTTGGTACTCCGTAAATTGCATTTATCAGGTGCAAGAAGTGACGTCATTTAATCCTACATCGCTCAAGCGTAAGCTGAAATGAGCCTACGGGTCACCGAGTGTTTGTCTCTTCTAGTTGCAATACTTATTCGCCGAATGGATTTTTAACTGCGCTCGTTGCATTACAATCACAGCCTTATTAAACGTTTTGTCTGTAGATTAAGAGACGTCATCATTATTTTATATCTAGTTAATGACGCTGGTCATAAAGTTCTTGAGATTCCTGAGAGTCACTTACACTAAGAAAACTTAAGATTATATTCTAACAAAGAGAAAGGAGAACATGATTGTCCTGGGTCAAAAAAAACACTCCGTAACTATAATATTTATAAGACACTAGCTGACCCGGCAAACGTTGTTCTGCCATATTAATTAACACAAAAAAATTATATAAATCGGTCAAGCCATTTCGGAGGAGTTCGATAACAAACACTGTGATCCGAGATTTTTGTACATTAAGGCGGGTCCAGACATGTATCATTTGCCCGATCCGATCACCGTATCCGTATCTGCGTATTGTATCAAGCACACAATACGCAGATACGGATACGGTGATCGGATCGGGCAAATGATACATGTCTGGACCCGCCTTTAGAAGATTAGAAAAAGATAGCTGTTGCACGCGACTTCGTTTGCGTGTATGTCATATTATTATATAGTTTGATGTCGCTGGGTAAGATCGCTAAGATAAGATATCATCATATCAGCCGAAAGACCTCTACTGCTGGACATAGCGTCGCCATAGCCCCAAGCGTTGCCACAACGACCGGTTCTGCGCATCTCGCATCCATCGGCTACCCGCGATCTTCATCGGTCCTCCTTGTGGGAGGCTTTTCAACGTTGCGTCTTCTGGTACGCGGTCGTCACTCCAGAATTTTTTGGCCCCATCGACCGTCTGTTCTGCGAGCAATATGCCTTGCCCACTGCCACTTTAGTTTGGCGATGCTTCGGGCTATGTCGGTAACCTTGGTTCTCTACGAATATGATCATTCCTGATTCGATCATGCAAGGATACTCCAAGCATTGCCCTCTCCATTGCCCTTTGAGTGACTTTAAGCCTTCTGGTGAGGCCCATTGTGAACGACCAGCAACCATTGTGGCATAAGATATACGAACAGTCACTTCTAGCATTGTTTGACCCCTTCGAATGCAAGGCATTGGCTGTATCATCTCTTGTATTCAAAACGTCGACCAACCTTAGTCATTTTTCGTAATGAGAAACGTTTTAATTTTTTAAACGTTGCTAGGGTAGAGCTACATAAACTTGAAATAGAAAACTTTATCCAGAAGGAAAGATTGCCCTCGCAACGGAGAGAGTACAGTTGGGATTCCGTTATCCGCATTTAGACTCCCATTCCCGCCATTGTGCTTAGGAGTCCTGGCAGGTTTCGCTGAGTGTCCTCATTTTTCCGAAGGTTTTTGCACATCGGGTAGCAAAGGCCTCATTTCCAGAATGAAGTGGGCTACTGATTTCTCGGTATCGAAGCAACATCGGTACATTGTCTATGGCGACTATCATCATCATCATCATTTCAGCCAATTGACGTCCACTGTTAAATAAGCCTCCCACAAAACGCCAACCATCCCGGTATTGTGCAGTCCATGTCCATCCACTGCCAGCCACCATTTTTAAATCATCGATCCATCGTGCCGCAGTGCCTATGTTGAAAAGATATTTTTTTACAGGTAAAAGACCCGTAATTATACCTATTATTATTCGGAGGGTATTTCTACTTGGGTTGAGAAGTCGCTTAGTTAGTCGCTTGTATAGGCTGCACTGTAATTTGTAGATTGTGACCATCTGTTGTCTTGAAGTGAGAAAGGTAAGAGGAGAAGTGGGTACAGGTCCAACAGTACCGTCTCGGAAACTCTCTTCGCAAAGTTCGTCTCTGGCGTCATTTCCTGGAGATCTACAGTTTTTCATGATCCACTGGAGGGTGAAACCCGTAACGGATAGTTTTTGGCCCTGAGCTGTTGCTTTACTGGGAATTGAACAGTTTTAAGCCATGCCGGAGCAATCAACCGAAATCTTATTTCAGCTACTATGACATTTTGTTGGATACGTGTGACATTCAGCCAAGTGCCTTTGCAAAGTTCTTTATAAATTAATTATTTAAATAGAGATCATAAAATTTGATCGGATGGTACCTAATATTATTTTGTTCCTTTGCGTTTTCATGGAAATATTTTCCTTATTTTTCCAATTTGTCAATATTATCCGTGTCGTAATGGTCTGCTTGGTCAGTGGATTCCCCGTTCACAGAAGTTATGAATTATTGCTGAACAACGGACAACATAGGCTATCTTCTAAAAAATAAAAAAGGTCATATGTTTGCATATTTGATCTTTAGTATGCTAATATTATTTTGCGCTGTATGAATAGTGCTATTCTTCAAACTACTAAGTTAAGAAACTACTTGATGAATCAAGTTAATTCTAAATTTGTTTCGAATCGGGAACGTAAATCGAAACGATTTAAGTTTTTATATAGAACCCAGTTAGACATCCGATTAACCAATCCAATTCAACTCTTTTCGCGACTCTTCTTCCATGGGACTTCGCCAGCTGCTCGCGGGTGGTATGACGTGTCCCCAGGCCCTAGACCCGTAAAGATTCATTTTTGAGCAACTCAAGTTAAGCTTGGCAAATGTAAGCGGACGCCTGTTGACGATTAAAAAAAATGAGATCAAATTCATAGCGCCCCCTATGGAATCTGAAGTTGAACTGTTTATATATTAGTTCTGAGTTTGTTTTATTTATATTAATAGGAATTCATTCAGAACGATATTTTTAAGGTATTAAAAGAATCCCTTTTTTTCAGCCGTCTTAAAAGTAACACTAACAACTAAAAAATATGTTTTGATGTAATTCTCATGCTGTCTTGAGGTCAATAGATGGCATTATGGGTATTTGCATTAAGTAATGTTTGATTCATGTAAATTGCCACAATTTCTATCCGGTTTATGTGTAAAAGTTATCTACAATGGTTTTGTACTTTTGAACGTGATGCGTTTTGTTAATTATCATTTAACATTTGGGCCATTATATTTTGACATAGATAAATAAAAAAAAAATTACAATAATAACATGTTATCAATGTATATATTAGCAAAAATAAAAAAAAATAATAATGTAAAAATATGTACAAAGTTCAAAAATAACCATATCTGTTAGGATTCGAACCCACACCAAGTCGTTAGAAAGGCAGTCTCTAAACCGATGGTCTATGAGCACTGTTGACAAATGATTGAAATAGCCGATGTTATTTATGTCATGGTTTTTCGCTGCTCAGCTCCTTGAAAGTATAGCGTGATGATAAACATTGCTAAGGTTAGACGCATAAGTATCTGTAAAGTTATATTAAGTTGTGGTTTTTATAACAATTCCCCACTAAACTGTTTGGCAAAATGTGAAATATAAATTTAAATGTTATTCTAAGTGCAAAAAAAAACATTTTATTATTTTTTTGACAATACTTTGGTGTAAAATAAAGTTCAAAGATAAAATAAATACAAAAATAATAGCTGTTGCTGGCCGGGGATCGAACCTTGTGCCTATCGTTAAAACGGACATTTTTGAATATTGCTCATCCTCCAAAGCACATAGCGTGATAATATATAGCCTAAAACCTTCTCGTAACCAGAACGCACACAACAAAAAAAGAATGATCGAAATCGGTCCAGCCGTTCAAGCGTGATGCGATAACCAAGGGAAATAGGGATTCATTTATATATATATAGATAAGAAAAGGATTTGTTCCACTTTAGTCTTTCGAATCGCCTCATTAGTTTGAGGTAACAATTTGTGTAAGACAAGCAATTCATAAATAATTCATCAGAACATAAGATTCAAGTAAGAGTAAACAAAGTTTCACGAGGACAATAAAACGATCCCTGGATTGCTATTTTATTTGATTTTCTTCGCTTGCTTGATGAATAACGGATAATCCGTTTTTGTAATCTGTTTTTGTTGTGTATAACAAGGTATTATTGTGTTTTGTGGAGACTATTGGAGACCCTTGAGTTGGCAATTTTTATTATTATTAGTATTTCTATTGTGCTTATGTCTACAAACAAAAGTAGTCGACTAGATTGATATTAACTTAGGTATACTAGCATCTGTGAGCGACTTTTGCCCCTATGAATGTCTAAATAACCCGAAGGAAACACAATCCCAAGATTAAACCTTCAATTTTATTGGAGTAGGACATAATCTACTGGTGTCCTAAGATCCATTCAAATCCGATCAGCATTTAAGACGATAAGAGATTACAAACAAACAAACAAACAAACAAACAGACAGTCGGACAGATTGACAGACATAGATACTTTCACATAAATTATTGATATTATTAGTAGATGTTTGTCACTCATTCTGTATACTTCTCAGAATTACCTATTAAACAGAGATAAACAAAACAAGTTCTACACAGTAATGCAAGTTATGTTTAAGGGCCCCTTATCCGAAATTTACTTTTCTAGATCGAGTTGTTTTCAGAGAAATCACCATATATAAATTCGTAAAAAAATATATAGTATAGATACATGTGAGATCTAGTGACTTTTTTGGTTAAAAACACGATATTTAACATTTTGATCGATAAAAAAAAATCAGGAAGTAAAGTCGATTTTGAAAGTATTTTAAGTTGTATGAGACTTGTGGGAACGCAATTTTTACGAAAATTTAACATTTCATTTACTAATCGGGTTTGACAGGGATATTATTGGATAGATTTATAATATGGCACTTATTTCTTTTCCTATTAAATAAATACGTGAAAAACGGCTCGCGCGCACCGCGCTAGTGTCCTGCCGGGAAAAGGGAAAAGGTGCTGTCGGGAAAAGGGGCCCTTAAGTTCCAAGTAAGTAGTAGGGGACGAAAGTGGTTTCATCAATCTCCTCATCGTTTTCGTCAGCCGAGTTTGTTTTTTTTAAATTAAATTGTCAAGTGCAATTTTTTTCTTTGCTCACCAATCATGCCAAGCTTGTCGCTACTGTTCTGAGAACAAACAACAGTTTGTTGCTCACTAAACTGTCACAAAATATAGTTAAGCATCGCGTGCAAGATGCCTTATCACCAAAAACGATAATAAAACAGGTTATAAAACGAAAAACCCGTTTGATGTTGCAGTCCTAATGCACGTCGCGTGTCCGCTTCCCAGTATTATGCAGTAATCTGACGTCCTTGGCTTACTTAATGGGACTTTAACAAAGGATATTAGTCCTTCGCACGTTTAGTTTAAAGTTTAAGCTACCTTGGCATATTTAGATAGATCTGATCTTTGGTACTTAATACTTTCGTGCGACTTTCTAACTTAAAGTTTACTTCTAGAATCTAGAATTTCTATAGGAAGAGAAGTTTAATTGATGAAAATCATGCAATCAGAACACGAATGCTTCTTATGAAAGTTCTGTGAAAGCGCTTACCAAACCCAAAAAAAAAATATAATTCGTTATTGAGTATTGCACAAAAGATCGCCAAACTGAAGTGGCAGTGAGCAGGGCACATTGCTCGAAAAGTTCTGGAATGGCAACCGTGTACCGGAAGACGAAGCGTTCGAAGGCTCCCACAAGGTGGACCGAAGACCCGGTGATGGTCGCGGGTAGCCGACGGATGCGAGACACTGAACCGGTTGTTGAAGCGACACATGGGGAAGGCAGTGGAGGTTTTTTGGCTGATATGATGATGATGATGATGATGAGATGATAACTTACCGAGCTAAACAATAATAATTGGAAAAAATATACTAAGGAAATTGAGGAAAAATGAAACTAGACTGCGATAAACTTTTACCTTCTTTATTGAAACGTCATATTAGTACAGTAGTACCCAACTTATAAGGCGCGTCGTGAATCTTCGTTCGCGTAGAAAAGAAAGTATGGCCCGAAGACTTACGAAAGAAAACTTAAAACTTACAATCAACCTTAGGTCACTATTATAAGGTTCATATTACACTGCAGTTGTTAGTTCCGTCTCACTCGCAAGTCACGTGCATACCACGCGACGCGCGCTATCATGGCGACGGCTGCCGACCAATAGCGGTACAGGAAACAGAAGTGCAGTGCAGGGAGCGTGCCGATTGGTCAATAGCATTTCCCGCACTCTGAAAATTCGTCTCGTCGGTACATCGGCAAGCCATATCAGTTGGGTACTACTGTAATATTATAAGAACTGTATTAAGTAAGAACTTCATGGAAGTGATACAAGTTATCTTTACCTACTCATAGTAACGGTTTACAGTAAACAAAGCTATTTGGTATACAGGTTTTTTTTAACCGACTTCCCAAAAAGGAGGTGGTTCTCAATTCGGTTGTATTTTCACTGCACTGTTAGTATTAATTGCTAATGTTTGCATTATACCTTTGTAAGCTTGTGACATACGAGTGTAGTGTAGAATAATAATTGTCTTTTCGGCACACTCGCAACATTGTTACCAGTTAGGTTCAGCAAAATGAAAAGACAATAGTATGACAAGATAGTTGTCCCGAAAGGGACTTACGGAGCTTGTTTAATTAAAATATGTAGTTGCAAATTAGCTGCCTGCATACCAAGCATAACAAATTTAATATACCGAGTTTCCTCCGTGCCTCGGAAAGCACGTTAAGCCGTTGGTCCTGGCTGTCATTTGTAGATCTTTGGCAGTCGTTACGGATTGTCAGAAGCCAGTAAATCTGACTCCAGTCTTGCCAATAAGTACCGTGCTACCCAGTTAATGGGTTGTGGAGGTCTGGTAGGCAGCTGCTCCACGTAAAACACTGGTATTCAGCTGAATCCGGTTTGACTGGAAGCCGACCCCAATATAGTTGGGAAAAGGCTAGGCAGATGATACCAAGCCTATCAAATAGTTTGTTGACTACATTAATCATCTTCCTATGCTTCCGTCTTAACTCTATACAAATATATTTTGTAGCCATCCCAGAAATTCTTATTTTTCCGTACATCTTTACTCGCAGTCACGTGAATAATCACCACCTTTCTAGATAATATCATTTCCACACCATGAATCTATCATTTACTTGGTCTCTCTCTAACACTGTATCCATTCTTATTAATACATAAAACTGTTTTCATTACATGCTTATTTCCTATATTTGTTTTTAATTGTATAAAATCGTCTTATATCGCATATCTTACCTCAGCCTTTTTGACCCTATTCATAGCGAAAAACATCTCTGAAATCCTCTCTGAATACTTCCCTACACTCCCCAAGGAACCTACATACCGAATTTCAGGTTTCTACAACCAGCAGTTTCGACTGTGCGTTGTCTGTCAGTCACTTAATCAGTCAGTAACGGAAGTTTTATATATTAAGGACTATTATATCCAGCTCGAACTATCATTGTTGGGCAAAAGATTCCCTCCATTCTATCCATTGTTCTCGAATCTGTGCCTCTTCTTGCCAATTCCAAAGGAAGATATACAAGTCCCACCAAATCCTTTATAGTCAGCCGTTCTTGATACATTTTGAAAATTTCCACTTAGATTACAATCAATATAATTTCGAACGTAACCAAATCTTCAACGCCTAAAATAAATAACTTATGATTACATCAAGCATAACAAGCTAAGCATTAACGGCTATCGATCTGGCATTGAATTTCCACGTTATGGTTCTGAGTCACTCGCAGTCAAGTGAGGCGTGTCACGCTCTTGGAGCCCGTGTTCGGTTACCATGGTAACCGGCTATAGGCTCAATTTATGAAGTATGAAGAATTGAAGAGGGTTGTAAAGTTTTAGGCGGAAAAGCCTCGATGCGGCTTCGCGTAGCTTTAATTTTTGGCATAAATTCTGCGTTACAGATCCGCAAAGCTTTGCTGTTTCCATTATTGTGGTCTGTTTTCTTAACTGCTATTTTTTTTTCAATTCCTCGTCTTTGGTAGTTGACTTGTGTTTACACGTACCTTAATACAATACGACAAGCATCTAGTAGCTAGCAGCACATAATCTTCAGGGTTTTTTTTTCAAACAGTTGCAGCTAACCTCTTTATTTCTAAAAGATGCAATAAGTTCATGGCACACAACCTTAAACAACAGATACAAGCACCCAACTATCATATTGACATTACTATCCTAATAAATCATCATCCTCCAGCAAAAGTTCCAAACAAAGGTGAAAACTCAACTACGCAAAGTTCATACTAGCACTCCAACTAAGTTAGCAAGAGAAAACTTTCCCTGCCCTCTCAGAACTTATCTTTTACTCAAACTGCAACAACTAATAACTAGATAGTTCCTGATAACACTGTTAATCTTATTTACATTACTGACAGAGCCACTGAAGGCAACACTGCTTCAATTTCTGCTCATCGCGTATGGGACACAATCACACAATACAAAGGAATTTAATTTCATGCCACATAGCAAGTTCTATTTCCATTTAGATCCACACGAAGATTTCACTGATGGAATTTGAAGTCGAAATCAAAACGTAGTTCTAGGAAATGAAATTGAGGAATTAGATAGAAACGATGAACGTTGAACAACAACTTTATAAGTGCACAAGTCTCAAATTATAATTAAACTTGCCATAAATTACTTATTTGATAATTCTAATATCTTCAAAATGATAAATGTGAAAGTCTGTTTGTAATCAATCGCGTTTTGATGGCTTTGGATGAAATTAAGACAAAGGTGGGTAATATCCTAAAATAGATCACAGTAAGGATATTTATACCCCGGTAATGTGATAATTTGTGAAATTCCCGTATTTTTTTGGTTGAGATGGGTTTGCTCTTGACTCTAGTCTAGGTCAGACATGACAAAGACAAAGTCTACAATGGAGTGAGCTTACCTAGAAGGAGCCTGTTTACTCTGATTTTAAATAAAGTGTGATAAATTGTTAACAATAATGACAGATAAACTTAAGAATTCAAGAGATATTGGCAAGGTGCAGTCATCATTCATTTCTCTTCAAAATAATCTTGAAACTGAAGGAAGCGAGCCTATGAATAACATTTCCATTAGCTGATGGGGCAAATATTTTATTCAGTACTGAAAGAAAAATGCCGGCGATTCCTTTCCTGATTCACCCTCTACGCTTTGGAATATAGCCCTTGTTAGTTTTGTAATAATTTTGAAGGCGATTGTTAATGAAACAAATTGATTCTTTACCGCACCTAAATTGAGTCATGGCCTTGAGTTTGTAGGTACATTAAAGATGGTTCAAACATTAAAGGTATTAATAGTAGAGTAGAAACTTGTAATTTGGAAGTCAGAAGCTTGAAAGTCTAACAGCGTTTATCATGGGCAAAGACATTAAATGTATACTACCCAGTAGACAGGACATAGCGACAAAATCGTAATCCAATAGTTATGGTATGTCCAATAGTTATGTCCTAGTGGTCATAAGTCGCTCAGTCTAGTATGTCACCTCTGCATGTGAAGTCGTATTTATGACCGCTTAATCCACCAAAGAAAAACATTTTCTGCGAAAATATGGTGCGCAATATTCTATTGCAAATCTCGTTATGGTAAAAAAACTGGACCTATCTTCGGTTTATTTTCGTAAATATTTTTTATATTTGCGCAAAAATTAATTAGAATTCAATAATTTTAATAAAATTGTTCTAGAATTTGCATTTTTTTTAATATACGACCTCTATTGTTGAGTAGCTTAACCTTGTCTGGTAAGAGATGTAAGTAGGCAATGTTGTTTATTGATTTTGCTATCGATAAAATTAAATGGGGTAAGTGAATAATTGAACATAATCCTGTAGTTTAATTTAAATGTCAATAAAGGAACAAGGCCTATTCTTTCAAGTAGGTTTCTGTTATTTTAGATTTCCGAAAGTAAATATTGGATAAAGCGAAAAGTGGATACGGACGTTTTGTACAGGTACACCGTAGAGAAGTAGGCTTCCAGCCGCTTTGCATCAGCTGTAAATCGAGGCAATTACTACATAAATAAAATATTCTTAATTTCGAATATTTTTAAGGCCTTATCATACACTCATTTGAGAGCCCTTATTGTTGTTGCATTTGTTTGTTTACCTATGGCGTCTGCTCTAGTTTACTTTTCATGGATCACTGACCATACCTAATAAATTATATTAGTAATTTGCATACAAAAAGAATGTCTAAATAAATAATTTATAACACACTTGCTCAAAAAATGCATTTACGAAACCTGTATAAATTATTCAAAAATTAAAAATTATGCACCATACAATGGAACGTGCGGTAAAATAGGTATTCTCACCTAAGTACCTACTTTACCGCACGCTCCATACAACAGAGCGTTGCATGGAGCGTGCGATAAAGTAAGTGCTTACTTACCGTGCGTATCCGTTACGTTTATTTATTTTTTATTTAAAAAAAAAAATTATGCAAGGATTTCCACCAAGGAGTTTCAGAATACGAGAGTAAGAAAAGTTCAGAAGCTGAAAAGAAAGGTAAAATAAAGCGCAGTATACTTTTCAATGCTTCCTTATATTTTTCAATAATACTCAATAAGTTACTAACAAAATTTTATTCAACTTCCATGGGGAGAGAATAACGAATACCACAGATTAAACATGACTGCCACATAAAAATAAAGCATTTTAAATAGGTCAGTACTTTAAATTCATCTAAATTAAAAATGGAAAATCTGAAAACTAATGCTCATATTCATTTCAAGTATTTTGAAGTTCAGTTTTAAAAATAAAATATCATCAAAATAATAAAAGATAGCAGTTAATAAACTGAATGAACGTTTGTCTCAATTTAATACTAAAGAGAAAATGAGACAAAGATAAGACGACGATGTAGTTCTAATTTTAAATTTGGAAATTCGTGCCATTTTAATACTTCAACTTTCCGACTGATATCTAAAAACAAGAAGTTTGTCTTATTACCAATTTTATTGTACTGTTTTCTCGTAAATGTTTTGTAAAACGTTGTATTATACACGTGTGGATATTGGTATTTACAAACATGAGACTTTGGTACACCCACTCGTTTATAAAAACCAACTTACCGCACTAATATCATAAATAACTATTATAATGAAACTACTGCATTTTATTACTTTCCTAATGTTTTGCCATCTGTTTCCATGTATTCAAATGTAAAGAAAAAAAAACAACTTTTATTATCGAAAGTCGATATCTCTAAATGGTTGGTAACATCTCTAGCACACACTGGCCACCTACCGAGCGATAGCTGAATTCATATGTCTTAATTTAAATAGCAAAAATCGAAATATAATGTACCTATATGTTTGCTATTCAAAGCTAGATGGCGTCACTGAGCCATGGGATCACAATTTTTCTATGACATTACTTCTGATAGCCGCTCTATTGTATCTTTAATCTCTTTGATCATGGGGCATAATGTTGTCCAATCACATAAAATGCTGGTAATTAGCTGTGTCCGGCAAAAACTAAATGAACATAGATTACCCATGTCAATGATATAAAAATATCAAAGAAGAATTCCTAAGTATTTGAACAATTTAATCCCTTCAGAGCAGAAGAATTATTTCGAGAGAGCATTTATTTGAAATGAAATAGTTTGACTTAGAACAGGCTGTGACACACGGTGAATTCACAAAGGAAACCGCGATTTAATCGGATCAGTAGCTATCGCAGACGAAAACTATTCAGCTGAATTTAATGCGGTCGCTTTTATCATATGGAATGAATGGTTCACGAAATTCAATGGTGATAATATAGTTTACTGGATCATAAACTATTTTAGTGTCGATGTGATAAGAGTTACCTAGGCAACGGCTCATCAAATGAAGTATTCATAAATTATGAAGGATTTGAATTTGTAATGCATGTTTGAATGTAATTTAGATATTGCTTTATTTTATCTACTTATTGAATAATTCGTTTTAGAGTATTTTAATTTAAGAATACTTATGGCTCTTTGAAGAGCTGTGAAATCGCTATTCATTTTTTGACTTTTGAAAAATCGGCGGTAGATTGAAAAATTGGGTGACGTAAACACAGGTAGGTACAATAAAACTGACCATAAAGCTATTTCTTTTTTTAATCTGTACTTCTTACTTCTTCACTCGGTAAAACACGCGGACTGAGTGAGGATCCTCGGTGTCGTCCCTAAATTATTTGAATGACTCCCAAATAATTTCACCAGGTTCAAAAAATGCTTTCGTGTCCGAAAAAGGGACTTAGTTATGTCAACACAAAATTACATTTCAGCTCGGAGAAAGATGAAAATAGTGTCACATTTTCACAACGTTCCCTCCCTAGACAATATGTCACCATTATGAGAGGGTTCACGAAA
Source organism: Lacanobia oleracea (assembly GCA_950371165.1). Classification (NCBI taxonomy): domain Eukaryota; kingdom Metazoa; phylum Arthropoda; class Insecta; order Lepidoptera; family Noctuidae; genus Lacanobia; species Lacanobia oleracea. The sequence continues at coordinate 4,734,505 of OX493387.1, forward strand.
GTAATAATCGGTCAATGTCAAAACTTATTTTGGTCAAGAAATTCTGATTTATTGGTATAGAACTTGTTATTGTTCGTATCAGTTTCTTTTACACGAATATGATGTTAGTTTCACATCGATACCTAATGGCTTGTGTTAATAGATGATGTACCTAAAGTAATGTAAGTATTAACCAATGTATAATAATATGTAATATCTCTGTGATACAGGCCCAATTTTTTTATTAGTCATAAAAATACAATACTCTTTCTCAGTTTTACTTTTGGTCGTACAAAGATATAACATGCTAAATAAATATCCATTAGTATCTACTGCTTAATTAGCTTTCTATAGAAAAACTTTAAGCCCAGATTTATTTTGTCTATGAAGCTGATTTGTAGGTACCAGCTTGTGCGTCATCATTACTCTTATATAAGGATAGGCTATGTAAAAGATGTATTGCAGATGTTGTGTGAAAGAGTCACCGCGGCCCTAGAACGCAAAGGGTGTTCTAGAAACACGAATGGGTTTTTAGCAGTAAGAGTCTGACACTTCAAGAGCGGTAGGAATTATCATTAATTTTTTTTTAGGGATGGGAAATAAAATTCCTTCAATTATGGGTTTAAAGATCTTTATTTATTCTAAAAGAACATACATTGTTCACTTAGCGAATAAATACATTACTAAGGTTAGTGTAGTCCAGTAGCTAACAGTTTTGTTTTCTTAATGTAGGTAGGTAGGTACGATGTCAACATTGATATTATTAACTTACAAGTTTTGTGTTGGTAGTAGTGTTTTGTGACGTAGGTACTGCTTGAGTTTAGCTTTGTATACATTAAAAGAAGATGTGTTCCTAATATCTGCTGGTAGATTATTATATAGCTGGACGCCTTCGTACTTTATATTTTTCCTGCCATATTGCGTTCGCGGGGGACGTGTCTGTATTTGGTTAGGGTTTCTTTGGCTGTATTTGGATGTTGAAGGATAACTGTGTGTGTATGGTTTTGTTAAGAATTTTTCTAATAAGAACGCAGGAATTAAATGTATAAAGTTGATTAATGCTCATTAATTTGGTGTTTTTGTATAGTTCAGATGTATGTGTATGATAATCGTAGTTGAATAGAAGTTTAATTATTTTATTTCGTGCTATTTGTAAGTCCTTAATTGCAGATTTTGTAGCGCATCCCCAGATATCGATAAGATAATTTATGTGTGAACGAATTAATGAGTTGTAAATGTTGAAGCGGATTTTTTTGGAATGTTATTTATGTGGCCGCGCATTCATCCCATTAGCGATGTTATTTTCGATTTTATGTAATCAATGTGCGCTTGCCAAGTGAGTTTGTTGTCCAATCTAAGTCCGAGGTATTTTTCACAATTACTTTTGATGATTTTGGTGTTGTTTATGTGTAAAGCTGGGTGGTCAGAGACTTTTTAATTTTTATCTGAGAATATCATGTACGATGTTTTTGATGCGTTTATAGTAAGTTGTAGCTAAACCAGTTATACAATATGTCCAAGTCTTTTTGAGCGTCTGCTACAATGGTGTTTATATGTTGTTACCGAAGTAAAATAGGCAAGTATCATCGGCGTACAAAATCAGTTGTCCAATTAAGCCTAAATCTTTAATGTTATTAATGTAAATAGTAAATAAGAGGGTCGATAGCAGGGATCTTTGGGGAACACCAAATTCTATGGGAAACTCTCCACTTATCGCGTTTCCTATTTTAACTATTTGTTTTCTATTGTCTAGGTATGAGGAAAGGATATTATACATTTCTCCGTTTTATTTCCCATCCCTAAAAAAAAATGTAAATGATTTTCTTGATTGACTTTGTTTGCGCACTTAAAATAAATAATAGGTCTTTACCTATGAAATTGCCGTTTTGTATGAAAAAATTTAAACGAATTTTTTTCATGTATTTTTTATTTGTATTACCTAATCGAAGTAATCACCCATGCAGTCAATGCATCTTTGCCAACGCAGTGGCAGTTTATTGATGCCCTTCTTAAAGAAATCAGCTGGACGGGGGGCAACAAATTCTTCAAAGGCATTTTGTACTGCCTCTCGGGTATTGAATTTTTTTCCCGCCAAGAAGTTATCCAAATTCTGGAAAAAGTAACTAAGTTAGTCTGTAGGTGCAAGGTCTGGTGAGTAGGGCGGATGACGGAGAGCTTCCAACCCCAGTTTTTGCAACTTGGAGACCGTCTGCTGTGCAGTATGAGGTCGCGCGTTGTCGTGCAGGAGCAGCGGAGACGAGCGATTGACCAATGCTGGTTGGAGATGTGCCAGCTTCTCCATCATTGTGTTCAGTTCTTCACAGTACACATCTGCAGTAATGCTGACCCCGTTTGGTAAGAAGCTGTGATGAATCACACTGGCGCTAGACCACCAAACAGTGACCATCACTTTTATAGGGGTAAGTTTCCGTTTAGGGCATTGTTTAGGTGCTGAACCAGGATCCAACCAACTTGCTGAGCGCTTGCGGTTATCAAACAGAATCCATTTTTCATCGCAGGTAACAATGCGGTTCAAAATTCCTTCATTTGTGTGTCTGTTGAGCAGTGCAAAGCACGTCTCGACGCGTACTTCGCGCTGGCGATCATTGAGTTCGTGGGGCACCCATTTGTCAAGCTTTTTTACCTTGCCAATTTGACGCAAATGGACCAATATTGTTTTGACGCTAACGTCGAAAGCTGATGCTAATTCAGCCGTAGATTGTGTATCATCAGCTTCCACAATTGCCTTTAATTCGTCATTGTCGACCAAAGTCTTCGGACGACCGCGAGGTTCATTTTTCAGGTCGAAATTTCCAGAACGGAAGCGAGCAAACCAATAACAGGTGGTGCGTTGGTTTGTAGTGTTAGCTCCGTAAACGTCGTTGATGTTGCGTGCCACTCGTGCCGCGTTGCTGCCACGACGGTATTCATATTCCATAATTACTCGAATTTTTAACGTATCCATGATGACGAAAAAGATTGAAATGCGATGAAAATGTAACACTAATCAATAAACAAATGACTACTTTTGGAAAAAAAAAACATGTTTTTAAAATAAAATTAATTTGAAATTAGAATTCTTAGCCAAACAAAAATTATTTTGATTTGAAAGGGCCAGTACTGCAGAACGGCAATTTCATAGGTAAAGACCTAATATTTTACCGAAAGGAAAGCCAAGATGGAGTACAAAATTGAATTCCAGATAAATGTAAACGAAGCTTATAATGAGGTTTTTTAATGACTGCGGTAAAACGAAGATGCGGCAGAATTAATTACAATCGTTAGGCCCTTCTTCACGAAAACCCGATGAGAAAGTTGAACAATTTTATATCACAAACAGCTTTTGATTGCGGGTTGATAAGGGAAAAGATGATATCGAGGTTTCGATCAAGGTTCTGTTTAAATTTAGCAACGTATTTCATATTTGAATGAATTTGCGTAGATATCAAACAAAAGATATTTAAGGATTCACATTTTGCCGGTTTTATGTGAAAAGATACTCGTAATATTATTTCCGAATAAACCGGTTATGCAAACCCAGAACTGCTACTCAACAATCCTTATAAGAAAAACACAGCACTCCTCGGTTTGAGAATTGAATCCAGAGGTTCTAGACAAGTAACGTTCTGCTGGTCTTGTTCTGTCAACATCTTTTCACCGTGTAACTTAGGTTAAATGATCATGAAGTGCACTGTCATTCCTTGTTATTTGTATGGATTGACATCTCACTTTATATTCGCTTCACCTTCGCTTACACGGTGAAAGATTTACAGAATCGCACTGCTGTTAAGGCGGGTACTCACTAGCGAGCCGTAACTGTAACCGTTGCATGTACTGTAACCAAAAAACATAGTGTGTACGTGGTTCGCAAACCTGCTGCGAGCGGTACGCGTGCGGCTTGCAGCGACCCGACGTTAACAACGTACTCATTTCTAAACCCGTAACGTTGCACGTAACTGTAACCGTTACTGTTACCAAAAACATAATGTGTACGTGGTTCGCGAGCCTGCGACGAACTCTACACGAGCGACTCGCAGCGAGCCGACGATTGTCGGTTTTTGCCGCGGATCAAATGACCACAAATTTCTTGATTTTTCAATATGAACAGTAGATCACTTCTTTCTCAATACATTCTATGAATCCACCATCTTCGTGGCCGTTTATGATCATCGAGTAAGGCATCTATAAGTAAGTATGCTGCACAGGCGAGAGACACTTCGTCCGACATCGTGGAGTTACAAACCAAAACTGAAGGCAGAGCAGGTCTCTCCGTTCGTTACTCCCCGTACACACTAGAACCTCGTTACTGTATCTGTTTGGTTACAGTTACAGCTCGCAAAATGAGTACGCTCGGTGAAAGCGTTCCGGCGACGTCGTGAGCCGTAATTGTAAAACGCGTACACACTAGAACCTCGTTACTGTATCACATAAGTTACGGTTACAGCTCGCTAATGAGTACCCGGCTTTAGCGGTAGCGTGGCGAAAACGACAGTAAAACCCTTACATTTTGGCATTTCAACAGTTACCATCATCGCTAATAGAATGGCATTTTGTCTAGAGCTTCAGGGCCCCTTGCTTTGCAGTCGTACTAGCATAGTAATCCATTAGGCTTATAAAGCAGTCGCTTTTCCCCAGAGGTGAACAAATCTGTTTAAAATTGCACACATTTAGTACACTGAAGTTCCAAATTCTGATGCTAATATTTATCCTAACGTAGCTAGTTAGTGTTTGACTTAGAGCGAGGTGTTTGAGCTCTAACTTTAGTTCTTAGTGGAGTTCGTGCAGTGCTACGCAGCGACTTCAGTTTGACTTAGTTGAAACTTGTGGTTAATTAACTGCTCATTATTAAATGTACACTATATCTATTCAAAAACAGTTAGACGGTGGAACATAATATTAAGAGGTTTAAATAATTTTATAACTACAAAATTACTCTGGGAAAGAGTGCGTTGTATGTAGCTTTCCCGTGGAGGGCAGAAAACATGTTCTGCAGGTAATTTTTTTCACAAATTGCTTTTTCCTGCCATAGTATCAATAAACTATAATACCTTTTCAAAAGGAGTCTGGATTTCATTAATCCTTTTTTATTTAGGGATCCTTGAATAAACTGCTCATAATAAATTCAACATTTATTTTTTATTTATTTATTTATTTATTTTGTTTGGCTCCTCAACAATGAGTACACCACAACATTTCCAAAAATCATTCAATACCCAAGTTTAAGTGCCTCATCACTTAAAGAGGAGCACCACATGCACTACACTGCACGCACACATGAAAAATTTCAACTCAGAACAACAGGTACACAACTACACAGTGACAGTAACAAAGTTCACGACATCCAGGTGACTATATTAGGAAACACACTTTAAGAGTCGTTTCATGGAGGGCACAGAAGTAACAAACAAATCAATGTCTTTATCGTGTTCATCGTATACAGCATACATTCTGGAAAGTGAGCAATGCTGCCTTAAATTGGTTTTGCTTTTTGGCATGGAAAACAGCCTTCTATTATAACTTCTTGGTAAATTTCGTGGCACACGGAAGGATACCCTACTAAGCAACTCAGGACAATTCAATGAGCCTGTTACTAGTTTTTTAAGAAAGATCAGATCAAACATATCTCTACGTTTCTCCAATGAGACAATCCCAAAATATTTCAATCTATCCTGGTACGATTTGAGCTCCTTGCCCATGTTACAGTGATATGTGAGATGCCATAGGAACCTTTTTTGCAATCGTTCGATACGCTGTTCGATACGCAACATCTTTCCCAAACATCTGTTCATGTTGTCTAGCTCCATCCACATATTAATAATTCATTCTAAAGCTAACATTATTTATTATTACTACATTTTCTTATTACAGCTGCCAGCATCAACGAAACATGCATGTTTAACGAACAATGCGAGGACGTGTACTTCAAGACAGAATGCAGGAACGAGCGATGTGCATGCAAGTTCGAGATGGTTCCCGAGGTGACGGTAGATGGCGCCGTCATCTGCACTTGTGAGTTTCAACACGTTATATTTTGCTTGTCTGTTGAATGTGAGATGAATTTTGATGCTGAATACCATCTGTTATTCGTCTGGTTTGAGATAAAGATTGTCATATGACATTGTAGCATCAATATGATAGTTTTGGTTTAAAACAAAAGAATCAGATTAATCCGATCACAATGATTCGATTTTAATGTCGCTTTTGACAACATTAAGTCATCAATTAGAAGGTATTTGAAATACGGAGTCTAATTAAAAAATAAATATGGTCTTATAATTATCCTCTCAACTCGAGGTATTTAGATTGTAACAGCTGCAAATGACTACTATTTTAATTAGTTTTATACGTACAAGGTTTCTCAAGGATCACTAATAGGTCCAACTTTTTTTAAAATTATAGAGTTTTAAAAGTTTACAAAAACATTTTATGAAATATTTCCAGCGGTAAAGCCAGTGGAGGAGTCGACAAGGACCCTGGATCCCGCGATGATCGGAGTCCTGGTCGGCATGGCGCTCATGTTTGTTATTATCTGCGTCGTCCTTCGGCTGTTTAGCAGGTAATTAAACTGTTGTACAACATATAAAATATCCTTTTGCTTCTAAATTGTAGTCCTTTGACTAAAAATTATTATCACCATTGGCAAATCGGTAGAGGATTAAGTTAAAATTTGAGAAAAAGTGTAAACTACAGAGAAACAATTTGAAAAAAACTTGACTTGATGGAGTACTATTTCCAATTTGTTTTAATTAAATTAACGACATGGTAAATTTATAATTTCAGAGCGAGGTGGAGGGAAAACCGCACGATCTTCAACACGCCCAATCCTCGACTGATGAACGTATCCTTGCTGAGAGACTCCAAGCTATTGCATTCACAGGTAAAATTATTTATTAACTATAATATTAAACACTAGTTGACCCGCGCAACTTCGTCTGCGTCACAATTTTCATTACTGCTCCGCTGCTTTTGGTCTTAGCGTGATAATATATAGCCTATAGCCTTCCTCGATAAATGGGCTATCTAACACTGAAGGATTTTTTCAAATCGGACCAGTAGTTCCTGAGATTAGCGCGTTCAAGTAAACAAACAAATTCTTCAGCTTTATAATAATATATTAGTATAGATTTAAGCCAGAAATTTCTTAGACGAATTTTTCTCAAGTTTAATTTTAGTTGCGGCAAAAATACCTTGATGATGTCCAAAGTCTGGTTTATGTAACCGTTTGAAGGTAATAAAGTCGCGCCATTATTAAAAAAAAGTACTGATTTAACTAACTAACCTTAGATTCTTCCGGGGAATTAAAGCGTTGTTATGTCGTGTACCTCAGTTATGTATGAGTGAAATATTTCTCTTATTGCAACGGTACCTATATCTTAATCAAAATTCTCTCCAGAAGTTTTATTTTGGAATACTTACCTATATTAGCACATTATACCAAAAATAAAAATGATATTTCCAGGACCGTCGCGGCTCCCGCGTCAGTGTTCGGCCCCCCTCGCGGCAGGCGAGCCAACAGGAGCTCAGACCTCATTCGCCCAGTCCAGGTATTGAACCCAATCAAAAAACATGACTGAATCCTTAGAATGTTGGTGTATTGTTTTTTTACTTTTGTGGTCTACGAAGGAACTATTTTTCACTATCTTCCTTACCTGCGATTTTAAATTTGTTTGCACAATTGTTGCAACTAAGATAAATTTTACAATGACACTTATATTTACAGTTTTATAATTATGAGTAGAATAGGATGACGATACGTGATGGTTTCTACGGATAAAGAGTAGTTCCTTTTAAAGAACTTTATGTGTTTTTATTTCTATAATGTTATTCTTTTAAAAATAATGTTATTAGTACAGTAAGTTGCAGAAGTAATAGAAATGTAACGAGGCTTAAAATTTAGTGCACTTTCTGCAATACTAGCAGCCTCGCCTTTTATTTTTGCAGCAGACTGTATTTTGTGTACTGCACCAATTACAATGTGATAGATTTTTAACTATAAATGTTTTTGAATATCTAAATGTGGTGTAATTTCCTAAACTCCTTTTGTTACACAATTTGAGGGGAACGGGCAAATTCGTACACCCGACTTTTTATATTTTTAATTTAACAGTACACAATAACTTTAATACGTTCTTCAAACACAGCTAAACAGAAAGTTGTAGGCCCTGATAGTTATTTTACTTAACACGCTTTCCAACTTTTCTTTTGGTACTTTTTAGAATCCCCAATACTGGGTTAGTGATGCAAACTCTTTTGGAATCTCAAAAATACCAGGCTTAAATTTTGCACAGCCCTGAATAAAAAACAATGGTACTAAATCCTTAATAACGTCCGCCTTTACTTAACATTGCCCGTTCCTCTACTCACTGACAATGCTAATCACGATTATTTCATGTATCAACAGCACGCCATCATCAAAGTCATCAGCTACACCGAAAACCCTCAGGTTACATACGATATCATTTTGCTTGTTATGCTCTATATTATCTATAGTTTCAGATTATGTAGGTATTCTATCGCACGTATTGGTTCAGGTATTCATTATAACTCCATTATCTGAAATGTAGTCTTTTGCAAGATAATCAGAAGAGCTGATCTACCTCTAGAAGACAGCAACATCTTTAAGTTTACCTCGCTCTACAATGAGAAGTAGCATTAGTATTTTTAACTTAATTTGATTCATCTGTGTTTCAACTACCAGCAATAGATTTCAGTCTTCTATCTTAATACCTGCTAGGTTTATTTTTTAAATTTCAATTTTGGAAATTTTGTAAAATTTATCAGATTTTTTGCATATTTTCTAGATTGTTTGAAAAGTACCATTTCTGATAGTAATAGGAAACTTAGACACACACCTTTACTATACAAATTATGATTAAGTAGTCTAGAATATTTATGACATAATATACTCACGCCAACTACCTACATAGTGACTTCACAATATTATGTTTCTGTGTGTTATTACTGTAGTATTTATAAGTAACCAGGGGCCGTATTTTGAAGTGTAAAAGCCGTTATTGTTCAGTTGTCAAAAATATTGGTGTTATATTTTATTGTCCTGTAGAAAAACTATATCCGTCTCTTACTTGCATTAGAAAATTTTTATGTAACACTTTATAATTCGGTTCCAGAAAATAAATGTTTTTGTTTCCGTATAAAACTTTATTTTAAGTTTTTTTTTTCACAATCCCCTCTTAAATCGTATCTTGTAGTTACTGTTAGGTAGGTTCCCATTTGGTTTTACTTTAGAATATTTTCTTAGCCCAGTTGAACTGAATTGCTGCTATATAGAATTACTAACAAAATAAAATACAGCTTTGGCCAAGCTACTGTTGCCTTTGAAAACAAAACATTAACTAAATCATTAACCAGGTCATTAATTTTATTCAACAAATTGTAGATTTAATTTCCATTAGTTAACCATTGTAACATAAATTTGCTAAAATTGCGACATGTAAGTTATTCTTGCATTGACCTCTTTATCACTAACTTTTGTAACTAAAAGAGGAACCTAACTATACATTAAGTCCAAACATCTGATTTTGAGTTCAACAATGTAGTAAAAACATCTATTAGAATAGTTTAAACTGATTCAAGTAAAGCTTCTCACTCATAATAAATTATGATACTCCATTAGATAAGGATATATTTCACGGCATGTGATCCTTTTCGACATCATGCTCCAAGCATGCTTTGCCTTCAACATTCTTATTTCCAAAATTGACTTTACAGATCATGTTTTGCTTACAGGGTCTCGGCGTGGTTCTAGAGCTAGCAGTGGACACTCTGCCACGTCCCTGCGATCAGCTACTCTTAGATCCCCGACAACCCCAGGACCGACTTCAGTCACCGTCGAAATTCGCGCACCAGATGTGTAAAATGAACATGACTATCATTAAATTGATATTAAAGCAAAGAATGATGATACAAAAGATAAATATCGAAAAGTTTTAAGAGATATCTTAAAGAATGATGTAAGTGATGATACTGAACATCCATTTGAGAGTGTCAGGAAAATTAAAAGTACTGTAAAAACCAGTCCATCGTTTAAATTATTTGTGATATATTATACCGATGGTTCAACAAATATTTAGGCTTATATTCATCCATTTTATAGCAGTAATACGCACTATATCTGTCGTTTATTCAGCCACTTGGAAAGTGCCTCAGATATTACATAAAGTTTTGTCTCACATGATATAATTTTGGTAATAATATAAAATAATAACACAAAATTAGTGAGTAATGTTACAATAATAGTTTAACACATTCACAACCCAATATAAGTCACATTAAATAGAAGTAGAGCACAGTTCAACGATTCATAGATTAAAAGAATTAGGTTTACTTACGTAAGCTTTTTTAGCAATAAAAAAGGAAGCTTTTTGGCAAACATTTTTGTAGTTTGATAGTTTTAAATGTCGATTATTAATAGATAAGTCGTAATGGTTTCTTCTTTTCAGTATCCCATGTAAGTACATATGCTAGATTCTACTCCCTGCCTTAGAAATAAAGTTTAGCTTACAAAATAAGCATTGTAGAACTAAATATTTATTTACGGGGACCATCCTCCAGAAGGGAGCGATCAGAATTTTGAACGGTGGATATTTTAAATAAATGGTGGGAAGCTTCGATGCCGCTTTCAATACTATAAGACTTTTAAATTTTAGCGTAAGAGCGATAATAGCTTTTCTTTAAACCATTTCTATGAGAGAGAGTTGTGAATCGAAGTTAAGATTTCATTACTTACTGAGTTCTTTAGTATCGTTAGTCTTGTCACTGTGTAAACCGGGGAAATTTACACAGAGTATAAAAGTAATAACTATTTCATAGGTTACTTCATTGCACCTCTGATGCTTAGACCAAATTTTATGCAATGCGCACAAAATGTGAGTACATTTAGTGGTTCTGCGATAAACTATGTACAACGGCGAAAAGCATAAGAAAATGTATAGGAAAAATATATAAATTAAAAAGTAACATCACCTTCATTAACATGTATGGGTAATACTTCAATTAAGGGGAAGAATTGACGTATGGCCGATACTGGATCATTCACTATGGAAAGATAATTACTGTAAGCTATTGTACTTAAACATGATAAAAATATGCTCACATTGTGAAAAATGTATTTCGTACACTGTGCTAGATATTATGTACCTACTGAAAATTTACGCTGTAATTTAATTATATAAACTTTTATTATAATATAACTTATACTTCCCAATACCGATGTTTCAATTATGATCCTGTAGTTTGAAATTGTTTGCCACAACATTGTAGATATTCGCATATAAAACGAGTTTCTTTTTGATATCCCATAAATCTTGGGTATCAATGAGACTACCTATGTCAAAGAATCACCTGCCACATGAATAATTTTTTAATTGTTATTTTCTATTCCTTTTTTTTTATACAATTAATTCGACAGTAAAGATTATTTATGCAACACCCTTACGTGAAATATGACAACGTCACATTTTCTTAGCTTAAATATGATTGTTTGATTTGAACGAAAATGATTTAATCGTAGTTTTTAATTAAACTTAATTGTAAAATTTCTTAAGATATTATTTTTGACATTCATGATTCGAATACTATTGAAACGATGTTCTTTATCGCACGGTACGGACTTGGTGGATGCCAGCTGGATGACAGGGCTAAGCAAAAAAAAAATTGTAAGTCTTCTTTCACAAGTTTCCATCACGATTTCTTTAGTGTAGACGGCTATCCATAGTGCGTATCCCAAGTAACTCATTAGCAATGAATAAGGTAAGGATGAGAAATCATCAAATGATTCCTCCCGCCTTGGGGGAAGCAGAAGGGCGTGTCATACTCTTACTGACAAAAATATATCCGTGTTCCTCCTAATGCCCTTTGCGTTCCAGGGCCGCGGTGACTCATTCGAACGAATTCCGGAGAATAAGATACCCAGTCATTAGTCAGCTATGCTGTTTCATCATCCTAGCCTTTTCCCAACTATATTGGGGTCGGCTTCCAGTCAAGCCGGATTTAGCTGAATATCAGTATTTTACGAGGAGCGCCTGCTTTCAGATCTCTACAACCCATAAACTGGGTAACACGGTACTTCTTGGCAAGACTGGAGTCAGATTTACTGGCTTCTGACTATACGTAACGACTGCCAAAGATCTACAAATGACAGCCGGGATCAACGACTTATCGTGCTTTCCGAGGCACGGAGGAAACTCGGTATGTTAAGATGGTCACCCACCCACAGACCAACCTTGCGGCTGTTATTATCTAGCCACGACTCCCTCAAAAAAGTTAGCTATGCTGTTTAGTAGTGTATAATGTATGTGTGTAGTGTCTATTATGTTGGGATGCAATTGAGTAGAATTTTGAAATTATCTAGTCCAGCTTTTGGCTGATATATGATACTACTAGCTAGTTAACGGCTGGTTAGTACGAAAAATTCACCTCTCTTGTAATGATGCGGGCTTCATTGAAGTATCGAATAATGCCATTGGCTTTTTAGTTGTGTAGTGTGTTGTGTTGTGTAATTCTACTTCGACGAGCTAGTTAACAGCTGATTAAAAGTCAAGTAGTGTTTCGTGTTTCGTTCCAATCAAGTGTTCCACGACACTCGACACCACTTTGTTAATATTTTGCCGGGCGCTTGAAAAGCGACAAACAAACTCACTTCAAACTAACTTGTCTGCCTGCAGCCAAAGAGTTTACAGTACTCACCTTTATGGAGTTTTGAAACAGAGGCTACTAAAAACCTCCTTCTAGAGTAGACGGGTCGAAAAAAAAGAAAACAGTTTTATCCGGGAAATATTTTGTTTTATTAAAAAAAGAAAAACTTATATATTATTATGACGGAGGATCTCCAAGATTAATATAAGTATTTTGAGACAATAAACCAAATCTTGCATAGTAAATTGCATCCGATATAATTTTCTGCACTATCGTTAACTGCTTCTTATCCAAATCTCGTAACTGTAAGCCTATAGCCTTCCCGAATATCTCACACTCTTCGTTTTTTATTTGCGAGGGTTCAGCTCCTGTTTCTAGGTCATTATTAGTATTTTTGTACACGATTGGATTTGTAAATTTCCTACTTTTGACTGGTGGTGAGTTGTGTGTCTCTGTCTCTATTTGAGCACTTCCTCTCCTACTCATAACAGGTGAGTGAGCCTCCGAGTTTTGACAACTTCCTTCTTCATCACATGATGAGGATGAAAAGGTCTGCAAAAAGTAAAAGTACTTCATTAAAGTCTCTTTTTAGTTATGAGAAAAAAAACTTATGGTCTACCTTGAATAATAAAAGCACGTAATTAGTCCATTTTAATGATTTTCATTGTTTCCACTTGGCGACTTTACCTCAAAACATCTCCGTAAGGTGAAACTTAGGGCTCCATATTGTTTAATTTTGTTTTCGATAATTTCTTTAACAATAATTATGAATACTATAGGTATGTTTCATTGCGTGCCACAACTTTGAAAAAAGAAAACAGATACCTAATGGTTCGTCGCTTTTTGTTTTTGTACAGAAAAATCTAAAATATGTTATAGTTTTAAAGTAACGTGTTAAAAAACGCAACTTTAAAAACGTAACGTGTTTGCGCGCGGGTGTGCGCACTTGGTCGGTTCTGTTTTTTCTGTCTCTCAACAATGATAAACATTAGGTACAGTACTTATGGAAAAACGGTACGGTTCAGAGAGTTCTTCAACAAGTTTTTGCAGTAGTCTATAAATGGCGATAAGACTTAAAACGCATTGTAATTTTGCATATTTAATTAACCTTAGAAGGGTAGTCAATACGTCAATAATGACTTTATTCCATACAAATCACTTATTTTCAAATCATTACCGGCATAATAATTCGTTATAGTGCATTTTCAAACGATTGAGGAGCTCGTGGCTAAATAAAAACAGCCGTAGGGGTCGATCTTCAAGGTTAAGCAACGCTGCCAAGGTTGGTCTGTGGATGGGTTACCATCTTAACATAGCGAGTTTCCTCCTTGCCTCGGAAAGCACGTTAAGCCGTTGGTCCCGGCTGTCATTTGTAGATCTTTAGCAGTCGTTACGGATAGTCACAAGTCAGTAAATCTGACTCCAGTCTTGCCATGAAGTACCGTGTTACCCAGTTACTGGGTTGTGGAGGTCTGGTAGGCAGCCGCTCCGCACGCGGACGGCGAGCATTGGGTGGCTCGCCGTCTGATCAGAACCAGGCCCGGGTGGACGGCGCGCTGTGTTCCACGCGTGCCTCAAAGAGCTGTCAGCTTAAAAGACGGGCCGTACCCTGGAACGCAAAGGGCACTGAGAGGAACTCGGATGGGTTTTAGTCAGTAAGAGTCTGACACTCCTTTCTGCTTCACCCAAAGCGGGAGGAGTCATTTGATGATTTCCCATCCTTAAAAAAAAAAAAAAAAGGCAGCCGCGTCGCGTAAAATACTGGTATTCAGCTAAATCCGGTTTGACTGGAAGCCAACCCCAATATAGTTGGGAAAAGGCTAGGCAGATGATGATGATGATGAGTGCATTTTCAAATGATTGAAGGAGTGTAGTCCAAACTCAAGGCCAGACCGAGATAGAATGATGTTTGTGTTCATCCCGTTCTGGCATTGAAGTCTGTACTTTTTAACGGGCTTGTTAATCTTTGACTTAAATAATTCTGTTCTAGCTTATTCTAGTCTGAATTTAGTTCTCCGAATCTAGGAACTTAGTTGAGTACATAATGCTATCAGGCTTGTAGGTATCCAATGCTGGTACTTCATTTGGCGTATTGGACTAAATATTCACAACACTTGTTCAATACAAAATTTTGCTTATGAATTCGTAGTAAGGTTAATTATGTGTTGCAGTGACGAGAATATTTTGACAAATACGCCGAGTGAAAAGCCAGCACTAGACTGAGACAAACGTAGGTGTGAGCGAGAGGGACGAGATAACGGTGAAATATAATGCGTCCAGGGCTGCCAGATTGTATATTAGGATACAAAATTTGTATAATCGGACGGTGTGTTGTATCCATGATCATTCTGGATAATACGATACAAAATAATACGACATGAAATGGAACGTGAGTTACGCCTCTTGCTTTTTGCGAAGTGGTCCGCTAACTCTGTATAGAATGAACAGAGATGGAGATAAGATATTGCCAACTTTACAACTATGATGGAGTGTCAAGTGGCTACAAAGTACAATGTGGCTCAATGTGGCTTTAGTTCCTGATTGTGACCGCTTGAGTGGGTTGAGGTTTCTTTTGGTAGTCTGTGGAGTTTTTCTTTTTCAAAGTTGTCATATTGTTTTTTCGTGTCGGTATGTTCTTTCTTACCGTTGGCGCCATCGCATTATATATAGTAAAAGAGTGTGTTCCGAAATATAACCCAGTAAACTGGCCAGTGCTCATGACCTCATGAATCCGACGCCAAATTGTGCCACCATAGTGTACTGGTGAGACAAATTTCAAAGGTGACGCATTAGTAGTATATCAAACGTCAAACAAGCATGTGTGCATCAGACTTTGAGGAATTTTTCAATATTGGAGTCAATTTAAGACGTCAACGTACTTGCAAGTATATTTCGGAACGACTCAACAGTATGGCGTCGATTCATGACGTCATGAGCACTGGCCAGTAGGTATACTGTTTTATATTTCGGAAAAAAATTAAGAAAATATAATTAAAACCCTCACAATAAGCCCTTTCATTTGATATCACAAGATAATAAAAAAAAAACTTTTTTTTAAATTTCTAGTTTGATCCCATACTAAAAAAAATATATTTAATTTGCATAACGCGTCCGTGTTTGGGTCACAGAAATCCATATGACCATAACAGAATTATTAAGAGGATTCGGAGAAAACCGGCTGTGACAGAGGGACAAACAGACAGACACCAGAGTGATCCTATAAGGGTTTCGTTTTTTGTTCGGAACCCTAAAACCGAAACAGCTTTAACGTACAGAGGTTCTAAAAAGGCCACTTTAAAAAAATAAATCATATTAGAATCATTACATAAATCACACAACAATCTGTCATATTTCATTTTCATCTTTATCGCTAACGCACTAAGTTGATTGGGAAAATTTGACAGTGACAGGTAGCGTGATGTGGTTTCGATTCTGCTAAACTGGACTTTTTAGATCCGCAAGCCAGTACCTACCTATGTTAGTTTTATAAAATTATGAAGCAAAATAGATTTATAGAATATTTATGTATAATGCGATCCAATTTCGTATAATTGCAGATAATTAACCGTACTTATAGCCGCGATTTATTTGCTGGCAGCCCTGAATGCGTCTGGCCGGCAAGGGTAAATGCGTGCTGCGAGCGCCATGTTTTGTATGCATTGTTTGTATGAAAAGACTTTTTTTGTTTGCACAAAGTAACTCACCTCGGGTTTTATAAAAGCAACGTGCTGAGATTGGTAACTTTCGTTGCTATTACATTCGTGGCTTCTGTATTCACTAGTATTATTTGCATTATTATCAAGAAAACAAAAGGCATCGAAGTACCAAATTGTTGGTTCATATATTACTCCATCATCAGCATTTAGTGATTCTTTGACCTGCAACAAAAATCACGACATAAAAAAATGATTCAATTTGAGGTTAGTTTTACACGGAAAAGATAAAAACCACAAACCTTTCGTAGTTCTTTGAAGTAATGAGTCTGTAAATTAAGAATCTTTTTAGCGAGCGTCTGTGTAGTTGCACTGTCATCAAGTTTTTTGTACACCTCAAGTAGTTTTTTATTGGCAATGTTTCTTTTGGAAATGCACTTATAATCTTTATGTTGGTTTCATGCCCCTTCTTTATCCCAAAGAAGGGGCATGTTTTTGTACTTTTCTATAATTTCGAGAAGCACTTGTTTTTCTCTCGGTGTCGCCATTTTTTGTCACGTGGTGGTAACGCAGAGTAGTGGCGGAAACACTCGTTACACACAACCGCTCGCGTCTGTGGCCGCGAGCCAACTGACTGAAGACTGAACGAACTCGTTTTAGTTCTCTGACTCGATGCACACTACACTAAACGGACTCGGAAAAATAACAACGCCAAGTCACTCTTTTCAAATTAGTGGCTGAGACTCGTTTTAGATAACTTTATTCATGTCTTATTGAACACTGACTAAGTTAGTGCACTAAATGATTTAAAGAAAGATATAAACAAATAATTAACATGTAAAATCATGTACTTCTGGTACATGATTTTGCATGTTAATGTTTTGTTTAAGGATTGCATTACCTATGTATGTACTAAGAAAAAGTTTTGTTTCCGAGCTATCACAGATTATTTTGTTCTTTTTTAGAATGTAACTTTTGTCACTGTTTTAACAACCTTTGCGTTCCTAAAAAGTCATCTGCTTAGCCTTTTCCCAACTATATATTGGGGTTGGCTTCCAGTCAAGCCGGATTTAGCTGAATATCAGTATTTTACGAGGAGCGGCTGCCTAACAGACCTCCACAACCCATTACCTGGGTAACACGGTACTTCATGGCAAGACTGGAGTCAGATTTACTGGTTTCTGACTATCCGTAATGACTGCCAAAGATCTACAAATAACAGCCGGGACCATCCACAGACCAACCTTGGCAAGCGTTGCTTAACCTTGAAGATCGACCCGTGTGGCTGTTATTATCTAGCCACGAGCTCCTCCACGTTGTCCTTCGCGTTCCTAAAAAGTATGCTGACTAAATACAGTTATACCAGAGTAGTCCAAGCATGCTGCCTTTCCTCTACTAATCATACATTTAAATTTCACCAGTTATATGTAAGACGTAATTGTATTTAAGGGTCGGAATGTCATCAAATGATGACATATCCAGAGCCTGGGCATTGAAAAGTTCCTGATGAAAATGATCAATTTTCACAGTTTTTTGCGGGTAGGCGTCAAAAACGATAGACGTAGCTCCGAAAATAATTTTATATCTTAATTAGAAATACATAAAATATTGCCATACTTTCAGTAGGTTATCAGTGTATTACCTCCACAAAACCAGTACTTGCATTTGCAGCACATTTATGTGACTCCTGTGAAATTTTGCAACACCTGCCAGCTCATCATCTGCACTGTTACTGTTGACAAAAACACCGGGCACTAGTGTATCACTGTGTCGCAACTAGAGATTATGTCAGCACAGAAAAGCCTAGAGGACAGCTTCATCAAGAAAATGGGAGAACTGGAAGCTCAAATTCAGAGCGCAGGACCAACGAAGGATACTGTGGCAAGGGTTGCTGATGAGTTCCGCACCTTCAGAGAGCTTATCTTCAGTATGCTCAGCTTGCTCCGGGGAGACAGATTGGAGAATGTGCTCAACAGATCAACGGGTCAGAGACCAGACATCGGCAGAAGGCACTCATTTTCCAGGGCATCGCAGAGGTTGATGGTGAGGTTTGCAGCACAGTCATCCTGGATGTTATTAACAAAAAGCTAGTCGCCCAACCTTTGTCTGCATCATCCATCAAAGCCTGTCATAGACTGGGAGTGACCAATAAAGATCACCATCGGCCCATCTTGGTGAGATTTTCTTCGTACGACGACAAATCTGCGGTCTGGAGAGCTAAGGTCGGCTTAAAGGGTTCCTCCATATCGGTCAAAGAGTTCTTGACGAGGACCCGGCAGTCCATCTTTGGGAAGGCGCGCGCTTCACTTCGGAATGCGGTCTTGTTGGACTCAGGATGGTGTAATTGTCGTCAAGCCGCCCGACGGGAGTAAACACAGGATAACATCATTCGACGAACTCGGTCCACTGTTGACGGAGTATCCGAGGGTCCAGGGAGGCCTGCAAAAGAAGACGCGTTAACCTAGGGTATTTCTTTGTTTTTTACAATTAATTATGCTTATCAGACAGTCTAGTTTTACTCACCGTTACGTTATTCAGTTAATACTACCAATTTTTATCACTTTTACTCCTCTCACTTTGTTTTTGTTTTGTTGTCGAACTCTTTTCGAATGTAATATGTAATAGATACGTAGTTTCCGCTTAGTAATTATGAGTTTACATCACCAGTATCTATTTACCCATAACCAGTTTATGTTTAATTTCCTCAAATGGATTTATAATTTTATTGTTAAAACATTGACTAAGTTTAAGTTAACAGGTTATGTTTACTTCTTTTGAGTCAGCAAACGTCAGATGATTTGAAATTTGTCATTTGTTTTACGTTCGGATATTTTTACGTTAGTTGCAAGGTGCGTTCCGAATCGTGTAATCATTGTCGATCATGTCGATTTTGAGACTGCGAAGTGCGAACCCTAGCTGTTTTTTTTTTTTTTGGTATTCGATTGTAATTCGTTTTCTTTTTTCTTTTTAGTTCCTTTTTACAAGCCTTGTAATGGTTACTATATTTTGCGTTGCTCGTGACTGTGTAACGATTTATCACTTTGCCGTTGGTCTTTCTGTATTTCTAGAAAAAGTATTTTTATTAGAGTCAATAGTTCGAAAGAATGAATATTTTAGAAATAATCATTCTTTCGAACTACATGAACTTAGAGGGCTATATTGATGATTAAAATGGTTATAATTCTTTAGATAAATACGCGTTACGGTCGCGGATCGCATTTGGTCCAGATATAGCTTCACACTGACCGGCAAATTGCAAAAAACATAAAAATATTTTAATTTCGCGGGCTACCCTGGAGCATTCACCTTAAATGATAATGTTAGCTGGCGGGTGGTGCAGAGATGCGAACGCGGTACCACGCTTCATTTAATCATTATTGTGCATCTTTTTGACAATCACCTTATTTATTTTATTTATATAATTTATTAGTACCTATGTCTGATAATGAAGTCTTTTACTCTTCCAACGATTCAACTGCCTCTTCTTGTGACACTAGTTTCAGCTCTTTAACGGACACTCTTGGTGAGTTATTGCGTAAAAAGTTCGATCCAAATGCTGACCGGCTCTTTAACGTTTGTCACATTAACGCTCACAGCGTTCCGAGCCACTATGGCGAACTTTATGACGTATTTCATAACAACAATGTTCATGCCGTCCTCATTTCCGAAACCTGGCTCAAACCTCAACTTTTATCTACCACTTACTCTCTCCCTGGTTTCGTTCTTCTCCGGAACGATCGGCCCGGTAAGAGAGGGGGTGGTGTAGCTATATACCTCCGCAGTGATTTCCCTTTTAAAATTCTCGCTACTTCTTCTTCCAACGATTCTGCTGAGTTTCTTTTTCTAGAGGTTTGTGTCAAAGCAGCTAAAACTGATCTAGGTGTCGCCTATTGCCCTCCTACCCTTATTTTTTTTTTTTTTTTTTTGGGACAAGCCCGCCACACAATCCCAACCACTGCAACTCCTGAAAGCCAGAATCAACAGTGGCGACCACCAGAAAAACGCCGAGCCAATGAAACCCGACGAGTCCCGGAGAAACGATTCAACTGTCTTGGATCCTGCAACGAAATTAATCAGAAAAGTACAGCGGAGGAGTAGGAAAAAAAATATATATAATTTCCACTTCCTCCTACCCTAGATTACTTCACCGAATTTCAATCGGTACTAGAATCTTTGGGGTCTGACTATGCACATCATATCATCATGGGGGATTTCAACACCAACCTCCTTGCCCACAACTCCCCTCGATCCTGTACACTCCTCCAACTTGTCGAGTCAGCCAGTCTGCACGTACTGTCTCTCCAAACCCACTCATAACAAAGTTGGTAATGATACTTGGCTTGACCTGATCCTCAATTCTAATCCTTCCCTAGTTTCCTCACACGGTCAAATCGATGCCCCTGGTTTTTCCCATCAAGACCTTATTTACCTATCATAATGTCCTCAAACCTCCTAAACCCAAACCAACGTTCCAGTACAGGCGTGCCTTTGCGCGGATGAATAGTGAGCAGCTCCAAAAAGATGCTTCTAATATTGACTGGACACCCTTGCAGGAAGCTGCCACAGTTGATGACATAGTGAGCGTCTTCAACAATATTGTCATCAGTCTATACGACAGACATGCTCCTGACAGGAAAATTAAAATGAAACGTCCCCCTGCACCCTGGATGAATGAGGGAGTTCTAATGGCAATGTGACGGAGGGACCGCGCGTTTCGGAAATTTAAAAGAGATCGCTCTGATGACGAACTCGGTCCATTGGACCTTTTTCAAGACTGTCAGGAATCGGTGTAACCCGATGATACGCAACGCTAAACGCCGCCATATTCTTAGTAACATCACTTTCTTCTTCTTCTGCTAATATCTGGAAATTCCTTGGAACTCTAGGTATCGGCAAATCGCGGCATTCAGACCTTCCTAATTCAATTGGCTTGGACAATCTAAACCGCTTTTTTAAAAGTCAAACTATTGACTACCTTGCTGGTCTGACGCGTCCCAATATTGGCCTCTTTTATTTTCATCCCAGTCGATCCAGGAGTGATTAAAAAGATAATTCTGTCAATTAAATCCAAAGCCGTGGGCTTCGAATCTGCGATAACATCAGTCGTCATATGATCGTTTCACCTTTGGATCAAGTTCTTCTTGCCATATGCCACATAGTTAACTTTTCCCTTTACTCTGGTACTTTTCCTTCCCTGTGTCGTAAAGCTCATGTCCGGCCCCTGCCTAAGATTCCTAATCCCACCCTTTCCAGTCACTTTCATCCAATTTCCATCCTTCTGTTTCTGTCCAAAGTGCTCGAGGCCTGTGTTCATAAACAGTTTTCTAATCATATCTTTCACAACTCCCTTATCAGCCCGTTTCAATCCGGTTTCAGGCCCGGCACAGTACCGTGACAACTCTCCTTAAAGTGACTGACGATATTAGGCGGGGAATGGAAGACACTAAAGTTACTCCTTTGGTGTTGATCGACTTCTCCAACGCGTTTAATACCGTCAGTCACGAAGTCCTCCTGTCTATCCTCTCATATCTCATGGTCTCTCCCGAAGCGCTTGAATGGTTTTCCTCTTATTTTCGGGGGGGTCGGCAGTCGGTTCGTGCTGGAGATTCTTCGTCCAGGTGGTGTGAACTCGCTGCTGGCGTCCCTCAAGGCGGTATTTTATCTCCTCTTTTGTTTTCCGTCTTTATTAATCTTATAACCACTGTGCTTCAGTGTGCGTATCATCTCTATGCTGACGATCTTCAGCTGTATTGTCAGGCAAGTGTTGACAATGTATCGGATGCAATCGAGGAGCTCAACCGAGATTTAAAGATGATTAAGAGCTGGTCAGACCGGTTTGGGGTGGCGGTTAATCCATCAAAGTGTCAGGCTATCATAATTGGGAGTCCCTATAGCTTGAGAAAGCTGAATGGCTTAACTGTACCACCAGTATTCTATGACAACACAGTCATTCCGTTTGGTTTCGACGTTAAGGATCTTGGTCTGCACGTCGACACCTGTCTTGACTGGCGCACACTTAAGCAGGTCACGAGTGTCAGTCAAAAAGTTACCGGAACGTTGCGGTCGCTTTATCGTTTGAAAAACCTTCTCCCAGCTCACCTAAAGGCAATGCTTGTACAGTCCCTAATTTTTCCCATGACTGATTATGGTGATGTGTGCTACTATGTCCTGAATGCAGATCTCCTCAATAAACTTGACCGCCTTCTAAATAACTGCATTCGATTCGTCTTCAATCTGCGTAAGTATGATCATGTGTCCGCGCATCGTTCATTATTAAAATGGTTACCCATTCGTCAGCGTAGAGCGCTGAGGGCCTTGACTAGTCTGTTTTCCTTTCTTAATAATCCTTCTTCTTCCTCTTATCTAACTTCACAAATTCAAATCATTTGCTCTGCGCACAGTAAAAATCTTCGCTCAACTAATAATCTCCTTCTACGCTGTCCCACACACCGCTCTGGAATTATCCACTCGTCTTTCTTTGTCCAAGCAATCTTCCTATGGAATGCGCTCCCTTTAAACATCAGGATGGCAACCAGTCAGTTGTCCTTTAAGGTGAAGGCACGTGAGTACATTACAAAAAAAAGTATGTATCTATGTATTTATGATTGTATTTCTTTTCCTCTCCGTTTGTCTTTCCTTTAAGTTGCACCTGTCATGTTGTCTCTGCACCATCCTAAGGTCGACTGGAAGAAAATGCCTAAGGCATTACGTCTGCCTTTGTACAGTATTTTTACTAGTGCATCAAGTTTTAATAAATTAATTAATTAATAAGTAGGTACCGATTATTATATAAATATCAATTAAATAAATATCTCAGAAATATGAACTAACAACACTTGCCTATAAGCACACCTTTATTTTATTTTAGTAACGTAATTTATCCGAGACCTGTACGTCTACCATGAGTTTAATCAAACTACACTCGCTAGCGACTGTAGTTAAAAACATGAATGAAAACATTTAAAAAAAAATCTTATTTATTTTTTTAATTGCTAACTAAAGTTTTACTTGCAACTTGCTTGCTTGTTAGTTAACAATAAACAAATAAATTAGAAAATAGGTTTTTATAAATTTACAGTCGCTAGCGAGTGTAAATTGATAAAACTAATGGTAGACGTAACTGCATGAAAATGTTTTGTGGGAACCTTACTCAATGCCTACAGTACCTCATGTTAGTTCAGGGCCTGAAACATAGATGACGCTGTTTTCAACAAAACATGTTTTGAATACTTAGGTACATTTCAAAATGAACCAAGTCAAAAACGAAATATTAAAAGGGAACGAGAAAATAAAACATATTAGGTACCTATTAATTTTATTTAAAGATTTAAAAAGTCGATGAAACGAATCATCTAGGCTCTTAAGGATGTTGATTACCTACAATATTAATCAGTATTGTTGCTAGATGAACAATAAATGATCTATCCTAGAAGGCACCTCATGCCTTTTTATCACATCTTTGATTATCGCTAACCTCTCAATCAGCATAGCCTTTTATCAACTAAGTTGAGGTCAGCTGTCAGCCCAAATAGATGTAGCTGGGTGCTAGTACTTCACTAGGAGTTACTGCTTATCAGTCTGAGCGCCATAACCCAGTAACAGGATAAGGGTCTATTCACACTTATTCAGCTCCATTTGCGTTTCGCTGAATGATTTTGGTCACACTTATACAGTTCTGCTTCTATCAGCCGCGTAAAGCGTTGTAAGTACCTACAGCGCTGAACTCTATCTATGAGCACTCGCATGATAAAAAAATATTTGTCCTCATTTTATACTTGTTTGCCGCGAAAGTTGAAAGACGCGGAAAGCTGAATGGATGCGTACGCGTCTCCATAAAAAATCGTTGCATAAGCTGAATGGAACTGAATAAGTGTAAGCAGTCCCTTACACGTATCTCTTGGGAAGACCGGTGTCAGATTTTCCCCCTTCTGATTGTTCGTAACAACGACTGATTGGTACGTACGACGTTCTTCTAATCCACGCAACGGATTTTTAATATATACGTATCAATGTGAATAAATACAATAGTACATTACTGAAACAATCTTATAAGACCGTCACATAGATATGTTAAATATACTGGACACGTATTTTTTCTTTTTTCACGTAAACAAAAAAATTAAGACGATGCAATGCGTTGAAAACTCGCGTGACATGATACCTAGTACACTTTTTACTAAAACTTGACGTCAACAGCCCCATTATTGAACTTTTAATGCGCTTTGTTTTTATTATTTTTTATCGATTTGAAATGGCAAGAAATACGCGTCCAAATTTTTTAATCTAACCAAAAACAAAACGAAAACACCGCTCTTCCATTGTATGAAAAAATCATTTTCTTTACTTATTTCCTGCTCAAAGCAATTACACGACCGTCCCAACTCCGAGCAGCAATAAAAATTCTATAAATGTTGAGCATTTTGTATTTCAAATAAAAATAGCAAACAAGATATTACGTTCAATACACGCGTCTCCATACAGGGTAACAAAAGTAGTGGAGCAAATATCTTATAGTATGCGAGCAAACAAGCTCACGAGCCTTGAATATGTGCGGAAACATACGGCTCTTGAGCGGTTTGGTGACGACTTTTTTTAAAAGTTCTGAAAATATATCTGTAGGTTTAAAAAAGTCACTTTAGCAAAATCAGAAAGTACATCACACCACCCGTCACTGTAAAATATTCCCAATCAATCTTGAACCTAAATGCTTTAGCGATAAAGATGAAAATGAACACCGACAGATTGACAGATTGTTGTATGATTGATATTATGATTCTACTAAAAAGGCCTTTTTAGAACCCCAGATCAACTAAATTTTGTATTCAAGAATTAGGTACCTAGTTTCTGTGTAAGATGTAAGGTAACCTAGGCGATTGCCGAGTGTGGTGTTACAGGGTCTGGCAATAGCTCCCAGGGTTGCGGTATTTAGTCGAAAAAATCACCACGGCCCTGGAACGCAAAGGGCACTGCGTGGTGATTTTTTCGTGAGGAGGAAGCAGAAACACGTATGGGTTTTAGTCAGTAAGAACCTGACACTTCCTTCCACTCCGCCCAGAGCGGAAGAGTCATTTGATGATTTCCCATCCTTAAAAAAAGTTTGGGCAATAAGTTTGTTTGAATTTCTCAGTAATTAAAAAAATCGGAGTTGGAAAGTACGGTGTAACAATTATTTAATAGTGTGGCTTGGAAATACAATACACTTGACCGCGGTGTGAAAATACACTGGACCAAAATTGTACTGGAACTCAAATATTTAAGTTGACGAGTTAAAACATGCCAATTAAATTCACACATCCTATAATTAGAGAGTGACAAGACAAATAATAATTTATCAGTCCGTACCAGCGCAGCCCATGGATGTTTTATTTTGGGACACGAAGACATTTATCCAGAAAGCATCGTTAGGAAACCGATATCTCGTAATATTGACTTGACTAACCTAACCTTCAATATAAGGAAGTTCATCAGCTGCTTAGCTTTGTCCCAACTAACCGGATTCGGCTGCCCCGTTCCACCCACTACCCGTATAACCCCTACAGTGGAGGCAGTCAAGAAGCTTATACTCGGAACTGGGACAGTGTGGGAACTCACTATATTTCAGTTCCTACTGAATTTTCACTAAGTCCGACATTCACGAGTTCTCTTTGAGTTAACATTTATTTATTTTAAGTTTTAGATGTAAATCCTGAACTCGTTCGTCGCCGCAGCTGGTACGCTGAATATTTCTGAACTGTTATCCTTGTATTGGATGAGTTTTATGGTTTTATTCCCTTGTTGATCTTGGAGTTGAATGAAAATATAGCTGGTTTTATGTGGGAGTTCTGTGTGTTAGTGTAACATACTTTAGCGTTATAACAGAGAGAAAACATTATTAGTGTAGCAGTACCTATATCATTTTGTAAAAGTTTGTGCAGTTCGTTGTTCAATAGCGCATAAACTACTAAACAGATTCGGAAGTTTGTCACACGCAAATACTTGAAGGACAATTCTCAAAATTCAAGACGCATTATCATCTTAGCGATAATCATCATCTGCCTAGCCTTTTCCCAACTACAACGGGGTCGGCTTCCAGACAAACCGGATTCAGCTGAAATACCAATGTATTACGTAGAGCGGCTGCCTATCAGACCTCCACAACCCATTAACTGGGGTACGTCTTGGCAAGACGGGAGTCAGAATTACTGGCTTCTGACAATCCATAACGGCTGCCAAAGATCTACAAATGACAGCCGGGACCAACGGCTTAACGTGCTTTCCGAGGTACGGAGGAAACTCGTTATGTTAAGATGGTCACCCATCCACAGACCAACCTCAGCAAGCGTTGCTTAACCTTCAAGATCGACCCGTGCGGCTGTTATTATTTAGCCACGAGCTGCTCATCATCTTAGCGATGATACCAATTTTAAAACCTGTGAAATCTGAGGAAATTAGATGTGTTTTTGACAATTTGCGACCGTGATGTTTCTTCAAAAAATACGAGAATTCTCCCTGACTGAACACAATACTATTTATACTGTAGATATCTGAAACCTGTTTTGTAAAATCTAAAATATTTCAGGCAGTAAAACAAGGTTTAAGAAATTTTACTTTCATGGAAGCCTTGATCTAATAATGAAACCGCAAGCACTCGACATACTTATTTTTTTCTCAACTTGTAGTGCTTATTAATGTTAGCCTAATCATATTGTCACGTCCGCGTCCTGGCGATGCTTCTACTCACATTTTAAAGATGACCTCAAACTATTGGAGCATCTAACTTTATCACTTTTTTAAGATCAGTAGAACACCCTGCACAAAATATTAGAAAAGCATTGAAGAGGGGAACCAAATTGTCTTTGTCAGCCGTGGTCATTTTGATTTTTATTCATGATGCATAGCAAAATTGCCATAATATAAGGCTAGAAGAAACTTAAAAAAAAAGTCTGTAAATTCCGTTTACGGACGATAATTAGGTATACATGATAACGTCATAATTTAATTCTTTATAAACAAACCGAACGCTTAGGCCAATTGTGCCTCTCTATCGCTTGTTCCGCGCTCTCGCTCTCGGAACTTGATATCTTTTCGTGCGTGCAGCCAGCGTTAATCGATTTATAAGACGTTATCACATCATAAAACTATAACAGCCGCACGGGTCGATCTTCAAGGTTAAGCAACGCTTGCCAAGGTTGGTGTGTGGTGGGATGGTGGGGTTGGTGTGTGTGAGACGTTGGTCCCGGCTGTCATTTGTAGATCTTTGGCGGTCGTTACGGATAGTCAGAAGCCAGTAAATCTAACTCCAGTCTTGCCATGAAGTACCGTGTTACCCAGTTAATGGGTTGTGGAGGTCTGGTAGGCAGCCGCTCCTCGTAAAATACTGGTATTCAGGTGAATCCGGTTTGACTGGAAGCCGACCCCAATATAGTTGGGAAAAGGTTAGGCAGATGATGATGATGATCACGTCATAAAACTAAATAAAATGAAATATGGTGCCTTAATGTGCACCGTTGCAGAGATAGGTATTTTGGAAACAAAGATCTTAGAAGATAACTTTAGATACGTACGAACGTATATATATATCAGATATTTTTGATTTGTTTAGTATCTCCGTCGTAAAACATGGCTGGTTATTGGGCAGACGTTTTACAGTTTCTGCACGACCTCCGAGTAATTTAGACAACACAGAAACAATCATAAATCTTCAGCAATTACGATTTAAACGTCATCCCTAACTGACTGCCTTTAACTTAATTAAGGAGCACAATGCTATAGTTTCGCTCAATGGTCCATTCTCATTCACAGCGTCCATCACGCACGCTCATCCATGTTATATTCATTGGGTAATTGCATAAATTATAGAATGGACCAATTCCAATATGAATGCTAATTTGTTGGACAACAATGTTACCAATAACGAGAATTGAAGAAAAACATGCGAGCAAATATAGGATGTTGGTGTGCTTTTGTCTCTTTCGAGGTAATTTTGGGTTTCGATTGATGTCATGAATGGATATGGAAAAGAAGATGAATGTAGTAGCAAAGGGGTTTGAACATTTTTAATGATTTTCATTGTTCTCACATGGTTACTTTACCATCAAATATCTCGGCAACGTGACACTTTAGGGCACCAGGTTTGTAACATTTCTTGTTTGATTAAGTGTCCTCTATCCAAATATACATTTTAGACACATTTTTTATTTTAGAGAAATTCTGATCTATCCATACAAGACCTGTAATAATAGACAAAGTAACTCTGAACAATAACAAAGAGAAGAGTTTTCTCTTTGTTTTTGAAAGTTATGGTTTATTATTTTTGGTTAATTATAAACCCTGGGACGTCAATCCTTTTGAAGATTTGAGGGGTCAAATACGCCACTGGAGAAATTAGTGTTGTAAACGGTTCATTTTAGCTTTACGACTGAGACGAACAAACAAAATTGAATGGATTAAAACACAAGAGCGAGACATTCAACAAAGTCGGTCACGTCTTTCATTTCTGACCTTCAATCTCAATAAATTTCTGTCTCTCAATCAAAGTAAGTCAATTTAGTTAAACCGAGTTATTCTGCGAAACGATAGAGCTTCAGACGGCATTTCGGTCATGGCGGCCAATTCTAGCGGTGACAAGCCAGGAGTTTAGTGAGCAAGTATGTGCACAAACACAGGTGCACAATCTCTTCTCTCACTGGGGCTGAGAGGAGTTGGCCGTCTCAAATCCTAAATGATGGACCCAATGAGGGACAAAAACTAAAAAACTGTGGATTTTTTCTGTAGGACGGCAGAACTATTAACTATCAACTACTGGGGGAGACCTATGTCTAGTGGACGTCTTTTGGCTGATATGCTGATGATGATGATTAACTACAAGCTTCAGTGAGGACCTTTGCCCGCAAAATAAAAAAAATAACTCAAGAGAACGTATACTGGGATAAAAAGTATCCTATGTCCTTCTCCAAGGCATCAGTATTGAATACATATCATCAGCCCGAATATCAACTATCAGGCAGTTGCCCACCAGACACAACAACCATCTGGTCGGAGCCTCCCTTGACAATGGAGGTTAGCGGGACTTTTTCTCTGTACCGTAACCCTCCGGAAACTGCACAGATAATGTTCCATTATTTTTTACATTGAATTACTAACATTAAATACTCCTTACATTTTCCGTGGCCATGCTAAGCCAATTTCCGAAACTAGCTAATAAAAAGATCGCATTGAGTTTGACACGGGTATCTAATATTTTACAAAGGTATGTCTGTGATTGGTATCCGGTTAACATAAATTTTGTCCGTAGTATTAGATTGCGGTGGTCCCTAACAAGATTTGTGACTCGATTTCGGATTATTCGATATTTTACCAATGTATAGTTTTGTAATTCGATTTTTATGTTTGTGTAGGAACTTATTAGGATATTGTTTGTTTGGCAGCTTTTTTATGTAACTACGTATTGTGTTTGGAAGTATTAATATACGTACGCCTTCGTATTGTTTTGTATATATATGACTTAGACAATTGTAGTCGATGTATAACCATGTCTTATCAAGTTTTGCGAATATCAGGAGAGGCCTTTAATATGTATAACTGCCTTCCTGGTCGAGTGGTTTAGGCGTTTGCCTTGTGACCCGGTGATCGTGGGTTCGATTCCCACGGGAAAAGCATACTTTTTAAAGTGGTTTTCTAGTTTGGCTAGGACAAAGCAGGCTTGAATCACCTGATTGTCTGATAAAAAGATGATTCCGTGCTTCGGAAGGCACGTACACGCCGGTGGTCCCGGCCGCCAAATGGCGGTCGTCACTAAAACCCATGTCAGTGGCCCTTGAGGCGGTTTAGAAACTCTGACACTAGGGTGTGTGAGGTCGTTAAGACCTTACTGCCCACACGATAGAAGAGACTATATACAGGAGCTTCAATTCCGTGTGTGCCAAATAAATTAGTTTTCTTTCTTTCTTCTTTCTTTCTTTCGATGCACGGAGGAAACTCGGAATGTCAAGATGGTCACCCATCCTCTGGCCAACCTTGGCAAACGTTGCTTAATCTTGAAGATCGACCCGTGCGGCTTTTATTATTTAGCCACGAGCTCCTCAATATTGATCCATCCATACTTTGGCATTTATAATAGTAGGTAGTAAAATGACCCCAACACCTGATAACCTTTCAAAACCAATATGCCACAAAGAAAAACAAGAACGTAACTTTGTAAGTCAGTTAAATATTCATAAAGGATAACATTCAGTAAAATGAAACCGACGCGAAACAGCAAACCTGTCGGTTGAAGTAAAAAATGTTCGATGTCGATTTGCAAGCTCTATCGGAAATTATGGCCGTGTATGTGTGGGACTTGGCAAGCATCGGTGTCGTGTAGGGGGACGTACAGATTTGGGGACTGTTTACTGAAATGTCACAGAACAAAAAAAAAAGAGACAGTGGTGAAGGTGAAACTGGTATAATATTATTAAAGCAATACAATACATTATAAACTACGAGTAAGCTCCTAATCCTAAGATGCAATTTTTTTCCGTTACTGACTAATTGAGTGACTGAGTGTCTAACAGACAACGCTCAGCCGAAGCTGCTGGTCGTATAGTGCTGAAATTTGGCATCTAAGTTCCTTGGGGAGTGTGGGGGAGCACTAAGAGACGATTTCCAGAAATTCCTACGGGAGCGGGAATGAATGGGACAATATGCGCGTACAAAGTTGCGTGCAAAAGCTAGTCCTACTATATAAAAAATGAAAGTTCGTATATTTGTTACTAGCTTCTGCCAGCAGCATCACCCGCGTGGTCCCTAGGGAACATGCTTCCGGGATGAAAGTAGCTTATGTCCTTTCTCAGGCTCTGGACTATCTTTGTACCAAATGTCATTTAAACCGGTTCAGTAGTTTTGACGTGAAAGCGCGACAGTCAGACAGACAGCGTTACTTTCGCATTTGTAGTATTAGTAAGGATATTAAGGATAGTAAGGATAGTAAGGATATTAAGGATAGTAAGGATAGTAAGGATAGTAAGGATAGTAAGGATAGTAAGGATAGTAAGGATAGTGAGGAAGTAAGGATAGTAGCAAGTAAGGATTCCAATACCAAATCTACTAATTTTTAATCTACGTTCGTATTCAAATCTAAGTCGCAATCATCAAAAATATAAGGAAATTAAAAGGTATTTTGACAGACTACGACTGAGATGCAAATACGAACGAATATAAAATGGAAGAATAGTAGAATTGAACCTCAGGGCTGAACGGATTTGAATTAAAATTGAAACACAGGTAGATCATTGCCTAAGTTAAAATAGATTATAATAGCCTCATATATAAGTCCTTGAAATTACTTTTTTTTTTTTTTAGTGTGGGAAATTATCAAATGACTCCTCCCGCTCTGGGTACAGCAGGAGGGAGTGTCAGACTCTTACTGACTAAAACCCATCCGTGTTTCTCCTAGTGCCCTTTGAGTTCCAGGGTACGGTGCCTCTTTCGAACGAAGTCCGCAGCCCCAGCAGGCACTGGCCCTAGTGGGCCCCGTCTTCCGTGCTGACATGTCCTTGAGGTGCGTTGGGATCGCAGCGCGCCGCCGACCCGGGCCTGGTTCTGATCAGACGGCGAGCCAGCCAATACTCGCCGTCCGCAGTCCCACGCCTATGGCGACCGAAAATCGTCCTGCGACTCCCGACGCCCGGGGCGTCTTCTTCTGTTTCGGCGGCTGGGGCGTGAGGTTACCCTCTCTCTCACGCGTTCGGCTTCCTCCTTTGTTAGCATTACTGCTTCGCAGAAGAAGGTGACCGCTTCCCATGTCTCGTCGCTCCGAACCATGGCTTGAACCAGGGCCGGACGCGAGAGATCCCCGCCGCCGATCGCCTCGACGAGGACACGGCGGTGCTACGCCCAAGCAGGGCAAACCTCCACCGTATGCTCCACCGTGTCCTCCGGGCGATCCTCGCAGTGTTGACACCCGGGTGTATCCTCCCGCCGTATTCGAAACAGGTACCTCCCGAAACAACCGTGTCCGGTGAGTATCTGCGTCAAGCGGAAGGTAAGGACGCTGTGGCGCCGCTCTAGCCACTCCTCAAAGACGCGTATTAGAAGAGGCTGAGACCTATTTCGATCACCGGTAATCCGATTTGACGTCTCCGCCCAGACCTCAACTGCGCCAGTCCGGCAGGCCCCGAATGGTCCGCGGTGGGCGCTAAAGCAGCTGGACCGGGAGCTTCTCCTGGAAGCTTCGATCGTGCAGGCCTGGGTGTCACCTCCGGATAGGCCTGTTGATAACAACGACGAAGCGGAGTGGTTCCGGGAGGCCATGTCCGATATTTGTGACGTGGCAATGCTCCGGGTTAAGCCAGGACGCGCCCGCCGTCAGGTGTACTGGTGGTCGCAAGAGCTGGCGACGCTGCGTCAGGCATGCGTTGCCGCACGGCGCCGGTACACCAGACACCGCAGGCGCCGGTACACCAGACACCGCAGGCGCCGCATCCGCACTCTGGATGCGCAGGTCAGAGAGGCGGAGCTGTACGAGGAGTACAAAGTGGCGAAGGGCGCCCTTCGAGCGGGGGATCTTGCAGGCCAAGGATCTGGCTCGCAAGGAGATGCTGGAGTCTCTGAACGGGAACCCGTGGGGAAGACCCTACAAAATGGTGCGGAATAAGCTCCGCACCTGGGCCTCCCCGTTGACGAGGAGTCTCCGGCCCCAGCTGGTGGAGGACGTGGTGAGCGCTCTGTTCCCCTCGCGAGGGGAGCGTACTCCCCCGCCTATGGCTCCGCCACCTGTGGTGCCCGATGCTTACTACACCGATGACGACGATGACGATGCTCCTGAGGTGACTGAGGTAGACCTGAGAGTGGCGGTTCATAGGCTGAAGGCCAAAAATACCGCCCCAGGACCCGACGGCTTACCTGGAAAAGCCTGGGTGGGTTAAATTACTTGGTATCATTTTATATGCGTACACATAGAAACACAACTTTTGTTATTTTTAGCTGGTCTCGGTAGGATATCCAGTTCGAGCCTGTGGGGGCTCGTCGGTTACGAGGGTTTAAATCATCTGCATTACTAAATAATTCCTTATGCTTCCTCACAAACATACATGTTTCATATTATTATATTAGAGAAACGGTAGCGGCAACAAGTCAAGCTTTTTAAATAGCGGCCTACAGGATTCGTCAGGTCGAAGCCCGAATATAGGACGTTTGCATTTGTTTTGAGAAATAAATGCTCTATTTTGATCTGGGCCCTGTTTAATAAACGTTACAAATTGTAAATTGTAATTGTGTTTTCAAAGTTACTAGTCTACAAGTTTCTGTTTTATAAAGAATACAACTTACAAATTTACCATGGCGATAAACTTACAAAATTCTAAAATTGTGGCTACTATTTTACATAATATATCTGTTTAATAAACATTTTCTCTTTACAGGTGACAATTTACATATTTGTAAGGAAAACCGTTTTATTGAACGCATAATTGTCATTAGATGACTGGCCTGTTGGTCTAGTGGTTAGTGACCCTAACTGCTATGCCAGAGGTTGTGGGTTCGATTCCCACCCAGGACAAATGTTTGTGTGATGAGCATGATCGTTTGTTCTGTGTCTGGGTGTAGTTTATCTATAATATGTATGTATTTAGAAATATATAAGTATGTTTATCAGTTGCCTAGTACCCATAAGACAAGCTCTGCTTAGCTTGGGACTAGATGGCGTTGTGTGATAGTTGTGTTGTGTGTGTGTGGAA
The DNA here is from genome assembly GCA_950371165.1 of Lacanobia oleracea. NCBI lineage: Eukaryota > Metazoa > Arthropoda > Insecta > Lepidoptera > Noctuidae > Lacanobia > Lacanobia oleracea. The sequence goes on from OX493387.1 coordinate 4,768,484, forward strand.
TATTAGAAGTTTACATATTTTGTAAATTGTAGAACAATTCTGACAGGTGGACTCACCTTGTGTCAGAACTTCACAATTTTGTACCTCAATTTGATATGTGAAGAAATTTAATTAAAAATGGTTCTAACAACTAGTAGCGAAAGTGTGTTGTGACAGTAGGTAGTGATGATGAATATTAGACTGAATTGTGATTTTGATATAGTGTTCCAAGACTTTCGTTATGAATAAAAAACCCGGCCAAATACGAGTCGGAAACTTACATGAAGGGTTCCGTACCATAAACAAGTTTCTTGTATGAGAGCCCCCATTGATTTTTTTTTATTATTTGTTGCTATAGCGGCACTACTCCATCCGTAAAAATTTCAACTGTCTACCTATTACGGTTCTTGAGATATAGCCCGCTGACAGACAAACGGACGGACGGATGGATAGCGGAGGCTTAATAATAGGGTTCCGTTGGTTACCCCTTGGATAAAGAACCTTAAATATTTTAAATTCTAAGATTTTTGAAATCTACTCTCGATTTAAGAATCTAATTCAAATTCAAAAAGAAAATCAAATTTGTAGGTACAGTATTATCATCTAAATCTACAAGCGTTTATTAAACATCACTTGTAATTATAATATTTGTAAGGTTTTTATTTGTAAAATTCTTACATATTTGTATTAAACAGCACTTGTCATGCAATTTAACATATATGTCAATTGTGTACAAAATTATCGGATTGTAACGTTTATTAAACAGGGCCCTGTTCTGTTACCTCACATTATCAAGCCATAGCAGAGCACTGATTCAACGTATGCATGGTAGGACGTTATTGCAGTTTATAATGTACACCCTTCAAATTGAAGTAGAGTAGGATATTTTTGATCTTCTTTTTTCCCGTGGCATATACGACTTTCCTAGTGAAAATGGTAGCAAAAGCTAGTTATAAAAAAAAAAAACAGCAATCACCAACCCGGTGACAAATCTTGGAAAAAAGTAGCCATTCATACTCGTACACTGTGTTTATGAAAAGAGGTCCGTGCTATTTGCTGTGTGCTGTGGCATTATGAAATAAACACTGACATTCAAGTCCGGTTTGATAAGTTTGACGTACAAAAAAGAAGGATGACTAAAGCTGCAAATAAAGAATGTGGGTATCGACGCTGATCTCTGCTGTGGAATATTTTTTCTCTCTTTTCTGTTTCCGTTATTTGTAACTGCGTTTGTGGAGCATAGAAGATTTTTGATATTCCAATGTGTAGTTAATGAACTGTAATAATAGTAATGGCAAGAGTGAAAACCCCTAATATACGTGATTTTAATACGCAACGTTGGAAAGCCTGCCACAAGGTGGACCAATGACCTGGTAGCTGATGGATGCAAGACGCTCAGGACCAGTTTTTGAGGTGACACTTGGGGGAGGCCTAGCTATGTCAGAAGACTACTATCGTAATAAAAAGACAGGCTAGTGATTATTTATTTATTTGCAGCTTGTTCAAACCCAGTGCAGGGAAAATATGTTCCATCGCAGGCACGGGCCTGCGGACGACGAGCATTGGGTGGCTCGCCGTCTGATCAAAACCAGGCCCGGGTCGACGGCGCGCTGTGTTCCACGCGCGCCTCAACGAGCTGTCAGCATAGAAGACGGGGCCCGCTAGAGCCAGTGCCTGCTGGGGCTGCGGACTTTGTTCGAAAGAGGCACCGTACCCTGGAACGCAAAGGGCACTAGGAAGAACGCGGATGGGTTTTAGTCAGTAAGATTCTGATACTCCCTTCTGCAAATGCGTTCTTTTCTTCCTTCCATTTCTCTCGGCTTTGGGTAAGTATGGGCCCAATCCTGACTGCCGCGATGTCGCCGGATATTTTCTGGGACCCACATTTTGGTTGATATAGCAAGTTTGATATGCGGCAGACTTGGCAGTTCTATAATTATGATGATGGTCGGCTAGTCTGTTTCTTCTTCTTCACGTGTGGGCAGTAAGACTTTTCTGACAATTCAGAGTTTCTAAACCGCCACAAGGGCCTCGAACACATAGTTTATTTAACGACCACCATTTGGGTGCCAGGACCACCGGCATATATGTGCCTTCCGATGCACGAAATCATCTTTTTATCAGATAATCAGGTATACAAGCCTGCAATGTCCTAGCCAAATTGGAAACAACTTTACAAAGTATGCTGCCCATGGGAATCGAACCCACGACCTACGGGTCACAAGGCAAACGCCTAAACCACTCGACCACGGAGGCAGTCCGGTTAATAATAAAATAATACTTTCACTTTAGTCTGTGACCCCATCTATACTCACGTATGTACAGACACTGGTACAAAATGATAGGGCCAATGGCGCAGCTACATTATTGCGAGCAATTTGCTCTGTGCCTACAATAAGTTCATGTCTTGTTCGTTCACATATTCAACCGTATTATGTGTGTTTACCGACTTATATTTATTAGATTGAAACGAATAATATTGGCACAAGTTTAATAATATTAATGTTCGAGTTATTTGGTATCTGTTTGAATGGAACTTGTTTGATGTGAACGATATTATTTATTCAAGAAAGAAATATCTGATTATTTTTTTGAGTTATTTATTTGTCAAGGATCTAATCTTTTCGTTGAAAAAAAAAATTAATTCATAATCAAAAACCCCTATTCAATTAAAATGTTAATTAATTTAACATCTTCTCTTTTAGATATTATAATTTAAAAGTGATTTTTACTCTTGCAGCATTCTTATTCAGTTTTTAACGACCACATATCTGAGGAAATCATAACGATACTTCGGAGGTTTTAGTGCAAACCCGTCAACTTAATTTTGAACATTGCTCACTGCTTATTATGTACTATGTCTAAAAATAAAAAAGAATGATTAAATACATCATCATTTATCAATACTTAAGATCTCCAAGAATATATATTTTTTTACAATTAATAGGCACACGTTATACCACTCATCATCTGTTTTTCCCAACTATATTGGGTTCGGCTTCCAGTCAAACTGAATTCAGTTGAATACCAGTGTTTTACGTGGAGCGGCTGCCTACCAGACCTCCACAACCCATTAACTGGGTAACACGGTAGGTATTTCTTGGCAAGACTGGATCAGATTTTTACTGGATTCTGACAATCCGTAACGACTGCCAAAGATCTACAAATGACAGTCAGTTAACGTGCTTTCCGAGGCACGGAGGAAATTCGGCATGTTAAGATGGTCACCCATCCACAGACCAACCTTGGCGAGCGTTGCTTAACCTTAAAGATTGACCCGTGCGGCTGTTATTATTTAGCCACGAGCTCCTGACACACGTTAGACCAATACCTCTCCTAATAGTAAGCGATGACATGGTCGCAGATGGAGCAAGCTTGCCTAGAAGTAACCTATTCACGCTTGACTTAAAGACTCCCAGGTTGTAGTTATCAGGAAACACAGACTCTAGTAGGGAACTCCACTCCTTAGCTGTACGCACTATAAATGTACGAGTATCTAATCTAACTTTTCTTAATGACCGCGAATGAAGCACTTCACAACGCGTATGAACAAGATGATTTATCCACGGCATCATCCGGTCTCTGAACGAAAATCTCCCACTATTCCCCATGACCGTTCTTCAGGCCAAAAAAATCTATTTACCCAACATTTTGACAGAACAACCGGTAACTCACTGCGCCCCTTAATACCTAACTAAGATTATTTATCCCAAATTTATGAGCACGAAAGGGTTATCTATAGGGTGTAGGGGTGAATTTATACGTCCGTGTGACTGCGGTTCGTAGGATTCGATATCCTGTATAGCCGGGAGGGTTAGCAAAAATGTTGGAACTATAACGGGCAAAGGTATGCAAAGATTTTGTAATGCTTCTTTTTCTTCCGCAGATTAGACATCTATCTAGTTTTTGACGTAAGTACTTCAGATTGATCAGAATTTGTAATAATTCATTTGATTACGGAACAACTCTTTAATTGTAAGCTTTCCAGTATATCTTCTAGCAACTAATAATAATAATAATAATAATAATAATAATAATAATAATAAGGCCTTACCGCGCTCTCCTTGGCTAACGAGAACTGGCGCAAACCTGTGGTATTAGATACTAACGACCGCAGGGAGGTATGGCAGAGCAAGGAGCTTCACGGGCGCTTTTATCGGGTCCTAGACGGGCCCGATGTAGACTTCTTAGCGTCCGTAGCCTGGCTTCGTTTTGGTGACCTCTTCGGGGAAACCGAAGGTTTTGTTTGTGCAATTATGGACGAAGTTATGATGACTAATAACTACCGGAAATACATTGTGAAGGACGGTACGGTTGACATATGTCGGGCATGTCACCGGCCCGGGGAATCCATCCGCCACATTATTTCCGGTTGTTCTAGTCTGGCTAACGGAGACTATTTGCACAGGCACAACCTTGTAGCCAGGATTATCCACCAGCAACTTGCTCTTAAATACAATCTTGTGGAATCGGAAGTACCGTACTATAGGTATGTGCCCGACCCAGTTCTCGAAAATGGTAGTTGCACATTGTATTGGGATCGGTCTATCATCACTGACAGGACTATTGTTGCCAATAAGCCTGATATAGTGGTGATAGACCGACTAGAGCGTCGCGCAATGATTGTTGATATAGCAGTCCCTCATGACGAGAACCTCGTGAAGTCAGAGAAAGATAAACAAACGAAGTATCTTGACTTGGCTCGCGAGGTTGTCGACATGTGGGATGTGAACACAGCAGTTATTGTGCCGATAATCGTGACGGCCAATGGCATTATTGCCAAGAGCCTCGACCAACATCTCAAGAGGCTCTCGTTGGGCAGCTGGATCAAGGGCTTGATCCAGAAAGCAGTACTCCTGGACACGGCGCGCATCGTTAGGAGGTTCCTCTCTCAGAAGCCCTGACCACCGGTAGCTTGGACCCTGTTCCCGATACCGGTGGGCTACTATTTTTTATATTTTTAAATGTTTTTTGTATTTTTATAGAAATATTTAAAAATGTAATAAGTAAGTATATATAAATAAATAAATGAAATAATAATAATAATAATAATTTTTATTTGGAACACAACCATAAATTACAGTGTCTTAATAGCTAGAACAAAGAAACAGTTAACTTAACAGAAGTAAATAGCCTGCTGTCTCCCAAACTAGGCAAAAACCTGTATCTTGGGAGGCAGTATATTAAAAAGTATACGTTCTTTGATTCATAGTCCGTGTAAGACGGCGTGAACTTAAAGGAAAAAATAAGTATAAAATTTAATTATTAAAAGTAAACAAAAACAGAAAAAGGTGCAAAGCAAACTAAAATTAAAAATAAGTTTAAAAAGATATGAAATGCCATTCATCAACTTGGATGGTTTGTGTGTGTGTGTCAGTGCGTGAGATGGTGTGTTAGTGTATGTGTGGGTGCGTGTGTACAGATGTAAAATATTATATTAGAAGTGACTCTGTATCAGTATAGTCCAAAGTGAATAACCAAACTTTCAACTTACTTTTACATTCCTGTCCGTTTAATGTGTGGATGTTAAGAATTTTATTTATTTTATTGTATAGTCTGGTGCTGACAAAAGGATATTGTTTACGCGCAAACGCGGTGCTGTGAGGTTCTGAGCGAAATACTATGTCAGCCCGTCGTTTTGTGGTGGCAACAAGAGGACTACGATGTTTCCTTAGTATAGCAAGAAGCACAAAAAGTTTCCGGACAGTTAATACTTCACTATCAAAATACAGTTGAGTTGTTGGGTACCTATACGGTTTATGAAGCATAACTTTAAGAACCGCTCTTTGTGCTCTTTCAAGCTTTAAAAGTGAAGTTTTATCAGCACCCCCCAACATACTATACAGTAAGAAAGTAAAGACTGGCACAGAGCGTAGTATACTAGCTTATGAGTGGCTACATCAGCAGATTGCCTCAAATTTCTAAAAATATAGATAAGCACCCTTAATCGTTTGACTAAATAATCAATTTGCATATGCCAGTTTAGAAAATGATCAATGTAGACACCCAGGTAACGGATGCAGGTGGATACACAGAGAGGTGGACAGGAACAATGGGAAGAAGGGTTTAAGCAAGAGTGAACTTTGACATTAATAGGGTCTTTAGGTTGAGAAGATTGGGAAACTGAGAAGGGTATAATTTTGGATTTCTCTGCATTCAATGTTAGTAGGTTTTTTGAGAACCAATCACTAACTATATTGAGATCCGTCTCTGCTAATTGGGTAACTTCATTCCAGGTATCTCCATGAATCAGTAAAACTGTGTCATCAGCATATGCAAAGACAGAGCAATTTTTAAGGGAAAGGAGGCAGAGGTCATTTATATAAATGTGAAATAATGTTGGGCCGAGAATGCTTCCCTGGGGCACCCCGTATTCTATTTTAGCCTCTTTGCTAATGATATTGTCTATCTTTACATGCTGAGAACGATCTTGAAGATAGCTCTCAAAAAGTTTCAAAGCATGCCCACGAATCCCGATATTACACATCTTCGCCAAAAGTATAGGAACAGAGACCGTATCAAATGCCTTGCTCAAATCCAGGAATATACCAAGGCATTTCTTTTTACTATTGAGATGCTTAGTCACAGCATCGGATAGAGCAGACACGGCATCCTCAGTGGAAACACCTGAGCGGAAACCATATTGATTATGCGCTAAGATGTTATTCGCATTCAAGAATTTAACCAGGCGACTATTCAAAAGTTTCTCTAATATCTTAGAGATTGCCGGAAGTACAGAAATAGGCCGGTAGTTATTTACGCAGTCTCTGTCTCCACTCTTATAGATAGGGTGGACTACTGCTTTTTTAAGAGCATCGGGAAAAACTCCGGTATTAAGAGAAATATTGCAAATATGTACAATAAGCGGGGCCAAAACATGGCGGGACACCTTGAGTACTCTACTCGATACAGAGTCTATTCCAACCGAACAATCATTTCGCAGATTAAGAATAACTGATTCAATTTCTTGAATATCCGTATCAAATATGGCAATAGAATTGAGATAGTTCTTTGGAGTTAAAAATTGCATGCAATCTACCGATGAGGATTTTTTAATTTTTGTCGCTAATTTTTTTCCCACATTCACGAAAAAATCATTTATGGAGTCAATGGATTGTGATGAAATTAAATCACGTGCGGGTAGGGATGGGCGTTTAGTGTAAGTTACAGTATTGATGACTTCCCAAGTAGCTTTAATATTATTTTTGGCTCTGGCAAATTGTTCTTTTTCATAATTGCGTTTAAGTTTTCGTAGGAGAGCATTGCAAAAGTTCCGGTATCTGTGATAGGTAAGTTTCAAAATGTGATTATCAGGCTGAGATTTAAGATTTTTATGCATGCAGTCTCTGTTTCTTATGCATTTGATTAGACCGCGAGAGATCCAGGGCTTTATATTCCGGTACTTTTTAGATACTTTAGTTTTACGGGTGTGCTTACATATAATTTCTGATAGTGTTGAGACAAGAATGTTTGTTGCTTCGTTAGCATTAGTGGAAAATAAAACATTAGAGAAATCTGCCTGCTCAATGTCATGTATAATCGAGGTATAGTCAACCACCGTTCTTGTTATGCACGGCTTCAAGTTGGGCCTATCTGTAACAACACTTAGCAAGACTGGTTCGTGATCAGTTATGTGTGATTCTATGACAAGAGTAGTGGCTACTTTATTTGTTTTTAACAGGACATGATCTAAGCAGTTATTGATACGGGTAGGATACAGATGAGCTGGAAGTAAGCCTTGTGATGCCGTAAAATTCAAATACTCTTGAGAATGTCGGTCTTTGTTGTTATTTTTAATGTCTATATTTATGTCACCGATTAGAAATATTTGACCGCATTTTTTCAGGAACGAAATGACGTCACCTAAGCTATTCAGAAAACTGTTTATAAAATGGTAGGATGGAGATCTATATAGGGCAATGACAGCTGTATCGTCATTTATTATGCAAACCAGGCAGTTGGATTCATTAAATTCCGGTTCTATAATTTTACAATTTAAATTATGTTTTGTGTAAATAACGATGCCATCATTTTGATTTCTAAAGTTCATTGTTTGGTGAGATTGATATCCCTGTAAAGTGGGGATTATTGACGTCTTACTTAGCCAACATTCAGTTAATATAATTATATCACAATCGAAATGAAGTTGTTTAAGCAAAACTGTAAATTCATCGAAGTTTTTGTTGATACTGCGGATATTGAGGTGTAGTATATTCAAATTTCTATTAATGTTTTTAATTAGTTTATGGCAGTCAACTATTGGTACTTTGAAAGACTTAGAAACCTGATAATTATCGAGATCAGAAATAATATTCAGTGTATCAACCATTTTTATATAAAGGATGTATTTGTAGGGCATAAGTAGCTAGACATAATGTTTTCACATGGACTAGTAAAGGGGATTTGACACTTAATTTAATTTGTAATTTAGCTGACAGCAAAACAAGGCGTGAAAAGCATGTAGAAAAGGTAATGAGTTTGTGTGGTAGTAAACCATGTAAAAGTGTTTGTGAGTAGAGTATGTGAGTAGAATGGAGTATGGCAAAACTACTATTAGGATATGTTTGAGTTATTTCACATTCAAAAGTCATTAAACAACTTAAAACAATTTCGAAAACAAAAGTAAACATTCTTAGCGTTTTTATAACAAGGTACAATAAAAATTTATGACATAAAAAGGGGTAAACATAATTAATATTTGTATTTATGCCGCTCCGCAGTCAATCCGCTCTCTGTTTCAATTTATTTAGGTCCGAATCTGCTTTAATAATTATAGCAGAATCACCTTCCTTTTTCCGCATTAAGATTCTACCGTTAGCAATCCAGCAAAACGCATACCCGTGGGACTTCGCGTGCATACGTGCCTGATAAAATAATTGCCTCTTTTTGGCAGTTAATGCTTCCGAAATATAAATCGGTTTACCTTGGCCAAGTAGCTGGATATCAGAAGTTGACAGCTTGTTTCCGCCCTTGCTATGATTTTTGTATGCATGTAGTAGAGATTCCTTCGCTATAACCGTCGTTAAATCTACGACGATAGTGCCAGAGTCGGGTGATTTTTTGGATTTTACTCGGAAAATGTCTCGAATTTCGGTCACTTTTAGCTCATTCTGTAGAAATGCGCTAGCTTTTATGACTGTATCACAAAGAGTAGTTTTATTTTCGTTCTGGTTTACTGGTATATTCCGAAATTCTATGCAGGATGATTTGATCGAACTTTCCAAATTTTCAATTTTTTCCTCAAGAACTTGTATGTAGGCCATTTTCTCTCTATTTGCACTGTCCAAGCTTTTCAATTTATCCATTATTTCATCGTAAGATGTCGATACAAAGTTTACGGACTTACGCAACTCGGAACATTCGGCTTTAATTTCATTTACCGTACTTAAAAAAGCAGCGTACTTTTTATCTTGCCTTTCAGTAAATTCCATGAGAATGCTTTTAATTTCTGCCGTGAACTGGCTAATCTCTTCACCATGCTGAAATTTCCGTTTAAACCTCTGTGTTATGTTCGAGGCAAGTTGCTGCGGGGATGTTGATTTGGGTGCATCAGGCTCTGAGTCATAGAGTAATTCCGTTGGTTTGCTTGGTGGGGTTCTCCTTAGAGACATGATCTTAAAGCTTCTACTCAATTTTCAGATAAAATAGAAATGATAGGTTAGCTCCGTTCCTCGTAGAGATAGCTGTACTTCTTAACTATAAACTCATCAATCTTATTCTTTATTGCTCATACAAAATTATACATATACAGTAGGACAGCTTATGTACAAAGGCGCGCTTAATCCAGCATTGCAACAAGAAATCCACGACCTCATCCCACCAGCTGCCTTCTGCCATTAGACATCTAGGCGCACTGCAAGTAGGTAATACCCATCCCTACCTAGTACAAAGCGTTTACAAACATCTCTTATAATGCGCACAGCAAACAAGTGTAACTCTTTTCCTGCGTCTGTGTTTCCGAACACATGAAACCCTAATCTCTTCAAAGTTAGAGTAAACAGGCTTCTTCTGGATAAGCCTTCTCCATGGTCGACTTTATCTCTGTCAGCTCAAAGAAAAAATAAAGCAATAGGTTCTCCAACAGCAAACCTCAGTGCGTTAGATAGATTTGCAAATTAGTACGGTATAAATAAATAACAAAACTACTCTCAATATTATATATATAATATAATATTATTATAATATTATTTTATATTATTATTCTGTTTATTCATTAGCTACCGGTGGTTAGGGCTCCAGAGAAAGGACCCTCCTCACAATACAAGCCGTATCGAGGAGTACTGCCTTCTGTATCAGGCCCTTTATCCAAGTCGTGACGGGCGGGCGATTTGGGGGACTGTCTTCATGTAAATTTTGACGTTCAAAAAGTGCTGATTTTCAGCCTACTTTAAATAAATACTTTTTGATTTTGATTTTGAAAGTGCGTAACGCCAGCTTCGACAGGTGGTCGTCGAAACTTTTGAGTTATTATTTTTTTTTTTTTTAATAACCAACTAAGAATAAAACTTGAAACTAACATTTATTTTGTATTTATTTGCCGACCGTGCAGGTCCCTTACAAATGTATTATTGAAAGGAAGTCTGAAATGTGTTGTCCATTTTACACGGTGCATTAGGTAGATTCCTTTATAAACAGCCATTAATTGCAATTATTATTTTGGTAAATTAAATGAAAAAATTGAGGAAATGCGGATGGATAGGATTTGTTTGTAAAAACTCATAGTTCGAGGTTTGGCTCTCGCCTGTTTCCTCCGCCAAAATTGGACCGATTTAAAAAATATTTAAAAAACTGAATAAGATGGATGTATACAGATATTTGTTTTCTTTATTTGATTTATAGTTGTCAAATTTGTACACTAGGGCTCGGTTGACAGAGATTTATTGGACAATTATTTTGAGAATTTTTTGAGGGTAAATAGTGCTTATACCTACGGTTAACATTGTATAAAAAAAGAAAACATAGGGTTTGTCCCTATGTTTTCTTTTTATCTTTTTGTATATAATTATATCATTTTTATTCAGTTTATGAAATATTTATTTATTTATTTTAAACACTTTCAGCACAAAAAATGTACAGAGGCGGACTTAATGCCATAGGCATTCTCTACCTCAGTCAACCTTTGGAATCTTTGGAGGAGTCAATATTGGAGGAAAAACATGCGAGAGCCAAACGTCGAATTATGACTTTTTACAAACAAAGTCTCGCCGCCCATATTTCTTCTTATTTAACTGATTACTTGGTGAAAATTGGCACACAAAGCACGCTAAGCCGTTAGTCCCCGCTGTTATTTGTAGATTTTTGGCAGTCGTTACGGATTGTCAGAAGCCAGTAAATCTGACTCCAGTCTTGCGATGAAGTACCGTGTTACCGATTTTATGGGTTGTGGAGGTCTGGTAGGCAGCCGCTCTACGTAATATACTGGTATTCAGCTAAATCTGGTTTAACTGGAAGCCGACCCCGATAGGCTAGGCATGACTTGGAGGAAATTAGCAACCAAGTATTTCTGTATTAATTTACGTACAGTAACATTAAGTATTAATAATACATATAAAGTATGTATACAAGCGCGTATTAAGAGTTGATAGGAAAAGTGTCCAAAACACTGGTAGTATTCGAAATTTAGTTTGGGTAACAATCCAAACAATAATTTAAATACAAAAGTCAGTTGGTTATACTTTCACCCATAAATTGATGAATCGAATTTGATGAATTTTGAGCCAACTTGCCAGCGAAAGGTGAAAGTCATGATGAAGAAAAAAGTGCCCAAAGTACTAAATGTGCGTTAACCAAAGCTTGATCATCATATATACTACTCTGTCAAGAAAGTACCGGGAAAAGATCAATAATACACAAAATGTCTGTTATTCATCCAAATTTATTTTATCACCTTCAAAGTATGCTCCTTTAGAAACGATACACTTGCGCCAACGAATAATCCATTCATCAAAACATTTTTTAAACGCTGCTTCCGGAATTAAGTTCAGTTCTCGCCGCGAATTCTCCTTTATGTCTTCTATCGATTGAAAACGGGTGCCACGAAGTGGTAATTTGAGTTTAGGAAAAATAAAAAAGTCAGCAGGAGCCATATCTGGTGAATATGGTGGTTGCTGGATGGTATTTGTTGAGTGTTTGGTTAAAAATTCGTTCACAACGATAGCCTTGTGCGAAGGCGCATTGACTTTCATGCGATTGAGTTTTTGGAGTAAATTCAGATCTTTACGGCCGGAGGTTGACGGCCTACCAGAGCGAGGCAAATCTTCCATCACGTCTCGACCGCTTTTGAACGCTTTGAACCACTCATAAGCACGAGTTTTTGATAAAGTCGATTCACCGTAAGCCTTCTGTAACATTTTCAGTGACTCCGAACACGAAATTCCATTGGCGATGCAAAATTTAAGACAAACTCTTTGTTCGATATTTTTGTCCATTATGAAATTTGCAATACACACTATATATGATATTACTAAAACGAGCACTGTATTTAATATAAATAACAGATACAACTCAAACTCCGCGCCAAAATGGAAAACAGTTGTGCCAATCTAACAACTACAAAAAAACAAAAATTTGAATTTGGAACCATAAACAAATCATCCATTCCCGATACTTTTTTGACTGAATGTATATATATTAACGACATGTCGAAAACCATTCCTAATCCGATGATCTTATTTGCAGACGATAGCACAATATTATTTAGAAGCGAATATGATGAGACTCTCGCAAATGAAATAAATACTAACTTAAATAACATGTATATAATATATATGCATTTTATATTATTATGAGTTCTCTTAATCAGAAAGATATTTATAAATCATCATATTTATTAGTTTATTATTTTAGCAGAATGCCTTGTTGCATAAAGTCCGCCTATGTACCACTATTGTACATGAAGTTTAAATAAATAAATATCTTGGCTCACTGCAAATAATCTAAAAATAAATCTAGGAAAAACAACAACATTTACAACATTTCGTTTGAACAATGAACAAAAAATAAAAACTAAATGTTCGATATGGTGACAAATATATTCAGGAGACTGATAATACCAAATTCTTAGGTACCTGGATCGATAAAAAGATGAATTGGAAAATACATATTGAAAATACATGTATGCAAAAAACTTAGCTAGTGTTCATATGCCCTTTATAAGTTAAGGAAAATTGCAAATCAGTCAACATTATTAATGGCGTACCACGGATATGTATCATCTACATTACGATACGGACTTATATTTTTCGGGAACTCGCCTGATAGAGAAATAGTGTTCAAAGCACAGAATAAATGCATAAGGGCAATATGTGGCATTCAAAGCACAGACAGTTGTAAGAAGCATTTCCAAAAGCTTCAGCTACTTACACTTCCCTGTCTTTACATATACGAAGTAGCAAGCTATGTTAAGACAAACATACATCTAAACAATCACCCAAAGAGTTTACGCCACAAAAATAAAATATTCACAATCCCACATAAAAAAGCTATTTTTAATAAAAAAAATCTTGGCACTTAAAATCTATAATAAGCTACCTGAACACATAATTGAAATTAAAAATGTGGATCAATTTTTTAAAAAAACCTACACGAGTTTTTAGTTGCAATATGCTACTATCATATTAATGATTATTTAAATGAAAGATGCTAACAGCCTACTACATCCGATTTATTATATTGGGGATATATCAGTGCTAGTTTTATGAATGATTTTGAATTAGATTTGTTATTGGGTTTCAATTTGACTTTTATGTATTATTTTATAATTAATTTATGTTTGTTAGTAATTTAATTTATATTTGTTTGTTGTTTAATTTTATTCGTTTGTAATTGAATTTGTTTTAGTTTGACATATTAATATTATTATAATTATTTCATTACTGTGACTGACAATACTGATAAATTTTATTTTGTGTTTAGTAAATATCTTAAAATATTTGCATACCCATGTAATGGTTAAACATGGAGAACATTATTACTTACTTATAGAAAAAAAAACATTAATTTATATTTATACCTATGTTTTCAAATACATTTATGAGGTCTGATTTCTGATTTCTTGATGTGAAAACTGACAGATCATAATTCTACAAGTATGCCGTTATCACTGAGCTACCAGAGCTCTAACCATAATTAAATCCACATATTTCACTTTTTATGGCTTCCAAAATCCCATATCAAGTTTTCTTTTCACTAATAAAAAAAAAAACGTGCTAAAGGTAATATTTCACCTAAAATTTGAAACGAAATTAATTAATCTTTCAGTCATAATAAAATTGATCATACAGAATAATTTATTTGATATTTCACAGGATCTTTGACACTTGTTGGTATCAGATGGTTCCAGGACAACGCTAAATAGATTTAGCTTGAATTATTGTAACGAGACTCATGATTCAAACTATCGTATTTCATTTGTGGATAAAATAGGTGAAATAATAAAATGATAATTATTATTTCTATTTATCCACCTACGAGGAAACTGTAAAATAAAACCTTAAACTTATTTTTTATTAATAGAAATATGCGGAACAGCAACGAATGCTTCGCATAGCCTGGACACAATTCCAAACCACCGACTCAATACTCAAACTGGATATAACACAACGTCTTTCTTCCATCGTTAAGGTCGTATTCTCACTTGCTTTGGGCATATTACACGTCGAGAGGACACGTCTGTGGAGTGACTCGTGGTTCAGGGCAAAATTGAGAGCACGAGGGCGCGCAGTAGATCACCAATGCACTGGACCAAATCAAAACTGCACTAAATGGTCCACTCTACGAATGCACGAGGCAAGCAACAGTACGAGAGGAATGGCGTCGAATTGTGAAACACGCCACAGCTCCTATCATGACGACCACGACCACTCTGCCAAGAGTCTGACCACAGAGAAGAGAGACGATGTGGAACAGGGTGTGAAGTTCCTTAAACCTACATTGAAAAAGGAGAATGCTCCGACCAGACGTGTGTTGGTCCGGTGGGCAACTGCCCAATGGTTGAAGTTTGGATTGTTTTATGATAAAATTGCATTTAAAACCTTTATAACGCGGTGCAGAGTTTGTGTGACGTCAAGTTTTTAGTTTCTATGTGGCGGTGTAGATGCCGCGACATCATCATCATCATCAACTACCTCCTCAAAATGTCGCCACATCTACCAGCTCCGTGCGTCTCGTAACCAGCGTATTCGCATGCCTTCACCAGCTCACTGGTTTACGTTGTGGGAGGCATTCCAAAGCTGCGCTGCAGTACGCGGCCGCCACTCCAAAACCTTTTGGCTCCATCCAATATCGTTACTCAAGCAAAGTGTTGATGATTCTGATTTTGAGTCTGAGTGTTGGTGAGTATGGTAATTCTTCAAACAATGTACGTTATGTTCATTTCTGATTCGATTGAGGAAAATCCGTTCATAGCCCATTCCATTACCCTGTGGGTAAGCCTTTTTGATGAGGCCCATGGTCTATCTAAAAATCCACCGTTTAAAAAAATAGAATCTCACTACAAAGAAAAAAACTCATGATAGCCCAAAGTCTTCATTATCTAAAAAAAATACACATCGATTAATTATTCACATCAGCTTAGACATAAAAAATTAACAGTCTGCACCTGGTTTCTGAATGAACTCCAGCCTTCTTAACATTGTCATAGAAACAAAATTAAACTGATTCTATCAAAATTAACAGCAAACTTTGGTTCCGTTAAAACTTGGAAGCTTAACGCCAAAACACAAAGAACCTTATCTACTAACCAAAACGCCTGTAGACACGTTTATCTGAAAAACTAGAAAGTTCGTACAAGAGCCGATTTAATTACTGCTCTCAAAGATCAAAGTGAGTCGCATCGAGACGGAGGAAGTAACTTTACACCGGCGGCGTAGAGGGCGGACATATCGGAGGCTATACCATTGGACTTTACTTGTTAGCATTCTTGCTATTTTTGAACGACGACGTTCTATTGAGTTTCCATCGTGTCGTTCAGTTTTTTTTATAGTCGTATATGTACATCATTCGTGTAATTTCGGTAGCCCTTGTTAATCCCAAACATTGTGTCGACAATATTTAGGGAGCGTGTCCATTTGCACGGAGCAAGGCAGTGGAGCGGAGAAACGGAAAAATATTAACCAATCATGCCAGTCAAAATATAAATGACTCACGTGGTGCAGAGATTTTATGCAATTCCGTTGGTGAACACTTTTCCGTTTCTCCGCTCCGCTGCCTCACTCCGCTGTAATGGACCCTTATCGGTGAATAGAATGTCATTTTGTATTAGGTGTCGATAAAGTAAGACAAATTGACGTTAAAATAAATTCTAATTATTACAAATATGTGAGTTTCATTAATAATCAATCTCAAAAATTATTCAATCAACGCACTTAGATGCCTAGATGTAGTCTATTCACTCTTGACTTAAAGATCTCATAGATTATGACTTTCCGGGAACACACATACGTTCATAGTTATTCAGTCGATCAATTTTGCTCTACCTATTTGAAAAAGTTACCTGAAGAATGTGTTCTCTAAAAGGTTATTTATATTTTCTTGGAACATTTTTTTTTCAAAAAGCTTTTATGACCTTTGCATCTACGGGATTTTAAGGCGTTCGAATTAATGTTCATAAACTTTTTAACATGTGTATTCAAAATTAATACAGTACCTACTAATTTAATTTTTACGGTTCCGAACAAAAGTCGGAACCTTTATAGGATCACTCGGGTGTCTGTCCGTCTGTCTGTCTATCAGTCTGTCATAGTCTGTTTTCTCCGGATCCATTGGACCGATTCTGTCAAAATTTGGTACACATATGGACCTCTCTGACCCAAACACGGAAGAGTTACGTTAATTGTTAATTTGTTAGGGGGTCACTTTTAGGGATCAAACTAAAAACAAAACAAAAAGTTTTTTTAAATATCGTGTGATGGACGCAAATGAAAGGACTTACTGTGAGAATCTTAATTATATTTTTTTCATAATTTTAAAACAAATGGTTTTGAAGTTATTCAAGATATTAGACGAAAATTGACCATACTGAGCCTAAAATTTTGAAAAAAATGGAGATGGTAGATTTTTACCTGAAGATTACAGGAACATATTATTATATAAGAATTTTATAGTGTTAAAATAACATGGTTAAAAAAAATGTTCGGAACCCATTGCACGCGCGTCCGACTCGCATTTGGTCAGTTTTAGATTAAATACAGCCATCAAAAAACCCACTTATTTATATCCAATTAATAATCGTCGTATTCCAATATTATTATAATTCAATAAGATATTATTTCAGAGTATTTCGCCACCCACCAGAAGACATTATTATGGATAACCTTTCATAAAGGTTACATTAAATAACGTAACTTTATATTAATAACTGAACAAATTGTTGACTGCCAAATGCGTACTCCCACTTTCCTTTTTCAACCTCTGTCGAAATTTTTGCAGATTAATCTATCAGCTTAAAAAAAAATCTAGTAACTACCCAAAAACCTGCCAGGGCTGCAAAATTTGTTTGAAAGAGTCACCGCGGCCCTTTATTTTTTTATGAATTGAAAATCCTCATATAACTCCTCCTGCTCTGGGCCTAGCAAAAGGGAGTGACTAAAACCCATCAGTCCTCTTTGTGCCCTTTGTATTCCAGGACAGCGGTGACTCTTTCGAACAAATTCCGCAACCTTGGCTGGCTCTGGGAGCAGCGGCCCCGTCTTAGTTATCACGGCCCTGGAACGCAAAGGGCATTAGAAGGAACACGGAAGGCTTTTAGTCAGTAAGAGTCTGACACTCCTTTCCACCCAGAGCGGAAGGAGTGATTTGATGATTTGCCATCCAGAAAAAAGGGTCGCGGTGACTCTTTCGAACAAATTCCACAACCCTGGCAGGTTGTCGGTCCAAACTGAGTTTTAATTAAGAAAATTCAAGATTAATGCTACGATCCTTAGTAGGGGTAGCATAAAAGTAGACACTGCAGCAAAGCCTTTGTAACACTATATATTAGGTTATTTCACTTTGTTAAAACTTTATTTCGTGTTGTCTTTTTGAATTGTACCCTTTCTGGAAACGTCTTTTGTTGCAAGTTACTTTTACACCTGCCTTCTAGTTGGACAATGAAGAAAACGCTGTTTTAAGTTCAGTTTCCTGTTTATTAATTCTAAGAAAATCTTCTGAAGAAGGAAGTAGCATTCAATTAATTATAATTAGTTTTGATGTAGCTATTATTCTTAGAAGCAGTTTATTCAAAGAAAAGGATTCCTTTGTTAAGGAACCTTTCTAACGGGAACTAAGGATAAATAGGGTCGGATATAGATCTTTGATCTCTCGTGGAGGAGAAACTGCAAGAGTGTCGTCTGAGTTGGTGTGGCAACATCATGCGCCACCCTATGTTTCGCGTTGGCCGGAGATGCATGATTATGGCTGTCCTTGGAGCTATGGCCCGTGGTCGCACTTGCAAGCGCTGGCTGGACGTCGTCAAGTCCGACATAAAAGACTGACTGTCTGAAAAGGATGTTGAAGATCGGGCAAAGTGGAGGAAGCTCAGTCGGAAGGCGGTTCCTGGTAATGGCCGGGTTTAACGCCAGGTGGAAGAAGAAGATGCATCTTTGATCTCTTAAAATGTGACAGCATACAATAAAGTATCTGAATTAAGCTAGTGAAGTAAAACTTTTCTAACATTAGATGCTTCTAAAAATAATGAATGCCAACTTGGTAAATCATTGTCAATCGATTTTGAAAAAGGAGGAGTTTATGTCTGTACGTCTTTCTTTTTGAATATTAAAAAGAAATATTTCTTATACTTACGAGTACAAACACCGAAAACAAACACAATCTTTGTTCTACTTTAATAATTGGCACCACATTCACCGTTTATTATTTAATTCAGCAAAATTCTAATTTTATTTTTTTCATAAATAAAAAACTTAATTATTTTGATTTAAACTGCAAGGGTGGTTAATGCAGAATTAACCTAGCCTTTTTAAAAGAGTTGGTAAAAGTAGTCTTTTTTTTTCTGAAAATCGGAGTATCAGTGTGTGCTCAGTTCAAATATTAAAACTGAAAAGGGTGCGTATATAGTCCTAAAAGCAGTAAAAGGTTTCGTAGAGCCCTTTAAAAATCAAATCTTAAAACTTCTCCCAGTTAAGAGTTAAAATCTCTCATAACAAACTATATTTTCGTCCTTCAACATCAATAAACAAATCCCCATAACTCATATCTTTCAGTATCTAACACACTCTTTACTCCGACATTTCCCTCTGAAAAGGGCGCCGGAGTGCTGAAAGAGCCAAGGGTCCATTAGTGAAGGGCCCCTGACACCGAGAAAGGGCCTTGAGAACGTAACGGCCTACAAGGGCCCGCGACAAAAAACTGCGAGGTCTTTGCGTACCACAGTACGCCAGACATTTAGTGGCGTTTTTCTGGTAATCGGTTTTGTGTAATTTTGCTGTTATTTCTTCCTGTTATCTGGAAAAGGCGTTTGAAGTTACAGCGAATATTTTTTTCGTGTATCTGTGGGAAAGATGGTGGAAATTATTTCGTTGTAAGTATTTGATAGAGCACTATGAATTATATGTCTATACTAATATATAAAGCCGAAGAATTTGTTTGTTTGCTTGCTTGAACGCGCTAATCTAAGGAACTAATCAGAGGATCACCGCCAATGAGAGGCTCGTCGCGACGACGCTCCAAAGTCTTGAGCATCGACGATGAGTTGCTAGCCTGTCGGTTTTCTACTGGTTGCACTTTGGGGAATGTGCGACGGAATTGCATAATTTAATTCCGCCGATCCCGTTCCATCATCAAACCACAAGACAAACGACGATGCATACCGGTACATGGTGGACATCCCACCCACACGCACAAAACGTTTTGGGAACACAATTTCATAGTGCGGACAGCTAAGGAGTCGAATTCCCTGCCAGAGTCTGTGTTTCTTGATAGCTACAACATGAGAGTCCTTAAGTCAAGAGTGAATAGGTTACTTATAGGCAAGCGTGCGCCATTTTTGACCACATCGTCACTTACCATCAGGTGAGATAGTGGTCAAACGCAAAATAATAAAAAATTAAATAAAAAAAACTACTATTTCGATTTGAAAAATATTTCTGTGTTAGATAGCCCATTTATCTGCGAAGGCTATATATCATCACGCTAAGACCAATAGAAGCGGAGTAGTAATCAAAATTGTGACGCAAATAATATAACTAGCTGCTGCACGCGGCTCCACCCATGTAAAAGTCAGAAATAATTGGAACGTACTACTAAGATAGAATAAGAATTTTATGTAATAATCCAGGGTATAAACTTTATGTGTGCCAAATTACAACAACAAATACCTACGTTCCGAAGTTTTATGGAAAAAGTAAAATACTAACACATCCATCCTAACAAACGAAAAGAAAATAAAAGAGAAGTAGTAGTTGAATTTAAATACATCTCAAACGAAGTATTTAATTCTGTTTTATTTTAAGCATTATGACTTGCAAATAGGAAGCTCTATAATGAAAAAAAAAATGAACTCGACTTCGCCTCAGCCCACATTTACACGTTCGTCTATCAACACCTCTTTTGCTGGCCGCTGCATCAAAGTTATAAAATCTCGATTTCTTAATTCAAATACAGCCTATCTCTGAATATTCCACCGTGTGTTACGTGTTGCGCATTGTGATTAAAAACAACATCTCACAGAAAACAATTTCAACAAACTTTAACAACCACTGCAGCAGTGAATATAGTAATAATTACCTCTTAAGGCTAATTAGCACTTTACAGCACAGAACGCCTACAAATAATAAATACTGCATACCGCCGTGAATGCTTTATTAATATCTCCTGAATGTTTAAATTTGACGCAGATACCGCAGTGTTGTTTAAAATGTGCATGTATTTTTACTTGATATTAAAGCTTATGACATTTTATAATTAGTTTTCCAGATTTATTACAGGTCAAATTTTAGGAGGAGCTCGTGGCTAGATAATAACAGCCGCACGGGTCGATCTTCAAGGCTAAGCAACGCTTGCCAATGTTGGTCTGTGGATGGGTGACCATCTTAACATATCGAGTTTCCTCCGTGCCTCGGAAAGCACGTTAAGCCGTTGGTCCCGGCTGTCATTTGTAGATCTTGTTAATGGGTTGTGGAGGTCTGGTAGGCAGCCGCTCCTCGTAAAATACTGGTATTCAGCTAAATCTGGTAAATGACTGGAAGCCGACCCCAATATAATTGGGAATAGGCTAGGCAGATGATGATTACAGGTCAAATTTTTATTTATTTATCTTATTTTAACTCAGACTTAAATTGTCCATAGTGTTAGTAACAACAAACTTAAAACTATGTGCGTACAAAACACGGCGAGTACAACTTAAAACTATTTCACATGGATGCGTATCCAATGCTCCCATAGAGGACTATCAACATGATCCGCAACCACCCTCAGGTAGCTGTTAGAACACCCTGCGCATCAGCGATGCCGCCCTTTTACGGATTATGGCATGGAAACCATCCACCTGCGCGTTTGCAAACATCGCTGAAGCACTACAATATCGAGGCAGTCCCATCAGCAACTTGAAAGCGTTGCTGTATTGGACCCGCATGGCACTGACAACTCGCTGCGTGCAATTGACCCACAAGCTACAGGTATAGTAGGACTGGCAGTAGGCCCTAAATAATGTCTTCTTAACCTCTTTAAAGCACCTTGAAAACCAGCGTGCCAACATAACCGAATCGTCAGCAACTTGCGTTCCCGTTCCTCGTCCGGATCATCACAAGAGGTCCTTATTTACCACATGGCCAAGGTACACGAACTGACTTACTCTGTTAAGCGCCACCCCACTAGTGTCACAGTCGGTACATAGGAAGGCGTCATCCACCCCGCCCGAAACACCAGCAATTCGCTCTTTTTAACATTATATGTCAATCCGTGCGGCCTTGCATATTCCTCACAGATACCCATTAGCCTCCACAGGGCGCTGATCGAAGGGCTCTACAGCACCATATCATCAGCGTAGCTTATGTTGTTCACCACCTGACCATCTATGGAACAGCCAAAGTCCCAGGTGGTATTTTTTGGTTTCTTGGAAAAAATATTTCTTAAAAAAATTTTTTTTTCTTTTTTTTTTCATTATTTTTTTTTTTTTTGTTTTCAAATATTTTTTTCCGGTAATCTCTCACAGGCAATATCTTAGAAATGTCTAGAATACAAATTCCACAAGTTTCGTGTTTAATTATACATTTTTTTTAGTTACTGGGGTGTGGCATATTATAATAATCCTTTGTTATTTTATACGGGGCCTTTTTAGTTGTCTCACAACGACAGCCCACTTCATTTATCCAATGACTACTGAACATTAATTAAAATATATATATATATATATCTATGAACATTTGAACTTAGAAAAATTAAATAATATTAGATTTAAGAAAATATTTAAAATTATCAAGTTATCGCGCGTTTTTTTGCTAATCGGAAAAAAATATCGCAGCGCCCAAATGAGAAAAGGTTTATGCTCGCTGAAAACTATTATTCATTATCATGAAGCATGACGAAGTTTGAAACATCCAGGAGCGAGCACAGCCCGAGCTTTATGTTTCAAGGATGGCGTGGAATGGAACGGCGACATTGTTTTGAAACGTAAACATTATTAACAGGGTGTTTCATAATTTTAATGCATTATTTATTTTTATTGTACTTATTTTCTTAATTAATTATTTAAAAAGAATAATTAATTAAGAAAATAATTACAATAAAAATAAATAAAGTAGTTTATGTTGGGAAAATTAAGTAGGTCGCCTTTGTAAAACGAATTAAATGGCATCGTGTATAGTATGAGTTGCCCTCGGGCACGAAGGGTTCCGTACTTTCTCGAAATAAAAACACTTTTTCTGACAGTGGAGTTCCGTCGGTAACTGTTTGATATTTATAGAATATTGGCCGGTGCGGTCTACTTCTTATAGTTGTCCGACTATAGGGTGTACTGTACTTAGAAGAGAGAACGAATATAGGATGACATAAATGGGTAACTCGGCTTAGTTATGCATTGCTCATAAAATTATGCATTTCAGCGTTAAAAAGCAATCACTCTTAAACCTGGACAATCACTGTCACATTTTATTCCACCTTCAGATTTCATAGCTTGCTACCATCATATTACAGTCGTCATACTTTTAATCTGCTGACCTGGAGCCACTCAGCCACAAATTGACAACTGTAGAGTAACGTATAAAAATATATAAAAATGGTCTAGAACATTGAAAAAAACACACAAAGGGTTCCGTGCCATAACCCTTAATTTTTGTTATTTCTTGTTATAGCGGCAATAGAAACACACAGTCTGTGAAAATTTCGAATGCCTACCTATTATGGTCCTTAAGATTCAGCCCGCTGAAAGACAGACAGATGGTCGGACGGACGGACAGCGGAGGCTTAGTAATAAGATTCCTTTGGTTACCCTTTGGGTACGGAACCTTAAAAAAGACGTTGCAAGAGACAACAGACTAGATTACGATAGACCCGTCACACATTCCCAACCACTGCAACTCCAAAAAGTCAAAATCAACAGTGACGACCACCATACAAACGTCGAGCCATTCAACTATCTTGGATCCCGCAACAAAATTTATCCGAAAAGTAAAACGGAAAGCGACGTATGAAAATAAAATGAAAGACCTAGTTACCTAAATATATCTTGCCCAAACTGCCTCGTCTTAAACGCTGACGTGGACACTGTCAAACCTTATCCTATCTTCAGCTTTCGTAGCCGGCTCCCATCACATTACAGCAGTCATACTTCTAATCCGCTGGCCTCCCGCCACTCGGCCACAAATTGACATAATTGCAGAGTAACACACAACAATGGCAGACATGTGCTCTTGCAATTATTCTGTAATCGGACCCACAATGTGGATCCAATTAACAGATGAAAGTGGTTAGAGAAAACCGAGAAGCTTCGATTTTCTTTTATTTAATTTTCTGTTTTTTTTTTTAGTCGAACCGTCATTCAACATCAGTTTTTTATTTTTAAATGGAGAAGTCGCACTCCCTTCGTAGATACCCGAAAAATAAATTATGAACGGTTTTTCATTACTAAAGAACGTAAAGAATCACGATAGAAGTCCATATAGGACAGCTTTGTCTGTAATTTTGTTTTTAATATTATGAAAGTCAATAAATGTACGTGAATCAATGACCTTTATTGCACAATGATCTTGCGCCCATCATCCATAGATACCTACACTTAGACGTGTTGTAGAATTAGAATAAGGTCTTAATTAAAATGTTTTCAGGAGCTCCTGTCTAATAAATAACAGATCTTCGAGCCACGCTTACTGAGATCGGTCTGAGGATGAGTAATCAGTAATCGCACATATCGATACTCCTCAGTGCTTGAGGAGGTACGCTGTCATTTTTTTTTTTTTTACTGTTGATAGGCACGCGTTTGACCACTATCTCACCTGATGGTAAGCGAGGATGTGGTCGAAGATGGAGCACGCTTGCTTTGTAGATCTTTGACAGTCGTTAGGTACGGATGGAATAAGCCATACAGTTGTGATGAACTGTGGTCTCTTGCAGGGTTATCGCGTTACTGGGTTACCGGTTAGCGGGTTACTAGATTATGAAGGTCAGAAATGGAGTCGCTCCATATAAAACACTGGTATTCAGATGCTCCCGGTTACACTGGAAATGAAAAACTTTTTTCAAAATGAAAACTTCTTCAGCGATGGTGTGAACTATTTTAGAAGGGTAAAAAAAAAATTAAACTCGCGTCAGGACGCGTGACCTGATAGAAAATTCGTAAGACGGAGGGAGAGAAGCACGTATTCAAATTTTCACTTCTGCCGGCACTCCCGGAGTGCAACCCTTTTTTTTACTGTCCTTTCACCGCTGAATCACAGGTCTCATAATAAACTAATTAAGAGAGTACTCTAACTGATGAGTAAGTTACGATCTCCAAAACAAGGCTAATAGATGTATTAGCCTAGTTTCCCAGATCGTAAATTAATCAAAACACGGCCACTGGACACTACTGCCAATCCAAAATAAAGAATGAAAATATGATTTGTTCAGAAAAATAAATGAAACAAAAATATAAGTAATGGAAAAAAATAAAATAAATATACTTTTAATAATAATTACTTTTAATTTGAATTTATAGTTCCAAGTCCAACCGACAAACATGTTCCATATTTCACAAAAACTACAATGAAGTTCCAATAAATCTATCGTCGCTTACTGCCCTTATCCCATGTTACTTGGGGTCGACACAACACGTTTTTTTCTTCCATTCTGTCTTATCTTCCGTCACGTTAAAACTAACTCCCATCTCTTTCATATCGCTAAAAATCTATAAAGAATAAAAAAAAAAACAAAATGAAAAAGAATGTCTCTAATTTTAAAATTGAATATAGTTCAGTAGCTCGCTTACAAAAGTGTGTGTATGTGTAATTGGATATTCGATATCCAGTTCTGAATTTCTGCTATTTGTATTGAAAAACTTTATTTTGTTTTGTTTCCAGCCAGTTCATTATTTTCTGTGGTGAGTTTTTAATTTGGATTGTGGGTGCTTTTGTAACTGGCAATGCGGATTAGGGTTTTTATTTTTAAATATGAATAGGTTGCTTTTGTTCGTGGCTTGAAAGTCTATTATAAATGTGGTCGGTATTAATTTAGATCGCGTGGTTAAATTGATATTTAGGTAAACCTTAGCTTCGATTAGCCTGAACGTGGGCTCAATATTGTCAAGTTATTTGCGAGGTTTTGATTTCAAAAGCATTAGGTATAATGTTGTTTGTTTTAGATTAGTGCTAACACAGATAACATAATCTGTTTAACGATTATTACGATGGAAATATAGATTTTTTTAAATAGTAAAATGAATACCGAATCTCCCGCAAGTTATTTACATTTATACATGTGATCGATTACAAATGCATCAATGTAAATGTTAATAATTAGTTACAGCAAAAAACCGGCCAAGTACACGGACTCGTACATGAAGGGTTCCGTACCATAAACCTCAATTGTTATTATTTGTCAATAGCGCGGTAATAGAAATAGACAATCTGTGAAAATTTTAACTGTCTACCATTGCGGATCTTGAGCTACAGCTCGCTACCAGAGAGGCGGATGAACGGACAGTGGAGTTTTGTAATCGGGTTCCGTTGCTCACCCTTTGGGTACGGAACTCTAACAAAACTTTCTGAATAAATAATGTATTTGTAATTTTTTTCAAAAATCCTGGATCTTTTGTCCCAACAAAAGTCACCCCACACACACACACAACAACAACAAACATTTACAACATTTACGTAGATTTACTGTATCGTGTCAGAATGCCTTTGTGACCGAATAAATTATAATGTAGGTAATCATTGGTTTCAATATTCGGGGCAGTAGAGAAGTATATTGCAATCCATCGGCCATAGTCGGTCTCTGACTGATCGCAACACAAAAAAAGAAAAACTCAAGATCCCATGCTCAACAGTATCGCTTGCCATGATTATGAATGATATATCTATAGAACATTACTGCAGCGGAAATCAATAGAGGCATTGATGGATGAACGTGAAAATGTGGGCCGAGGAGAAGTCCAGGCACACATACGTGAGTCCATCAATGCTTAGTTGTGGCCAAGGCTTGTACAGGACTTTTCTCAAATAATGCACAGAAATTAAAATTTAATTACTTTTTGAAATAAATGACGAACACTGAACAACAGTTATTTTTCCGCGTAAAACAAATTAACACTTTGGATGAACGCGCTAATCTCAGAAACGAATGGTTTGAATTGAAAAATTATTTTAGTGTTCGATAGCCCTGTTATTGAGGAAAGCTATAGGCTATATAAAATCACGCTACGACTTACAAGTGGAGCATTAATGGAAAATATGGTGCAGACGAAGTGGCGTAGGTCAGCTAGTTAATGTTCATGTAAATTTTTGTTTCAATAAACAGCTATTTGCAAGTCAGTTCGAAATTTAAATAAAACCATTGGTAAGTTACCTCCTTGGCTGTCATGTCTCGGAGTATAAAATTATTTCATTTTTAAATTATACAGATATGAGTTTACTATGTAATTTCTTTGGCCAGTACAACAATTTCGATTTATCTTGAAGAAGTTCAAAATAATGCTCAAACGTCCATGCAAGTTTGAGAAAATGATGTTTATTTAGGAATTTTAAATAAGGATACATATCACTTTTACACGTACCTAAATATTTTTTGACAATTTTAACTAGATCTGGCGTTTCTTAGCTGACTACCCTTTTTTTGAAGGATGGAAAACCATCAAATGACTCTTTCCATTCTGGGCGGAGTGAAAGAGAGTGTCAGACTCTTATTGACTAAAACCATCCGTGTTCCTCCTAATGCCCTTGACACCTGTATGAAGCGCGCGTGGAACACAACGTGCCGTCTACCCGGGCCTGTTTCGGATCGGATAGCGAGTCACCCAGCGCTCGCCGTCTGTAAGCCCGCGTCTACGGTAGCTGTGAATCCGCCCGTGACTCCCGACGCCCGGGGCGTCTTCTTCTGTTGCGGCGGCTGGGGCGTGAGATTTCCCACATTTGTCACAATAAACTATTTTGTATTTGTATTTGTTGTATGTCTCCTCGCTCTGGACCATGGATTGAACCAGGTTCCGCCGATTGTCTCGAAAAAAACACAGCGGTGCTTCGTCCAAGCAGGGCAGATCTCCACCGTGACTTTTGGGCGATGCAAAGAGCTGACTACCCTGAGCACACTATCTTACTAACATTCTGGGTTATCACCAATCATTGTATCAGTGATTACAATGTCACTATGTCTCTCGCTGTCATCTCTCATCTCCCAACTAATACAATAATAACACGCTTAACACGTAACAGTTGACGATCTGTCACGGCACAATCCCTGTTCTAACATGCTATTCAGGTGTATGGCCGATAATCAAGACGATAATTGAAATGTTAATTATCTAGTAACACCATCTTAGATCGGACGTGTGTTAAGCTATCTTTGGTTGGACGGAAATGTGTGATAATGTATGATGTACTGAAATTTAGATTTGTCTAATAACAGATGGATGCAGGCTACCTTTGAACAAAAGCCAAAGAGAAAGAGGGTTAGTAAGATCTTTAATAAAGATTTAGGGTTTTTCAATAGTTACTAAAACGTTCGAAACAAGTCGCTTTTCAAGCAGTCTGATGCAGTTCAAAGAAACATATTCTGGTGGTTTTGGGTTCTTTTTTAAAAGAATATGTGCCGCTTATAAATTAAGCCTTCCATGGAGTGATCATAATAATCAAACTTCTGCTCTTATACCATTACTAGTTAACCCGCGCAACTTCGTTTGCGTCACAATTTTCATTACTGCTACGCTCCTATTGGTCTTAGCGTGATGATATATAGCCTATAGCCTTTCTTGATAATTAAGCTATCAAACACTGAAAGAATTTAAAAATCGGACCAGTAGTTCCTGACATTAGCGCGTTCAAACAAACAAACTCTTCAGCTTTATATATTAGTATAGTATTTTATTTGGGGTTGCAACAACATCGACGTCATCTGCCTAGTCTTTTAGCATGGCGCCTGCCGCCGACAAGGGACGATGCTTGCAGTTGTGGCGTCATCACAGCGATGTCAAAGCTGCAACTTTACCGACTTGCAGTTGTGACGACACTTGCCGTCGACGGCAGCCGTCAACGCTATGCCGGCTATCACCGACGCGTCGACGGCTGCAGTGGTATCTAACATTGGCAAACTGCCGCTCGTCTGTATGAGCCCTTATATAAAAATAGAAAGAAGAAGCAAAGCTAAAACACATTATTAAAACAACAAAAAAATAAACTAATATTTTTTTACCACTTAGTAATGAATGTTATCATTACTAAAAAAAAAAAATACAAAGCATCCTATTCTAAAAATAATCGAATAATTGAGATTTCCTTAGAATTTCTAAGAGTTGAGTGTTCCCATATAATTTAAGTAGGTACAGTCTGTGACCAACATTATCTGACCCACTTGACTATTATTCGCTAATAGTCAAGTGGGTTAGATAATGTTGATCACAGACTGTACAAGGATTAGACCTTTTAGGTACCTAGATATTAGTATCTTGTTCTATTTCCCGTTCGACCCGTCTATTATAATTTGCACTATTCCAACCGATTTGCACTATTCACAAAACGATCACGACGGTATCAAGCTATGCATTAGCCTGCGTTTGATAGAGATGTGATATGCCAATATCCGTCGTCGGATACTATCGATAATAATAGAATTATCAACAACTGCCAGCTGTGACAACAATTAAACCAAAAAAACAGTAGATATTAATTAGTCAGAGATTTTTTTTCGTTTAGTTCATAACCTTTACAAAAAAATACACAAATCAGAATGAAACCAAATGGCTGGTAATGTTTATTTTTTGAACAATCAAATTCACAAAGTTAGATCCCAAATGCTCGCCCGTCATAGGCCCAGCAAGGTGCAAATACCCACGATTATAAGTTATCTATACTAATATATAAAGCTGAAGAGTTTGTTTGTTTGCCTGCTTGAACCCGCTAATCTCAAGAACTATTGGTCCGATTTGCAAAAATCTTTCAGTGCTAGATAGCCCATTTATCGAGGAAGGCTATAGGTTATATTATTATATCATCTCGCCAAGCTAATAGGAGTGGAGCAGACGAAGTTGTGCGGGTGAACTAGTAAGTTCTAATCTGCTATATTTTCAGCAAGTGAATATGCCAGCAGATTAAACTTTTTAAATTTGAATTTTTGCAAGATATTGCTTTTTACTAAGTGTAAAGCTTTAATTTATTTTTAAGTCGTTCCATTTTTCAACGATTTCCATAAAAAAAGGTTTAATCTAGCTGATTCGAATATCCGCCAATCTATCCTATCTCTATTTGCATTGCAGATACAGGTATCTCCAGCTAGACACATGAATCAATACAATGACAATCTCGGCACCGATCTCTACCTGAATGTCCGTTGACATTAATATGCAGTCAGAGGTATTGAATAATTGAAAGCTTATCTCGGCGCTCGATACAACGTATAACCACATTGTGCCTGTTAGAAATACGACAAATGAGCATGAAATTGAATTGAAATTGTGTGTCATGGATGATGAGATGATCAGTGCACTCTATCATGTAGAGGATTAAGTACGAGGATTACGAATGATTTTTTCTTTATTTATCAGCTTGAAATGTCCCAATCCTGAGAAAAGAGTATTACTAATTAACTGGTCATTTCAACTTGGGAGTCCCAGAATAGTCTCAGAAACCAAATAGGAACCTACAACCTCGGGGGTTACCTTGAAGGATCAACATCAGGGTGTGGATGTGTAACCCAGTCACAAACTAGACACCACAAGAATGCGGTGGTCCCAGAGGGCAGGATAGAAATCGTGCACTCTGGAACCTTTTCATTGCCACCGACGATATGTTGGAATTGGCAGTTTTAGGCCACGGGTCAACAGCAGGGCGTGGATGAGGAGCCGAGTCACATACTACATCCTATCCTGCCCTCTGAAACCTAATCGCTGCCACCAAAGATGTGGTGGAAGTGGCAGTTTTATCTGTATTATACAAGTGGGGCTTTCTTGAGGGGTCAACAAATGGGCGTGGACATGGACCCGAGTTACAAACTGGATTTCACATCCTATCCTGCCCTCTGGAACCTATGCACTACCGTCAATAATACCGTGGAAGAGGCAGGTTTGGGCTAAATATATTTGTATTATACAACCTCGCTAAGCGGGGCTTTCTTGAGGGGTCAACAGCAGGGCGTGGATGTGGAGCCGAGTCACAAACTGGGCTCCACATCCAATTCTGCCCTCTAGAACCTATGCGCTGCCGTCAATAATACCTTGGAAGAGGCAGGTTTGGGTCAACAGCAGGGTGTGGATGTGTAGCCGAGTCACAAACTGGGCTTTACATCTATCTTAACATCCTATCCTGCCTTCTGGAACTGTATCTGTATTATACAACCTCGCAAAGTGGGGCTTTCTTGAGGGGTCAACAGCAGAGTGAATCTGTAGAAATGTCGCAAACTATACTCCACCTATTATCCTGCCCTTTATGCTCTTTTTTAAAGATAGAAAATCATCAAATGACTCCTCCGCTCCGGGCGGAGCAGAAGGGAGTGTCAGACTCTTACTGACTAAAACCCATACGTGTTCATCCTAATACCCACTGTGACAAATGCGCTGCATCAATGATGCCAGGCGAAAGTAGCAAAACTTTAAATCACCGTCATGGCATCAATACTAAGAAGAAGAAGAGGAGAACCTTATAATTTCCCTCATAAGGCCCAAACTGGTGTACAATTAGAATCGAAGGAAGAAGAGTGGCTATTATCGTCAAGAATTTTCAATATTC
Organism: Lacanobia oleracea; assembly: GCA_950371165.1. NCBI lineage: Eukaryota > Metazoa > Arthropoda > Insecta > Lepidoptera > Noctuidae > Lacanobia > Lacanobia oleracea. The sequence goes on from OX493387.1 coordinate 4,799,800, forward strand.
TTGTTTTATTCTCCTATCACCAATTTAGTAATGGGATACACTGGACCAATGAGTCTCGAATATTCTTAACCAGAAACACTGAACTGATTGGCACAATGTTTGCTCACTGCAGCCTTTTAATCAAATTTATGGAAGTGCATTTGTTTACATTTAACTTTATAAATTCAAAAATTTGTTGGACAAAAAACCGTCCAATGGAAGGGCGAAATTAAGTGAATTGTTTTACTTCTTTGTCAAAGTTTCGAAATATTTTGTTATAAGGTTTTGTCTTGATATTTTACGTATAGTAAATTACATAATTATATAAATGCAGATAAATGTATAGGTGCCAACAAATGTTTACGCAGCGGAGTGGGTACAGATGGTACAGGGTAAGCTATCTTCTGCGAAGAAAGAACACAGCAAACATTAATAAGTATTCCTTCCTTACCTTGCCTAACAGACAGTTGTCCCTGTCTTTAAATCTCATAAACTTTTAACGTTTCCGTGTATTTATATATTAAAATTGGCCATATTTGTTGAAACTAATCCATATTTATTTCTTTCTTTGAGCGATACTAGAAAAATAACTACAACTTTAAGATCTCAGTACCAAAACTCCTTGTATACAAAACATCGCTGTTGAAAAATCGTTTTATTTGTATGGCACCTATTGTATATAATATAATTCCAAACAATATTAAAGAGCAACCGCTTAGTATATTTAAAAAACATCTTACAACATTACTTACAGATAAATGCTATTATTCTGTAACAGACTTTTTGGCTGATAAATTAAGTACCTACTTAGTTATAAATTAAATTTAAACTTTGTTTTAATGGTATGCGTATCGTGAATTTTTACATGGGTAGAATGTACAAGGAACCCTAATATTTGTAACATCTTATGTATGATATACCTACATTCTTTGCAAATAAAATCATTATATTTTATTCAGGAATCTTAAGAATCTATAGTCTTAAAACACTGAACGAATCAATATCTGCCTAGCCTTTTCCCAGATTCAGCTGAATACCAGTATTTAACAAATACAATATAAATTGTTCCAATGAAATATTTTCAGCAACTACATGTATGGCCATACCTTTACACATACCGTATTATCTTCAGGCGGAATAAACAATCAGACGCATTGTTTCATTAACACGTAACAGTAACACTAATACCAATTGCATCAATTGTAATGGATCCATTATTAATTTAATTATTACCCGTTCATTTAAAAAAAAACTTGACAACTGTGATTAATTGGACATCAATGTGTGTTGCCAGCATTTTTCAGCAACCTTTCGGTGCTTCAAGCTCTTTGATACTCATTAAAGATGAACAAAATGCTATAAAATAGAAAATCCTCTATAATAAGACTGTAATATGAAAAGATTTTTCCTATTTTATATTTTTACAATAGTATTCACACTAATAAGTTAATTATTTTAGTATGTAAAAGTACTAGGAAATCTTTTGTATAGTGAGTGCGTTTACAAGCGTTACAACACTCATACACAAATGGCAAGACCCAGAACAACTATCTGTAGGCCATACGAAAATATGAAGACGACACATTTGGTTATAGGAGGTTATAGGGAGAAACCTCAAACACACATCAACCGATCCCGTGCGTTTCGTACTCAGCAGAAGTTCATCTTGTGGGAAGCGATCAAAAGCTTCGTCTTCTGGTACGCGGTCGACGCTCCAGAATCCTTCGATCTCATCGACTATCTGTTATGCAATTCAAACAAATTATTTTACTAAATTATTTACTTCTACATTTTCTAAGGACCCTTAGAACAATCAAATTTTTCTAAACAATTATGAATGTCAATAAGTTCCATACACTATAAGTTATCATTGATATCTGAAAATTAATTACTTCATTAATATCTGAGAAGATATGAATTATATTTTTGCTAAGACTATACACACAACTTAGCAAAAATATCTGAACACTGACTACGTCTAGTGTATGGAACTTATTAACATTTTAAATTGTTCAGAAGTATTTGGTGACCTTGTTTGCTACAATATAATATCTCACGGTCACTGTACTATGTACGTATGTGAGTACTAAAAACAAAAAGCTCCAAAAAACCTGATCATTATTTGATGTACCGATATAATCAATCATTTTGACGAATGGCGACACGACGCGCGACGCATGGAGAGACAGTTTATATAAACATTTCACAAGAATAAAACTAATTGGCTAACTTTATTTATTAATAGTGACCCGCCACGGGTTTGCACGGGTGCAAATTATATATTAAAACCTTCCTCGAGAATCACTCTATTTAAAAAACCCGCATCAAAATCTGTTGCGTAGTTTCTAAGATCTTTGCATACACAAGGACAGACAGACAGCGGAAGCGACTTTGTTTTTAACCGACTTCTTCAAAAAGGAGGAGGTTCTATATTCGGCTGTATGTATATTTTATTTATGTTCACCGATTTCTCCGCCAATTCTGGACCGATTTTTTAAATTGTTTTTATATTTCATCAAATTTTATAAGCACATACAATGTTTTTCATAACGCAATTCAGATATTAGTGCCTGGTAATCATCATCTCATGTTGCTGAGCTGATGATGGAAAGTATAAGTCAGGATCTGATGATGGCATCCCATGAAAAATGTTTGTTCAGCGATATTTTCGCCAATTGTTAACCGATTTGGATGATTCTTTTTTTGTTTGGAAGAGTATTTTCCCGGACTTAATTTGGTGAAAATCTGATGAAGAACTTCGGAGGTAGGCAACGGAATTCTTCAATAAATGATAGCAAATGGATGGATGGATTTCTGAAATTGCATATCTGTGATTGTTTACACCAGTTCATAAAATAACATCACGCCGGCACGCTGTGATTGTGGTTTCACTTTTTAGTGGTACCTGCGTATCACTAAAAAGTGAGAAATAAAAAAACTTTTTACAAAAAAAAACCGACTTCCAAAAACAAAACACTACAAAGTAAAAAACAACTTTAATTTCGGAAGTCGGTGTTCAAAAACGAAATAACTAAAAACACTATACTTTGTAGTGATGAAATAATATTATCAGGAAATTATTTAACATTTTGCTAAACTTTGGGGTCATCGCATGGAATAAATCTCTTTCACACTTAGCGGTAATGCGATATTCTTAGATGGTCATGAATGTGTGTCTCAAGCAACAAGCGTCAAAATAAGGAATTATATAATTCCTTTAATCCGCTTGTTGAGCCTAAGTTTAGCGAGGAAAGTTTTCGAACTGGTGGTTACTGTGTATTGGTGCCTACTCTGTATTCAGCATTTGACAGGGTAAGAAGTAAGTGGAGAAAATGATATAGAGGATAGAAGTAAGTGATGTCAAACAAGAACAAGATTTTCGAGAATTTTAGTTCTATTAAATTTGTTGGAAAATAGGACGTCATGCGTCCGCATTATATAGGGCAGAAAATCAGTAAAAAGTGACAAAACTTATATCGTATACTACACTAACTTTTTTATTACGTCACTAGCTTCTGCCAGCGGCTTCGCCTGCGTGGTCCCTAGGGAACATAATATAACATATAACTCCCGGGATAAAATAGATAGCCTATGTCCTTTCTTAGGCTAGAGCCTAAGAAAGGACATAGGCTCTGGTCTAGAGACTATCTGTGTGTCTGTGTTTCATTTAAATCAGTTCAGTAGTTTTGGCGTGAAAGCGCGACAGACATACAGACAGACAGTCAGACAGAGTTACTGTGGCATTTATATTATTAAGGACTGCTTAATTTCATGTAAGTATTTTACTGAATTTCAATCGTTCTTTTATGTTTTAAAACAACCTAAAATTAACATAATAATATCAAATTCCTTTGTATTTTATCAGAAAATTATTATACTCAGTCCTATTTAAAAATAATATCGTGTAAGAGTAAGCACTCTTATAAAAAAAAACTTAGTAGTTTTCAAGGACTGCCCGTACTTTGCGTGTTAACAGTACCTTTTTCTTGACCCACAAACCGCCTGTAGTGTTTATAAGGGTAGTTTGAGGGCCTCTATGCTGGGAATGAAAGAAAAACTTAGAAATTGTTAGTTTTAGCCTCATATTTTTAACGTTATTACTTTCTTACCAGCAGACAGTAAAATCGATTCTCTGCTGGACTACTGAAGTTTTATTTTTGACGCTTTTCTGATGATTTTCAGAAGCCAGTCAATCTGACTCCAGTCTTGCTAGGAAGTACCGTTTTACCCAGTTAATAGGTTGTGGAGGTTTGGTAGGCAGCCGTTCCAAGTAAAACACTGGTATTCAGATGAATCCGATTTGACTGGAAGCCGACCCCAATATAGTTGGAAAAAGGCTAGGCAGATGATGATGATCAAATATACGAGTAATTATCTGACAAATGCGACTGCAATGCTTGCAAACTGTATTTAAATATACTGTCAATTTCAGTGATATTAATATTTGTATTTTGGCAGGTGTTTATTGCAGACTGATATTAAATAAATCCGAGACACTACACTGCTACCGAATGCAAAAGACAGCCAAAGCCTTACACGAAATGAACCGATTCAAGCCGAATCAAGGCAGTACGTCTTAATACCGCAAGGATTTTGGCTAAACCTATAAATTCAGTAACAGATACCTGAGATTGTGTACAGCCATGTCATTCGGGAATCGGCAATTGAACACGGGGCTTAGATATCGACACTACATGTCAACCATGCACTCCTGGTAAGCTGACATTATGACATGAATTAATACAGAAACTGGTAACTATTTCCTGATACATTTTAAAATAAGGTATTGCTAAGAACAAGGACAAGATAATTCATTTATTTATTGGTTCACCAACAATCGTTCACACGGGTTTTTAAGATTGGTTTAAATACATGCCATAAATTATTATACATCAGTGCAACAATCACTTATAGGTAAACACCGCATACATAAGGAAGTTGTACAAAAAAAAAAAATAGACTAATCTAGTTTTAAGTGTAGAACGGCTTATGACAAAATAATATCTAAATTCTGTTTCAAAGTGTTCATAGGGAACACATTAAACACATTTCCTTTCAGAGCCAATAAATGGTCAGTAAGGGAGATTTTTATGAAAGAATAGATGAATTACATCACTGTTTCATCCAAAATTATCTCACTGCACTGACATTACTCCGTCTCCGAGTTGAAACGACGATGACGTTACTCTCTCTCTCTCTCTCATCGTGTGGGCAGTAAGGTCGGATGTTACTATTGGAGCTTTAACACTCAGATTTTTTTTAACTCGAGATTAACAGTGCATCACTTGTGAGATGAATGTCAAAATTTCAATTCAACATTGAAATTGAGGATAAGACTTAATTAAATTTAGTCAAATAAACTGATTATAAAGAGGTAAAATGGATGATTGAAATTGATTGATTGTGCTATACCGCAGCTGTCACTTTCCATCAGATGGGCCCACGACAGCTAAAATGTTACAAAAAACCGACCAAGTACGAGTTGAACTCGCACTCGAAGGGTTCCGTACCATAATCCTGAGTTTTTATTATTTGTTATTATAACGGCAATAGAAAAACACAATCTGTTAATATTTTAACTGTCTACCTATAACGGTTCTTGAGATACAGCCCGCTGATAGACAGACGGACGGATGGACGGATGGACGAACGCACAGCGGAGGCTTAGTAATAGGGTTTCGCTAGTTTCCCTTCGAGTACGGAACCCTAAAACCAAGAAAAAAGTTGCCTTTACTTCCCACTCTCATCCCATGCAATAAAAAGTTAAACAAACCACTCAATAGGTCCAATGTTTCTACGTGCGTCCCCCATCGTTTGTCAGCCAACCAATCCATCTTCGGGCTCCATTCGTCAATGACTGACTCCGAGTCACGTACGTTTTTGTTTCATGTATATTTTCTTTCTATTTTTAGAAGGTCCCTTTTTTCTTACGTGGAATAGTTCGACCTGTATCAGTCACGCTACAGTTGGCTTTTTGGTTGAAGACCGAAATAGTCACGCCCTCAACTTTGCTTATTTACCATTTTATTGAATGATTGTGAGATATTCTGTGATGTCTTCTGTATTTTGGGTACTTTGATGTGGCTAGTTTTTATTATACTAGACACTAGGTGACTCAGCAAACGTATTTTTGCAATATAAAATAAAAAAATTGCCCACGACCTATTCTCAAACAAACCAAATATGTACAAAAAAAAAAAACAGAAAGATCGGTCGAACCGTTTGGGAGAAGTTCGATAATAAAAACTGTGACACGAGATTCTTATATATCAGAAAGATAGATAGAAATGGGAAACATGGTTTCCTAAATCACAAGGGTAAAAAAAAACAAAATATGCACACCCTGTATCACCATGGTATAAGACTTTTTTGAGATGATAAGCAGATCATACATGTGCAAAGTAACTAATTTGTACGGTATGAGGAATAGCAAAGACCGTCACAAGAAAACATGACACTATTTTGAAATGCAGATGCGGCATGCATTTTAATATTATAGTATGTCCATGTGCTTTTTCACATACAAAATTAAGATAGCTAACCATAATTTTTAGCAGACCGGATTAGGATTTTTTTCATCCACTGCCTAGTCAGCTGCCTAGCCTTTCCCCAGACCATGATGGGATTGAGATCCAGTGTAATGGGATGCATTTAAATACCAGCATTTAACATATATAGCGAGTAACTGCATATCTGATTTCTATGACCTAGTCACGAAATACCACGATTCATAGAACCATATTTCTTATATATTTATTTATTACATGATACTTTATTGAAAACCGATAATAACATATAAAGAAAACTATAAACTAAAACATATAAGTACAATGGGCGGCTTAATCGGATTCCGCGATCTCTTCCAGGCAACCTGGAATGGAAATTAATTGCCTGGACATAAAATGGGGTTGTCATCGGTGCGACACTACTTATTCATAATATAAATACACTGATAAATATATGTTTTTAACAAAATATCTTAATAATAAATTAATGGTGATGGGAGTATCACCATTAATTTATTCCCTCACGAGTCTTTTGAACACCGGTAACGATTGAGCACGTCATACTGGAACTGGCAATGCATTCTACAAACGAGCAACCTGGACAGTAAACGTTTTATCAAAGAAATTTGTGGAAAGTATGGGCATTTTAAGTCGTAAATTATCTGATGACCTCAGTAATCTAGCGTGCGAAACACAGAGAAAGGGAAAAGAGCACATTGTATAAAAGGCTTTCTTGTATTGAAAGTTTTGTTCTCGATGGGGTCCGTAGCCCCTTTTTAATCGACTTCTTCAAAAAGGAGGAGGTTCTATGTTCGGCAGTATGTATATCTTTTTTTTTTTGGCATGTACTTTTAAAAATCCTGATGCAGTTGCTTGCTGATGTAGCGAAGGGAAGCTGCATAAGAAAAAAAACTATTTTGCACAATAGAGGAAATTGAATGTGAGTGACTGTGACAGAAATTATGGTTTAAGTAGTAATGTTGATTATTGTGAATATTTTTTTTCTTTTAGTTTTAACCACGATGTATCATCAACGTCACAGCTTGCTTTTAATGAACATCTTGATCTCATTATTTGTACCTATGCTGCAGCCGTATGGTGTCGGCCGGTGCCGTAAAATAATAATACCATCCCATCACTTCCCGTGGGTGTCGTAAGAGGCGACTAAGGGGCTCACCAGAGAATGGGCAGCAGCGTTCTCTGTAAAACGCAACACCATACACTGCGATCGCCTACCCGCCTTTTTCGGGGAGGCCTATGTCTAGCAGTGGATGTCTGTCGGCTGTTATGATGATGATGATCCCGCTCAATAGCCAGAATTCCATCTAACATTAACTCAAAGTTGCCAGACATAATCACAATGTTGTCTAACATCCAATCTGCATCTAATTCCACGACATAATGTGATGTGATGTCTGTTCTCAGATTACTCTATCATGTATTGTCAGCACAATTGGAATTGCAATTTTATCAATGCAAATCGTAGTAGTGGTGCTACTATGTGTAATGTTTAAGTTAGGATAACGGGCTTAGGATCGTCTCATGAAAGGGTGTCCTAAAATAATATTATGTGTGGTGTGTGTTTCTAACTATTTCGCCTTTATTCTTCGCAGTTTCATATAATGACGCAGGTAGAAGGTCCATGTCCTGCAGTGGATTTCTGTAGGCCGAAATGATAATGGTACTAAGATCAAAGTTCAGCTGGCAAGTAAATTGATTGAATAAACCACTATAAATTAACAATAGAGTACAACAGGTTTTTAGACTAGGTACAAAAAGATATTGTTGGTCATTTTCTTGTTAAGGTTGCAATGTCCAAAGACAAGTCACACCAATTATTGCATGAAATGAGCCATAAAATCAAGGGGATAAAGCCGTTTATTCACCAAGACAAACGAAGGCGATAACAAAGTGACTCCATATACAATGGTTGGGGAAAAGCATATGAGACGTAATGGAATTTGCAATCACGCGCGCATAAACCGACACATTACCGTCCTGTGTTATAATATTATACGTCTGTTACTCGCACTTACCGAAATATCCAAGTTTACGGTTTACCTTAAACCAATTGATACAGTGCAGTATTTTGAACGGATTTCTAAGATTTTATTATGAAATATTATTGTGAAAATAAATGATTAAATAATCAATGAATTGATTAAAATTAAGTCTACACTGCATTCTCTAAAGAGGTTATGATTTTGAACTGACATAAAATGGGAAATTAAATATGTTCCTTTGGTGTCTTTGTATTTGCCACGAAGAATAATAAAGATAATAATTGTATCTATGTATCTAGGCGAGATGACAGTCTATATCTATTAAATAGTTACCTATATTATAACTTTGCTCTCCAGTAAATATGCCTGAACACTTTTGTTCCACACCTTAAATTATTAGTGGTATGTGTGTGTAACACATACTACTCAAATAATACATAGGTTTCCTTGACACACCCAAGTTATATCTTAGACTATGAATACCAGATTCGTATCAACAAAACAACTGACCCGCCATCTTACCCCTCAAAGGGGAACAAAGAAACATCTCGACTCCTTGATTGAGTGACTGAGCAGTTGTTGTTGGTCGCTGCTGTTTGCCTCTGTGTGCTTGACTTTAAATTGCCTTGACTGGATAGACGGGAAACTACGAGCAACTTTGTAGCAGTTGCTTACAAGTTAGAATAACATGTGCTTAATTTTAATTAGAATTTCCGATAATTCTCGTCATGATAATCAACCAAAAATTATTTGTATATAAGTAGTAAAATTAACTGCCTCAAATAATTGTTGCTAACCATACCCAACCTTTACACAAATTTTATCATCACAGCTGCACTTCCTTCCGCGAAGCTGCAGAAGGATGTGATTGGATCAGATTTCGCTCCGGACCATGGATTGGACTAGGGCCAGACGCAAGAGGTCGCTGCTGCCGATTGCCGCTATAAGGTCATAGCCGTACTCTGCCATATGCTCTACTGTTATCCTCCAGCGATTCACAAAATGGTGACACCGGGGCGTGTTCTCCTGCCAAATCTGATACAGGCACCTCCCAAAACTGAAGACCTAGCCCTCACTAGCAAAAGAAAAGACTTATGAGGAGAGTAACGATGGAGTTAAAGACCTCAATCTTAACTTTCCTCACAAGTCTGTCTGTCTAGGTAAAGACCTAACAGAAGGTCGAAATAGGCTCGATGATAGACAGACGAGCGATTGTTATTTCTTGTCCTTCTTGTACTGTCAGCAGTTACTGATATTTCGAGCTACAATTAGTTGCCCGTCCACTTCCACCAACCGAACAGTGTTTGTAGCTCACTCTAAGATAAATAGCGCACAAGATCGATGTTTATTTGGGACACTCGTGAACCCGGTCCATTGTTACTACACGTAGTGCCCTATTGACATACCCTTACGAAGTTAAGCTGGGCAAATATTAAATTGGCTCCGTTTTGTTTGTAAGCAGTGTATTCACGCACCCAACACGGGTCGGCCACTTTCGTTTGCAAATATTCGTAACAAGGTGGCAATGTTTTTGAACTTCTTAAGGTGCATATACATTGGTAGGAAGAGCGGAGATGTGTGGGGATAAGAAAACATTTAACAATAGAGTGACATTTAGTTTCAGCTCCGCTTCGCTTCAGTGAACATGGTATCAGCGGAGCGAAGATTAGTTTTAAGAATCCACTGGCAAAAGTAAAAGTTTAAATGACAGATATTGTCCGATCGGACCAAAATCGTTAAAACTAAACGATCCAATACAATTGTCATTTGCATGAAACCTGTCCAAGATTTGACTGGTCAGATAGATCTCTCCAAGATCGTAACCGTTTACTTTGTCCGATTACATTTCCACTTCAAATGTCTTGTGGCTCTTGCACTGCCCCTTAGAAGCCAGAATTACTCCGCTCCAATAGACAGCCAGTCTAAGGGTGCCTGTCCGTTACAGCGGAGTAAGGCAGCGGAGCGGAGAAACGGAGAAATTGTAACCAACGGAATTGCATAAAATCTCCGCACCACGTGGGTCATTTTGACTGACATAATTGGTTAATATTTCTCCGTTCCGCTCCACTGTCTTGGTCCGCTGTAACGGACAGGCACCCTTACTCCCTAAGATAATGCGAGAATTTTGTTTATATTTATTGTAGGTGTTTAATTAAGGGTTGTTTCCTTCGCTTCTCGGCGTTAAGCTTGTCTAGTTATAGAGCGAAGCCTCTCAAGCGTAATGGTAATTTTGTAAAGGGAATTTGGGAGATTGTATCAGTCTGCCGTACCAGAAATACGGAATGGAATAATGGTTTCTAGGAAGGCCCTTATTTACGTTTGTTTTTGTTAACCTTTGCACGAGATGAGGACGGGAGGATAATGTCTTAGAAATTAAAAGAACACATTTTTATTTTTAGCTTGCTTTTGCCCGTTTTTACCGTCTCTGAGCTCTATCTATTGTAGAATTTGTTCAAAAGAGTCACTGTGGCTATGGAACGCAAAAGGCATTGGGAAGAACGCGGATGGGTTTTAGTCAGTGAGAGTCTGACACTCCCTTGCGCTCCGCGGGGGGGAATCATTTAATAATTTCCCATCCCTAAAAAAAAAATAAGAAAGTGCTCTATCTACGAGTATTTCTGCACACAAAATTCATCAAAATCATTTCAGCGATTTAAGCGTGAAAGTGTAAAAAAGTTGCTTAACTTAAGGAATTCTCAGGCACTTGCATGATAAAGAGAAAACCAACGTTTAAATTGTTTGTAACTCTTTTTGGGTCCTAACGATTATAATTTTACTCTTGTCTATAACAAAATCGTTTCAAAATAAGTACAACAGAACTAAAACTTCCTTTATGTTTATCTCTGTATTATACGTTTTGTCAAAATTAAACCGGCCTATGTCAACACAAAATATAATAATCCTCGTTCAATTTTAAGTACAGAAATAGGTAAATACTTGAGCCAATAAGAGAATTTAATATCTGAGCATGCCAACTGCCAGTCCAAGTATATATTTCACTCTAGACTAGTTTATACTTGTTTAAACAGAGTTCTAGCCTCGATATTAATAGCTGTGCGTGGTTGTGATTTGAATAGTTCCGTATTGAAGACGTCCTCTAGTGCTACGGTAGGTGACAGTGGATAAGACTGAATAGTTTTAATCATCATCTGCCTAGCCTTTTCCCAACTACATTGGCGTCGGCTTTCAGTCAAACTGGATTCAGCTGAGTACCAGTGTTTTACGTGGAGCGGCTGCCTACCAGACCTCCACAACCCATTAAAGATCGACCCGTGCGGCTGTTATTATTTAGCCACGAGCTTCTCACTGAATAGTTTTAATAATTATCTTCATAACATTCTAGCCTTTTCTAAACCTATGTCTCCACTGTTGGACACAAGTCTCCAGTTGGAAAGAAAAAAAAAGAAAGAATAAGTTTTTAGTCGCGCTATGAATGATGCCAAAACCAGCCAAGTGCGAGTCGGACTCGCACACGAAGGGTTCCATAAAACTTTAATTTTTAATATTTGTTGTATAGCGGCAATAGAAATACACACACTGTGAAAATTTCAACTGTCTACTTATTATGGTTCTTGAGATACAGCCCGCTGACAGACCGACGGACGGACGGACGGACGGACGGACGGCGTAGGCTTAGTAATAGGGTTCCGTTTGTTACCTTTTGGGTACGGAACCCTGAAAACTAAATTAGTGACAAACACAGGTTAGAAAATATGTGAGAAGCTTAGCCATGACGCTGGTTTTCAGCCGGCATTGGTGACGTCAGCCGCAGCAGCGTAATAAGTGATTCCATCCCGTGAAAACATTGCGGGGTGTCACATCACGTCTTAGAATTTTTAGATCACGGACATATTATTATGGTCAGTTATCTAACCGAAAAAGGTAAAGGAAATCAACATGGGTTCACGATGATTTTCCAAATAAGCACCACAATTGAAATAGAAACCAATAAATGTGAGTATGAACAAAACGCTGTGAACCATGCATGTTTTTAAACTGAAATAAAAATATCTCAAATGTACGCACTGTCAGTTATCAGTCATTTTAGTCAGTGTTCACTTTGGGAAATAGAAGTGAGCACAATAGTGAATTTTGGTTGAAGTTCGGTATATAACCTTTGGGCAGTCGGTCGACGTTTGCGTTTGGGGTTTGATTTTGCAATCGAGTAATGGACGTAGATATTCAGCCTTCAATAAGAGTATACTACTCTGTCAAGAAAGTACCGGGAAAAGATCAATAATACACAAAATGTCTGTTATTCATCCAAATTTATTTTATCACCTTCAAAGTATCCTCCTTTAGAAACGATACACTTGCGCCAACGAATAATCCATTCATCAAAACATTATTTAAACGCTGCTTCCGGAATTGAGTTCAGTTCTTGCCGCGAATTCTCCTTTATGTCTCCTATCGATTGAAAACGGGTGCCACGAAGTGGTAATTTGAGTTTAGGAAAAATAAAAAGTCAGCAGGAGCCATATCTGGTGAATATGGTGGTTGCTGGATGGTATTTGTTGAGTGTTTGGTTAAAAATTCGTTCACAATGATAGCCTTGTGCGAAGGCGCATTGTCGTGGTGCAAAATCCAAGAATTTTCTTTCCACAAATCCGGCCTTTTTCGTCGAATTTGCTCTCTTAAACGCCGCATAACGCTCAAATAATATTCTTTATTTACCGTTAGACCTTCCGGTAAGAATTCAGAGTGCACAACACCGCGATTTTCAGTCACTATTTCCTTCACTTTTGCGATGTTAACTTCAGTTGCAGACGTTGACGGCCTACCAGAGCGAGGCAAATCTTCCATCACATCTCGACCGCTTTTGAACGCTTTGAACCACTCATAAGCACAAGTTTTTGATAAAGTCGATTCACCATAAGCCTTCTGTAACATTTTCAGTGACTCCGAACACGAAATTCCACTGGCGATGCAAAATTTAAGACAAACACTTTGTTCGATATTTTTGTCCATTATGAAATTCGCAATACACACTATATATGATATTACTAAAACCAGCACTGTATTTAATATAAATAACAGATGCAACTCAAACTCCGCGCCAAAATGGAAAACAGTTGTGCCAATCTAACAACTACAAAAAAACAAAAATTTGAATTTGGAACCATAAACAAATCATCCATTCCCGATACTTTTTTGACTGAATGTATGATAGGAGAAGTTTTTTTTTAATGGTGGGCTTGCTCTTGAATCCAATCTTGTCTGATAGAAAAAGTCTAAAACAAATATTTGGGTGGTGAAATACCAACTATTGAGTGGAGTCGGTTTAAGGGAACCCGATGTAATTCGACACCTCTTATTTAGGGCGATGTCGACTTGCTTTGCAGGAGCGGATCGGTGCTACACTAGACTTGCAAATTGCACGATGTCGATTCGCAAATTCCCCAGCAGAGACGCATAAGGACATGGCCTGTCATACAAATTTTGCTTATAAAATTTCCTAATTAAATCTTAATGTATTAAATTCTTCCGTTGGTTCCGCTACTGACTGACTGAGTGACTAACAAACATCGCATAGCCGAAACGGCTGGGCGTAGAAAACTAAAATTTGGCGTGTAAGTTTCTTACACTCTGTAAGGGAGCACAAAGAGCGGATATCCCGAATTCTTCTTATCCTGTGGGCAGTAAGGTCTAACGACCCTACACACCCTAGTGTCAGAGTTTCTAAACCGCCTCAAGGGCGCTAGTAAATAATAAAACATTAAGATGTTCATTCAAGAGTATATTTTCTCCGTCAGATCCACAAGCTTCCCAGCCTAACGGTGTCTTCTAATATATTGGCTGAGTCCGTTGTCTGTTATCTCTGTTTATGTTGGATGCACGCGCGGCGAGTCGGAATATTTTGAGATATTGCCTTAACACACATAATGTTGCTAATGGTACACGTTAGTATTGAGCAGGAGTTGTTTTAGTATGGAAATTTGGAAATATAGTTCCAAATTAGTATCCATCACGTATCGTATAATATCGATGATCATCTGCTGAATATAATCAATCTATAATATAATGATTTTGTTACTGGTGACTGAATAGGGTATTTTACTATAAAAATCTACTAAATACGCGTGACGTCATATGGCTTGGTAAAAATGTACCAAATTTACCAAGCCTGATGGCGTCACGCGTGTCTTCAACTCGCTGTATCTCCTTCATTTATTGTGTACGTGAATAAAGAAAAAATACGTTTCGAATATTTTTTTTAATCTATCAGACGGACTAATTAGATTTTTTTAGTAAAATACCCCATTACTAACAGATGCCGAAACAATGGTCGTAGAAAATTTGGCAAAGCACTAAAAGAGGAGTTCCCAAAGTTTCTACGAAAACGGATAAAATGGGATATGCGCGTACGAAGCAGTGAGCAAAAGCTAGTTCTCTTATAAATTACAGGTATGTAAGACGCAGATCAGCAGTTGTTTTCTATTTTTAATTTAAATTAGGGATTTTTTATACATATATTTAACCTCAGCTTTGCAAATCACAAACTTGTCTCATTTATTGTTTTGTAAGATAAAATTCGTAACAAAATTTAATTAAGTCGGTGAAGAAACCGGAAAAACAAACAGATAGACAGCGATTTCGTTTTAAATCATTTGGAAGTATTCGACGCCATATCTTAGTTGGGAGTTTTTATTTTTATTTTAAGTGTATATAGAGATTGGAGATAACAATAAGTCAGTGTTTTCAATAGAGTTGGGCAGCGGTCCCTTTACGGTACCTATCAAATTAGAACATCGTCATTGTCATCATCATAACGGCCGAAAGACATCCACTGCTTGACATAGGACTTCCAAAGCGTCACTACATGGACCAATCCTAGATTCCTGTGGACTTCACCAGGTCATCATCTCACCTTGAAGGAGACCTCCACTCTTTTTAGTACACAGTTACCCCTCCAGGCCTTTTTGACGAAAAAACTTCAAAAAAATCTAATTACCTACACATCAGTCGGAAAAATCTTCTAAAATAATTTTATTTAATTTTTTAACGAACAAGCAATCATTTTCAAGATCTTTTGTCGTTCCTAAGGGTCAATTTAATGACTATGGAATTCCCTTTAATAATGGGAAAAGGAAGTTATATCGTTAAACAAACTCTTTCATCTCTTAATTCGTTTTATGTGTAAAGTAATATAAGCGTTTAATGTACTTTTGACACAGAGATACTGCTGCTAATCCAACTAGAAAAGACAAAAACAAATATGTAATAATACATTATTTAAAAAACCCGTGAAGTGCGAGTTGTACTCGCACACGAAGGGTTCCGTACCTGAAGGGTAACCAACGGAAACCTATTACTAAGTCTCCGCTGTCCGTCCGTCTGTCCGTCCGTCCGTCTGTCTGTCAGCGGGCTCAATCTCAGAAACCGTTATAGGTAGAGAGTTGAAATTTTCACAGATAGTGTATTTCTATTGCCACTATAACAACAAATAATAAAAATATTTAGGTTTAAGGTACAGAACCCTTCGTGAGCGAGTCCGACTTGCACTTTTCCGGCTTTTTTATTCAGTTTTTTTCATAATGTTTCGTAGCAAAAGTAAGATTTTGGATATTGTACGATATAACTCAAATACTATGCCTTCTTATGATTAGGTAATTAAACAAAATAATATAGTCAATCTTTTAAAAACGCGAGCAATCTTAATTTTTTATATTACGAGTATTTTAATGTGTTTAACAATGTTGTTTTCCCAAAAAAAATATAGTCAATGCATTTTACTACTTCGAACACTGGATGCGAGACGCACTAGACCAGTTGTTGAGCCGACACTTGGGGGAGGCGTATGTCTAGCAAAGGGTGTCGTTCAGCTGACATAAGAAAGAAAAGGTACATTTACTTAAAGCATGCGGTGTATTCTGGGTACATTATACAAACGATTGTTTGTTTTCCCGAACAAAATAAAAATAAGGTTATTTTAGTGATGAATATTAATGCATTTTGTTTCTTGTCACATCCAGTGACCTCGATCCACGGTGCTTATTGAGCACTCAAGAAAAGGTTGAAGCCGAAGTGAAAACAGGGCACGCAACATGAAACACGCTATCACGCGACCGCCTCCGCGGTGATCGTTTGATCACGCGACCACCGACCGTGGTGATCGCTTGATCACACCGCTGACAACACGAAGGATAATGAGAGGAAAATGTAAAGAAGATAGGTTTTGAAATTGGGATTGCAAGGTTGTAAATATATTTCGGGAGTCGCAGGGCGATTCCGGCCACCGTAGGCGCGGGCCTTCGGACGGTGAACGTTGCGTGGCTCGCTATCCGATCATAACTAGGCCCGGGTCAACGGCGCGTTATGTTCCAGGCGCGCCTCAAAGAGATGTCAGCATAGAAGACAGGGCCCGCCAGGGCCAGTGCCTGCTAGGGTATGCGGAAATTGTTCAAAAGAGTCACAGCAGCCCTGGAACGCAAAGGGCGTAAGGAGGAACACGAATGGTTTTTCGTCAGTAAGAGTCTGACACTCCCTTCTGCTTCGTTCAGAGCGGGAGGAGTCATTTGATGTTTGCCCATCCATAAAAAAAAAGATTACGAAAATAACGAAATCGAATTGTTACCCTTTCACAATGAAAGTAAATTCCAACTTTTGATAATTAAAACATGTCATCATGCTCCGATGGACCATCGTGATTACGCTACTGAAAACACGAGAGTAATATTAAAAGAAATTGTGGTAGAGAAGAGTCTATCTTTGTGAGCGCAGAGGTAGATGTTATGACAAGGGTTTGTGTGTCATAGTTTTAATACTAATATATCCTCTATAAAATTCCTCCGTTACTGACTGGTTAAGTGACTGACAGACAATACACAGCTGAAACTGCTAGTCGTAGAAAGGTGAAATTGCATGTAGCCTCCTTGGGAAGTATAGGGGTGCACAAAGAAAGGATTTCTCTAAATTCTTACGGAAACGGGAAAGAAGGGATATGCGCGTACGAAGTCGCGGAAAAAAGCTAGTAAATATGTATAAAAACTAGTTTTCGCCCGGGACTAAGTACGCGCATATTCCGCTATTTCCCGTTCCCGTAAGAATTTCTGGAAATACTCTGTTAGTGCTTCCCTACAGTCCCCAAGGAACCTAAATGCCAAATTTCTGCTTTCCACGACAAGAAGTTTCGGTTGTGCGTTGTGTGTCAGTCAGTCACTCACTCACTCACTCACTCAGTACCGGAAGAATTTTGTATATTAGGATTGAAAAACAATATTTAGCTAAGGAATTTCATTTACTTTTAAATTTTATAAGATTGCGAATGTTTATAAGACTTTGAAATCGAATAGATTGACATCATGAAGATAAATTCCGTTTCTTATAATGATGTCATCAATCAGACCAGTGTAAATATCAACACAATTGTCATTCCTCAAATAAAAATTACCATACATTTTGTTCCTTCACAATTTAAAATTCCTCATGAAAAAAGCAAAGCACCTGCATTAAAAACAATTTAACACACACTACACCCACTAAATCAGCTTGAGTACCTACCACCATAATCTTTCTACTTTGAGCGTCGACAAAGCAAAGTACCGTTTATTTATAGGGTAATAACTGTTTCAGTAACGTTGCTTAAACCTTTAAAGCTATTCTGTTTTATATTAGCGCTTGATATAAATTACCTTGTGAACGTGAGTTTTTTAACGCTGGCAACATTCGAGATATGGAAATGTGGTGTCAAGATGAAGATATAGAAGTGAAAACTGCTTGGTCGTATTTCACGGGAGTGCGACAATTGTTTTGTCAGGTTGAAGAAGAGGGTCCGCTGCATATTTAGTGTAAAACACTTTTTGGTGGTGTCTGGATTTCTTATAGTGATGTAAATTTTAGTTCTGCTAGAAGACCGCTTTCTTCAACAGTAGGTATTATTTGAAAGCCAACATTGTCAACCATGCGTGTTTGTTGTTCGCATGGAAATTAGTAGTGTTTTAAACACTTTGCTACTGTGATACGAATGCAAAAGCTTAAACATACGACAAAATTTACGATATTTAATAAAATCAGATTTCTAGACGCACTGCAAGATACCATCCCTTCCTTGTTAGTATTCCACCAGTTCGCACAAAGCGTTTCCAAACGTCTTTTATAATGCGCATTCAACCCTAATATCTTCAAAGTTAGAGTAAACAGGCTTCTTCTGGGTACACACATTCCATTGTCGACCTTGTCTCTGTCACCTCAGACCTAGACTAGTGTCAAGAGCAAATTCATTTCAAATTAAAAAGAAAACAAGAGAAGTGTCACGTCACTGTCACATCAAGTATCATCGCGCAATTATTAAGCAACTGTTCTATGTGTTATCATTATTAAATTGCTGTCATAGCAAATAGATTGGACACAAGATTAGCTGTCAAGTGCTCATAATGATATTTTGACAGTGTTATTCAATACATAGTTTAATCAACTGCAGCCAGCGCTAGATAGGTAACTGAAATCAATTGTTGGATTAGAGGCTGTTTCTATAAACTTTCATTTGTCCTTAAGTATCATTTCGTCGGTGATTTTCCATAAGGTTTAATTTTCACTGTTATTTCGTGTCGTAGTATCGGGAGTCGCTAGACGATTCTCGGCCACCGTAGGCGCGGGGCTGTGGACGGCGAGCATTGGGTGGCTCGCCGTCTGATCAGAAACAGGCTCGGGTCGACGGCGCGCTGTGTTCCACGCGCGCCTCAAAGAGCTGTCGGCACTAAACACGGGGCCCGCTAGGGCCAGTGCCTGCTGGGGCTGCGGACTTTGTTCGAAAGAGGCACCTTACTCTGGAACGCAAAGGGCACTAGGAGGAACACGGATGGGTTTTAGTCTGTAAGAGCCTACACTCCCTTCTGCTACGCCCAGAGCGGTAGGAGTCATTTGATGATTTCCCATCCATAAAAAAAGGTATTAAACCGAAACCGACCCGTCTCGAAGCCTTTATCAACAACACTTGATAGTTCAAAAATCTATCAGTCACGATCCTGTTTGCTCTACAAATATGGCGGCTCAATAGTACCCTCACTTGGCAACATAGTGTAGCCCCTAAACACAGTTAATCCCGCTTTATGAATTTGGAATCCACGATATTGCGACTGACCATCAACAGTGAACTGGTCAAAGTAAACAGTTAGGAATAGCAATAACATTTTAGAGTTAACATCAATAACCTGCCAGTTCTATTTGTGCGTCTGATTAATGTTTTAGGATGAGAGGGTCAATACGATTTGACTACTAGTACAAATATACTGGTAAGTGCCGCATTTGATTCTGATTGGTTATTTTGATGTTTTTTTATTGGTAATTACTATGAATACATTTGTTAAGGACCAACTTGTTAGGCTGCTATCCTCATAGAATAATATCTGGTCTTTAAAGAGACTGTAAAATTTTGAGTATTTTTTTGGTATTTGTTCTCAGACTCGTAAAATATGGACATTGAGTACTGATGTTATATTTTGAAAGTATTTTGTTTATTTTATTTTTACTCCAGTGACAATCTGTGCTAATCTATCCTACACTAATTATAAATGCGAATGTTTGGATGTCTGTTACTCAATCACGTCAAAAAAAACGGCAGAACGGATTTTGATGAAATTTGACACAGAAATAGATTACAGTCTGCAATAACTCATAGGATTCTTTTTTTTTGGGAGTACGTTTCTTGACATAATTATCGACATTCACGCGGGTGGAGCAGCGAGTGGCATACAAATTATATGCGTAAAACCTTCTTATCATGTCCACGTGCCAGCTTAGAATAAGTAAGATCTGTCTTACGATTCTAGGAAGGACACAATATTTTGTAATGGTCACGTATTGGCCCCGCCGCTTAGGGTTTCAGAAAAAGAATATTGTGAGTAAGCAGAGAAAAGCACCGGTGCGTCCGACTGGAGATCTGTCCTAAAGTTCCATTGTAATGCCTTGCAGGGGATTACATTGGGCTCAAATAAAAAAATGAATGAGGAAAAAACCCGAAATATGTGGGAACGATGCGCTACTGAAATATTTTAGTATGTTTATTTTTTATAAGGCTCAATTAAACGATCGCATTAAGATTGTCTCAAAACATCTATAAGATGATCTTGTGACTTCAATTTCAATGTTTTTTTAAGCACAAGATTTCATTCACATAGTAGGTAAGCAATGCTGATGATTCATGGTCAATGGCTTACATTTTGCGGTCTATATCTGATAGAGTGTGACTTTTTATAAAACCAGTCCCAGTGTATGTACAGTTCGATAAACCCAAAACTCTGAATGTTTTACAACATAATTGTGTACCGAATATTCAGCAGTGCTATTGTGATGATTAAGACACTAAGTGACGGGAGCTGTTCATCCCTAATATATGGGTTAAATGACAGCTCACTTTAATTTAACTTTACCTGAGTTTCCAAGTAAAGCTACCAACCGCCAACAAAAACCCGTCATTTTAACCAAGAACTAACTCACATATTGCAAGCACAAATACATAGTCTGTGCGGTACGTCGAGCGACTCAGCTCCGTTCCACCCGTCAAAGCGTGCTCCCCGGATATTGCCTGGTTCACTTCTGTGACGACTTCCGATCGCTGTCGAGGTTCATGCTAGGCGTACGACGGCAATGTGTGATTTTATGTTGTGTGGGAAATATTTAACGGGGATATTTTGTAGTAGGTGTATTTAAGGGTTCAAGGTAGTTGAAGGCGTTACATTTTCAAATCAAAAATGGAACGTGGTCAGTCATTGACATAGTCGTGACACGATAAATTAGGCAATAGTATATGTACTCGTATCTCAGAAGGTATTACATTTTTTCAATCTTCGGTGATTTTTATTTTTGTCTATGTGATCCTTTTAGCTGGACTGATGATCTGAATCATGAAGGCTGGAGAGAGAAGATGGAGATGTAGCCGGGTATGACGGCTTTCGGCTGAAATGATGATGTGATTTAGTAGATAAGTAAATTATATTCTACCTGTGTGAGTACTTATGAGACGTATCATTACCCCTAATATACTCAGTATTTACTCGGAATTTGAGATGTTTCAGTCTCGTTAAAGTCTCGTCCTTATATGGCGACCCTGCCACTTGAGCGAACATTTGTCAATCATGTGTGCATTTAATCTAAAGCGTTTTCTGAGTGAGTGTCGTCGAGTTGAAAGCCCATTGGAAGAAAATCATTTGTCAATCAAAAGTGCAGAATGAAGAGGTTTTCGTAAACCAGAACAGTGCCTTGGGAAGCCACAATTCAGCCACGATAGAGGATTTTAAATTTCATTTATCCACAATAAGCATTGTGGTTATGATCATATGTACGCTGTTACTTCTCGGAGTTGCCTATGTGTGTTATACAGGCTTTACTAAAAATGCCATCAGTCTTGGATGAGGGAGCAATTGACAAGATATATTTTGCGGCGATCATCTCATCGAACCAGGAATTACCGAGATCCAAAGGTTGCATGTGAGGGGCGCAACTACAGATCTGGCAACATCAACAAGGACATTCCGGAAAAATAGAAAGTACAGTTATTCTACGATGAGTGTCATTGCAATCAACCTCATGTCCCATGGGACATGTCGTGTGTCCATCGTGTTTGTAGTTTATTCACTGTAATGAACAGTAATGTATGAACTTTTATTCCACCTAAATAGTTAGCTAAATATGATAAGAACGTATTGAGTGAAAATCGGGTGAATTAGATGACAGGGTGATGTTGTATTAAAGAAAATTAAAGAAGTTGATAATATAGTAAGTCTCTTTATCACTGATTTGGAAAAAATAGAACAATTGAGTTCAAGCTTAAAGGAAGACGAATGTTTAGAAATAGAAAAAGTGGTAACATCTTTTTTTAGGTTATGTGACAGTATATTAGACTTATGTACTACTTCATCTACATATAAAGTAGAAATTATGGCTAAGTTTGAATTAAAAATAGCTTTGAGCCTATTATCAGTTTTAACAGATGACGAGACAAGTGTAAAACAACTTATTTGAGAGAAGTGGGTAGCGTCGCCGTGAACTGACGTGTTCTAATACGCTCCGTACCGTGCGAAAAAGTGGTTTTAAATATCCCCCTAAACCTAAATCATGTCGAACATTGTTAAAGGCTGAGTGATAAACAAAAGTGCAAAATAATAATCAAATTCACAATAATACAGACATAAGTGAGCAAAAAACATTTCAAAACTACCGTTCAAAATAGTATAATTGGTGTGTAGTGTAGTGACTTTGCGATCCGCGAGTTCGTCCTTCAAAAACGAAAGTAAGGTCAATTTGCTAGTACGATCAACGATTGTTTTGGGCATAAGCTGGCCTATTTGAACATATCGTTAACAACACATTTGGTCTCGGGGCTGTGTACTACGATAGCAAAGCCTGTTGTAGTTGGTTCGAATCCGGAACACTGCAAATCTTTTTGGATTTTTGTTTTGTGGTTTATTGGAGTATTATATTTTCTAAGGACAAATAGAAAGATTCTGGTTAACTACGGTTGAGAAAACTTGTTTGTGACGCACACAATAGATTGGAGCTGAGGTTGGTACTTTTTGCTCTCTACGGGTACATTGATCGCCTGGTAGCTGCATTGAGCGACAAAACGTCATGATGCGCCGCTCACCGCCTCCTCCGCCCGCCTCAACACCCGGAGCGCCACAACAGACGTATGATTCAGATACACCTTCTGAGCGGAGTGGTAGCGGCAATGTTGCCGTGCGACATAAGCGCAGACGCGAATTGGACGACGATCATAGGCAACTTAAAGCTGAAATGACAAGCTTATTCACATCATTGTCAGCGACTGTAGATCAACATTTTACCGAACTTAAGCAGCAAAATGCTGAACTCAAGGCAAGCTTGCAATTTATGTCCGACAAGTACGACTCCGTTCTCAAATCTCTTGCAAACCTAGAAGAAGACAGGGCAAACGACAAAAAGCACATTCTAAAGTTGGAGGAGAAAATAGAGCTTATGGAACGCAAAGTCAAGTCCACAGGACTAGAAATACGCAACGTGCCTGCCATCCTACATGGTAATGCAAGGATAGAAACGAAGGAAGATGTTAGCAAGATAGTGATGTCCTTAGCTAAAGCTGTGGAGGTTGAGTTACAAGATTCCGATATCAAAGATACATACAGAATAATGACAAATAAGGAGAACACTAAACCTATTATAGTTGAGTTAAACAGTGTCTTAAAAAGGGATAAAATATTGCAAGGAGTCAGGAATCTGAATAAGGCGAAGAAACATGAGAATAAATTAAATACTGGACATATTAAAATCGCTGGACCTGTCAGGCCTGTGTATATATCGGAGGCCTTAACATCCAAGGCCCAAAAGATATACTATCTGGCCAGACAATTTGCTCGAGAGAACAACTACTCCTATTGCTGGACCTCAAGAGGTTTAGTATACCTACGTAAAACTGAAGGAGAGCTACCACACCGGATTGAAAATGAGTCAGATCTTGCTAAACTTGTTATAAAAATATGACTATTTTGTGTAATTCCTTGTAATGTTATGGTATTAAGGCCAAACATTCCTTTATATGTAAACTTAGCAAAATCTATTTATGCTGTACTATCTATATCGCTACTAGTATATACACGAAATTCACACGAAATCAGGCATTGCACAAATCACATTACTTTTCACTTCTTACTATTACTCACACATGCACCCAAAATGCATACATCTAATCCACTACAACAACACTACTACCTACGAAATGTTCGGTTTAAAACCAGATCTTTTATTATAATGCATAAGAAAGTCCTAGAAACAATATCTATGCTTAATCTTAAAAAACTGGCTACTACCATAACGATCAGTTATTCCATATATCACAAAATTCGATAGCCTAGACAATCACTCTAATAATATAGACGACCTTAGAATTTCGGATTCTCATAGATGCGAGCCTGAAGATTGTAATAGTATAATTACCCCAGGATCTCTAAAGATTTTAACTCAAAATATTCGGAGTATTTTGGCAAATATACCTAGCCTAATAACATTATTGTCCAGAATGTCTATCTCTCAGGACATACTTATTCTCACGGAGTGCTGGCTATCATGCAACCCAAATATACCCTCATTGAATGGATTTAATTCGTATTTTACAACAAAAAGATTGAAAAAAAATGATGGAGTTGTGGTTTACATTCGAAGTAGTATCACTAATATAACAATAATTGAACCAAATTTTACAGACGCAAACTGCATTGAAATAAGAATAGGACAAGACACCTGTATCTTTGCATTATATAGGCCACCGTCATTTAAAGAAATATCAAATTTTCTGTCCTCCATGGATCAGGTACTAACCACAAATTCGTCATTTAGTAATATAATTATCATTGGGGATATAAAATATAGATATTGCAGATGGCAATATGGATGCCAGAACTCCGGATTATCTGACTCTGGCTGCTAGTCATGGTCTTTTGCCAGCACACACTCTGGTTACGCACGGTAAGACTTCCCTTGACCATATTTTACTTAAAACTAAACTTAAAGCTACAACTATAGTTATTGATTATGTGGTCACTGACCATAATGCTGTATTACTTTCGCTTGACAAAGTTAAAGTGGACAGCCCTCTAGCCACGAAAACCAAAATTGATTATAAAAAATTAGGAACCCAGCTCAAAAATACGAACTTTACTTATATTTATAAATGTACAAATGCAAATGTTGCACTGGAATACTTCGTAGATTCACTAACCAGAGCCTTAAAAATTAGTTCCAAGTGTGTTGCTGTGCCTCATCGCTTGAGAATTATTAAACCATGGATTACTCCAGGCATCCTAAGATGCATGAGAAATAGGGACCGGATGTATTTAAAAATGATAAACGACCCCAATAACGAAATTATCAGGACTATATTTAAAAGATACCGCAATTACTGCAATTCTATTTTAAAAACCCTTAAAAGACAATATGAGAAAGACGAACTAGACAAAGCCAGGTCTAATCCCAAAAAAATGTGGAAAGTTATAAATCAAGTTACTCATACTACTAAATCTAAATCATCCCCTTGTGCTTTACTAAAAATTAAAAGATCTGTTGATGAGTCTATTAATGAAGTTAATGCATTTTTTGCCAATATCGGGGAAGAACTGGCAGATAAAGTTGCAAATTCAACTTTTAATGAACACAGTTCTCAAACTGAACCACAGACAGCATCCTCACTGGATTCTTTTGTATTTCTTGAAACCGATGAGCAAGAAATTGAGCAAATGGTATTTATTATCTTTGCGCTCCGACTGTGCGGTTGGTATTGACGGTATTTCATCTAGCCTGCTAAAGCAATATAAGAACATTTTAGTACCTCCCTTAACATACATAATCAATTTGTGTATAACTAGTGGAGTCTTTCCGGACCTGCTAAAGAAGGCTCTGATTCATCCTATATATAAGTCTGGGGATGCGAATCGTGTCGGTAACTATAAGCCCATATCTGTCTTGCCGTCCCTGTCAAAGATCTTGGAGAGAATCATGAACAATCGCCTAAACAAATACCTTGAAGCTCACAATATTCTTTCAACAAACCAATATGGTTTTAGGAAGAATATATCTACAAATGACGTAGTTCATGATCTCTCTGATTATATTGTTAGAGCCTTGGACAGGAGCAACAAATGTTTGGCAATATTCCTGGATTTGGCTAAGGCCTTTGACACGGTCTCCATCCCCAGACTTATTCTAAAATTAGAGAAGATTGGTGTCAGAGATAAACAGCTGAAGCTGTTTCAAAGTTATCTAACTGATCGAATTCAGTGCGTAAAAATCGGCGAGCATGTAAGTAAAGATCTTCCCATAAAGTACGGTGTTCCACAAGGGAGCATCCTTGGACCTACGCTCTTCTTGGTGTACCTTAATGAAATTTGCAAATTAGACATCGCAAACGGCAAACTCCTGGTTTTTGCAGATGATACAGCAATTATTTTTACAGGGGACACTTGGGAGAAAGTTTTTAACGCAGCACAAGTGGGATTTGATGAAATAACTAAATGGCTATCCGATAATACTCTGTCACTTAATATAGATAAAACCAAGTACCTAGTATTCAATATTAAAAAACCACAAAAATTCGACAAAAGTAAATTTTACATTACCGCTCATAATCACACAGCAAATACTTCAGTTATATGCAACTGCCCCAAACTTCAAAATGCTTATACTATCAAATATCTAGGAGTGATTCTAGACGAAAGATTAAGTTTTGTACCGCATATTATACTATTGACAGGGCGAATTCGGAAACTAATCTATATTTTCAAACATCTGAGACACGTCGCGGACCCTAAGATTTTAAAGATGGTTTACTATGCCTTGTGCCAATCTTTGATTAGTTATTGTATTTCCTCATGGGGCGGTGCCTGTAAGACTAATTTATTAGTTCTCGAACGCGCGCAGAGAGCGGTGTTAAAAGTATGTACCTTCAAACCTTTTCGTTACCCTACCAAGGAACTCTATGAGTACTGTGAGGTATTAACGGTGCGTCAACTCTTTATTATTCAAATTATTCTAAGGCAACATTCATTAAACACAAAGGGTGACCATGTTTCTGTGAACTCCCAAAGTCACTCTACTCGTAGGCTTAAACTTCCTTTGGGTGTCACTCTCAGGACTTCCTTTAGTCAGAGATTCTTCTGTTTCCTCGGACGATTTTTGTATGCCAAAGCAAACAAGTTATTAAATATTAATCCTAAACATAAGCATGACTGTAAAAAAGCTGTGATTGATTGGCTTCTAAAACTTACCTATGATGAGACAGAGAATCTTCTTCATCCAATTAAATAACAAATGTAACAAACACACGCACACATACACCTATATACATACACACACACGCACACGTGTACCTAAACACATACACATACATACACACACGCAACACTCACACACACAAATAACCACTCTCTCACTACCACAAGCTTAGTTTACTACTAGTTTCAGAGATTTTACTTTTTAAATTTTGTTTTCGATATTATAAATTAAATGTATTGTTATTTTCTCAGCAACTTCATTTAACATGTTTGCATGTAATATTACGAGCTGCTTTCACTGTGTCACTTAAGGGCAGCTGGTACTTATAGCTCAGGGTTTCCTTTTTTAAGTACCAGCAGTACATCAGCTGTTCATTCTTGCACATAAATTTGTACTAAGCATGTATGTCACCTAGTTTGTGAAACAATAAATACATTATTATTATTATTATTTCGTTTATTTATTCTTATTTACATACAAAGTATATTTTTAAATATATCTCTAAAAAACCATAAAAAAATACATTTAAAAATATAAAAGTAGTAGTCCGCCGGTGTCGGGAGCAGGGTCCAAGCTACCGGTGGTTAGGGCTCCAGAGAAAGGAACCTCCTCACAATACGAGCCGTATCGAGGAGTACTGCCTTCTGTATCAGGCCCTTTACCCAACCGCGTAACGCCAGCTTCGACAGATGTTCGTCGAAGCTTTTGGCCATCAGGCCATTGGCCGTAATGACTATCGGCACAATGATAGCTGAGTCCACATTCCACATGTCGACAACCTCGTGCGCTAAGTCGAGATACTTGATTTGTTTCTCTTTCTCGGCCTTCACGAGGTTCTCGTCATGCGGGATGGTAATATCAATTATCATTGTGCGGCGCGCTAATCGGTCTATCACCACTATGTCAGGCTTATTGGCAACAATAGTCCTATCAGTGATGATAGACCGATCCCAGTACAACGTGACATGATCATTTTCGAGAACTGGGTCGGGCACATACTTGTAATACGGTACCTCAGAATCCACAAGTTTATATTTCAAAGCAAGTTGCTGATGGATAATCCTGGCCACTTGGTTGTGCCTGTGCAAGTACTCGCCGTTAGCCAGCCGAGAACAACCAGAGATAATATGTCTGATGGACTCACCCGGACGGTGGCATGCCCGACACACGTCCACCGTCCCATCCTTCATAATATGCCTCCGGTAGTTATTTGTCAAGATAACTTCATCCGTAATCGCACAGACAAAACCTTCAGTTTCCCCGAAGAGATCACTGAAACGTAGCCAGGCCACGGACGCTGAAAAATCTACATCAGACCCATGAAGAGCCCGATAGAAGCGCCCGTGAAGCTCCTTGCCTTTCCATACCTCCTTGCGGTCATCCGTGGTAAGTATCACAGGTTTGCGCCAGTTCTCCTTAGCCATGGACAACGGGGTGAGACCCTTGTCCACTGCGACCACATCTCGGTGCATACCCACATCAGCTGTGAGGAAATATTCTCTGAGACTGCACATCTCGCGGTTGTGGAGAGTCTTGGCGTTTAAAAAGCCTCGACCTCCACACTTCCGCGGAATGTACAGTCTCATAACCGACGATCGTGGGTGATGCATCCGGTTTGCGGTCAGCAGTGTACGTACTCTCCTATCCAGGGCGTCAAGCTCAGTTTGAGTCCACTTGAGTATGCCGAAAGAGTACATTAATACCGGCATGACCCAACCGCTGAAGGCGCGCACCTTATTTCCGCCCGACAAAAGGCTATTCAAAATCTTTTTCAGGCGGCCAAAGAAGCGTTCCTTCAACGATTGCTTCATATCAGTAACATTAATGCCCAACGCTTCCGATATACCCAAATACTTATAGGTTTCGGTCGAGCTGAGTGATCTAACCTGTATGGAATCCGAGAGTTGAATTCTCTCAGATTCCATAATCTCCCCTTTGTTTACATGCATGACTGCACATTTGTCCACACCAAATTCCATCCTGATGGCACTACTGAAGGTTTCAGTCAACTTCAGTAGCTCCATCAGTCGCGAATTGTTGGGGGCAAAGAGTTTCAGATCATCCATGTAAAGAAGGTGAGATATGGCCTGACCACCTCTCCTCAACCGATAGCCTAGACCTGAACCCTCCAGCAATGTGCTTAGAGGATTCAGAGCTAAGCAAAACCAAAGCGGACTCAAACTGTCGCCCTGAAATATTCCCCGTTTAATCCACACAGGCTCATCGTCCCCCTGAATTGGTCGACATCCTGGATAGCGAAGGACTGTTTTCCATTGCCTCATACATGACTCAAGAAAGGTGCGTAGAGTTGCATCTATTTTGTACAACTCCAACACCCTCATGAGCCATGTATGTGGCACAGAGTCGTAGGCCTTCTTGTAGTCTATCCAACATGTCGACAGATCCTTGCGGGATCGACGGACTTGTTGGCTTATAGCCATGTCTATGAGGAGAAGCTCCTTAGTGCCGCGGGACCCCTCCTACATCCAGTCTCAATGTGTTCATTGATCTTCACTCTCAGAATGGATGTAAGAAGTTTATAGACCGTCGACAAACAAGTAATTGGTCTATAGTTCTTGGGTTCCGCGGGACTACCGGTCTTATGGAGCAGGTGGGTAACGCCAGTTATTAGAAACTGTGGTAGCGACCCAGACTCTAAAGATGACTGGAAGTGACTTGCCAGGAGCGCGTGTGAGCTGCTATACCATTTGAGCCAGAAGTTATGCAGTCCGTCCGGTCCTGGAGATTTCCAGTTCGGTAACGGACGGACTGCTTTGGCTACATCTAATGGGGAGATGATAATTTTTTCCATTTGTGGCATAGCATCACACACACGCTCGACATCGCGCATCCAGCCATCCTCGGTATGACAGACGGGCACCGACCAGATGCTTCGCCAGAATGTATTCGTGGCGATATCATCCGGGCGGCACACATCCTTCACACTTTGTTCAGGTCGCTCCCAAGCTCTATATACCCACCTCTCATCGCTTTGGAACATGCGATTCTGTGAGTATCGATCAACCCGCCGCTTATACCGCCGAATACGGTTCGCCCATGCATAAACTTTCTGCTTCAGGAAGTCAATGCGCTCCGTGACACGGGACGTGTAATCTCGAGGGCTGATACCAGCCCCCGAAAACGCCCGTCTCACAAAGCGCATCACGCGTGGTCGTGTGTTACCCTCCCTGAAGCAATATAGTTTGCCGATGAGTGCCCTAGCCTCATCGATCCGCCGCTCGATCCTGCACTGCCAGGCTGGTACAGCAGGTTTTGGTCGAATAGCTTCATCACTAGTATTAAACTTAATATTTGCTAAACGACATGCCGCAACAGCCCCGCAATACAGGATTGAGTGCGTATCAAGGAGGCTCTCGCTGCTTTCAAAGATGTTCTGCAGCAGCGAGTCCAGGGCACACACCAGCGCCCTATTTTTTTTGTGCATGGGTAACCGTGGTTAACGGGGCCTAAGTTCGGTCGGAATTGATCTATAATTATTTTTTTTTTTATGTTTTTGACATTCTCGGGTCCCTAGAGAACCGGTCCTTTGGTAGGCGTACGAGGGGCCGATGCCAACTCGCAGAGGCCTCTTTAGACATTTCAAATGGAATGGGACACCAACCGACGATTATCCCTGTATGCACTGTGAAAGTATACCCAAGGACAATCCCCGGTTGGAGCAAAACTATTGCAAAATATGGAAACAAAAGATGAAACGCTAAGGGTTTGGCTGGTTTAGTGGACTAATAACTACTACTATGGAAGAACTATTGGCCCCTGCCTGACCATTGACTATTAAAACGGCTTAAAAATAGCAGGGGGTGACTTGCACATTCAATAAATGGGCCCCCCGAAAAGGGTCGCTAGCACAAAGTGACGTAGCGCCAAGGGGGCAACATATCCTGAGGTGCTAGAGGAGTGGAGAGGTATACCACGGCTATCAGGACAATCCCGGAAGTACGGTCAAGATCCCTACCAGCACCTTACTGGATTATACGTCCTTCTCCCGAGCACGTTTGCTCTTGCGAATCTCCACTCAGACCGGCCGATTAAGGCTAGAAAGAGGTGGGAGCTCTGTTCCTCCTCAGTGTTCACTCCGGCCAACCAATAAAGGCGAGCCAGAGATGAGGAACAAGAATTCTCCCTGGAGATCAGGTCCGTGGGGTCGCTAGTGCCCAACAGTTCGCCACAAAACTGCCTTGCGGATTAATTATTATTATTATTATTATTTATGGGATAGAATAATATCATGCGTTTAGATCATCTCGAGGAACCACAGGTCAGCCACAGGACATTTTATAATCATCCAAAAAAATTTCAATTGCAGCAACAAAAAATGCATACTTTGGCAGAATCGGATTCGCGAGAAAATCAGACACAGTTTGAAGATTTGGAACGAATTTCGGTAACAATACAACCGCAGAGTAAAAATATAAAATAGAATTACCAATACATCGAGAACAAAACGCATTAACAATACCCGCGAGATCAGAATCACTATATTTAACTAAAACTAACATCTCACAGGAGTGAGTGGTTTGCGAATCCGAGATAAAAGAGGTATTGTATTTAGCAAGTACATTAGGAACGCTGATAAACTGAAAAATACCTGTGCGAGTCTTAAATACCACCGAAGCTGATGTATATTTAGAGGATCTAAAACCTACGATAATTTTTGAACATTCGAAAAGCCCGTTCAGAATGCAGAAAGGGTTAAGAAGCTTTTCAAATTACTAAATTTGGATCTTTTGAGCTCGGAGGAAGAACAAAGCATTGAAACCATGTGTGCGAAGTACAATGACATTTTTCACCTAAAAGGGGACAAATTAACAACGACAAAAATATACAAACATTCGATAGCCTTAAAACCAAACATTGTACCGTTGTATTCAAAACCTTACAGACTTCCACATTCTCAAAAAAGAGAAATGAAACAATAAATAGATAAGATGCTTGAACAAGGCATTATAGGCCATGCAACAGTGAGTGGTCGAACTCTGTTCTCTTGGTGCCTAAAAGATCGGATTCAAACGGGTAGAAAAATGGCGTCTTGTAATAGATTAATTATCGTAAATATACGAAACATAAGCGAAATATTAAAATCCTTGTCTAGCTGTATATATTTTACACATCTAGATCTAAATCAGGGTTTTTACAATGTCGACCTTGAACCTGCCAGTAGAAAATATGCAGCTTTTTGTTCGGGACAGTTTCAGGCCGACATCTAACGGAATACAACTAAAATGTAGTCGAAGTATTAGAAAGACTCCATACAGTAAATTTAAATTTAAATCCTTCAAAGTTCAATTTCCTAAAAAAAATAATTACTAAATTTGGGCCACATTGTATCAGACAACGGGGTACTTCCCGAAAAAGTAAAAGCAGTACAGCACTATCCCGTGCCTCAAAACTCTGGAGAAGTCAAACATTTTGTGGCATTGGTAAATTATAATAGAAAATTCATACCCAAGTTTGCCGAAATAGCTTATAACTTGAACTTATTACGTAGAAAAAATAAAGCATTCATTTGGGATGTTAATTGTCAGAAATCGTTCGAAGCTCTTAAGAAATGCATGACAATACCCCCCGTCTTACAATATCCTGACTTCTCGAAAACTAATCAGTTTATTGTACAGACAGATGCATCAGGTTACGCGATAGGAGCTATTTTATCTAATGCCGACGGTCGTCCAGTTGCTTACGCCAGTAGAAGCCTGAAAAAAGCTGAACGGAACTATCCAACGATCGAAAAAGAACTCTTAGCTATCGTATGGGGTGTCAAACATTTTAGACCATACTTATATGGTCGTGCTTTCAAAATAATTACTGATCATAAGCCGGTAGTATACTTGTTTAGTTAGAAAGATCCCTCGAGTAGACTACTTAAGTTTAGGTTATGTCTAGAGGAGTATGATTATTACATTGAATACATACTCGTTAAAGGTAAAGAGAATGTGGCCGCAGACACGCTTTCTCGCGTTACGATGACCTCACAAGAATTGAAAGAAATTAGCGAGTGCTCATGTGTTATGACACGTGCGTAAAGTAAAAGTAGGTTAGTGGAAAATATATGGATAAGGACAACTTGCCAAGTCAGGCGAAACTATTAGAATCCAATTTTAAACCAAGAAATTCGGTTAAACTAAGGTTATTATATAATATACAAGAAATATTTGGCAACGTTACCAAAACAGGATAGGATAAGCTATGCGAATGAAATATTTCTATATGAAAGTAAACAATTAATGCTATTTATAGACCCATCTGCTCAATCGCAATTGACGCCAGCCGCATTTGTGAGAGAGATGTGTGAATTGTGTAAATATAAATCAAATTTATTTTATAAAAATTAAGAACAATACAATATTCGTAGAAAAAATCACAATGAGATTAAAGATACTCCTAATTGGAAGGAGCCTAATGATACTATTTTAATGGATGTAGTGAGAGTAGAAAAAAAGGTGACAGGAGTGTCATACTGAATGACTTCCACCTTTTGCCCACAAGCGGGCATGGGCATTAGACGGATTTAAAATAATATCAAAAAGTATTATTTTTGGCCGGGACTAGAAAAAGATGTTATTAATTTTGTGGCCAAATGCCCAAAGTGCCAAAAGCAGAAGTATACGGTTACTGTGAAAGAACCAATGGTTATTACCACTACGGCTTATTCTGCATTTGAGAAAATTTATTTGACTTAGTGGGTCCACTTAATAGGGACTACTATAATTATACTTATATATTAACTCTTCGATGCGAACTGTCGAAATGTGTTTGTACTTTTCCGCTAGCAACTAAAATATCAAAGGAAACCACACGTGTTCTTGTCACCAACTTTATTCTGCAATACGGTGTACCGCGGGAGATAGCTACTGCCCGAGGCACTGAATTTATATCTGAGACGTTTAAGGAGGTATGTAATCTTCTTAATATTACAAAGTTAAATTCAACAGCATAATTATCACCATCAAAGTATTGGTGCGCTGGAGAATATCACGTAGAAGAAAAACCAGAATTGTGGAGTAATAGGCTATCTTTCGTGTTTTGCATACAACACAACAGTTCATTCGTCGACTAACTTCACGCCATTTGAACTTGTTTTTGGAAAAAACATGCAATTTTCCAAGCAACCTAGCCAAAACTATAGAAACATTATATAATTATGATAATTATCCCCTTGAGCTCAAATACAGTTTACAGGTCTCGCTATCAGAAGCACGGAGAAATTTAATCAAAAGTAAATTGGAAAGAAAACTTAAGTATGATGAACACATAAGGCCCACAAAGCATAAAGAGGGCGATAGTATACTGATCAAAAGTGAATCTGGTAATGTAATAAACTCACAAACGGTACTCCCTTTCTTCTCCTAAAATTGTTTGTCCGAAAATCATTATCAATGACACGTTTGCTATAAACTTCAGTAACCATAATGCTCAAAATCCCGAAATTTTGCTTAACTTAATTATCATTAGTTCTAAAAGTATTCTGTTATAATATTGAATACTATAACAGTTGAATCTCCTAATTTTACATGACCTTAAGTCATTTGTCCTAAGTATTGTATTAAATAATGTGTATTATTTCGAATGTTCATTTATAATACATTTTTTAGTAAAAAAAAATTCTAAAAATTAGATTTTAGAAACAAATCGCTGTAAATCCTACTCCACGCAGCCTTGTCTGCCCTACCCCTAGAGTGTTATTTAAAATCGCGTAGGCGCAAAGGGGCGAGGCGGCCCGCGAGGGACCGCCGGAGCCTCACAGCGCCGGAGCCGTGACAGAAACCATGCCTGCTGCATGATGCATACTTGTTTGAACGCTGCATGCTTGTTTGCACGATGCATGCTTCATGCTAGCTTGCTTACAAAAACCACATGTTCACAATCAACTGCTTTATTATAAACTAGCGGACGTCACGCGGTTTCACCCACGTAGTTTCCGTTCCCGAGGGAGTTCGGAAATTTAAAAATATTACTAAATTTTATTTAACTATGAAATTTACGATTATATTTTATATTTATGTATTTTATGTTATATTATAAAATTTACTTTTTATTTAAGTACCTATAACTTTTACACACGAATTTACATCTATTTTATTCGACTCTCCTTTTGCAGTATGCTGGAAGAGATTTGTTCAGAAATAAACCTTTGTACCTATTTTCCTTCTTTTATCTAAAGAAACTTCAGTACCTAGTATATATTATTATAGCACCTTTGTATACATTTTATTACTCATTTAAAAAAAAATTAAAAATCCATATCAGTCCCAAATTCACCAAGTGTCCACCGTAAGCGCCTCCTGCACAACTCATTGCGTCATATACTGTTAAACCAAACTACGTTTTCTAATGGCTAATGTTGCACAAGTTATTGATGGCATCGATCACACGGTCTTTACAACTAGCCTGAAACTCCATTCTATTGATAACTATAGGATGCACTTGGGTGACATTGGTGGTCGATACTCGGTTGTCGTCCAAAATATACGCAGTATCGTGAAGAATTTTGATAATTTCTCTGTTCTTTTGAGCCGGTTGGTTTTTTCACCAGACACAATTATTATAACAAAATGTTGGCTTGATGACACATGCACCTGTTTCAAAATTAATAACTACGACTATCATTCAATTATTTAAATATATATCCGCTATCAGTACACGAATGCAAAAATAAAGTAAAGAACTGGCTCTTTTCTCTTGGTTATGAGGATGTTGAGAAAATAATAAATAATTAATCTAATTTTACAAATGAACATATTTATAGAATATACATACACCTACTCATACACAAACAAGAATAGGTACACACGCACACGTACACAACTCCGATATACACACACACACACACACACACAGACATACACACACAGCACGATATAATAGAAATTAAATGTAATTTAGGTAATGGATAATAATTGTATGAATTCAATGATATATTTTTGTTCCACTCCATGTTTCAATTCATTATTTATTTATTCTTAATTTTTTATTTTTTATTTCAATTGTATTTCTTGCATGTTTGTCTATTTCTGTGTTGACATTACTATCTAAGCCAAATAAAGCGGGAGAGGGCGCTGGTTCCTGACATACAGGTACACCTAGTTTAGGAGTCAGAGGCTTCAAACAAGTTTTTTGTATCTTATTATGTCAATAAAGAAATATTATTATTATTATTATTATTTCATTTATTTATTCTTTACACATATAATTTTACATTTTTAAATATTTCATTAAAAAAATAGATTAAAAAAAACATTTAAAAATATAAAAAATAGTAGCCCACCGGTATCGGGAACAGG
The DNA here is from genome assembly GCA_950371165.1 of Lacanobia oleracea. Classification (NCBI taxonomy): domain Eukaryota; kingdom Metazoa; phylum Arthropoda; class Insecta; order Lepidoptera; family Noctuidae; genus Lacanobia; species Lacanobia oleracea. Next base: position 4,836,325 of record OX493387.1, read on the forward strand.
GTCCAAGCTACCGGTGGTCAGGGCTTCTGAGAGAGGAACCTCCTAACGATGCGCGCCGTGTCCAGGAGTACTGCTTTCTGGATCAAGCCCTTGATCCAGCTGCCCAGCGAGAGCCTCTTGAGATGTTGGTCGAGGCTCTTGGCAATAATGCCATTGGCCGTCACGATTATCGGCACAATAACTGCTGTGTTCACATCCCACATGTCGACAACCTCGCGAGCCAAGTCAAGATACTTCGTTTGTTTATCTTTCTCTGACTTCACGAGGTTCTCGTCATGAGGGACTGCTATATCAACAATCATTGCGCGACGCTCTAGTCGGTCTATCACCACTATATCAGGCTTATTGGCAACAATAGTCCTGTCAGTGATGATAGACCGATCCCAATACAATGTGCAACTACCATTTTCGAGAACTGGGTCGGGCACATACCTATAGTACGGTACTTCCGATTCCACAAGATTGTATTTAAGAGCAAGTTGCTGGTGGATTTATTATTATTATTATTATTCACTTCATTCACTTCGCATACCTAGAACAAAATAAATTATTGTCGGATTATCAATACGGCTTTCGGGTTGGTAGGTCCACGGAGGATGCAGTAACCAACATAGCCGATTTTATAACCGTCAAACTAGATCAAGGACAGGCATGTACTGGCATCTTCCTGGACCTCGCCAAGGCATTTAATACAATTTTGTGAAATTCCTTGTTAAAAAAAAATGTCGCTTCTAGGAGTTCGTGGTACTGCCTTGGACTGATAAACGTCATAGCTCAAGGATAGAACGCAAAAAGTAGTGCTAGGGGACTATTCTAGTGACTCAAACACAGTGCAATTTGGTGTGCCCCAGGGAAGCGTGCTGTTAGCTACCCTATTTATCATATATATAAATGGACTAACTCTGTAACTTGTATACAGCTGCACTCCTGTTCTGGCCCAGATAATTGTACTTGCCCATACATTGAACAAACAACATACGTTTTTATTGTATACTCCTTTTCTAGTAGATTACGATTAGATTAGATACAATTAAGAAGTTTACTGTGAAATATATATACCTATTACATATACAGCTATAAGTTTAAACGAAACGAAGGAGCCTGGACCTCACAATACAGGGAATCCTAGTGTGAGTTCCAGGAATCAACACATTCGATCGTAATTTCTTAAGTAATAAACTATTCTTTGTACTTATTCTTATCTATCACTAGCTGACCCACGCAACTTCGTCTGCGTTACAATTTTCATTACTGCTCCACTCTTATTGGTCTTAGCGTGATGATATATATCCTATAGCCTTCCTCGATAAATGGGCTATTTAACACTGAAATATTTTTTTAAATCGGACCAGCAGTTCCTGAGTTTAGCGCGTTCAAGTAAACAAACAAACAAACAAACTCTTCAGCTTTATATATTAGTATAGATTTTAATACGTGTAGGTACATAAACTGTATAAATTTCTGGTAAATAATATTTTCTTGCCACAAATTCTTTGCTTTGATTGACTTTCACGGAAAGAAAATACCACAGTAATGCGACCACAACATTAAAATTAAAAACACAATTGATTTACAATAGTAATTAGTTAATAACAGGATCAGAAGCACGATCTCAAAACTATGATTGTTTCACGTGTTAATTTCAAAAAACTGGCGACATTTTGTTTGCAAAATAATTTTTTTTTCAGAGCTTGTACAATAGCATATTTCGTTATCACTCACAAATTTGCTGGAAACATACTTCAATTTGAGTTGAGAACTGTCAAATCACTGTACTATTTTTATATGCTTGGTAGGTACAGTAAAAAAGTTGAGAACATCCCAGCCAGAAAACATCACCTGTGAAATACGTTTACCTAAAACAGTAATCAGAGAGAGTAATCAGAGTATTTTATTTAATTTATTTGGTATGCGTCATGCTTGGCGCAAATAAACGCTTTTTCTTTCTTTCGAAACAGCGGGAAATATTTTTAAAGAATGTTTTTAATCAGAAAATCAAACACAAATATAATGACATGACTGCGTACTGAGTTAAATCATGCGTATTAAATACAAGATCGGTCTAATCGAGCGAGCCAACTTATTATAGAGGAGGTAATCACTACGAGTTATTAGCTCCACCATTTTTAATATTGGCGATTGATTGCACTTTCTTTTTACCTACAGGAAACTTATAGAGCCAGCTTGTTAGGCAATTTGTTAGATTGTTGGTCTTTATATTTTCGTATGACACTGCAAAATCTATAAAGTTTAGTCATCGTCGTGCCGTGGTAAGTCTATAATAAAATCTAGGATCTTGTTCACAAGCAACGAATATTAATATCAGTAGAATAGCGAATTCTTGTTTCTGACCTCAAACTATCAAAAATCTTCCCGATTTTTTAAAATGCAAAACTACAGTATTGCATTTAAAATGATAATTTCATTTCCTCATCAGGGACTATCTGTATCACTTACTAATTGCTAGTAGGTAACTACTAGCAATTGTTGAGCGATGGGGCCTGTATTCCATTTCCCGGTAAGTCGGGCAAAGAGTGTTGTTGGGTTTTCCCATTAGGAATTTCTCTGTGATAGCCTGGAGTTTGTAGATCGGTGATGTGACACCCTCGAGCCTCGAAATGCACGTCAAGTCAATAGTTCTGCGCACGATATTTCTCCGGTCGTGTCGATTTGTCGACCAATTGGAATATGAGATTTATAAAAGAGGTAATGCATCTGTGTTTGCGCACACATTTGTGCACTAAAATATCCCCCAAGCCGCATTAAAAGTAACTTTAAGCGAGAAACAGACTCGTTCTACGTAAGCAACGTATGCAACGCATTTGTATCGTATCGTATGTTGCGTTCGTTGCGTTGCATACGATATGTGTGTTTCTACTGCATAGTTTTTCATATAAAATCAAGAGTCCAGATATCAAAATGAGTTGCATACGTTGCGTACGTGGGACCAGGGCCCCAAGTCTGCTATTTTTTATAAATTCGTCATTCCAACATGATCCCATTGTCATTTTGCTAAAAGTTCGTAATCTGCTAATTCATAATGGTCGATTAGATACTGGTCGGTCAATGGTCTCGTAATAGAATCGTGGTAGAAAAACATTTTCGTATTGCCATTATTATAAAACCCGTTAATAGACATGATTTTCGAAAAACTTAATTTGAACATTAAGTTATACCAGATTTCTTTTATATATATTTTTACATATTATTTATTCACTTGTCATTATGTACGAGATTACCATTCTATGCCATTTCTTTCAATGGAGTGTCAGTGGTTAACCATTGGGAAGTCATAATGACGCTTTTATATTAGTAGATAAAATAAAATTTAAAAATCAACAATTATGAAATTAGTGATAGACCATTCTGACACTGTTGTAATAGCACACTTGAGACCCAGTTTATCTTTAGCTTTATTTCTTGATTCCTTATGAAAAATTCACCAGCCTCGCTAGCAGTGTGTATTTCAATATGTAAATGCGTCAATTGATTGCTGGGACTTTTGTATACTTTATGAATGGGATATCATGAGGTTTCAATTGAAATCGTGGCCCGATGTAAGTAATTACTAAGTATTTAGTCAGCAATGATCCAGGGAATATACTGATTTATTATTTTAATCACTTACCTGTCCGTTTTAATTATCTATGATTTAATAATGATGTTATAATGTTCAAACAACATTATGTGTGTTAATGTTGATTTGCTTTGTAATATTTAATTGTTTGTGCAAATATTGGGTATTGAAGTTTGCATGTGGTAGCCTGAAGTAAGTAGTTAGGTAAACTTTTTTGAGTAACGATAATGATTTTAAAAAAGTTGAAAAGTCTAATGAATATTAACTCTTATTGAAAATGTCAAAAGCACTATTACTTTTTTTTTTTTTTTTTGAAATAGCAACTATTAAATTAGGGAAAACATCTTTGAAGGTAAACAACATTTTGATTGCCATTTTTAATGCAAAGGACGCGTGTATAAGATGGTATTTAAAGTAATACGATTAGACAACAAGCTAAAAAAGCATTCAACTACAAATAATCCTTCTCACGTTTTTAAGATCATCTTACTTACGATAAAAATAAACAGTGTTATTTTTAGCATCAAGATAAAAAATAAACATAAGTACTTACGCAAGCAAGAAGGATATCGTCTTAAATCATAATCCTTTACAACATCCCCGGGCGGATACATAAAAAGATTCAGCTTTCACAATAATTTGATTCTGTATCATCAAAATTGGGTCAAATACGAACTGGATTATGAAAAACGATGTTCCGTAGCTTGATCAGAATTTAAAATTGCTTGCCATGCTGGTTGTTGCTCATCTGCCGAGCCTTTTCCCTCCAGTCAAACCGGATTTAGCTGAATATCAGTATTTTACACGGAGCGGCTGCCTGCCAGACCTCCACAACCCATTAACTGGGTAACACGGGTACTTCATGGCAAGACTGGAGTCAGATTAACTGGCTTCTGACTATCCGTAACGACTGCCATAGATCTAAAAATGACAGCCGGGACCAACGGCTTAACGTACTTTCCGAGGCACGGTGGAAACTCGTTATGTTAAGATGGTCATCCATCCACAGACCAACCTTGGCAAGCGTTGCTTAACCTTAAAGATCAACCCGTGCGGCTGTTATTATTTAGCCACGAGCTCCTGATGCCATGCTGGTAGTTACTGTAGAGTCTTTTCAGGTGAAATTTTTGGTGTTTCGAAAACTTTTACAAAGTTTTCAATCTTTCAGAAGACGTAGCGTTGGAAGGCCTTCCACAAGGAGGGCCGGTGACCTGGTGAAGGTCACGGGAATGAATAAAAAGTCGCATTTGATGCGAGACGCACAGGACCGATCGATCTGGAGGCCTCTGTCCAGCAGTGAACTTCCTCTAGCTCAAACAATTACAAAAGACTTGGTTGCTAGCTGACGATTTTCAGTACACAATTATTTAAGTATATTCAAGTAATAAAATAATAAACAGACAGCCGTAGGTGGCAAAACGGGTTATGTAGCGATTTAATTAATACAAATAAGTCCCATTTAATCCCCAATACGTTTTCTATTTACTCCAATCCTTGGATCGATAGTCGGTACCTTACTTGAAAGCTCAATGTGTTCTCTCTCAAAATGTGAACCCAAGATTATTTCTTGTGGACTGCAAAATTATAATACAGCTTGGCAGGTGAGCTGGACGAGAGTCTATTGTAACAAATAGTGTTCTCGACGAGTTTACCGTTCGATATTCTCCGAGTGGACAATGCGAGCATTGTCAAACGTTCCATTTCACGTTACGTTCAGGTCAGGCTAATAATCGGTGCCCCGTTTTAGTACGTTGCAGCCCGCACTAATCGACAAAGTCATCATCATTATTTATTTATTATTTTTTAAAATTTTATGCACTTGTAAAATCACTGTACAAATGCGAAATGCCTATAACTTTTCCACCAGTCGATATGACGGTGCAGAGATAGAGGTTGGAAGGTGCAACTTTAAATAAAGTCTAATTGAAACTAAAACATTAATAGAGACATGCTTATAAACATACTGTTTTTAACAAAATGTTATTGCGAACGAATACAAAAATCAACTCTGATGATTAATTTTCCACTGTCGTACGAATGTGTTCACGTCAACTGATGTCATCATAATTAGGTTAGATTCTACATCAATGAGATGGTCTAAATTATGTATCGGTATATTTTTTTCAATTAGCTGTTTATCATATTTTCAATAAAATATATCTTCCGATCCAGTTGCGCATCACCAAAAATAATAAATAACCCATAAAATCCACTGATGGTCAACTTTTCTTACAATTTACGATTCGACTCGCAAATTACGAGTTTTTACGCATGGCAATACTCGTAATAGACATTACGACTTGAGTGTCAATTTCGAGAATTGACACCACTTTGCGAATTGCGGCTGCTAGAGCTTAATGACTGTGAGGAGAATTTTTAAGCAAATAAAACTGTTTTAATAGGCCCGTCGATGTTCTGGCTTAAGAGATTGAAGTTTTATGTGATGAAATTACTATTTAGTCGGTCTAATTTTGAAGCTCTTTTGGTTGAAATAACGATTATGACTTTGACTAATATATATTGAAATGTTATAGCTATTCCTCAAGGAGCGAAAGGTAGGTACTCCCTTCAAAACGGACTTACTGGTTTATAACTGGCTTGTTGCCAGGTTTTTTTTTTTGACAAAGTCTACGATGGAGCGAGCTTACCCAGAAGGTAAGCCCTCTAACTTTGAAGAGATTAGGGTTGTAAGCGTTTGGAAACACAGACGCAGGCAGAGAGTTCCACTCGTTTGCTGTGCGCATTATAAAAGACGTTTGGAAACGCTTAGTGCGAAGTGGCGGAATAGCAACAAGGTAGGGATAGTAAAATTCAGTGTGTCTTGATGGCCGACGGTAGAAGGGGGCCGGTGGGATGAGGTCGTGGAGTTCTTGGGCACACTCACCGAAGTACAATCTGTAGAAGACCGACAAGCAGGCAACCTTATGGCGATGAGCCAAGCTATGTAGCTTGGCGTTTAATTAATTAATTACTTATAGGTACTTACGCAAACCTCGCGACCAGCTTTTATGATCAATTTGAAAGGAACATTTCATTTCATTTATTTATTATATACTTTATTGTGCAAGAACAGTAAAACGCTTTTCTTCTTTTTAGAGTATTTAAATAAAACTTTAAAAAAAAGTGTTTTTGCTTTTAATTATTTTTTTACTTTTTAGTTATTTCGAGTTACTCTTAACAAGCCCTTTCATTTGATACCCATATTGTAGAAGAGCATATAAAATAACTATTCCGCCATCTTGGATGTTCCACCATATTGGATTTAGAATGACGTCAGATTATTTTTCGAGTTATTCTCAACAAGCCCTTTCATTTGATACCCATATTGTAGAAATACATTAAAAATAACTATTTCGCCATCTTGGATGGTCATTCTAAATCCAAGATGGCGAAGTCATATTGGATTTAAAATGACGTCACATAGCTTATCATGTATTTTCATCCAAACTAAACGTGTATAAAAAAATTCAGCTCAATCGGTTGAAGATATCTGCTTCAAAATCGAGTACCAAGATTCCACCCGAACAAACATACATTGTAACTTAAATAAAAGCTTTTAATTACAGTGGTTCCTAACCGGTAGTCCGCGAACCATTGGTGGACCCTGGCAGAACCAGAAGTGGGCGGCGAAGCTATTCTGTGATGCAATATTTTCGCAAAGCTGTATGAAATAAGAAGTGATTTTAAAGACAAGCACCTAAATCGGCTGTTTTTTTTTTTGACAAACCCACCACATATTTCCAACCACTGCAACTCCTGAAAGCCAGAATCAACAGTGGAGACCACCAGAAAAAGCGCCCAGCCAATGAAACCCGACGAGTCCCGGAGAAACGATTCAACTGTCTGGATCCTGCAACAAAATTAATCAAAAAAGTACAGCGGAGGAGTAGAAAAAAAACATATAATTTCCACTTCCCTCCGTATCAAGCAGGAGACAGAATAAAACTAGGCCAATAGGCACCAAGGGACATATACAACTGGGTTAAGCCCAGTTGCTAAGCACCACGGATTATATCTTACCACTAAAATTAATGGGTCCTAAATTGTGAGCTACTTTTAATTCCAGTAATAGGTATGGAAAAATCACTTGAACGCACGGAAATTTGTTCTGGTTTCTAAAAGGTCCGTATAGTAAACTACCCCAGATGTAACCTGAATACTATCTAACATAATATTGCGTTCATTTTGCCAAAGACTAGGTACACTCCCATAAGATGTGATCTGCGGATTGTTCGTATTCATGGTCAGCTGTAAAACATTGACAAAGGTGAGGCCACAAGCTTAAAGGAAAATAATTTACTCTTAAAGTTGCTATGACCTGTGAGAAATTGGGCAGCACAGTGATCCACCTCCAGCCATGTCCTGTCAGGCCGCTCACGTACAGATGGAAAAAACTGGTGTAGGTGACGGCCTTTGATGGAATTTTCCCACCTACATTGCTATTCGGATAAAAGTTCCTCCCACACTGGAGTTCTAGTAATCTAACGATCTTAGAACGGTCGCGCTGCAGTAACAATCTGGGCCCGTGATCTTTCTAGCGTAGTGTTACATTGCAGCACGCCGCTGCACCTCTAGATCGACCGGGAGAACACCCGCCAGCACTGTTAAGGCTTCAGTACTAACCATCCTATACGCCTTGCATGAGAATATCAAAGCCAAACGAAGTAATTTACGTCGTACCACCCGCGCTCCTTGGTGGCCTTATCGGCCCAGAAAGCTGCCCCTTAGCACATACAGCCCAAGTAACTACTTACTTGCCCCATAAAAACCCCTTAACCCTAAAAACTATTAATGGGGCTACCTCAAAAATATTTTTTAGAGTTTGAAAAGATAGACCCCAAGTGCCTAGCTTTGGATATTCTCGTTAAGGCATAGAAGTTCTTTTTTTGTTTTTTCCCCTACTGTTTTTATATGATCAATAAATGAATAGTTATTTTCTAGTAGCATACCGAGGTAGCACAAGGATTCTTTTCTTTTAGCGGGTACGTTATTAAATTTAATACTAGGCCGGGATTTAAGGTTTCCTTTTAAAATAAGTTGATGGGTTTTATGCGGTGCAAAAGTCAGACGGTATCGATCGTCCCACTGAGATATTAATCGTAGGCATGTGTCAGCCAAGTTCTCGAGGCAAGCCCGAGTACTTGCCTGAATGAGAAGCAAGTCATCGTCCACGTAACCGGTTAATGAGCAGCCGGATGGGAGCGTATACATATGGACCGATAACTGAGCCCGGAGGACATCCCATCCCAACTAGCACCAAAGCGTTAAAAAAAACCTATATAAGACTCGTATATCAGTTCCATTTGAGTATAAAAGTGTTAACGAATACCTGTGCAACAGAGTTAGAGCATGCTCTAACTCACTTATAACCACGAAAGAGGCCCACAGTTTTACAGGTAAAAGTTATAGAAAGCCTATAGTACGGTGTCACAAAGATATTAAAGCTGCACAAGAGCGCTTATTCATCGTCAGCTACTACTTTGATCTGTATTACCGTTGTAAAATAGAGTTGGTAAACGCTAAAGGTGCTATTAATCCTATAGTAAGGTGTCAAAAAGATCTTAAAGCTCCACAAGAGCGTTTATTCATCGTCAGCTACTACTTTAACCGCGGTATTACCGCTGTAATACCGCGTTAGTGAGCACTACAGGTAGTAAAAAGCGCACGTCAAGATAAAAAAGCCTGTTACCTTGCTAAAATTAAATCTGTTCGTAATGGAAGTGTTATGTCATCCATTATTCAACACAGCAGAATAATATTATGGAATATTATGTTATTTACGTATGTGAAGTGAAAAATGACTGCCCTTATGATTTCACAGTAAATGTATACCATGTTTCTCATCTCAATTTTAACGCGCCTAGGATTTATTAAAGATTTAAAAGAAAAATTATTATAATAAAATAGGTACCTCAAGCTAAACATTACTATTCATTCCTGCTTCTTGAGCTGCGGTATGTAAAATTAAGTGGCATTCATGGAATGCTTAAATAATGTAAGAAATTTTGTTTATTGTAGTCAAATGTTGAATAACTCGAAATAATATTAATTGTTAGGTTACCAAAACAATGGCGAACTTTACAAAAGTGAGGCTAGTGTTAATAACGACCCATACTTGCGTTGTTTGACACCAATACCTTTAGAACGTCTGTAAAAGAGGACTGCCTAACACAATAAGCTTTAGTTAAACCCTTTATTACAGGTTAAACCTAGATAGAGGAGTTGTTTGACACCTTTATTTTCTCGTGTTACTAAACTCTCGATAAACTCTATTTTATAGCTTATGACTGCAATAATAGTCAATATAGCACCTTGAGTGGTATAAAAGAGTTCATTGCAATAACTATGCAACAATAAGTGTTAAGAGGTGTCGGCGAACACTTTTATAAAGACTAGGGTGTCACAAAAAGGTTAAAGCTATAACGTATTAAGTATACTTGCTGCTACTAGCGCCATTATAACTCTCAAAGCTATATTACATCGTCCATTAACGCTATAGTGCTGCGATTGGGGCTAAAACTTGTTTGTTATATCCTCTATATCGTCTTTAGTAATAACTGAGATAATTATAACCCTGTTATATTACTTAAAGTCATAAAAAAGCCTGTAACTGACACCAAAATGTTAGTTGGGACGGTTAGAAACTTAGTAATGGAATTATGTCCAAGTTTGAGTTTCACTTCACCGTTTAGAAAATAAGAACGAATCAGATTAAAGATGTTTTTGTAGCAGCCACGGGTTTTTATTTTAAGTAGTCGCATCGGCTACCATGCGTTATCAAAAGTGCCAGAAATGTCGAGAAAGATTCCAACCACATATTTATGTTCCGATGAGTTAACAATTTTACGGACACAGAGCGCCGGCGTCGAAGTAGATAGTATTCATTATCATTTACTGATGGATCGTCAGGTATAAGAGAATCAAGCAGAACATCAGTTGTTTCTTCAATGCCGGTAGTCTGTTTATTATTAACTATAATATTCTGAACGTACGCAAGGTCGACCGATCAGCCTTGAACTCGTGGTACAAAGGAGACCACGGACCCTCCTTATCAAGTTTATCAAAAAAAATCCGGAGTAAATTACCTTTAGATTTTTAACTGATGCTCTGTAGTGTGATTTGGCAACTCTAAAAGCACTTAAAGCATGATTAAGGAGTTCCCCGGTAACTTTACGTTTTTTTAGCTTGTTAAGCTATCTACGCGCTCTACGATAGCTTTTACGTTATTCAACAAGGTAGTCACTCCACCAATCACATCTACGAATATTGGTCATAGATATGCAATAGCAATGTCAGCACAGTAAGTGAAGGTGTCTGACATTATCTCAGCATTATCCTCAGCTGACAGACCATCGCGAGTGAAGTCTTTGGCATAAGCAATAAGTGAGCCAAAGAATTCTCAATTCATGCCCTGCTTTTTTATTTAAAATTTCCAATTAAGTGTGACGACCCTTAAGTAAACATAGGAGCAAATTCGTATACGATCAAACGATGATCACTACAAGAGGCGTCAGGAAGGACACGCCACCTATCCAAGCGTACGTCTGCACTAGAAAGTGCGACGTCAATACAAGATTCGCCCATTTGGCTACAAAAACTGGGTGGTGTGGTGGTGGTGGTGATTTATTAATTCATCTCAGCACTAAAATCTTCAATAGCATAATGTCGTTCAGAATCAGTGAACCGAACTTTGCCATACCACAGGGAAGAAGATGCATTTACGTAAACACCTAGGTACTCTAACATTGCAGCCCGCGAGCGACCGCAAGACGTGACGGAGATTATGTATATGTGGAGTAACTGGATCTGAGTTTTGAAAGTAGCAGCTCACATCGTAAACCTTAAAGCTAGACGATGATACTTCCGCCACAGCGCAATGAGGCGTCATGAGATTACTTATAGATGTTACAGTAAAGCCCGAAGAATGCGCAAAATAAATTCCGGCCCGCGCCTTGCAGTCCAGCTGAACCACCCTGTGACATAAGCGTGCGTTTTGGTAGTTCCTGAATAAGGACTATGTCAAGATTATAATCCACAAACAATTTATCCAGCTCTGATGTCGCCACCCTATCATTATGGAGATTTAATTGCCCTATGGTTAAACTATCCATTATTAGTAATTAGTGTTTAGGATTCATTGTTCGAGTTTCAGTTTGAAGGCAGTACACTCTTGAGATCCGCAGCGATGAAAAACAAATCAGCTGAATGTCAGTATTGGCATGCGTTTGACCTTGAGCAGCACTGAACTGGATTTAAATGTTAGTCAAGATTATGCACTAAAAAAAACTTCCTACTATTTATTAGGTACCTCTGAAAAGTTGGTCGTTCATGGGAAGATGTAAATTTGGTCAAATAGTATGACTAAAAGGTCTACAATGAATGGTGTTAATGAACTGTTTAAGCAATCTTTTGATTAATACAAACTCAAAAAAGGTTAAGCAAATATTGTTATCCGCGTGCATGGTGAAAGCTTGGTAAAATTCTCCACGTAATGGGTGTCAGGAGAAGGAAGGTCAAAACCTCTTTTGTCTTGCAAAATTTGAGTTTACTTCCCCAGACATTGTTTAAAATCCACACAGACATAATCTGAAAACTGGAACTGTCTTACATCCGCATTAAATAACAGAACCAAAACGATATTCATCATCGCATAAAGCTTCACAAAATGCTTTCGAAATACCAGCGAGCCAACAAGCCGTTGTGAACGAACATAAACGGCAAGACAACAAATTGTAATTTGTATGATAATGAAGGAGGAACATGGTGGCGTGACGGGGAACGCTTAGCGATCGCTTTATCGTCGCTTGTCATGATTCAATGACTTTATTTTTTGGAAATCCGAAGTGAGTAAGTCATACGAGAAAGACAAGACATCTATACCACCAACATTGAACTACTGCATCGTGGTATCAGTTTTCCGAGCGATTTAGAATATAATTATACAACAGTTCGAATATCAACTATCGGGCAGTTGCCTACCAGATACAAAAACCATCCGGTCGGAAGATGTTCCCTTTTCTATTGAGACTTTCGGGACTTCACACCCTGTTCCGCAAACTCTCTATAGATAAACGTAATATCTAAGAATGTTTTAATATTTTTTTTTCTATTTGCCTTTTCTTTGTGTGGCATCTATCATGTCTGTGCATCACTCTGAGGTCGGCGGGGAGAAAATGCTTAAGGCATTAAACCCGCCTTTGCTTTTTAACCGGTATCAAAAAGGAGGTTCGACTTTTCATATACATATTTATATATATATGAAAAGATATATATATATTTTACTAGTGCATAAACTTATGAATAATGTTGTGAGAAGATCAAAAATGTCTTGTTTTTGGTGACAGACTTGAAAACAATGTTTAAGTAAGTCTTCAATTGACTGAAGTCTTAAATTGATTGAAGTTTGATTTGCCAAGTCATTCAGTGATATCCAACAGTAGCTGATATACTGCAGTTCCAAAGATTTTCAAACATAATAGTGACTTAGCAGTTTTAACCAATTATTTCAATTAAGATATTTTTTTTTACTATTGATAGGCATGCGTTACCTTTACGAGACTTATTTAATTGCAAAGAAAGAAGACTTGCAAAGAAAATGCCATTTTTACTCCCGTGTTTGATATTTTACTTGAGTAAATAAACACACGTTAACATTACCAAACATAATTTGGTGGTCATCAATTATTTTTTCCTGAATAACATTTATGTTGATAATGGGAAAATTATCCCATTTTCACGGTCAATCATTTTTTACAATCAGTCCAGACCTTACAGGTTATTTTGTTTTCAGGATGGGAAATCATCAAATGACTCCTCCCGATCTGAGCGGAGCAGAAGGGAGTGTCAAACTCTTACTGACTAAAACCCATACGTATTCCTCCAAATGCTCTTTGCATTCTAGGGCTGCGGTAACTCTCTTGATCAATCCCGCAGCCCCACTACCTTACAGGTCTAATTTCTTGTCAAAAAATCCTTCTTTTATGTATGGCCAATCATCAAATGAGTACACCCTCTCTGGGCGGAGCAGAAGCGAGACTCTTACTGACTAAAACCCATCTGTGTTGCTCCTAATACCTCTTGCGATCCAGGGCCATGGTAACTCAAGAGAGTTATGGCACTGCAGTATTGTTCAAGAGAACAATACTGCAGTGCCAACACCTTATAGGTCTAACATTTATTACCAAGAAAACCAACAGGCGAAAAAGATTGTTCTCCGTCAGCGGAGCCTAGGGACTAGGTTCACTACAAGTCAATGAATATTAACTTGTTACGGAGTTTAACGTTATTTGCTGGACGCTTTTTAAAAGGTATTTTTCTCGGAGCTCTTCTAATTTGATTGTAATTAAGCCTGTTACTTAGTGGTCCCTTGACAGTTTAACTTAACTTGATAGTCGAGGCCGCTGTGAGACTTGACAGCCTCCTTTAAATAGTTATAAGTGATGGTATCTTTTTATAGTGTTAAAGTTTTCGTCTTTTAATTATAATAAGGTTTTCTGAGTAGAAGAAGACATCGACTTAAATTTGTTATAAAACGGGATATTCGCGTATGAAGTCGCGGTGAGTGAGTGATTGACTGAGAGATAACGCACAGCCAAAACTACTGATCGTAGAAAGCTGAAATTTGACTTGTAGGTTTCTTTGGTGCTACGCCAGGGCGAGACTCCTCTGCCGCGGCAAATTGCAGCACGGCGGACGGAACTCCGGCAGGATCTCATGGCAGTATGGAGACAGCGACTGTCGCAACCCAGCGCTGGGCACGCCACAATTGCGGCGATAAGACCCCTCTTTGAGGAGTGGCTAGAACGGCGCCACGGCATCCTTACCTTCCGCTTGACGCAGGTACTCACCGGACACGGTTGTTTCGGGAGGTACCTTTTTCGAATACGGCGGGAGGATACACCCGGGTGTCAACACTGCGAGGATCGTCCGGAGGACACGGTGGAGCATACGGTGGAGGTCTGCCCTGCTTGGGCGGAGCACCGCCGTGTCCTCGTCGAGGCGATCGGCGGCGGGGATCTCTCGCGTCCGGCCCTGGTTCAAGCCATGGTCCGGAGCGACGAGACATGGGAAGCGGTCACCTCCTTCTGCGAAGCAGTAATGCTAACAAAGGAGGAAGCCGAACGCGTGAGAGAGAGGGAAACTTCACGCCCCAGCCGCCGAAACAGAAGAAGACGCCCCGGGCGTCGGGAGTCGCAGGACGATTCTCGGCCACCGTAGGCGTGGGTCTGCGGACGGCGAGCATTGGGTGGCTCGCCGTCTGATCAGAACCAGGCCCGGGTCGGCGGCGCGCTGCGATCCCAACCCGCCTCAAGGACGTGTCAGCACGGAAGACGGGGCCCACTAGGGCCAGTGCCTGCTGGGGCTGCGGACTTCGTTCGAAAGAGGCACCGTACCCTGGAACGCAAAGGGCACTAGGAGAAACACGGATGGGTTTTAGTCAGTAAGAGTCTGACACTCCCTCCTGCTGTACCCAGAGCGGGAGAAGTCATTTGATGATTTCCCATCCTAAAAAAAAAAAAAAAAAGGTTTCTTTGGGATTGTAAGGGAGTACTAAGGTAAGATATCCTGAAATTACCTCGGGAACGGGATATGGGCGTACGAAGTCGCGGGCAAAAACTAGTATTCTACTTATTTTAAGCAACGTTCGCATTCGCATGTCAGTCGCAATCTGTCAAAAAGGAATGTAAAATGAGGTTTTTTGACAGATTGTGACTAAGATCGAATGCAAACGTTGTTTAAGAATTAATAGAATTAGCCCTTTTGTTGTTGTCTAGCGGCCATTATAGTTTTATTTTCTGAAGAAGTCAGTTTTCATGATAATTTTTGTAAAAACTGAAAATACGCCCTTGGACGTAGAATTGAGGAGCTCGTGGTTAGATAATAACAGCCGCACGGGTCGATCATCAAGGTTAAGCAACGCTTGCCAAGGTTGGTCTGTGGATGGGTGACCATCATAACATACCGAATTTCCTACGAGCCTCGGAAAGCACTTTAAGCCGTTGGTCCCGGCTTTTTCCCCGCCACACCATTTTTTAGAATTTTGAAAAAACCTACACCTACTCTCAAAGATCCATTATAGAACACATTAGAGCCTAAAAGACCGTACGCCTGCATAACATTATTCTTAATTTAATTTTTCATTCTCAATACGAACAGGAAAAATAACGCATATCCTTAATAACTTGAGTTCATAAAGAAAAAAATAAAATAAAGGAACACCGAAGCATCTCTTCCCATTACCTCATTCCCAATAAATTCAATAAAAACCTTACAAAAATAAGGGGAAAATGTCAAACTGGGTTCTGCACGTGTGAATTCTATAATAGGGTTCTCATGTCACTTTGTAATGAGTTTATTTTCGGGCCTGGAAAAGATAAAAGGCTTTGAGTTTCGGTATTGAAAGGTCTGAATTAAGGTACGTGGGAAACTCACTCACGTTTTTGCGATGTAAAAATGCCTAATATATTCGAACCTAAAACGATTTTGATCGTTATTTTTGGTGTGAGAAAAGGACCCAACTAAGCCCAAGTTTCAAGCATATTTTTATGTTTTCTTTGTGCTTGCGAGTAAAAACATACAATTAGATTTAGATATAGAACTTAGCATGACCCAAAATCACATTCCAAGCAGATTTCGTTTCCGCTCAGAGCGGGACGAGTTACTTGGTGATTTCTCATCCAAGAAAAAGTTTTCGTAGTTTTCGTAGTGAATTTGGAACAGGTTTGCAAGCAATTTACGTACCAATACTAGTATTGTAAAACACTTGTCTTAAATCCCAGACTCATAGTTGGGGTGGATCGAATGACGCATTTGTCCCACCTGCACGCAAAATACGCGCTTAGAGCGAGGTCCCATTAGTGCGTTGCGCTGCGTTGCGTCGCGTCATCGCAACGGAACAACGCATTGTATGCCACACTTGTGTTGCGTTGACGCTGCGCCAACGCAACGCAAGAGGGTATGCACGCCGACGCAGCTGCGTCTCAGTTCAGCCTTTGCAATGGACAGATACAACTGTCCGTCGTCGCAGCGGAGCTCCGACAACGCAGCGCATCACCCTCCCTCCCGCTTCCCGCGACGACGCAACGGTCTAATGGGGCATGTTATAAAAATGTATGGAAAACGACGCAGCGACGACGCTGCGACGACGCAACGCAGCGCAACGCACTAATGGGGCCTCGCTCTTAGTCGTAGAGTTGCGGAAACCAGCCCGATTTACATTACATACATACAGACTCATTTAATTCCAGATAAAATTTTCAAAAGGGTTTAATTTAAATATTTTTCTATGAGAGCTGGCAAAGTCCCCTCGCCACCGTTTTGCTTTTTATAGAATTGCGGTGCACGGTTTTTTGGACACTTTAACAAATAAAAATTTGTTAGCAACATGGTGCCCTAAAGCGCCACGTTGCCGAGACATTCGAAGGTAAAGTTGCCATTCGAGAACAATGAAAATCATTAATGTGGAGCTATACCACAAAGGCTCTATCCCATGTTCAAAACTTTTAACGTTTTAATATCAGGAGTTTGCTTTATCCTTCAGCTCCATTTATGACCCACAGGAAGCATGAATAGAATAGAATAGAATTTTATTTTGCAAACATGGGTAATACAGTTGTTATTGATATATCAGAGTTCAGCCATATTTTACCATTCGGCATGCAAGCTTTTACTTTATTAATGCACATGACATCTTAAATCAGATCAGTTAATAAATTATTATTCATAAGGTTAATTCATTAATTATCACTATGATCAAAATTATAAATCAAGTAACAAATTATCACTCAGATAATTAGGTTAATTATTCAATTATCATCTAAAAACAAAAAAATATAAAAATCGCAATAAATTTAAAAAAATGACAAATAAAATATAAACAAATAAATTTCAATAAATCAAATTACAAAATGTTAAATCAATAAATAAAATATCATTATTATACAATAGATTAGTTAATACATTATCATAGTCATCACAAATTATTATTTATCTTTCAATCCATCAATTAACAACAATGTTTCTCTCTGCTAGAAACTCAGTTGCACTGTAGTCAGTGTGAAATTGCGTAGTCTACTCTTAAACTGCAGTGTATTCAAATCTTTCCAACCACTTGGCAATTTATTGTAAATGACTGGGGCCATGCAATAAACACTATTGCGCATCAAAGCGGTTTGACATGACACTTGACACAGTTTGCTATTGTCACGCCTATTTCTCGGGAATAAATCACATAAACGTTCAAAATGACTTGGATTTTGCTATACAAACATAGTTACTTTGAAAATGTAAATACAAGGCAGTGTCATGATATTGCTTAAAATAGGGCTTACAACTGTCTGTAGTTTTGAGTTTAAACAATGATCGGACACATCGTTTTTGGGCTTTAAATGCTGTGTCTCTATCAGTTGAGTTCCCCCAGAAGATGACGCCGTAGCGTAAGTGAGATTCAACTATGCCGTAGTAAGCCGTTAAAAGTGTTTTGGTATCGACTACGGAGGATAATCTACATAAAACATATGCAGATGAACTCAGTCTCTTACATAAAATATCTATATGTGCTTTCCAATTTAAGCTGTAATCGATTTGTAATCCTAAAAATTTCGTATCTTCTGCCTCATTAATATTGTCCTTTTTGTAGTGTATGTGAAGATTAGCTAAATTGGGAGTACGCTGTCTAAAGTGCATTATCTTTGTCTTACTTAAGTTTATAACTAAATTATTCTTGTCTAGCCATTTAATTAATGAGTCAAGAGCATTATTAATGTCGTTTTCATAAGTGATTGCATTTGTACAAGGGATCGTTATTGTACTATCGTCTGCAAACGTTGTTATTGATTGTTCAAGGGACATGGGCATATCATTGACATATATTATAAACATAAACGGGCCAATAACGGTTCATTGTGGTACACCGTATGAAATTTTACGTTCTCTTGATCTTGTTATCTCTTCATGTTTTTTACCTATATTAATGCGGCTGATTTCGGTTGTTTGTGTTCTATTTTCTAAATAAGATTTTATAAGTTCGAGCACGTTATCTTACCTCTAATGCCGTAGACTTCTAATTTATTGAGTAATGTATTATATTGGACATAATCAAATGCCTGAGTCATATCGCACATATCGGGCATCGTTTGTCCATGTTTCTAACAATGTTATACAAGAAATCATAAATTGCCATATTGATGGTTTTGTTCTGTCTGAATCCCTTTTGTTCTTCCCAAAGTATATTATTTTTCTCCATGTAATTATATAGTTCTCTGTAGATGTATTTCTCAAATATCTTTGAAACAACCGATACGAGTGAAATTAGTCTATAATTTTCCATCAACTCATTATCTTCCTTCTTACATAAAGGTTTATTACATATGGATGTTTTCAAATCATCTGGATATACACCCGCACAAATAATGAGGTTGAGTATGTGACTTAGATGACCACATATCTCGGCTGACACTGACTTCAGTACCTTTGTGGCTATTCCATCAAAACCCACTTTGCTAGTGTTTCAAGGACATTATTATTTTATATAAATCATGTGGTGTGCTGGGGGCCATAAACATTTAATTGTGCTTCATGGACGCTATGCATGCCTTCGGTTTACATTCAGCGTCTATTTTCGGTTGTATTTTGTCAACAAAAAAGTCATTAAAAGCACCAGCAATATCTGAAGGTTCGTCTATAATGTGATTGTCTACTTTAAGTTTCTCAATTCGTTGTTTAGGGATATTGTACTTTGTCTGATTGATTACTTGCCATGTAGTCTTTGATTTATTTTTGGATTGTTGTATTTTGAGCTTTTTGTGTTAAACTAATGATTTTATTATATAGTCTAGAATTAGTTTTGAATTTCTTTTTGTTTTCGTGGTTAGGTTTTAACCTGGATTGCCACAAAAGTTCCCTTTTTTCCTATTGTATAATTTAACCCCCTGTGATAGCCATTTTGGTTTATTTCTTATGTTGATTTTAATTTCTTTATACGGAAAGCACCGATCGTAAAATAATTTAAATGTGTAGATAAATTCATTGTAAGCTACGTTGGGATCATCAGTAAAATAGATCTCGGAAAATTTGAGACAGTTTATTCTATTTTTAAATTTGACAATATTTTCGTTATTGTAATCTCTTCTAGTTATATACCAGGATTTTATACCGCATACGTTAGGAAGTGGGCATTGAAGTAGCTGTGCTGTGTGGTCTGATAACGCAAACTCTAATATATCCGTTTAACAAGTCCTCTTAAAATTATGAGCAAAATTATCTATGCGTGTCATGCTAACCATTCGAGTTGGCTGTTTAAGAGCAAGTTTCAAGTTGAAACTCAAAAGCAGACACTCCAGTGTAACTGAATTATAATTCGGTTTTAAAATATCCATATTAAAATCGCCAGCAATTACAATATTCTTGGAACGCCTGTTTGATATTTCTTCAAATTCTTAGTGTTTGGTACTCTATAAATACATACAACAATTAATTTATAAAAGATCAATAGCACAATTCAGCCGATAGTGTATAATTTTCCATCAGCGACCTTACTCTTCTTTTCGTGTAGGCACAAGATAAGAAGAAGAATAAGCGAAAAAAACATAAACCTACAAACAATACAGGACGAATACTCGAATAGCACTACCTTTTTCACTACAACATCATAATTTCATTGGCATATCATAGTAGGACTCGCTTTTTACAAAAAAATATTTTTAAGTCTATGTTATATTAGTTTAAACGTCAAATTCTAAACCGTAGCACAAACATCGCAAAACATTTTTAATCAACCTTAAACACGAGCTCACACCATGACACAGCGACACACATAAATATTCCAAATACCCTCCACATTCATATTCCGCTCGCCACACAGTAATTCGTTCTGAGATGAACGTTGTGTCGTCTCCTGTCAGTCCCTGGCTAGCGAGGGACTGAGAGACAGATATTATTGCACGAGGGTGATTATGACCCGTTATGAGATGGCCTGGGGATTTTGTTAGATAAAGGGCCCGCTTAATTTTGTGTTAGGTTTTATCTCATGGGTTATAATAAGTATGGAAAGCGATGAAAAAGGGTTTAATGTGCGACTTTTAATGTTGTTTTTTATTAACAGTGGGTGCTTAATGTTTTGTATTTTATAAAGATAATGTGATTTTGAATGAGTTGTATTATTAGTTGGATTTCTTCTGGCGGTAGTCAATCAGTAAACACTTATTTTTATACTTCCGTAAACAAAAAGTGTTAATATTATAAAAACTTTACGTAAAACATAAACATTGTGTGGAAATCAAAGACAAGTGCACGGGGCATGCGTGATATCGTTTGCAGAGTGATCAGTAGCTGTACTTTAGCATAAACATAATAATAAGAATTTTGAAAAAGTGATTTGCAAATTTTGTTTTACGCGGAAGTGGGTGTTTCGAAAACTCTTCATCAACCAAACTGACTCTAATTGTTGGCAGCGCATTTACACACTAGAACTTATATTTCGACATCGTTTAGCAAGGTGTTCGTGGCTGAGTTGTTTAAAGGCCTATCGAGACGTCTGAGTACCCGAGTTCGAATCTGAGTCAGAAAAGACTTTTTGTATTTTTTTTGTTTTTGCTTTTTTTTTTGCCACAATGATCTGCGCTGGTTGTAATTCTACTATTCTCGTTACACAAAAAAGGATTAAATGCTGTGTAAGCAAATGTGCCCTTCAGTATCATTTGGAATGTGTTAAGTATGAGGAAGCGTCAACACCTAGGACCAAATGGATCTGTCCAATTTGCGTTTCTAGCCGACCTAAACTGGACAACTCCAATACACCCGTCCACGCTAAGGGTCACGCTGCACAAATTGATCAGCTGGCTCCTGGATCGACTCCAATGCTGTCCCCCAAATTTGTACCACTTAGTAGCCACAACAAACTAATAGTTGGTCAGAAAATGACGTCAGCTGAGAAGTCTCCACCAGAGACGCCTCGAGTGACTCTTGTTGGCAATGAAGTCAATTTGCAAGACACGATTCTTTCAGAGATTCGTAAATTACGTCAGGAAATGAACGAAAAATTTGATAGTCAACAGGCCTCTCTACTGAAATTTGAAAATACTCTATCCACAGTCCAAAGGGATGTAAATGACTTGACCTTGAGATTTTCTTCAATGTATGAAGACTTGGAGGAGTTTAAGAAGACTGTTGCTTTTCTTTCTGATGCTTATGATGACCAAGTTAAACTTAATGCAAAAAATAGCAACTGTAATGCCGAACTTCTCAAAAACAATGCCATATTGACCGCTCAAGTAAGGGAATTGGACGCTAAATTGCAGCAAATGGATCAATTAGGTCGCGAAAGCAATATTGAGATACAGTGCGTTCCTGAACATAAAGCCGAAAATTTGTCAACGGTTATAAAACAGCTGGGTAGAGTTGTGGGAAATGAACTTCATGATAGTGAAATCCAGTCGTTTCATAGAGTTGCCAAATTAAATGCGGAAACGAATCGTCCCCGCAGCATAGTCGTCAAGCTAGCCAGTCCTCGCGTCCGTGATAGTCTACTTGCAGCAGTAAGGAACTTCAATAAGAAGAATGAGTTGGAGAAGCTTAACAGCGGCCATATTGGTTTTGGTGGAGAAAGGCAGCCGATTTTTGTGGTGGAAAATCTGACTATGGCCAATAAAAAACTACATGCAGCAACAAGAATCGCCGCTAAGGAAAGAAAATATAATTTTGTATGGGTTCGGAATGGTCGCATATTCGTAAGAAAAGATGTCACAACCAAATCTGTGCTAGTTAAAAGTTTTGAGTGTCTGGAATCCTTATAATTGATTGATTGTCTTGCCTTGCACGTTTATGTCTTTTCAGAATTTAAATTCAACTTTAATATCTATTATCAAAATGTAAGAGGCTTACGAACCAAGACGGAGGCTTTTTATACCGCTGCTCTGAATTTTGATTATGATATAATAATCGGCACTGAAAGTTGGCTTAATGATGCGGTGTTTGACCATGAAATTTTAGATAACCGATACAAAGTGTTTAGGCGCGATAGGTCATCTACTGTGTCCTCGACTACAAAAAGGGATGGTGGAGGCGTGTTTGTTGCAATTCTGGACAGACATGAAGTCTCGCGTAGGTTAAATTGGGAGTCCCATTGTGAGGAGTTGTGGATAACAATCAAGTGTGAGAGTGGCTGTAATATTAATATTTGTGCAGTTTACATCCCTCCCCCCATCAAACAAGATTATATCGATGACCTATTTAGCAACTTCACAGAAGTAATTAACAATAAGTGTAAACCCAATTCCATCAATTTGCTAATCGGTGATTTTAATATGGGTGGTATTTCATGGGAATATAGTGTGGATTCAGGGCTTTTGGTTCCCAAAGGATCTGGCAGTAACCAGGAAAACATTTTTATTGACATGCTGGCGTTTAATGATCTCCATCAATGCAACACAATAGTCAACGCTTCAAATCGAATTTTAGACCTAGTTCTTAGTAGTGGTAATAACACAGTGTCGGTATCTCAGGCCTCATGTCCATTTGTTCAAATTGATCCTCATCACCCAGCGCTAGAAATCTCATTTTCAACCAAGCACACCAAACCTCTGATGCAAAATAAAGTCCCGTACTTAAACTTTTATCTTTGTAATTACGGAATGGTCAACGCTGAACTTGCGAAAATCTCTTGGTCTGATGAATGGAATTCTATAACTAATGTCAATGAAATGTTGCAAAAGTTTTATGATATACTTATTCCAATTATAAAAAGGCATACTCCAATGACAAAACCACGAGACGAACGCTATCCGGTTTGGTATACCCGAGCTTTATTGAGAGTCATTAAAGAGAAAGCTAAATATCACAATCTGTATAAAAAATACGGGAATCCTAGGGATAAAATTACGTTTGAATGCCTTAGAACGCGATGTGGTAGACTAATACAAGATTGTTATAGAAATTTTAAGAAAAATATTGCTGAACATTTGTGCAAAAATCCTAAGTATGTCTGGAAATACTTAAAAAATAAACGGATAGGTGACAATTATATTCCCAACAAAATGACTCTAAATGATACTAGGTTTGCCACGGGCGGTCAAGAAATCAGTGATTTGTTTTCTGAAAATTTTCAGTCCGTCTATGGGACAAATAGAAATCCACACTCTTTATCGCCGCATGAAACCACTACCAGTAATATAAATACTTTCAGCCTCTGCAAACTTAAAGAAGAAGAAGTTTTTGAATGCTTATCTTCCCTGGACTGCGACAAAGGTCCAGGACCTGATTCGATCCCTCCTCTTTTTCTTAGAAAGTGTGCTGCGAATTTAGCTGCGCCTCTGACTATAATTTTCAATCACTCCTTGTCACAGGGCTGTTTCCCTGACCAGTGGAAAATAGCGCATATCACGCCAATTTTTAAATCTGGTAGTGTTGACGATGTGGCAAATTACAGACCAGTGTCGATTCTTTCCGCGTGTGGCAAGGTTCTTGAATCGCTCGTTCAGAAAAAAATGTTTTCTCACATCAAAAATGTGCTGGATGACAACCAGCACGGCTTTCGCCCCAAGAAATCGACACTGTCTAATCTAGTTGAGTATGTTTCTTATGTGTCATCTGCATTGGATGACGGAAATGAAGTTCATGCAATATACACGGACTTTAAAAAGGCCTTTGATTTAGTAGATCACTACTTACTGATCAATAAATTGGAGAGTATGGGGGTTCATGGGTCGTTACTGCGCTGGTGCGAGTCGTACTTGAGGAACCGCTCACAACTGGTGCACTTCAAGGGGTTTAAATCAAAGCAGTGTTACATACCATCAGGGGTACCACAGGGGTCACACTTGGGGCCCTTATTTTTCTTGGTTTTCATAAATGATTTGGGCAACAAAATTAGCTCCGAATATAAACTTTTTGCTGACGATTTGAAACTATATAGAACTATTTCTAACGATCTTGACATTATCCAGCTTCAAAAAGATTTAGATAACATATACATTTGGTGTGTTGAAAATAATATGTTTTTAAACCAAAACAAATGTTACTTCATTAAATTTAGCAGGAAAAAAAAAACATGTCGAACTTGTTACTCTATCAATAACAGCCCGCTTCAAGAGATCAATACCATTAGAGACCTTGGTGTTTTGATAGATAGTAGTTTAAGTTTCAGGAGTCATTACGACCAAATCATTAGTCGGGCATCAAAATTGTCAGGTTTCATTGTCAGGGAGATGAGAATTTTCAGAGAACCAATACTGACTATTGCCATTTACAACAGTATTATTCGTAGTATTCTGGAATATTGCAGTACGGTATGGAACCCGTTTTATCAGATACACTCAGACCGAATAGAACGCGTTCAAAAAAGGTTTTTGTATCATCTATGTTACTCAGAAAACAAATGTCGTATTCTGCACTCGTATAATTCTAGGTTGAACTTTTATAAAATGGAATCTCTAAGCGCACGTAGAAAATCTTTGGACTTCATGTTTTTGTTTAAATTAATAAATGGAAAAATAGATTCTCCCGAGCTTTTAGAAAAAGTTAACATCAGTATCCCTCGTAGTGGTAGCCGCTTAATTAACCGAAGAACTTTCGTCCTGCCTCACACTCGAACTAGCATTGGTAATTTTTCACCCATTAGCCGCATGCTTTCCATTGCCAACTCCATTCGTGGCGAAATAGATGTCTTTGCTGGTTCTGTAGCCTCAATTAGAACTAAACTCAGAGACTTATTAGTTTAATTATTTTTCAGTAATACAATCTGCGTAAAGCAATCCCGTCGAGGGTATTAACTCGTGGTATTTAAACCACTTGTTATGTATAATTGATAAGGTCATCATTGACCGATATTAATACTTGTTCCATATTTCTATGAACTGAACTGTTGTTGCTATCATTTATGAAATGTTGTGAATAATAAGTGATTTACATTGAATGTGCATGTCGTATTCACATCTAGTAGGTGTCAATTATATTTATGTTATTTTGTGGTTTATTTGTTTTGCGTGTGTGATTGTACATCAGTTTTGTGAATTACAATAAAAAAAAAAAAAAAAAAAAAAAAAAAAAAAAAAATTATTTAAATTCACTTCACAGTACACAGATTTATCAGACTCTAGACACGGTGATATAGTATTAGCTAAGAATACATATAGCGTTCATTTAAAAAGTGATAATCCAAGAAATTTACCGCTCATAATTCAATACATAATTTCGGGCATGTACATAACATACATACATAATCAGCCTATATTGTTCCCACTGCTGGAACACAGGCCTCCTCTTTTTCGAGCGGGAGTGGGCCTACGTGGTGGATTATACTGTTGTGATTTCTTGGATCTGATTACAAAAAAATGTTTGAATTTATTATTAATTATAATATTTACTGTGGAAACACTGTCAGAATATGTAATTTTGTTTTAACTACTGTGAATTTAATTTTACGTTGGCAACACTTTGAAATAACGGATATGATATCATCGTTATTTTTAGGTGGGGCAAATGCCATTTGAAATTGTAAGCGGTAGTTGAGAGTCAGTGGTCGTTCGATCGCCAAACAATGCAGTTGTGGATTGAGTAATAAAAAGGTATAAGTAATCAAGTAGTAGTTTTCTTTATATATCAGAAGTGTGCAGAACCACGAGCCATGTCTCAGGAAAATCGTAAGTTTAACTTTTATTTCTTTTCCTTTCCATTTTAGTATGGTGTAAACCTTCTACAGTCAGATATAAGTGCAGTTCAGAAATATTTCGTGCTTAAAAAGTATGTAGTATTGAATACCATGGAGGTTATTATAGTAACAAGGAATAGATAAAAATAATAATTATCCCTGTTGAAAATTGCCCGTGAATCTGGTGTGCTGAAAGTATAGCCATTTAGGTGTGCTTTAGCAATAGCCATGTAGGTGTGTTGTAACAGTAGCCATGTGGGTGAGCTGGAGCAATAGCCATGTAGGTGAGCTGTAGTAATAGCCATGTAGGTGTGCTGGAGCAATAGCCATGTAGGTGTGCTGTAGTAATAGCCATGTAGATGTGCTGTAATAATAGCCATGTGGGTGTGCTGTAATAATAGCCATGTAGGTGTGCTGTAGTAATAGCCATGTAGGTGTGCTGGAGAAATAGCCATGTAGGTGTGCTGGAGAAATAGCCATGTAGGTGAGCTGGAGCAATAGCCATGTAGGTGAGCTGGAGCAATAGCCATGTAGGTGAGCTGGAGCAATAGCCATGTAGGTGAGCTGGAGCAATAGCCATGTAGGTGAGCTGGAGCAATAGTCATGTAGGTGAGCTGTAGTAATAGCCTTGTAGGTGTGCTGGAGCAATAGCCATGTAGGTGTGCTGTAGTAATAGCCATGTAGGTGTGCTGGCGAAATAGCCATGTAGGTGTGCTGGCGAAATAGCCATGTAGGTGTGCTAGAGCAATAGCCATGTAGGTATGCTATAGTAGTAGCCGTGTAGGTGTGCTGTAGTAATAGCCATGTAGATGTGCTGTAGTAATAGCCATGTAGGCGTGCTGTAAGTGTACAGTTAGTATGTCATGTAGGTGTACGGTTAGTATGTCATGTAGGTGTACGGTTAGTATGTCATGTAGGTGTACGGTTAGTATGTCATGTAGGTGTACATTTGTATATCACGTAGGTGTACAGTTAGTATGCCATATAAGTGTATGCTTGTTAGTGAAAACTAGCTATATAGCTAGTTTTACATGGAGGTGTATTGTTACTAAGCCGGCTAGGGGTATTCCTATCAAGTCTCCTGTGGATGTTCTTCTAGCCTATTGTACATGTACTTAGTTAGAACAATGCAATTTGGTAGTTTTAGTGAAACAGTTGAGTCAGTGGGTCGTCTTAGGGGCGGAGGTTTCGCTTTAGTGAAAAAGTTAATGATTTTACATCAAGTAACTGATCTGGTTTGAAGATTGACGATAGGACAAAGAAATCAGTAAAAGATATGAAGTGCTAGAAAAACGTTTCAGGTCGACGAGATGACAGGTCCAGCCCAGATCGTGATGAAAGTTTCACTCCAGAGCGTGTAGAAAGCTTCACTCCAGAGCGTCCTAGAAGACGGCGCCGGAAATCCTCGTCAAGTGATTCTGAAGAGATACCTGCGAAATCGAAATGCGAATCTGCAGGACTGACTGCAGATGATCTTCTGAAGATCATTGCAGCGATACAGAAAGGCTCAAGTAAGAATGTTCCAACCACTAATGTAGTCCCAGATTTTGACCCTGATAATAGATCCCAAGATATTGAGCGATGGCTAAGAAAAGTGAATGAATGTGCGAAAATTTATGATTGGAGTGAAAACCAGACAATACATTATGCCCTTCAAAAACTTTGTGGGTTAGCAAAAAAATGGTATGAATCTTTGCCAACGCTCAATTACTCTTGGAACAAATGGCAGTCTAAAATGAGAAAGGCTTTCCCAAGTGATGAAAATTTTGGAAAACTGTTAGAAGAGATGCTTAACCGAAAGTCCCGTACTAATGAAACTTTAAGAGACTATTTTTATGATAAGTTAGCATTGCTAAGTAGGTGCGAAATTGATGGCCGAAAGGCAGTAGATTGTATAATTTATGGAATCAATGATAATTCCATAAGAAACGGTGCGCAGGCACTCCAATGTAAAAAACCAGAGAATTTATTGAACTATTTAGCTTCCCAACAACCTGGCACATCGACAGAAACCCCCAAAATGCAGTCTACATTTAGTTCAGTCAAAAAGAGAGATTTACGTGTCACGAATAATCAGAATAGAGCGTCGACTAGTAACTCTGGTAGGAGTTATAGTCCATCTTGTTTTAACTGCCGCGAGCCTGGACACAATTATAATAGTTGCCCTAAACCGTTAATTAAATGCGTTAAATGTGGTAGGGTAGGTCATAATTCGGATAATTGCTATAGAAAACCTTTGTTATCCTATGACACCAAAAGCCAAGATCAGCAATCGGTTGACAAAAAGGTATTAAAAATCAATTCAAATAAGACCATTGACAATAATGGGGATGTAAATTTCGATAGAAGCCCAACCATAATGCATCAATCTTATTCTGCCCTTTCAGCTACTGATACGCATGATAAGTTTTTAAAAAATATTTGTATCAATGGGAACATGATCGATGCATACGTGGATTTTGGGAGTGACTGTACGTTGATTAAGTCTTCGAAAGCAATAGAACTTTGTCTCAAACAAATTTATATAGATGTGCCTATTATAAAAGGTTTTGGTAACTCTATAACCAAACCGAAGTTTCGATCCACTGTTCAAGTCATAATTGATGAAATCGAAACCGAATTGGTAGTCTTGGCGGTTAGTGATGAATATATGTCAGCATCAGTCTTGATAGGGCAGAATTTTACTGAGCTACCGTCTGTAACTGTAATGAAAGACAATGAGAAATTATTTTTCTATCATACTCCCTCAAATAAAGTAACTGATATATCAATTAGGACTCTTAATATATATGTCGAGAAAGATACAACCATAGTTAGGGGTGGGTTAGTGGAAGTCTATACCAAAGAATCTCACTCAGGTGATATCTATCTTGATGGAAGTACACGAATGAATCCAAATCAAGAATATCACTTACATCAAGGCTGTTATAAAATGATTACCAGTAAAGCAATCGTATTTGTTACTTCACTAACAACAGTCCCTTTAAAACTCCAAGCAGATAGGTTAATGGCTAGGGTAAATCCCGTTACAGAAACTAAAACTTTATCTATCAGTTCAGATCCTAATAGTCAAGCTCTAATGCCTCTCAATAGGTCCGACATTAAGATTGGCCAAGATATTGATGAGTTCACTTTTGAAAGACTATTTGAACTTTTGCGAAAATATAGAAAATGTTTTGCTCTTAATCTTAGTGAAATAGGCTGTACAAATAAAACTGAAATGAATATAGAGCTGCATGACAAGACCCCAGTTGTTTACAGGCCCTACAGACTATCTTATCACGAACGTAGTAAGGTGAGAGAAATAGTAGACGATTTAATAAAAAACGATATCGTGCAAGAATCTGAGTCTAACTATGCGAGTCCTATTTTAATTGTTAAAAAAAAGAACGGAGAATCAAGGCTTTGTATTGATTACCGAGCGCTTAACAATAAAACGGTAAAAGATAAATACCCCTTACCCTTAATTGATGACCAAATTTCAAACCTGAGTGGTTATAAATTCTTCATTACACTTGACCTAGCGTCCGGGTATTATCAGATACCAATGGGGAAAGACAGCCGGCACCTCACTGCGTTTGTTACTCCGGACGGTCATTATGAGTTTAAACGCATGCCGTTTGGACTTGCAAATGCCCCAGCTGTCTTTCAAAAGATGATTAATAGATTGTTAGGGTCAAGGAGGTTCGATTTTGTATTTGCTTATATGGACGACCTCCTTATACCATCTGTTACTATTGAAGAGGGCTTAAAGAAACTGGAAGAAATCTTAGGATTACTTCGAGACGCTGGTCTTACCTTAAAGCTATCCAAGTGTAGTTTCTTCGACAGGAATATAGAATATTTAGGCTATGAAGTTTCCTCGGAAGGCATTAAACCTAGTGAAAGAAAAATAATTGCTGTCAGGGACTTCCCTGTTCCAGGTAACGTTCATGCGGTGCGCCAATTTTTAGGAATTGCCAGTTACTTCCGTAGGTTCGTAAAGGGGTTCGGAGAGATTGCTAGGCCCCTCACAAATTTGTTAAAAAAGAATACTCCTTGGAAATGGGAGCGCGACCAAAACGAAGCCTTTATAAAGCTAAAAAATAATTTAATAGAACGCCCCTTACTTGCTCTGTATGACCAATCCTTGGACACTGAGCTGCATACAGATGCCAGTTCTTTGGGATTGGGAGGGATCTTATTGCAATGGCAAGCAAATCCTAGAGTTTTAAAACCTGTCGCCTATTTCAGTCGACAGACCACTTCCGAAGAACGCCATTTACATTCATATGAGCTAGAAACATTAGCAGTTGTTTGTTCCTTAAAAAAATTTCGACCTTGTCTCTTAGGCCTAAAATTTACTGTATACACAGATTGCAATGCACTAAGGACAACATTAACTAAAAGAGATTTAATTCCTCGCATTGCACGCTGGTGGCTACAGATAAGCGAATTCGACTTCCATATTCAGTACCGACCCGGGTGCAGAATGAGTCATGCTGATGCCCTAAGTAGGAATCCCCAAAACAGTACCAGTGTTACTGACACAGTAAAGGTCCTCAGTATATCCACAGAAAACTGGATACTTACGTTGCAAATGGCCGATCCAGAACTACAAAGAATTGTAAAAATTTTGAAGCCTAATCTTGACGAAGATAATATTGACATAAAGAAAAACTTCGTTATTAAAAACCATGCGTTACATCGAAAAGTACAAGATGATACTCGTTTAGTCGTTCCTAAAAATGCTAGGTGGCAAATTTGTAAGGCCAACCACGATGATCTAGGCCATTTTGGTTATACAAAAACACTTGAACGAATTCAAAGTCAATATTGGTTTCCTAAATTAAGGCGTTATGTAAAAAAATATGTAGCCTCCTGCATTGATTGTGCTTTTAACAAAGATAATTCGGCAAGAACACGTAGTGGGCTCTTGCACCCTATTGAGAAAATTGCAAAACCGTTCCATACGTTACACTTAGACCATTTAGGACCATTTGTGCGCAGTAAAAATCGTAACAGTTATATTTTAACCATAATTGATGCATTTACAAAATATCTCTTTGCCAGACCAGTAAAAGATACTAAAACCAAAAATGTTGTCAAAATACTTGAAAATTTATTTAGTGATTTTGGAGCCCCGACTAGAATAATTTCAGATCGTGGGACAGCTTTCATCTCGAAACAGTTTAAAGATTTTTGTGCCAGTAAAGGTATTAAACACGTGCTAAACGCAGTTGCTTGCCCTCGAGCGAATGGCCAAGCAGAGAGGTTCAACCAGACAATTCTTACGGCCTTGTCAACCCAAACTGTTGGCAAAGACGAACGCATCTGGGACCAGCAACTGGGCAAAGTACAATGGGGCATCAACAACACCATTAATGCAACAACAAAAAAAAGTGCGTCAGAATTATTATTCGGCATTAAACTGAACGGTATAACTGAAAACATGTTAGAAAGTAATGCGCCTAGTTCTGAGATAGAAGATGTCGCCCCACCCATTTCAAATATAGATGAAATAAGAAACGAGGCCTCTAAAAATATCGAAAAAAGTCAAAAGCTTATGAAAGAATCCTATGATTCAAAAAGATCCCCTGCTGTTTCTTACTCTGTCGGTGACTTAGTAAAAATAACTAAAACGAATTTTAATAACGATGGTAAAAGCAAGAAATTACTCCCTAAATTTATCGGTCCTTATAAAGTAGCAAGATGCGTAGGTAATGATAGATATTAAATTGTCAATGTGCCAGGGCTCAGTACAAAAAAATATTCAAGTAGTAGTAGCTGCCGATAGAATGCGACCGTGGATTCATGTCCAATCATTGGAAATTGACGAGTCCTCGGGGTCAGACTCTGATTCCTCCACCTTGAATAGTGATAAATCAGAGTCTGACAAATACCTGTAAACTAAAATTGTTATTTATGTGGTTAGAAAGTAGATATTATTAATAGTTTTTAAGTGACACGTGTTTAATCATGTACAAAGTATTTATCAATGTGACGTGATTACATATATTGATTTTGTAATGTTAATTTAATGATAATTAATATCAATCAATAATCAATGTTAATCATGTAATTGCCTCAGTGTTGTGATTTTTGCGTGCTTCGGAGTTAGCACGCCGTCGGATGGCCGAGTGTTGTGATTTCTTGGATCTGATTACAAAAAAATGTTTGAATTTATTATTAATTATAATATTTACTGTGGAAACACTGTCAGAATATGTAATTTTGTTTTAACTACTGTGAATTTAATTTTACGTTGGCAACACTTTGAAATAGCGGATATATCATCGTTATTTTTAGGTGGGGC
Source organism: Lacanobia oleracea (assembly GCA_950371165.1). Taxonomy (NCBI): domain Eukaryota; kingdom Metazoa; phylum Arthropoda; class Insecta; order Lepidoptera; family Noctuidae; genus Lacanobia; species Lacanobia oleracea. The sequence goes on from OX493387.1 coordinate 4,868,839, forward strand.
AAATGCCATTTGAAATTGTAAGCGGTAGTTGAGAGTCAGTGGTCGTTCGATCGCCAAACAGTGCAGTTGTGGATTGAGTAATAAAAAGGTATAAGTAATCAAGTAGTAGTTTTCTTTATAATACCATCACGCAGGCCCAGTGCGGGTTGGTAGATGTCACATATCTTCGAATTTTTGGTTGTAGGATATAAGCCAGTAAATCTGACTCCAGTCTTGCCATGAAGTACCGTGTTACCCAGTTAATGGGTTGTGGAGGTCTGTTAGGCAGCCGCTTCTCGTAAAATACTGGTATTCAGATAAAACCGGCTCGACTAGAAGCCAACCTCATATTGTTGGGAAAAGGCTGGGCATCTACCTAGGGACTGTGAACAGATTAACTTCTTCATTGATTAAAATAATGTTTAATTAAATAAAACGATCACATACTAATAAAGGTAACTGCACACTAATTTTGGCTCAACAACCCATTAATTTGCTCAGCGGATTTCTTAAGCTTACCCTGCGCGCAATTTGTAATTGCCCTGATTTCCCGAAACCCAATAACAATAATTCCTCAACGTGATCTCAACCGTTTCCTGGGCAATAAAAACAAATAATAATCTATTAATCAAGCAAGAAGCACAACCGAGCAATAAAATGGGGGCGTGGGGCGTGAAATTAATAAATCCATTATAACACAATGTTCAGCGGTAGCTTTTTCTGTCCGCGACAACGTTGGATTTATTGCGAGTAGGAGGGTGTGGCCGCAGCTTTATGGTATGTGAATGCCGAATTTTGGCGCTTGGATTTTGTGCGGATATTATAACTTAACTGTTCTTTTGTCTTTCACTTTTAGTAGTTAGTAAACATGTGTGAAAACATGTTTATTTTTAAGCATACGTAAATTACATTGATTGCGGTCTGTAAAAACAAGTAAAATTAGTTTTAAAGTATGAGATGAAGAAAAATCCTAAATAAATCTGGCAAAACTTATCCCAATATTTACCACTAGCTGTACCGTGCAACTTTGTCTGCTCCGCTCTTATTGGCCTTAGCGTAATGTTACATATTATATAGCCTATTTCGATGGGCAATCCAACTCTACAATAATTTTTCAATTCGAACCATTAGTTCCTGAGATCGCTCAAATAAACTTTTCAGTTATATAATATTAGTAAAGATAGCGGCGTTTTAGCAAGAGAGAAAACATAAAATTGAAAGGGTAAATCCAATCTAAATTACACACATTTACATTTAAAACCGCACAACCAATTCTTTTAAATTCAATTTTGCTTTAACGAATTAAACGCAGCACACAAACGAACAATACGTGATATAATTTATCTGCGTACATCTAATGAACTGACCCTCATCAGGAGAACAAACACTGTATGAAGCTAAAGTCTATTCAAATCCTTGTTTCCAATTGTCATGTTTCTACATAAAGGAATATAAACTTTATGCCAGTGTTAACCAAGTTGATTTCAGAATGACTATTAAGTACCGTTGCTGAAAAAAATCCAGTGCATAAATGTTCCACTCCAGTGCAAGAATTGCTTCCTGTCCCGGTGGAATTTAAAAGAACTCGGTGGGTTTAGTCAATAACAGCGACACTCCCTTTTAATCTTCCCAGAGTTGGAGGCGTCATTTTGATAATTTTCCATAAAAAAGGGCCAGGATCTCATACAAAGAAGATCGATGTACTTGCTTGGTGACTACAGTATTATTTAAAAACTTGTACAAGTGTTTGCGTATATTGAATTTTACGTGCGGGTTTCAAAGTTGTGTTTCCAAAATCATATAATTATTTCTGCACCCAATATTTAAGAACTAAATCGCGAACGCGGTACAGGAACAAAATGACGGCTACATACAATGTGGCGTCCGCGAAAAAGGGATAATGTAACTGAGTCGTCGCAATATGGGAGAGGCTCACATAAGTAATAGCTGGAGCAGACATCGGCAGCTTTGTTTGAATTAATGTCACGTCACGTCGTTCGCGACCTTGAATAGAGAACTTTTTTGGTAATAAATCTCTAAGAAGAAAATATCTAAGAAATGTTTAAGAATATTTTCAAGCTACGATATATTCGCGCCATCGCCGTCATGGTCATTTAATAGCCTTTACTCTTGTTAACATAGCGTCACTGCAACATGTCTCCTTTTTAGAGCTCCGTACCCAAAGTGTCTGTCTATCAGCGAGCTGTATTGCAAGAACCGTAATAGGTAGATCGAGACCTTCCTTGAGAACCACTCTATCCACTGGTGAAAATAGCATGAAAATCAGTGCAGTAGCTTTTGAGTTTATCGCGAACAGATAGATAGACGCAGCGGAGGACTTTGTTTTAGAATATGTAGTGACTATAAAACTACAGGAATAGATGATCATCATCATTATCTGCCTAGCCTTTTCCCAACTATATTGGGGTCGGCTTCCAGTCAAACCGGATTCAGCTGAATACCAGTGTTTTACGGGGAGCGGCTGCCTACCAGACCTCCACAACCCATTAACTGGGTAACACGGTACTTCTTGGCAAGACTGGAGTCAGATTTACTAGCGGATTGTCAGAAACAATTCGTAACGACTGCCAAAGATCTTCAAATAACAGCCGGGACCAACGGCTTAACGTGCTTTCCGAGGTACGGAGGAAACTCGGTATATTAAAAGATGGTTACCCATCCACAGACCAACCATGGCAAGCGTTGCTTGACCTTAAAGATTGACCCGTGCGGCTGTTAATATTTAGCCATGAGCTCCTCAAACAAAAAAAAAACTGTAGGAATAGATGACTCATGATTATAATCTCATTTTTACCGACTAGAGGAAAAATTCTACCCTTCTCAGACCTTACTGTCACCTTGTTTCCTGTTTCCAGAAGTAATTATCTCCTTTTTCACCAAAATCACCTTGCATTCTATCTAGCCATAATTCTTCAAACACAGTCACTGTTCTCTGAATTATATCCTTGTCTATACCATAACATAATTACCCCACTGCTGCGCAAAAGGAAGATTTAATGTATGTCAAACTACCCATAACATCCCCGACAAATCGAAGTGTACCCAAGCTTAATAAGAAAACATTGTTTTCTTGGTCTCTCAGCCTCCGTCGGGGTATATACTCCTTATTAGTGTTTATCACCTCCAAAACCAATTAAGTGAAACAGGTGCAAGCAACTTGTCACTTGGGGACTGTTGCGATTATTAAACCCAACACGTTACGGTTATAATAGATTTGGGCACTCAGGGACCTTAGTGGGTATTGCTCGAAATTACCTCCTAAGAACGAGTTATGGGGTACAAATGAGAAAATAAGCCATATCTTGAATTGATGGCAGTTAAGCTGACCAATTAATAGAATTTATGATAAGTTAGTTACGAATGGAAATTGAGGATTAGTTCTGTGCTAAATTAATTGTTGAAAACTAAGTCTCAAACAGGATCTATTATAATAATAATCATTATTGTCGATGAAACCTTTATTCCAACCCTTTACGGATAACTTTTAATTTCTATAGCTAACTGCAAGTCAAAGTAATGTAGTTTAACAGTAATTTTCTTATGCCCAGCAGTGGCACAGAATAGGCCAAATAAAAAAAAATGCCATCAATATTATCTTATATATGAAATCAGACCAAAACCTCACTGAATTATGTGCCAATCTAAAACCATCTTAAATACGTTTCTATACAATCTATACATATAATAAAATCGTAAACCAACTGTGTCTGTACATTGAATATTTTTGCACAAAAATTACATAGAAAAGTTAGGAAAAGATACAAAACACAAATATGCTATTTTTGAAATTTTTGTCTGTTAATCTGTTTGTCTGTGCGTTTGAGGGAGCATCACGCATAAACCACAAATTGGGTTCCAAATCTAGGTACTTAAAAATATTAAGTGATAATCCGAGTAACATTTAGCGTTTATTTCATCAAAATCGACCCGCAAAATCAAAAGATATTGAATTTTTAAGTTAAGTAAGAAACTTCCTAATGTATTCTGTTCCTCATGTATTCTGATTACAGCGCCATCTATTGAGAAAAATAAAATGCATGAAAACATGATTACCCTTAAACACATTGTTGAGTTATTTGTGAAACTTTTATACGTAGCAAAATAAAAGAGAACATTTTAATACCTTGATGTTGTCATACGGGCTCCTTATTTAACGTCTTCCAATGCTAAACTTTTTGTCAGTTTACTTACTTGGTCGATAGATGGCGTTGCACTGATGACGCGTTTTTCTGAATTGCGGTGTTAAGATTTTCTGCTGGAGAACGACCCTCACACGATTTTCGATCACAGTTTAGATGTTTGGGTTCGGTCTCTAATAGGTGTTGAAAGTCTTTGTAAGGGTCTAAATTACCAAAATCGCTGTTCTCTGTGTTGTCTTTAATTGGATTCGTTAATAAAATTGTCCGTAAAACCAGTATTTTTATAATAGGTACTTATTATGATATAAAATGGAGGCATATGGAGCGGCTAAGCGCGCTTGCAAAAAAGCTGTAGCCAGAGCCCGCAGCAAAAGTCTGGCGCCCTTGTACGACAAGCTGGAAACTGCGGAGGGGCAAAAGCTTATTTTTAAGCTGGCGCGTGGCCGGGAGAAAGCTACACGGGACATTAGCAAATGTCTTTGTGTAAGGGACGCCCAGGGTAAGCTGCTCTACGATGCCCCCTCTGTTAAGGAGAGATGGTGTACATACTTCGCGGAGCTGTCTAACAAACAGCATCCCCATAACCTTCCTCCGGAACCGCCTCCTAACCTTGGGCTTATTTCCCCTATTTCCCCCGACGAAACCCGCATTGCTCTTCGCCACATGAAGAACCGGAAAGCGGTCGGGCCTGACAATGTGCCAATTGAAGTGTGGAAGGCGATGGGCCCACATGGTGTGGACCTTCTGACGGATCTTTTTAACCGCATCCTGATTACCAAGGAAATGCCGAACCAGTGGCTATTTAGCCTGATTATCCCTGTTTACAAAGGCAAAGGTGGCGTACAGGATTGTGGTAGCTACCGCGGTATCAAGATCATGTGCCACACCATGAAGCTCTTCGAGCGCATCATTGACACACGGCTCCGTAGCGAGTGTACTGTCTCTGAGTGTCAATATGGCTTCCGGGCGGGTAACAGCACCATGGACGCAGTTTTCGCCTTACGGAATCTGGCTGAGGCTTACAGAGAGAGAAGGAGAGCTTTGCATATGGCCTTTTTAGACCTGCAGAAGGCCTTCGACTGTATACCTCGGCAGTCCATCTGGTGGGCACTGCGCTTCAAGGGCGTTCCCGAGGCCTATATTGACATTATCAGAGACATGTACCGCGATTCCGTGTCCTCTGTCCAGACCGCTGTTGGCGAATCGAATGGCTTCCCAATATCTGTTGGCGTTCACCAAGGCTCGGCTCTTAGCCCGTTCTTGTTTAACGTAGTGCTCGATGTAGTTACGGCAAACATCCAAGATCAGCCTCCATGGCTAATGATGTATGCCGATGACATCGCCCTCGTTAATCAGAACAAAGCCCATCTTGAGCGCAAAGTCAACATTTGGAAGGACACGCTTGAAAACGGTGGTCTGAGACTAAATGTGGCGAAGACTGAGTACATGTCCTGTGGCAGCACGGATACAAACACCATCCGAATAGGTTCGGACCTGATCAGAAAGTCCGATACGTTCAGGTACCTTGGATCCGTGCTGCACGAGTCTGGCAACGTGGACGACGATGTCCAAGCACGTATTGGCGCGGCTTGGGCGAAGTGGCGCGAGGTGACGGGCGTTGTATGCGACCGCAAAATGCCTCCGAAGCTCAAGGGGCAGATATATAAATGCATCATTCGGCCTGTCCTACTGTACGGGGGCGAGTGTTGGCCAGCACTAAGCAGACACACCCAGGAGCTTCGCGTCACGGAGATGAAGATGCTGAGGTGGATGAGTGGCGTAACGCGATCCGATCGCATGCGCAACTCTTACATCCGAGGTAGTCTTGGTGTCCGTGACGTGGGGGAAAAACTGCAAGAGTGTCGTCTGCGATGGTATGGCCACATCATGCGCCGCCCTATGGAGTACGTTGGTCGGAGATGCATGAATATGGCTGTTCTTGGGGCTAGGCCCCGTGGTCGCCCTCGCAAGCGCTGGCTGGACGTCGTCAAGTCCGACATGAGAGCCAATGGCCTGACTGAGAAGGATGTTGAAGATCGGGCAAAGTGGAGGAAGCTAAGTAGGAAGGTGGACCCTGGCAATAGCCGGGATTAACGCCAGGTGGAAGAAGAAGAAGACTTATTATGATATAAAAGACTGGCCGGCCGTAGAGTTAATGCACGTTCTTTTTCACAGTGATCTACTTACGTTTAAAAATCCCAAATAGCTTCATGTTTTTTGACAGACTGATCTTAACAATTCAAAAGTATCTACCTCTTCCGTTCATTATTCTAAACACACTTGCTTTCTCAATCCACTTTAGACATTGGCAGAATAATCGACATCGGCTTTACTTGCCATATAAAAATATAGAATAGAAAAGTATCCACCTGTAAATAAATGGTTTGAATCTTGAATATCTCCCAAAGTAGGTACACCCGAGATAAGAATGCTTATGTGGTATTCCAGACTATAATCTACCTCTGTGCGAAATTTCATCCAGATCCGTTCAGCCGTATTGTCGTAATTGAGTAAGAAACATCCAGCCCGCCAAACTTTCGCATTTATTAGTAAACAAAAATTAGAAGTAAGATAATAGGCTGGCATCGACCTAAGCGCACGCGAACGACGTCGCGGGCACAGCTAGTATTAAAATATTTGAAAAACAAAGCCAAAGATCCAATCACCAATCTCAATTTTATCAATACTTAACAACCACTCAATTGCACCGAACAAAACAAATGTTCTTAAAATCTCTCCTGCATGCAATTTCAGTAACAAATTTGATATCCAAAGAGCCAATTTCACCCGTATCTTCGTAAGACGGCACCAATTAATTGGTATTCGATTAAATCTCCAATCTGTTTCTATGCTATGGTATTTCGAGCCCGAATGAGATACAAAATTGGATTTGTACTGCAATATCTATTCGACGGCTGTTCTATTATGGAGCAGTAACTTAATAAGACCTTATTCTCTGAGGAAAGTGTCCTGAAAGATTTTTCCGATAGACTTATTAGAATATTTTATAGAGTCGTGCTGTTATGGTGGTTTTGAATTTTGTTTTAGCCAAAATCGCTATCCGGCTCGAAGAACCAATTTCTTGTTTTTTTTTTTAATGTCCTCTAATGTAAGCATGGCTGAAGTTTAACAACATAATGATAAATAAAGAAAGTCAAATAGTTAAATTTTTCGGAATTTCTAAACAGTACACCAAAATTGAACACAGTACCCACGATAATAAACACATACCTACTGCAAACACTTTGTATAAACACATCCAAATTGAACATCTCTAAAAACAGAACACGATCGAATTGTAAAAATGGAGGAAATAGAATAAGCCATGGAATGAAGCGGCGTGAAAAATAAAAATTGTTAGATGGAGTAGGGGAGATGGGATTATTGACTCTCTTGGGTCAACGACTTTCTATTTTGAACCTTCGTTAGTGTTTGGGGATTTTTTTTTTATTAAGCTTGCATTTGCTGTTATTGTATTATTTGTAAAGTAGTCTTCCTGAGGTCAGACAATGTTTGCTTTTCCACTTAGTATTTAACGTACCGAATTTCTGAAAAGATTTCGGAAGGCAATTGCCCTGCGATGGATAATAAAAAAATATAAAATGGCATCAATACATTACTACGGAAAGCAATTACGCTCTTGTACCATCTATAAATAGCCTTTCATTAGCAGGTTCAGTAGATGACTTTTCAGAACCAAATAAATTCCCTTAAAAGGATGCTTCCAATTATTATAAATCACATAAGACTCCTTCCTGGTTAATTTTTTACAGCATAATTACGTATTCGAATCGTTTCGGAGTTACTTCCCGGACATAATACCTGAGTATAATCGGTCCCTATCATTATAACGGTCCATTAAGGACCTCTTGACAAGCGAAAATTTTGTATGCTTTTAGATTTTTATATTATTTTGCAAGGGTCTAACGATCGTCATAAAAAACGAATTAGTGGGCCCGCAGCGTCGGATTTTTGAAGGCTTTATATTAGTAGTACATGAGTGTTATTTTTGATATCTCATAAAAAATTGGGTAAGCTGAAAATCTATTCATGATTGCTGAATTTCCGACGGGCAGGGCTTTCGTTCCGAAATTATATTTTTTACACGAGCTGTGAATTTCTGACGTAATATTATAGCGGTGTGACTTGACTTTTATTTTAAGGGTATAGCTTTTAATAAGAAGTTATTATTTTATGTTTTGGTGTGTATACTGTCATATTTTGAAAAGTTCTCTATCGCACTGAAATTTACTGTAAGAAAACCAGTTTTGGATTAAGTTGTGCCATTAGATTTGTATCTGAATATTTTGTGTGCAATAAATTTATTTGATTTGATAACGAACAAGATTCAGAATAATCATCATATCAGCCGGAAGATGTCCACTGCTGGACGTAGACCTTCCCCAAGTGTCACTACAACAACCAGTCCTGTGCGTCTCGCATCATTGGCTTCCCGCGACCCTCACCAGTTCATCGGTCCACCTTGTGGAAGGCCTTCCAACGTAGACAAATAGGTACTAATAGTATTGTTGATGGCCCTTTTCTCCCTAACTACCTATTTTACTACCCAATACCTATTTTCACCTAAAATTCCTTCTACAGTAACGTCCGCTCCTGTTATTCACTTACGCAACTCAGCTGTCAGTGCACGTGTCAAAAAGTTTTGAGCGTTAAAGCCATGTTGCACGCGCACACAATAATTTGATTACCGATGCCAGATACAATGTGTGTCGCGTACTAGTTCACAAAGAACAGAGGCTTGATTTTGAAAAAAAATGTTGCACAGGTATTTGGATAGTTTTAAGATTAGCTTTTCTCATGGTAAAATGTAGCTATACTAGTTTTTATACACTGGCCTGCTCTCATTAACATAGATGAATTATAGAAATTAATTTTATTTTCATTAATTCATAGAAATTTAACCCATAACAGTCTTCAGGGTCCCATAGGAGCTCGTGGCTAAACAATAACAGCTGCACTGATCGATCTTGAAGGTTAAGCAACGCTTGCCAAGGTCCGTGCCTCGGAAAGCACGTTAAGCCGTTTGTCCCGGCTGTCATTTGTAGATCTTTGGCAGTCGTTACGGATTATCAGAAGCCAGTAAATCTGACTCCAGTCTTGCCAAGATGTACCGTGTTACCCAGTTAATGGGTTGTGGAGGTCTGGTAGGCAACCACTCCACGTAAAACACTGGTATTCAGCTGAATCCGGTCTGACTGGAAGCCGACCTCAATATAGTTGGGAAAAGGCTAGGCAGATGAGTCTTCAGGGTCCCATAAAATTAATCAAAATTGGTCAGTGGTTAAGGCGTGGATGCAGAACAAAAAAAACCAGCTTTATAATATTACTTAAGATCTATTTCATATCGTAAATGGTTACTACAGTTTAACTTCACTTCATTCAAGTGGCGATTGAGGTAGATCATATCCAAGTCTTCTCAATTACATGCTAATAGAAAATTTTGTAGTTCCACACGTTTTACATATTTACAGTAATTATGATTGCTACAAAATTTCTATTAATTGGCTTTTTATTAGTTACTTACAAACCCCTTGTGGTTTGAACACATCTTTCTGGAATTAATCATTTTTATCCTTCGAACAACTAGTTGTAACTTACGTAAGTCTACTCCAATTTGACTTACAAACAAGAGTAACCTTAACATGTGGTATTTGCATTAGAGCCGAACATATTCAAGTTAATTTAAACCTTATAGTATATTCATAGTAGTTTAATAGGTAAAGTATATAATATATATCAGTATAATTCATATTTGTACTGAGTAGGTAAAGTACCTATACAGGGTTTTTTGTAAAACATCAGCAACCTCTTAGGCAGTGAAAGTACACATGACTATATAAGCAACTTTTACTTTGGGAAAATTCCGAAACCTCGAGAAAAATATCAGCTATTTCATACATTTTCATTGGCTAAATATTGCATTTTGTATGAACAGTAAATACAATTTGACATAATTAATGACTAAAGTATTATAATTATTTTTATTATGAATGGAGACTATATGGATTATTTCTTATTTCGAGTAATTTTAATGTTTGTCTGGCAGTTTGAGTGCTTTGTACGGCCTACACAGATGTCCTTTCTTTGGTATTGTTCGTCGAGTTGTTGAGCTCCTAAGTGGATCTGAGTTGACCTACACGAATACTGACAAATGCTTGCACTGACTGGGCAGGTTTCACTCAAATCTGTGTGGTTCTTTCTTCTAAAGACCATTTCAGACACTAATCTGCATGGTTTTAAAAAAAAAATGATGTAGGTATTGTAAGTGTGAAGACTATGTAGGTCCTTATTTTTAAGGATAATTTTCATGATAGTTTGGCAGTTTGAGTATACTATGCGGCCTACCCAAATGTCCTAACTTTGGTATTGTTCGTCGGCTCGTTGAGCTCCTCAAAGTTTTAAGTTGAGCTGCATGATAACTGACAAATGCTTGCACTGTCTGGACAGGCCCACTCAAACCTGCGTGGTGCTTTTCTCAAAAAGCCACCTCAGAAATTAACCTACATGATTTTCATATATTATTGGCGATTGTATGGACTTCAAAAGAGACTATGACCTCTGAGTTCATTTCGGTGTTTCTTCTCAGGGTAGTCAGCTAAGAAATGCCAGCCCCATCTAGAGTAATATGTCAAAAAAAAGACGTGTAAAAGAGTTACTTGTAACCTATTTGTAAAATATAATTTATCACATAAGACATACATGCTACAAAGTCAAAGTCAAAACTTTAATTTCAATTAGGCCACTAAACGGAACTTTTAAAGGTCATCATTTACATTTAAAATAATGCTACTAAATTTCTAAAAATTTGGTTTTTAGTTATGATTTTGGTTCAACAAAATGTCTATTAATCAGCATTTAAATAACATGAAAAATCCTAAACCTTTGTTGTTTACATCCATCCTTTCAAAAAAATATTTTTATTTTCCTTAAAACCAGTAACAACTATCATTACGTAAGTCTACCCCAATTTAGACTTACAAACCAGAGTAACCCAAACATGTGTTGTTTACAGTACAGCCGAACATGTTCAAGTTAATTTAAACATTACAGTATATTGAATCGAAAACATACGTCAGTAGGAGCTTTATACAGGGTGATATAAATATGTGTACCGAGTGATATTTATTAGGGTCATATTACATACATACGCGTGACTCGGTCGGCTGAATGCAGGGCCGGAGTTGGGGGCCTGAATGTGTGTAATTTGAAATATTTGTGTCTAAAATATCTATAGTGGCAAGTTAGGTCTTAAAGATTAAGAAAACCTTTTTTGAAACAGAGTTAAGATAGAAAGAGAGACTGATTTTTCACTTTATATAAAAAACTTATAATTATACTTATTGTCTACAATGTATGTATGTATTTATATGATTAATAACTAAACTTTAAAATTATACCAGCACTTCACCCACAACTTCGTCCACGCTGCCATTTTCTTAAGGATCAGTTATTTTTTCTAGAAAACTTATGTACTAAAACCTCCCTCAAGAACTATTCTATCCATTGGTGAAAAGAACATGAAAATCGGTGAAGTAGGTTTTGACTTTATCGCGAACAGACAGACGCGGCGGAGGACTTTAATTTATAATATGTACCTAGTGATAGTGATACATTTATTGATAAATGTATTAATGTTGTATTTAGCGCAAAACGAATTTGCTTCTAAAGTCAACTTTAGAAGCAACTGGACCTCACTCAATTTTTTGATACTTTTTGTATCTGTAATCTTCAAACGACGATTCTAAAGTCAACTTTAGAAGCAACCGGACCTCACTCAATATTTAGATTTCTTGCTTCTACATGAGTTTTTCAAAAAACTCAAAATGTTGCAAATTATATGTATAATATGTAAAAGATTTCAAGTAAAACAAAAAATTATTTGTGCCGTTCTATATGTATTAATTCATTATGTCACTATTGGGTGTTTTGTGTGTTAATAAAGAAACAAGTACTTCGTCCTCGCTGCTATTTTCTTAAGGATATTTTACCCTATTGTTTTCTAGTAATAAATAAAGCCTGTTACTCAAGGATAATGTAACATTATAATGGTAAAAGAATTTTTGCCAGTTTATTCGTTTCAGACATACAAAAATACACATCTAGCCTCTTTATAATATTGTGTAGATGTACATAAATGTAGGATTTATTTATCAGGATCATAATGGCTATTTAAAGAGTTGTTAACTTTGCCGTTTAGGGAACCCAATGTTTAAGCTGCTCATAAAAAATAAATAAATAGTATATTTATTTATTGATTTATTTGCTCTCATGCACACAACACACTTTACAACTTTAGTTATCTCGTTTTGCACATGAACCCGGTTAGGGCACTGCAAACAAACGAACGCTGCTGAGTATAAATAAATTCATTGTCTTTTAACAAAATATTAATTAATTAAACATAAGGTCATCATTGCAATTGTGTCAGATTTTGTGAAATGTCAAAAATACAATATTATTGAATTTAAATCACATAATATATAATATATATAAAACGTGTAACAGAATAAACGCAATACCTCGGAATCATTATTATGAACAACTTTTACTATGAGATCAAGATCGAAATCTCGAGAAAAAAACCAGCTGTTCATTACATTTTGTCGAGTTTTGCTCACAAAAATGTATGGGGGAGTCGAATTTTTTTTTTTCGCGATTTTAGTGTTGATTCCATTGTGCAAGTTGTTTATAATGATTTGTACAACGACCCCTTAAGATGTATTACATTTATTCTGTTATAGGTTGTATATCTCGACGAATTACCTAACAGCTTATAACACGATTAATGTTTATTATCTGTAAGCAAACAACTTAAACACCCTCACTTCATTAACTCCGAAATAAAACTGGCATTCAGTCCCAAATCCGTCCCAGCGCCGTCCCATTTGTATTCCCCGCTCGCAGCGCAGGGCTGGCCCAAATACGGAACGTTTATGCCTTACCTTAACTTGTGGCCTCTATCTTAATAACGCTCAGTCAAAATATTAGGAGCCCATAATGGCCATGTGGACCATTGACGAAATCGAAAAATTTCCCTAGCAACACTGTCTTTTTCTTTTATTGTTATTTGCCAATTTGTGTTCGCACGTTTTCTTCTGACTTTTTTTTGGTTTTTGGCTTTAGTAGTCTTTGGAGTTATTGAGTGTTTAGTGATTATATGCTGTAAAGTTTTTCTGATAACTCACACACTGTTAATTAGTAATCCAATATTTGTAAATGTGTGATACTCACACATATACAAGTACTTATTTAGAAAATTAGTAAGTCTACATGTGCATACTCTAAGTGCATGTGCCTTATATTATGTAATAACAAAATTTTTGTATACCAAATATTGTAAAAGATTTATTGGTAACTATGGAGTTTCTGTCCATTTTTCTCCATAAGGATCTACCTTTCCGAATGGACAGTAGAGTCACATTAGTATTTTTCTATTATTTGAAATATGAATGACGTTCAAAAGTGCCGTAAAGGGGCCTAATTGAAATAAATGTTTTGACTTTGACTTTGAAAGCGACATAAGTCAAAATTATCATAATTATGAGGATTTTTCTTGGATGCGTACTGCAAATTCAAAACTGCGCCAATTGTTAATACAGTACGATAAGCTAAATAAAAAGAAACAAAACCAAAAAGGTGATTATTAACAATAATCATTTGAAACTTCGACAAAATATTCTAAGTTTATTGATAAAGTTTATGAATTCCAATTCTCGGACCTCATTTCAGGAGTAAATCCAATCAAATATCAGTAAATTGAAAAGCTAGTTTTAGCAATTATGCTCAGAAATCTTGTTACAGCTCAGGTTCTTAATTATCTTGAATACTAAAACAGAAATTCTCGTTATTTTTGGTTCTCCGAAAACACGTATTTCAGAATGTAATTATTGCTTTGATCTTTGGGTTAACAATGCTGAAACGTTTACAATCTCTCATTTAACCGTAGCATTTACTAAACACCGTGCCGACCACTCGACCGAAACCAACTGGACAAAACGGTCTGGTATAATCCCTTCCCCGAATAATGCTTTGATTAATATCTGCGTATTAATCATCTGTGTAGCCGAACTATTCAACGGTCGCCCGGGAATAGCCGATGTTAGTCGAATTTGAAATTTTGAAATTAGAACCGTATTAACAATATGGCGGGCGTGCGTTTGAATTTAGAATTTCGTTACTGTTTCGCTCCCTGTTGGTTTGAGGGAATTTGGTTTATCGGATTAAATGGTTACCGTATTTTGGTTAAATATGTTGTTTGAGGTAATGTGTGGGTGTTATAATACTAGTAATTAATGTAAATTATTAGTAAGTAGTATATTAATTGTTGTATGTGGTGTGCTCATGCCTAAAGAAAAGCATAAATTTAATGTGTGCTGCCCGATTCATTTTAGAATGCTACGAATTTGCTACGCCGTAGCATTCTAGAAATACGTAGCAGATTCCTAAGGGTCTTCTTTGTTCAGACATTTTGATCCTACATAGTTCCATTTAGGAAAGTTAATAAATTGATGCGGTATAAAAATTTAATGTGTGCCGCTATACACGAGGCAATTTAGTATACTACGCATTTGCTACGCCGTAGCCGATTGCTACGAAAGCGTAGCAAAATGCTACGCGTTTTCTTCGTAGAACTACTTTGATAGTTTTTTTTAAGGACCGTAAATCACTCAATTACTTCTTGCGTTTTGGGTGGAATAGGAGAGAGTGTAAGATTTTGCGTTCTAGGGCTTCGGTAACTTTTTAGAACAAATCGTGAAACTATTTTGATCATACATTGTACGAAGCAACTAAAATCCCTACTTCAAACTAACATCCTTCAGTACTAATGCACCCACACCCACCACCTACAAAACTGGTCAAAATACCTAAAACACGGCAGCTAAAAACATGAAGTTTGTTTATAACAACATGGCCACAAATGGAGATTACACGAGCAAAGTTGCGAGTCAGTCACCGCACGCTGATGGGCAAGTTTTTAATTGTTACCACTTTACTGAGTGGGTGAGCAGAGTTGGTGTTGTTAGGATACACTGTGACTGATATTGTGAAGTATTTTGAAACGGTGAATTATAGTGCTTTGTCATTCTCTGATTGAGATGTAACGGGTTTAAAAAAGCATATTAGAATACATTTTTCTCACACCTTTCAATTTATAAAATTGTAATGTAATTTTTGCATGGTGTACAATAAAGAGTATTTATATTTTATTAAATATTCTTTGCTCTATTTAACCAATTATATTTATATCAATAGGCATTTCGCGATCCATAGGTATTCGTGTATACGAAAGCTTTTTTTTATATTTGTTATGGGTTTGCTCTTGACTCTAGTCTATGTCAGAGATGACAGAGACAAAGTCTACGATGGAGCGAGCCTACCCAGAAGGAGCCTGTTCACTCTAACTTTGAAAAGATTAGGGTTGTAAGCTTTTGGAAATAAAAGTACTATTTTTGCTTTTGAATATACCTGATTCTGCTATTTAGTAGGCTGTGGAATAAGACAATTTTTAATTTATTTACCACGGCTTTGTACGCGCATATCCCGTTTTTCCCCACCCCTATAGGAATTTCGGGAACCTACATTCCAAAGTTCAGCTTTCTATGATCAGTAGTTTCGGCTGTGTTTTGTCTGTCAGTCACTCAGTAAAGGATGAATTTTATATATCAGGATGATAAAATAAATGTTACGAGTATATATATTATGATACATAATTCTTGTAAAAAGTAACAGATAAACACAATAATATACAAGTTTGTATACCCCTAAGCTGAACACCTTATCCGTTTCAGAAAGTTTAGCTCTCAATTAGTTTATACCGTGAAGTACATACTTAAACTAATTTTATACTTTAGCTTTACGAATGAAACGGTGATATAAAGTACTATTTGCCGTGTTGCTGGTCGCCGTTTGCAGAATGAACATGTAAAGAAAACTTGAACCGAATATAATAACAGTTTAATTCCTGATCTACAATGACTTGGCTAATTAATAAGATAAAATATGACGTGGCTGGGTGGTGTTATGTAAGTGACTGGCGAGCCGCTTGCTCGTTCACCGGTACCTTATCGAAAGTGCAATTCAGCTTATTGCATCGCCAGGCTCTCTACATTACTTGCTGTACTATTTATTTTAACAGTTATTATGCTCAGTAAATGTTTGTCCCGCTTTAGAAGAAATCTTTATGAACTGGGGCGATATATGTGGGGGGATCTATATTTTTTCAGCCGTGTACATATCAGGTAGATGTAGTCAAGGGTGAGTACATCTACTACTCCTGTACTATTTACATCCATTGGACTAAGTAACTAACCACTAAAACATTTTCTATTAACATTCAGACTAAAATATAACCAGCGACTGAATCCAGCTACTCAAACACTACTAAACTAACACTACACCCTCAATCTTTAAGAGTAGCGTATTTGACCTCATTAGAAATAAAACCGCGTTATATATCACAGTGGCTCTGAACTATCTCATCTTGCAGCGGTTTCAAATGAGAAAAGTTATGTACACCCGCTGTTTTGATGAGTGTCCGTAACTATTGTATTATGTGACTGTTGTTTTTATATTTTTCTTTGTGGTAGAAGAATAGGGTTCGTGTGCTGTAGTTTTTAATCCATACTTCCATACTACAAATAATTTCTTAATTTTTTTTAAGCTTGGGCATCACCAAATGACTCCGCTCTGGGCAGTGCGAAAGGGAGTGTTCTAACTCTTCGATCCCTTTCGAGTCTGCTCTTACTGACTAAAATTCATCCGTGTTCCTAATGATTTCTGCGTTCCAGGGCCACGGTAACTCTTTCAAATAATTCCGCAAGTCTACAAAATGCATCCTAAATTAGATATAGGTACTCTTTAAAAAAAAATGAAAAGACTGTCTGTATATATACGTACTTATCTGTGGGTACCAATAAACAGTCTGATGAATTATAGAAAGAAAAAAACAAATTGAATTTAGCTAATTATGTCAATTTAAAATGGACTTCATTCCAAAACAAATTAACTTTTTTACCGTTTTACTTTTGCAAAAAAGAAAATGTTACAAATAAAAGCATTTCTATTCAACACCTCGATCCATAAAGAATGTGTGCTAACCTCTCTGGCAAGGCGGCCGCAACATGATTGCACAAGTTTTTGCAAGCGGCCACCAGGCGGCGCTGAGTGCTGAGTACTGGTCGCCAGTCGCAAATGAGAAAACTTCCGCGACCTTCCCGAGGTTATAACAGCTGGGTGTTAAACGTTTAAATGGTTTTTTTTTTCTAATGTAATGGCGTTTGAGTTTTTAATGCTAGTTCGTTATGGTCAGTATTATGATGTATCCTATTGATAAGCAGGTTTGACACTGGGACAGGGGTGTAAACTACTCCCAATTTCACCAGTTATGATCGTGTTATACAGAGGGATTTTTGGTATGTAATTAAGTGTATCATTTCTAATGGAAATCGTAATAGAATGTTGAAACCTGGAGGTCTTTAAATCAAGCGAGAAAAGGTTTTACTAGGCAAGCGTGATCTGTCGTCAGCCATGTCATCGCTTATCATTGAAAGAAACAGTAGTCAAACGCGAGACTGACAATAATATAAAAAGATGGATTACAGTAGAATACTTAATACGGTAACAAGATAGTGATTATTTGCTTAAAATCAATAAGTTTGTAAGCAAGTTGCTGTATCATATCTATCGGGGGTCAACCTCCGATATTATTACACAATTTTATGACGACTTAACCAACAAGCAAACAGAAAATACTATTTTTCTCAACCGTCAACTTAACATGGCTTGCCATAACACCAAATCACCCTCTACTCCTGCTTACCCTCTAAGCAACAAGGAACACTAACAAAACAGCTTTCATTCACATTATGTACCCACTCGTACATAGAATAAACACATTAAGTATACGCCACGCCACGAGTGACGGCACTCGTTAGGCACAGACTAGACGTGTAATTATTGTAAGTGTAGCGTCGGCAGAAATGTTTCTTGGAAATATTTTAGATATTATGTGTTAAAGTTAAGCGATTCTTAGGTAAAGAAGTTCAACTGATGTGTTTAGTATCGATAACAAATTATTTGTCTTTCAATGTGTATGAGAGGTGAAGAAAGGATTTACTAGAGAATACTGATGCTGCACGTTTTTTGAAAGTTGTTTAACAGAATTTTAGGTCTTTTATGTGCTACACAATATCCGATTTTCACAGCCAAGTGTTAGAATGGTTTTTTGAGTTTGACTATGTCACGAAAAAGTATAACTTCACTCTCAGAACGAACGCCCGCGCCCGGCAAATATTATGTTTTCAGCAGCATTTTAGCACGGAGACGAATCTAGAGATATCTTATCTTTTCAAATATAATTAAAAAAAAAACCAGTTGCCTAGGAACAAAAATATATGTTCCGATAAATAAACATACAAATATGAAAGAACAAAAACAGCAATGACCAATGACAGCAAACTATTTCATGACTCAAATCAATTCACGTTTACGTAACAAAAACCTTTTCAAAATAACTAATCAACACTAATGAATTTACTAATAATCGCTTGTCTGTGCTGCTGTCGCTCCCACGCTGTCTAATTGCTGACATTCGAGTCGCAGTCCCGACTGGGGACGCCGATGACTGGAATATTAATAACGCGAATATTCTTGACACTGTCATACTACCTTATAATTATATTGAGACGTGTCTTAATAGTCGACGGGTTTTTGTTTGAAACCTTGATAACCTTGCCAAGACGAACTCATTTTTTGGTTTAAATGTTTTTATTTGTATTTTACTGTTAAAACCCATAATAAGGTATTAAAACTGTTTTTTTTTTTTTTTTTTTTTAAATATATATTTAAGAATTCATTAATTTCACTTGACATGTCACAGGGTACAGTTTAAAAAAAAAGTATTATTTTACCAGGCATGACGCATACCAGATCATAACTCAATTATATAGTTCACATTGACGTAACCCAAACCTTTTCAAAATAACTAATCAACAGTAACGCGTATTAATAACGCGAATATTGTTGACACTCTCATACCACCTTATAATTTATATTGAGGCGTGCCTTTGTAATCTGCGGGCTTTTTTTTTAGAGATAGTTATTTTGTCTTAGGAGGAAACCTTCCCGAAACAATTAAAGTTTGCTGTTAAAGTGTGAGTCTATAAGTACAAAAACTGTTTATATTTTAACTATTCAAATATACCTCCACAATATGCCCTTTTATTTAACATATCTCACGGAACAGGCACGGCAGGGCACATTGCTCGCAAAACAGATGGTCAATAGGGCTGAAAAGTTCTGGAGTGGCGACCACGTACAAGAAGACGCAACGTTGGAAGGGTGGACAAGGCGGACCGATGATCTGTTGAGGGTTGCCGATAGCCGATGGATGCGAGACGCACAGAACCAGTTGTTGCGGTGACACGCGCGGTCTATATCAAACAATGGACATCTGCAGCCTGATATATTGATTAGTCATTGTCGAAGGATGAGTACCTGTGCTGCATTTTATAAAATAGTATTGCTATCCACATTGGGAGTCTTTAAGTCAAGAGTGATTAGGTTACTTCTAGGCAGGCGTGCTACATCTTCGACCACATCATCGCTTACCAACAGGTGAGATAGTGGTCAAACGCGTGCCTATCAATAGTAAAAAAAAAAACACATCTGTTAACCGTTATTCGCCACCCAAAATTTCACAAGCATTTTTCACTAAAACACAAGCTATCTAGTAGCTAGTGACGTTCAGTAAACAACCATTGAACTATCGATTATCGATTACTCACGATCTTTTAGTTAATTGCGAATGAAATAACATGTTGAATTTAATGATACCAAGAATTGTTGTCGTGTAAACCCATTATTTCCATGGTTAGTTTTCGTGGAAAACATTGTTGCGACCAAAGTAACAAGGTAGTAGGTAGGTAGTTAAGGAAATAATTTGGGTCTTGATACAAAGGAATAGTGACAGAATGATTCTCTTTTATTGTTAATTTATATGCACGGCTTGTCTGTCTATGCCATTTAAAGTTCAGTGCATAATTATGTCGATAAAATAGTGAACAAATTGAAACAACTTAGAAGATGTTGTTTTTCTTTGGCTAAGTAATTGTTATTTGAAGAATTGAAAGGTCATACCTAAGTCAAAATACGTTAAAATTGAACGCTCCGGCTCAAACAATAAGTAAACTAATTAAGTCAAAATGGCGAATAAGTATGTTCACGAAAAGACGCAGAGTCTAAAAGAGTGTATAAGCATATTCAAAATACATATTTCATTTAAAATAAGTTTATTAAATTAAAATCAAGAGGCAAACTAGAAGCACGTTAAAAGAGAAGAACGTCAAAATGTATATGAAGACAGTCCCCCAATCACCCTGCCTATATACCGGTAGAATACATATTTGCACTTATGAAACGGCAGAAACTAGGTAACATTGTAGTGTGGTATTTTTGTTATAATATATTTTATCATCTGCACCGGATTTGGCTGAATACTAGTATTTCACAAGGAGCAGCTGCCTACCTGACCTCCACAACCCATTAACTGGGAAACACGGTACTTCATGGCAAGACTGGACTCAAATTTGCTGGTTTCTGACTATCCGCAACGACTGCCGAAGATCACCTCATATGTAATAAATCGGAAAAACATTTATAAAAACAAGTGTACAATGGGCGGCTTATCGCACAAGGTAGATACATAAATAGGTATGAGTCTAAAAGTGCCAAGCGTTCTTTTGTTATTATAAAACAGTAAAATAAACCACCTCTAAATAACATCTTTCGTAAAGAAACCACGCAGTATAAAAGAGGCTACAGCAGAGAAAAGAAAAAGAAAGAATTAGAGAGCAGTTTAAAAGGGTGTGGTTCCAATCACGGGAGCGGTGCAGGATGGTTACAAATCCGATTACTTTGGAGCTACTTTTGTGGTAGATTAGCAGGGGTAAAGGTGGGGTGGCAGTGAAAGCGGAGAGGGGATTAATGACTTATGTTTATGAAGTATCTTTGAATTGCATGTAATATTAGTGAAAACCTGTAAGTTGGGATGACGACATGAATTATTAGACATCGCTTTAGAGTTTAGCTTCTGAAATCTAGACTTTTACATGTACTATGTATATCTATATTAATTTTATAAAGCTGAATAGTTTGTTTATTTGTTTGGTTGAACGCAATAAGCTCAAAAACTACTGGTTCAAATGAAAAAAAAAAAAAATAGTGTTGGATTGCCCGTCTATCGAGAAAGGCTAGGCTATGTATCACCACGCTACAGCCAATAAGAGTGGAGCATTAATACAAAATGTGACGCAGATGAAGTCGCATAGGTCAGCTAGTATGTGATGTATTAAGCCCTTTGGTTTCATTAGGTATGTCATACGGTACAGATTCAATAACTTTTTATTTATGTTTTAATTTTCTCGTCCCTGCTTGGGTCACAGAAATTAATTATATCATATGTGTACCAAATGTCATCTTGATCAATCCAGCAGTGACAGATGGACAGACATATACGAGAGTAGAAAAAAAAGTATGTCAGTGATTCAGGTGGTGTGGTTTCTCCGCTTCGCTGTAATGGACAGGCATCCTAAGGGTTTGGTTTTTATCAGGTCTTACGGAACCCTAAAAGAGGGTTCCGTAAGTCAACAAATTGTTTGTTTGTTGTTTCCTTGGAAATTAAGAAGAATACTTTAATTTTTTTACCAAATAACTCTGATTAAAAGCTACAAAATCGTAGAGTGTCACGGGCTCTTTTATCCAGAACTAAAACACAGATCCTGTGGCATGGGTGACGGGAGCCAAGCCATGGAAAGAAGTTAGTAAGTAAGATAAACCTTACTGGTTCTGCTAAGGTGCAGCTCTTTAATTAATCATTAAAAAGTCTGCAGCGGTGAACGGTAAATTTTTATGACCTGTAAAAACCGGCCAATTCCGAGTCGGACTCACATACGAAGGGTTCCATACCATAAACCTAATTTGTTATTATTTGTTGTTATAACGGCATATAAATACACTGTCAAGCGAAGAGTTCCGCACCATAAATGAAAAAAAAAACACATTGTTTGTATCGGAGCCCCATTAAATTTTTGATTATTTGTTGTTACATCAGTAATACACTTAGAAAAATTAAACTATCTAGCTTTTACCATTCTTGAGATACAGCCCGCTGATAGACAGATGGACAGACAGACGGACGGACAACAGAGGCAGGTAGTAATGAGGTTCCGTTAGTAACCCTTTGGATATGGAATCCTAGAACGAAAAGATTTACAAAAAAAAAATAAGCTAGGAAAGGTTTTAATGAAAGTCGAGGTACTAAAAAGGTTTTGTAAATAACAAAGGCTGTCTGCATAAAAATAATAAAAGACTAAGTAACAAGGAAAGTCGCAGATTTGCACTTCGCTAGATACTATTAATTTTTGCTTAGAGCAACGTCTTTCTCAGAAAAAGAGATACTGTAACAAAGCAGTACATTACTAGAGTATTTACGTGGATGTTTATTTCACCGTCAGAAATAACAACAGTTTAATTGAGCCAATATTTATTTATTATTATATAGTAAACGCAGTTACACAGATGCGACTTATACTCTCTTCGCCAATGACATCGATCTTATTATACACAAAGGAAAATACTTCGTTTAAAACAATGTTGCAATTTTACACTTTAACACTCGCGACGAGCTATGGTACTTTGTCTCGAAATTCGCAATTAGCACGTCCATCGATTATGCGTGCGCGCGCGACTCTCAAAAAAAGATGCTATCACAATAATTTAACTGAGACTTACTGCCTCTTTAAGAATTCAAAAATGTATGTAAAAGGTTTGGTTATTATTTTTTTATTTAGATTTGTAGTTGCTTAATCATGCACAAAAATCTTTAAACGCTCATTTAGGCTATTATGGTACGTACATTACACCATCATTAATAACGCAACAAATAAAATCAAGGATGCGACCCTATTTACCGGTCCCTCATCCTAAATTTTAATCTGTATACAGAATAGGGACACCGTAATAATTTTATTGTAAGCTGATTATAAAAAGGTTTTTGCCCTATATTTAAGGGATCTTATAACAAGTACAGTTAGTCACACATGTATACAGCTACCGTAATGTGGAGTTTCAGTAGAATGCGAGGCCAGTTTATACTGTTTTTGATACTACTACATTTGGTATACCATACCTAATTTTGAGACTGTTAAATATTGACCTTCTTTTAAAACCCATATTCGGGTGAAGGTATTCTTGCAAAGAAAGGACCCTCATCTTCAATGGACATGTTTGGGCTAAAGTTAATTGAAATTTTCATAAATAAAAATTTAAATTGGGAATTTATTCTACTACCAGTCATTAACACGGCTGAGAAAAAAAATAAAAAATATTGATTTACCTCTACCAAAAAGCTTTCCTAACCAATTCAATTTCAACACCCATACGCACCAAAAACTTTCAAATCACTGCAAAAAGAGTTTCCAACTCCACTGCCGTTCGAAAAGTCATATTCAAAAATCTGCGTAAACTTTTTTTGTGTGGCAACCCTACAGCGACGCGTGTGGCTACGGACAACAGAGGAACTAGAAACGATTGCACTGGCATTTTTGCCATTCACACTGGCCGAATAGCCGACTGAAACACACATTTAAAAAAAATCAGCATGCCGTGGATGTGCGAAACTTTTTGGTGGGATATTTATAGAGTAGGGAACTACAAAGACTTAAAAATAAAAATGACTTTAAGGTCTTAAATAAAAGATATTTTAATAGTATCGGCGACAAAGATTGATAAAAGTCCAAAATGTTTACGATTAACACATCCGATCAAAATGTTAGTAACGTGGTCAACGGGTCCGTTAAATTTTGGAAATCATTGTACTCGTAGCTGATACCTATATGAATATTTTCCACATTCAACACAATTTTCGCCCCAATTCATTACGGTTTTTCAAAAGTGAAGTTTGGAATTGGGGAAAATGCGGAATAAACCGAAAAATTACACTTTTTCTGGAGCCTTAAGCATTTAGGTTAGAAACAATAATAAAGATGTAACGTGGTTAAGCAGAATTTGTCTAAAGGCTTTCCGATAATGATGCTTGTATTTTTTGTAATTTAATTATTATTGCAATTGTAATGTCATTTAACTTATTTAATTATTATTGTTGCCTTGGCTTTGTCTAAGCTTTTTAAATATAAAGAGAGTATATCATTTTTACTTAAGCTTCAGGCCAATGTACAGAGTAAATAATTTTAGCTTAAAGAAGTTTTTAATTTATAAGATAAAGTCTGGATGCTAATAAGAGCTATACTTATTAAATTTGGTATGTCATATTAATGATTCGTTATAAAATGTGTTTACTATCTAATAAAATATTAACCATTTATAACACTTATATCTGCACATTTAAATACACAATATTGTGGTCATATGCATATGAATATTAATTTACTAACTATGAATAATTTACTAATAACATTTCGGTGGCAAAGTATTAATTATTTTATGAACCATCGGTATTTATGGAATGGCTCTCTTGTAATTGGATTCTATTAATATAAACACAAATTCGATGCATAGTTACGTAGCCATTGTAATTAAATCCCCTTCAAATATGATTGAAATAGATAACTTTGTTTGTACCATCAGTTATCGCTCTGAATAACCTTTTTTTCCAGAAATCAGCTCATTGCTGTTGCTTTATTTGGATAAAAATGTTAATTTGATCAAAGCAAGCAGCTAGGTAACCTGTGATCATCTGGACGCAATAGCCGTCACGAGATTGAATAGTTTTATTGTAAAAATCGGCGGCCGCCATGTTTGGGCGATCAGGGGCCATAGGACATTAAACACTGCGTTTGTTAAAAAAAAGAAGTTTAAACTGCGTGATTTGGTATGGCATGTGGGATGCTATTATGCGTCCATTTCTGTTGACTGGTAGCTTTTTCAAATTAACATTTATCCTTATATATGAGATTGTATTAATATTAATACAATCCCAGATTTAAAAACAATGCATATAGTCAGCACAGTGTCTTTGTCAGAAAATCCCATCTTTAGGTATTTGTGACTTGTGGGCGAGGACTTTTACACGTAGAAATTCCTTAAGAACTATCCCAAATTAAGTAATGGAAAATAATGTAAACTGTGTTCCACCAAGTACTCTTCAATTTGTCACAAATCTTCGAATCAATATCATCAGTTCTGGATCGGTTGAACCCGCCTGTATAGTACTGAGGCTTCCAACAAAAAGTAAAACCTTATTGGTGAGAACATAAGTACATTTTTACGGTTCCGAAGAGTAACCAACGGAACCCTATTACTAAGCCTCCGCTGTCCGCTAGTCCGTCCGTCCGTCTGTCTGTCAGCGAGCTGTATCTCATAATAGGTAGAGAGCTGAAATTTTCACAGATTGTATATTTCTATTGCCGCTATAACAACAAATAATTAAAATTAAGGTTTATGGTACGAAACCCTTCGTGTGCGAGTCCAACTCGCACTTGGCCGGTTTTTTTAAAGTTGCGTAAAGTTGACATCTATCTGATTTGTTCTACATTCAACCAGATATGTTAATCTCTTCGTCCCAAAACTAATTTATGAAAAGCGTGGACAAGCATTTAGTTTTTTTATTCTTTTAGACAAGCAGTCATGATGATTAACTGACGTGTAGTGATAAAAGCATTTAGAACTTGATAAGCAGTTTAGCCATAAAGTGACTTTGAGAATCTGGTTTAGTTTTAAAACTAAAACTAATGTCAAAAAGAGTCAATCCCAGTATCGCTAACTTTCGAAACAAAACAAAAAAAAACTAAATAACCAACACCTACCTGTATTCATGCTTCAAGTTTAATAGAACGGCGCGCGAACAAAATGAATGACTGTGGCCTGTGACGGGGTAAAATGTAACAAAAAAAAAATATAGCCCACTACAAAAAAATAGCACTCTGGTATCGGCAAATTGCGAAACAAAAGTAGTGGCGGTAAAGAGTCGGGTAGTAAAAAACAATGGAAAAAGCCAACGAGTTTCCACCAAGGCAAAAAAATGTTAAATAGGTACTAAAACGTGAAGTATTTTCGACCTTAGAGGTTGTAATAGCACGAAGTTCGTTTAGATGAATCAAAAGTGGTGTAAGTGGGATGATATAAGAGCTTTTGAATATTAAGCTTCAGGAATAAAACTACCCAGCTATAAATTGGTGCTTTTATTTACGAAAAATGTTGCAAAATATTTTATGAGATAGTTGGCCAGCTATTGAATGTGGAGTACTAATCTTTCGAGTTGTAATGTCAAAAAAATGTTGCTTGTCTTTATATTTATTTATTTTATTTATTTATTTATTAATTAAAACTTGATGCACTAGTAAAAATACTGTACAAAGGCGGACTTAATGCCTTAGGCATTTTCTACCATACACATAAAGAAAAAAATAAAATAACGACGTTTAGAAAAAAACAATTAAACGAATTAACGCTGTGATGATTCCACCAACTTCTTGCAAATGTACTCACGTGCCTTCACCTTAAAGGACAACTGACTGGTTGCCGTCCTGATGTTTAGAGGGAGCGTATTCCAAAGGAAGTTTACTTGGATAAAGAAAGACGAGTGGATAAATCCAGAACGGTGTATGGGACAGCGTAAAAGGAGATTATTAGTAGAGCGAAGATTTTTACTGTGCGCAGAGCAAATGAATTGAATTTGTGAAGTTAGATAAGAGGGAGAAGAAGGATTATTAAGAAAGGAAAACAGACTAGTCAAGGCCCTCAGCGCTCTGCGCTGACTAATGGGTAACCATTTTAATAATGAACGATGCGCGGGCACATGATCATACTTACGGAGATTGAAAGCGAATCGAATGCAGCTATTTAGAAGGCGGTCAAGTTTATTGAGGAGATCTGCATTCAGGTCATAGTAGCACACATCACCATAATCAATCATGGGAAAAATTAGGGACTGTACAAGCATTGCCTTTATGTGAGCTGGGAGAAGGTTTTTCAAACGATAAAGCGACCGCAACGTTCCGGTAACTTTTTGACTGACACTCGTGACCTGCTTTCGCCAGTCAAGACAGGTGTCGACGTGCAGACCAAGATCCTTAATGTCCGAACCAAACGGAATGACTGTGTTGTCATAGATTACGGGTGGTACAATTAAGCCATTCAGCTTTCTCAAGCTATAGGGACTCCCAATTATGATAGCCTGATACTTTAATGGGTTAACCGCCACCCCAAACCGGTCTGACCAGCTCTTAATCATCTTTAAATCTCGGTTGAGCTCCTCGATTGCATCCGATAAATTATCAACACCTGCCTGACAATACAGCTAGATTTAAAGTGTCAGTTGATCTATAAATAAGATTTTTACCTGTGAAAACACTGATACAACAAGTCGACACGGACATGGACACAGACAGAGGTTAGACGTGTGGGGCAGTAAAATTGCAGTTGAAATTTTATGAATTACATTAATTCAAAAACTTAAATTTATTTTTAAAAACGAAAAAAACCAAAAACACCGACTTCCGAAATTAAAGTTATTTTTTACTTTGTACTGTTTTGTAAAAAGTGAATCCACAAACACAGCGTGCCGGCGTGATTTTATGTTATGAACTGGTGTAAACAATCAACAGACACACGATTTCAGAAATCCCGATCCATTCGCTATCATTTATTGAAGAGTTCCTCCGAAGTTCTTCATCAGATCTTCACCAAATGTAAATGGGACCAGTCTCAGAAAATACTCTTCCAAACAAAAAAATAATCATCCAAATCGGTTAACAATTGGCAAAAATATCGCTGAACAAACATTTTTCATGGGATCCCCACCATCAGATGTTTTGTTTTTGGAAGTCGGTTATTTGTTTTACAAATAACCCTGTATACACCATAAACGTGACAGATAATATCTATAAAGAAAACATTACGTAGGGTGACACAATGGGCTTTTCAAGAAACCTTTGGGTGGATTTTAAAGAGAAAAGTTATTGAATGTTGCCTAAGGTGGTTATTCTCAATCGAAAATAAAAAGGACTGAATTAATGATTAATCAACAATAATTCTTTTCACCATATCCCGTGAGGCACCGAACACGCAAGACAATACCATTTGGCCCCAGTTGGGGCTTACGGTTCTTGAAAGGACACTACAAAACTAGTTGAAAACCAGTTACAAATATTTAATACCCCACTGGACACAACGCCTGTCCATCACACATCACACTCAGGAGTCGTTGACAGCCTCAGAATTAGATCGCTCGTGACGTTTCCTCTCTAATGAGATCACACTAACGAGTTTGTTGACGGACG
This sequence comes from Lacanobia oleracea, assembly GCA_950371165.1. Lineage (NCBI taxonomy): Eukaryota > Metazoa > Arthropoda > Insecta > Lepidoptera > Noctuidae > Lacanobia > Lacanobia oleracea. The sequence goes on from OX493387.1 coordinate 4,897,295, forward strand.
GCCCTGTGACAAGAGGAATTATTCGCAACTGTGTAGTCCGTTTCCAATTCGTGGTGTACGGATTTTTTCCATGGGCATTTTGTTGGTGTGTAGGCCTCTCCAAAGTGTCGCTATAACAACCGGTCCTGTGGGTCTTGCATCTATCGGCTACATGCAACCCTCACCAGGTCGTTGGTACCAGTTGGACTGATAGATTAAGTAGGTAACCGTAATAATTGTATCAATGTCATTAGTCAGAGTTTGCGTGTCTGACTCACGCTGTTCATTAATGATGGGGATCGAGTCACGATTTTTTTCGAGTTGACAAAGTTGTTTTCTCATACATGTACGTTACGATAAATTTTTCAACTGAAAATATTACAAAATTTATATTAATAAAATGTATAGCATAGCACAAGCATAATCAGCCAATAATGTTCCCACTACTGGGACACAGGCCTCCTCTCGGTGAGAGGGAGTGGGCCGTAAGCCACCACGCGGGCCCAGTGCGGGTTGGTAGATGTCACATGTCTTCGAATTTTTGGTTCTAGGACATGCCGGTTTCCTCACGATCTTTTTCTTCACCGTTTTGAGAGCAGTGGTGATGAAATTATTTACGCAAAGTAAAATGTGTAAAACTTTAATTTTCAATTATCAGACTTTTTCCTTCACTTTTTCTGGAAGACAACAAACTTCATGACTGTAGGTCAACGGAATGTACCCTATCTATAGGTGTTGATTCCTGAATCATGCGCCATAAACATAACAGAAATGGCCTTATCTTTAGATTGCGTTGACTTAGAAGATTGATTTTGTCGTGGTAAATCTATAAACGCCGGCTGTACGCACGAACGCACGAATTTTCGTGCGTGCAGCCGGCGTTTCACGTTCCGCCTGAGACGAGCGTGCAAGCGAAAGCGCGGAACAAGCGATAGAGAAGCTCGATTGGCCTAAGCGTTCGGCTTGTTTGTTAAAAATTCAATTGTTTGACGTTATCACGTAAAATGATCGTCCGTAAACCGACTTTACAGGCAAGCTTTTAGCTTTGCAAACAGTATTTGAAATTATTTTTGCTTGATTCCTCTACGGTTTCCTAAGAAAAAGGGTCTTGACAAACGGACAACAAAGTGATCCTATAAGATTTTCGTTTATATCGACTAAAGTAGGTACGAAACCCTAAAAAACATTAGAATAACTCACAATTTAGTTGAAACAACACAGAGTTACGTAATTTTATAACAACAATGGATCCTCAACAGTGACTTAGATACATGTTCTACTGAAACTGATTTCCGTGAAGGGAAAGCTCTCTTGTCTCACAATAACAAAAATATAGTAGTAGTTAATACATACAAATATAATTATGGACATTCTATACCGAACCCTCTGATGCCTTTGTTTTCATATTCTATTAGTTTAGACGAGTCTTGATGATTTCTTGGAACGCAAAATATGGTAGTACAGTGAAAGTTTAATTAGCTTCAGTCTACAGAATTTGGGGTATTCCTGAATTTATATATATATAAAATGATATTCCATCAAAATGAATATTAATGATATTTACACACTTTCTTGTGAAAACCCGACAAAATAGCTTTCTTTTATGTCATGGTTTCCTTTTATAAAAACTCTCATTAGTCGGCCTATACTAGGCACACCAATAAGGCTTTTTTTAAGGATGGTAAATCATCAAATGACTCCTCCTGCTTTGGGTAAAGCAGAAGAGAGTGTCAGACTCTTACTGACTAAAACCCATCCGTGTTTCTCCTAGTGCCCTTTGCGTTCTAGGGTACGGTGCCTCTTTCGAACGAAGTCCGCAGCCCTAGCAGGCGCTGGCCCTAGCGGGCCCAGTCTTTTGTACAGACAGTTCTTTGAGGCGCGCGTGGAACACAGCGCGCCGTCGACCCGGGTCTGGTTCTGATCAGACGGCAAGCCACCCAAAGCTCGTCGTCCGCAGGCCCGCGCCTACGGTGGATTGCCGATCGCCTCGACGAGGACACAGTGGTGCTCCGCCCAAGCAAGGCAGACCTCCACCGACACCACTAAGGTTGAAGACATCGTGGAGTAAATGCACCAGACGATCAAGTACACGACAAGACGCTGCTGGACTCACGTCGCAATATCAACTTCAAGGCGTTCGTGGTGCGTGTACCAACATGTTTTCTGCACTTCGTCATGGAGGAGGACTTTTGGCCGCAGGACGTGGTGTTCCGTCGCTTCCGCGGACAAGTGCCACTAGTGCTAAGTGAAGTGTTTACTAACATAGGCTTAAGACTGTTTATACTAACACAACCTATATTATTATAATATTTATGTTAGTCTATAAGGTATATACTTATGGGCCAATGTAGCCTGAAATGAAGAGGTTTATTATAATTAAAATTTAGCTTGCCTTGTTTTTGCCAACTTTGCAGGGTTGGCGACCAGTCTAAGGCACTGTTTTATATGGTGCGACTCCCTGTCTTGTCCACGTTGACACTCACGGTACGGCTGGTCCATAAAATCACCCCACCGCGGGTGTCCCCACGTTGCCGTCGTGATGGGGCTTGTGTGTCTCTTGGAGTTCTAACGATAGAGTTACTCATGCCGGAAAGGAACAAGTGAGAGACCAGACAAAGAGGGACATGAGAGTGGTACACCGTCCGGAAACCCGGGCTGCAGTGCTTGAGTTTTCGGACGGTGTGCGTTACACAGAAAGGAATCTTGCTCACTGTTCTCTGGTACGCGTCAGCTCATTAGATGTGACTTTGAGGGCAGAGAGCAAGCAAGAAGAGAGAGGATAAAGGAGGAGGAAGAAGGGAGGAGATAGGGACCACACCCTTTAAAAGGAACGGAGGTGTCATGCTCCTCGTATTCTTGAACGGATGTCTTCCGATTGCCAGAGGCATCAAGAGCCAAAGAAGCTCCCAATCCGCAGTATCCTATAAGGAATTGATCGATTTCAATTTCAAAACGCCCGACTCTCTCCAAACTGTGGAGGAAGGGCTCGCTTGAGCGTCAAGGAGACGCGGGGTCAGATTCTGACTCTGCATCAGGCGTCAGCTCGGCGAATTCTAGATGCGAGGGAGTGGGGGCTGCTGCGGAGAGCTCTAAGTTCTTTCGTAAGCGGCCCAGACCGGACGATGACCAGGGGTCGACCTCTAACGGAGAAATGGTCTCGGCGATGAGCCGGACACCGAATACGGCTCCAATCTGGTGCGAAAGGCCAGGTTTGCGGAGGTCGTAGAGGCCGCGATCCGCGATGTGGCCTGAGGATGTCATCTCGCAAAAGGAGGCGGCGGAGCGCGCGCGGGAGGACAACCCTCTCGCTGCGCCGCTCCGAAGGCGAAGAAGAGGTCGGAGAAGACGTCGTCTTCTCCCTCCTCATGGTGGTGATGGGCGGGCGATAGGCGCGGGGGCGCCTCCGCCCGCATTGCACTCCACACCACCTTCGCTGGTCATTCCCAGCCCTCCCCCTTAACGGGGAGGCCGTGAGGTGCCCGCCGTTTTAGGCGGGTTGTCGTCGGAGGAGGACCGGACTACAAGGCTGCGCCGATCTCCCAGTCCTCTTCCACTCGGACGATGCGGGTTTAGTGGGTATACCGGGTCTGCCCGGGGAGTCCCACATACCCCTCCCATTCCCCCGATGGGAGGGTAATGTAATGCATTTTTTCCTAGCGCAAATAAACGCTCGACACCCTCTCTCGGACCTGGGTCTCGTCCTCGATAGCCGGTGGAACTTCGTCGAGCATTTCCGACGTTTGGCTCCCAGACTGGGGCGGGCCGGGGCTGCCTTCAAGCGGTTTCTGCCCAATTTACCAAATGCCTCCTGCCGGAGGCTTTACGCGGGAGTAGTGCGGTCTATGGCCCTTTATGGGGCGCCGGTGTGGGCGCCTACTTTGAGGAAGCGACCTGCCTGTTACCTCAACGCGTCACAGAGGGTCATGGCCATCCGGCTGGCCCGGGGATACCGCACAGTCTCTGGCGAGGCGGCGAGCCTTTTTGCCGGACTGCCGCCATGGGATCTGGAGGCAAGAGCCCTTGCCCTCATTTACGAGTAGCGCGTGGAGGTCAAACGCCGGAGTGAGACTCCTCTGTCGCGGCAAATCGCGGCAAGGCGGACGGAGCTCCGGCAAGATCTCTTGGCGGTATAGAGACAGTGACTGTCGCAACCCAGCGCTGGGCACGACACAATCCAGGCGATTAGGCGTCACGGCGTCCTTACCTTCCGCCTGACGCAGATACTCACCGGACACGGTTGTTTCGGGAGATACCTGTTTCGGATTCGGCGGGAGGACACGCCCGGGTGTCAACACTGCGAGGATCGCCGGGAGCATACCGTGGAGGTCTGCCCTGCTTGGGCGGAGCACCGCCGGGTCCTCGTCGAGGTGATCGGCGGCGGCGACCTATCGCGACCGGCTATGATTCAATCTATGGTCCGGAGCGAGGAGGCATGGTAAGCAGTCACCTCGTTCTGCGAAGCAATAATGCTAGCAAAGGAGGAGGCCGAACGTGTGAGAGAGAGGGAAACCTCACGTCCCAGCCGCCGCAACTGAAGAAGACGCCCCGGGCGTCGGGAGTCGCAGGGCGATTTCCGACCACCGTAGGCACGGGCCTGCGGACGGCGAGGTGGCTCGCCGTCCGATCAGAACCAAGCCCGGGTCAACGGCGCGCTGTGTTCCACGCGCGCCTCAAGGAGCTGTCAGCATGAAAGACGGGGCCCGCTAAGGCCAGTGCCTGCCGGGGTGCAGAATCCGTTCGAAAGAGACGCCGCAGCCCTGGAACGCAAAGGGCATTAGGAGGAGCACGGTTGGGTTTTAGTCAGTAAGAGTCTGACACTCCCTTCCGCCTCGCCCAGAGCGGAAGGAGTCATTTGATGATTTCCCATCCTTAAAAAAAAAGGGGTGGTAAGATGCAGTGTGTCTGGATGTCCGATGGTAGAAGGGGGATGAGGTCGTGGAGCTCGTGGGCACACTCACCGAAGTACAATCTGTAGAAGACTGGCAAGCAGACTGTTCGCGACGGAGCATTTTGATTTATATAACTCGCATAAACAGCCTTATGTACTTATATTCGTAAGCTTAATTATGTTTTTTAAGTTAGAAGCTTATATACTTAAATAGCAATAGAAATGTTCGCGGAGACGCATTTAACATTGTGTAACTCGCATAGATAGTACCTATGTACCTATAGTCGTAGGCCTATGTACTGAATTTAGAAGTTTATGTACTTGCATAGTGATAGTTTGTAAGCTATGTAATCAATTTAAAGTCGTATGTTTGTCGTTTTCCCCAAACACGTAAAAGATGTTCTGGGGAAAACATATTTTCAAAGAAAATTATAGTCAATAGGTAGGGCTACACATTTCCCTTACACATTCCCGATAGCACCCTGAGGGCGTGTTCTGATTGGCTGATGGAAATCAGCCTAATCGAAGGTATACACAAAATAGTCATTTCACATTCGAACATAGTAGGGTGGTTGAAGAAAACCACCATGTACACGCACCTTCAGTGCTAAGTTTTTAGGGCATCTAGGAATTTAGGTCTTAAACCATAGGCACTGGAAAGCTGGCACTCAGCCCTATCCAGATATGTACACATCTTCATGGTCAGGCAAGGCATAAAGCCACAAAATAGATAAGAAGATAAACATAGTTTTTTATCCTCTCCCGGGTTCCTGACCTATAGTACCTCCACCCTTGGAGGGGTGGCTTGGTAAGTTGTGTAGCTGGATGGAGGGATGATGCACCTACCCGAATATAGATAGTTTCATAGCCCATGGGGCACAGTTTTCCGGGGAATCAACCCCAAATAGTAAGCAAGCTCAAAACTTGTGATATTTTTGATAGTTAGATGCAACAAGCCCACTAGTGGGCAGGGTTGAGGGGTTGATTTCCAACCCGTTCGACGGGGAATTTCGGGGGATTCGAATAGAGGTGCGTCAACCCCCATCCAGACCTGGAATAGACCTAGATATAGCCAAAAATGTTCTAGAACTATAGTTAAAATTCACAGTTAAAATAAACTGAAGCAGTTAGTGGTTTTTGGGCCTCGTTACGGTAAAGTAACCTCGTACCTTAGTAAATGGTAAAAATAGCCAATTCGTAGTCACCGGCAGAAGAAATTATAGAATCTATAAATAGAATCACAGTACTCGCGACTTTGCTCTTAAACCATTAGCTGCAGTGTTGTCAAATTCCTGCCTATTATTTAACCCTGGTAAGCATTCACCCTGCACCCCAATCTACCCCGAAGACAGCAAGTACTTGGCAAGATAGAAGAACGCTGTACGTTAGGTGCGGAAGAGCCTTAGTTTCCGGTACAGGACGTCAGCGCGGCTGGACGTCGTCGGTCGGTCACAGTTCACTTCGGAGGAGAAGAAAAAGGATAGACCTACCCCATCACAGCCCCGTTCCAGTCGATCACGCCCGTCCGGTACATTTTTTGGTCCTTCGAGAGCCGGATCTCCGCACCCGTACATCTTGTTTCTTAACAGTATGTCAAAACGTATCCGTTCCCGAATCATCCCTTGAAGAATCAACCCTTGAAGAAACAAGCCTTGAAGACTCAAGCCGAAGCCCTGCGATATAGTTTGGCACAAGAGCCAAATATACGCACCCCGTACATCTTGTTTCTTAACAGTATGTCAAAACGTATCCGTTCCCGAATCATCCCTTGAAGAATCAACCCTTGAAGAAACAAGCCTTGAAGACTCAAGCCGAAGCCCTGCGATATAGTTTGGCACAAGAGCCAAATATACGCACCCCGTATCTTGTTTCTTAACAGTATGTCAAAACGTATCCGTTCCCGAATCATCCCTTGAAGAATCAACCCTTGAAGAAACAAGCCTTGAAGACTCAAGCCGAAGCCCCTGCGATATAGTTTGGCACAAGAGCCAAACATACGCACCCCGTATCTTGTTTCTTAACAGTATGTCAATTGGTATCCGTTCCCGAATCAACCCTTCAAGAATCATCCCTTGAAGACTCATCCGAAACAGATCCGAAGTTAGTCGTTGATTGACGTTCCTGTGAAGACACCTCAAGCTCAGCATCGTGGTTCATCGTGAGGACTACCCCTTGAAGAAAACTACCCTTCAAGAACCAACCCTTGAGGACTCACCCTGAGGCGGATCCGAAGCTATCCGTCAACATACGTTCCAGTTAAGAAGCCTCAAGCTCAGCATCGTGGTTCATCGTGAGGACTACCCCTTGAAGAAAACTACCCTTCAAGAACCAACCCTTGAGGACTCACCCTGAGGCGGATCCGAAGCTATCCGTCATCATACGTTCCAGTTAAGAAGCCTCAAGCTCAGTATCGTGGTTCATCGTGAGGACTACCCCTTGGAGAAAACTACCCTTCAAGAACCAACCCTTGAGGACTCACCCTGAGGCGGATCCGAAGCTATCCGTCAACATACGTTCCAGTTAAGAAGCCTCAAGCTCAGTATCGTGGTTCATCGTGAAGACAGCCCTTGAAGAAAACTACCCTTCAAGAACCAACCCTTAAGGACTCACCCTGAGGCGGATCCGAAGTTATCCGTCAACATACGTTCCAGTTAAGAAGCCTCAAATTCAGCATCGTGGTTCATCGTGAGGACTGCCCTTGGAGAAAACTACCCTTCGGGAGCCACCCTTGGGGACTCACCCCGAAACTTTGGACTTTGAAAATTTTCCTGAAACACTGAAGGATTGCGTCTGGACTTAGAAGATTTCTAAGGAATCCTGGACTTTGAGAAAATTTGAAAGTTGAACCTGGACTTGGGAAGATTTTGAAGACCAAACCTGGGACTTAGAAAAAATTTTGAGGATTGAACCCAACACTTAGAAAATTTTGATCATCTGAACATAGAAGATATAGACAGATTCGGGACATAGAAAATTTTCGAAGATTTTGGACTTTGAAAATTTTGAAGAGGATTCTACACTTAGAAGACATAGACAGATTCGGGACATAGAAAATTTTTGAAGAATTTGGACTTTGAAAATTTTGAGAAGATTCTACACTTAGAAGACATAGACAGATTCGGGACATAGAAAATTTTTGAAGAATTTGGACTTTGAAAATTTTGAAGAGGATTCTACATAGAAAACATAGATTGATTCGGGACATAGAAAATTTTCGAAGATTTTGGACTTTGAAAATTTTGAGAAGATTCTACATATAGAAAACATAGACCGACTCGGAACATAGAAAATTTTTCGAAAGTTTTGAACTTTGAAAATTTTGAAGAAGAATCGACTTGAAGATTTGAATCATGCCGATCACGAGGTCGCGTGGGAAGACACCTGAGGCGTGGGTGGTAGACCTAAACAGGGAACCAACCGAAAGGGCTCCCATCACCCGTCACCAGTTACCGCCGCGTTCACCATCCACGACTGAAGGAACACAGCCGTTGCAGTCGCACAGCGAAGAATTATCTTCATCCCCCGCTCCAGTTGAACAGGAGGAGCGAACAGAACCACCAGCGACCTCAAAGAAGGGACCCAGATTTGAAGCGCCTTCAGACAGTACACTGAGGCCAACAGATAGAACATACAGCCGAAACCTGCCGGTGACTACCCGGGGTGACGCCCGTATTGAACGTATCGAACGTAGCAAGCCGCCGTCGACCGTGGGAAGGACGACGCGGTCTTATAGAAAAGTCGCGAAAGCACGCGAAGACTTACTCAAGATTAAGTTGGAGCTTGCACAGTTAGCACTTCAGAGAGCCGAACAAGAATCGGACGACGATTACATAGAAGATAGAAACTCGAACGACGAGTACGTGCGTTCCTGGCTGGAAGAGGCACCGGAACCTGTTCCTGATCAGAGAGAGACCAACGCCGCCGAGGGAGACATACAGAATAGAATAGATAGAAGCTGCGAGCAGCAATTGCCTCCCCCCGTGGACTCCGTACCGATAGTGGACTCTCGTCGAGCGCAAGTACCGGAGCAAGAGCCGAAAGTCGATGAAGTGACTAAACAGATAGCACCACCGAAGAAAATAGAAGACAATGGGGAAAATAGATTACAGCCGTTCATAACGGACTTAACAGCAGCTATAGCATCGCTAGCTGACAGGAAAACCGAACAGAATTCGTCCTCACCGTCAAAGGTCATCATGACTTTACCGAACTTCAGTGGTGCACACACAGAATGGTTGTCGTTTCGAGCCATTTACGAGACAACTCGAAGATATTTCAACGATGTCGAGAACACAGCAAGGCTCAGAAGGAGCCTACACGGACGTGCACTCGATACAGTGAGCTCAGAACTCATCGGACATGCAAGACCAGACGATATTATGAAGGAACTGGAGCTGCAATTCGGAAGACCGGACTCGATAGCGCAAGCCGAAACAGATAGACTGCGCGGACTGACACGGTGCAGCGAGAATCCGAAAGACATTTGCACGTTCGCAAGTCGAGTGAGATGTGCTATCGTCACGTTACGAGCACTGAAGAAGGATCACTACTTGATCAATGCTGAACTAATGCGAACATTGACAGAGAAGCTACCAAACTCTATTCGAGTTCAGTGGTACCGAATATATACGGAGAAGTATCAGTCATTACCTGATCTATCGTTGTTCAGCGAATTCATCACTGAACAAGCTCGCTTCTGCAGCGCATTTGCTCCCGCTGAGAACATCAACGCAACAGAGGGCCCATCAAACAGACGTACGGCACAGAGAACCCACACAACAACAGAAAAACCGGCCGATAGATGCCGCGTATGTGGGAAAGATGGGCACATAGAACGCGATTGTCGGAAGTTCAAGGAGGGCAACAGCTACCAGAGATGGGAGCTAGCAAAGAAGCTCAATCTGTGCTATCGCTGCATGAAGTTTCGACGCGAGCGACACCAGTGCAAATCGAACAGATGTGGCATCAAGGGATGTACAGCCAGCCACAATCGCTTACTCCATTATGAGAAGAAGCTCGCTACAGCGTCCGCCGAAAAGCCGAAGATCCTCGAACCACAAGATACCAAAGAAGTGGTTGCCAGTTCGCGAACATCGTCGAGTCACGCCTACCTCAAGATAGTACCGGTCCGGGTGATTGGACCGGCGGGAGAGGCGTCTACGTTCGCCCTTCTCGACGATGGATCAACCGTATCGTTGATAGACGAGGACCTCGCTACTCAAGTCGGAGCCGAAGGACGCATCGACCCGCTCAAGATTGGAGCGATCGGTGACACCATGATCGACACTCCTTGCTCACGCAGAGTGACAGTAAAGCTCGCGAGCCAGCTAAAGAACAGGGTGCCGTTCAGAGCGCGCACCATATCGAAGCTCAACCTCACGCCGCAAACAGTTAAAGAGGAAGATGTCACATACTGCAAGCATCTCAGCGACTTGAAACAACAGCTGGTGTACGAAGTCGGCGCGCCCAAGATTCTGATCGGCCAAGACAACTGGCACTTATTGTTAGCCAGTGAAGTAAGAAGAGGCCCGAAACACCAGCCCATAGCGTCACTCACGACTCTGGGATGGACCTTACATGGCGCGCACAATAGAATACTCGGTCAACAGGTGCACTATGTGAACAACACAGCATCAAGAGACGAAAACCTTGATGAACAGCTCCGTAAATATTTCGCATTAGAATCGTTAATAGTTAATCCGCAACGTCCAACTTCTGACCCCGAAAAGAAGGCAGAAGACATCTTGAAACGACACACCAAACAAATAGAAAATGGGCACATAGAAACCGCAATGCTATGGAAGCAAGAAAAATTTGAAATGCCCGATAGTTACGGGACAGCCCACAAGCGGCTTGTCTCTATAGAGAAGAAACTCGATAAAAATTCGACTCTTCGAGATAGATATACGGAACAGATGGACTCGCTCCTACAGAAAGGGTACGCCGAGAAGGCGCCCAAAAATAGTACACCAGGAAGAACCTGGTACTTACCTCATTTCGATGTCTTCAACCCAATGAAGCCAGAGAAGTTCCGTATAGTACACGACGCCGCAGCTAAATCGAATGGAATGTCTTTGAACGACTTCCTACTCACAGGACCAGACCTGTTACAGTCGCTGCCCGGCGTCATGATGAGGTTCCGTAGACACCCCATAGCCATTTCGGGCGATATTGCCGAAATGTTTATGCAGGTGAAAGTCCGACAAGAGGACAGAGACGCCCTCCGATATCTGTGGAGAGGCGACAGGAGAGTGGGAGCTCCCGAAGAATATAGAATGACGTCAATCATATTCGGCGCGGCCAGCTCACCATGTACAGCTATCTTCGCGAAAGATTGGAACGCGAAGATGCACATAGAACAGCAACCAGAAGCAGTTGAAGCCATCATTCGTAATCATTACATGGACGATTATCTGGATAGCTACAGGACCACAGAAGAAGCGACGCGCATAGCAAAAGCGATGAAGAAAATACACCAACAGGCCCGTTTTGAAATTAAGAAATGGGTATCGAATGACGCCAACGTCATAAAAGAAATAGAGCCGTCGCAAACGCCAACAGATGTCGTCAATATCGGCGACACAGAAAATATAGAAAAGATACTTGGTCTAATCTGGAGACCAAGTGCAGACACGCTGGGTTTCAACCTGGCCCTAGCGCGTCTACCGAGTGGAGTCTTAGAGAAAGACGTACCCACTAAAAGAGAGGCACTCAGAATAGTTATGTCATTATATGACCCGCTTGGCTTAGCCTCACCAGTCACAGTACGCGCCAAGCAAATACTCCAGGAAGCATGGAGAAGAGGAGTCGACTGGGATCAGTCACTCGATACAGACCTGGCCACATCATGGAGAGGTTGGATCCGACACTTGGAAAACCTCAAAGACATCACAGTACCGAGATGTTATCCGGGATATAGCGAAGCAACAGAGACCCAAGTCCATGTCTTCACCGACGCCAGCGAGAAAGCATTCGCCGCAGCAGTGTATTGGCGGATCTCCACGTCAGATGGCATGACGCACGTAAGCCTCGTCATGGCAAAGGCACCACTCAAGCTGCAATCGATACCTCGACTCGAACTGCAGGCCGCGGTGATGGGAACCCGCGTGGCTGCAGCTGTGATACGCGAGCACGGAGTAAAACCGGACTCCGTAACCTACTGGTCAGACAGCAAAACCGTGCTGACCTGGATTAGAAGAGGAGCTCGAGTGTACAAGCCCTTCGTAGCCCACAGAATAGCCGCCATAGAAGAAAATAGCAAAGTCGAAGACTGGCGATGGGTACCCACGAAAAGGAACGTGGCAGACATTGCCACTCGTGACGTACCATTAGAATTCAATTCATCGCACGAATGGTATCGTGGCCCCAGCTTTCTCTATGAAGAACCGATGTCGTGGCCAACTGAAAAACCGCCGATTGACGATCAGACGGGTGAAGAGAGAACCCTAACCGTCAACATCAAACAGAAAACAGACCAAAGACTCTCCGAGGTCATACCCGATCCGGCCAGATTCTCGAAGTGGGAACGACTCCTAAGAGCGACAGCGAACGTATTGCGCTTCGTCTCAATCACTCGAGGACCGACAGAGAAAACGTTCTATAAAAGAACACAGAAAGGCAAGGAATCGGATCCAGATTGGAGGAAACGTACAAAGACGGCTAAGCCCCCTCCTAAAGCATCAGTGACGTCCACAGTGGCGTCAAAATATAATATAATAGAAGCCGAATACCTCCGACAAGCGGAGAGGTTACTCGTGCAAACAGTACAGGAACAAATGTTCAACCGAGAACTGACGAGTCTGCGAGAGAACAAACAGATAGAAGACGACAGCCGATTGCGTCCGCTGCAAATAGAACTCACAGATGACGTCATACATCTGAGAAGTCGCATAGAAAAAACCGACGAGATAGCCGACGAAGTCAAGCGTCCGCCTATACTGCACGGCGATCACCGCATCACTCAGCTGTACATAGATTGGACACACAGAAGTCTGCAACACAGTGGAACCGAGATGACAATCAACGAGGTACGTCAACACTACTGGGTTGTCAAGCTGAGGCCCACAGCGAAGATGATGGTGACACGCTGTCTGCAGTGTCGCATTCGAAAGGCACACGCTCCTGTGCCCGCCACGGGCGACCATCCGAAGACTCGCCTGGCTCATCACCAGAGACCATTTACGTACACTGGACTCGACTACTTTGGTCCACTGTCCGTCACCGTCGGTCGCCAGCACCAGAAGAGATACGTGGCCCTATTCACGTGTCTCACCACCAGGGCAGTACATCTCGAAATTGCTGCCAACCTCAGCGCAGACTCGGCAATTCTAGCTCTGCGCCGCTTCGCTGCGCGCCGGGGCTGCCCAACAGAAATATACTCCGACAACGGCACCAACATGCACGGCGCCGACAACGAGCTTCGAGACGCCTGCAGAGAAGAGGCTAGTCGTCGAGGCATCACATGGCGCTTCATAACTCCGTCCGCGCCATTCATGGGAGGCGCCTGGGAGCGCCTAGTCCGCTGCGTGAAGTCCGCATTGTACACCGTACTCACAGAGAAACACCCACACGAAGAGGTGTTGTCCACACTGTTGTGTGAGGCAGAGTATACGGTAAACAGCCGCCCGCTGACACATGTGTCAGTCGACAGCGAAGACGACGAATCCATCACGCCGAACCACTTCCTACTCGGTGGTTCGGCCAGACTGCCAACACTCGGCGTGTTCACCGAGCAAGACGTCGACAGCAGGAAGCACTGGCGGCGCTCGCAAGCGCTCGCCGACCAGTTCTGGCGCCGCTGGGTGAGGGAGTACTTACCCGAGCTCCAACACCGGCGGGAGCCCCACAGCCGTGGCCCTGGTCTGCAGGTGGGCGACCCTGTGCTCATCGCAGACGGCCAGCTGCCTCGCAACACGTGGCCGCGAGGCCGCATCACCGCAGTCTTCCCTGGGACGGATGGAGAGGTCCGGACCGCTGAGGTGCGCACATCTGGCGGCACTCTAAAGCGTCCGGCGAAGAAGCTGATCCCGCTGCCGAAATGATCCAGAGCGTCGGAGCTACGGGCCGGAGCGACGGGCGTCGCGTCGGCGAGCATCGAGGCAACGGTCGCCGGGGCGGCGAGCGTCGCGTCGAGACAACGGTCACCGTGGCAACGGGCGACGCAACTACAGTCGTCGCTCACCGGCGAGATGCAGCGCCGCGCCGACATCGCAACGAGTCGTCACTGCGCTGCACGGTGGGAGAAATGTTCGCGACGGAGCATTTTGATTTATATAACTCGCATAAACAGCCTTATGTACTTATATTCGTAAGCTTAATTATGTTTTTTAAGTTAGAAGCTTATATACTTAAATAGCAATAGAAATGTTCGCGGAGACGCATTTAACATTGTGTAACTCGCATAGATAGTACCTATGTACCTATAGTCGTAGGCCTATGTACTGAATTTAGAAGTTTATGTACTTGCATAGTGATAGTTTGTAAGCTATGTAATCAATTTAAAGTCGTATGTTTGTCGTTTTCCCCAAACACGTAAAAGATGTTCTGGGGAAAACATATTTTCAAAGAAAATTATAGTCAATAGGTAGGGCTACACATTTCCCTTACACATTCCCGATAGCACCCTGAGGGCGTGTTCTGATTGGCTGATGGAAATCAGCCTAATCGAAGGTATACACAAAATAGTCATTTCACATTCGAACATAGTAGGGTGGTTGAAGAAAACCACCATGTACACGCACCTTCAGTGCTAAGTTTTTAGGGCATCTAGGAATTTAGGTCTTAAACCATAGGCACTGGAAAGCTGGCACTCAGCCCTATCCAGATATGTACACATCTTCATGGTCAGGCAAGGCATAAAGCCACAAAATAGATAAGAAGATAAACATAGTTTTTTATCCTCTCCCGGGTTCCTGACCTATAGTACCTCCACCCTTGGAGGGGTGGCTTGGTAAGTTGTGTAGCTGGATGGAGGGATGATGCACCTACCCGAATATAGATAGTTTCATAGCCCATGGGGCACAGTTTTCCGGGGAATCAACCCCAAATAGTAAGCAAGCTCAAAACTTGTGATATTTTTGATAGTTAGATGCAACAAGCCCACTAGTGGGCAGGGTTGAGGGGTTGATTTCCAACCCGTTCAACGGGGAATTTCGGGGGATTCGAATAGAGGTGCGTCAACCCCCATCCAGACCTGGAATAGACCTAGATATAGCCAAAAATGTTCTAGAACTATAGTTAAAATTCACAGTTAAAATAAACTGAAGCAGTTAGTGGTTTTTGGGCCTCGTTACGGTAAAGTAACCTCGTACCTTAGTAAATGGTAAAAAATAGCCAATTCGTAGTCACCGGCAGAAGAAATTATAGAATCTATAAATAGAATCACAGTACTCGCGACTTTGCCCTTAAACCATTAGCTGCAGTGTTGTCAAATTCCTGCCTATTATTTAACCCTGGTAAGCATTCACCCTGCACCCCAATCTACCCCGAAGACAGCAAGTACTTGGCAAGATAGAAGAACGCTGTACGTTAGGTGCGGAAGAGCCTTAGTTTCCGGTACAGGACGTCAGCGCGGCTGGACGTCGTCGGTCGGTCACAGTTCACTTCGGAGGAGAAGAAAAAGGATAGACCTACCCCATCACAGCCCCGTTCCAGTCGGTCACGCCCGTCCGGTACACAGACCTTACGGAGATGAGCCAAGCTATGTACGAGTAGCTTGGCATCCACCAGTTTTACGTCACCGATGAGCCTCTTTAGCTCTGCGTTCCACAAAGTCAAGCGCGGCAAGCTGATACTTAGCCGAGCCATCCCAAAGGTGGCTACAATTCTCCATGCAGGATTGGACTTGTGCTTGTATAGGGTAAAAAGCTGTCGAGGCCTGAAGTATCGCTTCACCCTATTTAGGATGCCTACATGCCTTTTTTTCCGCAGGGTAGGACGCCCTCAGGCTAGGTGGAGCGACGATCTTCGCAGAGTGACTGGTAGCAACTGGATGATAGCTGACGGAGATCGAGCCAAATGACGTGCACTTGAAGAGTCCTATGATGATGATGACTGCCTGTCTGACATCCACGACCCAACTACTGGGTAATACTACACCCCTCGATAAGACTGGAGTCAGATTTTGGGCTTCTGTTTATTCGTGATAACTGTTAAAGATTCCCAAATGGCAGCAGCAGACAACCGTTTAATGTGCATTTTAATGGCCAGAGGAGTCCAAGTATATAAAGGATGATTTTTAGATTTTTGGTGTGTTTGCCTGTGATTTTGTGCGCGCTGATCGTTAAAACGGCGTTACTGATTTGGATGCGGTTTTCGCGAATGTTTTGTGGTAAGTTTTACTTAATGTAAAGTGTTTGTGTTATTTCAATCGGTTCATAAAGGAAAAACTTATGTCGTTTTAAAGAATCACGTCGAACATTTTTTGGGAAACTAAGTATTGATTAGTTGATTTGGCTGAAACTTTGCATAAATATAATTATTAAAGTTTGTAAAACAATGATAGACACAAATATGAGTTGCCTTACTTAGCCATGTGCCCTTCGACTGATAAAAACTGGCGAAGTGCGAGTCGGACTTGCGTGCCGAACGAACAAATCTCCATTTAAAAAAAAAAATTAGGCTCAGTAGTTTCGGAAATAAAGGGGAAGAATGGTCATTTTTCGTCAAATTTCTTGAATAAGTTATACTCCATTTATTTTAAAATTGTGAAAAAATATACTTAAAACCCTCAGATTAACCCCTTTTATTTAACATGTCACACGATATTATTTAAAATCCTTTTTTTCATATTCTTGTTTGACCCCTATAAGTGACCCCATACTAAAAATTTTATAATTTACGTAACGCATCCATGTTTAGGCCACATAAGTCCGTATGTGTACCAATTTTCAATAGAAAACTGGCTGTGACAGACAGACAGACAGACACACAAGTGATCCTATACGGGTTCCATTTTTTTTCGGAACCTTAAAAATTAATACTGGTATCACACTTTTAAGCTTCTGACTACGCGTAACGACTGTCAAACATCAAGGTAATCTTTATTTAATACCATCTCTTATTTTTCGATACAGGTTGTCGTTCTGACACCGAAATACACGTCGTAACTCGACACGGAGCCACTCGGAGTGAATTATACCAAATTATTCGGTGCTCTCGTAAAATGCGCGTTACAGTCTTTTACGATCGTATTTGTTTCTACATCTCTGCTTAGTACCATTTGTTTTCGTATGTAATGATGAAAACTAAATGAAAAAGTTTTAAATCTTAAAAATGGTTTATTTTTCTAGTAACTTTCTATTGTTTAGCCTTCTTCCTATTGATATTATTTCTAAAATAAACCACTTTAGAACCCAAGTAGGAAGAAGCAATGCCAACCTTGTAAGGCAGCGTTGAAAATACTACCCTAAGACAAACAACGAAAGTAGCAAAGTTTTCGCTCAAAAAAATTTAAATCAATGTTGTGACAGTTACTCCAACTTCGTCGTCTCGTGGGCGAGAAACTGTAGAGGTATCAATGCCGCCACAAGAAAAACCAACAGAGCAAATCTACATCGCAACAAAAAGAACCGGGGAGCTAAAAAGGCCACTTAGGAGAATCATATGAGGATCATAATATCAATCACGCAACAATCTGCCAAGTTTAATTTTCATCTTTATCGCTAACGAATTAAGTTCAAGGTTGATTGGGAAAATTTGACAGTGACGGATAGCATGATTTGCTTTCTGGTTCTGATAAAGTGGCCTTTTTAGACCATCCGCGACGCCATCTATCCAACTAGCAGCGCACTACTACGTCTAAATCCTGCATCGCACAAGCAGAGTTTACCGTGCGGTTTGAACATAATTAAATACCTCAGCCCGAATATCAACTATCGGGCAGTAGCTTGCCATTCACAACAACCGTCTAGTCCGAGGATCCTCTCTTTACAATAGAGGCTTGCGGGATTTTACTCTCATGTTCCGCATCCCTCTAAAAAGCTTTCAAAATCAATGATCTGATCCATGAATCGCGTTCGAAATTGACTGTGTTCGGGTGGCCTTATCGAATTTCAGTTGCTAGACGATCGGTAACAATGTCAAGACTTCTCGCCATCAGGGTAAGTATTCTGTCAGTAAACTATTTAGCCTGTAGCTTTTTTTTCTACCTTAAAACCTTTTTCCAAAAAATGAGGAATTTCTCAATTCGGTGGGTATTTTTTTATGTTGTACACAGATTACTCCGAGGTTTCTGATCCGATTTTTGTTATTCTTTTTAATTCGATGCGGTATACTTGCCATTTGGTCCCGTAAAAATTTGATTCTTGACGAGAAACAGAATTGCCTAGGTTTATTCCTAGACTTAAAAAAGGCATTTGACACAGTTTCAGTTCCCACCCTCCTGTCGAAGTTGGAAAGCATCGGAATACGTGGTTTAGCTCATGATTTCTTTGCTAGCTATCTCACTAACCGTAGACTGTGTGTTAGAATTGGAGACCATGTTAGTAGAGAGGAAACCACCACCTTCGGTGTGCCGCAGGGTAGCGTGCTTGCCCCGACCCTCTTCCAGGTTTACATCAACGACCTTTGCTGCATACCCCTCACGAATTCCAAAATATTCACCTATGCCGATGACACGGCAATTATTGTTCATGGAAATGATTGGGAACTTCTGAGAACGACTGCAGAATCGTCACTTAAATCTGTAGTCAGTTGGTTGCAGCTAAATCTCCTTACTCTGAACTTGGATAAGACCTTCTTCATCCCGTTTAGGCTACACCCCAGTACTAAACCTCCTACAGGCTTTCTCATTAACGCGCACACATGTAATGACCATATACCCTGCTCATGCGTCTCTATTCGTGAGGTAAACCATCTTAAGTATTTGGGTGTAGTTATTGATAGCGGACTGAACTGGTACTCACACTTGGATACTATTAGTTCAAGAGTTAGGAGAATGATTTACGTATTCAAGCTGCTCAGATCTTCTGCTGATTTTAAAACGATTAGAATGGTGTATATATCCATCTGTCAATCCGTTATCACCTACTGCATCACAGTGTGGGGAGGTGCAGCTAGGACAAAGTTTCTCAAGTTGGAGCGAGCACAAAGAGCTGTTCTAAAGGTGATGTCAAAGAAGCACTTTATGTATCCTACTACACAATTACACAAAGACGCAAATGTGCTTACAGTTAGGCAACTGTTTGTGCTACGATCCGTACTGAGGAAACACACTAAACTCCCCCCACCAGACCCAACTCGCCGCAAGAACAAACCCCTTATTTTCACGGTAACGCATAGGACCGCTTTTGCTAGACGCCAGCATTATGTCCTAAGCTCGCACCTATACACAATAATAAATAAAAAAACAAACATAATTGAATTAGACACTTATTGGGTTAAAGTTAAAGTCGAGGAGTGGATAAAAGATCAAGACTACGAGGCAACCGAAAGTTTACTTGCCTGGATCTGCTAATCCAGAAATATTATTGATATCACACCACACCACACCACATCGCATCACATCACATCACATCGCAACACATCACCTCATATCACAGCATTTCACTTTACATCATATTACATTACATCACACCACTCAACATCACATCACACCACATTTACATCACATCACATCACATTACATTACATCACTTCACACCACACAACACCAATTTTCACCATACACCCGTCTCCCTTACACACCCCACTTACACATGACACGACGCCCACACAATTTACTCTACTCATATGTACACTCAACATAAATCATTTGTACCAAATAAATCAAACAAATTTAAACAATTGTAGTCTACATAAATGTATCTTGTCTGTGACTGTTCCGAGTCTGCTTGTACACTCATTATATGTTTCGTCCATTTTTTTAGCGAAGACACTGTCTCCTAAGATACAGGATATTCCTAGTTTAGGAGGCAGGGCCCAAATTTTGTATTGACTGTTCTTTGCCTATCTCTCGCGCATTAATTTTGTTAATCATTTTTCTTCCCCCATGTGACAATGATGTGAAATGTGTGTGTCAGTCGTATTTTTTGCTAATAAATACTATTATTATTATTATTATTATTCAGTTTGGTTCAGTAGGTTTTATTTTATTACCATATTTGCTTATTTCAATTTCTGCGTAAACGAAGAGGTGCGTCGTCCAAGTTGATACCTACTTCACCACTTAAAAATGAAAAAAAAAAACTATTTTTATTTTTGTTAGGAAGCCGGTTATATTTTTTGTAAAAAGTTCTTATGAAATGTTAACGTAACGCTTAAAATTCACACGAACCATTGGTAGGGGATCCATTTGACGTTGGTTGTTTGATAATAAACATATCCAATGTTTTATTGAAAATTATATCGAATAAATTCCACGCGTGTTGTAAAAAAGATCTTAGTATTGATACATATACCTGGCGATGTTACATGTCTGATTATTTCGCGTAAAAAACGTATTTTAGATGCGAGGTACACGGTACTTTCGTATGTTTTATGGAAGTAAACAATGTTTTTTACTGAAGATAGGTATTAAGAATAACGAAAAGTAAATGTCGGGAGCATCAAGTCTCTGTGGTTAGTATTAGTGTGAACGGTAGGTCGAATGAAATAGTTTGTTCTGGAAGGAACTTCTATATTTTTGCCGCTTTGAGCTTTGTTACGGTCATGTTAAAAGTGTATGGCAAATTCGGATATATGACATCATATAGTTGGTCGGGTCCAACGGCTTAAAGTGTCAAAGATCTACAAATGACTGCCCGGCAGTAAGGCCGCCCATTGTGTCACCCTATGTAATGTTTTCTTCATCTATCTTTTCTGTAACTTATATGGTGTACATAATAAAGAGTATTCTATTCTATTCTATTCTATTCTATTCTATTCTATTCTATTCTATTCTATTCTATTCTATTCTATTCTATTCTATTCTATTCTATTCTATTCTATTCTATTCTATTCTATTCTATTCTATTCTATTCTAGATCTTTGGCAGTGGTTTAAGATTGTATCGAAAGCCAGTAAATCTGTCTTGCCAAGAACTACCCCATTGTTTGGGTGTTCCACGTAATATACTGGTTTTTAGCTGAATCCGGCTTTACAGGAAGCCGACCCCAATATAGTTGGGAAAAGGCTAGGCAGATAAAAAGCGAGTAGGTACGGTTTGTGCAGATAATTTACAAAGCTAAAGTCGCTAGATACTTTTTGAGGTGCATGGGGTCTGTTACCATCTTAAGACCCAAGCCAACCTCACCTGCTAGCGATGCACCCTGCTGTCCAACGGACGAGGCTCTGGCGAACCTGGTTTCCCTCTCGTAGGGTTGTGGGGGTCAGACGGCTGGTCGCCCCACGTAAAACCAACTTCAGTCAAATATTAAAATGGACAAGAAGTTGAAAACGGGTACTCGGGCTAGGGCGTCGCCGCATAACGACGCGCAGGCACATCGCCCTAAACCTGCGATAAGTGGGCTAGGGCTACCGTGTCGAGTACGGGCACGGCTAAAGAGGATAGTACCCAAGAAGAAGTTCCGCTTTGCCACCTGGAACATTGGCTCCCTAACCGGACGTTGCCGAGAACTCGCGGACGTACTTGCGAAGCGTCGGGTCCAGTGCGCCTTCCTTCAGGAGACGCGCTGGAAGGGAAATAAGTCACGTGACATCGGGCAGGGGTACCGGCTAGTGTACACCGGATCACCAACGAGCAGGGGCGGAGTGGCCGTGGTGCTGTCTAAGGACCTTCAGGATGGACTCCTTGAAGTAGACCGATGCAGCGACCGGTTGATGCCAGTTAGAGTGCTGATCGAAGGGTCGGTAACGAACCTAATCAGCGCCTATGCTCCTCAAACTGGTTGCTGTGAGTCTGAAAAGGAGGCCTTCTGGGATGAGTTCGAGGACGTACTACGCGCTATTCCGAATTCCGAAGGTGTTTTGGTTGGGGGGGATCTCAACGGTCACGTAGGTCAGTTTGCTGGAGAGTACGGACGTGTTCACGGTGGTTTTGGATATGGCCAGCTAAATGCAGAGGGAGTCAGTATACTCAGCACCTGCGCTTTGTCTGACCTAGCCATCGCGAACATGTTCTTTCAGAAGAAGCCCCAGCATCTTATTACGTACCGTAGTGGTGCCTACTCAACCCAAATAGATTACCTGCTGGTGCGACGGTGCCACATTGGCAAGGTTACCAACTGCAAAGTCATCCCAGGTGAAAGCCTAACGGCTCAACACCGCCTCCTTGTCCTGGACTTTGCGGTTGTACCGAAAAAGAAAGTGACCGAAAAACGCAAACCTCGCACTAAGTGGCGGTTGCTTGATGGTCCTAAGCAGTCGGACTTCATCGCGGAGGTCGAGCATCTCGAGATCAGTGCTCCGCATGAGTCCGCTCAAAAGATCTGGAGTAGGATCCATTCAGCAATCACCGATGCGGGTATGCGCGTCCTTGGCACTTCTCGTGGTGGCCGCACCATAGAAAAGGAGACGTGGTGGTGGGATGACGGGGTGCAGGTGGCGACTCGGAAGAAGAAGGTTTTATTTAAAACAGTGGCAAGGGTCCTACTCTCCGGATGACAGGGAGGCATATGGAGCGGCTAAGCGCGCTTGCAAAAAAGCTGTAGCCAGAGCCCGCAGCAAAAGTCTGGCGCCCTTGTACGACAAGCTGGAAACTGCGGAGGGGCAAAAGCTTATTTTTAAGCTGGCGCGTGCCCGGGAGAAAGCTACACGGGACATTAGCAAATGTCTTTGTGTAAGGGACGCCCAGGGTAAGCTGCTCTACGATGCCCCCTCTGTTAAGGAGAGATGGTGTATATACTTCGCGGAGCTGTCTAACAAACAGCATCCCCATAACCTTCCTCCCGAACCGCCTCCTAAACTTGGACTTATTTCCCCTATTTCCCCCGACGAAACCCGCATTGCTCTTCGCCACATGAAGAACCGGAAAGCGGTCGGGCCTGACAATGTGCCAATTGAGGTGTGGAAGGCGATGGGCCCACATGGCGTGGACCTTCCGACGGATCTTTTTAACCGCATCCTGATCACCAAGGAAATGCCGAACCAGTGGCGATTTAGCCTGATTATCCCTGTATACAAAGGCAAAGGTAGCGTACAGGATTGTAGTAGCTACCGCGGTATCAAGATCATGTGCCACACCATGAAACTCTTCGAGCGCATCATTGACACACGGCTCCGTAGCGAGTGTACTGTCTCTGAGTGTCAATATGGCTTCCGGGCGGGTAACAGCACCATGGACGCAGTGTTCGCCTTACGGAATCTGGCTGAGGCTTACAGAGAGAGAAGGAGAGCTTTCATATGGCCTTTTTAGACCTGCAGAAGGCCTTCGACTGTATACCTCGGCAGTCCATCTGGTGGGCACTGCGTTTCAAGGGCGTTCCCGAGGCCTATATTGACATTATCAGAGACATGTACCGCGATTCCGTGTCCTCTGTCTGGACCGCTGTTGGCGAATCGAATGTCTTCCCAATATCTGTTGGCGTTCACCAAGGCTCGGCTCTTAGCCCGTTCTTGTTTAACGTAGTGCTCGATGTAGTTACGGCAAACATCCAAGATAAGCCCTCATGGCTAATTATGTATGCCGATGACATCGCCCTCGTTAATCAGAACAAAGCCCATCTTGAGCGCAAAGTCAACATTTGGAAGGACACGCTTGAAAACGGTGGTCTGAGACTAAATGTGGCGAAGACTGAGTACATGTCCTGTGGCGGCACGGATTCAAATAGGTTCATCCGAATAGGTTCGGACCTGATCAGAAAGTCCGATACGTTCAGGTACCTTGGATCCGTGCTGCACGAGTCTGGCAACGTGGACGACGATGTCCACGCACGTATAGGCGCGGCTTGGGCGAAGTGGCGCGAGGTAACGGGCGTTGTATGTGACCGCAAAATGCCTCCGAAGCTCAAGGGGCAGATATATAAATGCATCATACGGCCTGTCCTACTGTACGGCGGTGAATGTTGGCCAGCACTAAGCAGACACACCCAGGAGCTTCGCGTCACGGAGATGAAGATGCTGCGGTGGATGAGTGGCGTAACGCGATCCGATCGCATACGCAACTCTTTCATCAGAGGTAGTCTTGGTGTCCGTGACGTGGGGGAAAAACTGCAAGAGTGTCGTCTGTGATGGTATGGCCACATCATGGGCCGCCCTATGGAGTACGTTGGACGGGGATGCATGAATATGGCTGTTCTTGGGGCTAGGTCCCGTGGTCGCCCTCGCAAGCGCTGGTTGGACGTCGTTAAGTCCGACATGAGAGCCAATGGCCTAACTGAGAAGGATGTTCAAGATCGGGCAAAGTGGAGGAAGCTAAGTAGGAAGGCGGACCCTGGCAATAGCCGGGATTAACGCCAGGTAGAAGAAGAAGAAGAAAGTCGCTAGATACTTTATAAACTACCTGCCCCAAAAAACTTCAGAAAAACACTAAATAATTCCCAAAAAATCAGCTTTAAAATGATGAGCCGTAATTTTAAATAAGGAAATCCTTTTCGTACCAAAGTTACGGCGTGGTCTCGTAACGATAGTAAAACAGAAACGCCTCAAAACTGTTTATTAAAAATTTAATTAAAAACGTAATACTGCTGTAAGTAATCTTCGGATTTAGTTCTTTTGATATTTTATGTTCATAATAAACAAGGTGCTTTTTCATCGTCATGTTGTTTTTAATAAAGCTGCAGACATGGTTGCTAAGCCTGCATGATTAGAGAAACGTAAATAATAATAATAGAATGGGAATAATATGACGGTGATCAGAGATGTATGGTTAAAGAACTTAGATCGAGCAAAAAGTGAATACAAGCAGCGTTAGCACGTAAAGCCGTTCTAACGCTGCGTTTGATCTATCCCGGCCGAACAGATTGTTTTTTTTTGGACTATGACAGTAAATAACTCTTCCGTGCTCCGCTAAACACGGTGCTATTTTAGTTGTCTTACAAAGTCGGCCCTCTTAATGTACCCGATATAAACTACCCCTAGGCACGATATTTTTTTTTTAATAATTATAAATAAAATTTATGCTGTTTTCAACTACATTATGCGTCATGATAATGAAGAATATTTTCATTTATTAAATATTTCGAATGTTTAAAAATATCTTTTTCAGGGTTCCCAACATCCGTAAAAACCGAAACCCTTATAGAATCCCTCGGATGTCTATCTGTCTGTCTGTCGGTCGGTCTGGTATATCTGATCGGTCTGTCTGTCGGTCTGTCTGTCTGTCTCTCTGTTTGTCCCTCTGTCACGGCCAGTTTTCTCCGGATTTACTGGACCGATTCTGTTGAAATTTGGTATACATATGCACTTCTGTGACCCAAACACGTAAGCGTTACATAAATAAATATTTTTTTAGTATGTGGGTCACTTTGGGAGAAGGAAATTAAAGGGCTTATAGCGAGGGTTTTAATTATATTTTTTTCATAATTTTAAAGTTTTGAAGTTATTCAAGAAATTAGACCAAAAATGTCTATTCACAGAGCCTATACCTAAAGATTACAGGAAAACCTATAAAAAGTCTGTAGTGTTAAAATAACATGTTAAAAAAATAAATTGGTTCGGAGCCCTTTGCACGCGAGTCCGACTCGCACTTGGCCAGTTTTTTTTATAATGAATGTATAAGTAGTCATTGGAAAAATGTAGTGGGCTGCTGTTGTAAGACGACCAAAATAACAACGTGTACCTATCTGTTGAGGTTGCCCACCGGACCCATATTTAGTCAGGGCGATTATAGTAGAAGAAGATATGCTTTACTGCACGTTACAGCAAGCTCCGTGTCGCGAGTTTGATTCCCGAACGGAACAAAATATTGATATGGTTTTTTGCGTTTGGCTGTTTGTGTATGTGAATTTTTATGTTTGTAAACATACCTACGATACATTAGAAATTCCTAGTGCGGGTCAACTTTTAAAAATACAAATCAGAACTTGTATTAAATGAAGAAAACCCTTCCCATACATCCTCAAACCAATATCAAAATAATGAAGTAAATTCTTTTACCCGAAAACAAAGCCAAAGAGTTCGCTGAAAGGCCCCATGAACCAAAAGCAAGCAACGTTGTAGATATTGAAATATCTCCCTGAAACTATTCCAAGCAAAGCGTATTCAGTCTAACCAAGTGGTTAGCATGCACAGCGCTTGCAGCGGCTGTATGTAATGAATTACAAATATCTTGATCGATTTAAATATGGCGGTACGTGTTTCATTTAGGAAATTGTACGTTCTGTGTTGGGGAATACTACAGCTAGGTAATACACACGACGGCTACATACGAACTGCATATTATTATGGCCGTACCAAGTGTACTGTGTGTTCAAACTGGTTCGTATGTGAGTCACTTTATAATCCGTACGATTCCGAAGTAAATGCTGATTATAAAGTACTAGTTGACCCGCGCAACTTCGCCTTCCTCGATAAATGGGCTATCCAAAACAGACTTTTTTTCAAATCGGACCAGTAGTTCCTGAGATGAGCGTGTTCAAGCCAACAAACAAGCAAACTCTTCATCAGCTTTATATATTAGTATAGATTGTTAGAATCTTTTAGGCTCATCAACAAATCCCAACTTTCCACCTTTTGCTGTGAGTGACAGATGTCATTACAGACAGCTTACCGACTACCCGGAGAAACGAGGAAATATTAACCAATCATGTCAGTCAAAATGTCAGTGACACACGTGACAGAGATTTTATGTAATTCCATTGGTTAAAAATTTCCGCTGTAATGGATAGGCACCCTAATACCTCTTCCTATTATAAGGTTGTACTAATTAATTAAAACCAAATGATTCGGTGTCTACCAGAAAGAAGGGCCTAATTTCATCACACTGATTAAACTCTCAGTAAAATAAATGCATATTGTAATTTTATTTAATGGTGCTCAATTCTTTCTTCGTAAAACCTATTCAATCCATTGTTATCTAAAAACTGACTTCATTCATTTATCCATTTTTAAGAAACTGCCCACAAAGTAACCAATAAAGTTGCTCTTATCAACAAAACATCGCACTAATATTCAGGCCTCGGTTCTTTTCAGGAGGAAGAAAAAACTGAATGCTGTAAAATATATATAAATTTTTACGTTGTCTTTTACTTATTCATATTGCAATTAAACCTGCTTTTACTCGTATATCCAGAACTTTTCGATACTATAAGATTTTCAGGTTGCAAGGTATTCACGCCAAACTGACAGCTAATGCGAGTATTTACAAGGTTCTCATTTACTGTCATAGATGGCGCTACAAGTATCGAATGTATAAATTAGTCAGATCAGGATGACCGTTGCGAATCCCCCCCGTCTTTTGCCAAACGAGCCAGCCCGCGAAGCTGAGCCAGTAGTGACAAATATCTCCCTAAATAATGACATGACCCAGCCAGTCTCTTGCTGCCCCCCCCTAAACGACGCCGCTGAGCCGAGGTCCGTACCCCACAGGGGGTGCCCTCAGCGAGCGGAGTTCTAATAAATATAAATTTGTAGCCTCGGCTGGGGGCCTTAAATTCTAGAGGCCCACACAGGCAAGTCCGGTTTAGTAGTTGACAACCCTCTAGGGTTGATAACTGCGAGTGGCCATCGACAAAAAAAAAAAAAAAAAAAAAAAATGACCGTTGCGAAGTTTTTTCCTAGAAACACAATAAAAAAAATTAACCAAAAATGCGTTCCCGAGGTTTTCACTCAAAGGCGGCGAAATCCATATGGATATACCACGCTGACGTACGGCCGTGTCTGTGCATGCCACAGCGCTGAGGAAAAGAGGCATTCCCGGTTTATTTATTACAAGCCTTTGATAACATGGAAAACAGGGATATCGGTGAGTTTCTATAAAATTTTAGTAGGTTGGTACAGTTGGATGAAGGATTTGGTGTACAGGAAAAAGTACTCGTATTTTCATTGTTCAAGTACACTATCCTAATCCTAACAAATTCGAAATCAAGTTTACGCATTCATGCCTAAATTGCCGAACTGATTTGGATGAATTTTGGTGGAAATCGATGGGACTCTAGACACGACTGTATGCTACTTTAACTCGAGTAAATCACGGACAATAGCAACTTATGATTAATTTGAAATAAAGTAGCAGTGATCACTGTTTTTCCCGAGGGAAGCTCGCTTTTTGTAACAAAGTATCGTGGTGTACTGATTGCAAGCTTATCTAGTTAAAAACTACTGTAAAATGACTACCGAGCAAACTTATTTCGATCAAAAATTTTGTTGAAAGAACTCCACACTACTACTGCGTACCACGTGCGTGTGCTTTAACCCAGGATTAGAGCCAATTAGCTAGTAAGAAAAACAGTTAAAAGCTAGCTGTCAGATACTACACCTATCTAATACCTAGTTCGACTGTACCAACGAGAGGGCTATAAAATCTTTCGATACGTGTACGTAAAGCTTGGCTGTAAAACTAGTAATGCTTATGTCTCTCATGGGGCTGTCCTAGTTTATATAGGTGTAATACATGAGCCGGTTACTCCTTGTTTATGAGATATTTTATACACGAGTGGTTTTCTATAATTTTTCATAAACACTAAAATTTTAAGAGGTCTTTTTGGGAAGAAAGTATGAATCTTGGTTAGGCGATTAAATAGTTAAACAAAAAATTTCTTATCGAAACATAACTACATAACGTCAACATAACGTCTTTAAATCAAGAGTGAATAGGTTATTTCTAGGCAAGCGTGCTCCATCTTCGACCACATCATCACTTACCATTAGGTGAGATAGTGGTCAAACGCGTGCCTATGTTTAGTAAAAAAAAAAAAACTATAACTCATAATTGAAAAGGTACCCCAAATTGCAAATCTCGCATCAGTTTTTTTTCAATGAGAGTTGCAGAAAGAAGTTCTGCGTCTAAAGACGGAAACCCACCGCGGCGCACGGAGAGGCTACTCACGTGTGTGAGACTTTGCCTTGCATGAAAATGTTTAAGATTGTCTCCACTGCAACCTACGGACACGCTACGCATCAACTGACGTCATTGGCACACGCGTAGCTTGCTTGAATATGGCGCCCACATAGCTCAACGCTGTCAACGCCATGCACGCTGTGGTAGCGGTACACGCTGTACACAAATATTAACCCACGATTATGACTCGCGAGTCAGCAGGTCGATCTTCTCAGTCACTAATTTGACTCACTAATTTGAAGCGATAATTAGCAGGAGTGAATGTTCTAGAATCATATCAGCCATTTGCCGAGATCATCGATGTCTGACTTCTTTGCGATCTTGTCGCTGACTGCGAGAACATCGGGAACTGACTGTGGCAGGTGGTTCGTCCATATGATACGCAGCGCTGACTCCAATACGTTAGCACCAGCGAGGTTCTGCATTCGCCGCAGTAATTGTGATGGTTTCATATCTCCTAGCTTCATTTTAGACAACAAATAGGTACTGGACATGGTTTTGTTTGTTAGTTTAGATGAGTCTAGATGATTTCTTGGAACGCAAAATATGGTAGTACAGTGAAAGTTTAATTAGCTTCAGTCTACAGAATTAGGGGTATTCCTGAATTTATATATATATATATATATATTACTAATAATAGACACGCGCTTGGCCACCATCTCACCTGATGGTAAGCGATGATGTGGTCGAAGATGTAGCGTGCTTGCCTAGAAGTAATCTAATCACTCTTGACTTAAAGACTCCCAGGTTGTAGCTATCAGGAAACACAAACTCCGGCAGGGAATTCGACTCCTTAGCTGTACGCGCTATGAATATGTTCCCAAAACGTTTAGATACTAATAAATGTATCAGATGTCTCTTTAAAAATGCATGGCTACAATACAAAGTGCGTTTTCAGCACTTTTTCATAACTATTTAATTACAGGTGACTGTCTGTAAGTATGTAGCATAAAATTGAGCACGCCCGTGGAACTATCACTATTTAGTTTGAATAAAAGGTAGAACGAAAATGTGTATGTTTGTTTGTACTTCATATCCCAATGAAGATTGCATCAGCTGTCTTGTTGATATTGTGGTTGAAAAGTATTTCTGCTGAGCATGAAGTCAGTCATGAATTATACCATGCGCGATGATTGGTCATGGGAACGGCCGCTTTACCTAATGGGGCTCACTGGTAACAGCGGACCGATACCAGTCGGGAGTTCTCGCAAATGTATCCCGGTCTCCCGAATCATGGTAGTGGAAGGAGCTGTAGAGTCTTTGAAGTCGGTAGCAGTCCGACATAGCCTTCCGTTCTCCCAACGCGTCCATTCATGGGCAATTATCTGCTCCTAAAAAACCAGCCTAGTGCGAGTAGGACTCTCACACGAAGGGTTCTGAACCATAAACCAAAATGAACATGTTTCTTGTATGGAAACCCTTTTAATTAAAAATACACAGTGTGACAGCAACTGTCTACCTATTACAGTTCTTAAGATACAGCCCGCTGACAGACAGAATGACGGACGAAGGGATAGCGGAGGCTTAGCAATAGGCTTCCGTTGTTTACCCTTTGAGTACGGAACCCTAAAAAGGATTTTATCCTGATGACAAATTGTACATGCCACTCATATATATTTTTATAAATATTTTATATTTATTATTGAAATTGATATTTTTTCTTATTTTGACTTAAATGATTGGAATTTGTATTATTATTATTGTATATGTGACATAATTGATCATTTTAATTTTTTTTTTTATAAAGAACATTTTTGTATTATAATTATTATTTTTCTATACAATTTATTTTGTTAGGAAATAAATTACTTATGACTTATAACTTACCTATCCAAAAGTATTTCTAATTATGCTTACTCGTCACGATACGTACACGAAGAGTGAATGTTATTTTATGTTCTTTTACGTAGGCATACTACTCTGATTGCAACAGCAATGAAATGAAAATAAAATCCTATCGACATTTTTATAAAAGTTCTGTGTATCTATGTACCTAAAGATATTTGAAAAAAATATTAGTGTCTGAATCTATTGAACAAACAATATTCACTGCTCCAGTATTAAATATCTCTACACACTTTTACATTCAAAAGTTTTTCGAATAAAACAGGCACCAGTAAACGTTAAATGGAAATTATAACCAAACACAACTAGTTAAAAGTTTTATCCGTTTGCAGTCAAAATTATATCTGTAAATCATCATATTTCCATATTATCATCATCATCATATTTTTTTTTTGTGTTTAGAATATATCTTACTTTGTACTAAAATATTTCCACAACTTATTTACAAAAAAATAATTGGATACAATGGCGGTAACTGGGTAACACGGTACCAATTACTTCTTGGCAAGACGTGGTGTCAGATTTTCTGGCTTTTGGCAATCTATAACGACAGCTAAAGTGCAAATGCGCCAAGCCCAACGGATTGTGGTGTGGCATTGAGGTGTCTTGATATGTTAAGATGGTCACTTATCCACAGACCGACCTCAGTATGCGTTGCTAAAGCTTGAGAATCGACCCGTGCGGCTGTTATTATTAAGCCACTAGTTTCTCATTATAAAAATTTAATCTGCGAAGCCAAGATTAAGCTGTCTTAATCCACGAAAAAACCTCAAGCAAACCCGCAACGGATCACTGTATTTAATAACCCAAGCTATTGAGCTGTAAAAGAGTTTACGGCGACTCTGCAAAGCCAATTAGAAGCTTAAATTTATGGCAGCCGTCTTACCATAAATTGTTACATTTTAATTTAAGTCCACTGGCCCACTCCTAGTTTGAAACTCCAACTTTGTAGTTCAATTCTGTAAGTCTTGCTACGAATTTATTACTTTTGGTGATGGGATTACCGTATTTTTACGTCTTTATTTCTTTTTTTTTATCAAAATAATTTTAGAATCATGAAATACACTTTAGGCAAGGGAAATGTTTATTAGCAATAACTATTGTCTATTTTTGTCAATTTGTATTGAATTTCACTTTGACTAGGCCCTAAAAAAAAGTTGTTTAATTTATTTGTTAACACCAGAAGTAATAAATACGGTAATCTTATCAAATTACCGTAGTTTTACGTCTTTATTTCTTTTTTTTTATCAAAATAACTTTAGTATCGTGAAATACACAAATGTTTATCAGCAATAACTATTGTCTATTTTGTCAATTTGTATTGAATTTCACTTTGACTAGGCCCTAAAAAAAAGTTGTTTAATTTATTTAATAACAACGGTAACACCAAAAGTAATAAATACGGTAATCTTATCAAATTACCGTAGTTTTACGTCTTTATTTCTTTTTATTTAACAAAATAATTTTTATCGAATTCTATTTTGACTAGAAACCCTAAAGAAATTGTTGCTTAATTTATTTGGAAATCGCAAAAAAACCTTTCGTGCCATTGCAAATTGTAGACACAAACCTTCTTCGTTTATCTCTCTGTCTGATATTGAAATGCCATTCAAAATCCATAGTTTAGAAGAAATATGTAAGCGTACAAACAGATAGACTCAGAAAGTAACTTTTTGTTTACAATTTACAGGTTAAATCTCACTGGTATTCAGCTGTATCCGGTTTGACTGGAAGCTGATCCCAATGTAGTTTGATTACACTAGGCAGAGGTGTCGTTTAGTCAATAAGAGTCTGACAGGAGGACATATGAGGAGTTCCCACCGTAAAAAAATCAGATGAAGTTTAATGAAATAAATTGTGCTAGATTTCTTCTAAATCAACTTCACTCAACATAACTTTCTAAACTCCCTTAAATGTATGCTAAACCATTCAGTTCCAAGAACCTTTTTACACCGTTCGAAGAGAGATTTGAATATGAAATCTCAACAAAATATGCACACACGAAAAAAGAAACATTTTAGGTGTACCACAAACTTTGTTCGTGAGTTTTCAATGACTTGTAACTTCACGATTTTCTGTCGAATGCCAAATCTCTGTGAGTGAGGAAGTGTTAAGTGAATTTATGAGTGATTTTCATGTGTTGCACGTATATTATTGGGTTTTTTATGGCCTGAGATTTAGGGTGATGTATGTACTTATGTTGGAACACGTGTTTCTAAATCATTTTTGATGTAGAAAAAATGGTGATGTAGATCTTCTAGCGATATTTCCTTAAGCTCTGTTTTGTTTTGCTTGTGAATTATCCTTACAACACTGCTGCCGACTTTAAGGGTGCCTGTCCATTGCGAGCGAGCAAGGCAGCGGAGCGGTGAAATGGATAAATTTTAACCAATGGAATTGCATAAAGTCTCCGTACCACGTGAGTCACCGACATTTTGACTGATATGATTGGCAGCAAATAGACAAGCACCCTAAGGGCACCTGTACATTACAGCAGAGCAAGGCAGCGGAGCTGAGAAACGGAGAAATTTTAACCAATCATGTTGTTAGGATGGCTTGGATTGTTTTAGTTTATTATTCGTTATCACCGAGTTTTCAATCAGTCACTCCATTAATGTGCAATGGGCCGAAATGCAGTTAATATTTTATTGCAATAGTTATTTCTCGTTTTTTATTTGCAGATGAACAATGTACATTATAACACAGACATGAAAGTTATTTTTATATTTATATTCGTTTTAGTCGCGTTTTTGAGTAAGATCGATGCGGTGAGATTAATAATTGGCACTATTATTAGATTCTAGGTTAGATCATTATGAATTAATTATGATGTTTTTACAACTACAATAACTGACCAAGTTAAATGTTTTCAGGTTTACAATAGGGATGTTACTTGTGTGATAGATCCGGTATAATATTTTCATTATTTTTTAACTTTACTCTGAATAACTTGAAAATCAATACCATTTGTTAAACTATTTTGATAAGAACGATACCTTTCACAGTCACACTCAGTATCACTGCTAATGGCTTACCCAAGTCCTTCTTGATATTCTTCTTTCACATCTGTGCCGTCACGTAACAGATACACATGCACATTCTAAACATCTCATCACCACTCTCTGCACTGTTTTATAAACCATTTCATAAATTACAGGGCCAAGAACCAGTATGCAAAGTATCACCAAAAATAAGACGTAGAAGTGCTTCCAACGCCGTAATACCATCGCACGACCCCTTCATACCCAGGAACCCTATTCAACTCTTTAACTGCACCATACCACTTTGTTTACCAGTCACAATCACCTCCATGATAGAATTGACCTCCCCAAACTTATTACTGAGATCTTGTTACTCTGCAATATTAGAAAACGACTTTTATGAGTGTGAAACTATAAGATACAACCATTTGAAGAACACTGATAAGTTACTGTTCTTGTCTGAGAATATAAAAAACAAATCTTTTTACTTGGTCGATTGCTTATTTTACTCCGATGGAGGGAGAGTCTGCCACAGGAAAGGCGATGAAGCCTCAGAGTCTCACGCTGAACTAGTGGGTATAGGGACCCTGGTGAGACCGAACGAAACCAACGTGCTGTCACAGGATGAGTTCATATGTGAAGAAGACAAAATTAAAAGCGTTCAATGTGACCTTAACCCTTACGTGCCGTTTGAGGACGGTTTGAAGATGAAGAAAACCATGAAATTTGATGACAACGTGCTGCTCAAGACCAAATCTTATGTGATCGAACTGAAGCGTGGTTGTGTGGGAGCTTGGTGTGGGTACACGGGACAAGTATCACCATCACGACGACAGTACTCGTACAGACCGCCAGGGGGACAGTTGTTCCGATGCTACAGTGCCAACAAGCAGAAGGTTTGCAAGCAAATCGAAAACGAGGTATACAATCAACGAAGCGTTCTTACCTTTTAAAGTATTTTTTTTACATTTTATTTTACATTAAAAGTAATACAAAAAGTAAACTTGAAGGTAAAACACAATGGGCGGCTTTATCGTAAACCGCGATCTCCTCCAGATAACTTAGAATCTTAATTTTAAAATGTAACACATTACAACTTAAATGTAATACATTTAAAGTGTTTTCTTAGTGTCACAATAAACTATTTATATGATGTTCATCTGTTTTGACTGTCCATTACTTCCTAGTCAAGTAACATTTCTCAGAATAAGAAATATATAAGCATTAGATAAACTTGACAGTACGTAGATTTTGCATAGGTTCAGCTTTCTTTTCACTTCCTACACATTGTCTAAAACGGCAATTGCGAGTCGGACTCTCACACGAAGGGTTCTGTACAATAAACCGAAAAAATAAATAAAACTTCCAAAAAATAAACACTACAAAATATAAAATTTTGGAAGTCAATGTTTTTGGTATTTTTTCATATTTCGACACCGACTTCCGAATTTAAAGTTACTTTATACTTTGTAGTGTTTTATTTTTTTGTAAAAAAGTTTTTTTTCACTTTTTAGTGGTACCTACCCGAAACCATAAACCGCGTACCGGCGTGATGTTATGTTATAAACTGGTGTAAACAACCAACAGACATGCGATTTCAGAAATCCCGATCCATTTGCTATCATTGATTGAAGATTTCCGTTGCCTACCTCCGAAGTTCAGATCATCAGATCTTCACCAAATTGAAATGGGTCTGGGAAAATAATCTTCCAAAAAAAAAGAATCATCCAAATCGGTTAATAACTGGCAAAAATATCGCTGAACAAACATTTTTCATGGGATCCCATAGTCAGTTCCTGACTTGTACCTTTCATCATCAGCTCAGCAACATGAGATGATGATTACCAGGCACAAATATCTGAATTGCGTTGGAAATGTCATGAAAAACATTGTATGTGCTTATAAAATTTAAGGGTTTCCCTCGATTTTCATGCGATCCCATCATCAGATTCTGATTTGGTGACAATGGGACCACCTCAGGAGTATAGGCTTTCGCAAAAAGAAAAAAATGTTTAAAATCGGTCCTCAATTGGCGGAGAAATAGGTAAACATACATAATAAAAATACATACAGCCGAACATAGAACCTCCTCCTTTTTGAAGAAGTCGGTTAAAAATGAGAGCTTTCCTTTAGTTTACCACATATTATTACTTCCTAGAATTTCATCCTTATTACCTTTTGCTTGCCCACCTTTCTGGTTCAAGCTGACCAAGCATCTCCGGAGCAGGATCTCTCGCTTTGAGTCGTCTTATCTACTCATTCTATAGGTGTTCTATAGGATTCATGACCGCGCTTCTTGTTGTCTAGGCCATAGCCGTAATACTGACTTCGCTCTGAAAATATCTCATCGCCGGTAATGTGCGTAGGGTACCCATTGAGGCTTCAGTCCAATGACGGTAAGCGGAGTCCAGATACAAACTTAAGCAAGTTCGGTTTTTCC
Organism: Lacanobia oleracea; assembly: GCA_950371165.1. Classification (NCBI taxonomy): domain Eukaryota; kingdom Metazoa; phylum Arthropoda; class Insecta; order Lepidoptera; family Noctuidae; genus Lacanobia; species Lacanobia oleracea. Next base: position 4,933,303 of record OX493387.1, read on the forward strand.
ATCGACGCTTATGCCTCCCCAAACCGTCCAAGAAACGCCACCGTAACTGACTCTTGCTTCAGTACATTATCATCATCTGCCTATCCTTTTCCCAACTATATTGGGGTCGGCTTCCAGTCAAACCGGATTTAGCTGAATACCAGTATTTTACGTCGAGCGGCTGCCTACCAGACCTCCACAACCCAGTAACTGGGTAACACGGTACTTCATGGCAAGACTGGAGTAATGTTAACTGGCTTCTGACAATCCGTAACGACTGCCAAAGATCTACAAATGACAGCCGGAACCAACGGTTTAACGTGCTTTCCGAGGCATGAGGAGGAAACTCGCTATGTTACTCTTGCTTCAGTACAGTACTGTGCAAAACGCTCTCCCTCTCTTCGACACATTTTCTGTCTGCCGTCATTTCCATACTGCACTGACTACTCTTACTCTCGTCAGAAAAGAGAACTTTGTCCCATTGGAGGTATGATTTAAGTGCTCACGTGCAAAGTTAAGTCGCCCTCTTCGTAGAGGTAGTCTACCATCAATTTTGAGTCCACTATCATGACTTTTATAAGGTTTCAGGCCTCGCTCTGTCAATCTTCTTAAATTGTTGGAATTACTCACAGTCAATCCTCGAACCTCACGAAGCCGCTGCTGCAGTCGAATAGAGTTGAATTGATGATTTCTTAGAGAAACTGAAGCAATATAGAAGATGACTGGCATCTTGCTCAGATATGACTTCATATCTACCAGATTCTGGACGGGGATTAAACATACCGGTCTCCCGAATAAACCATAAATAAATAAACTTGGGCAGCTTCCGTGGGCGAGATATCATCCATAATAACTTATTTAACAATCAATATTTGAAAAAAAAACGATGATTGGTAAACAATGTGATTAAATCCTAAAATTCCGAAGGCATTGAAAATAATCTCTAATTTCATTTACTAGATGACAATTCAAAATCACAAATTCAAATTTGGAATTGTGTTAACTGGCAGTTACATATTTACTTCCGTATTTTTTAGGGTCCCGTACCTCAAAAGGAAAAACGAAACTCTTGTGGGATCACTTTGCTTTGTTGACCGAGAACTTTGAAATTTAGCAAGTACCTATTTCAGATTTTTCCCTACAAAACCAAATACGAACAATAATATATGTACCTACAAATTTGAACGCAACCCTCGGTGGGCGGGTTCGACTCGCACTTGGCCGGTTTTTAATGATATCAGGGTTCTTTTGTACCTGCAGTACTGTTACGTTTTTTTTTTTTATGAGAAATGTATTTTATTTTTTGCTAAATGTTGTAATTTCGAACTCTGCATTTATTTGAACGGTACAATTTTGAAACTTTGAAGTCATCAGACTAAGGAAACACGTTTTGCCATACAAATTTTGTTAGACCGATTCCCCCGTATAGTTGGAATCCTCAGAAGTAAGCATTTTAGAAAATGCAGAAATTGATGTTCGTTTAGGTATATCAAATATAAGAAGATGAAAAATCATTAGTAGATCATGTTTCGTGTAAATCTGACCACAAATAAAAATGTTCCTTACAAACTATACCATCCCGTTCCACGATGCTGTTGAATTTGCAAAATATGCTTATACACGTTAAAAATGAAAAATTTTAGCTATCTATAAACGAAGGTGCCAACTTTCAAGTTTATTAATCCAAGGAATACCAATCTTACATACATTTTTTTTTTTATTTTTTAATATGGGTACCAAAATCGTTATTTGGATTCCGTACCTGAAAGGTAACCAACGGAACCTTATTACTAAGCCTCCGCTGTCCGTACGTCCGTCTGTCTGTCAGCGGGCTGTATCTCAAAAACCGTAATAGGTAGAGAGTTGAAATTTTCACAGATTGTGTATTTCTATTGCCGCTATAACAAAAAATAATAAAAATTAAGGTTTATGGTACGGAACCCTTCGTGTGCGAGTCCGACTCGCACTTGGCCGGTTTTTTTGAGAATATTTGTGAAAAACTAATAATACAAATCTCTAGTATTTACTTTGGTCAATATTAGTACCAAGTTTCATGTAAATTGGTCCAAGGTGTAAGATTCTTCCAAACAAAGTTTAACACCCCTAAAGAACAATGTTCAAAACGTCTCCACCCTTGTAGCACTTTAAAACCTATGTTAATCGAAGGGCCATAACCATTTTATCATTTTATTGTATGACGGCGAAACTGAAATGTGCATCCGAAAAAAGTTATATCGACATGAAGAAAACGGAATCAGTAACAATTTATTGTGCCGTTTATTATACTTTTTCGACATGATGTTACCATACCTACTACAATATAATTACATTTTGGTAAGTTTTTGAGAGCAGTATAGAATGGTTATAACAAGAGCCGCACGCGCAGCGCCACACGACGCAGAGCAGGAGGTGGTGGAAGGGCGGGGAGAAGGGAAGTATGTTTTTGTTCCCTTATCGCTTGCCTGTCTACCGCTGCCGGTTTTATTGGTTATTGTAATTGTTCCTAAGTACCTTTCGGAACTTTCTTGAGCGTACGCGTATTTGTCTCCCACTTTTGATTGCTAGTTTTATCCTTCTACTTTGGACTTCTTACTGGATTTGATTTTGTGCCAACGGTTGGACTAAGTTGAATTGGTTTGTTTTAAGCGACTACGGACTTAATAACGGATTTTGTGTGCCTGTGGTTTGGATTTATTTCATTGTTTTGGCAATATGGAACATCAACGAATTCATCAATGTGTTACGTGTTTACGGTCTGTATTCCGAGATCGAAATCGACGCATTCTAACACATGAATACATGGAAAACCATCCAGGATTCTCCGAGTACGTACTGAAGCGAATGAATGTACAAGAGGTTAGTAAATAACTATTTTTAAAGAAATAAATAGATTGTAGCTCGTTTCATTGATCAATCAGTATTTATATTAAATAATATGACTTATGTCTTAATTGTGTACGACGATTTTAGTTTATTTCTAAATGCTATCACTTGGCCCATTAAAAATGATAGATACCTAGCTATCACAGCGATATTAAGAAATATGAGTGGGGCGCTCTCATTAGTAAGCTATTGCGATATATACTTTTTTTCTTTACTGCAGTAATAATGTTATCTTTCAGGCGGCCCATAACGACTTACAGTACATGTGTTACCGCTGTTGGGTTGCAGCACATCGACACCAAATGAGAAATGAAGGTGGACAAAACGAGGAAGAACCTGATGAGCAAGCCGATGAACAAGCAGTTGCCGAGCAGTTAATTACAGTCCCAACCTACAAAAGGTTAGCAAATACGTCGCGTCACTATGCGTTTCATGGATGTGCAAATCAAGATCTGCTTAGAATACCACTATTCTTAAAAATACATTCACTGATCGAGCACAGCTTATATGTCCCTACCAGTGCAAGGGTTTGTACAAATCATATGCGGACCAATGAATGGAGACTATTATATGATTCTGCAGATACGACATTTTCACCAGACCAGTTAAAAGACATTTTGGACGTTTTAAGAAATGCATATAATAACAAAAAACCTTGGATTTTGAAAATATAGACAGCATTTCTCCTGAAGAACTATATTTTAGAACAGGGCTAACCCACGAGCAGTTTGCTATTGTTTTAAATGACACACCATCTTTAAACCAGCACACAAGACAGCCAAAAACTGTGCTGGCATGCTATCTTATGAAAATAAGGTCAGCTGAACCAGATGTCAGAATAGCATGCCACTTAAACGTCAGCAGGACAACAGTGGGACGTTACCTGAATACAGCCCGAGAGTGCTTAACGAGAGACTTTGTGGCACTTCATCTAGGATACGACCACATCGGCCGAGATGAAATAATAAGTCACAGCACTACTATTGCGAGAGCATTATATGGAGATTCAAAAGCCATCATATTATTCGACGGAACATACATTTATATACAGAAAAGTAAGAATTTCCTGTTCCAGAAAATAACATACAGCCTGCACAATTCAAAAACTTATTGAAGCCATTCCTTTTAGTGTGCCCAGACGGGTATATAATAGATATTCTAGGACACCCTACTCTGCTAGGACATCAGACGCTCAGATTATGAAGGATATAATGAATAACATTTATTCTCCGATTCATTACTTGCTCCACGAGAATGATACGTTTATATTAGACAGAGGCTTCAGAGACTCAATTCCTGCAATCGAAGAATGTGGCTATGAGTCTCACATGCCACCTACAAAAGACAGAAACGCAACGCAGCTCACGAATGAACAAGCGAATAAATCGCGTCTAATAACAATCGTCCGCTGCGTCATTGAGGCGATAAACGGGAGATTTAAACGCGACTTTAAAATGTTCAGGAACGTGGTAATCAATAAATCACTTCCTCACTTCTTCACTGACTTCCGGATTGCTGGAGCGCTTATCAACACCTTCAAGGAGCCTTTTCATGATAGTGTCTACGCCACAGAGTTCGTAGAACGAATCAGTCACAGAATTCATATCAACAATGACTTGGGCAACTACGTTGTTGCAGAAAATGTTAACAGGCAGCGGGTTGCGTTCAGGACATTGACTGACGAGTCCATAAATATGCCGTTCCCTGAATTGTCTAACGAAGATATTATTTTGTTTAGCTTGGGGACATATCATCTAAAACTGGCAGCTTTCTATGTCAGCGAACATTTACGTGGCGGCGTCTATAACATAGAGGTTTGTGCAACTCCAAGCCCAATTATGAATCAATACGGTATAGACACGGAAGATTGCACTCTTCTAAGGGGTCGAATTTTATCAAGGCATAGGTCTAATGCGACCCATTATACGTATTTAATACTGAATAACGCACAGGGAATAAACGCTATTCAGGCATATTACTGCTCATGTTTGACGGGTATGAGGACAGTTGGTGCCTGCGCGCATGTCGTCAGCATCGTTTGGTACTTTGGGATTGGAAGGCGTTTAGAGAATTTCGTTGGGCCAGCCAGTGCCTTGGACAATATTGTAATAGATACTGAAAACACCGAATAAAGGTTTTATTTGTAATTAATAAGGTATTTTATTTGAAAACTCCTAAAAAAAACGTCAATGGTAACCTCACAAAACCAATATTCAGCAGAATTATTTATGAACTTTTTTCTGCTCCGTGAGTTGTTCCCGAGCGGGAGTCAGCATTTAATTCTAAAGAGTTGTTTGAAAACTCCGAACGAAACCATCCCACAGTAAAAAGAAAAGCATCGTGATCGGAAACATAATTATTATTGTGACTGATTCCGGTTTCTTCATGTCGATATAACTTTTTTCGGATGTACATTTCTGTTTCGCTGTCATACAATAAAATGATAAAATTACCATGGCCCTTCGGTTAACATAGGTTTTAAAGTGCTACAAGGGTGGGAACGGTGTCCATACATTTTTGGGCATTGTTCTTTACCTATTGGGGGTAGTTGTGAAAAACTTATAATGATAATCTTCTTTATTTACTTTGATCAACATTTGAACTAAATTTAAAAAATACTGGCTCAAGGAATACAATTTTTCATACAAACTTCCAACCCCTATTTCACTGATTTATGGGATGAATTTTTAAAAATCCTATAGAAATGGATGCCTACGTTACACAAAGAACACACCCTCCAAGTTTCAAGTCTCTGCGATTAGCAGTTTAGGTTGTGCGTTGATCCGTCAGTCACTCAGGACAAAGGTTTTTATATGTATAGAAGATTAGTAGAAAGTAGAATAAATCAATCAATAAACTTCTATTAAACTAAAATAATGGCTCTGTAAAATCGAACACTTCATTTTCCCAAAACAAAGTTATTAAAAGCATTAAACCCGATTATGAAGCCTATAAACGGAAACTAATCAAAAAGACAATGAGATAACCTATATAATCGATTCTTAATAAAATTTAGCACTGACACACTCCATAAAGTAATAAGCTGATAAAACTTAACGGTGATAAGAATTAGAGGCTGGCAGGGTGTAGGCTTAATTTCACGGGTTATGAGCCGTCTGCCCAGATATTTGACGTTTATGCCCCGGTGTTACAGGAGACGGTCAACAAATTAAGTGGAAACCTTCGTATATGGCTTAGGTAAGGATTAGGGTGGATGCGATAGTTAATCGTTTGTTCTGAGAATTTATTATAGAGATATTCTCGTCTAAGTGAAATAAATATAAATAGAATTAAATAAATAGGATTTAACTTTGAATTAGAAAATTATAATAAAATTAAAAATTATAAAATATACAAAACTTAAAATTAAATACTTAATGCACAAAAAAAATGTAATTTGTTGCCAAAGATTTTGTAATGAGATAAAAAATTTAATAAAATAAAAGGACTTAAAAAGAGAGGTTATTTAAATTTTCAGAACGTTATTTTGTTTCACGATTAATTTATTTGAAAATACTGAAAATAATTTTATATTTTTGAATCAATTTATTACAGATAATTGAAAACAAATATAGAATGCCTCAATGTAAAACGGAAAAAATATATTATTAAACTATACTAGTAGAGCACCTCCATTAAGCAGAAATATCTGTCCAAATTAACTAACATACTTAGTAGCTGATAACATAATGTGAACTATCAAATCAACAAAAAATTAACGGATTTACAAAACCTTGCATACATTTCATAGACCTATATCAAATTTTACAATTATCTAACTAATTTCAGCTTTTACGTCCACCTAACTCAAACTATCAACCTATGTAGGTACAAAGCGTCCAATGTATTTAGAAATACTATGTATTTAGTTACAATGTATTTTAAACCAACTCATGAATTCGATATAACCCTTTTTCTCTCCGCTAAATCGGCAATTACTGTATTTTAGGAAAACTTAGAGTATGTAAAAATATTAGTAATACTATTAAATTAACAAAAACTCGAAATCAACACAGGAATCAAACAAATAAGTCGTAGCCTAAATACCTAAGAAAACAATTACTCAAACTTTTAGTTTTTTCGGGTTCGTCCCCACAGGATAACCAATGGAACCCTGTTACTAAGCCTCCACTGTCCGTCCGTCCGTCTGTCCGTCAGTGGGCTGTATCTCAAGAACTGTAATAGGTAGACAGCTGAAATTTTCACACATTGTGTATTTCTAATGCCGCTGTAACCACAAATAATAAAAAAATAAGTTTTATGGTACGGAACCCTTCGTGTGCGAGTCCGACTCGCACTTGGCCGATTTTTTTTCTAAATACTTCTAGTAAATAAATCTGTTTCGACAGCATGACACACTACCTATATTAAAAATTGCTACCTGTCACGTTCCATTGTGACATTGCTTGAAAACGTAAGATCAACCACTTAAATATACTTAAACAATTTACCAGTTATTTAAATATATTTACAGACCCAGAATCCAGAGTCTTTGCTAGCTACTGAAAAATACCTTATAGTAAAATTAAATACCTGAACTCTATAACCCAACTCCGGTTGTTGGAGCGACACTTGGTGGAGGCCTTTGTCCAGTAGTGGACGTCTGTCGGCTGATATATGATGATGATGATCTCCTCCTTTTCGAATCGATATACTAGGATAGGTGGCTACGTTAATTGCAGCATCGAAGGCATTCAATGACACTTTTTGACCTTGGCAATGAACTCAGAACACAACACTCAACAGCATCTGCAACCAATATTTCATGAACGAAGTAAACAAAAGAATGATTACAAACATCAATAACCATCGCCACTCCAAAGTGTCAACATAAGCTGGTCTATCTTGTCTGGTCGAACAACACTCGCCTCTCCCATTGTTCGACATTTTCCTCTGACGGCTCGGATTAATTTATACGGACGGTAGATAGTAGATATTAATACCTAACGCTCTGTCGGTCTGTATTTATTTCTGTAGGATTAATAAACCGATGGATATCACTAACAGTTAATTGTTTTCGCGATTGCTTATTAACTGGTGAGTCCAGAGTTGGGGTACTTTTGTGTGATACATCATTTCGCTAGGGTGTTTTGGTATTTTTTTGAGGGTCAATTGATGTAGCTATTTTGTTTTTTATTTAAAAATCTATCCTTAGTGTTTTTAAGAGTCTACTATTAGGGTTCCGTACCCAAAGGGTAACCAACGGAACCCTATTACTAAGCCTCCGCTGTCCGTCCGTCCTTCTGTCGGTCAGCGGGCTGTATCTCATAAACCGTTATAGGTAGAGAGTTGAAATTTTCACAGATTGCGTATTTCTATTGCCGCTTTAACAGCAAACAGTAATAATAAAGGTTTATGGTACTTAATTAATTTCCACAGACCGATTGATGATACCGTAAGGAGTTAACGCTCAGTCGGCATGTTAACCTAATGTAGTGATCACAGTATCATTCTGTGTATGTTCTCAGGAATTTAAATGAGTATTATTGATTATAAAATTCTAAGAAACTATTATTCAGTTTTCTTCAAATTTTACGATATAAGAAGCAAAATAGTCAATGTGAAAACGGTCAGGCTACACCCTGGGAGTCTTTAAGACAAGAGTGAATGGGTTAATTCTAGGCAAGCGTGCGCCATTATCGAAAACATCGTCGTCCACCATTAACTGGTAATTAACTTTCATTCGATTGAAGTGTCATCATCATCATCATCATTCACAGTACGATCTCGCCCATTGCTGAGCAAACGCTTCTTTTTTATGTGCCGATTCCCACGGTCTTGCGCCAGTCTCCTCTAGGTTTCCCCGCAGTAGCAACAATGTCGTCTGCCCATCTCGCTGCCGGACGACCCACACTTCTTCCAGTCCACGGACGCCACTCGGTCATTGCCTTACTCCATTTTTCATCACCGCACCTTGCCAGGTGACCCAGCTCCATTGAAGTGTACTGTCACTAAAACTGTGACAGCTTGTTTCAACTTCACTTTATTTTAGTTTTCGCGTTGACATCTTATCAAAATAGTACTAAATGTGAAATAGAAGTCAAACACGAGCCTTACAATAATTTCTAAACAAAACCAAAATCGCTTAATAGCTCGTACAGTTAATGTTCTGATGTTTCCTCTGATAAAATAGGTATGCAAAAGTTTATTAATAGTGATAGGTAATTATATCTGAGTGTCGACACGTAACGAGATAGGGCTCGCCCATGAAATTAGTGAGTGATAGATGTTGTGGGGACGCGCTGATAGCGGTTTTTAATACGTTTATAATTTTTTTTAAGCCGTTCCGTCTATTCAGATAAAAAAATATGGAAAGTTCCTCCCACCCGTCAGTGGCTTTGAAAAGACTACTCTTGTAAAACCATATAAACCCTTTTATAATATTAATCAGACAAAGATCTGGCAAAATCCATCTTTATCGCTTAAGAATTAGGTTCAAGGTTGATTGGGAAAATTTGACAGTTTTGGGTAGCTCGATGTGCTGGCTGGTTCTATTAAAGTGGCCTTATTAGACCCGATGAATTCCCAAATAAGGAACAATTATTTATAACTTTACTAAAACCATCAACTAAATCACTCGTAGTTCTTTCTCGCTATCTACTATTCCACTCTTATTAAAAAATAGCACACCGCTGTCACTGCCACGTCCCTCACAGATGATCCGACAGCGAAAGCCATTTCGGAAACAGATCCATTCGCTGAAACCCGTTCCATTACCGTGATTTATTCAATTATTCAACGACAAATGAATTACCCTGTTTTTTTGCTATGTAAAAGCTTTACGTGCGAAAAAAGGATTATATGTTCCGGCGGTATGAAAATGAAATAGACTGTTTTTTTCTCGTGTAAGGAAGTTTGATGGTCGAGATTTAATGGGACTGTGGAGGTTACTCGAAGATGACTGTATATTATTTTCGTTATGAGTACTGTATTAACTTACAATGTTTTCACAATTTCAAAGGGTCTGCTTTCATAATAATATCTACTTAATATTAAATTAGTGGACAGGACACATTGGTCGCAGAACAGATGGTCGATGGGCCGAAAAGTTCTAGAGTGGCGACCGCGTACCGGAAGACGCAGTGTTGGAAGACCTCTCAAGAGCTTTTTACTACTTTCAATTAATAATCTAACTCACGAATTTCTATTATTAACTCTACCAACTACAAATAATTTGATAGATGATTTTTTTTCGAAGTCCAACTCTTGCTTGGCCGGTTTTTAGAATCTGTTCAGTACCACGAGGTTTAAATTATGCATCCCATCCCGCTTTGAAAATTTGAAATTCTATCCACGCATAACCGTCGCTTAGGAAATAAAGTTATCACAATACGGGTCCATAATCCTATTTTCATAGTAAAAGTGAGTGGACAGTGAAACCATACGAATGTCAATTTAAGTTTCCATTTACGCAACAGCCAATCTGAACTGAAACCGCCGACGAAATCCATTTGAAAAAATACGTGCCAACCCTAAAAAAATATTATTTGAACTCTTGAAAAAATAGCACTAAAAGTTGAGCAAGTTTACCTCAATTTTGTAAATCTGAAGACATTTTAGAAGGTTTTTGGTACTTTTATGAAAATGTAAATGTATTGATTGAGGGAGCGATTAAAGCGGGAAAGTAGACTGTTCAGGAATGCCTGTGTGCTAAAGATTAATAGGGTGTAAAATTATTCGTTATGGCTGCCCTTTTTAACTGTAATTTAACTGGGAGTGGAACCTAAGATGCTTAACGAATTGGCTTTTGATAAAGAAAATGAGATGAAAGAGAGAATGGGGTTTTAAATATTGTAAAGTTAATTTTTGATGACGTAACAAGATTGACAATGTTATCAACTTAATCAAGTTTTCTTCTTCCAATCACTGTCTAATAAAATATAGTAACTTAAACCCGCTATTCAACGATATCACAGATAAGTGTATTATAATCAACTGTTCACCTGTTTTTAACCAACTTCTTGAAAAAGGAGGAGGTTCTATGTTCGACTGTATATATTTTTTTTATATATGTTCACCGATTTTTCGCCAATTGTGGACCGATTTTAAAAATTCTTTCTTTATTCGAAAGCGTATACTCCTGAGGTGGTCCCATTGTCACCAAGTCAGAATTTGATTATGAGATCCCATGAAAATCGAGGGAAACCCTCAAATTTTATAGGCACACACAATGTTTTTCATGACATTTCTAACGCAATTCCGATATTTTGTGCCTGGTAATCATCATCTCATGTTGCTGAGCTGATGATGGAAAGTATAAGTCAGGATCTGATCATGGGATCCCATGAAAAATGTTTGTTCAGCTATCTTTTCGCCAATTTTAACCGAATTGCATGATTATTTTTTGTTTGGAAGAGTATTTTCCCAGACTGGTCCCATTTTAATTTGGTGAAGATCTGATGAAGAGTTTTGGAGGTAGGTAATGGAACTCTTCAATAAATGATAGCAAATGGATCGAGATTTCTGAAATCGCATGTCTGTTGATTGTTTACACCAGTTCATAATAGAACATCGTGTTTGTGATTCAATTTTTAGTAGTACCTGCGTTCCACTAAAAAGTGAAAAATAAAAAACTTTTTTACAAAAAAATAAAACGAAGTAGGTTTCATTTTTTTGTAAAAAAGTTTTTTATTTTTCACAAAAACAAAACACTCATCATCTGCCTAGCCTTTTCCCAACTATATTGAGGTCAGCGTCCAGTCAAGCCAGATTTAGTTGAAAACAAAACACTATAAAGTATTAAATAACTCTAATTTCGGAAATCGGTGTCAAAAACCAAAAAATACCAAAAACACAGACTTCCGAAATTACAGTTATTTGTTTTGTTTTTTGAGTGTTTTGTGTTTGGAGGTCGGTTTTATTTTATTGTAAAAAAGATTTTTTTTGATTCGCGAACCGCAGTTTAAATATACATATAATTAATCTTTATAATGCAGTTACAAGGGTCAATTTGAATTGGACAGTAAATCTTTTATAACAAGCTACTCGTATATTACAATTATTTATAAATCGACGGTTCTGGTAAGGAACCTGCTTTGAAGTTTCCTTTCATAATATAACCAGCTTTTGCCCGCGACTTTGTACGTGCATATCCCATATCTTCCCGTTCCCGTAGGAATTTTTCGTTTATTGCTCCCCTACCGTCCCAAGAAACTTACATGCCAAATTTCAGCTTTCTACGATTAGTAGTAGGCTGTGCGTTGTCTGTCAGTCATTCTACTCGTATCACTCATTAACAGAAGGATTTTATGTTTTTGATTAAACATTACATTAATTTAAAGTACAGCATTGAAAATACTTCTAAATTAGGATTATTTTAGAAGTATTTTAAGTAGTAGCAAACTGGATAGTTCCAGAATAAAACCCTACACTGTAAATGCACTGTAAACCTCCTCCATTCAATTAAAGCTAAACATAAATTAAACCATCATTGTCTTTACGCCGATCATTTGAAGTTGACACAGACAGAATGACATTTTAATTACACCCACCCCAACTTAATTGAGTAAAGTAAGGGAAAGCGAGTTGTCAGTTGCAAGGCGTGCAAGGCCTGAGGGCTCACAAAACAACACTGAATAAAAATGACGAACGATTTTTGACGAACCTCGGAACAACCTAAAAAAAAAAAACAAAAAACAGCGTCCCCATGGCAACCATAACACCACTTCCTCATCCACTCCAACCAACACATCACACAAGCGGCAAAAACCAAGGCTTTTTTTATCCGTCAGTTTTAATTGACTATGCGACGGTTGAGTCACAAAGATAAATGAATATGAAATAAAACTAAGCCTTTTTGCTACCTTGTCACACAAAAATAAACTTTAGAAGACAAAAAATAGAGCCTAATTTCGTTGTGGAGTTAATTATGTGGCTACAAACCTCAGTTTGGGGCTGGTTATGACATAAACATGTATTTGGTGGGGCTTGCCCATTGTATGCTCCTATGAATCGTACGTTAGTCGTTCATATTGTCACACGTATGATAATAATAATAGATAATCTATAATTAAGTCGTTCTTTGAAATTTATGATTTAGAAAGGTCGGTGTATTTATGAAAGAATTATTTCTTTTCGTATTTTGTGTAAGATAAGCAATTTATCGTTGCTAGAAAATATGTCACGAGTTTTGACATCAGAAGGACAATAAAATTCTACTTATTTTAAATATATTAGCATAATAAAATAACGTTACTCAAATGGAAATTATCACAATTACCGTAAATTATCGTTTGCATAATTTAAGCATAGCATATAAGCATAATTTATTACTAACTCATTATTAACAACTTATGGGCTACTATGTCTGCAATAAAGATATTTATTTACTTTATTTTATTTTTTATATAATATATTTATTTTATTTATTTATTAAAACTTTATGCACTAGTGAAACAACAGTGTTTCACTAGTGCATAAAGTTTTCTACCATTTTCTTCCAGTCGACTTTAGGGTGCAGCAGAGACAGCATGGCAGTTGCAATTTAAAGAAAAGACAAACAGAGAGAAAAAAAATACAATCTATAATAAATACTTAGATACATACATAAATAAACAAAACTAACAACGTTATTAAGAAAACAAGAAATCAACGAATTAGCGCTGTAGTGATTCTTCCAACATCTTGTGAATATGCTCACGAGCATTCACCTTAAACGACAACCGACTTATATTGAACCTATTCAAAAATATATAATATTTTCGTAACTGAAAAAAAACTTGCCTGCCAACCGACTAGAATGAGATGATATTACGATACGAATGTGAATGGATCGAACTTTAAAGTTATCAGAATAGCATATTCCAGAGACAAAAAAAAATGCATCGCATTCTGATGTCATATTATTCTCATGACACGTTAATTAATAGAATTAGTTTTCTGAATTAAAAAACGTTCTATATAGCTGTCAATGAACGTAATGTCGTGATAGCCCAGAAGTTAATGTCTCGCGTTTCATACAAGAGGTATTGGATTAAAATCCGATACTGATGTTATTTTTTCATTTTACAATGTGAAGGGAATTATCATGTAGATATATACCAACGCCAGCAACAGCGGCTTTTTTTTACTATTGATAGATACGCGCTTGACCACTATCTCACCTGATGGTAAGCGATGATGTGGTCGAAGATGGAGCACGCTTGCCTAGAAGTAACCTATTCACTCTTGACTTAAAGACCCCCAGGATGTAGCTATCAGGAAACACAGACTTCGGCAGGGAATTCCACTCCTTAGCAGCTGTACATACGTATTATGAATGTGTTCCCAAAACGTTTTGTGCGCGTCGGTGGGATACTAGTTTTCCAAAAAATGTTCGACGTGAATTTTTAAAACGAAAAAAGTTTTTCTTTCATGAACCGATTGAAATAAAACAAACACTTTGTGTTCCCAAAACGTTTTTTGCGTGTGGGTGGGATGTCCACCATGTACCGGTGGCGCATCGCCGTTCGTCTTGTGGTCCGATGATGGAAAGGGCTTGGCGGAATTAAATGCTGTCGCTGAAAACTAGCACTGAGGCTCTGCTTCGCACAAGAGTCCCAGCATCATATTGTCAGGGTTGCGGAATTTTATCGAAAGAGTCACCGCGGCCCTGGAACGCAAAGGGCATTAGGAGGAACACGGATGGGTTTTAGTCAGTAAGAGTCTGACACTTCCTACCACTCCACTCAGAGCGGAAGGAGTCTTTTGATGATTTCCCAACCTAAAAAAGTATTATACTAAGCGATGACTGATTTACGCACATAATGATGAAGCTATATTTTGACTCTTATAGGTTTATCATCTTGTTTCATTCGTTTTTATTTTGTGGTATTTGTGGCTTTAAGTGTATTTACACGTTAAGCCACAAATAAGTAAAAAAAAAACATTGTTTATTTAAACAATGTTTTTTTTTTACTTTCAAACGATATCAAAATTTCAAGTGTTTGCCTTTGAGAAGAGTACTTTTCCCTGCAAGCTGGTATTACATTGCTGCCTATACCAAATACATAGATATTATGAAAATAATGGTCAATGGAAATTAAATATAGAATTTGAAAGTAACGTAGTAGAACAGGTAATTTTATTTTCTAATTTAATTACTATTAAGTATAACTAAAAATATTGTCACAAAAGTTGGAGAAGACCTAATTTGGCCTTTTAATCAAGATATATTATGAATTGCGATGGCAGGGAAAATAATCGTGAAATAAAATTATCATCAAATTACTCTTAAACGAAGGGTTCCGAACCACATACCGAAAAAAACACGTTTCTGGTCCCTTTTATAATTGAATTTGTATTATTATAGCGGAAATAGAACACACTTTGTGAAATTTTCAATTGTCTATCTATTACTGTTTTTGAGATACAATCCGCTGACAGATACATAGACGGATGGACCGACGGACAGATCGCGGAAGCAATAGGGTTCCATTGTTTACCTTACGGGTACAGAAATCTAAAAATCAACGTTTTCTATCAATAATAAATAGTTTTTCATTGCTCATACTCGGAAAGTAGGCCTGAAGTTGCCAGAGGAGCGGGTTCAAAGTATTATTTTCCAGCCCTAGGGAGAATCGTTTTGCAACAGACACCCGTCATATTATAAAAAAGAACTCGTTGAACATTTCTGTCGAACCATGTCCCTTGCTACGCTCGGACGCCAAACGCCGTCTCGGAACTAAATCAGTTGCTTTGACCCCTAGGATAACAATGTACTATTCTTGGTATTTTATAGCCCGTAATAACCCACTGCAAGACCTCCATGCCTGCGTGAAGGACGCTATTTTACCAACTTGTCTTTCCGAAATACGTAATTATCTCACCAATTATTTCAGGGCAGCCTCAGCGATACAATGTCGTGTTTTCTGAGCCACCAATTGTGTGGAGACTTTGCCAAGCGGTCATCATGCATACGGCTGACGTTCAAGAAATAATTTCAAACATCAATACTGTTTTCTTACAGGTCCTGCCTTTCCTCTTCTCCGCATCATGTCAAATTATAACGTAAAGCTGCGTAATATTTACTCACGCCATAATCGCGTGACTAACACGTTGGTAACAGCTTTAATAAGGCTTCACTGGGTAAAAAGGAAAACGTTATTGTTTGCAATAAGGCCTTGAAAGTAGTAAAAATATTATTAACACCCTTTGCTCGACGACGGGGATCGATACCTGTAATTACTTTCATTAGTGGTTGAAAGTTATTCAGTTTTAACTAGAAAAGTGACAGGTGCTTTGACTTTATGAAGTAGGTTTTCTAACGTGTTAGTAGCCTTTTCAAACAATCAATTGATTTGACGTTTTAGGGTTCGTTCCAAAATGGTATAAAGGATCTTATGACCTTATAGTATGACTCAGTCTGTCCGTCTGTCACAGCTGGTTTCACATTTGTATATACTTAAATCTGAGGGCCATTTTTATGAATGTTTTTTAAGAACTAATTTTTCATACATTTTTGATAGATTTCGACTGATATATGCAAATGCGAACGTTGCTCGAAAATAGTAGAATTGGCACTCTGAATACCATATTTTGGGATATTGATTCATTTCACAAGAAAAAAACGAAATGGCTGAATGCATTAACTAACCTGTGTTAATGTTATGGCAAAATTGTGAAATTTAAAATATTTTATTTTTACCGGTAAATTGTTATTCTTATTATGTAAATACGAAAAATTTGAAAACCCAAAATTCTCCCAATCCAAAATACCTGTGGCAATTTGTAGCGCAAAAGGAAATTGCTTGTTTTGGGTAGCTCCACGGTACGCAATGGACTAACAACGTGTCACCTGCCACTCGCATGATTTTGAACAACAAACACACGCTCTTCGTAAACTTTGTGTGAACCAAAATCAACAAATCAAGCTGCGAAATATAATGTCCGATGATGGCACATGAGCGTAACAAGCGATGCGGATTTTTGACAATGCCATCATATCGGCTGAAAGACGTCCACTGCTTATGTCTAGCAGTAGACGTCTTTCGGCTGATATATAAGCCTCCCCAAGTGTCGCCACAACAACCAGTCCTGTGTGCCCCGCATCCATTGGCCACCCACAACCCTCACCAGGTCATCGGTCGCCATTCCAGAATTTTTCAGCCATATCGATCTTCTTTTGGATCATTTTGCCCTTAAACAAAAAGTCAAGGACTGACATAATTATACACAGGGAAAAACAGCAGGTTTCAACTAAATACAGCAACAACAATTCCGAAATATTTACTGGAAACCACAAAGCGATCATGCCAAAACTCGAACAGAATTTGGCAAATTAAATTTTCAAAAAGTCGTATCTCGTAATCAACTCAGGCTCAGATGTGGGGGTTGGATGCCACGGGTGCCCTCCCCCCGACCCCCGCTTCAGACACACAACTGAATTATGTAAAACTTTTAATTGTCCTCTCGTCTCACCTTCATTAAAATTCGAGGTGTTTTGTTTGGACACAAAAACTTAGTTGTTCCCATTTTTGTGCGTTGTTTTAGAGATGTTAAAAAGTCATTTTGACAGGTTACCAGGTAGCCTAATTAATTATTACGTATTTTCTGTAATGGAAAATGTAAAGTGTATTTTTGAGCGAAACGTGGTCGCTTAAAATGGGCCTCATAAGATTTAAAGTCACCTAAAGGGCATGGAGAGGGCAATGTCAAATCAAGAATGATGATTCTACCAAAGTTACCAGCATAGCCCGAAATATCGCCAAACTGAAGTGGCAGTAGGCAGGGCATTGCTCGCAGAACAGATGGTCGATGGGGCTGAAAAATTCTGGAGTGGCGACTGCGTACCAGAAGACGCAGCGATGGAAGGTCTCCCAAAAGGTGTATCGATGACCTGGTGAGCATTGAGGGTTGTCGATGGATCTAAGACGTACAGGACCGGTTGTTGTGGTGACACTAGAGGGGGACCTATCTCCAGCAGTGGACGTTTATTGTCTGATATGATGATGATAACAATTTTTAAGAAACTAGTGGCCAAATCTTTATAGCCACACGGGTCGATATTCAAGATTAAGCAACGCTTGCAAGGTCAGTCTGTGGATAGGGGACCATCTCAACATACCGAGACTTCTCCGTGCTTTGGAAAGCATGTTAAGCCATTGGGCCCGCAAATCATTAGTAGATCTTTGCAGTCGTTATGGATTGTTAGAAGCCAAGAAATCTGACACCGGGTTTGCTTAAAAGTACCGTGTTACACTGTTACTTGTATCTGGAAGTTGCTTCGCGTAAAATATTGGTATTAAGCTGAATCTAGTATGACTAGAAGCCGACCCTAATGTAATTGTAAAAAACGCTACTCGGATGAAATATTATGTATATTTAAGTTCGTTAGGTAATGAAGTAAAAGGTCGTATTCGAGATAAATTATGTAGCGCGTTTCAGTCAGTGTTAAAAAGCTTTGTCGGTAGAAACATCATGCCGCTTTTTGTGATTTCTCGGAACACCCACGTGTGATGTGTCAGCCACATTTGGCTTGCCATTGTTCTTATTCTTTCTACATCCCAGTTTTTTGCTACTGACATGACCTTTCTTTCTTTATAATAATAGTATTTTATCTGGCATGGAATAACCATTTGCTTAATATGGCAACAGTCTTGAGTATTGCTAATTAAAATCTAAAGGTTGATCAGAAACCATTCAGTATTCTACGTGTTTCTATAGTGCTGATCGAATGTTCACTGCAAGCACGTTGCTTAGCACCATGAGCCTAGCCACTCTCTGGTGACAATCGCATTCGCTAAAAGAGTGGTGGTTCATATAGCACCTCTGTGGATTTTTGGCCTACTCAAGGGGCTTCTCTAAGCCTGAAGTCCGGAGTTTCGGCCTTGTTTCCGGGCGTTTGCTACTCTGTACCACCTAACCACTAAGAATGAATGACAACAGAATTTGTCAGTTACTGTCAAATCGTGCTGTCATTCATTCTTAGTTCGGGTTCGGAACTTGTCGTAAGTTCGTAGGCGATACGGAGTAGAAAACGTTTAATTAAGGTCAAAACCACGAACTTCGGGCTAAAAAATAATATTTGTAGTATCCACTACAAATGCATAATAATATGATACTGTAACCACAGACTTTTGATGCTAACAGTAAACATAAATTTATGTTTCAGTAAACATAAATTCTTTAATACATTGACCAGAATGAGTTTCTCGATATCTATTTAAACAAGAATCACAGAAATTCAACCATCCCCCAAATCTCATAAAGGCGAACTTTCCCCCTATTCCAAACTCTGATATTTTCCATTAAATTCGACTGTGCATGGAGATATGGCCTGATGGTTTTATGAAGGGCGCGATAAGGCCAACTTATGATTATTATTTGTTACCTTACGTCACTCAGGAATTCTTGAGCATTTTTCTTTTGGTGGCACGCAACTGTTCTGTGTAGCCGTTTGGGACTTCATTTGTGTTACGTTGATTGTTATATTTTTACATGAAAAATGAATGTTGGGTGTTAGGTTCACATATTTTTTTTCTATGTCGAGGCACCGCATCTTATTTATTTATGTAAACTTTATGTACAATATTGGTACATGAGCGGACTTAATGCAACAAGGCGTTCTCTACCAGTGAACCTTCTCTTCTCTTCCTGTGCCTCCGACAAATAAACAAGTAAATAAAAAAAAAATATGTATTATATTATGGCTTGACCGATTTTTATGAAATTTTTGTGTTTATTTATATGGCAAAACAACGTTTGCCGGGTCAGCTAGTGTATAGATAAAAAAGGTTCACGAACAGCTTATGTGTACAATAATTCTTAAGCAAAGGATTATGACTTACACAATCGCCAGTTACTGGTTTATAAAAATAATAGAGGTTTTTTTAAAAAAGTGTTAACATAATTATGGGTACTAAAACGAGGAGGGCCGACCACAAAAGAAATTAGAAAAGGCACAGCAGAAGAAGAAGATATAGGCAGTGGAAAAAAAAATTAAACAAAAATGATATCAAACGTCAGGTCAGGTCACTTTAACGTTAATTTTGATAAAAATGAAAGCTTTTCTAAAATATACAGAAAATATTTGAGTGTACTCAAATTTATCAAGAACTAAGAAAGTGGTCACACTTTCACTAACACCACATCAAAATCATCAATTATATAAAATCCTTTATTTACTGACTGATTTACACCTGTATTCACAAACAATACTTATCTCAATACAGTAGCAACACTATGCGAAATAAGGCGTTTCTCAGAGCGTTGCATATGGCAAGCCTTTCAATTCATAAACAATATTCAAACGACCCTTGACTAAGCAAACGTACAGCGTTGAATAGAGCTCTGTGATTGGTTCGTTTGTGTTGCGTAGTTCACTTCGCCGCTTGACGTTTATTTCTAGGTCTTCATTTATCAGTGGTAAGAGTATAAAAAGTACCACATCTTTGGAAAACCTGTACCGTCGTCTAAATTGAACGAGAAGAAGAAGAACGGGTGAAGACACTGACTAATGTAACACAGGTCTCACCTAGCTCAGGAGTCAGTCAGGGTCGCAAACGAAAACCTTTTTTATGTCAATAAAACATTATTATTATTATTAATTCATCCAAACTATAATAATCAAAAAGATTTTGGAAAACCCGTATCACTTTTCTGTAATTTATTGTGCTTCTCTCATTGATATAATTATCAAATAGTCTTCACTAATATAATCCATTGTAAAAGAATGCTATTAAAATGGAAAATTATCACAAACAGTAAAATCCAACCCCGAAAAATATTTCTCACTCATAATAGACCACAGAGAATCGAAAGACACTAGCTATGCGTTGCTTAAAACAGCTAGCAGGCTACCTTAGCTATGCGTTCATTCTAAGGTACGCATAGTGCTAGCCGCCACTCAAGTATTGTCAATGAATAAGTTCTAGGGGCCCTGTGCGCTCGCGTGCACTGTGAGACCTCATCGTAACGTTTGTGAATACGGGTGTTAGTGACTGACAGACAACGCACAGCCAAAACTACTGGTCGTATCAAGCTGAAATTTGGCATGTAGACTTTTTATGGAGTATAGGGGAGCAGTAAGAGAAGATGTCCCAAAATTACTAAGGGAATAGGAAAAAACGGGATATGCGCGTACGAAGTCGCGGGCGAAAGCTAGTATAACATTAAACCAAAACGCGTCGCAAATTCGACGACCAAGATATAATTAACAAGCATCAGAATCTACATATTAATTTAAGCTTCAAACTTTTCCGCGTTTTCACGGAAATATTTAAACTGAGCTTTAATAAATTTAAAGTGTACGATAACACTGCACGCTCCGCCTACGCTCAAAATTTGATCCTCGGTTTATTTCATAAAACTATGAAAACCCCTAGTCGGATAACAAACTAATTTAATTAGATGCGTTAGATCAGAAACTAATATCTAAATCCTTAATCCTTTTTATCATTAAGGATTTAGATATTAGTTTCTAAACTTCTAGCTGTTGCCCGCGACTTCGTTCGCATGTGTTGGAAATTTAAATGTTGTCACTAGGTAAGATCTTTAAGATGTATAAGATATATATATGAACAGTCAATATCTAGCATTGCTTGACTCCTCTTTGAATTAGGAATTTGGAAAAGTGTTATGCAAGGCACTGGCTGTTTTTTTTTCCTCTTCTGTCCAAAATCCGACCATCCCGAGTTATGATCTATTGTGTTTAACATAAAGCGGCTCCGTGACTGGTTCATAGACAATTATGAGCCTAAACTACTGTTTATTTAAGAAATTTGTTCATTTGTGTGTCTTCAATATATTTGTTTCTACCTCAATGGCATTTGTGGGGATCCCATTAAGATTTGTCCAAAATATACCTACCAGTCTTTTTTTTGCACTGGATCGCAAAGGGCATTAGGAGGAACATGGCTGGGTTATAGTCAGTAAGAGACTGACACTCCCTTCTGCTTCACTCAGAGCGGGAGGAGTCATTTGATGATTTCCCATCCTTAAAAAAATATACGAGTCTGCGTAACTAAACAAAAAGGAAAAAACTTTTTCATCGTATTTGTCATGTTTATATTACCAAGTAATGTGCATTTTTCCGTGTAAATTAAACTATTTAACCGACTTCCGAAAAGGGAGGAAGTTCTCATTTCGGTTGGTATTTTTTTTCACACAAAAAGTCAGTCCATCTATAGTTTTGGAAAGCGTCGCATTAAAGTAACACCACATTACATTTACAACAAGCATATCGCATTAAGGCCATGAATTAAATCTTAAGAAGCTTTATGTGGACGTTTGTAAGGACCATTTTTTATAACCCTCCCGTAAGAAAGGCTCAATTGAAATAGTCGTAATTTGAACACTAAGGGCCTTTACTGTAGCATTTCACCCTAATCTCTTTAAAGTTAGAGTAAACAGGCTTCTTCTCGGTAGGCGCACTTCGTCGTCGACTATGTCTCTGTCATCTCTGATCTAGACAAGAGTTGAGAGCAAACCCATATAAAAAAGGAGTTTTCCGATCTGTCCCCGAGAGTTTGTCCCCAAATGGGGATACTTGATTTTTTATCAGTAAAAAAACTAAATTTTTCGTCGCGATGACAAACGTCATTTATTGATTTTGACATAATAATATTTGACATTACAAATCAATTGCTTTAGCTTTATACAGAGTTGATACGACAGAGGGGCATTAAATTAAACTACGTATACTATACGTGTACAGTATTAATTCGATACGGTACAAAAACAAAAAGCGCCATAAATGAGAAAATATTTTTTTCAAACCAACTAAATAGCTTGCAAATCCGAATAAAACGCAACCACCCTTTGTAAAAAAAAAGACACTGACCTTAGATACCGCTAGGTAACAAAGCGGCAACGTCGCGCGCGCGCCGGAGCGCGGTGTGCGGTATCTCGTGTGCTCGGTGGGGGCCGGGCCGGGGTGGCGGCCGGCGACTTAGGCCTCCGCTCGCACTGGCTTTTATGTTAGGTAACGTTTCGAAGTACGCGCACAAAAACAAACACACAAAATTTTAAAATTTTCGATGTGTCCTCCATTTACATTGATGCACAAATTATACCGACGGAGAATATTGTTATTTATTTTTCTAATTAGATCACTGTCCGTCGCTAAGCACTTTAATTTGTGAAATGCTAAAATAATCCTATTTTTTAACTCATCAATTGTATTTACCTCTGAGGCATACACTTCACCCTTAATGTACCCCCACAAAAAAAATTCCATGGGAGTGAGGTCCGGAGATACTAATACTAAATAATAATAATACCAAGTTACGTGTCCTATCACCATAAAAAACAGTCAATCACAAAAAAAAAAACACAAATACGAAATAATAATAATCCCAAGTTACGTGTCCTCTCACAATAACAAAATAAAATCACAATTCTTTGCGCGCGAATTCCACAAACCCTACGTTCCGAAACGACAGCGTCGGCGTCACTGAGCAGGCCCCACTTACCGATCGCAAAAAAACAAGGATGCAACTAACTGACCTAGTTCTGTTTCATTCAAATGCGCTACGTTCGTCGCTTTCGTAGTGAAAGTGCAAGTGTGTGTGTATTGATTGCTTCCTTGTTTGCATTGCCATTTTTAGTGAATGTCCTTCGACATGCGTCAGAGCGGCAACAACGCATCGTAGATTCATCGTTGTAAGGTGCATGACCTATGCTTAGACGATATTCAGCTGTTAGAAAAGATACATCGCTACTACTGCTCCTAATTAATTTATTTTTGGTACAGAGCTTGAAAATGGTACCTAGTATAGGCAGTTTCAAGGAAAGCCCCTCTGTCGTATCAACGTTGTATATAATAAGTTACTAAAACTAACAAATACACTAAACTAAAAACAAACTAAAATATAGCATCAAAAAATTCATCCTCAACGCTGTCAGCTGGTAATGTGCCCAAGAGACTGGCGGCATTGCCACGTTGAATGGCAATGCTTAATCTTTGCCCAAAGTAAAAGCCAGCTCTTGGGTCACGGGAAGTGTCAACCAGCCGTTTCGAAATTTCTTTGAAAAGGCTGTGAGCACAAGGGCCCCACGGCCCGAGGGTTTCAACCCCAAACGGCTCGAAAATATAATTACCAATAAGGTTACCATATTTCCGAAGCTTGAGGTTTTCCGCAGCCGCAGCGGCAGCGCCAGCACAACACGATGAACTATGAAGATGGGATGGCGCAAGAGTATCGACACAGGTTGGATCCCACACTAAAGGCCTACCCATCTTCCAAGGAAACAAAGACATGCCGTCCGGTCTTTTGCCATCGTCTCGTGCCAAGCCATTGGGTTCTAAAACGGCTGGAACGCCGACAATGACGAGAGTTCGTCGGATTATGTCGTTTAAATTAGCGTGTCGTGCAAAACGGCCTGCACTGCGGCTACAAGAAAGGCCGTGGTGCCCGAGGCTGTTGATAACTTCACCACAGTGACAGCGATGAGGAGAACAACAAGGGGCTCCTAAACGCAAAGAAGTAGCGAGGCGAAAAGTGGTGTCGTCGAACAAAGTGCCTAGGTTCGACGACGGTAGTGCATGAAGCCAAAGACCCGACTCCCATTTTCCCACAGCCAGCAGGCGTGCACGCTCAGCAGTAGTAGCAGACGTGGACAGTAAGTTATTATGAACTACTCTGCAGAGCGGCTCGTCCCACCGCCTCTGGGAAAATGGTTTGTCAGGTATTGATAGCATCGGTGAAGCACGGCACATCAAAATTAACCAGTGTGGAAGCCAGGATATTCCTGATTAATTCTTCAGTGCCGTGAACCGAAGATATAAAAGCCGGTAAACTTATACTAGAAATTTTGCGGACGCCGAGTCCTCCCATGCGGATGGGAAGGGAAGCTTGTGCCCAAGCTCGGTCGTTCAAGGCCACATTCAAAATTAATGACAAAGTGCGTCGAATAATTTGATCCATTTGGTCTAAAAGATGAGTGTGCTTCCATAAATGGGAAGAACGAAGAAAATATGTCAATTTAGGGCCGAAACAGCAGAAACAAATTATGGTGATAGCCGAATGCATGTTGATTTGGAGCAATCTTTCCGAAATGTCATCGAATTTTTGGATATTTTCTGCAATAAAATCGGGAAACGAAGTATCAAAGATTGGAGATCCCAGGAGACGAAGAGAGCTTTTTTCAATAATTTGGATTCCAGGTGCTACTGTTTTAAATTTTGAAAGTGTCAGTTGTCTGTCAGTATGGTCCACTAAGAATAATTCACATTTCGAGAGGTTGAGATCAAGGCCAATGGAATGGAGTTCATTTTTCGACTGGCCTGTTGGTCTAGTGGTTAGTGACCCTGACTGCTATGCCAGAGGTTGTGGGTTCGATTCCCACCCAGGACAAATGTTTGTGTGATGAGCATGATCATTTGTTCTGTGTCTGGGTGTAGTTTATCTATAATATGTATGTATTTAGAAATATATAAGTATGTTTATCAGTTGTCTAGTACCTATAACACAAGCTCTGCTTAGCTTGGGACTAGATGGCGTTGTGTGATAGTTGTGTGGAATATTATTATTATTATTATTTTTTAACAAAATTAGGTCATCTAAAACTGAATCTACTTCGCCTCCCAAGGTTCCGTCGTCAAGATACCAAACGTTAAATTTAGAATTTAGCTTACAAACAATTGGGTGAATGGCTAAACTAAAAATCACTGGCCCGAGGGGGTCACCTTGTTGACAGCCAACAGCAGATTCCAATAAGTGGTCCCGATACAGTAATTTAGATGGGTGTCTGTAGCATTGCCAAAGGAAACTATAAATTTGGGGTAATTCTTTTTTAGCTTCTGCCAACAAGGTATTCCTGTTTACTGAATTGAAGGCGTTCTTTATGTCAACCTTCAGGACGACCTCACCTTTCCCAGAATTTAGGTAGGTCGACAAAGCGTGTACGGCAGCCTCACAGCCCCCTCTGGAGCCGTAACCTAGCTGCAGGGGCTGAAATTTATCCGAAACAGCCTCACCATAAAATTTACAGCAAATCTTGGCTGCCATACGACGATTAGTGGTACCCACGGCAATGGGACGAATGCCACCATCTTTTTTACGCAGTGCACATAGATTGGCGCCATACAGAATGTCGATGATGGCTTCGTTCACATTGCCGGAGAGCATAAGGTTAATCAGAGCCGTAAGCTCCTTCAAGAGCAACTCACCAGCTTCCCCGGCGCCAGCACAAAGTAGGTCCTTTAGATGCTGAGGACTAAGACCGTCGAGGCCGCCGGCGGAGCCGCTCCGGAATGAGCAAACGGCTGTGAGTAACTCTCGACCTGAAATGGTGAGGGAGTGCATGTTCGGATCAGGAAAACTAAATTGATGGCCAATGATTTTCACAAGGTTACTAGAATCATGAAGGTGTTTTTCCGAAGATAGAAGATACGAGATAAAAAAAGATACGGGCCAGCTCTAAAATTTACGCAGACGTTCATGTCACAGATGAGCGCGATTTAAAAGTTCGGGGGAAGGTCACACGAAAAAATCCCATTTTGGGGACAGGCACTAACTAAAAATGATTTCGGTGATAGATAGGACTTTAACGTCCCATCTGTCCCCATTTATGAGTTCGGGGACAGATGACTCGAAAAATTCCCATCTGTCTCCAAATACTTAAATTAAAAAATATTCGGGGACAGATGAAACTTTTAACTCCCATCTGTCCCCATTTTTTAATTCGGAGACAGATGACACCAACATTCCTATTTGGGGACAAACACTCGGGGGCAGTTTTTTAAGTTGAATAGTAATAAGAATTGCTAGTTTTCTCAGCTGTATCTACTCGTAGGTGCTTTCAATAATCACAAAAGTGTACCAAAAAAAAATAGGAACTCTCCCGTTTTCACTTTTAGGTGAATCATCATCATCTTATCAGCCAAATGATGTCCGCTACTGGAAATAGGCTTCCCCAAGATGGACAGGGTTTGCCATAATCGCCACGCTTGGCAGGCGGGTTGGCGATCGCAGCACACGGTGTTGAATTTTACAGAGAACGCTGCTGCTTTTATAGTAGTATGTAATAATTGTTTGTTTTTTTTTTGTGTACGAAAACAGCTCCTCAGAAACACTATTTTAATTTAAGAAATCTTAATAAAAGGGTACAATGGTGTTGCGGAATTTGTTCAAAAGAATCACCACGGCCTAAAACGCAAAGGGTATTAAGGAGCATTAAGTACATAAGGATTAACGCGGACGTGTTTTAGTCACCGCCAGAAGAAAGTCCGGTTAAGCAGTCCACAGCCAAGAGGTCATAAAAAAGGTTTCAGTCAGTAAGAGTCTAGCACTCTCTTCCACTCCGCCCAGAGAGAAAAGAGTCATGACTGTGATGATTTCCCATCCTTAAAAAAGAGTACAATGGCGGTATTATCGCTAACAGTAATTTTTACCGGAGAACCTTTGAACGGCCTGAAAATATAAACAGAAATAACATAATTATAGTAGACTGTAAATAGAACATAATTTTAAATAATTCACGTTCTAATTAATTAGAAATAGTCACGGCCGAGGTTGAAGGCCATTCCTATTTTGGTTGAAATCATAAAGTATATTATATAAATAGTAACGTATATTGGATTGTATACTTATCGATGGAGAAAGGAAAATGTAGCCTATTAAGCAACCTATCTGAATATTTGTTAAGAATTGGTAAAATACCTTAACTTTCCTTCTTTGCAGGAAATTAAGTATTTAAAAGCGCAACAATTTTTTTCTGCCTGTCTGTGACATTCTAAAATCACTTTCCCTCCCATTGTACTATCATTTATCTTTTCTTTAACTTTTATAGTGTCGATAGATATATCCGTAATAAATATTATTCTATTTAACTTTGTATGTTTCCGAAAATGACAACAAGCCTTTTTCAGCATCCGGAAGAGTTTTCTAATTTCGCACATATTCCATTGTAATCCAACACCCACTCCGTATCTACATATCTGCCTACCCACAAATAAAGTCACGACTACGCAGTACGGCGCACATTCTCGCATGATTGACACGATACACGAAATGTTAACAAGCTGCGTTTGTGAGTGACAGACTATTGTAGTTAATATTAATAGCGGCGTCATTGAACAGCCTGATGGCTTGTCATTACAGGCAAGTGTGTGCGAGGGTTTTGTCACGATTTTATTTTTATCTCTGGTAGGATATTAGGTAGGTTTTCGGTGAAATTGTGACTGCGGGAATAATTTTTTTTCGTCTGGTTTTTGGAGGAGAGATGTGGCGGTTCCGTGACTTGAAGAAATCATAAAGTAAAAAAAGAAAGAAAAAAAAATATTTGCGTCAAGCATGATGCATACCAAAAAGAATAAAATCATCATCATTATTTAAAACTAGGTATATTTGTTGGAATCGAACACGAAAAAGTAAAACACTTATATTTCAAATAAAAATATTTTTTATGCTGGCTTGTGCAATACAAAAAATAGACTGTATGGTTTTCAAAACATGATAAATTTTGATTTGCATAAGTGACTCGAATATTTTGACAAAAACGCCAAAGTGCAGCACTTTATGACCACGCTGTCGCTGTAGCCTGCGCTAAGCTACGGCGTAGCATGCCGATTACGCTACGCCGTAGCTCTTAGCGTAGCACTGAAAAACCAATCTACAAGTACTGACCGGACCAACGCTAGTAGGGCAGTTAAGTTAAAGATATTTTATTTTTGTTCACAAGAAAACACCTTTTATAATATTTTTAACCGACTTCAAAAAAGGAGGAGGTTCTCAATTCGGTTGTATTCTTCTTATTTAAGTGTGTGACTTGTCGCGCAGACTCTGTAGAATTTTCGGTTGCTAGCTCAATTCGTTCGTAGCAACAAATACTCCATCCTAATCTAATAAAACGTATTCCTAGAATTGAAGTACCCTAATCGAGGATTCAAGTTATCTAGTTTAATGACGCTAACATCAATTTGATACTCCAAACACTCCAGACTTTTAACATTGACACTTTAACTTGAATAATTGAATAAGTTCGAGTCTTGAGAGTGATACATAGATACGAGTTTATAATAGCTCTGGATATTGTATCTTAGATCACAGATTTCGTAACGGGTGGAATAGTAATTGCATTATTACGGTCATGAATTGTACTAGGCTCACAGTTGCACAAGGAAGTTCCTTTTTAACAAGAACGAAAGACGCTTCTTTCAATTGACTTCGTAACAAGAAATGGAGGAATATTCAACAGCTGCTCTGCAAATTCAGCTGTTACATCTACGTAAGTACAATCCAAATTAGCGTTGAAGTTACTACCTCTCACAAACTCCGGGCGAAATTCTTGGATGTCAACTTCCAAAGCATTAATAAATAATATCAAATACGATGGAAAGCGCCTTTTGTTCGTACTCCACTCTTTGTAGTCTACGAAGTTTGCTCAAAGTTCAAACCTTTGTGGGCGTCTCACATTTCACTCACATTATTACAAAATCATTTGAGAAGTTAAATTTTCAATTTGTTTAATGGATACATGGGTACTTGAGATGAGACTAATCAAGCGTACTTTGCCGTAAGATAATGTAAGATTAAAGTAAAGTAAATGAGAATGTAATTAGTGAAAGAGTTGTTTTCTAAGACTTTGTTAATGAACGTTATAGAAGGAGTGAGATAAAGTATTAATCAGGGTTTCGTTTGTGAAGTAAACTGTTTATATAATTGAAATTAGTATTTTTTGTCCAGCAGTGCGAAAAAATAGGCTAGCCATATGATTTTTTTTTTAAACACAGCTTTGTGTTGATATAAAGTACCGTACAAAACAAGGGCGTATAGTATATGTACTTAACATATTTTTAAGAACAAAAATAAGTAACAGGGATAATTTTATTGATTGAACAATATGACGTGTAGTAGACACACCTACTTGTCTATGGTGACTATTTGTTTCGTGTCGTAGTAGTACATGAAGGCGTCTGGCCTTGATCACATGTCTTCTGAGTTTTGGACGAAAACTTACCATGTTATCTCTCCCATGCGCAATAAAATGGTGGTGATAGGTATCGTTTCAACGATACCTATTGCCGTTTTTAAGAACCAATAAATAAATATAAAACAGACTTTATTTTGTAGCATGTATAGATTGGCAGTGATGGCCTGGTGGTAATGGCCGCGACATACGAGTTGTAGGTCATAGGTTCGAATCCAGACAGTTGCTCTAATTTGTGTAAATTATTTCATCACTACTGCTCTCAAAAAGGTGAAGGAAAACATCGTGAGAAAACCGGCATATCCTAGAACCAAACATTCAAAGACATGTGTCATCTACCAACCTGCACTGGGCCCGCGTGGTGGTTTTTAGCCCACTCCCGCTCGAAAGAGAGGAGGCCTGTGCAGTGGGAACAATATAGGCTGATTATGTTATAAATGTATAGACTGATAAAGAAATAAGGAGAAGTAGATTTGAATTTACTTAAAGAACACAGAAACAAATAAACAAAATATTACAAAGATTAACCTTATTATGAAACTCCTACATGCTAGTGCCAATACATGATTTTCGGCGGAATTAAGGGCCAAGTGGGCGGGCATGTATTAATAATGTAGATGCCCAATATTCTCAAAATATCTCGATATAAACGACGCAGGGATAAAGGTGAAGGTCATGTCGAAGTTTAATAGAATTATTGGTGGGCCGATCTTAGACGTTTAGTTACTTTGAACTTACTTTTGAAGTAAAAATAATTATTATAGGTAACCTGATCTTAAACGTTTACCTATACAATATTTTGAAATAGAACCTTTGATGTGTTGCTACAAATAAAATGCTTTTATTTAGCTTATTCATAAGAAATCCTAACCATATTCTTATTATAAATTACGATTAGCGGATAATTTTTTGAAATTTATGGAGAATTTGAACTTAGAATCTCGTTATCAGCATTTTAACTAAGTATGTGGATAAACAGTTTTTATAAATAGAGCTGAAAGTACCTACTTAATGGAAGACTTGAACAAAGGTGACTAGCAAGATAAGGAAGAGGAAGAAAAGAAAAAGTGTAGCGATAATACTAAAAACATTGTGTTGCTTGCAGGAGTAAGTAGAAGTAAAGTAAATAGTAAAGAAGTAATGAATAAATATTCCAAAAAAATAGCACCGTATTGAAAGCTAAAAAACGGTGACAATCGAATGCAAAGAGATTACAACGATTCCATCCAAGAATCGACATTTTACAGATTCAGTTTCGTCTATTGACGTGTTTTATGGTGTCCCAATAGAGTCTCACGCTGTATATCAATGCGATATGACATCTGTGAGCCAAGCAATAAAGAAAAAAGCTAGAGGCGCCGCGGGATTCCATTTGAACATAGATTTACAACTTAGTTAGAAAAAGCTTTTGACGTGCAATTTTTTGGTCACAACTTCAGTTAGTACGAAAGTACGAATGGTATAAAAAATATTTGACGTGGTTGAAAAGTAGATTTTTTAGTTTATTTGTATGTTTGATATACTTTGAGACTGAAGTTTATGAAAATTTAACACGATATGCCTTATTTATAAATATGATTTTTTTTATTACTGATTAGCTGATTCTTAATTCAAACCTAATTCAATATCTGCTTATCAAACTAGTCATGGTATGATTGGTTTATAATTAAAAATGTATGTACGGTATTTTACAGGATGTGAGAGCTAACTCAAATAAATAATAGTAAGTCACGCTTTTTTTTATTGGGCTGAAAATAGGCATTCATAAAACAAAACCTGAAATACACATTTCATTTTATCACCTGTAGTTTTGCACACGCTAGTACGTGGAATAAATTAAGTGAGTATATTTAGCCCCACTATCAGAAGTAATAGGAATATCCCGTTTATGATGTTCTAATGGCTGCATAGGCAGTATATCAAACCGCTGTGACATCTGCGAGCCGCGCAATAAAGAAAAAAGCCACGGATAGTCCATTCGAACATAGATTTACAACGTATTGGGGAACACTGTTTTTTATGACGATTTGAAATACTTTTCACCTATAAATCTTACACGATCATCTGCAAGTCTGCAATTTCATTTGCTTTTATACGCGAATATTTTGATAGTGCATTTAATATTGTGAAACAAATGAATTATAAGGATCGTAGCAGGTAGCGTCCATAGTTTCGGCTGACCACAATGGGAAAAGGCGTGAGTATAAGTGTTATATGAGTTTAAAATAGTGGAGAATAAGTAGGTACCAGTACAAATATATCTACGCATAAACAATAACACATACCAAAATCAATAAGCTTTACACGCTACAAAAAAGTCAAGGGAAAGTCCGCCACTCAAGGCTCACAAAAACACAATCAGTATAAAATCGACATGATAATTGCTGGCAACGAGGAAAGCCCTCGCGTGAGAGGTCGCGTGTCTAAGTTGATTAAATTCTACTTGAACAGGTCTGTTTGGTTATTCACAGTCGTGGTAGCAACGTGCCGATAGAAAATACAAGCTATTTTCATTGGCTTGCCCACCCCACTTAGCGTGACTTACCTTATGCATTTGATAAAGTATACCAAACAATATTTTCGGGAAAAATAGAAGATAATGCCTCGATAAAGGTCGTTGATTTTGACAGTTTCGAGATTGTATCAATGAAATTATTAGGTCATTAAATTTTGAGTGATATGCATTGTTATTTGGTTCCTTGGGGTTTGGTGTACCACAAGGATAAAATTGGGTTCTGTAATTATTTCAAAGTAATTTTATATACATTATTAGTTTATGTATGTAAAATATGCTTTGGTTGTATTTTACACGAAAGGAATTAATGATCTTGAAGTTGAATGAAAATAAATAAAAGGTTAACTTGATGCATATCCATTTAGTGCAAACAATTCCTGTAAGTTTACAAAATCCAGTCGGTGTTTCGGTCTATAGAAACAAAATAAAAAGTTTCAAGAATTTTATCAAGCAAGTGAAGAAAAAGTAATCTTTCTTATCTAAGGGAATATTCAATTTCTTACCTTTTATGCATAAATCTACTAAACCAAAATCCACTGATATTATTAAGAATATTGTGCCTACTTTATATTTTCGCTTATTTTTCTTAATCTTCCAGTAAATCCGCTTACATACTGAAACCTTTGTGAACACGAAACGAACGAAATCCCTTTTTTCGTACGAAGCTTGGTTTTGGCGCGGATAGCAATTTTATTTGAGACTCGTGTCAAAACAAAATTGGAGTACTAACTGCGTAGTTTTTTATGATGCCAATTAAAATGGTGTACGAACTGTAACGTGCTATAGTTTTAACTGCAATTCAGTTCGTGTTCAATTTAGGTTTAATAGCCATGCGATTTTAATCGAGTATTTGAGGGTTCTTTATTGTTTTTTTTTTCATCATGGTCCATGAGTGATGATTATTGTGACTTTGATAGCTGTATTAGTAAGAATAATTGTTTTATGTACTGGTTTCTTAGTGTGACTTTCGCAAATTTGAGATACTAGAAATGAATAAATATTGAACAAATTCGAATTTAAAATCCAATTTACACCACACATTTTGCATCATTTCACCAATAAAAGTAACACGATCAATATTGATCAACCGCCGATCCGGGCACAGGTAAACATCCCAATCGAGCAAGGTGTTACCAAACTACTCACAGACTGCATTAAATATGAACACCATAAATTGAGAACGTGGAACATTCATAAAAAATGAATCCATTTCGATTTTTATATTCCACGCATCACAGACGCGAACTATAAAAGAGGTGGCGGGTACGAATGGTACGAAAAAAGAGGAATATTCATGCTCAATGACTTGGAAAAATTCAATTACACAACTGTCCCTGGCTTGCATTCTAATAGACAGGCTGGGACTGTACAACAAATCTAATCAAAGTTTACTATTTACGGATCAAGTCTGACCTCTGACACCTCGGATTGGAGGCCTTGAAAGTTGTGATGTCAAGGTGTCTTAGTGAGGGTTAATCAACGTTACCGTGTTCACGAGTGCTGCAATGTGATTTGGTGTTTTTGTTTTATGGCTGTGTGGTTCAGGAAAGTGGGTTGTTATTTTGTCAGGAAGCACGTACCATGTTACTTTTACCTTTTATATACATACATACAAGCTTCGGCCAGCGGCTTTGGATATAGCGGAAAGGAAATTATTTCAAGCCGTTAAGACGTGGAGAGATAACAAATAAACACATTCTTGTCGCAGTTATATTTTTTATTACGCCTACACTACAGCTACAGCTGGGCAAAGGCCTACCTCCATCTCTTTCAGCATTCTCCATTTTGTGCCTCTTCCTTACAATTCTTTAGGAAGCCATCTTGGTCATACCGCCATCCCCTTTTTCCTATTCATAATTTTATAATGAGGTTACTATCTAACTAAAATCGTTGTTAGTGTACTTACTGTCAACGAATGTTGATTTACCATTATATTAGACGGCTTCACTATTTTGGATGCTTGATTACACTGAGGGCATTCAAAATTATTTATTTATTTATTGCGCAATGCATACTCAGTTTACAGAGAAAGCCGGTTAACTAATGAGTAAATGACCCTGTTAGGGCGCAGTAAGTTAATTTATGCCTGGTTTAACACATTTAACCTAGTCATACGCCTACCTGCTTGTTAAGTTACAATCTATTATTTTAAAAGATTTAAAAATAACATTAAAACAATAAGATAGAGAATTAGGCACACGTGGTTTCGTACCATAAATTTTCATTTTTATTATTTTTATTTGCGTGTGTGTTAAAAAGTAAAATTATGTTGCTATGTAAGATCGCTAAGATATTGATCTAGCATTGCTAGATCCCTCTTAGAATAAGGAATTCGGAAGACTATTATGCAAAGCACTGGCTGTTTCATCTTTTCTGTTGAAAATGCCCTAGTAATTTTTCGGAATATTCGTATTGAGAAACTTATGTACACGATGTTGATGAAAGTTGCTTGGTTTGTTAATACGCGATAGAGCTACATAAAGTTGGCCATGGTTATACCAACCATTTTTATTATTTACACAATTTGTGAAAATTTCAACTGTCGTTCTATTATGGTTCTTGAGATACAGCCCACTGACAGACAGACGGACAGTGGAGGCTTAGTAATAGGGTTCCGTTGGTTAACCTTTGGGTACAGAACCCTAAAAACTCATTGACTGCTTAGAGGGATTATGAAAATCTTATAGCTTTTAACCTAAATTCACAACCACATGACTAAAACCCACACGGTAGTTGATCATATTAATCCTACTTACACAAATGGGAACATTTCTAAGGCAACCCTCATATTTCTCCTCACCATTAGCATATTTAGTTCAATGGGCCTCAAACTCTGAATTATAAAACTTAATTCAAGAAACCTTGTTAGTAAGGCTAACTCAGTAACGCCACCTCATAAGATATTCGCCGACGAAGTTGAATAATAAAACTATTCGCAGCTACGTGTTTACATGAAATTATAAGGCTTAGACGGTCGCTTGATAAAACGTGTTTTAGCATTATATCCAACGTTATAAGTGTAAAATGAACCAGCTTCTGGTAAGTCAGGTCAGATATATATTACAAAAAAACCGGCCAATTGCAAGTCGGAATCAGGTTCCATACCATAAACTGAAAAAATAAAAATGTTTCTTGTATGGAAGCCCACTTTAATTTTTAATTCATTTTTTATTATTTGTTATTATAGCGGCAAAAGAAATACACAATCTGGAAAAAAATCGACTGTCAACCAATTGCGGTTCTAGAGATATAGCCCGCTGGCAGACAGACGGACGGACTGACAGCAGAGGCTTGGTAATAAATAGGTTTCCATATTTTGTTACATTTGTGAGTCTGACTCGCTCACGAAGGGTTCCGTACCATAAACTAAAAAATACACTTTTCCTGTATGGAGGCCCCCTTTAATTTTTAGGGTTCCGTGCTGAGTCAGCTAGTTTCTTTATAAATAAAGATGCTTGGTACGAGTGGGCTTTAGTGTCACAAAAACATCGACCACTTAATTATTTCCATCTAAACCACGTCTCATTTAACTAATAACAGATACATGACATGCGACATTTTAAGCTGAAACCGACAACTAAGTACGTTATGAGATACAAGCCTACAGGATTACGAATGAGACGTAAACGACAGACAAACAGTCGAGATCACCAGAGCATATTGTACTGCAACACTAAACCCTCTGCAGAGCATGTTGATTAAGGCATTATGCTCGTTAGATCGCTCATTATACCGATCCGCAGAGAAGGCTCAATCAACAACAGACCCGACTGGAGTAAGGATTATGAGGAAGGAGTTAAAACTTAAACACAAGCTCTTAGGACTTAGAAGATTCTTTATTAAGTAATGCAGTTTCTTATGGAAAATCTTTAGAGAGTAGACTTAAATCTTAAAAAAAGTTTTGCTTTTAGTTTTAGTTATGAGCAAAAAAGAAAAGGCTGTTGAAAGTTGAGTGGAGAAAATGGTTAAGAAACTTTTGGTACTGAAATTATATTGACAGATTTTAAAGATCTAAAAATCGAGAAAGATGAAAATGGATTATTAATGAAGAAATTACACAATCCATAGCCGATACAGCCCTAATATTGATTGCCAAACTT
This sequence comes from Lacanobia oleracea, assembly GCA_950371165.1. Classification (NCBI taxonomy): domain Eukaryota; kingdom Metazoa; phylum Arthropoda; class Insecta; order Lepidoptera; family Noctuidae; genus Lacanobia; species Lacanobia oleracea. The sequence goes on from OX493387.1 coordinate 4,969,630, forward strand.
AAATTAGAGTAGACAGCGTACATTGCCTGCAGAAAAAAAATACTGATGAAACCAAAACGCCGAAAGGTTCAGGAATGACGACCTTGTTCCTCAAGACGTTGCGTTTGAAAGGAAGCTATCCCATAAAGTGGGCTGATAGTCTGATGAGGGCTGCCAAAATCAGCTGACGATGACGCCAAGAACCACAGGACCAGTTGATATAGCGTCGCTTGGAGAAAGCCTATGTCCAGTAATGGACGTTTAGTGAATCAAATTATAATTTATTTATTAAGATACCGTGCTTAGGAAGGCACGTATAAGCCGGTTGTCCCGGCCGCCAAATGGCGGTCGTCAAATAAACCTTGTCAGAGGCCTTTAGGCAGCTTAGAAACTCTGACACTAGGGTGTGTGGGTTCTTTAGACCTTACTGTTTACACGAAAAGAAGATTGGTTACAATAAAACTGAAAAATAAAATGTTTTACGAGTTGTTCCAATCACTCAATTGATTCAACAACATACTCATTATTGATATAACATTTAATTTTTCTACATTCTTCAAGAAATAGCAATTAATTAGTGCCTACTCAAAAGACACATCCCCATCTTAAAGTTTCCGTGTTCGTTTGACTGGCAAGAAACGGCGGGCGAAAATAGACATCAAAGAGAACACAGCACTAAGCATCGATTTGTGGTGTCTACTGCAGTGTAACGTGCCGGCGCGGCGCCGTCAACCGTGACCTGAGACTCGGTGGGGCGGTTATTTAGAAAAATTTGTTGTTCTACTCTAAGCTCTTAAAGAGACTGTATTAGTAGTGAGAGGTCGGTAAGCAAATAAGTGAATGAGGGTTTTAAATATTTTTTATTTTAATTGCATAGTTTGTTTTTGCTAAACCCGTTTCTTAATCAGACAGCAAGACGTGCGGTGATGCGCCTTTGTTACATCATGTAATTAAATTCCTACCCAAACGCGCCTCAAATGTTTTGGCAATAATACTTGCATTGTGCGTAGAGATAAGGAGTGGCATTTCCAGTGTGTGTCTATTTTTTCTGATTGTTATGACCTGATTGGTAATAGAGTTACATCGTCGACCATAACCAACTTGTCTTTATTTGAGAAAAAAATTGGTTATTTTCTCCTACGTACCTCATATATCACAATATTGTCATCGAATTCATGTTTCTTTATTTTGTACAAGTTGACCCACGCAACTTCGTCTGCTCCGCTCCTATTGGTCTTAGCGTGATGATAAATAGCTTTATGATAAGTTCCTGAGTTAATCGCGTTTAAGCAAACAAACTCTTCAGTCTTATATATATCGCATCCGAGACTTTTAAATCCATATTAGGTCTTTGACAGCTCATTTTGTAGTGTAAACCAAGTTCACTACAAAATTGGTCCTATTCACATGTCTTATCCTGGATCAGTAAATATCAAACAGAAAACCAATTCTATAGCCCCAATAACAATGCCATAGAATTTTAAAACAACTCCGCATTTTTCGCAGAAACACAGAACGAATGTTTTTCCTCCATACTCGTAGCTCGTTCTCCAGTATTTTTTGTATAAACAAAATGACAAACAAGCAACGACCGCCTCATTTGCATTTCATACGAATTGGCAGTGTAGGAAGTGGGTGGAAAAAAGCGTAAGTTGCAAACGACTGCCAAATATACAAGTAACTATTTTTGTTACACAAGTTTTTGTATTGGTTCTTTGAATATTTATGTCACAGTGGCTATTTTTCCTTGAACTTGTTGTTTATTTTATTGGTAGGTACGTTTGACCGCTTATAAGGTTGGAGGTTTTTGATTGTAGCGGAAAACACAGCGTTTGAAGGCCTCTCACAAGGTGGACCGATGAAATGGTGAGGGTCGCGGGAGTCTGTTGGATGCAAGGAGTATAGGACTGGCTGATGAGGCAGCTCCTGAGTGTCGCCTATGATCAATAAACTGTGTTTTGGTTGACATGATGATCACGATAATGATCTACAGATTCTCAAAATACGTACTTACTAAAGTTTTTGGTAATGGCTCGGGTTATAGTTGCTGTGATATTTCTTGGGAGCATATGTAAACTTTGAGGCATATACAAATTATGAAAAATAAATAACGAATAACGATATAAATACCTGAAAACTCCTACAATCTCATTTTTTAGAATCTCGAACACAAGTTGTGACGCTATTTATGGATATAAGCTCGGTTGTAAAAGAGCATCGTTTTATTTAGGTCCTGCTCTTCGTTCCAATTAGACTTCGTGCTGACCCGAATTCCGAAGCTTTTTTTTATTTTCACAGCAGTGAATATAGCCGTTCGATATCCTGTTTACTTAGGTACCTTAACAACGTTAATTTATCCCTATTTCACTTTATCAGCGCATCAGAAACAAGTATATATCTGAATAAGTTGGTACGAGTGTAAATCCTAATATAAAAAATTATCCGTTACTGACTGATTGAGTGACTGACAGACAACGCACAGCCGAAAAAATTCCACAGGTCGTAGTAAATTGAAATTTGGCATGATGCTTCCCTGTACACTGTAGGGCCACTAGGCCACTAAGAGAGGATTTCCCGAAATTCCTACGGAAACGGAGAAAAACGGAATATGCGCTACAAAGTTGCGGGCGAAAGCACAACTTCGAAAAGCATTGAATAACCTCGAAACGTATTGCACAACCTCGAAAAGCATTGCACAACCTCGAAAAGCATTACACAACCTCAAAAAGTATTACACACCCTCGAAAAGCATTGTACAACCTCGAAAAGCATTGCACAACCTCGAAAAGCATTGCACAACCTCGAAAAGCATTGCACAACCTCGAAAAGCATTGCACAACCTCGAAACGTATTGCACAACTTCGAAAAGCATTGCACAACCTCGAAAAGCATTACACAACCTCAAAAAGCATTACACAACCTCGAAAAGCATTGTACAACCTCGAAAAGCATTGCACAACCTCGAAAAGCATTGCACAACCTCGAAAAGAATTACACAACCTTGAAGATTGAATCGTGTGGGTATTTTTAGTAACTCTGTTTTGATGATTTTGATCTTTTTTATTTGTTTGCTCTTGACTCTAGTCCATGTCAGAGATGACAGAGACAAGTGTGGTGATTAACGCTAGTGCCTTATTTGTTTGAGAAAAGACCTTTGCCCAGCAGTAAGACAGACACAGGCTGGTAATAGATAAGACTGCAAGTAAGGATTCATTGTATATAATTATGTAGTGTATCTACCTGCCTGCATATTTAAAACAAAGAACTAGAAAGTTTTAATTGATGAGGAGTACTCGAATTTGCAAAAAAAAATCGAAAAAATCAGAAATGTAATATGTACTCGTATATTCGTATTATACACGATTATTTTACCTACCTTCCGGAAATGAGAGAGGAAAGGGTAAAAACCTCACAAAGGATACTTTCGCCGAAGACAACGTCAATGAGCAGCAAGTGATCCATTATATCAGAACTTCAAATATTCAGAAGTTGCGAAACTTTGGAACTCTTAAATGAACAAAAAGGAGCTTCAATATACTTTAGGGCTTTCAAAGAAACTGCATCATATTGTATGCTGTTGTATGCCAAGATCGCCATATTTTTTGGTGCAGGTGATCGTAAAAAAGTATTTTATCCAGGTAAAAACAATACGGAATCATTACTTAGATGCAGTTTCATTGAACTTCAGTTTATGTAGGCTTTTATTTTTTAAGGATGGCAAATTATCAAATGACTCCTCCTACTCTAGGTGAAGCAACAGGGAGTGTCAGGTCAGGCTTATATTGACTAAATCTGTGTTCCTCCTAGTGCCCTTTGCGTTCCAGGGCTACAGTGCCTCTTTCGAACAAAGTCCGCAGTCCCAGCAGGCATTTGCTCTAGCGGGCCCCTTCTTAGTTTATGTAGGCCCAAAATTAAAATCGTCGTTATGTAGTTACTGCCCGGAAAAAAGGCGTAATTTGGGTATTTCTTGCAACCATTAAAATCCTCCAAAAATAATATTACTATGATTATTTAACATAACCTTCCATGATTCTATCCCTTTCGGTGAACTGTCTCTAACACGAATTACGAATTACCGGACCTAACAAAATCCGTACCTTAACTACCCCGCGATTATCAAATTTGTGCCCAGTTGCCCACCCAAACGTGTCGTCAGCGAATTGGTATGTTTTATTAGTTTATGCGAAATTCTAACACTTTCTGCTCCAATACTCATCAGGATTATGATAGAACTTTAATCCCTTCTGGTTGGGTAACTTTCAACTCTATTATAGGAAGCGTTACAGGATGGACTATGGATTTAGGTCACCCGTTTAAAAGGAGAATTCAGGTATGAAGTTATGAACTATATTTTTTACAGCTTTTCATTTTTAGTATAACGTAATACGCTGAATGCGAGAGGCACAAGACCGTATGTGGCTTAGAAGAAGCCTATTTGTTGCAGTGGAAGTCGATTATGATGGGGTGTATATAGGGTGAAAACGGACATTGACATAATAATTTCATCAAAAAAGCTTATTTTAATGACCCAGTCATGTTATTGAATTACAATTTTGAACAAAATCCCCAAACTAAAAATAAACAAAAATGAAAAAAAACATTTCAAATTAAAAATCATGGTGACCGGGAACCGAGCGCAGTAGTCATTCTCAACGGCGGCGATTAGCCAGGTAAGTTATCATAACATCCGAAAAACGTCATAGGCCTCCCCCAAAAGGGGGGGTTCGCCATAATCACCACGCTTGGTAGGCGGGTTGGCGATCGCAGTATATGGTGTTGCGTTTTACAGAGAACGCTGCTACCATTCTCTGGTGAGTCCTTTAGTCGCCTCTTATGTCACCCACTGAAGAGATGGGAGGTAATATTCTTTTACGGTACCATACGGCATCGGCTGACACCATACGGCAGCCAAGTAATTATGTGTGAGATATTTTGGTGCACAAGTGTGTACAAATACAGCTAGTAGATACACGAGCGTTCTCTGTTATTTTACTCTGAAGGACTATGAGATAGATCAGGCGGTGGACCAATCGGCTTTAGGTACGTGATTTTCAAAACACGGGGATCACACCCTCAACTTTTTAACTCAGAGTTGCTACTGATAAATTGTTTATGGAAAATTCTGAACAAACGGCTTTAAAGCGACCTCTTTCAGTCTCTCTAGCCAAATATTTTTGAGGAGGCATCGTAACATAAAGTTTTGTTATGTCTAAACCTATTGTTTTCTTCGTGTCTTCACGAAGTTAGTTTCTAAGCTGTAACGAAGTTAGTTTCTAAGCTGTAACGAAGTTACAATATCACATACTAAAGTGCCTACATGTCTTGCTTTCGCACCGTATAATGGGTAACCTTTCAGTTTCCAAGAAAATAGAGAATATCAAAATTTACATAATCATAGTTTGATTATTTCGCGGCGTTCGAGGCGGAGGTGTAAAACTTGAATTTGATTTTGTTAAGAAACACACAAACTTGTGGAGTAATTAAATTTTGCTTCGCACTTCTTCCTATTTACTTGTTTTACATATCGTTACTCTGGGCATGCAATTTATGAAAGGGTAGGCAGTGGGTTATCTAAAAAGTAAGATGTGATGACCTTGTTGTTTTGCTAGAAAAGTAAAGACAGAATTTATTTTATTTGGCACTTGGCACTCACACAAGACAAACAACAAAATAAAATACTATTAGTGGTTTGATGCCCTAACTAAGCTAATTCTAGCTGTCTTGGTTCTTCCTGGCTCATGGAGGTCTGTATGGCAGGCACTGGTCATTCCTAACCCCTTTCTTCTCCAACTCCTAAGCCAAAAAAAAAAAAACACAGATAGTTATTGGGTTTATTTTTAAATTGGGAATTTCTGAGCTGTTAGTACTGGGAGTCTGCAATTGGTAAAATTGATACAATTACAGACTTACAGTTTCTGATGTTTTCCGTCCATTGGACTTAAATCTTACTACTCAAATGTGGGTGTCATACTGTTTATAGTTCTACTTACGTCTCGTCTTTACCTACTGTGTCTTTGTATATAATTCCTTCAGAGTTGAACAGAGTTCTGAGTGGACTTAAACAAGTTGAATTGTAGTTTAAAGCACCTGTAACAATGGACTTAGTGTCCGGTTGTTGGGCATTACTTGTAAGCACTAGATTCTCCAAACTTTGTAACAGTTAGTTAAAATTGACTGGAGTTTGGGAAACATTCAAATCTTGAATAGTTCGTAGTTTTAACAAGGTGTCAGGGTTTAAATCACAATTGCTTAGGAACATTTGTTTCTACTTCTGTTTTGAAATTTTTAAATAATAGTAGGTATTATTGATTTCAACTATGCCAGGCATGATGATTCATCATCATATCAGCCGAAAGACGTCCACAGCTGGACATAGGCCTCCCCCAAGTGTCGCTACAACAACCGGTCTTGTGCGTCTCGCATCCATCGGCTGCCAGCCTTTGTGGGGCAAAATATACCTAGACTTCATACAAGTATATTTTTAAATCATTTTAGTGGGGCAGAATACACTCTAAAAATGTGGCCTTTCTATTTTGCCCCACTAGAGGAGCGGATAGTGGGGCAGAGTATACTAATCCATACTAAGGAATATAGGTGCAATGAAATATTTTAATTGGCTTTCTTTAAACACGAAAGATAATCATATTAGCATGATCACAGTACGTTTCTATGTAACACTATATCTAATACATGTTCGTTATCTTAGACTGCACTATGTCTTGTGTTTATGAAAATAATCACATTTCATGTTGCAAATTAAATTCCGTAAACAACGTACGGAAAACCATTTCCCAGAAATTTAATATTATGCAGTTTAATCTTGAACAAAGCACTTGCAGTATTTGTGATCCTTCATTAATCTTTAGAAGGAATTTTTAGTTTTTAGAACAAAATGTGAATATTAAAACGCAAAAAGCTGTTAATGGAACTTTGACGTTATTTCTTGGAAAGCAGTGAACTGGGGTACATTAACTCTAGTGCAAATACGGCGTAATGGATGCGTATTGACGTCATCTGAACACGCCACGACATAGCCTTATATGCCTACAATCACATAATAGATGTCTGAGGTCATTGGCTAACTTGAGATTAGTGACGCCGATGCATTCCACCAGCTTCTACGACAAATCTTTAACGAATACGTTATGGAATGCCTTGTCCGTGTCAGTAAGACGTGCTCAATCTTTGTCCATTTTTAAAACAATGGTAAAAAATACCTTTCTCATTGATCGTTTTCACTTTGGTCCTAAGCTTTTTATTTGTTACATAATTATAATTATATATATTTATCTATTATGTATTTATTTATATAAATCGTACACCTAAGACTACTGCAATTATCTTTACAATCCATGCAAAGGTTGTTGTGAATATATCACTTAAAGATAAGGCCGCCCATTGTGTCACCCTACGTAATGTTTTCTACATCTATTATTTATTTATTTATTTATGTACACACAATATACTTAAAACACGAAAATTTATACAGTGAGAAGAGCACAAAGGTACTGCTTATTTCATAAGAAATTTCTTCCAGCAGACCTGCGACAGGAGAGTGGGATAAGATACGTAGACAGAGTGTGTAAAGAGACAAAGAAGGAAACTTAAAATAGACTAAGCTAACTTAACTTAAACATACAGCTATTAATAAATATAAATCAAAATACAATAAACATACTAACTAATATACACAAATACATATACCTAAATACATAATTATAATAAAATAATACATAGATACCTATAAGATCTATCTTATCTATTCTATTCTATTCTGTTCTGTTCTGTTCTGTTCTATTCTGTTCTATTCTGTTCTATTCTGTTTTATTCTGTTCTATTCTGTACTATTCTGTTCTATTCTATTTTATTATAGTTTACTGAATTCTTCATTGCCAATTTAAAGCGCAGTTAAAAGTTATGACTATAATGGCTAGTTTACACAGATTGAGATGCTGACTACATAGTAGACAAATACTCGGATTGTCTACTCGTATGCCAGTAGCTCGGCTTGCTTTAGCTGTCTCCACGATGATAGTAGCTGTCTAGGTATCTTGCAAGACACTAAATACAAAAAAAAACAGGTTCCGCTCACAACTGTCTGGCTGACACTGGTGAGCCATTGCTGAACGCGTCCGAATAATGCGAGTGATTTCCGAACTGCTGCCATGTGCAAGTTACTAACAGGCAAGCTGGTGAGTGAAAACAAAAAATGTTAAAGTAACGCGGCTGTTTGTGGATCAAAGAATACCATGTGTACTAAACAACAGAATCGGTCCAGTAGAACCGGAGAAAACTTGCTGAGATAGACAGACACCCGAGTGATTCTATATAGGTTCCGTTTCTTACGGATATTCGCATTACTCAAAAATAATCTTCAAGCCCCTAAACTATGTGTCTACCTAGCTGTTTGACAGCTATGTTTGGATCAGCTTTTAGTTTGATCGAATGCAGCTAAGTACCAGTACTAACTAAACTACGTGTGCTGTCTGCTATACCTCTTTTTAGACAAGTTAATAATTGCAAACTATTCTTTACTATTGTGACATGGCCATAACCAAAAACCTCAAACTCACCTCTGAAAATACCCATAACCAGTACAAAACACCAGCATTCTCACCTACAAAACAACCCCACTAAATCAATAAAACGTCGTACATAAATACAATAAAGAAATATTCACCCCAGAACTTAGCAGTCGTGTCACGTTCAGTAGCCTTTATAAATAAATATACGTCGCGTTTATAGTGGTGGCTAGCAATTTGTTTCACCTGTAATTTGATGTATGAGAGAGAAATGTAAGAAAATCGTGCGAACGCCTCCCTGAGATTTATGGGAAACTATATGTTTTTCGGCTATTTACGACGGTTTCCATCGGAAGGGATGGTTAGGGGCGGTTCATCATGAGCTGTCTTCATTGGCATATCTTTATCTTGGAGGATTTTTTCGGCTTATTGTAGTAGGGGTGTGAAAATAAGTGTGCAGGTATGTTTCGGAGTCTCGTCGAGGCGATCGGTGGCGGCGACCTTTCGCGACCGGCCTTGGTTCAATCTTTGGTCCGGAGCGAGGAGGCATGGGAAGCGATCACCTCCTTCTGCGAAGCAGTAATGCTAGCAAAGGAGGAGGCCGAACGTGTGAGAGAGAGGGAAACCTCACGTCCCAGTCGCCGCAACAGAAGAAACCGCCCCAGGCGACGGGAGTCGCAGGACGATTCCCGGCCGCCGTAGGCGCGGGCCTGCGGACGGCGAGCAGTGGGTGGCTCGCCGTCTGATCAGAACTAGGCCCGGGTCGGCGGCGCGCTGCGATTCCAGCGCGCCTCAAAGAGATGTCAGCGTGGAAGACGGGGCCCGCTAGGGCAGGTGCCTGCTGGGGCTGCGGAATCTGTTCGAAAGAGGTGCCGTAGCCTTAGAACGCAAAGGGCACCAGGAGGAACACGGATGGGTTTTAGTCAGTAAGAGTCTGACACTCCCTCTTGCTTCACCCAGAGCGGGAGGAGTCATTTGATGATTTCCCATCCTTAAAAAAAAAAAAAAAAAAAAAAGGTATGTTTCGGAGTGTTATTTCAATTATTTACCCATGTACGAGTAACATAAGGAATTTCACTAGCTCTAGTAAAAAAGGTATGCTTACAAATTTGTACTGAAATAGACTTTCTCTGATGATTGCGTTTTGCCTTATTACTTTTTCAGCTGTAAAAACAAATTTTCCTGCTGGAAAATGTTTCAAACTTGATTAAAATCTTTACTGCTTTAGATTGTCTGGGTGTAATACAGGTGTTGTGATTTTATTAAACAAATTGAAACTAATCTTAAGTCTTATGTATTCAATTCTATGCAAAAAACTTTCAAAGAACTTAGATCTGTGTTAAGAAAAGATTTTATCAGACAAACAATTCTAATCTTCTCACTAAGCATCTAAATTTAAATAAAAAACATCCCCACCTCTCATCTATATAATCCCTTCAAAAAAAACCTTCTAAATGATACCTAAGTACGAAATGCAAAAAAGTCTTGAGTTTGAGACCCACACTGTAAGGCGATGTTCACATTCAAATAATTTTAAGAAATTTCAACGGTTTTTTTTTATTATTAATTAGGGTTAGGGATCTTAATTTTAGGTGCGTTTGTACTTATAAAATTATAATTTTTGACGACGCAAATCAGTAAGCAACGATCAATATATACCTAGTAGTTTCTACCTACCACTTCTCCTGATCAAAATCGTCTATTTAACAATGAATCTTTTAAATTTCAACTATTTTCTTCTAAAGTTCGCGATAAGTGATTTAGGTGTTCGTGAAATATACGCACAAAGGGATCGATGCGTTACACTGAAGCAGAAAACAGACAGAAGTCTCGGGTCACGGACCCGCGCAACTTCGTCTGCGTCACATTTTTCATTAATGCTCCGCTTTTTTTGGTCGTAGCGTAATAATATAATAAAACTACAGTCTAGTCTTCCTCGATAAATGGGCTAACCAGTAGTTACTTTACGAGATTAGTGCGCAACCAAACAAACAATTAAAAAAGCTCTTCAGTTTTATAAGATTATTTATTTATTTAAACTCGTGCACACTACATTCAGTCAAAGAAGTATCGGGAATGGATGATTTGTTTATGGTTCCAAATTCAAATTTTTGTTTTTTTGTAGTTGTTAGATTGGCACAACTGTTTTCCATTTTGGCGCGGAGTTTGAGTTGCATCTGTTATTTATATTAAATACAGTGCTGGTTTTAGTAATATCATATATAGTGTGTATTGCGAATTTCATCATTATGAAATTCCATTCCATTGACAAAAATATCGAACAAAGAGTTTGTCTTAAATTTTGCATCGCCAATGGAATTTCGTGTTCGGAGTCACTGAAAATGTTACAGAAGGCTTACGGTGAATCGACTTTATCAAAAACTCGTGCTTATGAGTGGTCCAAAGCGTTCAAAAGCAGTCGAGATGTGATGGAAGATTTGCCTCGCTCTGGTAGGCCGTCAACGTCTGCAACTGAAGTTAACATCGCAAAAGTGAAGGAAATAGTGACTGAAAATCCCCATTCAACTCTGAGAGAGATAGCCGCCGAACTTTCTGTATCTCACGAGTCGATCCGTACCATTTTAACTAATCATTTGGGTATGAAACATGTTGCTGCTCGGCTAGTCCCAAAAGATCAGAATTTTCTCCGAAAACTCAATCGCATGAAAGTCGCTGAGGACATGCTAGAACGAGTCAGTTCGGACCCAACATTCATGAAACGCATTGTTACTGGTGACGAGACGTGGGTTTACGAGTTTGACATGCAAACTAGTCAACAAGCTTCGGAGTGGCGCTTTCCAACTGAACCGAAACCGAAAAGACCACGCCAAAGTCGATCAAAAGGCAAAGTCATGTTGACTGTTTTCTTTGACTATCGCGGTGTTGTGCTGAATTCTTACCGGAAGGTCTAACGGTAAATAAAGAATATTACTTGAGCGTTATGCGGCGTTTAAGAGAGCAAATTCGACGAAAAAGCTCAGATTTGTGGAAAGAAAATTCTTGGATTTTGCACCACGACAATGCGCCTTCTTTTTAACCAAACACTCAACAAATACCATCCAGCACCCACCATATTCACCAGATATGGCTCCTGCTGACTTTTTTCTTTTTCCTAAACTCAAATTACCACTTCGTGGCACCCGTTTTCAATCGATAGAAGACATAAAGGAGAATTCGCGGCGAGAACTGAACTCAATTCCGGAAGCAGCGTTTAAAAAATGTTTTGATGAATGGATTATTCGTTGGCGCAAGTGTATCGTTTCTAAAGGAGCATACTTTGAAGGTGATAAAATAAATTTGGATGAATAACAGACATTTTGTGTATTATTGATCTTTTCCCGGTACTTTCTTGACAGAGTAGTATCTTTACAGGATATCCCAATACAAGGGTGGTCTACAAATTAGTATTAACTGATTCAGGTATGTACTTATAGAATTTGTTATGGTTAAAACAGGGGAGCTATTTAAGGTTTAAGTGTGCTACAATATCGCATTGGGTCTACCCTGTAAGTATATTTGTACGTATAAAAAAATAAATAAAAGTATTTTTTTCTAAAAGAGATGTCTGACTGTGATTCAAATCAAGTCCCATGTCACATCTTTATGAATCACCCCTTACTCCAGAAGTTTAGGGTAACCAAGATACAGGAGATCAGACGCGATGACGCGAAAAATCCAATTACTCGGCGCCAATTCACGCATTCTAATGTAGGACGAAGCCGCGTGTTACAAAATCTAATCAAAGTTTATGGTCGCCCTAGCGGTTTTTGCCCTCTACCTTGGATGAGACTGACGACGTGGTGGAAAGATTAGCGGGACGATATTTGTTTAGATTTTTTTTGGTTTCTTTGCCTGCGCAGGTAGGAAGATTTGATTAAATTTTTTGGGCTGTGTTTGGTTGGAATTTTTGATCGTGGTAAAGCAAGAAGGCTGCGGTTCAGTTTGATCTTTTGATAAACTAAAATTGACTGATATCATGCATACTTTATACAGTGGCCAAAGAAACTAAGAGATAACTTAGCTTTCCTTAAGTGTAAGAATTTTCGTATTCAGTTCTGTCACACGTGCCATCATGATTCCGTTGTGAGAGAGAGACAGGGGTATACAGGACAAATTGCACTGTGAAACAGGGATCACAATGGATTCATGGTGCTGATATAATTATGTGGAGCTGAACTTTCAGAAATCACCATTGACAAACATTATGATCCAACAAATACTATTTTCGTTATTATATTAATTTCGATTAGTTACCTAAATGACGACCAAATGATGTCATTGTATTCGACAGATGTTTATATATCCAATTCGAATAGGAGTCCAATAATCACTCCTAAAAAACGAGTTAATTTGTTAAAAGTTACCTGTTTGAGAACTAACAATAAAAACAATGAAGGTTGTTTTAAACCGAACCTTTATAATGAGAAACGTAGAATAAGCTACAAAACATAATTTTCGCAAAGCTTTGAAACAAACTCCTTCCTTTCCTTTTAAAAAAGACTTATTTAAAAAAGTTCAAAGTTGAACCGAGACAAACAAGCATGAATAAGAAGAAATAAGAGCTAGGATGTATTGTGCTTACTGTCAGTCATCAAGTACCTGGGTTCTGAGCTCAGTAGTATGGAGAAGGCTCTTACCATTTTATTCTCGATAGATTTTCACTTCAATGCGTTTTAGAGCATTTGAAAACGTGTGTGTATTCTAATAATAACTAGACTTTTAAGTTGAAAAGAGGCAATATTCGCACCTCATAATTTGAAGGTTTATGTTTTGTTCGAAAATTGAGGAGCTCGTGGCTAGATAATAACAGACGCACGGGTCGATCTTCCAGGTTAAGCAACGCTTGCCAAGGTTGGTCTGTGGATGGGTTTCCTTCGTGCCTCGGTAAGCACATTAAGCCGTTGGTCCCGGCTGTCATTTGTAGATCTTTGGCAGTTGTTACGGATTGTCGGAAGCCAGTAAATCTGACTCCAGTCTTGCCAAGAAGTACCGTGTTACCTAGTTAATGGGTTGTGGAGGTATGGTAGGCAACCGCTCCTCGTAAGACACTGGTATTCAGCTGAATCCGGTTTGACTGGAAGCCGACCCCAATATAGTTGGGTAAAGGCAAGGCAGATGATGATGTTTTGTTCAAAAACTGATACCCAATTGACATCTTCACCAACATTTCAGTCTAAAGTCTAAAAAGTTATGTGGTATAGAGAGTGAAGGCCCGCAAACCTTTATTGAAAAGAGAGGATCCAGCAACTGAAGTTATTGTGTCTGGTGGGCAACTACTCGATAATTGATATTCAGACTGTTGTATACATGTTCAAATTGCACGGAAAACTCTGATACTGCGGTGCAAGATTTCATTAGTAGTTCGCTGCGGGTGGGATCTATATTTTTGTAGTTATTTTTGCTGCCATACTTTCACTTTATTTTTTTTTCTGGATTTTCTCGAGGGCCGCCTCGAGTGGGCTCAATCAATGCCGATTGATGCTGCTACAAGCCCACTGTTTGACGAACATAATTATGATCCCAAAGGAAAATTACAATTGCATCACTTCGCGTTTAATTTGTTGCGCATCAATAATAACTATATATTTCAAAGAATTTTGACTAATGAAGGTACTTAGAAATAAAATAACGTAAGAAGTTTAATCAGAAGAAAGCAGTATTTTAGTTTAACAAATTATTTATTTCGAGCAACTCGCTTGTCTCACCCACTCAGCCACCAGCCTTAGACTTTATGCTAAATCATTGGGGCCAATATACCACAGAATTACATTCTATTGTCCAACTTAAAATGTACATGGTGTTTCATTGGCCATTTAAGTTGATTTTACGGGGTAAACACAACTCCCCGCTTTTTATACGTTAACGACAAATTGCTGTTTTATTTGTGTTGAATTAAGGGCTATTGTCACGTCATCATCATCTGCCTAGCCTTTTCCCAACTATATTGGGGTCGGCTTCTAGTCAAACCGGATTCAGCTAAATACCAGTGTTTTACGTGAAGCGGCTGCCTACCAGACCTCCACAACCCATTAACTGTGTACGTAGAATCTTATTAAAGTATTACGAATTAACTAAGAAGGTGATTTATAAAATAATCAAATCAATTTGACTAATCTTTATTGTAGTCGAATGCAGCTTTACCAGTATTTTATGGAGCTATTACTCAACTAATATATTTAATAATGGGCCTGATCAAAAGGCTTAAAGTCACTTAAAGGGCAATGGAGAGGACAATGCTTGGAGTTTCCTTGCGTTATTGAATCAGGAATGATGATATCTGCAAGAGAACCAAGGTCACCGACATAGCCCAAAAGATCGCCAAAATAAGTAGCAGCGGGCAGGGCACATTGCGCGCAGAACAGATCAGACCGACCGGAAGACGGACAAAGCAGACCGATGACCTGGTGAAGGTCGCGGGTAGCCGAACGATGCGAGATGCGCAGGACTGGTCGTTGTGGCGACACTTGGGGGAGCCCTATGTCCAGCAGTGGACGTCTTTCGGCTGATATGATAACTGCCCTCTGCAACCCATTAACTGAAAAAAACATGATAGGTTTTTCTATCTATTGGCAAGATAGGTGCCAGAATTTCTACTTCTGACTCATAAATATAAAAGAATCCAAGATAGTGTATTAATTCATGCCTGACCTTAGTTTAAGCGACCTTGCTCTAAAACTTTCAGCAAAAACTTATAAATAATTTATAAATGTTACCTAGGTCATTTCTCAAACGGTATTGCTTACCACAAATTCGATTAAGCCCAACACTTTTGAGGCTTTACCTAAACACATAGTAAAACTATATCTTTGTTAAGATAAACATAATGAATATTTATGTATTACGGAAAAAGTATTTTTTTTAATTATATTTTCTACCCATTCTTAACTTTGAATATACTGGCACAGAGCACCTACAAAGTTTCTTTAAAACATGTGCACCTAATTTCCGACTGCCAAAAAGGGTTATTTTGTACAATGGAACTGAGATGCGACTGCAAGTAAAGGGGCTTTCCTACTAAAAATGTACGAGTTAGCGAAGCGGTGCGAGCAGCGCTGAGAAAAAGTGTGATTGTTTCGGCCACAGCTGTGCGAGTAGGTATTTTATTTTTTTAGAGATGTTTAAAAATTGTTTCCCTTTTTGGCTTTGGAACTATACTAAAAACACATCATCATATTATTATCTAAGTCCCACTGCTGCCCTGCTAGCTACTTTTACCACGAATCCCGTTAAAGTCTTGAAAATCATCTTCAAAAAATCTCGATCACCGTTAACATTCACGGTACGACTTACCTATAATTTTACAGCCGGCTCACGACCATTAAAATCCTCACAATAAAGAAGCACGTACCTTACTTCATCTCAGATCATCTTACGCAGTTGTCGACTGCTTTACTGGGTCTTGCCGATGGCGGCCTTAGTGTAAGTGATAGACCAGCGAAAACTTATAAAAAACTAAAAACTAAGCGACTAGACACTAAGGACACCTCCTATGGGTTCGGGCTCTTTTCAGTTGTGCGCGGACGAGGTGTGGTGTGGTGGATGGAGCGTCTGTCGCATACATTCCTCGCTCTTATATGTCTCGATTTTTTGTCAGTAATAAATACCCACCTCCGCTAGCCAGCCCGATCTGGGACATAAAGGTAATCTCACTAATGATTTTTTCCTCGCGCACCGCCTAGCCACCTCACACATTTTTAATCAAGGCTGCGTTTCGTTTTGTTTGCTCTGAGCAAGGCTTGGTAAATGAAGCAGTTCTATTGATTCTTAACAATCACATCCCTCGTTTCGCATCCTGGCACATCTCTGGAGGAAAAGTTCTTTAACAGTTCAGTCTCTCTTCTCGGAAACAAACCATTGAACACCACTGCCGTAAACTTTAACAGGCAATTATTATAGTATTTGTTTGAAAGTTTCATGTGTAAGTCGAAATGGAAGTGGTATTATTGAGGATTAAATGTCGCATACGGTATATGGTACTTGAAGTTACTTGGCTTGGGTCTTAAGTATGTTTGTTTATTGGTAGTATCATTTATTTTCTATTTTGCTCTAAGGATATCTAATACCATGTTTGCTGACCTGAAAAGTGTTTAGAGCCTCCAAAGCTATTAGAGCTTTGGAGGCTCTAAACAAAGTGACAAGTGTTATCGATTGTCGAAAAAAATATTTTTGATTTATGGACAATCGCTCTCGCTGATGCAATTGTCTAGATCCTTAGCCCTCCTACGTACTAGCGGTTGAACCGCCTTGTCGGTTCGCTTGAGCGGCCAGAGTGGTTGAAATAGTTTTGTGGCGGTTAACTGCGAACAATCACTAGCGGTTGCATATACTGGAAAAGCGGCCAGCCGCGCGGTCAGCCGCTCCCGCTGCCAACCGCTAGTGCGTAGGAGGGCTTAGTTCTCAGAAATTGTTGCTTTTTTAGTGGGATTGTTATTTATTTATCCTATAGTAGTATTGTTTGACACAATGACATCAACATGATCATCATGCGCCTGTAAGATTTTCAAAGAGATTTTTACAATATAGGTCTACTGATGGCCTTTACATAATTATCTGTTAATGGCAAAGCTACCATGCATAGAAATATTGAACACCTCTCTCACACACGCAATAAAAAATTCAACCTTAAAATAGTAAAAGAAATTGTTCAGCAATGTGACCACATACCTGAAGAAGTAACCGGAAGTAAGTTGCGCGGCACCGGAAGTGCTGAATGTACGCCGCACATTGTTAATAAGGGGCGTGCGAGTTTCCGGTGGCTGCGAGATTAGTGATGTGAATTTGTTATTTCTTTTTGGCTTGGGTTTAAACACCGTCCAAAAAAGTACCTATTTTACTACCAAAAAAGTTCTAAATGGTTACCAAAACAGATAAATGGTCACCAAATAATATTCGAGAAGTAGCGCTCGCCGGCCGCTGCCGTGCCACCGCTCGCTTCGCTCGCTCGGCTCGCGCGCGGTTGGTCACAATTCTAACCTAACCTAACCTATTTTATCCAGTTTGTAACCCCAAGCCTACATTTTATGGCAATCACAGTTGAGTTGGATAGAATTTGGTGACCGTTGATCCATTTTGGTGCCTAGGCTTAGAGTCTTAAAAATATTATTTTTGGTGACCGTCTAAATTATACCCTTTCTTTTTTGGTAATTCTTTTATGTTATTAAATTAGAAATGCTTTTTATATTTCGCAAAATGTGAAAATTATAGAAAACTGAAAATATATTGGTTTGTGATTCAGTGATGTTGTGAAGCTTGTAAGGATAAAAAAACAGTAAAATAATTTAATAATATACCCTCACTATCATTACAACTGGAAATTCCTAATTATTAGATTAATTCAGCGTTTTGAGGAATTACGAAATGAATATTCAATGAATTTACTTCCTTTACTAGCAATATATTGATAAGAGGATCAATTAGACTACTACCAAAAATACGCAACATTATACCAATACAAATATTACTTCACCACACAGGATATACCCGACACGCAACGCTTATTTCCTTCCATAATACATGTAAATCGTCGGTACAAACTCAATTGGTTAGTCGAGTATATCAATTCGCTTGAGCGCATTACGCCAACACTACTCCATTCACTCCGGGATTACGGCATAAAGGCTTCAGTTGAGAATATGACGTCACATGTGTCCTGACCTTTTTAGTACGTGCTTCTTTGTTGTGAGGATTTTTATGGACGTGTGCCGGCTGAGAAATAATAGGTCAGTCGCACCGTGAATGTTAACGGTGACCACGATTTTTCAACACAGATTTTCAAGAATTTTACGCGATTCGTGGCAAAAGTGACTAGCAGTATAGCAGTAGGAGAAATATGCATAATAATGTATTTTTAGTGTAGGCTCAAAACCACAACGGGAATTTATGTTTAAACATCTTTTAAAGAAAATTCACGTCTACGAATTTTTGTCAGTACGTGTTTCCGGTGATGACTTATGGAATCAAAAGGAATCGAAAGGTGGTTCGGTCACAATGGGCCTTATCAGAAAGCATAAAGTCACCCAAAAGGCTATCGAATCAGAAATGATGATATCAAGCGACATAGCCCGAAGGATAGCCACATAACGTTGGAAGGCCACCCACAAGGTAAACTGATGAGGGTCGCAGGTTGTCTATGTATGTGAGCAGGACCAGGTCCGAAGAGGACTGGTAGTTGTGGCGACACTTAGGGGAGGCCTACGTCCAGCAGTGGACGTCTTTCAACTGATATGATGATGAAGCCCAAATGTGTTGACCATAAACATTGAAATTTTCTTTATCTATAGTCGAAAAAAGCCTGTTTTACCAATTACCAATTAATATGAAACGGCTGCAAAAATAAACATTCCATTCTACTGTAGATTGAGACTAATTTGTTTTTTTTTCAATTTAGCCAAACTACCATCACGGCAATCCTTGTCTTGCTAAGCAACCTGATCAGCTAATAACAGATTTCGTTCAGTGTTCATTATTGCAGTATTCCCCAACCAGGTCAAGTCCCATATTCGGCACTTGATATTTACGTACCCACGGAAACTAATTAACGATAACGTACGATACAAACCAACTTTATTATCACTGAAAGCTAAATTTAATCAAGGCAAAGTCTAAAACTAGGAATAATAATTCCATTGCCGAAACTAGGGCAGAGCCATTAAAGTCTGGAATCAAAATCAAAACTTCTGAAAACGTTTATGAAATTCATAATTAAGAACGTAATTTATGTTAGGATTCTCCGCCTATGAATGGTGCGGTGGACATTGGTTCTGATAACTGAAAATGATAGCAATATTATTAATGGAGCATTGTGAAGTTACGGAAGACGTATTGTCCTTACCTGAGCAGTTGAGCATCCTACTAATATAAACCTGAAAGTTTATGAGGATGATCGGCTGAAAGCATGGATGTTTGTTTCTTCACGCAAGAATTACTGAACGAATTTGGTTGAAAGGGTTAGAACTTTTTCCATGAGAGCTGTCGTAGCCCCCTGGCGCCATTTTGATTTTTTTTTTGATCGGACATGCATTTAAGCATATAACACTTAGGAATATTGCCGTTGCCGAAATGTGTGTCTGTCCTCTACTCATATATGCATGTTAGATCGTGCGCAGCAACTTGGAAAAAAAAAATTGCGGCGAGCTACGCCACAATGGTTCAGCTACTTCCCGTCATGTCACATTCCCGATTTGTCACCATGTCAAAACTTTGAAAAACAACTAACACGTGAGGCAATTTTGATCTTTATAAATTCTTTTCCGATTACCCTTTTTGAAACTAGTTTTTCGTGTGGTACAGTCAGCTCCTTTTTATCATCCGACTTTCCCAGAGGTACATTATTTTTCTAGAGTATATAAATTCCTGAATTTTGAGCATATTCTGCAATTATAATAATCCTGCACCAACCGGTGATTGTGCTCGGGCATACTTAAATAGTACACACTAGCTCTATACCCTTTTGCAAAAAACTTCTACACTTTTTATGCTCTTTCATACACTACAATTTTAAAGTGAATATTTCAATGATTTTTTTTTAACATGCATAAAGTAGCCCAAGCAAATAACTCGACTCAATTTCTCTATATAACGTCCTGAAGCAATTGATTTTTATTATTTATGGACTCCAATCTTTTAAAGTAGGTAATGGTTTGCATTTCCCTGAGTTATGCAAAGGATCTAAATCAATCACATTAATATTGCATGCTCCGACCGATCAATCCAAGTCAGAGGTACAGCTTAACTTGTGGGCAGAACGTGAACTTGATAAATCAACTTTAAAAGTGGCAATGGCTCAACGGAAATGTTGAATAAGGAGGTCGTGAGTTCAAAACCCAACTGTTGCATTCAAGATATGGACGTACCCACTCCATTGGCATGTATTTGATTCAGTTGAAAGGTTTCATATATCCACAACTTTTCAGTCCATTGTTTTTACCCGACTGCGAAAGAAGGGGCGTTATGTTTTTCGAGTGTATGTATGTATGTACTCGTATATTTCTTTGGCACGCCCTAGAGCCTAAACGGCTCGATGGATTATAGCTTGAGAGGTGTCGTTAGATTTGTATTTACTGTGAGAGTGACACTGGGTATATCAAAATAAAAAAAAACAAAATGGCGGATTTTTGGCGCCAAATTCAAATGTTTGGCACGTTCTGCAGCTTGAACGGCTCGATGAATTTTAGCTTGAGGGGTGTCGTTAGATACGTATTTACTGTGAGAGTACCACTGGGTATATCAAAATAAAAAAAAACGAAATGGCGGATTTTTTGCGCCAAATTCAAATGTTTGGCACGTTCTGCAGCTTGAACGGCTCGATGAATTTTAGCTTGAGGGGTGTCGTTAGATACGTATTTACTGTGAGAGTACCACTGGGTATATCAAAATAAAATGGCGGATTTTTTGCGCCAAATTCAAATGTTTGGCACGTTCTGCAGCTTGAACGGCTCGATGAATTTTAGCTTGAGGGGTGTCGTTAGATACGTATTTACTGTGAGAGTACCACTGAGTATATCAAAATAAAATGGTGGATTGTTTGCGCCAAATTCAAATGTTTGGCACGTTCTACAGCTTGAAAGGCTGGATAAATTTTAGCTTGAGGGGTGTCGTTAGATACGTATTTACTGTGAGAGTACCACTGGGTATATCAAAATAAAAAAAAACCAAAAGGGGGGATTTTTTGGCGCCAAAATTCAAATGTTTGGCACGCTATGTAGCTTAAACGGCTTGATGGATTTAAGCTTCAAAGGTGTCGTTAAATTCGTATTAATTGTGAGAGTGACACTGGGTATATAAAAATAAAATGGCGCCATAAAGCCTTCAATATTTTTTTAATTTACAAAACCTATGAGTTCAAAACCTATCAAGACAAAGGGCTCGAGGAGACGATTCCAAAAATATAACTTACTAAAAATAGGAAATAAAAAAAATTACTTTGTCAAAAAATCCGTCGCTTTTCAAGCAGTCTGATGCAGTTCAGTCACTGATCTGATGCCACTAACTGCATCAGACTGCTTGAAAAGCTACTTGTTTCGAACTTATTTGTAGTTTTTAGCGGTCGGCTTTTATGACAGTCATTTTTTTGTTCCGTTGACTTTAAAATGTCAATGAGGTGTTGAATGGAAAACAGCATCGTTTTATAATCTAACAACAATATTTTATTTTAATCATGAAAGGACTCATTGTAATGACTCCTGTCACCCTGAATGATCTCAAAACTGATTAAAGGCTGTCATAACTTTGCATCATTGCCTAAAATTGGCAGGAAAAAAATGATAAGAGTACCATTAAACATTAAAAAAAAAAATTGGTTGCCTGTAAAGTCGGTATACGGGCGAAAGTTTTACGTGACAACGACTTTTTATGTCTGTCTCTCTCGCTCTTAGGCGGGCTAACCATGCCCGAGTGGAAGGGACGCGTGCCTCTCACTCGCTCTCATTGTGAGCGCATAACGTGAGCGGAGCGTAACGCAGTTTCTTGAAGTGTCACCCGGCAAACCAATTTATAAGACGTTGTCACGTCAAAAACCACCCAAGTGCGAAACGGACTCTCATTAACTCTCACAAAGGGTTCCGTACCATAAACCGAAAAAAAAACGTTACTTGTATGGGATTAAGTTATGCCCCTATAATGTTTAATTAAATTTAGTGTTTATTGATTCTTGTCATAGCGGCAATAGAAATAACTACTCCGAAAATTTTAACTTTCTACCTATCACGGTTCTAGAGATACAATCCGCTGACAGACATAAGGACGGACGGACAGCTGAGGTTTAGTTGTAAGGTTCCGTTGGTTACCCTTTGAGTAAGATACCCTAAAAACTCCGTCTATTCCCGAAATCATAATCAAAACTAAAAAAACTGTCTACAAAAACATAAGACTAGTACAAACAACTGCATTTCGGACTGAAACGTTTAAAATAAATCACATTAAACAGTTTCGTGCAGATCGTTCGCGTAACGTACCGTCGTTGGCAGAATAAACTAGGTTACAGAATTATTTATAGCTTGAGTGTTAGAAAGAATTTGCATGTAATGTGCATGGCTTTTGCGATCCTGGAAAATCGATGGCTTGGACTTTTTCGGGTGAGTTTTAGCGTTTCATTTGGAGGTTGGAAAGTACAGTGAGCTGTTAAGTGAGCAGGTTGCAGTTTTTTTTTTGTGTAGGCTCTAGACAAGTTACATTTTGCTAGAATAGCGTGACGAAGGCGATTATCAAAACGTCAAAATTATTATGGGTTTGACAACGTTGTTTAAATGTCACATAATCAATTCCTTAAAAATATTTTGACAATCGCCATCGCTAATAAAATGGCAGATTCGTTTGTTCCGTGGCTTATCCGACAGAAACCTCGGGTTCCGTACTCCAAGAATGATTAACCCTATTACTAACTTTGCAGTCCTTTCACATCCATCCGTCCATTCGTCCGTCCGTCTGTCTGTCAGCGGGCTATATCTCAAAAACCGTAACAGGTAGGCAGTTGAAATTTTCACAGTGTGTATTTTTATTGCTGCAATAACAGCAAATAATAGGTGTTCAAAAACGAAATAACCAAAAATACCGACTTCCGAAATTAAAGTTATTTTTTACTTTGTAGTGTTTTTGGAAGTCGGTTTTATTTATTTGTTAAAAAGTTTTTATTTTTTACTTTTTAGTGGTACGCAGGTACCACTGAAAAGTGAAACCACAAGCACAACGTGCCGGTGTGATATTATGTTATGAACTGGTGTAAACAATCAACAGACATGCGATTACAGAAATCCCGATCCATTTGCTATCATTTATTGAAGAGTTCCGTTGCCTATCTTCGAAGTTCTTCATCAGAACTTCACCAAATTGAAATGGGACCAGTCCGAAAAAATACTCTTCCAAAAAAAAATAATCATCCAAATCGGTCAACAATTGGCGAAAATATCGCTGAACAAACATTTTTCATGGGATCCCATCATCAGATCCTGACTTATACATTCCATCATCTGCTCAGCAACATAAGATGATGATTACTAGGCACAAATATCTGAATTGCGTTAGAAAGTTTATGGAAAACAGTGTATGTGCTTATAAAATTTTAGGGTTTCCCCCAATTTTCATGGGATCCCATCATCAGATTCTGACTTGGTGACAGTGGGACCATCTCAGGAGTATAGGATTTCGAATTAAAAAATATTTTTTAACATTGGTCCAGAATTGGCGGAGAAATCGGTGAACATACAGCCGAACCTAAAACCCCCTCCTTTTTAAAGAAGTTGGTTAACAACACGATGGTACGTAACCCTTCAAGCGCGAGTCCGACTCGGACTTGGCTCGTTTTTTAGTTCAAAATATAGCTTATATGACACTCAATGACAAGGTACCTTACCCTTGTGTAACATTCTTTGTTGGAGGATTAGAAACAAAGAAAAAAACTTGAGAGGTGTCAACGCCGCATGGCTTACAACTATAGCAAAAAGTGTCGTTACAACTTTTGGTCTTAATGTGTTGTTACAACTTTTGGTCTTAATTTTTTCCGTCTAGCCCCCTTTCTTAACGCGCGAATTGTAATAAAACTAGAAACATAACTTTGTTTTACGACTTTATCCTTTCCCTGAGATGGTATCGTATCGTTGGCAACTAATGACCCACTGTTTCTCATCTCAATCAGTCCCTATTGAGATGAGAAATTCTATTCCATTCCATTCCATTCCATTCCATTCCATTCCATTCCATTCCATTCCATTCCATTCCATTCCATTCCATTCCATTCCATTCCATTCCATTCCATTCCATTCCATTCCATTCCATTCCATTCCATTCCATTCCATTCCATTCCATTCCATTCCATTCCATTCCATTCCATTCCATTCCATTCCATTCTATTCTATTCCATTCCATTCCATTCCATTCCATTCCATTCGCACAGCTTACAATAGCTTACTATAGCAAAAAGTGTCGTGACAACTTTTCGTAAGAATTTTTTCCGTCTAGCCCCCTTTCACAACGCGCGATAAGGAACTTCGTTCCAATAATAAACCATCTTTATAATATAAATTCATGTTTTTATAGACAAAGCTGCATTTACTAAAGCTGGTGCGGCATTTGCTACCATGGTGAGATTGATGTCGACGCTTGAAAGGCAATCCTTACCAAGTGACATCGAGTAAACTTTATAGTAGATTGATTTAAAGTTCAAATTTATAAAAAAAAATATAAATCTCACCTAATTATAGATTCGAAATTTCGAAACAATTAGGTGTTTTTTTTATAATTTTGAAGTTCAAATCACTTAGTATGGATTGCCTTACAAGCGTCGATGTAGTTTTACCTTAATTAATTCAAAAGTAACTGTTCACGTAGGTTTCAATTTTATATCGATTTTAGCCTATTAAAATTCCTTCTACTTCATTTTCTTACTTCAAGGTCTAACGACCCCACACACCCTAGTGTCAAAGTTTCTAAACCGCCTCAAGGGCCTCTGACATATTACAATAAATAGCTTATGTATAAACATATATTTAACATTTTGCACTCCACAAATCTTACTCGTTTTCATACCCCCATACCACAATAAATAGAACGCACACCAAAAAATTTATCTAGCGTTATTTGGAAACCAAATTCGGAATGATTTTCGTTATTGTTTACCAAATAAAAGTACAAACTTCCAATTTGGTTGGTATAAAAATGTAAAAGAAATTTGCGGCCATATTT
Organism: Lacanobia oleracea; assembly: GCA_950371165.1. NCBI lineage: Eukaryota > Metazoa > Arthropoda > Insecta > Lepidoptera > Noctuidae > Lacanobia > Lacanobia oleracea. The sequence goes on from OX493387.1 coordinate 4,994,805, forward strand.
CAATATAAACACTATGGTATAATTTCTGGAAGCAAAATGTCACGTATTCAATTTTCTTCGAGACCTCGCCTCACCTAAAGATTTTTCCTTTATTTGAGTGCCTCCAATTATTATTTTACGATCAACGATTTTTGGTGAAGAACATGTTTTTATGACCCAATTGTATGGTGTGTTGTGTGTACGGTGAAAATTACATTGTTTGTTATGAAATGGATGTAACATGATGCCTTGTTTCCCAAACGTTTTGTACAAGAAAGGTTTAGGTAGTTAAATAAAAGTAAACAATCTTGATGTGTCATTTTAATCTTATTTTATTTAAAAGCCCAGTTAAAAAATAATTTGCAACTAAATACCAACATAAATATAAAAACAAGTACCTAATTAGGTACTTGCTGTAAGTATTGTTAATGTACAAATAATATTGTGAGCGCCATCTATTGAGAAAAATAAAATGCATGAAAGCATGAATATAACACCGAAACAAATTATTATCTGTGAAACTTTTATTACGTGGCAATGTAAAAGTGAATAACTGAAAGTAAATTGTGAAAATCGTTCATTTTAATTTATCATTAATGAAACTGAAAGATAACGTTTATATGTTTAACATAGCGCTTATTTACATGAATAACTGAAAGTAAATTGTGGAAATACATCACTATAATTTACTAGGCTAAAACAATTGATTAAATACTTCACATTAGTTAATTTTTGACACTATACTAGTCATCAAAGGGTAATTTAAGGTTGTAGAGTCACTTTCTATTTGATCTTTAGGTATCAATTAGGCATAAAGAATCTTTAAAATAAGTATTTTTGCTGGTAGAGGCTTTAATTTGCTACAAAAATACAAACTGTTTACAAAAAATTCAGATTTTTTTTTGTATATAAAACCGTCTCCAAAGATGACTTAACCAATTCTGTAATATGTTTGCCAAGCTTAAGCATAATCGGATTCCAAAAAGTTTTTCAAAAATGGAAATATAATTTGAAACCGAACACACGTATGAATAAAGCAAGTAAATAAAAACCTTGTAAAAAGTGTAGGTACTACGCAACGATCCACTTACTTCATATTGAAAACTTTTTTAAATCACGCTTCAAAGATTATAATTTCCACTTCACGTTTTGAACGTCAAGTAAATTTTGACTGAAACATCCCACATATTGGGTTCAAAATGGCAGTTTGATCGCGTGACCGAACTGATTATCGCACTACAAGCACAGGTTACTGGCTGACTACTTTTTACTTTTACTCGACACAATTTTTATATTTTTTCCACTATCGAGAACCTTGTTTTTGCTTGTTTGTTGTTCCATTTTTAAAGTTAAAATTGGGGGCATTGCTGTGTGGCAGTGTTTTTTTTTCTTTTATGAATGTGAAGAAGTGTTAATTTGTTGACTTGATTAACTTTTTTATCGATTTTAAACTTAATTTTTATTATTATTTAGTCTCTAGCTACGGACGTTTTATAAGTACCCATGATGACATTTTTGAAATAGTTATGCAATCCTAAAACTATGTGTAAACGATAGTTTTAATTGATATATTAGTTTTCATAAAATATGTTACTTACAGAAAATACGAAAGAAAACCCAACCGCAAATTCTTTTACCAGTAAGGAAAATAAAAAGCAGAACCTTGTCAAAAACTATTCAAAACTAAGATTTCGGAGCTCGTCCGGTCGACATTAATAATAAAAAAGGTAGCCAAGGAAACTTCCCACCTAATCATACTTTTTCATCTCGGGGAAAAACTTTAGGGGTGGGTAGAATATGAACAAAAAATATAAAACAATGTTATGGAGTTAGCGAGTGTAGCGAACTATTTCCTTTGTACGGGTTCACTTCTTCAGCGTGAAGGGAATGCTTAAATAACGTATTTTAATTTTCCTCAGTTGAGTTTTAATAATGTTACATTTTGCATTTATGTTTTGTAAGGATGTTAAGCTTAATATAACGTGATTTCTTGTAGTTTTGTTTTTATTTTCCTTACGGCCACTTCTAATATGAATTGTGAAATGCTCTTGAAAAGATAATTGTTTATTTTGGTCGATAGGAAGTCGATAGGAAGTTAGGCTTTTCATTTTGACAAACTTGTCATGTAGTGTGTGATTTTTTGTGTTATGCACATTTACACCTAACCATCAAATCGTTGCGAAGTTTGTTCGAAAGAGTCACCGCGGCTCTGAAACGCAAAAGGCATTAGAAGGAACTCGGATGGGTTGAAATCAGTAAGTGATTGACTCCTTCTGCTGTGGGCGGAGCGTATGACTCCTCCATTTTATGATTGCCCAATTTACCCATACTTAAAAAATAAAAGAATCGTAGACTTTGTCTCTGTCATCTCTGACATAGACTAGAGTCGAGAGCAAACCCATAACAACTTGAACTTGCGTAAAAAATAAAAGAGACCGTAATTGGGAGATATATCCTTACCCACATTCCTGATCTTTAAGATACTAGTAGGTAATATATTATTATGTACCAACCACGTTGACACCGCAATCTTTTGGAAAGAAAAGCAGCAAAAAAAGGACATAGTCATGACTTTTATCCTCAGTAGATTGTTAGTGTGACATGGGACCCTCCCGCAATGCCACCCTCCCGCGAGTCTCATGCTGACTTTTGTCTCCAAATAATAAGTGCCACAATTTCTTGACGTTGACGCAAGATAAAAACATTCTTTAGCACTTCTCACTAAGTTACAACGACATTATATCTGTAATTTGTTTGGAATTGTCTAGATTGAGATAGAAATATAGTTTATTTTGCTGATATTTTGTCTTGAAATTCAAACACTTGAACATTAGAATTACGAATTTTATTTGAGTTGCTTAATCCCTTATTACACCTACGTACGGTTTCGGTTTCTATAACAACCAATATTAATTTTGTGCTGCGACAGGTACAGTTTTATTATAAACTAGCTATTGTCCGCGACTTCGCCCGCGCATATCCCGTTTTTTCGGAAATTTCTCTAATTGGATAGAAAAAAAGAAAGATTTTTTTATTTTATATTTAAGACTCCCGCAATAAAATAATACAAATTAAAATAAATAATTATAATTATACAAATATGTGACATGCCATGCATAAACAAGCCAACGCCCAGTGGCCCAGTGCTCCAGTGTCATTTGTCCCTACTGAGTGTAGAACCTACATGCAAAATTTTAGCTTTCAACGATCAGCAGTTTTGGCTGTATAGTACGTTGTCTGTCAGTCAGTCAGCAACAGAAGAATTTTATATATATTGATTAACACAAAACTTGTTACGGTATGTATTTGTAACAAGCAAAATCTGCATGACCCCAAACCAACCAAAACTGTTTGCACTGCAAACTGTTGGTTTTTTTGTATAACAATAAAACTCAATTAAATACATCAAAATTCTTCATCAAGATTTTAATACTCCGTGAACGGGCTTTAACCATTCCCAATGAATAGAAATTTCCAATCTTTATGGATATAAAGCAAATCGTAGTTTAGTAGTCAATAAAACTGAGTTTTACGTGCGAGACCGGCTTCCATAGTCATTCAGGGTGATCAGCAATCTATCCAGATATTGATCTGGCGTTAATTCCCTGATTAATTGCTGCGTAAATTCCGAATGCTTTGCACTGACTTGGCAACGCTTTATAGATTGATTGGAATAAGTTGAATGGAATAGATTTAATGGAATGTTTAATGCAGGGTGTTTTCATTTATGTTTAGCTAGGTATAAGTGTTATGCTGTTCCGGGAAATCTGTGCTGCAGTAGTAATTATTTTAGTCTCCAATCAGAAATTTGACTTGTGTGAGAGCTGGTGTAGTGGTAAATACAATTATGACAACTGAAATTGCAGCGTACTTTTTCAGATTTTCATAGTCAGTACAATACAACACAGCTTATGGTCACTACCATAAGCTGTGTTTTGAGGTAAACTCAGTGTTATTTTTTTTTTTTTTTAAAGTTTGCATAAAAATTAATTTAAGTATTATTATTACAGAAGGTATCTAAACAAATGTTGCTGATTATGCCCTATTACTCAAACTCATGAATAGAAAAAAAAACCCCAATCAAATTGAGAACCTCGGCTTTTTTTAAAGTCGGTTAAAAAAGACCAAATAAATAAATGCCAAGAAATAACATGCTGTAAGTGTTATAATTCTAGAAGCAAAATTATTAATAATATTAATTATTAAGAAAATAGGGATCATTTGAATTCTAATTTGACATTTAAACGTGACTTTGAAATAACTACCACACCAAACTTTGTATTTAAGGTTGGCAACTCACCAGCAAAGCCTTGAGCTTTACAGGCGTATATAGGCTACAACCACTTTCCATCAGGTGGGCTGCCGGCTTGTTTGCCAACCTATTACTAATAGAAATTAGGTTAGAGCACTGATACTAGCCTTTACTTACCAATCATAGGTAGGGTTATCAACTTTTAGCAACATTCAATTCTGTAGATCCTATTACTACCAACATTATAAAAATGTAAAAGGCATGTGACTGTATGTTTGCTTTTGTTTATGGAACTAGCCCGCCACACTATTTGTGACCACTGTAAGGGTGCTTGTCTATCACAGCGGAGCGAGGCAGTGGAGCGGAGAAACGGAGAAATATTAACCAAACATGTCAATCAAAATGTCAGTGAGTCACTTGGTACGGAGATTTTATGCAATTCATTTAGTTGAAATTTTGGCGGACCCTGGCAATGGCCGGGATTAACACCAAGTGGAAGAAGAAGATTTAGGGGTGCATGGGGTCTGTGGGGGTGCATGGGGTCTGTTACCATCTTAAGACCCAAGCCAACCTCACCTGCTAGCGGTGCACCCTGCTGTCCAACGGACGAGGCTCTGGCGAACCTGGTTTCCCTCTCGTAGGGTTGTGGGGGTCAGACGGCTGGTCGCCCCACGTAAAACCAACTTCAGCCAAATTTTAAAATGGACAAGAAGTTGAAAACGGGTACTCGGGCTAGGGCGTCGCCGCATAACGACGCGCAGGCACATCGCCCTAAACCTGCGATAAGTGGGCTAGGGCTACCGTGTCGAGTACGGGCACGGCTAAAGAGGATAGTACCCAAGAAGAAGTTCCGCTTTGCCACCTGGAACATTGGCTCCCTAACCAGACGTTGCCGAGAACTCGCGGACGTACTTGCGAAGCGTCGGGTCCAGTGCGCCTTCCTTCAGGAGACGCGCTGGAAGGGAAATAAGTCACGTGACATCGGGCAGGGGTACCGGCTAGTGTACACCGGATCACCAACGGGCAGGGGCGGAATGGCCGTGGTGCTGTCTAGGGACCTTCAGGATGGACTCCTTGAAGTAGACCGATGCAGCGACCGGTTGATGCGAGTTAGGGTGCTGTTCGAAGGGTCGGTAACGAACCTAATCAGCGCCTATGCTCCTCAAACTGGTTGCTGTGAGTCTGAAAAGGAGGCCTTCTGGGATGAGTTCGAGGACGTACTACGCGCTATTCCGAATTCCGAAGGTGTTTTGGTTGGGGGGGATCTCAACGGTCACGTAGGTCAGTTTGCTGGAGAGTACGGACGTGTTCACGGTGGTTTTGGATATGGCCAGCTAAATGCAGAGGGAGTCAGTATACTCAGCACCTGCGCTTTGTCTGACCTAGCCATCGCGAACACGTTCTTTCAGAAGAAGCCCCAGCATCTTATTACGTACCGTAATGGTGCCTACTCAACCCAAATAGATTACCTGCTGGTGCGACGGTGCCACATTGGCAAGGTTACCAACTGCAAAGTCATCCCAGGTGAAAGCCTAACGGCTCAACACCGCCTCCTTGTCCTGGACTTTGCGGTTGTACCGAAAAAGAAAGTGACCGAAAAACGCAAACCCCGCACAAAATGGTGGTTGCTTGATGGTCCTAGGCAGTCGGACTTCATCGCGGAGGTCGAGCATCTCGAGATCAGTGCTCCGCATGAGTCCGCTCAAGAGATCTGGAGTAGGATCCATTCAGCAATCACCGATGCGGGTAAGCGCGTCCTTGGCACTTCTCGTGGTGGCCGCACCATAGAAAAGGAGACGTGGTGGTGGGATGACGGGGTGCAGGAGGCGACTCGAAAGAAGAAGGTTTTATTTAAACAGTGGCAAGGGTCCAACTCTCCGGATGACAGGGAGGCATATGGAGCGGCTAAGCGCGCTTGCAAATAAGCTGTAGCCAGAGCCCGCAGCAAAAGTCTGGCGCCCTTGTACGACAAGCTGGAAACTGCGGAGGGGCAAAAGCTTATTTTTAAGCCGGCGCGTGCCCGGGAGAAAGCTACACGGGACATTAGCAAATGTCTCTGTGTAAGGGACGCCCAGGGTAAGCTGCTCTACGATGCCCCCTCTGTTAAGGAGAGATGGTGTACATACTTCGCGGAGCTGTCTAACAAACAGCATCCCCATATCCTTCCTCTCGAACCGCCTCCTAACCTTGGACTTATTTCCCCTATTTCCCCCGACGAAACCCGCATTGCTCTTCGCCATATGAAGAACCGGAAAGCGGTCGGGCCTGACAATGTGCCAATTGAAGTGTGGAAGGCGATGGGCCCACATGGCGTGGACCTTCTGACGGATCTTTTTAACCGCATCCTGATCACCAAGGAAATGCCGAACCGGTGGCGATTTAGCCTGATTATCCCTGTATACAAAGGCAAAGGTAGCGTACAGGATTGTAGTAGCTACCGCGGTATCAAGATCATGTGCCACACCATGAAGCTCTTCGAGCGCATCATTGACACACGGCTCCGTAGCAAGTGTACTGTCTCTGAGTGTCAATATGGCTTCCAGGCGGGTAACAGCACCATGGACGCAGTATTCGCCTTACGGAATCTGGCTGAGGCTTACAGAGAGAGAAGGAGAGCTTTGCATATGGCCTTTTTAGACCTGCAGAAGGCCTTCGACTGTATACCTCGGCAGTCCATCTGGTGGGCACTGCGCTTCAGGGGCGTTCCCGAGGCCTATATTGACATTATCAGAGACATGTACCGCGATTCCGTGTCCTCTGTCCAGACCGCTGTTGGCGAATCGAATGGCTTCCCAATTTCTGTTGGCGTCCACCAAGGCTCGGCTCTTAGCCCGTTCTTGTTTAACGTAGTGCTCGATGTAGTTACGGCAAACATCCAAGATAAGCCCCCATGGCTAATGATGTATGCCGATGACATCGCCCTCGTTAATCAGAACAAAGCCCATCTTGAGCGCAAAGTCAACATTTGGAAGGACACGCTTGAAAACGGTGGTCTGAGACTAAATGTGGCGAAGACTGAGTACATGTCCTGTGGCGGCACGGATTCAAATAGGTTCATCCGAATAGGTTCGGACCTGATCAGAAAGTCCGATACGTTCAGGTACTTTGGATCCGTGCTGCACGAGTCTGGCAACGTGGACGACGATGTCCAAGCACGTATAGGCGCGGCTTGGGCGAAGTGGCGCGAGGTAACGGGCGTTGTACGCGACCGCAAAATGCCTCCGAAGCTCAAGGGGCAGATATATAAATGCATCATACGGCCTGTCCTACTGTACGGCGGTGAATGTTGGCCAGCACTAAGCAGACACACCCAGGAGCTTCGCGTCACGGAGATGAAGATGCTGAGGTGGATGAGTGGCGTAACGCGATCCGATCGCATACGCAACTCTTTCATCAGAGGTAGTCTTGGTGTCCGTGACGTGGGGGAAAAACTGCAAGAGTGTCGTCTGCGATGGTATGGCCACATCATGCGCCGCCCTATGGAGTACGTTGGTCGGGGATGCATGAATATGGCTGTTCTTGGGGCTAGGTCCCGTGGTCGCCCTCGCAAGCGCTGGTTGGACGTCGTTAAGTCCGACATGAGAGCCAATGGCCTAACTGAGAAGGATGTTCAAGATCGGGCAAAGTGGAGGAAGCTAAGTAGGAAGGCGGACCCTGGCAATAGCCGGGATTAACGCCAGGTAGAAGAAGAAGAAGGAAGAAGAAGATTTAGTTGAAATTTCTACGTTTCGCCGCTTCGCTACCGCGGTCCGTTATGTTGCTATCACAGAGAGAGGGAGAATTTGAATTAACGCTCCGCTGTAATGGACAGGCAGGTTTACTCTTGAGAGCTGGATCCATGAGCGGTGATCACCAAGAGTGCAGAATCATTAAAGTTAAACGACCCAATGAAACGATTCAACTTACCTTGGATCCCGCGACGAAATTAATCAGATAAAAAAGCGGCGCAGACTTCCATCCCAACAGAATTTCCATCCCACTTTACTCTTTTTCAAGCAGGATGCAGAAGAGAGCTAGGCCAAGAAGCACCAAGGGCCGTTTACAACAGGGGTAAGCCCTATTGCATAACTAAATCTATACTAATATATAAAGCTGAAGAGTTTGTTTGTTTGTTTGTTTGTTTGTTTACTTGAACGCGCTAATGCACTACTGATCCGATTTGAAAAATTATTTTAGTGTTTGATAGCCCATTTATCGAGGAAGGCTATATGCTATACTACTCTGTCAAGAAAGTACCGGGAAAAGATCAATAATACACAAAATGTCTGTTATTCATCCAAATTTATATTATCACCTTCAAAGTATGCTCCTTTAGAAACGATACACTTGCGCCAACGAATAATCCATTCATCAAAAAAATTTTTAAACGCTGCTTCCGGAATAGAGTTCAGTTCTCGCCGCGAATTCTCCTTTATGTCTTCTATCGATTGAAAACGGGTGCCACGAAGTGGTAATTTGAGTTTAGGAAAAAGAATATCTGGTGAATATGGTGGTTGCTGGATGGTATTTGTTGAGTGTTTGGTTAAAAATTCGTTCACAATGATAGCCTTGTGCGAAGGCGCATTGTCGTGGTGCAAAATCCAAGAATTTTCTTTCCACAAATCTGGCCCTTTTCGTCGAATTTTATCTCTTAAACGCCGCATAATGCTCAAATAATATTCTATATTTATCGTTAGACCTTCCGGTAAGAATTAAGAGTGCACAACACCGCGATAGTCAAAGAAAACAGTCAGCATGACTTTGACTTTTGATCGACTTTGGCGTGGTTTTTTCGGTTTCGGTTCAGTTGGAAGGCGCCACTCCGAAGCTTGTTGACTAGTTTGCATGTCAAACTCGTAAACCCACGTCTCGTCACCAGTAACAATGCGTTTCATGAATGTTGGGTCCGAACTGACTCGTTCTAGCATGTCCTCAGCGACTTTCATGCGATTGAGTTTTTGGAGAAAATTCAGATCTTTTGGGACTAGCCGAGCAGCAACATGTTTCATACCCAAATGATTAGTTAAAATGGTACGGATCGACTCGTGAGATACAGAAAATTCGGCGGCTATCTCTCTCAGAGTTGAATGGGGATTTTCAGTCACTATTTCCTTCACTTTTGCGATGTTAACTTCAGTTGCAGACGTTGACGGTCTACCAGAGCGAGGCAAATCTTCCATCACATCTCGACCGCTTTTGAACGCTTTGAACCACTCATAAGCACGAGTTTTTGATAAAGTCGATTCACCGTAAGCCTTCTGTAACATTTTCAGTGACTCCGAACACGAAATTCCATTGGCGATGCAAAATTTAAGACAAACTCTTTGTTCGATATTTTTGTCCATTATGAAATTCGCAATACACACTATATATGATATTACTAAAACCAGCACTGTATTTAATATAAATAACAGATGCAACTCAAACTCCGCGCCAAAATGGAAAACAGTTGTGCCAATCTAACAACTACAAAAAAACAAAAATTTGAATTTGGAACCATAAACAAATCATCCATTCCCGATAATTTTTTGACTGAATGTATATCATCACGCTAAGACAAGTAGGAGCGGAGCAGTAATGAAAATTGTGACGCAAACGAACAATCTGTCAACTAGTTTGACAGATTGTTGTGTGTGACAATATTTTGATTCTAATATGATTCTGCTAAAGTGGCCACTTTAGCATAATCATATTAGAATCAAAATAGCGGGTTCATTCAGCGGGTCTAAAAAGGCCTTTTTAGACCCGCTGGATGAACTTTGGCGCAGGGACAGAAACTAGATAGTAGGTACTACAGAGTAAGCTTGCTAAACATTTGTTTCCAATAAAAGACATGGCAAAAACTCCTATTCGATGCTAAACACATTTGGTATATACGATAACCTTACTTTCTGTATTGAAATAGTGGGATATGGGTTACTTTTCACGTGAACGAAGCCGCTGGCAAACACAATTACTATATTTGTTTCCACACTGTTATTAGTATTTCTGAGTTCATTTTTAGCGTTCCGTACCCAAAGGGTAACCAATGGAACTTCCGTCCGTCCGTCCATCTGTCCGTCAGCGGGCTATCTCAAGAACCGTAATAGATAGATAGCTGACATTTTCACAGATTGTGTATTTCTATTGCCGCTATAACAATACATAATAAAAATTAAGGTTTATGGTACGAAACCCTTCGTGTGCGAGTTCGACTCGCACTTGGCCGGTGTTCTGCCGTATGATTCTTGAAATCACAAGTTTGGCAATATTGCTGGTGCCAGCCTTATACGTCATATTAATATTAATCTGCAAAAGCTTAATTACCCCTGTAGTATGTTATAAATAAACATTCATAATTATTTACTGTAATTAAAATTTATTTACAATAAATCCGATTGACATGGTAACGGCTTTTTAATTAAAACCAAATTCACGGAAATTCACATTATAAGCGTATTATTTAATTAATATTTTGATTGTAATATTCGAGTATGAAGTTAATAAAAACAGTTTTCTGTTATTATAGTCGCAATGATCGAGAATCCCAATAAATATGCTCAAGATTTCTAATTAACCTAGTTGATTGAAAATATTAATTAACCCTAGCGTAGGGTGACTCAGTTGCAAAAAAAAAATGAGACAGTCTTTGTGGAAATGAGAGACGTTATTGAGTGCAAAGTTGATTAATATATACAACGAGAACGGGCAGTCGGATTCCTGAAACAAATAAATTTTAATCGATGTGTTACAAATAAACGAAATTCATGAGCCAACACTTATTTGACATTAAAAATACTTAGTCTCTTTAATTTTCCTATAATTTTCTTTCTACAAACTAGATCAAAGACTTTTTTGGTTCTATCCATATCAGTTTTAACAATTGAAACCACCAATAAAAATTCTATTTGACAACACTTAAATACACATTTCCATTTAAATTAACTTTTATTTTATTTAGTTCCCACTCTAAAAACACTTAGACAAAACAGTATTAATGATAATTCTAATTAAAGAAAAACTTTAACTTTTAGGCTTCTAACAGTCGATAAAATGTTCATGCTCATGGTCACGGTACGACCAAAAATATTAAATATGGAGTTTGCTGGCATTAAACATGCCTTCAAGATTTATTTTAGTAGGTTTAAGGGAGAATATTAAAAGGTTTATGGGATAAACAGCATTATTCATCTCTACTTCTAAAGGTGAAATAAGATATTTTAAAATGAGAGAGTGGATTTAAAAACTTTTATAATAAATCAGTCGTAATCAGCGCTTCTCCTCCACACAATGCGCACTGCCAATTTGTGGAATGTGTCTCTGCCAGCGTCTGTGTTCCCTTCCAAATATAACCCTTCTGCCTTCAAAGCAAGAGAGAACAGGCATCTTCTGGGCACGCTCGCTCTATCATAGACTCCATCCATTGGTTTCTATAAGCCGTGATCGAGGTCAAGAGCAAGCCCAATCTTCTTCTTGCAGTGTACTGCTAAAAATATGATTTTTTAACAATATTTTCTTCCATGCATCAGCTAAAAAGTCAAATCCAAGGTTGGTCTAAACGAGAGCGTAGAGCATCGTTGTCATACGTGGTATAGAAGGGTTCAATCAAAAATAGCGGACGCTTATGTTTCTGCAGAAGTGTTTCAAGGTAGTCAGATGACCTGGTGACAGGTAGCCGATGGTTGCGAGACGCACAGGACTGGTTGTTGTGGCGACACTTAGGGCCGGGCTGTGTCCATCAGTGGACGTCTTTCGGCTGATATGAAGATTATGAAGCTGTAGTCGCATCAATGCCGCCAATCAATATCAACTATCGGGCAGTTACCCACACCGGATACAACAACTGTCCGGTCGTACGATCCTCCCTTTTCAATTGAGGTTTGCGGGACTTTACTCTCTGTTCCGCATTCCTCTTTAAAACTCCTGCCAGCGACTTTGCTCTCAAAAAAGTCAAAACTAAGCCAAGGGAAAAGTTCTAATCCATGATAAAATGTTACATTAAAATACCTTGTTACATATTAAAACTAAATGAAAGACAATTTAAAGCGTTTAACAAAAGTACACTTTGTAAACAATCTTATTACAAATTAGAAGATTACATTCAGGATAAGAATGCTTGGAAGCATGCTGGTCCTGCTCCATAGGACGATCAATGTTGTATACAAAATCAAACTGGTTGCTTTATGTACTACTCTGTCAAGAAAGTACCGGGAAAAGATCAATAATACACAAAATGTCTGTTATTCATCCAAATTTATTTTATCACCTTCAAAGTATGCTCTTTTAGAAACGATACACTTGCTCCAACGAATAATCCATTTATCAAAACATTTTTTAAACGCTGCTTCCGGAATTGAGTTCAGTTCTCGCCGCGAATTCTCCTTTATGTCTTCTATCGATTGAAAACGGGTGCCACGAAGTGGTAATTTGAGTTTAGGAAAAAGAAAAAAGTCAGCAGGAGCCATATCTGGTGAATATGGTGGTTGCTGGATGGTATTTGTTGAGTGTTTGGTTAAAAATTCGTCCACAATGATAGCCTTGTGCGAAGGCGCATTGTCGTGGTGCAAAATCCAAGAATTTTCTTTCCACAAATCAGGCCTTTTTCGTCGTTTTTGCTCTCTTAAACGCCGCATAACGCTCGAATAATATTCTTTATTTACCGTTAGACCTTCCGCTAAGAATTCAGAGTGCACAACACCGCGATAGTCAAAGAAAACAGTCAACATGACTTTGACTTTTGATCGACTTTGGCGTGGTTTTTTCGGTTTCGGTTCAGTTGGAAGGCGCCACTCCGAAGCTTGTTGACTAGTTTGCATGTCAAACTCGTAAACCCACGTCTCGTCACCAGTAACAATGCGTTACATGAATGTTGGGTCCAAACTGACTCGTTCTAGCATGTCCTCAGCGACTTTCATGCGATTGAGTTTCTGGAGAAAATTCAGATCTTTTGGGACTAGCCGAGCAGCAACATGTTTCATACCCAAATGATTAGTTAAAATGGTACGGATCGACTCGTGAGATACAGAAAGTTCGGTGGCTATCTCTCTCAGAGTTAAATGGGGATTTTCAGTCACTATTTCCTTCACTTTTGCGATGTTAACTTCAGTTACAGACGTTGACGGCCTACCAGAGCGAGGCAAATCTTCCATCACATCTCGACCGCTTTTGAACGCTTTGAACACTCATAAGCACGAGTTTTTGATAAATTCGATAAGCCTTCTGTAACATTTTCAGTGACTCCGAACACGAAATTCCATTGGCGATGCAAAATTTAAAACAAACTCTTTGTTCGATATTTTTGTCCATTATGAAATTCGCAATACACACTTTATATGATATTACTAAAACCAGCACTGTATTTAATATAAATAACAGATGCAACTCAAACTCCGCGCCAAAATGGAAAACAGTTGTGCCAATCTAACAACTACAAAAAAACAAAAAATTGAATTTGGAACCATAAAGAAATCATCCATTCCCGATACTTTTTTGACTGAATGTATAAACTTTATAGATGTTCTGTTTCTTTTTATGTTTGTATTTTTCTGCTAACTCACACACTGTTAATTAGTGATTACAATAATTATTTGTTTATGTGTGAGTATCATGTACCTACTTATTTTGAAAATTTATAAGTCTACCTCTGCATACCTTAGGTGCATGGTCCTCACATACGAGTATAACTAAATTTTTGTATACCAAATATTGTAAAAAAATAATTTGAAGAGTAACTATGGAGTTTCTTGTTTTTCATAAGAATCTACCTTTCAGAATGGACAGTAGAGTCACTTTAGATTTTTTAAATGTGAATGACGTTCAAAAGTGCCGTTAATGGCCGAATTGGAATAAACACTTTAACTTTGACTTTAATATAGTCCACCCGTGTGCCAAGTTTTATCAAAATCCGTTCAGTTATATAGATGTAAAAAGGTAACAAACAGACAGATAGAAAAAAATAACAGAGTTAGGGTGCCTGTCCATTTTAGTGGAGCGGAGAATCGGAGAAATATTAACCAATCATGTCAGTCAAAATATCAGTGACTCACGTGATGTGGAGATTTTATGCAATTCCATTAGTTAAAATTTCTCCGTTTCTCCGTTCCGCTCTGACAGGCGCCCTTACTTTCGCAGATACGAAAGGTATTAAGTAAGGTAATGAATAACTGAAGAGAGGTTAGACTAGGCCTATTTAATACCGTGTTCATTAAGTACGACTACCTTTTGATTTTTGTATTTAACAAAAAACCAATATCACAAAAGTTGCTGTCATCATAACGGTTAAAGAAAGCTACGTAATAAGTAACCATACGCCTAAACAACATATATTCAGGCGATAACATACAAAAAAATAATAAGCCTATCCGCTCCCACGCACCTCAACAGATTAAATCATTTACTTAAACATACAATATTTGTTTGTTCAAACAAAGTATGTCAAATAAATTATAATAATACTAGACAAAATAATACAGAAAAACTAACTTGAAACACAAACAACTATTTTTAGGTAAACAGTAGACCAAACATCGCTTACTTTAGGTACAAGCACTCTCGATATCCGAATATATCATGAATGTCGCAGCCCTATGCTTGCGTCGCCCTTCGCACCTGCAAGCTAGACACTCGACGTCCGACCACCGAGCTGAGCGGACGCGCCTCCGAAGCTCTCCGATCTCACCCGAACGTATCGGTCGCGAGTGAATCTCGAACGGTGTTTACGTTCCGATTTCGTGATTGTGACTTTTTTGTTGTCCTGGAATTTTATTCAGCGGTATACATAGCCGATGGGAATTGCTAAATGTGAGTTTCTCTAAGCTTTTTTTATTTTGTTTACTGTGAACTAAGGTTTAGGGTCGAAGGTCGGTGTTACTGAGAGGTAACGGTCACTAAAGTGGGTTCGTGATTTTATTATTTGCGGTTATCCGAGTGACAATCATTTTGGACATTTTATTTCACTTGAAAGTTTTTTCGTCGTACATGTGTTCTTCATGTCGGGACTGAAGTTGATTTTTAAGTGACGACTTCCAAATTAGAATTTTTGAACAACATATAATGTAGACTTTTTATTATTCGATTATTTACTTAATTTCATTCGTCGCATGCGTAGCCGTCTTTGGATTACACGTATTAGTTAATATTTCAAATAGGAAAAGCAATATGAAATACACTTAGCAGTAAAAGTGTGGATCATTTTTTAGATAAAGACGCGTACATAATCAGTCAACTCATTTTACGAACTCTTAAGTTATGTATAGAACAGGCGATAGAAGCTACTTAATATTCACATTTCATTTTCATGCCTAACACTCCGATTCACTGTTAGCAAATATGGCAAAGACTTCGTTATCGAACTCCTACACAGGTGCCATCCCAATAAACCGAGAATTTCGTCCAATTTCCGTATTAGATTTCCACTGAACGTTTTCCTATATTGTAACGATGTCAGCTTGATGTGAATTAGCAATGCAAGTTTGAATATAACTCCACGGTTATATTTCATAGTGAAGGGTGTCTTTAGTATTTATTTTATTATCTAAGTAGTAGTTTATCTTTTGCTAGGCAAGCATGCTCCATGAACAGGAACTCCATGCCGGAGTCCGACAGCTACAACCTGGGGGCCTTTAAGTGAAGAATGAATATGTTCCTGCTAGGGAAACGAGCTCCATAATCGACCATATCATTGCTTACCATCAGATAAGATCGTAGACAAACTTGAGCTTATCTTAAAATATAAAATTCTTGCGTTACTGGTTACTAAATGATTGAGTGCTTGATAGACAACGCACAACCGAAACTACTGGTCGTGGTAAGCTGAAATTTGGAATGTAGGTCCATAGGAAGCGTAGGAGAGCACTAAGAGGTCTTCCCGAAATTTCTACGGGAGCGGGAAAAAACGGGATATGCGTGTATGAAGTCGCGGCAAAAACTAGTCAATAAAAAAAAACAACCTCCTTTTTGTATTTCAGCAGCGAAATAAAAAAGAAAAAACAGTCTGAATCAAGAAATACAAAGCTAAAACATTTATATCAAGCAAACAAAATTACTCTTCCGATTTATTTCTTCTCCTAATAACCAGAGATACAAAAAGGTTACGAATTCAAAAAGCCGGATATATATTCATCCGTATACATCCAGCCACATGACAATGATGAATTGTGTAATTATCTCCGACATTTTTAGGGTATTTAAGCGGGTTTGGCATTTAAATTGTAAGGGTATGGAGCCTCGAGTTTTTTGCTTCGAAGTAATTAAATATCTCAGGTTGATTAGGGTTGCGTACAATGAAAAAATGATTACTTTGTGTTTTGAGGCACTTTAGCGGTTTCTTGGGCTATCTCAGAGGTCTCCATTAAAATTAGATTAGGGATGTTTGTGCAAAAATTGCGTTGCTGGCTGGCGGTGATGACTGTGGAATGGAAATGTTTAATTTAACCGGGTTGGTAATACCATCCATTCTTTATTTAGATTAGGGAAACATTATAACTCCTTTAATGTTCATAGCAGATTGCATCGCAGTCTCATTATACAAACTGGGATTTTACATATTCACCAACCTTTTAAGCTGGGAATAGAACTATTATAGTTTGCATCCGGAAGTAATAAGAACTAAAGTAGAGGTATGTGTGTGTGTGAGTAAATCTGGTTTGTACCTAGTTTTAAGGGTTCCGTAACCAAAGGGTAACCAACGAAAGCCTATTACTAAGCCTTCGCTGTCCGTCCATCTGTCTGTCTATCTGTCAGCGGGCTGTATCTCATGAACCGTAATAGGTAGACAGTTGAAATTTTCACCGATTGTGTTTTTTCTATTGCCGCTATAACAACAAATAATTAAAATTAAGGTGTATGGTACGAAACCCTTCGTATGCCAGTCTGACTCGCACTGTCTTGGCTGGTTATTTCTTTTCCACAAATTTAATAATTATTGCACCTATATTTCCATACTAATATTATAAATACCAAAGTAACTCTGTGTGTCGGTCTGCCTGTTTATCTGTGTGTTATCTCTTAATGTCTAAATGACTGAACGAATTTGAATGAATCTTGACCGCATTTGATATTTTTTATCCCGGGAGTATGTTCTCTCGGGATCATTTCGATTTTTACGTGGTTAAAACCGCTGGTAGAATCTAATACTCTCTAAACTCTTAATTACTTAAGAGTTATATTATCATAATATATAAAATTATTCCATTACTGATTGACTGAGTGACTGATAAATAACTACTACAAATATAATAAAGGACGATAATGGATAGTAGAAGTAGAACAGGATAACACGCAAGAAAAGACAAAGAATCCTCCATTTTTCCAACCACAAAGACAATAAAAACCATGGGTTTCTTTAAAGCTTCGCATCTACGGTCTACGAAAGGATTGGTGATCGCAATAAATTGTAACTAGCGCAAAGTAAGACTCTACTGTCCCTTGTAACGTCTTTTACTACTCCCATAGGGTTGAGTCGAAGTCTTTGTCCACACACTGCCGGAGTCACTGAATGGCTGTAGTATTGTCTGGTTTACTGTATATGACAAAGGGACTGCTGTGAAACTGTGTATGTTATATAGTACGATGATCTGTTTTTAGTATTTTGTTTAATACTGTCTTCAAAGTTAGAGTGAGCTTCTTCTGGGTACGCTCACTCCATCGTTGGCTTTGTCTCTGTCACCTCAGACATAGACTAGAGTCAAGAGAAAAACCATTTCAAATAAAAAAACTGTCGATGGATTTTTAATTACAATTATAATGATTTAAAATATAACAATTTTTTATTAAATTAATAAGCTTAACTACGTCTATTTCATCATGAAACTTCCTTTAAAAATTTGCACAGACTATTCATAATTCACAATATTTAGAAACAAAATGCTATCGGGCTTGATAAAAAAACAAAACAATTATTGTTTAATATTGATCAGAATATCTGAAGAAAGATTTGTTATTAAGATAAAACGTTATTCAAATGATTATATTTCTAACCTATAATAACAAAAAACTTATTATCGCCTGTTGCCTAAAAGCTTTATTGTTTTACTTAAAAAGAAATCACTTACGCGAGATCTAAATTATGAAACACTTGGAAAAATGTGATTTACTTTTTAATATTGACTTTACTAAGAGTACCTTTACGTTATTCTTCACTAAAGTTTTACAAATTTAATTACTATGGAATAAAAAATAATCTTCACCTTTATTTGAGTATAAGGAAAAAAATATGATAAAGGTGTCAAGTGAAGTTCGTTTGACACAAGGGCGCCCGTTGGCTACGGCTATGGGGTAGATCATTGTGTTTTATGTGATATTTAAAATCGTGGTATGTTTTGGTATTGTGTTTTATTCATGCTTACCCAGCTGTGGCCGTAATATAGATAAATATTGAGGACAAATATGTAACGGAAAATCACACTAAGAGCCTTTGCACACGACGTTTTTTTTAACGCGCCGACGAGTGACGTGCAGACAAAGCGCTCTAACGCGCATCGGACGAAAGTCAGACGCAGACAGTACTGCTTTTTGGTCATATACAGCGCGTTCGTAAAACGTGCGTCGTCTTAAAGCTAGTCTTAGATAACTAAAACAACTACCTTAACTACTAACAACAAGTTTCGCCAATTATGTTTAAATCCCTAGAATAACAAGAGGTCCAACAATGAGCTAAGTATAAAAATTGAGGCCCGATTTGTGTCAAAAATATGACAGAGCATACTAAAAGTAATTTTAGTATCTAGCTGTATAAAGTTTTTGAAGGCAGTCGCAATAAAACAATCCAAATCAGAAAGATAATAACAACAGTAAATATATGACAGCCAACTTTATTAACTTTTAAGCAACGTTCGCACTCGCATTCCATTCACGATCTGTCAAAAAAGCCTCAAGTTTCTAACATTTTTGACAAATTGTAGAGGCATCAATGCGGCTACAAGAACAACGAACGGAACAAATCTACATAGCAGCAAAAAGAACCGCAACGGCATCTATCCAACTAGCAGCGAACTACTACGTCGAAATCCTGCATCACGCAAGCAGAATTTACCGTGCGATTTGAACATATAAATATTAACGTTACATCAGCCCAAATATCAACTATCAGGCAGTAGCCTGCCAGGCACAACCACCGCTTGGTCGGAGGATTCTCCTTTTTCAATGGAGGTGTGCGGGACTATACTCTCTGTATCGCATACCCTCCAAAAGATTCCGACTGACCTGTTAATGCGAACGTTGCTTAAAATTAGTAGAATTGGCACTCAAAATTTCGCTTTACATGATCACTCAAATACACAGAATCCATAATGTACATAAAAGCGAAAGCAAAAGCAAATAAATTCAGATTTATGTCTGGTATTCACGCGTGTCAGAATAAAACAAAAAGTTGCCGCCAACCAAGTCAAAGTTCGACATTATTGTTAGTATAATTTGATTTCTGTACCAACTCCAATATTGAATTTCCAAGGAAGCTTGTTCAAGTTACGTTTTCTTATGTTGGCACAATCATTTTCGTTGTTTACTTTGTTGTGTTGGTAATGGTATGTTATGATCTTCT
The DNA here is from genome assembly GCA_950371165.1 of Lacanobia oleracea. Lineage (NCBI taxonomy): Eukaryota > Metazoa > Arthropoda > Insecta > Lepidoptera > Noctuidae > Lacanobia > Lacanobia oleracea. Next base: position 5,014,532 of record OX493387.1, read on the forward strand.
ACAAAGTTTGCTAGGCTCCGATCGTGTTCGTGTATTAAAGTTTTCCCAGTATAAATATGTTCGAAATTGTTTGTGTTCGCTTTATTTTAATATTGAAGTTTGAAGAATCAATACGTTTAAGGTTCGCTTGATTAATATTGTTTTGTGATGGTAAATAATCGCTTATGGGTCTTCGGTTCTAGGACACTGTTCTGTTGAAATTGCTTTTAGAGACTTACTGTTATTTGCGGTTTCGCCCACATTACAGTTTAAGAATATCCCTACTGGTATAAAACTATGATATGTTCTAGTCTAGCTAGATAAATGTCGACTTATGTGCGTGATACATCGTCATTTGTTAAGCCTTCGAGGCAAAATTGATCAAACATCTTTACAATATTACTTGGACAGCCTTCTACACAAAGAATCGAGTACATTTTATAATGTAATAATTGTTTTAGAATTTCATTTGCATTGAAACAACTGGCCAAGTGCAAGTCGGACTCACACGCAAAGAGTTCCGAACGAATTCCATTTTTGTAACATATTATTTTAACACTATAAATTCTGATAGGTTTTCCTGTTATCTATTGGTTAAGAGTTTAAGGCTCAGTAATTTTGGAGATAAAGGGACAGAATTGTAATTTTTCGTCTAATTTCTTGTATAACTTTAAGATTATTTGTATTAGAAAGAAAGAAAACATTAAAAAACTAGATAACAATAAGCCTTTTGATTTGATATGTCACAACTAACAATTTATTTAACTGCGTTATGCACCCGCATTTGGGTCATAGAAGTTCATTATGTGTACCAAATTTCAATAGAATCGGTGCAGTAGATTTGGAGGAAATTGGCTGTGACAGACGGATAGACAGATCCCGTGATCCTATAAGGGTTCCGTTTTTTCGTTCTACACGGGTCGATCTTCAAGGTTAAGCAACGCTTGCCAAGCTTAGTCTGTGGATTGGTGACCATCTTAACATACCGAGTTTCCTCCGTGCTCGGAAAGCACGTTAAGCTGTTGGTTCCGGCTGTCATTTGTACATCTTTGGCAGTCGTTATCAGATAGTCAGAAGCCAGTAAATCTGACTCCAGTCTTGCCATGAAGTCCCGTGTTAGCCAGGTTATGGGTTGTGGAGGTCTGGTAGGCAGCCGCTCCTCGTAAAATATCAGCTAAATCCGGCTTGACTGGAAGCCGACCCCAATGTAGTTGGGAAAAAGGCTAGGCAGATGAGATGGATAGACAGACAACCGCGTGATCCTATAAGGGTTCCGTTTTTAACGGATGTTCGGAACACTAAAAATACACTGTTTTTCTAACCAGTCGGTATTTGAATTCAGAATTAAAGAAAATTTATAATTTTCTTGGCATAATAAATATAAAGATGAGAATCAATTTAAAAAAAATGGCCTTTTTAATACCAATGGTTACTTGACTTATATTACTTACACAATGCTTACGTTGATATGACACAATGGGCGGCCGTATCGCTAAAAGCGATCTTTTCAGGACAAACTTTGGATGGATTTTAAAGAGAAAGGAAAGACAGTACTGTAGGTGCGTCTTAGGTGTACGGTTTATATAAATAAATACATTATAGATTTAAAAAAAATGTAAATAAAATACACTCCCACAACACAAAAATATTATAAATACAAGTATTTTATGCAAGATAGGTAATATATGTACGTGGGTACTACCTATTTACTAATAAATTGGACTTTAGAGTTTTGATTACAGTTTTCAATGCTGTATTATAATTCTTTAAATTAATTCATTTAGACCGCATTACAAAATCTGTACAGTAATTATAATAATATATAATTACTGTACAGATTTAAAGCAACTGAATAGTTTTCCTAATAACATAAAATAACAACTATATTTTCCCGGAGATAATAACACGTTAGAAATGTATTATGTTCTCTGTGAATAATTATTCCGATGTTGTAAACTAATGTACCATACCGTGTCTATATCTACCTAACTATGAATATGTTGGCAAAAGTACAAGTCGGTAAACATATTTACTCGTAGGAGCTTCAACAAGTATATGCTTCAGATATTAAACACGTACTAGGAAATAATGTATCAGAAAATGTTATTATAGGAAAGTAGTATTATTAGATGGTTTCTCTGCGTTAAAATCAATATTTATGGGACGATAACGTACTGCTGGGTTAAACCGGCAGCGTAAATACAAAGGCGGATGCAACACAGACACGCCCAAAGTCAGTGTTTCTATAATTCAATGAAAAAAAATGAAATGGCGGATTCAACACAGACACACATAGTCTGTGCTACATAATCTTACGATTGGCTTAACGCTGTTATAGTCTTTCCGCTTAATAATATGGCTTAATAGAGGCTTAGTAATACGGTTGCGTCAGTTCGTTCGGCAACGGAACCCAAAAACAATTTTTATACATTAAATATTCGCATTAGGTACGCCAAAGGTGCAATTGCGAACGTCGTTTTTAAAAGTTAGTACTCGTAGAATTTCTACTAAATTTTAAACACTGACTGCCTGGTACTGAAAACTTGAGTATATGGTTTTAATTTCAACTCGATATCTCCAAGCGCTCTCGAGATAAGTGTCTTGACAGACGGACGGACGGACAAAACGTGATCCTATAAGGGTTCCGTTTTTTCCTTTTGAAGTACGAACTCCTACAAATAGTAGAAATGACCCTCTAATATCACCTTGGATTGAATTCTATCATGTAATCCAGGCCGTGAACTTTCCGTGCACTATACATCATACAAATCCGTTTGACCGACAGGGGGTGTCTTTGAGTAACTAACATCTAAGAATACACATAGAAATGTTAATTTTAGTTCCTACTTAAATCAACATTTTAGCATGGGATAGATAATTTATACTAATATATAAAGCTGAAGAGGTTTATTTGCTTGATCGCACTAATCTCAGGAACTACTGATTCGATTTGAAAAATTCTTTCAGTGTTACATGGCCCATTTATCGAGGAAGATCATCACGCTTAGACCAATAGGAGCGAAGCAGACAAAGTTGAGCAGGTTAACTAGTATTATTATAATTACATTTACCGTAAGTAGCAACTTGCCAACCTCCGCGAGTTATCGAAAATTTTCCAGTGCCCATAATTTTACTGGCACTCATTTTACTACGCGGCCTTTACAAATCCAGTTCAACATTATTATTGGCAAATCCAATCAAAATTTAAACTTCACCTATTTGACGTTCCGATCGTGGTTCACCCCATTTACGTTAAGAAACCAACCTTATATTGGGTTTCTTGGAACAATTTAGGTACTTTTCCACCTTATTTGTAATAGAAAACTAATTACGCCAGGAACACGAAATTATTTCCTTGTAATCAAAGGATATTTTGTGAAATCGTTTATTTTGGGTCCAAACTACGGGCTGGTAAAATTGGAATGGAGGTCCTTAGTGTTAAGAAATGGTGAAATGGAGGTGTAAGCGTAGTGTTTTCTTGTAATGTCTCCATTTTACAATGTTCGTAGCCTATTAGTTGGATGCTATCTCTTGTCAGAAAGGAGTAAAGACATGTAATTTTTGTTTTTCTTGAAAATAGAGGTTTCGTCCTTATTTTTTTATTGTGAAAGGATTACGTTTGAAAACTTTAGCCTCTTGTTTCTTAGACTTTTGGTGAAACAAATCAAGTCAGCATATTCTTTTCTTTCAAGATGTATTACAGAATCATTATAAAAGCCTAACACGGCACGCGGCGTATTTTTAACGCGCCGACGACGCACGTTTTACGAAAGGCACTCACGGTGGCGGTATAGATGACCAAAAAACAATAATGTCTGCATCTGAATTTCGTTTAATGCGCGTTAGCGCACGTCATCTTCACCTCGTCGCGTCGGCGCGTTAATAAAACGCCGTGTGCAAAGGCCTTTCGGGCTTATTAACTCAGAAGAATTTATACGTTAGAGATTTGGCTTCGAAGTGATTTAAAAAATAAATACTTGCTTTTCTGATAACGCCTTTTAAAAATGGCGAGGCCTCATTGTTTACTTCTTTAATTCAGTTCATCCAAAGATTGTCTGTAAGAAATTACTCTGTGCGATAAGACCGACCATTGTACACTAGTTTTTAGGGTTCCGTACCCAAAGGGTATCCAACGGAACCCTATCACTAAGTCTCCGCTGTCCGTCCGTCCGTCCGTCTGTCTGTCAGCGGGCTGTATCTCAGGAACCGTAATAAGTAGACAGTTGAAATTTTCACAGATTGTGTATTTCTATTGCCTCTATAATAACAAATAATAAAAAATAAGGTTTATCGTACGGAACCCTTCGTGTGCGAGTCTGACTCGCACTTGGCCAGTTTTTTCATAAGCGTTATTCCTGTGCTTGTTATGAGGTGTACAATAAATTATATAATAAATAAATAAAATACTTCATTACACACGTCATGACTTTACAAAATAAGAAAAATACACTTTCATTTGTTTTTCAGCTCCAACGTATATCTTAGCTATTTATTATTACATACGTCTGTCTAACGTATAATAAGATCCTTCCAAAGTGGAAGTCTGACTTATACAAATGGAGTGTCATTGTATGCGCACCTAGACGTTTTATTAGGCCTAGTCAAATATTTAAGTTCTTAGAATGTATGACAAATGTTGTAAACTTAATTTACGTGTGTAATATTAAGTTTTGTTAATTGTTGTTTGAGATTTAATTAAAATCCTCGGGGAATGTGCTATGTTAATGGGAATAATAATTATAATGTTACTTTTCGTGAAAAATATCAGTGACAATTTTATATCAGACTACTTCTGAACCTGGTTTCTCTCGCGTAAAGAGAGTTCAATCCCATGGGAACATCTTCCTCCTCCTTCGGTCGTTTGTCCTCAATGGTGAGAGTTTTTAACTTGACGAATGATTTTCTCGTGGATTATAATTTTATCACACTGTCCTATCTTAGATGACGTGGATGGCTAAGCAAAATGTGGTTTCTAGATCTTATCTACTATTCCCGTAGACAATAGCTTAAAGACCTATCTTTCCGACAAATACGGAGACTTACTTTCACATTTTTATATTAGATCGAATTTTGAAGGCAATTTGTTTTGCAGGATGAAACTGGACCCTCATTTTACCTGTAACCGCAGCAATGATAGCAAGCAATAAAAATAAAAATACGATTAACGTAATTACATATGATACGATTGCATAAGTAAATAAATATTACATATAAAATAAACACAATTTGAGGAACCACAACAGATGATGCGTCCACACTGCAATTTCCACGAACACGGCTCAAAACTGCGCGAAATGAAAATTGTATGAAATAATCCGTGAGTGGTGTTGCCTCAATTACGGCACAATTTACATTATAGAGCCGTCAAGCTTATAGCTCCGATAAAATATTAATTAAAATGTTGCTTTATCGATATGAGAAAAAGCAATCTGTGAAACAAATATGAGAACTTATTTGATGAGAGTACTATATACGAGTATGTAGATATATTGCGAGTAACATGGCAGGTGCTCTGCCGCTAAAATCCCCGTACATTTTTTTACATGTTTCTTTAAAACTATATATGTCACCGGAAAATTGTAATAAAGACTCCGTAAGATTGTAATAAATCTTTATTACTTAGCTTATAGTTTCTCGATATATTGTGAAAAAAACATTATTTATAATAGGTCTTTGCCTATGAAAATGCCGTTTTGTATGAAAAAATTGAAACGATTTTTTTTCATGTATTTTTTATTAGTATAAATCGAAGTAATCACCCATGCAATCAATGCATTTTTGCCAACGCAGTGGCAGTTTATTGATGCCCTTCTTAAAGAAATCAGCTGGACGGGAGGCAACAAATTCTTCAAAGGCATTTTGTACTGCCTCTCGGGTATTGAATTTTTTTCCCGCCAAGAAGTTATCCAAATTCTGGAAAAAGTAGTAGTCTGTAGGCGCAAGGTCTGGTGAGAAGGGCTGCGGATGACGGAGAGCTTCCAACCCCAGTTCTTGCAACTTGGAGACCGTCTGCTGTGCAGTATGAGGTCGCGCGTTGTCGTGCAGGAGCAGTGGAGACGAGCGATTGACCAATGCTGGTTGGAGATGTGCCAGCTTCTCCATCATTATGTTCAGTTCTTCACAGTACACATCTGCAGTAATGCTCGCCCCTTTTGGTAAGAAGCTGTGATGAATCAAACCGGCGCTAGACCACCAAACAGTGACCATCATTTTTCTAGGGGTAAGTTTTCGTTTAGGGCATTGTTTAGGTGCTGAACCAGGATCCAACCAACTTGCTGAGCGCTTGCGGTTATCAAACAGAATCCATTTTTCATCGCAGGTAACAATGCGGTTCAAAATTCCTTCATTTGTGTGTCTGTTGATCATTCAGTTCGTGGGGCACCCATTTGTCAAGCTTTTTTACCTTGCCAATTTGACGCAAATGGACCAATATTGTTTTGACGCTAACGTCAAAAGCTCCTGCTAATTCAGCCGTAGATTGTGTATCATCAGCTTCCACAATCGCCTTTAATTCGTCATTGTCGACCAAAGTCTTCGGACAACCGCGAGGTTAATTTTTCAGGTCGAAATTTCCAGAACGGAAGCGGGCAAACCAATAACAGGTGGTGCGTTGGTTGGTAGTGTTAGCTCTGTAAACGTCGTTGATGTTGCGTGCCGCTTGTGCCGCGTTGCTGCCACGATGGTATTCATATTCCATAATTACTCGAATTTTTAACGTATCCTTGATGACGAAAAAGATTGAAATATGATGAAAATGTAACACTAATCAATAAACAAATGACTACTTTTGGAAAAAAAACCATGTTTTTAAAATAAAATTAATTTGAAATTAGAATTCTTAGCCAACCAAAAATTATTTTGATTTGACATGGCCAGTACTGCAGAACGGCAATTTCATAGGTAAAGACCTAATATAATAAATCCCATACAAATTCAAAACATTCTCTAATATGCCCCTGGCTTATCAAGAAAAAGTAATTTACAATTCTACGACGTTTGCAATTTTCCGGTGACATATCCATTTAATAGGTTTTGTTGTTATTTGTTAGTTTAACTACAGACAGATGGACTGACAAATATACAAGAGATCCTATTAGGGTTCCGTTTTTTCACAAGGACGTTCGGAACCTTAAAAACATTTGGGTTAGGACATTTGGGGAATGTGCGACGGAATTGCATAATTTAATTGCGCCAAGCCCGTTCCATCATCGGACCACAAGACAAACGGCGATGCGCCACCGGTATATGGTGTCCATCCCACCCACGCGCACAAAACGTCTTGGGAACACATTCATAGTACGTACAGCTAAGGAGTGGAATTCCCTGCCGGTGTATGTGTTTCCTGATAGCTACAACCTGGGAGTCTCTAAGTCAAGAGTGAATAGGTTACTTCTAGGCAAGCGTGCTACATCTTCGACCACATCATCGCTTACCATCAGGTGAGATAGTGGTCAAACGCGTGCCTCTTGTGGCCTATTTCACAAGAAATTTTTCAGGATAAAAACACAAGATATAGATAGGAGATAGGAGCACTCTGCAATAGTGCACCTATTCATCAATAAAGGGATTCTCGTATTTGGATCAGTTCGTTTAGATATCAGCTCCCACAATTATTTTTACCTCCTTTAATAAAGTGTAGTTAGGCTATAAAAGAACTTACGTACTTTTAAATAATAATTTAAAGAAAAACATTTACACACCGCTGTGATAGCAAGGCAAAAAACACTATCCTTTAAAACATAGCTTATTATACCGCTTATACTAAAACAGATATAACTAAGAACAAACTTCCTCATACGAATACTTAATATAAAATGCTCATATAAGCTGCACAGCGCACTAGCTGGATCCGTGCCGTTTGCTCGGTTTACTGTCTTAATAAAGATGTTCGAGGTGGTCCAGACTGTATGTATGTATAAATAATTCGAGTGTGTTTATCCGCTGCTTTTCGGCCAGTATGCATACGTGTCATAGCGTAAATAAATTGGTTGATCAGAGGAGCAATTCTCCATAGGGTTCCATACCCACAGGGTAATCTACAGAACCCTATTAATAAGCCTTTGCTGTCCATCCGTCCGTATTTGTCCGTCCGTCTGTCTGTCAGCGGGCTGTATCTCATTAACCGTAATAAGTAGACAGTTGACAGTGTGTTTTTTTTTTGCCTCTCTACAAATGTAAAAAAATAATGTAAATTAAAGTGTTATTACCATGATAAAAACGTATTTTTCAAGGTTTTTTTTACTACTGTTTTACTCCAGCTTTTAGTGGGGTCACAGACCACTCGGCGAGCATCACTAACTGTCATATACTGTATATTGTAGCAGTGTAAATAGGTCATCGGTCACTACTTTTCTTTGTAACGCGTAAATCGGGTCTGTGAATATGCGTAGCTATTTTTCAAATCTGTTGGGAGCGGCTAAGTACTGGTATATCACATGGAGTGACTGATTATGTGATCTCCACAATAACGGAGGCTTAGAATGGGGTTTCGTTGGTTACCCTTCGGGTCCGTAACCCTAAAAATGTAAAGAAAAACTTCAGCCCAAGCAATTTCAGAAACCAGACACGCAATAACGAAAGTTTTAAACTAATACAATAATCCGTTTTAGCTTTACCCTAACAAACAAAACTTCTATGATATTCCGCGATGATTAATGTATTCATACGGTAAACCCTGCGATGATAAATTAATTTGTAAACCCCGTTATACATTTGTTGCGAACATTGCGGTTACATACAATATCAATGCGCGGATATGTTGGTGTGATGTGTTGTGTTACTGATAGAATGTATGTGTTTAAGTAATTTGATTTTTATGGTTCCGTAGCTTTCAGGGAATCGTTGTAGAACTCCTGTGCGACACACGACACGCTGACATACGGGCAGACACACAGACAGCTGTGTATCTGTAATATATGACATGATTTAAAAGAGTGCGAGATGAGAAGCTCGTGGCTAGATAAGTAATAACAGCCGCACGGGACGATCTTCAAGGTTAAGCAACACTTGCCAAGGTAGGTCTGTGGATGGGTGATCATCTTAACATACCAAGTTTCCTCCGTGCCTCGGAAAGCATGTTAAGCCGTTGGTCCCGGCTGTCATTTGTAGATCTTTGGCAGTCGTTACGTATACTTAGAAGCCAGTAAATCTGACTCCAGTCTTGCCATGACGTACCGTGTTACCCAGTTAATGGATTGTTGAGGTCTGGTAGGCAGCCGCTCCTCGTAAAATACTGGTATTCAGCTAAATCCGGCTTGACTGGAAGCCGACCCCAATATAGTTAGGAAAAGGCAGATGATAATTTAAAAGAGTGTCCGTGGAGTTTCTTGCACATATTTTTTTTTTTTTTTATAATGGGTTTGCTCTTGACTCATCATTATTTTCCATACAGATCTACGCATTAGAACGAGCAACTAGCTTCATGTTTTGACTGGCCGACCTTGACTATTCACAATGTTATGTTAAGAACTGGTGTAAACGCTAAAAAAACATGCGATTATATATTGAAGAGTTCCGTTGCCTACCTCCGAAGTTCTTCGTCAGATCCTCACCAAATTGAAACCGAACCAGTCCAGGAAAATACTCTTCCAAACAAAAAAGAATCATCCAAATCGGCTGACTATTGGCGAAAATATCGCTGAACAAACATTTTTCATGGGATTTCATCGTCAGATCCTAATTTATACCTTCCATCATCAGCTCAGCAACATGAGATGATGATTACCAAGCACAAATATCTGAATTGCTTTAGAAAGCTAATGAAATACATTGTATGTGCCTGTAAAATTTGAGGGTTGCCCTCGATTTTCATGGAATCCCATCATCAGATTCTGACTTGGTGACAAAGGAACCAATTGGAAAGTACACCCTTTCAGATGAAACAAGATTTTTTCAAATCGGTTCATAAATGACGGAGTTATGAGGTAACAAACATAAAAAACAACTCAAAAATACAACCGAATTGAGAACCTCCTCCTTTTTTGAAGTCGGTTAAAAATGGCCTGTAAACGGTTTATTTGAAATATACGCTTTAAGTTTTTTTTTGAGTTTTGAGTCTGTTACAGTTTTGTGTCGTTGCTTGGAATCTATTGAAACGATTTATTAAGATACATGTACATAAGACGTGCGTATATGGCAAATATGAACTTCTGTATTCTAAACATGGCCGCGTAACATTCAAAGAAGATAAAATATGGGGTGACTTTTGGGCTACAAAAAAACGAAAGAATAAGTTTTAGACTGTTTTTTTTTTTAATTTAAGAGATCTAAAACCCGTCCGTATTCCTTCTAATACCCTTTCCTGTTCCAGTGCCGCAGTGACTCCCACACTCGGTACCTTGCGATAAAACATAATAACGGGCTTACTGTAAAGGTCTCAAATAGGTATATAATTTGCTTTACTATAAGAGTGAGGCTAATGTGTACAACGTGAACACCCACATTCAACATTGACTCCTAAATTCGACAGCAACTTTTTGCTTTGCCATCTTCAAAATTAAAATCAAACTCAAACGAAAAACATTCTTCCAAATTCAAGCAGTTCTCCCCACAACGGCGACCACACATTAGCTTCAAGCGGTAAATCCCGGTCGGTCAGAGGCAAAGTTTCTTTGTACCCCAGCTGAATTTTAAGGCAAGACAAATAGAGACCAATAAGGATTCGCCAACTTGTTTTAACAGCGAAGAAAACAACATATCAGCAGGTTTCAGACATGTGTGCATGGGATTATTTGTGTATGAGTACATTATTAAAATAATCTATACTAATTTAATAAAGCTGAAGAGTTTATTTTTGGTTATTCTCAAGAACTACTGGTTCAAATTGTTTTTTTTTTATTTTGACATCAAGAAAAACATGAACATGATTTCCCGGCCGGAGTAATGTGTTTCCTGATAGCTACAACCCGGGGATTTGAGAGACAAGAGTGATCCTATGAACTAACACACTTGTCAAAAAGTTTATACTTTAAGGCAAGCGTGTTCCATCATGCCGCGCAACAAACGTGAGCCTATCTCACTAATAACAAACAAGTATATCTCTATGTTTTCCCATAACTTGCGTGAAATTAAAAATTAAATTACCAGGATGTTATAAAAATCTAAGTAATCATCCAAGCCATGATCTAACTGTATTCTAAAACTTATATTTATGTTGTATTTACGTACAAGTGTAATCAAGTGAAAGAATCTAAAAGCCCGACTACAAAAAAGTGAACTCATAAGCAGAAGTCGGTATAAGGTAGAGTTATTTCATACAGCGAAATAATATACCTAGTTGATATGCCTCAAATCCCGAGATTTATTGTAAAGCGCAGAAAAATCCCGTGATTTATTAAATAAAACAATATTTACTTTTACACACTTTAAACCACTGCACACTCGACGTTGCCAAATTTACATCAACGACATTGGATGTCCAAAGTTGCAAAATTCCGATGCGCACACGCGCAATGTTGCCCAATGTTGCACATTTGTAGTTCGCACCATATAGCTTGTGAGGACAACAAAAAAACAACAGCGGAAATGCGGAACACTTTAAAACGCTTAACAAAATATACTAGAAGCCAGGAAGATCCGTTAATATCAACATTTCGATGCAAGTACATAAATACGAGTAACTCTACCTAATTCCGACCTCTGTTCATAAGCAATGCATCAAAAAGACCGAAACAAATGTAATCTTCTTTTAATTACCTTCATTTTGATACCCTAGTCGGTAGGTTTGGTTAAAAAAAAATATTAACGGCTCACAATTTAGCGCTAAAAAACTTTTAACAAAAAAATAAAACCGACTTCCAAAAACAAAACACTACAAAATAAAAATTTCGGAAGTCGGTGTTTTCGGTTATTTCGTTTTTGAACACCGACTTCCGAAATTGTTTTTTTTTTATTTTTCACTTTTTAGTGGTACCTGCGTACCGTACGAAACCACAAGCTCAGCGTGCCGGTGTGATATTATGTTATGAACTGGTGTAAACCATCAACAGACATTCGATTACAGAAATCCCGATCCATTTGCTATCATTTCTTGAAGAGTTCCGTTACCTACCTAAGAAGTTCTTCATCATATCTTCAGCAAATTTAAATGGGACTAGTCCGAGAAAATACTCTTCCAAACAAAAAAAGAATCATCCAAATCGGTTAACAATTAGCGAAAATATCACTGAACAAACATTTTTCATGGGATCCCATCATCAGATCCTGATTTATACCTTCCATCATCAGCTCAACAACATAAGATGATGATTACCAGGCACAAATATCTGAATTGTGTTAGAAAGTTTATGAAAAGCAGTGTATGTGCTTATAATTTTTGAGGGTTTCCCGCGATTTTGATGAGATCCCATCATCAGATTCGGACTTGTTGACAACGAGACCATCTCAGGAGTATAGGCATTCGAATAAAAAGTGCATTCGAATTTTTTAAATCGGTCCAGAATTGGCGGAGAAATCGGTGAAAATACATTTAAAAAAAATACATACCTACAGCCTAACATAGAACCTCCTCCTTTTTGAAGAAGCCACTATGATTGTTCTTTTTTAAACCTGGGTTAATTCCCTTCAATTTTGCCTGTGGATCTTCAAAAACCTTTATCGGTAGCGCATCCTTACAAAGTTTCACTTGACATTTAAAACTTTACTTCTTAAATATGAACATTTTTATGGCTTTCAAAACGTGATTGGCAATTTGATTGTGAGCTGTTTGGCATAGATATTGCGCAGACTCTTTATTACGCCCCATTTCTGTGTTTTTTAGTTCCAATAAAAAAAACAGTAAAATTTTATAAAAGCAAGTTTTATTTTTTATAATATTATTGGTTAAACAACTATTCTTCAAACAATTTTTTTAAATAACTAAAACCAAAATCTTAGCATCGCTAGCCACTGGTAACCCAAAAGGCTGGTAACATTGCGACGTTGTATGGCAATGTTTATCCATTGACCGAGGTAAAAGCCAGCCCTTGGGTCACGCTTTTTAATTAAGTGTTTATTTGATGAGTTTATTTTAATCACACGAGGTCGGTGTTGAGTACCCAAAAACCGCAGTTACTTTTAAGACATTAGCTTGGTTTCTTTGAGAGATCAATTATGTTAGAACCTTGCAGGTATCTATCTGAAATGGTATCTTAAGAAATATCCGTCTCAAGTGTTTGATTGACCTGCCTACAACAACCATTCTTGAATATCCTTAAAGTATACCGCCCACACCTTTTTAGTAGCTTCTAAAAAATGTAAGTATCTGACCTTTTGTAAATCTAACGTATCTCATTACATATCTACTTTAGTATTGGTATTTAAATATAATATTTTTCTTATTTCCTACTAAGACGGTATTTATTTTGGATTATTATTTAAGGATTTATAAGGTACTTTTTTACCTAATTTAATGAGCTCAGATACAGGATATTAAATTAAGAGGTACCGTGGTAGTTGTTACAATACTAAGTATGTATTCCGTTTTTTACGCCATTTTTTAAGAATGAGTTACAAATCACGTATAACTGGTGAAATATTTGTGTAATCAATTTACTTGTTTTAATCACTAACAAGAACAAATCCAAAACACACTATTATTTTTATGAAACAAAAATGTAATTTTCCATCGTCATTTTTTCACTAGTTTCTTTTCCATGTACAACAAAACAACCTACCTGCAATGAAACACTAATGAGCTACCTAAATCCCTCAAATATTTCAACATTCTACTCAATTTGCGTAAATATATCTGAAAAGAACGGAGAACGTACTGCAAAGATCCTTTATTGCAAATTGGCTGTGAAATTGTAGCATGTTCCCTTACCGCAGCATGTATTGCTTTTATTCTTTCTCTCAAACAAGGTAAGGCTCAAAGTATTACACATATGGGGTGTATTTGAGCTGTTTAGAGGCAACTTTGCATGCCATTATGTTGGTACTATTATGTTGTACGTGAGCGGATTGAAATGCGGTACAAATATGTACCTACGTCTTAATACTGGTTGGAATTGTGGAGCTAAAAATCCAATGACAAAAGCTATGGCCTTTTGAATGTAATGGCAATGGCAGAACCAAATGATCGATAAATAACTTTGATGGAGCTTTTGTGTGTGAATGTATGGAGTGGTGCGCAGGAAGGATACATTTTTCAGTTGAAAATGTTATAATCACAGTGAGGGTACTTATTTTATACGGACTTTTTAAAAGGTTGAGGTTTATCGAACAATCAATCTATGTACATACAATTCTTTCGTGACTAATGAGTGACTGACACTACAGGTCGCAGAAAGCTGAGGGAAGTGTAGTGGGAATACAGGAATTGAAAAACCGGGGTATGTGCGTACGAATTCACGGGCAAAAGCTGATTTTAATGCAAACAACTTTCGCTCAAGTTGAAAGTTGCTGCTTTGTCTAGCGACAATATAGTAATCCGAAGCATTTTTTTTAAGTCGCTTTATGTGTATGGGGCCTTAGTCACTAGTTTTCCCCTAATAAGGCAAATAAATAAAGCTGACATAATTTCATTTCACAATACAAGTTCAGTTTGCTCTCATTTCGCAATTTTCATCACACAAAAAACACACATAACGGGCAGATTTCAATAGAACCTTTTTACCTTCAACCGCACTATTATAGTAATATTCCTTTACTATATATTACCTCCCTAATATTACTTTATTACCTCTTTTTATACGAAAAAAAATCCTCTACAGAGCAATAGGAAATACCTTTGTGAAGCTTGTGACTCGCATCACTCAGTCGGTTTGAAAAGATATAAGGGTATGAACCGACCGTGAGCGTTTGATTGTAATGTGAATTGAAAACTCTGAATTTATTTTGTATAACAGTTTCGAGAACCTATAACTATTACTTTATCCTGCTCAATATAACATTAGTATTACCTTTGTGTATTGTTCAATGTGGATAATGGCATCAGTAAGAAATTGAGTTCAAACATAACAATATCATTTGCATGTCAATGCAACACTCTAAATGTTATATCTACAAATGTTAAAGTTATTTTTTCCAAGCATTGTCTCTAGACACTCGGTTATTTAACTTAATTTTAGCATTTTCCAAATAAAATTCTCATGCAATAATTGATGATTGATTAATTGTGTTCGGATCCGAATTTTACACTAAATAATGTTACAAGCCAATCAGTACAAACTTTTATGCGTAAGTTGGGTTACGAACTCGATTAAAGGATTAATAAGGGATGCTTCGACTTTTCTTTTACATAGCTTGGTTTGAGAAAAGGATAAGTAACGTAAACGTAAAAAAGGCTAAATATACACACAGGTTAAATATAACTCGTGGGTATTTCAATAAATGGAACAGTTAAATATTTATGGCGTATTATCAGTTTTGTGGGACAGTTTTTGTATTTTTAAGGAATTGCTTTTTAATTTCGGTCACAAACTTTCAAAAAACTCTACTTTGACATCACAATCTCGGTACTGAGGGTGGGATGAGGTCGTAACTTTTATTTACACGTTTTTATTAAGAAAATCGTCATTCAGAACTGTTGGTTAAATAATCGAAATATAACTTAAGTTTTAATTTTCTAATCCGTCAAGGAAAAATTGTCATTTTCCTTATGCTTGAATAGAAAAAAATAATTACTTACTATATTTACATAAAAATGGTATAAATCGTAAAATTCCGAGTGTCAAACACTTTTTTGACACTGTGTTTACTCATGGCGTAAAAAATATAATATTCTATTACAGCAACCCTTTCGCAGAGGTCCGGAACAAAACTCATAATGTTTGTCTTTACATTTTTCTTTTATATGTTAACCACGTTTCGGCAAATATTGTATGAAAAAGATATAAAAGTGAAACATGTTTTTCTGTTTATATGTAAATTAGAGTATTAGGGAATGTATCAATGTGTTTCGATCTCGTAATGTTTAAAAACGTGGTGTAGACCTTAATGTTTGAGCTAGCTATTCTCTAATTAATTTATGACATTAATACATAACATTTTTAAAAATAATTTTCCGAGCAAATAAAATATAAATAATATAATAGGTTTTCCCCAAAAGGTTGGGCAGAGATGGTATGATAGTACCTTCACATTTTTTCAGTCTTGTTTGGATCCCAAGCACGGACTATGCAATCAATCGGCTGAATACTGAAAAATGACAAATGGAAAACCCAATAACAGTTTTCAAGTCACGAGAATGGAATTAAGTATAGCAGCAGTAACACCATGTCCTTACTAGCGAGATAAATACCCATTTTCAATATAAAATACCACGGACATTTGGATCAAATAAACTACTGCTCTTTGCAGCTGTCGAAAACTAGGTCACTATTCGCGGTCCAGAGTGTGATCACTTTTTATGTAGATATTTCCTCTTAGGAAAACGATGGACGAATATTTTCGTAAAAGGGCTTCGAAAAATAAGCATTACTTTAGCAACGTTTGTTAAAAAGTCCAAAATGTATAAAACTGATATACGCTAGTAAAATTCCCTGTAAATAAGTATTGTATAGTATTGTGTATTATACAAGGTGTTACAGAATAAACACAATAATCAAAAGGGGTTCACATCATTTTATACAACTATAACTATAGGACCAACACTGAAATTGCGAAAGAAAATCAACTGTCCCATTCATGTAAAACTGGTGGATGCCAAGCTACATAGCTTGGCTCATCGCCGTAAGGTTGCCTGCTTGTTGGTCTTCTAGAGATTGTACTTCGGTGAGTGTGCCCAAGAACTCCACGACCTCATCCCACCGGCCCCCTTCTACCATCGGACATCCAGACGCACTGCATCTTACCATCCCTACCTTGTGGCTATTCCACGAATTCGCATTAAGCATTTTCAAACGTCTTTTATAATGCCACAGCAAAGGAGTGGAACTCTCTGCCTGCGTCTGTGTTTCCAAAAGCTTACGACCCTAATCTCTTCAAAGTTAGAGTGAACAGGCTCCTTCTGGGTAGGCTCGCTCCATCGTAGACTTAGACTATACAGACATAGACACACAGACATCTCTGACATAGACTAGAGGCAAGAGCAAACCCATTACAAATAAAAAAAAAAAAATTGTATGTGCGCACAACTTGGCAAAACGTACGGCACAGCTTATGACTTGTAAAATATGAGATTAGTAACATGAAATTTACTGGCGCATGTCAATCTCATACGTTTTGGACTTTTTGACAATCTTTGTCGCAAATAGAATTACACTTTGTGGAAGCCCTCTTACGAGCATATTCTATAGTACACGTTGTATGTTTATTTTTGACATTTTTATCGCTCGTTTTGTTTAGCGTGCAAGTTTGCGACTAGATACGCTTTTTTGAAACGTTGCAAAACGTAACTTTACTTGAGCTGAATGACGCTCGTTTTACGCTCTCACAAAAACAAAACAACAGTTTTCACTTCAACAGAAATATGATTATGATTGCGATGCCAGTAGTGATCCATAAATTGCACTAGGGACTCCAAAATTCGTACAGAGCAAATAAAAATAGTTTTACGTCGTTATCAATATTACATCCCAATTAAGGCTGCTTTTCTACCAGAGACCTGCTATCCAACGTTGCTACGGATGCATTTGATATCCACCAATCACATTCATTGGTTCACATAGCATAACAATGGTGGAAACTGATTTAACTAAGCTACGTTTTTTATATAGAAGGATGCGTGCTATGGATGCAAGCAATGAATGCGAGCTATGGATGCATTCTTTGGATGCGTGCTTTGAATTGCGTAACTTTGTGCAGAGCACTGCATGCCTTCTCTATTGTTGATACGTCTCCTAGCTCGAGCTGCGTATCTTCCTCGCACAGTTACCGGGAGGCGGCGCATTTTTATAACACATCTTACTTGCTCCGCTACACTACTACGCTACACTCCGCTACAGCTTAGCTTCAGTGGAAACGGTCACATACTTTCGTAGCTTAGTTTTTGCATTCTCGCAGCATATCTGCATAGCACATCTCTGATGGAAACGCACCCTAAATATAATTCATTTTATTTAAATAACATCGGAGCGCCTGTTTTTCTGTCTAAAACGTCACAGAAACGATGGAAGATCTTATTTACTACAGACCAGAAAATAAACTCGACGTCCGATCCATGACAGCGACTTACAAAAGTTTAATTTCACATTACTGATAGCAAAACTTATGAACAGCGAATTCTGTATTTCCAAGGAAACTCTCTCACAAGTAACAACAGTACAACAAAGAAAAAAATACAAACAGTCCACAATTTAATTTATAGTTTACCAACGGTTTTTCATTTGAACCGGTTACAAGCTATTTGAGTTCCGGTGGTAAGCGCATTACAAAGTTACTAAGTACACTTCGTAGTATTGCTACGCTGCCACGAGCTACGCGGCTACGGCGTAGCAGCATAGCACTCTACGAGTTTAATACGTAGCCAACCATTTTCTGTTTTAATTTTAAAGTTTTATAGAAACTAATTAGATTGTTGTTCTTGAGAAGTAAAATGTTTGTTATTTATTAAACAGGGTATCTTTTGGATTAGGATACAGAACGGAATCGATTAAACATGAACGGTTTAATGTCCGAGTATAAACCGTTTGGAATATTTTCAATTTAATTTTGCTGTTTTCACGATTACTGTCCGTAATAAAACTAAGTTACTATTATTATTATTACTCAGTGTCATTGCTGGTCGTAATAACAAAGTCTGGTATTTTTGTAAATTAATTTTACTTTTTTGAGGGTAGGATTTTTAGAGACAATCTGTAATTAGTGATATTGTAAAAAACTGCAGAAGTTTACTAAGGAGTCTTTGGACACAAACAATTCTCTCATTTTAAACTAGATTATAAATGCGAAGTGGACTTCTTTTTTAGAGTTCCTTATCCAAAGGGTAACCAAAGGAACTCTATTAATAAGCCTCCGCTGTCCGTCCGTCCGTCTGTCCGTCTGTCTGTCAGCGGGCTGTATCTCGAGAACTATAACAGGTAGACACTTGGAATTTTCACAGATTGTGTATTTCTATTGCCGCTATAGCAACACGGAACCCTTCGTGTGCGAGTCCGACTTGCACTTGGCCAGTTTTTTGTTTGTTATTTCTAAATCTCTGAATCTCTTCAAAGTTAGAGTGAACAGGCTCCTTCTGGGTAGGCTCGCTCCATCGTAGACTTTGTCTCTGTCATCTCTGACATAGACTAGAGTCAAGAGCAAACCCATTACAAATAAAAAATAAAAGAATTTAGTACAGAGATTGATAGTTAATACGTTTTTTTTTTTGCGAATATAAAACTTGAATCGAACAAATGAAGGAGGTTGACTGAATCCGCAGGCAAAATATAGTTCTTAATAATATAAAAGCCAAATTAATTAGCAGTCTTAATAAACTAATACTAAATCTTATGTGAATACCACAATACCTAAAGTATATATTAAACACACTATCAAGTCATTCTAACTCTAGAATAGGTTCCAAAGGTTTACATAATAACAGACTACATTATAACTAGACCTCAAGGTCAAAAAGATCATTCTATTAAGGCGAATGCACTGAGGTATTCCGTGATACGAGTACTTAAATCGTTAGTTTCTTTTAAATTTTTCGTCAAACATTACTAATTAACGATGAGTGTTTCCTAAAAAGATTTTGTTTTTGTGTTGTTGTATTAATATCAAAATCTTACTAAATACGAAAAAAACTCGATACGAACGATAAATTATGATTTGAACGAAATATCGTTCAAATCATAATTTATAAATTATGATTAATTTTTAACTTCCTGAAAATTCTTTATTTATAATTATATTCATAACTATTACAAAGTTTATTTCTATCAACATAAAACCCGATACAGAGCTGTAATTTTCAAACTACAAGCAAATAAAAACCTGTCAAAATATACTTTTAAAGTGCTCGTAAAATTGGGCTTCTGAACGAAAAACACTGAGCACTTTCGAGCGGTAGCTGGCCTCCCAGAACTACTGTATTATGCGTAATTCCAAAATGAAAAATCTTGCGTTACAAAGATCTCGAGAATAACCTCTATGACTGATGAGTAAAACGAGATAAAATAAAAAGAGATGTCTTCAAAAACCGATTTCTATTCAAGGTCGGAGCCCTAAAAATGAATTTGTTAGGTTACGCTATAGAGCATCCCCCTTAAGATATTTTAGGCTAAACAAGTTGGGCTCCATTATTTTATATTATCCTCGTTTTGGACTCTCCACCTCTGAAGATTACGCTAAACGCTCTGGTTGTCATTGTGAGGGTCCCAATGGTGATTGTCGTTATTTTTGCATACTTAATTAGAATTCTTGGCAGTTTTTTAAGGAAAAAAAACTGCCAAGAATTCTAATCTTGGAGGCTTGCCAAGAGATTTTTTTTTTGGAGATTTTGTTTGGTCGATGTTTTTTTTCTGTATATTAGTGTCAGGATTTGTAACTAATGCTTTACTACTTTAAAAAGAATATAATTAGGCGGAAATAAGAGACTAAAGTATCATTATAATTTAGAGTTGTGCCATTGCTGAGTTCCACAGGCTATTTTTACGTTTCCCTCGTCCCCCGTTACAGCAAATACACCCTCGCAACGACTTTCCATTTTTAACTCTCTGATTACGTAAACTGACCCAACTGCTCAAACTTTCACTTAAATGTAACACATAACAATTGCATAGTTAAACACCCACTCTACCTCCCACGTAGCAGAGATTTGTGGATTTGCGAGGGCGTTCAACTTAAAGTCGAGAAGTAGATATTGTTCTTCTCTTTTGTTTAGTTATCTTTATTCTTTAGATAAAATATTTTAACTAGTTTGTTGGTCTTAAAAATATAAGGTTGTGTTCTGTTCTAGACGCCATTTTAATGAGAACGTTTTTTTTTGCAATCACAGACAGAGTTCTTGCAGCGACTGAACCTGTTTACTCAAATCTCTACGCTTCTGCATAGTCTTCATAATATGATTGAGCTGGCCAAGTTGACATATGGATTAAAACAAACTGACCAAATGCGCGTAAGTCTCTCATACGAAGGTTTCCGGTTCCGCACCATCAACTGAAAAAAACATGTACTAGATACATGTTTTTTTTTTCAGTTAATGGATACTATGTATTTAATTTAATTTTTATTATTTGTTGTTATAGCAGCAATAGAAATACGGTTCCCTATTCATTTGCATAAAATTTTAAGACTTAATATAACTTAGCATACTTTTATTTCTCCTAATTATATTTTCGCATAACATTAATTACGCATTTTTTTAAGCATAGCTTCGCTAATCATAATGATGATTAAGCATAACATTCTAACGCATAAATTTATTAACGCATAATAATATTAAAACGTTTGAAAAAGAAGGGATCCGTAGAAATACACACTTTGTGAAAATTTCAACTGTCTAACTATTACGGTGATGAGATACAGCCCGCTGACAGACAGACGAACGGATGGACTTAACAATAGGGTTCCGTTGATAACCCTTTGGGTACGGAACCCAAAAAAGCACTACGTTAGTTGTGTTTTTTCTCAGAGTAGTCAGATTGGAAACATCCGACCTCATGGCCAATTCTACTAATTTTTAAACAACGGTTGCATTCGCATTGTCAACATCATTATCATATCAGCCGAAAGACGTCCACTCCAGGACATAAGCCTCCCCCAAGCATCATTTGCATGTCAGTCGCAAACTGTCAAATTGCCTTTATTTTGTATCCGTCAGGATGGCGATGGCGGGCTAATAACTTCTGTACGTAAAATGTACGTTTTTAGGGTTCCGTTCCCAAGTGGTAACCAACGGAACCCTATTACTAAGCCTCCGCTGTCCGTCCATCCATCCGTCCATCCGTCTGTCTGTCAGCGGCCTGTATCTCAAGAACCGTAATAGGTTTATCCATACAAATTAAGGTTAATGGTACGGAAACCTTTCTGTGCGGGTACGACTCGGTTGGTGTGGCTGGTTTTTGTACTATTTGTAAACTAATTAATTTAACATTTTTTAAATTTGACAGTAGGCATAAAATGTACATCAATAATTGTACATATAGGAACACTATTTTAAAACCAAAGGTTCCTCTCCAGCTGCTACAGGTTAATGTTATACGAAATCTGATATTGTTAAGCTCCCAGCATACATTTTTAACTGATTGCGATTGGCATGTGAATACGAACGTTGTTTGAAAAATTAGTAGAATTGGCACTCAGATCTAGTTCAAAATATCGTTTTTTTTTATATGAAAATGCAGGCAACTGTCTAAAAATTTCGTTTCTTTCATAATTTTAGTTTGTATAGAGTAATCGAATTGAGGAGCTCGTGGCTAAATAATAACAGCCGCACGGGTCGATCTTTAAGGTTAAGCAACGCTTGCCAAGGTTGGTCTGTGGATGGGTGACCATCTTAATATAACGAGTTTCCTCCGTGCCTCGGAAAGCACGTTAAGCCGTTGGTCCCGGCTGTCATTTGTAAGATCTTTGGCAGTCGTTACGGATTGTCAGATGCCAGTAAATCTGACTGACCAGTCTTGCCAAAAAGTACCGTGTTACCCAGTTAATGGGTTGTAAAGGTCTGGTAGGCAGCCGCTCCACGTAAAACAACTGGTATTCAGAGTCATCGACTGCGTATTAGTGAAACATTATCAAACTGAAACGCTTCATTATTATATTTTCTAATTCAGAAAGGTGTACCAAATTTCATCTAAATCCATTTACTATATTTAAAAACATTGAGACATCCACAATTTTTATAACACTAAGAAAAGGCTAAATCGATTACGTAGAAATCAAAGACTCCATTATATTTCTCCATTCTCACCTTAACATTGTTGTCGTGAAGTTTCGGCTAAAAATATCCCCTCTCCAGTGGACAGCGAGTGAAAAGTGATGAAGGTATTTTATCTGAGGGTAGTTTGAACATGTGCGTCACATAATGCCATACTTGTGCGATAATCAAGCCTGTCTTCTTGATTCCGTACCCGGAAATTGAGTCTATTGTTGTCCCATATAAAGGCACCTGTCAAGTTAATAATCTATAGTTTACGCTTTGAGAGTATATTAAGTACTGTAAGATTAGTGTAGTTCCCTGGAACAGGCTAGTTTCCACCAACAATAAATTGCAAATTTATTTTGTCCGTCAGTTAAAGTAAAGAAAAATAATGGACACGTATTTTTGGTTTTAGTAAATCTAAAATCAATAAATATTGACAAAGATAAATCACATCAAAACTCGGGAGTGGGCTTGTGACGTCAGAACGCACTAAAAATTATACCACGGCGTGACGTATTGAGAATTTTAAAAGCGTCGTATCTTCGTCAATTTTGGTTTACGTAAAAAAAAAATGGGTCAAATATATCTTGAAAATCGAACCATCGAACTAATTAGATTTTTTTAGTGGACAAGCCTATTGAACATAATTAACAGGTATATAGAATAAGCATTAAAATATTATTTTTTATTCCTTGAATATAATGAGAAATCTGCCTGTTATCTAAAAAGCTATCTGTCTTAATCTTCACGGTTGCTTATTAGCTAGCTTTACGGGAACAATATTTATAAATGTCTACGTTATTTTTTATTAGGCAAAGGCCCCCCATATCCTTCCAGACAATCTTCTCCTGCGCTGTTTATGCGTTATACGTTTATGCTTTTACATGACATTCAGTGCTTCTAAATTTAAACTACAACAGTTCACTAAATTAACATTACAACTTTTTTTATTGAGTTAAAATAAAACCTCAAAATGGTATAATTATAAATGACATCTTATACCTACTTCTTATACTAATATATACAGCTGAAGAGTTTGTTTATTTGTTTGTTTGTTTACTTGAACGCGCTAATCTCAGAAACTGTTGGTCAGATTTGAAAAAATCTTTCAGTGTTAGATAGCCCATTTATCGAGGAAGGCTATAGGCTATATATCATCACGCTAAGAACAATAGGAGCGGAGCAGTAATGAAAATTGTGACGCAAACGAAGTTGCGCGGGTCAACTAGTCTATCCAATATTTTTACTATCAAACCTAACTCAATTTTAAATAAAAAAATTGTAAGATATCCAATTACTTTGCACAAGAATAAAGTAAATTTTCATTCATTAAACAGTTTCAACTTTCAAACTAGATTTATGAATTAAAATTTAAACCTGGCAGATTGAAATCAACGCAAAGTTTAGCCAAGCGGTAGCCGCGGCGGGCAGGTCGACTGCTTGACAATTTTTTTTAGTTTTTTATTTATTAATCTCGAATCAGCAATGGCATCCAGTGGCAATGCTGGCAACTTGGACGTGTGCCAACTGGCAACGGAATGCGACCACCTATATGATTAATTGTTGTTTAATTTCCTACATGTGTGGAAGGATGAGATTAACGTGTACAGTGGTGCGTATGTGTGTGTGTGTTTGTCACTTGCGACCAGTGAGAAGACAATCTGGAACTAAATGACTTCAAATATTCCCATTAGCATAATCTTCACGAGTATGCGAAAGGAAATAATTTTGTTAGAGCAATGTAGAAGCATTTATCAATTCGAACTCCATTCTATTATTTTAAAATGTATCGGAAGCATTCAAATCTGAATTATGTTTCGGGAAATTGATTAATGGTATAAAAATTAGTCCATGCCACTTCTAGTTAATTTTACTTTTTATCACTGATATTTTTTTGAATACTTTTAACAAACAATTTTAACAGACAAACTGTTATTGTTTAGAATACTAAACAACAACAACCGCACGGGTCGTTCTTCACGTACCACCAGTTCACCACGTCACCAGTATTCTATATGGTGTGGCTTCAAGGCAGCCACACCATATAGAATACTGGTATTCAGCTGAATCTAGTTTGACTGGAAGCCGAACCTAATATAGTTATCAAAATTATCAAAAGAAGGAACAGTTTAACTAGAGTATGATGTTTCCACGTCTTTGATAAAATCCCTCAGAAACCTATCCCGAAGTAATAGAAGTTTAGTATCGATAGAGCGAAGTGGGTTACAGAAATTGGTTCAGAAAACATGCCTAGTAAGTAGGTCAAGTATTGACCGTAATATTTAGAGGTTAGACTAACTATTCAAACCAAAATCAGAACAAGAAACCTCGTAGGGCAAATAAGTACAAGTACTTAACACGCTACCCTATGTGTCGACATGCGACTTTTGCCAATTATCAAAACAATTGAAACGGTACATGTTCCAATAGACTTAGTCTTTAAAAATTAATGCAATAGTATTATATATTTTCAACATAAATGTGCTGCTAGAGCCAGTGCCTGCCCGGGTTTCGAAATTGTTGGAACCTGGAACGTAAAGGGCATTTTAAGGAACGTGGGAAGATTTACGTCGGCAAGTGTTTGATACCACAATGCCCAAAGCAGAAGGTGCCATTTGATAATTTCCTATCCAAAAAAAATTGTTCAGGAACAGTCAGTTTTAGATTGGTCAAAATCTAAAGTTTTTATCAACATTTCTGACTGCTTAATAATCCTTACTACCCATTCCACCACATCACAAGCTTCTTCATATAACCACTAAGAGAACAGAATAGTTAACTCCAGATGACCCGCATGCACATTTCCCCACTCTGCAGTAAAAAAATCAAACACTAATTAAACTTTTACAGTAGACTCTACAAAAATCAGGGCAAAGAAAATAGTGGTAAAGTTTAAAAACCTCTAATTAACTAGCAGGAATAGTATACATACGTATTACACACGTTTTCCTGTAATTTGGCGTCTCCTCAACGCTCTGTCATTACAAACTTAGGCCACTTAATTGCAACTATAAAACTTAACCCGACGGCAAATAGTTGAATTTCGAATAGCACAAGAAAATTAGGTTAATTATTATTAGAGGTCACCCCTATTGTTAGGTTAAGGAGTTCTGTGAGTACTTTGTAAGTAAGTAACAATATTTTAAGTTTTAATTAAGAAACAAGAGACTGAAATATGGCGCTGAAAATGTAGTATGATGGAATGTGATGAATGGAGAGTTTGCTCCGAGAGTTGTGAAGGAACAGAGCTTGAAAGTAATTATACACGATGTTTGTTTAGGCTGTTACATCCTTACAGGGAAGGGGCAGATACGTGACATGTCATTCTAACCCAAGTTTCCCCTGTAAGTCTATTTTAGACGTTGAGCTTCCAAAAAGCTTATACTTACTATACTTTCAGGGTTGCTTATACATACAAGGCATGCCTTTTAAGTTCTGTCGTTTCCATATTTCCCGGCAATTTTAAATTTGGAACTGTTCTATATTCGAATGTGTTTTCATTTTGAATCTCAAAACAGTTGAAAGTATTAGGATTAATGCTATTGTTTAGTCACAACGTCGATTGGAATCTGTCAGGTTACGTACGAAAATTAATCTTTCTAAGGAAAATGTTCGTGCAATAATTTTCTACAACTTAAGAGGCCTGACATGGCTTCAGTATTTTGAAGAGCTAACATCTGTGTTCAGTGATGAAGCCCCATCCAGTCTGCGGACTGCCAAACGCTGGTATTTAGAATTCCAGCGTGGACATACTAGTATTAGTGACAAATCCGCCTTCACTGAAGATAACATCATTGCTGGAGATTTTTCAGGGGATTGAAGTTCGTCGTGAATCCAAATAATTGCACAGTGAAGATGCAACAAACAAAAAACTGTTCAGTTCGTGTGATGTGAACAAAAGACAAAAACCTTTTTAAGATTTTAGCGATCGAATAGCAGTGAAATTATTCATTTTTCGACCCGATTATCATGAAAATATCAAAGATTCTAACCTGGACCTGGTTCAGTAAAACCGTAGCCTCATAAACCTTTAACCAGCATTCGTCATTGTCTCACAGTAGCTTTCCGACTATGCATTGTTAGTACCCCAAATTCTTGGCATAGCAACCTGGTAACTTTGCTCGTGAAGCCTAGCGATCAAAAGCGTTCTTCCGCCCACTATTCATGGTAATTGAGTGATACTAGAACGTCTCGTAACCTGGATCTAATGTATTTGTCAGAGCTGAAGTAATAGGCGTGAGATTCTTGTGTTTTACGAAGCAGCTTATACTCGTATATGTCTGAAAAATGGGCTTTTTACTCGATGGGAACACCGAAATTATAGATTCTTTTTCAATAGTTTTGTTAATTTTTAGATACTAGATTCTGACAGTGGATTTATTCGCGTGAAAGTATACCAAGGAAACATATTCCCAGGATTAATATTAAAAACGTGACACGCATAAAGTACCTACAAAGAATTAATAACCATACTTGACGGTAAAGCGACATAGTGTAGGTATTTAGGTATTCTGAACGCGAAAAATCATGATTTAAATAACTATTTATAATCCCTTTGGCGTTCCAAAAAACCAATAACCATGTTATCGCGAATCTGTTCCCGTAACCAATGCTAATAGATTAGCGATTCAAAAAACGTAAAACATCAGAAATAAAATATTCACATCGAGGGCGTCGCTCCAAAAAAACAAAACTTAATTTTTATAATTTAACTTTCCAAAGGCGAAATTTGACGCTGAAAAATTGTAGCTTTATATTTTTGTTCGCTCATTTTTCAGGAGGGGAGACTGAAAAATGTCCAAATAACGAAATTAATTCTACGTTCCCCGGCCGAGATTAAATTAAATCGTTTCCTTGTTCTGCCCTTGCGACTAGCCCCTTTAATACGCATTGTACCAATGAGAATTCATTCTGTTTTTGTCAGTTTTCATGTTCTAACAAAAGATGTAATAGTATTTCTCTGCGGGTCTCGGCTTTGTTAACATACGGTTGGAAATTGAGAGCGAGTCTGGTCTTATAGATTATTTTTTTTATTTTTTATTTGTGATCGGTTTGCTCTTGACTCTAGTCTAGGTCAGAGATGAAATTTGTTTGGGGCTGCGTGAGTCATTGCGTTTACAGGTAAACAAATAGTAGATTCTGCCCTATCAGACAAATCAAAGCAGGAGTATGATAATGTCTAGTGTAACTTTATCCGACTGCGCCAAGATCTCATTCGTACGTTCGTACTTATTCATTGTCAAAGTAGCATAACTCTTTAACTTAGAAAACTTGTCGATAGCTAGAGCAACCATGCTCTTTGTATTAAAACCTAATATTTTAGCGGTAAATAAGCCAAGTCCAAAACTTGTATGAGTGGATTTTTTTTTTTCATTCTTTAATTAGCCAATATAAATCCCAACAAGATGTTATAACAACCAGCATCCCACTCATCCTACTAATAACTTTATTTTATTTTCCTCACGCCTCTTTTCCGCCTCTTGCCCGCCCACGTTCTTCGTCCGTATGTTTAAAAAAACATCATAGTGCCCTGCCACAGCACTTTTAACAGCTTGAACCCATTATGCTGTCGTTACGTAAATACTTTTAGCTTATGTACATACCTTTACATAATGTTTGTTGCAACTCTCTTAAGAACACATTGTCTTTTAAGATCCTTCCTGTATAATGTTTCGTTTAAAAATTCTTGTCACGGATTTTTTGGGAAGGTGCCGTGTCCATGTTTTTATCATTCGAATAAAACTTCTGATCTTGTTGGTAAGTTTACGTTGTCTTTTTCATATATTTTGTTATGTTTATCAACTGCAAGGGACTGTGGCTAAATGGGCTTTAGCTACCAGAGTGCCGATTCCGCTAATTTTTAAACAACGCTTGCATTCGTATGCCAATCGCAATCTGTCAAAAATGCGACAAAAAAAAATTAGGCAATTTTAACTCAGTGTCAGTTTGCAATCGCTTAAAAATATGAGAATTACTTGAATGATGTCCATACCAGAATAATCGTAGCTTATGTCATTAAATCTAGGTACTAATCTAGATTTGATGACATAAGCCCACACTCTCAGACTAGATAGTTGCACAGTACCTAGCTATTTGTTTTGCTGTATTTTCACGACCAATACACAACTCAATAACGGTTAAATTGTATAACGTTTGTTCAGTCAATAGCCGTTACTGCTGAATCGATAGCTTTGACACCAATTCGACTATGAAATACATATTTTAAGCTGTTTTGGATATGGCATTGACAGTTTCACACACATAAACTATTCTAAATTGCAAAACGATATCAGTAATGATAGAAAGCAAAAACGAATATTTTTTTTGCTCAAAAATTTTCACATTCCGATGGTCCGGAAAAAATAACGTCATTTTTATGTTGATCGTAAAAGATTTAACCCATAGTCGCCTTAAAAGCATCATCAATGCAGTACTTGCGCGATAAACCATTAAAGGCCTTAAATTATGCTAATAAGGTCGAGAATCGATCATCTCGGTTTTATTCCTAATGTTAAGGCTTACTGACTTCATAGCTAACATTAAGAACGGGTTTTGCTCTCGATGGTCGGCTTAAGTCAAAATTTAAATTGTGGAAACTAAATTTGCATAGAGAGTTTTGTACTTCCATACGAAATGAACGAATACGTTCTCGCTAAGTTGGTTGCTGAATGTAATAAGAAAGGGAGTTTATACCCCTTTTAGGGTAACTACACTTAACGTATTTTAATGCAGAGCGGTGCGACGGGAGAGCAAACGGGTTTCACAATATGCCACGCCTTTTCGTTTTGTGATCATTTTTATAGGAGAAGAGTTAAAATGGTCAGTAAGTAAAACCAAAATTGTGCTGTAAAGAAATTCTCGCAAGTATGGTCGCAAAATCTATCATTTGTTCTGCACTATAAACATGTCTAGAGACATCATGGAACAGCTCCATAATTCGCAAAGTTTTTGAAAACCGAACATGAAGGAGCATTTTTCGAAAACTCTTCGAATAATCGTTTAAAAATATCATAATGCTTATAAAACACTCGTAAACTCCGCTCCCAAAACTGCGCGAAACTTTAAGTGCAGTCTGAACAGCCCTTGAGTCACCTCTTTTTGCATTCCCCAACATTCATGACTCCATTCACTGCAAGGTTCTTACGTTACAAATGCTTTCATTTTTCTTAGACTTAAGCTCTTTTTACTTTACTCTGTTTTTTTAAACGACTTCTGGAAGAACAAGGTTGTGTAAACTAGGGCTATTTAAGAAGTGGGTTATAATATTTTTGGGCTTTAAATTAGCGAACGCTAACGCTGAGTAACCAGTCACCAGAAGAGTCTAAATTCAATAATAACAAATTAAAGGCGTCCAAAGAGTGATGTGAACAACTGATTCCTATTTCCTTTGGAAACAATTAAAAGGTGCTCTTTGAACCCCACATTTATAGAAAACTAGCGGCCCGGTACGTGCTTCGCAACGTATAAAGTGAAATAATAATAAAAAATTAGGTAATTGGATGTGACAGCAAATTCCCCATCTCAAAAAAGTTTTAATACAAAATGATCCGCCATTTATTGAATTCATTTATTACCAAAAATGTGATATGAAGAACCACTCGACAGATTTTAAGCAAACTTCACATAAACTATCTGCTAAATAGTCCGAATAAAGCCTGGTTTGGATAGGTGAGCCTGTTCTTGAGTTATAAAATAACAACGAAAGGTGGCATTGATTTTTATATATATAGATAAGCAGTTTGAACTTAATTGACACAACACCTGCAAAGGTTGAAATGATGTGAAAAAGAGGTCAAACAATGACCCCTTTTTCACATCATTTTGAACAATTTTTACCACAGAACTAACACTAACATTGGGAAATAAAAATCCAACTTTACCATAAGTTCAATCATCAATATTTAAAAAAATCTTTCAATACTGACTGATTGAGTGAGCGACTGGCAGACGACGCTCATCCGAAACGATTAGTCGTAGGAAGCTGAAATTTGCCATGGGGAACACTAAGAGAGGATTTCCCAAAATTCCTACGGAAACGGGAAGAAACGAGATATGCGCGTACTAAGTCGCGGGGAAAGCTAGTCAATATATAGAAAAAACCCGTTACTGTTTCAGTGATCAAGTGACTGACAGACAACGCAAAGCTGAAACTGCTGATCGTAGAAAGCTGAAATTTGCCATGTTAGTTCCTTGGGGAGTAAAGAAGAGCAGTAAGAGAGGACTTCCCGATATTCTTACAGGAGCAGGAAATTTGAGATATACGCGTACGAAGTCGCGGGCAAAAGTTAGTTGTTCATAATAAAGAGTATCCAATGATTCTTTTTCAGGTATTGTGTTTTATTCTGTTAGACGTTGTATATTCAACTTTGAGGCCTTTAAAGCCCAGTTTCAGTCGAAAAACTTGAAAAACAATCCATTATCAAAGCCAAACAAAATGAATGCATAATTTTTGTTTCTAAATAATCCGGACTATGGTTCACGTGTTATTTAATTTCGGGTGTTTTAAAGCCTGTTTTTTGTGTACGCATAGATTACTCCGCCTTCGTGTATTATAAGCCTAAAGGAACCCTTTGTGCATGTAAGTATTACGCATCATAATAGATTATGTTAATTGTGTATGGAAACGTGCAATGCTACTTTGGGAAACAAACACGCATCGTTATTATTAGACTGTAGCTGTTCTCTACTGGACGTAGGCTTCTCCGATATATACTAATATTTTTCTTCCTTTTTCGTAAATTGACTCAGTCTGTCTGTCTGTCAAGACCAAACCTCTGTATCTCAGGAACGCGTGCAGGTATCGAGTTGAAATTAAAACCATATATAACACTCAAATCTACAGCCCCTTGAAGCTGTCAAATCAAACTTAGGGTAAAAAGAACCGGCCGTTGATGCCGCAAAAAACTTATATTTCAGCACTCTAAAGGGAATGAAAATTGATAACGCATTTCCCGTTGAACTAGAACTATGAAATTTGACAAGTAATACCGTCTTATACTACAAGTATAGGGAACAATCTGAAAACTATACATTTGTTATAAAATCATAAAAAATGTAGTCTTTATTTAAAGTAAAGTAAATGTACCTACTGGAACCCTCGGTGGGCGAGTACGACTCGCACTTTTCCGGTTTTTTTTTGGTACATTTTCACGTCTTATCGGCCGAACGAATCTGTATGAAACTGGCACACGGGTAGACATAGACATCCTGAAATAGGACATGCTACGTTTCATTTCGTGAGTATGTTTTCTTGGCATATTTTTCCAGTTTTACACGGGCAATTCTGGTCGGAAAAGCTAGTTAGGTATACATAAAAGAGCTCGATTCTCGACCACTTTTATCCATCAGTTATTTATTACCAATCATCGTACAAAGCTCGTTACACCAACTAGCCTGAGGGCTTCAGCCAACTTGCCTTTTCAGATTCTTGGTCTCCACTCAAGCAATCATAAGTCTAAAATCCTCAAACCTTTTGATCAAAAACTCCGCAACTTCGTATCCGGCAACTTTTAAAGCGACTTTATTCCATCGGATCTTTTCAAAAGGAATTTGTATTTCTTTGTGCAAACATCGAGAAAATTATGTAAACAAGGCAAAGTGAATATAACACTTTTATCTATTAGGTAGCCGCCCTTCTTCGGGACTTCACATTTTTACGATTATTTTGAAAGTGCCCCAGGGAGATCCTTTTTGCCCGCGGCTGAAGTTTTAAGATGTGAGCGAGGGTTGTGGGAATAACAGTGCATTTTACTATGTAGTTACGTGACTATGTTTACCGTATTTTGCTAAAAT
The DNA here is from genome assembly GCA_950371165.1 of Lacanobia oleracea. Taxonomy (NCBI): domain Eukaryota; kingdom Metazoa; phylum Arthropoda; class Insecta; order Lepidoptera; family Noctuidae; genus Lacanobia; species Lacanobia oleracea. The sequence goes on from OX493387.1 coordinate 5,047,008, forward strand.
ATAGTCTGCTAAAAGCCTTTTTTTGCCCGTTGGTGGTGACAAACGGTTTTGTCTAGGGAATTAAATGTTGTGTTGAAAAAAAAAGTTGGAACATACAGATTAATCTTACTTACACGCAGTAACTGTAGGTACGAAACTGTTCTATCGATTTTTGTCACCGAGATGTTTTTAAATTAAGGAGGTGCCAGTCATTAAAAGCTATTTTTATTTTACGAGCTTTCATGTACCTTGTTTTGTTCGTGTTTGTGTGTCCGGGTAAAAATAAGTAATTTTTCGCGAAACAAACTATTCATCTAAAATTGCTGGTGATTAATGATTTGCCCAGAAAGGGTGCAACTAGTAAAAGAACGACTAAAAGATAAGTATGGAAAAACGTAGCCATCTTGTGTTGCGCCGACGACCTCAAATAAGTTGTAATAAGGGCAAGAAAATAGAATTTTACCAAATAAAAACGACATTTTACACCTGAAGCAAGTAAACAATCTGCTTTTTTTTTAAATAGGTTGATCCCTACTGCAAATATAATGTGGGTAAGGGCAAGAATACTATAAAACTGTCCATCTCCTAACCATACTACATATTTTCTATCCTTAAGCTGTGCAACATTCCGCACAGCATCAAGGACACTCCAAAACTAAACACAGACACCCGAAACTTAACCTATCAAATCCAAAGGGTTGTCCGCTACCTCTTATCCCCTCTACCTGCCAACCCAGCTTAAATTATAAACGAAGCGGACACCAGCACACCTGGGACAGCGGACCTACTCCAGTAGGTAACGTCCATGTTTATTTTTACGAAGACATTAAGTCCCCGAGGATTAGCGGTAAAGATTAGTTCTCGTTGTGGATTTTCTTCCAAGTTTCTTCGTTAGAATGGATGGGAAAGGAGTAATGAAAGCTTTGATTGGGTTTTGTTTTTAGATGAGGAGATTTGTAGTTCTTTTGGTTTTAGAGTTGTAGTTTTTAGGGTTCCGTACCAAAAAGGTAAAAATGAACCCTTATTTTGTGACTAAGTCTGTCCGTTTGTCACTGCTGGATATTTCAAAAACTACTAATGCTATGAACTTGAAATTTGGAATAGTTTTAGATGATGCTCAACTACTTTGAAAATAAGAAGGAAATGTATTTTTTTTTTGCAACAGCGACTGAAATGTTTTATATTTTTTTAAATTCAAACTGGAGCTACTAGGGCGTGTAGAGAATCATATAAAAGAGCGCTATTTGCACATTTTCAAACATTTGTTTTTTTTTAGTCCGCATGGTTTTTGACTTTTGACGAAAAAATTTAAAAATATTACCCTTATCTCCGAAGTTTGACAAGAGTAGAATCTGAAATTATTTATCTGATGTAAGTTTATGTTAAGACTACGGGAAAAATAAAACGATGTTTCTAGATAGCACACTATTTCAGAAATCATTAACAACAATTAGATTAGTTCCGCTATCGGTCAAGAGATGATCTAAAACTGCAATATACACTGCTGTGTGACAATTCTCAAACGAATATAGGCCTCACCGATTTAAAAACATTTCACGTTTCATACGATGGTACGAAACCCTCGGTGCGCGAGTCCGGCTCGCTCTTGGCTGGTTTGTTATCGTAGATAACTATTCAACCAGTAGCATAAAAATATATAATATACGGAGTGGTTAACAGACAATGCACAGCCTAAACTGCTGGTCATAGAAAGCTTTAAACTCAACAAAAAGGTACTTTGGAGTATGTAGGGGAGCAATAGGAGAGGATTTCATGCACGCGTACTAAGTCGCGGGAAAAACCTTATAAAATGTATTGTATAGCTCTTTTATTTGGTACTCTATTTGTGTGATGGATGTTAATTGCTGTCTATTGGGCAAATTGAGAAAATATTTATTCAACTGTCTTAACATTCAAAACCTTGCTATTAATTATTGGTGAGTATAATTATAAAATAAAAGGCCCCTATTAAACACGACTGCTTTCCTCTCTGATTGCTATCAAAAACTAAGATTAATAAGTTCCAATTCCAAAAATGCTGTAGTATTTCATGTTTTAATTTGGTGTACAATAAAGTATATATAAAAATATGAATACCAATTTTCAGATTTCGTTAGTGCTGACTAACCATTATGGCGTTTAATTGTTCTTTATTCTTAATTAATAAACATTGTTTACAAACGCCCATTAAAATTGAAAGAAACATTACTCTATTAGTGTCTAGTTTATTTTATGTTCGAGCTATTTTTCTTTAAAGGGTAAAATGTCCTGTTAAAGTATGCTTACGACTCGCAGACTCAATTTAATGAAGAGTCAGTAAAATGTTACTTCAAGACAGAAACATTATGAATAAAGAATGAACCTTTTTTTTTGTTTTGCATAACAGTATCGCTACTATGTCTTCATTACGGAGCATAAAAGGAAAATGACACCTACATACAGGTTTTCAGTTTAAATCTACTCCATCATTTTATTAAGTCTTGTTACAGCAAAGTATGGCGTAAAAGTCTGGTAATCGGTTGTCATAGTATGGATATGTCATACAAGTTTGGTAAAACACTTTAACCTGTAAATACACAAGGTATATATAAAGATAGTAAAATCCGCTGCACTTTTTTATCAATAGTTCACTTAACATCACTCTTAAATAATATGTTCAATTAGCTTCTCAGTCTTGAAATAAATTATTTTTAAAAATACGGGAGACAATCGTGGCTATTTCAATTAATTTTAATGTTCGGTGGTATGTCTGTTGCGCTCGGCGGTCTGCATCGCTTAGTGAGACCCCGGCCCGGATATAAGTATCAATGAAACAGGTTTTTTTCTTGTTATAGTACATAGTTGGCCGAATAGTTTATTTTGTTTACAACGGTGGAAAATTATTTAGGTATTTATTATAAGTAATTAATACACGAACACACAAGGATTGTCATACAAATTCTTATAATATCTTCTTAACTTTGTTTTTATTTCTAGTATAATTACTCAATATTCATGATATCTGTTTATTCTTTTATGTACTTACGTTTTTTTTTTAATGATATTTTTACATATCATTTTGATTCAAATGAACCGCCACTCATCCTTAGGGTTCATTAAAGAACCAGCGTCAGACAGTCTCAGGCTGTCTGACATATCGCTGAAATGAACCTTTTTACCCGTGCTTTACAGCCGTGAGACACACACTTAGTTTTTGGCTTACCTACCATTATTTGTTATTTCTATGTACCGTGCGTGTTTCTTGTATAAAATACTATTCTAAATAAATACTATTCTTTCTTTCTTTCATGCAGAAAAACGAGGAACATGTCATGATGATTTTTCGATGATAAAAGTAGGAGAAAACGCATGGACTAATACTAATACCAAACTAAGAAGACAGTTTGCAGTCTACAAATAAATTCATACACGACATGACAGTTACGGTCCATAAGATACAGCCCGCTTACAAACGGACGGACGTTGGTTACCCTTCGGGTTCGAAAATCTTAAAATTAATGTAGATTTCTTTTTCTTAAAAGAGGGTTCTTCTCCATCAACAAAAATAGCGTGCTTCCAATCAGAGAGCCAATACAAAACTAACTAACTACAGGCATCGACACCTCGCGTGATAGGTCGGCTCTCATAAATGTTAAACTACCCTCATTTGGTAGAAATCAATGTTACGCCACTAACTAAAGGTTGAGGTAGTGATTGGTTTCTGAGATTCGATAATGGGGCTGAAACTTATTGGGAAATAGCCAACCCTTGGGGTAATACGTTTACAGTAAAGTACCTATACGTGTTTTCTTTAACGTTCAAATATAAAAACCAGTCACTGATTTTTTTTTAAAACTAATGAGTATTTTGCAATTAACAAACTATTTGATAAGGAAGTAACTTAATAACTTTTAAGTTTCCAGACACAACAACGTTACTTTTTGCTGACTCATCACCAAAAGTCGGAATTAGGTAGAGTAATTTTTGTACTTACACTGATTTCATACAGCGAAAGAGTAACGTGGATATGCCTCAAATCCAGAGATTAATTTTAAAGGGCAGATAAATCCCGTGATTTATTAAATGAAAAAGTTATTTACTTTTACACAATTTAAACCACTGCATGCGTGACGTTGCCAAATTTACATCAACGGCATCGGATGTCCGAAGTTGCAAAATTCCAATGCGCACCCGCGTGATGTTGCCACATTTGTAGTTCGCACAACATACCTTGTGAGAACAAAAGAAAACAATAGCGGAAATGCGGAGCACTCCCGGCTAACGAAATGTACTAGATCCCGGGAAGATCCATATTAATATCAATATTCCGATGTAAGTACATAAATTTCTCTACCCAATTCCGACCTCTGCTCATCACTATTTTTACCATGATATAAACCAAAATATTAGTACAGTGGGTCTAAGAAGGCCACTTTAGTAAAATCAAAATTATAAGGATCATTATATTATTGAAACAACAATCTGTCAAATTTCATTTTAATTTTTATCACTCAAGCATTAGGTTCAAGGTTGATTGGGAAAATTTGACAGTGATGGCATCAAATGACTCCTCCCGCTCTGGGTGAAGCAGGAGGGAGTGTTAGACTCTTACTAACTAAAACTCATCCGTCAAAGTCAAAGTCTAAAACGTTTATTTCAATTAGGCCATTAAACGGCACTTTTGAACGTCATCATTACATTTAAAATAACATAGTGTCTCTACTGTCCATTCGAAAGGGTAGATTCTTATGGAGAAGAACGGAACTCCATAGTTACTCTTTTCAAATCAATGTTCCGTGTTCCTCCTTTGCGCTCCAGGGCTTTTTTATTTAAGGATGGGAAATCATCAAATGAATCCTTTCGCTCTGGTCGGAGCGGAAGGGAGTGTCAGACTCTTACTGACTAAAACCCATCCGTGTTCCTTCCAGTGCCCTTTGCGTTCCAGGGCCGCAGCGTCTCTTTCGAACGAATTCCGTACCCCGGCAGGCACTGGCCCTAGCGGACCTCGTCTCCCTTGCTGACAGCTCCTTGAGGCGCGCGTGGAACACAGCGCGCCGCCAACCCGGGCCTGGTTCTGATCGGACGGCGAGCCACCCAAAGCTCGCCGTCCGCAGGCCCTTTGCACTCCAGGGCTACGGTACCTCTTTCGAATAGATTCGCCTTTTTAGACCCGAAGATAATATAAGAACAGCGACAGTATCGCGACTATATCGCGATTTCTTTGCGATTGTCATCATCTGCCAGCCTTTTTCCAACTACGAGTATATTGGGGTCGGCTTCCAGTCAAGCCGGATTTAGCTGAATACCAGTATTTTACGAGGAGCGGCTGCCTACCAGACCTCCACAACCCATTAACTGGATAACACGGTACTTGATGGCCAGACTGGAGTCAGATTTACTGGCTTCTGACTATCCGTAACGACTGCCATAGATCTACAAATGACAGTCGGAACCAACGGCTTAACGTGCTTTCCGAGGCACGGAGGAAACTCGGTATGTTAAGATGGGCATCCATCCACAGACCAACCTTGGCATGCGTTGCTTAACCTTGAAGATCGACCCGTGCGGCTGTTATTATCTAGCCACGAGCTCCTCATATCAAGATATCTTTGCGATTGTATCGCGACCAAGAGTCGCCGTGAACGACTGCCTTCAAAGTAAACAAAAGCTAAGCTTCCGTTCCAAGTGTAGAGTTCTATGTGATCTGTTCCACTTAGACAACGTATCAACTGCAATCACAAAGCTATTTTCTCGGTAGAGTTATTACGCGCGGCCACGTCGAAGGAACGCGGATAAGTAATCTTATTTTAGTGGAGAAAATTGACCCGCCCAATTAGGTACAAATTGATGAGCCAAAGTGGGTTTACCAGAACGATTTCACGCTACTATTTTTAGCAAAATACGTTGATTAAGCGAAATAAACTGAAAGAAATGTGTTGGACGGAGGATATCCTGACGAATGAAAATGTGTGTATGGAAAGAAAAGGGAGTGAATATGGTGATGATGTTTTACAGGCAAAAAAGGAAGAAGCAATAAGAATATAGGTACATCCCCCCTTTTTTTAAGTTGGTTAAAATCGTGTCACGCGAACTCTGAGAAGAATCTATGAAGAAGATTTTTTTTCCAAATCAATTAATAATAAATTCTGCCCAACCGAAAACAAAAAGTTATATTAAAAGGCCACTGCTGTTAAATAGAGAACTAATTGAAGTTTGTTAAAAGGATAGTTTATTTTTGTGTATCCAATTAAAAGTTTTAGTTCTATTCAAGAAGTTTTTTGCGAGTGTAGTAAGAATACGATTATTTTTTATAGCCTTGGTTTTGAGTTTCGCTGAATGGAATTGTTTTACGAGTTTCCGGGATGTTTACTGCCTACTCCCTTGGCGATAGTTGTTTGTTTCTCTTTTGGTACCCTCGGATGGGTTCGTACTAGTTTTGTTGAGGCGTCGTGGATAGCAAAGTTGTATTGAATATTGATTTTGCTATGTTCACGTTTTCTTGGTTTTAGTTTAGGAGAACGTAATAACATGAGTTTTAGTGATATGTAACTTTTGATTTCCTTTCTTAACTTTTTTTTATTAAAAAAAATGTTTATTTGACACACAATTACATAAATTGTAAGAAAAAAATATGAGTAGTTAATCTTAAAACAATAACATTGTGTGCCTCACTGCAGCGGAAACAGACGTGACATTCTAACTTGTATTAAGGCGACTACATATGCCAGCCTTGGAGGAACAAAACGTGCACTTGCCATGTATCCAAATGTTAATAATTAAATTGCTTTTGAGAAAGTGAAAATTCCATTAAAACACGCTTGGCGGTTTTGGGCCGATTGTCGTTTTAACGTCCGTATTAGAAATAATTTTACAAATTAATTAGACTATGTTGACAAACACAAACAAAACTCAAAATTTTCAAATATAAAATTATTTAGAAAATAGTCTTAAGTAATTTATATATTATCCTTACTTAATATTATAAATGCAAAAGTTACTCTGTTTGTCTGTCTGTCGCGCTTTCACGCCAAAACTACTGAACCGGTTTAAATTAAATTTGGTACACAGATACTCTAGACCCTGAGAAAGGACATAATTATGTACTTTTTATTCCGGGAATATGTTCCCAAGGGATCACGCGGGCGAAGCCGCTGGCAGAAGCTAGTATTTAATAACAGCTAGACATTTGTACGAGAGTCTTGTTTTAAAATCAGCTATTGAGCCTTAGTAATATATTTTTTGTCGATATTAGAAATCTTAATATATAAAATTTTACCGTTACCGAGTGACTGACAGACAACGCACAGCCGAAACTACTGGTCGTAAAAAGCTGAAATTTGGCATGTAGGTTCATACATTCCGCAGGGGAGATTCTCTCTGATTTCCGGAAATTCTTACGGGAACGGGAAAATACGGGATGTGCGCGTACGAAGTCGCGGGCAAAAGTATATAGTGTATTATAAGTTCTTATTTAATCCAAGTACAAGGTACAATATTACTTTACAAGTATAGCATCTCACTAATAAGCCTTCTTTACTGGGTAGGCCCTTGGTAACCGCAGTGACAAAGTAACGCACTCCGTCCAAGTATCTCATAAAACAATCCTTTTGCGCTTACTATTTCGATCAAAGGCAATATCACAATACCCGTACGAGACAAAAATATTAAACGTCAAAGTAAAAGGAAAATAAACACGAAAAAAATCACGTGACAAACGGATCACCTTTCTAAATAAAACATGCAAAACGCTGCGAGGTGTGAACGTGTGAATCGACCTACATTTGAGTACATAAACTAGGCACTGTTAACAAAAAAACTCATTTGCACTCAAACACACTAGGAACTGTTGTACGACGGCGCGTCAATCTTTCAGAACGACGATCGGTATGTTAGGTGCCGTGTGAGTTATAAGTGGTAGCGATTTTCGAGTTTATTTTAGTTTTTATGGTTGTTATTTATTTCATGCTTAGCTTTTGCTCGCGACTTCGTACGCATATATCCCGTTTTTTCCCGTTCGCTTAGGAATTTTGCAAAATTTTCTATTCCCATATTTTAGCTTTCTACGAGCAGTAATTTCGGCTGTGTGTAGTCTGTCACTCAGTACCGGAAAAATTTTATATATTACCTCTAAGATTATGTGTGTGTCCATGATGAACTGTTGTCAAAATGTTTTCTTCTTTCTTTATTTTATAAATTGTCAATGTAAATAAATTTAGCAGCGCAACTTCATCTACTCCACTCCTATTGGGCTTAGCGTGATGATATATAGCCTATAGCCTTTCTCGATAAATGGGCTGTCTACAACTGAAAAATTTTTGAAATCGGGCCAGTAGTTCCTGAGATTAGCAAACAAACAAACTCTTCAGCTTTATACATTAGTATAGATTATACAATATCATTCAAAATAATTATGCTACATAACCTACAGCCCTATTCATAGCATTGGTTTAATTTCTACGCTGTCAGTTTCGTGCCTACAGTTGTCAGATTAAAAGTTTATTTCACGATTCCACCCAGCACGGCTAAAAAAACTTTTACAAAACACGGATACGCAGAATTATGACAACTAAAATCCAAACCCGCGTTTTTTCAGAATAAGTACAAACTCGCTTTTTTCAGAAAACTTAAGCCTTGAACTCGTTGTAGTGGCTCGAGTAACTCGCTTCGAGTGCCCATTTGTCCGTCACTGACCGTTTCGAGTGTTTACAGTGTTGTCCCGTATATTTGTTTTGTTCAGCCCACTTGGGCGCGTGTAAAATTTCTACTCCCCTTTCCAGCATATAATTGCTACAGTAACTTGCTAACCGTACTTGATACTGACCTAAAGTAATTAGTTTTATTTTAATGAATTCGCAGTTAAATTGTACGCTCGGGAAAGTCGTCAATTTCTGTTAAATAATTAAGACATTTCAGTGAGGCGTTTCAGGTGTTTGTTAATGAAAATATCTCGCTTCGTTGTAATTTGATTATGACTGTGAATTAAATTGAAGTTGTATGTTGATCCATTTTAATTTACATAATAACGGATAGCTCTTTTGGAAATAAGTGCAATTCTCATTCATTCATTTTTATTTTTATACGCGTGATTGTTATAACTATAATAACTGATGAAGTATTGAGATCCGCTGGAGTCTTTTAGACACAGTCACAAAATCAGTCGATATAGTGATGTTTGGGGGAGGCCTGTGTACTGCAATGTACGTGTTTAATAACGGACTAGTATTTTTTATATCAAAAATTTCAAGAATATAATCTTAGGTAACACTACTAATAGGTTAGTAGTGTTACCTAAGATTATATTCTTGAAATATCTGGTGGAAACGCTTCATGTAAGGCACAACAGTAGTAACAACTGTAGTATAGGTACTACAGTTGTTACTACTGTTGTGCCTTACATGAAGCGTTTCCACCAGATATGTGCATCTCTGGTGGAAACGCAGTTTAAGAGTGCCTGTTCATTACAGCAGTGCGAGGCGGAGCGTATAAATGGAGAAATTTTGTTTCATTGATTTCGTACGGGTAAAGGTACATTTAAATGATAAACTGATCTTAAGTTAAATTTGTGTACTGACCCTTTAATGATCGACCCGCGGCGAATGAGTCTTTCACCGATGCTATGCAACTACTAAAACGATTACTCAATTAGACACCTCAAAGAATAACTGTACCAATTTTCAAAACTTCACGAAATATTCGCTCTGATTGCCTTAACTTTCCTGCACTATTAGATTATAACGTGTTACACACGTGAGAATGACAAGTAATTTGTTACCTTCCTACCACTTTTGATAATACTGGCATTTATAACAAACAAAAGTTTGACGTGTGTACAAGCAATCTGTCACCATAGACTGTCACAAAGTGCTACAATTCAGCAGGAATGTTCTGAAACTGTTACAAAACACATAACTCTTGCTGACGCGGAAAAAAATATAGATATCTAACACATAAGTTATGGCTGTGTGTCACGAATTTATAAAAGGGTAATGAATCAAAGCATTTTGTCATAATTTAGATATGGTAGGTAGCTACAATCGGCTTGATAAAAGTAAAATGTCACAAGCGCGGTTACAAATCATGGCTCGATAGGTTCGAACGCTGTGATTACTTTCCATTAGGAATGAAAATTTCAAAATTGAAAAACTGAAAATAAGAGTGCCAATAGGCTAGTTTCCACCATCAATAAATTGCAAATCTATTTAGTCCGTCAGTGGACACGTATTTTTTGTTTTTGTAAATCAATGAATATTGACAAAGATAAAACGCATCAAAACTCGGAAGTGGGGGGGAGGGCTCGTGACGTCAGAGCGCACTAAGAATTATACCACGTGACGTTTTGAGAATTATAAAAGCGTCGTATCTTCGTCCTTTTTGATCTGCGTAACAAAAGAATAAAACGTGTCAAATATTTTTTGATGATCTAACTGACGAACTAATTAGATTTTTTCAGTGGACAGGCCTTTTGTATTAATTTTCAAACAATGTTCGCATTCGCATCTCAGTCAAATTTGTAAAAAATGGAGGCTTTTTTGTCAGTTTGCGATTGACATGCGAATGCGAAAGTTATTTAAAAACTAGGCTATTAGCTTGCTAACAAAAATAGCATCATTTTATTTAAGGCTGCGGCAAAATTATTATTTTATCTTCACCATGATCCTGAAATCTTGGTTGTTTATAAAACTAAAAATATAATATTATTAGAAATGAATGACAAACTGTTCCGATAAATGGACGAACTTTAGAGTAAGGGCTGCTTTTTGGGTTCCGTACCCGAAGTGTGACCGACAGAACCCTATTACTAAACCTCCGCTGTCCGTTTATCCGTCGTTCGTCCGTCCATCTGTCTGTCAGCAGTCTGTATTTTTACAACCGAATTAGGTAAGGAGTTGAAATTATCACCAAGTGTGTATTTCTATTGCCGCTATAACAAAAAATAATAAATTTAATTCAATTGCAAATACAAGAAACGTTTTACTTTAGGTTTATGGCACGGAACCCTTCGTGTGATCGTCCATCTCGCACTTGGCTGGATTTTTCCAATAATCAGGTAACTATTATTTGAGAAATGAACATCAAGAATATATTAAAGTTTTATTTCATTATTATTGTTTAAATAACAAGCGTTAAGTCATTACTCATTTGTCTGTTCTATGCAGTCCACAGTGCGCTTTAGGTAATTTCTTGGGTTCCTTAATTTATTTCCTAAGCTCTCATCTCTATGGTTTACTTGCTCCACTTACGTACAATATTACTTCGAATTACTATACGAAACTTAACAGACTAATCATAATATGCTTTTGTGATAAAAATGGAATTAGCCTAGTTTTTTGCCTAGCAGCTATACAGCATATAGCACATAGCAGTTTTTAATTTCTGTTTATTTTAATTTATTTTTTATTTTATTTTTATACTTCTTTTTTTTGTGTTTTGATTTGTGTGTGACTTTTGATGTGGTTATGGACTCCGGTCTGAATTAAAGTTTATTATTAGTATATTATACTCCATTTATCACTTCACTGAAAAGCTTCTAGGTCAACAGACAATAACATTATTATTTGAATGTATCACATAAAAACTATCTATGAAAATTACATTGTTATAATTATTTTACTTTTTAGGATTCCTTACCCAATAGGTAACCAACGGAATCCTGTTACTAAGCCTCCGCTGTCCGTCCGTCCGTTCGTCGGTCCGACTGTCTATTATCGGACTGTATCTCAAGAACCGTTATCGGTAAAGAAATAACAAAAATTGATGTTTATGGTACAGAAACTTTCGTATGCGAGTCCGACTCGCACTTGGCTGGCTTTTCTAATATTGCAGCACAGGTATTATATTGTTAACTACTTGTATTATCACTTAGTTACATTTTGTATGATTGTAAATTATTTATTTATTTTGTTCTTTGTCTTGAGCGACGCCCAAATAAACTTGTCTATTTCTTTATGATCAAACCCCGGTTTTTCTAAAGGCCGCTTCCTATCACATGCCGTTTACATAAAAAAACGCTGAATATGCAACGAAGGCTGCTTTTTTAAAGTTTCGCAGCGTATGAAACAAGAAACAAAAACCTAGTGTGTATATTATAACCTAACGTTTGCTAACAAGAGCAAATCACAACACTTAAAAATTCAAATTTTAATTGTTTGTTTACCGATATATCGTACAACCCAGTTTTTCAAACAAACATGCGATATATTCAAACGTAGAAATTCACTGTATTCAACAAACATACCTACATAAATAGAATATACGAAGTATAACAGCAAGATAAAATTGCTTTAATTCTACTTCTACTAACATTGTAAATGTCCGCATGTTTTTATGTTTTCAAGACACCCTTCAAAAGTTGAATGAATTTAGACAAAAAAACCTTGATTATTTAAGACATAGTAGTAGTAATAGTAGTAATAGTAATAGTTTATTTGAAAACATACATTACAATCAATGTGAAGCCCTGACTCCGGAGCTAGATATGTAATACCTGTATTTCAGGAGTCAGTTTCTTCTTCCTTAATACATGCTTCTTATAGTATGCAATCATTTCTATTACAACATAAATATTAGTATTTAAATTTACAGTTATACATTTATACATAGGAAACGTTTTAGAGTTCTGTATGTTATTTTGAATAAACTGACCTCTTAGGGTGCCTGTCCATTACGACGGAGGGAGGCAGCGGATAAATTTTAACCAATTATGTCAGTCAAAATGTCAGTGACTCACGTGGTGCGGAGATTTTATGCAATTCCATTGGTGAATATTTCTCCGTTTCTCCACTCCGATGTTATGAACAGGCACCCTTATAGGATCATCTGTCATCTGTCAGTCGTTCTGTCAAAGTCAATTTCCTACGTATATCAGTTTTGGGGGACTTGGTTGAAAACTTTAATACATAATTACGTTAAAAATATAAATGACTCGTAAGAAGCCCTTTGTGCGCGAGTTTGACTGGTATTTGGCTGGTTTTTATGCTGTAGTACAGGGATGGCGCGTATCATTGATGGCACGCAGCAAAATAATGTGGGCATGCATATGCAAGATTACTTTTCATAATGATGAAAGTTCATGTTCAGTATGGTTTCTGTTGTTGCTAATACAACAGAAACGTACCTACTTTTATTTGAAGAAACACCAAGCGGATAACATTAAGATTATCTATGCTATTTTGTGTCCATTGATCACTAAGTCAAGATTTTATTGGAGCAGCCATGAAGCTGCGTTATTATTTTTAATGAAAATGGCACGAGCATCACAAAAGGTTCGCCATCCCTGCTGTAGTACATACTGCCGTCATGAAAAAGACGTATCTATACAAAACGTAGTAACCGATTTCGGACATTAAGAAACTCAATTAAGGTCGGAAATCAATTACTTCGTTTTGAGTAGATATGCCCTTTTTTCCTATGGCAGCAGCATGCTCCGGAACAAGTACATACTATTGAAGTCTGAAATTTTTGGAAGCGAAATAAATAAAGACTTCACGCGGACGAATCCCCCTTCAAAAGCTAGTAGAGTTAAACCAAGAAATTGCACCCGTTCTGACATCACATAAAAAGACTTTTCAAGAGGAAACTGCTGTAAAAGACTCATTTTCATCTGAGGTTCTAACGATGAAAGTTACAGAGGTATACCCATCCCCATTCAAGTCCCATGTGGGCCGAAAGGAAGACCCAGATACGGTCGGTATACGACCTTTGCAAAATTAATGCAGCTCCACTAAATTAATTAAAAGTATAGCGGTTGCGTAGGATGTTAAGGGGTGAGGGTAAGAAGGGCTGGTCGAGATTCGTAGAGAGAAACCTTTAAGGACATTATATTTGCTAAGATTGCGTTTTTTTTATAGTACCGTTGCAGTCGAGATGTGGAAAATGTAATAACTGTGTCTGTGCTTGAGAAAAGTAGCACTTGTTTTAAAAATAGGGTGGCAACATGGCGAGGTGGTCGACATGACGTGGGATGGTCGTGTCGGCCAATGGCTTAATAGTCACGAGTTTCGACCTCAGGAGACTCTCAATCAAGGGCTTGAATCAGATAGCGGTACTTCTGGACACGGCTCGCATTGTCAGGAGGTTGCTCTCTCTGGAGTCCTGACCGCGGCGTAGCTAGGACCTTGTTTCCGATACCGGTGGGCTGCTATTTTAATATTTTTTATATATTTTTTTTTATTATTTATTTATTTATTTTATTATTTATGTACACACAGAAAAATAGTGAAATAGAATAGTGTGTGAATAGTGAATAGTTTTATATTTCAATATTTAAAAATGCACATTTACGTAAATAAAATAAATAAACAAAATTGATGTAAAATGTGAAGGCCAAGCCTTTTACAGACTACCTGCTTTTCCACATTCACTATGAGCTCAGCTAAAGTGTTAACCTCCTTGCGAGCATCTGTGTTTTCTGAAATCTCACCTTAGACACATCAAGCCTTCAAAGCAAGAGTGATGATCCACCAGGAGTCACCACTGTCCTCTTAATTCGTCAATTCCTCATCTTCATTACTTTCCACTAACGTGATCGAGGTCAGGAACGATGTCATCGTGAAATTTCGCTCATAAAAAACGTTTCTTTAAGTGAGCCCTTTTAATAATCTTCAATTTAATTTAATTTTTATTATTTGTTGCAATAGGAAATACACACTAGTCTATGAAAATTACACCTGTCTGACTACAAATACAGCCCGCTGACAGATAGACGGACGGACAGATGGTGGAAGCTTAGTAATAGGGGTTAGTGGGTACGGAACCATACAAACGTTATTCAGGAAATTACAGATAGCGTTTAAAAAAGGAAATACAAACCTAAATACATACAACCTAGTTATAATTTTCCTGAAAAAAGTCACAACTAAACAAACCACAACTTACAACCTTTTCCACTCTTTACCAGCATTGCCCAGCTGTTCAAACAAAAGAACGTCGGCCGGTCAATGTTGACTCTAACCGCGGTTACTTCAGTAAATACGTAGTTCGGTTTCTATTAAACATAAAAAGGTAAAAATACAAGGAATTTATTTTCTTACCGTTAGATATTCTTTGGCGTATTATTTTCTTTGTTTTTGCTTTTGGATGAATTTTTATGTTTTTTTTCTCTTACAAACGATTAGTTTATACTTTGTGTCGGTAAAGGTTCGGTTTGTGTTTAATGTTTTACAAAGCGGAAGCGACCTTTTTATCATTATAGGATGAAAATAGAACAAACGGAAGAAAATAATTTATCGATTGATCGGTTTTTGCGATGTTCACTACTTTTAGGTTCTAATCTTGGACAGAACAAATAAACAACAAACAAATACAAGCGCAATGTTATTTATAGTTACATCTATTCTTGTTTTTATTTATTTTAATACTAGGGAATAAAGGACTACTGGAAAAAACTAGCCAAGTGCGAGTCGGACTCGCGTTATTTTGACACTACAGACTTCTTATAGGTTTTCCTGTAATCTTTAGGTTTAGAACTATAACCAGCATTTTTTTTTTCACAATTTTAGGCTCCGCAATTTCGGATATAAGGGGTCTTCACAGTTCATTTTAAAATTTTGAAAAAAAAGATTAAAACCCTAATAGTAAGCCCTTCATTTGTTATAGTCACACGATACAGTTTGAAAAGCTTTTTTTTATTTTTCTAGTTTTACCCCTAAAAGCGACCTGCATACTATTTTTTTTATTTACGCAAAGCGTCCGTGTTTGGGTCACAGAAGTCCATTTATGATAAATTTCAACAGAATCAGTTCAGTAGATCCGAAGAAAACTGGCTGTGACAAACGGACAGACAGAACCCGAGTGATCCTAGTATAAGGGTTTCTTGCGGATGTTAGGAACCCTAAAAACAATAAAACTAATGTAGTTGTTAAAGTATACTGTTCAGACTTACAAAATCTTGTTAGGTAGATTTTACTGAACGGTTTTCATGTCTATTAAAAATACCTGTGTTTTTACTCTCTATAATAAAAGAATTTCTCAATTGAAAACTACATAAAAACCCTTTCCGATAAAAATCTAGCCTCAGTGATTACAGTACGATGATAACATAATAACAGAGGTATTCCCAACCCAGACCATTACCCATTAACATTTGGTCACCCAGTTTTGACCGTTACCATTGACCGCTGTTTGACCGGTCATAAGTAAGTCACCACGACTGTCAAACAGATTGGAAATTCCTGTAATTACGGTACAAAAAGGGTGATTTTAATGTATTTACTAGGCCATTACTGTTAGCTAGACTGTCATTAAAATCTTTGCGAACGACCCACATAAACTCACCAATAATTATTATAGGTAAGAACTTTTGCTCGCGACAAGCTCGGGTCAAGCAACCGTCTCCAGGGTCCAACAAAGTAGGTTAGAGTGAAAGCGTTACAAACGAAAAAACTCACTTTGCATTTTATGGTTCCGTACCCGAAGGATAACCAACGGAACCATCTGCTGTCCGTCCGATCATCCGTCAGCAGGCTGTAGGTATCTCAAGAACTGTAATAAAAACAGTTCACACTTTCACAGTTTGTGTATTTCTTTTGCCGCTATAACAACAAATAATAATAATTAATAATGGTTCAGATAATTACCATCGTTTTAATGTTACGTTTTTTAATTCTTATTTTAGTACCGAAACGCTTTAACAAAACTTAGTCAACCAAACATCGAAGGCAACGCTAGCATTAAGGCAATCTTCCTTTTTGCTGCAAAATCGCTGTCAAGGTCAAATTGTGAACATCGATGTGCGATTGACTCTATCTTAATAGGATTTTTTCTTGTATTTTCTTTTCTTGATAAAAACAAGAATAAAGTATCTAATTCAAATAAAATAAATATGTTATCTTTGTTAAACAAAAATTAACAAATACACTAAACTAAAAACAAACTAAAATATAGCATCAAAAAGTTCGTCCTCAACGCTGTCAGCTGATACGAAAAAAATACGGTCAAAGCTTGCCACTGTAGCCAATTATATTTGTCTATTGATGTCAACGATAACAGAATGTCAAGCATTGATATTATTATTAATATATTTAATTTTGATTTTTTACCCTGGCTTGAGTATCGAGTAGTCGATTACTCGATCATGACAGTTAACGTTTAACATTTCAAAATTGGATATGCTGACCGGCGCGGGCGTTACGACTAATCTCACTACATTCCATAACGTTATTGGATATAGGCCATCATGCGTAAGAACGCGGCTTCCCTACTACAACGCTTGCGCAACACTCGTACACATCCTGAAAATGATTGTCGCCAGCGCTATAGGTAGATAAATTTAACACTAATAATAATGGACTAGTCATGGTCTGAAATCGTCGAGGAGCTCGTGGCTAGATAATGATAGCCGCATGGGTCAATCTTCAAGGTTAAGCAACGCATGCCAAAGTTGGTCTGTGGATGGGTGACCATCTTAACATACTGAGTTTCCTCCGTGCATCGGAAAGTACGTTAAGCCGTTGGTCCCGGCTGTCATTTGTAGATCTTTGGCAGTCGTTACGGATAGTCAGAAACCAGTAAATCTGACTCTAGTATTGCCATGAAGTACCGTGTTACCCAGTTAATGGATTGTGGAGGTCTGGTAGGCAGCCACTCCGCGTAAAATACTGGTATTCAGCTAAATCCGGTTTGACTGGAAGCCGACCCCAATATAGTTGGGAAAAGGTTAGGCAGATGATGATGAGTCATGGTCTGAAATAAAGGTATATTTTTTATTAGTTTTTGGTTATACTTAATCATAAATATGTTTCTTTCGCTATTTTTGTTGTAAAATTGAAAGGAAAACTATTCCATACTAAAACAATATTTTCTTCCACAGGCAATGTGATGGCCGACGTCAATCAGAGGCAACACATAGCAGGCAGCCGGCGTCATGTAACACTGTAATATGAATCTAAGTAACTTCGTCGTGTACATCACTAGCCTGCTGTGGCTTAACCTCACCGATGCTAAGATTGGTAAGTAAAAACAATGTTTTGAGTCTTATTTCATAACTAGCTTTTTCCCGCGATTTTGGCCGATTTTGACTGGCCTGTTCGTCTAGTGGTTAGTGACCCTGACTGCTATGCCAGAGGTTGTGGGTTCGATTCCCACCCAGGACAAATGTTTGTGTGATGAGCATGATCATTTGTTCTGTGTCTGGGTGTAGTTTATCTATAATATGTATGTATTTAGAAATATATAAGTATGTTTATCAGTTGTCTAGTACCCATAACTCAAGCTCTGCTTAGCTTGGGACTAGATGGCGTTGTGTGATAGTTGTGTGGAATATTATATATTATATTATATTATATTTTGTTTTCGTTTTTCTTATTTGATGACATGGTTGGCGCAGTGGTTGAGCAATTGACCACTGCGCTACGTTTCGCGGGTTCGATTCCCGCACGGAAATATTTGTATGGCCTACAGATAGCTGTTCCGGGTCGTGTATTTGTGTATGTGAGTTTGTATTTGTATGTTTACAACAAACCGAAGATACAGGTTCCAAGTTAAAACAGCGTAATCCCATAATCCAAATACATCAAAACTAAATCCATTTCCCAAGCAAATAACAAGTCGGAAATAATATATACGAGTAGAATTTCGTTTTACCCAATTCGTTATAGATTCCGGGAAATATTTCAATACGATAGTTAGAACTATTATTACTCTATCGATGCTACTGAATTATTAGTTAGTCTGTATTTAGAATCATATTGAATTATTTAAGTACGAGTATCTAGTTAGCTTGGCAATCCAAAACAAAACCCCTGGGCAAAGGGTTCCACAATTTTTTTTTTTTATTTTTTTATTTGTGATGGGTTTGCTCTTGACTCTATTCTTCTCTTCAGAGATGACAGAGATAAAGTCTACGATAGAACAAGCTTACCCAGAAGGAGCCTGTTCACTCTAACTTTGAAGAGATTAGGGTTGTAAACGTTTGGAAAAACAGACGCAGGCAGAGAGTTCCACTCCTTTGCTGTGCGCATTATAAAAGACTTTTGGAAACGCTTATTGCGAATCGATGGAATAGCAACAAGGTAGGGATGGTAAGATGCAGTGCGTCTGGATGTCCGATGGTAAAAGGGGGTCGGTGGGATGAGGTCGTGGAGTCTTGGGCACACTCACCGAAGTATTATATGTAGAAGACAGCAGGCAACCTTACGGCGATGTGCCAAGCTTTGCGTTCCACCGAGTCAAGCGCGGTAAGCTGATATTTAGCTGAGCCATCCCAAAGGTGGCTACAATATTCCATGCAAGAACGGACTTGTGCTTTGTAAAGGGTTAAGAGCTGTCCAGGCCCGAAGTATCGTTTCACCCTATTTAGGATGACCAGCTTTTTGGCCGCAGTTTGGGCTTTGTACTCGATGGTGGCGCCGAAGTTGAGACTGGATGTCAATTCCATGCCTAGGAGCTAGAGCCGATCAGTCACAGGAACAGACGTACCCCGAAAAGTAGGAGTTTGGTCAAAACGACTCTTTTTTGCAGTAAAAAGACACGACTGTGTTTTGGTGGCGTTAAAAGTGACCAGATTGTCATCACCTCACTCTTTGTTCGCTTTACCATGGCCTCTCTCAAAAAATGGACTTCATCCTCGCCGGTTGTTGCGCTGGGCAAGTATCTCTCTGAAACCGTACTGTCATCTGCGTACCCAATAAGACCAGGCTAAAGTAGGTCATTGATATGCAGCAGGAAAAGAGTTGCAGAAAGAACAGACCCCTGAGAGGAACTCCGGCATCAATAGCTATGAGATCAGAGGAGCATCCGTCAACGACTACTCGGATCGACCGTTCACTCAAGAAGTCTGATATGTATCTAGTTACAAAAACCAGCCGGGATGTCATACGCAGGAATCTTGCTGAGTAGACCTGCGTGCCAGACCCAGTCAAAAGCTTTCGAGACATCGAGCGACACGGCAAGTGCTTCGCCGTGTCTCTCGATGGCTTCGCCCCAGCAGTGCGTGACATACACAAGAAAATTGCCAGTTGACCGTGCTCGGCGCAAGCCACATTGACGGTCACTGAGGAGATCATTGTCTTTAAGATAAATCAGCAGCTTACTGAGAGAGAGGTGGAAAAGGCGAGTCAATACAGGTGACAGTTTAGGTGTAAATTACCTCAACACTCTCGCTGGAATGCCGTCAGATCCACTGGCATTATTCAAGTCTAGACTGCTCAATACTCTACCGACCTCTTTAATGTGAACTGCGATCTCGGGCACCAAAGAGTCACAACGAGGTAAAGTTGGTGGTTGTTTGGTGCCAGCGCAGCGTCCAGACTCGAATTGCTTGCAAAGAGAGTTGCAAATAAATTTGCTTTCTCACTTGCAGAGTGACCCAGCGAGCCATCAAATCCTGCCTGGTGGTCTTGTCTCGTACTACATGGAACCAGCCCTTGCAGTAGGTTTTAAGATGGTCTCGCTATCTCTTGCTTCGTTGGCTCGGTGGCATCGTTCATCTTTAAGTATGCACTTTGTCGAGAATGCCCAAGCAACAGTAACTGTACATCCAGCTGAAGTGTCACGTCTAACGCAATCTCCTGATTTTATTACATACAATTAAGGTATTATAAGACGTCATTATCTCAGTCAACCTACCATGTTTTACACAGTTTATCTATTATAAAACACAACATTCATTATTCTATTATTTAACACTAGGCGATTAGTTATTTTTATATGTTTTACTAACATTATA
Source organism: Lacanobia oleracea (assembly GCA_950371165.1). Taxonomy (NCBI): domain Eukaryota; kingdom Metazoa; phylum Arthropoda; class Insecta; order Lepidoptera; family Noctuidae; genus Lacanobia; species Lacanobia oleracea. The sequence continues at coordinate 5,067,628 of OX493387.1, forward strand.
TGGATTTTGTCCGAAATAAAGATATTATTCTAGCCTCATTTCTTTATGGTAACTCCAAATAACGTTGAAAATCCAACATCCATCAGTGTTTGTATTTAGCCACACATTTAAATATCACATAGTGATAGCGTATATTATTGTTTTATTCAAAGTACCTGAATGACTGATGGCTTAGTTGCTACGCCGCAGCTACGAATACTACGGCGTAGTAACCGAACAAGCAACGCGCTACCAACCATTCTTTGCTGAAAAATATGTTCAAAAGCTCTGTACCCGTTTTTACATAACTTATTTCGTGAAAAATTTGTACCTATATTAAGTCGTAACGTAAAAAAACTTGTACTTTTAGAACAAAGATATTTTTTCGGTATTTTCGTGTCAAAAACTCAACTGGATTCAGTAAGAGTGGAAAGTAACTTCTTTATAATTGGGAAAAGACTAGGCAGATGAAGTACCTGTTATCTCGTTTCTACTATCTAATCTTTTCATCAAAGTAGTAATTACCTACCCTATACGAACCATTATTTTTTCATCACAGATTACTTCCAATACGGTTTACTTTAAAAATGAGAAAAACGGCAAAATACACAAATATTAAAGGACATTTGAATTGAAAATCAAATTCAACTCCAGCCTTCCAATCCTTTTTCAGCAGAAGAAGGGATTTGTTAAGGCTGAATTTCTATTTAGTCAAAGCTTATTCGGATCATTTCGAAGTGAAAGGGTCATGCCCCTCTCCGCCAACTTCAATTAACTTCATTCACAAAAATTAATTGAAATTAATCTTCTTCATCATTTTTATCTCATTCAATGCCTTTTATGACAAAATAAATTAAATGATTTCAAATGAAAATAATAATTTAAATTAATCAGTCTTTGTGTTTATTAGAAAATCGTTTTAAAATTCTCTAAATTTTATAGGCGGAGTAATAACATATCATTATGGTTCAAAACAATAGGAACAAATTGGAAACTATGTTCATATAATATTCATATTAATAATTCATTTGCTTTTACTTAGACCTTGGACTAACAATTAAGAGGTCATTGGGTTCAACCCACTCAATCGTCTAAAATATTCTTATTTTTTAGCTGTTTATTCAGTTTCAAACATAGCATCAAGCTTGTTAATATTTTAGAAATTAATTCAAATAGCAGCAGATTTATAAGCCTTTTTAAATCGTTTAATTTGTCTAATGTGTTTACAGAACCGACTAGGGTAACACCAACTTCTTCAACCTGTATCGATAATGTATTCTGCGATTGTGAATATTTAGATAAAGCCATAGTTAATTACCTTCCCTCTGATCATAGTGGTCAATTGGTAACATTTCAGTTTAAAGCAGCCTTGGAAAAAATTCATATACAATATAGGCCAATTACAACTGGAAAACTAGCTAAATTCAATGGTACCTTACAAAATAAGTTAAATTTTCTAGGCCATAACATTGAAGATGCTAATAAATTTTATGATAATTTCTTTTCAGTGGTTCTAAAGGAATTCAATGCAACTTTTGAAAAGAAGTCTAAGGATACTTTCCCTAAGTATGTATTTAGTGACTGGGCGACTAATGGCATTAGGATAAGTAGGGAAAGACTATATGAGCTATATGGCCTTAAGCCTGTCATAAACACTGATTCTTTTAATAAGTTTGTAAACAAATATTCTAAAGTGTTCAGAAATACTTGCAAGGTAGCTAAAGCCCTATATATTAGCAATAAGATCAAATCGTCAGAAAATAAAATAAAGACAGTTTGGAAAGTTATTAATAATGAAACTAATAGAAATAAAGAACGAAACACTGATTATTAACTGGAGACTACACATGGTGCCAAAAGCTCTAATTTAGAAGTAGCTCAAGAATTTGTAAATTTTTTCACCAATATACCAACTAAAACTACGGAATATTTAAATTCTTCACCTGAGGTCTCATATAATTTATTAAAAGCTAACGTTCCAGGTTGTACGGTTGAATTCCAGTTCAAACATATCAACCCTGTGACAGTCATAAAAGCTTTCCGGCAAATCAAAATCAAATTGACCGAAGACATATGGGGAATGTCTATTAAAGTGTGCACGTCCATAATTGAAACTATAGCACCATACTTGGCTTTAATATTTAATTTATGTGTGGACCAAGGAGTCTTTCCGGATATAATGACATATAGTAGGGTTATACCACTATTTAAATCGGGCGACAGCAAAGACACCAATAATTATAGACCTGTATCTATTTTGCCGGTTTTTAGCAAAGTGTTTGAAAAAGTAATGCTCAATCAGATGCTCAATCATTTTAACATCAATAAAATTTTACACGATCAACAGTATGGTTTTACCAGGGGTCGTTGTACGACTGACGCTGGTGCCACTTTGTTAAAACACATATACTCAGCGTGGGAAGAGGCACAAGATGCCATAGGAATCTTTTGTGACCTCTCCAAGGCATTTGATTGTGTAAATCACGAAACCTTGCTCCTAAAGCTAGGACATTACGGACTAAGTAAACTTGCACTCAGTCTAATAAAATCTTACTTAAATGATAGACAGCAGCAAGTTCAAATAAATGGTGTCAATTCACGGGGTTTAAAAGTCAAAATGGGGGTACCTCAAGGCTCTATTTTGGGTCCTTTCCTCTTTCTAGTATATATTAATGATCTACACCATCTTTTAAAAAATCACCCTCATATGGTATTATTTGCTGACGATACGTCCTTAATTTTTAAGAAAGATAGACGTTCCATAAATCTTGACGACGTAAATAACGCCCTACAGCAGGTCCAAAATTGGTTTAGTGCTAATAATTTAGTATTAAATGGGAAAAAAACTAAATGCATCAGATTTGCCTTACCGAACGTTAAAAGAAATGATTGCGACATAGTATTGAACAAGGAGAAACTTGAATTCGTCGAAAACACGGTTTTCCTGGGGATTACGCTTGACTCAAGGCTACAATGGGGTCCTCATTTAACATCTCTTGCGGGACGGCTAAGTTCAGCAGCATACGCTGTCAGAAAAATCCGTCAATTTACCGATATAGATACCGCGAGGCTGGTCTATTTTAGTTACTTTCATAGTATCATGTCTTACGGTATCTTATTATGGGGACGTGCTGCAGACATCGAGTCTATATTTATCCTGCAGAAAAGAGCCATCAGAGCCATTTACAATCTCCGTCGGCGTGATTCCCTAAGAGAACTGTTTAAGGATATCAACATCATGACGGTACCTTGTCAATACATTTACGAAAATATTATGTATGTTCGGAAAAATCTTCATCTCTTTAGCAAGATTAGTGACAGGCATAATTTTAATACTAGAAATAGGAACAAACTAGATCAACCCCGATTCAGATTGGCCAAAGTACACACTTCTTTTATGGGGTACTGTATTAAATTTTATAATAAAATACCAGTTGATATTCTCGAACTGAATGAGAGAAAATTTAAAGCATGCATAAAACGCACACTATGTAGGCAAGCGTATTATAAACTGGAAGATTATATCCTCGATAAAAACGCTTGGCTAAATGCTGGTCCTGCTCCACAGTCACAGCTGCTTAGGTCCACTTTTTAGGTTTTTATGTTTTCATATTTGGAAGAGATGCTCGCTCCTTTTAGAGGTTCTTACATTATTTCGTTTATTTATTCTTATATACATACAAATTATATTATTATATTAATTACTTATTTATTCTTTTTGATGTAAGAACTTAATCGTTCTCTTTATTAATTTATTTTTCATTATTTGGTCATTGACAACCATAGTTTTGTGTATAGTAGAAGCATATTTTTCAAATTTTGTAAATGTGAGTACCATGAAACCATTTACATTTTATGTGAGTAGTTATAGTTTTACTTGTTGGACATGAACGAGCATGGTGGTTGAGAGCATGTCATGCTCACTCAAATGTCTCGCTGATGGCGGCGCGTGGGTTTGATCATTCGGTTCCCTTCGAAATTGTTGAGCTGAAGGGTGCCGATACACGCGTCATGTTCGTGAACAGGCGCCGTCGGTTGAGACTGGTCATCTCTTAACTGCCATTGGCTTATTTTAATCTTTATATTTAAAATTCTTATAATAAGCCCTTTTTTTTTTTCTTTGCATTGTCCTCACATGCAGAAGCAACAAGTATATGTAACTTGGAATTTTGTAAAACAGAACATGATTTAAAAGAGTGTCCGTGGAGTTTCTTGCACGTTCTTCTCCATAGAGATCTACGCTTTGGAACGTGCAAATAGCTTCCATGTTTTTGACTGACCGACCTTGACGTTTCAAAAGTGCCTGTGAATGGTTTATTTGAAATAAAATGCTTTGAATTTGAATTATTACACAGAAAAGAAAGTTAGACTCAAGATTTTTGTATCTTCACCCACATCAAGAGTTATGAGAGTTTTTGCCCGCGAGTTCGTACGCGCATATCCCGTTTCATCCCTATAGGAATTTCGGGAAATCCTCTCTTAGTTCTTCCCTAAACTCCCCAAGGTACATGCCAAATTTCAGTCTTCTACGACCAGCGGTTTCGACTGTTTGTTGTCTGTCAATCACACAATCAGCCAGTAACGTAAGAATTTTATATATTAGGATTTCGACAGTCGCATTTGCTAATAAAATTGCACTTTATCTAGAGTCTCAGGTCCATTCAAATCAAACATGTTTCTGCATGATCCTTAAATGTAATAGATCTGATTGAATATGACCTCTGAGTTTATTTTGGGTTTCATTCTAAGAATATTTGGCTACCCAAATACTGAGAACCTAATATACATTCAGTCAAAAAAGTATCGGGAATGGATGATTTGTTTATGGTTCCAAATTCAAATTTTTGTTTTTTTGTAGTTGTTAGATTGGCACAACTGTTTTCCATTTTGGCGCGGAGGTTGAGATACATCTGTTATTTATATTAAATACAGTGCTGGTTTTAGTAATATCATATATAGTGTGTATTGCGAATTTCATAATGGACAAAAATATCGAACAAAGAGTTTGTCTTAAATTTTGCATCGCCAATGGAATTTCGTGTTCGGAGTCACTGAAAATGTTACAGAAGGCTTACGGTGAATCGACTTTATCAAAAACTCGTGCTTACGAGTGGTTCAAAGCGTTCAAAAGCGGTCGAGATGTGATGGAAGATTTGCCTCGCTCTGGTAGGCCGTCAACGTCTGCAACTGAAGTTAACATCGCAAAAGTGAAGGAAATAGTGACTGAAAATCCCCATTCAACTCTGAGAGAGATAGCCGCCGAACTTTCTGTATCTCACGAGTCGATCCGTACCATTTTAACTAATCATTTGGGTATGAAACATGTTGCTGCTCGGCTAGTCCCAAAAGATCTGAATTTTCTCCAAAAACTCAATCGCATGAAAGTCGCTGAGGACATGCTAGAACGAGTCAGTTCGGACCCAACATTCATGAAACGCATTGTTACTGGTGACGAGACGTGGGTTTACGAGTTTGACATGCAAACTAGTCAACAAGCTTCGGAGTGGCGCCTTCCAACTGAACCGAAACCGAAAAAACCACGCCAAAGTCGATCAAAAGTCAAAGTCACGTTGACTGTTTTCTTTGACTATCGCGGTGTTGTACACTCTGAATTCTTACCGGAAGGTCTAACGGTAAATAAAGAATATTATTTGAGCGTTATGCGGCGTTTAAGAGAGCAAATTCGACGAAAAAGGCCAGATTTGTGGAAAGAAAATTCTTGGATTTTGCACCACGACAATGCGCCTTCGCACAAGGCTATCATTGTGAACGAATTTTTAACCAAACACTCAACAAATACCATCCAGCAACCACCATATTCACCAGATATGGCTCCTGCTGACTTTTTTCTTTTTCCTAAACTCAAATTACCACTTCGTGGCACCCGTTTTCAATCGATAGAAGACATAAAGGAGAATTCGCGGCGAGAACTAAACTCAATTAAGGAAGCAGCGTTTAAAAAATGTTTTGATGAATGGATTATTCGTTGGCGCAAGTGTATCGTTTCTAAAGGAGCATACTTTGAAGGTGATAAAATAAATTTGGATGAATAACAGACATTTTGTGTATTATTGATCTTTTCCCGGTACTTTCTTGACAGAGTAGTATTCTCGGCTAGTTTCTTTTTAATTCTGTTTGATGTGTTTGCCGATTCTTCTAGATCACCAGAGGGCTTAGTGTAAGTTTTTTAACGCACTCGATCGCGTTGACGTAAACGTTCACTTATGTCAAACTGTATAGAAAAAAAAAAGGTTGTCCATGAGTGTCACCAGACGGCGCTTATTGAGTTTCAATACAAATTGACGTTTACGCTAACGCGATCGAGAACGTTAAAAAACTCGCACTTAGGCCACTGACCGATTTCGGCCATGGCGGCCATTTTCACGCGGGACATACTATAGTGCACAAATGTATGCGCAAACACAGTTGCACTCCTTCCATCATTTTCATATTCCGATGGGATGGCAACTCGACACGGTCGGAGATAGATCTAGCGTAGTACCAATCCTTAGGCCTGTGCCTCGAGTTTTGTGGGCAGCGGGGCGGGGCGGGCAACGTAGACCAATTTTCGAAACCAACTGGCAGATGCCGACGCTCCCGCGCCGCTGCCGCCGCCGCCGCCCCGCTGCCCGCAAGACTCGAGGCAGAGGCTTTACCGTGCTTTCTTTCGCACGGGGGAGTTACACCACCAACTTGCAAACCTCCCCCTTCCTCCTTCCCTTTAATGAGGATTTTGGTGGTCGTAAAAATATACACTTCCGTGATAAAATCTAGGATCATGCTCAACAGCCTAGTTTGAGACAAACCAAAGAATAAGTTCAATATAATATTTTATCGTATCAAAACTGCCTTATACCTATCAATCATTTATATCCGCCCAATCTGTCTGGCTTGTCAGCTTTCTATTCTCCCGTGACAAGACATTTTTTGGGATAAAACTTATGGGCTAAAAAACTTGTACTTGTGTAGGGATAAAGCGTATTTTTCTCAAGTTTTATGAATGAAATGAGTTGGTATAATTACAATGTTATGCTATATTTTGTTACTCTAAAGCATTACTGAAAAATGTGTTGGTCATTTCAGAGTGACTATTCTGCTTACTTTTATACAACGTTCGCATTTGCAATCTGTTTAAAAATTATTGGAAATTAAGGCTTTCTTGACAGATTGAGAATAAGATGCAAAAACGAGCTTTTAGTGAAATTGATCCTCAGATTACACTTGAGTATATTAACGTTTGGGAATTATAAAGAAACTGGCGACGCGCCCCGGCTTCGCACGGGTGCAAATTATATATTAAAACCTTCTTCAAGAACCACTATTTCTATTAAAAAACCCCGCATCAAAATCCATTGCATAGTTTTAAAGATCTAAGCATAAATAGAGACAGACAGACAGCGGAAGCGACTTTGTTTTATACCATGTAATGATACGCTACGAATAACATTACCTCCTTTTTAGGGTTCCGTACCAAAATGGTAAAAAGGAACTCTTATGGTGCGACTCAGTCTGGCCGTCTGTCACATTACAGTTCGCCCTTATCTCCGAAGTTTGCATAGAAAAAAATGTGAAATTATTTTATCTAATAGAAATGTACGAAAAGATTACAGGAAAAATAAAATAGTGTCTCTAAATAGCACACTTTTTCGGCAGATATCCACAAAAATTATATTAGTTCCACTATCGGTCGAGAGATGACGCTGACCTAAAACTGTAATATTCTACTTCGCAATGTTAACATTTTCTGACGAATATAGACCTCGTCAACGAAAATTTAAAAACGTTATGATGGTAAGGAACCCTCGGTGCGCGTGTTCGACTCGCTCTTGACCGGTTTTTTTGAAGTTTCTGGTAGAATAATGAACAACTCACAGCTACATGGCAACCTGACAAATTAATTTTAAAAATAAAGTTGGAAAGTTACTCGTTACTCGCCGGGAACAAAATAAAATTTTCTGCAACAAAAAATAAACGCTACCAAAAAACTAAGAACACTCTCATAACATACGCAAAACTTCCTTTTACAGCCTTCCTTGAAAAACTAACCCATAATTTTGTTACAGGGTACTTTTGGCACATCACAGATCTTCATTATGACCCGTTTCACAACTCCCAAGAGCTACATAGAGGTACTTTATGAAACGTATTCCGTTGTTTTATGCTGATGACTTTATTATTTTTGCTCACTGACGTAGAGCCATGAGCGTTCATAAAACAAGCCATAGTGAACGTTATAGTGAATTATTTTCGAGTTTCACTGATGAATGTTAGCACTGTATGTTTTATTTTCGTGCATAATATTTCTGAATTATTTATTGGTGTTGGGTGTTTGATGAATGAGGGTAATCAGGGAGAATAATTAATTAATCATGAATGTGTCATGTTGACGATATTTTATTCATCAGTATAGTTCGGAAATTTTATCAGCAATGACGCGTTTAAGGATATTACTTTTATTATGCCTTTTGACGTGATAACGTCTTGTAAATCGATGAAAGCCGGCTGCGGGCACGAAAAAGTGTTACGTTAGCGCGATACAAGCGATAGAGAGGCACGATCGGCCTAAGCGTTCAGATTGTTAGTTAAGAATTCAATTGTGTTTTTATGACGTTATCATGTTTAAATTATCGTCCGTAAACCGACTTTACAGACAGCCATTATTTTTTCATTTTCTTTTTATCTGTCACTTTATTCATTAATTGTTTTATAAAATATAAATAAGGCGAGTGCGTGCAATGCGAGTGGTTTTCGTGGAATTATGTCTACATTAGGCGACTGAAAATTGATGACATAAGTCCCAATAAATCTTTTTCGGCTCCAAAAAGAAACATTTACGATTGAATCCAATTTCACCCATCATTGATGCATGTCCTACTGTTATTTTTATAAGTTTTTTTGGATGGTATACGCTATTCAAATCTATTTCCTCTTTCTTTCTCATCGTGTCTCCTTTTGATCAGGTTGCCGCCACAACCGGGGCAACAATGAGCACAGTCACCGGAACGGACGCCACAGAGACCACACGTGCGACAGCTCCTGGCCTCTGATACAAAGTGCCGCCGCTCTCATGGCGGAGCGGCATCCCGACACCTTGGAGTTTGTGCTGTGGACTGGGTATGTATTCATGCATCCTTCATAGTATAATCTAGAACCAAAAAATCGAAGACTATGATATTCACGAACCTTGGGTATTGGGCCCGCGTGGCCTGTTCCCTCTCATAGAAAAAAGGCCCAGGGATAGTGTCACAGCAGCGGTAGTCCAAAACAAAGATGACGAAAACAAGCTCGGTTCCTGAAAGAACTTGGTTCGTTCTAGCAGAAAACTGAATTTTGTGGAAAAAACAATGAGAAGGCATTCGCCAGTATAGGTGAAAAGGTGAAATTGGATTTTATTTGTCTTTTATACGGTATCCATCCCGATATGATCGAGCAGTTGAAAGTACCAACAGCATCAAAACACCACTTCTCGTATTCTTTGCTAAATCTATATATTTAGTGCATATTGGTATAAGTTACTGCCTCCCTACTGATGAGATACAAGTGACTATAGATTACATGCATTGTGTGGCCATCCATCTTCGTCAAATCACACCAAAGCTGCAAATGGCGGCCTTCATTAGCGGTGAACGTTACCGCCGCATCTCGTGTAGCACATACATGCCAATACAAGGTACTACATATAATACAAGGTAATACAAGGGCTACATAAACTTGCAATAAAATACGTTGACCTTTCCCTACTATCTCTTCATTGCTACCCGAACAATTTGATTTTAATTATGAACTATTTTTCGTAACGAGAAAATTTAAAAGATCACGATAGAAGTAAATTTAAAAAAGTTTCATGTTTTTATTTCTGTTTTAGATATTAAGAAAGTCAATACATGTATGTGGGTCAATTACCGTTGTTGCACATTTATCTAACACCTATCATACTACTTGGAAATATAACTGATAACAAGGTCGTTAATGATGGAAGTGACAGAACAGCAAATTTTAATGACTTCGTCTTCAACAGGGACATACTCTCCTCTTCAATGGAGCACCTAAGCGAAGAAATTAAGCTGGAAGCCGTAAGAAACGTCACAGACATTCTAAGCAGAACATTCAGCAGTCAGTTCGTATTCCCAGCGTTAGGACACAATGACCCTGCACCTTCTAAGAAGCTGGTCGACATGTGGATGCAGTGGCTACCCACTGAAGCATTACAGACTTTCGAAACTAGTTAGTAGAATTTTGTAACTTTCCTTTGAATTGTAAACTGTATGACAAATGTGTTTCTGCTGAAAAGATCATTTGGTTAGTAAGTTCGAATGTGGGCTAAATGCCAATAATATTTAGTAAGCCTGTTAAGTTATTACAGGAGTTTCAGTCAGTATTTGTTTATTTTCCCCTAGTACTAAGATCTTCAGCAGCCTAAACCGCTACTGATCTGAAGATCTTTCTGTGAAGCGCTTGGCTTGGTTCACATGTTTTTTTTGTTGGTTTTCAATACTTACCCTGTGTTGGTTTCCAGGTGGATATTACACGATAGAACAGTCCCACAGCAGGTTGAGGATCGTGGTCCTGAACAGCGTGTTGTGGGCAGGCGGTGCTGCCAGGACTGATGGTCCTCACAGAGGCAGGCAGCAGTGGGAGTGGTTGGAGCAGGTCCTCAGCAAAGCTAGGAGAAGAAATGAAATGGTAAGATATTCATACACATTTAATGGATGCTCAGATTATTTCAAACATCAATTTGCTTAAAAATTACGGCCGATATCAAAAATATCGTCGAATTCAAAATATTGTGCAAACTATTTATTAAGGGTGTAATTTCATTGATTCCCGTAATATTTTGGTGAGTGAAATGTATCTAAGCCTTTGATCCTTGAAACTCAAAACTGCTCCTTGAGTTGCCCTTTGTTGAATTTGAGCACCAAATCTCAAAATTTATGTTCTCCCCAAGGTCTACCTAGTTGCCCACGCCGGCCCAGGAGTGGAAGAGCGGCACAACGCGGGCAGTTCTTCAGCGGCAGGCGGGGGCGAACTGACTCCTACTGCCAACGCACACTTGGTGCACGTCATTCGAGCATTCAGCGATGTGATCGCTGGGCAGTTCTACGGCCACCGGCACGCTGACACGTTCAGACTTATTTATAGTGAAGGTTAGTTATGGCTGGGACCATTTGCACCGTCACTAATCACTCAAGGTTCATTGGAAGACCAGCGTCAGACAGCATTTGTCTGCCAAAATTGCTAGAGTGAACTTTTTTAGCGTAGCCGTGAGGCACACCCTATGTTTTTCTTCGTTTTAATTTATTCCACTTTTTAATTTTATGCGTGTGCACCTGATGGGCTATCGACAATTTTTTTCTGTCTTTCTTTTAGATTCAGGGGGGCTACTCTCTAAGCCCGGAGTCCGTAGTTTCGGGCTTATTCTACTCCGTATCACCTAACCACTAAGACACAAGAATTAATGACAACAGGATTTATCAGTTACTGTCGTCGTTACAATCGTGTTGTCATTCATTCTTAGTTCGGGTTCGGGACTAATCGTAAGTCCGTAATAAGGAGTAGAATACGCCCGCAACTAAGCCCGAAACTACGGACTTCGGGCTTAGAGAGTAGCCCCCCTGATTCAGATTCAGATCATCTATTGGTCTAGTGGTTAGTGACCCTGACTGCTATGCCAGAGGTTGTGGGTTCGATTCCCACCCAGGACAAATGTTTGTGTGATGAGCATGATCATATGTTCTGTGTCTGGGTGTAGTTTATCTATAATATGTATGTATTTAGAAATATATAAGTATGTTTATCAGTTGTCTAGTACCCATAACACAAGCTCTGCTTAGCTTGGGACTAGATGGCGTTGTGTGATAGTTGTGTGGAATATTATATTATTTGTTTTTTCTAGATATATTGACGATGTATCCACAGAATACGGAAAATCTGCACCATAATACCAGTGTCTAGAGGAAGTAGTACTAATATGTGACGCTGAAAGTGCGGACCTCTATAATTTTCAATATATTTGTAGTTTTCATGCTCTGATTGTACTAAAGTAAATAAAAATATAAAGGTCGCAATGGAGGTTCAAGCCGTAATCATCGTATGAATGAGTATATGCGTGTTAAAACATCAGTTCGCTTTTGGTGAAACAGTAGATTATTTTTTGACGTGTTGAATACTGCTTCAATAAACATTCATTCATAGGAATAGCTCACAAACAGTGTAGACACTCTTAAGTAAGAACAACAGAAAATTAATAAAGACGCAGACGTACATTTTCATGTTATATTCTCTTTGATTTTCATTAACTGTCAGGAAGAATATACATACTCGTACAAACAAATCTAACAGAAGGTATGTTTGTATGTGGTTCACAGTAAAGGCAAGGCTACCCTTAAACTTCCCCTGAGAACCGTAAAAGGACTAAGGGATTATGAGGATTGATAGTGTTATCTACCTTGAGGGCTAATAGAAATAAACTGGTAATACACATTCGTTTGTGGCTGTGAGTTTATGGCAATTATATCTCTTTGTGGTCGTTTAGTGGACATTGGAGGCTCGTTCAGAACTAGTTTCGGGCTTGACAAGATTAAAAATTGGTATTACCGAAGACAATTTACTTGAACTTCAATTTTGTTACTGAGTGAGTGAGTGACTGACAGATTACAGCCAAAACTACTGGTCGTAGATAGCTAAAATTCGGCGTGTGGCTTCCCTGCACTCCGTAGAAGAAGTACTAAGAGGGATTATCCGAAATTCCTACGACAACGGGAAAAAATCGGATACGAACGTACGAAGTCGCAAGAAAAAGCTAGTCTGTAATAAAACTCATCAAAATCAGTTCATCGCTTTAGGCGTGCAAGCGTAAGAAACAAACAAAATAACGTATTGATAAGTTTTTGTTCTAATTTGTCATAACATGCAATAGTATTAAATCTACCTCCCTTATATTAATCACAAATATTTACTCGATTATATTTACAAAACTAATCCAATATTTGCCTTCTTTGATGCAATAACATTATCAAAAGCTGTTAGACTTAAGATAATATTATTTAACATTCCCCTACTAATATTGAAACGACTATTCCCTTTGACGTATAAAGAGTACATGGAATAAAATTTTCTCGAGTTCCCAGGATCGTTTGTGCTACAATAGATATGAATAATAAAACCTGGGCGTTCTTTTGTGTCATAAAAAATATTATGATGTTATTTATCTTTTTCCTATCTGCTAGAAGCTTTTCATAACCTTTTCTCAGTGCTGTGCGAATCTAGGGCATCGACTCCATATTTGAAGGCTCTTTGTTGTGTAGTGAACTGCGGAAAAGCTGAATTGTGAGATTAGTTATACGTCTCTCGAACGGGGGTATAATATACATTAGAAATCGTTTGCGTTATTGATTGAACTGAGCAGATATATCGATATATTTCTAAAAATATAATTTAGACTGTACAAACTAATATTATAAAATGTGAAACTTATTTTCGTCTGTTTGTTACATCTTTACGTCTCAACGTATGAAACTTGTCACAAAGGTAGATCATTTCCTGGAATAGCACATAGGAAAATGTTTTCCCGGTAGTATACGCGGGTGAAGCCGTGAGTGGCAACTATGTCGTTAATTACTAAGACCAGTTAAGAGCTAGTCTGAAGTAGCCACGATTAAAATTCTTCTACAAAGTCTTGAAGTAACGAGTACTCGTAACAACATTTTCAAGACTTTATTAATGGTTATTAATAAAGTCTAAAGCCACAAAGCTCCTCTTTTGATTCCGGTTGATAACCGGTATCAAAAGAGGAGCTTGTGGCTAAATAATAACAGCCACACGGGTCGATCTTGAAGGTTAAGCAACGCTTGCCAAGGTTGGTCTGTGGATGGGTGACCATTTTAACATACCTAGTTTCCTCCGTGCCTCGGAAAGCACGTTAAGCAGTTGGTCCCGGCTGTCATTTGTAGATCTTTGGCAGATAATGGTATCAACTGAATAGTTTATTTAGACAATTTATTAATTCAGTATTCATCTTAATGTTGTCTATAATTTTTTTTCACGATTTTTTTTTGTCTACAGGTCGACCAGTTTCTTGGGCATTGTTGGCCCCTTCGGTCACACCAAGAGGTGCTGGCAGTACTTCAAACCCAGGATTAAGACTTTATAAATTCGACTCTAATACCGGAAAGGTAAGGTTTCTCTTGACGTAATTTTAACCCTAATAATTTCCTCGTAAGAAGATCAGATCATAAGCAGTTCTTGAGTCTAACTTACAGTGTGTTGCAATAAATTCTTTAGAAAAACTCTCGCTTCATTTTCAAAATATTATTTTTGTTTTGTTGAAATTTATTACACCAGGTATACCACCACCAGGTAGGTTTTAGGTATTTTCACATAAAATTCTAAACAAGTGTAGTTCTTAAGTAAAATTAACTACCCCTTCTCCTAACAGAAAATAATAATAATCTTTTTCTACAGGTTTTGGATTACACACAGTATTACTTAGATGTAAATAACATTAGAGGGGAGGCTCATTGGGCGATAGAGTACAACCTTACTCAATACTATGGACTGAGAGAAGTGAGCCCGGCGTCACTCGACGCCCTGGCTGAGAGGATACGGAATCATCACGACCGTGGTGTTTTTGCCAAGTAAGTCATTTTTTGGATCTTTTTCGCTGCATATTCTTTTATTTTAGAATATGTTGTAAGGAAATATTCATGATCAAAAGTACTTGGCAGATAAATCAAATGTAATCGATTGTATTAGCAAACATTTGTGACAAGAATATGTTCCAATATCCGGACATTTTCTCTTTTTTATGACAATCCGTACAGTCAAATAAATCGCAAATTCTATAGGTAATCATAAAAAATTGTCCAGGTACCTAACAGCACTTCGTGTTCGACATGCAGCAGACGTAGCAGAATGTGACTCGGCGTGTGTGCACGTCCACTTCTGTGCAATAACGCGCGCCGACTACCACGAGTTTCGTGCGTGCGTTCGCAACCCCGCGTCGGCGCTAGCGTCGCGCGCTGCTCATAACTCAGCCGCCATCTTACTTTACGCCATCTTGATTTTACTAAAATCGTAATATTTTGTGTGAAAGCTTCTGTGTTTCTCAAATGGCCTTTTGTCTGCAGTAGTATCAGTGTTCGGTTTTACATTTCTATATTAATAGAGCGACATAAAACATTCTGTACATATTTAATCTTTGTATTAATTTGTCTCACAAATATTAGTTCGACAAATAATATTTATTACAAACTTCTCATTAATCATAACAGTCATTTTCCTAAATCATTACTTTCAAAGTGACAAGATTAATTGGAAAACTTAGCTAAGGGTTATCATTTGTTTCACCTGAAAGCATTGTTTCTTGATTATTGTAAAATACATTAACAAACGCTTTAATTTATATAAAAATAAAAATGGATTATAAATCATAGTTATTGAGTGTAATTAGAAATTGTTTATTGTGATCTTCGTCGCTAATTTGATTGTGATAATTGACATTTTTGTATATAATGGATAAGTGAACTGAATCCGTGTAAGTAAATGAAATTAAAACATTTGAAGAAAAACTTGTTCTTTTATTTCTACCATCAAGTTATATAGACTTATTGTCACCTAAATCTGTGACTATTTACCTAAATCTTCTAAAACATATGATAAAGATTACAATGACACACAACAGATTATTATGTTAATTAAATAAAGGAAGATGTTTTTAGTTTTATCTATCTGGAATTTTTCAGTCTTAGTCTGGAGTGTGGGCTTGGCCCAGCTGATAGACTTTATTACAAGGATCTTAAAAACTCAAATTGTAGGTGTTACTATAGGTGCTTCACTTCCTTACCCTTCGTCGAATACAGGCGTGATGTTATGTTACGTAAACTTAATCATATAGAATTTTTTATATGGCATAAATTAACAATGTTAGGTAAGTCTGTAATTGATCAGAGGAGCTCAAGGCTAGATACTAACGGCCGCACGTGTCGATCTTCAAGGTTAAGCAACGCTTGCTAAGGTTGGTCTGTGGATGGGTGACCATCTTAATATACCGAGTTTCCTCCGTGCCTCGGAAAGCACGTTAAGCCGTTGATCTCGGCTATCATTTGTAGATCTTTGGCAGTCGTTACGGATAGTCAGAAGCCAGTTAATCTGACTCCAGTCTTGCTATGAAGTACCGTGTTAACCAGATAATGGGTTGTGGTGGTCTGGTAGGCAGCCGCTCCACGTAAAACACTGGTATTCAGTTAAATCCGGCTTGACTGGAACCCGACCCAATATAGTTGGGAAAAGGCTAGGCAGGTGATGAGTCTGTAACCGATCAACAGATTTCAAAGTCAAAATTTTAACAATAGGTACACTATGACTTTTATCCTCCAATTTTTGACGCCATAGAAGAACATACAGTACATTTTTAGTGTCTATACACGGAGCCATTTTAGTCGTACAGAGGCGGCCCACTTAATGAATCCGACATAAACTATCTCTAGGCGAAATTATTTAAAAAAAAAAACAATTAGATGATAGATACAACCACCATCATCATCATTTCAGCCGAAAGACGTCTACTACAGGACAAAGGCCTCCCCCAAGAGTTTGGGGTTTGCCATAATCGCCACGCTTGGCAGGCGGGTTGGCGATCGCAGTGTATGGTATTGAGTTTTGCAGAGAACGCTTTTGCCCATTCTCTGGCGAGTTCCTTAGTCGCCTCTTACGACACCCACGGGAAGTGATAGGATGTTATTATTTTTTTACGGTAACCTACGGCACCAGCCGACACCATACGGCAATAGATACAGTAAGAATAAATAATGCATCAGAATTATGAAACACCCTGTTAATAATGTTTACGTATCAAACCAATGTCGTCGTTCCATTCCGCACCGTTCTTCGAACATAAAGCGACATTTACACTATGCGAGTTTGTTACCTCGAACATACGATTCTCGACGAGTAAGAAAAAAGAAAGTGATCATGTAAACATCATAATTATGTGATATCGTACGTGGAAGGGCGATAATCGCCTCGCCTTTGAATACTGGATTTCTCCGTGTAAACAAAATTGAAAGTCAGAAAATCGTACTTCGAGTTCACGGCACGTGACCTCGAAGGGCGAGTCTCGCTTGCAAATCGGTTCCAGCCGATTTGTGCGATACTCGCATGAACTTGAAAAAAAGTCATACGTGATCGTGTTTAGTCGAGTCGAGAAATTGTATGCAAATATCGCATTGCAATTAGTGTCATCGTGTAAACAAAACTCTAGGCGATAATCGCCTTACGATTATCGTATGACATACTCGTATCCGAGTTTTTGACCGACTTCTTCAAAAAGGAGGAGGTTCTATGTTTGGATGTATGTATTTTTTTTTATGTATGTTCACCGATTTCTCCGCCAATTCTGAACCGATTTTAAAAATATTTTTTTTATTCGAAAGCCTATACTCCTGAAATAGTCCCATTGTGTCACCAAGTTAGAATCTGATGATGGGACCCCATGAAAATCGAGGGAAACCCTCAAATTTTATAAGCACATACAATGTTTTTCATAAACTTTCTAACGCAATTCAGATATTTGTACCTGGTCATCATCATCTCATGTTGCTGAGCTGATGATGAGAGGTAAGGTAGGATCTGATGATGGGATCCCATGAAAAATGTTTGTTCAGCGATATTTTCGCCAATTGTTAACCGATTTGGGTGATTCTTTTTTGATTGAAAGAGTATTTTTTCGGACTGGTTCCATTTAAATTTGGTGTAGATCTGATGAAGAACTTCGGAGGTAGGCAAACGAACTCTTCAATAAATGATAGCAAATTGATCGGGATTTCTGAAATCGCTTGTCTGTTGATTGTTTACACCAGTTCATAACATAACATCACGCCGGCACGCTCTATTTGTGGTTTTACTTTTTAGTAATACCTGCGTGCCACTACAAAGGGAAACATAAAAAACCTTTTACAAAATATAAAACTGACTTCCAAAAACAAAACACTACAAAGTAACAAATAACTTTAAGTTTTTTGGTTCAATGTAAACGTGCGGATACGATAATCGCCTCAAGATTATCGCATTCGATAGTCGTATACGAGTTTTCACCCTAAAACGTTCGAGAAACTCACATCGTGGAAATGTCGCTTAAGGCTTGGACTACGCTCGCTCCTGGATGTTCCAAACAACGTCATGCGTTATGGTACCATTACCATATATTTTAATTTTTTAAATAATTCAAGATATTTTTTTTTCAATGGATGTTTAGTTGTCAACGGATAGACGAACGTAGGGCTGCCGTTTGTAAGTCGACTAAAATGGCACGGAGTGTAACTAGCGATCCGTCCCGGCTTCGCACTGGTGTGACTTATACAACGTCTACCAGAATGAAAGCAATATCTGAAAAAGGGTCACTATACTCGTCATAATAAAACAACTTTTACGCCAACACGGAAATCGCGAAAACAAAAGCATTGCCCCATATATTTATTTGCGAATAACTCGACAAATAATGTACGGAACACCTATTTTTTTTTCGCGTTTTCGTGGTTTATTCTGTTACAGAGTACAAATAACTTTGTTTTAAACTATTAACAGTTATAAACGTTATAAGTGGTGGGTGGGAGGTGGGTGAAATCTCCAATTCCAGATCAAAAAATGTGAAACAGGGTTCGTTACAGTACAAGTCTCGAAAATTAATTTTAAAGGCTTATCAGCGAATAACCAGCTTAAAATCCACACAGAAAGAACAAAGAGGCCACCGCGATGCTCCTGCAATAAATGTAAATAAATTATAACAAACGGATTGAATTTCCTGATTTCCGTTAATTTCAATAAAGCTGCTTTCTGCTGCATTAAGTCCTCATAATCTCATAAATACAGTAACAGGCGCTCATCCCACGAACTCACTCCTGAATTCTATTAATGGGTTTCTCGAGGGGATCATACGTTTCAACATAAGTTTCACCGATTTTCGTTCGAAGTGCACTTAGAACTATTAAATACTAGTTACTGAGAATCGCAGACTCGTCAACTGTTTCATTTCACACAACATGTTCTAACTGAAATTCTTGTCGTGACAAGTTTGCTTGAAGAATAAGTAATTTCTAGTCTAGGCTTTAATTTTAACGTGTAACAGAAAAAAATGCAATACACAAAAGTGAATGTGTGTGTGATGTGATTGTGTGTGTGTGTGTGAGGGTGTGCGTGTGTGAGTGTGTGTGTGTGTGATGAATAGAATGGGGTATTTTACTAAAAAAATGTAATTAGTCCGTCTGATAGATTTTCAAAAAATATTGGACACGTATTTTTTCTTTTTTCATTTAAACAAAAAATTAAGAGGATACAGCGAGTTGAAGACTCGCGTGACGTCATTTGGCTTGGTGAATTTGGTACATTTTTACCGCGTATCTTCAACTCGCTGTATCCTCTTATTTTTTTGTTTAAATGAAAAAAGAAAAAATACGTGTCCAATATTTTTTGAAAATCTATCAGATGGATTAATTACATTTTTTTAGTAAAATACTCTATTACCTCTATTCTAATCATCATTATAAACAACCTTAGAATTATTCTAAGTAAACAACACGCATTATGGGACCAACACTGAAATCGCGAAGAAAGTCGACCGCACCGTATATTAATGTGCGCGTAACTTGACAAAATGTATGTCTTTTTTTCTCTATTTCGGGGTTAGTCCTATAGTAAAAGTTGTTCATAAAGTTGAGTACAATGACCCCTTTACAGGTATTACGGTTATTCTGGTACACGTTGTATTTCCTTCACACCGTACATAAATTTACGCCTTTTTCCCATAAGGGTCGACAGAAACTCAAAACGCTAGCAACTGCGATCCTTATTTATTTCTTTTGCTTCGCTTACATTCATACATTTAGTCATAATACTTACCATATTTACAGAATTTATGTAAGTAATTATTTTTAGGGTTTTGTACCCAAAGGATATCCAACGGAACCCTATTACTAAGCCTCCGCTGTCCGTCCGTCTGTCTGTCAGCGGGCTGTATCTCAATAACCGTAATAGGTAAACAGTTGAAATTTTCACAGATTGTGTAATCTATTGCCGCTATAACAACAAATAATAAAAACTTAGGTTTATGGTACGGAACCCTTCGTGTGCGAGTCCGACTCGCACTTGGCCGGTTTTTTTACTTGGCCGTTTTATGTGACATTTAAATAAATGAAGATCCTTTTGAAACAAAGCTAGAATAAAGTTTTGTTTCAGTGGTATTTGTGCAGTTTTACGAGTTGAATTTAAAAACTTAAATTAACGAATTCGAATGCAGGCTTTACTACTCGTACTCGTACTTCATTATCTATTTCCCGGCAAGTTTAAGTTTAATTGGTACAATAAAACAGGCTCCTTTTGTGTAAGCTCGCTCCATCGTAGACTTTGTTTTTGTCATCTCTGACCTAGACTAGAGTGAAGAGCAAACCAATCACTAATAAAAAAAATAAAAATAAAATAAACATAAGTACCTGATAATTCGTAAGATTCCAGAAAATATCCATAGCAAAAAGTGCTTAATAATACATTACCCAATCTTTCAAATGAAAGTAATCATAACCAACAATATGTTTTAAACCTGAGTACATTATTTACATACAAAATAAAATATACTTGGCCATTGACGTACTCCTCCACAATGCTGTTATGCGATAAAGTGCCCAGAAGACTGGCAGCATTGCCACGTTAAATGGCAATGCTTATTCTTTGAGTAAAGAACTATGGACAGCCAGCGAGGTCACGCAAAGTGTAGATCAGGCGGCAAGTCTGTTTAACATAACATGCAATAAACTCGACAGCGTAGCAAATTGTGCTGCTTTTAAAGATAGTGGAATGAGGCCTGAAGTTTCATTCAAGCGATTGCTTTGTGACAGCAGTAAACAGTTAGAGGTACAAGTGCAAAGCAGGAAGGAGCATTTCTTCCAAGAATGAGACACAAACTTTATGAAAACAAGAAAATTATATTACAAAATGGATCTACGCATGTAGGTGGCACTCATTACCAACGAAAATTGTAATTAATACTGTTGTACAATCGAATTTCATTTTAGCCAACTCTTCATACAATACAAGTCATTGTCCTCAGATCAAATCGGCTTAATTAATTCGTCGCCGTTATATCCAATAACGAATTCCTTTATAAGTAGCGTATTCGATAACAAAGGCACAAAGCTGAAAGTCGTCCTACAAATACGAATACTAAAGGAACCAGCCCGCCCTTTGTTATAAACGTGCCTACGAAAATATTCGCATTTCTATAAATACGTACATTATTGAGCCAAATATCCGAGCAATAACCGATCTCAACATTCATATCCTCGTATCCATATGAATATATTTCTAAGGACTGTCCTAGTATTACTAATCTTTAAGGGTGGCCCTAAAACGACCGAGAAAAATGGGTCATCTCTACCTTTCCTTGAAAGCTTTCACATCCAGTATAAATTGGCTGTTCTATTCTTTGTAGAAATAGCGTAATGGAGACCAGTGAAGGCTGGTCTTTTGTGCGTACTTTATGCCGTATGAATACATCTCGTATACCTAAGGGTGAAGTTCGTGCAGAAAAAGTGGTAAAATGGTAGTAAGCATTTATGTGTTCAGAAAGGGGTAAGAAAGGGAGGTGTTAGTTTGGAGCCTCATTGTCGTGTGACTGACATTTGATGCGTACAATGATGAGTATATTGTGCGGTAAACATGAAGATACTTATTTCTCGCTGCCCCCATTTTTGTAGCAATAAGTGTTTAGTAAATTCAAGGGTATCTTATATTTGAAGTTGTATGTAGGTATGTAGCCAAGGGTAATCGATCTGCAAGAAATTGGCGCGACAATAATATAGTTCTTATAAAGGAACAAAATAAAATTGTTCAAGTATTCACATATAATTGTGCATTTGCACGAGTAAACTTGTTTTGTTATTAAAAAAGCAGGGAACGTTTGCAAGCTAATAATGAAATTGACGCATTAATTTAAAAGACAATGGAACTACGAGTATTTGCACTTAATTTCTTCTCTCTTTATTAACTCTATTCAAAGATAAAATAAAAAATCAAATCAAGTTGTTTTATATTATTTTGCTAGTGCTTGTTCTCATTTTAATTAAAACTCACAAATACTTTCTGGAATTAATTTCGAATTTTATTACCTGAACATTTTAGGCAGGTATAAAATGAACTATGTTATTAAAGACATAAGATAAACACTAATAATATCTTACTTAAAGCACAGATGGGTATTAATTCGATTTTTTAAGTTATTATATTTTTATTGCTTAGTTTATTAATTGATTCAGCTAAGAATGTGCCTCATAAAGACAAAATTACGACGATATTAAATACAACGGTAGGAAAATGTCAAGAAGACATCCCAGGTATCTTGTCTGCTAATGAAAAATTTATGCCGATCTACTAACATAAAAACTACAACTACAATTATGTAAATTTTATTTAGTATGAATAATAAAGCAAAGTTATGGACTCCATGAACACACGCACGCATCATCATGTCATGGACATGCTTTGTGATATGGATCTGGATGGTCCTTGTTCCATCTTTCGTCTTGCGCCTCATGCTGTCACCTGTGTAAGTGAGGACCTTATGGCTGAGTCAGCGAATGGTGTAGCCGTTGCTGAAAAGGGTAATGGACTAAAAAACTAATTATTCCATCAGATAGATATCCAAAAAATATCCGTAACATATTTTTTTTTTCACGTAAACAAAAAAAATAAGTCGATACAGTTCGTTAAAAAACTCATGTGACATCACATATCATTTGATTTCGGTCCACTTTAATAACAAGTGACGTCACAAGCCCGAACTCCTGATCTTTATTGCGTTTTATCTTCGTCAATTTTTATTATTTTAATAAAGCAATATTTTCGTGTTTTATATCATTCGATAATCTAACTGACGAACTTAACAGAATCATATTTTTTTACTCAGGACACATCCCTATTCTGGGTCAAACATAAAATTTAATTTTTGCCATCGACACACAAAGAAGAAATGATAAAGCTAAATTATTATTATAATGAATGAGCGGCATTTAAAACTCGCTGACTTAATGTCCATCATCAATGATCATTTCAGCCGACTTAACTACACCGCTAGACATAGGCCTCTCCCAATATCGCCACATAGACCAGTTTTGTGCATCTCGCATCCAGATGATTTTTGCGGGTTTGTGGTCGATCCTATCGGCTGTCTGTTCTGCGAGTAATGTGCCCTGCCACTTAAGATGGCATTCTTCGCACTATGTCGAGAACCTTGTTTCTTCTGCAGCTATTTTCATCCCTGATCCGATCACGCAATGGAATTCCGAACATGGCTTCCATTACCCTTTGGTAAAATATCCATAACAATAGCTTACCCTAAAAATCTTTTCAATCTCTTGAACAATAACCTCCTGTATTATTATAACATTTCCTCAAAAAGTGACCTCACCTTTTTTGTAATCCAATTCTCTACAAAATTAATGAGATTCAGGTCTAAGGAAGCGGTGGACCCCTGGATTCTACGTGCAATTAAATTAGGTGCCTAATGATCTAAGAAAGGGACCGTTGTTAAGGTCTAGCGAATTTTCTAACCTTGGGAAGAAAACGTTGTAAAAAGAAGTGTTTGTAGCAAGGATGGCGATGTTTATGATGTTTTTGGCCGAGCCGCAAAAAGCTTAGTAACAAATTCAGGGTTTTTTTATGAATTATGTTAAAAATAACATTTAAGGATCATAATCTTAAAAAAAAACCAGACACGTGCGAGTCAGGTTCGCCCACCGAAAGTTCCATACAAATTTGTAGGTAGTAATTGTAAATAAATACATACTTTAAATAAAGACTATATTTTTATGATTTAATTGCAAATGTGTAGTATATCTCTATACTTGCAGTATAAAACGATATTACTTGCCAAATTTCATAGTTCTAGGTCAACGAAAGATAAATATATTTTGATTCCCTTGAGAGTGTCGAAATATTCGTTTTTCTGCTGCATAAACGTCCGTATCTTTTTTTGCGTTAGATTTGGAAGTTTGGTTTTTTTACAGCTTCAAGATACTATAGATTTGAGTAAATCATTATTATTTTAACTCGATACCTCCACGCGTTCCCGAGATAAAGGGTCTAGACTGACAGACAGACGGACGGATGAATAACAAAGTGATCCTACAAGGGTTCCGTTTTTTCCTCTTGAGATACGGAACATAAAAACGATATGACTGCCCCCTTTTTTCTCTAGCAGCATCATAGAAGTACTTATTTGTTGCAAATAACGAGATGAACTATCTATTACTATAAAATACTCGTAAATAGGACTAAAATATTTTATCAATAGTAGTTGTTTACTAGCTCTAAGTTTAGAATAAACACATCATCATCATCATCATCATCTGCCTAGCCTTTTTCCCAACTATAATGGGGTCGGCTTCCAGTCAAACCGGATTCAGCTGAATACCAGTATTTTACGTGCTGTGGCTGCCTACCAGACCTCCACAACCCATTAAATGGGTAACACGGTATTTCTTGGCAAGACTGGAGTCAGATTTACTGGCTTCTGACAATCCGTAACGACTGTCAAATTTCTACAAATGACAGCCGGGACCAACAGCTTAACGTGCTTTCGAAGGCACGGCGGAAACTCGGTATGTTGAGATGGTCACCCATCCACATATCAACCTTGGCAAGCGCTGCTTAACCTTGAAGATCGATCTTGTGCGGCTGTTTAGCCACGAGCTCTTCAATAGAACAAACACATACTCCCAAAAAACATTACCTCTGTCTGAGGCAGTCGGGGAGTAATCAGACTGACAGTCTTAGGCTGCATTTCCTCCAGAGATGTGCGAGAATGCGTAGCGAGGGATATGTTTGTAACGAACCAATACAGGAGCTCGTGGCTGAAGAATAACAGTCGCACAGATCGATCTTCAAGGTTAAGCAACGCTGGCAGGGCTGGTCTGTGGATGGGTGACCATCTTAACATACCGAGGTTCCTCCGTGCCTCGGAAAGCACGTTAAGCCGTTGGTCCCGGCTGTAATTTGTAGAACTTTGGCAGTCGTTACGGATTGTCAGAAGCCAGTAAATCTGACTCCAGTCTTGCCAAGAAATACCGTGTTACCCATTTAATGGGTTGTGGAGGTCTAGTACGCAGCCGCTTCACGTAAAATACTGATATTCAGCTGAATCCGGTTTGACTGGAAGCCGACCCCAATATAGTTGGGAAAAGGCTAGGCAGATAATGAAGATGATTAGTTGTATACTTGCTTTAAGTTTAGAACAAACACATACACCCAAAAAACATTACCTCTGTCTGAGGCAGTCGAGGAGTAATCAGACTGACAGTCTTAGGCTGCGTTTCCTCCAGAGATGTGCGAGAATGCGTAGCGAGGGATATGTTTGCAACGAACCAATAGAATCGCTTGCGCTGAGCGAGGATTCTGTTGGTTGTTAACAAACACTTCCCTACTTCGAGATATAGAAAAATAACAAGTTACTCAAATCATTGGCATAATAACCTAACTCTTTAGCAGTTTTAAAACCTCTGTATTCTCTATGGAAGATAGAGGCGTAGCATGGTTTATTTTATCCTTCACTACCTGCCCCGCGCAACTTCGTCTGCGCCACATTTTTCTTGAATTCTCCGTTCCTGTTGGTCGTAGCGTGATGTTATAGCCTTCTTCGATAAATGAGCTATCCAGAAGTTCCAGAGATTAGCGCGTTCAACCAAACCAACAAACAAACTCTTCAGTTTTATAAGTTTAGTATGGATGTATGGATTTGATGAACATTTCTGTCATCAAATCATATCATTTAAGATTAAGTTATTCATAAATCGTCTTCATTTAACTTAAGCCCATTAGTTCACACAGACACACAAATCTGACCGGCAGAGCGCTACAACTTAAAGGAATACAAACCGTAATTTAGAAATTCTCTGACATTATATTCCAAAGCTTTCTTCTTAAAACGTCCCCTTAAGAATTCCACTAGACAATTATTTTTTATATTATTGTCGTACAATGTAAACGGCAGGCGCGAAAAGGAAGAGATAATAAAAACGCTAAAGATGTGGTAATTAAACGTTCGTTAAATTCTCTGATTATTATTGGGAAGAGTCATGAAATATATTTTTATGACACAGATGATTATAAAAAGATTACTGATAACAATTGGTACTAAGGTTATTTTGTGATTGTTAGGGGCGTTTGATCTTTCTGATCTGATCTATGATAAAAACTAATGGTATTTAACAGCTGCTTTTATACAAAAATTTTAACAGCATGTAGTTGAAAAGATTATAGTGCTGTTAGTAAGTGATAACAGGTTTTTAATCCAAAATTTTCCATACATAAATTGTATTTAGAATCTCATGATTCAAATCATTTTATTTCAAATAAACCATTTACAGGCACTTTTGAAACTTCCAGGTCGGTCAGTCAAAAACTTGGATGCTATTTGCATGTTGCAAAGCGTAGATCTCTATGGAGATGAACGTGCAAGAAACTCCACGGACACTTTTTTGAAACATTTCCGATTTACAACATTCTAATTTACATACACTTGTTGCTTCTGCATGTGAGGACAATGCAAAGGGAAAAAAAGCTTATTACAAGAATTTAAAATATAAAGAGATGATCAGTCTCAACTGACGGCGCCCGTTCACGAACATGACGTGTGTGTCGGCACCATTCAGCTCAACCATTTCGAAGGGAACCGAATGATGCAACCCACGCGCCGCCATCAGCGAGACATTTTATTGAGCATGAAAAAAAATGCTCTCAACCACCATGCTCGTTTATGTCCAACAAGTAAAACTATAACTAATCACATAATATGTAAATGGCTTCATGATACTCACACTTACAAAATTTGAAAAATATGCTTCTACTTTACACAAAACTATGGTAATCAATGATCAAGTAATGAAAAATAAATGAATAAAAACAACGATTTAGTTCTTACAACAAAAATATTATGTAAGTAAGTTGTACCTAAAAAAACAGGCTGAGCATCTCTTCCAAATATAAAAACCTAATAAGTGGACCCAAGCGGCCCAATCTGCAAATCATTATAACTAAGCATACAACCTGTACCTAATAGAATACGCAATACTTCTTAAAGGGCCATTGTACTCATAATTGTGAACAACTTTCGCTATGGAACCAAAACTCGCGAAAATAAAACGACTCCACCATTAATTTATGTGCGCATAACTCGTCAAAATCTACTGAACAGTGTAATTTATTTGTAAAGTTATGTCTAACACGGACATAAAAATGACAACCGGACGAAAACCGCTAAGCATATTTTAATGTCTCAAAGAAAATTTAACTATCTACATTTTGATATGTGGCTACTTTTTAAAAGATAGAAAGTACAAAAACTACTGAATTTTGGGTCGCGTGGGTGTGAAACGAGTGCGCGTTTTTGTTTCCTTCAAATTCGCTGGCGTATGTCGTCGTCTTAATCAATACATTCTTGGATACATATAAGTAAACTATGTTATTCTTCTTCTTCTTCAGCCATTGTCCCATTTCTAATTGGGGTCGACTCTCCTAATCGCTAGCTCCAGATTAAACAATGATATTGTCAAAAACAAGCCAAGTGCGAGTCGGACTCTCACACGAAGGGTTCCGTACATAAGTGAATAAAAACCACGTTTTTTGTATAAGGATTCTGTGAAAATTTCAACTATCTACCTATACCGGTTCTTGAGATACTGGCCGCTGACAGATATACGAACGGACGGACGGACCGTGGAGGCTTAGTAATAGGGTTACGTTAATTAATCTTCGGGTACGAAAACCTAAAAAAATCAACAGTTAAAAAATAAAAATACAAACTGCATAACAAATAATACCATAGTACGCATTCTCAGCTATTTAGCATTTCAACCATAACATGAAGGCCAGCATCCACAATTTAAACTACAAATTCTTTGCAGAACTTTTCGTGAAATAAAGCGCAGATTTACACTATCATAACTCCGAAAATATCTAGAATAACTTGCGTTGCAGCAGAATGCAGTACGTCGGATCGTCTATTGTGCCGGCAATGACCTCCAGAGGTCTTTTGACGATATTTCATGTTCCTTGGCATTTTCATCGGAGCTCCGCGTCGCTATTTGAGCTATCTTTTTATTTTTGTTCGTTCTTTAGTTTGACCTAGAATGTGCTGGCTTTAAGGTTGGTATCTTGGGATTTGGATTAGGGCAATGTTGTGTTTTAGAAGTTTGGATTAGTAATGGATGGGTTGTAGATTAAATATTAATATTAATTGTTAGTTGTTTGCTAGTAGTTTCTTCCTAATGGTTTTTCAGTTGTAGTTTTTAACTAACAGTCTTTAACTATTGTTATCTATTTGACCATTGGTTATGCTAAAGATTGATCCATGGCATTTTCGATTGTATAATAATTATAAGTATTCTACATTATGTATGCATACAAAACAAATTTAAGACTTGAAAATACGATTTTAAACAAAAACACGTCATTAATGCATTTATGAATTTACGTAGTCAAAATCATAAGTTGTAAATACAATGCCAAACGAGGAAATGTACCGAGACTCCCCATGTTCAAAACCACACATTAGTACCGGTTTTAAGTACCGCTTACCTTTAAAAAAAGCAACACACACACGCCAATCGAAGTTTAAAAATTCAGCTACACGGAAATACTTTTCCGTGTGCATGTATCAAGGTATCGAATAAGGTTGAATGTAGGGCGGCAGGCCAAAAAGCGTGCTTCATTTGTTTACTTTTCCAGTCACGGGGCAAGACCGCAGTGGTCGGACATAAAATCAAATTAGCCCGCTAATAAACCAAAAGCAATCCGCTTTTACCAGCCAATTTAATATGGCCGAATTGTGGTGCACGCCCGCACTAACTTTTTTAGCGTAGAATGGATTACTGCTGGACGCGTGCCGGATTTTTTTAAGGTCAGATGCCAGTTTTGTAAGTTTTGCTCTCCAGGGATTTGGACGTGCAAAGTGTGAATATTTTTTGGTAGGTAAATTTTTGGTTCAATGCCTTTGTTGCTGGAATGCTGCAGATCAATGTTATTTTATAAATTGTCGGATCTGAAAAAAAGTGGACCTGTAATGATCAGCAGGCCTATTCTACTGATTATTGAGCAACTTTTGCAATTGTATCTCATTCGAAATATGTCAATTTTGGCAAATGCAAATGCGAATGTTGCTTAAAAAATTATAAATTGGCACTCAAAAATAGGGGTGTTCACAATACTATAAAAGTAACAATATTTTTTAATAAAAACATGTGCATTTTATACGAGCTCATCATCGCCTAAAGCTATTTTTCTCAACAAAAGAAAGACAAATAGCGATACGTACAATTAATTGTATATTCATCGAAAACAGCACGAACATACGATTTTCCAAACAATCTGATGAAAGAAAAATATCCCATTACAAAAGAATGATTCAGTCGTAGTTTAATTGACATATAGTACAGCGTAATATGCAAATCTGATACCGCGTATTTTACACAAACTATACTCAAAAGCGAAGTAAAAATATACTAAAACACAAAAAAAAATACAGCGCGGTAAACCGGTCACGCGCGCATTTCCGGACTGCGGTATTTTTTAGGACAATTTTATTCGTTGGAATGAGGACGTTTTTGTGAAAACTATACCGGGTAACTATATCGGTATTTATTACTTTACCTCGTATTTCCCTCTGCATTCATGTTATTGGAAAATTTGTTTGTTTTTGCTGTAAGAAGAATAATAGGATAATTTAATTTTTGTATATCAGAATTATGGGTTTTGTAGTTGAGCTAGAGTTATATAAAACTAAAAGGCTATTTATCACTCGTCCAAAAAAAATGCGCTAATTAGAAGATGTCACAGAAACAGTTTTGGGGTCTTTAGCCCTATATATTAGATGAAATACATACATCAAATATTTTATTCCTATCTCTCTCTCTTAATAATGCTGTCTAAAATAGCTCATGTTGTTATGAAATCACATTTATTATTTGTTCGGCACATTTACGAGTCTTATCATAGCGAATCGTTGGCAAAGGAATAAATCATCAATCAATATATACAAAATTCTTCCATTACTGACTGATTGAGTGACTGAGGAGTTGAGGTGATTGAGTGACTAACAGACAACGCACAGCCGAAACTACTGGTCGAAGAAAGCTGAAATTTGGCAATAAAACCTTATTGCCCTTGGGGAGTGTAGGAGAACACTAAAAGGCTTTCCCGGAATGGGAAAAACGAGATATGCGGGTACGAAGTCGCGGGCAAAACCTAGAAGAATTTCAAATGTTTTGGCCAACAATAAATAATACAAAGTAGTTTATTGTGACAAATAGAAATGACATCCCATTTGAACGTGATTGGACCCTCCAGTTAAGCAAACAATGCCTGTATTAAAAGGCTCTGCCTTTGCCAAAACACGTTATTCAATTAGGTTGCAGATATAGTTGAATACCAGTTTAAACAGAGCGACTGCCTATTTGACCCCCACAACCCAGTAACTGATGGGTAAGACGATACCCCTTAGCATCCGAACCAGAAAGGGGTGCCCACCAACAAAGATACTGAAATATATTACATCACTATCACATCTTTAGAGACATGACATGCACAAACATATATTCATCCGCCAACACCACACTACTCACGTTCTACTACAGTTTTTGCTGCAAGACGCCATGTATTTATTATTATAATTATTGTTTTTGTTTAAGTTTTGATTTAGTATATATTAATATACTTGAACCACGATGAAAAAGACTGGCCTCCACGACACAGGGAATCCTAGTGTGGAGACCAGTGATGTATCTGTTTTAATTTGTGTATATTTTTGAACAATAAAGATTATTATTATTATTATTATTCAAATAAAATACGGACCACCCCAAACGCTCCGTCCTTAGCAACCACATCACCATTCCCCGCTATTATTACATAAACCATGGATTTTGGAGCTAAAGTATTCCCAAAGCGCCTGATATTCGGGACTTCACTACCCATGTCACGCGATGTCACCCGGGAATTCGTATTGTAATAATAACTTGGATATCTATGATAACTTACGACTGCCTGAAGCCTGAAATTGCCATTTTTTTGTTCCAGAAAATTCATTAATATTAACGTTATATTATTATGTTTAGTTGGAAACGATTTTAATTAAGATTGTTGTCTTCGAGGACTATATTAATAAATCACTGTCGTTTGAGGGCTCCATTTAAGGTCGTTGCTATCACTTGATTTTGAATAAATGGAGAATAACTTTTATTTGAGGGAGACTAATGAGAAAATGTGTTAGTGGAAGATAAAATATAAAAGGAATAGTCAATCAAAAAGTAGGGATTGGTCGTCATGTAGCTATACACCTCATCTTTAAGTCAAGAGTGAATAGGTTACTTCTAGACAAACGTGCTCCCTTCGGCCACGTCATAGTTTACCATCAGGTGAGAAAGCGGCCAAACGCGTGCCAATCAATATTAAAAAAAACACGACCAGTAGATACAGTAGTGCTATTCTGTAACAACAACAACATTTTCGATTGAGGTTTTTGTGAGGTATCAAATTCTTATTAATATAAGACTTATATCGTGTGTGATAAGGCACACTTAGTGAGCTTAGTCATTTAGGTGGAGCTCGATATTGAAATAGTTATTTATAGAATAGCACTGCTGTAAGGAGATTTTACCTTGAGTGGGAAAATTCAGAACGCGTCTTGCTTTAATCCTAAAAAACTATCTTAATTCTTATAGTTCCCAATAATATTCCTTCACAAGTGAGCTAAACTGAAACTAGAATTAAAAAAACTGAGTTAGCTAGAACTCTTTCAATTCTAACACAAAACTCGCTATAAATAACACAAAACCTACCCTCCACCTATTTCAGCCCATTTCAATTTTACACTTGGTTCTCTCATCTCAAAAAACTAGACACGATATGACTTTCATAAGCAAAACGGACGAGAATTGGGGTCAAACGGAGAGTGGTCTAAAGAATGAAAAATAATCGGGTGCACCGCAACGCCAGATTGCGTTAATTTAACTTTTTGGACCTTCATAACGCTTATAACGCCATAAATCTTGGGTGTAGTGCGTTTGTTACAGTAGGTCAATGCAAAAAAGAACAATATTTTTTTCTTGTTTTAGAAATTAGACAACATAATGGGTAATGCAAACTTATTAAAAAGGCAAGATTTTAAAATTATACTAGCTTCTGCCCTTCGCTTTGTCCGCGTGATATATGTTGATAAAAAGTATCCTTTGATCTTCCCCTGATTCTCTGCTAGGTTTGGTTTTTTTAGCGGTTTAGTAGCTTAGGCGTGAAAGCCTTAACAAAAACAGACAGAGAGAGAGTTACTTTCGCTTTCAAAATATTGGTATTGATTTTTCTAAATTCGTTTTGTACGTCTTTTAGACCTTATTCAAAGTAATATCTGCTCATTTAACAAAAAGCGCACCATTTAATTATTATCTAAAGCTCCTTTGTTAGTAGTACTTCTATCACAAAAATGGAATCCGTAACAGACCGAAATTTGCGTAGTGAGAGTCCTACCCAAATCTGAATAGTCGGTGGTTGGTACTTAACCACTAAGCCCTTGTCACATGAGCCCTAAAACTGTCAGCAAATTATCCGACAGTAACCTTTTACTATCTTTCTTTTATTAGATGCTGTTAAAATAAATATTTCACTGTTTGTTGTTGTTTGTTTGTTTGTTGCGTAGCTGACGTAACAGCTACGCTTGCTACGATCTCGTAGCAGCGTTGTGAGTTGTATAATTCATTTTTAAGTTTATTGTAAAGTGTACGTGTTTTTGAGTAAAAACTCATAGTGCTTGAAAGAAATATATATAATATGGTTCTTCATTGAATGCTACTACTAGAATCGAGTATTTTTTCGGGATAAAAGGTTTCATACGAAAATAGACCATAGCGTAGCTCTATATTAAAATTGTTGCCTTGTATAGCTTTCTTCTTCAAGATATATTACCAGAAAACCTTTCAAACTTTAGCAGAGTAGAGTTTGAAACGCTCTTAACTCGATAAACTCATTCAATTTCAATTCTCCAATCAAATTATATTAATTTATTAATCATATTATAAGTCCATTGTATTAATTTTATGTTGACACTATATCCAAACAGTATCTATTATAATTTCCCAAAATTACGCAATATAATAATCTCATCACTTTTACATCAAGCGTGCTCATATCTTGCAGGAGTATTAACTATCAAACACCGTGCTTTCCCTAAGTAAGGAGTATCATTACACTTGCATGCTTTGCTTCATCAGCGCATAGATATTCGATCGAGCGTCAATTATGCAGGCATCTAGCTTAACTCTCAATTCTGAGCTTGTTACAGACAATACTCGTATCCTGGGTTTGTACTTGTAGATATAATATATTTGAGGACAAAGGTTTCCACTATATGTTAGTATATTATAATTATGTTTGCTTGCTAGTTAACTTATGAATTATGTATGTACAAGAAATAACTGGTAATTCAGGCCAGTTGGTGATTTTCTTATAAGAAGTTACAGAAATCATTTTTGCGAATAAATATTATTTTAAAAATTTTGTTTGTAAGTAGGTCAGTGTGATCTATTCCAGTGGTGATGATAACTTTTTTATCTGCCCTTTTTTATTATTGTTTTTAAATTAAAACAACATAAAAAAATATTTAAAATACTTGGTAGCTTTACAAAAGCTCTGGGATCCAATTAGTCACATTCGTTAAATATTTACTAGAATATTTTTTGCTAAAAAAATATTTCGCGTCTATCTATCTAGTAAATATTGTATTGTTGTATTGTATCTAGTAAATATTGTATTTGTAAAAAAAGTGTATTAAAAGTTTTTTAATTTCAGCAAATGCTATTTTCTAATACAAAACCAAACTGACTCTCTGCTATCACCGCTACTGTGACCAGCTATAAATCGCGGTTGCGATTATAACGGCGTCGATTTGTTACGTTACTCAGCTCCGGTAATACCGTTATTATAACGGTATTGTACCGATATTTCTGGTAAATTAATCAACGAATGTGTGTGACAATAACATATTAGTTGGTGGTCTGTTTAAGAATTGTTATAGATTAGATTTAAGCAGTTGTTGCGTGTGATTAAGGGAGGGATTTCACGTCCTATTGTTTGATAGATAACCTAGGATTTGTTGGTGGCCTTCACTGGTTATCTGTACATATACAGGACTACGGTTGTTTTGGGAGACACCTGTTTTGGTTTCGGTGGGAGGACACGCCCGGGTGTCAACACTGTGAGGGTCGCCCGGAGGACACAGTGAAGCATACGGTGGAGGTCTGCCCTGTTTAGGCACCGCCGGGTAATCGTTGAGGTGATCGGCGGCGGCGACCTCTCGCGACCGGTCCTGGTTCAATCTATGGTCCGGAGCGAGTAGGCATGTGAAGCGGTCACCTCCTTCTGCGAAGCAGTAATGCTAGCAAAGGAGTAGGCCGAACGTGTGAGAAAGAGAGGGAAACCACACGCCTCAGCCACCGCAACAGAAAAAAACGCCCCAGGCGTCGAGAGTCGCAAGACGATTCCCGGCCGCCGTAGGTGCGGGCCTGCGGACGGTGAGCATTGGGTGGCTCGCTGTCTGATCAGAACCAGGCCTGGGTCGAAGCGCAGCCAATGCCTGCCAGGGTTGGGGAATTCCTTCGAAGAGACACCGCGGCCTTGGAACACAAAGGGCATTAGGAGGAACACGGATGGATTTTAGTCAGTAAGAGTCTGACACTCACTCCTGCTTCACCCAGAGCGGGAGGAGTTATTTAATGATTTCCCATCCTTAAAAAAAAGGAGTGGATTTCCCTGCCGCAGTATGTGCTTCCTGATAGCTGGGGGTCCTTAAGTCAAGATTGAACAGATTACTTCTTAGCAAACGAGAAGAAGAAGAACTAACGAGAACGAGAAGTAACTGTGTGTGTAGTGAGACTGCGGTCAAACGCGAGTCAACAATATGAACAATAACAATTAACTAACAATGAAAAAACTTATGTGTTATTTAGGCTTGATTGTAATCATTTTGGAAAGATTTAAAACAAAATAATTGACTAGTTGAAAACCACAACTCTATTCTCATCTAACAGATATCTATTTAAGGAACATTATAAAACAGAATAGCAGTAAATTAAGTTAAAATACTAATTTAACCACTCCATGTACAACCTGCCAGTACTCATTTACACACCAACGCGACTGCAACGCAACTAAACGCAGTTTTAATTAAGTGGTAACAACGTAATTTAAGTTAGTTCTGCATGTGTTGCCGTACTTCCTGTTAGGTTTAAACAGCTACCGTATTAAAAAAGTAAAAGAACTGATGTGGTTCATAAAGTTTGAGTGAGATTAAGTTGCATTATCGATACAATTATTGAACACTAGCACTTCGCCCGCGACTTCGATTGCACGAATTTAGTTGGTACTCCACAATCTTTATCTCCATATAACATCTTCAAGGGTATGTGTAAATTAATTATTCATAGACTTACTTAGAGTATTTATAAAACCGCCGTAACTTTTAAACAAAAGGACCGATTTGAATAATTTACATTTTTTTTTTTTTTTTTATTTGTAATGGGTTTGCTCTTGACTCTAGTCTATGTCAGAAATGACAGAGACAAAGTCTACGATGGAGCGAGCCTACCCAGAAGGAGCCTGTTCACTCTAACTTTGAAGAGATTAGGGTTGTAAGCTTTCGGAAACACAGACGCTGGCAGAGAGTTCCACTCCTTTGCTGTGCGCATTATAAAAGACGTTTGAAAACGCTTAGTGCGAATTGGTGGAATAGCCACAAGGTAGGGATGGTAAGATGCAGTGCGTCTGGATGTCCGATGGTAGAAGGGGGCCGGTGGGATGAGGTCGTGGAGTTCTTGGGCACACTCACCGAAGTACAATCTGTAGAAGACCGACAAGCAGGCAACCTTACGGCGATGAGCCAAGCTATGTAGCTTGGCATCCACCAGTTTTACGTCGCCGATGAGCCTCTTAGCTCTGCGTTCCACCGAGTCAAGCGCGGCAAGCTGATACTTAGCTGAGCCATCCCAAAGGTGGCTACAATACTCCATGCAGGATCGGACTTGCGCTTTGTATAGTGTTAAAAGCTGTCCAGGCCTATAGTATCGCTTCACCCTATTTAGGATGCCCAGCTTTTTGGCCGCAGTTTGGGCTTTGTACTCGATGGTGGCGCCGAAGTTGAGACTGGATGTCAACTCCATGCCTAGGAGCTCGAGCCGATCAGTCACAGGAACAGATGCACCCCGAAAAGTAGGAGCTTGGTCAAAACGACTCCTTTTTGCGGTAAAAAGACACACACATAACCAACCTTGACTATTAACCAATTTAAATATATTAGGACTTATATCATGATACTAAAATCACCAATATTACATTTCACACGGGTTTTGTTTGAATAATTTGAAGAAAAGGTCATTGTGACTTAACCATAATAGTTATATATATATATACCTACCCTTGCAAACTTTTTTGTAGATATTTATGTGTTCTATAAAACTGTAGTACATCACTTTGATCTTTTGTCAGGTTTCCGCAGCGTACGCGATATAAGGATCGTTTTTGGTATTTTTTTTCAGACCTTGGGTTACATTATCGAGGTTTTTACACGGATCCATAACTTTTTGAAAATATTCTATAGGTAGCCTATGTCCATCAGGGATAATGAAGGATTCTAATGGTGGAAGAATTTTTCGAATAGGTCCAGGAGTTACGGAGCCTAAGTATTCTATTCAAACAAACAAACAAATCATTCCTCTTTATAATATTAGTGTAGATGTAAATGATATTGCTGAAGATTAGTGTCAGCTATTTTTTGTGACGATTCTTGTAAATGAGTGGATACCAATATCTTAAAAATTGAATTATATGTAAATTTAGATATTAAAAATTATTAAAAAATATACTCATAAGTATTAATATTTAAGCATCTACCTACTGCTGTAGCCTTTTTCTAATTCACTCTGTTGCATGTCAGTCGAAAAATGGGTTAGGAAGATAACTGAATGAAACCTAGGTATTTATCAACCAAAGCAATAATAGAGGGATGAACTCAACTACACCTCAAGGGTGCCTGTCTATTACAGCGGAGCAAGGCAGCGGAGCGAGGCAGCAGAACGGAGAAATGGAGAAATTTTAACCAATGGAATCTTATAAAATTTCCGCACCACGTGATTTACTGACATTTTGACTGACATGATTGGTTAATATTTCTCAGATTTTTTTCGCTCTGCGTAAATGGACATACCTCCGCAACCAATAAACTCGGTAATACGGTAGTTAGGTACTTCTTGGCAAGACTGGTGACAGATTTTCTGGCTTCTAACAGTCCGTAACGATTGCCATATATCTACAAATTACAGCCGAGACCAATACCGTTACCGTAAGTTTCCAAGGTTTGGAGGAGTCTCAGTATCTGAAGATGACCACCCATCAACAGACCAACCTCAGCAAGCGTTGCTTAACCTCGGAACTCGACCCGTGTGGCTGTTATTGTTTAGCCACTAACTCCAGGTTATGTTATTTGCTATCAATACAATAAATAATCATTACTATATTTCACTTTGTTGCTCAGTGACTACAAAGCAATATTTACCACTGTACAATAAACACACATAAAACAAAAATACGTGAACATTTTAAACAAAAGCTTCTGTTAACCCTCCCACTAAATTATTACATACATTCCTTTATCACAACTTATAACTGAGTTACGCTATTATAATACAACCAAATTAAAATGTCCGTTAGCTATAAAGCCTAAATAATGCAGGACTGTGACAACATGGGAGTTTGTTAATGGAAAATTGGCTGCTTTATTATTACGCCGGATTATAATGTGTGGATGGATAATGTAGTTTAGGAATACGTGATGGAATCGTAATGTAACGGTGATTGAAATAATAGATATTGTAATTATAAATAAATCAGAATCTGCTGATATACTTCAAAAAACACTTATTGAAAACAAAATAGTTTCTACTTTCAGATTAAATGACCGACACCTTAAGTAAATATTAAAATAAGTTTAAATTAAAATGATTTTAAGTTTTAAATCAACTTATATTACCCTCGGTGGTGAGTGCAGTGGTGGCCCGGTGGACTTATGAGTTGTAGGTCGTAGGTTCGAACCCAGACAGGCGCTTTACTTTGTGTAAATTATTTCATCACCACTGCTCACAAAGCGTTGAAGGAAAACATTGTGGGGAAACCGGCATCTCCTAGAACCAAAACTTCGAAGACATGTGACATCTACCAACCCGCACTGGGCAGACGTGGTGGATTATAGCCCACTCCCGCTCGAAAAAGAGGAGGCCTGTGTCCCAGCAGTGGGAACAATATAGGCTGATTATGTTTATTACCCACTGATGGGCTCACTCTCCCGCTTACCAGTATTTCCAGTTTGTTTCCTTCTAGTTCTTAAGAAATCTCGTTAGAAATTTAAAAAAAAAAAACAATATTCTTGTTTACCTACTGTATAAAATAGCTTAGCGTTTAGTTTTGCTGGCCACTTCTAAAACCCCAAAAAATCCTTCTGTTAATCCTTAAAATTGTATCATCAGTAAAACACTATTGTTATCTACAGCCTTGGAACAGTACATCTTAGTATGTTATCAATATCACAAACCAGGAAAACAATAATTTCCCTAAAAACTGACGTTCTAAGGTCCTATACCTCCACAAATACACAAATAATTCATTTACCCATTTACCATTGCCATATTTGACAAATAATTTCTTCTAGAAGCCTCACAAACATTTATGTGGCCGTATTTCAGGCGGGAAAATGTAATTAATTATTTACTGGAGGGAGTTTGAAGCTCCCACGTGGATTAAACTGTCAATCTTTCGGTATTTATAACTCAGACAAGGTGAGCTCTGAAGTTGGTAAAATTTTTAACTAATTATATTTAAATATACCTATCTAAACGACTCTTGACTGACCAGCGCTTCAATTGTGTGGATTATAAAATGGTTTTTTTTTCGCAATCAACAGGAACTCCAGAATTATTACTTCATATGTTTAAAAAATCACCAGCTCAACACCGTAAATCACTCAATGAATTTGGTTGCAATGTTAAAATGAAAGTATTTGCGACCGATAGCGTTAATATTGTAAATGAGCTAATTTTTAAGCTAGGATAACCTAGTGTAACCCAAGCATAAAAATTAGAATCAACAAAACGCATGCGGTGTTGTCAGAGACACCTCCTAAAGTACTAACCAATTTTGCCTAATTAGAGAACCGGTAAATTTAATGTTCTATGGACGTTGTATATCGAAGTATTATGCATACCATACCATAGAAATGTTGTGTCCATGTCCAGGTTTTTCAGACGGCACAACTGTAGCAACTTCCTTCTGAAAATTTAGAATAAATTCCTTATAACCACAAGAAACAGCAAGGAGACCTTTATTATAAAAAATCGGCTACCATGACCGTGCCAGTAAGTTATAAAATTATGCGGGATCCCGTAGGATCAGCATAAAAATCGAAGATCTTTAGAACGGTCATAAGTATATTAAATCTTGGAACGAGCCTAATATTACAGAGTAGCTTTCGCCCTTAGGACATTATTAGGGCCGTTAGGCGCACCCATAACTGCACCATAAGAAAGTATGGGTATGATGGTGTTTATACATAGGGCTATATTATAATGGGCTGGTATGAAATTTGAATTTTTCGTTAGGGATTTAGAAAACCCCTTGGTGTTTTTAGATGGTGGTTATTGTGTGTCATGCCATTGTAGCGGCATCAATGCTGCCACAAGAAAAAACCAACGGAGCAAATCTACATCGCCACAAAAAAGAACCGCTACGCCATCTATCCTACTAGCAACGAACCACTACGTCTAAATCCTGTACCGCGCAAGCAGTCTACCGTGTAATTTGAACATACATCAGCCCAATATTAACAATCAGACAGTTGCCCACACCGGGCACAAAAACCGTCTAGTTGGAGGATCCTCCCTTTACAATGGAGGTTAGCGTGACTTTATGCGGTAGCATAGCTCCAAACCACATTTTAATGACATATTTGCTATCATAATCATCATTATCATTATCATCATCATCATAGATAGATAGATAAAGATAGATAAAACATTTATTAGGAACAAGAAAAGAAACACAACACACAAAAGCACATAACTCTAGAAAATACAAATAAATTAAATGAAAACTTAAAATAATATCATCATCCATAGCCAGAATTAACCCACTGCTGGGCACAAGCTTCTCTTTTTTTCTATAAAGTCCCAAAGCCAATTTAGATATTTATATTTTATGTTGAGAAATGGGCTTGCTTTTGACTCCGATCACGACTGATGGAAAGCGATGGATGGTCTATGATGGAGCGAGCGTGCTCAGAAGATGCCTGTTCATTCTTGCTTTGAAGTTAGCTAAAAAAAAGTTCTGTCATGAAATATCGACTTTCCCCTTTTCCACACTTTATTTATATGGTAAAACCATAAGCAGACCTGCTTACCTCAAATTCAATACAGACCTTCAAAGTAACAAAACCATTAGGTTGCGTTTTCACCATAGATGAGCGACGATTCGTAGCGAGGTATACTTTTAGGGTTCCGTACCCAAAGGGTAACCAACGGAACCCTATTACTAAGCCTCCGCTGTCCGTCCGTCGGCCTGTCTGTCAGCGGACTATATCTCATGAACCGTAATAGGTAGACAATTCTAATTTTCACAGGCATGTGTACTTCTGTTGCCGCTATAACAACAAATAACACAAACGAATGGGATGGAACCCTTAACGCGCGAGTCGGACTCGCACTTGACTGGTTTCTTTAGGAATCGCTTTCGTTTTTGCAAGGAAATAGTAAATAAAACGGAAAGAATAAATAAACGAAAGTAAATGAAACGATTCTATTGGTTCTAAACAAACACATCCCTCGCTACGCATTCTCGCTCATCTCTCATCTCTGGTAAAATGCAGCCTTAACGACACCTCACAGACAGCGAACATTGAAAGCAATGGATGAAGATATCATTTTTCAGGTCCCAATTCCCACTGGGACCGGGTATCCTTTCATCGGTTTTACAAGCCATGAATCCGATGCGATATCTCATTGGCAAATTTAGCGTAAACCATCAAATGGTTTCGGAATGGACTCGTGTTATGGATACGTGGATACGGTGCTGTTTGACTTTGCAGATTTTATTTAATAATTGCTTATGTTTTATTTTGCAGATTTATACAACATGTAATAGAATAAACGCGTACATTATTTTTTATGGGATGAATTACTCACCATTAGGAACAACTTCTACTTTGGGACGAACACAAAAATCGCGAAAAATATAGAATAGGATCCCTTAATTTTCATAGTGGTTGCTTAGTGGTCGACATTCGACCATATTTTATTGTATTTTTAAGTATCATTACAAAACAATATTATCTTTCTGCACCACTTGCATATAAACTTTGACTGCACCAAATTTTATGCTACGCCATCCGCGTAATTTTCGTAAAAAGGGTGCAAACTTTTTGCTTAACAATAATTATAATGAATCACTTATTATAATAATACTAGTAGACCCACGCAACTTCGTCTGCGTCACAATTTTCATTACTGCTC
Organism: Lacanobia oleracea; assembly: GCA_950371165.1. NCBI lineage: Eukaryota > Metazoa > Arthropoda > Insecta > Lepidoptera > Noctuidae > Lacanobia > Lacanobia oleracea. The sequence continues at coordinate 5,109,234 of OX493387.1, forward strand.
CGCTCCTATTGGTCTTAGCGTAATGATATATAGTCTATATATAGCCTTCTTCGATAAATGGGCTATCTAACACTGAAATAATTTTTCAAATCGGACCAGTAGTTCCTGATAATAGTGCGTTCAAGTAAACAAACAAACAAACTCTTCAGCTATATATATATAGATAGTGAGAGAGATATATAGATGCATAAATATAGATAGTGAGGCCATGTTCTTAACAACATACATACCTTGGTCATCAATGAAAATGGGTAAAGCTGAGAAAATATCCCATGAAGCTTGTGAAAATTATTATAAAATTCTCTCAACAATATAAAATTTTCTTGAAAAGATACCGAGCATTTTGCGGTCAACCATTATTTTTCACTTATCAGAGTTATTTACAAAAAGCGTTTGCTTTATAAAATATTCACGTAAAATATTAAGCTTTTGTATTGTTAGCTGTGTTTAAAAAGCGCTAAGTTAAATAGTAAACACATGTTTGTAAAATACATATTTCTACGATAGCAAAAATTTGCAAACACGTTTTTATAAAACTGAAACGAGAATCCGTTTCAGTTAAATTTACAGATGGCTTATTTGATTTAATATGAAAATATTTTTGCTTGATTTACACATTGTCGTAAAAAATGTATCAAAAAGGACTTAGTCGCCGAACACTTGTGTAGATAAGTAAATAATTTGATTTTTATTTTACCTTGCGTATTGTCCGATAATCTTTTTCTTTTGAAATTCTGAAACTTTTTATTAAAAATAAGTAGGTACCTTTAGCCCGTAACATATTTTTTTTATTTTGAACACACTTAAAATTTGAATCAAATTTAAAATATTTTTAATTCCATTTTCATTTGCTATTCTTCTCGAGTTGTCAGCCTCGTTTTGACATTACGCATACCCTATATGACTGCATAATCAATCCCAGCATCAAATCATCTCACCATACACGGAGCCGATCACCGGTTCTCCCTAACGACAGGCATCCTAATGGCGAGACACCGAATAATCCGCACCGATGATCGCTACATCCCATAAATTATTCGTTCTGCAATTAATATCAGATCAGTACCAAGCACCAACCGTCAGGTGTGTCAAATAGATTACATCTCTGACAAAATTTAATGAATAAAGTTTCCAAGAAAAGCCTTTCAAACGGACGGACTGATTATACGACTTTGTGTTCGTTTGTAGAAGGATTTTTGTGTATTATGCTGCAGGTGTTTGGGATTGGGAGTATTCTGAGATGGTTCATAAATTGTCGGATTCGGATCATCCGTCGCCGTTACAGACAGTCGGAAGCAAAGTCAATTAATTTATTTCAACTAATTTATAAAGGCAATTTTGAACATCAAATTTACAGCTTGAAAATAAAACATTACAGTGACTCTAGTCGCCCATTCGCAAGAGTAGATTCTTATAGAGAAGAATTCATCCAGAATAAAGCCAGAATTACAGACACAGGCAGTCGCTACATGTAAAATACTGGTACTCTACTGTATTCAGTTAGACTGAAAGCAACAATGTAGTTAGAAAAAGGCTTGTCAGATTGATTAGTCCATACAGTGACGCGACTTAAAGGGGCCGAACACACCGCCAAGGAGGTCTGAGTTCTTCGTTCCGCGTTAAGGTGGATGCTCCAGGGTGGCCCGCGAAATTCAAATATTTTTATATTTTTTGCAATTTGCCGGTCAGTGTGAAGCTGTAAAAGAATGAATATTTCCGAAATAATCATTCTCTCGAACTACATGAACTTAGAGGGCTATATTGATGATTAAAATGGTTATAATTCTTTAGATAAATACGCGTTACGGTCGCAGATCGCATTTGGTCCACATACAGCTTCACACTGACCGGCAATTTGCAAAAATCATAAAAATATTTGAATTTCGCGGGCTACCCTGGAGCATTCACCTTAAGACACAAGCACACAGCAAACGGTCTAAAATTTGGAGTTCGCTAATCTTTAGCAGTCATAACACGTCACACGCTCTTTTTACTGAAAACCAAATATCACTCTCAACCAAACGTCTCGCCAATCATAAAGAAAACGAGTGTCTCTCACTAATTTAATAAACTTTCGATCTCGTCGGACACATTCCAGGTTTTGCAAAAATAGAACTCCGACAGGACTCCAGTTCACATTGACCGTTGTGGTGTGATTGCTTTTGTACATACAAAGTAGGATTCTAAGCCACCACATAGATAACAGTGAACGCGAAAAGCAGGACTCGGAACTCTGACCGCTAGACCGCGCGCAGTGAATGAGTGTGCGCGCCGGCGCCGAAGTATAAAATGTTTTAATTTAGGGATACATTATGTATCTGTATATTCAACAAGATACAAGAACTGAATACAAGTATCCAGTAAAATCTATCGTAGTATAAATAATTACATCTCTAATCCTATTCTTATCTCTTTTCAAAGACTTTACTGCAGAAATGAAACGTATTTCTTCAATATCTAATATATGCTTAATTTAAGTACCAACCTAAATATATATCTGTCTTCCAAACACACCCTGCATGTCAGGATGGATGCAAACCCCATTACTAGGTTCCCAGCCTGACATAAAATAGCATTGAAATGACATTACTAACAATAAACACATGCAAAACCAGACATGCAGCAAAACACATTATCTAACATAACAACGCAAAAGCCAACTGTGATGGAACACCAAAGCCGATGGCACAGCGGCAACTTGCAGCAAATCACGGAATCGCACGAACAATACGAAGGTACGTGTGGCCACACACATAACTACAGATTTCAACTGCTGGGTCAACATGCTTCGTGTTCCGATACTGCGTAAATCTTCGGTGTGGGGCTACGAAAACAGCGAATGGAAAAAGAATATTTGTTCATATTATCGTCAGACATTTAAAGGATTTTGTGAGGAGTGATAAAAAAGAATTAGAAGTCAGAAATGGCGTGACGGTTGATCGCAAATACCGTGACGTTGGGATAAAGGTAGTAAAGTCGTATTAAAGGCAATAACCATTGATAAATTAACGAGGTTTTCACATTAAATACTTACCCCACTTACCGTAAATGGGGTCGGTATACCTTACTGCCCATACGATAAGAAGAAGAAGAAGACATTAAATACTCGTTGCAGAGCTTTCAGCCGGTCGATTCTGTAAATATGTTGAAGTGAAGGCTTGGGTGAAGTTATCACGAAGTGAGCTGTCATTCAATCTTGATTGCATGTCAATATTCCATACTTAAATGACAACACTGACAGTTCTTGAACGCTGCAAGCTGTTAAGCTAAACGGATGGAATTCAGTTTTATTCGTAAAATTTGCACTAAAGCTCGCGGTAACACAACGCTAAGATGAAGGAATAATCATTATAGGCTAGTTTCCACCATCCATAAATTGCAAATCTATTTAGTCCGTCAGTCAGAGTATTGAAAAATAATGAACACGTTGTTTTTGTAAATCAATGAGAAAAAACGCATAAAAACTCAGAAGTGGGGGCTTGTCAAAACGCACTACAACTTATGCATCATGACGTATTGAGAATTAAAAAACTGGTATTTAGATAATAATAATGATATAATCTAACTGAAGGGCTAATTAAATTTTCAATGGACAAACCTATTATTAGTTGTTAATATAATTATTTGGCAACAAAAACGGGTTTTTTATCGGAGTCCACTTGGCAAACCCTTGATGCCAAAGCGTCCTTGAATGTGCACTTACCTTTTTTTATCCTGTTTCATCGGGCCCTTTGATCATCCGGTGAAACGCTATGAGCAAGTTACATATATCTATAGATGAATCGACATTTTCACCGGTAGATTGGCAAGTGTTTTGCTGCATGATTTACATGATTGTGTGGAGGAGCTCGTGGCTAGATAATAACAGCCGCACGGGTCGATCTTCAAGGTTAAGCAACGCTTGCCAAGGTTGGTCTGTGGATGGGTGACCATCTTAACATACTGAGTTTTCTCCGTGCCTCGGAAAGCACGTTAAGCCGTTGGTCCCGGCTGTCATTTGTAGATCTTTGGCAGTCGTTACGGATAGTCAGAAGCCAGTTAATCTGATTCCAGTCTTGCCATGAAGTAACGTGTTACCCAGTTACTGGGTTGTGCAGCCGCTCCGCGTAAAATACTGGTATTCAGCTAAATCCGGTTTGACTGGAAGCCGACCCCAATATAGTTGGGAAAAGGCTAGGCGGATGATTGGTAAGTGTTTTGCTGCATGATTTACGTGACTTTTAAACTTTTCTTTACATCAAAGTTCCAAATATGACGTGCTCTACAAAAAAGACAGCAAAACACGAACATAAGCCAACAGGATATAGGGGAAGGGGGGGCATAACGGAGACGTTAAGGGAAATCGACAATAAAAAATAATCATACATTATTTTTTAATGAGAACTAATGGCTACTCTTTGGTTACTTATTAATTTATCATTTGGCACCGAATTTGGTGAAGTAAAAAATCAAATAATATTTTTAATTTTAATTTTAATTTCACAAAACCTTCATGAAAACTCCATCGTGCCCCGGGGTAGGGGCAGTATGGGGTACCCAGTGCAGGGCCTAACAAGCTCCTCTTCTTCTTGTTTGGAAAATACGGGTTTAAAGTTACCTGGAGCTGGAGACATCTCGCCCTTCCTTATTTTTGCGACATGACGCTCCATTGTGGTCTGTGGAACACCGTGCAATTGAGCTGCTTTTCTGTAACCTGCTGATTAGCTTAAAACTGCATCAATTGCGTGTTTCACGCTGTGTAGTTACTTGTATGTGTGGGTGGCCCCGTCGTGGCTCGCGTCCCCGTTATGCCCCCCCTTCCCCTATTCAATTCTCTAATCTACTCCGCTGGTTTCTATAACCCAATCCTTTGTCACCAACTATAAGTATGAACATAAACCGATCTGCGGCATCGCAAAATACATTCCTTGGAGTTGGTGCCATCAAATCTGTGAATAAAGAAAAATTAATGCATCAGCCTTTTTGGAAAGTGACATTTTTGCAGCTTTTTCGGGTTTTTTGACACAATTTATATTTTTATCATACTCTTCAGAGTTTTTGCCTCCTGATTTTTTTAACACTATGTGACTGTGTTACACAAAAAAACCATAAGAAAAATATTTCCTTAATCTAACCCGCTGTTTTAGAGACCCCAATTCTTCGTCGCCAACAATAAATATGAACACAAACCGATCTGCGGCATCGCGTGCCGTGGCAACTTAATGGACTATTAGCAACGGCCTCATGTATGGAATATGTAAGACCTTGTATGGAATATGCCTTGTATGAGACTGTGTGATACGAGACTGTAAGGCGATGCAATGCGTATTCCGGTAGGGGAGTAAATTATTACGATTGCTTATTTTATGTTTATTTAATCTTAAATATTTTCCAATTAAATAATGGGTTTTATGAATAAAGTTTATTGTACTAAAAACATTTTATTAGAGGAACTCCAGAAACAAACAGGAATACAATTTCTTAATGTTTACAATAGCCAATTATTACACCTTGAATGTATGGCATATTGTGGTAGATATATTATTTGTGTTTTTTTTTTTCAAAAGAAGCTCATCCTTGACCTCTATCACTATTGACGGAAAGCAATTGATGGGATCCCGACAAACTGATATACACTTTAGCTATGCGAATTATGAAGACGAGAGAAGTAGCACTGAGTAATCGGAATATCGACCAAGTACGGATGCAATCTGCCTTTTGACATCTTAAAGCAAACTGGATATCTAGTATCCTAAATCGCACCATAATTTAATAGCCAATGTTTATTTCACTCTGTAATAATACAACTAATCTTTCTAAAGTACACGTTAAAAACTCTCACACAGAAGTACATCGTTTTAGTAACAGAATACAAAGGCGATGGCGGCCATTTTCTGGATACATCCTCCCCCTTATCTCGCCTCATTAATCTGAACACTCACGGATTTATAGTAGAGAAGAGAGTTAGATTATTTAACAATTAAGAGTGCAACGAGTGTGTATTTAGAACGTTATAAGCGATGATATTAATAAATCTTATTCCATGTGGGTTAGTGTTGTTTTGAATGGTAAAGAAGGTATTATTAGTTGATATTAGTTCGTACAAGATCATTTACACAAACAACATCAACACTTAGGCAACAATTGAACTACTTTAGTGCTTTTGTCAAAAGTTTTAGGACGTTTACTACTCGTATCTCCCGTAGTTTCTGCATAAATATTCAAATCCTGTCTCAGGGTACCATATTATAACGTCTAATATTTAAAAATATCATGTCACAGTGTTTGTTATCGGACTCCTCCGAAACGGCTTGACCAAGTTTTATGAAATTTTGTGTATATTTATTTGGTAGATCTGAGAATAGGACGTAAACATTTTTTTTTTAATCGCAAAACAATTTTTGCGAGGTTAGCAAGTAATAATATACAAAACACTAAACTGCGCTCAAAAACACAAACGATGACGTGTTGTAAAAGGCTAGCCAACATAAATAAAGCAGTGAGTAGGTACGGGCTGTTAGAAATAAAAAGCCCATTGTACATAAAAAAATCAAAACAATTCCACAGAAAGAAATTATACCCATCAATTGTATCTTATAACCTCAAAAAGTATAATATCCTAAACATAAATCCCTGTCCGCAGGTAATTGCTGTTTTCACAATATAAAACAAGAATTATTAACATAAAAGTTTTCAACACAAAATAAAGTTTCGCAGTCTAAATCCCAGCTCGAGAGCTGGCTCCGTTCATTAAATAAATTAGCTACATCTTGGAGCCAAGCGGAAGCTTACTGGCTATATTTTTGCTAGAAAAGAATTTTTCTACATCAGGCTGTATGCGGATTTTATTATTTCGTCAATATTTTTTTCGCGATTTTTCTGACTTGCATTTCGAAATTATGAGTCTTGCAAGTTGAAATGTAGGTTACGGGGAAAATGTCGTTTATTTTTGCTCATTACTGTTATCGTAAAGTTACCAGTAATTACTGCTGTTTCATACATGCTGTATGTTTCCAAGTTTTTTTGTAAGGTTTACTACATGAAAAGTGCAATAAAAAATGGTGAATAGTCAAGCATATTATTTTTACTTGGGACCTATATAACATGTTTAAATATTCACCACTTTTTATTGCACTTTCTACTTAACTTAAAATTATAAACTAATTATTAAGTCATTTCATTTTTAAAATAACTTTTTATAGGAGTTTTATAATTAAGTTCTATGCAGATCTAATCAAATCTTTCGTAAGTAAAATTTGAACCCACAAAAGAGGCCAAAATAAAATCAATCCACATGAAAAATCGTCTTTTCAATACCGTTATTAATCCCTCCCCCCCCTTACAACTTACATCATAACACATGACAAATATATGACACAAACTGTCAAACATTGAAACAAACATTAGGTCCAACGAATCGTCGAACAAATCATGGGACAGTGTTCCAACAGAAGCGACCGCTCCTTCGTACTGAACAATTAAAACTTGCGTCATTTATTACAAGAGATTTAGCTTGCCTCGGAGACACCGCGTGTTACATTATGTAGGTACATATATGTATACTTGTAGGTATACCGGTGCTCATGTTAGGAGGAAAAGAGACGAGTACATACTTATGTGGATATAAATGACGATTGCATTTTAAGTAAGTTTATCCTTAGCCCGTATGGTATCTTGTCTTGTCATACACACAATTTCTTGCGAAGCGCATTTTCTTAGAACCCTTGCTACATGATTGCTTCACCATTCACTCACTTGGGCTGTGCTGAAGTCTCTCCAACGGTGCCAGATCGGTATATCGAGGTGCTGAAATGTTTGTATAAAAACGGCACCATGGCAGTCCGACTTCAGGATCAGACATCGAATCCTGCAGCGGGGTGTGAGGCTGGGAGACATCATTTCTCCGAAACTGTTCACCGCCGCAATGGAGAATGTCTTCAAGGTTTTGGACTGGAGAAGAAAACCAAGACCATGGTAATTGACCATGTAGCATCACTCCCATCAAGATCGAAAACTCTACACTCGAAGTTGTAGACGAGTACGTCTACCTAGGATAAAAGGTCCAGTAAGGTAGGGCCAACTTTGAGAAAGAGGTCAACCGTATCGGATTCGACGGTTTACCTCTTTCTCGAAGTTGGCCGTGGCGTAGGCCCTGGCAGCGTTCGGGACGTTGCGTGGATTTTTCTCGTTCCACATACCGCAGTGTCTCAAAACGAAAGTCTATGACCAGTGCGTGTTGACATATGGAACTGAAACGTGGTCGCTCACAATGGGTCTCATCAGAAGGCTCAAAGTCATTCAAGGGGCAATGGAGAGGGCAATGCTTGGAGTTTGGAATCAGGAATGATGATATTCGCAAGAGAACTAAGGTTACCGACATAGCCCGAAGGATCACCAAATAAAGTGGCAGTGGGCAAGACGTATACTGCTGGACATGGACCTCCTCCAAGCGTCGCCACAACGACCGGTCCTGCGCGTATTGCATCCATCTGCTACCCGCAACCAGGTCATCGTTTCACTTTGTGGGAGGCCTTCCTACGTTGCGTTTTCCAGAAGAAACTGTATGTATGACGTAAAATATTTGAATGAATATTGTTTAATTTTGTTTGAGATGGATTTTATCTTGACTCTAGTTCTGGTCAGAGATGACAGATACAAAGTCGATAGTAGAGTGAGTTTACCCTAGAAGACGCCTGTTCACTGTATCTTTGAAGAGGTTAGGGTTGTAAGCTAGACGGAGGCAACTGAAGGAAATGTAAGAGTCCTATGCCCAAAACTTTGTAAAGTAATTAGGCTGACAGTAACCATTACAAGTTTTGAAGCTATATACCTATTTTGGCACCACAGTGACCAATTACTAACTCGTTGGTCACCGAGACGTTTGCGAGTCAGTGGTTGGAAAGCACAATAACAAGGTTATTAGTAGGCGGTAATTTAGTCGTAATTAATATTATTCGCATATTAGTAGTTGGCTATAGTAATAATACATGCTACTGTCGACCATAAACTTGAATATTATAGGTACACAGCGGAATTACATGCACGAATTAATTGATTTGAACACAAGTATAGTTCGGCGTATAGGCCTGCGGAGGTTTGCTTGTCAATTACCTAAAACTAACTTTTTTTTTTTTTTTTTTTTATATATCCTGCTACTTAGCAATCTGTTTCCAAGGAACAATAATCTAATATGGTGTCAGATTTTCATCGGGATTATTATCTTCAGCTGAGCTGAGCACCCATTGATGCCATACTCATCTTTTGTCCGCAAATCTCATAGCTAAATCTGGTATACTATTTCTCTTCAGTCGAGAGAATCTCACACTGCCCTCTCCCCTCAATTCAGCAGCCAGTTGATTAACATGTTGGTCTAGTCTATTTTGATAATTATTGCTGTATGACTCTATTTCCTGTTTCACTGTTCGCAGATTCAAATCTAGGTTTACATATCGATTGCTTATGTACGGTGGAATATTAAACATGGCTCTCATTGTTTTACTTTGAAACCTTTCCAGTATTTCAACGTTACTATGAGTTGCTGTTCCCCATAACTGTATGCCATAAGTCCATACAGGCTTCAGTATAGCCTTATAGATAGCCATTTTACTGGCTTCTGTCAGTTGTGACTTACGACCAGTGAGCCAATACATGCTTCGAAGTTTGCAGTCTAACTGTTTCCTTTTGGTCCATATGTGTTTGCGCCAGGTTAGGCGTCGATCAAGGTGCATACCTAAGTACTTGGCGTCATCTGAATGTGGGATTTCAGTATTGCCAAGTTTTACAGGTGGACAGGTTTTCCATCTGAGTGTGAAGGTTACTTGAACTGACTTATCTGTATTGGATTTAATACGCCACTGCTGCAGCCATGTTTCGATCAGAGTCAGGTGTTGTTGGAGCATTTCGGATGCAGCCTCGTGATTCTCATGTGTTGATAGGATTGCGGTGTCATCTGCATATGTCGCGGTAGTGGTCGAAGCATGAGTGGGTAAATCTGCTGTGAATATAAGATAGAGAACTGGTCCCAGTATGCTACCCTGTGGTACTCCAGACTTAATTTCATACATTTGAGATGCATCGGAATTATATTTTACTTCGTAGCATCTATTTTCGAGGTAAGATTTTAGTAATGGGAAGAAGGAATGTGGAAGCGTTCTTTTGATTTTGAAGAGTAGCCCATTATGCCAAACTTTGTCGAATGCTTGGCTAATGTCTAGGAAGACTGCGCTACAATATTGTTTGTCTTCCAGCGCTCTACCAATAACATCAACTAGCCGATGCACTTGCTCGATTGTACCGTGGCCCTCCCTAAAGCCAAACTGGTGAGTTGGTATTATCTCTGCTAGATGTTCTCTCATTCTATTCAATATGACCTTTTCCAGAAGTTTTCCAATTACCGGAAGGAGACTAATGGGTCTGTATGATGCTACCTCTTGAGGTGCTTTGCCTGGTTTCAGTATCATTATTACTTGGGCAATCTTCCACTGGCTTGGGTAGAAGGACAATCTCAGACACGCGTTGAAGATAATTAGCATAAGCAGTAGCCCCTTTTTTGGAAGTTGCTTCAACAAAGTAGCGTCAATAAGATCGTAACCGGGGCACTTGCCTTCCTTGAGTTTTAGGATTTCGCGCCTTAGTTCTTGTGGTGTAACATGCTTTAAAGGCAATGACATTTGATTAGGAGAAGTGAGGTATTTGTGTATTTCATTGTCCAGCTGTTGATTGCTGCTAGGAAGTGGTTCAAAAACTTTATGTAGATGATGGGCATACGTGTTAGCTTTTTCACTGTCAGAGCGGGCCCAGGTCCCCGATTGTGTTCTTAATGGTGTTACTTGTTGTTGAGGGCGCTTTAGGTTTTTTGTAGCCTTCCACAAGGAATAGTTTGTGGCACTAGTATGTGTCAGTTTTGCCAGATATGATTGCAGGTTCTCATTTTTCCATTCCTTTATTTGTGCCTTTAGTTGCTGTGAGGTTTTATTAAAGGTAGCCTTGTCTCTAGGATAATGGGTGTTTTGCCATACAGAGCGAAGTCTACGTCTTTCCGTTATACAGTCTTTGATTGATGCTGGGTACACATGTTCTTTTGCGCTTCCCACTCTGTTTTGAGGTGTGGACCTGTTTGCCGCGTCATGAATCAATTTATTTAATCCTTCTATAGCCTGTTCTACCTCTTCTGTGGTTTTCAGAGAGATTGTAAGCTGACTCTCCGCTGTAATGATATCCTGATACTTTCTCCAGTTGGTTTTCTTATTGTGGATTTTGGGTAGTTTTTCTGTAAGTATTATCTTATTATTCAAATTAAGAATAACTGCAGAGTGGTCTGAGGTTAGATCTAAGTCCGATTCCATATTTATGTTATTAATTGATACGTTTTTTGATATGAAGAAATCTAATAGGTCAGGAGTTTTTTGTGGGTCAGCCGGCCAGTATGTAGGTTCACCAGTGGATAAACAATCAAGATTAAGATCTCTCACAGTTTGATAAAGCTGTCTGCCTCTAGTAGTTATAAGTCTAGAACCCCAGAAAGAGTGCTTTGCATTCCAATCGCCTCCACTTATAAAGCAACGCCCAAGCTTAGAGAAGAAAACTTCATAGTCTCCTCTTGATATTTGATGTTTCGGAGGGCAGTATATTGCAGCAAGTGTAATGTCTGAGTTTTTGTCACTGACATTAATTACTGTGGCTGGTAGCTTGTCGGTTGAGTAGGGTTCAAGCGGGTGGTGTTTTATGTTAGATTTAATGAGTATTGCAGTTCCTCCATGAGCTTTACCCGATGGATGGTTAGTTGTGTACATAGTATATCCCTTTATTGAGATAAAGCTCTTGCTTGTAAATCTGGTCTCGGACATGAGTGACACATCAATTCTTTTCATGTTCAAAAAGATTTCTAGCTCTAGTCTACGTGCAGCTAGTCCGTTGGCGTTCCATGTTATAATTTTGAGATTATGATTAAATTTTCTTATGGCTGCTTAGAACTTGGAGGAACCGATCCATCATGCTGTCTACCATGTTTATCATCATGGTTTGAATTCTGTTGAACATTTTATCTAAGATGTCACCGAGTTGTTGTATTTGGGGAGGTTGGTCTGGATAAGTTATGTTGTCTGTAGTATTTTTCGTCACTTCAGCGTAAGTTGCTGTGGTTCTTTTGTAGTTATTCAGTTTCTTTGGCTGTGGTTTGTCAATTTCCGTTATCCGGTTGTATTGGTTTTTATTGGGATGTGTTGGTTTCGGTTGGAATTTCAGTATATGTTCTTTATATTGTTTGTATTTTATACAGCCTCTATAGCTAGCCGGGTGTTTTTGCTAGCAGTTTGCGCATGTAGCTTCTGTGTCTCTAGTTTTGTTACAACTGGTTGTTGAATGGTCGTCTCCACATTTGACACATCTGAAAGGTCGGTGGCATTGATTTTTGGAATTACCAAATCTTTGACACCTTTTACACTGGAGGATTTCTTTTTTTTTGTATGGAGGTTCAAAAGATATTTTTGTATGATTTATGAATTTCAGTTTGAATATTTCTTTATTGTTCGGCTTTGGTTCCAGGTCTACATAGAATAAAGGTAAAGATTCTTTTGACATTCGGTGACGTACATTTATCAGTTGTCTTACTTCATGTCCAAGTTCTTTGAGTTCTTCCTTTATTTGGGTGGTATCTTCTGAACTATGAAGGCCTCTCAGTACAACTCTGTATGGTCTTTCACACTTTAACATGTACGTGTAGTGACTAATGTTGTCCTTAATGAAGCTTTCTCTTATTGATTTGTATATTTCTATACTTGCTGGCATTATTTTCACAATGTGTCCTGATCTAAGCGTTGTCATAATATAGTTTTCTGCTGTTGTAATTTTTAGTAGTTCCTTTCTAAGAGCAGTGATATCCAGGACTCCAGTTACAAAAATTGGTTCTGGCTTTGGAGGCTTGACTGACTCTTTATCATCTGAGATCTCTTTCTCATTGTCTAAAATATCAAATTGATTTTGTGTAGGTACTGAATAAACAGTTGTGCTGGGTTTTTTCTTTTCATTTTCTGCCTGTGGTGAGTTGGATTCCACTCTTTTCCTTTTGGCTTGAGGTATTCGATCTTGTTGCCAATCGTTTTTGTTGCGGTCGTTTGCACTAAATGCTATTTCTGTGGCATTAATGTCTTGCGATATATTGCCGAGTGAGTTGCTACGTATTTTGGTGAACATACTCTCTTGTAGAGTTTGTTGGATCATTGTTGGGTTTATTTTATTTTTAAGATTTTCGCTCATATTGTTCCCACGAGTATTGGACGAAATAATAGGTCACTTAGGGGTGACGCCTTTCCCTAAGAAGGCAGAGTACAACTACGTTTGCCATGACCGTAGAGGTTGATCGCTAGTGACTGGACACCCACCAGCCATGCAGTCTCTTGGCACGAGATCTCACCGTAGACTTGGGGTGATTTTTTATAGAAGTTGTCTTCTTCATGGCCCAGACAATTAAGCCAAGGCCGCCGATCCTGTTGAATCCTACAGGGTTGCGGTTTGTCTAAAACTAACTAGACAAGCAAATCTGCGCCGGCAAGGTAGTAGCACCTTTAGAATAGAATACTCTTTATTATGTACACCATATAAGTTACAACCTTTGGATGGATTGCAAAGATAATGGAAAGACAGTACTACAGGTAGTCTTAGGTGTACGATTTATCCGGAGCGAAGAGGCATGGGAAGCTGTCACCTCCTTCTGCGAAACAGTAATGCAAGCGAAGGAGGATGCCGAACGTGTGAGAGAGAGGGAAGCCTCACGACCCAGCCGCCACAACAGAAGAAGACGCCCCAGGCGTCGGGAGTCGCAGGGCGATTTCCGGCCACCGTAGGCGCGGGCCTGCGGACGGCGAGCATAGGGTGGTTCGCCGTCCGATCAGAACCAGGCCCGGGTCGGCGGCGCGCTGTGTTCCACGCGCGCCTCAAGGAGCTGTCAGCATGGGAGACGGGCGGAATCCGTTCGAAAGAGACGCCGCAGCCCTGGAACGCAAAGGGCATTAGGAGGAGCACGGATGGGTTTTAGTCAGTAAGAGTCTGACACTGCCTTCCGCCTCGCCCAGAGTGGAAGGATTTATTTGATGATTTCCCATCCTTAAAAAAGAAAAAGGTGTACGATTTATATAAATAAATACATATTAGATAAATGTATACAATTGTAATTATGTAAAAAATAAATAAAAAGCATAAGAACCCAAGTGAAAACGATCAAACAGAAAGGTAGTGATTTTGACCATTGTTTTAAAAATGGACAAAGATTGAGTACGTCTTACTGATACGGGCAAGGCATTCCATAACCGCACCGCTTGAACCGTAAAAGATTTGTCGTAGAAGCTGGAGGAATGCATCGGCATCTCTAATCTCAAGTTTTCCGATGACCTCAGACATCTATTATGTGTGTCATGAAGGAACTTGAAACTTTCTTTAAGATAAGAGGGTGTTGCAGGACAGAATACTGTAGAGCAGAAATAAAATATGGGAATCCCGGCGAAGACGTATGGGAAGCCACTTGAGCTTTATGCAAAATTCAGAAATGTAATAATATTTGCGCAGGCCAAATATAAATCTTATGCAAAGTTTTTGAAGACACTCAAGTTTATCTAGTTGTGCCTGAGTAAAATCGAGATAACTGACATCAGCATAGTCAAGGATGGGAAGCAGAAGGGACTGAGCTAGCGCAGTTTTAGTGGCAGTGGGAAGAAAGTTCCGCACACGTCTAAGGGACCTGGCAGATGCAAAAATAAAAAAATATTTTATGAATTAAAAATATTACATTAAAAATATTGAGAGTTAGTGTAGATATTATCTGCATTAATGTCCCAACTAGCACCAAAGCGTTAAAAAAACCTATATAAGACTCGTATATTAGTTCCATTTGAGTATAAAAGTGTTAACGCATACCTGTGCAACTGAGTTAGAGCATGCTCTAACTCACTTATAACCACGAAAGAGGCCCACAGTTTTACAGGTAAAAGTTATAGAAAGCCTATAGTACGGTGTCACAAAGATATTAAAGCTGCACAAGAGCGCTTATTCATCGTCAGCTACTACTTTAATCTGTATTACCGTTGTAAAATAGAGTTGATAAACGCTAAAGGTGCTATAAATCCTATAGTAAGGTGTCAAAAAGATCTTAAAGCTCCACAAGAGCGCTTATTCATCGTCAGCTACTACTTTAACCTGTATTACCGCGATAGTGAGCACTACAGGTGGTAAAAAGCGCACGTCAAGATAAAAAAGCCTGTAACCTTACTAAAATTAAATCTGTTCGTAATGGAAGTGTTATGTCATCCATTATTCAACACAGCAGAATAATATTATGGAATATTATGTTATTTAAGTATGTGAAGTGAAAAATGACTGCCCTTATGATTTCACAGTAAATGTATACCATGTTTCTCATCTCAATTTTAACGCGCCTAGGATTTATTAAAGATTTAGAAGAAAAATTATGATAACAAAATAGGTACCTCAAGCTAAACATTACTATTCATTCCTGCTTCTTGAGCAGTGGTATGTAAAATTAAGTGGCATTCATGGAATGCTTCAAATAATGTAAGAAATTTTGTTTATTGTAGTCAAATGTTCAATAACTCAAAATAATATTAATTGTTAGGTTACCAAAACAATGGCGAACTTTACAAAAGTGAGGTTAGTGTTAATAACGACCCATACTTGCGTTGTTTGACACCAATACCTTTAGAACGTCTGTAAAAGAGGACTGCCTAACACAATAAGCTTTAGTTAAACCCTTTATTACAGGTTAAACCTAGATAGAGGAGTTGTTTGACACCTTTAGTTTCTCGTGTTACTAAACTCTCGATAAACTCTATTTTATAGCTTATGACTGCAATAATAGTCAATATAGCACCTTAAGTGGTATAAAAGAGTTCATTGCAATAACTATACAACAATAAGTGTTAAGAGGTGTCGGCGAACACTTTTATAAAGACTTGGGTGTCACAAAAAGGTTAAAGCTATAACGTATTAAGTATACTTGCTGCTACTAGCGCCATTATAACTCTCAAAGCTGTATTACATCATCTATTAACGCTATAGTACTGCGATTGGGGCTAAAACTTGTTTGTTAACTCCTCTATATCGTCTTTAGTAATAACTGAGATAATTATAACCCTGTTATATTACTTAAAGTCATAAAAAAGCCTGTAACTGACACCAAAATGTTAGTATAAAGGGTATAACGGGCATTCTATATGAAGCCCATACAGAATGCCCGGTATACATGTATGTTCGAGTAGTTATGTCAAGTGGGTGTAGGACTTTGGCATCAATTAAAAAAACCTTTATACTCGTATTTAGTATCAGGTTGTATTTTTTTTAAGCATGAAAATTGGTTTGTGTGGATTATCTATCTATACTTGTTATAGATACGTTCAGAAGTTTTTTTTCTCCTGCTGCAAAACGAAGATGCGAATGGCTTATGTATGTAAGTTTGCAAGTTTGGATGTTTTTAGATAGGTATGCCTATTTCTTTGAACCACCTGGTAACTTAAGGCTGCGTTAAAAACAAAATACGACACATCCTCACATGTCTTGGTGGAAACGCAGACTAACAACTGAATAGATTTTTCAAATGAAGATTCGTTAGGTTTGTCTTCAAGTATTGAAAATTCGAAGCTATTGTTGACTTACACTGAAAAGTACAGCCTCAAAAGCTAAAAGAGTGAAAAATGCAAGAACGAGTGAAGAGAGCTCGCACATAAAAATCTAGCAAATTTTTGTCGGTGTCATTTCGACTCCGTATTGAAACTTTTTTAGAATTTGGCATAAGTAACCCAAATAATCAAAATGTCAGTCTTAGTATAGAAAACTAGAAGACAGCTGTAGATGTTCAATATGAAAATAATTTTTACCTGTAATTTGCATCGCAGATAACATAGTCGAGTCGATGCATTTTTATTATTAGTTAGCCGTTAGTCGCCCGGGAGTTCTAAATAAAAAAAATAACTCCAAACATATGTACAAGTGTCTGTTTGTAATATCAAAATAACAGCTTTTTTCTAAATGCATATGAAAGTAAGTATATACGAAAGCTAAAACAAAAACACTTTTTAATGATGTTATAATGAGTAACTTATTTTGAAAGGATTAGGGTTCCGTCCACAAAGCAAAACCTATGAAAATATTATACTATGCGATTATCAGAAACTAGTCAAACATAAAACTTGCAATTACTTTAGTTTTTTTTTTTCTGAAACACGAGCACATTCTGAATTTAAATTTCGAATAAAAGAAAATTCCGCGCGAAATTGATCATGGGTCCGATGAGTTTCTTGAGTTGTTTTTCATAATTCTCAAATCTTGCTGCCAAAAAACCTAGTTAAATGTAATATGAAACCATAAATAATGATTATAGCAAGTGCGTATTGTATTTTAAGCCTAAAAAGTATTATGAAAATCGCTCTTTTAAATTAATCGAGTCGAAAGAAATTAAAAAAAAATCGTTTAGCGTAATTTCGAACACGAATAAGGTGTAGTGGTATTGAATTTACGTTTTATTGGATCTGTGTTTCTAAATTGCATTTAGATCTGGGGTTTTTCTTTTTATTCACAATATTTAGATTCATCATTGTCATATTTTTAATCGTATTTACATGTGAGTGGGTGATTTTTGTGTAAACTAAAAACGTAAACAAACACAGTTGCCGCAAAACTTCGACTTTGGAAATCATAAACCTCATAACCGCTACATTTATCGTTAGAAATATGGATACATTCGTTAGGTAATCAAATGATGATCAAACCACTGCCCCGCGTTATAAAGTTTGGGTGTCCAAAATCCACAATTTTCATGTTTTTAGCCTCAAACATCGCTGTCATCAAAATTGCACTGTAGGTAATTATTGTCAAGATTCGATCGTATTTTTAATTAACTTATGTATGAATAAGGACAAAATGAAGAACGCAAATATAACAAATATGTCTTGATTTTGCCCTTTTCCACCTTTTTAGCAAGCGAGAAGTTTGTTTACTCATGTATTTTCAGAAAATAAGTTGACTATCTTTTTGAGAGGTGAAGTACTTCATATTTAAGACACATTTTTAATTAAACTGAAGTGATTTGAACGACCTTAACTTGTAATTTAAGATATTTCTCCCAAATTTATCGTATAATAAAGCTACTGAAACAAATTTTTCATAGTAAATTCGATTGCCGAAATTTTATGTAATTCCTGAATTGACGTAATTCGCAAAATCCCGTCGACTCAGCTGGTGTGTCAAATGTCAAAATCTTGTCGTGCAGAGTGGTTAAAGCCCTATTTATGTACAAGATTTATTTTCTATCAAGTAACTTATCTATGTGCCTATATACGTTGTTACACCTTGTATTTTCTTCCAGCAAAGAAAAACAATTTCTCTACACAATATCACACGTGAACAGAACACTTAAATACAAAGTTCACCTCCACAATCTCCTTTGATAAAATCAGGTACACACTACCGAGGAAAACCACCACCATCTAATTCCCGCCTTATTTGCCTAGCCTTTTGAAGTCTCCAGTGGAATCAAACACTACCTCATGAACCACAAAGTAATTTGGAGTACTAACTTGTTGGATTAAAAGATCAATAGCTTGCTGTAACAGGTTGCTAGCAGATACTAATCTTGTGATCGGTACCATCCATAGGGCATAGTTCAACTTTTTCAACGAACTCGATCGTGATAACGGTTATCTGCCTAACCTTTTCCCGACTATATTGGGGTCGGCTTCCAATCAAACCGGATTAAGCTGAATACCAGTATTTTACGCGGAGCTGCTGCCTACCAGACCTCCACAACCCATTATTTTGGTAAAACGGTATTACATGGCTAGACTGGAGTCAGATTTACTGGCTTCTGACTATCCCTAACGACTACCAAAGATCTACAAATGACAGCCGGGACCAACGGCTTAAACTCAGCATATTAAGATGGTCACCCATCCGCAGGACAACTTTAGAAAGCGTTACTTCACCTTGAAGATCATCCCATGCGGCTGTCATTATTTAGCCACGAGCTCCTCTCGATTGCGATAACAGTAACATCCGCTTATTTCAAAGAAGTCGGTTAACTAGCTGACCCGCGCAACTTCATCCTCGTCACATTTTACATTACTGTTCCGCTTCTATTGATCGTAGCGTGATTTTATATAGCTTTAGCCTTAGGTACTCGTATAGTAAGTCACGGATATATTGGAAAACATTGAATTTGGAGTAGGATTTATTATATACAAAAAAAAATATGTTTCATAATATATCGAGAAATCAATATTTAATAAAGATTTATTATAATTTTACGGAGTCTGCAATTTTCTGCTAAATCTCGTGTTAGTGTTCGTTATTAGTGTATATTGTTCGAAACGGCTTGATCGATTTTTATGATTTTTTTGTGCATATTCGGTAGGTCTGAGAAAAGGTCGTAGGCTATTTCTTATTTAAATGGCAAAACATCGTTTGCCGGGTCTGCTAGTATTAATATAGAATATAGATTGTAAAAAAAAACGGCTTTTATCTCGGACAGAGGATAAGCATTACCATACAACGTGGCAATGCCGCCAGTCTTTTGGACTCACTTCCAATCGACAGCAAAGCGGACAAATTTTTTGACGCAATATTATAGTTAGGAGTTTTATTTTCTATTTTAAGTGTTAATAGTTTGTTATTGAAATAAAAGATGGAGTCCCGTAAAACGATTTCCCGTTATTATCACCAGACGTAGCTTATTCAGTTTCAATACAAATTGACGTTTACGCTAACGATCGAGAACGTTAAGTAACTCGCACTAAGGCCGCAGTTGAAAGACTTTAAGAGATTGTTCAGATGAACCCAGGTACGCTAACAAAAACATGCCGAGTGCTGAAGTGCTGTAAACTTTGCCCTCTGCTGTTTGTAAACGGATAAATCGTGGATTGTGTCTAGTTTTGCCGATTAGCACTTTAATTTTAAAGCTAATTACCGAGCTAATATGAGGGTTGCGGCGTGAAACGTTTCCGTTTTATAAGATTCCGTACCCAAAGAGTAACCAACGAAACCCTATTACTAAGCCTCCGCTGTCCATCCGTCCGTACGTCCGTCCTTCTGTCTGTTAGCAGGCTGTATCTCAAGAACTGTAATAGGTAGACACTTGAAATTTTCACAGATTGTGTATTTCTATTAACATTATAAAAAAACCCTTCGTGTGCGAATCTGACTTGCTTTTGACTGGTTTTATTTTATTTTATTATGTTAGCATTCGAATTGCGCGTCAATTGAAACGCCAAGTCAATAAAGCTCGCCGAGTCCCGGAGAAACGATTCAACTGTCTTGGACCCGCACGCATTTTTAACAATGTTGTGCCATAATCAATTTTTCCTCAACATCCTCATTTTTCCTCATTATTCTTCAATTTTTTTTCAAGTTCAAGGTTTTATCACCAAAACTTTTTCAGTATTTTTATGTTTTTCTAGATGAACACTCTCTTCTTCTTTCTGTATTATGTGAAAATTGCAACAGGCTAACTACTACAATGTGATACATTATTATAGATTGATAGGCTGAACATAACATTATATAGTACGTCTACCATGAATTTTATCAATCTATACTCGCTACCGACTGTAGTTAAAAACTGCATGAAAACTTAAAAAAAAAACAAGTTTCTTATTTATTTTTTAGTGGTTAACTAAAGTTTTAATTGCAATTTGCTTGCTTGTTAGTTGACAACTTAAACATATAAGTTAGAAACTGGTTTTATAAAAGTTTTCATATTTTTTTTAACTACAGTCGCTAGCGAGTATAGATTCAGTCCTGTAATATAAAGACAGAAATACTGTGTGGGTATTTATGTATGGAATTCCGCTTTCATCTATTTTGTACGGAACCTCAAAATCAATACATCCCGTTTCCTAAAAATCCAAAAAATAAGTATATTTTATCGGTAAACAAAAAGTGAGTGTATTCGTAACAAATTATACTTAAAAAGAATAAAAATAACTGTTCACTGATGGATTGAATAACTATTAACTTATGGTTTAAGAAACCGTTCAGCACATATTTTTAAGTTTATTTGACAGAACCCTGACGTATTAATGTCTGAATAACCATCGACAAGCACTCTTTGTAAAAGAAGATCTGCCTTGTTAGCCTATCTAGGTACTATTTGCATAAGTTATATAATTTTCAAGCCGAACAATTCTCATGGATGTTGGACAAGGCTGGGCAATTCATTTCTAATTATAGTGCACTGAATGAGTCAAAAAACTCAAATAAAAGGAAAGCATCTATTTTAATTTGACTTCGAAAAGCAAAAGATTTATATCGCTAGATATGCCATCACATACATTATACCACTTATACACTCACACAATAATAGACTAAGGTGTCGTTCTAAGATATCGATAATCGCGCGAATGTGGGATTTCCGCGCTCATTTGAAGGAAAAACTGGAAGGCGCTCTCGTCGTTACGGATAGTCAGAAGCCAGTAAATCTGACTCCAGTCTTGCCAAAAATTACCGTGTTACCCTATGTTTACAATAAGGCTTACATTCACATATTTGTTGGATTTATTAAACGCACTTCACAATGAAACTATGACAATATTGTCGCATTGTCAGTTATATTAAATAGGGCCCTGGCAATAAGTAGGTCAACGGAAATTTTGTATACATTTAAAAAACAAGGAAGGTACCTAAAGCTGGATACTGACCAGTGTTACGAGCCGTAATGTATCATTCGCAAGGAGCATGTAATGTTACGCCATGTCTTGTAATCCGTGTAAAACAAAACACATGCACATGTTCTGACTGCACGAATACTAGCTTTGTAACATGTGACATTACGCCCCGTAACACTAGTCGTAAACACCTTTACAAACTGTATCGTTATACATCCTACTATCTTTTTGCCCCTTTTGACTTGTCTTACTTGTAACATACGGTTCTCAGCTTCCAGCTTCCTGCTTTTGATGATGTTTGATAAACGACAGTAATATATCGTAAGTGTAAATGAAAAGATGAGAGAATGGGGGAGACGAAACCTTATCTATCAGGCTCAAACGTGCACGTGAAATATGCTGTGAAATTGGAGGTAGATGGAGAATCATGATGAAATAACTCCGCATGTAAAATGAGAAATGGCGAGATGTTTAGATGTTATTTTAAGGTACGTGTGACTTCTTTCGGGATGTATTATTTTGTTTTAGAGCCTATGAACAACAACTTTTGATGGTAGGTACTTTAAAATGCGTGTAATAACTTCCAACGTATAGTTTGCTCAGGGCTAGTACTACAAATTGTCAATACCAGCATGACTCGGTCGTGGAAAAGAGATGGTACTATTTGACTTGTAAATCTCCTTCTCTCTCTTACACCGGAATAATGATGATGTTTAGACTTTATAGTAAATTCTTTGCCTGAAGAACTTAATTTTAGTTTGCCTATACAATACAGCATGTACTTTTTTTTTCAAATACAGCATGTGGGTAAACAAAACATAAAATAACGTCTGTTTGGTTTAACTACTTCACATCCACATCCCTCCAGTTATATTAAGTCGTACGTAATATGGAGGAGTCTGTTGCCATCAAACGGTAAAACCGGAGAAGTTATTTAAAGTAAGGTTAGCGAGTAAATTTGATTTCAATTTCATAGTCACTCGTTCCTCCGTAGTTCTCAGTCACTTAGCATAGGTAGTCCACCGTTAAAATTTAAACTGCACTTTCCACCTAATCACCTGACCATTCTTTTCCATTTTCCGTCCAAAATAACTCGAATGAAAATAAATCCCCTATGGGCTAGTTTATCGGAGCATAAAACTACTCCAATTTTTACGAGCTAAAAGTTTCCCGTTAAAGTTGAAAAGTATAACTCGGATTGGAGCGAGCATTGATTCAAAAAGCCGGAATTAACGCCCGAATGAAACTAAGTTCTAAATTAAATCGTTGTTTTTTATGACGGCTATAAAGAGGGCCACAAAAATTCAGTTTTTCTTGCTAATCTACCCAACATTATCGCGTAGTAAAGCAACAAACTCGTTTCTCAGGATAATAAGAACTTTTTTCTTTGGTTGTTTTTGGTCTGAATTGGTATTAAGGGCTGCCGAAATGCGATAGAGGTTTTATCTCATCATTGTTTAAGTAACTTAGCCGAAGAAATCTTCTTTCTTTGTGTTATGGACTAATGTATTTTCTTAATTTTCTTTTTAATCTGAGTGTAGAAAAAATATGAAAAACCGGTCAAGTGCGAGGGGACTGTTACACGAAGGGTTTCGTACCGTAAACCAAAAAAACATGTTTCTTGTATGGTAGCCCCCTTTCATTTTTAATTAAATTAAATTTTAATTAATTGTTGTTATAGCGGCAATAGAATTATTCATTCTGTAAAAATATCAACTGTCTAGTTACTACCGTTCTTGAGACATAGCCCGCTTACAGACAGACTAAAGGACGGACAGCGGAGGCTTAGTAGTAGAGTTCCATTGATTACTCTTTGGGTACGGAACCCTAAAAAGTTCGGATTATAATGAGAATGTGTTTTCGTCTTATTTTTCTTTTAGATGCAGCTTATTATCTGGCGCATTTTCTCAAACATACTCGTAATTGCGAGTTCAAATGTAGGTATTAAAAGAAATTGCACTTTGATTTAAAATAGAGGACCGCGGAGCTTCGAAGCATAAAAGCTCTTTATTACGGTAGTTGAATTTGAATTCAATTCAACTATTAGTAGGTACTTAAAGGCCATTTGCGAACATTTAGTTTGGATTCAGTACAGTTTTTCCTTCACACTACCTCGGACATGTTTTATGAACCTTAAATAGTTCCAATGAAGATTTTACTTGTGACAAAAAAATACCGGCCAAGTGCGAGTCGGACTCAAACACGAAGGGTTCCGTACCATAAATCTTAATTTTTATTATTAGGGTTCTGTACCCAAAGGGTAACAACCCTATTACTAGGCCTCCGCAAATCTTAAACAAAAACACGTTTTGTTTTCCGCTGTTTTCTCTTCAACGAGGGATCTAGAAAAGTCATATATCGAAATTTAGGGGAAGTTATTATGTATTTTGTTAATAAATTATCAAGGTCTGATAATCGTCTGAACATGGCGGTAAAAACAGGCTGTTTTTTTCGGATTGTCTTAATTATTTTCGTAATTATATTTTGGAAAAAATAAAATAAAAGGGCACGTATTAAGAGCCCTATTACAATTTGACTGTATTTTCTGCGTAAAATGACCGAGTTTGCCGTCATTATTCTTAGAAACTGAAATATTTAGACAACTTTGGCTTATTGGGTAGTTGCGAATAGTTATTAGTAAAGAGCATAGCGGCCTCGCTTTCCCATCTATTTGTAAAAAGTCAAACTTCCGAAGTGAGTTTCTCATAAAAAGCGCGACGACACTTTTTAAGCTCGTGTACAAACCTAATATAATATTTTTTAAATAGTGGTTTCATGCATAGCGGCCTCAGAAATTTGAAATAAAAATTGAATATCCGTAAAAAAAAACCATTCAAATCCATAAAAAAAACTACTAAAAACGCTCAAAATGTACAGTTAAATTGACGGTTACTTTTACGCAATGATATTATAACGTAAAATTTATTCCAAAATAAACCATAGTTCACAAGAAATTAAAATTTAATGAATATTCGTAAAATAAATTAACAATGTACTCTAAAATAAAAGTAAGTAATTGCAACTGCCTAGTTTCTACATAATGCGATGAGTCAGCAGTTTTGTTAGTAAAAACGCCATTCTGAGATTTTTTGGGAAAAAATCATTGCTCTAGAAGCATTATCGACGAAGAAAACAGCGGTATACGATTGTACGGAGAAAGGCCCTGTAAAGTTCTCCTTTTAACGCCTTGGAGTCGTTGTTGCCAGTATGAAACCCGGAAACTCCCAGTAACACACCAATACAACAAATAAATTCGCCACTTAACCGATATATCTCCCCCAAAAACTCCGAAGGTTAAACCCATTAAAAGCAATTCAAAACAGTTAAATCAGCGTGAATGCGCGAATCAAACGCGAAGTAGTAGAAACAAAAAACGCGGGACATCACAAACACATAATTCTATGTAAGGAGGCAATCATTTCAATGGGATCACGGTGGTATAACGCGCTGCTACGCACATTATACAGAGAGGGTACACACGGACTTGTTGTTAGGTGGAGCATTACCTACCCAATGCACCTTTGGTCTTATGGTCAAAATCAGTCAAGAGGACTGTATTGTACTCGTATTGTACTTCTAAAGATAAATTGATAATCAATATATTTAAAATTCTTCCGTAATTGACTGATTGAGTGACTGACAGACAACGCACAATCGAAACAATAGGGAATATGCATGAAAAACATATTTATCATCTATACAGTTTATCTAAAAATATACAAATGTGTAATTCTAACAGTGAAAATAGAATCAAAATTACTCGAAAAACGAAAGAAATAAAATCATTTTAAACTAATATATCTGTCCCTCTCGCAAAACGCTGTTTTCTATGGCAGTTGTATAGGTGTCATGGACGATGACGTCAAAGTTTACATCGGACTTCTCTTTCTAATTATAATCTTTGAAGGTATTTAAAAAATATTTTCATGATCGTTTACTAGAGCTAATAAGTATTTCATTTTGCAAATAAAAAAATCGCTTGCATATTCCCTATTGCTCGAAGAAAACTGAAATTCGGCATGAAGCTTCCCTACACTCCGTATCGGAAAACTATTTCCTGAAATTGCAACAGGAACGGGAAAAAGTGCTATAATAAGCTCGAATTAATAAAAGGTATTATTAAATTCTATCACGGATGGGTAATAACAAGCACAGACTGAAAAAAAACCTATCAAATCAATAGACTATTTTGAATAACGTTTTTTTTGTCAGTCTGTGAATGAACTGTTTGACACAAATAGCTAATGTTAAACAAACAGGAGTAGATTAGAAAAACTTGATGGAGAAAATGAAGAAGAAAAACGTAAACAAAAGATAGGGCGCCGGTGTGAGCGCCTACTTTGAGGAAGGGACCTGCCCGTTACCTTAACGCGTCTCAGAGGGTCATGGCCATCCGGCTGGCTCCGGGATACCGCACGGTCTCTGACGAGGTGGCGAGCTTCCTTGTCGGACTACCGCCATGGGATCGAGGCGAGAGCCTTCGCGCTTATTTACGAATGGCGCGTGGAGGCGCTACGCCGGGGTGACACTCCTCTGCCGCGGCAAATTGCAGCACGGCGGACGGAGCTCCGGCAAGGTCTCATGGCAGTATGGAGTCAACGACTGTCGCAGCCTAGCGATAAGTTCCCTCTTTTAGGAGTGGCTAGAGTGGCGCCACGGCATCGTTACCTTCCGCTTGACGCAGGTACTCACGCAACGCGGTTGTTTTGGGAGGTACCTGTTTCGAATAAGGCGGGAGGATACGCCCGGGTGTAAACACTGCAAAGATCGCCCGGAGGACTCGGTGGCGCACACAGTGGAGGTCTGCCCTGCTTTGGCGGAGCACCGCCTAGTCCTCGTCGAGGCGATAAGCGGCGGCGATCTCTCGCGTCCGGCCCTGGTTCAAGCCATGGTCCGGAGCGAGGAAGAGACATGGGAAGCGGTCACCTCCTTCTGTAAAGCAGTAATGCCAGCAAAGGAGGAAGCCGAACGTGTGAGAGAGAGGGAAACCTCACGCCTTAGCCGCTGCAACAGAAGAAGATGCCCCGGGCGTCGCAGGGTGATTCTCGGTCTCCGAAGGCGCGGGCCTGCGGACGGCGAGCATTGGGTGGCTCGCCGTCCGCAGGCCCGGGTCGACATCGCGCTGTGTTCTACGCGCGCTTCAAAGAGCTGTCAGCACAGACGACGGCGCCCTTTACGGCGAGAACCCGTTCGAAAGAGTCGCCGCGGCCCTGGAACGTTAAGGGCATTAAGAGGAACACGGATAGGTTTTAGTCAGTTAGAGTCTGACACTCTCTTCTGCTTCACCTAAAGCGGGAGGAGTCTTTTGATGATTTCCCATACCTACAAAAAAATGTGCATGGTGTGAAGACGATATAGTTCGTTGAAAGCCTGTGTGACGTCACTATGACGCCACTGGTAAAAAATTCAATCGTTTTCATTTTTTGTTTACGTGAAAGGGGAAAAAATACATGTCCAATATTTTTTGAAAATCTGACGGACTAGTTCGATTTTTTTGTAAAATACCCAATTGGTCCTCTGCTTGCCATCCCCAGCAGCAGTATTTCACTACAATCGTCACAACGTCTCAGTGGCGGATGTTAATGCGAGCTATTTGAAGCCAGACGTTGATAAATACTGCACTCCGCGAGGAACCGGTTAGCGGCGGTTATCTGCAACTTACTCTGACTCCGACGCAAAAATACTTAGATGAGGATTGAGGGAAATTGAGAATATGTTAACTAAGGAAGCTCATCTATACTAATAAAGCTGAATAGTTGTTTGATTGGTTGAATTCGCTTATCTCATTTCTGAGATAAGCGAGTTTGATTTGAATTGTTTTTTTTTTTAGTTTTATTTATCGAAAAATGCTCTAGGCTATATTACATCACGCTACAACTAATAGGGGCAGGCATAGTTTTAATGAAACATTGAACGCAGACGAAGTTGCGTGGGTCAGCTAGTGAAATATAATCCTACTTCCTACTTCTTCTTCCTGCCCTTATCCCATGTTACTTGGGGTCGGCGCAACACGTTTTTTTCTTCCATTCTGTCCTTTCAGCCGTCGCGCTATCACTGATTCCCACCTCGTTAGTAGCCTGATTTGCTTTCTGCTTCTTCTAAAGTAGTCTTTCTAGACCATCTGGATACTGTTGTATGCTTTTTTACGAAAGTCTGCGAGCGAAGCCATACTTAAATATAGTCGTTTTATGGTTTTTCCAATAAATAAAACTTAAAATGTTGTGCTCTCTTTTTGCATAACCATCGCTGTCCTCAGTTGGGAAGAGGCTATTGTAATGTTTTTTATGGTATTGATAGGCACGCGTTTGACCACTATCTCACCTGATGATGTGGTCGAAGATGGAGCACGCTTGCCTAGAAGTAACCTATTCACTCTTGATTTAAAGACAGGTTGTAGCCATCAAGAATGTAAATGTTATAAATATATTTTTTTAGCAAAATATCAAAGGCTAGTTGCAAATAGTTTAAATATCGTCTACCTACATAGAGGAGCTCGTGGCTAAAGAATAACAACCACACAGATCGATCTTCAAGGTTAAGCAACGCTTGCCAAGGTTGGTCTGTGGATGGGTGACCATCTTAACATACCGAGTTTCCTCCGTGCCTCGGAAAGCACGTTAAGCTGTTGGTCCCGGCAGTCATTTGTAGAACTTTGGCAGTCGTTACGGATTGTCAGAAGCCAGTAAATCTGACTCCAGTCTTGCCAAGAAATACCGTGTTATCCATTTAATGGGTTGTGGAGGTCTGGTAGGCAGCCGCTTCACGTAAAATACTGGTATTCAGCTGAATCCGGTTTGACTGGAAGCCGACCCCAATATAGTTGGGAAAAGGCTACGCAGATGATGATCGTCTACCTACATAAATATCCAATATAACCCAAAGAATATATGAAACTCAACCAATTTTACTTGCGGTCAATGCAGCTTTTTTACTTCATCTGTAAATGCACAATTTTTAGAAGTTGAGTACATAAGTAGATAGGATACATGAATAATCACAATCAAAAATCATAACAAGTTACATTGAAGAACTTTTGTAGCTTAATAGGGTGTAACAATTAATTAATTAAGAATAATAGAGAAGCAATTAAAACAATTTTCAAACAAAACATAACTTAACTGTCTGAAAATTTTCCCTTGAAATCTAAATATAACTCCGTAGATTCTTCTGCTGCAACTTACTTCAGTAACTTTCATGAAACTTGAACGTCTGTTAAAATTTCACAGCTCGGATCAAAGGAACTAATCACGAACATCAAAGAAAGCTCTGCGATTCGCACTGGACTTGTAAACGGTAAAAGTGTAATGGAGAGAACCAGGGTTGGATCCACTTAGCCGGACTGTAAAAATCGGATTTGTACGATGGAAACAAGATCTAGAAAATAAAACCAGCCTAATGCAAGTCGGACTTTCATACGAAGGGTTCCATACCATAAAAAATGTTTCATGTATGGTGGCAGTAGAAATACATATTCTGTGAATTTCAACTGTCTACCTCTTACTGTTCTTGATACAGCTGGATGACACCAGACAGACGGGTGGACGGACATCGGAAGCTTAGTAATAGGGTTCCGTTGGTTACTCTTTGGGTAAGAAACCTAAAATACTCTGTAGTCGATGACAGACAGACGGACGGACGGACATTGGAGGCTTAGTTATAGGGTTCAATTGGTTACCCATCGGGTAAGGAAACTGAGAACTCAGTTGTCGAAGGCTACTATGTTCTGATTTTGGAATTGTTAGAAAAAGTGACCGCGGCGCTGTTAGTTTTAGGAACACGGGTAGGTTTTATAGTCTAATACTCCTTCTCACTCCGGAGAAGGTCTTTGATGATTTCAATGTAAATTTATCTTTTGGCTACCATGTCATATCATTATGCGAAAAAATCCAGAAAGGTTGTTAAGATCCATTCAGTCATTAAGATGCTACGAGGGACCATCACAAGATAGAAAAAGATAGCGATCTGTACGTTTGAAAACATAACTCTTTCTTTGCTTCTGCACAGTCGGGTAAAATCAGTTAAACACTATTTATTGACATTAATTTTATTGGTCGTTCGTTGTTCGTGGTATTGGTTGTTAGTATTGTGTATTACTTTTTTTCTTTTAACAAAACTGACAAATCCACAATACTTCTTACTTTAATCTTAACGTCACATAAGCCGTCATTAGCTGTCGTACTTATATCATTGTATTGCTACTGTTGGAAAAAAACCTATAGTAAAATCAGAGACACACAGATTATACTAAAAAAATGTAATTAGTCCGTCAGATAGATTTCCAAAAAAATATTGGACTCGTATTTCACGTTAACTTCACGCAAACAAAAAATTAAGGCGTAAATTTTACGTAAATAAAAAATTAACACGATACAGTGCACTGAAGACTCGTGTGACGTCTCATTCCGATACACTTTTTGTGACGTCAGAAGCACCCACTCCTAATCTTTGATGCGTATTATCTGCGTCATTTTTTATCTATACTAGTATATAAAGCTGAAGAGTTTGTTTGTTTGTTTGAATGCGCTAATCCCAGGAACTACTAGACCGATTTGTAAATTTTTTTCAGTGTTAGATAACCCATTTATTGAGCAGGGCTATAGTATATATACCATCACGCTAAGACCAACAGGAGCAGACGAAGTTGCGCGGGTCAACTAGTTAATTTGATAAAGCAAAATATACGAGTCCAATATTTTTTGAAAATTATCTGAATTTTTTAGTATAATACTCTATCGCTTTCATTTAGTCAACATTAAAATGCTAAACAAGAATAGAATGCGAACTAATCTTATAATCACTACTAATCTATTAAGGTACCTACTTCAACTTGATAAAGAGATTTTTGCAGATTAAATCCTCAGATTTGGACTTACTAAGAACTATTTGCAAAGAAATATAATATTCTCAAAGACTAGAATCATTTTAATATAAA
The DNA here is from genome assembly GCA_950371165.1 of Lacanobia oleracea. Lineage (NCBI taxonomy): Eukaryota > Metazoa > Arthropoda > Insecta > Lepidoptera > Noctuidae > Lacanobia > Lacanobia oleracea. The sequence goes on from OX493387.1 coordinate 5,139,804, forward strand.
ATAGAACAAGACTAAAGAGCTCGTTTTAAGCTCTCAGTAATCCTTTAGAGTTCATCCTTACGGGTGCAATGAAACGATTATTAATAAGAATAATTTATTATATTAAATACGACTACGTTCGCACGGGTTTAGTGGGTACTCCACGAACCTCATTTTCTATACCTCCCTCTTTATAGGGTAGTGTGTAAAATACGTATTAATAGACACAACGTAGAGCAGTTCGCTTTAACATTTTCTTACTTAGAGCATTTTATACCCGTTATAACTTTTAAAAGAAAGGTCAGATTTAAACAATTTAAAGAGTAATTTACATTTACATTATCAACCTTAATTATCAAACCATTTAAATGGATAGGGATTAATATTATTATCATGATACTAAATTCACCACATTTCCATTCCGGTTGGGTTTTCATTCAATTAATATTATTTATTTTTTACTAGTTGACTCGCGCAACTTCGTCTGCGTCACAATTTTCATTACTGCTCCGCTACTATCGGCCTTAGCGTGATGATTAACTTAGGGCTATCTAACACTGAAAGTATTTTTCAAATCGGACCAGTAGTTCCTGAGATTAGCACGTTCAAGTAAACAAACAAACAAACTCTTCAGCTTTATATATTAGTATAAGATTGGTAAAGGGTTTGCTCTTGACTCTAGTCTAGGTCAGAGAGGACAGAGACAAAGTCTACGATGGAACGAGCTTTCCCAGAAGGAGCCTGTTCAGTTCACTGTAACTTTGAAGAGATTAGGTTTGCATTTGCACAAAAAGCGGTAATTGTGACTTAACCATAATAGTTAGACACATACTTTTGCAAACTTTTGTATATTATTACCTATACAAAGTTTGCAAAAGTATGTGTCAAGTACTTCAATTGTGTAGTACATTATTTTTATGTATCATCAATAGTTTTCTCAGCACATGCCAAGTAATGAATTTTATAGGCAAGATTTTGCTACTTTGGATTACATTATTGAAATTTTCTTAAGGATCTTAAAAAAAAAGAATATTTTATAACCAATATTCAATCAGGGCTAATGTAGGATTCTAATGGTGAAAGAATTTTTCTAATCAATCCAATAATTTCTGAGCCTATTTATATCAAACAAACAAAATCATTCCTTTTTTATAATATTATAAGTATATGTTACTGTAGACGACCGGTTGCCTGTTATTCTAACTTAATAGGAATTTGTAAATGTGGTACAATTTCGTACAAATTTAGCTAGTTTAAGTTTAGGTTTGCTAGCTATGATAAAGAGCTACTTAGCAAAGAGCGACTCCTGTGTTTTTGTCGTACTTACTAATTTCTGACCTTAGTATCTATACAAGTGACATTTTATCAGCGGTACTGTGGCGAACGCGATTTTCAAAACGTCAGATATGTACGATGTCGACAAACACGTCGAAATGTCACGTGATCAATTTACATTACTAATATTATAAAGAGGAAAGATTTTTATTTTTGTATGTAATGAATAAACTGAAAAACTACTAAACCGATTTAAAGTATTCTTTCGGCAATGGACAGCTATAGTATATTGTCAGCGAGTAACAAAGGCTATATTTAAACCGCGTGACGTCCACTAGTTCCTTATATTTGGCATTTCGACAATCGCTTTCGCTGGTAGAATGACACTTTGTCTAAAGCCTATCTTACTAATTGACTGACCTTATCCTAATCCTAAATTATCGATATCATAAAAGCGAAGGTGAGTTTTTTTGTATGTTTGCTACCACAGAGATAGAGTCTAATCTATCTATCACCAATGTGATCAAACAAAAGGTGAACAGCATGAAAATCGGTGCAGTCGTTTTTAGTTTATAACGAACAGACAGAAAAACATACAGAAAGACGCGACGGTGGACTTTGTTTTACAGTAGAAAGAGATGAACTAGTATAGATCACGCGCGCCTAGAAGTGGCCTATTAATTCTTGAGTTAAACAACCATGCAGGGAATTCAACTCCTAAACTCATCATCATCATCATCGTACCAGCTGAATGACGTCCACTGCTGGACAAAGTCCTCCCCCGAGTGTCGCCACAACATCCGGTCCGGTGGGTCTCGCATCTATCGGCTGCCAGTGACCTTCACCAGGTCATCGGTCCACGTTGTGGGAGGTCTTCCAACTCCTGAACCATAATTTAATTTTGTAAAAACCTACCTAATGCTTCATTCGTGTTTGTCCTTCAGTAACATTATTAACAAGAAAGATCGCGTCCAACCACTTTCGTACATAACTTTACAGTCTAAACACATACATTATCACATCCACACATTAAAATACCTCTGCAACTTCCCTTCAACACAAACTCACTCCCCGACGCTAGATATTATCTGAAAACTGTTTTCAGTTAATGAAAACATTATGTACAGGACGTGCTTCGCTCAGACCAGATCTAGACATAACTAGACAAGTCTGCTCTAATAATGAAAGCTGTACTAAAGTCTTTGTTATTAATATTCCTGGAGAACCGTGGTGGAATACTTCCCAGCGTTCTATGTCGTTACATTGTGAGGTAGTATTTTAAGAGGAAAATATAAAGTTGTTAAGGTAGTGTGTTTTTCCGCTGTGGCCTTAAAGCTAATCTTAACTAATGTGATGATAAAACGATCGTTTTAAACAGACTTCCAAAAAGGAGGAGTTTCTCAATTCGGTTGTTTTGTTTTTAAGTATGTCACCGATTACTCCGACGATGCCAGATAAATTTTCAATAACGGTCATTGCCCGTTCTTTAATATCTCTCAGTACAATAAATAATGAATCACTTAAAATATATAGGTTACTTAGCCTTATTCTTCAATCGCTCTGGTAGACCGACACAGTCTACTATCGTACTTTACCATCACATTCTAAGCTAAATCACTGTCTCTCAAGATACCGGTATTACTTAGTTTGAGAGGCAGGGTTTTCCATATTGTGCACAAATTTCAGTAATTAGATTTGTATTGTATTGCATTGTGTACTGCCAAAGCTTATACATACAAAGTGTCTTTATATTAAACATGTTTATCTGTGCTTTTATGAAATAAAGATTTATTATTATTAAAATTATTTATTACTATACAATTTGGATCGCGAAAGTTGTCGATTCAGTACAGCTTAATGTCTTTGTTGCCGTTTTCGGAATTAAATACACATGACAATAAATGTAGGTGGGTCAATGGCCGTTATTACAAAACCTGACGTCGATCATAGTTACAAAACTCTTACATCAACATTAATCATTTCATATTACAAGTTACTCGTTATTTCACCCGGCTTAGGCCCCAAGTCTGTGTATTTTTCCTTACTAATCAATACATTACGGTAAGTGTGATTTATTGAAAATAAATGTCTATCATTATTAATAATTAACGAAAGACGCGGTAAAAGTTACAAAAAAATAAACCAGCTTAGTGCGATTTGCACTCTCACACGAAGGGTTCCGTACCATTAACCTTATTTTTTATTATTTGATGTTATAGCGGCAATAGAAATACACCATCTGTGATAATTTCAACTCTTAACCTATTAAGATTCTTGAGATACTGCCAGCTGACAGACAGACGGACGGACGGACGGATGGATGGACAGTGGAGGTTCAGTAATAGTGTTCCGTTGATTACCTTTCGGGTACGAAACCCGAAGAATTAATCACATTTGTCGGTGATTTATTAATAGTATACAAGTGTAATATAATTATTTTCAAAAAATTACGTAAGCTAAACGGGTTTCTGTTTGATGGAGTATGAGAGGTGAGGGTGGGGGTGAGGTGGGAGAGCGGTATGCGGGGTAGCGGCAGCAAAGCGTCATTTAGCTCCGTGTTATCGTATTGATTGCACATGTACGTTACCTGTAGTTTATTTCGTGACAAGTTTGTGAATTTGTGACTCTGAGTGCTGTTTTTACATAAAATGGAAGATCTACTTATTACAAAAACCAGATTCAATGAAAAATCTCTTGAAATAAAATCCAAGAAGGCGAAAAATCACCAATTGTATACACGAGATGAGTATTTTGAATTTTTGAATAAGGTAAAAGCTTCCAAAGAGAAAACAAAATACAAAACGCCTGTCGATTACCAACGCTTGCCAAGGTATGACGTAGTAAATATAGGACATACACAAAAATTAGTAGTTTCAGTGAAAGATGCGACAGATTCACTTAGCTATTACACAAATTTAGAGGATTATTTTTCCGACCCAAATATCGACCAATAGAATTGCACCATTCGACGTCACGTGGTACAACCTACATGGTATTATACTGATAATTTTTTGAAAATTTTCTGTTGTACCACGTGACGTCGAATGATGCAATTCTATTGGCCGACATTTGGGACGGAAAAATAATCCCCCGAATACCACACGAGCTTCAAAATTATCTGGCATTTCCCGATAGGTTCCCTGCAAACAAATAAAGTCGTCAAGTTTTTCAGGAAAAATCACTCGCGCTTCGCGCTCGTGATTTTTTAACCTGACAAACTTGACTCCTTCATTTGTTTGCAACGAACCTATCGGGAAAAATACCCGATAATTTTGAAGCTCTTGTGGTATTATAAGTGAAAATTTTGATATTATTCATGAGACTCATATTTCTATTAGAAACGGAGGACGCACCAGAATGCTTGAAGAGCTTAAAAAAAAAATAAGAATATTACACTTGAACAAGTTACTATATATTTAAACTTGTGTAAACCATGCCAAAATAAAATGAACACATCTAGAAAGGGATTCATGGTAAGGCCCATTAAGAGTACTGAATTAAATTCGAGATGTCAAGTCGATCTTGTTGATTACAGGCAGATGGTCAATATAAGTTTATCATAATAAATCAGAATCTTTTAACAAAATTTGTGCAACTCTGAGCATTAAAATCGAATCGTGCTGAGGAATTCATTCATTTGTTGGCAATATTTACTATATTTGGAGCTCTATATATTTTGCACTCTGACAATGGGCGTGAATTTGCCAATAATGTGATCAATGTGGTTTGTAAAATGTGGTGTGAACTTAAAACTGTTCATAGCCGATCTCAAGGTTCTGTCAAGAGAGCAAACCAAGATATTGAAAAAATGTTAGCCACGTGGTCAGAAACCAACAAAACTACACATGATCAGAAGGTCTAAGATTAAGACAGTTTATGAAAAACAAAGCTTTTCATTCAGAAATAAATACAAGTCCTTATGAAACCATTTTTGATTGTAAACCGAAACTTGGCTTAAAAACTCTTATTGTTGCCGATACCTCTGACTCCTCGCACTATACTTCCGACGTACACCTGGTTGGTACCCATTCTGAGAAAATTTAACCTGGATCGCAAATTGACACTAATATTACTAGTGAAGAAGGTTTGGATATCTCTGACTCCTCGCACCACACTTCACACGTGCACCTTATTAGTAACCATTCTGTGAAAAGTGAACCTGAATCGCAAAATGACCCCAATAATACCTCAAGCCATAATTCTAAAGGAATTTCTGGCAACAATTTCAATAGTGAAGAATTAATAACGTGGCGGGAAGCCAAGATATCGACCAAGAGGCTGTCTCAGTAATCGCCACCACTTCCGAGAAAAATCAAGAAGGAACTTACATGCAGTCAAACAGCTTTCTACGACCAGTAGTTTCGGCTGTGCGGTGCCTGTCAGTCCTTCATCAGTTACGGAAGAATTAATATTAGGATTTAACTTCCATATCTAAGTATTGTGGTAGGGATTATCAATAAATACCTATTGAGCAAAGAAAAAGAAGAAAGGTATTTGGAGAATAATTGAAATTTGGAATTGGAATTTTAATAATGGTACATAACGCATTTATATTGACTTTGTGATGATAAAATTTAATTTTAACTGAAAATATGCTCACTGAATTGTAATGATACTAATCTCCAATGAATAATGATGATTTAATAAGTAGATACATTATTTCTGTAATGTGATTTTAATGAATATTATTTTGGTTTACGCATCATCTCTTCCTACGATTTTGTGCGCCACGATATGCGGAACTTTCTGTGCCTCTTTATTATCTTGCATGCAATGTATCATGTATACACCTTGTGTAACAAAAAAAAAAATTACTTATTTACTTAGATATTATTTTTTAAGTTTGATTTTACAAAGTCTATGATTGTATAATTTTTATTTTATCTGTTCTTGTTTGATTTAGTCAAAAGCAGAGAATGATTTTGTATGTAAGTAGGCTTATTTTAGTTATGTATTTGTAACTACTGGAGTATTATAAATAAATACCTTCTACACAAATAACTTCAAGTAATTATATTTGATTACTTTTACCGACGAGAGTTTTAATAACAACTGCTGAAAGTAATGAATTTTAATTTTATATTCACATTTACCAAATCGTAAGGTAAATTAATAATTATCATCATCATAATAGCTAATTGCCGTCCTCTGCTGAACGTAAGCCTTCCCCGAAAAGCGCCAACCATTCCGGTCTTGAGCAGTCCGCATTCATTCGTTACTCGCCACCCAAAAGATAGTGAAAAAGTTTGTGAGGATGGATGGGTGCATAGATATTTGTGAAATTTGGCACAGCCATAGATTATAGTAACACATAGGCTACTTTTTGTCCCGGGAGTATTTTCCCCAGGGATCACGCGCACGAAGCCGCTGGCAGATGCTAAATCAAACTTATCGTAACAAATACATTCACATGCATTCTATTTCTCATCCACACTGAAAATTGTTCCCACACCCACATAAATTATATATTAATAGTGTTAAAGCAATTAATCCCATCAAACAGCGAGGACGATAATTATGTTTCAATAAACCATTTCGTCGTCATAAATAATTGGGTTCTCGTTTTACAGTGATCTGGTTTTTATTAATATCTCGTTATAACTTTCATTAATCGTTTTTCGTTTAACGTTACATGATTTGTTTCACTAAATTTATACTTTAATTTGATGAGATAATTTGATTAAATTTAATTGACAAGGAAGAAAAGAAATAAAATCGTTTCTGCCAAAAGAATGCGTTATTAACTGAATCTTATTTTATAATGTCGTACATATATTTTTCATTCAAATTCACACGAATATTTATTTCTGATTTTTAAATATAATATCTACGAAAGTATTGGTTACCCAAGCTCAGAAAATTTACCTATTTAAAATTAACTGAGTTTTACTTCACCCTAAATTAAACCCTAGAAGAACGTAGAGTAACAAAATGATAATATTGCTTACTTCAAAACAAATGAAGAGCAAGTTTTATGTTCAAGAATCTCAATCTATTCTTCTATACTAATATATAAAGCTGAAGAGTTTGTTTATTTGTTTGTATACTTGAACGCGCTAATTTCAGGAACTACAGGTCCGATTTAAAAAAATATTTCAGTGTTAGATAGCCCATTTATCAAGGAAGGCTTTAGGCTATATATCATCACGTTAAGAATAATAGGAGCGGAGCAGTAGTGAAAATTGTGACGCAGACGAAGATGCGCGGGTCAACTAGTTTCAAAATAAATTAAAATCAAGTCTCATTAACATCACACTCTCGTATAGTTGATCGTAGTTTGTTTTCATTATGACACAGCAGAACCGCTCCTTTACAACATAATCTCTGAGTTTCCTACGTGTCCCCAAATTCCCATTTTCACATGCATGCTTCCTTATGCCGTTAGTTAAGATGTGTACCAAGGAGCAGGACGTAAGCCTCCCACAAATTGTCACAACTAATGGTCCCGTGCGGTTTGCATGCATAGCTACTTTAGAGAGCCACGTAGAATATAGCCAACCTCTTAAGTACTGCATGAGGGAAACGTGCTCACATTAGATTTCGAAAGTAACTAAATAGATTTTTAATGTATTTTTTTTAAATAATAACGCGGAATTGCGACAATGCCTGTTTCATATGTGTCATCTCTCATCTCGCATTGAAAGATCACAAAAATCTATATTACAAAGTGTAAATGATCTGACTCGGTAATTGGCTACGAAATCGTAGCAAATGCTACGCCGTAGCGTACAACGCTACGGCGTAGCATTTGCTCAATCAATCTACGTAATAAACTTTTTTATTGAAAGAGGCCGCATGGTCTAAATCATCGGTTTAGAAGCAAAATATTTTCAGAACGGTTATTTTTATTCGTATCCATGGCGATATTGAAGTAAGTAACTAAAGTCAGACAAAAGAAAACAGTTTATTTGCGACTCGCAGAGGACCAACAACAAAATCAAAAATAATAACTACGTAAGACTAATTAATAATATTAAACAGACTTATACGATGCCAAAAACGCTTGTATAACAGAATATGCAGTAGTGACACTTAAAAAGTAAAATAACATTTATAATATATACTGTCTATTGCATTGTGTGTATTCTTGTGATGTACATTCAGTCAAAAAAGTATCGGGAATGGATGATTTGTTTATGGTTCCAAATTCAAATTTTTGTGTTTTTGTAGTTGTTAGATTGGCACAACTGTTTTTCATTTTGGCGCGGAGTTTGAGTTGCATCTGTTATTTATATTAAATACAGTGCTGGGTTTAAGTAATATCATATATAGTGTGTATTGCGAATTTCATAATGGACAAAAATATCGAACAAAGAGTTTGTCTTAAAATTTGCATTGCCAATGGAATTTCGTGTTCGGAGTCACTGAAAATGTTACAAAAGGCTTACGGTGAATCGACTATATCAAAAACTCGTGCTTATAAGTGGTTCAAAGCGTTCAAAAGCGGTCGAGATGTGATGGAAGATTTGCCTCGTTCTGGTAGGCCGTCAACGTCTGCAACTGAAGTTAAAATCGCAAAAGTGAAGGAAATAGTGACTGAAAATCCCCATTCAACTCTGAGAGAGATAGCCGCCGAACTTTCTGTATCTCATGAGTCGATCCGTACCATTTTAACTAATCATTTGGGTACGAAACATGTTGCTGCTCGGCTAGTCCCAAAAGATCTGAATTTTCTCCAAAAACTCAATCGCATGAAAGTCGCTGAGGACATGCTAGAACGAGTCAGTTCGGACCCAACATTCATGAAACGCATTGTTACTGGTGACGAGACGTGGGTTTACGAGTTTGACATGCAAACTAGTCAACAAGCTTCGGAGTGGCGCCTTCCAACTGAACCGAAACCGAAAAAACCACGCCAAAGTCGATCAAAAGTCAAAGTCATGTTGACTGTTTTCTCTCTGAATTCTTACCGGAAGGTCTAACGGTAAATAAAGAATATTATTTGAGCGTTATGCGGCGTTTAAGAGAGCAAATTCGACGAAAAAGGCCAGATTTGTGGAATGAAAATTCTTGGATTTTGCACCACGACAATGCGCCTTCGCACAAGGCTATCATTGTGAACGAATTTTTAACCAAACACTCAACAAATACCATCCAGCAACCACCATATTCACCAGATATGGCTCCTGCTGACTTTTTTCTTTTTCCTAAACTCAAATTACCACTTCGTGGCACCCGTTTTCAATCGATAGAAGACATAAAGGAGAATTCGCGGCGAGAACTGAACTCAATTCCGGAAGCAGCGTTTAAAAAATGTTTTGATGAATGGATTATTCGTTGGCGCAAGTGTATCGTTTCTAAAGGAGCATACTTTGAAGGTGATAAAATAAATTTGGATGAATAACAGACATTTTGTGTATTATTGAGCTTTTCCCGGTACTTTCTTGACAGAGTAGTATGTCTGTGATGCCACGAATACACTCACATAAGTGTAAAAGTTATTGTCTACTGTGATGAATATCAAAATCATTTTTAGGGTTTCGTACCCAAAGGGTATCCAACGGAACCCTATTACTAAGACTCCGCTGTCCGTCCGTCCGTCCGTCCGTCCGTCCGTCCGTCCGTCCGTCCGTCTGTCCGTCCGTCTGTGTATCAGCGGACTGTATCTCAAGAACCGTAATACATAGTTAAAATTTTCACAGATTGTGTATTTCTTATGCCGCTATAACAACAAATAATAAAAACCAAGGTTTGTGGTGCGGGACCCTTCGTGTGCGAGTACGACTAGCACTTGGCCGGTTTTCATCAGTTTCAAAATAACTAGAAACAGAAACAACACACTGAGCACCGTAGATTACTTAAAAGTACTTTACATAGACCACTAGCAGCCTAACTCCCACACTATTTAGTAACAAGTAAACATAATTTACAACAATAACACATTACAGGTGTTGTTGAGCTTTAGTAGTTGCCAAGTCGAGTTGTTGAGCAACTCGGGCCTTGCCGCAGACTAAATCTTAAATACTTGGAATTGATGAGGAGAACTTGTATACAGAACTGGAAGTGGGACAGACTTAAATATGTACCGGTGTTCTGAAGAAAATCTTATTAATATTAAACAGGGTTTTATTGTGTTTTGGTCTAACGATTTATAATTTTGTTACTGCTGTTTTGTTATTCTGTCGTTTTTGAGAAATGACCATGAAATGATGTAGAAATTTCTATTGTAATTTTGTAATATTTTTACCGGCTTTTTTGCGTTGAGTAGCCTTATCTTCCATCACAGTGAGAATAAATCTACAGTCATCAAATCATGCAGCTGGTAAAAACAAACGTGAGCGATATTGTTATTAATGATTGTACTTCAGTCACTAGGGACGAAGAGCTGAAATGCTATGGAATCCACTGGAGATCAAAGTAAGCCGTTTCTTCGTTTAAATGACCACCAACTGCTTTTTTTTTGTATTCATATTATGTGCGCATTTGATCACAATCTCACCTGATAGAAAGCAAAGATGTGGCTGACGACGGAAGACGCTTTTCAAGAAGTAAACTATGCACTCTTGGCTTGAATTCCTCTAGGTGGCTGCTTTCAGGAAACACAAGCTTCGGCAAGGAATTCTACCCCTTAGCTGTGCGCTCAATGAAGGTGTTCCCTGAACGTTTTGTGCGTATGTATGGGATAAAACAGTGAATTCAACAAAAAAGACCGAACCCGTACCCATAGTAAACTCTTTATAATAAACATCACGACCCACTAAGCCGTCGTCGACAGCAGACACAGAATAATTTACCTACACGCACAACTCTTCGCCCGCTGTAAATAACACTTGATATTTTAATATCCATTCGTTACATATTCATTTTGCAGGGCTGCTTCGCTAGGGCTTACATGAATAATTTTGTTACAAAAATTAGCCGTTGTTATGTACAATCGGATTATGTAATTACAATTGGTTTTGTTGTTATTGTTTGGGAATTTTGTGACCTTAATTTGCGTAGACGTGGTTCGGTCGGTATTTGATTATTTTTTTTGTGGATGGGAAATCGTCTATGTCGGAGGAATTGTCAGACTCTTACTGATTAAAACCCACCTGTGCTCCTTCCAATGCCCTTTGCGTTCCATGGGTGCGGTAACTCTTTCGAACAATTATTTTGCAATGGGTTTCTGATTAACAGGCATTACTTCAATTAATTTAGTCATTGAAACTTCAGTGTTGTCATTGAAATTATGATTGGAATATACGTTGATTCAGCTTTTATTAAGAAATTAACATTGTAACAGATTTCTTTAATGTAGGTAAGATTTAATGTCAAAGGTCTTGTTTTTGGACAGTGAAAGTTATCACTATAACTAATTACAGTAACTTTTAACAATTATGATAAAACAGCTTTTCATCATTATAAAATAAAAATCAAAAATCGTTTATTTAAATAAGGCTGAGTGCCAGCGCTCTTTGAATGTCAAAGTTCTGCATAAAGGCAGTCCCCCAAAAACACTCACCCGTCACCACTTTCTAGTGTTTTAGCTGGGAAGAAGAAGTGGCGCAACACACTCGCCAGCAACACAACATCCTTCTTATTTTTGTAACTCAACACGATAGCTGCCATTCCACAGTCACGGATAGCGAAACGACTATCGATAACACAAAAAAAAGACAGAGCTAAAAAATACAAAAGCAAAAGCTCCGCATGACCAGCCCTACAGAGACATGCAAATTAAGACCCCCGTGTTTGCGTTTTAATACGGTCCGATGATCAATAACCTTCAGTGTACTGAAAAAGTTGAAATTAAAAGCTCCGGTAAAAGTCCACGTTTCCATTGTCCAAATGTAAATGATACAGAATCGTATGTATTTATTGAAAAGGCTTGATTTAAAACATTTTATCTGAATATTGATGAAGGCTCTTTTAGGTTTTTTCGTTTGCTTTTTTCCAGTGGATAGGGTTAAACGAAATGGAAATTAGGCGACCCTTATGTGGAATTAAGTGAACCAATGAGTATTGAAATATAAGTTAATAAGTTCAGACAATTACCAAAGAAATAAAAGGCTGTTTTTATGGCCGCACTCGTGGTAACTAACCGGTTGGCCTAAGCTGATTACGTCCTCTGTTGCAACTAAACGAACAAACTACGCTTGGCTATATAATCGGATTGTTAATTACGACGTGGAATTTAATAACTTATTCTTGAAACGAGAGCAGAACGCACCATCGTACAATTTTCGCTCGCAATTTGTATTAGGAAAACTAATATTCACCAACCACCGATACCAGTTGGTTCTAAAACTGGCATATGTTCTGTAGTTATAGTTTTATATTTTCAGCAGACTAACCACTGACGTAATAATAACTAAGTGCATAGTAAGTAACTTATGAGTACTATAGTAAAGTTTCAATTTACGACTCGGATGATACAGAGGCAGAGACAGGCATCCGTTTGACTACATAGTGGAATAAATTCATATACATACACAAACAGCCAGACCCGGAACAACTGTAGGCCATACAAATAATTGTTGCGTGCAGGGATTGAACCCGGGACACGCAGCGCAACAGTCAATCGCTCAACCACTGCGCCAACCGTGCTGTCAATATTTAGATTTTGGTTTACGCCACACAAACCAACTTTTACATTTAACAAATCCCCGTTCATGTAATCTATACCAGACAAATAAAGAAACGAATAAACAAATCAAAATACCATTTGTACACCGCATGGACCGCCCACCATTAGCACTACTCGTAATCAGGATTCGTTGGGCGTAAATAGAGAACCGCACAAATACGTACGGAACCCACTGCAAATGACGCGGTCACCGGCCGCATGCCCGCAAATTTGAATTCGTTACTCATTTTGTGCTCATTGTAATATTCAGTAGTGGTATGCAATATTTGCCGATTAATTTTGAAGTTATAATCGTAAGGTTGAGCTGATATTTCTGAATGTAGATAGTGAAAGAGTTATAAAGACCCGAAAGTGTTACCAAAGTCGATATTTAAGCAGCATAAACCTGGGTCCAGTCGAAATATTATACTTTGGAATTTAGTTAAGGACATATCTTTGAAATTAATGGTAACACGAAAGCGCCGAGGGGCACCGCGCACCTCACGCCGGTCCCGCATGCATCCACGAGGAAATTTTGAAATATCGAACCTAGCGCCAAAACATCAAATTAATTCAAACCGCTAACTGATTCAGTGTTGCTCGCACACAAAACTTCATAAGTTTCTGCTGTCAAAATATTAACAAAAAGCAGCACTCTTATAAACAGTGATTAGAAGTAGAATAAAGTAAAAATTTAAATACATAATTTTTTTTCAGTCGTTAGTAAAATATATCATGTTTTGAATGTTCCCAAATTATTTTGACTACTACTTATTTAGTATATTTTTTAAGCACACACACACACACACATCACACCTGGAGTGAGGCCATAGAGAAGCACGGGGAGGCACTGGCGGTCTCCCTTGACATCTCGAAGGCCTTCGACAGGGTCTGGCACGATGGCCTTATTAGTAAGCTTCCTTCCTTCGGTCTGCCCGCCGGTTTGTGTGATTGGATCGCAGATTTCCTGAGGGATCGGTCTATCCGAGTGGTCATAGATGGCTGCTCGTCTGGACTGCTGGATATTAATGCCGGGGTTCCTCAGGGGTCGGTGCTTTCGGCAACACTGTTCTTGCTGCATATTAATGATCTGCTTAAACCCGGTACCTTTGGGTATGCAGACGACAACACTGTTGCTGAGAGATACGTGTCCGACGCACGAGCTGGTGGGTCGCAGATCCGGTCTCTCCGGGAGGCAATGGTTGAGCGCTTGAACGTGTCCCTACAGGCGGTCTCTGATTGGGGCGATGCCAATCTGGTCAAGTTCAATGCTGCTAAGACCCAAGCGTGTCTATTTTCCGCCAAAAGGAGCCAATTCCGCCCAGCTCCATCTTTCCGCGGTGAAACCGTGCCGATAACCGACCATCTTGAGCTTCTTGGGGTTACATTAACATCTACTCTCAATTTTGGCCCTTACATAGAGGCAAAAGCTCAAGTGGCTGCAAAGAAGTTGGGGATTCTGGCTAAGGTGAGACGGTACTTCACGCCGGAACAGCTGCTCAAACTCTATCAAGCGCAAGTTCGATCGTGTATGGAATACTGCTCTCATCTTTGGGATGGATCTGCCAGATACCAGCTTGATGCCCTTGAGTCAATTGAGAAACGAGCCAAGAGGATCATCGGCAATGAGAGGCTCGTCGCGTCGAAGCTCCAAAGTCTTGAACATCGACGACGAGTTGCTAGCCTGTCAGTTTTTTACCGGTTGCATTTTGGGGAATGTGCGACGGAATTGCATAATTTAATTCCGCCAAGCCCGTTCCATCATCGGACCACAAGACGAACGGCGATGCGCCACCGGTACATGGTGGACATCCCACCCATACGCACAAAACGTTTTGGGAACACATTCATAGTGCGTACAGCTAAGGAGTGGAATTCCCTGCCGAAGTCTGTGTTTCCTGATAGCTACAACCTGGGAGTCTTTAAATCAAGAGTGAATAGGTTATTTCTAGGCAAGCGTGCTCCATCTTCGACCACATCCTCGCTTACCATCAGGTGAGATAGTGGTCAAACGCGTGCCTATCAATAGTAAAAAAAAAAAAAAAAAAAAAAGCACATGACGACAATTACTGTGCGATACAGATATTTAGCACTCGGAAGCTATGGAGTAGATCAGTTGTAAAAAAATCAGCTAATCATAATTGAACTAAGTATGTTATGGAAACGAATGAAATGATAAGTAGTTAATTTGTTTTTTTTTTTTGCCGTAACTTCGAACACGTATACTCTTTCTCAGAAACCGTGTATTTTTCGGAGATGGTTTTTAATCAGTGAAAAAAAAAATGTTCCTATAAATATATTTTAACTCTTTATCATATAACATAACATAACATAATCAGCCTATAATGTTCCCACTGCTGGGACACAGGCCTCCTTTAGAGAGGGAGCGGGCCATAATCGACCACACGGGCCCAGTGCGGGTTGGTAGATGTCATATGTCTTCGAATTTTTGGTTCTAGGACTTATACTTTATCATATAACGTTAGTTAAATACTTAGTAAACCTAAACCCAATAACCTAAATCTGATGCAACAACCTTTTCAATAAAATTCCGATGGAGTTTTACATGAGTTGCTATTATATGCGGCACGCCGCCGTTGTTATATGCGTAATATTCTTAGCGACTGACAATACGGGTTCCGCCAAAATCGGTCATCTAAGGATATTCTAGCGTATGCCATTAACATTTGGCGTCAGGCCATAGAGAAGCACGGGGAGGTACTGGCGGTATCCCTTGATATCTCGAAGGCGTTTGACAGGGTCTGGCACGATAGCCTTATTAACTAGTAAGCTTCCTTCCTTCGGTCTGCCCGCCGCATTGTGTGATTGGGTTGCAGATTTACTGAGGGATTAGTCTATCTGAGTGGTCATAGACGGCTGCTCGTCCGGACTGCTGGATATTAGGTGAGATAGTAGTCAAACGTACGCCTATCAATAAAAAAAAAAATGTCTTCTTCGCCGACGTTATGAAAAGGCTATCAACATTTCATTGACATACTGTTTTGTAGACGATATATCTAATGAGAAGTTGAAAATGCGACAAAGCGAACTATTTTTTTTTTTTTTTTTTTTCTCTCTTTATTTAATTAGGAACTTTTGTACATAAATACATGGCAGTCCCATTGTACCTTATATCTTAAATATATACAAACAAAATAATCTTAATATCTATTTAACAAAACGAAGACCTGCACAGCTATACAACTTTTTGGCCGCATCAGATAAAGGAACAGATAAAATTTCATTAAATAATCCTATCATCATCTGCCTAGCCTTTTCCCAACTATATTGGGGTCGGCTTCCAGTCAAACCGGATTTAGCTGAATACCAGTATTTTACGCGGAGCGGCTGCCTACCAGACCTCCACAACCCAGTAACTGGGTAACACGGTACTTCATGGCAAGACTGGAGTCAGATTTACTGGCTTCTGACTATCCGTAACGACTGCCAAAGATCTACAAATGACAGCCGGGACCAACGGCTTAACGTGCTTTCCGAGGCACGGAGGCAACTCGGTATGTTAAGATGGTCACCCATCCACAGACCAACCTTGGCAAGCGTTGCTTAACCTTCGTTAAATAATCCTATATTGTTTTTAATTAAACATAATTCTTTAATCAATAAATCTCTCTCAGCCTGAAACCGGCCACATTCCGTTAAGAGATGAACAACATCTTCCACCTTATCACATTCATCACAGTTAGGGGAGGCACATTTTTTCATTAAGAATGCAAAGTTGTTAAGCGGCATGTGTCCGGATCTCAGTCTGAGAGCCGTTACTAACAATTTCCTACTTATTTTACAATTTGAAAACCATGGTATACGAGGAGGTTCACAGACTATCGTTTTATACCAGATAGCCTTAGTTTTTGATCGTAAGTTAAAATACTCTATCCAAATTTGATGACATTTTTCCTTATATTTTGGTAAAAGTTCGGTATAATCTGGTTTGATGTTCAATTCTTTGCCTTCTGAAATTCCCTTCTTCGCTAGACTGTCAACCTTCTCATTACCACTTATGCCTATATGTGATGGAACCCATTGCAACTTTACTTTTTTTCCAAAAC
Source organism: Lacanobia oleracea (assembly GCA_950371165.1). NCBI lineage: Eukaryota > Metazoa > Arthropoda > Insecta > Lepidoptera > Noctuidae > Lacanobia > Lacanobia oleracea. The sequence continues at coordinate 5,156,673 of OX493387.1, forward strand.
TAGTAATTTCGTCCAATTTAGAAATAATAGTATAAGCTATCGATACACCTCTGATACCAGAGGCGCATCGAGCTATATGTTGCAAAGCACTTTTGCTATCTGCGCATATTAAAATTTTGTTACTTGCAATAGTTTTAGCATAAGATAACGCTTCTGAAATTGCAATGAGTTCCAATGACATAACATTAAAACATTTATTCAACTTATAAGAATTGCTATGATTCGGTTTTAAAGGATCATAATATGCTGCACCTCCACCTACAGTACTTTTGGATCCATCTGTAAAAATTATATAGTACTCTGAATATTTTTCACGTAATTCATTGATTATAGAAAAATGAAGATAGGTGGGATTAGGCATATTGACTATATCTAAATTAAGTACAATCAACTCTTTAATGTTAAAATTGGTTACCCATGTACGTAAACTAAACATGTCTAGGGAAGGTTTTGACTCAATATTATCATCCTTCACTAACTCGAATGTAGTAGCTAATAGTGGCATTTCTTTATTTGACCAATACCTATTGTGACCAAGTGTACACAGTTCGTCTAACAAGTTATTCGTTACATTTTGTGCTATAGATCGAGATTTTAAACAAAACTTAAAAGCTAACCATTTTCTTCTTAAGTGCAGTGGCGGAACACAGAGCTCACTTTCCATAGCATGTATTGGAGTACTTCTAATGAAACCGCCCACTGTTCTTAAAGCCTGGTTTTGTACTTTCTCTAATTTGCATTGAAGTGCTTTAGAGCAATTGTTATACAGAATACTCCCATAATCCAATCTACTTCTTATAATAGCAATATAAATCCTTCGCAAGTGATTGTGGTGTAAACCCCAAGAAGAACTAGCAAGTACTTTTACCAAATTATTGAACTTTAAAACTTTTTCAACTATTTCATTAATGTGTTTGCTCCATTTTAACGAGCTATCAAGCCACATTCCTAAATATTTATAGGTATCTACTTTTCCAAGTGAACTATCATTGATAACAAGATTAAGCTGCTGAGTTCTTCGACCTCTACTAAAAATACAGTAATGTGATTTACTTGTAGATACTTCCAATCCTAAATCTATCAATATTTCTATAAACACATTTAAGGAGGTTTGTAATCTCTTTGCAGATTCAAATATATTGTTACCGGTTGAATATAAAACAAAATCATCTGCGTATTGACACACATTTATATTAGCAGTAATCTCTCGACAAATCTTAAATGTTGCGATATTAAAAAGAAGTGGTGAGAGAGGGTCACCCTGAGCTAAGCCATTTCTTGCTATCCTAACAACTTCTTCACTCTTTTCAAAGTCATCAGTAATCGCTTAGGAAATTCCATAGATATTGGCAAATACTCTTTCCTATTTTCATGGTATCAAGGGTCTGTAACATTTTCTCGATTAACACATTATTATATGCGCTTTTGACGTCTAAAAAGCATGCTAAGGTAGGAGAATTTTTAGTTAAGCCAATTTGAATATCAGTCACCAGACGTGCTAAGCAATCAAGACCCGATTGACCTCTCCTAAAGCCTGTGGTACACGGGGATAAGATCTGGTTCTTTTCTACAAACCACTCAAGACGTCTTGCTATCATTACGTGAAAGATCTTACAAATGCAAGAAATTAAAGATATAGGCCTAAGTCTATTATTAGCGTTAGAAAAACTACCTGGTTTAGGTATAGCTATCACTTTGACATTACGCCATTGAGTTGGAACGTCACCAGACTTTAATATCAGGTTGTATACATTTAACAAATACAACTGACCAGTTTCAGGTAAGTGAGAGATCATTGAATATGTTATCATATCTTCCCCTGGGGCTGTGTCTTTTTTCTTAAAGCATCCACGCATCTCTTCTATACTAAATTCCGACTCAAGTGACTGATTCACTGATGAAAAACATAGAGATAGAGGCATAACATAATCAGGGGTTAGAGAACATAACAAATCATATCGTGAATCTTGTGAACTATAAACTTTGAACCTTTTATACCCTTTAATCCAGCGCATTTTGTTCCACATTTGCGAAACCGATAATGTGTGGTCAATACTATCACAAAATGTTTGCCAATCACTTGATTTTGCTTTTTTAATAGCACGCCTAGCATTTAGTATTTTCTCTTCAAGAATATTTAGGTTATTAGGAGTAGCATTCCTTCGAAATTTGGCTAGAGCTAGTCTACGTTCACCAACTAATTTAGAGATTGATTGGCACCAATATCCTTTTGGTCTAAAATTGTTACTTGGATTATAACATAACTTTTTCAGAGGGATACTATTGTCCACAGCTCTGTTAATTTGCTGAATAAAGTTATCATACAGGCCTTGAATATCTTTTTGTTCTTGAGGATACAATACATTTTTGGAGATGATGTTTTTATATGCGTTCCAGTCAGCTAATTTGTAATTTCTTGTTTTGGAAATATGTAATTGATCCTGATATCTAATTTTTACTTTTATAACTATGTGATCACTCCCTAAATTCTCACTTAAAACAGACCAATCAAAATTAATTGCAACATCGGCTGATGCAAAGGTTATATCCGGAGATGATTTTTGAATGCGACCGTTAACGAGCTTCAGTCTAGTGGGCTGTCCATCATTAACAGAAACAAAACCAAATTCTACAGCCGATTCGTGAATTTGTTTGCCTCTACAATCGTTTTTGTAAGACCAGTCTGTATGGTGTGCATTGAAGTCTCCTAAAATTATGCATTTATTAAGAAACTTAGAAAATATTTGATCCCATTCAGCCTGAGTCGTACGTACAGAACTTGGACAGTAAATTAAGGTAAAGAATTCTATAATTCCACAATTAATTAACCTAAGACATAAAATTTCAATACCTGTATTATTAACACTTACCGAAAGTTCTTGGGCTTTAATTGACTTGTGTGTTATTATGGCGATGCCTCCATAAGAATCGTCCCTATCCCGTCTATGCACATTATACTGACTGATATTTAGCATAAATTCCGGGGCTAGCCAGGTTTCACAAATTAGTGCAATATGCACATGTTCTTGCAATAGTAGAAGTTTAAATTCTTCTAGTTTGGGCTTTAAGCTCTGTGCGTTCAACAGAAAATCTTTATTACAATTAGCCATTTGTGAAGAGGCAATATACTTTACTCATAATATCTGTACTCTTAATTAATTTAATAACAAATTGTATGATCTCTTCAAAAACATAACTACCTATCAATTTTATTTTAACTTCAAAACTGTTTTCTGATAAACAAATATTCTGTACTTTTTCTATAATTTTTTTAAATCCAAAAGTTTTCTGAGATTGGTCTTTCCTATGTTCGTTATTTTTAGACTGCTGTGAAGTAGGTGCGGCGTTAATGTTAAAACATTCCTCACTTAGATCCGGCTCCAGTAATTTCTTAGCTCTATTCGACTTCTTCTTGGGCTTGTTTTTGCCTAAAATCGGGGAGGGTATATGCATATGATTTCTGTTCTCGTCTTCGTCACTATCCATGTTTTCTTCAGAATTTGAATTCCTTTGTTGTGTATTTCTGCTCGGTGCATTTGTCATAAGCACGTCTCTATAACTTTTTTTTATCAGAATCATTAGTAGTATAAGAAATCCTATTTGTCGGTTTATTTGAGTTGAGTTGAAACACATTATTTAGCTCCTTTGTTGTTCTGGCTTTGTTTATATAAAGTGACAATGCTTTCCCGTACGTACAATTTTCTTGGCACATTATGCTTCGAATCGCCTTTTCTTTTAAGAAAATAGGGCAGGATTTATCTAGCGCCATGTGTGCTCCTTTACAATTTAAACATTTATACTCTTTAGTTTCGCAGTTGGCGTGTTCTTCACCACACTTGGGACATAAATTCTTTTTTGTTGGACACATTTTTAGTGGGTGACCATATCGCCAGCATGCCGAGCATTGCGTCACCGGAAAAGTGTATGGTTCCACTTTAAACCTGTTCCCATATATGCAGACATATGGGGGCAAAGTGGAGCTTTTAAAACATAGACGTACAGATTCACTGTTCATCCATCCTCCTGTTTCAATTAACCTTTTTAAACGTTTGACAGATACTACCTGGTACTCACATTCTAAACTATCCTGAAACTCTTTGTCTTCTATGTCCAAATCTATATTCTTTACAACGCCGTAACATAAACTTATTTCATTCATGAATTGACATCTATAGCCCAAAGCATGAAAGCTTTCACAATCTACTAACTTCTGTGCATTCGTTTTATCTTCAAATTCAATTAGTACTTTGTAGGGGTTCTTATAAGAAATTTTTAGGATATTATCAATTTTTCCAGCTCTTAACTTTTTTGCTAAACCAAATTGTTTGGGTAAAATCTCCTTGGACGTGACACTCACGATAATTTTGTTGGTACCTTCCAATTCTTTATTATGCTCCTGTTCATTTTCTGTACTTTTGTTCGATAGTCTCTTTGCAAGCCTTTTCTTGCCATTTCTAACTGTTACAAAACCATCATCATCCTCAACTATTTCATCTCTTTCGGATCTCATTCTTTTCTCCGGAATTCTCAGTAACTCCGTCGATTCGGTGCTTCTCTCACATATATCTCCGTCAACTGCATTCACTGATTGCTCATCACCACTCGAATTAAATAGATCAAAAGTCTTTTCTACATCACTCATTGTCGAATGACATTTATATTAAAGATGTGGGTAGATTTAAAACACAACCACAAAAAGATATAGCAATCGACTACGCGTGCGCTCGACTCAGCGGCTCGCGCGCAACTGTTGAAAGCGAACTTAAGGCTTTGAAATGACAGCATTGTTAATTAACTTGTACTTGTTAATATTTTATTTTTACATTATTATGGCTGTGGTACGTGATAAAGTAAAGTAAGGCTGGAACGGGGTTGGGCAGTATTTGAATTACTTGTAATTAAAGGGCCGAGGTATTTTGTAGTTAGTATTTAAAACACTTATGGCTTTAAAATACTTCATCATCATCATCATCTACAGCCTGATTTCACCCACTGCTGAGCATAGGCCTCTCTCTTGTGCCAAAATACTTACTACTTATTAATGGGTGCTTTCTAAAGAAAATAGCGCTTGATAGTTTTCGTAAGCAAGATGGTGACCGCTAAAAATGTCGAACACTGAACCTGTTACTGTACGTCAAATTGTCAATGTCAAGTAACATGTAAAAATCTAGTGTTTATGAAAGGAAACTCTGGTTTTAATGATTAATCTACTTTTACTCTAATTTTTATTGATGATGATGGTGATCTTAATAGTATTTTGTGATTTGTATTTAAAATAAAAATAGCTGAAATACTGTGTTTTTTTATATTTTACATTTCAAATATTACTTAAATCATAGAAGTCAGTAAATCTGACGCCAGTCTTGCCAAGAAATACCGTGTTGGGTTCCATGTATTGGGTGATTGATTTATATTCATAATATTAGTATGATTACATATTTCTCATTTATTTCTTTTTTTTTTTTTTACTATTGATAGGCACGCGTTTGACCACTATCTCACCTGATGGTAAGCGAGGATGTGGTCGAAGATGGAGCACGCTTGCCTAGAAATAACCTATTCACTCTTGATTTAAAGACTCCCAGGTTGTAGCTATCAGGAAACACAGACTCCGGTAGGGAATTCCACTCCTTAGCTCCAGAAATAAATCTTATGAAACCCACGCAGACAAGCAAGAAGGGGAAAACCTAGTATTTACTTAACAGGCCAGGCGTCCTGCGTGCAAGAGCTCCACGGAGCATCTGAAGAACTGAACAAACGAGAGTGATGCCAATACTTTTGCAAGGCAAAAGATGAGATGACGTAAGAGACTAGCTCGGAATAAAAAAACGTAAGTGCCAAAATTTATTTTAGGATTTGATAACATAAAAGCAGTATTAAATTAAAATATGTTCAGTTGAAACCTCGATATGCTTATTTTATCTATTTTAAAGTAATTTTCATAGGAGCAATCTAAAGCGTTACGTCTTGTAGCTAATAAAAGTAAAAAGATATTTTGAACATTGTAATTTTTTTTTATCAAGAAAATGTCTTCATATCGTGTATTCCTTCAGTTGAATACTAGATCATATAGTTAAAAATCATATACCACAATTTCACATTCCTGTTCTAGGAACCTAACAAGATACGGCAAAACGAAAAACGGCCTTATATACTGATTGAATCACCTTAAGTCTTCGGAAAGAAAATGCACCTGCGATAGGTATACCATAAATGGCTGTGACAGCTACCAGTAGATGGGCCACTTGCTTTATTTTGGTTTTATGTCTCGGCTTCCATCACATGTAAATTGTCTCAAGGAAAATGCTACCAGGATGTAAGTATTATTTGTGCAAAGTCCCATTATGTCGATACTATTACGCCATTATATTTTCCTAGCTCTTCGTGCTGTGCTGGCATTGCCGCAGCGGTTGCGGAGAACCTCAAGCGGCGGAAATATAATAACTTCGTTGGGAGTTATATTTTCGAGCCGTTTGGGTTGAAACTCCCTGGTCATGGGGTCCAGGTGCTCATAACTTGATTAAAGATCTGTCAAGACACTAAGTTGACAATTCGCGTGACCCTAGGGCTGGTTTCTTCCTCGGACAACGGATAAGCATTGCCACACAACGTGGCAACGCTGCCAGCCTTTCGGGCACATCACCAGTGGCGATGCTTGAGTTTTATTTAGTTAAGAGTTTTTTATTAAGTGTATATAATTATAGTAATAGTGGTAAATTAAATAAATTCTGTTACAAATCCGTACGTCCATTCTAATATTATTAATGCTATTTTTGACTGTCTGTTTTAAACCTCGACGCAAAAACAACAGGGTTTTATAAGTTTGACGTGTCTGTGTATATGTGTATCTGTCTGTGGCACCGAACGGATGACCCTGATGATTTTGATTTTGTTTTTTTTTTGTTTGAAAGGTAAATCAGTCGGGAGTTTTATTAGCTATGTTTGACGATGGCCGCGAAACATGAGTCGACTGCCCCATACATTTATGTGCACATACAACGACAAAATGATCTGAGAAGCTATTTTTTTCCGCAATAGGGTATTTTACTTCTTCTTCTACCTGGCGTTAATCCCGGCTATTGCCAGGGTCCGCCTTCCTACTTAGCTTCCTCCACTTTGCCCGATCTTGAACATCCTTCTCAGTTAGGCCATTGGCTCTCATGTCGGACTTAACGACGTCCAACCAGCGCTTGCGAGGGCGACCACGGGACCTAGCCCCAAGAACAGCCATATTCATGCATCCCCGACCAACGTACTCCATAGGGCGGCGCATGATGTGGCCATACCATCGCAGACGACACTCTTGCAGTTTTTCCCCCACGTCACGGACACCAAGACTACCTCTGATGAAAGAGTTGCGTATGCGATCGGATCACGTTACACCACTCATCCACCTCAGCATCTTCATCTCCGTGACGCGAAGCTCCTGGGTGTGTCTGCTTAGTGCTGGCCAACATTCACCGCCGTACAGTAGGACAGGCCGTATGATGCATTTATATATCTGCCCCTTGAGCTTAGGAGGCATTTTGCGGTCGCATACAACGCCCGTTACCTCGCGCCACTTCGCCCAAGCCGCGCCTATACGTGCTTGGACATCGTCGTCCACGTTGCCAGACTCGTGCAGCACGGATCCAAGGTACCTGAACGTATCGGACTTTCTGATCAGGTCCGAACCTATTCGGATGAACCTATTTGAATCCGTGCCGCCACAGGACATGTACTCAGTCTTCGCCACATTTAGTCTCTGACCACCGTTTTCAAGCATGTCCTTCCAAATGTTGCCTTTGCGCTCAAGATGGGCTTTGTTCTGATTAACGAGGGCGATGTCATCAGCATACATCATTAGCCATGGGGGCTTATCTTGGATGTTTGCCGTAACTACATCGAGCACTACGTTAAACAAGAACGGGCTAAGAGCCGAGCCTTGGTGAACGCCAACCGATATTGGGAAGCCATTCGATTCGCCAACAGCGGTCTGGACAGAGGACACGGAATCGCGGTACATGTCTCTGATAATGTCAATATAGGCCTCGGGAACGCCTTTGAAGCGCAGTGCCCACCAGACGGACTGCCGAGGTATACAGTCGAAGGCCTTCTGCAGGTCTAAAAAGGCCATATGCAAAGCTCTCCTTCTCTCTCTGTAAGCCTCAGCCAGATTCCGTAAGGCAAACACTGCGTCCATGGTGCTGTTACCCGCCCGGAAGCCATATTGACACTCAGAGACAGTACACTCGCTACGGAGCCGTGTGTCAATGATGCGCTCGAAGAGCTTCATGGTGTGGCACATGATCTTGATACCGCGGTAGCTACTACAATCCTGTACGCTACCTTTGCCTTTGTATACAGGGATAATCAGGCTAAATCGCCACTGGTTCGGCATTTCCTTGGTGATCAGGATGCGGTTAAAAAGATCCGTCAGAAGGTCCACGCCATGTGGGCCTATCGCCTTCCACACCTCAATTGGCACATTGTCAGGCCCGACCGCTTTCCGGTTCTTCATGTGGCGAAGAGCAATGCGGGTTTCGTCGGGGGAAATAAGTCCAAGGTTAGGAGGCGGTTCGGGAGGAAGGTTATGGGGATGCTGTTTGTTAGACAGCTCCGCGAAGTATGTACACCATCTCTCCTTAACAGAGGGGGCATCGTAGAGCAGCTTACCCTGGGCGTCCCTTACACAGAGACATTTGCTAATGTCCCGTGCAGCTTTCTCCCGGGCACGCGCCAGCTTAAAAATAAGCTTTTGCCCCTCCGCAGTTTCCAGCTTGTCGTACAAGGGCGCCAGACTTTTGCTGCGGGCTCTGGCTACAGCTTTTTTGCAAGCGCGCTTAGCCGCTCCATATGCCTCTCTGTCATCCGGAGAGTTGGACCCTTGCCACTGTTTAAATAAAACCTTCTTCTTCCGAGTCGCCTCCTGCACCCCTTCATCCCACCACCACGTCTCCTTTTCTATGGTGCGGCCACCACGAGAAGTGCCAAGGACGCGCTTACCCGCATCGGTGATTGCTGAATGGATCCTACTCCAGATCTCTTGAGCGGACTCATGCGGAGCACTGATCTCGAGATGCTCGAGCTCCGCGATGAAGTCCGACTGCCTAGGACCATCAAGCAACCACCACTTTGTGCGGGGTTTGCGTTCCTCGGTCACTTTCTTTTTCGGTACAACCGCAAAGTCCAGGACAAGGAGGCGGTGTTGAGCCGTTAGGCTTTCACCTGGGATGACTTTGCAGTTGGTAACCTTGCCAATGTGGCACCGCCTCACCAGCAGTTAATCTATTTGGGTTGAGTAGGCACCACTACGGTACGTAATAAGATGCTGGGGCTTCTTCTGAAAGAACGTGTTCGCGATGGCTAGGTCAGACAAAGCGCAGGTGCTGAGTATACTGACTCCCTCTGCATGTAGCTGGCCATATCCAAAACCACCGCGAACACGTCCGTACTCTCCAGCAAACTGACCTACGTGACCGTTGAGATCCCCCCCAACCAAAACACCTTCGGAATTCGGAATAGCGCGTAGTACGTCCTCGAACTCATCCCAGAAGGCCTCCTTTTCAGACTCACAGCAACCAGTTTGAGGAGCATAGGCGCTGACTAGGTTCGTTACCGACCCTTCGAACAGCACCCTAACTCGCATCAACCGGTCGCTGCATCGGTCTACTTCAAGGAGTCCATCCTGGAGGTCCTTAGACAGCACCACGGCCACTCCGCCCCTGCCCGTTGGTGATCCGGTGTACACTAGCCGGTACCCCTGCCCGATGTCACGTGACTTATTTCCCTTCCAGCGCGTCTCCTGAAGGAAGGCGCACTGGACCCGACGCTTCGCAAGTACGTCCGCGAGTTCTCGGCAACGTCCGGTTAGGGAGCCAATGTTCCAGGTGGCAAAGCGGAACTTCTTCTTGGGTACTATCCTCTTTAGCCGTGCCCGTACTCGACACGGTAGCCCTAGCCCACTTATCGCAGGTTTAGGGCGATGTGCCTGCGCGTCGTTATGCGGCGACGCCCTAGCCCGAGTACCCGTTATCAACTTCTTGTCCATTTTATTTGGCTGAAGTTGGTTTTACGTGGGGCGACCAGCCGTCTGACCCCCACAACCCTACGAGAGGGAAACCAGGTTCGCCAGAGCCTCGTCCGTTGGAGAGCAGGGTGCACCGCTAGCAGGTGAGGTTGGCTTGGGTCTTAAGATGGTAACAGACCCCATGCACCCCCTCACCCACCCCGCAATAGGGTATTTTACTACCCCCTAGGGTTTAAAATACCCCATTTTGGGGTTGGTCCCATAATAAAATTTGTTCATAATGATGAGTACAATGACCCCTTAAGATGTATTGTGTTTGTTCTGTTACACGTTGTATATATCGGTTCAGCCGTTGAGGTGTCATTGAATAACAATTATACAATTTACTATTTGAACACACTGTCATTTACCTACATTTATGTACATAAATGGACAGATACAAGTATCGGCTTGGCTATCATATGATTATGTTCTCTGCTAACTTAATTGTATTATCTAATGTTACAGACATTATAAATTTAATTGTCCTGTAATCTATAGTTGCCATCGGATAATTTGGGACAACTAATTAATGGATATCTAGAATTATGCACGATCTCTACCAGAGCCCACTGACGCTGACTGTCCACTGGAGCGGAGAGGGGAGGAGCAGAGAAATATCAACCAATGGAATTGCATAAGACCTCCGCTACGCGTCAATCACTGAGATTTTAAACAATTCCATTGATTAAATTACTCCGTTTCTCCGCTCCGCTAACTCGCTCCGCGTCAATCGACAGGGTAGCCTGATAAAATTTACATAGATCGTTATGAGTTCATGTCATTAAGAACTACGTCAAAGGAATTGGCACACTAAGATGTTGGCACTCGTCAATCCAATTACTTTACCATTAGAAAACCAATTGGATTGACTTCAAAGGTTGGGCACAGTGTTATTCAGGAGTTTATTCCAAATATTGTTATTAGATCAGTCCAGTTTTGAAGAAGAAAACAGCGTAATACAAAACGTCTTTTTGCAAAGGGTTTTTATAGGTACAATCAGCCTGAGCTGCAGTTGTCGCTTTCGCACTTTACTGGGTAGGGTGCAGCGCGACGGCATCGGCAATAGTTCCTTCAAATAGGTACCTATTTTTCAAATTCCTCGGGACTAGAATTCCCTCTTAACTTAATGTCCTAATTAATATCATAAATACGGAAGTGATTTTGTTTCTTTGTTACGATTTCACGCCTAATCGCTGAACCGATTTCGATGAATTTTTGGCACGGAGATAGACCAATCATATATTAACGCAAAAATCTATATTATAACAATAACATAGTGTGCCCCGCGGTTGCGCCAAATAGGTCCAGTTCAGCAAAATGCCAGACAACTAGGTGGTTTTTAATTGTATTTTACGTTGAAGTGTACGGATGTAAGCCAGTTTTGTAGGGTATTAAATATACAGGTGAATATATAATACTGTTATGCTAAAGTGTAGCAAACGATACATACATTTGGCACAAACTCTTATTCAGCCGATTATAGATTATGGCGACGCCTGCTACCTGGATGCTACTGAGAAACTACAAAACAAGCTTGAGCGATTGCAAAATTTATGCATTAAATATATGTTTGGTCTACGAAAGTATGACCATGTTTCTCATCTTCGTAAGGAACTCAAGTGGCTCCCTCTCCGCCTTCGCAGGAACACTCGGATTCTATGTCTCCTTTTCAACATCCTTCACAACCCGTCCTCCTACCTGCGTGAGCGCATTTCTTGACGCTCCGTGCAGATCACACCTTAGATCCCTCCTTAAAACCCATCCTGATAAATCCAGGTACTATTCCTATTCTTTCTCTGTCCATGCAGTTAGATTGTGGAACTCACTTCCACCTGGCATTCGTGACCTACAATCTATTTCTCTTTTTAAGAAACGACTTAAAGAGCCTTTCCTCTATACTGTGATAGTTATATATATTTATTTATTATATATTAATAGTATTCGGTATATTATATTTTATAGGTATATCTTTGTATTATTTATTTTTACTTCAGTCTTAAGGCTTCACATACCTACTCTTCTTCTTTTGTTCTTACACACTATTGTCTACATTTCTTTTTCATTTCTCCTTTCGCAGGTCTGCTGGAAGAAATTTCTTTGGAAATAAGCAGTTCCTTTGTACTCATATTTATGATGTTCATTATTACTGTATATCTGTGTGTACATAAGTAAATAAAATAATTATAATTTAGTGTCCAGTGACAAATAATGTGTAAAAAAACAAAGGAAAGAAACAATTGAAACAAGCAAACAAACATGTCATCTTATTAAATCATCCAATAAATCATATTCTTTAAATTAAACTTGATACCCGTACAAATTATATCAAAGCCACTTAAACCACATAGTATAGAGATACATACCCCACCCCGGCCCAATTTCCAAAACACGTCCCTTTTCTATCCTTTCGCGAAAACAAAGCAAACTTTGAAAGCTATCTCAGTTTCGCCTGACAGTCGCACGCTAACGAATGTTACGTCTCATAGTAATTCGTAATCTAATGTAGTGACGTCACCATGGCAGAAAGATAATGTCCTGTCATTTCCATTATTCACCCTCTTTTGGAATAAGGGCTGTTACATAAAAGGGGTTTATTTTTGACATGTGTGTTTAAAGTTTTGTTGGATGGCATTATAATTTGCGTTTTAAATATAGAAGTAATCCTTGGATAATAGTGGTCTTAATTTTTGTACGAATGGATAGTTCTAAAATTCTTTTAGTTACAATATTATTCTTAAAATATTAAGAGATCCTCATTAGATTGTAGGTTTAATAGGGTCCGGCCAGGGAAAGGAGTTTGCGCGGTGGTGAGGCGGTTGTAGACATTCACCAAAATATTATGAATACGTCATGTGTCTCCACACTGAAATTATTATGGCTGGTGCTTAGCGCGATATGACGGACAGGCCTCGCTAGAAAGCAGTCCCTTAAAAAAGAAATGCACTATGGTCAGCAACTCGCGCTGTGTCCACTATGTCGCGATGCACATGCACTGTGACCACCAATTCGTTACACTCTGTGGCCCAGTGGCCACGAGTTGGTACTCTTGATACATTGTGGTCACCAACACGCCACTGTGCGCTTTCCTGCCGTTGGCGTTGTAACCGCGTTTTTACTCTGGAAACGGCCATGATCATCATCATAACAGCCGAAAGACGTCCACTGTTGGACATAGGCCTCCCCCAAAGGAGGAGGCCATAAAACATAAATTTTAATTCCTACCAAAAAACTCCCCCCCGTCTTTTGCCAAACGAGCCAGCCCGCGAAGCTGAGCCAGTAGTGATAAATAACTCCCCAAATAATGACATGACCCAGCCAGTCTCTTGCTGCCCCCCCCCCCCAAAACGACGCCGTTGAGCCGAGGTCCGTACCCCACAGGGGGTGCCCTCAGCGAGCGGAGTTTAGTATATAAGTTTTGTAGCCTCGGCTGGGGGCCTTAAATTCTTGAGGCCCACACAGGCAAGTCCGGTTCAGTAGTTGATAACCCTCTAGGGTTGAAACTGCGGGTGGCCACCGAGAAAAAAAAAAAAAAAACCTATCAAAAAAACTGTTGACAACAAGTCGTAACAGTTATTATTTTGTAAACTATAGTACCATTACCATTTTTTTTAATATAAAATTTGCCGTCAAAAGCTATCAGTTGCCAACAAAATTCCAGGAAGGTAAAATTTCTCTTTGACTATCTGAAATCTTAAGTACATGGTTATTATAAGTAAGGCATCATAAATAAATAATTTAATTCACCAGAAAACATCTTTGTGTATTTCAGAATTATTAAACGGAATAATAAGTAGACATTTGAATTATCATATACGAGTATATACGTATATTTTACCTATGCATTTAGTCAATTACTATGTAGATTTTTACCGATGATTTGTGCCAGCCGTGTTATTTCTTTACCACCCTTAGTTTACGATTGAAGAATGCCTGGAGCATTAACTCCGCCTTTGCACCTACGTGCATAAAGTCTAAATAAATAAATAACATAATATTAAAAGACCAGCAGTTTTTTTATTTTTTATTTTTATTAATAAGTTTATTTTATAGAACCCATAAAAATTTGCAAATGAGTTACAAGTCATCCTGTTTGAACAAACAAAAAATATTAAAGGATTTATTTACTGGTCGCTACGAAAAAAAAAAATTATAGTCGTCATATTACAAAGAGCCTTATTCTGTTTTCAAAAAATACAATGTGTATGTAGGTAATACGCCAGAAACATTTCACATTTGACTGACAATTCGAGAATTTGTAGCAATTATTTCAAACTCTGAATAGCAAAAGTATTTCCACGTCGATTTATTCATACAAACTGTATACCTACTTATTTTTTTTCGGTATAATTTTGTTATTCTTTTATTTATTTACTAACTGATGTGCTATTTCTTTCGCGTAGATATCGGCTTTAATAAACAAAATTTCTATAGAAAGATCCCCCATCCCATTTATCTCTTTTCAAAAATCGTTTCATAACGGAAGTTCACGTCATCAAATTTCAGCGTTCTAGACTAAGACTACACACACACACACACACATTACACACACATATCACATTTATTTTATAAGTACAGATTACTCGATTGATCGAACTGCCCTATTTTTGCCCTATTACACCTAATTTGTTGTGACCAATAAAGCACAGCGGTTTACTTTTCATTCAAATTAGAGCATCAAATCGTGACGAGTGCTTACTACGCGCCAAAACCGTGTCGCCAGCAAAACAGCATCGCGCGAACGGCGAGTCGGCGCACTGAAAGTACGCTGGTGGCTAATTTTAGCCGTGCTGCTGCTGTGCCGTTGCGGTGGCATTGTTGGTCTAGTGGTCTTTAAAACTGCTGAGAATAAGTTCCGGGGTACGATTTCCGGATTTCCTCATTTTCAGCCCAGAGTACGCATGTATGGTTGATGTCAACAGACTTGCTTTCTATAATTACATGTGGCAAAATGTGGATGCTGACCTAACCTATCGGTGCATATGGGCTTGATGTTATGATAATTCTCGTTTAATTCTTTTTTAAAATTATATTTATTATTTTTGAAATAGCGTTTTATACAAATTTTCGCATTTTTCTACATTTTAAGTCACACTAAACTACAATCTAATACCCTGAAAATACACCAAAACAAATTTCAGAAGCAATTTAAACCCTAACCTAAAAACAGTTTTAGTGTCACTTAAACTTCAATTTAAGCTTCCCAGAATATACATATTTTAGTGCGGCCTAAACTAAATTATATCAACAAACTAAATTAGCGACCGTTACTAAGCCGAAGCAAAATTACTAAAGGCCGGAGCTAATCAAGATCTATTGGACTCATTAGTGGCTAACGAGACCTTAACTAGGGTCATCCCAGTGGGCCTCTAACCTAAAAGCCGAGGTAAGTAATTCTTATAATGAACCCCTTAGTGATGCACGCAATGTGTTTTTTTTTTGTTTTTTTTTTTTTGTTGCATAGAATGTCTTAATTGTTTAGAGATTGTTCAGGCAGGTATTAGGCACAGGTATTTCATTATGAAGGTAATAGGGTACATTTGAGTCCTATTCTATAGTAAACATATAGTACACTGTTCCTACACAGGTGATGGTAAAAACTGGGGCTACTATATTAAGGGCTGCCTCCAAACTAGTCACACACATCTTATGCTGGTGCCACACGGTCGGCACTTGCCGCAAACTTCAAATTATTTTACAAACAAACGTGTGGACGCGTCGCAAGCGCTTGCGGCAAATCTCCTTTGATTGTGCAAAAAACCGACGGTCGAGGTCGGTTAAAACGCTTGCTACACAAACCAAGTCAAACTCCTTATTCATACGTTTGGATTTGTGATTATTTGGTGAGCGTGTGGTTCCAGCTTTAAATGGATTTATTCCTATCTTCGAGTCTAAAAGGGCAACTATAGCAGAATCAGAAAGAAAATCACGCTACCCGTCACTGTCAAATTTTCCCAATCAAACTTAAACCTAATTCGTTAGCGATAAAGATGAAAATCAAATTTGACAGATAGTTGTATGATTCATATTACCATTCTAAAAATTGTGACACTCCTAAAGTAGCATTTTTTAGTTCCCCTGACCTCAATTACCAAATTACTGAGTACTACAAAAAAATACAAACGACTTGTCAAAAAACTAAAAAATAACCAAAAACACCGACTTCCGAAATTAGACTTATTTACTACTTTGTAGTGTTTTGTTTTTGGAAATCGGTTTTATAATTTTTGTAATAAAGTTTTTTTTATTTTTCAGTTTTTAGTGGTGCCTGCATACCCATTCACAGCGTATCGGCGTGATGTCATGTTATGAACTGGTGGAAACAATAAAAAGACTTACGATTTCAGCAATCCCGATCCATTTGCTATCATTTATTGAAGAGTTCCGTTGCCTACCTCCGAAGTTCTTCATCAGATCTTCACTAAATGAAATGGGACTATTCCGGAAAATACTCTTTCAAACAAAAAAATAATCATCCAAATTGGTTGACAATTGGAGAAAATATCGCTGAACCAACATTTTTCATGGGATTCCATCATCTGATCGTAGCTTACACCTTCCATCATCAGCTCAGCAACATGAGATGATGATAATCAGGCACAAATATCTGAATTGCATTAAAAAGTTAATGACACACATTATACGAGTAAGTGCTTATAAAATTTGAGGGTTTCCCTCGATTTTCATGGGATCCTATCATCAGATTCTAACTTTGTGACAATGAGACCACCTTAGAAGTATACGCTATCGAATAAAATTAAAAAAAAATTGGTTGACTATTGGCGGAGAACTCGGTGAACATACATATAAACAACATGCATACAGCCGAAATTACAACCTCCTCCTTTTTGAAGAAGTCGGTTAAAAATGATACACTACATTATCTACTGTACTCCAATGATATTCTGAAAACCTCACCCCGGGTTAACCGAGGTGAAGTGAACAGGAAGCTGAGGGCAAAGGCAGTTCACTTCTAGCTCACTCCTTTTAGGTTTTCACGTTGATATGTTCCCAGAATAGACCGGCAGTTACCCTTTGCAAATTACAGATATAGATACTTAGATCAATAAACAATCGTAATATATAAAATTCTTCCGTTACGCACAGCCGAAACTACTGGTCGTAAAAAGTTAAAATTTAGCATGTAGGGCGGTTTGAAAGAATCACCGCGACCCTGGAACGCATAGTGCACTACTCGGAACTTAGATGCGTTTTAGTCAGTAAGAGTCAGATACTCCCTTCTTCTCCACCCAGAGTGGGAGGAGATTTGCTGATTTCACATCCTCAAAGAAAAGGTTCCTTGGGGAGTGTAGTGGAATTACTTAGAGGATTTAGAATTTCCCGAACTACGGGAAGAGCAGAAACGAGATATTTGCGTACGAAATCACCGGCAAAAGCAATTCAGTACATATAAATCGTGTAACCTCAACCCTTTATATTTCCAACAGAAAAAAGGCAGATATAATCCAAAATATTTCGTTCCCCATTAGTAGTGTAAACATACGACGCTAGTTCGCGCGCGCATTGTTGGTATACTTTCACAATGACCCTACTGAACATAGTGTCGTTTTATCACGAGTGCACATGGGGGATGTTACAAGTTTTTGGAGACAAGCGGGTAAAAAGGGAAGTGAAAAAACGATGTTCATTGGGTACAACATGTTTGATTTATACCAAGTGTCACGTTTTCATAACAAATCGCCTACTTAGGCAATTTTACAATCAAAACAAATTCCAATGCGTGGTACTTACC
Source organism: Lacanobia oleracea (assembly GCA_950371165.1). Taxonomy (NCBI): domain Eukaryota; kingdom Metazoa; phylum Arthropoda; class Insecta; order Lepidoptera; family Noctuidae; genus Lacanobia; species Lacanobia oleracea. The sequence goes on from OX493387.1 coordinate 5,174,474, forward strand.
ACGCATTGGAATTTGCCTTGATTGTAATATTTACAGCTGTAAGATCTATTATTCTCGGTATCACGGGCATTCTATTATATGTCTATTATAGTCTTGACACTTATATTTACCTGCCTTCACGGCAGCAGAGCATACATCTATTTACAATATCTACCATTCATGATCTTTATCATTGTCATATTTCAGCAAATTAACACAAAACCTCAATGAATCACTCCGTCCATAGATGAAAATCCTTTCAGCAGTTTTTTGAGTTTATCGACTACAGAAAGACGCAGCGGAATTTCTTTAAAAATACGTAGTGATAGTGATTACCTAAAGTTATTATATTATTACGATCTTCTTATAACGTACCTACTTTTTACTATGTCGCATAATTTTTTTTTGTTGTAGGCTTAGGGTGCCTGTCCATTACAGCGGAGCGAGGCAGCAAAGCGAAGAAACGGACAAATCTATTCAGGCACCACGTAAGCCACTGACATATTGACTGATATGATTGGTTTATGGTTCTCCGTTTCTCCGCTCCCCTGCCTTGCTCGCTCGCAATGGACAGGCAACCTTACTCTTTTAACTTGGACCAAAAACAAAACACAGGCACTAACACGATATTGCTTTTTCCTATATAGGACCGTTCCTTTTTCATGTAAAACATGCCGGTGTCCCACCTATCGGGAATATGTAGATCGGACCTTATTTCTAGAACGATATAGCCAATGTGTGATGCCGCCCATAGATCTCGAGTTATAGGAGGATTCTGAAGAACAGTATTATGTGGGTGAAAGGGTCAGGTTAGTATGACTGGTGAAAACGTTGAAAGTCTATGATAATATTGAAGATACTATGATACAGATGAAAAGATCCATAGGGCCAGTTTTGAGAAAAAAAATTATATAAAAAGAATGTAAAAAATTTGTCAAAGAAGCGTTAGAAGAAACTGTGATTGGTTAAACGAATTTGCCACGATCAAGTGCATCACTTCTATGGTGTATATAACTATGAGTATTCTGTTCTATTCTTGACTTGCGTTTCATTTGTGACAAATCAACAATTTGAAAATTATTTTCGCTATTACTAGTAAAAGCTTTTTGATTCGTAGTTTAATTTTTGTTCCTAAGGAACTTTATCAGTCGTTTATCTGTCCGTTAACAACCAACTATTGGTGTCACGACAAATATCGTTAACAGACACATAAGCGATCAATAAAATACCTTAGAAACCGGACAAACGGTCATCCTACCTATAGACATTGATGAAATGAGATGAGATGAGATGAGATGTCAGCATAGATCACAGAGTCAGCAAGGGAGACGGGGCCCGCCAGGGCCAGTGCCTGCCGGGGTGCGGAATCCGTTCGAAAGAGGCACCATACCCTGGAACGCAAAGGGCAGTAGGAGGAACACGGATGGGTTTTAGTCAGTAAGAGTCTGACACTCCCTTCCGCTCCGCCCAGAGCGGAAGGAATCATTTGATGATTTCCCGTCCTTAAAAAAAAAAAAAAAAAAAGCATAGATGACAGAGCCCGCTAGGGCCAGTGCCTGAAAAGATTGCAGAATTTCTTCGAAAGAGTCACCCCAACCCTGGAACGCAAACGGCATTAGGAGGAACACGGTTGGGTTTTAGTCAGTAAGAGTCGGACACTCACCTTCTGCTCTGCCCAGAGCGGGAGGAGTCATTTGATGATTTCCCATCATTACAAAAAGAAACCTAATGACATTGAATTATGAATGTTAATGATTGACCTTGGAGATAACATTAAAAGGCATGTAGCCCATTAAGTACTCCAATTCTGGCTAACAAAATAAATAAGCTTATTCCCTTTTTAACCGACTTCTTCGAAAAGGAGGAGGTTCTATGTTCGGTTGTAAGTTTTTTTACGTATGTTCACCGATTTCTCCGCCAATTCTGGACCGATTTTAAAAATTCTTTTTCATTCTAAAGCCTGTACTCCTGAGGTGGTCCCATTGTCACCAAGTTAGAATCTGATGATGGGATCCCATGAAAATCAAGGGAAGCCCTCAAATTTTATAAGCACATAGATGTTTTTCATAACCTTTCTAACGCAATTCAGATATTTGTGCCTGGTAATCATCATCTTATGTTGCTGAGCTGATGATGGAAGGTATAAGTCAGGATCTGATGATGGGATCCCATGAAAAATGTTTGTTCAGCGATATTTTCGCCAACTGTAAACCGATTTGGATGATTCTTTTTTTGTTTGGAAGAGTCTTTTTTCGGACTGGAAGAACTTTGGAGGTAGGCAACGGAACTCTTCAATAAATGATAGCAGATGGATCGGGATTTCTGAAATCGCATGTCTGTTAATTGTTTACACCAGTTCATAACATAACATCACGCCGGCACGCTGTGTTTGTGGTTTCACTTTTTAGTGGTATCTGCGTTCCACTAAAAAGTGAAAAATAAAAAAACATTTTAACAAAAAATAAAACCGACTTCCAAAAACAAAACACTACAAAGTAAAACATAACTTTAATTACGGAAGTCGGTGTTCAAAAACAATAAAACCAAAAACACCGACTTCCGAAATTACCTAAACCTATTACGGTTCTTGATGTACAGCCCGCTAACAGACAGACGGACGGACGGACGGACAGCGGAGGGAGTAATAGGGTTCCATTGGTTACCCTTTGGGTATGGAACCCTAAAAAATAAGTTTTAAAATGTTGTAAGAGTGAATACTAAAACATTTCTTATTTACCCAAGTAATTAAAACAACCGTCTTCATAATTTTTATTAGAAAAGACAGGAGAGCTAAAACAGTCCACTATTTCCAGAAATATAATACAAAAAAACATTTTACTGAAACTTCGTATAATCGAAAGAACGAGAAATTCCTTTTGTGCCAAAGTGTTTTGTAATAACGTTTTTTTGTAACGTTCCCCGACGCTGTAATCAAGTTATTTTAGCAAAAGTCAGTTTTAATTAAAGTAAATTAATAAGAAAGCCATCGTCCACGACATTGTTTTGATATTTTCGTTTTAAAAGAGACGAGGGAAAGGTCGGTGGGGAGTTTGTAATTCTTTTTGTTTTTCACTTGCGTTTTGTGCTGTTGCTGTTGTGTTGGGAAGTGTTCTTGTTTTTTTCTAAACGCACTCCTCAACACTGTTTTTCTAGGTCTTAGGAGTTCGTGGCTAAAATATAACAGCCGCATCTTTGAAGTTACGCATCGCTTGCCGAGGTCGTTCTGTGGATAGGTGCCGAGATTACTCCGTCCCTCAGAAAGTACGTTAAGCCGTTGGTCCTGGTTGTCATTAAGCAGTTGTAACGGATTGTCAGTAGCCAGAATCTATCCCATTAAATTCTAATTATCTATTGTAGGTATCAACAATTAATATTTCGTACCGGAAGTATGTTCCCTTAGGTTAATCTACTATAGCCACGTGGGCGACGCCGCTGACAGAAACTAGTAAATAAATAAAATTGATAACTCAGGAGGAAGTAATGTCCTGCCATGGTTATGGAATTGATTCGAAAGTGTCACCGTACCCTGGAACGCAAAAGACATTAGGAGGAACAAGGACGGATTTTAGTCAGTAAGTGTCTGACACTCCCTTCCGCTCCACCCAAGCGGAAGAAGTCATTTGATGATTTCGGATCCCTTAAAAATGGAAGGAGGAAATAAGGTACAACAATATTCTATAGATATCACACAGTCTTTGTATCGACAAAATATGTCACTGAATTCCCATATATCTTATATATTGAGTCAACTTACGAAAAAATGCTGAGTAATAATCAGCTGGCACGCCAAATATTTTCCCTTACGGAATATTAAGACGAGCGACAAAACGAGACGAATATTACTCTCGTCTATAACATATCGCTTTCAGAAAACTCTTGTCACGGTCCCAATTTAAATACACCGAACCGTCACCCGAAGCCAATAACTTGTCACGTATATGTAAAGAAAATGAAATTCCCAGGATAGACAGGCACAAATTAAATAAAGAAAAGCGATACTCAATATAAGTCGGGACACGTAGAAAATGATAAATTCTTTCATTTGTGCCGCTTTCATTTAATTTATACAAATTTCCTCCCAAGTGGTGTGGTGTTAAGGTGCGCGCATAGTGGCTGATAATGACTACATTATTTGGATTCAGTTGAATCCGGTTTGACTGGAAGCCGACCAAAATATAGTTGAGATAAGGCAGATGATGCAATGACCTAAAAAAAAAGATAAATTTTACTTATTTTGAATAACAAATATTGCATTGACTGAAAGGTAGTTTGATAGTTTTTTTTTACAACGAAGAAGAACGATAAACAGTATTGTTGCACCAGGTACCCACTATGTGAAATTCTAATATTAACAAATTGAAGGGTGTCAATATTAAGGGTTGTCACTAAAATGGAGTATTTTATAAAACTAAATCCATGTCTCAAACCTTCATCGTCATTTAATACCTGACTTAGAAGTTCGACTTTACACAATCATAACTCTTTGTTTATCATCATCTGAATCTTCATCAACAATATGGTATTGACTGGTATGAGAACATGATGAATATTTATTTGATAGATGTTATTAAAACAGTACAACTGATGAAAAAATAAGTAAAATTTGTGGAAAAACCGAGAAGTTACTTATACGCTTATAAAGTTATTCTTCTATCCTTGTCACATAAAATGTTTTTTGTACTGGATGGCTTCAATTTAATGGCAGAACTTGTGAGTGACGTCACACGCCATTAGTGCTGTCTCTGTATATCTCAGCTTTTAAAACGCTGAGAGAACCACCATTTTTTGAGATTCTCGAGGAATATTTTAAATTGCCTCTTGTCTGCTCTTTAAGTTTTGAGAAATGTTATAAAAAAGTCAACTCAAATACCATACACAAGAAACAATATTCCACCTAAACACAAACATAACCACCTCTTTACAAACACCTAATAACAAATTCGAACGTGTCTCTTTGTCCCTATTCACGAATATAATTTGGAAAGGCATCGGATAATAGCCCCCGATGGTGAGATAACAGTCAGGAAATAGAACCCTGTTTTGTGATGGTCCTAATTTGTTTCACAATGTTCCATGGTACTGATATTGTGTGGCGAAACGATTCTTTTTGTTAAATTGAAAAAAGGGATATCTTTTCGATTGGGTATCCAGTTGAGTTAAAATTTAATTGAATTATTAAAGTAGCATTTTATTTTTGAACGAGTTTTTACTATCTATCACAGAATCTTCGTGTTGTAAAATTACTTGAATTTGAATGAAATCTTCAAAGGTATGTTTATGTGACAGTTTTCTTTAGTGTCATCAATTCAATATCATGTCACACAATATTTTGTGCCACCTAGAAGATAATTGAAAAATCAATCCCAGAAATTTACATTACTTGCTAATCACATGCTTTTGCCAATCCGTTTGTCCAACATGGCTATTCCAACAATACTACTATATCACCATTAAATAAACCATATCTAACTCAAAACAAAATTCAATTCCCCAGTCCTCGCACCACCATCCCCACATCAAAGACCGCAAAACGCTCATACATCATAATAATAGCAATATTCTTCGATTCCCAATCCACCATATTTTTCCTTGGCTCCATTATGCGCGCGCCCGAACACAAACAATAATAAAGAGACGCTGTTAATCTTGCTTCGACTGTGACCACTTTATTAGACACAGACACCCATGTATAGAGAAATATACGCCTTCGGGGAAAAGTTACGCGGTGGATGTCAGGTTACTGGATGTGGCATGTTTTCTTATACCTATCATTACTAGTCGATCCGCGCAACTTCGTCTTCTCCGCTCCTATTGGTTTTAGCGTGATGTTATATATATATAGCCTATAGCCTTCCTTGATAAATGGGCTATCTAAAATTGAAATATTTTTTCAAATCGGCCAGTAGTTCCTGAGATTAGCACGTTCAAGCAAACAAAAAAACTCTTCAGCTTTATATATTAATTAACCGGTTGTATATTGTTTACCCGAAGATGATATACCACTAGTTGACGCGCGCAACTTCGTTTGCGTCACAATTTTCATTACGGCTCCGCTCCTATTGATCTTAGCGTGATGATATATAGCTTATAGCCTTCCTCGATAAATGGGCTATCTAACACTGAAAGAATTTTTCAAATCGGACCAGTAGTTCCTGAGATTAGCGCGTTCAAGTAAGCAAACAAACAAACAAACAAACTCTTCAGCTTTATACATTAGTATATATAGATAATCATTATATTCCCGAATTTCATTTGCCCGAATGTTTTGTTTGCCCTAAAAGACATATGTCATGCTGTTAATTGTCCGAAACTTAGATACCATAACGTACGAGTGCCATACAAATTGTTTTTCATATTTTTAAGTGCCATAATAATTCAATATCAAACATAATATTTAAACGCCATAATGATTATTAGACATAACATTTAAATGCCATAATAATTACGAATTTTTGCGTGCTTTAGCATCAAATTTGTATTTGCACTAAAAAATAAATTGTACTAATTATAATTATATAGTTTGATTATTAAACTTGTTTTTAATTCTAATACCTACCTACTTATTAGCTTTCTGGCTGTCGATGTCGATGGGTGTGTAATGTTTGGTATAATTAGAATAAATTTATTTATTCTTCTTTATTAAGTTTAATGGTCACAGTTCTAACCTAACTCAAATGGAGGTGCCATTTGAGTTAGGTTAGAACTGTGACCACCAAACTATTTCTGGGTGGTTTATAAAAAAATAACCACGAAGGGGACGGCGGGGTCGTTTAAGCAAGCGAAGCGAGCGAATAGACCTAGCCAAACCTTGAAATATTCTATGCATGGTTGATGGTGGACTTGGTCGACGGAGCCCCGCTTCGCGGGACTCCTACTTCTGCGTGGTTTATAAAAAAAAATCGATGGCAAGTGACGTTATGGCATATGATAATTATGGCATGTAATAATTAGGGCATGTAATAATTAGGGCATGTAATAATTAGGGCATGTAATAATTAGGGCATGTAATAATTAGGGCTTACAATGATTATGACAAATGATGTTATGGTAAGTGACTTTATGGGAAACAAAGCTTCTGGCACGTGACTAATATAGCAAATAAGAGTAGGGCAAATGAATATTACGTCGTATAATATTATGGCTGTTGACTATTATGGCAAATGTAATAAATAAAATTCGGGCAAACGGCGGTATACCTAATTAACCGGTTGATCCACACAACTTCGTCTGCGTCAGAATTGTCATTACTGCACTGCTCCTATTGGTCTAAGCGTGATGATATATAGCCTATAGCCTTCCTCGATAAATGGGCTATCTAACACTGAAAGAATTTTTCAAATCGGACCAGGAATTTCTGAGATTAGCGCGTTCATGTAAACAAACAAACAAACTCTTCAGCTTTATATATTAGTATAGATTAATATTAATAGTAGTAAGTAGTAAAAAGCTTAATCATTGAACATTTGCAGATGCATGCTTTCAATTTTGAGAGATGTAAATAACTAGCATTTCCCCGCACCTTCGTACATATTTCCGTTCTTGTATAGCTTTTTTCCTTCGTCATGAATGTGGCTATTGTATACAAAAATCATTTTCTAAATCCGACTGGTGGTTCTAGAGATTGCGCGTAAAAACAAACAAAAACTTCAGCTTATATATTATGAGTACAAATTATATTCTAAGTTATTTAAGCCAGTAATCCTTCACCACCACAGCTATTACCTACGAGTACATCACAATAATTATTTAAATGAGAATGAATGAATGATGAATTAAATAAGAATTTGTTACGCGAAATTGGATCCCAACATCTGCTGCAAACATCGATCAAAAAAGTGGACACTACAGTTGAAATAGATTTGCTAACATTCTTATGAGTAACAGCCCACAAGAAAGAACTTGTCGATAGTACAATCAACTACTACCAAACCGCTTCCATTGTCCCTAACTCCCGAATACCCGTTTAAACTTACACCGTCTGAATTTATGGGGGCCACTTTAGTTCATGCATAGGTGGGTGACTGGAGTAGAAAGCGCCGGCGTCTAACTTCAGCATCTAAGTGTTTGCACCACTGTCTATTCCGTATATGCTAATTTCGCTTTAAAGTTTTGGAAGCCCGTTCTTGCAGTAGAAAGTTGGTCTAGAAATAAATATGGTGTTTGATGATGTCAGTCTGTGTTATGTTGAAGAATACTTGTTTTGAATTATGAGGTTGTGGTGAGGTTATAATGAGCGAAGATTTACCTATGTCGTGGATGAAGGTGGTGAGGTTATAACGAGCCAAGATTTATCTATGTCTTGGATGAAGGTGGGTAGGTTCTCTTCTTTTAATTTTGACATTTAGAGGCTCCAGAAACATTTTCGGAATGTATTTATGATTACGATTGTTACAGTTTAAATTTTTTATACCTATCAATTCAACGAATATTGGTGAAATCACATTATAATATTTAGTATTCAGAGATATATCATACAAGGACCGTAAACATGCATTAGCTTTCTCATTATGTAAAATTATATTACGTCAATGAGATAAACAAGCCCATGACTACTAAGAATAATTGACGTCATCTGAACCCACATTTAACAGAGCACTAAGTAGGACAACTGTCGAACGCAACTGGCCACGTGGCTTTGTCTTTGAACCTTCAGCCATCAGGTACAGTCCTCTCTTGTCATGATGGTTGGCCCATAGAACACGGAAATGCTTGTGCGCCGGCGGCTAGACACGGCAGTATCAACACTTTTATAGTAGGTCCACGACATCGACTTTGGTTTGCGCGGACTTAGAAATCTGAACTAAAAATTTCTTAGAATAATGTCTGCGCACCCAAATATCAGTGTTGGCATGGATGAGTTGTCTAAGAAACTGGCTGCTGCACTGCGTATCGCGGCTTTAATTTTCGCGAGGAACAAATAGGTTTTCGGCATACAGAAAATTGTTCCGGGTCTGGCTGTAAGTGTATGTGAGTTTAAATGTTTTTAAACGCCCCCAATGATAGTAGTGCATAATCATAATTCCTAGTGTAGGGAAAAAGTTTAAAAAAATATAAATGACGAATAGAAGCTCTCTGAAACAAAACGAAATTTGGACGGCATCAAAAGTACCGCAGCGCCATTCGTCCTGCCAGCAGCGAACGAAATCTGCATCGTGGTATCAGTTTTCCATGCGATTTGAACATAAACAACAGTCCGAATATCAACAATCAAGCAGTTGCCCACCGGACACAACAACCGTCCGAGCGGAGGATCCTCCCTTTTCTATGGAGGTTTGCGGGACTTTACACCCTGCTCCGCATACCATAGCGTAAATGACAGAAGTTGTGGGCTCAACGTGATTTTGGCGTCATGGTTATTAGTACTGATGTTTTATTGCTGCCAGTGCAAAATTTCCGTGCTCTATGGTTAAGCCATAGTGAACGTCATAAGACACTGTTAAAACAAGCGAGCATAACAAATTATTTATATGTTACTGACTGCCAATTTTACTAATTTTCAAGCAACGTACGCATTCGCATTTTAGTCTCAATCTGTCAAAATGTGCTTTTATTTTTAGATTGAAGTTGAGATGCGAATACGAACGCTGCTTAAAAAATAGCAGGATTGGCACTCATATTGTATCTGACTAGTGCATTACTACTATATACTAGTCTATTTATTAACCTATTTTATTTCCCAGAAGTACGTAAAGCCAAGGTTTATAACAACAGTTGCATATGTCCACAAAACTAAAAGCTATCCTAAAAATATCACTAAATTTGAAAATCACTACGTTTGGATGCTTGTGATTTTATTCTTTGTTTACCATGCCTCAATGAATTTGATGGGAACTTGCTAGTACAATTTTATCTTGCAGGCACTTTTATCACGGTAGTGGAATAAAATTCCATTTAAATACTAGGGCGAAGCCCTTTACAAAGTGATTTATTTTCACAAAAGTTATGTAGTTTCTATTCCACCAATTCGCACTAAGCGTTTCCAAACGTCTTTTATAATGCACAGCAAAGGAGTGGAACTCGCTGCCTGCGTCTGTGTTTCCAAACGCTTACAACCCTAATCCCTTCAAAGTTAGAGTGAACAGGCTCCTTCTGGGTTAGCTCGCTCCATCGTAGAGTTTGACTCTGTCATCTCTGACCTAGACTAGAGTCAAGAGCAAACCCATAACACATAAAAAAAAATAGTTAAATGAAATCAAAACAGTTGACAATCTCCAATCGCTCAAACAAATGAACATTATTGAAATGTAAAACTATTGACATTTATCGATTACGACCATTGGGTTGTCTATGACAAGACAAGATAGAGTACATGTACACGCTTTCATAGACAACCGATGGACCGGACAAGTCACGTGGCTTTATTCTGGAGGCTTGAACGTCTTTAGTTACGTAATAGGTACCTACGTCTGGTACTGACAGGCTTGTTTGGTGTAGTGTTTCTGGGAATGTTTAGTGGTTTAGCATTGTTTTGTTTCCTTTAATAATCACTAGCGTCCAGTGACGGGGTAATAACTAGGTAATTTCAGATTTAATTAGAATTCTATAACATTAGCCATGATAATAATAGAACTTCGTGAAAGCCGAGGAAGAGTAGCAATCAAGTATCAAGACATGACGTGGGATGTAAACTCAGCAATATTTTTGCCAATAGCCAGCCCATGGCTTAATAGCCACGAGGCTCGACCAAACCTTAGAAGGCTCTCGTAACTTGAACGTATCAATGTATTAATTCAGAAAGTTATTTCTGAAAGAACTTTTTCTCTCTGTAGTCCTCACGGTGGTCGGGGTGGCGGTAGATCGACCCCGTTCTCTGTATCGTTGGACTACTGTTTTTTTTTAACTTTAAGGTGGATGCTCCAGGGTAGCCCGCGAAATTCAAATATTTTTATGTTTTATGAAATTTGCCGGTCAGTGTGAAGCTGTATGTGGACCAAATGCGATCCGCGACCGTAACGCGTATTTATCTAAAGAATTATAACCATTTTAATCATCAATATAGCCCTCTAAGTTCATGTAGTTCGAAAGAATGATATATTCATTCTTTCGATAAATACGCGTTACGGTCGCGGATCGCATTTGGTCCACATACAGCTTCACACTGACCGGCAAATTGCAAAAAACATAAAAATATTTGAATTTCGCGGGCTACCCTGGAGCATTCACCTTAAGTGTTTGTATTTTTTAACGAAACGAACCAAACATCACGAACAAATACTATAACTAGATGTGATTTTTTTTGTATTAATGGGATCTCTAGGGATCTCTCTCTTAAAGGAAACAAAGTTAGAGTGAACAAGCTCCTTCTGGGTAAGCTCGCTAAATCTTAGACTTTGTCCCTGTCATCTCTGATCTAGACTAGACAAGAGCAAACCTATCACAAATAAAAAAAGAAAAAATTAGGAAGCTAAAATATTGCCTAGTGTATAGGCTACTTTCTAAGGCGAGCAAAATGCGACGAAATCCGTTTTTAGGGTTCCGTAACCGATCGGTTACCAACGGGAGCCTATTACTAAGCCTCCGCTATCCGTCTGCCTGTCCGTTTGTCAGTCTGCCAGCGGGCTGTATCTCAAGAACCGTAATAGGTAGACAGTAGATTTTTTACAGACTGTGCTATTTCTATTGCTTGCCGCAATAACAACAAATAATAAAAATTAAAGTAATCTATTAATTACTTTAATTTTTATTATTTGCTGCCATGCAAGAAGCGTGTTTTTTTCGGTTTATGGATCGGAAGGAACCACTCGTGTGAGAATCCGGCTCGCACTTGGCCGGTTTATATTTTAAGACCATATAATTTTCTTAAATATAGTTGGCTTCCGCACAAAGCCAGGGCGGGTCGCTTGTCAAAATTACAATTCACATAAATATTTCAAATCGTCCTTGAAACTGAGTAGGAAGGAAGCAACAACTTGGACAAACACGTTTATCATAATCTCGACCAATTCCCCAGCGCTGATCCCAACTGGCAACCTTTCGCCACATGTATCAATTTGTAGGGACCCTAACTTATCTACAACTACGCGACCCGACCGATATCATCCGAATAACGGGAGAGATAACTGTTTACTAAATATTAAGGGCCTGTTTGACAGTATCCACATGGGCAATACTTACTTATTTAAGACTAGACTGGAAAAAATGGACCAGATTTTATATGAAACTAGGTTTGGTCCACCACTTCGTACGCGCGTACCTATATCCCGTTTTTTCCCGTCCTCGTGGGAATTTCAGGAAATCCTCTCTTAGTGCTCCTCTACGGAGTGTAGGGAAGCTACATGCCAAATTTCAGCTTTTTTTCTAATTTCACCTTTTTTCGGCTGAGCTATAAAGCTAACAGATAACTGTTATTCATTCAGTCACTTAGTAACGGAAGAACTTTTTTTATATTAGTACTAGTTGCCCCGCGCAACTTCGTCTGCGTCACAATTTTCATTACTGCTCCACTCCTATTGGTCTTAGCTTGATGATATATAGCCTATAGCCTTCGTCGATAAATGGGCTAAATAACATTGAAAGAATTTTTCAAATCCGACCAGTAGTTCCTGAGATTAGCGCGTTCAAGCAAACAAACTCTTCAGCTTTATATAATAGTATAGATAAGATTATGTTTGATGTTGTTAGGTTGTTGTTGTTTTTTTTTATGATTGTTGTTGTGTTGCTGTCGCCTGTTTTCAACGAAAAATAAAGCAGCGGTGCACCTAAAGCATCATAGCTAACGGTTAATGATTTGTGGTATTTAAGTAATTAGGCTCGCGTTTGACCACAATCTCACCTGATGGAAAACAATGGAGCATGTTATCAATGCTATCAAATTGGCACAAATCTATACTTCTGGCTGCCTCTGAGAGATTTAATCTAGAAAACCGATTAAAATTTTGCTCTAACTGGGAAACCTAATACCTCACGCCTAGCAGTATCTTTTGAGTATATATCAATGGTTTCTCTTCACCAGACTAACAAGGCTATCAAAATAATCGACCATTTTACTACTAGTAATATTTTTTCACTCAATTTTTCAATGCAACTCGCATTGGACTGCTCCCTACTCGATCTACCACGATAACGTAAATTTATGACAATCTTTAACTATTGAATTGACGTTTTTAGTTGGAGTCGAATTGCAGACATATTCTGGTGTATGGAGCCAGCCCTTGACTCATATCGAAGTCTACTCCACACGACCTCTATCAATCTATCTAGTCTGAAAATAGCAACATTTAAAACAATAATCCTATAACAAATTCATCCCAAACCCCTCACATCCATCAAACAGAATACCAAGCGACCCTACGTCATGATCCTTAAGATAATAGCAATAACGTATTGTGTATGGCGCATAACAAAACACCCTCTGTCCATAAATTAGTCTTCATCTACATGCCATATATTATGTAGGTACTCTGAACGTCAAGTGTGACGTCACGAAACAAATTGAATTATGACCTCGTCGAATGTTGATGTAGTAGTCAAAATTTCAGCAACCGACGCGGTTTATACGCAACTATAATGTATGACGGTCCCTTAAGACCTTAGGTGATTGGTGTAAGCTACAAGAGTTAGCGGGAGTAACTGACCCTAATTTCGGTTAATCATTTTCCTGGGACGCTAATTTTTCTTTGGGTCGGGCTTACGCATTCTCTTCTTCTACTCTTTTCTATCAACAGTTACGTAATCAATCACTCCTTTTTCACTAGATCAAGCATCGAAATGTAGACTTTTATCTGTTATTATGAATCATTTTTAAGCAGCTTTTAATGTCATATTTACATTCGTAAAAATCTCTCCAATTTTTTTTTATTTGTGTTGGATAGCTCTTGACTCTATGTCAGAGATGACAGAGACAAAGTCTACGATGGAGCGAGCTTACCCAGAAGGAGTCTGTTCACTCTAGCTTTGAAGAGATTAGGGTTGTAAGCGTTTGGAAACACAGACACAGGCAGAGAATTCCACTCCTTTGCTGTGCGCAATATAAAAGACAAACGCTTAGTGCGAATTGGTGGAATAGCAACAAGGTAGGGATGGTAAGATGCAGTGCAATTAGACACTTCATGTGCCAGACATAAAGTGCGCTCCTTGCTTCTATTCGGTGTTGAGGCTGCCCCGACTTTGCAGGGCCTCGAGGCGCGCATCAGCTGCTTTCATGCGACGATGCGCCAGCGGTGCGCGTCTTTGTTTCGCAGAGTGTGGGGCAGCGTCAACACCTCTCCTGGCAATGACGCGCTAACTGACTGGATTGCCCCTACATCCAGCAATGCTGTAGTAGGCATATTGTACCGTGTGAATGTTCGTGTTCGTTTTTGCTTGGTAATCAATCCCGTCTGTAACTGTCTATAATGTATATGTGTTTAATGTTTTCTGTGTTGTATTATATTTTTTTCATGTATCTTTTGTGTGTTGTTGTATGTTTGCACCTATATGAGTCTTATGACTAGAAAAAAACTAATTTAATTTAATTAGGTAAAACTGAACAATACGTAAATACTGATCTACAGAACAGCAGAGCACGACTGCGTAGTCTGCCAATACTGTCTACCCTCAAACAGCGAACAGTTCCTCCCTTGCACCACCCCACAGGGTTACCTCAAAACTTTTGGACTTACGCACACGTTTCATGAAACGTCAATAAATCTCCCTCTGAACCGACTTGGATGATGTTTATGGAGTAATGTGTTGCCATTCGAGATTTCCACCGACACCTACCTCCGTCCAATTCATTTTGGAACATTAATTTTGCATGAATAAGCGCTTTCGTGAGAAGTTTAGGTCCAAATAGGTTTGCCCGGGTCGGCCTAGTTTCTATTGAATGAGGTTTTATTTTTTATGTGGATTCATACAGGTTTTCGAACGAATAGCCTTTTTAGGTACAGTCGGCAAAGAGTTTATTAGACCAAGAAATAGACCAGTCTTTTTAAAGTTGACAAAAAAGTACAAAGATAATTGTTTATACTATTTTGCTGACGAAGACAAATTCCCGCAGGGCAGTTTGATTTGTAACTAGAATTGAAATTAATTATCAAAATGTCCAACTAACATTAATATTATTATTGTTCACTGAAAATTCCTATAATTATATCCATGTTCAATTTATAATGAGCATAGAAGCTGGCCATGTCCGTAGACGGACAGACGGTTGATGAAGCAGACATGTGTTAGAGTGAAGACCGCGTAAGGCAAACGTAGTGTGGGACGTCCTGCGGCACAATGGATCGATTTAAAGAAAGTGGCTGGCAGCGGATGGATGCGGACTGCTCAGGACCGGAATGGTTGGCGCTCTTTGGGGGAGGCTTACGTTCAGCTGTAGATGGCAATTGGCTGAAATGATAGAAGCTGTCCACTAGACAAGATATGCAGAATGGTCAAAACAAAAATATGTGTGTCATTGTTTCCTAAATATAATGCATATCTTTAGATTCGCATTTTTATGCGCTAAATAGCCGCTTATACCGTTTACAATAAGCAAGTAAGTAGTACGTTTATTTCATTTACATTGTTGAACATTCTTTATAAGCTACATTTTCATAATACAAAAGAATTTAACATCTGTAGCCGAACTAGGCAAAAGCCTATATTTCGGCTATCAGCGCCAATCCCCTCAAATAATAAAGTTAGTCATCAAGCAGAACTGTTGGATAAAATAATAAAATAACAAAACAATAAATTTAAAAAAGGTAACAAAAATCATTGAAGCAAAACTATAAAACATGAACACAGTAAGCGGCTACTTAGCGTAAAAAAGAAATATTTTCCCAACTACAGAGCGATAAGAGAGTTAAAATCGATACTTCGATGCTTACCGAATGCTTAGTTGGACACATCTTACAGGTTCAAAAACCGAACTCGGCTTGAAATCAAAGTCCTTGTCTTTATTTTTCTTGGAGTTGCTTATATAATTCTGGTTGGCGCCTGGTAAACTTGCACTAAAGTACAAATGTACTTTCTCAATGTCAATACATTCCTTATATCATTGTTCCGAAATAAACTTTTATTATTTATTTATTTACTATCAATTATGAAGCGTTTTTCATTACTAGAGAACGAACAGCATCCCCATAACCTTCCTCCCGAACCGCCTCCTAAACTTGGACTTATTTCCCCTATTTCCCCCGACGAAACCCGCATTGCTCTTCGCCACATGAAGAACCGGAAAGCGGTCGGGCCTGACAATGTGCCAATTGAAGTGTGGAAGGCGATGGGCCCACATGGCGTGGACCTTCTGACGGATCATTTTAACCGCATCCTGATCACCAAGGAAATGCCGAACCAGTGGCGATTTAGCCTGATTATCCCTGTATACAAAGGCAAAGGTAGCGTACAGGATTGTAGTAGCTACCGCGGTATCAAGATCATGTGCCACACCATGAAGCTCTTCGAGCGCATCATTGACACACGGCTCCGTAGCGAGTGTACTGTCTCTGAGTGTCAATATGGCTTCCGGGCGGGTAACAGCACCATGGACGCGGTATTCGCCTTACGGAATCTGGCTGAGGCTTACAGAGAAGGAGAGCTTTGCATATGGCCTTTTTAGACCTGCAGAAGGCCTTCGACTGTATACCTCGGCAGCCCATCTGGTGGGCACTGCGCTTCAAAGGCGTTCCCGAGGCCTATATTGACATTATCAGAGACATGTACCGCGATTCCGTGTCCTCTGTCCAGACCGCTGTTGGCGAATCGAATGGCTTCCCAATATCTGTTGGCGTTCACCAAGGCTCGGCTCTTAGCCCGTTCTTGTTTAACGTAGTGCTCGATGTAGTTACGGCAAACATCCAAGATAAGCCCCCATGGCTAATGATGTATGCCGATGACATCGCCCTCGTTAATCAGAACAAAGCCCATCTTGAGCGCAAAGTCAACATTTGGAAGGACACGCTTGAAAACGGTGGTCTGAGACTAAATGTGGCGAAGACTGAGTACATGTCCTGTGGCGGCACGGATTCAAATAGGTTCATCCGAATAGGTTCGGACCTGATCAGAAAGTCCGATACGTTCAGGTACCTTGGATCCGTACTGCACGAGTCTGGCAACGTGGACGACGATGTCCAAGCTCGTATAGGCGCGGCTTGGGTGAAGTGGCGCGAGGTAACGGGCGTTGTATACGACCGCAAAATGCCTCCGAAGCTCAAGGGGCAGATATATAAATGCATCATACGGCCTGTCCTACTGTACGGCGGTGAATGTTGGCCAGCACTAAGCAGACACACCCAGGAGCTTCGCGTCACGGAGATGAAGATGCTGAGGTGGATGAGTGGCGTAACGCGATCCGATCGCATACGCAACTCTTTCATCAGAGGTAGTCTTGGTGTCTGTGACGTGGGGGAAAAACTGCAAGAGTGTCGTCTGCGATGGTATGGCCACATCATGCGCCGCCCTATGGAGTACGTTGGTCGGGGATGCATGAATATGGCTGTTCTTGGGGCTAGTTCCCGTGGTCGCCCTCGCAAGCGCTGGTTGGACGTCGTTAAGTCCGACATGAGAGCCAATGGCCTAACTGAGAAGGATGTTCAAGATCGGGCAAAGTGGAGGAAGCTAAGTAGGAAGGCGGACCCTGGCAATAGCCGGGATTAACGCCAGGTAGAAGAAGAAGAACGAAAAGTATCACGATGAAAGATTAGCATCGATTTAAGACAGCGTTATAACTTTATTTCTGTTTTTGATATTAAGAAACTCAATAAATGTATGTGGGTCAATGACTGTTATTGCACATTCATCTAGCGCCTACCATATTATAAGCATAGCATAATCAGCATAAAGTGTTCCCATTACTGGGGCACAGACCTCCTTCCGATTAGAGGGAATCCGTTTTAGTGGATGTCTCATTTCTTCATCTTTTTGTTTTGTTTTAATTCTTTTATTTGTTATGGGTTTGCTCTTGACTCTAGTCCATGTCAGAGATGACAGAGACAAAATCTACGATGGAGCGAGCCTACCCAGAAGGAGCCTGTTCACTCTAACTTTGAATAGATTAGGGTTGTAAGCTGTCGGAAACACAGACGCAGGCAGAGAGTTCCACTCCTTTGCTGTGCGCATTACAAAAGACCTTTGGAAACGCTTAGTGCGAATTGGTGGAATAGCCACAAGGTAGGGATGGTAAGATGCAGTGCGTCTGGATGTCCGATGGTAGAAGGGGGCCGGTGGGATGAGGTCGTGGAGTTCTTAGGCACACTCATCGAAGTACAATCTGTAGAAGACAAGCAGGCAACCTTACGGCGATGAGCCAAGCTATGTAGCTTGGCATCCACCAGTTTTATGACACCGATGAGCCTCTTAGCTTTGCGTTCCCCCGAGTCAAGCGCGGCAAGCTGATACTTAGCTGAGCCATCCCAAAGGTGGCAACAATACTCCATGCAGGATCGGACTTGTTTGTAAAGGGTTAAAAGCTGTCCAGGCCTGAAGTATCGCTTCACCCTATTTAGGATGCCCAGCTTTTTGACCGCAGTTTGGGCGCCGAAGTTGAGACTGGATGTCAACTCCATGCCGAGGAGCTTGAGCCGATCAGTCACTGGTTATAGGATATGTTATTTTTTCAAGACTTTTAGAGAGCAGGGTTAATGAAATATTAATACAAAGTAAAGTTGGATTTGGTTGGCGGAAAATCGTCAAAATGAGCGGATTCCATCCGCACTGAGCGTAGCAGAAGGGAGTGTCCGACTCTTGCTGACTTAAACCAATCCGTGGTCCTCCTAATGGTCTTTGCGGTCCAGGGCCGCGGTGACTCTTTGTTAACAACTTAAACAAATAAATGATAAACTTGTTTTTATAAAGTTTTATACATTTTTAACTACAGTCGCTAGCGAGTATAGATTGATAAAACTCATGGTAGACGTACAGGCCTGGTTTCGAACTCACGATCTACAATTCATTAGTCGCTGTTACTTCTTGCCACGGGGCTACCATCACTGCTCATTGTGCTCATGTTAGCGATAACGTTAGAACGGACATTCAACCAGCTAATTATTTTGCCACTCCAGTAGAAAGCTTCACTGCAGCACCAATTTCCATAATTATCTAATCTATTATGTAGTACTAATACCAATTTCATTAGATTATTTAGCTGTCAACTGCAATGGTCGATGACGCGTTTACATCGAATACTAGATTATCTAATTTAGTTGTTGGTGATACCTATGTCTTGTTTAATGTGACAAGCTTTGTAGGGGAAATAATTCTATATACTAATATATAAAGCTGAATAGTTTGTTTGTTTCGGTAAAAAATCAGTTACCGGTAGTGCGAATGAGGGGTTGGTAGAGGAGGGGGAGGGGGGGTTCCTCCTTCCCCCTCGGTACCACTCCCATAAAAAGGAAATGCACCATTCTCGAGAAAAACTAATTATTGTAAACTAACCTCAAAACAATTTTGTCACAATAAAGTCGCTTCTGGAACGTCTCCAGCGCTGCGGGAAGTGCAGCCCCTTCGCCCTTGCGCAACTTTGCTTGAACGCGCTAATCTCAGGTACCTACTACTGGTCCGATTTGAAAAATTCTTTCAGCGTTTGACAGCCCATTTATCGAGGAAAGCTATAGGCTTTATATCATAACGCTAAGGCCAATAAGAGCGGAGCAGACGAAGTTGCGCGGGTCGACTAGTCATTACATAGAATGAATTAAAAGAATCATACATAATTAAATTTATATTGCTCATTTAAATTCTGCTCATTAAGATATATCAAGCTTTTGACCGCAATTTTGCTCGCATTTATACAGATTTTCGCTAAAAATCTGAAACCTTTAACCGTGTCCAGGCCATATCGAACAAAAATCATCAAAATCAGTTCAATGGGATATTTTTAAAAGCATAATTATCAAACTCAATACCAGCCCGTGGTTTTTATAGTTAGTGATAAGCGTATCACTAACTATAAAAAATCAGATCACGCGGTTGACCGTTAGTACTAAGGTTTGCGCTCACTATATTATATGGTACGTAAAACTAGAAATCATACTTACTCCTCTGCCAACCCCATCAAGGCCAACACCCGTGATACTATGTTAAAAACACTAGCTAAAAAGACAAGAGTAAGCCAAAATAACCCAACTCACTCATTTCATCAACATGAAACGGCAAATTACTAAAAACTCAATTACATTTTGCCGGTTACATTGCCGAGCATATAAATGGTCAGAGAGATAATTTAATATATTACGCTATACTTCAGTCATCATTTTGACGTAGGTACCGTGTCTTTAATTATTACTTGTTTGGTATTCTCGTTAAGGACAAGAGATTTACTACTATAATTTTACTGCTGTTTTTGTACTTGGAAATTGAACTTCAAATTCTGATAAAAATGATATGAATATATCTTCAGGCAAGGCTCAAAGAGATACACTAAAATGAAAAGTTAGAATATCTGATCACCTGTCTTATTTATTACAATTTTGGTCTACAACACAACCACTACGTTTTCTCAGTGCAGAGATTTCTTGCACTTAGTGAAGATTTCTTTTCTTTTTTTTTCTCTTTTTCGTTCCTTTTTTAGTTACCTTTTACCAGAGACAGCTTGAGATTAAATTTTTTGCTTGCTTCTGTGAGAAACTCTATCGTTTGCCAGCTCGACAGGGCCCAGTACTTTCGGAGCCTAAAACTTCCAATACAAATAATCCACGAAGCGCAGTACAATTTCCCAAAACTGTAACTCGACAACATCAACGCGAGCACCCTCCTCATAATGTACGTACGAGCTTACAGCGGCAGCGCGGCCGCACAATTTAACTTGTGCCTGTGTCAGCCACCGTGACGTGATGCCCCTTAGTGCCAGCCCATGTTACAAATTGACCGTAAACATAGTTCCGTAGGTTCCGCTTCAAGTTGTAATGCTATACCTTGTTTTGGCTTAATTTTGGAGTATGTTGTGTTACACTCGATTTCACTTCGGGAATTTCATTCTAGAGCTAAGAATGCTAATGAAATATGTATGAGTAGGTTCGTCTGTTGGTACTCGTACGTTAATCATAAACGTTTTAACTTGAGATGGAAGACTCAGAATATAAATTGGTAGGGGACTATGCTCAGCAGTGCGTTAGACTGAGATAAAGACTACTAAAATGTCTAAGCTTTTAAGAGGTTTAAAGCATTTCAAAAAAGGATTCTAAAATTTCCTTTGTGAGTAAATTCAATCAAATTACGAGTACATTATCTCTGTGTAAAAATAAATCGGATACTTTAAATGCACGCCAAAGTAAGCGAATCACGCCAGCGCCAGGGGCGCTACGACCGTCAACTATTTTCTTTGTACAATGTCCCAGCAACTGCTTTGTAATGGACAGAGTTATCTCAGTATGTTGTGGCTTGACAACGCAGAATTCAGAGTCCTTTGATAAAAGCCAGTTTGTAGCAGTGAGCGAGTTTCTAGTGAAACTATTCATTTCGAAGTATTTTTGGTGGTTGTTCTTATTAAAGAGTAAATGGTGTGGTAGGTCTAAGTTCTTATGCCAATTTAATACAAGGTTCTATGAAATTTCGTCGGTATTAAAAATATGATACCTTCTGTGATTGTGTGAATCAGAAAGATTCTTCTTTCTTTTTTTACACTTCACAGTAAATGTGAAGTTGTGCGGTCTTGAAGTCGATCTCATCTAATGGAATTAAGTCAACCTTATTAGGGTTCCGTACCCAAAGAGTAACCAACGGAACCCTATTATTAAGCCTCTACTGTCCGTCCGTCCATCCATCCGTCCGTCTGTGTGTCAGCGGGCTGTATATCAAGAACCATAATAGGTAGACAGTTGAAATTTTCACAGATTGCGTATTTATATTGCCGCTATAAAAACAAATAATAAAAATTAAGGTTGATTAAGGTTTAGGGTCTTAGGTCCGACTCGCACTTGGCCGGTTTATTTTGTAGAAGTAAGCGTACAGCTTTTAACTACGACGGTTCGATTTCGATTGCATTCTTACAATTTCACCATTTCTTTGAAAGGGGTGTAAAATAACTTAAACATCGCGCCCAAATTAATTAGCAACCCCAACCCACCCCAACTCGTACCTACCTTAACACCACCACCTACATTAACAGAAAATCAGCATTTTTAATCAAAATATTTGCCTGAAAAGGTTGACGTGAAAAATAATGCTTTATGACCATTAATCTCGTAAAAAGGTCCAGGGACGGCAGGGACCAAGGTGGGCCAAGTAATGGAGTTCCGTTGTATAGTCGTGAACCAAGAGTTGTATGTCCCAACCCCTTGACTGTGTTACATAAAACATTTGGGACGGGAGTTGGCACGAAAATAAATGTACCAATATTTTTTTGTGTGTTTTTTTGCACGGACATGTAAAATGATGGATATGTTAGGTAAATGATGTAACTGTCCCTTTAGGTAAATGGTGAACTCTGATCTGTGGAGATAAATGTAAAGGATTAACACATACTGGAAGTAATTTGTAATCTAGTAGCAATCGATAATGCAATTTCTATCAAAGGTCTCTTTCTCCACTGGACTCGTAAGTTTTTTCAGTCGCGTAGACGGCGAAACAAAATTTTCGAATCGAGTACGTTAATGTCAACGAGCATCAAGCAATATTTTCCCATTTTATTTGGGAAGGCTGAGTGGAGGTTGCGTGAAGTGGAGGAAATATGTTAGACATGGGTGTAAAACCTGCATGTAACGTTTCATATCTACAAATCTCGAAGGCTATGGAGGGACTTGTTTAAAGCTAAACAATGACACTGGTGTTTATTTGCTACCCTACTATTACTTTCAGTTGCTGAACATAATGATTCTAAACTGCCATCTGTTTACTGTCGTTATGTGACGTAAGAAGTGGGACCCGGTTGAGATCGACCGTTTTAAATGGGGAATGTTTCGGGTCCCGTTTTTCTTAAAATACAACTACTATCTTTTTTTAATATACATCCTATAGCTATCAATAGACTTTCTCAATTCGATACAGTAGATGAATGAAAACAAGAGAAAAATTTGTTAATTAAGTAAAAGATTCAAATCACAAAAGTGTCACAAAAGTTAGTATAGTTTATTTTAAGTTTTCTTCTCTGTTTCTTTACACACTGTAGGTCGGAAGAAATTTCTGTTGAAATAAGCAGTACCTTTATGCTCTTTTCTCTATACAAAATTTTCTCTTTAAGTATATTGTGTGTACATAAATAAATAATATAAAATATGTGTCTGCTCTAAAAATTAGATTGCATGACTGATTCTTGATTGCGTTATCCGGCTTGAGCTCATGAGAAAAACATTTCTGATCATGTAACATTATATAGAAAGACCCAGCTCTTTCATATCGCAATCACAATCTGCAAACACGACTAATTTCCCTACATTTTGCAAACACAAACTTTAATTGAAAGAGATCTGACCGTATAAACAATGACTGATGTATTGTAATGTTTTTGTGACGTTTGATGTAACGTCTTGTAGCGTTTTATATGTTTATATGTACGTTATAACATCGCCTTGGATATGTCTGTTGGGGTTTTATCTATATATACTTAATATATAAAGCTGAAGAGTTTGTTTGTTTGTTTACTTGAACGCGCTAATCTCAGGAACTACTGATCCGATTTAAAAATTCTTTCAGTGTTAGATAGCCCATTTATTGAGGAAGGCTATAGGCTATATATATATATATCATAACGCTAAGACCAATAGGAGCGGGTACTAATGAAAATTGTGACGCAAACGAAGTTGCGCGGGTCTACTAGTAATAATAATAAATGATTGAATGAACTTATACAATGACATTTACATAGATGCTCAGATGAAATTTCGACCAGAATTTGAACGTTTTTTTCCAGCAAATAATTTATTTGCTGGAATATGGGTGCATACATGTGGTGTTAAAAACAATAAACGTTCTGCCATATTCTACCTCAACAGGTGTAACAATGTGCTATTTTGTTGTGACAATGTGCTATTCTGTCAGCGATTACGATTTTCTAAATGCTAAACTATACGGGTTACATTACATGAAATTTTTGATGAAGAATATACTTAGTCTTCACCACGCTACCAGTGTCAGAATGACATTTGTTTAAAGCCTCAGTTTCTGTCATGCGCTACATTTTCTACAAAATCAGACTCATCTCCCGGGCCACTATTCTAAAAACTTTCCAAAGACACTTTAGTCTTTAGGTAAAAAGCAGTGAAAAAGTTTCCTTGCGGAGACATTACCTCTCCAGCGTGTTACATGCTACATTATGTCGAACTATGTAGAATATTATCGAAATTTTATAGTTTATGCTCCGTGGAGGGTTTAGGTCCTATTAATATGGCTGGGGGCATAATATTTTGGCGTCTAAAGATTTAAGAAGAGGTAAATATTTCTTTGCGTGCTGCATTTAACATTACGCGATAGAAAACTTAGTTCCATTGAGATCGTAAAATTGGATTAAGCGCTTATTCTTTCTTTTTTCTTTATTACACTATTCAACTTGTAGGAAATCTAATTACGAACACAATTTAGGAATAAGAGCGGTTTGAACCTTCCAATTGTAATAAATCGGACTGTTCTAACTGTTCTAATTTCAATTACACCTTTCGATTCCTAGTTAGATTTCCTACAAATTGAATAGTATATTAAGCGACTTAAGTTACCTGACTGCTCTATTCCCTAACAATATGGGTTTGAATAAGCAGGACAAAAACAGAAATGGGAATTGTAAAGTCATACCAATATCGCTCAGATAACACCATCGACTAAGGCGCCGTCGTAAAAGCTATCATTTCATACCCGCTCGGTCTTACCTATCAAATAAACGTGAGGTCGTCTAATACTTTAGTTCAAAACTCTAACCATCTGGCCCGACGTATCGGCCCCAATTAGGCCGACTCCGTTATCTGCACTTAAAACACCCATTCAGTCCTCTGTGCATGGGTGTTCTGATTTACATAACCAGTCTAGCTCCGCTCAGAAGCACAGAAGTTTCCTGGGGGTTGCACGCGCTTCGCGGAGTGACATCACTGTTCCAAGATTTGTGCATGTTTGAAGCAATGGCCTCGCATTCCAGGATTAGGTGGGCGACTGGATCCTTGGCGCTATGGGATATGAATGTTCACCAAACCAAGAAAAAACCACGTAAAGAAAAACTTAATCTTTCACCTTCATCAACCGGCGAGAAAATGGCGGAAAATAATACATACGTAAGCCGTTTGACCTTCCATGTTCACATATTCTGGCACTAACGATGTCAAATCCACACAAATTATTTTTGTTCTATATTTAGAACTAGCTTTCACATAGCACAGCGTGTGGGAGTGAAATATATTGTGTGTGAGTTCAGTAAACCAATTGTTAGACGCTTGACATATTTTGGAAATCTTGCTGAACGAAATTGCTTTGGTACCAGGGGTTTAGGTAACTGAAAATTATATAAGAAAACTCATTTCTTGCTTGACCAATTTATCGATTTCTTTCGTAAAACTATGCTAGAATACCCACAACAGATTCGTTTGACAGAAGTATTTTATGGAACCACACCGCGAATACTTAAGTTAAGTGTACCTACTACTGTCATTAGTCAGATTTTATAAACATTTAATCGTGGAAAATAACATAAAATGATCTAGAAGTGTGCTTTCAATGCGATTGACAGCACATTTAATGATTTCATGATGCAGGCGATATGCATAGACATCATCTCTCAACCCAACTATATATTGGGGTCGGCTTCCAGTCAAACCGGATTCAGCCGAAAACCAGTGTTTTACGTGGAGCGGCTGCCTACCAGACATCCACAACCCATTAACTGGGTAACACGGTACTTCTTGGCAAGACTGGAGTCAGATTTACTGGCAGGCGCTATGCATAGTATACCCAAATAAATATAAAGTATACTCGTATCAAAAATTATAAGTATATAATACCAAAAAGAGACCAATTTGTCTTCATTAAATCGCCAACCGCGTGTGTCAGTTCGTAAGATAACCGGTATTTCTGAACGGCGTTAATTCTAGTTGTCACAATTTAGACTGATTCACGGAATTGGTTAAAAGAATTGATTTAATCGTGTAATGTGAGTTCTATATTTTATCTTCACCCGTCTACAACAATCTCAATCTACCTAGCCTAATCCCATGGGATTAGCTTCAAGTTGTTAATGTGCTTTCCGAGATACGAAGGAATCTCGTGTAAAAATCACAAATCCACGAACCAACTGCGACATTGCCGGCAACCGTTGCTTAACCTTAAAAATCGACCCATGCGACTGTTTATATTTAGCCACGGGTCCTCCATTTTCGTCCTTTCCGTCCGTCCATTCTGTCCGCAACTAACTAAAGTTTAAATTATATAACAACTCAACACTCTAAAACCACAGCTTGCAGCTCACATCTCGAAAGAATCAAAAGAAAAAGGTACAAGACACAAAACTTCCAAACTCTACTATAAAACTGCTGTACCTCGGCGCAATCTCTTACTTTTATTTCAACAAAATTTTGTCAAACAACAATAAAACGGTGAAATTACTTCAATATATCCCACAGGGAGGCTAACTCTATTAAAAATATCGTCTCGCCTGCTCTATCAAATTGTAGAGATGCCTGCAAGATGTTTGTGGTGAATCTTGCTCTATTCACAAGATTATATTCGAGGCAGGATCGCGGAATGTTTCACGCACTGAGTATTTTACACGTTGCAGTTACCTTTTGTCTGACATTTTTTTTTTACTATTGATAGGCACGCGCTTGACCACCATCTCACCTGATGGTAAGCGATGATGTGGTCGAAGATGGAGCACGCTTGCCTAGAAGTAACCTATTCACTCTTGACTTAAAGACTCCCAGGTTGTAGCTATCGGGAAACACAGACTCCGGCAGGGAATTCCACTCCTTAGCTGTACGCATTATTAATGTGTTCCCAAAACGTTTTGTGCGCGTGGGTTGATGACCACCATGTACCGTTGGCGCATCGCCGTTCGTCTTGTGTACCGATGATGGAACGGGCTTGGCGGAATTAAATTATGTAATTCCGTCGCACATTCCCCAAAATGGAACCGGTAGAAAACCGACAGCCAGCAACTCGTCGTCGATGCTCAAGACTTTGGAGCTTCGTCGCGACGAGCCTCTCATTGCCAATGATCCTCTTGGCTCGTTTCTCAATTGACTCAAGGGCATCAAGCTGGTATCTGGCAGATCCGTCCCAAAGATGAGAGCAGTATTCCATACATTTACTTTTTTACTTTACCATCAAAACAATTTTTTCAAAAAAACACTTTGATTTCTTATGCAGGTTCAATGGAGGACCTACTTTTACTCTCATAGTCTTCTGCTTCTTCTGCATGTATAAAAATTGATTGCGGTACCTAGGTGTTTCCAGTTCCCGTCCAAGTGGTAGATATTCAGTCGGGGGAATGAAGATCAAAATGTCGTCTGCTAGCTCCTCGAAGGGCAAAAAAAATGTCCACCACGGAAAAAATCTTGCGATAGGAACTCCATTCAATTTATAAGCACTTAACTTAAACCACTATAAAATGGAAGGGGTCGATTAGGATTGTCTCGAATATAAAATTTTACGAACTAAATTCGTGGTTGACCCGACCTTCAACCATATATATTTATAAATGCTTTATAAATAGTCCCTACCTGACCGTATCGCATTAAAAGATTGTTGATCACCAGTCCTTGTCTATGAGGAAAGAGGACAAAAAATACTAATGGAGAGAAGATAGAAGAGAAGAGGTGTTCAATTCAACTGCGCTTTTTACTTAATTTTTCAGCGGTATCTTTGGTAATAGAAACACACAAATAGATCAAGCTCTTAGAAAAGATGCTTAATCATAATCTTTTTTTTTGGCCGAAAGAAGACGATATGCCTATTGGCAAGGCAGGCGTATCGTCTTCTTTCACCTCAAAAGTTTACCTCCTAAACGTAACATTTGAAACATAATGCATTATTTGATTCTTTAATCACCTCTATAAATGTAATTAATACGGACAATCTACTTCCAAATTTTCTCGCAGAACAGATGGTCGATTGGGCCGAAAAGTTCTGGAGCGGCGACCGCGTACCGAAAGACGCAGCGTTGGAAGGCCTCCCACATGGTGGTGGCCTATATCCAGCAGTTAACGTCGTTGGGCTGATATGATGATAACTTCAAAATTAATCAAGCAAGAAATGGGTTCCTCAAAGAATATATAATATTTACTCAAAAACCGCCACATTCATCCAACCCAGTGCGTGTACCCCAAATCTCAAACTGACAAGCGTCAACATTTATCAGTGTCTTGCGACAAACGACAGCAATTAACATTCCGCAAGCATTGTTAGCGACTGCGACTGGTTGCTGCAACTATTGTGCGAACTGAGGTGTTGCTCAGTCGCATGATGAATGGCCGGGTTTATCTTCGTATTGTATTATTTGGTTGTGATTGTTTAGGTGGGCAATGTTTTAGCTAAAGGTAACGTAGAAGTCTGTAGTTGTTTTCATTGGTTGTACAATAGTTCTCATGTATTTAGCATTTTTGAAGTTTTAAATAAGCAATAAGTGTAATGTAATGCAGATAAGTGTGTTTCATATTATGAAATTGGGCGGGTCATGGGTAGCCGCATGCAAAAAACTAAGGCCGCTGAGAAAAGCCTCCACACAATGGGTGCCTAAAAATGGACTGCGCCGCCGAAACCCGCCCAAATAGAGGTGGCAAGATGACCTGGGCATGTTCTGTGATTACTGCTTTGAGGAAGCGTGGGAGGAGATATCCTGGAAGAGTTTGGGGAAGGACTTTGCTTTTTTCAGACTGGTTAACTATTAGGGTTTAGCAAAATGTCTGAAAATGTACATGCTTCACTGCCTATCAATAAAATTAGTTTAATTTTCACGCGGACTTTCGCTGACTCCAACATACCCGTAGTTAGGAAAACGCTACTAATCCGATTGACTGTCGTCTAGTTTGGGGT
The DNA here is from genome assembly GCA_950371165.1 of Lacanobia oleracea. NCBI lineage: Eukaryota > Metazoa > Arthropoda > Insecta > Lepidoptera > Noctuidae > Lacanobia > Lacanobia oleracea. The sequence continues at coordinate 5,203,301 of OX493387.1, forward strand.
TTCCGTGGCATCAATCGTATAGCTTTACGATTGATGCCAGAGAAACCGTACAATCTAAAAACAATACAAATAGTCAGCGACGCAAAGGAAATCGTAATCAGTCCGAGGACATTCTACTGAAATGATATTAACATAACGCTCCTCAACTTAATATAAATTATGGACATCGCAAAATTTGTCCCCCATTGTGAGTTTGTCAAGTCAGAAGCACTTTTCATCCGGAAATTGAACCTGAGATTGAAGACGGCACAGATTTTAGATTCATTTTGTTAATATTTTAATAGGTTTCTGAAAGATTGTTTTTGTCTGTTTGAAGAAAAAGTAGGTTTTTTTTTTGTAAAAATATGGAATGCGTTGGATGCAAGAACTACAAGATCGATAGGTGTGGTAAAACTTGGGGAAGGCCAATGTCTACGTGAGGATGTCTTTCGACTGAAAATCTGGTAATGATATTAATTGTAATTTGGAAAACCTGTGTGCGGAAGTGATTTTATTTTGTCTTAGTTGCAATTAAACTTGCTTGACTCATTGATTTTTAAACTTCAGACTGAGGCATTTTAACATTTTGCCATAGTCAAAGCAAGTAAACTGAGATATTTGTAGGTAACAAATAACGGCCAAGTGCGAGTCGGACTCGCACACGAATGGTTCCGTACCATAAACCTAAATTTTTATTATTTGTTGTTATAGCGGCAATAGTAATACACAATCTGTGAAAATTTCTACCTATTACGGTTCTTGAGATATAGCTCGCTGACAGACAGACGGACGGACAGCGGAGGCTTAGTAAATAGGTTTCCGTTATCCAAAACTAGATATTTTGTGGTCATGGCAATTGTTTCTATGACTGCATGCTGTCTCCTTTAATATAGTGGTCCAGACTCATTGGAATGGCATTATAAATTCCAAAAATTAGCCAAGAACAAAACTTGACTTCGCAATTTATTTCATGAACAAAGTTGAAACTCGCAAAGGCGGCCAGGTCAGACGGTCGACATAATTAGAGCTAATGTAACTAGAAGCTTTAAATAAGGGCTGTGTTCCTTTAATTAGAACATAGTACACGTCTTAATTGCGTTAGTTAATTTATTTTTTTAATACAAAAAATAAAAGTTTAATTAAAATTCTGGAAAGCCGTGCATACAATTTTAGAAAAAAAAAACACTGAAAATAAAATCAACACAGTGTTCAATATTTTATTTTATCAAACATATGCAAAAAAGTCCGTCCTTTTGTGTCGAATGAAAAGTGAATTTTATCCTAAAGTGACTTTGATTTTCAATATTGTGACTGAAAGCATTTTGATCAACACAAATACAAAACGAAATGTGAAAAATATTCCATTTTTTTTGGCGTAACATATTCTGAAAGCTTGGTTAATGATGGAAGAATTTTTGGAAAATATTTTGGATAAGAACCGAATTTTCTACATATTCATCATAGCCTTTAGCATATTAGCCTAGCCTTTTCTCAACTATATTGGGGTTGACTTCCATTCAAACCGGATTTAGCTGAATACCAGTATTTTACGCGAACTTATTTTTTTTAAGGGTGGGAAATCATCGAATGACTCCTCCCGCTTCACCCAGTGAAACAGGAGGGAGAGTCAGACTCTTACTGACTAAAACCCATACGTGTTCCTCCTAGTGCCCTTTGTGTTCCAGGGCTACGGTACCTCTTTCGAACAGATTCCGCAGCTTCGTGGCAAGACTGGAGTCAGATTCAGGCTTCTGACTATCCGTAACGAGTGCCAAAGATCTACACATGACAGCCGGGACCAACGGCTTAACGTGCTTTCTGAAGCACGGAGGAAACTCGGTATGTTAAGATGGTCAACCATCCACAGACCAACCTTAGCAAGCGTTGCTTAACCTTGAAGATCGACCCGTGTGGCTGTTATTATCTAGCCACGAGCTCCTCACGAGTTTCAGGAAAGAGGAAAGATTTGTATTTTTGTAACAAATAAATCAAAACTTATGGGACCGTTTTCAGAACTTCTTTCACCATTAGAAGTTTACAATATCCCTGAGTAATATAGGCTATAATTAACTTTCGACAATTATAGAGATCTCTACGAAAATTTTAGTACTAAACCCGTGCGAACGAAGTCGCGGGCGAAGTGCTAGTTTTGAATATCTTTATAACTTAGCTTTTTTGGTGGGTGAAAAAATTATTTTTTTCGCTTCGTACAGCTTCGGCTTGCTATGCGAAATATAAAAAATAAGTAGGCGAAAAAAAATATGGCAAAGTATTATTATGGTAAAAAAAAATACAACAAAATCGTTATGCCAACCAAAGTACCTATATTAGGAAAAAACATTATGTGAAAAAAGGGGTCCCTCATTTTTATTCTCAATATATTACTATTGTGCTGTATGACGTGCCATCAACCAGTCTTATTATCAGTGGGTATAAACTCTTACACAAAATACAAAGAAAATAATGAAAACTTTTAATGAAACTTCAACGGTAGTTACTTTAAGGTTTACTACAGTCATAATTGAAAGGCCCGGTTTAATAGGAGCCGCGATTAAGTATACTGCGGCGGTAAACAGAGGGGCGATACTGACCGCTAGTTTATAACACTAGGGAAAGCGTCGGGTTTCGTTTACTTTGATAAATTGTTGTAATTTTTCAATTGTTTAAACTTGAATTTGTCCGCTTCGAGAGCGGGGCGACGGTTTTTAACCCAACTCCCGAAACGACTGCTTTAAGGCTCGTTCACACAAAACATCTGTATTTCCAGGACCGTTTTTAACGGATCCGTCGCTACTAGAGATGATGTTCATATCGTTTTTTACTTCTTACGTCATTGCTGTATAAAAACGTGTACGATAAAGTGGTCCTGTAAAACGGACCTCTGTTTAAACGAGCACTAACTGTCCGTTAGTGCTCGTTTCACCTTTAAAATGAACTCAAAGAAAGCGATAGGTATTCTGTCAGCTGTAATGATTTTCATAAAACCATACACTTCGACCATAAGGTCAACGTTGAAGGGAAGGGCAACGTTGTTGCTGCTACAATTCAACTTTGTCCAGGCCCACATTTCCACTCTTTTGGACTTCAGTAGATAACTACTATAAAAAATAACCCAACCGTATAAACACATTCAAACCAATGATACATATTCCAAAGGAGCTTTACAGATTTACAAACTTAGGTATCAGATAATACCTATATGCAATTTATTACGCGTGTTGCGTTTTAGTGTGTTTTAGTATGCGTTGCGTAAAAAAAATCAAAGTGAAATAAAATAAACAAATTAACACTCATGTGTTTGTTTATTTTATTTGACTTTGATTGATTTTTATAACACAGAGATAAAAAGAATCCTAGATCATAATATTCCAGGACATGATCTACCCGTGAGTAAAGTTTCATTACAATCTGTTCAGCCGTTAAAACCTGATCAGAGATATATTACATGACAAGAGTCTTTTCGCATTAAAAATATCAACAAAGCATGGAAGCCTTCTTAACCCACTCTTAATCAACTCATCGACGCTAACACAACTTAAACCAACTTAACAGCTTCTTACTACAACATAACGCTACAAAGAAATCTATTTACCGTAAAACAAGTCCTCATCATACTCGACCAGCTAATGTCAACTTTGCTGATTGACATTTTCTCTTTACCGACCCACAAAGGAGATTTCCCTGGAACACTAGAAGGACTTCCACTAACAAGTCATGTTTACTGTACCTCGTGTTATGACTTAACGACACCGTAAAGGAAGGCAGTAATGAAATTGTGTTGCACGCTAGCTCGGTCACTCTTAAACCACACTTGTATAAGTACGACATCAAATATTATGGACTTTGAGAGTTTTTAGTTGATAATATTAAATTGTCTTTGAAGCTTTACGGTTTACGTCTAGCGATAGACATCTAATCTCATATACATTAGGATCTCTAGCATCACCCGTTGACCCCAAGGTCATCATCATCTGAAAGGCAGGCCAATTTCATGTCAAGGGAATTACTGTACCGTTCGAGATTAAATGGAATTGATCGCGGAATGCGTTAAAGCCGCCCATTGTACGTTTTTTATTTTATTTTTTTGGTACAAGGAGATAGGTGTTTAGAGGTATGTGGAATAGAGAGTGAAGTCCCGCAAACCTCTATAGAAAAGGGAGGATCGTCGAGTCTTAAAGGAACAAAAAAAAATCCTGTAATTTCCCTGTATGTTGACATGTTTTGGTCATTAATTGTCGCTGAGATGATATTATTATTGCGCCGTGAATTTGGACGATTTTTAAGGAAGTACGATAAATGGTATTAAGGCTGGAATTAAATTAACTCGATGGGTAAACCACAGCTTCTAAAATTATCATTAGTTGGTAGACTCAACCCAACTTACTCAACGACTACTTGAGCAAAACAATGAAGTTGTTGATTGTTTACTGGTTTTTCATTCTTTTGAAAACTTATATTAGATACTTAGATACGAGTACTCTGTTTTAAAGTCAGACCACAGCGTTTTCGGACCGACGATTGATATTCGGACTGTTGTGGTTGCTGTTGTTGTTGTTGTACAGACTTTGCCACGTTTAACATATGGTTGTCAAATATGGGCAGAGAAACTAAATAATAAAATAATATATTAGTATGTTAAAATGGAGTAGAGTGATGTGCAATCGAAGTGAAAAGAAAAGACAAAAAAGCTTAAACAAAATTATAAATGTACCATTTTTAGAGATGTGAATAACACATTTTAATAGAAATGGGCACGACATATTCTAAGAGTAAGAAATAAGAAATAGACAAGACTAATATCAGAATGGTACCCCAGGGATGGTGAAAGAAGTAAAAGTAGACAAATGAAACGCTGGGGAGATGATTTCAAAAGAGTTGCTGATCCAAAATGGACCAGAATTGCAAGAGACAGAGGTTTTGTCGAAGGACAAGCTTTTGTTTGAAAATCGATCGTCAGTACCAAATCACATTGTAGTTTATTGTAAAACAGCATTATAGGCTTATTTATTTTATATGTTCAAATCGTACAAAAAACTCTGACACCGCAATGCAGGATTTGTATGACGTCAGGTCTTTAGTTCGTATCTGGCAGTATTGATGACGCTACAGTATTTAATTTTATGACGGTATAAATGCTAAAAAGTCAAGGCAGTTGAATCATTTCTCAGGGACTCATCGAACTGTATTGTCGCGGTGCTGCCATGATGCAGGATTTCATTAGTAGTTCGCTGCTAGTAAGATAGATGACAGTGCGATTTTTGTTGTTTTTCTTTTAATCATTTTTTCTCTAGAACCGTAATATTCTCATCTTTTCCGTTTTTTTATTTTTTAAGTCCTTTACTAGAAACCGAGTCATTTCTTACATGATAAGGCTATTCATATCTCTTATTCTTCGAATTAGTGTCCAGAGGTAAAGACATACGTAACCAACTTTTTACTCGTAAAAGTCCAAAGAGTAATCATTTTTCTTACTTCTTTGCTGTTCAATGATTAATCTCGTTCAGGTGAAGATGTATTGGAACCGTAGTATAAAGTTCACCAAACCACCGTAAAAAAGGAAGGATCCTACGACCAGTTGGATATTGTGTCCGGTGGGCAACTGCCCAATGGTTGATATTAATTGGACTGTTATATATGTTCAAATCATACAGAAAACTCTTGATACCGCGATGCAGGATTTTTATGACTTCAGGTCTTTAGCTCGTATCTGGCGGTATAGGGAACTTAGGACTTGCCAGAGAATGGGCAGCAGCGTTTTCTGTTAAACTAAATACAATACACTGCGATCGCCATCCTGCCTGCCAAGCGTGGCGATTATGGCAAACCCCCATATATGGTTGTTGTGGCGACGTTTGGGGGAGGCCTATGCCCAGCAGTGGACGTATTTCGGCTGATATGATGATGATGATGGCGGTATAGATGACGCTATGTTAGTTTTTGTGACGGCATAGGTAATGCCGCTAAAGAGTCAAGGCAGTTGAATCATTTCTCAGAGACTCATCGAACTGTATTGTAACGGTGCTTTGCCGGTGGTCGCTATGTTCATTCTGCCTTTCAGAATTTGCATAAGTCAGGAATAGTGTGACGGGCTTGGCATAAGCATAATCAGCGTATAATGTTCCCATTACTGGGTCACAGGCCTGCTCTCGGTGAGAGGGAGTGGGCCGTAATCTACCACGTGGGCCCAGTGTAGGTTGGTAGATGTCACATGTCTTCGAATTTTTGGTTCTAGGACATGCCAGTTTCCTCACGATGTTTTCATTCACCGTTTTGAGAGCAGTGGTTATAAAATAATTAACACAAAGTAAAGCGCCTGGCTGGGCTCGAACCTACGACCTACAACTCGTTAGTCGCAGCGTTATCCCAAAAAAAAAAAACAGAAAATAAAAACCTTTTTTTTTAATTTGTTGTTATAGCGGCAATAGAAATACACAATACTCGTATATGAAAATTTCAACTGTTATTACGGTTCTTGAGATATAGCCCGCTGACAGACAGACGAACGGACGGACGGCAGAGGCTTAATAATAGGGTTCCGTTGGTTACCCTTCGGGTACGGAACCCTAAAAAGCAGGGTTCAAAATTTTCATTGGTACTTTATTTACTTTCAAATGAAACAAAAGCTTCAAGTTCTAAACTAGGTTTTAATTTTCTTTTTTTTTCGGATAAGCCTGTCACTCTATTCCTAACTAATGCAATTTCAATTAAAATCAGTGATTATGAATGTAAATAAAATAACCTATGAAAACTTTGAACCATGCTCTTTACGACTTATTTTTAATTACAACTTTTAACGTTTGTTTCGTGACGTCATACCCATTTGAGAGTTTTATGTTCCTCTTAATTAACACGCGATGGTTAGCATGCGACCGATTGTCGAGCAATCGCAGTCGTATCGCAGTCGCGTGCTTTTGTAGCATTTTTAATCACGTAAGTTGTTGAAGCTTAGTTTGAGGGCAATTATTGGGCTGATTTTAACATTTTAATGTGACAAATTATTAATAATTAATTATGTTTTATAGGGTTGGGTATGCTTCCGGGTTCATGTGATACTGGTGGTTTAGCTTATTTAAAAAAATGCGCATGTCTAATGAGGCCCTGGTCGATATCATAGTGGTACTGTTGTTACAATTCTACTAATCCAACGTATTATTATTAATATTTTATTATATAATACTAGCTTTCGCCTGCGACTTCCGTTCGCGTATATCACGTTCTTTTTCGTCCCCGTAGGAATGTTGAGAAATCGTCTCTTAGTGCTGTAAAGGAACCTACATGCCAAATTACAGCTTTCTACAAATAGTCGTTTCGGCTGTGCGTTTTTTTTTTCAGTCAATCAGTAACGGATCAATTTTACATATATATTATGTACTAGTAGACCCGCGCAACTTCGTCTGCGTCACAATTTTCATTACTGCTCCGCTCTTATTGGTCTTAGTGTAATGATATATTATGCGTAATGATTTATTCTCGATAAATGGGCTATCTAACACTGAAATAATTTTTCAAATCAGACCAGCAGTGCCTGAGATTAGCGCGTTCAAGCAAACAAACAAACACTTCAGCTTTATATATTAGTATATAGATTTATATTGAATAATAAATTCGTGAGGATAGATGGATGGATGTTTGTTACCCTTTCACGTCAGAACGCCTGAACGCCTGACACAGAGGTGGATTATAGTCTGGAATAACACTTCGGCTATATTTTGTCCCGGGAGTATGTTCTAGGGATCACGCGGGCGAAGCCGCTGACAGAAGCTAGTATTTCATAAAAATAAATCAAAATATCAAAATATTTGATTACACATAGACTTACTTATAAAACTTCAGCTATAGACACTTTTAAATATCAGATAAAAGCAAGTGCACAACTCGAATTGGTCGTTTTTTGTGGAGAATAACCAGCCCAAAACAGCTGAGCTGAGCTGAGGAGCTCGTGGCTAAAGAATAACAGCCGCACAGATCGATCTTCAAGGTTAAGCCACGCTTGCCAAGGTTGGTCTGTGGATGGGTGACCATCTTAACATACCGAGTTTCCTCCGTGCCTCGGAAAGCACGTTAAGCTGTTGGTCCCGGCTGTCATTTGTAGAACTTTGGCAGTCGTTACGGATTGTCAGAAGTCAGTAAATCTGACTCCAGTCTTGCCAGGAAATACCGTGTTACCCATTTAATGGGTTCTGGAGGTCTGGTAGGCAGCCGCTTCACGTAAAATACTGGTATTCAGCTGAATCCGGTTCGACTGGAAGCCAACCCCAATATAGTTGGGAAAAGCTTAACTGCCATTGGCTTATTTTAATCTTTATAATTTAAAATTCTTATAATAAGCCCTTTTTTTTTCCTTTGCATTGTCCTCACATGCAGAAGCAACAAGTATATGTAACTTGGAATTTTGTAAAACAGAACATGATTTAAAAGAGTGTCCGTGGAGTTTCTTGCACGTTCTTCTCCATAGAGATCTACGCTTTGGAACGTGCAAATAGCTTCCATGTTTTTGACTGACCGACCTTGACGTTTCAAAAGTGCCTGTGAATGGTTTATTTGAAATAAAATGCTTTGAAATTTGAAATTTGAATTTGAAATTTGAAAGGCTAGACAGATGATGATGATGATGATGATGATGAACCAGCCCAAAACACTACCCAGTAGTTGTTTAAAAATTTGTTTTACAAAGTTTCCATATTACAATATCAACAATTGAGTAGATAACCAAAACGTGTATCGAAATAGAGAGGAATCCATGATTTTTTTTTCATGGATGGTAAGTCATTAAATGACTCCTCCTGCTCTGGGCGGAGCGTAAGGGAGTGTCAGACTCTTATTGACTAAAACCCAAGACTGATCCTCCTAATGCCCTTTGCGTTCCAGGGTCGCGGTGACTTTTTCAAACAAATTTCACAACCCTGAAATCCATGAATCGTGTATGGAGTACTGCTCTCATCTTTGGGACGGATCTGCCAGATACCAGCTTGATGTCCTTGAGTCAATTGAGAAACGAGCCAAGAGAATCATCGGCAATGATAGGCTCGCGACGAGGCTCCAAAGTCTTGAGCATCGACGATGAGTTGCTAGCCTGTCGGTTTTCCACCAGTTGCATTTTGGGGAATGTGCGACGGAATTGCATAATTTAATTCCGCCAAGCCCGTTCTATCACCGGACCACAAAACAAACAGCGATATGCAACCGGTACATGGTGGACAGAACCCACACGCACAAAACGTTTTGGGAACACATTCATAGTGCCTACAGCTAAGGAGTGGAATCCCCTACCGGAGTCTGTGAAACCTGATAGCTACAACCTGGGAGTCTTTAAATCAAGAGTGAATAGGTTACTTCTAGGCAGGCGTTCTACATCTTCGACCACATTATCGCTGACCAACATCGTGGTCAAAGGCGTGCCTATCAATAGTAAAAAAATAAATCTACGGAGTCTACATTTATCAAGCACAATTAAATCATTTCTACCTACTAGAAAACATTATTTTTAAATAAAATAAAGTCACCACTTTCAATCGACAAAAGCGTGCTTATAATTTATGACCTAAATTAACTGCGCTCATAAACTTAAAACGATATAAGACCAAAATGTTTTAAGTAATTACAAAATATAAAAACTCTTGGGACTGCGCCTTCAGCACATAAATCTTACTTTTAATAGCTATTTCATTGCCAAGGAAAACTATTATTGCACAATTTTGAAGTTCCCAGCCTAATTAGAGGAATGGCTTTTGATTCACAGTAATTAACTGTTAAAATTTGAACGATTCCACTCAAAATCGCACCTTAACACGTTGAGATTAAAGTATTAAATAATTTGATGTAGGTGCGTTTGACTTTATATTATTCCCTACGTCATGATTGCGATAATTTCTAACTAAACTGTTTCAAATTGCATAGAACGGGTACGTTACAGAAATAAGGCGGCGAAAGATTAATTAGACTGATTGAATAATGACGCCAGTTGATTATCTAGGGTACACTTACTAATAAAAGTGAAAAGGATATCGATTTGTTTTTTTTTCATCCTTGTATCCTTGTTCTTTCAAAAAACCAACTCATGTCCGATTTCTAAAATACTTTGTCGTTTATCTGTCCGTTAACACTATAAGGTCATACAAAACTACTGATAATCATCCGATAAAGTACCTTAGAAATAATTAATCTCAATAAATACAAACTATGTATAACCGTTAGTTCGATTGTATCGAGGGGAAGAAATGGCCAGAACAAAGCTAAGTCTTAACAGCGCAGCTGATATTGTTAAAAACATAACTAACCATACCAATTCTTAATTAGGCTACGTCACTCCGTACGTATAACTTTACGAAACTCAGGAATTGTAATAGTACGAATCACAACGGGGTCGTAAACTATTACCAAAAGACTTTTTTGAGAGATATAAGTACTCATCATCTGCCAAGCCTTTTCTCAACTATATTGGGGTCGGATTCCATTCAAACCAACCTGAATACCAGTATTTTACACGGAGCGGCTGCCTACCAGACCTCCACAACCCATTAACTGGGTAACACGGTACTTCATGGCAAGACTGGAGTCAATTTAACTGGCTTCTGACAATCCGTAACGACTGCCAATAATCTATAAATGACAGCCGGGACCAACGGCTTAACGTGCTTTCCGAGGCACGGAAGAAACTCGGTACGTTAAGATGGTCACCCATCCACAGACCAACCTTGGTAAGCGTTGCTTAACCTTGAAGATCGACTCGTGCGGCTGTTGGTATCTAGCCACGAGCTCCATTTAAGACATATAAGTATTACTAACTCACTATTCGTGACTAAACTGGTGGTCATAACCTGAAGTTGAAATCAGAGAGTCAATTGCTTGACGTAATTTTAAAGAAACTGTGTTCTATTCTAATACAACTCAGTCCCTCAAAAACATCTTTCATTTTCCTATATCTTGACATTATATGTCGTATAGATGAGATTACTACCTGAATATTAACGTTTTTTTTAGTACGACAGTAGAGCTTCACAACACAAACTGTAATTCCGCAATAAATCTACATTACTTGCATATTATACAAAAACTCCGCTGCGGTAATTTTCACGTCCTCAAATAATATATTTCATTCCACTTCGCGCTATGACAGTACTTTCACACTGACTAGAATCACAATTCTTACGAGTAACTGCATCGTGCACCGCGCAAAACGTTTTTGCGAAAATGAAAATATTTTCCATTCAAGACTATTTCAAAACCGTAGGAGAATGGAACGATTTCGACAAAGTCATGATATTACCCTTATTTGTCCAAGAAATTCTCGGTCAAAATGTCTTAGATCCGACTTGGAATTTAAGAACCAGAATGGCGAAACAAATTTTCTTTATCATCTTGATAACTTACGTCATGTTTGGCACTAGAGAGTTCCTTAAAGACGCAACAGACGTTACAGAGATTGGCGAGGCTTATTACACTTTTCTAATTACCTTCTTTTTTTCGGTAAAATACCTGCTTTTCATTAACAGCCGTGAAACTTTGCGAAAATCATACCTGGTTGCGAAAACATCCGTATTGGACATCATTAGGGAAGATTCCATAAAGAAATCAAAAGAATTGTTGGCTAAAGTGAAGATTGTCGTCAAGATACTGTTTGCGGGAGTTTTATGCCCAGTAATGATGTATCTTATGGTTGCGTTTTGGAATTATATACTGGGTACTAGAGTAACCCTATCGAAGACTACGTCAATATTGATGCCAATGACTACCCCCTACTACGAAGTAGGGTTGATCCTACATACGATTTATTTGGTCGAGATGGCGTTCACGTACTGTGTGATAGATCTGTGGTTCGCCGTACTAATGTTTTTTTTCTGTATGGCCAGTGACAGTGTGGTCAATGGGTTAAAAGTGAAGAGTAAGGCATCTGATGAAAGTGACATGGAATATATGGATCGTTTGAACGATACGCTCAAAACGTTTCAAAAAAATCATGCAATTTTAATGGAGTAAGTTTTATCCTTTTAACATTAATTGTAAATCAAGTTTCAATAATTACTGCTAAACCAATCTTTTAAATATTTTCTCGACAAATTCTTGTTCTTAAAATGCATTCAAATGCAAGTCACAATATCTTCTCAGCAACAATCAATCTCAACTTGAAGAGATGTAGGAAAATTAAGAATTATTTTTAACGGTTTGCGACGGTATTTTTATAATTAAAAATCTTTTGAAATCTTCAACCAATTTTCAAACCATGTTTGTAACATAAGTAGTGTCCGTAAAAACTACCAACATTGTTTGGTTGGACTTGCTAAAACTTTGTCCGTAACATGAGTACCACATTTTTTTTTTTCAGTTATTTTAATATTACGAGTCATATGTTCAAGTGGCCGGCTATGATCCCCCTCGTGAGCGCTTTACTCTCTACATGTTTGATTCTTCTGTGTATGAGTGAGGTATGTACTCGTTACTTTATACGTCATTGTGATTATTTCAGCTATTTTATTTCTACTAAAGTCAAACAAGTTTTATTTGTGCTCAGGTCCCCAAGATACTGGTTACCTATCTAGTTTGGGTACCACAGGTACCACTGTTCAAACAAACTGAAAGTGAAAAATTGTTACATCTATACCTAATTGTTTGTGTTATTGATCGCGCTTTTCATGGGATCCCATATCTGATGATAGGATCCCATGAAAATCGAGGGAAACCCTGAAATTTTATAAGCACATACAATGTTTTTCATAAACTTTCTAACGCAATTCAGATATTTGTGCCTGGTAATCATCATCTCATAATGCTTAGCTGATGATGGAAGGTATAAGTCAAGATCTGATGATGTGATCCCATAAAAATGTTTGTTCAGCGATATTTTCGCCAATTGTTAACCTATTTGGATGATTCTTTTTTGTATGGAAGAATATTTTCTCGGACTAGTCCCACTTAAATTTGGTGACGATCTGATGAAGAACTTCGGAGGTAGGCAACGGAACTCTTCAATGAAAGATAGCAAATGGTTCGGAATTTCTGAAATCGCATGTCTATTGATTGTTTATACCAGTTCATATAACATAACATCACGCTGGCACGCTGTGTTTGTTGTTAAAAAGTTTTTTTATTTAAAAAAAAAGACTTTTCGATAAAAAAATTGAACTGACTTCCAAAAACAAAACACTACAAAGTAAAAAATAAAAAACCAAAAACACCGACTTCCGAAATTAAAGTAATTTTTTATTTTGTAGTTAAAAAGTTTTTTTAATAGCCACATTCATTAGGAAGGCTTCAAAGGAACGAGATATGCGCGTACGAAGTCGCGGAAAAAAGTTAGTATAACATAACTAGCCTTTACTCACGGCTTCGCTCGCGTGAAAATAGCCCATATCCGTATCTGGGGTCTATAAAATCGGTTCGGCGATTTAGGCGTGAAAGGGTAAACAAGCAAACTGACTTTTGCTTTTATAATATTATAGTTTGGATTTTATAAGATAACTCGAGCTTTAGCCCGTGACTTCGTACGCGTATATCCCGGTTTTAACGATCTCATGGAATTTCAGGCAATCCTACATGCCAAATTTCAGCTTTCTACAACCAGCAGTTTCGTTAATACTTTTCAAATTTAAAATACAATAAAATTAAATAAAAATAAATCGTACTAACCAATTATTTTATAGTTCGAAGGTTTTGTGGCAATCTTTACTCCTTACGAATATTATAAATGCGAAAGTAACTCTGTACGTATGTTTGTCGCGCTTTCACGTCAAAGCTACTGAACCGATTTACATGAAATTTGGTACACAGATATTCTAGAGCCTGAGAAAGGATCTAGGCTACTTTTTATCCAGGTAGTATGTTCCCTAGGGAACACGCGGGCGAAGCCGCTGGCAGAAGCTATGAACTAATAAAATATAATCGTTATTCTATTGTTTCTATTTTTGTAGCAAATACAATGGATGTTTCTGACCAATTTAGTGCCCATAATGGTAGAAATATTTGCTTACAACGTTCTTGGAGAACAAATAAAAAGTAAGGTAAGCTTCTTTGGTCCCTCATTTTCGATTAAAAATACTTACTTTTTTTTTCTCACATAAATAGTATTTATTACTCTGACGACCTCCCACAAGGTAGAGCGATGAGGGTCGAGGGTAGCCAATGTCTGAGAGACGCACAGGACCGGTTGTTGTGGCGACACTTGGGGGAGGCCTATGTCTAGCTGTGGACTTCTTTCGGCTGATATGATGATGATGAAGATTGTTCTGAAATAACTCAACTTTAAATTTAGTAGAGTTATGCAAACATAAACGCACTGAATAGCCTATCAGTTTTACAAATTTCAGAGTTATTTCCATAGGTGAATCGTTTAAATCCCCTGAAAGATTGCCAATTCGTTGCTTAAAAAAACTTACTACTCACACAAATATATGTAACAAAATACATTTTTCATCTCCCAATAGGGAACGGAGTTCTACATGACTCTTCTTGAGTTTGACTGGGCCAGCATGCGACTCAAAGACAAGAAGAACTACCTAATAATCATCAGTTACATGAACAAAGAATTTCAAATGAAGACAGCATTGGGGAATGACTTATCTCTTGTAACGATGACATCAGTAAGATATAATACACTTCTCATCAGAAAAATCGAAACACTTTGCAAGTTTATGTTTTGTAAGGATTATCAGAAAAATGTGTATTTAGGAATATATTTCAAACGTTTAATAGTGAATAATATGAGGTTTTAAAATCCTAATGTTAATGTTCTAAATTCAAATTAAATTTTCATCAGTTTCTTATTAATTTTGATTAACAAGTCATTTTCACCATGTATGGAGTATGAAGGAAATTGATAAAACAACACACATAAATGAGAAAAAAGCTAAAAAACATTTATTTAATAACTTGTTTTCCCTCCCCGAGCTCTTATTACTGCTTCCATACGGTTCTTCATCGATCGGATGAGAGTCACGATCAAATTTAGTGGCATTGCATTCCATTCCTCTTGGATTGCATTTTGCAGCTGGCTAAGTGTTTCTAGGGCAGGATTTCTTGCACAAATTTGTCTATTTAATTCAATTCATAGATGTTCAATCGGATTCATGTGCCTGGACATGAATCCGATCGAACATCTATGGGATGAATTCTTTCTATCTGGCCAATTCATAACGGAGATACCGACTTCGGTAACATAATCTTGTACGACGCTCGTGGTGTGAGCCCAAGCATTGTCATGCATGATTAAGAAACCGTGTCTAATAAAATGTGCATAGGGCATCACGTGACGCTCAAGACACTGTTCCATGTACCGATGACTGTTAAGTGCAGGTAGACGTGGCCCAGACACAAAGACAAGCTCTGTCTTTCCGTCAGCGCTGATTCCTCCCCAAATCGTTCACAAACTACTATCATAGCTGATCTTTTCTTCAATGCTGCATTGTGCAAAGCGTTCTCCATCTATTCTATAGACCTTGTTCCTTCCGTCGTTATCATACAGCATAATTTTAAACTCATCAGAAAAGAGGACTTTGTTTCACTGGAAGTATGACCAATTTAGGTGCTCACGTGCAAAGTTAAGGCGCGCTCTTCGATAGTTTTCAGTTAATCAGCCCATTTTCTGGCTTGTGCGGTACCAGTCCACGTTCCTTCAACCTTTTTCTAATTGTAGGGTCACTTACAGCCACCCTACGTACAACATGAAGCTGCTGCTGTACTTGAAAAGCATTAAGGCGTCGATTTCGTTAAGAAGTTGTTACAATAAATCTATCATCTCACTCAGAAGTGACCCGATTCCTGCCAGATCCTGATCGGCCATGTACAAACCAGTCTCATGATAACGTTTGTAGACTCTATGAACAGACGACAGGCTTAGATGCAATCTTTCAGCCACAACACGCTGACTAAGTCCAGAATCCAGCAATGCCACCACTTGGGCGGCTTTTGCTGGCGAAGTTTCCGTATGTTTTAGAAAAAAAAACTTTTTCAGACGTCCCAAAGTCACAGTAAACAAATAAAGAACAAAAAGTTTTATGATAAGCACTAATTTTTAGTTTTCAAAGGTGAAATGTACTCCAACTTAAACACACATTTGTCACAAAACAGTGAATTTATAGGATAAACAAATGAAATTCTAATTTATAATTTTCGCTTATCACTGTAATGGCCAACTCCAGCTATACAATCAGGTGTTTTTTTTCATGGAATGCAACTTTTTTGTGTTAAATTAGGACACAAACCATAATAACTGAAGCGTTTCGATTTTCCTGATGAGAAGTGTGCTTTCAATATAAGCTCTGAAGTATAAAAAAACATCTGTTCGATACTTTTCCCTAGCTTTTTTTGCGTTTTAAAGGTTTTTCTAATTCAAAAGTTTCATATCCATGAGTATTATCCCTCCTGAAAGATTTTGTATGAATAAAAATTCACTCTGTAAAAACGTAACAAAACGCACGCATTTTTTGGGTTCCTTACCTCGAAAGGAAAAAACGGAACCCTTTTAGGATCACTTTGTTGTCCGTCCGTCTGTCTGTCTAGAACCTTTATCTCGGGAACGCCTAAAGGTATCGAGTTGAAATTAAAACCATAATATACTCAATTCTACGGTCCCTTGAAGGTGTTAAAAAATCAAACTTCCAACTTAACGTAAAAAAAAAGCTGATACTCTCAAAGGAATCAAAATTTATAGGATATTTGCCGCTGACCTAGAACTATAAAATTTGCCAAGTAATACCGTATTAAACTACCTATGTAGGGAAAAGTCTGAAAACTATACATTTGTATTTAAATCATGAAAAAATATAGTCTTTATTTAAACTAACTATGTACTTACGAATTTGTACGGAGCCCTCGGTGAGCGAGTTCGACTCGCACTTTCCGGTTTTTTTATTGTAAAATGTACGTTAATCGTAAGACGGGTATACTAGATATACATCAATTTCACTAATTCAAAATATATGTAACAAAAGTAAGTATACCGAGAAATAGCAATAGGTTTGGTTCCTTTAGCCAAACCAAAATAGGAAACAAATCCAGACTTCTAGTTACTAAGAGTTTCTTTCGATTTTTTCAGGTATTAAAATCAGCCTACCAAGGTTTTGCTATGATGCAAACAATGCAATCTTAACATACAATATAAGCAAGAAAGTTGCACAAAATACTACAAAACAATTCAACGCACACTGACAAAGCACCAATTCCAAAAAAGGAAGACGTAAAAATAGAAAGAGAGAATAGTCTTTTATTTTTTACTGAAACCGATTTACCACCAATCAGATGGCATTTGCACGCTCCGACTGAAGGAAAAACGAAGTGTATTATAGAAATCGGACATTGAAAAAGGTGGAGTATATCAGATAGTACAAATCCGCGGTTCGGACGTTTATCACGCAGTGTCCTAATTTTTTTCGACTATCGACGATTCACTTGAAGGAAAGGACGGAAACGTTTATGTTATGGCGGTAATTTAGCTAATAGACATCTTCTTTTATCGCAGAAAATACTGTATATTTGTAAAAGCACTGCTTCATTATGAATTCTAAACAAATCAAAACCAACATTAAAAACATTAAGCCATCATGATGTTTTGATTTCTTTATTAATTAGATTTTAATTTCATGTTTTCCTCAAAATTGTTTCAGCTTTTCGTGGTACTTGACACATTAACAAAGCATCCAACCCTAAATAATTTACTGAAACCAATTAAAATTCATATACTTTTCAAACGTTTTCCAAAATATCTACATCAACGTCAAACCCATTGAATAAGCAATCCAGTTAGAAACGTAGCAAAATATGCCAAAACCAAACTGATTTTGGACGTGACTTCTCGCTCAAAGTCCATTTAAATACTCTGCAGTTACCGGGAACTGCTTTGAACCGCTTTCAACTGGCCTGAACCAATTCAGACCAGTTTGATTTGGATCAGTGTTCGGTGCGCAATACCGTGAAAATGCTTTACGATTATTGCCACAGAGCATTTATAGCCGAGTTAAAATTCTCACGGACTGTATTCTCCGCTGCCGTACTATGAGTATTCGCATTCACCTTTGTGAACATATTTGGTATTGGTTGAGTAATGGCCGCTGGAAAAATACGGAGAAGCCTTTGGTGATTGGCTTTTTATTTCTTTCTCATGCCGTCAAAACATCGCTGTGCATATGCTCCATGTGACTTTGCAAATCGCACTATTGGTGAAAAAGAAGTTGGTTTATTATTGAAGCCTCGAATAAACATTCTACTTCACTCAGTGTTGTACATATAGTTTAGTTAGAGCAACTACTGTCAGAATTGAGCACGTATCCTTTACATTATCATTGATTTGACGACATCATAATTTGGATATGTTGATTTAAAAAAAAAAATTTCCTTCTCTTCAAGTGAAAGACGATACTTTTGCCAATATGCAAAGAGATGTTCTAGATACAAACAAAAAACTTCTTACCTTTATAGAAGCAAGGAGTAGTGGTTTTCAGCAACCCCGTGAGGTAAATGTGGTAATTCTAACTCTTCCCCCCAACCTCTCCCCCTCCTCGGAGACCATACATGTGATGATTGAACTTTGCGACGTGGCGCAGCTAGAAATAAAATAGTTCGCCATTGTGAGACGTTATTTTAAAACCCTGAGAACTTTTCTCGAGAACTTTTCTTTGGGTAAAGAAAACCATTTTGCGTGAAAAAATATACGATGTGTGATAAGCATGTGAAGTTGAGAAAATTCTATGGAAAACATTTTCCGGGATTTAGGTCACCGGGTTCCTGGTATGCAGCAAAGGAATGTACCTATAGATTTTGTGATTTTATATCTTATAAATTAATTTAAAAAAATATTTCAAGAAGAATTTGCATATAAATCTTTAAAAAGTACCTTATTTCCCACTTCATTTTGTTCTTCAGCTAATAATGAACGTCATTTTCCGAATTCCTCAATTAATTTCCTTGAAAATATGCAATACATTGTCAAGACAATGTAAAACAATTTCATATTCAAGAAAGAAGAATTTAATATAGTTAAAAACTTTACATTTAGCGAGAAAATTACGAAAAATAAAATTTGAGTGTGCACAATATATTAAAAAGTAAGAGAAAGAAGGACACTTTTTATTTCTCGGCGATTACCTGCAGTTCGTTAGGAGCTGAAGATGTTGCAAATAAAAGTAATGAGGGTTCCGCACTTCCGCACTTCCGCAGTGTTATATTTTACTGCATAAAGAAATCTTCATTGGCTGTGATAAAAGCATTTTCGGTCTTAATCAGATTTAACTATCTCTCATGGAGAGTTTGCTTCTTATTGTTTTTTGCTAACCGAAACCGCAAGGCTGTATAAATGGCCAGTAACGATTAAAAAAAAATGTTTTCAGCATTTTTGAGTATTATTAAATACCTAAATAAATTATAATCCAAAGAACTGTTTGAAATTGGGAATTATTGAAGACCCAATTTGCAACATTGCTGACCGAAATTGGTAAAAAATCTCGCGGATGCCTTAAAGTTTTCATTTTTATTTATATTTTTTTAAATAGTTATTGGTTTTATCAAAATAATAATAATAATAATAATAATATCATTTTATTTTCAGGCATCTGAGGCCCATAGATAAAATACACAAAATTATCTTAAACTAAAATAAACCAACCTATGATGCCACTGCCATTTATGTAGTTCTTAGGTACCCATTTTTAGGACCTAAAAATAAAAAATAAAAATTATGCCCACTGAATTGTAGCATGAACAAGTCATTCGTATTTAAAATTAACTGATACTAATAACAGTTAATTTTAAATCACAGTGACTTGAAAGTCTATGTGGTTATTTTCTAGGAACGAAATTGAGTTATACTTTTTACCGTTTGACTGTTTAGCTCTTTTCAACGTGCAAAAGGTACTTATCTGGCTGATAGAATAGGGTTTGAACATAGATTATATAATCTCGGTATGAAACATGGACGCGGTGGCCCAGTCATTACAGAAATACCACGAAATCTGAAAACTTGTGACATTATACGTGTAACATATGAAAAGCTGATTTGCTTATAATATGCTGGGCGGATTAAACTTACAATTTTAACCATAACAATTTCTAAAGAACCCCTAAAATAGCTAGCAAGTATTATATCCCTCCCACAAAGAAGATGCCTGTATTCTAGCAGTAAGATTATAATACGCTAATGACGCATTTAACCAACATTTTTCATCATATCATTTTCCGAAGAACCCCAAAAGTATGAAGCAAGCAGGAATTATATCCAACAAAAAGTGTTCGCTGCGTTAGCCAGCTAATGAAATTAACAGTCCCCGCTGAGTTTAGTTAATTCCAGTTTCACGGCAACTCTGGCCAACTGTTATATTTCATTGTTGGGATAACACCTGCGCTTTCTGGGGAGCGGGAAAAATTGTACAGAAGATTTGTGTAGTGTACTCTCTGGTACGTGTTAAGTCTGTGTCATTTATTATTGGACTTTCTTCGCTGTCAGTTTTGAAAAATTATATAGGTAAGTATGGGTAGGTACTGAGACAGTTTTTTAAGCTTCTTTTTTTTAAAAAGAAGGTGACAGATGTATTTATTTATTTAAACTTCATGTACATAAGCGGACTTAATGCAACAAGGCATTCTCTACCAGTCAACCTTTGGGTTAAAAAGAAATACACCGTGGTAGGTGTACAGCAAATAAAGAAGATTTAAAATAGAATTTAGTTACGAAAATAACATACAAAAACATATATATAATACTAATAAAATACATTTATGTATAATGCTAAAATAATAAACTAATAAATATGTTGTTTTATAATAATATTTCAGATTAAGAGAGACAAAATAATATCCTTTTAAGGCTTGAACTATTGGATTATTATTTATCTGTAATCCAACTCTACCGTCTCATTTCTTCGAAAGAAACATCATTATAAGTATCTTTTAATGTAAATATCTAACTTCTAAGGTTTCAAATATTGCTTTGTTTGGCAGATAAATAATTAAAACGCCACGTCAACCCTCTTCCTTTCTCCAAACGCGCCTTCTCTTCTCCTAAGAAACTTAAATTACTGTTATAAATAAAATTATTATAGTGAAGTTGTACCTCGTTATGAATTTAGACACAAATTACTCGTCGAGTTTGAAGGCTATGTATTATTCTGAATAACTAGGGTCTAGATTAAGTCTCAGGAACTTGGCGCAGTAATTTCTTATAAGCGTCTATATAGTAGGCGGAACGTTAAGTGTTCGCAACTTTGAAGTTTAGCCCTGGCTGGAGGCTTTAATATTATATTAAGGCCACCACAGGAAAGTCCGGTTGAGCAGTCGACAACCTCCTAGGTTGACCTGCGAGAGGCCACACACAAAAAAAGAAAAAAAAAAGAGAAAATTTGAAGTTTTTTGATTCCATCGATTTAAGAAAATGAGTGAACTAAGTATGTATTTTGTAGATTTGTAACATGATGATATTAAGTGTTATAAATGTTAGTCATATTGCAGGCTTGAAGCACCTGATTATCTGATAAAAAGATGTTTCCATGCTTCGGAAGGCACGTATAAGCCGATGGTCCGGCGATGGCGGTCGTAAAATAAACCATGTCAGGGCCCTTGAGGCGGTTTAGAAACTCTGCCACTAGGGTATATGGGGTCGTTAGACCTTACTGCCCACACGAGAAGAAGAAGAATGTAAGTCATTCAATAGACAAAATATATTTTTGATACAACAAGAAAAGAAAACACGACACAACAAAAAGCGCTGTTACTGTATCACATAAACAAAATAATGTAATGAAACTTACTTTTAGTACTCAACTAAAACTCTAATATTATAATCATCACTCTAGCCTTTTCCCAACTATATTAAGGTCGGCTTCCAGTCAAACTGTATAGAGCTGAATACCAGTATTTTATATGGAGTGACTGCCTACTAGACCTCCACAACCCATTAACAGGGTAACACAATAGGTACTTAGTTTCTTGGGAAGACTGGAGTCAGATTTACTGGCTTCCGACAATCCGTAACAACTGCCAAAGATCTACAAATAATAACCAGGACCAAAGGCTTAACTTGCTTTCCGAGGCACGGAGGAAACTCAATAAGTTAAGATGGTCACCCATCCACAGACCAACCTTGGCAAGCGTTGCTGAACCTCGAACCCGTTTGGCTGTTATTATTTAGCCACGAGCTCCTCAGCTAAAACTATAATTTACACTTGAATAATAAACTCTTAATGAACTAACTAAAACTAAAAATAATCGAAAACATGGCGTCGAAAAATTCCTCCGCATCGCTGACCACTGGTATGGCAATGTTTATCCGTTGTTCGAAGTAAAAGCCAGCCCAAAGTTCGACTTTTTTCGTCTTTTCTTGTCTTCAGTAACTTGACAATACTACTGTTACATTTTCACAAAAAAAAAGATATAAAGATATGGTGTAAGAATAGGCAAAGTTGAATGAACTTAAGTAACGTACTTATTTGCAAATCAAAATAAAACTTGGACTCATAACTTTCTTTTTGAGATTAATAACTTGTCTTTAAATAACACGACATACAGTAGGTATCAAAATCTTGCAGATGAACTGTCCAATTACTGAAAACGATTAAAAGTCGAACAATAGGACACGCGAAGTGTCAACTAAGCGTCTTGACAGATCTTTAAACAAAAAAATACCTATATAAAAATATATAAAAAAGAAAGAAGTTTACATTACGTCTATGGTACAAATACTAAACTATAAATCTTCTATCCAACTTCAACTAAATGACTTAAGTTTCTCGTCATCCTCATGCTCAGTTAAAAAATTAATAGGTGTCTGCTTCTCAAAATGTAAGAGGTGGTTTTGATAGTATACGGCTGCGATGCGGTTGAAAAAGTTCCTTGAATACTAGAACTGCCCTTTAATCTATCACCCCAAGCAAAACCAAACATTTATCATTGTAATCTAAAATTTAGCGATAGATCTACAGTGTAAACTAGACTAGACAATTTGATATAGTTAATGGCAGTTCTTAGCTAGACGTTGACAAAGGCGGCAGTGGCGACAGATTAGTGAGGAGCGGGCGATACCCTAGCGAGGGGCTTAGTAACTAACTGTCGACGTCGGGGTTTAAAAACAGAAGAACTATCTATGGTTTACGTTGGCGAAAAAGAGTGCAAAAATAATGTGTCGCTTGTGAATGACGTGGTCTCATTGCCGCTAGATAAAAACTGGTTGGATTAGGCTATGGTCAACGCTAGATAAACGTGCAATATAGTACATTCATTTTTCCCTTATAATATCCCTTCGTAGATACTCGAACAATAAATTATGAACCGTTTCTCATTACTAGAAAACGTAAAGGATCACGATAGAAGTCGATTCAGGACAGCTTTATGTCACTATTTTTGTTTTTGATATTTAGAAAGTCAATTAATGTATGAGAGTCAATTACCGTTATGGCACGGGTATCTGACGTCTACCACAGTTTACTTTAAAAACGAATATAAATAAATGGCTAAATGTGTTGCTAATCGCAAAAGTCGAGCACGGCTGGCAAATCCAGCAACTTTATCCAATGTTCAGTCAGAGCATGATTTTTATGACGAAAAATGTTGGAAAAATTGCATGAACAAAAATGCACAGTTTCCTTTTTTCCATTCAAACCACGAATTGACAGCTAGCTATAGCAATTCCTTTTGTCAGGACGACACGACGTCTGTCGGGTCAGCTAGTTCATTAAATAATCCATACTATCTACAGGGTTACTTGTAATTCGACGTATAAACTTGAGTTGCTGATAAGAAGGCTAAAATGCAATAAATTGAACCTAAATGGAGCTGGAGTTAAATGTCAAATTTTAGGTAAATATCGAAAAACCTAAAACCTCAAATATCTCGGAAACAATTGAAATTCGGCCATACCTATAGGAGGTTAAAATTATTGCATTTTGCATGAATTATAAGTAACCCTGTATATTAACATTTTTTTTTTGAAATTTTCTTTATCATATTGTAAAACATTTATTTGAAAAGAATAACGGAGTTTCTTGTCCGCTCTTCTCCATAAATCTATCTTTCAGAGTGGACAGTAGAGTCACTATATTATTTTAAATGTAAATGTTTTTTTTACTATTGATAGGCACGCGTTTGACCACTATCTCACCTGATGGTAAGCGAGGATGTGGTCGAAGATGGAGCACGCTTGCCTAGAAATAACCTATTCACTCTTGATTTAAAGACTCCCAGGTTGTAGCTATCAGGAAACACAGACTCGGGCAGGGAATCTAAAAAAAAACCACCGAAAAAAAGAACCGAAAAGCACCGTTTATTGGTCTAATTGAAATAAACGTTCTGACTTTGACTTAAACTTATTACATTAGTATAGAATTTATACTATATTATTAATTAATATTAATTGATAAATAATAAAATAAACGCGAAAGTTTGGATATTTGTAACTCAATCACGTCAAAACGTCTGAAGGGATCTTGCTGAAATTTGGCACAGAGGAAGAATATAGTCTGGAATAACACATAGGATGTTTTTATTCCGGGAGTATGTTTCCTTGAGATAATATTCGATATTCACGCGGGCGAAACCGCGAGCATTATCTAGTAATTAACGAATCATGGAATACGTTTTCCGCCATGTTTTACGTCACAGGTAAACGACGGTAATATTTTAATAAACCAAAGAGTTTTCCTTAGTTACTCATTGAAATATATTATATCAATGTAGTTACTGATAATTTGTTTAAAGTCGATGACATCAATGTGACACGTCACATGAATCATTCTACACGTAATTTAATTCATAAAAAAATAACATATAACATATTTTTCATGTTTATTATTTTATCGTACTTAACCATTAGAAATTAGGCTCGTTAAAATGCGGTTTTTGACCAATACTTAGATATTAACAACTAATAGTCATTCATGACCATTGGACAAGCTAAATATTGCTCGAAATACGCAAACTAACGAAATTTAGGTGCGCATAATTATTATTAACCATAAATGGGTGACTATGGATCCATACCTCTCCCTAAGTCAGAAAAATACAACCGATATTTTTTCGATCGATTAGAACAATGATATTATTTTTTAAATTTAAAAGCTACCTATGTGAAGAAGTGTCTACCAGACCACTTAATCTCAGGAACTCGTGGTTTTATAGTAACAGCCGCACGGGTCGATCTTGCCAAGGTCTGTGGAAGGGTGACCATATTTACATACCGAGAATCCTGCTTGCCGTCGAAAGCACGTTAAGCCGTTGGTCACGGCTGTCATTTGAACTGTAGTTGACATATACAATGACACATAATAAACGTCACCGTCCATCCAGAGTACCAATTTTATCTTTTTTCAAAGCAAAGTTCGTATATGTATCTCAGTTGCAATCAGTCAAAAAAGCTTCAATGTAACTACTTACTTATAAAATGTAAACCCAGTTGCATTAAAGGCTTGTTCAGCTTACAAGAATTTACCTAAACAAACATATAATGCAAGTGAAATAAAAGTTTGTTAAAAAACCTATAATTTATTCACATAGAATTTGGCATATGCTACCAAAATTTTACAGTAGGTAAAATGCAATATTTCCATGCTTGCTTTAATTAAAATTAAAGAAAACATGGAAATATTAAAAAGAACTCCATTTAGAATAGACCACCACATAAATAAGAAATGAAAACGCTTTAGTTTTTTGCCAAAATTGCGTTTTTAATCCGACAGTTTAAACCGCGCGAAAACGGACGATGACGTCACTCCTGTCTGCCACTGGTCTGCCACAAGAACTATCACGAATCAAAGTCATAGAGCAAGATACCAGTGATCCTAGTACTTACTTATTTTCTCAGTAAAAAAAATGTGGAACAGAACAGTGTTAGTATGTAGGTACTTTCAACATACGCATTCATCTACTAGCTTGGGCCGACGCAATGGCCCATTTGTAAGTATCATCACAAAGCCGCTCCGCGAAAAAAAAATACTGGTATTCAGCTAAATCCGGTTTGACTGAAAACCGACCCCAATATAGTTGGGAAAAGGCTAGGCAGATGATGATGATGATGATCATCAAATGCTCGCTTTAAAATAAAACGGCTAGATTATTTACACGATTTTTACTAAGTATTCTTAAATAATTAGTAATTTAATTATATTTTAATGACTAATTATTCATTGAGAATTGAGATCCTATTCATAAGGCTGTAATTTGGACATAGTTTATCTACAAAAAATGCCCGTTGGAAAGAACTAGCTGATATGTATGCGTACGTTGAAATTGAACTAGCACTATTCTATCCAAATATTTTGTTACTGCGAAAATAAGTAACGTCTGAGAGCCAAGGATCTTGGATTAATAATTAACAGGAGTTACGTCACCAGAGCTGATTGGTGTATTAAAACACGTCCCGTTTCACGTTACTTTTACTTTGTAATTATTGTTAAAAATCAATACTTATTAACTGGAATATAGACTTTGCAATGGCCCTTCTTTTAAGCTTTTTTTACATTTTAGTGACAAAATACTGTTAATTATTGGATCTGTTTTTTCTTCAATATATAATAATTAATAGTAATAATAATTTATTCAAATAATACGTTTACAAGAAGGTGTACATGTAGCCAACAGTTATAAGTTATCCATACAATTATGGTGCCTAAAAATAAACTAAAACTAAGATATTATTGTAGGTGCAAGTAATGGTTGTGCGGTATTGCAACGTTAGGTAGCGACCAGCCCGATTTAGATTAATTTAAACCTGTGTTTCAGGCCATCACTTTACAAAAAGTAGGTATAAGATGACTATAGAAGAACAATTTGAAAACAAATCAAAAAAACTCTTTAACAAAAAAATAAAGCCGACTTCCAAAAACAAAACACTACAAAGTAAAAAATAACTTTGATTTCGGAAATCAGTGTTTTTGGTTTTTTCGTTTTTGAACACCGACTTCCGAAATTAAAGTTATTTTACGCAGGAACCATTAAAAAGTGAAACTACAAACACAACGTGCCCGCGTGAACTTATGTTATGAACTGGCAAACAATTAACAGACATGCGATTTCAGAAATCCCGATCCATTTGCTATTATTTATTGAAGAGTTTCGTTGCCTACCTCCGAAGTTCTTCATCAGATCTTCACCAAATTTAAATGGGACTAGTCCGAGAACATACTCTTCCAAACAAAAAAAATCATCCAAATCGGTTAACGATTGGCGAAAATATCGCTGAACAAACATTTTTCATCGGATCCCATCATCAGATCCTGTCTTATACCTTCCATCACCAGCTCAGCAACATGAGATGATGATTACCAGGCACAAAAATCTGAATTGCGTTAGAAAGTTTATGAAAAACAATGAATAGCTTATAAAATTTGAGGGTTTCCCTCGATGTTCATGGGATGCCATCATCAGATTCTAACTTGGTGACAATGGGACGAATCAAAAGTATTTATAATCGAATAAAAAATATTTTATAAAATCGGTCTAGAATTGGCGGAGAAATAAAAAAAAAAAACATACAACCGAACATAGAACCTCCTCCTTTTTGAAGAAGTCGATTAAAAAGGAAAACCTGGTTCGAATTGCCGCAGATAACATAGTAGGTAATAATTAACATTTACATTCAAAAAAACGTAATCTGTATGGGTAACGTCACAGGTCAACGACGTAACGTTGCCTACCGACGAGTTTTCCTTGTTTACGGAGGGCCTAGCACGAATATATTTACCGTATAGTAACGTAAAGTAAAATTTTACCATAGCTACAATACTCGTTCCGTACGTAATATTTATTTGAATTAGATACTATACTTATTCATATTTTTGAATGATCTCAATTGTGTATGTCCCAGAAAATTAAACCAAAATATTTGTTTTTTTTAATATTACGGGCTTGTGTTTTTCACATTTAAAATTCACTTACGTTAACGTTACTATATTATTATGTCAAAATATTCGTGCTAGGCCAGAGGGCCTAGCACGACTTTTGAGGTACGGAACCTTATTTTTCTGAGAACAATAAGGTTCCGTACCTCAAATGGAAAAAAGAAACCCTTATAAGATCAGTATCTTGTCCGTCCGTGTGTCACCACCGATTTTCTCAGGAATGGGTGGACCTAGCAAGTTAAATTTATACCAGATATTGCGGTCTATAGGACCTATTAGGTGTATTAAAATCAAAGTTCTGAGTCAACACGATAAAAACATATAGGCAAATTTAGATTTTCGCGAAAACTTGCAAGTACTGAAAATTAACTTAAGGGCGTATCTTTGAATTAATGGTAGCTTGAAAGCGCCGAGTGGCACCGCTCACCCGACGCGGACCCCGCATGCTTCCACATGGAAAGTTCGAAATATCGAACCTAGCGCCAAAACATCAAATTAATTCAAACCGCCAACTGATTCAGTGTTGCTTGCACTCAAACTTCATAAGTTTCTGCTGTCAAAATATTTACAAAAAGCAGTACTCTTATAAACAGTGCTTAGAAGTAGAATAAATATTGAACGAAGACAATTAATTATTTATTTTAAGATTAATTTTTTACAGTCGTTGGTAAATTACATCATGTTTTGTATGTCCCCAAATTATTTTTAAAACTACTTATTCAGTAGATTTTTAAGCACATGGCCACAATTGTGCGATAGAGATAGCACTAGAGACTTTGGAGCTATGGATTAGATCAGTTGTAAAAAAATGGAATGATAAGTAGTCAATTAGTTGTTTTTTTTTTGGCGTGTCTTCGAACACGTATACCCTGTCTCAGAAACCGTGCATTTTTCGGAGATGGTTTTTTATCGGTAAAAAAAAAATTGTTGCTATAGACGTATTTTAACTCTTTATCATGTAACGTTAATTAAATACTTAGATAACCAATACCCAAGAATCTAAATCTGATGCAACAACCTTTTCAGTAAAATTCCGATGGAATTTTACATGATGCGTAACGTCCTTAGTGACCGACAATATGGGTTCCGCCAAAATCGGTCAACTGGGGATATTCTAGCGTATGCCATTCACATTTGGAATGAGGGAAAAGGTGAGACGGTACTTCACGCCGAAATAGCTGCTCAAACTCTATCATTCGATCGTGTATGGAGTATTGCTCTCATCTTTGGGACGAATCTGCCAGATACGATCTTGATGCCCTTGAGTCAATTGAGAAACGAGCCAAGAGGATCATCGGCAATGATAGGCTCATGGAGTCGAAGCTCCAAAGTCGGCTGCATCTTTGGGAGTGTGCGACTGAATTGCGTAATTTAATTGCGCCAAGCCCGTTCCATCATCGGACCACAAGATGTTAGGCGATGCGCCACCGGTACGTGGTGGACATCCCACCCACATGAGCAAAACGATTTGGGAACACATTTATAGTACGTACAGCTAAGGAGTGGAATTCCCTGCCAGAGTCTGTTTCCTAATAGCTACAACCTGAGAGTATTTAATTCAAGAGTGAAAAGGTTACTTCTAGGCAAGCGTGCTCCATCTTCGACCCTATTATCACTTAAATTACCATCAGGTGAGATAGTGGTCAAACGTATGCCTATCAATAGAAAAAATAATGAAGGTATATTTTCTTCGCCGATGTTATGAAAAGGCTATCAAAACTTAATTGGCATACTGTTTTGTAGACGATGTATCTAATGAGAAGTTGAAAATGCGACAACACGAAATTAAGGCTTTCAAATGACAGCATTGCCAATTATTTTATTATTCTATTTTTTTTTTTAATATGTCTGTGGTACGTGATAAATTAAGGCTGGAACAGGGTTGGGCAGTTGCTTGTAATTCGAATACGTAATTGAAATACAAATCCGCATTTAGTATTTGTATTTAAATTTCTTGCTTAAAATGTAATTTGTAATTCGTATTTAAAATACCTGACGCCGAGGTATTTTGTAGTTAGTATTTCAAACACTTATTTATGGCTTCAAAATACTTTCTACTTATTAATGGGTGCGTTCTGAAGAAAACACCGCTCGATAGCTTTCGCATTTTCGATAGAAAATGGCGACCGCCAAATCGTGGGTGCATTCACAAACATACAAACTCACATACACAAACAGCCAGACCCGGAACAACTATCTGTAGGCCATACAAATATTCGTTCCGTGCGGGAATCGAACCCACGACGTACAGCGCAGCAACCAATCGCTCAACCACGGCACCAGCCGTCACGTCTAAACTAGTAACTTTTTGAGACAAGTATTTCTTTTATTTCCAACAGTTTAGTAAATTACACGTTTTGAATAGTCACCTCGAGACTTTATTTTGACACCCCACGTGAAAAAATACGACTGCATAATGGTTGCCGGATTCTTATTTGATTTTTCATCATTCTAATAGCCACTTATCATTGTCACTTGTCTCTTAAAACAAATAACATGAATGTACACTTTTGTGCCAATTCCACAATATAAATCTATATATATAAAAATCAATTGCTGTTCGTTAGTCTCGCTAAAACTCGAGAACGGCGGGGCCGATTTAAATAATTCTTTTTTTGTTAGTTTCGCCAGAATACAGGGAAGGTTTAAAAACAAAAAAGTAGGTAGGGTAGGTAGGGTAGGTAGGGTAGGTAGGGTAGGTAGGGTAGGTAGGGTAGGTAGGGTAGGTAGGGTAGGTAGGGTAGGTAGGGTAGGTAGGGTAGGTAGGGTAGGTAGGGTAGGTAGGGTAGGTAGGGTAGGTAGGGTAGGTAGGGTAGGTAGGGTAGGTAGGGTAGGTAGGGTAGGTAGGGTAGGTAGGGTAGGTAGGGTAGGTAGGGTAGGTAGGGTAGGTAGGGTAGGTAGGGTAGGTAGGGTAGGTAGGGTAGGTAGGGTAGGTAGGGTAGGTAGGGTAGGTAGGGTAGGTAGGGTAGGTAGGGTAGGTAGGGTAGGTAGGGTAGGTAGGGTAGGTAGGGTAGGTAGGGTAGGTAGGGTAGGTAGGGTAGGTAGGGTAGGTAGGGTAGGTAGGGTAGGTAGGGTAGGGTAGGTAGGGTAGGGTAGGGTAGGGTAGGGTAGGGTAGGTAGGGTAGGTAGGGTAGGTAGGGTAGGTAGGGTAGGTAGGGTAGGTAGGGTAGGTAGAGTGGCCAGTTGACGGGAGCGAAGCCGCGCGGGTCACCTAGTAACAAATAAAAATCTGTGGCTCGGCTGTCAAGCCAAATGACGTAAGAAATTTTTCATCCCGTATTAATATCAATTTTAATTTAAAAAAAAAAACATAGAAACAATGCATTTTGTATAAAAGAACGAATACATCAAGAAAAAAAAAATACAACCACACGAAAATAAAAAAACTCACTAAATGGAAAAACAAATTGACAATTTGGAAATAAGATGTTGACACGACGACGGGCACGACTACAAGCCGCACCAACACCATCTTCGGGTTCGTCGCTGAGCTCCGCCTCGCAGCCGCCGGGACCTGCGCCAGCCGCGAGTCCAGAGATTCCGGTAGCTGCAGTTGCGTCGAGCTCGAGCGACGAATACTTCTCGCCGCCGACGACACCACCACCTGTGCGTCGGCGCGGACGAGGCCGACCACCGGCCAGCTTAGGACCTCGAGGCCCACCGGTCTCTGATAGGGTCCCCGCTATCGGTGGACGTGTGCAGCGTATAAAATGGACTCAAGCCATAAATGAGAATGTAATACGCTCATACTTTGGGGCTACAGAGGGGGGAACTTATCTGACTGCGTATCGTGGTCGGATGCTCTCTCTGTTTCAGGTACTTGAACCAGCTGTCAGCGTATCGGCCCAACGACTGTCGGATCAGGTGCGCGTCATCCAGCGTAACCGTATGTTGGATGATAGTGTGCTTGATCGCCTCCGCACTGAAATGTGTAGCCAAGTCATTGCTCCTCCGTCGCAGACTGTGGCACCAGCACAGTCAACCCAATTGCCCAGCCACGCTGACGAGGAGAGTAATGGCAGGGTTACAAACGTAAGTACCCAGTGCAATGACGAATTGAGGAGTGCTTTGAAGTGTGCTATTCGGGAATACCGCTACATACCGCCTGAACTTAGACCACGCTTACCTCGTTTGCCCATGCATAACAAGAACAGGGCGCTGGTGGCTTCTCTGGATTCGCAGTTGTCAAGCTATTTTGTCTATAACTGTGATAACCTCACCGATGCACATTCGATCATGTACTGCGCGGCTGTAGCGGCATGTCATGTAGCTCATGTCAAAATAAAAATAACCATTGACAGAGTTACACGACCAAAACCAGCCGTACCAGCTTAGCAGTGCAGGATCGAGCGTTGTATTGGTGAGGCCAGAGCGCTAATCGGCAAACTGATCTGCTTCAGGGAGGGCAACACATGCCCTAGAGTGATGCGCTTTGTGAGACGGGCGTTTTCGGGGACTGATGTCAATCCCCGAGATTATATATCTCGTGTCACAGAGCGCATCGACTTCCTGAAGCAGAAGGTGTATGCATGGGCAAGCCGTATTCGTAGGTACAGGCGGCGAATGGAGCGATACACCCAGAATCGCACATTCCGAAGTAACGAAAGGTGGGTATATAGGGATTGGGAGCAACCGGACCAAGGTGTGACTGCTGACACGCGCTTGCCGGATGATGATGCTATGTGTTCATTCTGGTGCAGCATCTGGTCGGTTCCTGTCAGTCATACTGAGGGTGACTGGACTCGGGAGGTCGAGCGTGTGTGCGATCCGATACCAGAAATGGGGGCAATTTCCATCAGCCCCCAAGATGTAGCTTGTGCAGTCCGTCCGTTGCCTAACTGGAAATCTCCAGGGCCGGACGGGCTGCACAATAGGAATAGCGAACCGGTAAGGATCGAGCGGGGTATATTTCAGGGCGATAGTTTGATTCCACGTTGGTTTTGTCTAGCCTTGAATCCTCTTAGCACACTGCTAGAGAATTCAGGGCTAGGCTATCGGTTGAAGAGAGGTGGTCAGGTTATATCTCACCTCCTTTACATGGATGATCTGAAACTCTTTGCCCCCACTAATCTGCAACTGATGGAGCTACTGAAAGTAACTGAAACTTTCAGTAACGCCATCAGAATGGAGTTTGGTGTAGATAAATCTGCGGTCATGCATGTAAAGCGTGGAGATATTTTGGAATCCGTTGGAACTAAACTTTCGGATTCCATAAACCTGAGATCCCTCTTTCCAACTGAAACTTACAAGTATTTGGGAATGTCGGAAGCGTTAGGTGTCAATGTTACTGACATGAAGCAATCGTTGAAGGAGCGCTTTTTTGGCCGCCTGAAGAAGGTATTTAATAGCCTTTTATCAGGCGGAAACAAGGTGCGCGCCTTCATCGGTTGGGTCATGCCGGTATTGATGTACTCTTTCGGCGTACTCAAATGGACTCAAACGGAACTTGACGCCCTGGATAGGCGGGCCCACGATCGTCGGTAATAAGACTGTATATCTCGCGCAAGTGTGGTGGTCGAGGCTTTTTAAATGCTAAGACTCTCAACAATCGCGAGATATGCAGTCTTAGGGAATACTTCCTAGATGTCGACGTAGGTGAGATGTAGTGGCGGTGGACAAAGGACTCACCCCGCTCTCCTTGGCAAATGAGAACTGGCGCAAACCTGCGGTGCTTGACACTAACGATCGCTGGGCGGTATGGCAGAGTAAGGAGCTTCACGGACGCTTTTTCCGGACCCTACATGGGCCCGACGTAGACCAACTAGCGTCCGTAGCCTGCTGCGTTTCGGTGATCTTTTTGGAGAAACCGAAGGTTTAGTTTGTGCAATTATGCACGAAGTTATCATGACGAATAACTACCGGAGATTTATTGTGAAAGACGGCATGGTCGACATATGTTGGGCATGTCACCGTCCGGGAGAATCAATACGCCACATTATATCTGGTGGTTCTCGTCTAGCTAACGGAGAATACTTGCATAGGCACAACCTTGTAACCAGGATTATCCATCAGCAACTTGCTCTGAAATACTCTCTTGTGGAGTCGGAGGTGCCGTACTACAGGTCATGCGCCCGACCCAGTTCTCAATAATGGCAATATCACATTGTACTGGGATCGGTCCATCATCACTGACAGGACTATTGTTGCCAATAAGCCTGATATAGTGGTGGTGGACCGAATTGTGAGGCGTGCAATGATTGTAGACATAACCGTCCCGCAAGACGAGAACCTCGTGAAAGCCGAGAATGACAAACAAATCAAGTATATTGACTTGGCTCGCGAGGTTGTCGACATGTGGGAAGTGGACTCCGCAATCATTGCACCGATAGTCGTGTCGGCCAATGGCTTAATAGCCACGAGCCTCGACCAACACCTTAGGAGGCTCTCGTTGGGCAGCTGGATCAAGGGCTTGAATAGAATAGAATAGAATAGAATCTTTATTTGCTTAGAATGTAGGTACATAAAAATAAGCTGGAAAATAATATATACGAATCCATGTACATTCTGCCATAATATAGCATGCAAATATAATACATAGCAGAGAATAATATATAATAATAATAGCAGTAAGCATACTCGTAGGTATTACAAAGAATTATCATTAAAGAAATCCTGAACAGATTAATAACATTTGTTTACAAGTAATTCTGTGAAATGTTTTTAAATTTTTACAACGGTAAGTTTTTCATTTGTTCAAGTATTTTATTAAAGATTACAGGAGCCATACAAATCACATTTCTTTTCAATAAGCTAGTTTTAAATACACCCGTGCATAATAGATTCTGGTATTGAGATCTCATAGCTGTAATTCGTTTTCCAGTTTCTATTAAAGTTGCAAATAGACATCGATTTATTATTACGAATATTGCTAATTCGAGTATATAGAGGCATGGGAAGGTTAATAATTTATGAGACTTAAATATAGGAACGCAACTGTCTGTTACTTTAAGACCAAATATAGCTCTCAAACAGCGCTTTTGAGCTTTGAAGATGCTTTCTCGTTCACTACAGTGACCCCAAAATATTATACCATATCTTAATATGGAAATCACTAGACCATGGTAGGCTACTAATATTGTCGGTAGATTTACTTTTTTCGATAGATTATGCAACATAAATGCAGCTGTACTAAGACGTTTACATATATCTTCTGCTTGCGGCTTCCAGGTTAGCTGGCTGTCAATTGTGATTCCTAAAAATTTTGTACTGTTTACTGTCTCTATAGTTTGACCATTATAGTTTCTATTCATATCTCCCGTAGATATTCGTTGGTAAAAATTCATGATTTTAGTTTTTTGGATGTTAATATCTAAATTATTATTGTCAAGCCACTTTATTAATTACTAATTACTAATTGTATTGTTAATGTCACTTAAATATGATTCTTTTTTGTTACATGAGACAAATGATGTGCCATCATCTGCAAATAGTACCATGGGATAAGATATATGACGTGGCAGGTCATTTATATATAATAAAAATAACAAAGGTCCGAGCACGCTTCCCTGCGGGACACCATATTTTATTTCTCTAAAAGACGATAGAAATTTTAATTCTTTTCTAGATTCCAAACACAGGCTCGATATCTCCGTAAATTGTCTACGACCTTTTAAGTACGTTTTTATTAAATTAAGGGCATTGCCACGAATACCGTATGCGTAAAGTTTGGTTAGAAGGGTATCGTGATCTACACAGTCAAAAGCCTTCGACATATCTGCATACATTGCGCATACAGGTATTTTAGAGTCCACTTTTGGCATTATTTTATGGAGAAAGTCGAAAATAGCCATGTTGATGTTTTTATTTTTTCTAAAACCCTTTTGTTCGTCACATAGTATGTGGTGTTTTGTTAGAAAATTGTAAAGCGATTCATAGATAAATTTTTCTATGATCTTTGAGAAGATGGGAATTAGAGCAATTGGTCTATAGTTTGCCATTTCGTCTTTATCGTTCTTTTTATAAATTGGTTTAACTATAACAGACAACAAGACTTTCTGGAAATACTCCAGAGTATATACTTGCGTTAATGATATGAGCAAGAGGCGCAGCTATACAGTCAGAAACAAATTTTACAACTGTGGTTGAGATGCCATCATACCCAAAGCTCTTTTTGTTTTTTAAGTTTCTTATCACACGTGTGACATCTTGAGGAATAACTGGATTCATAAAAATTGAATGTGGGTTGATAGTTTTGTTGATTGTGTCACCTGACGTACGTTTTGGTCTATCCGAAATCTGGTCTATATTGTTGAAAGATTCAGCTATTTCATTAGGATTTGATATATTTTTTTTCCCTTTTTTTATTTGAGAAATGGTGCTTGATTCAGAAAGCGGTACTTCTGGACACGGCTCGCATTTTCAGGAGGTTCCTTTCTCTGGAGCCCTGACCACTGGTAGCTTGGACCCTGTTCCCGATATCTGTGGGCAAAAAAAAAAACATTTAAAAATTTAAAAATAGTATTTTTCAATTTCGAAATGTTTTTTTTTATAATATTGTATACAAATATTTAAAAATGTATAAATATGCAAAGAAGATGAATAAAGTAAATAATAAAATATAAATATAATTCCAAAATAATAAATAAAATAAATAAATCCGCAAGGCAGTTTTGTGGCAAACTGTTGGGCACTAGCGACCCCACGGACCTGATCACCAGAGAGAAGTCTTGTTTCTCATTTCCGGCTTGCCTTTATTGGCTGGCCGGAATGAACACTGACGAGGAACAGAGCTCCCACCTCTTTCTTGCCTTAATCGGCCGGTCTGAGTGGAGATTCGCAAGAGCAAACGTGCTTGGGAGAAGGATGTATAATCCAGTAAGATGCTGGTAGGGATCTTGACCGCACTTCCGGGATTGTCCTGATAGCCGTGGTATACCTCTCCACTCCTCTGGCACCTCAGGGTATGTTGCCCCCTTAGCGCTATGTCACTTTGTGCTAGCAACTCTTTTCGGGGGGCCCATTTATTGAGTGTGCAAGTCACCCCCTGCCATTTTAAAGCCGTTTTAATTGTCAATGGTCAGGCAGGGGCCAATAGTTCTTCCATAGTAAACGATTATCAGTCCACTAAAACAGCCAAACCCAAAGCGTTTCATCTTTTGTTTCCATATTCTGCAATAGTCCTGCTCCAACTGGGTATTGTCCTTGGGTATTCTTTCACAGTGCATACAGGGATAATCGTCTGTTGGGGTACTATTCCATTTGAAATGTCTAAAGGGGCTGCGAGTTGGCTTCGGCCCCTCATCCGCCTACCAAAGGACCGGGTCTCTAGGGACCCGAGAAAGTGAAAAAATTAAATAATAGAAGATAGACTTTTTTAACAGATTACGACTGAGATGCGAATGCGAACAAAGCTTTATTGGGTCATTTTAACTGCGATGGCAACAATGTTGTCTAGCCATGTCGCAGACGGACAACCGTAACCTTCCACTACTTGAAAATATTGAGTCAGAGACAAAAAGTTACTCTTATTTAAAATTATTATATACTAGCACTTCGCCCGCGACTTCATCCGCGCTACAATTCTCTTAAGAATCCCTATTTTTTTTTCTAGACAAACTATATCCTCAAACCTTCCTCGAAAACCACTCTATTCATTTTTTAGAACAGCATGAAAATCAGTGCAGGAGTTTTTGGGTTTTTCGCGAACAACAGCACAGACAGACAAACAGACGCGGCGGAGGACTTTGTTTTATAATAATGTAGTGATTTAAAAAAAAATAAGAACACAATCAAAATAATACTACCAACATGAGACCAATTATTAAACAACTACATGTCAAATTCAAAAACATAATAATTTAGTGAGCAATAAAAAATAATACTGAGTGACGTGCACGAACCTATCGCGATATTTCATCATAATTGAAGTACGTAGGCACTTGAATTCCAATAAAATATGAAATAGGTATACAGTACAAATGCACATTTCAACAATGTAACAGTGTTATGGAAATTCACATGATTTCATTAGTAATTTCCTTAACCATTAAATGTATTTATAATTATTCTCAATAAAATTATATCAAAACCAAAATGATTGTAGGCACACTTATTTTACATCACATTTCTAATCAGAAAACCCAGTGTTTTCATAGCTTCATGGAGTTTTGTGAAATCAAGGAAACTTTTGCGCCATACCACATACATTCAGTCAAAAAAGTATCGGGAATGGATGATTTGTTTATGGTTCCAAATTCAAATTTTTGTTTTTTTGTAGTTGTTAGATTGGCACAACTGTTTTCCATTTTGGCGCGGAGTTTGAGTTGCATCTGTTATTTATATTAAATACAGTGCTGGTTTTAGTAATATCATATATAGTGTGTATTGCGAATTTCATAATGGACAAAAATATCGAACAAAGAGTTTGTCTTAAATTTTGCATCGCCAATGGAATTTCGTGTTCGGAGTCACTGAAAATGTTACAGAAGGCTTACGGTGAATCGACTTTATCAAAAACTCGTGCTTATGAGTGGTTCAAAGCGTTCAAAAGCGGTCGAGATGTGATGGAAGATTTGCCTCGCTCTGGTAGGCCGTCAACGTCTGCAACTGAAGTTAACATCGCAAAAGTGAAGGAAATAGTGACTGAAAATCCCCATTCAACTCTGAGAGAGATAGCCGCCGAACTTTCTGTATCTCACGAGTCGATCCGTACCATTTTAACTAATCATTTGGGTATGGAACATGTTGCTGCTCGGCTAGTCCCAAAAGATCTGAATTTTCTCCAAAAACTCAATCGCATGAAAGTCGCTGAGGACATGCTAGAACGAGTCAGTTCGGACCCAACATTCATGTTACTGGTGACGAGACGTGGGTTTACGAGTTTGACATGCAAAAAAACTCAAATTACCACTTCGTGGCACCCGTTTTCAATCGATAGAAGACATAAAGAAGAATTCGCGGCGAGAACTGAACTCAATTCCGGAAGCAGCGTTTAAAAAATGTTTTGATGAATGGATTATTCGTTGGTGCAAGTGTATCGTTTCTAAAGGAGCATACTTTGAAGGTGATAAAGTAAATTTGGATGAATAACAGACATTTTGTGTATTATTGATCTTTTCCCGGTACTTTCTTGACAGAGTAGTATACCTATTGTTGATAGATTAAAGGGAATTGATTCTATCAGCGATCATCTTCAACATCGTTTCAACGGACACAGGCGTCCTCTGCTTGACATAAACCTCTTTCTAGCGTCGTCATAGGCTAGTC
Organism: Lacanobia oleracea; assembly: GCA_950371165.1. Classification (NCBI taxonomy): domain Eukaryota; kingdom Metazoa; phylum Arthropoda; class Insecta; order Lepidoptera; family Noctuidae; genus Lacanobia; species Lacanobia oleracea. The sequence goes on from OX493387.1 coordinate 5,242,288, forward strand.
CTGTGCGTCACAGTGGATCCATCGGTCTACCTACTGAGAGACCTTCCGTCGCCATTCCAGAACCTTTCGGCCCCATCGACCTTTCGTTCTGCCAGCAAAGTGCAATTATAATTAAATATTATTGTTTTATAATAAATGTCCATGACATACTTTCAAGATGGCAGAATTCTATTCGGAATAATTTTACTACGCATATTGCCATTTCTTTAAAACAGCATTTTAACATTAAATTAAAATTGAAATATGATCTTAAAAAATCAACATATGTGCTAAAAAAAATTGTGACAGAAACGAATGCTGTAAAACCGACCCCACGTAGTTTTGTCTGCCCAACCCTAGAGTGTAATTTAAGCCCGCGTAGGCACGGAAGGGCGAGGCGGCCCGCGACCTGAGGAGCAGGTACGCCCGACACCGCGGATGAGGCTGGCCGGCAAAGCTGGCGCCGCAGCCGTGACAGAAACCATGCCTGCTGCATGCTTACTTGCATTCTGCATGTTGCATGCTCGTTTGCGTGCTGCATGCTTGCTGCTTGTTGCATGCCGCATGCTTGCTGCATGCTGCATGTTGCATGCCACATGCTTACTGCATGATGCACGTTGCATGCCGCATGGTTGCTGCATGCCACATGCTTGCTGCATTCATGTTGCATATTTGCCTGCATACGGCATGCTTGCTTGCATTCTGTATATTGCATGCTCACCTACATGTTGCATGCTTGCTTGCATTCTGCATGCTCGTTTACGTGCTGTATGTTTGCTTGTTTGCAAGCTGCATGTTGAATTCCGCATGATTGCTGCATGCTTGTTGTATGCTTGCTGCATTCTTGCTGTATGTTTGCTGCATGCTTGCTGTGTGCTTGTTTGCGTATTTTGGTCTTTTATTCCCATAAAAGACCAAGAGTTATGAACATAAATGTGGATGGATGGAGAGGGAAAGGAAAGCCACAAAAATAAAGGATGGATTGTGTGAGGAGCGATATGAAAGAAAAGAGAGTTAGTGATAGAGTGACGACTGATAGAACAGAATGGAAGAATAAAACGTGTTGCGCCGACCCTAAATAACATGGTATAAGGGCAGGAAAATGATGATGATGATTCCCATCGCCATTTGCCACCATTTCCGCTTCGTGGGGTTTCGTTGACCGGGTCCGAATAAAGTTTTGCTTGACTAGAATTCACCCGCATTGGTTTTATGAACGCGGTGTTGTAATTTTATAGGAGGGTATGCATTTGGCAAAAGTTTAAAACATTCACTCGATAAAATGTTTTTGTGGGTAACAAGTTTTATGTTAACTACTCAATATGAGGATTAAGAATATTTGATTTGAGATTCTATGATATGATGATTATCGAAACAAATTTATTTGTAACAAAAATCTATGATTTAAATTTATTCACAGTAAGTATTCTGTGTATAGATTATTCTATGAAATGATAATATAAGAAAAAAAAAAGACTGAAACGAAATTCTTAGAAACTGTCTTCTATAAAACAACGCACAACCCTAATTTTGATTTGACTCTTGATCTAGTAGTGGGATATAATATCAGATACGATATGAGTCAACAAGGGTTAAATTTTCGTTACGTCAGTTACGTGACGCAACCTGTTTACGTCACTTTTAAACGGAACAGCCTCAAAAGAGCACATTAAAGTGATGAATTTGTAATTACTACTTTACAGGATAAATGCAACTGAAATGCGCTAATACCTATATACTAAAGCCGTATAAAAGCCAGTTAGTCAGACAACAGGTCATTCGTACATTAGAACGGCCATCAAGCAGTCCTTATAATTTTTTTTTAATAAATTGTATTAAATCAATTCAGCCTCTGCTTTTACTAATAAAATTGATTTTGTTTTGAATACAATGGCAACTTCCGCAAAAACTTTCTTGGCGGTAATATTTTATTTTTTCTTGGTTTTAAAATTCCGTATCCCTATACTATATTTCGAGAAGCTCGTGGCTAGATAATAACAGCTGCACGAGTCGATCTTCAAGGTTAAGCAACGCTTGCCAAGGTTGGTCTGTGGTGACCACCTTAACAGATCGAGTTTCAAAGCACGTTAAGTCGTTGGTCCCGGCTGTCATTTGTAGATCTTTGGCATTCGTTACAGAATTCAATAAATCTGCCTTGCCATAAAGTACCGTGTTACCGAGTTAATGGGTTGTGGAGGCCTGTTAGGCAGCCGCTACTCGTAAAATACTGATATTCAGCTAAATCCGGCTTGACTGGAAGCCGACCCCAATATAGTTGAGAAAAGGCTAGGCAGATGATGAGGATTCCGCATCCAAAGGGCAACCAACGAAACCCTATTACTAAACATCCGCTATCCGTCCGTTCGTCCGGCTGTCTGTCAGCGGGCTGGTAGACAGTTGAAATCTTCACAGATTTTCAGATCTGTGAAAATTAAATAAAATAAATAAAAAATAAATAATAAATAAATAAATAAATTTATTCAAATAAAAATGTTTATTAACAGATAATAAAAATTAAGGTAAAGACTCGTACACGAAGGTTTCTGTACCATAGAAACCTTCGTGTACGAGTCCGACTCGCTCTTGACCGGTTTTTGGTATTTAAAATCGATGCAACTTTAATCATAATTATTATCTAAACTTGATAACTAAACCGTCTTTTAATTTTTGTAACAGTTGGCGTTTTTAGTGGCAGTTAGCAAAGCCGCACCTAATCATGGTAAGAGATCTTTTCTATCAAATACTTTTCCTTTTATTTAATTTTAATTTTCCTTTAAGTATTATTTTTTTTGTAAATAGTATGAGAAATGCATTTTTTAAGTACGGGCGTATATTTGTGAACGCATAAAATCTGGTTAGGTACTACTTATAAATTACAATTTAAAAACAATCGAACGTTAAATATATTATTATGTAAAACATAATCTTTATACTCATTGGTTTTGCAGAGATCAACGTGAAACTTCCTGAAGAATGTAAAGGGAAGGGTTTCTGTTCCATCAAGCCGGAAGGGTATGACGAAATACAAGAATTGATCGACAGCCTCCTGACCCCCGCTTTTGTTGAGGCAAATGACGTAAGTTATTTATAGAATTTTTAATTTTGCAAGGTATGAGCGTTACTTGTTATACAAAATCATGTTAATATTGGAAATACGATTAGATTGATTACTAAATTCACTTAAAGTACCAATTTAATATTTTGGTATAAATTGTTTTTGCAAAAAAACTATGAAACGCAGAAAGTTAGGAATTAAACATATGTCACATTATCGCTTACCAATAGGTGAGGTAGTGGTCAAACCCGTGCCTATCAACCGTATAAAAAGTATAGAATTTTATTCTATAGTTTTTGAGGTTAGTTTTTCTGAAAGTTCTTAATTATGTACTTTTTCAGAAAGAAATGGAAGACCGCGAAGGACTCGGACCCACATCTGAATATTCTCCTGAGGAAGACTGGCATAACTGTCCTTACATAAATCAGGTATAATTTTATTTTAATTTCCTACGATAGGTTCACTATCAAATCAAGTATCTTAAATGTTTAAAATATGACCAAATACAATTTTATTGATAGCGTCTAAACTTTTCCCACATTATTGAGTGTCATCTCTTTTGTTGTTTTTCAGACTGAGTGGCCGGTTTTTCACAGTCAGTCTCACGACGATTCTGATTTTGATATAATCGTTCAAAATAATAAACTTCGTCAACCCGTCCAGAGCATCACATGCGCGTGAGTACCTGCAAATGATTTTTAGTAACTTAAATAATTTTGTTATCTAAAGAAGAAACTGTAATTCTTTATTTTGCTAGAACCGTGCGGCTAACCTTCTCTTTTAAATAACTTTTATATTTTAATTGCAATATTTTTACCTGACAAATTACTCTAACGTGTGTAACAATCCGTGTTTGAGTAGATTCTCGTAGATATTTTTGTAACTTCAAGAATTAAATAAAGCCATGCACTTTGACCAACATCTTGAGTTTTTGGCATAGAGGTACGTTAACAGTAGAGTCGTACTAATAATAATTATCATTCACCGTCTAGCTTCCTCTTCTATTCTCTCTTTATTTGATTCTACAGGCTGTGTTTGAATTTTCTTTATCGACATTATTTGAAGTTGACTGTCCCCTGTGCGGACAAGCAAGAAATACTTTGGCGTTTGAAATACCAGAGTATTTCTTAGTACATAAGAATTAATTATATTTCTCCATGCGAGAAGACCCTGATTCCTGTAACACAGATCAATCACCTAGCACAATAATAGTTAATAATACCTACTTTATTTTTCAACAGGTATGAGAAAATTACACCCATCGACACCACTGAACAATGCTTCCAGGACTTAGCCTTGAATTTATTAAATATGAAGTCCAGTTGCCAGACTTCGACAGCTAACCGCACTCTTATTGTGCTCGATAGAAAGACAAAGAATCTCGTTTCGAAGTCGTACGATGTAAATTGCTGCTGTAATTGTCATATTTATAGGAACGATGAGACCCCGACGAACAAAATTGATTAGTTCAATACGAGTGTGCCAAATACTCTTCACAATTTAGCAACTCCTGGCCATTTGTGCATTATTTACGAAAATTAAGCGTAACTTTCTTGGCCTTATAATCGTTACTGGTGGCAGAACTTGACAGAAATCAGGGTTCGTGTATTAGTTGACATACAATGTCTTCAGTGATGATTCATGATTGAGACAGTGAATGTTCATAACTGGTAAAACCCAATGTCAAATAACTCTGTTGAAAAAATCGAAGAATAAGAATCAATGCAAATGATCATCTAACGACTCAAACGCTTTGGCTACATAGTACCTGTTATTTTAAGGACTGATTTTTGTATTAATTTTTAGTATTTTTAGAACGGTTGAATTTATTTATTGTAAATATTATGTTATAATATACTATACTCAATTGATGTAGCATACAAAATTTAAGTTTATTTTTAGGTTGATTTTTAAGATATTGTTTAAACTTACATAAATCTAATAAAACAATTATATTTGAAGTAGCGATGTGTTGTTATTAAAAAAAATAAATATAAGTTGTTGCCAGCGGCATCACCCGTATTTACGTAAGTCAGAAACTATCACAAAGGTAGTCACAGTAAGACACTGTCAGGACATAAAGTATTCTTTATCCTAATTGGGGACAATATTTACTCTACACGTATGCCAAATTTTATCCAATTCTGTAGAGATATAATTTATTAATCACCCAAACATGCTCACATCAAATCGCATTTTTACAATTAGTGGGAACCAGAATAAGATAGGTAGTATGATTGGCTTCAAATGAAATGAAAGTGCTAAAGAAATAATAATTAAATTAAGGACTTTATTTACCCATTTTTGACGTTTGCGGGATTATTTACCATTCCAGTGCACGTAAACATTTGACTCGCTGTGGTCGATTGTGGGACCCTTTTTATTGATATATGCTCTTGATAAATAATGGTGACAGCCAATTTAGATGTTTGTGTTGCTCATGCTGTAGTGCTGAGATTTTAAGTTTCAAAAGGTTATACGAGGAATAGGGTATGAAAATATTAAGGAAAAAATGTTTGAGAGGCAGTGGGAGTTTCTTTGTCAGATAGTGCGTAGTATCAGAGTTGTGCTAGAACTTTGCCTCCGTCTCTGTAAATGTGAAACTTCCGCATGACATCTAACCATCCGCATGCGCATGTATTAAACAGAGCAGTGACGAAGGTGCCTGGAATCGATGTGTGTTTGTTTAAGTCAGTTTAATTCGCAAAGACTTGCCATCGACGTGTTGACTTGTGGCTATTGCACTACCTTCAGTTGCTGCGGGTCCTCAAGACCCAAGCATAATGCTACTTTTTGAATACTTTATCTTCAGAAACCAGCTGTATTTGACAGAGCATAAACAGAACAGGATTGCAATTTATTACATCACCAGTTTAGTGTGCCTCGGCTAAAATGGCGGCCAATGACAAGCCTCGTCCGGGGCCGGGTCGCGCCCGTGATAGAACACGGAATATTTAACGTTGCATCTGGGAGGGAAGTTTGCCGCTGCCAATTAATTATTATTTACCGCGAGTCTGTCGTAACAACTGTGTTTCAAAGTTAAGGATACCTTTTCTTATGCATGGGAAATCATCAAATGACTCCTCTCGCTATGGGCGGAGCAGAAGGGAGTGTCAAACTCTTACTGATTAAAACCAATCCGTGTTCTTCTAATGGCCTTTGCGTTCCAGGGCCGCGGTGACTCTTTCAAACAAATTCCGCAAACCTGGAAAGCACTACAACGTCCCCAATTCTTTTGCCTTAATTGATACAAACATTTACTTCCTTATCATGGGTCTAAAAACAGACAGTGCTCCAGGATGTGATAATATCAGCAGTAGATTCCTAAAACAACATAAAAATGTTCTCGTACATCTCCTGGAAAACATTATCAACGAAATACCCGCAATATCCAAAATTCTAGAAAAACTGATAAATTTCTGTCTAGTAAAATATCTCGAAAAAAATAAACTGCTTTGAGTAAATCAATATGGGCTTCGACAAGGAAAATTTACAGAACAGGCAGTGAACAAACTTATAACCTTTATTAGTTATAATCTGGACAAAGGGAAAAAAATATCTTTCTATTTTTCTTGACCTAGCAAAGGCATTCGATACGATTTTTGTCTCCCTCTTACTTCGCAAATTGGAGGCACTGGGTGTTAGGGGCACCCAACTTGATCTTATTAATAGCTACCTCTCTGGGCGAACTCAGTGTATCTGAGTAGATAAACACAAAAGTACTCACCTTCCAGTTACATATGGCGTGCCCAAGGGAAGTATACTGGGGCTCACCTTATTCCTCGTGTACATAAATGAGCTTACATGTCTCTCACTTGCTAAAGGTGAAATCATCTCTTTCACGGTTGACACCATTTTGGTCTTTGCGGGTTATAGTTTGGGAAAGGTCTTCACTATCGCTCAAAATGGCTTCGATGTAACTAAGGGATGGCTGCCGAAAAATATACTAACTTTGAACGTAGACAAAACTAAGCATATTTGCTTCAGTATTAGGCAGGCGGGTATTCATGGCGACCTACGAATTGTTTCCCATGAGTGCCATGCCGCGGATGGCTCCGCATGTCTACCTCTTAGACAATAATCTCAACTTTTAAGAACATGTCAAAAATCTTTGTAAAAGAGTACGGAAATTGATTTATGTATTTAAAAACCTACGTCATGTTGCGGACCAAGCACTGCTAAAGCGAATATATCAGGCCCTTTGTCAATCGCTTCTTACTTATTGCATCTCATCCTGGGGAAGAATATGGCTAAAGACAGTTGAGGTAGCTCAGAAAGCTATACTAAAGGTTATCACGTTTAAACCTATGCGTTTTCCTACGAAAACATTGTTCCAATTGTGCGAAGTTCTGACAGTAAGACAGTTATTTATACCTTAAGTTATCCTGCAAGAACATGAAAACCAGCCCTACAACCCAATGTTATTACTGAGACGTCGTAATCATCATGTACGAAAAAACTTAACCACATACTAAACAACCTTTGGTAAAAGATTTGTAAGTTATCTTGGCCCTCACCTTTATAATAAGATTAATAAAATGGTACATATATACCCCTTGACTAGAAAGCAATGCAAATTTAAAGTATGCCAATATTTGCAGAATTTAAGCTACGAGGAGACGGAACAACTTTTATTCTAATCACTCTAAGAATACGGCTAAGAGAACAGAAAACAACTATAAACTTTCGATATAGCTCAGCTTCACACACAAACACTCGCGCACACGTAGTACACCCCATACGCTCACAGCACATTTAATCTCACACTTTCAACTACATACACTCTACTCATACATCACACACAGACACACACACCTCTTTTAAAAATAAAACTAGATTTATCCACTTATGTTCCTATTTCCAAATTGCTTCTCTAAAGAGTACATTTGATCTATTATTATGTAGTACTGATTTAATTATATAAACCTCCGTTCCTTGGCACCTATTTTTAGTATTCTTCTTATTTCAAATCCGAATGATAATAATATTAGTTTCTAAAATAGATACTACTCTGTCAAGAAAGTACCGGGAAAAGATCAATAATACACCAAATGTCTGTTATTCATCCAAATTTATTTTATCACCTTCAAAGTATGCTCCTTTAGAAACGTTACACTTGCGCCAACGAATAATCCATTCATCAAAACATTTTTTAAACGCTGCTTCCGGAATTGAGTTCAGTTCTCCCCGCGAATTCTCCTTTATGTTTTCTATCGATTGAAAACGGGTGCCACGAAGTGGTAATTTGAGTTTAGGAAAAAGAAAAAAGTCAGCAGGAGCCATATCTGGTGAATATGGTGGTTGCTGGATGGTATTTGTTGAGTGTTTGGTTAAAAATTCGTTCACAATGATAGCCTTGTGCGAAGGCGCATTGTCGTGGTGCAAAATCCAAGAATTTTCTTTCCACAAATCTGGCCTTTTTCGTCGAATTTGCTCTTTTAAACGCCGCATAACGCTCAAATAATATTCTTTATTTACCGTTAGACCTTCCGGTAAGAATTCAGAGTGCACAACACCGCGATAGTCAAAGAAAACAGTCAACATGACTTTGACTTTTGATCGACTTTGGCGTGGTTTTTTCGGTTTCGGTTCAGTTGGAAGGCGCCACTCCGAAGCTTGTTGACTAGTTTGCATGTCAAACTCGTAAACCCACGTCTCGTCACCAGTAACAATACGTTTCATGAATGTTGGGTCCGAACTGACTCGTTCTAGCATGTCCTCAGCGACTTTCATGCGATTGAGTTTTTGGAGAAAATTCAGATCTTCTGGGACTAGCCGAGCAGCAACAAGTTTCATACCCAAATGATTAGTTAAAATGGTACGGATCGACTCGTGAGATACAAAAAGTTCGGCGGCTATCTCTCTCAGAGTTGAATGGGAATTTTCAGTCACTATTTCCTTCACTTTTGCGATGTTAACTTCAGTTGCAGACGTTGACGGCCTACCAGAGCGAGGCAAATCTTCCATCACATCTCGACCGCTTTTGAACGCTTTGATCCACTCATAATGACGAGTTTTTGATAAAATCGATTCACCGTAAGCCTTCTGCAACATTTTCAGTGATTCCGAACACGAAATTCCATTGGCGATGCAAAATTTAAGACAAACTCTTTGTTCGATATTTTTGTCCATTATGAAATTCGCAATACACAATATATATGATATTACTACAACCTGCACTGTATTTAATATAAATAACAGATGCAACTCAAACTCCGCGCCAAAATGGAAAACAGTTGTGCCAATCTAACAACTACAAAAAAACAAAAATTTGAATTTGGAACCATAAACAAATCATCCATTCCCGATACTTTTTTGACTGAATGTAAGTGCATACATTAGGCTTTACCAACATAATTTATTTGATTTAGGTACTTAATTAACACTAAATAGGTAGCAAACTATTCCATTTGTTTTTATTTTAGAACATTGGACTTAAAAAAATTTAAATAATACTAATTGCTTTTTTCTTTTGATTTAAGATTGACTGTTATAGTTACCATGGCTTAACGAAATACCTAATTGGCGGGGAAAACTGCTAGTCGACCAGAGCACTGGAAATATTTCTGTTGATAAATGTGTGATATAGGCCGGCCCCAAGTGTCGCCACAACAACCAGTCCTGTGCGTCTCGCATCCACCTGCTGCCCGCGACCCTCACCAGGTGGACCGACGGGTTCACCTTGTGTGAGGACTTCCAACGTTGTGTCTTCCGGTATACGGTCTCCACGCCATAAAATTTTCGGCCCCATCTGTTCTGCGAGTAAAGTGCCCTGCCAACTGCCACTTAGGTTTGGTGACGCTTCGGGCTATGTCGGTAACTTTGGTTCTCTTGCAGATATCATTATTCCTGATTCGATCACGCTAGGAAACTCCAAGCATTACCCTCTCCATCGCCCTTTGAGTTCACGTTGCAGTTCTATAAGTCATCACTGGTAACACGCACTGGTCATAGAGTTTCGTCTTGGGACACTGTGATATGTGGGACGAGAAGATCCGAGTACCACGCAACATCGCGAACGCTCTCTTGACCTCTTTCTCAAAGTTAGCTTTAACTAACCGTTTGACTTACTCGTCTACAACTTCGAGTGTGCGTCTCCGATCTTGACAGGAATGGGTGCTACATGGGTATTTACCATGATCTTGGTTATGTCCATGTTTCAAATCAAAGGTGAGTGATGCACTCGCTATTGATATTCATGCCTACCCTTCTCCAGGCCAAAACCCTGAAGACATCCTCCATTGGCGGCAATGAACAGTTTCCAGAACGGAGAAATTTCGTCTCCCTGCTTCATACCCCGCTGCAGAAGGATAGGCTTCGAGGACCGATCCTGAAGTCGAACTAATATGGTAGCGTTTTCAAACATTTCAGCACCTCAATATACCGATAGTCGATTTGGCACCGTGGGAGAGACTTGAGCACATCCCAAGTCTCGATCGAACGAAGGTTTTCTTGTAGTACACAAACATATTTCCGACATATTCATATTTTGTTATCATACTTTACATGAAAATGACTTATCCTATATCTGAATTGAATCCAAAAATAATAAACCTATCTAGAATGGATCCAGTTACAAATGACACAAACAGACAGGAAAATAAACCTAAGGTTCAAAAAATCTAATTATAAGGCAAAAATAAGAGAGGCAAAGAAGAACAAATTTTAAAACAATGTAAACAAAAAGAATTCTACGGCTGTCATTAACTGACTTAGAAGCTTATTCACATGGTAAAAAACGCAGTAAGTAATATTTTGTTGGAATTATTACACGACAAGCTTTTAATATTAGTTAATCACAAAGGATATTGTTTCGTCTTCTCTGGGAGTCGTAAAACGAGATTATGTAAGACTAGCCGAGCTCGTGACTGCACCTCCGTGTTACTTTTAGGTTGACATTAATTATTAAAATATGAAGTGATCGTGTGTTGGTTTGTTTTGGCATAGCTATTGTGTTAGAAATCACACATGGAATAGGATGTTCTATGGGTTTACAAGTAACCCAGCTCCGACGCGCTAATGATTTATATCTCAGAATTTAGGTCAAATCAAATCAAATCAAAATCCTTTATTTTAAATAGACCATTTACAGGCACTTTGGAATTGCCAAGGTCTGTCAGCTAAATAGATGCATCTCATAAGAGCAGCAGTGGTACGTAACTCTATCTCCAGCGAAGCAATTGCACGTTCCAAAGAGTATGTCCAGCGGACTGTATCTCAAGAACCAAAATAGTTAGGCAGTTGATATTTTCGTCGAAAAGAATCCGTGTGCTATCTCGGTATGCTATTAGAAAATAACTTTTCATTTATTGATCATATAAAAACAGTAGGTGAGAAAGCAAAAAAGAACTTCTACGCCTGACGAGAATATCCAAAGCTACTTGAGGTCTATCTTTTCAAACCTTAAAAACTATTTATGGGGCTACCTACTTGGGTTGTATGTGCTACGGGGCACCTGTCTGGGCCGATAGGGCCACCATAGGTGCGGTACGACGTAAAGTGCTGCAAAGCCAGCGTTTGGCTTTGATATTCTTATGCAAGGCGTATAGGACGGTTAGTACTGAAGCCTTACCAGTGCTGGCGGGTGTTCTCCCAGTCGATCTAGAAGTGCAGCGGCGTGCTGCAATGTACTACTACGCTAGAAAGATTACGGACCCAGAGTTCTTACCTCAACGCGGCTGTTCTAAGATCTCTAGATTACTAAAACCCCAGACTGATGTCTGGGAGGAACTTTTATACGAGTGGCAATGTAGGTGGGAAAATTCCATCAAAGGCCGTCACCTCCACCAGTTTTTTCCATCTCTTCGTAAGCGGCTGGACAGGACATGGCTGGAGGTGGATCACTGTGTTGCCCAAATTCTCACAGGTCATGGCAATTTTAAGAGTAAATTATTTTCCTTTAAGCTTGTGGCCTCGCCTTTATGTCAATGTTCCACAGCTGACCATGAATACGAACAATTCGCACATCACATCTTATGGGAGTGTAGTCTTTGGCAAACTGAACGCAATATTATGTTAGATAGTATTAAGGTTACATCTGGGGTAGTTTACTATACGGACCTTGTTGAAACTAGAACAAATTTCCGTGCGTTCAAGCGATTTTGCCATACCTATTACTGGAATCAAAAGTAGCTCACAATTTAGGACCCATTAGTTTAAGTGGTAAGATATAATCCGTGGTGCTTGGCAACTGGGCTTAACCCAGTTGTATTTGTCCTTTGGTGCCTATTGGCCTAGTTCTATTCTGTCTCCTGCTTGATACGGAGGGAAGTGGAAATTATATAATTATATATTTTTTTCCTACTCCTCCGCTGTACTTTTCTGATTAATTTCGTTGCAGGATCCAAGACAGTTGAATCGTTTCTCCGGGACTCGTCGGGTTTTATTGGCTCGGCGTTTTACTGGTGGTCGCCACTGTTGATTCTGGCTTTCAGGAGTTGCAGTGGTTGGGAATGTGTGGCGGGCTTGTCCCAATTAAAAAGTTGATATTTTCACAGAGCGTGTATTTCTATTGCCGGTTTAACTGAAAACTATAAATTTAAATTAATGTAAAATTAAAGGTCCCTTAAAAAAAACGTGTTTTTATTGGGTTATGTTACGGAACCCTTCGAGTAAGAGTCCTACTCGCACTTAGCCGGTATTTTTTTTAATAAATATCAATTATGTTTAATTCTTTAAATCTATCAGTTATAAGCTATGTTATGATGATTGATTTGTATTATATCTATGATGTAATCAAAAGGCAATGCGTGCTGGGACACGACATACTTTCGAATGAAACAAACACGCACACAGCGTATTTACCGCACACACATCAATGATGCAGGTCGGTAATGGTCAGGTAAAGTAAAGGTCGCCGAATATCTGGCCAACGAATATTCGGCGTTTCGGTATTCAGCAGAATCACAATTCGTGGCATCTCTTATCTAAAGTCCCGACTAGATGCTTTCCAACATTTACATGAATGTATATAAAATACATACTGCCAATGCTTTGCAACACTACAAAATAAATAATTAACAATTGGGTCAACCAACGCGGGGGTCAAGAGGCTGCCGATCAAATCATGTATTTCGTCATACCCTTCAGGCTTGATGATACAAAAACCCTTCCCTTTACATTCTGAGGAAGTTTCACGTTGATCTCTGCAAGACCATGAATTTACGAGAAGTAATGAATACATACACGTTTTACATACCTCTAATATAGGTGCATAAAATCTAGAAAGGTCTTTTATTATTTACGATGGTCACTCATCCACAGACCAACCTTGGCAAGCGTTGCTTAACCTTGAAGATTGCTTAACGATTATTATTTAAGATGGTCACTCATCCACAGACCAACCTTGGCAAGCGTTGCTTAACCTTGAAGATCGACCCATGCGTTTGATATTATGTGCTGTTATTATCTTAATATACCAACATTCTCCTAAGTCTCGGAAAGCACGTTAAACCGTTGGTTCCGGCTGTCATTTGTAGATTTTTGGCAGTCGTTATAGATTATATGAAGCCAATCTGACTCCAGTCTTGCCTAGAAGCACCGTGTTACCCAATTAATGGGTTGTGGAGGTCTGGTAGGCAGCCGCTTCACGTAAAATATCATTATTCAGCTCAATCCGGTTTGACTAGAAGCCGACTCCAATAGAGTTGGGATAAGTCTAGGCAGATGATGCCTTGTAGTCTTTTTAAATAGTTCAAAATTTAATTGCTAGATGTGACCTCGAATTTTAGGAATTTTGATTTGACTCTTTGTCTAATATGTGGGATATAATATCAGATAAATATGAACATGACAATTCTTTTAACTACAATACAACATGAGTCAACAAGGATTAAATAATTGTCGTTACATCAGTTACATGACGCAACCTGTTTACGTCACTTTTAAACGGAACCGCCTCGAAAGAGCACATTAAAGTGATTAATTTGTAATTACTACTTTACAGGATAAATGCAACTGAAATGCGCTAATACCTATATACTAAAGTCGTATAAAAGCCAGGTAGTCAGACAACATGTCATTCGTACATTAGAACTGCCATCAAGCAGTCCTAATAAAAAATAATTATTAAATTGTATTAAATCAATTCAGCCTCTGCTTTTACTAATAAAATTGATTTAGAAGTTTTTGTTTTGAATACAATGGCAACTTCCGCAAAAACTTTCTTGGCGGTAATATTTTATTTTTTTCTTGGTTTTTAAAATTCCGTATCCGTATAATATATTTAAAGAAGCTCGTAGCTAGATAATCACAGCCGCACGAGTCGATCTTCAAGGTAAAGCAACGCTTGCCAAGGTTGGTCTGTGGTGACCATCTTAACATACCGAGTTTCCTCCGTGCCTCGGAAAGCACGTTAAGCCGTTGGTCCCGGTTGTCATGTGTAGATCTTTGGCAGTTGGCATTACGGATAGTCAGAAGCCAGTAAATCTGACTCCAGTCTTGCCATGAAGTACCGTGTTACCCAGTTAGTGGGTTGTGGAGGTCTGGTAGGCAGCCGCTCCTCGTAAAATACTGGTATATAGCTAAATCCGGTTTGACTGGAAGCCGACCCCAATATAGTTGGGAAAAGGCTAGGCAGATGATGCGAATTTCGTATCCAAAGGGTAACCAACGTAACCATATTACTAAGCCTCTGCTGTCCGTCCGTTCGTCCGGCTATCTGTCAGTGGGCTGGTAGACAGTTGAATATTGATAAGAACTTATACCTACCATATTTGATGCAATAAATAAATAAATGAATGAAATTTTAACAGATTGAGTATTTCTATTGCCGTTATAATAACTGATAATAAAAATTAAGGTTTATGGTACAGAACCCTTTGTGTGCGAGTCCAACTCGCTCTTGACCGGTTTTTGGTACTTATTTAAAATCGATGCAATTTTAATCATAATTATTATCTAACCTTGATAGCTAAATTGTGTTTTCATTTTTGTAACAGTTGGCGTTTTTAGTGGCAGTTAGCAAAGCCGCACCTAATCATGGTAAGAGATCTTTTAATTTTCTATCAAATACTTTTCCTTTTATTTAATTATAATTTTCCTTTAAGTATTATTTTATTTGTAAATAGTATGAGAAATGCATTTTTTAAGTACGGGCGTATATTTGTGAACGCATGAAATCTGGTTAGGTACTTATAAATTACAATTTAAAAACAATCGAACGTTAAATATATTATTATGTAAAACATAATCTTTATTATAATAATACTCATTGGTTTTGCAGAGATCAACGTGAAACTTCCTGAAGAATGTAAAGGGAAGGGTTTCTGTTCCATCAAGCCGGAAGGGTATGACGAAATACAAGATTTGATCGACAGCCTCCTGACCCCCGCTTTTGTTGAGGCAAATGACGTAAGTTATTTATCGAATTTTTAATTTTGCAAGGTATGAGCGTTACTTGTTATACAAAATCATGTTAATATTGTAAATACGATTAGATTGATTACTAAATTCACTTAAAGTACCGATTTAATATTTTGGTATAAATTGTTTTTGCAAAAAAGCTATGAAACGCAGAAAGTTAGGAATTAAACATATGTCACATTATCGCTTACCAATAGGTGAGATAGTGGTCAAACCCGTGCCTATCAACCGTATAAAAAGTATAGAATTTTATTCTGTAGTTTTTGAGGTTAGTTTTTCTGAAAGTTCTTAATTATGTACTTTTTCAGAAAGAAATGGAAGACCGCGAAGGACTCGGACCCACATCTGAATATTCTCCTAAGGAAGACTGGCATAACTGTCCTTACATAAATCAGGTATAATTTTATTTTCATTTCCTACGATAAGTTCACTATCAAATCAAGTATCTTAAATGTTTAAAATATGACCAAATACAATTTTATTGATCGCGTCTAAACTTTTCCCACATTTTTGAGTGTCATCTCTTTTGTTGTTTTTCAGACTGAGTGGCCGGTTTTTCACAGTCAGTCTCACGACGATTCTGATTTTGATATAATCGTTCAAAATAATAAACTTCGTCAACCCGTCCAGAGCATCACATGCGCGTGAGTACCTGCAAATGATTTTTAGTAACTTAAATAATTTTGTTATCTAAAGAAGAAACTGTAATTCTTTATTTTGCTAGAACCGTGCGGCTAACCTTCTCTTTTAAATAACTTTTATATTTTAATTGCAATATTTGTACCTGACAAATTACTCTAACGTGTGTAGCAATCCGTGTTTGAGTAGTTTTTCGTAGATATTTTTGTAACTTCAAGAATAAAATAAAGCCATGCACTTTGACCAACATCTTGAGTTTTTAGCATAGAGGTACGTTAACAGTAGAGTCGTACTGATAATAATTATCTTTCACCGTCTAGCTTCCTCTTCCTCTCTCTCTCTCTATTTGATTCTACAGGCTGTGTTTAAATTTTCTTTATCAACATTATTTGAAGTTGGCTGTCCCCTGTGCGGACAAGCAAGAAATACTTTGGCGTTTGAAATACCACAGTATTTCTTAGCACATAAGAATTAATTCTATTTCTCCATGCGAGAGGACCCTGATTCCTGTTAATCAATCAATCACCTAGCACAATAATAGTTAATAATACCTACTTTATTTTTCAACAGGTATGAGAAAATTACACCCATCGACACCACTGAACAATGCTTCCAGGACTTAGCCTTGAATTTATTAAATATGAAGTCCAGTTGCCAGACTTCGACAGCTAACCGCACTCTTATTGTGCTCGATAGAAAGACAAAGAATCTCGTGTCGAAGTCGTACGATGTAAATTGCTGCTGTAGTTGTCATATTTATAGGACCGATTAGACCCCGACGAACAAAATTGATTAGTTCAATACGAGTGTGCCAAATACTCTTTACAATTTAGCAACTCCTGGCCTATATATAGTGCATTATTTATGAAAATTAAGCGTAACTTTCTTGGCCTTATAATCGTTACTTGTGGCAGAACTTGACAGAAATCATGGTTCGTGTATTAGTTGACATACAATGTCTTCAGTGATTCATGATTGAGATAGTGAATTTTCATAACTGGTAAAGTCAAATAACTGTTGAAAAAATCGAAGAATAAGAATCAATGCAAATGATCATCTAACGACTCAAACGCTTTGGCTACATAGTACCTATTATTTTAAGGACTGATTTTTGTATTAAGTTTTTAGTATTTTTTAGAACGGTTGAATTTATTTATTGGATCTATTATAATATACTATACTCAATTGATGTAGCATACAAAATTTAAGTTTATTTTTAGGTTGAGTTTTAAGATATTGTTTAAACTTACATAAATCTAATAAAACAATTATATTTGAAGTAGCGATGTGTTGTTATTAAAAATATTAAATATAAGTTGTTGCCAGCGGCTTCACCCGTATTTACGTAAGTCAGAAACTATCACAAAGGTAGTCACAGTAAGACACTGTCAGGACATAAAGTATTCTTTATCCTAATTGGGGACAATATTTACTCTACACGTATGCCAAATTTTATCCAATTCTGTAGAGATATAATTTATTAATCACCCAAACATGCTCACATCAAATCGCATTTATACGATTAGTGGGAACCAGAATAAGATAGGTAGTATGATTGGCTTCAAAAGAAATGAAAGTGCTAAAGAAATAATAATTAAATTAAGGACTTTATTTACCCATTTTTGACGTTTGCGGGACTATTTACCATTCCAGTGCACGTAAACATTTGACTCGCTGTGGTCGATTGTGGGACCATTTTTATTGATATGTGCTCTTGATAAATAATGGTGACAGCCAATTTAGATGTTTGTGTTGCTCATGCTGTAGTGCTGAGATTTTAAGTTTCAAAAGGTAATACGAGGAATAGGGTATGAAAATAGTAAGGAAAAAATGTTTGAGAGGCAGTGGGGGTTTCTTTGTCATATAGTGCGTAGTATCAGAGTTGTGCTGGAACTTTGCCTCCGTCTCTGTAAATGTGAAACTTCCGCATGAAATCTAACCCATCCGCATGCGCAAGTATTAAACGGAGCAGTGACGAAGGTGCCTGGAATCGATGTGTGTTTGTTTAAGTCAGTTTAATTCGCAAAGACTTGCCATCGACGTGTTGACTTGTGGCTATTGCACTACCTTCAGTTGCTGCGGGTCCTCAAGACCCAAGCATAATGCTACTTTTTGAATACTTCATCTTCAGAAAACCCAGCTGAATTTGACAGAGCATAAACAAAACAGGATTGCAATTTATTATATCACCAGCTCAGTGTGCCTCAGCTAAAAACCAATGACAAGCCTCGTCCGGGGCCGGGTCGCGCCCGTGATAGAACACGGAATATTTAACGTTGCATCTGGGAGGTAAGTTTGCCGCTGCCAATTAATTATTATTTACCGCGAGTCTGTCGTAACAACTGTGTTTAAAGTTAAAGATACCTTTTCTTATGCATGAAAAATCATCAAATGACTCCTCTCGCTATGGGTGGAGCAGAAGGGAGTGTCAGACTCTTACTGATTAAAACCAATCCGTGTTCTTCCTAATGGCCTTTGCGTTCCAGGGCCGAGTGACTCTTTCAAACAAATTCCGCAAACCTGGCAAGCACTACAACGTCCCCAATTCTTTTGCCTTAATTGATACAAACATTTACGAGATTGATCACCTTATCATGGGTCAAAAAACAGACAGTGCTCCAGGGTCAAAGTCACAATAACAATATGCTCAAGTTCAAAAAAAAAGTAAACTGAAAAAGTTTGTTAGGGGTATTCTACAAGAACTCATTTCGGTTCAAAATATTTAAATCTAGCTGACCCGTGTCCACTTCGTTGTTGGTTTTTTTTTAATAAAAAGTATCCCATGTTACTTCTAATACTTTCAAGAATATTTGAACAAAGTTTCATGATGATCGGTTAAGTAGTTTTTGCGTAAAAGCGTAACAAACAAACTTACATTCACATTTATAAAATTAGTATGATTATTTATGTTAACTGAATACATACTTTACTCAAACTTATTATTTAAATTTAAAGCGAAACAATTTACCAACCAATATAGTTATTTAAAACATCTTATGTCGCAAAAAATTGCATTGATTTTGGGATGTTATTAGGATAGATGCTAGTAGTGTTCACCCAATTCACCAATTGCTAAACTTCAAAAGGCTTGTGCTAACTGCATTTTAAACGGAAGACTTCAAAGTTTCAGTTCTCTTTTTAGATTTTGGCTTATCAATATAATATAATATTCTTCCGGTACTGAGTGACTGACGGACAACTCACAGCCAAAACTACTGGTAGTGGAAAGCTGAAATTTGCCATGCTTATAATTAAAATTTGCTCGTTTTACATTTCATTTAACATGTTTTTTTTTACTATTAATCGGCACGCGCTTGACCACCATCTCACCTGACGGTAAGCGATGATGTGGTCGAAGATGGAGCACGCTTGCCTAGAAGTAACCTATTCACTCTTGACTTAAAGACTCCCAGGTTGTAGCTATCGGGAAACACAGACTCCGGCAGGGAATTCCACTCCTTAGCTGTACGCATTATGAATGTGTTCCCAAAACGTTTTGTGGTGTGGTTCGCAAGGCTCCATTTTTAGCAAAAAAAAACAATATTTTGCGTTTAAGTTCTGAAACCTAGAGCTATGGGTGCCATAAAGTTAATTTAGTTAATTTTATCTTTTTTAAATATGTACGTACCGTTTGAATTTCTCCATGGAATGCACCGTTTAGAAAAATAATTTAGCCCAAATCAAAAAAAAAATATAGAAAATTGAGCAATTTCCGAGCACCACGCAGTTATCACATATATTTTGAAATTGAAAAATTTGGTGTACGCTGACATCTATTCTAACAACCTGCCGAAAAAATCAAGATAGTGCAATTTTTTGGGAAGTTTAAAGGCGCATGCCTCGCAACGTCTGTGTCCGCCTTTATATGTCTGCGGTGACTAGTCTCAAATTCTAAGTTCAGTTACAATTAATCAAAAACAAATCCAATTTCAAAAACAAATTCAATTGAATCATTCTTCGGTACTGGAGAATTATATTGTGATCACTTTTCGATGTCAGTTTAATAATTCACAAGACCACCTCACAAGATCAAGTCACAAAAATACAACGACACTATCAGTGCAATGTGGCAACAC
Source organism: Lacanobia oleracea (assembly GCA_950371165.1). Classification (NCBI taxonomy): domain Eukaryota; kingdom Metazoa; phylum Arthropoda; class Insecta; order Lepidoptera; family Noctuidae; genus Lacanobia; species Lacanobia oleracea. The sequence continues at coordinate 5,262,400 of OX493387.1, forward strand.
ACGTCACGGCGCGGTCAATGCATCGCAGCTGAGTTTCGAGTCGCAAAATACGACTCGTCGCCGGCTGCCGTCACTGCCAGTGATGCATAAGCGCGCCCCGCTCTCCCCGCGTCCCCTGTTGTAGCAGCGGCTGATACGACTATCGGTACAATGATTGCAGAATCCACATCCCACATGTCAACAACCTCGCGAGCCAAGTCAATATACTTGGTTTGTTTATCTTTCTCGGCTTTCACGAGGTTCTCGTCATGTGGGACGGTTATGTCTACAATCATTGCACGCCTCTCGATTCGCATCAGATTTGGGATATCAGGCTTATTGGCAACAATAGTCCTGTCAGTGATGATGGACCGATCCCAGTACAATGTGATATTGCCATAATCGAGAACTAGGTCGGGCGCATACCTGTAGTACGGCACCTCTGACTCCACAAGAGAGTATTTCAGAGCAAGTTGCTTATGGATTAAAAAAAAAAACAAACTCTTCAGCTTTAGCTTTAGTAGAGATAGATAAAAATAAAAACAAAAAACGTCTGTCTGCAAAAAAAATGTATATTAATATGTTAGGGATATAGGCATGGTATATTACAGGAACCATAAATCGTTTCCCACGTAGCAGATTTTTTTACTTGACTGCGCCAGAAGGAGGGTTATGTTCTTCCAGTGCATATATGTATATTTCTTTGGCATCCTCTGTAGCCTAAACGGCTTGATGAATTTCAGCTTGAGAGGTGTTATTAGATTTGTCTTGACTGAGAAAGTGACACTGGATGTATAACAATGAAAGTGGTCAATTTTTAGTGCCAAAATATGTCTTCAATTTTTTTTCCATAAATCTTATCTAAGTAAAGGGCCCGAAGAGATGATCCTAAATATGTATCCCAGTAAAATGTAGGAAATAAAAAACAATTTATCAAAACACCCGACCACAACCCTTTCTACCATAAACCTTAATTTTTATTATTTTTTGTTACCGCGGAAATAGATATATACAATCTGAGAAAAATTCAACTGTCTACCTATTACGGTTCTTGAGATACAGCCCTGACATATAGACGGACGGATGGACGGACGGACAGCGGAAGCTTAGTAATAGTGTTCCGTTGTTTAACCTTTGGATACGGAACCCTAAAAAGACTTCTTCTTATCATGTGGGTAGTAAGGTCTAACGATCCCACACACCCTAGTGTCAGAGTTTCGAAGGCGCCTCAAGGGCCTCTGACATGATTTATTTGACGACCGCCATTTGGCGGCCGGGACCACTGGCTTATACGTGCCTTCCGAAGCACGGGATCATCTTTTTATCAGATAATCAGGTGATTCAAGCCTGCAATGTTCTAGTCAAACTAGAAAACAACTTTATAAAGTATGCTTTCCCGTAGGAATCGAACCCACAACCATCGAGTCACAAGGCAAACGCCTAAACCACTCGACCACGGAGGCAGTTAAAAAAAAGTCTAAAAAATTCCAAACAATTCGCTACTAACTTCATCTTTTCTAGTGACCTATCGTTTTTAGCGGCCGGGTTTTACGTCAAAGTCCATTTTTTTAATAATTATAACACATCGCACGCTTAATCATATACTGACATAACTCAAAAAAGACGTTTTTCGAGAAATCGCTAAAAACGATTTAGCAAACCTGACTTACCTTACGAAATGGCTTATTACTCAAAGAAAATAGCTTTATATAATGGAATAATGTATTGTAGGGATAGTTGATAAAGTGAGTATTGTATTTGAATATAATTTTAAAGAAATTTAGATTATTTACTATAAATTAATCGGTTAAAAAAATTGTTCCTCAAGATGCGTCACTTTAATATAAAATATAAAGTTACATTGATTTAATACTGGTGACACATTTTGAAATGAATCCGTGTTTTATTTAATATATAACTAAAGAATACTCATTATTAAGGTATGGGTCCTTATACTATGAAGTGAGATTTTAATACTGGTGACATATTTTGAAATGAGTCCGTATTTTATTCAATGTATGTTCTTATTGATATGATAATGAGTCTATAAGGTATATGAAATAAAAGAAAAGCATACAAATATTTCGTTTTATTTATTATTTTCATTAATAAAAAGAATCAAAAACATAGTAAAGTTCAAATAAAATGCTGACCTGTGTCAGTCCCTACCACCAATGAGGATAACAGTAGCCTCATTGGTGGTAGGGACTGACACAGGTCAGCATTTTATTTGAACTTTATTGTACCTTTTACAAAACAATTGTGAATTGTATTGTACCTTAATGCAATGCAAACTGTAATTAACAATAAATCTTGTATACAACAACAGTCAAGTAATAATTAACTGTAGGTACCTACTCCTCTACTTTTATGCAGTATTAGACTTGCATAAATGACTGAATGTTAATACTTTGATAAATAAAGATATTTTGAATTGAACTTATTACTCGTACAATATTCAAATACCTAAAAAAAATACCTAATCACAGTACACAATTTTTAAATAGGTAGGTACTTTAGAAACAACTCTGAAAGAAACTTTGACTCCTAATAATGTAATTTATAAACTTTATAAAAATAAAGCAGTAAAAACTTATCCTTGGTTATAATAATAACGAATTAAACTTAACGAAGAGATCAATATTAAATTGACAATATTAGGAGCCAGTTTTTATTTATAATCTAAAAACAAACCGTAAATCTGAATAAAAATTCTCAAGGAAATAGCAACAATCACACTTATCATCTATTTAACAACACGATAATACCTTATCGTACTTATTTATTAATTAAGAGATCAATTTTCTCAATATTAGGCACTTAATCAGTCATTACAATACTAAACTTAACATACAAATTTTTTGCACCTTGCAAGTATTCACCCTGATTACAGAATCGTATCATAAAAATCTTTATAAAAATTGGGTATCAAATTTTTATCAAGTAACTCTTTTAAATCCTTCTTTTTATTTTCACCGAGCTTTTGCTTGCCCGTGTATGCTTTTACTGTTGTCAGCTCTGATAGGGGATTCAATTTTTTTCTCTTGTTTCTTACGTTTATTTTTTCAAATTCTGCATCTTTGTTGTATGATGTTTTCACATAGAATGAAAAAGGTTCACTTTTTACAACTTTTATAACTTTGATATCATTCCATGATAAAACATTTTTATCTTCAGTTTCATTAAAATTGTATCCCCAACTTTCCTGCAGTTTTTTTAGGTCTAAAAATGAGTCGTATGTAAGTTCGTGTACGCGGAACTTTTGACCAGTTTTTTTGGCATTTTTGATAATGGCTACATATTGGTGGGGGCAATAAATTGGTCCTGATTTTAAGTTCTTTTTTATTTCTTTTTCGATCAGACTATGAATATTGTCACCCTCATTTTGAGTGTGACCTTTAATTAAAAATTTGTGTGTGATTGATTCTATATTCAGGTGGGTTACAGCATAGAGATAAAGCGCTACTATATATTTATTCTTATTTTGACCGCAGCAGTTGTCTGAATACAGAATCAAGTTCAGGCCATCACTATTACTAGCACTTACTCCTGCTTCACAACATAGTCTCTCAAAGCAATCCAATAAACAGGAGCCTATCTCATTAGCACCGCGTTTGGCATCAGTTTCACTCCAGAAATAGCAGTCTACATCAGTATAGGAATCTTTCATCTGGGCTTCAATCTTTTTGTTTAAGAGTGTGATGGTAAAGTTATAACTATTTAATTTAGATTTATAGTAAAAAGCTGATGTATCGCCTCGTGGCGATTGTAACACCGCCTGCAAGTCGAACACTAAGACTTTATTTTTGTCGTCTATATTGCAACGGTCATCATGTTTTTCATTACGACTTAACTCTTTTTCTTTTATATGAGCTGTATACTTATCATGAATCATACTTTTTTGCTCTGCGTTTGAATTTGTGTACTGTAAACAAAGATCGCATTGGTCTTTTCGCGGACAAAAAAATGAAATATTATATTCCTTAGTAAATGTACGGTAAAATATGCAATACTTACCATAGGGCTTACTGTTCTTCTCTTGCGCTACCTTGAAGTCATTGAAGAGATCTGTAATAGTTTTGCCCCCGTCTATGTATTCGCGAGAAGATGTTTGCCTTGTGTAGTGTGACGGAAGCCTTGGTATTGAGTCTATAAAAGTTTTAATGTCTGAAATCAGTGTTTCATCAGTAGTGGTGTGGTTGTCGTGTTTACCTCTTTGATCATTTTGCAAAACTCCATGGATTTGACACTTTTGGATTACTGTACGAATAACACGATCGGATATATTCAGCGTACCAACAAAAAATGGTTTACAAACCCGGATTGGTCTACCATTTACTATAAAATGAAAAGCTTTATTAGCTTGCCTCGGGCGCATGGCGTTTGTATATTTATACCTAGGAGTGACATCTGACATACAAGACTGAATAAAAGATCGCTGCTGATTGAGTTCACCAATATTCCAATAAGCATCAAAAATAGCCTGTCTTTGAAGAGATGTAAACTTTTCATAACATTTAAGCCTACACTTGTCTATACAAGGTGGTTTCACTTCACGAGCTGCAACAGTTTTCTTTTTCGCAGTCACATAAGATCGTCCAGAGTTTCTTAGAATTTTATTTAAGTTTTGTTTCCATTTTCGAGGATTACTTGTGCGCTTTCTACCTTTCTTCTTAATATTCTCTATTTCTTCTTCTATGTTGAGTTCGTTCATTTCAGAGTTTTCAATTTCATTTGTTTCTTGTCCGTTTGTTGACTGTCCATTAGCTGTAGTATCTGTATTATTGAAAGTATTATCATCCACGTGATCGGAAGTAGAAGGTTGTACCACTGTATCATCACCAGAAGATGAAGATGAGGAACTGCTGGAACTGCTGGAGCTGCTTGAACTGGAGGATGAGAAGCTGCTGGAGCTAGATGATGATCGACGTGATGAAGGATGTACTGGTTCTATTTTCTTTCTTTTTATTTGACTATCATAAGTTGGATCGTCATTGTCGCTGATATCTGCACTGATTTCACCAGAATGTACGGGTGAAACATTGTAGTCAACTTGGTCTCTTTTACGTCTAGAATATTTATGATGATGAGTGAGCTCGCTTTCAAAAAAGTCCGTAGCATTGTAATAACGCTGGTTTTCAGGTTTATTAGTAATATCACATAACATCTGTAAAAAAAAGAATAGGTATTTGAAGATTCACACCATTCGAACCGATGGCCACTGACAAAATAGATAACGAAATACAAGGTTTAAAAAGTCATGATTCGTCTAGTATTCACAATTACACCCCCTAAGGGGTACCTAAAATAGAGGATGACAGGAAAACTTAATGACGCGACGAAGTCACGTGTACAATTCTAGTTTCAAAATAAAATACCATAATTAAAAGGGATAAACCAGTCGAAAGAATAAAGTAATAACTACGACTACTTACCTCGACATCAACTGCAACATTCTGAACTGAACTATCTTCATCTATGTCAAACGCCACTTTGTTGCTATCAGACCTATTATTTTGAATCGGAGATTGACTAGGGTCTGGGTTCAGAATGGGATCTTGAATTTGAGCTTCTGTATCATCACGAGAAGGGTCAGTTGTAGAATTAATCAATTCCATTATCTTTTTCGACCTTGAAGACATTCTGAAAAAAAAGTTAGGTTACTTTCTTATTTCTTTTAAACAAATTGTTTTAATCTATAAGTGACACAATATCTAATATGCATTCAATAATTTTGTACTAGACAATTGTGTTTTATAAAATAAAGAATCATAACAAAGTACGACTTCAGATTTCAAGAACACTTTTGTAAAAAACTGACCTAACTTCTAAAGCCGACAAAAGACTACCGGCAAAACGTAACAGTTTTATAAAATATAGGCATAATACACAATCAGTCAAAGAATTGTTAACATGTTTTTGTATAAAACAGAACTAACACTAAATAATTCATGAATAGTTTGATCCTATTTTGTACTAAATAGGCATATTTAACAATTGGTCACATTTTTATAAATAATTTCAATAAAACTTACCTTTGATTTTTACACAAAAGCGACTTAATTACTAATTCGATACTTTTAAATAAAAACACGAGATGTTCACGATCTTAGTCCTTGACGCATATTGATATCTGTCTCTGTCTCGTAAAAACGTCTGCCGAAACGTTTGCGTGTGAAAGAGACAGATATAGGTTCAACTCCGCCTAGAAACAAGATATCAAAAAAATTCCGAGATCGGCCGAAAGAGGGCGTTAAAATAAACTTCTTGGTATACTTAAATAAACTTTGACCGAAACACTAATCGGTCAGTATATTATTAAGCGTGCGACATCTCTACTTTAAATATAAATGCTTTATTAAATATAGGTATATACATTAATATTAATTAACAATTTATTGAGTACTTAACATTATAATTACAATAAATAAATGTATAAGTTCTGAAAAGACAACAAACAAATGTTCAAATTATTCCTTACAATACTATCTAGCCAAAGCGTTTGGGTCGTTAGATGATCGCATTGATTCTTGTTCTTCGATTTTTGCCACGGAGTTATTTGACATTGTGCTTTATCACTTATGAAATTTCCTTATTATGAATAATTGAAGACATTGTATGTTCACTAATGCACTCATCATGAGTTCTGTCAAGTGCTGCCTCAAGGAACGACTATAAGGCCAAGACAGTTACGCTTAATTTTCTAAAATTATGCACGCAGTATAGGTCAAATTTAATGTAGCATAATTACAAAGTTGTTGAGAGTATTTTAAACACTCGTAATGAACTAATCAATTTTGTTGGTCAGGATCTTACTGGTCTAATAAATTTTGCAAGAACAGCAGCAATTCACAGGGTAGGACTTTGTCATGACTTTATTCTCCGTTTTATCGAACACAACAAAAGTGCGGTTAGCTTGCAAGGTCTCGCAGCGCGACTGCATACTGAGACTGACAGACGACAAGCCCACATTTCTGAAGCACTGTGCACGGTCGTTGATATGTTCAATATTCTCCGGCCTGTTGCAAAAAAAAAATTATATATTAGTGTGTAACATGCAATTGTGATTGGTATTCATTCAGTGCAGACCCTGACTCCTGTGCTAGGTGGTTGATCTTTGTTAAAGAAAACAGGGCCGTGCAAAAATATAATTCATTGTTATGCAATATGAAATACTGTCCCATTTGAAATGTCAAATTATTCTGGTATGTCGCACAGAAAAAAAACTCATCTGCCTAGCCTTTTCCCAACTATATTGGGGTCGGCTTCCAGTCGAACCGGATTCAGCTGAATACCAGTGTTCTACGTGGAGTGGCTGTCTACCAGACCTCCACAACCCATTAACTGGATAGCACGGTACTTCTTGGCAAGACTGGAGTCATATTTACTGGCTTCTGACAATCCGTAACGACTGCCAAATATCTACAAATGACAGCTGGGACCAACGGCTTAACGTGCTTTCCGAGGCACGGAGGAAACTCGGTATGTTAAGATGGTCACCCATCCATAGACCAACCTTGGCAAGCGTTGCTTAACCTTAAAGATCGAACCGTGAAACAGAACAGAAAAAGAAACAACTTCACATAATATTGATGTGAAAAATTGAACGTAGCCAGCCGGTCGATTCTGTAAACATGTCGATGTGAAGTCTTGTGTAAAGTGATCACAAAGTGAGCTGTCAATCCAAGTAATCAAGATGGAATAACAGCTCACTCGTGATTACTTCACCCAAGCCTTCACTTCGACATGTTTGTAGAATCAACCGACTGTGAACTGTAAAAGTGCCGAGTATTTAAAAGAGGGAAAGAAAGAGAGACTAGACAAGTAGTTTCGGAGACAAGGGGGGGGGGGAATGGTCATTTTTCGTCTAATTTTTTGAATAACTTCAAAATCATTTATTTTAAAATTATGAAAAAAATGTAAATAAACCCGCACAGTAAGTCCTTACATTTGACATGTCACACGATATTGTTCAAAAAACTTATTTTTTTAATTTTCAAGTTTAACCCCAAAAAGTGACCCCCATACTAAAAATGTAATAATGTACGTAAGGCTTCCGTGTTTAGGTCACAGAAGTTCATATTTGTATCAAATTCAACAGAACCGGTCCAGTGGATCTGGAGGAAACTGGCTGTGACAGACGGACAGACAGACAGACAGACACCCGAGTGATCCTATAAGGAATCCTAAAAATTAGTTTATAAGAATAAAAATCTAAATACGACTCTATAAAATAAAGTGACTCTAGTGTCCCTTTGCTATATGTAGGTAAGTTCTTATGGAGAAGAATGGACATAAAACTCCATCCACCGCGGTTTAAGCGCATGACTTCATTTCCTCCAACCTTAAATCTCTCATTGCAATTTTGCCCCTTAGGAACATTGTAATTAAAAAGTTAAAGATTATCTAGAAACAAAAACTACGTAACTCCACACTGTTCTAACAAGATGAATGATTACAATAGGGAAGATGCGAACACAAAATTTATGAGAATGTTATTAATAAAAAAGTGTAAAATAAAGGCAATTGCAACGTCTTCATTTTAGTTAACATAATTTTTGAACAAAAATACTGAATTAAAGTAAAGTGAAACGGAACGTATTTAAAAACAACAATCAGCGTTTAGTGACGTCACCGCTATTATGACAACGAAAATGCAACCTTATGTCTTTGAGATAGGACAGTTCATGACAAGTGTCCGACAGGACTGACTCGGCTTCCTTTTTCAAGTGAAATGTCAAGCTGTCTGTTGAAAATAAATGAAAGCTCTTTATTTATAAATGAACGTAAGGTCTATTTTACATTCATTTAAAAATAAAGAGCTTCCGTGTTACCCAGTTACTGGGTTGTGGAGGTCTGGTAGGCAGCCGCTCCGCGTAAAATACTGGTATTCAGCTAAATTCGGTTTGACTGGAAGCCGACCCCAATATAGTTGGGAAAAGGATAGGCAGATGATGACGTAAGGTCTATTTTACATATAATTCTTTAAAACGGAAGCAAGATGAAAATATTGCATGTTCCCTTTTAAAGAAGAAAACAAGTTTATTTAAGTTAATACAAGTCAACTGCAGGTACTCACGCGCATGTGATGCTATGGATGGGTTGGAGAAGTCTATTATTTTGAATGATTAAATCAAAATGGGAATTTTCAGCGTGCAAAACTGGCAACTCAGTCTGAAAAAAACAACAAAAGATATGACACTTCGAAAATACCATAAAGAAAAAAGTTTAAATGTGATTTAAATCTCGATTTGATAGAAATTTAAATAAAAACATACCTCATTTTTATAAGGACAGTTATCCCAGTCTCCCTGAGGAGAGTATCCAAATGAGGCACCTCCAACTCGATCTTCCAAATTTTTCTGAAATTTTTTAATATTACTGTCTGAAAAATGTCCTTCGAAAAAAATTTATGCCCAATAAAAATCGGAACTTTGAGTGAATTTGTAGTGTAGTGAGCCGACAAATATTCGGCGCTTCAGTATTCGGCAGAATCACTATTCGTGGCACCTCAATCTAAAATCCCGTCCTAATACTTTCACACACACACATGTATATCAAATACAAACTGTTCAATACTTCGCAAAAACATAAATTAATAAATAACTTACCTGAATCGCCTCAACAAACGCGGGGGTGAGGATGCTGTCGAGCATATCAAGCATCTCGTCATACCCTTCAGGCTTGACGTTACAGAAACCCTTCCCTTTACATTCTTCAGGAAGTTTTAGGTTGATCTCTGCAAAAATATGTTTTTTTTTTTTCATTAAGAGACGTTAAATTGATTATGACTAGTGTTAACGCCTTCAAAAGAATACACATATACTTTAAAAATGGATTTGTCATCGTATTTTCAGAAAAATAGTACTTAACAACAAAAGAAAAACTAAGAAATTATTTTTTTAAATTATCATAGGATTCAAACACTAAGAAATCTTACCCCGATTAGGTGCGGTATTGCTAACTGCTACCAGGAACGCTAACTGTTACAAAAATGAAAACACAGTTTAATTACCAAGCTTAGATAGTAAGATGATTAAAATTGCATTAATTTAAAATTCCAATAAAACGAGAAAAATTTAAATATTACCGCCAAGAAAATTGTTGTAAAAGTCGTCATTGTGCTCCTAATATTTTTTTACTAAAAAGCAGTGACTGAATTATTACAATTTTTAATTGAAGAATTGATTTTGTTTTAGTAGGACAGCTTGATGGCAGTTCTTTACGAATGACGTGCCGTCGCGTCGGCGTACCCGGCTAATTTATACTGCTCTGGTATCTATGCGCCCGTTCCGATCGTAGTTATTCTGTTATATATGTGTGTGTGTATGTAATGGGGAAAAACATAAATTAATATTGATATCCCTAAAAGTTATGCTTTTTAGTGCGAAAATTACGTAATAGTTGCGTAATAACTATTGACGTAACAACAGTTTAATAGGATACTCGAGTTGTGTCGTATTGCATTAAAAAAAAATATTTCAATCACGCGCGATTGGCGTGAATGTGACATAAGTCTTCCCAACTTGCATCTTTTGTAATTTTTTTATTTATTTTTGGCATGTTTCATACTTGGTACAAAGAAACTCTTTTCTTTCTTACTCTCTTACATATATTTGCTTCCTTACTTTGTCCAAGGAACCTAAAATATAGTTATCGAATTCAGAATCATACGAGCACAAGATTGATGAATAATATTGCGCAATGTTTAAGTACTAGGAATATTGCACAATGAAGTAATTATAGGTACAAAAGTTTTGACTAGCTCTTTACTCTTGCTCAAGCGTATCTTTAGAGCCGCCAAATAAAAACAAAACCGGTCAAGAGCGAGTCGGACTTGCGCACCGAGGGTTCCGTACCGTAATACAAAACTTCAAATGTTTTTAAATTTTCATCGGCGAGGCCTATATTCGTCAGAGGATTTTAATACTGTACGGTGTATATTGCAGTTTTAGATCAGCGCCATCTCTTGACTAATAGTGGAACTAATTTAATTTGGTTAAGTGTGCTATTTAGAGACATCCTCTTTTTTTTCCTGTTATTTTTACATAGACTTGTATAACATGGAATAATTTCAGATTTTTTTCTATGCAAACTTCGGAGATAAGGGGGGGAATGGTAAAATTTTTAAATTTTTCGTCAGAAGTCGAAAATAATGCGACCTAAAAATATTTTTGAGAATGTGTTAATAGCGCTCTTTTATAGATTCAAAGATTCAAAGCATTTTATTTCAAATAAACCATTCACAGGCACTTTTTAAACTTCAAGGTCGGTCGGTTAAAACATGGAAGCTATTTGCACGTTCCAAAGCGTAGATCATGTTCTGTTTTACAAAATTCTCTTGTTGCTTCTGCATATGAGGACAATGCAAAGAAAAAAAAAAGCTTATTATAAGAATTTAAAATATAAAGATTAAAATAAGCCAATGTCTTAGTAGCCCCACTTCGAATTATCATATAGTACTCATTTCAGTTGCTCTTGCAAAAAATATAAACGTTTTTATTTCTTTCTTATTTGCAAAATAGTTGAGCAAATGTCATTTCAAGTTGATAGCATTATTAGTTCTTCGGAAATCCAGCTGTGACAGACGGACAGATTTAGTCACACCTTTTGGTGTGTTGTCCAGTAACTCTCTGTCTCAAAACAATGACAAATAATTATAATTGCAGCACATTTGCATATTGACTCACCCCTAACACATGACATAACTAACTATTACCATTGTCCACTACCGACCGAATTTAAGACCTTTTGTTTGAAGGTTTAAAGTGTTGACTTAAAAGTTCGATTTTAGACCTCCAAGAAACCGTAGACCTGCGTCATTGATATTTATTTCAGCTCAATAGCTCTACAGGTTTCCGAGAAGAAGGCTCTAAGATAGCTTGCAGGTTGTATTTATGTATACCGCAATTCAAGAGAATTGGGTCAATAAGCTCGGAGCAAATAGGCTGTGACAGACAGACAAACCAGTGATCGTATAAGAGTTCCATTTTTTATCCAGACTTGGGGAATTATAAAAATGTAGGCACCTTGGTATGATGTAACGAGTAGTTAATTATTTCATAGTTGGAAAGTGTAAATCCCCCGCTACTTGTTGTTGTTTTGTTTTTATTACAACATTCTAAAAATTTTCCTCAGTTTTCAAAAAATTCTGCAATAACAAATAGTAAGTGGACAGGGAATTTCTGAATAAAAAGTCCCAGCCTTATCTTTTCCTGTAGTATTGTTAGGTTAGTATGAACCAAACTAAATTGATTCGTCATATGCTGATGTCATTTTAAATTTCTTATTACCTATTAATGGTTTTATAATAATTAAACAAAGAAAAGTTTATTTTTAAACTATTTCCGACTTCTTCAAAAAGGACCTCCTCCTTTTCCTTTTTCTACGAGTATGTTCGGCTGTATTTATTTTATTTTTATGTATGTTCACCGATTTCTCCGCCAATTGTGGACCGATTTTTAAAATTCTTTTTTTATTCGGAAGGCTATACTCTTGAAGTGGTCTCATTGTCACCAAGTCAGAATCTAAGGATGGGATCCTCTGTAAACCCTCAAATTTTATTGGCACATACAATGTTTTTCATGAAATTTCTAATGCAATTCAGATATTTGTGCCTGATAATCATCATCATGTTGCTGAGCTGATGATGGATGGTATAAGTCAGGATCTGATGATGGAATCCCATGAAAATGTTTGTTGAGCGATATTTTCGCCAATTTTTTACCGCTTTGGATGATTCTTTTTTTTGCTTGGAAGAGTGTTTTTCCGGACTGGTCACATTTTAATTTGGTGAAGATCTGATGAAAAAATTCGGAGATAGGCAACGGAACTCTTCAATCAATGATAGCAAATGGATCGGGATTTCTCAAACCATCTGTTGTTTTTTTACAACAGTTCATAAAAGTTCAGTATCAATACAATGCGCGCTAGAATACGGACGTGTTTCCACTGTGCATGGCACGAATTTTATTCGCGAATCGAGCGGCCATAGCTATTGCCCGTAAACACTATGACTTCCAAACAACTCATAGTCAATGAATTGCTGGCATTCCTAGTCGATGCTATCGACTACATGGATGAGGGGAGCACCCTGCAGATTTTGCCGGTCCAATTTCAAGGAGGACGAGATCAGCAGCTGAAATCTGTGTGTTCAAGATATCATTGATATGTTGAAGAAGACTGACCCGGACGACGTGCCTGATTTCGTGGCGAAGGAGCTGAGTAAACTGCCCCCCATCACATTTGATCACGTCGACCTTACACGGTTGCTAAAGGCCACACTTTCATGAAAGCGGAGATGACCAAGATGCAGTCCAGAATGGTGGTTTCAGAAAAAACCAATACCGAGCTACGTGCAAAAATAACATTATTGCGCAACGTTAGTTCAGTAATTGGGTCTCCTGGAGCCTCAAAGGTGAACAAACGGCGAACGGCGTAAAATGCATTTATCGGCAGTTTTGAATCGGCGAACACAAGTGCGTCACACCGTCGCCCGCAACTAACACCGGCTGCGGAAACGTCACACGTTGGAACGTGGACCTCTAAACGTGCCTACGCAGCTATTATCACCACCGGCAAATCAGATGCGTCACAGCCTAAGGGACAAGTCAAAATAGGGGAAAAGAAGGGCGCTCAATCTAAGGTAGGGTAAGCGCCCTTCTTTTCCCCTGCGGTCCGTAGCTCCTTGACAAGGGCGGGCCAAGTTGATGAAGAGGGTTTCACAAAAGTGGAAAAGAATAAGAAGAAGCCCTGTTCACGTAACCAGTGCGGTACCGCACCGAGTGGACCCAACATGCCGTTGCGCCCTGCTGTGCCAGGATTTTTGGCCGAATGGTGTCGTATTTCGACGTTTCCGTGGACGGTTACGCGACACCACGCAGCGAAACACGACGCCGACATTACGTGTATACTCGTAGTTATAGTTTTAATATGGTTTATAATATGTATTAGTTTATTATAGTTTAAGTAAATGTTGTGTATCTATGGGCCTCAGATGCCTGAAAATAAAATGATATTATTATTTCGTTTATTCATTTTATATACATACATGTTACATTTTTTAAAATATCTTAAAAAAAAAACACTTTGAAAAATACATTTAGAAATATAAAAAGTAGTAGTCCGCCGGTTTCGGGAACAGGGTCCAAGCTACCGGTGGTTAGGGCTCCAGAGAAAGGAACCTCCTCACAATACGAGCCGAATCGAGGAGTACTGCCTTCTGTATCAGGCCCTTTATCTAACCGCGTAACGCTAGCTTCGACAGATGGTCGTCGAAACTTTTGCCATCAGGCCATTGGCCGTAACGACTATCGGCATAGTGACAGCTGAGTCCACATTCCACATGTCGACAACCTCGTGTGCTAATTCGAGATACTAGATTTGCTTCTCTTTCTCAGCCTTCACGAGGTTCTCGTCATGCGGGATGGTAACATCAATTATCATTGTGCGGCGCGCTAATCGGTTTATCACCACTATATCAGGCTTATTGGCAACAATAGTCCTATCAGTGATGATAGACCGATCCCAGTACAACGTGACATGGTCATTTTCGAGAACTGGGTCGTGCACATACTTGTAATACGGTACCTCAGAATCCAAAAGTTTATATTTCAAAGCAAGTTGCTGATGGATAATCCTGGCCACTTGGTTGTGCCTGTGCAAGAACTCGCCGTTAGCCAGACGAGAACAACCAGAGATAATATGTCTGATGGACTCACCCGGACGGTGGCATGCCCGACACACGTCCACCGTCCCATCCTTCATAATATAGCTCCGGTAGTTATTCGTCAAGATAACTTCATCCATAATCGCACAGAAAAAACCTTCAGTTTCCCCGAAGAGATCACTGAAACGTAGCCAGGCCACGAACGCTGAAAAATCTACATCAGACCCATGAAGAGCCCGATAGAAGCGCCCGTGAAGCTCCTTGCCTTTCCATACCTCCTTGCGGTCATACGTGGTAAGTATCACAGGTTTGCGCCAGTTCTCCTTAGCCATGGACAATGGGGTGAGACCCTTATCCATTGCGACCACATCTCGGTACATACCCACATCAGCTTTGAGAAAATATTCTCTGAGACTGCACATCTCGCGGTTGTGGAGAGTCTTGGCGTTTAAAAAGCCTCGACCTCCACACTTCCGCGGGATGTACAGTCTCATCACCGACGATCGTGGGTGATGCATCCGGTTTGCGGTCAGCAGTGTACGGACTCTCTTCTATCCAGGGCGTCAAGCTCAGTTTAAGTCCATTTGAGTATGCCGAAAGAGTACATTAATACCGGCATGACCCAACCGTTAAAGGCGCGCACCTTATTTCCGCCCGACAAAAGGCTATTCAAAACCTTTTTCAGGCGGCCAAAGAAGCGTTCCTTCAACGATTGCTTCATATCAGTAACATTAATGCCCAACGCTTCCGACATACCCAAATACTTGTAGGTTTCGGTTGAGCTGAGGGATTTAACCTGTATGGAATCCGAGAGTTGAATTCCCTCAGATTTCATAATCTCCCCTTTCTTTACATGCATGACTGCACAATTATCCACACCAAATTCCATCCTGATGGCACTACTGAAGGTTTCAGTTACCTACAGTAGCTCCATCAGTCGCGAATTGTTGGGGGCAAAGAGTTTTAAATCATCCATGTAAAGAAGGTGAGATATGGCCTGACCACCTCTTCTCAACCGATAGCCTAGATCTGAATTCTCCAGCAATGTGCTTAGAGAATTCAAAGCTAAGCAAAACCAAAGGGGACTCAAACTGTCGCCCTGAAATATTCTCCGTTTAATCCATACAGGCTCATCGTTCCCCTGAATCGGTCGACATCCTGGATAGCGAAGGACCGTCTTCCATTGCCTCATACATGACTCAAGAAAGGTGCGTACAGTTGCATCTATTTTGTACAACTCCAACACCCTCATGAGCCATGTATGTGGCACAGAGTCGTAGGCCTTCTTGTAGTCTATCCAACATGTCGACAGATCCTTGCAAGATCGACGAACCTGTTGGCTTATGGCCATGTCTATGAGGAGAAGCTCCTTGGTGCCGCGGGACCCCTTCCTACATCCATTCTGAGAGGCGGACACAATTGAGTTAATTTCAATATGCTCATTGATCTTCACTCTCAGGATGGATGTGAGAAGTTTAGATCGTCGACAAACAAGTAATCGGTCAATAATTCTTGGGTTCCGCGGTACTACCGGTCTTATGGAGCAGGTGGGTAACACCAGTTGTTAGAAACTGTGGTAGCGACCCAGACTCTAAGGAAGACTGGAATTGAGATTCCAAAAGCGCGTGTGAGCCGTCCGGTCCCGGAGACTTCCAGTTCGGTAACGGAGGGACTGCTCTGGCTACATCTAGTGGAGTGAACCATCACTCCACTAGATGTAGCCAGAGCAGTATCTAAGACGCATTTATGTCAATATTTTCCGCCGCCTACTCGTTGATATTGAGACCTATCCAACAGAATATGACTGTTGTAATTCACCAAAATCGCTAGATGAAACCCAAAAAACTCTTTTTCGCCCCGTTATGTAAAAAAGTTATCGATAGTGATGGCAGTTCTGGGAGAAAACAAAAATTTATACTATTACACCAAAATATAGCTGGGATCTTAAATAAAATTGATTTATTAGAAATCACTATTTCCGACTTAGAAAATCAGATTGGCCATATAGATTTAATTTGTCTAAGTGAAACTTTCATAAAATTAGGGCATGAAAGTAATCTAGCACTTACACATTTTAACTTAGCTGCTAGTTACTCAAGACACGGGAAAAAACGTGGTGGAACATGCGTTTTGGTAAGAAAAGGTCTAATTTTTTGTCCGTTACCAATAACTAATAAACTGGCCAGTGATTTTTGTTTCGAATGCTGTGGCGTAGAAATACTGAGCCATAATCTAATTATAGTCTGTATTTATAGAATTCCGGATTCTGATCTGTTCATATTTTTTAAAAATCTTGAAGTATTGTTACGCAATATAACCCGCAAAGTTAAAAAAAATATTATTTTGTGCGGAGATTGGAATATAGACATATTAAAAGACAACAAATATTCAAAAGAACTAATATCCATACTGAATAATTTTAATATTTCACCACATGTTAGAATGCCTACTAGGAAAAATACTAGCATAGACCAAATAGCCAGTAATGTTCCCGCACTTGATTTGAAATGCAGTACGCATAATTTAGCTCTCTCCGATCACGATACTGGTCAATCGTTAACTTTTTACCTTGAAGAGACTAATAACAAATCAAAACCTGTAAAATTCTGGTATGAAAAGAAGAGGGATTATAATAAGGACAACATAACAAAATTTTTAAATTGCTTGGCAGCCTTAAGTTTTACTGAAATTTACAAAGAGACAGATTGCAATAAGGCTTTCAATACATTCCACGACTTATTTATGCTGTTCTATAAACTGTGTTTTCCTGAAATCCTCGTTAAAAAGAGTAATAAACCCATAAAAAACAAATGGTTAAGTAAGGGTTTAAAAATATCATGCATCAAAGAGAGCTTTATATTACGAATATCAACATGATGCCATTAGTAAAAGTTATCACAAAAAAAAGTACTTGAATTACACTAGGATCTTAAAAAAATGCATATCAAAATCACAACAGATAACCCTTCAGCCGCTACGCCTCTATAACGTCACTCCGCAGTTCTGTTACTACGCGCCCGGCCGAAATCTTGCGATTTCCCCGCGTTCACTAAAACTACGATATCTCTAAAATTACGCATCGCAGCTCTACAAATTATATGTCATTCAAATTGGTGTAAAATAAACTATCTACTAATTTATAGTTTTGTTTAGTTTTGTCATAGAATCTATTGTTAATTCGAAGTTGAAAGTAAGGTAAGCGACTTTTTCCCAGTTTTTCGTACAAAAATCGTCATATTAATAGAATAAAAGCGCTTTTTTCCAATGTTATTATTTCATTGGCATACTAAAACATTATTTTACAATAATCAAGATAAATAACAGACACCTCCATACATATTTTACATACTGCAAGCTGAACAAAAACTCGGCTTAAGCCAGTCGACTCGTACGCCAAACAAAAAAAGGGTATGTTTACACATTCATTCTGGGAACTCTGTAAGCCAAGTGGCTAATTATAGTATCTTATTATATAGTTTGGTACACAATCTTATTGCAGACAAAGTTTTAGCAGTTAGAATTGTTTAGTTTACGAACAATAAGTCACTATACAAACATTAAAAAAAGAGCGATAAAAAGACGCTTTCATACTTTTTGTCAAAGAGCAAGTACTATTGCATTTCTTAGAAATCTTATATTACAATCCAAATAATGATGATATTTACTAATGGAAAAACACAACATAAGGGTATGTTGCTTAGCAAAAACATTAACAAAATCAACAAATAAAAAACAAAAAACACGCAATTTCCGTAGACCAATTCCAAGTACACAATAAAGAATACAACCAGTAGGTCACATCTGAAGAACAAAATTAAAAAAACGAAAATGAAGCAATTTTTAAACCGGGATAGGATTAATATTATTAATATGAAAATTAGATAATTTCAATTTGTTTTTTTTATGTTTTTTTTTAATTTGTTTTTTTTTAATGTTATTTTTTTATGAAAAATTAAATACTCATACACGCACTCGTCGAGTGCTGTTGCCGCCTCGTGGAACTGATAAAAAAAAAAAATAATTTAACCTCGCTTTTTTCTAAGTCGATCAAAACCTATTGGTTTACTGACCATTATCCGATACTGTGTACGAAACACAAAAAACATGGCGGCTTGCATGTCATACACATGCGAAATGCCTGTCTGTTACAGAATCTCTTGGAGATTCGATTTTCGGCTACATTTTTACAGTTCAATATTTACACTATATTTTATCGAATTTCACAATTAAAATGCCTAATATATATGAAGTAACGTATCTAAATAATATTTATAACAAAATTTTGCCACCACTACTGTATTTTCTACTCAAAACAAGTAGAAATATACCGGCATGGCGTGCAAACTTCGAAATTATCTTTGGTAAAATAACAAATTGTGTCCAAAATCTTTGTCCAATACCTAATGCAGCAATTAAAAACTGTTTAGTACTTACTTGTCCATGGATGTTTAGTTAATTTCCTTTAAGTGTAAAGTGTAGAGTTATTAAATAACTGCTCATCTAACCGCTTGCAAAAACAAATGAAGGCGTCTCCACAGACTAAATTTAATACAACATTCCGTAACAAATTGCTGTCGGATGTTTAGCATGTGATGTTATATGCCTTTCCTATTCTTTTTCCTACACTTTTTATAAGTCAAAATACGAAAGGTATACTAAGACATGCAATATTTGACATTAAATCCGACCCGAACTAAGAAATCTCCAGGAGCGAACTACCGGACGTGCGTTATTTTAATATTATCTCCAAGAGATGAAGTAACGGCTGAGGGGATAAACAACAACAATTATTTAAATAATTCTAAAAACAAATGTAAAGCGACATGGTCAATCATAAAAAATAATGTGAACAAACTTAATAATAACAACTATATAAATGAATTAATAATCTATGATAAAAAAAATTACAATCCTAATGACATATGTAACCAATTTAACAATTATTTCATTGAGCTGACACAAAAAGCCAACAATTATAACCATGACAAAAACAACATTGACATTGACAACAATATAAATACTTTATTTCTGACTCCAGTGAATGAAATTGACATTGTTAAAATAATTAATTCATTAAATAATACAATACTACCGGATATGACGAAGTAACCACTAAAATAATTAAATTAAGCGCGAAAATTGTAGCATCCCCACTTACCTACCTAATAAACCTCTCTTTTGAAGAAGGTGTTTTCCCATCTATACTAAAAGAGTCTATAATTAAACCACTTTTCAAAAAGGGCAACTGTACTGATATGGGAAATTATAGACCCATTACACTGATCCCAATCTTTGCGAAAGTTTTTGAGAAAGCAATGCATGAAAAAATAAATAGCTTTGTAACTAAATACAATTTAATTGTGGAGAGCCAGTTTGGTTTTAGGAAGAACAGTTCAACGACTCTAGCCTGTTTTTCTCTAGTGAGACTAATTACCGAAGCTCTTAATAAAAAAATGTCAACTTTATCGGTATTCTTAGATATGAGCAAAGCATTTG
Organism: Lacanobia oleracea; assembly: GCA_950371165.1. Lineage (NCBI taxonomy): Eukaryota > Metazoa > Arthropoda > Insecta > Lepidoptera > Noctuidae > Lacanobia > Lacanobia oleracea. The sequence continues at coordinate 5,282,543 of OX493387.1, forward strand.
ATTTTGTATCACACGAACGACTACTCTACAAGCTAGAGAAATATGGTATAAGAGGCAAAGCGTATGATTGGCTTAAAAGCTATTTATCTAATCGCCAACAGAGAACTGTTATTTCTAGGATAGAAAATAATACTAGAACAACATATTGCTCAGAACTAAAAATCAATAGCTCTGGAGTCCCGCAAGGAAGTGTACTGGGTCCGCCATTATTTATATTATATATTAATGACCTCAAAAAATGTTTAAAATATGATTGTATTCAATTTGCTGACGATACTACTTTGACGATTAAATGCTCCAACAAAACTGACATAGAAAATGATACAAACAATGAACTAATTAAAGTGATAAAATGGCTGGGGGACAATAATCTTCATGTTAATATTGAAAAAACCAAAATAGTTCAATTTCAAACAAGTAACTTGTCAGTAATACCAACACCAATTAGGCATAATAATGCAATTCTGCAACCAGGACCATCAGCTTTATTTTTAGGTATTGTAATTGACAACAAATTGAACTGGAAGGAACATGTGGAAAGAGTATGCAGTAAGATTGATAAGTTTATAATATGCTCTTCGTAAGTTAAGACTAGTGTCCAGTAAAGAAACAGTTCTAAATGCTTATCATGGGTATGTTTCATCCGTGTTGCGTTACGGCCTCGTGATATGGGGTAATTCAGTGGATGTGGAAAGAGCATTCAAAGTGCAAAAAAAATGTATCAGAGCCATGAGTGGAGCGGAATATCTTGACCATTGCAGGCCATTATTTAAGGAATTAAAAATTCTTCCGCTCCCATGTCTGTATATTTTTGAAGTTTGTTTATTTGTAAAAAAACACCCTCATCTATTTTTATTGAATGAGCAAGTCTCCGAAAGACTTAACAAAAAAAATGCCGGAAAATTATTAGTACCCGCTCAGAGGTTGCAGTTATACAGTAGAAATGCCAGTTGTATGACTATTAAAATTTATAATAAATTACCACCTGGTCTGAGAATGTTACCAATTAGTAAGTTTAAGTGTAAAATGTTTGCTTGGCTCTTGGACATGTGTTTTTATTCCGTAAATGAATTTTTAAATCATAATTTTTGCTAAGATTTTTATTAATGACATTAGCACTTTGAAATTATTATGAATTCGTTGACAATGTAATTTTTTTTTTTTTACACTTTGATTTGACATTTTAATTGTGACACTGTAATTTTTATACTGACATTGTAATCTTTATTTTGACATTATGATTTTCTATTTTATAATGTTGTTTAGTTTTGTTTTAGATTTGCATGGAATATTTCTCATACATTTAATATTTCTACACCAGCAATGGTAGTGTGTGTGAAACAATGTTAATGTGTATGTAAGATCTCAATGTACCACATACTGAGAAATAAATAAATACTTTACTTTACTTTACTTTATACCAGTTTCAGCCATACCACAAATGGATGAAATTACCAAATTTCATCCATTTGTGGTATGGCTTCGCCAGAATATATTCGTGGTGATATCATCTGGGCGGCACACGTCCGTCACACTTTGTTCAGGTCGCTCGCAAGCTCTATATACCCACCTCTTATCGCTCTGCAACATGCGATTCTGCGAATATCGGTCAACCCGCCGCTTATACCGCCGAACACGATTTGCCCATGCACAAACTTTCTGCTTCAAGAAGTCGATGCGCTCCGTGACACGGAACGTGTAATCTCGAGGGCTGATACCAGTCCCCGAAAACGCCCGTCTCACAAAACGCATCACGCGTGGTCGTGTGTTATCCTCCCTGAAGCAGTATAGTTTGCCGATGAGTGCCCTAGCCTCATCGATCCGCCGCTCGATCCTGCACTGCCAGGCTGGTACAGCAGGTTTTGGTCGAATAGCTTCATCACTAGTATTAAACTTAATATTTGCTAAACGACATGCCGCAACAGGGTTAGGTCAGGGCAACAGGAAATACAGGGTTGAGTGCGTATCAAGGAGGCTCTCGCTGCTTTCAAAGATGTTCTGCAGCAGCGAGTCCAGGGCATACACCAGCGCCCTATTTTTTTTGTGCATGGGTAACCGTGGTAAACGGGGCCTAAGTTCGGTCGGAATTGATCTATACTCGCGAAGCGCATCCTCCAGTGCGCTCCTCAGTCCATCGTTGCACTGGCTATTTACCGTGACAACCCTATCATCTACCTCATCACTGACGTTGTTGGGCCGCGGTGTGATCGCGCCACTAGCTGGCGCCTGTACCGCAGCCTGTGTCGGAGTTGAGATGATAAAGTTGCTCAGTACCTCTGAGCGCAGCCTTATAAGTGCAGCATCGTCCAACCTGTGATTACGTTGGATAACCCGCACCTGCTCCGACTATATTATTATAACATCACGCTCGCCGGTACGCTGTGTTTGTGGTTTCAAAAAGTGAAAAATAAAAAACTTTTTTACAAAAAAAAAACAACTTCCAAAAACAAATCACTACAAAATATAAAATAATTAATCTGTAGCTGCGAAAAAAAAATAATAGAAAACTTTTTTACAAAAAAAATAAAACAAAACTACAAAGCATAAAATAACTTTAATTTCGGAAGTCGATGTCAAAAAACCAAGACAAGACAAGACAAGACTATTTAAAGACTCGTATATAAACATATATAAAAGGACACCGACAGAATTTAGTAATAAGCACAATCAAAAACTGCGCACCAAAGACGAGCACCGCTTGCGCATCATCGCGCGAAAGCAGTGGTGCACATAAATTTTATGGCTTGTATTCGTGCATACAAACGGAGCTAACTACGCCTCTACGCGCCACTTGCCCCCATTTTTATTTTCATCATTTCCATTCATTCATTTTTTTGGTATTTCATTTCAATTTTTCTTTGTTTTTACCAAATTATTTTCTTTTATATTTAAAAGCAGTAAATATTAATTTTATACTCTTTTGATAAAAACAAAGGAGTAAAATGGTTTAATATCCAACGATTTGAAGGTGATTTGGTGTTTTTCTTATTATTGTGATAGCGATAGACAAATTGTGACTAAACCAAATTACGACATTCCGTTACTGACATTTTAATTCAGATGTTATTTCTTGTTAGTGGCGACGAAAAAGTGCTTCATCTGCAAGCTATTTTAAGCTTTTTTTCTATAGAGCAGCCTTGAAAGAGCGAAAACTACAATTATTTAAAAAATTACAAAATTTAATTTTTTAGGTTCCGTACCCAAAACGATAACTGATTCTGTTGAAATTTTGTAAAGATAGTTATAAACGTCTGCAATTCAAACACGGATGCACAGCGTAACTAAATAATTGCGTTTCATATTTTATAAAACTCGGTCGGTAGTGGACACTGGTACCTAACCTAATTATTTTCGTCATAAATGTGTCATGTGTTTGGGGTGACTCATAAAGAATATTTCATAGTTTCGGGACAGAAAGCTACTGAACACGCTGCACTGGGCACTGTGCGTGGCCCGACATGTACTTGGCCGTTTTTCTTATTTGGCGGCTCTGAAGATACGCTTGAGCAAGGGCGAAGATCTTCGCTAAGGCATAACAAGTTCCTAACCCTACGCTTGTCAAAACTATTGCACAATCACTGTATTGTGCAATATCAAACAATCTTCAAAACGCTCTAATTCTACCTAAAGAATTAAAGTTTGCGCAATAAACAGATTTATTCAGGCCATCTTCTGAATCCAGCATATGAACTAAATTCGATAATAATTAATATTTAGGTTCTTTGAGAAAATTATTAGGTAGGTACTTATATTTTTTTTCTTAAACGCAACAATATTATTTTAATGTCAACTAACCTATTTAACTGTCGGTACGTCAACTGTTAAAAAAAATCTTACGTAATTTTGAAACAGCGTAACTTGGGATATCCATATTCATTAATGTGATTCATCATTAACAGGATAACCGCAATTGAAAGTTGCTATACTATCGCATCGCAGTATAAACGTGCCGGGTAGTCCGACAACAGGTCATTCTTAATAACTGCCATCTAACAGTCCTACAAAAAAAGACCCAATTATTAACTCAATAATTGTAATATATTCATTTAGTGCTTTTATAGTAAAAAAAAAATTGGAACTATTTTTATGAAGAAGATGGCGTCTGTCACGCCAATTTTCTTAACGGTAACATTTTTTTCTTTGTTTATTTGAATTTTAAATCGGTATAATTTTCCTAGAATTTCCCGTTTTAAGTACCTGGGCCACTGGGTCTCGGATGACCTCTCTGACCACGAGGATATTGAGAGCTCGGCTGCCGCGGCACTGTAGCGCGTCGGGCATGTTTGCCGATGCGTGTCGATGGCTTTCATGCCACCCTCCGAAAGAGAGCCGCATCCCTGCTAAGTCGTGTCCACGGGAGTAGCAACAGCATTCTTAGCGGTATGGCTGGCCGAGCTGACTGCCCAATACTATGGCATTGTGTGCAGTTGCATGTCTTGTCTGGGTTTTATTTTAATGATAAATTGTATTAATTATATTAATTTATTTGGTTATTACATGTAAATTCTTGTATTTTGATTTGTTGATTAATTGTATTTATAGATTTCTATTATATTATTATTTGATTTACTTTTTTAATAATGTTATGAAAATGATTTTTTTATGTGTATTTCTAATTGTTTGTGTATTTGTTATTATTTGATTAGGTGCTATGATCCTTTGTTGGTCGAAATAAACGTTATTATTATTATAATTTTAATCATCATATAATTCAAGCTTGATATTTTTGTAACAGTTGGCGTTCCTAGTGGTAGTTATCAATGCCGCATCGAATCAAGGTAAGTTTTTTCGTTTATTCATTTTTGTACACAAATATTGATTACAATTTTAAATATTTTATTATTGTGAAGACATTAAAAGTAGTTAGAATTTTCTTTATATATGTTTCCTAGTTTTTTATAGCGACTTCGTACGCGCAGATCCCGCTTATTCCCGACCTCGTTAGAATTTCAAAAAATCCTCTTAGTGCTCTTCCACACTCCCCAAGGAACCTTCATACCAAATTTCAGCTGTCTACAAACAGTATTTTCGACTGTGTGTTGTCTCTCAGTAACTGAAGAAATTTATATCAATTCATTTTCTTTAAGCCTGGAACTACCTGAAGAATGTAAAGGGAAAGGTTTCTGTACCACCAAGCCGAAAGGGTATGACGAAATACTTCACTTGCTCGACAGCATCTTAGCCCCTACGTTTGTGGAGACGATTCAGGTAAGTTAAAAACTGAATTTACATTTTGCGAAGCATTGAATATATTAGGCATATGTAAATAACCGGGAATTTAGATTATCGTACAAACTTTATAAATCAATAAAAACTATGAAAACGTAGAAAAATTTAAAATGTATAATTCCACTAATAACATGGGGGCACCGAGGAAACGATTATTAATTGAAATTTGAGCCCATGCTGCATAGTTATTACATAACCTTTAGTTATATAATTAATACGTAAGTTATTTAAGGAGACCCTCTATAAATTGTACACTTTAAACACGATTACTTGTAATTTCCTCGAAAGAAAAGAAATCTAAAGTAAACACAGTCAACCTTTAGTAGGTACGGCGTAAATACTTCACGAAAGGTAGATATTAAATAACAAAAAATCTAAACGATTTCTATAACGTAGACATTTCAAATTTCCAAAATGTGAATTTGCTTTAGTTCTGCTTCGGCCATCAGACGTTGAACTCTGTGTCGCTTGCGCTTACGTACGGTTTTCGCTTGCACTTTCGCACACATACACGGACCGCATAGAATACCTAAAGCCAGAAGCTCGGTGCGCTCTTTATAATTAATTTTTGCAAGTTCATTTCTCTGACATTTCAAATGTTCTTTTTCAGCCCAACGTGGAAGATCGGATGGCAAAACCCAATGTGGAATATTCTCCTGACGAAGACTGGCATAACTGCCCTTATGAAAAAACGGTGTGACTTAATTTGAATTACCTACGCTAAATTAAATAAAGCACTTACCTTAATAATTTACATATTACTTTTTTATCACATCATGACTTGTCATTTATGGTATTTTTAAATGTTATTATAATTTATTTTGTCGTTTTTTTTTCAGACTGAGTTAGCATATACCTACAGTCACCCTGACGATTCCGATTTTGATTTAATCATTCAACATAAACGTCTCCGTCAACCCATCCAAATCATCACATGCGCGTGAGTACCTTCAGTTGATTTTTAATAACTTAAATTAAAACAAAATTCTTTCACTGATTATTATTTATTTTGCTGTAACCATGCGGTGTCGCCTTGCTTTTTCTTTTAAGTAACTTTTGTATTATAATATATATATATTTGTCTTCACCATCTGGCTTCAGCTTTCCTCTCTCTTTTAGCCACACTTGATATTTTTTTCATTCTAGAGGCTTTGTTAAAATTTCCACATTGATATTTTTTGAAGATGGCTTTTCCCTGTGCGGACTTGTAAGAAATACTTTGTCTTTTGAAATAACAATTAATTTCTAATTGCATAAGAATCAAATAAATTGCATTATATTTAGTCACAGAAGAGGGCCCTTGCACAGGAGTTAGGGACTTCACTGAATTTGCGCTTATCTCACTTACATGTTACACAATAATATATTTAAAAAGAATCTTTTGCAACAGGTATGAGAAAATTCACCCAATCAACACCACTGAACAATGTTTCCAGGATTTAAGCTTGTCGTCTTTCAATATGAAGACCAGTTGCGAGACCTCGACAGCTAACCGCACTATTATAGTTTTGATAAAAAGACGAAGAAACTCGCACCACTAAAGTTTTACCCCGTACTTTGCGGTTGTACTTGTCAAATTCATAGGACCGTAATCTAAAAAAAAATTAAGTTAAAAACCAGTGACCTAAATAGTCTTTACAATAACTTTATTGGCCTTATAATCGTTCCTTGTAGCAGCACTTAGAAAAAATCATGGTTGGTAGGTTGGTACATTAGATGACATACAATGTCTTGATTCATCATTGAGATAAGGAACTTTCATAACTGGTAAAGCTCAATGTCAAATAGCTTTGTGGAAAAAATCGAACAACTTGGATCAATACAAGTGATTACCTACCGACTCAAACGCCAAAGACTGACTTTATTTTAAGGACTGTATTATTTAGGGTTAGTATTATTTTAAACCGCTGCATAATTTTTTTCTATTTACTATTTACTGTTATTAAATACTACCTTTTTAGCACACAAAAAATAATGTATAACTTTTACTTACATATTAAGGATTTATAGTTAAGGTGGACACGTATTGTTATTATTACAAAATTTGCTGACAGGGGCTTCGCCCATGTTAGGGTACTAACCATCCTACGATTTTTTTTTAGTGTCACGTTATAAAGTAACCTCTATGTTGTTGTGGGCGCTAGAATAAGATAGGAAGTAGGATTGGCTTTAGATAAAATAAAACTAAACTAAATTACTAAGATAAATAAATAATTATTAAATTAATGACTTTTATTTACGTTTGCGGTTAAAAAAAAAGAAAAGAGCCCTTTGTCCTACAGTGGAATACAAATTAGGCTAGCAAAAATCGAAAGGGCTTAGCTGTGACAAAACGAACCAACACACAATTACTTCATATTTTGGTAAATGTCGACCTAAAAGTAAATCTGCTCACGCAGATGCAGTCACAAGCTCGGCTAGTCTTACATAATCTCGTTTTATGACTCCCAAGAGAAGACGAAACAATATCCTTGGTGATTAACTAATGTAAAAGATTGTCGTGTAATAATTCTAACAAAATATTACTGAAACCGTCTTCTATCAAATGCGTACCTAAGCTTTTAAGCCAGTTAATGTCAGCCGTAGATTTTTCTTTTATTATTTAAAAGATTTTTTTATCTTCTTTTTCATTGCTTTTTGTTTTTGACCTATTTACATTCTTTGAACCTTTGGTTATTTTCTTGGCGGCTTTTGACAATCATGTAACTGGATTGAGTTCAGTTAGGGTTATGATTTTTGTATCTAATTCAGATATTTAATTAAGTCGTTTTTAAGTAAAGTATGATAACAAAACAAAAATATGTCGGAAATACGTCAGTCGATTGAACAATCAGGACGCCATCGAGCAATGAACACGTCTAGAAATCGCCGTATGACTATAAAAATAAAAAATAAAATATAATAATAATAAATAAATAAGTATTCAGGGCTGAATACCTATTGTATGAGAATATTTTTACTGTGACTTTGAGTGTGAATTATAATTTAATTTTAAAGCAAACGGTTTTTCTATTGCGTAACCAACACTTCATATAGTACGTCCACAGTAGTTCCAATATCCTGATATAACCTAGAGAGTAGTCTCATCTCTGACAAATAAATGTTTATCTGCCATATACGGGACAAAGTTGCCAAATTTCTACCCAAAAAAAAAGCACATATGTGTCCTTAACTTTAAAATACACAGTCGGTAAGGCAGACTCGCGGTAAATACTAATTAATTGGCAGCGGAAAACTTCCCTCCCGGTTGCATCGTTACAAACTCCGTGTTCTATCACGGGCGCGACCCGGCCCCGGGCGAGACCTGCCATTTGTCCTCAGCCGAGGCACACTGAGCTGGTGAAGTAATTAGTTGCAATACTTTTTTGCTTATGCTCTGTCAAATGCAGCTGGGGCTTCCGAAGATGAAGTGGATAGTAAATTATTCAGCCGCAGACCTATATTAAAAGTAAAATATTCAAACACTAGTATTATGCTTGGGCCCGCAGCAATTGAAGGCAGTTCATGGCCGTCAGCTTCATAGGCAGTCAAGACGTTAATGGCAAGCCTTGCGAGCTAAACTGGCTCGCAAACTCATATCAATGCCAGGACCTATTTGAATCTATACTAATAATATAAAGCTGAAGAGTTCGTTTGTTTGGTTCAGCGTGCCCAGGAACTTGTGATTCAAATTGAAAAATCCTTTTAGTGTTAGATAGCCCATTTTTAGAAGAATTCTATAAGGCTTTGTGACATCACGGTGCGACCAAAAATAGCTTAGCATTTCCAAATAAGGAATGTGATGGAGGTGATGTTGCGCGGGTCAGGACTTTGTTCGAAAGAGTCACCTTGGCCCTGGAACACAAAGGGCACTAGGAGGAACATGAATGGGTTTTAGTCAGTAGGAGTCTGACACTTCCTCCTGCTTCACCCAGAGCGGGAGAAGTCATTTGATGATATCCCATCCTTATAAAAAACGCTAGTTAGTAATATTACTATGCAGACTTTCGTTCTAACTCCAAATACTAGCGGATGCAGACAAAAAAAAAGTTTCAATTTGCAGAGGCGGAAACAAGTTTCTACTACAACCTTAATACTGCTATGGGATGCTATGGATATGATATTTCGGATCTGGATACGGGTATGGATATAGGAATAAAATTATATGGGTTTCGGGTTACGGATATGTAATTATTTCAGATTATCCGTTAGTTTCGGATAGTTTCGGTCACGGATTTTTAAATTTGTTTTTATAAATAGGTTTTATTTTATTTATTTATTTCTTGCTTACAAATACACAATACTATAATTAGTAGGCATGCATTAAAATTTCATGTCAAAGTATTGGTACATGCACCCTGTAAGGGCGCTGCAAATTTAAGTAGTACAAGTTATGTCAAATTATTAAATAAATTATATAGGTACTATTACAATTCAATTCCATATCATAATTTCAATTCAATACTATAATTCCAATATCAATTTACAATATACATTAAACACGATATTTAAATTATTTTGATGATTATTGGTCAATTTTTATCTAGTCTAGGTTATCATTTGGTATTAAAATCTGTCATATAGGTAAGTAACGAAACATGTCGTTTTATTTAGAATCCTCCCTAATACAGAACTGTCCGAAACTTGTGAAACGGATACGGTTACAGTTACGGATACATTTTTGTATCAGATATCCGATAGTTACCGGTTACGGCGCTCCATAACATCCCTGCTATATACTATCCTAAAAATAAACCCCCACTGCCTCCCAAACATTTTCCTTACCAAACACATTTCTTTCTATTTCCGCTACCCTATTCCTCATACTCAGACCTTTTGACACTTAAAATCGCTCTCAACACTACAGCATGAGCAACACAAACATCTAAAGTGGCCGCCACCATTATTTATCGAGAGCCCATATCAATAAATAGGGTCCCACAATCGATCACAGCGAGTCAAATGTCTACGTGCAACGGAAAAGTTTTTCCAATGGATTTATTTCGGATACAGATCATTTCGTTATGCGGAACGTGTACTGAGTTTGGGTGGAGGAGGCTTTTTAATATTTATTTTACAAAAAATGTGTAGTAGGTAGCTTGAATCTGATATGTACCTACCACTGTAGAAAACGACTGTGGGTATGTAAGCTCGCTCCATCGTAGACTTTATCTCTGTCATCTTTGAGCTAGACTAGAGTCAAGAGCAGATCCATCACAAATAAAAAATAACATTTTGTAGAGACTGCAGAGACAAATTTTGTGTTTTACATAATTATTTAGATGAAAACGGCTACTGACAATGAAATAACTTTTCCAAGCACACTGCGAAGAATAACGTTTAAAAGGTGTGTAAATAGCAAAAGGTAGTCTGGCTTACCTCTAGGTTTCTTTCCTTGTATTTATGGCACCAGACCAACAAAGGTTTTCAGTCATATTGACGTTACTATCGTGGTACCCAGTGAGCTCAATATACAGATCTTCTTCTGTATTCTGATCCAGTGAGTGACTGCGTTATAGAAGTCGGTAGGCTTTTACTCCATGGAACATTCCGGTATTCACGTGAACTCTATAGGCATCAAATCGATTCCGTGCCTCGAAAAGCGCGTAAAGCCGTTGGTCCCGGCTGTCATTTGTAGATCTTTGGCAGTCGTTACGGATTGTCAGAAGCCAGTAAATCTATCTTAGTCTTGCCAAAAAGTACCGCGATACTCGGTTACTGGGTTGTGGAGGTCTGGTAGACAGCCGCTCTACGTAAAATACTGATAATTAGCTGAATCCATTTTGATTGGAAGCCGATCCTAATATAGTTTGAAAAAGGCTAGGCAGATGATAAGCTGCACTCGAGACTGAAAATTAAGCCCAACATCTTCGAGAAATGCTAGGTACTTACATTTTAATTGTACTCGTACCTGACATCTTAACTCTTGACCTCGTAGAGAATACCTAAGGCTATTAGAGGTTATCTAAGTTTGCCTTTGTAACCTTTAGGTTGATAAAAGCTTAAATAAGTAAACATATTCCTTTAAATCAGCTCCCTCCAACCACATTCGTAGCTCCGCTACTTGTCCACAGGTAATGCATCGTGTGGCGGCGATCTATCATTTATTTCAACGTCAGAAATCCATTACGGGGCGTCGTCTCGCTGACTGAGTCGAGCTACTATCTAAGCAAATACGGTAATGTACACGGAACCCCGCGAAATTGTCGACAGCAAACTGAAGGTACCGTTTTAGAGCTGGAAGAAAAATCGTGCGGTGTTGACATTGAAATAAATAACTTTGTTGTTTTTTTTTAATTTTGTTTCTAATTCGGCCTGGGTGGACTGACTCCATGTATATATATATACTCATATATACAAAGGCAATGGTAGCTGAGCGTAATGTGTCAAATAGATTGTTTATCATAAATAACCTAAAGAAGTAAGACGTTCACTGCTTTACCTACATGGACACCCCAAAGCATCACCATCATGACCCAAATGATGTTACTATTAATTATTTATTTATTTATTTATTAAATTGCTTCCGTATCTTTAAACGTCAGCTTCCAGGAGGCTGGCTAGCAGATTAACGTAATAAAAAAAGGTCTACCAAGAGCTTTTGTGGACAGTAATCTTTATTATGTATGCGCATCCCTACACTTCATTAAGAATGGTTCAACTACCAGTCAAATATCACACCTAGACTATTTGGATAACCTCGATAACTCACTACCCGTTACCTCATGAAAATGCCGTAAAAAGTGATGAAAACGCCTTTACAAGCTAAACCAAAAGGAAAAACGTTCCACTGAACATTTCCTCGTTCGCCTTAATTAAATCTTCAACACCGCACCGCGCAGGATTAAACAAGGATTCACAGGATGTAAGATGCTTTTTTTTTATTCCGAGCAGTAATTTTCTAGCTCTATTTCTGTTCTTTATCTATATTCGTTCGATCGAACACCTTAGTTGTGGCTTGTGGTTTTAGAAGGAAGTATATACATATATGAGTTGGCGCCAATAAACGTGCAATAAAGTAGGTACATTGATTTTTCCTTAATATCTCTTTGTAGATACTCGAATAATAAATTATGAACCATTTTTCGTTACTAGAAAACGTAAAGGATCACAATGGAAATCAATTCAGGTCAGCTTTATGTCATTATTTCTGGTTTTGATATTTAGAAAGTCAATAAATATATGTGGGTCACTGATTGTTATTGCACGGGTATCTGACGTCTCCCATAGTCCGCATATTCTTTTGTTTTTCATGTGCCTGATTCATGAACTTATATGAATCAGAGCATGCTAAGTTTATACGAGTATAGTATATTTAGTCTAGTCCGCAATGGGATTTAAACATCAGTTAATTTATGTTCGGTACATTTCATCATTGTTTTTATTCATCGACTGGATGAGTCGGTGAATTCTGTATCGATTTGATTGTAACCCATTTTTTTTCTACACCACACCTGTTTTGCGATGACCGAAGCAATACAAAAAGAAATAAACAGGCCAACCCGATTCATTTTAGGGTCCGTACCCAAAAGGTAACCAACGGAACCCTATTACTAAGCCTCCGTCCGTACGTCCGTCTGTCTGTCAGCGGAATCGTAATAGGTGTACAGTTGAAATTTTCAAAAATTGTGTAGTTCTAAATTTAAAATCAAAGGGATCTCCCATACAAGAAACGTTTTTTTCCATGGTACGGGAGCCTTCGTGTGCGAGTCCGACTCGCACTTGACCGGTTTTTATACATCACGAGCACGAGATAAACAGTCTATCTAAAACATGATACAGTCTTAATTAAGTCTGCACACAGCCTAACATTCAGTTGACGTACTCCACCTTAACAATGCCTATTCCTTATTTACCCATCTTCCCCCAACCATAAAACCTTAACCAAAACCGCCCAATTTCAACTGTTTACATCCATAATTCACATCAACACTTCTAAAATAGAAATTAATCAATTACGGTTAAACTAGTCTTAACCGCAAGTTCGCAGGCCTCGAACTGAAAGCGTTTCATCTCGCCGCTAATCCGCGAATCGTGTTTAAACCCCCGCTTGTCATAGTTTAAGGGAAATTAACTTCGAGATCAATAGGTAGGGTTGTTGTTCGAAACTTTTTGTTTGTATTGTTTTTGGTTTTGCTCCGTTTTCTACAAATAAGTTGGTCTTTTGAAGTTCGTTGCTATCTCCCAGTGGGAATTGAGGTAATTGCTTTTGTTTTATTTTTGTAACGGGATTGGCTGTGGAGAAGCTAACCTTTACAATTAAAAATAGTCGTAGGTACTTCAGTAGTACTTGAATTCTACTACACGTTAATTTAACGAACTAATAATTTCAGTAAAATCTATTTGTACTCTTCCATCACATTTAAATAAGCTTTATCAACAATCTTGTCGTAAATTAGTAGATTTTAGATATATTTTGTTTTATCCAACTACGTCCGAATTAAAAAGCTCTCTTATTTCATGATTTCATTTCCTTTCTATTTTTGAATGAGAGTTTCAATGATAACATGACCGCGGGTTAGTCAAGCCGTCTATGTCCAAATGGGCATTAGAGATAATGTATTGGTTCTGAATAATATATTGCTTTGATATCGGACCTGAATATGTACGCAGAGCTGTGGGATTTGTTGTGATATTCAATGCTGTGAATACTCAGATTCATGTTAATTTTAATATAGGATACAGCTCTTTAATTAATTAAATCAATTTGGCCTGGCCCTATTATACTAGCTGTTATTAGTCCTAGTGAGGATCGTGGGTAGCCGATGGATGCTAAACGCACAGGACCGGTTGTTGTGGCGACACTTGGGGGAGGCCTAAGGCCTGCAGTGGACGTCTTTCGGCTGATGTTGTATTGTTTTAAAATTCACCTGTTTCTTTTTGTCTTTCGAGTCCATGGTTAACACCTTAGATTGTTTAAGCTCAGTAGGTGGCTACGTTAGTTACAGTATCGGAGGCACGCATTAAGTCCCCCAAAGTTTAGGGGTATCGGTACTCATGTCTTGAACAGGGGCACCGCACTCTCATTGGATACCGACGGCATAAAACAGCATTTCGCCAAGTTGAATTTGCAGCGGTCTACCTGGGTGCGCTATAATTTATTTTCAAAATTGCGGTTTTAAATTGACAGGGTGACATTTCGCCCGAAAAAGGAAATTGAGTCACTCCTGTCTGACACTTGTCATCAATTGTCCTAACGCAAAGACATAAGGTTGCCTTTTCGCTGTCATAACAGCAGTGACGTCACTAAACGCTGATTGTTGTTTTTGAATACGTTCCGTTTCACGTTACTTTAATTCATAATTCTTGTTAAAATCGATATTAACTAAAATAAAAACGTTCCAATGGCGTTTATTTAATGCTTTTTAGTATGAATTCTGTATTGGCATATTCCCTATTTATACGTGTAGATTTGTCCTTATTGCTGAAGAAAACGTCTCAAGAAATTCTTCTTTCTGTAAAAACTACGTCAATTACTAAAAAACCCAAACATCTCCAAAATCACATCTAAAAACACTACCAAACAAAAACAAGACAGTCCCTCGAAAAGTGAGCCATTACGAAGCAACCTCTGAAACTAAACACGTTTGAATTATATACGAGTATGTATCGCGGTAAATCGGCGTCGAATACAACGGGGCAAATCCTTTTTACGAGATTTACAACGGGATTCGGGGGGTCGTGGCGTACGCCTGCTTGGGTTTGGGGCCTGTCCTCAAGTGTGGAGCGGGAATTAGGTGTGTATTGTCACCTTCACTTGTTTTTGTTAGGGTTCCGTACCTGAAGGGTAACCAACGGAACCCTATTACTAAGCTTCCGCTGTCCGTCCGTCCGTCTGTCTGTCAGCGGGCTGTATCTCAAGAACCGTAATAGTTAGACAGTCGAAATTTTCACCGATTGTGTATTTCTCTCCGTCCGTCGGTCCATCCGTCTGTCTGTCTATCTGTCAGCGGGCTGTATCTCAAGAACAGTAATAGGTAGACGTTTAAAATTTTCACAGATTGTGTATTTCTATTGCCGCTATAACAACAAATAATTGAAATTAGGGTTTATGGTACGGAACCCTTCGTGTGCGAGTCCGACTCGCACTTGGGCGTTTTTTTTTTTGTAGAATAGGGGCTGTGAATCGAAAGAATGGAGAGAGACGTTCGCCGTAAAGTATAGGCTAGCTATAGTTATAAGCTTATAGGCTAGTAATAAGTTTTATATGTTAGTGAACAAGTGGTTGTTTTGCATATGGGAATCCAGGTAAACTTTTTTCCAGAAACCTGTAGGCTAAGAGAGGAAACTGATGAAAACTGCGAAAAATCCACAAATGAAAGAAATTATAAAAAAAATTGCACTCACACATATTTTAACCTTCTCATATCTTTAGTTTACACCTTCTCCTGGAATTGTGTATAGTAATGTTGTGGTTGTCTGTAAGTGTTGCAGCACTAGAATATTTAGTTTTCTTTTTATGTTATAAGCTTTAAGTACGGTGTATGCGATGTTGACGATCCTGATAAATAAATAAATAAATAAATAAATAAATAAATAAATAAATAAAATATAAATAAATAAATTATTGTCATGCTGATTTCAGTTCTCCAGATACCTAAGCTCTACTAAGCATTTGATTCAAAACATCGGAATCCGTTAAAGTTTTTTTTTTCTTTTTTTTAAAGCTGACTTTCTGGGAATGCAATGTGTCAAGATTTCAACCGAATATTGAAACATGAAATACTCGTCCGTGAACGACAACCACAGGGTCAATGTACTCAGTTGCAATCTATCAAAAATGTATGGAAATTGAGGCTTTTCAGGCAGAATGAAAATTTAATCCTATGATTAAGAACCTTACTCGACAGTGGCGCCAACTAGTGAGTTCAAAAACGTTAGCCTCATTGGCCCTCAAATTGTTATAACTAGGTACTAACAAAGCTACTAACAAAGGTAAAACAAAAGAAAAACATAAAGTAAGTTTATAACTTACACCGAAAGACAGCTAGGTATCAGGGAGTGGAGTCAAAAGGCGCAAAGGTACACATTATCTTAGTTTCACGTTCTATTTTCAACTTTCAGTAAAAGAACAAGAATATTCCGAATTGCCTAATCTTTTTATTTACTCAAACGTAACATTACTTCTTTTCTTAAGATGCGCTAATTCTAAGTGATTCCCAGAATCTGGTTTAAGAGATAGAGGTAAGTTTTTGAGTAAGAAAATCGTCTAGACATTAATAAAAAGAATTTACTAAAAGAAAGTGATTGCCTCTTTTGCTCTCCAGTCGGCACTTTATGTTAGAATAATATATACCTACTAATTTTCTTTTGTAAGATGAAAAACATCTTGTTTTTAATAATAATCTCTCAAGGACTAGTAGAAATTTGATTTAACTTTCCAAGCTGAGATAAGTGTGCTCTAATAATAATAAACACGAGTAAAGAATATCATGTTCAACACGCCCTAGGCAGTTAGCCCTAGATCAGGCTAGTTGCCAGCCAGTTAAAAACAAACCGAAAAAAAAAACAATATTAAAAACAGTTTCGGTAAATAATTTGACTATCATAGACGAACTTAATCTGAAAAAATAAACATTACGACTAAATCCAAAAAATTACAGCGTACCTAATTTAATTACACCATTTTTCGAGTCTAGAGCCGAAAAAATAGTACTCAGAGCTTCGTAGGTGTTGATTAAAGCTGCCTTTGAGTCTGTAGCTCATCATTATTTTTCTCATTAGTGCAGAGCTGTCGGCAGCGATTAAAGATGACGAGGGGCTTCGGCCGAGGACAGACTGGCGATGAATATAATGTTATTAGGAAATATTAATGATCAGCGGCTTTGTTTGGAGACACTATTCAAGGATGTTGGTGAAAGTGGATTATATTTTTCTTAAATATTTTCAGCAGTACGTGTCTTTTTAGTGTTTGGTATATTTTCTCCAAAACTCAGTGTGCTGTGTAATTGTTACCTGATTTCCAAAAACATTTGAAACTGTGGTTGGAACCGACTGTACTAAACTTTGAGACCAATATGCAACAGACTACATTGAATCCTTGTCTTTTTTAAGGATGGGAAATCATCAAATGACTCCTTCCGCTTTGGGCGGAGCGGAAGGGAGTGTCAGACTCTTACGTTTCCGCACCCCGGCAGGCTCTGGTCCTAGCGGGCCCCGTCTCCCATACTGACAACTTTTTGAGGCGCGCGTGGAACACAGCGCGTCGTCGACCCGGGTATGGTTCTGATCGGACGGCGAGCCACCCAATGCTTGCCGTCCGCAGGCCCTCACCTACGGTGGCCGGAAATCACCCTGCGACTCCCGACGCCCAGGGCGTCTTCTTCTGTTGCGGCGGCTGGGTCGAGAGGTTTCCCTCTCTCATACGTTCGGCCTCCTCCTTCGCTAGCATTACTACTTCGCAGAAAGAGGTGACCGCTTCCCATGCCTCCTCGCTCCGGACCATAGATTGAACTAGGGCCGGTCGCAAGAGGTCGCCGCCGCCGATCGCCTCAACGAGGACACGGCGGTGCTCCACCCAAGCAGGGCAGACCTCCGCCGTATGCTCCAATGTATCCTCCAAGCGATCCTCGGTGTAGGCTCCAAACATTTGTTGAAAATCATTTTGTTTTATTTATTTAAACTTTCTGTACAATAGTGGTACATGAGCGGACTTAATGCAACGAGGCATTCCCTACCAGTCTACTACTCAAAATATTGTCTTTAAAAATAATCTTGCTTATAGTTAGTACAGCGGGTCTAAAAAGGTCACTTTAGCAGAATCAGAAAGCACATCACGGTACCCGTCAGTGTTAAATTTTCCCAATCAACCTGGAACCATAAGGTGTTAGCGATAAAGTAGAAAATGAAATTTGACTGATTGTTGTGTGATTCATATTATGATTCTCCTAAATGGCCTATTTAGTCTCTCTGATCCCATCAAGACTAATCTCTACGAAAATAATCAAGAGCCCACGGTAGTAAAAAAAAACCGGCCAATTGCGAGTCGGGCTCGCACATGAAGGGTTCCGTACTATAAACCTTAACTGTTACTATTTGTTGTTATTGCGGCAATAGAAATACACAATCTGTGAAAAATTCGACTGTCTACCTATTACGGTTCTTGAGATATAGTCCGCTGACACACAAACGGATAGACGGACGGACGGATAGACAGACAGCGGAGGCTCAGTAAAACCAGCGTTATTCAGCTACAATGTTCACCACATCTATCCTTCCCTTTAACACTGCCACCTCACTTCTAGGATATATATATTCAGTGTATCATCTGCCTAGCCTTTTCCTAACTACATTGGGGTTGGCTTCCAGTCTAACTGGATTCAGCTGAATACCAGCGTTTTACGTGGAGCGGCTGCCTACCAGACCTCCACAACCCATTAACTGGGTAACACGGTACATCTTGGCAAGACTGGAATCAGATTTACTGGCTTCTGACAATCCGTAACGACTGCCAAAGATCTCCAAATGACAGCCGGGACCAACGGCTTAACGTGCTTTCCGAAGCACGGAAGAAACTCGTTATGTTAAGATGGTCACCCACCCACAGACCAACCTTGGCAAGCGTTGCTTAACCTTCAAGATCGACCCGTGCGGCTGTTATTATTTAGAAACGAACTCCTATATATATTTCCAGTGTATCCGCAGCCTAAAGCCCTGCCCTCGTTAAGAGCTATCAGGCAGGGGATAAAGCTCTTATTTGTGGACTAATCTGCCTCCGTGTTAATAGTGATAAATGGGCTCAAACCACATTTTTTCGCCTTTTTCTTGGGACCTGTGCGAAAAGTTTTGAGTTAAGTGATAATGTTGTTGGAGTTGGTGAAACTTAGGTCCTTAACTGGTATCATAATTTTTGCATGCGGTTCCCACTAAATATTTCATAACTACCAAAAAAAAAACTTTCTACCGCAACTGAACCAATTTTGGAATAACTGTTAAATGTTGTAGGTAAAACAGGCAGTGCTTGGTGGCGATATTTAAAAAATAATGAAATTGACAGCCTTTTGACCTTGATGGGCAGATAAGTACTCACAACAAGTAGAACTCTAAAATTTAGCCGCTCGCAACTATTTAGTTAGAGAAACATCACTAGCTTTGACCGTTAATCGGAACACGTACATGTATTTGACAGTGGGCTTTAGTCAAGCAAACATTAGATTATCCTTATATATAATTATTCCGTAACTGAGAGACTGTGTTACTGGCAGACAACGCGTAGCCGAAACTAGTGTTTGTAGAAAGCTGAAATTTGGCAGGTAGGTACGTATTATGCCAAATTTCACTACACTCACCAAGGATGATGGTGAGTGTAGTGTGGAACGGGAACAAACGGGATACGCGCGTACAAAGTCGGGGGCAAAACTTAGTTGATATAATACATTTTTGAATCTGAAAAGTAATCAGCCATTTTATTTTTTATATATTTATCTATTATGTATTTATTTATATAATTCGTACACCTAAGACTACCTGCAGTACTGTATTTCCGTTATCGTTAAAATCCATCCAAAGGTTGTCTTGAAAAGATCGCTTTTAGCGATAAGGCCGCCCATTGTGTCACCCTATGTAATGTTTTCTTCATCTATCTTTTCTGTAACTTATATGGTGTACATAATAAAGAGTATTCTATTCTATTCTATTCATTTGCTCTCATGCACATCACACATTGTACAATTATTTTCAATATTTGTACATAAACCCTGTTACTGTAAATTACAAGATTGGTTGTTAGTTTTTAGGTCCACATTTAAATTTTACTGTGAAAATATATCGAGTGTAAAGTATACCGTAACAATAGTTACAGTCATGCAGAAATCATTATCTTCGTGCCCTTATCCCATATTACTTGGGGTCGTCACAACACTTTTTTGTCTTTCATTTTGTTCTATTCTTTCATATCGCTCCTCACAGAATCCATCCATCTTTTTTTGGCCTTCTCCATTTATCCTCATTTATAAGCATAACTCTTTCAGTTACACGCGTTTCTTCCCCCATACCAAGAAAAGCGGTTACATCTTAACTTTTCCGTCAATGGCGCCATTTTTAAACTTCCTCTAATATACTCATTTCTCACTTTATCCATTCTTGCCACACATCTATCTCCACATTCTCACCTTCGCTACGTATACTTAATCTATTCTTTCATCCGTCTTTTTCACAGTCCAACATTCTGATCCATATGATACAGTACGACAGGTATTTTCCCCATGCATGAAACGCTCAGAATATTATGAACACCAGAGAACTTTTTCGATCAATACTACATGTCAAGTTACTTAAATTAAATCATTTTACTCACAAACATCAAATACTAACAAATTCAAATAGTGTAATATTCATTCTCGCCCGCTAATAATTCAGCGAGTATTTTCTTAAAACCGGCTTCAGTAAGTTGTTACATTAGTATTCTCGGGCCGTTTACCAGCGCAGCCATAACTAGGTATTTCTACATCCAGCTGCTTCAGCGCTGTAATAAAAACTCATGCGTACCGGCGTGCTTAAGGGTGCGTTCCCACCAGAGATGTGTGAGGATGCGTAGGGATATGTTTAATCGCTTCATTTACCTAGCCTCGCTCAGTGCAAGCGATTCTCTTGGTTCTTGACAAACACATCCTTCGCTACGCATCTTCACCCATCTCTGGTGGAAACACACCGTAAGGGTGCTATTTTAACGGAGATGTGCGAGGTGTCCGCCAGCAAGATCAGTTCCTCTTCCTACCCTTGCCTAGGGCACCTCTGGTGGAAAAAGGCAACAACTGTCTACCTGTTCCGGTTCATGAAATACAGCCAGCTGACAGGCAGACAGACGGACGGCGGACGCTTAGTAATAGGGCCCGTTGGCCTTTAAGTACGGAACCCTAAAATGCTAGGTATTTCATCATCACCCTCATCATTTCAGTCGAAAGACGTCTACTCCCCAAGTGTCGCCAACGCAGCGTCTTCGACCCCATCCCATATTAGCTATGTATTTGTACATACAAGTAGCGAGAGATGTGTGGGAGGGAAACGAATGAAGAATTAAAGCGAGCATTGCTGAAAATAGTTCGTACCACTTACTGTCCTCGCACAGGTTTAGTGGAAACTATCACACATTTTCACAGCTGCGCCACACATCTTCGCACCGCCTACCTACCTCGCATCTCTTTGGTGTAAAATCACCCTAACAGTCGAAGAAAATTTGAGTGCCTTCGGATATTATATTTTTGTGGGGTATAAAGTAATAATGTGTACAAACATGTGTACTGTTATTGGTATGAACATTGTACATAGGCTGTGGTGGGACTTGAAAGGGTCTATTTTCAGCTTTGAATACGATAGGCTTATTAAAGAGAACATTCATATCGGATAAGAAAAAATCAACAATAAAGGTTAATTTTAATTTCGGAAATTCCGATCAAATTTCCCAGAGACCGAGAATTTAAAACATCAAACGACAAATAAAATCTAAGCCAAGTGCGAGTCTACGCTAGGTTAAATTAGTCAATTGTAAAAGTAGCTTATTTTTGTGGTTTCATCATCATCAGCCTATAGCAGTCCACTGTTGGACATAGGCCTCTCCTAGTGCACGCTATTCAACTCAATTACCGGCAACTCTCATCCAGGTGCTACTAGCCACCTTGCAAAGATCGTCGCTCCATCCAGCTTGAGGCCAGAGGGCGTCCTACCTTACGTTTGCCGATTCGCGGTCTCTCGAGAAGTCGTCTACCCCAACGGTCATCGGTTCTACGGCTAATACGGCTGGCTGGCTAATTCGTTGTGTTGCTCTCAAATTGTACCTAGTGTGTACCATACAAACTTTCAACATTATTCCTAGACCATCATCATACTCCCTAATATTGTTACCAGCCATAGGTACCATGGTTTTGTATAAAAGCCCCCTTTCCCGGAAAATTCTCCAATGAATTCTTCACTGCACTCATCATCTTCATGCCTTCAGCTTCGTCCCAAATTGCTTGGGGTTGGCCAAACACACTGATTTGTCCTTTACTTCCTGCCAACCGTCATGTTATCACTGACTCCCTTTACATTCATATTTTTCCTCATACAACTTGGCTGAGTCTTTTCAGTTCCCCGCACACAGCTTATGTGCTTACCCATACGCACAAACATACAGTAAAGCCTACTTGCATGTGGTCGAACCGTCGAACAGAATTTGAGTGGTGCCTTCAAATATTCATTCACTTTGTTGCGAACAAAGGACCATAGACAGGATGTAGCTTGCATTTAAAGGTTAGGTTACGCTGAAGAGCGGAGCGTGAACTGGGAGCTATTTTAAGCTTAGCAATTTATACAAATCTTAGTGGTTTTCGGTATGAAAATTATGAATATCTTCTTTTTCGAAATAATTAGCAGTATCTTTGAAACTTGAAAAATTGAAAGATGTAATATTTTCTGCTTCAAATAAAGGACTTGTGAGGTCATCATCATTTCAATTGAAGTAGACATTGACTACTTCCAAGGATTGACCAGTCCTGTGCCAAACAAAATGATTATATTAAAAGATATTTTAGGGTCATTTTTTTATTATCTAATGTGCTAAAATGTTTTATTTGTCATAACTATTTTCTATATAATAACTAAAATTAACAAATACACTAAACTAAAATATAGCATCATAAAAATTCATCCTCAACAACATTCAGTCATTCAATTCATTTTTAATTAATAAAAACTGGCCAAGTGCAAGTCGGACTTTCACACGAAGGGCACACCATAAACCGAAAAAAAAACACATTTTTTGAATGGGAGCCCTCTTTAATTTTAAATTTTATCAAGTTTTAATTATTAGTTTAATAGCGGCAATACAAATACACACTGTGAAAATTTAAAATGTCTATCTATTACGGTTCTTGAGATGTAGCTCGCTGACAGACAGACAGACGGATGGACGTACAGCAGAGGCATCGTACTAGGGTTCCGTTGGTTATCCTTTGGGTACGGTAGAACTACCCATTTAGATCCCTACTTAGTCAATAAAACACTGTTTCTTATCACAATATACAAAATATTGCATGTCATCGCTAATTTTCGATAGCCTAGCTGTATCGCCCGTCTTTGTCCAGAACACGCCAGCAATTTCATTGTGAATGAAGCATTTTGCCTTAAAGCAAGCATTCTCTTACGTGGCCAAACTTTATATCGGCATAGATGCTGGCAACATTGTGTGCTTCGAAAATGTGCTTAAAATAAATTCAACAAGATTTTTTTACTATATTTATTAGAGACAATTAAAATAACTTTGTATTTTTGAAAATCCACTTAACTTTTGCATCCAAATTATGAAATAGAAAAAAAAATCTCTTTATTCGAGTATTAAAGAAACAAAAATTGTGAATCGAATATTGACCTCATTGCCTATAGCTAGCTAAACTTCTAACAGAGACAAAAAGGATTCCCCTTCTTCTCAAGAGATACAAAACAAACAATTGGAGGCCGTGTTTTCAGCCCGTTTTTCCTGAATACTCAGCATCCCAAATAACTTGCTAACCCTCCGATAATCGACTGATCCCCCATACCTTTCACACACGTCAACACTAAATCATCAACAAAAATAAGGCACAGTCCATTATAAGTGTTATCTTTTAATCTAAAGCAATAAGAGAAAAGATTAGTCAAGCAATTCACACCTCTCCACCGTCAGTAATAGGCAATGTTATCTTGGGTCCCGGACTAATGAGAAAAATAATGGCTTGGTCTTATCTTGCCTGGGCGCCGCTTAAGACCCTCTTTATCTGGAGCGAGGGCGTTAATTGAGCGAAAACTGTATGTATTTTTTATTTTTTGAGTAGGAAATATGAGGCGTTTTCAGAATAATGGTGGATTAAGTAACGTACCTTTATTCGGCTGTGAGGCAGGCACAGGTAGGGTGCGGAATTCGTTCGAAAGAGGCACCGTACCTTGGAACGCAAAGAGCATTAGGAGGAGCACGAATAGGTTTTAGTCAGTAGGAGTCTAACACTCCCTTCCGCTTCGCCCAGAGCGGAAGGAGTCATTTGATGATTTCCTATTCCTAAAAAAAAAAAAACCAGCCTAGTGCGAGTAGGACTCGCACACGAAGGGTTCCGTACCATTAACCTTAATTTTTATTATTTTTTGTTATAGCGGCAATAGAAATACGCAATCTATGAAAATATCAACTTTCTACCTATTACGGTTCTTGAGATACAGCCCACCGACAGACAGACAGACGGACGGACGGACGGACGGACAGCGGAGGCTTAGTAATAGGGTTCCGTTGGTTACCCTTCGGGTACGGAACCCGAAAAATTCAAGCACAGGAATTGTGTAAATAGACACTCCAGTTCGTTAGCGTATATTTTTTAAAATCATACGTTATGGCGGATCTTGCCACAAATTATGTATACCTACTTAATAAAGCCCGAATAATTAGCTCGACTTCACTTCAAGAGTCGTCATTGTAAACAGTCGTGTGATTCTGTAAACATGTCGAAATGAAGGCTTGAGTGGAGTGATCACGAGGTGAGCTGTCAATCCAAGTAATCAATATGGAATGACAGCTCACTTCGTGATCATTTTACCGAATCCTTCACTTCGACATGTTTACAGAATCGACCGGCACTCGGCAGGTTATATCTAAACCAGCAATAAAGGCTTATTTTTAGGGTTCCGTACCCAAATGGTAACCAACGGAACCTTGTTACTAAGCCTCCGCTTTCCGTCCGTCCGTCTGTCAGCGGGCTGTTTCTCAAGAACCGTAATAGATAGCTGAAATTTTCACAGATTGTGTATTTCTATTGCCGCTATAACAACAAATAATAAATAAACACTAAAAAAACATGCGATTTCAGCAATCCCGATCCCTTTGCTATCATTTATTGAAGAGTTCCGTTGCCTGCCTCCGAAATTCTTCGTCAGATCTTCACCAAATTGAAACAGGACCAGTCCAAGAAAATAGTCTTTCAAACAAAAAAAGAATCATCTATTTCGGCTGACAATTGGCGAAAGTATCGCTGAACAAACATTTTTCATGGGATCTTATCATCAGATCCTAATTTATACCTTTCATCATCAGCTCAGCAACATGAGATGATGATTACCAGGCACAAATATCTGAATTGCGTTAGAAAGTTCATGAAAAACATTGTACATTCAGTCAAAAAAGTATCGGGAATGGATGATTTGTTTATGGTTCCAAATTCAAATTTTTGTTTTTTTGTAGTTGTTAGATTGGCACAACTGTTTTCCATTTTGGCGCGGAGTTTGGGTTGCATCTGTTGTTTATATAAAATACAGTGCTGGTTTTAGCAATATCATATATAGTGAGTATAGCGAATTTCATAATGGACAAAAATATCGAACAAAGAGTTTGTCTTAAATTTTGCATCGCCAATAGAATTTCGTGTTCGGAGTCACTGAAAATGTTACAGAAGGCTTACGGTGAATCGACTTTATCAAAAACTCGTGCTTATGAGTGGTTCAAAGCGTTCAAAAGCGGTCGAGATGTGATGGAAGATTTGCCTCGCTCTGGTAGGCCGTCAACGTCTGCAACTGAAGTTAACATCGCAAAAGTGAAGGAAATAGGGACTGAAAATCTCTGAACTCGGAAGGTCTAACGGTAAATAAAGAATATTATTTGAGCGTTATGCGGCGTTTAAGAGAGCAAATTCGACGAAAAAGGCCAGATTTGTGGAAAGAAAATTCTTGGATTTTGCACCACGACAGTGGGCCTTCGCACAAGGCTATCATTGTGAACGAATTTTTAACCAAACACTCAACAAATACCATCCAGCAACCACCATATTCACCAGATATGGCTCCTGCTGACTTTTCTCTTTTTCCTAAACTCAAATTACCACTTCGTGGCACCCGTTTTCAATCGATAGAAGACATAAAGGAGAATTCGCGGCGAGAACTGAACTCAATTCCGGAAGCAGCGTTTAAAAAATGTTTTGATGAATGGATTATTCGTTGGCGCAAGTGTATCGTTTTTAAAGGAGCATACTTTGAAGGTGATAAAATAAATTTGGATGAATAACAGACATTTTGTGTATTATTGATCTTTTCCCGGTACTTTCTTGACAGAGTAGTATGTGCCTATAAAATTTGAGGGTTGCCCTCGATTTTCGTGGGATCCCATCATCAGATTCTGACATGGTGACAACGGGACCAATCGAGAAGTATATCCTTTCAGATGAAACAAAAATTTTTCAAATCGGTTCATAAATGACGTAGTTATGAGGTAACAAACTTCAAAAAAAAAAAAAAAAATACAACCGAATTGAGAACCTCCTCCTTTTTTGAAGTCGGTTAAAAATAAGTTTTATGGTACGAAACCCTTCATGTGCGAATCCGACTCGCACTTGGCCGGTTTTTTTTATAATCAGCTCGACCAGGAAATCAAGCATACCACGTTGCAGTCAACAAATAGTCGTGGATTTATAGTCCATGGAGGTACGATTTCTTTTATAAATTGTCTGCTCAGATTATCTCTATAAACGGAACAGTATACACAATTGGACACATTATTGACGTTTGCCTTTGCAAGTGGCGCCGGTATCGGTCGAGCCAAATGCGAGACTACGATTTATTGAAGTTACCCGGAAATACAACGTACTTACTTCCCGGGATTAATAGTGACAATCCTTTCTCATCTTTTACCTATCGTTAGAGGTGATTGAAGTTCAGTTTTATGCAGTACGTGAAGATTTTTTTTTATGTATTTATGTCCTCCCATACCTTCTAAGTATGTTATACGGAACCTTTTTAGGGTTCTTTACTTCAAAAGGAAAAACGGAATCCTTATAGGATCCCTTTGTTGTCCGTCCGGCCGTCCGGGAACTTGTGGAGGTGTCGAGCTGAAATTAAGGCTTGTATATTTGCCAATGACCTTGTGCATACAAACGGAGCTAACTACACCTCGGCGCGCCACTTCGCTACCCGTGTTTTTATTTTTTATAATAAAACAAATACATTCTTATTGCATAGCAGTAGATATTTTTTTTTTGTCTTTTGTTAAAAAATGAAGGAGTAAAATGGTTTCATCTCAACGATTTGGAGTTGATTTGGTGATTTTTTTTTCCTATTATGTGATATCAGTATATAGATTCTGGCTAAACCAAGTTACGTGCAATATCGTGTATCAAAAAAATAAGTAGTAATCCTACTTATTTTTTTCAGATGTAATTTCTCAGTAAATGCCAACGAAAAACTGCTTCATCTGCACGCTATTTTTAAGCCTTTTCGAGAGAACACCCTTAAGGCCATATACTCGAGTCAACAGTCCCTTGAATTTGTGAAATAAATCAAACTTCTTAGTTAACGTATAAAATTATGCGGCTATTTATGCAGCAGAAAACGTATATTTCGACACTCTCAAGGGAATCAAAATTTATAGGGTATTTTTCATTGTCCTAGAACTATGAAATTTGGCAAGTAATATCGTCTTATACAACAAGATTATGAAAACTATAGATTTGTAATCAAATCATGTAAAATATAGTGTTCATTTAAATTTATATGAACCTACAAATTTGCACGGAACCTTCAGTGA
Organism: Lacanobia oleracea; assembly: GCA_950371165.1. NCBI lineage: Eukaryota > Metazoa > Arthropoda > Insecta > Lepidoptera > Noctuidae > Lacanobia > Lacanobia oleracea. Next base: position 5,310,258 of record OX493387.1, read on the forward strand.
GTGAGTCCAACTCGCGCTTGTCCGGTTTTTTATAAAGAAGTTCCATAATAGTTGGAAAAAGTCAGATTGTTTGATAAAAGATACTTAGCAAACATTAAAAATTAATAAAATCGTTTAATAAGACACTCTTAGAGAAACAATGTAGACGTCGCTTGTCATATAAATTAATGTCAATATTTCTTTGCTTTTTTGCATATTTTTCTCTATACATTTTGCATGCTCGCGTTGGGCATCTCAAACAAAGTATTTTAATAGACTGTTGAAATATTTTAATAAAGCTGATTCTCCGCTTTATTACGTGCAAGATTTTGCGTAACAGACTATACGAGTTTAAGTGGGTTGAGCGTTAACAGCGATTTTGTTCCTACATTTCAGGAAGAATCCTTCCATTACCGACTTCTATGAAAGCAGAAGGCATTTTATGTTAATTACTAGCTTCCTTCTACCAGCTTCTTTCACCGGAATGACGAAAGTTGTCCCTAGCGAATGTACTCCAGTGGAGTATCTAAAGTGTCAGACTCTTACTGACTAAAACCCATCCGTGTTCCGCCTAATGCCCTTTGCGTTCCAGGGCGAGGTGATTTTTTAGAACAAATTCTGCAAAAAAGCGAACTGACGGACTGGCAGACTGACTTTGGCATTTGTAAAATTATATGAAAGATGTTGTATGGACTTTTTAACAAAATGATACAAGCTGTTTTGCAAACCAAATGTTCAGTAGGTACTATGTGATACACACAGCATGCAATAAGATAGTAAAAAATGAAAGTTAATTTAAATAATAGTGCACAAATAATACTTAGTTGTCTAGAAAGTTTGAGAACCTAAACTTCTGGACCGTGGGGTCCGAGTGCTCATGCCTTACTTAAAGACCTTTCTAAACGGTTAGTTGACACTTCGCGTGACCCAAGGGCTAGCTTGTACCTCGGACAGTGGATGAGCATTGCTATACAACGTGGCAATGCCGCCAGTCTTTTGGGCTCACTGCCAGTCGACAGCGATGCGGCCAGATTTTTTGACGCCTTGTTTTAGTTTGGATTTTTTTATTTTAAGTGTTTAATAATATTTTTTTTTTTATAAAAATATATTTCTCCCTGTTTGAGAAATGTAAGGGGGGTGGTAGAGGGTTAAATAAGTTCCCAATCGCTAATGAATTCCTTAAAACGCGCTCATAATCTTAAATAAATTTAATCAAAAGTCATCCGTTAAAACACATACACACTCAGAAATACACCTTCACCATCACTCACTCTCTCACACACAGTACATACAAACACACACCCTTGCACGTCGTGAATGTGGCACATTCTTATTTTTGTATTTAAGTACCTACCTAACTTTATATGGATTCCCTTTGTACAGGCATGCCTAATTTGGGAATCCAGTTAGTCAATAATGTTTATACTACAGACGTTTGTGACGTTTTCGGTGAGATGGCGGAGCTACCTCTAGTGTCCGTAACACAGGTTAATTTCTAGAACCGAACTGGGGTTTGCTCCGCTATCCGCCGTGATATTCGTATCCGTCATTCATGGTATGGTGTAGTATTTAAATTAACCTGTACCTACTCAAAGTTTGAAATAAAGATTATAACCTATTCGATCTAGTATTCATTTATGATAGACTTGGAGCTTACCTACATTTTTGTATTAACCTCTAATGATTGTTATTAAAAGTTACGTAAATTCCTCTTTCAGTTCAAAAGAATGAATAAGTAAGTAAATTGTATATTTATAAGCTGGAATACATAGTAGTACCTACATGACAGCCAATAAGTGACCTTAAAATAAAACTCATTTTGCTGCACCTACACTATTGAAACGTAACAAAACACGCCACGACTATAAAAGTCAGCTATCAACAGTAACAAATAAAATATCGAACAATAATGTTCCATTTAACGGCACTTCAAAATGAAATGCATCACAAATCACAATATTCACAGACAATCAAAACTCATACTCGTGCCTACTCGTGTTGTCATTGTGTCACGAGCACGAGTGAACCCGCGAGCTCTGGATGTGCGCAGGGGCACCCTTCACGGTCAATTGATATTCATTAAAACGCCCCCAATTAACAGCTGGGAGCGACGCTCGATTGAATTGTAAAACATTTTCAGGAGACGAAGGGACGTATGTTGGGGGACGATAATTAAGTGATGGGAAAACGTTTTGGGAATGACATGAAATAAATTGGGGAGGATCTATTGTTTTGTAGAACTTGGTAAAGGGTTAAAGCTGTGACGCATCTGGCTGTGAAGGAATCTGGTTGTGGTGTCATCGGATTAATAAAATGATTAAGTACTGTTTCTTTTATGTGCCTTGTTTGGAGCTTGTGTCCTCAACAGTTTAGTTTTATGATAGCTTACATGCGCATAGTGTTTTTTTTAAGTGTGCCTTCAGGGTCAAATTCGAAACTATAAGGAATATCGAAAAACACTAAAATGAGTCTCGAGCCCAATTTTGATGAAAAGTAAAACTGTTTCATTGGATTTTTGAAAATTGTTTTTCCTACCCAAGAATCGAACCAGTTGATTTTGAAAAAAACACATCCTGTATTATTACACCATCTGAAAGTGTAGCAAATAAGTATCAAAGTCTGGGAAGTAGGTAATAATACATGACAAACTAAAGGAAAGAGCTCATTTTTAACAAAAACCTTTTTAATTTTCATAGAAAAAATATAGACTTTTTTTTAATCAATAATGCAGTTTTAGTTTTCATCAACATCAGGCCGATCTACAGCTGCATCATTGGATTTAAACAAAAGTCATTTACGCTTTAGATAAGTAGCTTTAGTCACAAATTTTAAAACTAATTAAGTTAAGAATGAGTAATAATAATAATTTTGTTAAGTTTCCCATGTTTGTGTGTTGTTGCCAGTGAATGGCGAAACATGTCAGATATTTAATAAGACCTTAAAATATGTACCATGTTTTTATACAAATAAAATATTATTATTCTTATTCTGAACTGTTCTATCTGTATTTTTCAGCAGTAGGCGAATTCGAGCTGTAGATGATGATGATGTTGACTTTCAAAATGTAAGTATCGTAAAACTATCGTCCAACACGACCACCCCCTCAGACAGCCACCCATTTCGTTTGTTTTCGCGTTGTCGCGTACAATTAGCTATACGTGAATTATCGGCCCCACTCGCGCCGGCGACTGCAAATTGATTTTAATGTAACAATGGAGTTAAAGCTTCACTAACTAGTCCTTTGTACCGGCTGGAGAGTATATAATGATATTATTGGATGTCTATTCTCTTTTAAGTTTTCTTCGCTGTACATATAGGTTTTGAAGCAAAAATTTTTTCAAGGAGAAAACTGAACAGTAACTGATAACGGTTAATGATATTTTGAATCACAAATTGGTTAAAAACAACTTTGTGGAATATTGAGACCCTGTTTCTACGTTAATAATGAATCGAATGAAAAAATGGGGATAATTTGACAGATTAGATTTTTATTTATGGATGTAGGGGCAGGGGGATGTGATAAACACAAATAAAAGCGTAAATCACTTCTTCAAATACTCGTTTATTTTTAAAACTTCTTAACTTTATGCAAATTACAATGTTCACCGTTCGTCGTCTCTCATGATGTTTTTTCTGTCTCACACACATACCCTATCGTTCACTCATATGCTCATAGATGCATTCTTACACCTATCACTCGTTTAAAATTTTGATGCGTTCTAAATTTAAAATCCTACATGGATATATGACCGATTCGTGATTTGAGAATGTTGGAAGTTATGAACGCGTCACACCTATTTCTGTTCCTAAAAACAAGATTTCAGACAAAAACAGAGTCTAACAAAAACTTAACAAATTGAACTGAACTTTTTGCCCTATCTTTCTCTACTTACTCAAGGCCAAATTTTATCATTTCAATGTAATTAATTAAATAACAATAAAATTATCATTTCTTATTTTTTGTATTAACATTGTTGAAACTGTAGAGAATTCGATGAATTAAAGCATTTTGTGTATCAATTAAAATTGGCTGCATTCTGTGGAAATCCAGACTGATTGATTACATTATCTGTAATGCTTTCTGTTAAGCACATTATTTTACCTTCATGATGAATCCCATCATTTAATTATTTATTGTTAATTCTTAATACTGTGAATGCTTTGTTTACCAACTCAGACGATTTTTTGATAAATGTATATTTTACCCAACTACGGCGAAGACCAAAAGGAGGGTTATGTATTTTCGTAAGTTTATTAATTGAAAATATGCACGGACTCACTGTGTGAGTGTTTTTGAGTTTGTATTTCTTTTTCATATTTCAGAGTGGGCCCACTCAGTCCATTAAAAGTATCTATAGGCTTAGTAGTACCTAACACGCTAGAATGTACCTATTATATTATCTGTGGTAGTACGCTCTCCATTATCAAATAGGGAGCTCCAATCATTCATTAAGTATCATAAAATTAAAAGCCCGACTTGAATTTCATCAAAAACTCATCCTTGGACTAAAATCGTTTGGAGGAAAACGTAACCTCACTGACACATCTCTCAATCAAAAACAGCGTTCTAAAAGCTAAAACAGTCAATAAATAATGCTGTATAAAGCGCTATTATGTACGCTGTAGCCGTTTAGCCGTAAAAAGTAAACGTTGATTCACTTTCAAACGACTTCAACTGCGTTATTCATGAGTGCTGATGCAGTGCTAGCGAAGTTAGAGATAAGCACAGAGTAGAGAATCGGACAGAAGCCTTATGGAATTGAAGTAAAAAAGATTAAATATTTGACTATAATACAGTTTTTTACTTTATTCATACTCTTTGACTGAATCAGCAGTAAATTTGGCAGTAAAAAACAAACGTTTTTCTCAAACACAAACGCATACGCACCAAATATTTTAAGAAGGCTTGTGTTTAAACACCGCCCAAAAAAGTACCTATTTTACTACCAAAAAAGTTCTAAACGGTTACCAAAACAGATAAATGGTCACCAAATAATATTCGAGAAGTAGCGCTTGCCGGCCGCTGCCGCGGCACCGCTCGCTTCGCTCGCTCGGCTCGCGCGCGGTTGGTCACAATTCTAACCTAACCTAACCTATTTTATCCAGTTTGTAACCCCAAGCCTACATTTTATGGCAATCACAGTTGAGTTGGATAGAATTTGGTGACCGTTGATCCATTTTGGTGCCTAGGCTTAGAGTCTTAAAAATATTATTTTTGGTGACCGTCTAAATTATACCCTTTTAAGAATACTTTCATTGTGTCCACAGCTAAGGTGTGAAATTCCCCGCCAGACTCTATGTTTCTTGAATGCTACAATTCTCGAGGTCTTTAAGACGAACTTTAAGATGAGTGAACATGTTACTGCTAGGCTCCATATGTAAACACACCATCGCTTTTCATCAGGTAAATTGTGTTCAAACGTGAGCCTTTAAAAAATATCATATAACCAAAGAAAACTAGAAAAAGAGGTAGGTTCCGTGTTTATTTGTTTTGCTTTCAGATACATTGCACTACATAATAGCAAAACACATCATTATCTATATAAGTAATAATTTATTCGGCTTCATCTAGTTTAAAATTACCATTATGTATTCGGATGAATTTGCAAACGACTTAAACAACTAAATGTATTCTTTATCATTATACTTTATATTATTCAAACAAATCAGTGCCTCGCCTTCTGGTTGCTTCTCTACTCTGTGGCGATAAGTGAAGTTCCCTGTACTGAGAGGACACTGATTCATCTCGCTAATGTTTATATTTATTTTAAGTTGAGGTGCAACCCTGTGACGGGGTGACCTGAATATTGAACGTAAAATTGTGGAGTGCTTTGTGTTAGGGAACGCAAACTTATATAATAAACCTTATCATAACCGTTTTCTTTTTTGTTGCTTTACTGATTATCTTTTAAGGATGTTGGGTTTTAACTCATTAGAAGTGAGAAGAGGCTTTGATCGTCTCACGGTTGCCTGTAAAACCCTTAGGGGACGTATTGATTGCCCTGAGCTCCACGAACTTTTATGTCGATTTATTTGTGCCCGACAAATACATTGGGCATCGTCAGAGCCACCGTCACTATCTGTTCGCACCACCACCTCCATCTAGAACTGTTGCTAGAGCCGAATCTTCAGTGTGCCGTACTATAAGGATAGTTAACGCCCTTCTCACTGCCGACCCTGAATATGATGTGTTTTCTAACGAATGGAGAAAAATAATGCGAGCTTGTCTAGTTTGTTTCACGATCGCCAAATGGCGGTCGTCAAATAAAACATGTCAGAGGCCCTTGAGGCGGTTTAGAAACTCTGACACTAGGTGTGTGGGGTGTTAGACCTTACTACCCACACTTTAAGAAAAAGAACTCTGGTATTTATTTATTTATTTTTATTTTATTTATTTATTTATTTATTTATTTATTTATTTATTTATTTATTTATTTATTTATTTATTTATTTATTTATTTATTTATTTATTTATTTATTTATTTATTTATTTATTTATTTATTTATTTATTTATTTATTTATTATTTATTTATTGGCCTATCTACAATTGTTACACTTTTTATTCTAATAACACAAGCATAGTGCACAATATGATGCGATAGACAAATCATGCAAAAAAAAAATTAAAAAAAAAGTATAACTCATAAAAATTACAATAAGAGTACTGATATAAACAACACCCACAAACAACAACCAGTGGATGGCTGCAGCAGCAGATACAAAAATGAAAAAGAAAAAGTCAATATGGAGATTAGTTAGGTTGATGGATTTGGCGCTTGAATTTCTGAAGTGATGTAGAATAAATATCTATTGATTCATGGCAATTATTAAGAAGCCTGCACATTCTGGGGATGGGGGAGTTGGATCCGGATACAGTTTTGCGGAATGGGGGACGTAATAGTTTGATAGGGTGACATGGATAATTATAGGGTACGTTTAAATTGAACTTACTTAACAACGTGGGGCAGTCAATTTTACTCTGAAGTATTTTAAAAAGAAAAATGAAGTCTATCTTATCTCTTCGTTTTTCGAGTGAAGTCATGTTAAATTTTTCAAGACGTTTTGCATAGCTCGTAATTTTTTTGTCTAGTCTGGCAGAATAAGCAAGGTGACATAAAAATCTTTTCTGGACCCTCTCTAACCTAAGACTATGTGATGCATAGTGGGGACGCCACACAACCGCGCAGTATTCCAGTACAGTACGAACGAGACAGTTAAAAAGAGGGCTTGCGAAAACATTTAGCATTACGAAACACAAAACCGAGTGTCTTTGAAGCTTTTTTAATTATATTGTCCATGTGGGGAATGAATGTTAATTTACGATCAAGAAGGACTCGCAAATCTCTGACTATATCAACTTTACTGAGGTACGCACCGTTGATACTGTAATTAAAATCAATGAAGTGAGCCTTGCGCGAAAACGTAATTTGGGAACATTTTTCTACGTTAAGTTGCATATTGTTATCCTTACATCAGTTCATAAGTCTGTTCAAGTCATCCTGAAGTAATGCTGAATCGGCTAGAGAATCTATAACGCGGACTATTTTCAAATCATCGGCGAATAGGAATGGCGTGGAGTTAATGAAGCAATAAGGAAGGTCGTTGACAAAGATAATAAATATTACGGGGCCCAGGTGGGAACCCTGTGGAACACCGGAAGTTATGATCATGGTTTCAGATTTATAGCCATTGGCCACGACATAGAAGGATCTATCCGTTAGGTAAGAGTGCAGCCACTTGAGAAGAGGACCAGCAAAACCATACGCGGCAAGTTTTTGAATCTGCACTTCATGAGAAACTTTGTCAAAAGCCTTGCTGAAATCCGTGTATACGGCGTCGACCTGCTGGTTTGAGTCAAGTGAAGCTGCAATATCCTCTACGAAAGCTACTAGATTACTGCAGGTGGATCTTGCAGCAGTAAAGCCATGCTGGTGTTCAGACAGATATTTCCTAAAATAGTTATGTATGTCAGGACAAACTATTGCTTCGAAAACCTTAGCAAATGTCGGAAGAATAGAAATAGGATGATAGTTTCCTACTACATCATCAGCGCCTGATTTATGAATTGGTACCACTTTGGCCATCTTCCATTTTTTTGGGAAAATACCAGCGCTGAGAGATTTGTTAAAAATCAAGCATAGGGGTTGACAGTTGATCAGCGCAAATTGCGATAAAGTTAGGAGGAATTTCATCGCTGCCGGAGCCTTTGGATATGTCTAAGCTTTTGAGATGCTTGGCTATTTTATCCTTTGGAATCTGGATCAAAGAAAAACTGTCGGAGTTGCGAAGAAGGCTTTTTAAAGAAAGGTGAAGTTTGAACTACGTTGGAAGCAAGGGTAGTTGGACTGTACATTGAAGAAAAGTAGATCCCGAACATGTTACATATCTCATTGCCATTACAAGTTTTGCTGGCGCCATTTGACATTGAAGCTGGATAGGTATTAGTAACACCCCGTTTAGACTTAATGAAGGACTAGAAAAACTTGGGATTTGTTGTAATCTTCTGTTCTATGCTATCTATGTAGGAGTTATAGCATTCTCTTGTTAATTTGTCACAGCACTTACTACACCAACGAAGAGATATCTTATCCATGGGATTTTTATACGTACCATACCTTCTTCTTAAGTTATTTTTTTCACGCAGCAATCTCTCCAACTTATTTGTGTACCAAGGTGGTCGCGAATTACTTTTTACTAAGTTCGAGGGGACAAACCGCTCTATGATCTGATAAAGTACCGTATAGAACCGCTCCAACATTATACTGGGGTCGTCTGTATCTGAGAGTAGGGCAAACCAGTCGGTATTTTCTAGCTCTGATTTAATAGCAGAGTAGTTGGCTTTTTTGAAGTTTAGCCTAATGTTACGTTCCGGTTTTAAACTATTATTTACTTTAAGGCTTAGGGAAATTTCAAGAGGAGGATGATATGGATCGATCTTAGTTAGAGTATTAAGGGCTTCAGTCACCTTACATTCGAGAAGGTCTACAAGAACCAAATCCAGGATTCTATTTTTAACATTAAATACATTCTTGTATTGTTTGAGGTTATTTACGTGGATAAAGTCTAGAAAGGCCTGATTTAGTTTAGAATTAGTCCTAGAGAAAGTGGGGCAAGTGTGAGTAGTGCCGCGGTATTCTGGAAGAGACATTAAGTGAGGGTGTCCACTATTCCATGTTGTTAATTACTTATTCCAATTTCATAATACAATTTTACCTTTTTATGTTTTGTTAATTCTATTGTAATTGGACTTGTGCCGTTTAAATTAACTATAAATAAATAGTAAATTGTTTTTATTTTAGGCCATAAACTGATGAAGTAAGGCGCTGTCATTTTGTGTTGGCTGCATGATTTAGGGCTCCCAGAATGGAGACAAATGAATGGTTTGAGTAATAATTTTACTTTTATGAGTTTGGTTAAATTTGTTCTTGCTGTTTTAGTATTTTTCAACAAAACTGATTTGCATCCGCACCTACAGTCAGTAATGCTAAGGCCACACTACCGTAATATGACAATAACTATGGCCATAATTGGTGTTGCTTCTGTAGGTTTGGTTTCAATTGTGGCCATAATTTTGCCTTGTACGATAGTGTAGCCGTAGCATAAGGTTTCAGATTCAGTGGAAACCTTGAAACTGAAATCCTTCCTTTGAATCCAGTTTTGTTGAAAAATTTTATTAGTACCAGCTACTCGTACAAGTAGTTTGGCATTATGAGTCTTCTTATTTAAATTTAAATTATGCAGAACTGGAGCTATTTGGCTTAGCTGTTACGCAAACAATGTTATATTTTAGGGTTCCGTACCCAAAGGGTAACCAACAGAACTAAGCCTCCGCTGTCCGTCCGTCCGTCCGTCTGTCTGTCAGCGAGCTGTATCTCAAGAACCGTAATACAACAGTTTGAAAATTTTCACAGATTGTGTTTGTGTATGTTTTCATTGCCGCTATAACAACAAATAATAAAAATTAAGGTTTATGGTACGGATCCCTTCGTGTGCGAGTCTGACTCGCACTTGGCCGGTTTTTTTAATTAAATTTCCTCGTATTTGTTCCTACACTGTATGAGTGCATGTTTTCTAAGTGCAACTCGACAATGCAACAACGCATTTTCTTAGAAAATGTTCTTAAATTGCTCTACAGACAGAATGATGTCTATGGAGGCCTTTAACATTGCTTATTCGAACCTTTATTAGTTTAACCTGTGGTTACCCGCATTTAGCCGTCGCGACGCCACAACAATTGAATAGATTTATTGTAAAAAATCAGCGGCCGCCATGTTTATTGGTCGATCGGGAGCCATAGGATATTAAACACTAAGTTTTTTTTTTTTAAAGAAGTTTAAACTGCGTGATTTGGTATGGCATGTGGTATGCCATTAAGCGTCCGTTTTCGTTGACGCCCGATGGCAAACACATGTGCCCACGACAACTGACAGGTTAAATAGGTTTTCAAATTCAAATTCAAATTCAAAATTCAAATTCAAAGCATTTTATTTCAAATAAACCATTCACAGGCACTTTTGAAACGTCAAGGTCGGTCAGTCAAAAACATGGAAGCTATTTGCACGTTCCAAAGCGTAGATCTCTATGGAGAAGAACGTGCAAGAAACTCCACGGACACTCTTTTAAATCATGTTCTGTTTTACAACATTCCAAGTTACATATACTTGTTGCTTCTGCATGTGAGGACAATGCAAAGGAAAAAAAAAAGGGCTTATAAGAATTATAAATATAAAGATTAAAATAAGCCAATGGCAGTTAAGAGATGACCAGTCTCAACCGACGGCGCCTGTTCACGAACATGACGCGTGAATCGGCACCTTTCAGCTCAACCATTTCGAAGGGAACCGAATGATCAAACCCACGCGCCGCCATCAGCGAGACATTTGAGTGAGCATGACATGCTCTCAACCACCATGCTCGTTCATGTCCAACAAGTAAAACTATAACTACTCACATAAAATGTAAATGGTTTCATGGTACTCACATTTACAAAATTTGAAAAATATGCTTCTACTTTACACAAAACTATGGTTGTCAATGACCAAATAATGAAAAATAAATTAATAAAGAGAACGATTAAGTTCTTACATCAAAAATAATAAATAAGTATTTAATATAATAATATAATTTGTATGTATATAAGAATAAATAAACGAAATAATGTAAGAACCTCTAAAAGGAGCGAGCATCTCTTCCAAACATAAAAACCTAAAAAGTGGACCTAAGCAGCTGTGACTGTGGAGCAGGACCAGCATTTAGCCAAGCGTTTTTATCGAGGATATAATCTTCCAGTTTATAATACGGTTATTTTTACGGTTATTTTGACAGTCGGAAACTTCATCACACAGTGCCAGCAACATGACCCTGATCCTGCCCGAACTACAGCATAACATCATAATTGCTACAGTATATCTGTAGTTTTACTCTAAAGAAACATATTTTAGCGGATTTAAAATTTTAAGCTATCTTTGAGTACTGTACTTATCTAACCTATTTTTGTGTTATAACCATCGAGCCGCCTATTCTAATTAGAAATGAGTTTTTTCTCATGTAAGTTAATGAAACTCTTTTTGAGAAATAATTGTTTTTAAACCATATCAATTCTAATAACTAGACTAAGTGACTGACAGACAACACACAGATGAAAATATTAAGGATTTCCCGAAATTCTTATGGGAGCGGAAAAAACGGAATATGTGTGTACGAAGTCACGAGCAAAAGCGAGTTGTAATAAGCACGTATATAGGATTATATCATAGAACGTAATATGGCGTCACGTGGACAGTTTCACACCGGCTTGTGGTAAGTTGAAAATGTAGTGTTACATGAAATTTACTTTTTGAGGAAGGAATGGAATTAAGAGATATGCTCCTATGCTATAAGAGGAAATTGTAGATATCCCTTTACCTTGAAGTTTCCTTCTTATGGAGGAAGGAAACTATGTATAAAATATTAAGTATGGACCCTCAATACATATTTTGTAAAGATTTTGGAATGCAATAAACACTGGATTATTACTCGCCTACTATTATATCACAGCAGTAAAAGAGATTTGAGAGGACTAGTTTGATAGTTTTAACTCGGCCTGTCAAAATTAAATGCAGCATAAAAGAAACCGACTTCCAAAAACAAACAAAGTATAAAATAACTTCTATTTTGAAAGTCATTGTTAATGGTATTTTTTTGGTTTTTTGACATCGACTTCCGAAATTGAAGTTATTTTATACTTTGTAGTGTTTTGTTTTTTGAATTCGGTTTTATTTTTTTGTAAAAACTTTTTTATTTTATTAAGAAACCACAAACACAGCGACCAGCGTGATGTTATTTTATGAACTGGTGTAAACAATCAACAGCCATGCGATTTCAGCAATCCCGATCCTTTTGCAATAATTGATTGAAGAGTTCCGTGGCCTACCTCCGAAGTTCTTAATTAGATCTTCACTAAATTAAAATGAGACCAGTCCGGGAAAATACTCTTCCAAAACAAAAAAATAGTCATCCAAATCGGTTAGCAATTGGCGAAAATATCGCTGAACAAATATTTTTCATGGGATTTCCTTCCATCATCAGCTCAGCAACATGAGATGATGAGGCACAAATATCTGAATTGCGTTCGAAATTATATGAAAAAGTGTGTGCTTATAAAATTTTAGGGTTTTCCTCGATTTTCGTGGGATCCCATCATCAGATTCTGACTTGGTGACAATGGGACCACCTCAGGAATAGAGGCTTTCGAATTAAGAAAGAATTTTTAAAATTGGTCCACAATTGGCGGAGAAATCGGTGAACATACATAAAAAAGGTGATCGCCCCTGCTGATTCTGGCTTTCAGGAGTTGCAGTGGTTGTGAATGTGTGGCGGGCTTGTCCCAAAAAGAAAATAAAACAATCTATCCTTTGTTTCTATGGTGTTCCTCCACTCTTGCAATCGCTCTCCTACGCTACTACGCTTGCTCTAAAAAATTAACACGAAAAGGTATTTTTACTACATCCCATTAGTCTAATAAAACTGGACAACACCAAAAGACCATTTAAATACATTTAAAAAAATATGTTGACTACCCCTGACGAAAAGAATGGAAGCTCAACATACATGTCACAGGCATGTAAATAACGCCATTCCGATGTCCAACACTGCACGGTGAAAAACAAACATTTTTCGCGTGTTTTATTTATATCGAAAGTGTCTGTGTGTTGCGTGAATAATTAATGTAGTGTTGGCGATCTCTGCGGCTCTGCTGCGCAATACCAATTATGTGCTGAAATGCGCTTTCATTTATTTGAGCTTTTTTAAATACGGTCCAAGTCCCGTATTTCGAAGTAATAAAATACGGGACGTTAGGTTACCACTTATAATTTCATTACGTCTGGCCGTCCGTCTGCCTGTCAAGCCTGCCTGAAAAGTGGCTCGCGTTCCTAAATGCGATATAAAAATTTAACACACTTCACAAAAGGTCACTATACTTTCGTACGCTGAAAAATTAAATGTGAAATGCACGTTCCGCATTGCATTAACAAAACTTTTGTTCGAAACATAAAATCGGAAAAAATATACACCCGCAGGGAAAATAATCCTAAAATGGGGGTAAACAAAGCAAATAACGGGTCTAAAGCCAACTCAGGCGTATCTTATTGGGCCAGCAAAATCAAAATGTGTGGATTGCATCGCATAAGTGCATGCAGTAAACATACAGAGACTATGGAAACAATTCTAATAACAGTTACCGTGGCCAATGTGACTCGTAAAAACGTATTGCGAACGCGTGGTCCGTTCCATATCACACTAGCACCACAGCCAAGAAAATTCCATACAACTTTTTTGGTATACTGTTGTTTTGGTTTGGTTTTTAGTAGGATGTTTGGTGGTATGTGGCCATAAAAGAGAGCATGGAATTGATACGCTGACCACAATAATGCCCTATTAAACGGACTGTTTTGATGTTATTTGCTAATGTGCACGCGAATGGGTAGTTGCATATAAATGGGTAGTTTAGAAAATAGTTATTTTTTAGTTTTTAATGTTTATGGGCTGTTAAAGGGTTTTAGAAGCATTAACAACTGCTATTGTTTTATGAAAATACATTTCAGATCTTACTCTTTCATATTCATAGGAAGTTTTTCTAGAAGTGATATAATCTGAAACAAGTTTATTTTAGCTCCTCGCAAATCAGAGAAAAAGAAAATAATAATGAAACAAGAACATATAATAATTGCTGAAATAAAAACAATAGCCAGAAAAAAAATCCTGAAATAAATTCTTCAGACTAACAATAACTTAAAAACTTACCCTAATTGCGTAAGCTAATAAAAACAAATGACAGTCACAATTTTAATTAATGTCATTCATATGCGTTTTAAATATAAACGGCATTTATTAGCTAACGCAATTGGACAAAATACGAAACAAATAAACTTGATGACATCGAAAACCAAAAACCATTTAAAAATCTGCAGACAATTCACACTCAATAGAAAAACAGCTGACTTCTAAAACAAAAGACGATAGATACTTACAACTTTCTTAGCAGTTCAACTGGGTAACATAATCGCTTCCCCTGATACGGTTAACGCCTCAGTAGCTCCTTTACATGAGAGTTCATCGCACAGAATGCACTCAAAGCGGCGTTAACCATAGTTAGTGTACGTAAGTAACCTAACTATTGAATTAGGTACACAACAAGCTTGGGGCCACTTAGATTTAGCTTAGGTTGGTAGTAAGTAACACTGTATGTTTATGGTTACATTAGGGCCATACTTGAATTACTATAGTGCTCACACAATGGTGGCCGGACATGGAGAATTGATTGCTAAATGATGACTAGGTACAAGTCCTCATTAGTTCTTCTGACCGAATTACTAATCCAAGGCAGACTAGCCCCTGCCAGGATTGCGATATTGTTTCAAAGAGTCACCGTGGCCCTGGAACGTAAAGGGCATAAGGAGGAACACAGGTGGGTTTTGGTCAGTAAGAGTCGGACACTCCTCTCCGCTCCGCCCAGAGCATTCTATGATTTCCCGTCCTCAAAAAAAAGGGGAACACTAGCCGTTGAAGCGGGAGATTTTATAGTGCACTACTATTATAGTTCACTTTCAAAGCATGTCCTACACGACATCAATCCGACAGGACAGGACCCCACATCAGGTCCTGGCACTGAGACATTCCTCATCAGAAAACCCCAAAACACTAAGCCCAAGGTGCGCATCGAACCCAGAACCACACGCTCTCCAGTCGCTCTAGTGACTACAAATCTGCGGGTAAGCTGTAATGAAAGATAGGTCAAAGAAATCACCACACTAACAAATGGTTTAGCGATGACATAAGTCCTCCCTTTGTCATTACCCAAGTTCTCAATTTTACGACCCCTAAATAGTAAAAGGATTATGACTGACACTGATAAGAGAGGTATACCTCACGCCTAAATACATAATGCATCTATTTATGTCTGCATAATTACCTAGAATTTAGACAGAGCAGTAGCCGTCTATCCAGCTTCAAGTTACTAAATCTTGGTTGAAGTTTGGGTTTGAATTTGTCTTTCCATATCAGTCAAATGAATATATCCATACGAGTACGTCCTAAAATTATATATCATCCCTTTATTATTCCTGAAACTTTCAAACAAACTTCTGTAAAACAGACGTAGGCACAGTTTAAACATTGTAATCTATCGCTGACAAATTTACACCAGCCGCGAGCAGAAACACCTGTTTTTGTGGTTTCACAGACCCAAGTTTGCTTATTTGATACGTCAAGAAACAAATTTAAACCTGCTTTAACCAAGCCCCTATTGGGTACAACATAAGGTTGACTATCACGTGGTTGTGTGTTAGATGAAAATTGGCTAACGACAATAGGTAAGTTTCTTGCGACGCCGAAGTGAACTAATCTGCTAATGGCAAAGAAAGTTTGTACCGTTTCGTGCAACGAATAAGGCAGTGATTATCGTTTGCTGGGGTGTAATAGATTCCATGTAACTTCACACTCGTAAACAGGAATGAGGGTAGTCTACGAAGCTTTTGTTCTTCTTCTTCACATTTACTTGGCACATTTATTGCTGGCTTTGTCTGCACCTCTTGCTATGTGCAACGGCTCCTAGAATCTTTATTAAATAGTTGAGATTTTGTTTTAACTTAAAGCGATTGCTGTTACCACTTGGCTTTCTTCCTCGAAGTTTAACGACATTTTTGCTATGTGGTGTACCTTTTTTTAAGAATAGGAAATCATCAAATGACTCCTTCCGCTCCGCCCAGAGCTGAATCCCTTGACACCCCCGAGTACCACCACCCACCACCCACCGACGACGATGTTCCAGGGTCGCGGTGACTCTTTCGAACAAATTTCGCAACTTTTAAAATAAAATCTTACTTCTTTCGAGTATTAGGTACACCACCTAATACTCGAAAGAAGTAAGATTTTATTTTTAGGTTAAACCCTTTAGTGTGAATCTAGTTTTAAGAGCCAGCTGTAGCTGACCTTTCTGCACGTAATGAGTGTTATCAGATCTCAATAATCCACTTAATGGAGGACGAACGAAAAAGTTAGTGACCATCTGTTTTAAGGTCAATCGAGGATAATATCCTCGATTGACCTTATTTGACCTTATTATATTATTATCTCGATCTCAGAATCACGCAAAATCCAGGATATTTAAAACTAAATTTTCTATCCTGCGTACGAAAATCCTTTCTGAATTTTCTCAGCTGAACTTAATAACTTCCATCTTTTAAAAATCCCGCAGGGTTCTTTAAGAAAACTTCTATAACAAGAGTATTTCATATTCAACAGAAAACTAAATATAACAGAATACGAGCTGAAGATATTATTTAAACATTTTCGCGAAATAAAATACTGCGTCGAAATGAGACGTGGGAATATGGACCCCGTACGATACGTCACCGAACTACAGGATAGAGGATGTAACCAACCGTGAAAGGTAATACTTATGTAAATGTTTTTATTTTATGTTAGGTTAATACAGTGATTAATTTACTCTTGAATAAATAAAGTTGGAGTCACATTTGGAGGCCTTAATGACGATGATGACATTCAACCAGAGCAGAGGGCGTTGTCGGTTAGAGCTAACATTGTTGGTTCGCAGGTTTGCACGATGCTCACTTTCAGTCAAAGTCACGCTCTTTCGAGCGTACCTACTGTACAATTATACACGTGCAGCTTGTGGGCTGCCCTGCTTCTGTAGTGCGTCGGGGATGTTCGCAGATGCGCATCTAGATTGTTATTACACAACAGTGCGTAAAAGGTGCGCTTCCCTGGTGCGCAGGGTGTGGGGCAGCACCAACAGTATTCTAAGCATGATTGCCAGTCGCCTGGACCGTATGTATGTGGGTCGATGTTGTGAAATCGCGCATGGTTTGTCGCAGCATTATTTGTTGCGTTGTTTTGTTTTATCAGTGTTTACTAACATAGTCTTAAGTTTTACTAACAGTTTGAGTCGTGTTACTTGATTAAAGAAAATTCTATTCTATTAGAATGCAAACTTACTTAAAAATGCAGTACTTTTTATTAGGGCATCCCTGGACTTAACCGTATCAAACCCTTTTTTTGGTTTGGAAATTATCCAATGACTCTTGCTGCTCTGGGCGGGCAGAAAAGAGTGTCAGACTCTTACTGACTAAAACCCATTCGTGTTACTCCTAATACTCTTTGCGTTCTAGGACCGCGGGGACCCTTTCGAACAAATTCCGCAACCCTGGCAGGCACTGGCCCTAGCGGGTCCAGTCTACAATATTTCGAATCTGACCAAGTTACGTACTATCTCACAGTGTTCCCGCTATTGCTCGGCGTGAACTGTAAAGTCTCACAGGACGCACTACTTGAATGCTTCCGTTGCCGGGGACGCGCAATTTATTGATTTTTTTACTTCCTATTAACATAATAATACATTTTCATTGCAGTAAAGCTTTTCGAAGTAAATGTTACAAAATCGCTTAAATTGAAGTACTGAATGGTTTTTTGCTACCTGTTAATACACACTTTGTCTACACCAGTCATCAAACTCTCCTGCTGCTGGTAAGCTGGAAGAAATCTTTTCGCGCTTGTTTGAGCTCTTCCATATTATTTTTTTTCTATTCAGTGTTTTTTGCGTACTACATGAATAAGTAAATTAGAACAGTGTATGGTACATCCGTAACTTAAATATCTAACTCAATATTTATACTAAACGTATTTAAATACTCATAAATTTTACGGCTAAAGATGGGTGTAGAAATAAACTTAAGATTAGTAAGTTACCTTTTGACTAAAAATTAATTACAATTGAAACAGATAAAAAAAATTGTACCTATATTTTAGTGACGAAATTCTTTATTAAATATTAATCCTCCCACATATCAATTGAAATCTTACCCGTTGTGTTTTAAGCTAATGTGCGGTTTAGCTGCCTAAAGATGAAATTATAAACATAATAAAGAGTATTCTATTCTATTCTATGTATCGAAAATGCATATTATGTCGAACTAACTGTCGAATTAGCCTATCCTCAAAAATAAACTCAAGTTTAGTCGGGTAATCTTTAAGTTTATTTTTAACCGACTTCCAAAAACAGAGAAGGTTCTCAATTCGGTGGTTACACCCATATTAAGCCGTACCTAACAAAAAAAAACATTCATCGAAGCCGTTACGACTTAAATAAATATTAACGAATGGGGCAGTCTATATGATTGTTAAATATTATACCAATCAAACGAATCTATTCCAGCCTATGTTATCATCATCATCATCTTCCCGCCCTTATCCCATGTTACTTGGGGTCGGCGCAACACGTTTTATTCTTCCATTCTGTTCTATCAGTCGTCACTCTATCACTAACTCCCTTTTCTTTCATATCGCTCCTCACACAATCCATCCATCTTTTCTTTGGCCTTCCTCTCCCTCTCCATCCATCCACATTTATGTTCATAACTCTTCTAGTTATATATGCGTTTCATCCCTCCTCTTCACATGACCATACCAAGACAAGCGATTCCCTTTTAACTTTTCCGTCACTGGCGCCACTATTCCAGCCTAGTATGTCATAATACAATAATGGAAACTCAGCTTTAATCAAACATCAAACATGCATTCACACCTCAGCGATTAAACAATTTATCGGATGTTTTTTTTATAGCAAAAGCAGCTGCGTTCAAAATTTTGTTTTGCTTTTAAGTGTGCAAGCATGAACAAATGATGTCGAAGATAGGGTTTCGAAATTTAAACGACAGAGTCACTGCAGCCCCAGAGCTTGCATTTAGAAAAACATGGATGGGTTTTAGGAGTCTGACATCGATCCGGGTGAGCGGGAGGAGTTATTTGATGATGTCCCATTCTTAAAAAAAACACCATCTGGGTAGCTTGGTGTACAAACCTTCAGTATTTGAATGCTATTTCCAATCTTATTGTTAGCGATTGGCTTGGCTGCTGTTATTTCCGGCAACTAACTTCAACATCAGACTTTCAGGAAACCGTTTTATGGGGTTAACGATCTTTGCCCTTTTCCTAATATCTGTTCGTAGGAACTCGAACAACACATCAATATAGCGTTTATTATGAGTTAAGGATGTTAAGTATTTCGATTTATTTCGATTCAAGACAGTTTTCGTCTTTATTCCGTGTTATTGTAATGAAGAAGATCAATAATTTTTACATAGTACTAGCTGACCCGCGCGGCTTCGCTCCCTTCAACTGGTTACTCTACCTACCCTACCTACCCTACCCTACCTACACTACCTACCCTACCCTACCCTACCCTACCCTACCTACCCTGCCCTACCCTACCCTACCCTACCTACCCTACCCTACCCTACCTACCTACCCTACCCTACCCTACCCTACCTACCCTGCCCTACCCTACCCTACCCTACCCTACCCTACCCTACCTACCCTGCCCTACCCTACCCTACCCTACCTACCCTACCCTGCCCTACCTACCCTACCCTACCCTACCTACCCTACCCTACCCTACCCTACCTACCCTACCATACACTACAAAAAAAAAAATAGATAGTAGCCGATTCTCAGACCCACCCGATATGTACACAAAATTTCATCAAAATCGGTCAAGCCGTTTCGGAGGAGTATGGCAACGAAAACTGTGACATGAGAATTTTATATATAATATAAGTCAATGAATCGCTATATTTACTTTTAAACGGAAGTTTTAAATTATGAGAACAATATTGCCATTTTATGATAACGAATCTACAGCAACATAAATAATTTTAGAAGACATAATTATAGATGGAGAGTATATTCTATACTTTATTGTACAACTAAAATAGTTACCTACTCTTTCACAAAATTCTATGGGTACAATGGTGGTCTATTGCTGACAGAATAATATATCATAATTATATTGTAAACAGAACTTCACCCTTGATAATAATCACATTGAATTAACCTACAAAAATCTCTAACACAAAAATAACTTAACTCAGTACAAAACCGATCCTAAAAACAAGCATGTTATAACACCAGTCCCCTATGATGACCTGAATAGGGTGGCTTATACAACCGAAGCTAGGAAGCGTAGGAACATAGGGAATCGAATTCAAAGTTACCAACTGGATGGTAATACGAGTAATCGGCACGAAGATAGGTAAATGGGGCAGAAGGCCAGCTTTATACAACGACCGAAAATGCACAATGTCCGAGAAGAATTTTTGTTATAAATCAGACAAAAACTTACGTTATGTATAAGCTGCCAAAGATTGCTACAGCCAAAGAAAGGCGGAAAAGGTGCGGATAGTAGATCTTTATTGACCTAGTGTTAGGTCATTCGAGTCGGGTATGTGAAGTAACATGAATTAGCGCGAACGATTGTCAAGACAAGAGTGAATAGGAACAAAACGTACGATATTGAAATTTGCTACTGAAATGTGACGTAGTCAATCCCCAAACATTTCAACTTATACAATCGTTATTGCTGTTAGAATTATAGTTCGGTTAAAGCCCAAAGAAATAGGTTTCTACACGACACAACATAACATGACACAATAATGTGACTTTAGACTGACGCAATTGATTGGCTACAAAATTGATAACATTATGATGGCGTAAGTTTAAATACGAGTAGATTCGTTTGATTGCTATATTGGGATTTCAGGTGGGTTGGCGATCGCAGTGTATGGTGTTGCGTTTTACAGAGAAAGCCCATTCTATGGCAAGTCTCTAAGTCGTCTCTTACGACATCCACGGGAAGTGATGGGATGGTATTATCCTTTTACGGCACCATACGGCAGATCATATATCGCCATATGACACTTACACAATATTGTGAACCTAGCTGAAGTATGAGTAGGTAGTTACGCTTGTTTTCGATCGTTGCACAGAGTTATCCTACTGTACCGATCTATGTTGTGTATCGTTGAAGCGACAGCGACACATAGGAATAAGTTTGAGAGGCTGCCACTTAAGCTATTTGCACCGGATGCACAGTATACCACAGCTTCACTTGACTTCGGTATTGGTAGAATAATCTAGCTTAGCCTAACAACTGAGTACTAAGTTGTAAGTCCTAAGTAATGCGGTTTGATTGGCTCATAATATAGTTAGAATCAATAGAAACATGGAAAGCAAGATTATTGGACAAAGACTACGAAGGACCAGCAACAACAATAGTAACCCTTCCATCTCAGATGTTGGTGGTGTTCTGTGTAATGACTTCTTCTTCTTATCGTATGGGCAGTAAGGTCTAACGACCCCACACACCCTAGTGTCAGAGTTCCTAAACCACCTCAAGCCACGACCAAACGCCTACTCCACTTGACCACGGTGGCAGTTAAATTAGTGTAATGACTGAGAAGGATATTCAATTGATAACTTTTTCTGTACCAAGTACTAAGGAATAAACCACAAGGGGTTCTGTGAAACCAAGTAGACATAACAGATTATGCCAACATAATCTGTTAGGCACTGCTAGGCAAAGGTGTCCACAAAGTTAGCATCTTAATACTAACTTTTTCGGACACATCTCTGCCATTGGTGTATTAAAATAGGTTTGAGATTTCCACAACCAAATTCATGAACCTTTCATAAAAAGAGTAGTTATAGATAAGGAAGTTACGTAATCATCTTTTGAGTTCAAAAATATAGACTTCGAAATCTTACAATTTTAATTTAAAAACTTTTTTAAGATAATTTGTAACGACTCATGAATTGACCTATCTTTTATTGGCCATTACAATAAACTTTACTTTTATCTCATAAATTCAGGTTCCAGGCCATTATCAGTGTCTCAAACATACAAAGTTAATTAATGGATTTGATTTCGAAGATTCGGATAAAAGAAAATGGTTCTAAATGCCAGCTTTTGAAGTTCTACTGTTAGAGACACTTTTATAAATTAAGTAATGAATTTTGACTTTTTGTGAGAGTTGTCACGGACTTTTACAATCATCATCTGCCTAGCCTTTTCCCAAATACACTAGGGTCGGCTTCCTGTCAAACCGGATTCAGCTGAATACCAGTATTCTACGTGAAGCGGCTACCTACAAGACCTCCACAACCCATTAAATGGGTAACACGGTATTTCTTGGCAAGACTGGAGTCAGATGCACTGGCTTCTGACTATCCGTCACGACTGCCAAAGTTTTACAAATGACAGCCGGGACCAACAGCTTAACGTGCTTTCCGAGGCTCGGAGGAAACTTGGTATGTTAAGATGGTGACCCATCCACAGACCAACCTTGGCAAGCGTTGCTTCACCTTGAAGATCGATCTGTGCGGCTGTTATTCTTTAGCCACGAGCTCCTCACTGACGGACTTTTATAATACAAATAATAAAATCGACAAATCTCGCAATTCGAAAAAGTCACATTATTTTACTGGGCTACGTTACTACAACGCCTTTCCATAATTACAACATATTCACAAAATATTGATTTTATTAGCATAGAAAAAGTAAAAATACTTCGTTTACTAAGAACTAAAACTGTATAATAAGCTTTACTAAGCAGTTGAAATTCAAATTGTTTTCTTTTTCTTAAGCTTGTCGTTGAATCTTTTTTTTGTGCCTTGCTCGCATATGACCAATTTTTTTTCTTTCTTACTTGCACGTCATAAAATGGTTACTAGATACATATAACTGGATTTATTTTTATACTAGTTGACCCGCGCAACTTCGTCTGCTCCGCTCCTATTGGTCTTAGCGTGATGATATAACCTATAGCCTTCCTCGATAAATGGGGCTGTCTAACACTGAAAGAATCGGACCAGTAGTTCCTGAGATTACCGCGATCAAGTAAACAAACAAAGTATTCAGATTATATATTAGTATAGAGTATAGATATAGATCTGTAATTTGTTAGATAGTTTTAACCTCAGCAAAGTTTCAATTTATTGGAAATTTTTCTACCTCTTCAAAGAAGCTTAATGTTGTAAGACCAAGAAACTGGCAATGATCAGTTAAAAAAAAATCAAATACACCACAAACTCAACATAACATTAAAAAGAGCTGAGATTTAAACTTGGCAACGTTTTCTAGACAAAGCAAATAAAAAGCAAGTTGGTACAAACAAAAGCTCCTTTAGTTCAATTATGTTAGTTAGCCAACTTCCGCGAGGGCTTAGCGAGGTAATGTTTTACAAAATGCACTACGTACGGATCGAAGTTTGTTTCAGCGTACAGTTAGTTGTAATGGATACTTTAATTAGGATTTACGGGAGTTTAACGTTTCTGTTTTTAAAGTCAAACTATTACTAACTTAAAAGGAAATAAGTTTTCCCAATGTTTTCTTTTTTTAAATGAGTGTATGGTTGTACATAGGGCTTAGTGCGACTTAAACGTACTCGATCGCGTTAACTTAAAAGTTCACTTTTGACAATTTCTATGAAGAAAAAACCAGCCAAGTGCGAGTCGGACTCGCACACGAAGGGTTCCCTTACCTTGTAATATATATAATATTAATATTTATAATATTTAATATTTGTTGTAATAGCGCCAATAGAAATAAACAATCTGCGAAAATTTCAACTTGCTACCGATTGCAGTTTTTGAGGTACAGCCCGCTAACAGACAGACGACGGACGGACGGACGGACTGATGGACGGACGGATGGACGGACGGATGGACGGACGGATGGACGGACGGATGGACAGACGGATGGACGAATGGACGGATAGACGGACGGACGGACGGACGTATAGGGGAGGCTTAGTTATAGGGTTGCGTTGGTTACCCTTTGGGTACGGGAACTTAAAAAGTGGTTTTCCGTTATTATCACCAGACTGAGCTTTTCCAGTTTTTAATACAAATTGACGTTTACGTTAGTGCGATTGACTACGATTAAAACTAAACCCACAGACAGCCTTTGCTGCCGTGGTAAGGACTGATGGAGTCCACCTGATGCGGACGTTAAACGTTCCAGTTATTTGATCAAACAGGCTGGTTCGAACCTGTTCGATTTGATCAAATAGAAATACAAAATTTCGTTCAAACTTACGTCAAGATTACTTCATGTCATTTGACGACTCATTCTTGTTTTCCCCACTTCTGTCATCGCTGTATTCTGTTCATCAAATTGACAAGGCATTCATGCCAATTTAATGAAGCATTTGAATCAGCATGTTAGATCATATTATTGGAACGTGTATAAACCGCATAACGCTAGAAGCATAACCATGACCAAGTTCTCATGCAAAATACTTGTAACGGACTTGGCTTCAAGGTTATTATGCTATTAGCTAACTCAATCCACCTATTAAACACATATACCCTCAGGAACTCATAACCCTTGCACACACACACACACACACACTCACACACACCCAACTTTTTACTTACCTTCACCTGCACCATCTTTCAGCAATTTACACTCAAACACACTCATGCACGCACAAACACATACACTCTCAGGGCCCCAAGTCTGCTATTACAATAGTGTCAGAATGGTCGATCACTGATCTCATAATTGTTGATTTTGACAAGTTTGGTAATCTACTAACATAATAGTGTCATTATGGCTTTCCAATGATCAATCACTGACACTCCACTGAACGAAATGGCATAATATGGTAATCTCGTACATAATGACAAATGAATGATAGACGTATGCGGTAATCTGCTAAAATTTTGACAGTTGCATCGATCAGTGACCTACCATTAGAACGTAATTGTGTAGTCATTGCTTTTCCAGTCACTGCGCCCAGGACCACTGACATGTCACTGACCGATCAGTGAAGGACCGTTATGAATTTAGCAGATTACGAACTTTTAGCAAAATGACAATGGCGTCGTGTTGGAATGACGAATTTATAAAAATTAGCAGACTAGGGGCCCAGGATAAGCGCTGTCAACTGCTGTAACATTTTTTTATTTTTGTTTTTATAGTTTTTATTTTTACATTTTTACTTTTTTGTTTTAAAATGTTCAGAGTCTAGAATCTGTATTAAAACTCAATACACAATTTTTTAGACGAAAGAGACTGAACCCCACGACACAGAGTATCCTTGTGTGGGGTTCAGTGTCATGTAAATGATTGATATTTACTTTTATGAACAATAAATTATTTTTATTTTATTTTATAAGAATGGACCGGTCAATGTGGCGGCTTAGACTTAAAGGAAGCATACGTCCTACAGTGGACATCTTCCGACCAAAATGATGATGGCAGAGACCGAGATGCAAGCTGATTCCATTGACATCATTTCCGTAAACAAGACGTGACGTATGTTTGAGAACAGATACCGAGAAACGGTACTATAACCTAGATTAATTTGTTCACCAGAGATATCACTGGCTCCATGGCAATAACTTTTGTACAGCCCTTCCGTGTAACGCAGTCGAAAACCTATTCACACTGATACAAAGTTTCCGGGAAGAGCATTTCCACTACTCTGCATTGAAACTTGGCATTCCAACGTAGCTATTGCTGTACCTATTCTGAATTTCCGCCAAACTTTATCCACCCAAAAACGTTTTTATTCGGAGTTTTCGTTGAATTTAGAGCATAGGAAAAAGATGTAATATATTTGACTAGCTTCTGCCAGCTGCTTTGCCCGCGTGATCCCTAGGGAATATACTCTCGGGATAAAAAGTAGGCATATGTGCTATTACAGATTATATAATGTATCTCTGTTCTAAATGTCATACACATCCGTTCAGCCGTTCTGGCGTGATTGAGTAACAAACATCCATCCATCCGACCTTCGCATTTATAATATTAGTTAGATTTCGAATAAATTAAAGCAGGTCATGCATCACTTTATCTCGTAAAACCGGTGAAGTGCGAGTCCGACTTTTGCGCAAAAGGTTCCGAACGAATTATGTTTTTAACATGATTTTCTTGTAATAAATACGTAAATCACATATTCAGGTAAAGGTGAATTTTTTGCATAACTTTATAATTGCATAATTTTAAATCGGATAAAAAATTGATACGATGAGCCTTTTATTTAATAATGTCAAAACTTCTTTTTTTTCTAAATTATCTCCCAAAAGTGACCCCACATTCAAAAGATTCACAGTAAACCCTAAAAATGAACTTTAAGAAACAAATAAAGCCTATTTGGTTTTCTTTTCTCACATACAATACGATGACACGAATGATGATACGTATGAGATGTACAATAAAGTATATAATAAATAACAATAATAATATTTTTTAACAGAATACCTTTAAGGTACAAATGATAAATGGCTCTTATCTTCAAATTTTACAAGACAAGACCGCGGCTTCGGGACAAACTTCAACGTCTAATTGGTAACGAGGAGTGAGAAATGGACGTCGGAAAATTTTGTGGCAGATACGAATGGCTTTGTTTTTGTAAGAATAGTTTATTTATGCTCGGTGTGCTGAGCTCAGAGACGATTCGTAATTAAAAGATTGGTATGCCAGCTGGCGTATTTTCATAAGAGCTATGTTATTATTCCACCATTTACATATGCACGCACATAGAACAATCAAATAACATGTTTCCAAAAGCTTACAACCCTAATCTCTTCAAAGTTACAGTGAACAGGCTCCTTCTGGGTGGCTCGCTCCATCGTAGAATTTGTCTCTGTCATCTCTGACATAGACTAGAGTCAAGAGCAAACCCATTACAAAAAAAAAAATAAGGAGAAGGAACAGAATAACAGGAACAAGGGTGTATGGTCGACGCTAAATAAATAACGATCATTGCCCTTTCCTTAATATATCTTCGTAGGTACCTGGACAGTAAATTATGAATCGTTTTTTATTACTATAAATGTAAAGGATCACGATAGATGTCGATTCAGGACAGCTTCGTCTTTATTTCTGGTTTCGGAATGAAGTGTGTCAATAAATGTAGGTGGGTTAATGACGCCCGGAGGACACGGTGGAGCATACGGTAGAGGTCTGCCCTGCTTGGGCGGAGCACCGCCGGGTCCGAGGCGATCGGCGGTGGCGACCACCCCCGACCGGCCTTGGTTCAATCTATGGTCCGGAGCGAGGAGGCATGGGAAGCGATCACCTCCTTCTGCGAAGCAGTAATGCTAGCAAAGGAGGAGGCCGAACGTGTGAGAGAGAGGGAAACCTCACGTCCCAGTCGCCGCAACAGAAGAAGACGCCCCAGGCGTCGGGAGTCGCAGGACGATACCCGGCCGCCGTAGGCGCGGGCTTGCGGACGGCGAGCAGTGAGTGGCTCGCCGTCTGATCAGAACTAGGCCCGGGCCGGCGGCGCGCTGCGATCCCAGCGCGCCTCAAAGAGATGTCAGCGTGGATGACGGGGCCCGCTAGGGCAGGTGCCTGCTGGGGCTGCGGAATCTGTTCGAAAGAGGTACCGTAGCCTTGGAACGCAAAGGGCACCAGGAGGAACACGGATTTGCTTCACCCAGAGCAGGAGGAGTCATATCTCGTGGGGTGGAGCAGGTAAAACTTTATTACTGCCCATTGAAAGAGCTCAAAGAGCGATTCTAAAGGTGTCTACTTGCCGCCCTTTCCTCTTTCCCACTAACCTGCTCTATAAATCTTGTGAAGTACTAACAGTTCGGCAATTATTCATAATGAGCATTGTATTAAAACTACACGCAGTTCTTTGCTTCAGCACTGAATTTACTAAAAAGAGACGAAAAGACATTGTTTGCCCTACAAAAAGTACTAAACATGCTTTCGTAGCCAAATTTTATGTTTTCCTTGGACCACTACTCTACAATAGACTAAATGCAAAAGCAAACATCTATTCCCTAAATTTTAAAAACTGTAAGAAAACTCTCAAGGAAACTCTTCAAAGTTTGTCTTATGAAGATACACAGAAATTGTTAACGGTATTTAAATAAAGATTGTTTGTTTCCTGTTAATTTTAATTTAAGCTAAGTTAGTATACCTAGGTTTTAGAAAGTATGATTTTTTTGTTTACACCATTTTATACCTTTTTTATATACCTAAAATATGACTAATTAATTTTATATAATTACGTGATTATTTAATAACATTTACCTCCTTTTTGCCTGAAACACAGGATTTCCTAGTTCAGGCACATAACACCAGTGAACTTGTTATAGATTTAAGCAAAAAATGTATTTATTGTTTAACTCACATAACTTTAATAAATTTGATTTGATTTGATATGATGATTTCCCATCCTTAAAAAAAAAGAAAAAAAAAGATGGGTTAATGACCATTATAGCAAATTTCTTTCTTGAAAGGTGAGATAGTTGATGTTAGATTATACTACTCTGTCAAGAAAGTACCGGGAAAAGATCAATAATACACAAAATGTCTGTTATTCATCCAAATTTATTTTATCACCTTCAAAGTATGCTCCTTTAGAAACGATACACTTGCGCCAACGAATAATCCATTCATTAAAACATTTTTTAAACGCTGCTTCCGGAATTGAGTTCAGTTCTCGCCGCGAATTCTCCTTTATGTCTTCTATCGATTGAAAACGGGTGCCACGAAGTGGTAATTTGAGTTTAGGAAAAAGAAAAAAGTCAGCAGGAGCCATATCTGGTGAATATAGTGGTTGCTGGATGGTATTTGTTCAGTGTTTGGTTAAAAATTCGTTCACAATGATAGCCTTGTGCGAAGGCGCATTGTCGTGGTGCAAAATCCAAGAATTTTCTTTCCACAAATCTGGCCTTTTTCGTCGAATTTGCTCTCTTAAACGCCGCATAACGCTCAAATAATATTCTTTATTTACCGTTAGACCTTCCGGTAAGAATTCAGAGTGCACAACACCGCGATAGTCAAAGAAAACAGTCAACATGACTTTGACTTTTGATCGACTTTGGCGTGGTTTTTCGGTTTCGGTTCAGTTGGAAGGCGCCACTCCGAAGCTTGTTGACTAGTTTGCATACAGTAGTAACAATGCGTTTCATGAATTTTGGGTCCGAACTGACTCGTTCTAGCATGTCCTCAGCGACTTTCATGCGATTGAGTTTTTAGAGAAAATTCAGATCTTTTGGGACTAGCCGAGCAGCAACATGTTTCATACTATTATTATCATGATGTATTTATTATTATTTATTTTATTTAACAATTAATGTACACACATTTAATAGGATAAGAAGAAAGAAACAGAAAAATAAGTACAAAGGTGATGCTTATTTCAAAAGAAATCTCTTCCAGCATACCTGCGAAAGGAGAGTAGAGTAAAAAGAGTAATATAAGGTAGTTAAAATGGTACGGATCGACTCGTGAGATACAGAAAGTTCGGCGGCTATCTCTCTCAGAGTTGAGTGGGGATTTTCAGTCACTATTTCCTTCACTATTGCGATGTTAACTTCAGTTGCAGACGTTGACGGCCTACCAGAGCGAGGCAAATCTTCCATCACATCTCGACCGCTTTTGAACGCTTTGAACCACTCATAAGCACGAGTTTTTGATAAAGTCGATTCACCGTAAGTCTTCTGTAACATTTTCAGTGACTCCGAACACGAAATTCCACTGGCGATGCAAAATTTAAGACAAACTCTTTGTTCGATATTTTTGTCCATTATGAAATTCGCAATACACACTATATATGATATTACTAAAACCAGCACTGTATTTAATATAAATAACAGATGCAACTCAAACTCCGCGCCAAAATGGAAAACAGTTGTGCCAATCTAACAACTACAAAAAAACAAAAATTTGAATTTGGAACCATAATCAAATCCCGATACTTTTTTGACTGAATGTAAAGTCTAACTTGTATAGTTAATATTGGTTCCTCTCAGTGATTGCTAAATAATGCTTCCATGAAGCACCCTGTGTCTCCGATTCAGGAGAATCGTTGATGAGTTTTTCATTAGAAATGTTCAGTAGCAGTCGCAGCCTGAAATTGACATAAACGTAACACGCCTGCTTTCCCGGAAAGGTGAAATAGCAATGAGCCTCATTACACATACACTCTCTAGGAATAAGCTTGATTCCTATTAGGCACATGGAACTCAAGCATAACCAGAGCGCCAGTTCTACTTACTTCATGAAATTACCTCCAACTTTCATACATTTTTAGGGTTCCGTACCCAAAGGGTAACCAACGGAACGCAATTTTAAGCCTCCGCTGTCCGTCAGTCCGTCCTTCGTCTCTCCGTACGTCTGCCTGTCAGCGGGCTGTATCTTAGGAACCGTAATAGGTAGGCACTTGAAATTTTTACAGAATGTGTATTTCTATTGCCGTTAGGTATAACAAAAAATAATAAAATCCCATACAAGAAACGTGTTTTTCGGTTTATAGTACAGCCAAATGTGAGTCGCCGGTTTTGGATAAATTGCGACTGAAATGCAAATGCGAACGAGAGAATACGCATGTGTTTTAATTCTATTTTCATTGTTATTATTATATTTTTAGATAAACTATATAGATAATAGATATTTTCATCATGCATATTCCCTCTGACTAGCCTTTCCCCAACAATGTTCGAGTCGGCTTCCAGTCTGACCGGATACAGCTGAATACCAGTATTTTACATAAAGGAACAGCCTACCTGCGAGTAGGTACCTTCACAGCCCAGCAACTGGGTAACTCGGTACCGCGCTACATAATTATTTTATTACTTGGTTCCTCTTACAATGAAAGCAATATCACAGCTTCCATGAATCGTCCTGTGTTTGATCTCCGATTCGGAAAATTCGCTATCGGTTTTTCATTAGAAATGATCAGCAGCAGTCGCAACTTGAATCTATCATCATTATCAGCCGAAAGACGTCCACTGCTGGACATAAGCCTCCCCAAGCGTCGCCACAACGACCGGTCCTGCGCGTCTCGCATCCATCGGCTACCCGCGACCTTCACTAGGTCATCCGTCCACCTTGTGGGAGGACTTGAATCTATACTAATAACAACGTAATAAAAAGGCAGCATTTTTTAGGCCTGTGCCTCGAGTTTTGTGGGCACTGGGGCGGCGGCGGCGGCGGTGTGGGAGCGGGGCGAGCAACGTAGACCCGTTTTCGAAACCAGCGGGCAGACCGCGTGGCACTATAGCGGCGTGATGTGTTCGTGGTTGTGTCGTCGAGATATTTGTTTTTATTCACGAACGGAATGTCAGAACGATGTTTTTTGATTCAAATTTATTCTTAGTGCTCGATTTATTGTGGGCAAAAGAAGAAAATAAATTGCACAACACTGCAATGCAGCGCTCGTGCTGATGCCGCGCCGCTCTTTTGAGGGTCGGTCCATTTGATTTCACACATTAGATCCTGCCGCTCCTGTGCCGCCGCCGCCACGCCGTCGCCGCCCCGCTGCCCGCAAAACTCGAGGCAGAGGCCTTTGGGGTCATGGTTCTCATCATTATGAACATTTTTTACGATGGGACTAACTAAACTGATCTAAAAATCAGCTGTTTAGTACATTTTGTCGAGTTATGCTCGCTTGTATGGGAGAGTCGCGATTTTGGTATTGGTCCCTTAATTAAAGATGTAGTGTGTAATACGATACCCCTTGGAAAGACTGTTAGGTATCAGGTTTTCTAACTTCTGACTAACCATAACTAACGTCTGTCAAAGGTGGTCAAATGACAGACAGTGATTTACCTTGCCTTCCGAGGCACGGAGGAGTCTTGGTATGTTATGAAATATATTTAGCCATTCAGGAAATATCTACAGTTTTAATAGGTTTGCTTACGCAAAGACTAGACTAGTTACAGAGGACGCTACCAAACTATAACTTAAATAGCATTTATCATCTGCCTAGCCTTTTCCCAACTATATTGGGGTCGGATTTAGCTGAATACCAGTATTTTACGAGGAGCGGCTGCCTACCAGACCTCCACAACCCATTAATTGGGTAACACGGTACTTCATGGCAAGACTGGAG
Source organism: Lacanobia oleracea (assembly GCA_950371165.1). NCBI lineage: Eukaryota > Metazoa > Arthropoda > Insecta > Lepidoptera > Noctuidae > Lacanobia > Lacanobia oleracea. The sequence goes on from OX493387.1 coordinate 5,342,433, forward strand.
TCAGATTTACTGGATTCTAACTATCCGTAACGGCTGCCAAAGATCTTCAAATGGTAGCCGGGACGGAGGAAACTCGTTATGTCAAGATGGTCACCCATCCATAGACCAACCTTGGCAAGCGTTGCTTAACCTTGTAGATCGAACCGAGTGGCTGTTATCATCTAGCCACGAGCTCCTCATATAACTTAAACAGCATTAACGCGGTAAAATTCCTTTATTGAAGAGGTTGCATTAAAAATAGTAATTTTTCGGGCGTGAACTATTCCGGAATTGAAAAAGAAATAAAGTTACATAATACAAGGAAAGAACTCTGCAAAAAAATCTGAAGAAATTAGGTACCTACTTGTTTTATTGGTTATGTTATTAGTGCAGGAAAATTAGCTCAATTAACGTCGATCAGAGCGAATAATTCGTGTAGTTTTGAAAATTGGTACAGGTGTTCTTTGAGGTGTCCAGATGAACATACTAAAAATCCCCGAGTGTGGGAGGTGAGCCGGCGGCGGTGGGGGAGGGGGGAAAGATACCTTTTTCATTTTTTAAAAATTGAAAACTGGTACTGGTCTGGTTTGAAAAATTATTTCAGTGTTAGATAGCCCATTTATCGAGGAAGGCTACAGGCTATATAATCATCACGCTAAGACCAATAGGAGCGGAGCAGTAATGAAAAATTGAAGTTGCGCGGGTCACCTAGTTATAAGTAAACAGTAATAAAGTAATTATTGAATTATACACTTACCTGTCGCAAATCCTTCAATAACATAATGATCTCCTCTAAAAAAAACCGTTGTAAAAAGTTTTTTTACACTAAAAGGTACCACTAAAAAGTGAAACCACAAACATAGCGTACCGGCGTGATGTTATGTTATGAATTGGTGTAAAATATCGCTGAACAAACATTTATCACGGGATCCCATCATCAGATTCTGACTTGGTGACAATGGAACCACCTCAGGAGTATAAGCTTCCGAATAAAAATATATTTTTAAAATCGGTCCATAATTGGCGGAGAAATCGGTGAACATACAAAAAAAATATACAGCCGAACATAGAACCTCCTCCTTTTTGAAGAAGTCGGTTAAAAATGATTTTGAAGTTATCACGACGTAAAGCTAGTTCTCATTGCTTACGAAGCTTTTCGTCTTCATAAAATAAATGAACGCCAACGTTTTTGATATCCAAATGCACAACATTGATGCATATATTTACTATTATCTCAATGTGTATAAACATATAATTTAAATGAGAATTATTGTCATGTCAACTTCTACATTTGAATTTGTTTACGTTATAGTACAGTGGCACTTCTACTGGAAATGTTTGGCAGTAAGATGCCTAATTCTCATTAAATTCCGGTGTAAACTGTAGATTCATAAGTTTTAAAGTGAAGCTGCATTCATCAGAACATAAAGCACCAACGAATAACATTATGTAAATTCCTCACAAACAAGGAACTTCTATTTAATTAAACATTCATGAAAAAACAAAAAGTAATAACACACTTACTTTAGATGCAGCGTAAACAAGCCTGGAGAGGCGATGCTCAGTTATTCATAAACGGGGAGTCGTTAACATTAGTTAAAGTGTGATACAACTTACCTGCAACTAACTGGAGCTTTACTAGAGTTATAAGTACATGGCTAATAACGGAGGAATGCATTTTTTTTATTTTTTTATTTGGTTATGGGCCATGCTCTTAACCGCAATCACGCCTGATGGAAAGCGACAGATGAGGTCTATGATGGAGCGAGCGTGCCCAGAAGATACCTGTTCACTCTTGATTTGAAGGCAGACGGGTTATATGTGGACGGGAACACAGACGATTTATTAGGTGTAGAGATGAGTCTACTCTTAGTTTTGTTTAATTTTAATTAGGTAGTTTTAGGAAATCTTTTTTGTTAACACTTGTTCTTCTTCTTCGTCGTTCCCTCATTGCTGAGGATCGCGGCCACATACGACGAGTCTCCAAGCCATGCAGTCTTCTGCAATGTGTACCGTTTTGTACCGGCTACCTTCAACAGCCTTCTTTATGGCGTTGCTAACCAACATGCTGGTATTATACCTTGAGCGTGTTTTTCTTCGACCCGGCCCAATGTCATGAGCCGCTCTTGATACATTACCACACTTTAGGGTTCTGAAATTCCGTATGGAAAAACGGAACCCTAAGGATTCCTGTTCATTTGCGTGGAGCGAGGCAGCGGAGCGGAGAAACGGAGAAATATTAAATAATCATGTCAGTCAAAATGTCAGTGACTCACGTGGTGCGGAGATTTTAGGCAATTCCATTGATTAAAATTTATCCATTTCTCCACTCCGCTACCTCGCTCCTCTGTAATGGACAGACACCCTTATAGTGTCAGTCGTATGTCTGTCACAGGATTTTTTTGTTTACACGCAATAGTTTAAGTCTTTACGTAATAATTAAAAATTGGTATCTAACAATTATTGTTATATATCAATTGAGTTTTATTTACTTTACTTCGTTCTTATATGTGTATCCGGTCACAAATTGGTAGGTAATAAATGTTTTAAATAACTGCCTCGCATCCGATTAAGCTGAATCTTATCTGTTGAACAATAATATGGTACGATGGTACGAGATTAATGATGCAGCTCGAAGGTGGCTATAGGAACTCCTCAACCAAACAAGATAGTACAATCGTATTTGTCCTCATTGGATAAGTATGTATTGACAACAAAGCTTGTTATATTTACTTGCTATCTTCTGCTAGCGGCTTCGTCCGCGAACATTTCAGAAATCCCCCCACGGAAACCTATATTTTATACTCCTGAGTCAAAAAGTATCCTCTGTCCTAATTCAAGACATGCTTACCCGTATATTATTGTCTACCCGTACACCAAGCTTCATCCAAATCCATTCAGTCCTTAGAAAAATAAACCAACGATAATAAACTGACAGATGTACAGACAGATGTACTTTCGCATTCATATTATTAGTATGGATACAAGAAGTACTCCTTTTCTAAGCAGCACTACAAAATACTGGACTCTCCACCATCTTATGAAGTTGAATAAACATCAAACCCGTAACATAACAACGTTATTTAAGTACAAAAACATTTTAAACACGTTATTTTCGTATTCGCTTAACAAAGCTTACATAAATACACAGCGAAAAGAAGATAAAAGATAGCATTAGGCGGGAAAACGTTTCATAAGACGAAAATTGGCAAAGCAAAGGCGTTATTTTTTTTTTTCTGCTTACATCATGCGAGAGTTCCACTGCTGCAATTGACCTCGTTAGTCGATTTCCCTCGAAATCGACGTCATTTTCGCGCTAAAAATCTTTTTTTGAATTTCGAGTGCCTTTCTAATTTGAAAATTGGAAGAATGATGTTTTGGGAATTAGGAATGCAGGAATTTGTGTTTTAGCTCGGTAACTTGTTACTATAAGGTAGATGCATTATTTTCTTGTTGCATCGGTACTTTCCTATTTTATTATTACCATGAAGGACGGTCTATTGCAAAATAGCAATAAATCACTTATTCGTAGCTTCCACAAGCAATAGGTATAATATGAACTTTAATTCCATGTAAACCTCAATGCTCGGCACAAGTGACGTGGGTATTCGAGCATCCAGGTGAACAAGCCTTAATGCATAAGTACTGATATTAAAATTCAAATTTAATCAATATTAATATATTTTATTTAGCTACTATTTATTAATGAAACAGGCATTTCTAACATTGCAGAAAGTAGGTACTTATTTTGATATAAGTATAAATAGAAGTTCATTACAGAAACATGAAAACAAACCCGCCTGCTTCCGCGTATAAAAAGGCAATGATTCCTTATTTGTCACGCTCCCCACTAATTTGAACAAATGGTCTAAACATTGCGAAATTAAACTTACAGAATAATGAAGTGACCGCATTCATCTTAATTTAACCGATACAGGGGCCTACCATGAAATAACGAATGAGAATAATAAAGATTTTGCTGCACATTGCGCAGTTTTGACGTTATTTATGTCGTTACCTCTGGTTCTAGCGAGGAGTGTAGATATTAGATGCTCGCAAGCTTAGGTTTCATGTCGACAAAAAATTAATATGCATGTCCCCAGTCTGAACGTGGAGTCTTTTAGTGCATTATGTTTGCGTTATTTTTCACGTTATATGGGATTTAAACCTGTTCTTCTTCATCAGGTGTATCTGATATTATTATTTTCTTTCTGTCTTGTTATTTTTTCTTTGTAAAGGGCAAAATCTAGTCATTTAATGTTTGTCTAACACAAGTTAGAAAATAGAGTTCGTAGTATAACATGAGCCCTTACAATAAAAGTCTTCTGTTAAGTTTTGATGAACGAGATGATCCATCACATGGTATTTACTAATCATCAATTATAACTATTACAACAATTTAAGAGACAAAATTAACACAGCAAAATCTACTTAAAAAGTTTTAAAACGTCAGTCAATATCTACACAAATCACAGCTCGTAATAAAACGCACAGACTAACGTTTGTGTAGACCTCTGCTTCTCCAAAAAAAATCACCCAAACAAAAAGGCAAGTCTGACGACCTTACGATAGTAAGGGCAAACTTTACTAGTCTCGCATTAAGTTGTACCACCAAACTTCTGAGGCCACAGTTCAGGCCCCAACGAGAGCTCCTTGACAGTTTCGGGCCACACACTGTATTAAGCACCGTATTTATTGGACCTTGAAACTGCTGGCATGTTAGTAATATTGTAGTTTTGCTTTAGGATTTAATATGGGGTAAATTATGAAGGGTTACTGAGTTATGTTGGTGTGGTTCTTACAAAGAACAGTAAGGGAAATGTATATAACCTGGAAAAACTGCCCTATTATATAATTTGTATCCGTAGGTATGTTTTGTGTGCAATAAACTTCTGAGGCCACAGTTCAGACCTCAACGAGAGCTCCTTGACAGTTTCGGGCCACACACCTTATTAAGCACCGTATTTATTGGACCTTGAAACTAATAATAATAATGATAGTCGTGTCGGCCAATGGCTTAATAGCCACGAGCCTCGACCAACACCTTAGGAGGCTCTCGTTGGGCAGCTGGATCAAAGGCTTGATTCAGAAAGCGGTACTTCTGGACACGGCTCGCATTGTCAGGAGGTTCCTTTCTCTGGAGCCCTGAGCACCGGTAGCTTGGACCCTGTTCCTGATATCGGTGGGCTACTATTTTTATACTTTTAAATGTTTTTTTTTTATATATAGGTATATTGTATAAAAATATTTAAAAATTTTGAAATAAGCGAAAAAGATGAATAAAGGAGATAATAATAATAAATTCATTTATTTGCAAACATTATGTGTCACTCTTACATAAAAGCCCTGCCTCCTGCACTAGGTAGTTAACTTGTATCTCAGGAGACAGTTCCCTTCCTCATTACATTAAACATTTTGTTTACATGCTAGGTACAGTGCTAGTTAAAACATAAAAAGCAATGAAACGTATGATATAAAAAAGCTAATTAGATTAAATATGAACGTGATTAAAACAATAGTAAGAAATATGAAAAAAAAAAAATATATGATTGCCCATGTAGTGTGGTGTGTTGTGCATGTTGGTGTGTTTTTGTATGTATTCGTAAGAATTACGGTGTGTGTGGTTGTGTTGGTAGTGCAGTCCTTTTATTTGTTTGGGTTACAGTTGACTAGATTTTCTATTTGTTCGTAATCTAATTTGCTGAGCCAGTCTAGTACACTCTTTCCAAAATTGTGATTGTTTAAATTTTGTGCATTTTTAATAGTTATTTTGTTGTACATACGTGGTGCAGTAGAGTTGTAGTGTCGTTTCGCAAAAGTTGACTTCACGGATGGTGCTGGACATATAAAGCGTCTCTTGGTAAATGGTAGTAGCTGGGGAATTGTGTCGCGGTGGAATCTGCGAAGTACTCGACTTACGTAGAGTTTGCGGACCGATAGGACTCCAGTGCGATTGTATAAATCCGTTGTGGGGTGCCTGTACGGCAGGGACATTAGCACTTTAAGGAGTACACGCTGAGCACGTTCCAGTTCAATTATTACTGATTTGGACGCGCCACCCCAGGAGCAAATGCAATAGTTAAGTACACATTCGCCTAGTGCTTTATACGTTGATAGTAGAAGCTTTGTAGGTGCAACATTTCTTAGTTGTTTGAAAACGTAAATTAATTTTCGCAGTCGTACACTTAGACTCGAAATATGGTGATGCCAGTTTAAGTTCTCACATCAACTATAACGCCTAAGTATTTTATAATATTTGATCTTTCTAAAACATCACAGGAACATTGGGTATTCCGGTGCGGGTTTCGGTTACATTTGTACACTAAATTTCGAGTCCGGGCGAAAAATAGCAGTCTTTGTAAAATATAAATATTTTGTCTTGGATGTATTCAACGACAGCAGGTTATCCTCAAGCTACTTCGTAATAATCGCAAGACCGCTTTCTATTACCGTCCGCACCTACTCCCATGTTTGGCCATGGAACAAGATTACAGTGTCGTCTGCGAACATAATAGTTTCAGCGTTGGAAATGTCAATCTCCGCAAGACTGTTTATATAAGTCAAAAAGAGAGCCGGGCCAGTCGTACTTCCCTGCGGAATGCCAAACGTGCAAGTCGCAGCGTCACTAAAGTGTTTATCTACCCTGACGCGCTGCTCCCTGTCCGCCAGATAGTCCTGGAACCACTGAACAACGTGTCCCCTTACACCCATATTGCAAAGCTTTGTTAAAAGCAAAGGGATCGATACAGTATCAAATGCTTTTTTTAGATCGAGGAATACACCGATTACTTTCTCTCCTGCATCAACATGCTTTTTTATTATCGATGTCAGCTTTAGTAGGGCATCATTTGTGGATTTTCCTTTTCGGAACCCAAATTGACGATCGGTTAACAACTTGTTTTTTTTCAAGTAGCTGACGAGTTTTTTTGTCACTAGTTTCTCAAGAACCTTTGATAAACACGACAAAAGTGAGATGGGTCTATAATTTGAAGGTCTTTGCTTATCATCAGCCTTGTGTATAGGTGAAACTATTGCCTGTTTAAAAATCTTAGGAAAAGTGCCGAGTCCCAAGCTTAGATTGCCAAGGTGGCTGATAGGTTCTGCCAGCACGTCTTTAGCTAACTTAATTAACCTACTAGAGATATTATCGGGGCCAGGTGCACTATTCACTTTAAGAGACGCAATAATGCTATCTATTTCTGTTGCGTCTGTAGGCGTGAAAGCCATGGTGGTTGGCGCTAGGTTTGTAGCTGATGTGCTGGCTAATTCGGCTTCAGTTTTATTTAGATTTCGGAGAGTGGAATCGGTTAGCTCACTACCAATAGTAGTAAAGTATGTATTTACTAGATTCAACGACTTAGTTGGTGTGCTGTCAATATGCAGTAGTTTTTTAGGCGAGTCATTATTTCCTTTCATATTACAGATATCCTTTATGATACTCCACGTTTTTTTAAGATTATTGCTATTATTTTCTAGTTTTTTACGGTAGTATTGAGATTTTAATGATTTAATTATTTTGTTACACGAATTTCTATAGTTAATATATTTTTTGGCGCAATTACTCGTTTTTGGGTTGTTTCTTGATTTTTGATGAAGCTTGTCTCTTTTACGGATCGCCCGAACAACGCCCACAGTAATCCATGGCTTCAGTGGAGCTTTTTTTTAGGTTTGCATGAAATACTTGTACAACTAGTTATCCTGGATCGTATTTACTAAAAATTCCGCGGCGAGGTTTACATCATCTAGCATATAAAAGTTAGACCAGTCCACTTCCTTGCGCTTTAGGTGTGCGGTTGCATAATCTAGTATTGTATTTGCATACGTAAGTTTACTTTTAGGTAAACCTGCGTGCTTGACACACAGTAGAATAGGACTATGGTCTGTTAGCTCTGGAAAGATTATTGTTTGCCATCGTTCCTTTGTTCTTACCATAAAATGGTCTAGGCACGTGTTTACTCTAGTTGGGTATAAAATACCCTGTTGCAGGCCGTGCGATGCCATGATACATAAGTATTCATTTGCATAACTGTTATTTATATCACATGACAGCGTGTTGATATTGATGTCCCCAGTAAAGACGACGTCCCTGTTACGTATCTTTTTTAGAATCTCATCAAGTGATGCAAGGTAGAGTTGAGAGTTTTTGTAACTGGAAGGACGATAAGAACAAATTATACTGTGACGGGCCGTGTCTAGTTGTAAACAATTACCTTCCATTATGTCTGGTTCAGAGGCAACAACACTGATTTCTGTTCGAACATATGCTACTATACCATCATTCTGGTTTAAGGTGTTCTTCGTATAGTACACGTTATAGTTATTTAAGCTGGGAGGTGTGACTCCCTTTTTTGTCCAACATTCAGATAGAACTATGATATCTACTGTTATATTGATGGTCGCTATAAAAGAAAGCAGCAAATCAAAGTTACAGTATATGCTGCGAATGTTCAAACAAAGAATACAAAGGGGGTTCGAACCAGTGGTATTACTTAAAACAAGAGAACATTGAGATGAATCAGTGAGCTTCGTACAGTCAGCATTACCCGTAGCATCAAGGTCATTAATTATACTCAAGTTGGAAGTATCGAATTTTGTTAGAAGAGAACCAGAGGTACCAGCTATATGTCCGGTTGCAGTTATAAGTCTGCAATAGAGCTATCAATACAGATTTGGTTTCTATTTGATAAAGGAGTGTGACGACTGTGTTATTCATTTGTGTGGTTTTGTTTTGAGTGTAATGAAAGTGTGAGCAATCAGTTGCGCCGCAGTGTGTTATTGCTTTAAACAAAAAGCCCAGGCGCTTCTGGCAGACTGTTTTAAAAGTAAACATAGAAGGTAAACATAAAAAAATAAAAGTTAAAACAAAAAGATAAAATTAAACTTTGCATGCACTTAAATTTAACAATAACAGTGAATAGTCATTGTCTTTTAAGGGAAGTGAGATCAGACAGATTGAAGGGCAGAAGCAAATCCACTCGAATTTGCTTCTGCCCTTCAGCTTTCCGTAGGAATATCCGTCCATGCGTTACCCAGCAGTACGAGTAATTGTGTTCCTTGGCAAATTCTCTGCACAAATAAAAGAGCTTCCTCGCGTTTGCCGTTAGGGTTTCTGTTACATATATCGGAGTCTGCGGTCCTTTTATTTGTATGTGGGTAGTGTTTAATTTGCCGTTCTTGTTTTCGTTGTTGAACCTTTTCACGGCAGTTACGATATTCTCCTTTACAAGCTTGCTGGTAAATTCGACGATTATAGGTTTATAACTGTCAGATTTGGTGTTAACCCGGAAAATGTCTCGTATCCCTGCTGTTTCAACGTTTATGTTGACAGCTGTTCCCATTTTTTTTTACTGTTTTGATCAGATCGGCGGTGGTCTCTTTCTGTTCGCTCTTAGGGATGTTACGTATCTCGATAGTTGAGCATTTTAAACTTCTCTCCATGTACTCCAATTTATTTTCAAGTGATTGAATGTATTTTTGTTGATCGCGTCGTTCATTTTCCAGTTTAGATATTTTTGCAATTATTTCATCGAACTTGCCAGAGTTAAACTCAACTGATTTCCGCAGCTCACGATATTCCTCCCGTATCTCGCTTAAGCTAGTAAGTATTTGGTCGAATTTATTATTTTGAGTGTCGGACCAAGTTTTCAATGTACTCATGATTTCGGTTTTGAAAGATTGCCACTCCGCTTTATATTCATGGTCAAATTTACGTTTCGATGGGCGCAAGCATACATTTCTAGAAAGTTCGCCAAGATCTTCATCATCAAAATCGCAGGTGGGAATATTTGGTTCTGAGCCACCGCGGTATGGGGAAAGCAAAGGTTCTGAGGAGGTCGCAATTTGCGGCGGAGTTCGTCGAAGTGGCATATTTACTTTAACTTGAACGCGTGCGCCTGCTCCCTGGCAACAACTACGCTCCCAGTGCACACGCACTATCGGCTGGTAGGCGGTAACCGTAGCGTCGCTTACGGGCAATAAGCGTGTAGGTGATTAGCGGCGAGGGTGTGGTTTTGAACGTATTGGCTAATTAGCTAATACTCACGCAGTTGATGCGCAGAGACAGCTGATGTAGGTAGCACTCGTCTCACGCTGCTTTACTTCGTACTGTTTATGTGCACCTGGTACTCGCGCGAATTTTTATTATTTGATTTTAAATATTTAAATTAAATTTCGAAAAAATAGCTGACTTAAAACACGTCTGCACCACACAGAGGTCCGGGGGGAAGCCTGAAACTGCTGGCATGTTTGTAATATTGTAGTTTTGCTTCAGAATTTAATAATGGAGTAAATTATGAAGGGTTACTGAATTACGTTGGTGTGGTTCTTAGTACAGTGAGGGGAAATTTGTATCACCTGAAAAACTGTACCATTATTTCATCCATATGTTTTTAGTGCAATAAACTTCTGAGGCCACAATTCTGGCCTCAACGAGAGCTCTTTGACAATTTCGGGCTACACACCGTATTGAGCACCGTATTTATTGGATCTTGAAACTGCTGGCATGTTAGTAATATTGTAGTTTCCGAATTTAATTTATGGGGAAAATTATGAAGGGATACTGAGTTATGGTATGGGAAGTGGTTCATAGTAGGTACCTACATTGAGTTGGAAAATTTAACGCTTGAAAGAATAGCTTTGATTATACGTAAGAAGTTGCATAAAATTCTCACACTCATCTCACAGAAATCCAGACATATTGACCGTCTTCCATTCATCCGCGAACACATAACAGTCAAGATTTACGTCCCAGAGAGCGTTGAGCGCAGAGAGAATGCAAGGCGTAGGTTCTGCCTTACCTACTGAGTCTATTACACTGTCTGCTGAGTCTATTCTTGTAAGTCGGTTGACCAAGTAAAAAGTCGCCATGAAAACAAAGAAGAAGTGAACATGAAGTGAGTTGTCAATGCATGTAATCAAGATGGTATGGCAGTTCACTTCAAGCGCTCCACCGAAGATATCATGGTAAGAGGTTTACAGAATAGATCGCCTGGTAATGCTAGCTAAGAGAAGGCGTTTTATGTAGGTACCTATCTCATACGAAGAGATTCACAATCGACATGCATCCTCATTTAAGTAGCCTTTTCATCAAAGTGCTGCAAAGATACCTTGATCTAATCCTAAACCAAAACACACATCTAATTTAGACATCCCATATTGTTCAAAATCAAATCAATCTTCCTCAATCGAGACAAAAGACGATCTGTAAACCAAACACCTAGAATAATCTCGATTGTTCCACAAATAGCTACATTGTATACCTATCTACATAACAAAGGTTGTAATCACAGAAATATAAAAAACAGGAGAAGTGGCATGGGGGCGTGTCGGTGTCCGCGCCGGCGACATGCGAAAGTTGATCATTTAATACGCAAATGGCCGTCTCCGCGAATTAGTGCGCTTTCGACTGCGATCGTGAAAATTTATAAGAATACCGTGTTGTTCAGTGGTTTCTTGTAAAAACCGAAGCACAAACCAAAACTTTGTTAGTGTTGGAAGCACTCATCATAATATGTTAGTACAAGTATTTTACTATATTTGTCTTTAAAACAGGGACCATTTTGGTTACCCATTGAAAGGGTTTTTGATAGGGTTTTGACAAAGTGTAGTTTTAAAACCAATTTCATATTGATTACACTTTTTTACGAAAACCCTCATCAATGGGTAACCTCTTCCAAACCCTTTCGATTTGTTTACTTGTATATTCAAAAACTCATTCTTAGTGGGTTACACTTTTTAATGGTAAGACGTTTCGAACGGGTTACCCCTTCAACGACTGTAACAGAGTTACCCATTCGGACTACAAATATTGTAATTTTATCTCTCGTGCCTTACTTTAAAGTACTAAACTGCATGCATTCGGAAGGTACGCGTCAAGTCGCAACACGCAGTCTAGGACTTAGCGACTCCACAGTCCATATACATACGATTATGGTTATTATTGCAGTGTTTTTAAAGTTAAATGTATTTTTTTTCTGGAATAGTCGGGATTGTTTCAAGTATAATCTTGCCTTTTTTAAGGAATCATACAGTTCGCGTCAGCGTCGTCGCTTGCCCCTCGGAAGTTAGGTTTGAGTGAAGTCCGCGCAGGTGCAATTGCGTAAAAAAGAAATCTAGCTGTATTAGAAGTGTTGGAGAGACAAACCGCAGAATATCTTAAGGAAAAACTTTTGGAAGTTTTAAATGAGTTTATGATTTCACATACACAAATTTATTCAATAACCACAGATAATGGCAGTAATTTAAAAAAAATGACAAAGTTGTTGACTGAATTTTGGTACACAACTGCTCAAACTGAAAATAACTCTGATTTCGATAGTGAGGCCAGCGGTGAGTACGAGGAAAATGAGGTAAATGATTATGATGATGATGATGAAGAACAAATATCTGACAGGTATGAAATCAATGAAAACACGGACCTATACAGTTTTATCAACAGTGGGAATAATGACTCATTCAAGCCACGTGCAATATTTTGCGCTGCACATACTTTACAACTTGCTGTAAAAGACGCCTTTAAAGAAAATTTGGATGCAAAAATTACCACACAAACTGCACGAAGAGCTGTTAAAATCTTACGCCGACCAAAATTAAAAAATATTTTAAGAGCCTCCAATTTAAATAAACCGATAATTGACTGTCCAACGAGGTGGACGTCTACCTACCAAATGTTGGTACGGTTGTATTCATTAAGAGATGTTCAAGACTCTGATCTTACGAGTATTTTTTCTGATAGTTTCTGGATGGAAATCCAAAATTTAATTGCTTGCCTTAAACCTATTTATGAGGCGACAGTAGCATTACAACGCGAATGGACGTGTTCACGGTGGTTTTGGTTATGGCCAGCTAAACGCAGAGGGAGTCAATATACTTAGCACCTGCGCTGTGTCTGACCTAGCCATCGCAAACACATTCTTTCAGAAGAAGCCCCAGCATCTTATTACGTACCGTAGTGGTGCCTACTCAACCCAAATAGATTACCTGCTGGTGCGACGGTGCCACTTTGGCAAGGTTACCAACTGCAAAGTCATCCCAGGCGAAAGCCTAACGGCTCAACACCGCCTCCTTGTCCTGGACTTTGCGGTGGTACCGAAGAAGAGAGTGACCGAGAAACGCAAACCCCGCACTAAGTGGTGGTTGCTTGATGGTCCTAGGCAGTCGGACTTCATCGCGGAGGTCGAGCATCTCAAGATCAGTGCTCCGCATGAGTCCGCTCAAGAGATCTGGAGTAGGATCCATTCAGCAATCACCGGTGCGGGTAAGCGCGTCCTTGGCACTTCTCGTGGTGGCCGCACCATAGGAAAGGAGACGTGGTGGTGGGATGACGGGGTGCAGGAGGCGACTCGGAAGAAGAAGGTTTTATTTAAACAGTGGCAAGGGTCCAACTCTCCGGATGACAGGGAGGCATATGGAGCGGCTAAGCGCGCTTGCAAAAAAGCTGTAGCCAGAGCCCGCAGCAAAAGTCTGGCGCCCTTATACGACAAGCTGGAAACTGCGGAGGGGCAAAAGCTTATTTTTAAGCTGGCGCGTGGCCGGGAGAAAGCTACACGGGACATTAGCAAATGTCTTTGTGTAAGGGACGCCCAGGGTAAGCTGCTCTACGATGCCCCCTCTGTTAAGGAGAGATGGTGTACATACTTCGCGGAGCTGTCTAACAAACAGCATCCCCATAACCTTCCTCCGGAACCGCCTCCTAACCTTGGGCTTATTTCCCCTATTTCCCCCGACGAAACCCGCATTGCTCTTCGCCACATGAAGAACCGGAAAGCGGTCGGGCCTGACAATGTGCCAATTGAAGTGTGGAAGGCGATGGGCCCACATGGTGTGGACCTTCTGACGGATCTTTTTAACCGCATCCTGATCACCAAGGAAATGCCGAACCAGTGGCGATTTAGCCTGTTTATCCCTGTTTACAAAGGCAAAGGTAGCGTACAGGATTGTGGTAGCTACCGCGGTATCAAGATCATGTGCCACACCATGAAGCTCTTCGAGCGCATCATTGACACACGGCTTCGTAGCGAGTGTACTGTCTCTGAGTGTCAATAGGGCTTCCGGGCGGGTAACAGCACCATGGACGCAGTGTTCGCCTTACGGAATCTGGCTGAGGCTTACAGAGAGAGAAGGAGAGCTTTGCATATGGCCTTTTTAGACCTGCAGAAGGCCTTCGACTGTATACCTCGGCAGTCCATCTGGTGGGCACTGCGCTTCAAGGGCGTTCCCGAGGCCTATATTGACATTATCAGAGACATGTACCGCGATTCCGTGTCCTCTGTCCAGACCGCTGTTGGCGAATTGAATGGCTTCCCAATATCTGTTGGCGTTCACCAAGGCTCGGCTCTTAGCCCGTTCTTGTTTAACGTAGTGCTCGATGTAGTTACGGCAAACATCCAAGATCAGCCTCCATGGCTAATGATGTATGCCGATGACATCGCCCTCGTTAATCAGAACAAAGCCCATCTTGAGCGCAAAGTCAACATTTGGAAGGACACGCTTGAAAACGGTGGTCTGAGACTAAATGTGGCGAAGACTGAGTACATGTCCTGTGGCAGCACGGATACAAACACCATCCGAATAGGTTCGGACCTGATCAGAAAGTCCGATACGTTCAGGTACCTTGGATCCGTGCTGCACGAGTCTGGCATCGTGGACGACGATGTCCAAGCACGTATTGGCGCGGCTTGGGCGAAGTGGCGCGAGGTGACGGGCGTTGTATGCGACCGCAAAATGCCTCCGAAGCTCAAGGGGCAGATATATAAATGCATCATTCGGCCTGTCCTACTGTACGGGGGCGAGTGTTGGCCAGCACTAAGCAGACACACCCAGGAGCTTCGCGTCACGGAGATGAGGATGCTGAGGTGGATGAGTGGCGTAACGCGATCCGATCGCATGCGCAACTCTTACATCCGAGGTAGTCTTGGTGTCCGTGACGTGGGGGAAAAACTGCAAGAGTGTCGTCTGCGATGGTATGGCCACATCATGCGCCGCCCTATGGAGTACGTTGGTCGGAGATGCATGAATATGGCTGTTCTTGGGGCTAGGCCCCGTGGTCGCCCTCGCAAGCGCTGGCTGGACGTCGTCAAGTCCGACATGAGAGCCAATGGCCTGACTGAGAAGGATGTTGAAGATCGGGCAAAGTGGAGGAAGCTAAGTAGGAAGGCGGACCCTGGCAATAGCCGGGATTAACGCCAGGTGGAAGAGAGAAGAGAAGAGTAGCATTACAACGCGAACAGCTCACGATTGGTGACTTTTTCACGGAATGGCTTAATTGCAAAATAAAGTTGGAAGCTATTAGAACCTCATTTGCAGAGGACTTAGTTAAAGCCATGAAAGGTAGAGAAACTGATTTATTAAATAATGATTTAGTCATAGAAAATTTATATTCAGATGGTCGCCTCAACGTAATTTTGTGTGATCAAGAATGTGAGAAGGCAAAAACATTAATAGCGCAGACTTTCCAGCATTTGCAATCTCTCACATTATCTGAGTCACCAACCGAAATTTCCGAATTACCAGATGACTCAGCACCAGGCAGCATGGTCAAACAACACTACCATTAGAAAATTATTTAAAAGAAACTGAGGCAACTCGTGGGTTAGCTGGGAGGTCGTCATTGAATACATTTGATGGAATGTTAAGTAAATTAAGATTTGAACCCAGACTACCCTTGAATACCAATATATTAGCCCACTGGGCGAACAAAGGAGAATCAATTGAACCCTCTTTAATGAAAGTAGTTAATGTAGTATTTGCAGCTCCTGCTACGCAGGTATCAGTGGAGCGGTTATTTTCATCGGTAAAATTTATATTAAACCCTCTAAGAAGTAATATGAGTGGAAGTTTGTTACAGGATATAATGTTGATCCGTTCAAATCCTGATTTATTCGAATGAGAGAAATACTTTTAAAACGTGAAAAATAATATGTACCTACTTATTGATTGTCAGTGGACCGTTAGATAATAATTTTCCTTTGTTCTCAGTTTGTTTCAAAAGTAAAAATAAGTAAAAGTACCTATTTTTTTAACGTTGGGAGACCACTAAGTATATTAAAGGTGAAACAGTTAAAAAATATAGTTTGCTCTCACTAATTCAATTCATTAGTTCAACCATCGAAATACAGAGATTTTTTTCAGTTATTCGACCGCAACTTAAGATGTGAGAGCGGGCGAAACGAGCAAGAAATCATTGTTTGTGCTGTTTCACCTTTATTATACTTAGCGGTCTCCCAACGTTCAATAAATAGGTGCTTACATATCATTTTTACTTTATAAATGCTTTTTGAGGCGATTGTATTTTTTTTAAACCGAGCCATAATATCGTTAATTGTTGATTTCCAATTTTTGTGTAATAATTTTAAATAATAATGTCGTCATTGAATAAATAAAAATCTTTAAAAAAACATGGTATTTATTATTAAAATACACAATTTTTCATTATTACTGCTTTTGTTTTGATTGTTGTTCATGAACACTTTGCATGACCATATGAACTATGTGATGCATACATTTGTTACGTCGTCCTTCTTCTAACTTGCTTAGTTATTTTGTTTGCAATTAATAAAGAAAAAGAATTTCACTCATGAATATCATCTTCCTTGCTATTGTCTGAGTTATCAGTATTTGTAGCCTTATCTTCCATTTCTTTAGAGTCATTTTCAAAAGACAAATCGGGAGTAGACGCATTATCGTCTAATGTCGGTTGCAATGTCGATATTGACACGCATGAAAGATCGGTTGTCCTTAATTCCTGAAAATATATTGATTCACTTTCGTCTGAGCTTCTGTCGCTGTCTGAAATATATATGTGCTCTAAAAAACATAAGAATTCTTATTATAAAACTAGTAATAAACAATTTAGTGGCATATTGTCTGTAATCCACGTCGGGATAGATATAACATAATATATAATAGTCTTAATAAGAGTTATAAAAACAAAAAAATTGTTTGGTATTTTTGTCTGTCTGTCTCTATATTTATTAAAAATAGCTATGCCCGCGACGATTTATCGTCGGTATTAGACATTTTCCTGCAGTAAAAGTTACCATAAATGTTCACTAGGATATTCAGCTATCACCACACCAAATTTAATAAAAATCCGTCGCATACTTTTTGCGTGATGCGTGCACAAACTTACATAAAGACAGACAAAATGTTCAAAAATTGGTGATTTGGTATCTATATTGATTACTTATTACAACCCCACTAGAAGTTTAAATTACGTTCAATGTACAGACACAGGTTATTTACAGTTTTATTATATGTGATACTTAATTAAAATACACTTACTTACCTTAGTTCATCTTCAATATTCAGACGTTATTAAAACTTAAAAAAGAAAGCACCGTCCTATCAAACCGAGTAAGAAACACTAATGAACAATTCTATATGATTCCAAACTTTCAAGGTCAAAATCTATTCCTCCACTCCAACGTAATTTAAAATGATTTGATTTAAAACCCTTTGATTACCCCGACAAACCCTTTCTAAGGGTTATCTGCTTCAATTGGAAATCATACAAGAGCCGGTAACATCTTTTACTAGTTAACTTATTGATAGGGTTACCCTAACGTTAGTGTTATGAAAGGGCTAACACTACCAAGAGGTAACATTTTCCGTTACTGTAGGCGAACAATCTGTAACACTTTCGAAAGAATTAACTTATATTCGGGGTTGTACGGTCCCTGCTTTAAAATCAACAAAAACAACAATTCGTAAAACATTTCTGGCTCTTACTATGTTATTTTTGTTTCCAAATATCACAGCGACTGTATTATTTTTGCAACAAATACATTGCTCCTTAACCACTACCTAAGTTTGTCGCTAAGTGACTGGACGAGCAATGTAAAAAACACAAAAAGATACTGTATTAAGCGGTTGATTCGCGTAGTACGGCCGCTGCAACTAGCGATGAGTTAGTGATGTGCGTGTGCAGAACCACTAACGTAGGCTATCGACAACAGTGTCGATTGAACAATGAAATGCTACTATAGTTTATTTATCAACCGTTTTAACCCGGTTGGAAGATCGATGTGAAATAATATTTTTTTACGTATTTTCAAAGTCTTAGTCTCACTCTCACTCTCTCTCTCACTCAACAGGGAGGTGTATTTCTCTTTGGGTTTTAGATAATGTATATATTCGAATAAACTTAAATTAAAACAACGGACACTTTTGAGAATTCTGAAAAAATCAAAACACTTTTGGATTTTGAGGTTATAATTACGTAAATAAAAACATTCGGTATGTAGCAATGACTTAGCATTTATTACTGAATGTAAGACAGATGCGCGCTTCTTGACATTGAACTCTAGGAGTCAGGAGTCTTATGGACATGCAAGGGTTTTATTAAGGATTTACTTTTTCATTTTCGTGTGATCATATGTAGTTCACACATATAATAATAAAATATCGCTTGTTTACTCCTCCATAATCCGGACGTACATCCAGACTCCAGGCTGTAAATGAGAATTACGAAAATCTCGATAACATTATTCGACCCAAGGATCGAAGCACAGAATGCGCGCGCCAAGTGACATTACTACTAAATGTCAAATGTTGTCATCTGTCAATTCATCAACTGTCAGTGTCGATATTATTGCTCGTTTCAAACAGCGCTTTCAATCGAGTTTTTTTTTAAGGCTTATTATGGTAAAATGTTTTCGAAATTAAAAAGTGTCCGTTCTATTAAAATATAAGTAATGTATATTATTAAAAGAACTAGTAATTATAGTAAATATTTCATGCGTGTTGGTTCATAGGCCATTTTTTACAATGTCCTTTGCTTTTGATAAGTTAACATATTCATGTTATTTGTTTGCATGGGTGTGTTTTTTGTCATATAATTATAAAAAAATATTTACTAACTAGGGTTTATTTTATAGCAAAAACATGCGGAGTAAACTTACTGTAGGAATCAGTTTTATTAAGTCAGTTCAACAACATTCATAGCGTTATTTACTATGTTGAGACGACCAATTTTTCGCACACATGAAGTAATATGTTTCAAAGTCATTCAGATCTAGATTGAAAGTGTGTTACGCAATTAGGGTGCTGCCTCAAGGTGAGGTTTAGAAGTAGCTTAGGATAGATGCAAATGATAAATAAGTTGCTTTTACTTTTTCAGCTTCCCTAAAGATGCGAATTTAAAAAAGGAATGGATTGATGCCACGAGCCGGTCACCTAATTGGTATCCTACAAAAAGTAGTACTGTATGTTGGGTTCACTTACGAAATTATTTTTAATTATTAAAATCCGTTGAGTAGTTTAAAAGATATAAGCCTACAAACTGAAAAAGCGACGTTGGCTTATATTGTTACTAGTTGACTCGCGCAACTTCGTCTGCGCTCCGCTCCTATTGGTCTGAGTGTGATGATATTGTATAGACTATAGCCTTTCTCGATTAATAGGCTATCTAACACTGAAAGATTTTTTCAAATCGGGCCAGTAGTTCCTGAGATTAGCGCCTTCAAGCAAAACTCTTCAGCTTTATAATACCTATATTATTAGGTATAGATAATAAAGAAGATTTTTTTTAGCTACATTTGTTTATTTTTATTCTATTATTTTCTGTACATGCTGTTTTTTTACCCCAAAAAAATGTTTCTACAAGAATAAAATTGAAGATTCGATAACTTTCCGGTTTAGTCAATCACTAGCGTATATGAGAAATAAATTGCTTTTGCACAGCATAACGATAGCGACCGTTGTTTAGTGTGCGTGAGTTGTACTGTGAACG
This sequence comes from Lacanobia oleracea, assembly GCA_950371165.1. Taxonomy (NCBI): domain Eukaryota; kingdom Metazoa; phylum Arthropoda; class Insecta; order Lepidoptera; family Noctuidae; genus Lacanobia; species Lacanobia oleracea. Next base: position 5,362,141 of record OX493387.1, read on the forward strand.
GTAAATACACGCTGTGTTTGATGGGATAAGGTTTATATTTGAATGTGTAGCACACTCTGATTTAAGAAATGCGGGTGTGTGCGCGACTGCGTATCTATTGCCTTTACAGAAGTGCATGTGTACTTGTGTAGTAGTTTACGTGTGGAAGGGATATACTGGGGACACAGGGTTCCGATATATTTTCGTCTAACGGGCATATCTCCTTGTTTCTTATATCTATGGTTGTAATAGTAAAGGTTGGTCAACGCATCAACTTTAAATTTAGAAATTTTTATCAACCTCAAGATAATGACTAATTTCTCTTTCTCGAGCTAGGCAATGTATGTAGATGACAAGTGCTAAACCCTGCTGTACGCCTAAAAACAGCGATAACTTTTTGCCGTATCTTTCATAAAATTGTTGCATACATTCTTAGGTACCCCATTACAAAGGTAACAAATATAAGTATTGGGCTTTTGTTCAAGATTGATTTCGAATATGTTCATTAGGATACCTTCACAGGGTCTGCCGAATATTGTAAGTTCACATGAATCCAGGGTTTCAATCGATACGAGTACGTTTGCTTAATACATTTCGTTGCTTTCAATCCACACTGGAACTTTAGAATACAATTAATTTTAGAGTTAAAACAAAGGTCAAGGAAATTCCATAACAAAATCACAATTCTTCAACTAACAAATGAATATCAAACAACACTGGCTCTTAAATCAAAGTTGGCAACCGTCTATAGACATATCTATCGAATCACGATCCTTTTGACTCCACAACAGATCGATAGATCCCTAAGATCACTTCAATGAACTGAAACTATAGAGCTGACGGCGAGACAATAGACAATGTAACTGATACGAATCGTATACAGATTTATTGTTCCATGGGCATTGTGCGTGCTACTCGTAGCATAGCTAATTCGAGGGCTCGGGCCAATACGCCCACTGAACGCTGGTGAAAATTGTAGGTAGGATATCGAGATTCGAGTGGTTTGTTTAAATTTCGAATAAACTTATTCTTAGTATTTGTTTTTTTTTCTCTTTTGTATTTTTGTGATGTTCGTTTTTCAAATTTTCCAACCAGACTATTTGAGGTAACTGGGGTTAGTTTGGTGAGTAAAATATGAAAATAAAAATAATAAACTTTAGACAGTACTTAATATTTTATTTGCGTAATTTTATTCCTGTACTATAATTAACCTTAAAATCTAAACATTCTTGTAAGTTATTTGTATAATAAACATAAATTCGTAAAGGTATGTAAATATTACCTATACTTAATCTAAAAAAAAATATAAAATTGATAAACGAAAGCTTTGATAAATTCATAACAAATTATTTGAGCATAGATGAACACATTTTTGTATACTGAGCATTACAAATAGGTATAGATTTTGAATAAAACTTTAGTATAAGTACATTATTTGGATTGAAAATGTGCACGCTTGCAATATTGATTTATCAAATGTTTTTTATGTTCTCAGTAACCATAACTATTATAATTACAACTGTTGATAAAAGGCACGTTATCATTCAAATCAACATCGGGAATGCCAGGCGAATATTTCTGTCCCTTGCTAAAGCGAAGCCTAAATCATCGGCAATCTGAACGAAACGCTTTAAAACAAGGACATGGCCAACACAATATTTAAAAAAAATGATGAGATTCCTTCCATAACATTCCCATTATTTTTTATTTATTGCTTCGTTTATCAAAAAATTCGCAGTGCGTACCAATACCACGTCAAACCAAACTCCAATATTATTTTAAAGCGTCGTTTTTTGATTTACATCCATTCTTTGTTCGTTCCCTTATCTTTCCAATAAATGTGAATTATCGTCGACCACTGTTCAGGAAACGAACCATATATTTCAAAGAGATTGTCTAATTTAAAACTGTTCCTAGACTGTTAATTTTAAGCTCCGCTTTGGGTTTATTTTTTAAAAGACAAAAGAGTTCCAAGTTTCCTCTGAAAATAAGTCTTGCGAGTTCGCAAATTTTACTTTTGGTTCTGACAGTTC